>CM060921.1:363332154-368332154 GCA_030737875.1 Allium sativum | reverse complement strand
CTCCAATTATAAAATAAATTTTATAACTTCATCTCTTTCGATTTGCCTGACGTTAAATCAACATTTACAAAATGATTGATTTATAGGCCATATGTCGCCAAATACTCAACCAATACCGCCCATTGGTTTAAACTAAATAGATGTTGAAACTTCAGTCAATAATCAAATCAATCATCCCAAACAGGACAGTTCATATGTTGATAATATGAAAATAAATAATATATTTGAGGAATCCGGTTGGATCCCTCCAACTTGTTCTTCCCTGTATTCAAATGGTAACTCAAACAGACTGTTCAATTCAAACAGATCAAATAATTCAAACCATTAAACATGTTTAATTTTATAAACGTGACCAACAAGGTAAGTTACCTTTGTTGGATCCAATCGTTAAAATAACGATTTGGTATTTCACTGAAATTAAACGACAGTTTAACTTCATTGGTTAAATCATCTAATGGATAAATAATTAGCAAACAGTCAACCATCAGCAAACAGAGCACACAAAATAAACCCAATTTATATATGAAATATAAATAGGGAGAACTGAGTGAGTTGAACTCACCTTGATCTCTGGTCGCTAAAACGATATGTTTTCAGTTAAATTAAACTAGTGTTTAACTTAAATGAAAATTCTTCGCTATTTCCAGCTTTATCCAAGTCAGTTCTGGAATATGGGGCTTGACAGTACGATCCCAACGTAGTTTGTTTAATTCCGTTCTGATATCACATGCACCAGTTATTCAATATTTTAGTAACTTGTTTTAATCAAAACTAATAATCCCTTAATTAAATAATTAATTTGTTAATTACTTTTGGTTAAGGCAAATTAAGGTCGATTACTTGCTTCGTTGCTTTGTCCCTTGCTGTTCTGCACCATTTAAAATTATACGATAACTTAGATTAATAATCTTCCTTAACCATTCTCAAATTTAACTAAGTAGATTCTTAAATTAAAAATTAGCTTAAACTAATTACGTTTGTATTTGTGATGATGGCCGATTATACTTTCATTTCTTTCCTACTGAGAAGCGATACCCAAACACTGAATCCACGCACAAGCAACTGTATTCACCAACCTGCCATGATATATAATGGTATTAAACACAATTAACTAGTTTAATTAGGGTTAAATTAGTTTTAAATTAGTAATCAGAAATTACTGTGTATTCATAGTTCAGGCTGATCCCCTTTTATCTATTTTGTTCCCATCAGTCCCACTTCGAAACAACCTTCGCCCCCTTTCAACCACAACCGCTGCCTCATGTCATCACCGGAGGGTCATCAACTACTGCCAAATGAACCCCCTCCACCTGCTTGTCCCTCGGCCTGAGCCACGCGCCACCTTCCTTTTCCCTCCGCTCGCAATTCCCCCAGAAACACCGCTGGCTTCCATCCCCATTTCAGCTAAAGGCTTTGAGCTAATCGTGACCGTTGGTTTCAGAGAGCTCTCCGAGCCCTATCGTTTTCCTGCACGAATGTTTTTGAAATGTTGATTGGATTAAGAAATTTGGAAGGAGGAAATTTTCGTGATTCTGGTCGTTCAATAAGTTTGAGGTGGCGAAATCATTTGTTGACCATGCTGGGAATGTTTGAGAAAGAGAAGGGTTTTTGTATTTATATTGAAGACAAATCATTATTTTATTCTTAACGAAACTTCACCGCGAAGTAACTCAATAAAACCACTACATACGATCTCCGTTTTCTGATAAAAAGGCTAATCCTAGCATAGAAAAATATTCCAGACCCAATGAGACAAGTTTCGTCGAATTCCGATATCGTTTGAAAAAAATCCCTTTACAAAACCAGTGAAAAACACACGTTTAAATTTTCCACAATCACTAAATAAATCCAATCAACTTGAAACTTTGAAATCCTACAATAATTAATTAATACGAACCCAAGGGCAATAGTTTCGTCGCATTCTGAGACCCCCGGTAGGCTATTTTTATATGCACCGTAATGCCATTTTGGACACCAAATTAGCCGATCTCCAAAAATAACAAACTATATACCTATCCTGACTCTAATCATTGATACGTACTCAACAGAACTGGTTTCGTGGCCTAATTCAATCGTCTGCTCGAGTTATACTCAAATATCTATCTATTAAATTAAACTGATTAAATTACGTGCTATAGAAAATGAACGGGCGTTTACGGCTACCGTGGTCACATACGACATCGGTTTGCCGCTAAATTTGATTTTCTTATAATAATTTAACGATACGGTTCCAATGATACTAATTTCATCGAAAACGGAGACTATTTGAAAAATGACTATTTTAAAGGCCTATAATTTAATAACGATTTCCATAGCAACTATTTTAAAATTTGATTTAGCCAAAAATAACAAATTATAACACGAAATCTGGATTTTTCTCTTCCATATGAAAATTATCATCAATACGGTTCTAACGTTTCTTGTTTCACAGAAATCCGACTTATATCAGATCATGTATATTCAGTTGAAGTTCAGAATTCCATATTACGAACTACCGTGCCATTTTGAGCTCAATTTATAATCATATAAATATATAACATTCAAACTTCGTTTTAATAACGAATTAAATATTAAAACCTTTAATATTCCAAATATAATATTTAAAATAATAAATTAAATTAAATATTTAACTGTCAAAAATACGGGTTGTTACGATAATCAACATGTGTGACACCCTTTTCGACCCTATTACCACAATAACGTTATGCCAAGTATATCTTTCCCGCAAATACCATAATTCTAAGGATCATAATTGCATGAGGTTAAAAATAAGTTTCCTACCAGCCTTGTTCAATAACATAACAAAAATCAAATCTCTATGAAGGGAAGAGACTTATAATTTATCACTTGATGCAAAAAAATTACAAGTGAGTTTAAGAAAAATCATTTCTTTGATGATCACTTCACAAATTTTTCCGTAAAGACTCATTCACCATCTCTTTCTTCCTCAAAGTGGTGAAGAGCTTTCGATGTGCACAAATATATCTAGAAGCTCTGCGTGCATTAGTGAACCATCCCTTTTCACTGAATTCGCATGCACAGTAAAATTATTTATGATATCTCTATCCTTAGCAAGATTTTCATGTGACCCAACAATGATAGCACACTTCTGATTATGCTGCCCTTCCATCGAAAGCATTAATGCGCTTTTATGCCCATATTGATAACACACTTTTGATTATGCTGTCCTTCCATTAGAAGCATTGATGCACGTTTATACCCTTGTTCGCCATAGGCATAACATATAATATTTTTCTTCTGCATTTTATTATTTTGTTGATAACATTTTGGCTCTTTTGAATTGGGTCTTGGGCTAGGTTTTAAAATTGATTAAAAGTTAAAAAAAGATTATAAATTCAAAAATTAATTTTGATACATATATCATATAAATTATAATACATTAAAGGTTTTCAAAATGTTTGTAGAAGTAATTTCATATTTTCAAAATTTATTAATAAAATTAATAAATTAGTAAAAGTATATAGGTATTATATATTATCTTATTTAAAATTGTCAGAACAACATAAGTATACACATATGTATAAGAATTAAGTTATAGAGTTGATATGACTTGGTTAATATTATTTGAATAAATAAACTAACTAAGTGTTAATTAATTAAATAAATAAATTAAAATTTAACCAATTAAATAACACACACACATACACATACACACACACACACACACACACATATATATATATATACACACACACACATCAAAAGATACATCTGACTAGTTGTGATTATCTCCCTACGTGGAGGTTTAATCTTACTGTTATTTAATATCTTAGAGGATGTCTGTAGCAGGTAGACGATGTGCCTACCTCCTGTATTATTTTGTAATAATTATTTCTTGTAATGATAACAGTGTTATGGATCACTATAAAAACCGGTTGTCCTTGCAAAAAAAAAAGATATATCTGAAATACTATAAGAGTCATGGTGTGTAATAAATATTTAATATAAATGATATATTAAAATAATATAAAATTAACTAAAATGTTAATTAATTGAATAAAATTAATTTATATAATACTATATATACATAGGATACTATTATACAAGTAATATGAAATATAAAAGTTACATATATAATAGAAAAAAGATTATATAATATGAATGTATAGGCTAATTATGGAAGATTGAGGATACCCAAAACAAGCTAAAGGGTTAAGCACATACGCAAATATACGTAAACCATGATTTCTAATGTGTTTGACACTTTCATCAAGGGAGTAATTCATAAAAAATGCCTGCTTTGTAATCAGGCTATACAAAGTTAAGGGATAAATTGATGGATGTACTCGAGAATAAGATGTGTAGTAGACAGGCCCCACAACCGAACCGTTTCTCTTCTACACACAAACCAGTAAGCCAAACTTCAGATGACAAGTCCCGGATCGGTTCGGCCCATTGACATCCGACTTGAACCCCTAACCTACCATTCGATCCGAACCGAGCTTCCTGTTATGAAATAGTTACACCCCACATCCCTATATTTCCAGAACAGTTACAACCCACTTATCAATGACTCTTATGCGTTGTACTCATCATAATGCATCCATTTCCAAGATTTGTAGGATGGGCCCCACGTGGCATCCGACTCATCTGCATTTCAGCCTATAAATACACCATAATGCACCATTTTCAAGGATCTTTTGGCGCTCCGTCCACTTAAACTCCATCACAAACAAGATCTCTTTGTTTATTTTTGATTATTCCCTAAGTTCTAGAGTATATTTTAATGAAATTGAAGAGATTACTGATTGTACTAGTGAGAATGAGTGGCTAATATGATTGTATTTGTAATCAATTCATCAATCAAAGAAGTATAAATTGGACGTAGGCTCGTTAACACCGAACCACCATAAATTCTGTGTGTTGATTCCCTTTTTATCTGTTTTGATTCATTATTCTCTAAAATTATCAGTCAGCTGGTTGTTAGAACCACTTTTTGGTCTAACATTTGGTGCTTTCACCGAAAACTTTGAATTCTCAGCATTTCGGATTATCATTCTACTTTTTGGACTTGGAGTCCGAAGAAGTTAGTCCGCTTTTTCCACTATTTCTGAAGTTTTTGTTGATCTTAAAAGACTCAAATTTCATGGATCCAAGAAAAGGAAAGGAACCTCAAAATTCATGGGAAAATGAGGCAAGTGAAGATCAGCAGGCGGTTGTAGTTACTAGGTCATGGAGGACCGGATTGGATCCGAACCGATCTGAAGGAGGAGACCCGATCCGAACTAGTGATGCAAGACCGGACCGATTCAAAGACCTCAATGTTACTGGTAATACTCCTCCGACTCGAACCGACGGTGCAATAACAACCCGACCCGAACCGGTTGTAGTTGAGGCTGGTACTTCTACTCGAGCCACTGCAAATGCTCTGATGCCAGCCACGACAACTAGTAATCAACCTATTGCCTCTACACCCATCTCACACATGGATTTTTCTTGCCTGTTTGATATGTTTTATAGAACTAATGATGCTTTAGAGGCCAAAGACGTGACAGTGTCGCTATGCAAGAAAACATGAAAGCTATGAGTAGACAGATATATGAGCTTCATAGGCAGAGAACACCCTCTTTGACTCATCATCTTGCTGCAAATCATTCATCTTCTTCGGAGGAAAGACATCCGCGTCAGAGAAGGCCATACGAAAGACCTGAGAACATTGGGCAAGTGACATTTGGATCATTGAGATCTCGCGAAAACGCAGCTCGTGTCTTAGGATATGATAACCTAACTTTAAGAGAACCAATGTTGCTGCCAATGCAGGGATCTCATGTCCTTCCCAGAGATCCCAACATTACTAACTCTAGTCAATGGCAACTCCTCCAGCCCACTCATCCTGTGAATGATTGGGGTCATAGAGGTCAAGGGAATTCATCTGCTGCTAGTGACCAGAGAACATCACCTGATGTAGGGACTGGATATATTAGGAGAGCTAGAAGTGAACACCCCGAGCCAATGCTAAACAATTCTGAGGTGGAAGCAATGGTACGCCAGATTATGGCTGACAGTAGGGGTTACACCAATGAAGAATGTGGCTTTGAGTGTAGCCATACCCCTTTCACCGACGATATTCCAGATTTTTAGTTCCTCGGATGATTTAATCTTCCCACAATGGATCGATATGGGGGAAGAACCGACCCGATACAGCACCTGATGAGGTATTCATGGTACATGAATGTCGCATAAGCTCCTAATGCCGTAAAATGCAAGGCCTTTCCTATATATCTCGAAGATGCCACATTGATGTGGTTCACCCGACTCCCCTCTCGATCAATTTCCAATTTTAAGGAACTAAGTGAGAGTTTTATGAACCAGTTCCGACTCCATGCCCGGAAGTCTAAAAGTGTCACTGAGTTGTCTGCAATCAAACAAGCCCCTGGGGAAACCCTAAAATCGTATTTAGATCGATTCAATCTAGCAGTTACAGAGGTAAGTGACCCGCTTGAGCAAACCATACTGATGGCGCTAATAGATGAAGTTGATAAGGGCACCGAGTTCAAGGAGTATTTGGCCGGAAAACCACCAATGACTAGGGAGTTGTTATATGAAAAGGCGAATATTCGCCTACAACGAGAGGAAATATATGCCAATCGAAAAAAAGTATGATGGAGTTCCCAGTGAGGACATGTAGAGAAATGTCTCCATCAAGCAACCCGGAGACAGTGCAGGAAAGGTCGAAGTGAATGCCCGAAATAAGAATGAAGGGAACGACCGCCAAAGTGGAAACGATGGCAAAAGAAATAGGAATCAGAGAAACGATTCCAAAAAGAGACATCGACCTTTGAAAACTACACGCCACTGAACGAAACTTTGGAAAATATCTATTTAGACACTTATAACATTGTCCAATATAAAAAAACTCCACCCAGGGACTCGATCGAAAAAGAGCGTAAAACTGAGAAATTTTGCTTGTTTCATGAAACTTACGGCCACTCTACAAACGAATGTTTCCATTTGAGAGATGTTATAGAAAAATTATTTCATGCAGGAAAATTAGATGAATACAAAGTTGCCCCTAAAGACAAGGGACAAGGAGGACAGGCTCCAAACCAGAAGCAGCCTTCTTCTAAGTCCACTGCCCAGCAAAACGGAAAAGGTATAGTCATTAGTACCATTATCGGAGGACCATATCCAGCTGGATTCAGCAATAAAACCATGGGGTAATACGTTAATGCTGCGAAACAGCCAGAAGTGGGGGAATGCAGCAATCTTAAGGACACTACGCTCGTGAAACAACAGAAGACAGAAAAAGATGATGTTATTTTCCGAGATAGAGAAAGTATAAGAGTTGGACCCCCTAGCATTGATCCATTAGTGATAACTACCACTATTGGACCTGCATTGGTATGGAAGGTCCTTGTGGATTATGGGAGTTCTGTCAACATCTTGTTTAAAAAATCTTTTGATCAAATGAAGCTAGAAGTGAAAGATTTGAAGCTGTGTGGAGGTTGGATATGTGGCTTTAATGGATCATCAACCACTCTGATTGGTATGGTGGACTTATCTATAGAGCTAGGAGAGGGAGATCGCCGAAGAGTAAGGATCCTCCCATTTATGATCATGGATATTGATTCCCCCTTTAATGCTTTTTTAGGCCGACCAACCCTTGCAGAATTTAGGTTCTACATTTCACCTTGGTGCCTCTTGATGAAGTTCCCAACTGAAGCCGAAGTGGGAATGGTTCGTGGAGACCAAGTCACCAGAAGAGCCTATTAAATGGAAAAATTAAAGATGATGCGCAATGAAAAAGACGCAAGGTCTAAGAGTGCTTCCCCTCATGCTGAGGAGGGCTTGACATAGCAAGTAAAGATAATACCACTGAAGGAGTCTCTTAATGACCTGCTCGAAGACATCGATCCTAAAGAGGATGAGGAACCGGGATGTAGGAAGGCGACCCCTAATGAAGCAACTGAGGAAATTCCGATCGACAACGACGACCCAACAAAGGTCTTGAAAATCGGAGCCCACTTGGACACCTTTTGGACGAGGGAATTAATATACTTTTTCAAAGTGAACCTAGATGTGTTCTCTTGGACCCACGCTGGCATGCGTGGAATCTCTCCTCCATTATAAGCCATTCATCGAGCATAAAACCAAAGCATCCTCCTATGAAACAAAAAACTGTATGCTAGCCCTAGAGAGGTGGCCGCCTTAAAAGAGGAAGTGGATAAATTAAGAGATAACAGGTTCAACAGAGACTCAACATATCCTGACTGGATATCAAACCCCGTCCTAGTCAAGAAATCCAATGGAAAGTGGCGAACATGTATCAACTTTTCTGATCTAAACCAATCTCGTCGGAAGGATAGCTTTCCACGCCCCAGAATTGACCAACTGGCAGATTCAACGGTTAGACATGAATTTCTCTATTTCATGGATGCATATTCTAGGTACAACCGTATTCCCATGCACGTGCTGGATCATGAACATACTAGTTTTATCACAGACTTGGGGTCGTACTACTATGTAGTGATGCCTTTCGGATTAAAGAATGCTGGAGCCACCTATCAGTGCTTAATGAATCAAATGTTCTATAGTCAGATAGGAAAGACAATGGAAGTTTATCTGGATGATATACTTGTGAATTTCAAATGATTATCCGACCACACAACGGAATTAGCAGAGATGTTTGAGATTCTCCGACGATACGGAATGAAGCTTAATCCTTTAAAATGCTCATTCGGGGTGGCATCAGTAAAGTTCCTCAGCTTCATAGTCAGTTCTCGCGGAATCGAGATCAATCCTGCCTAGATTGCAGTGATCAGGAACATAAAAGAGCCACGAAAGATCAAAGTTGTCCAAAGCTTAGGGGAAAAGGTCGCGACATTAAGCAAGTTTATCTCTAAGTCCATGGACAAGTGCGTTCCTTTCTTCGATTTGATAAAGTGTGGGAAGCGCAATTTCGAGTGGACCCTAGATTACGTAGAAGCCTTCCAAAACCTGTTAGAACTTTTGGAGAAACCTCTGATATTTTCCAAACTGGTTGATCATGAGGATTTGTTCATATATTTGGAAGTGTCATCTCATGCAATTAGTTCCACCCTGGTACGCGAGGAAGACAGAATTCAAAGGTCGGTATATTATGCGAGCGAGAAGCTAGAGGCGGCAGAGCGCAACTATCCGAAGATAGAGAAACTTGCTTATAGCCTCTTGATCGCTTCAAGGAAACTCCACGATTATTTCCAAGCTCATCCAATCATTATATACGCCGATCAGCCACTCCGACAGGTCCTACAACGACTTGAGGCATCTGGACGACTGCTTAAGTGAAACATTGAGCTAAGCCAGTTCGACCTAAACTTCCAACCCAGAAAGTCAATAAGGAGGAAAGCAATAGTCGACTTCATCGCTGAATTTACGATCCCTCAGGATAACGTGCCAGATGAAGAAACCAGCCCCTTAGAACAAAAGCCGAAATCTAGCATATGGAAGCTGTACACAGACGGTGCTAGAAATGACGGACGGTCCGGCGCTGGAGTTGTATCAATAACTCCTGAAAAACGACCAATTGACTACGCTCTCAGACTGGAATTTTCCGCTACTAACAATGATTCCGAGTACGAAGCCCTATTTGTCGGGCTAAAGCTTGCTAGGGAATTGGGAGTGGTGGAAGTGGATATCTTCTATGACTCTCAAATTTTTGTTTGTCAAGTACGGAAGGAGTTTCAGGCAAAAGGATCTCGACTTGTTGCTTACTTGAAAAAAGTAAAGGAGTTGTTGGAAAGCATAGAATGTTATAGCATATCCCATATTCCATGGGAAGAAAATCAAAAGGTTGACAGTTTAGCCAAGTTAGCTAGCTCCGATAACCTGGAGGAAACAGGTCCCAGTTAAGTATTAACATCTCCAAGCATTGATCAGATGGAAATTGATCCATTGCTGGAAACCGAGTCAGAGAGAGAATCATGGATGATGCCAATAAAGGACTTCCTGCAAAATGGAACACTCCCGACGAAAAAGGGTGAAAGACGGGCTATGCTTTGCAAAGCATCAAGATATGTCATATAAGACGGAGCCCTTTACTGACAGGGATTTTATGTTCCCCTGCTCCGATGTGTAGCACATGACGACATCAAACATGTACTAAAAGAACTACATGAGGGTTAATGCAGAGATCACACCGGAAATCGAATATTGGCAAAGAAAATATTACGGTACGGCTATTTCTGGCCTACCGTAAATAGGGATGCAACTGATTATTCACGATGCTGCGATCAGTGCCAGAATTTTGCGAAGATTCCTAAAGCCCCTCCTAGTCAATGTTGAGTCCATGGTTGTTCGCTGTGTGGGGGGATAAGCATCATATGAAGCTTACCAATCGCTAAAGGTGGAGCAAAGTACACGATCGTGGTTGTAGATTACTTTACTGAATGGGTGGAAGCCGAGCCATTAACCACGATTACGACAAAGCGGGTGATAAATTTCGTTGTCAAGAACATAATCTGCTGATTTGGAATTCCCAGAGTCATCATAACTGACAATGGAGCTCAATTCGATAGTACAGAATTAAAAAATTTCTTCCAGAAATATAAAATCGAGAAGAGATACACCACAGTAGCTCACCCAGAATCGAATGGGCATGTCGAAGAAGTGAGAAAAATTATCAAGTCCATCCTTAAAAAGCGATTGAGGCCGGCGAAAGCCATGTGGGTCGATGAATTGTCCCTCGCATTGTGGGCCTATAGAACGACCTACAAACCAGTGATTGGTCATACCCCTTCCTCACTTTCATTCGGATCAGAAGCTGTCATTCTAGTGGAGTTGGAAGTTCCTTCTCACAGCACAAGATATTATGATCTGATGACGAACAAAGCGCTTCTCCTCGAATCCTTGGACGAAATTGAAGAAAAGAGGGTTGAAGAAGACTTACATGCCTTGAAGCATCGACACCAAGTCGCTCGATATTACAACAGGAGGGTTTAACCCCGAACCTTTGAAATTGGAGACTTGGTTTTGAAACGTGTCTTCCCAACCCCTACATTTCTGGGTCCGAAATGGGAAGGACCATATGCCATTCAACAGAAACTTGATAAAGGAGCTTTCAAGCTAACGACTGTTGACGGTGATGAAGTCCCCAGAGCATGGAATGCTAAACACTTGCAACACTATTTGACTTAATATTATATTATTTATTTTGTTTTATAAACTATGTAAAAAGGCACGATTTGTCTAGAACAGTATAGTTGATATAAACAAAAGATTATAAAGTGGACGTAGGTGAAAATTTGGCCAAACCACTATAAAAATGTTGCGTGTCATTTACTTTTATTGCATTTATTTCTTTATACCGTGTGTTTGTTTTGCTCTGGGCTTAGGATATAAAATTTGAATTAGAATTGAGAGTGAGTAGGCACTCAATCTGGTGAGATTCCTCCCCAACGAACGGCGTGTAGAAGGAAAGCCGAAGCGAATGGGACGACCGTTTACAAAATATAATATAAAGGATGGGAAGACAACGTCCTATAATCTAACTCTCATGACTCGAGAGAGAGAGTATAAAGGATGGGAAGACGACGTCCCCAAGGCGTGATGGTGCACTATGATTAAAAGACCGCCTTGAACACACTCTAACCTAGGAATACGACAAGAGAGTATAAAGGCACTGAGAAGGAGTGCCAACAAGAAGCGATCCTTACCCCACTGAAGGATTGTGGGCAATCAAATGTCAATCCTAATCAATCCCGAACAAGCCCTAGCCAGGCATTTTATTAAAGATTGATTGGGGGCATACACATCACACCCCCTATTGTTTGCTATTTAGTTTGGTAATGATATTATACATTGCATAGATTATTGTATACAGGGAGGCTTGTATAAGACCTTTTATTGAACCTTTTGTTTGATATGTGATGTGATTTATCATTTGCTACTTAGATTAATACTGTATTGACTGCTAATGCACTTGATTGAAGCAAATAACAAACTTGAGGGTATTTGACATTGCACGAAACAAACTACTTTATTTACATAAGTGGAGGTTTACATAAGAAGACTAATCGAAAGATGCGAGGCCGCACTCGCTACAACAACAGCAGGCCAATGGGAAACAAAATGAAAAGACTAAGCCACATTTCACTTGGATGTGGGATAGGGCTTGGACTTTCGAGCATCCTTATGTTTCCCTATTTCTTCCTTCTTAGCATCAGTGAGAATGCGCTTCTTCGACTTCTTCTTTTCTTGAGGAGTATCTTGGAGAGCAATAGAGGACTGAGACGCTAGTTGAGAGGTGAATGACTTCGAAAGTTTAACAACTATCTTCTCCCCAGGTGTGACTACCTGAATGGGATCAATATTGAGGGGCTCTTATTCGACTTTGGCTTTCAGAAGCTTATCAGTCTTCGCCTTCATTTCATCCAAAGTCATGTTGTCAGCCTCTCCTGAGCCTCCAGTTACAATTACATCGTCATCTCCCTTATTTCCATCATTGCTGTCGTCGTCCTTCAAAGCCTCTATCATATCCCCATCCTTTGGAGTCTCGGTATTCCACGACACCATAGCTTTCTCAGTAACTTCTTTTGCTTCTCCGAAACCTCCCCAGTAGGTTTTGTTCCTAAAGAACGAGAAGCAACAGCTATTAGCTCAGGAGAAAATTCAGGTTCTTTAATTGTTTGCCAAACAAATGGCAGAAAGTTGAAATGGCTTTAACAAATTGAGGCGAAAAGGTGGAGATACCTTCAGACGACTTTTCAGCCGGGACAATAGAAGTATCAGGAGCCGACTCAATGATTGGAGATAGGGGAGGTGCTCTTGAGATTTCAGTATACTCCGGATCATACCCTTCCGCTTCAGTAGATCCAGAGGCAGCAGATGAAAAATCAGTTTCGAAGTATTTTTTTTCCTTAATCCAGCATGTCTCCTCATCCATAGCAGCAGAAATTAGTTCACGCTCTTCGGCTAAGTGTTTCGGCTCCTCACCTTTTAGATATTTCTCCATAAGTTTTTCCCCATCGATGGCGTCCACCTTAAGTAGCTTTTTCTCCCAGTCAACAACCGATCCCACACATAGACCAAAGTCGTCGGATAGTCTTTGATCCAGGAAATGTCCCGATAGAGGATCACATGTGCAAAGAACTCAACCATGAGCACACTATAATCATCCAATTCTTTTTGGACTTCAGCAAGTTGTTCATTAGCATCTTCGGCAGACTTAAGAGTAGTGTTTGCATTCCCCTCAGCTAGAACTGCCCTTGATTCGATTTCCGCTAGTTTGGCTTCCAAATCAGCATTCTTGTTTGATAACTCCACCTTCTCCTATTCAAGACGGGCATACGCTGACTTCGATTCAGTGCTCTCAGACTTAGCATTGTCATATGCTTCTTCAAGTCTATGCGCTCCTGGCTATGACATTCGAGCTCGGTATGGTAGCGTTGTTTTAACTCTTCATATTGTTTCTTATAGTTGCCAACATCACGTTGTACAAGAGCAAGTTGAGCCTATGCGTCCTCCGCTTCTTTTTCTGTATCCCTCAAGATACTCTCATCGTACTCAACCATTTCTTTCATGTGACCCACATCGGCTAGTAAATTTCAGATTATTTTGGAAAGGTTTCGCGAATACTTGTACATCTCCTTATGCTGCTTATCCACTAAGTCAATTTTAATCTTGACTTCGTCTTCCCACTTTGAAGGAACTAGCTCGAGAGCAGGAATGAAAAGCATATTCCCAAAGTGATGATCTGGAAATTATTTCTTTAGAATCTTCAATTTTGCTTCATTTTTAGAGTCGAGGGTCACAGGTTTTATTGTTGATAGTTTGATTTTTCGTTGCCCAGTAGGTACAAGGGCCATTTTTTCTTTCTCTTGCACCTTATCAAAAACTTTGGTTTTACCCTATGGGTCTGAATGCTTCGGTGGTAGCTTTTCTTGATGATGTTTTTCTTTTAGAAGAGTTGGAACCTTGGGTAGTGATTTGTCCCCCTCACAATGGTCCTGGTGCTCTTGTGCTTATCGGTATCCAACCAACGAGGAGAATGAAAATATGAAGAATGAGGATGGTTTGAGTCATAGTGTTTCCTGCTATCTCTCCCACGACTATCGCCTCGATCATACTCTATGTCCCAGCAAACCTAGGCATACTGGAACGAACATCTCTTAGTGAGTAGCGATGACACAACATATCTCCTACAAATTTGCATACAACAAACATTTGAAACCAAGGGTAACATAGTACAGAATTGTTATGACGTGCAGTGCGAGTGTAGTGTATATATCCTAAGTGGTGCGGCCGACAGACCAGAGCTCGAAGTTAGGGTTGTCTAGTGGTTTCTTCCCCAAAAGAAAGAAAAAATGGCCCTATGTCGATATTTTTAGTAGTGTAGATTTTATCAAGTAGAGAAAGTTTTGACAAGCCCCCATATATTGGGTATATGGGAGAAGATTCTACAATGGGAGATCTAACACGAGAAGGAGTTTTGGAGATGGCTGCCTTTCAGCAGTAGAAGAATATTTCTGATTATCGTCTTCTTGTTTATCCCTGGCAGATATATTCAAAGCATCGTCATCCTGAGTCGACAGTGGAGAAGGACTCTGCTGGAGTACAATCAGATTTTCCTCCTTTGTTATTCTTCTATCTCCTAACTGCAATTCCTGGTTGGAGTCTACAAGTTCTTGACCTTTCGAGCCCTCTCCTTTCTCAACCAAAGTTGCGGTTGGTCCCTTGGTTGGGGTCACATATACCTAAGGACCACTCCCATGGCCTATACTCTGAGTCATAGCAAGTAGATGATGACGATGAAGATAGTCGTCCACCAAACATTCTCTGATGGTTAGTAGCTTTGGATCACCATTAAGCAGACGATTCATGAGATCCAAGTATACTTAGTGTGTTTCCTTTTTCGGGTTAGCAGCTACAAAAGAATAAGAGGAGTCAGTACATTTACGGCAGCAATTATAATCAGAACATCGGAGTTAGAAGCTTACTTGATTTGAACCATTGCCTAGCGCATCCTCGCTGATGTTTGATATAGAACCATTCGGGATTCACATCACCTACTTTACTACTAAATGGTTCGTCAATAATCTTCTTTTTTGGCACAGACTTAAAATACACGAAAGACGAAGTTTCTTTTGTTCGGCGTTTAAAATGGTAGAAGAAGTTCACGTCTTCGAAAGTAAGCTCTATCCCAAGAATCTCACTGTAGGTGATATATAATGTATACAGATAGGCATATGCATTGGGATGGAGTTGCATGGGGGCAATCTACATTCGTCATAGAAAGTCGACGATGAATGGTGGAAATGGAGGCATGACCCCTACAATACACATCAACCGGATAATCTCCATGTATCCTTCGGGTGGATTATGAGGCCGATCTGTTTCGGTGGCTACCTTGGTGTCTTTCCAAAGAATTTCATGTTTTAAATATAGGTGTTTGAGTTTGGGATCATCAATCGTCGATTGAACCGAATCCATAGGAGCTTCTATGATGGTTGCACTCTCAAATTCGTCAGGAGCGCGATTTTCTCCTACTCCTCCTTCCTCTTCTTCATCCACAAAAACTTCACGTCCAGTCGATTCTGCACTCTCATGAATTTCTATCTCATAGTTCGAGCCTGCACTATCCCATTCTGAGTCCAAAGTAGATGAAAGGTCTTCAAGGTTGGGGTTTTTGGATGGCGCTGAACTTTTAGTCTTCTCGGCCAATCTAGTTGAACGTCTTCCAAAAAAGATTGTTGTAGTATAATTGCCTGTTCCCCTCGTGTGAGTGTGTGCTAATCTGTGCTGGTGCGAGCAGTGCTGAAATCAGAAAGTACAATGCAAACATAATGGTAACCAGTATAAAGGAAAATTAAACAATCGTTTGTCAATTCAGTTCGAGAATGTCCTGTTTAGAAGGCTCTATCCTAACTGTCCGTGAATTTACGAGCTATGTTTGATTTTAATCAAATTACGTGCAAGATTGTTTCACGAGCCAGCATCACTAAGGCAATAAAGCTCAATTGGGTTCGATAACGTTCAGTTGTATATGCATTCCATGTTGAAGGCATTCGGTCGGTTCGGGGTCAAAAAGGAGATTATAACGGGTCGGTTTAGAATTGAAAGAGAATCATCATCGGGTCGGGTCAGAGGCCTTCAAGTAAAAACACTGGGTCGAGTTGAAGCAACCCGGTTGCGGCAGAACATATTGAAGGAACTCAGACCGATATAAACCGCCTGGGCATAAATTAATTTGTCCCTTTGCCGTAATTTCCTCTCGTCCGACCCGCTGGCACCTCATCTCCTCTCTTATCATCTCCTTTCTTCTTCTATCAACCCGAAGGCCCATCCTCATCATTTCCGATTCACCAAGATTCATTTTATGCTTACGAGCCATCACCAATGACGTTGAGTTTAAGTCACCAGCGCCGCCACCCCGAGGCGATGAGAGCACCACCAACGATAGCGGCACCGGGCTGGAAACTCCCAGAATCAGAGTTGACATCGACAAGGGTGAATTAACACAAATTGATGTAAATTTCTAGTATTATTTGTGCGAAATCAATGATTATATCAAGGAGAATATGATTCTGCACCTACTTCCGGATTTGATTTGAAGATTGAACGAGTTATTGAGTTTTGTAAATTAGGTTTTCTTGGCAAAATTAGGGATGACGGTAGTAAAAAATGAAAAGGATGATGGCAGTAAAAAATGAAAAGGAAGAGGAAAACGGTACATATAATGAGTCAGGAGCGCTCTTCATACTCTTCGATGAGATGGGCCGAACGGACCCACTCCCTACAACAACGAGAGCAGCCCAGCAGCAGATGGACCAAATGTGTAAGCGGGATAAAAGATCTCAAACTGACCCGCCGTGTAAACACCGACCCCAACAGTGAACGAACGAATGTGAACCAAGTTAGAAACAAAAGAGATTCAAAGAAGAACTCAAAATTACGTGAATGCTTGAGCACAGACAAGCGAGACAGTTTTCTATAAACTTGGGTAAATAAACCTCTTTAAGGCAACAAAAATTAGAGAATTTACCTGAAAGCTCGCTTATGTTCTAATTAGAAGCTCCAGTGTACAGAACACAATAGAAATGACTATGAATTGGATCCCATATTTATAGGTGTATCATCAGAATCAGGAGGCACAGGTTTGCCAAACGTCATGACTCTACGAATAGACACGATCTTTAGTAAATTCTCACTCGCGAACAGACAAGTTAACAGCTTTTTGAAGCACGTCTCATCTCTGGTGAAACATACTTCGAGGGGGTAAAATGTTAGCCTACTTTGTAATTAGGCTATACAAAGCTAAGGGATCAATTGCTGGATGCACTTAAGAATAAGAGGTGTAGTAGACAAGCCACCGGATCGGTTCAGATCTCCATAACCGAACCCTTTCTTTTCATCACAAAAATTCAGTTAGCCAACTTCAGATGACAAGTCCCGGATCGGTTCGGACCATAGACATCCAACCCGACCCCTAGCCTACCATCCGATCTGAACCGAGCTTCCTACCATGAAGTAGTTACACTCTACCCCTACAATTCTAGAACTGTTACAACCCACTTATCCACGACTCCTATGCGTTGTACTCATCATAATGCATCCATTTCCGAGATTTGTGGGATGGGACCCACGTGGCATCCGACCCACCTTCATTCATAGCCTATAAATACACTGTAATGCACCATTTTCAAGGATCTTCTGGCGCTCCATCCTCTCAAACTCCATGACCAACAACATCTCTTTGTTTATTCCGATTATTCTCTAAGTTCTAGAGTACATTTTAACGAAATTAGAGAGATTATTGATTGTACTAGTGAGAATGAGTGGCTATTAACATTGTATTTGTAATCAATTCATCAATCAAAGAAGTATAATATGGACTTAGGCTTGTTAACGCCAAACCACTATAAATTCTGCGTATTGATTCCCTTTATTATCTGTTTTGATTCGTTATTCTCTAAAAAATTTGGTCAATTGGGCGTTACTACCACTTTTTGGTCTGGCATTATGATATACAGAAGATTATTAATCTTGGTATCAAATTTTCATCTATCATATATTGCATACTCTTAGTTGTTGGGATTCAATCGAGCCAGGGATGTTATATGTAGTACTTTGAATATATTTCATAGACGAAATAATTGACTGCACATATTTATTAGATGTCCTTAAGGCATGTGAACTATCCTTAGACAAACGCAAAATGACAAACACGAGTGAATAATCCTACTTTGCTTATTGAGTTTTCCTCAAGGGAAACAGTACTAAGACAAGGAACCATGAGTTAGAAGTTGTATGTGATAAAACTGATAAGAGACTATCAATTGTATGTGGGCTTATGATTTTGTTGAGTTTTTTTAAGACCGGAATTTTAAGGTTGCGAGTCCTAATACCACTAGTAAAGTCAAAAGACTTGTATGTTTCGTGTAGGGTTTGTGAAAACTAAGAAACTAGTGGAACCTTGTTAGAAAATGAAATAATAACATCTAAAAAATTAATATTATAAGAACATATGATATATAACATTATAACAATCTACATTGAGAAATTTTTGCATTTAGTACTTTATTTATTAAAAATGTGTAAATGCAATGAATTAGGGAATAAAAAATAGGAATATGACATGCATTTATTAATAATTGATTGTTTCATGAGAACACTTCTGTAGCAACAAATGTGAATTATTTTACAACTACTTATTATACTTATAATTTAACCGCTCAAGCATTTATTTAGTCGGGACCATACATTGCATTATATGATTTTCAAACTCTAAAAGTAATACAATATTATGGATATTTTATCCCTAAACAATCACATATAAGTGTAATACATGAACTGGTCACAGTTCATATTGTATGATACTATGATGTTAGTTCACTCAAAATAAGCCAATAAACAATACTACGAGCTCGTTGGTAGAGGCGACGAGTGCCGGGGATAATCTCGACGGTGATGGCTACTATGAGGCCTATAAGGTCTAATGTACTTTCGCGAAAGGTTCTCATGATGGTTGGCTTCGGCGGTTGAGAGCTTCCCCAGACTCGATCTTTATCACTTTCCCGAGTCATGGCGTTTGCATGAAACAAATCTTAAGTCAGATTCGAACATCCTGCACGCATAATGAGCCAAGTGTTGTGTTATGGAATGCTTGTGAGTGCGTGTATCCTAAGTGTTCCTTCCATGGACCAGATGTAGGCTTTTTTGAAGGGGTAATTTCCCCAACATCCAACACTAAGCTTTCGACATTAGCGTCGCTGAGCCTAAAAGAAGATATCTCTATGGGTACCATATCCCACCCTTTGAACTAATGCTTAACCTCCATCGATGCAGCGGTCCCATAGGTCATAGCTGGACAACTTGGCTCAAAAGCCACTTCCAACTTCATCTCGTCCATTGGAAAGAGAATGGGAGTGGATTGTGAACTACTTCCTACGGCGAGTTCCCACTCGTCATCACCTGTATCCCATGAGATCCTGCAATATCCTTCTCAATCGAGGGCACGTCAGGAAGCACAACAAGGGGAACCTCTTCTTGCAGACTGTAACACCCCGTGAATTCTATAACGTTAAGCTTCACGAATTAAAGTATAATTAATTATAAATGATGAAATCAAGGGAAATGGGTTACGCCATTGCGTTCGTCTCGAAATTCTGCTTGAGATAGAGTTCAAGTTTGCGTAAAACGGAAATCGTAAGAAGAAGATATGGACGAACGAAGTTGGTCAGAAAAACCGGAAAACGGATCAGAATGCACCGGCGCACTTGTGAAGTGCGCCAGAACAAAGTTGAACTGGCGCACTTGGGAAGTGCGCCAGTACAATTTTGGCCTGGCGCACCTGCCAAGTGCGCCCAGGTCAGAAAGATCTGCTGGTCAGGTCCTGGCTGGCCTGGTCAGGGTCTGGTCGAATTCTGATGCTTGGATGAGTCACTAGGGTTGACATGTCTCTTTCTTATTGGCCTCTCTTGAGACGGATGGTCTGGATTCACCCTAGCTTCATCGACGGCTCAAAACAATTTAAAATTCTATAAATACAACTCAAGTCTAACCCTAAATTCACAAAAATAATAGAATACAAAAGCCGTCATGCTGCTGGAGAGGAACTAGGAATGGCCGTCAATTAAAAAGCCTAGAGACAAGCCAACAAGCCTAAGAGACGAATCAAATTAAAAGAAGATCAAAGCTTAATCAAATCATTCAACGCAACTTTGCTACCCAAAGGAGAGCATCTCCAAATCAGAATAACAGAAATCAGAAAACAAGAATTCATCACACGTTGTAAGTATAGTGACCTTTCAAAATATGAATAAAAACTGTGATGTGATTCGATGTAAATGAAAATAGAATCGTGTTGTTATAATCTTTGTGTATTGTGATGGTTCTATCATGACTTGTGTATTGATGTTTGTGGCATAAATTAATTGATGCAAGCCTATTGAACAATTGTGTATGAAAAACAATGGCACTTGCAAGCTTGTGGCAAAAACTAGAAATTTATCCCTTTTTGTATATGTCGATGGTATGGACTATGTATATTCCCTTAGTCTAAATTAGAATTTGTGTAAACATGTTATAGACCTTTTATGCCTACGTGACCCAAAACCTATGGTATCATCCTTATGTTTATTGGCAAGTATAATTAGATCTAGGTTTGCAAGTATAATTGGATCTATGTTTCATAAACTATGTAAGTTCATGTTTATTTGCAAAATATAATTGGTTCTATGTCAAACATCGTTTGGGTTTCATAAACTATGTAAGTTCATGTTTAAATAGGCTATATTATTAGATGTAAAAATTGTACATTTTGATGAACATAGAACATGCTAGTTTTGTGGTCGATATTATGCCAAGTTAACATGTTTAAACACAAGTTTGTATTTGCCTAAAACTATGCCATTTCATATGTCACCTACTTAGTCATACTTTGATTCGAATGCAAGTTCACATGACCCATGTTATATGTTAGTTGAATCGCCATGTTGCAAGTTCATGCGTTACACACCTTTATGTATTACATGTTCATGATTTCCCCTTTTCCTCACGTTTATAAAGTTGGGCTGAATTGTGACAAGCCCAACACATGTTATAACGTTGCGAACAAACGGGGGTAATAACGTTGGGTGTAAAATATGAAAATATATGTTGGCATGTTTGGCACATGCCAATGATTATGACACATAAGCGGTATGAATTGAAATACCCAAAAATAAAAGATATGACATTTACATGTAGTTGAAAAGTAATAAAATATGTAAATTTAGAAAACATGATATGCTTAACCCGAGGTTGGATTGAGTTGTGATGTAAACCTGCCCGGACCCGCCCGGTTGTCCAGTAGTCACAACAATACCTATCCAATGTGGGTGGTTAAGCATTGAGCCCAATATGGACCTGAGGTTAGACTGAGCTACGATGTAAACTTGCCCGGAACAGATCGGCATATCCAGTAACCGTAGCAATACCTGTCTAATGTGAGTGGTCTGGTGCTCCTAAGAGGCTAAGGACAGATGGTAGGGTTAAGTCAGCTATAACACTTAACCAAATTCAACATGTTAACAAGAATTGATGGGTGGGGTTAGGTAAATACAGACACTTAACCACTTAACATGTTTGACTAGAAAATCCTGGTAACGAGGGACCCGTTTCAGCAGTAAACCAAAGTTAGGTATCAACGGTACCCTGAAACTAGGCAGGTTGGGGCACGATTACTGGGCTGATTGTAAGCGGTCAAACGACGGCGGTGGGTGCACAGTGCAGGTCTAACGGGGTGCGGGCGTGCACACACTCCGGAGCAGACAACCAGGGCACTGGGGACACCAGTAGTATAACCTATGTCTTCTAGTTTTGTGTCGGGGCCGCCACCATGGGTCTTGATACACCCCATGGTGGGACCAACATAGGTATCTACAATTCTTGGGGGCCGTATGACACATGTTAACACGAGTAGGAGCCGATCTTTAATAAGAATGGGGATCACTTCACCCTCACCATGGGGTGTCAGTTAGAATAAACTCGAGTAGGTGCAGAGATACAGTATGGGTGTGATAGTACATTCGACACTTCCTTAGCCTGTGACACTTTCCTATTTTTAGTTTATATCCATCATATCCTTTTCTTATTCACATATTGAAGAGTTACTAGATTTACTCAGGCTTTATGTCTGACCCTATTTTCTTTTCGTCTTCTTTTCTTTCGTTTCCCCCCCAGGTCCACAGGAAGGAAACAACTCAACTCAGTCAGGCTCTTTACAAGCACCAAGAACGTAGATATATGATTTGGATCTTTCTTGCTCGGATAATGGCTTTGGATATCACTATAGGGATTTTTGTCACTTTATTTATGTTTTCATGCTTCTTTAATAATCAAGGCAGTTATGAGGTGTAATGTTGAAAGTATTTTGAGACAATTATGGAAATCTTTGTTTGATACACGTATTGATGAAATAAAAGTTTGTTTGGTTTCCACTGAATAAAATATGTGTAATTATATCTGTCATGAGTTCATCTGTGGCTTTTACTTATAAACCTCCACCAAAGTTAAGGCATTCCCTTTGTGAGTGACCTTAATGGAGGTTGGGTGTTTCACTTGGTATCAGAGCATAGGTTTACCAGACAAGATAAAAGTTTTTGAAAATTGTTTTCAAAAAGAAAGTTTAAAGAAGCATTTTTTTCTGAAAAAGTGTTATATTAATAAAAAGACAAAATCCTCCAAAGCCATGTGCCCTATCTATCCATCTCTGTCCTTCGTTTTGAATTTTTCCCTTTCTGTTTCAGCATGTGTGGAGACCTTAACCTTCCGGAAGCAGTGCCGATTCCCGGCTGGTTTAGGAGGTACTTAGAAGCAAGGGCCAATAGCACGGGTCCAGCAGACATCCCTCCTCCAGTGTCCGCGGTTCCTCCTCCTCCTCCGCCTCCTCTTGGAAATGCCTTTGCAAAAACATGTAGAGACTTCAAGGCTATGGGTGGAAAAGACTTTTATGGGAGAGAATCTTTTGTTGGAGCAAGAAACTAGTTAAAGGAGACTGAGGATTTGTTTGTCATCTTTGGGGTGGATGACAGGCAAAAGATACAACTTGCGGTATGGTTACTTAAGGACGAAGCGTCCTATTGGTGGGAAGTTACTAATGTTCAGAGGGCGGTGGAAACATGGGAAGACTTCAGGACAAGGTTTGAGATGAAATTCCTCTCCCAAGCCGAAAGAAGCCTGCAAATGGAAAAGTTTCTAACTCTGAAACAGGGAAGCATGACGATCAGGGAATATGTTAATCAGTTTAATCAGCTGGCCAGATTTGGGCTAGACTTAGTAAACACCCAACACAAGAAGGCACTTCGTTTCGTTAAGGGTTTGAATGTGCCTCTACACAGCCTTGCCATGACCCATGTATCCACGGGTGCGACTTATGAAAGCCTAGTGGACATGGCGTTGCTACACGAGGAAGACCACGACAAGAAAGAAACTAAGGGGGAAGAGAAGAAAGAAGGTCTACAAGCAAAGAAAACAGACTTCAAGAAAGGAGGGAAGAACAATAAGCCCCGTGAGAAGAGAAGGTGCAATTTCTGTGGCATTGTGGGCCATATATCAAAAGATTGCCGGAAAAGGAAGGCGAAGATGGGTGGCTGCTTCCATTGTGGAGAAACTGGACACCAAGCTAAGGACTGCCCAAAGAAGAAAGGGCAGGGACAGAAAGCCGGATCCACTTCAGGGGGTCAGGTTCATGCGCTAGTGGTACCTCTGTAGGAACGAGGTAGTAATATTTCTGTAGAAAGTGTAGTCTATCTTTATGATCATCCAGTTCGTACACTTTTTGACTCTGGCGCATCACACTCTTTTATTTCATCTGCCTTAGTAGAATCTCTGCATCTAGACACTAGTATGGTAAAAGATCCCTTAGTAGTTTCAAATCCAATTGGGGGCTCCGCTTACTTGTCAATGGTTTGTTTGGTTTTGAAAATCTCTATTCTCAGCATTGAGTTTAGTTGTAGTGCTTTTGTTTTGGGCTTCTCGGGATATGGTTTGATCTTAGGCATGGACTGGTTATCCAGTAATAGTGCCATACTTGACTGTGAGAAAAGAGTAGTTAGACTTTTGACTCGGCTTGGTAACACTCTAGAAATTTCTTGTAATCCCTTGAATGTTGTTATGCTTAGTTATCTAGAGTCGCTTGATGCTTCTGATGAGAATTTGCAATCAGTTAGAGTAGTCCGGGAATATCCGGATGTCTTTGAGGAAGTGAAAGGCTTACCTCCGAGGCGGGAAATAGACTTCCACATATATCTTGTGGATAACGCAAAGCTTGTAGCTTTACCTGTCAGACACATGGCTCCAAGGGAGAGAAAGGAGCTCAGTAAGCAGGTTAAAGAACTTCTCGAAAAGGGGTTCATTAGATGGAGCATTTCGGAATGGGGTGCTCCAGTGGTGTTCGCAACCAAAGCAGACGGTTCGCTTCGCCTTTGCGTCGACTATAGGGAGATAAACAAATTGACCAAGAAAAATAGTCACCCTCTTCCCCGAATCGACGATTTGTTTGATCAGCTTGTAGGTGCGACGGTCTTCTCCCAACTTGATCTGGCAACTGGGTTCCATCAGCTAAGAGTAGCTGAAGACAGCATTGATAAGACAACGTTCAGAACCCCAAACTGTTTCTTCGAGTGGCTTGTCATGCCTTTCGGCTTGACAAATGCACCCGCTTATTTCGTAGACCTAATGAGCAAGGTGTTCAGAGAATTCCTCAACAAATTTGTGGTTGTCTTCATAGATGATATCTTAATCTTCTCAAAGAGTGAGGAAGAACATGCTCAGCATCTAAAAAAAATCATGGATACTCTCCGTGCACGTCAACTAAAATCCAAATTCTCCAAGTGTCACTTCTGGAGAAAAGAAGTAAGGTTTCTTGGGCGTATAGTGTCCAAAGAAGGGTTGGCTGTGGACCCCACGAAAGTGGTGGCAGTACAAGATTGGAAGACACCAAGAAATGCAACCGAAGTTCAAAGCTTTCTTGGGCTAGCCGGTTTTTATCGAAAGATTATTAGGGATTTCGCGAAAATCTCAGCCCCACTCACAAGGCTAACAAAGAAGAATCTGGCGTTCGCTTGGGATTTGGACTGTGACATTGCTTTCCAGCGATTAAAAAGGGCTCTCACAACAGCCCCAGTTCTGACCTTGCCAGATGGAAGAAAAATGTTCACAGTATACACGGATGCATGTGGAACGGGACTAGGCACTGTTCTAATGCAAGAAGGAAGGGTAGTAACTTATGGCGGAAGACAATTGAAAGTTCATGAAAAGAACTACCCAACCCACGATCTTGAGTTGGCCGCCATCGTCTTTGCACTTAAGTCTTGGCGCCATTATCACCTAGGTGAGAAGTTTAAATTATACACTGACCATAAATCGTTGAAATATCTCTTCTCCCAGAAGGATCTTAACTTGAGGCAGCAAAGGTGGATGGAGTTTCTTGCCTCATATGATTTTGAAATTTCCTATACTCCCGGAAAAGGCAACGTGGTAGCAGACGCGTTGAGCCGAAAGAAACTGACCCTGAGCCCTCTCTTTGTGGAAAGGCAAAACTTGGAGTATATAGCTAGTTTTAACTTTAGGCCCTCCTCGGATTTTGTACCGGGTTTGTTAGCATCTCTCGAAGTACGCCCCACTCTCTTAGACTCAATAGGGGCAGCACAATGTGAAGACCCTCAGCTTGTTGATGTGATTGGTAAACTTATTAGGGGTGAGACTTCTAGTCACCTCAGTAGATACGCCATCGATGATAAGGGTTGGCTGAGACGAGATGGAAGATTATGCGTCCCACAAGCAAGGGAGTAAACAAAGAAGGTTCTCGAGGAAGCGCATCATTCCAAGATGACTATACACCCTGGCGGTGATAAGATGTACAAGGATATAAAAAGGACTTTCTTTTGGAACGACATAAAGCAAGACATGGCAAATTTCGTTTCTAAGTGCATGACCTGCCAACGGGTCAAGGCGGAACAAAAGAAGCCTGGAGGACTACTTCACCCTCTAGAGGTCCCACAGTGGAAGTGGGATAGCATTTCAATGGACTTCATTGATGGACTGCCTAGGTCGAGGAGAGGCAACACTAGCATTTGGGTAATAGTGGATAGACTTACTAAAAGCGCCCACTTTATACCTATCAAGAGTAGGAGGACTGCCGCATCTCTAGCATCTCTTTATCTCAAGGAAATAGTTCGACTCCATGGGGTACCCTCCAGCATTGTTAGTGACCGAGACCCTATCTTCACGAGTGAGTTTTGGCGGAGTCTGCAAGAAGCTGTAGGCACACAGCTATGTTTGAGTACGACCTATCACCCCCAAACAGATGGCCAGACGGAAAGGGTGAATAGAGTTTTAGAGGATCTTTTAAGACTTTGCGTTCTTGACTTTGGAGGGACGTGGGAGGATCACCTTCCTTTAGTGGAGTTTACCTACAACAACAGCTACCAAGCTACCATCGGCATGGCACCCTTCGAAGCCTTGTATGGAAGACCGTGCAAATCACCAACTTGTTGGTGGGAGTCTACAGATAAGCTTATACTTGGGCCAGACATGATTCGAGAAACTTCAGAGAAAGTGGACTTGATACGTAGGAGAATGAAGACAGCCCAAGACAGACATAAATCCTACGCCGACAAAAGAAGGACCGACCTTGAGTTTGAGGTTGGGGACAGGGTTTTCCTTAAGGTATCCCCTTTAAGGAACGTCGTTCGCTTTGGATCCGCAGGAAAGCTAGCACCAAGATTTGTAGGACCGTTCCTATCATCGAGAAGATTGGGAAAATGGCTTATAGAGTAGATCTGCCTGAAAGATTGGCTGGAATTCACAACGTCTTTCACGTTTCTCATCTCCGGAAATGTCTACATGAATCAGCGGAAGTGGTGAAGCCAAGCATTCTAGAAGAAGCCGAAGCAGAACGTGAAGCAACTGTGAGGAGAGTTCCAACTCGAATCGTAGGAACTGAAATCAAAAAGCTACGCAACCGCGAAGTGAAGCTCGTTAAGGTTCAGTGGAGCGACGCCGAGGAAGACTCGACTTGGGAAACTGAGGATAGAATACGCGTAGAATACCCTTTTCTTTTTGAGGGTACATCTTTGACCTCTCTTTTTCTTAAGTTGTGCTTGTATCTATCTTTTTAGGTATATCTCCTTGATATTATCCTTTATCCTTAGGTAGAAACCCCTTTGGATGTAAACATGTATTTGAAACATGTTATGGTTGATGGCTGCAAGTGGTTGCAAGTGGTTGCTAGTGGTTGCTCGTGGATGCATATACACACACAACCTAGGTCTTAGATCGGCTCAATCACTTCATACTGCATATGCATATATGTATTCTTATTTGTATATGGTTGTAAACTTGATATGCTGTCATATGGTCGTTGCATTTGTATGAATAGTTGTGCACTCATGTAGAATTATGAGTAGGAAGAATTTGCATACATAATGGATTCATGACACTTACATGATTCGCATTAAGGAGGTCAACTGAATCAGTAGACCGCCTGATTTCTGCATTAGATAAGGACATGTACACACACTATGCATATGATCATGAAGCATTAGAAGTCTTTTAAGGACAGTGGATGTCTGTGTTTGTTGGTTGAGTAGATGGACTGTTGGATGGTAGGATATACATTCTTCCTAACTTGAAGATTTCGGGGACGAAATCCTTTTAAGTGGGGGAGAATGTAACACCCGGTGAATTCTATAACGTTAAGCTTCGCGAATTAAAGTATAATTAATTATAAATGATGAAATCAAGGGAAATGGGTTACGCCATTGCGTTTGTCTCGAAATTCTGCTTGAGATAGAGTTCAAGTTTGCGTAAAACGGATATCGTATGAAGAAGATATGGACGAACGAAGTTGGTCAGAAAAACCGGAAAACGGATCAGAATGCACTGGCGCACTTGTGAAGTGCGCCAGAACAAAGTTGAACTGGCGCACTTGGGAAGTGCGCCAGTACAATTTTGGCCTGGCGCACCTGCCAAGTGCGCCCAGGTCAGAAAGACCTGCTGGTCAGGTCCTGGCTGGCCTGGTCAGGGTCTGGTCGAATTCTGATGCTTGGATGAGTCACTAGGGCTTACATGTCTCATTCTTATTGGCCTCTCTTGAGACGGATGGTCTGGATTCACCCTAGCTTCATGGACGGCTCAAAACAATTTAAAATTCTATAAATACAACTCAATTCTAACCCTAAATTCACACAAATAATAGAATACAAAAGCCGTCATGCTGCTGGAGAGGAACTAGGAATGGCCGTCAATTAAAAAGCCTAGAGACAAGCCAACAAGCCTAAGAGACGAATCAAATTAAAAGAAGATCAAAGCTTAATCAAATCATTCAACGCAACTTTGCTACCCAAAGGAGAGCATCTCCAAATCAGAATAACAGAAAACAAGAATTCATCACACGTTGTAAGTATAGTGACTTTTCAAAATATGAATAAAAACTGTGATGTGATTCGATGTAAATGAAAATAGAATCGTGTTGTTATAATCTTTGTGTATTATGATGGTTCTATCATGACTTGTGTATTGATGTTTGTGGCATAAATTAATTGATGCAAGCCTATTGAACAATTGTGTATGAAAAACAATGGCACTTGCAAGCTTGTGGCAAAAACTAGAAATTTTTCCCTTTTTGTATATGTCGATGGTATGGACTATGTATATTCCCTTAGTCTAAATTAGAATTTGTGTAAACATGTTATAGACCTTTTATGCCTACATGACCCAAAACCTATGTTATCATCCTTATGTTTATTGGCAAGTATAATTAGATCTAGGTTTGCAAGTATAATTGGATCTATGTTTCATAAACTATGTAAGTTCATGTTTATTTGCAAAATATAATTGGTTCTATGTCAAACATCGTTTGGGTTTCATAAACTATGTAAGTTCATGTTTAAATAGGCTATATGATTAGATGTAAAAATTGTACATTTTGATGAACATAGAACATGCTAGTTTTGTGGTCGATATTATGCCAAGTTAACATGTTTAAACTCAAGTTTGTATTTGCCTAAAACTATGCCATTTCATATGTCACCTACTTAGTCATACTTTGATTCGAATGCAAGTTCACATGACCCATGTTATATGTTAGTTGAATCGCCAAGTTGCAAGTTCATGCGCCACACACCTTTATGTATTACATGTTCATGATTTCCCCTTTTCCTCACGTTTATAAAGTTGGGCTGAATTGTGACAAGCCCAACACATGTTATAACGTTGCGAACAAACGGGGGTAATAACGTTGGGTGTAAAATATGAAAATATATGTTGGCATGTTTGGCACATGCCAATGATTATGACACATAAGCGGTATGAATTGAAATACCCAAAAATAAAAGATATGACATTTACATGTAGTTGAAAAGTAATAAAATATGTAAATTTAGAAAACACGATATGCTTAACCCGAGGTTGGATTGAGTTGTGATGTAAACCTGCCCGGACCCGCCTGGCTGTCCAGTAGTCACAACAATACCTATCCAATGTGTAAACCTGCCCGGACCCGCCTCGTTGTCCAGTAGTCACAACAATACTAGTCACAACAATACCTATCCAATGTGTAAACCTGCCCGGACCCGCCTAGCTGTCAAGTAGTCACAACAATACCTATCCAATGTGGGTGGTTAAGAATTGAGTCCAATAAGGACCCGAGGTTAGACTGAGCTACGGTGTAAACCTGCCCGGAACCGACCGGCATATCCAGTAACCGTAGTAATACCTATTCTAATGTGAGTGGTCTGGTGCTCCTAAGAGGCTAAGGACAGATGGTAGGGTTAAGTCAACTATAACACTTAACCAAATTCAACATGTTAACAAGAATTGATGGGTGGGGTTAGGTAAATACAGACACTTAACCACTTAACATGTTTGACTAGAAAATCCTGGTAACGTGGGACCCGTTTCAGCAGTAACCCAAAGTTAGGTATCAACGGTACCCTGAAACTAGGCAGGGTGGGGCACGATTACTGGGCTGATTGTAAGCAGTCAAACGACGACGGCGGGTGCACAGTGCAGGTCTAACGGGGTGCGGGCGTGCACACACTCCGGAGCAGACAACCAGGGCACTGGGGACACCAGTAGTATAACCTATGTCTTCTAGTTTTGTGTCGAGGCCGCCACCATGGGTCTTGATACACCTCATGGTGGGACCAACATAGGTATCTACAATTCTTGGGGGCCGTATGACACATGCTAATGCGAGTAGGAGCTGATCTTTAATAAGAATGGGGATTACTTCACCCTCACCATGGGGTGTATGTTAGAATAAACTCGAGTAGGTGCAGAGATACAGTATGGGTGTGATAGTACATTCGACACTTCCTTAGCCTGTGACACTTTCCTATTTTTAGTTTATATCCATCATATCCTTTTCTTATTCACATATTGAAGAGTTACTAGATTTACTCAGGCTTTATGTCTGAACCTATTTTCTTTTCGTCTTCTTTTCTTTCGTCCCCCCCCCCTAGATCCATAGGGAGGAAACAACTCAACTCAGTCAGGCTCTTTACAAGCACTAAGAACGTAGATGTATGATTTGGATCTTTCTTGCTCGGATAATGGCTTTGGATATCACTATGGGGATTTTTGTCACTTTATTTATGTTTTCATGCTTCTTTAATAATAAAGGCAGCTATGAGGTTGTAATGTTGAATGTATTTTGAGACAATTATGGAAATTTTTGTTTGATACACGTATTGATGAAATAAAAGTTTGTTTGGTTTCCGCTGAATAAAATATGTGTAATTATATCTGTCTTGAGTTCATCTGTGGCTTTTACTTATAAACCTCCACCAAAGTTAAGGCATTCTCTTTGTGAGTGACCTTAATGGAGGTGGGGTGGTTCACTGACTCGGAGGAATTTCTCCTTCTTTAGCTTCTGCCGCTTCCTTTTCTCTTTCATCTCCATCCCTATGGCCCGTCGAGCAGCCCTCGAGAAGTTGGTCCAATAGGTAGAGGAAATAGTCCGATAGCCAAGTCTAGGTGTTACGATTTGCGCTTGGGATGTTCTTCAATGCCAAGACTCGCTCCAGATATGTACCACTCTTGGAAATCTATCGAATACCTGCCACATAAAATTCCAAGTTAGTTTAGATCTTATGACTCAATTAACTTGGGATACAGTGTAAGTTTTAAGGTACTTACGGCTTGCAAGCCACCTCCTCACAAATCTTGGTGGGCATCGAACGTAGAACCAATCATGCTTGAAATAGCTGATTTTGTTCCATGATCCCAGGATGAAGCAACTGTTGATCTGCGCGTCTAAATAATTAAGGGAAGGGAAAACAATGTACTTTTTCTTCTAAGAGTATAGGTATTGGATGTCTTCCCCGGTCAGTTCTATGCCCAACCACTCTATATATAGGATGTAAGTGCCAAGCAAGAAGACATGCGTCCAGGTGAAACTGCGTTAGTGCTAAGCGAAAGAAGTACAAAATATCTCATATGTATACCTACGCATCCGACGGAGCAAATATGTCTGTTTCATGAAGTATACCTCTCTGGAGAAGAGTGTGCCTTATTCTCCCATTTGGGAACCAAAGCATCATTCCAAGATATTCTGTATTTCGGTAAATCCACCTCAACAAAGCTTCATTGAGTCATGAGGCAGCCGAACTAGCGGGGTTCTCAAGAATCGTAGTATTTCCCATCATATCTGATGCCACGAAAACACCTTCCTATTTGCCGCCTACATCCAGCTCTTCTACTAATCCCGTTGCTACAGGATCATAACATCGTGAAAGCGGAGAGTACAAAAATTTCCTATCCCAGAAAGACTGGATAAGAAACTTCCAATTATGTCATCCATCGTATCCATCAGTCGACAATATAATGCCATCACCAACTGTGTGATATATAAGGTGCCCAGATTCCACATTATCTTCAATAAACTTATGGTAATTATTTACTATAGGATCAAACCTCATCTCTGTCATTTCATATATCCATGTTCTCTCAATATCATTCCAAGTAATAAACTGATCATCCGGAGCAACCACCGCACAAACTGAAGACACAAGAGCAACTGCAATAGGACTGACACATGAGAAATCAGGAATAGGCGAAGGCAGCTTAGGCATCCACGTAAATTCTGGACGTGAAGAGATGGTCTGTCCGAGGCAGGCAAAGATGCTTTAGTACATGCAGTTGAAATATGACCGAATAATTGGCAGGTGTGCAGATTTCTGGTGATGCAAATAGGGATAAGAAATGTGGTCAATATCACGAAGAATAATGAAAGACTGTCTATACCCATATACAAATGGATGTTTTCTTAAGGAAGCCATCAAAGGCTTTCCACAAATTACGTATTTAATTCTGAAATGAAAGAATAATTTGCAGTTGAGATTTGGTCGTAGATGGATCGAATTGTATCCGACGCTTTCGATAAGGGAGGAAGCCTCTCACTCTCAAATGAGAAGAAAAGCTAGCAGCATCAGCGTAGCAGCCTCAGGCGTATGCGTATCATGGGAAAAGGAGAAAGAGAAGAAATTCAACCAACTGGGAAAGACATACTATAATGAACATCAACTTCCATGTCAATCCCATCTATAATTCTGACTTAATTTTGTTGGGAGAGGCTTGATTGCGGTGATTTCAATTAAAACTCTTGCAGACAGGAGGTTTTTACAAGTCTCGGTCGCAACATCAAAATATCTGAATTCATCAATACGACTCGGTAGCCAATTAAGATCAATCAAAGGTTGGAGAACATAAGGGATGTTGGTAAAAGTATCCTAAATAGGTATAGAACGAGCTTTCTCTCTAACCTTGTCTATACCAATTCCCCATGGTGTAATTATGAATGGTTTACTTTCAATGATCAAAGGACTAGATTTGAGTGCACGGAGACGGTCTTCTTTATGAGAAAGCTAAAAGTAGAGCAAGGATTTATATAGTTGCACATGAAGTCTACTTCCTGGGTTCCAAACTCGAAGGCATTGTAACTATACCTCATTATATGATGATGAAACATCCAAGTAGAAATATACTAAATGGTCCACCTAATAGATAACACCAACTTAAATGATGTTTGCAGGTAGTACACTAACTCCATCTAGAACCTGAGCACAAAAAGACGTCTGTAATGACCCGCATTTGCAGAGGTATTATAATTAATTCATTTAATTATATAAATAGTGATATAGTGAATATTTAATTAAAATAATAAATTAAATAATATATTTAATTCTGAAATAATTAGAATTGGCTGAAATGGCGATATGGTGTGAACTGGATCATCTGTGAAATTTAATTTAGTTTAGAATTTGAATTTGAAAAACGAATATATTATTTGAATGACAGTTTGAACGTATAATTATATTGTAATAAAAACCGAGCTTGAAATGGCGCTGCAGTTTGTAATTTGGTGATTCGAACTTCAACTGAATGTACAGGATTCGTTTTAAGCCGGATTTCTGTGAAACAAGAAATGTGTGGAGCTGGTGGAGTATATCTTTCTAGTGGAAGAGAAAAATCGGGATTTCATCGTGTAGATTTTGATTCATGTCCAAATCAAATTTTAGAAAAGTCGCTGTGGAATTCCTTTATAATTTATAAAGGAATTATTTATATTTTTAAAAGGAATTTCAATATAAATCGAATATCGATTTTATCGGGATTTGAAATAACAAGTTATAAATCCCAGTAGAGCTGTATGGTATTCCACTGTGAATATATACGATAATATAAATTTATTTAAATTTAATTTAATTTAATTTAAATATATTTATATATTTAAATGGATTATTCAGCGCTTTAAAAATAGCCACTTTTGCAAACGAAGTCGGAATTCGACGAAACTAATTTTGTTGGATCTGCAATGTCAAATAGTTGTTAGATTTCCAGTTTCATGATTTTTAGAGTCACTGTGTGGCCGTACGGATTTTTAGAGTGAAAATCAGTCACTATTTCGATGGTTAAATGAGACGACCCGAACTTCCCCGTAAAGGAAAGCACGGATAGAATTGAGGACAAGACAAAATAGAACGCAAACAGAAGAACATTTCATTGTTATTACAACAATTCCATCAGGTACAAGAATATACAGAGTATAAATGAATAAATTACATTCGATAAATATCAGAGATTTAAAGTACATTTAAATACATAGCAGCGGAAAATAATACAAAAGCACAACTGAAAGTAATGCACGGATACAGAGCTTTCCGAGCATCGTTCCAGCTGTAAATCAGGACCCTGTGAATATAAATCTGTAAAACCAAAACTACTAGCTGCCCGTGCGGAAAATAGGGGCACCCAGAGTTTAGGTTAAAACAATAAACTCCAGGTCAGTCATGGGACTGGTGTGAGAACTAAAACAGTTATTTAAAACTTTACTTTAAAGATAGTAATTCAAGGGACCACGCCGTATAACACGGAACGGGTTTCCTCCCAAGAATACTAGTGCATATAACAAAACAGCGCAATGCTCTTTGGAAAAATGAAGCTATTATAAGACCCAGGTCCCATCACACAATGCAACGCAAGCCGGAGGATAGGGTTTTCCCTTATAATAGCCAAACATGCTTGGTATGTTTAAAACAAATCATTTGATACAATTATAAGTGTATAGTGTCAAAACAATTTCAATCATAAATATCAATCATAGGCGGCATGGGTACCATCTATCATGTCGCCATACTAGTTCTACAATTAAAACCGCAATACACGTATTGGAAATTGGATTCCATCATGAGTCGAGGCAAGGGGCAAGCTCCTCTCCGCGTTCGAGACACTCTAGCAAATGTCCCAGGACCCCACTATGATCCTTGGAATCGGCTGGGCCGGTCCTCTCTTACTTTTGAGGATTGGCAATTCCTGAACACACGTTTCCCGGTCCTTACAGACCTATATCCGAGGCGCCTCGTATCCAAAAACCACACAGGTGAAAAGTATATAAATGTCAGGGCTGGTAGGTCACTGACACCACCCTAGCTAGAAAGAAACGTCGTGCTCTCCCAGCGGTCCGTCTCCCGTTTTTGACTCATACCGAGGTGTGAGGCTCGCGAATTCACGTTATACACAAAGCTACGCCACACAGGCCGTGCTTTGATCATCAACCACAAGACTTTGCTTTTCAACAGAAGCCTTGATCAATTGCCACTTACGCATGCCACATTGGCAATTCACTCCATGCGACTGATGTCCATCGATATACAACCTCTGAGCTCGTATGTCTTAGAGAAGGGCGTTAAGCAAGAGAATAAATTCTCCGCCGCCAAACAGATGTATATTTAATAGAGATCATTCAACACAGAATAAAATCCAATGTCAGACACACAATCCATTTACAAGTTCGTTCTGGGTCTGAACGAAACCGGAGGCACTTTCCTCGCATATCCATCCATCTCCAAGTACGTCTGGATGATCACCAACTGATTCCCTCATCCTGGGTGTACAGCCCAATCAAGATCATCAGTAATCACCCAAACGATGTGAAGACTTCCGGTCTTCAACCACCGTCTTCATCTTCGACATCTCGTCGAATCGATTATTCAGAATGGGTATAAACCCGGCCTTTCTGAATAACCCACGTATATAATAAACGAATGTTACACAAACACAACAAACACCTCATTCCAATTCAGAATATTCTTTTATTCACAAAAATACATTCTTAGGGAAAGGTTCCCATTAATTTTATCCAAGATAAATTCTTCTAAATTTATTCTTTAATCTTCCTTTGGATATCTTTTCAAACTAGTCGGGATTAACGAACCACACCGAAGTAATTATTTAGTTTATTTCCCAATCCCAACCTATATATCCCATGGAGAAAACTGGTAATACTCCACATCTAACACCACGGTGTTATCGGTAAAGTTAATTACCATTTCACGTTCAAATCTAATTAAAGATTCATTAAAACTCCACTTAGTTTTAATCCTTTCAAAAATCGATATCTTGCCTTTAACTGGGTTAAAGAACCAACGTCATCTAAAACACGATTCACGATAAACCCAAATCACATTTGATATTAAATACAAGGCTTTGAATAGAAAATATATCGGCTTATATTCAATATCAAATTCTGAAACCAACATATATCGTATTGGAAATAACGATATAAAATATATCTTTCAAATTCCCACAACAATATCTGTATAGTCACGAAATCCAACATCGAAATATCCCGAAGATAATTTCGATTCAACTCCAGTCCAATCCACGTATTGGGAATATTGATTATTTTTAAAATCATTTTCAAATTCAATTTATTTATTTCAAAAATAAATTGATTTTAATTCTAGTTCAAAACTAGTTCATTTCGATAAAAATCTATTTTTACCTTCTAATGTGGAATTTTCCAGCCCAATTCTTTCCAATTCACATATTATAATTTTACACAAATTATCGATATTTTTAATAATTTTATCAAGGCCCGTACAGTCGATTTCCATCAACGGCCATCGAACTGCACTTACGGCGACCTTTTTCGAATTTGATTTGGACATAATTCCAAATCCAACCGTTAGATTTCAAATTTCTAATATTCATTGGAAAGCTCTTTTCAATACGAACCCAACGGTTCCGGTTTTAGGAGAATCCGACGGTCGGATCTCCCGCAATGTCCGTTTGAAATAAATGGTCGAAATTCACGAACTGCCGCGGCGCGGCGCGTTCTATTCAGGCCATTATATTATATATATAATATATATTTCGTCGATTTCTATTTAAAACGAATTTTATAAATCGTTTTAAATTCGTTTTTAAAACCATTTCAACACTATATTCAATTTCAAATCGATTTGATTTCAATTAAATTCGAATTCATTTCAATTCAATTCCAATTCTAATTCGTTTCAATTCAATTTGAATTCGTTTTAAATTTCAATTTCAATTTAATTCAATTTGAATTCATTTCTAATTTATTTAATTCGAATTCAAATTCGTTTCAATTCAAATTGATTTCAATTTAATTTCGATTCGAATTCAATTAAATTTCAGTTCGTTTTCAATTCAATTCGAATTTGTTTTATATTCAATTCCATTCGAAGTCCTTTTATATTCAATTCAAATTCGTTTTCGTTTCAATTCGAATTTGCTAGAATATTCATTTCAATTTGAATAAAATCGATATAAATATCGTTCACGTCAAAATGGCGCAAAACTAATCAACACGGCTTTATATTTTTCACAACTTCTTTATTCTATTCAACAAATGAATATTTATCCCATTCAACACATGAATCTATATTGCTTTCAACACACGACTAATCTCAACACATGAGTACTGTCAACACATCACTATTGTTGTTATGTAAAATATTTTATAAAACTATGGTATCTATCGTTTGATTTTAATTAGACTTCTACAGGGAAGTAGTTCTAATTTTAAATATGATAAAGATGTAATTTCTATTATTTAAAATATTTTACTCAACACACGAATATTTTCAACACATGAACATCGTCAACACATGACTATTTTTATATTCAACACATGAATTTTCTTTTATAATATTCATTATTTTCCCGATTGGAATGAGGCCCAATCAATCACCATATAACGTTCATTATATGGATTTTCATACATCACACGTATATAATAGCATTGAAAAATAATCAACCATCAACCAAAGTGCACTACACTGTATAAGCATCAAATATGGATATCTAACGCTTATAACAGCCTGTCAATCAATCGATCGACATATTTAATCAATCAGGACGAGTGAACTTCAAATTCATCCCAACACCCGTGTGGGGTTTCAAACAATCAAACACAGATTTTATTTGTGCAGTTGGGCGATGTGTAAAATTTATCGACCCAATCAATGTCAGTCAAATCAGTGTACATAAACAAATCGGTCGATTTGTAAATGAATATTTTATTTATTCACTTTCACGTTAAAAATTATATTTTTAACGATAATATATTCTATTTTAACACATGAATTTCTATTCAGTTCATTTATTCAATAAAATGATATTTTTATTTTTTTCTAACATATTTTAGAAAATTTCGGCGGCATAACGGCACGATACTAGAAACGGGACAAGGCCTAGCCTTATCCCCGGTCTAGTGAAGGCCCACGCCATTCACACATCAATCAAGTCAATTCAATTCACCAAACAATTCAATTCAAACCAAATAATCTAACCAACTACACAACCAAACAATTAAACAAACAAGCCATCCATGGTCTGTGGATGACGGGTGTCGGGTGCTACTAAACACCGTCTACATCCTAGTATATATATATAACTAGAAAAAAAGATTTTAGAGTGAGAAGTTCTCACCGATAGCTATCCAATACCACGACACTCCTATTGTAGAGATCTTCGTCGTTCTCGCCTTTTCATCTCCTTTGTTGCCCGTAGCCACTACATATATAAAAATCACACATTTTTATATTTTGATGTCTTTAAAATAAAAATCACATTTTTATTCACTTTCAATTTAAAAATCATATTTTTATAATCGCTTCATATATTTAAAAATCGAATTTTTACTTTGCTATTCAATATATAAAAATCGAATTTTTACTTTGCTATCAATATAGATAAAAATTCCATTTCAAAAATATTGATTTCGCCTTTATAAAAATCACCACTTTATTTCAACGTATATAAAATAAAAATCAGATTTTTATTCCTTTACATATACAAAGATGATATTTTTATATTTCCTATCTCATAAAGATTACATTTTTATAGTTCCTACTATGTAAAAGTCATATTTTTAACCCACTACCTATGTAAAAATCTCACCTTTCTCCATTTAAAAATATCGTCTTTCTTCTTTTAAAAATCTAATCTTTTATATTTTAAAAATCAAATCTTTTCTAATTTAAAAATCAAATCTTTTCTAATTTAAAAATCAAATCTTTTCTAATTTAAAAATCCGATTTTTTTTCCATTAAAAATCCAACCTTTTTGATTATATATATCTTGTTTTCTAATTTCAAAAATCTTGCTTCTACAAGGTTAAAAATTCAGACTTTACAAGGTTAAAAATATTAACTTTCCTACCTATAAAAGAAATAAATAAATAAAATTAAAACAAATAAAACAAAATAAATAAGGAAAATAAAATTAGAAAGGAAACTTACCGATGGAAGGAAGGGGGGGGTGTATGTGCGTCTGCTATGGTCGAAGGGGGGTCTGGGCGCCGAGGTACGGGGAGAAGGGGAAGCAGGGTGCAGTTTGGTGGCCGCGGGTGGTGTTTGGCTAGAGGCGGCGGGTCGAACGGTGGAGCGACAGGGAGGGGGGGTTGGCTGTAGGGGGTGCGATTCGAGGAGCGAGGCTTTTGGGGGTATCGGGTTCGATTAGAAGGGGAGAGGAAGGAGATGGGGGCGCGGGGAGGCGGATTCGGCCAGGCGGCGGTGGGCTGAGGGCCTCCGACGGCGGCTGGAGGGGGCGACGGGGTTCCTCCCTCGTTGCTTCTTTTTTTTTTCTTTAATCTGTGAATCGTGAAAACAAAGAACGGGGGGGGGGGGGGGGGGGTTATATGAAAAATATATATATATATATATTTAATTATTTAATTACTTTCAAAAAGCAACTTTTATTTTCGACCTCAAAACGAGACCCACCGCCTGTCGTCCATAGCGTTTTACCCCCATTCTGAGCACAATGGGATATGTATCGCAAGCTGATTTGATCGTTACAATCAGTTTCCGTTAAATTTACATTTAAATCATTATATTGAATTTTAAACGTACCTTTCAAATTACCGGGGTCACATACTAACTAGAAAAATTCCAGAAAAATATTTTCTAGCTTCGTATTGACGATACGGTCCTAACAAAACTAATTTCGTCAAATTCTGAGACCGTTGGAAAAAATGGCCAATTTCCAGTCGATTAAAATCAACTGAAACTGGTCAAACGCGTTTTCCTTTGCCACACTCACATATTGATTCGAAAAATTATGAAATTTGGAATCCAGCAATAATTTGACACTGCGGATCCAACAAAAGTGGTTTCGTCGAAATCCGAGGTCGTTTGCAAAATGTCCATTTTTAAGGGCCTGAATTCCATAGCGACTATTCAGAATTTTCAACTGGACATATCTTTTGATTCCCGCTATGAAATTTTGATCTTTCGGATTCGTTGGAAAGATATCATCCAATAGATCCTAATGTTTTTGGTTTCGCTAAAATCCGGATTGTTTTGCACCCGGTATATTCAATTGAAGTTTGAAATCGAATTATCGAACTACCGCGCCATTTTCAATTCCTTTTATAATTATATATAATTATTTATATTCTAACGACGACGCGTATAATATATACGTTCTAAATGTATTCAAAATAAATTTCTCGTCGATATTATTTAAAATAATTCATTTTAAATATTCAAAATTCGCTAAAATTGCCAAAATAAAAATTTTAAACTGGCCCAGAATTTCCGGGTTATTACAATCTCCCCCACTTAAAACTTTTCGTCCCCGAAAAGGAACAAAGTCGAAAGTGGTTTGATTAAACAGCTCTACGTTCGATCTGGCTTTCATTCTCCAACTTTTCAGTTTCTGAGAATTTTCAAATTTCAAAAATTTGGCTAACACCCTAAATTTTCGAAAAATTTCGCCATAACCTCCCCTGCACCGGGAGCATCGGGGAATTTCAAATAGCTTTCCCGGTCCTTCAGATCTCAAAAAGAAAAAGAAAAGGCCAAGCGGCTAGCCAATAGGCTCATAAAATCATCATCACCCAAACAAAACAGTAAATTATGTAGTAAATATGTACCTATTTGTCGGGCAAACAAATTTTATTCTTCGGCTCTAGCCTCCTTGCTATGACCTGTTCAATGTAAGTATATGTATATGCATGCAAATGCGACCAATTTTCAATACAGTTCAATATTTGATTCAATTAGGCATAAATGGTTAAAATTATCAAACAAATAAACAAACAATACAAACATCAATCAATTAGTGAATTAGAGTTTCAAATTCATAACTTTTGATATATATATACAAAAAATCATGTTTTGATGCCAATTCACAACAATGTGTTCTAGCTATATATGTTTTGGTTCTCACACCAGCCTAATGGAAATATATAGAAGTCACAGCTTCGAAACACGAAAATAAATATTGATGATGTGGCCACATCATCATAATTATCCCCGGGTGTCTAGAATGGGATTCTATATCTATCCAGTATATTAAAACTTCGAATATACGTTCATGACGCGTATACGCGAAATCTATATATACTCGATTGTCCATATTGAAAATAAATAAGTATTCAAATACGTATAAAACGATTTAAATTTTCAAAACAAAATTGTTTTCATTTGAAAAATATACTCTTCACACTCGTTCTAGGATACTACTGATCCTATCTCTAACGAGTCATTCTAATTGGATATTGCTAATCCAATATCTGATGAATTCTTTCGTATGGTTCTAATGTGTCTTGTTCTCGAGCTCTGTAAACCAAAGCTCTGATACCAAACTGAGACGACCCGAACTTCCCCGTAAAGGAAAGCACGGATAGAATTGAGGACAAGACAAAATAGAACACAAACAGAAGAACATTTCATTGTTATTACAACAATTCCATCAGGTACAAGAATATACAGAGTATAAATGAATAAATTACATTCGATAAATATCAGAGATTTAAAGTACATTTAAATACATAGCAGCGGAAAATAATACAAAGGCACAACTGAAAGTAATGCACGGATACAGAGCTTTCCGAGCATCGTTCCAGCTGTAAATCAGGACCCTGTGAATATAAATCTGCAAAACCAATACTACTAGCTGCCCGTGCGGAAAATAGGGGCACCCAGAGTTTAGGTTAAAACAATAAACTCCAGGTCAGTCATGGGACTGGTGTGAGAACTAAAACAGTTATTTAAAACTTTACTTTAAAGATAGTAATTCAAGGGACCACGCCGTATAACACGGAACGGGTTTCCTCCCAAGAATACTAGTGCATATAACAAAACAGCGCAATGCTCTTTGGAAAAATGAAGCTATTATAAGACCCAGGTCCCATCACACAATGCAACGCAAGACGGAGGATAGGGTTTTCCCTTATAATAGCCAAACATGCTTGGTACGTTTAAAACAAATCATTTGATACAATTATAAGTGTATAGTGTCAAAACAATTTCAATCATAAATATCAATCATAGGCGGCATGGGTACCATCTATCATGTCGCCATACTAGTTCTACAATTAAAACCGCAATACACATATTGGAAATTGGATTCCATCATGAGTCGAGGCAAGGGGCAAGCTCCTCTCCGCGTTCGAGACACTCTAGCAAATGTCCCAGGACCCCACTATGATCCTTGGAATCGGCTGGGCCGGTCCTCTCTTACTTTTGAGGATTGGCAATTCCTGAACACACGTTTCCCGGTCCTTACAGACCTATATCCGAGGCGCCTCGTATCCAACAACCACACAGGTGAAAAGTATATAAATGTCAGGGCTGGTAGGTCACTGACACCACCCTAGCTAGAAAGAAACGTCGTGCTCTCCCAGCGGTCCGTCTCCCGTTTTTGACTCATACCGAGGTGTGAGGCTCGCGAATTCACGTTATACACAAAGCTACGCCACATAGGCCGTGCTTTGATCATCAACCACAAGACTTTGCTTTTCAACAGAAGCCTTGATCAATTGCCACTTACGCATGCCACATTGGCAATTCACTCCATGCGACTGATGTCCATCGATATACAACCTCTGAGCTCGTATGTCTCAGAGAAGGGCGTTAAGCAAGAGAATAAATTCTCCGCCGCCAAACAGATGTATATTTAATAGAGATCAATCAACATAGAATAAAATCCAATGTCAGACACACAATCCATTTACAAGTTCGTTCTAGGTCTGAACGAAACCGGAGGCACTTTCCTCGCATATCCATCCATCTCCAAGTACGTCTGGATGATCACCAACTGATTCCCTCATCCTGGGTGTACAGCCCAATCAAGATCATCATTAATCACCCAAACGATGTGAAGACTTCCGGTCTTCAACCACCGTCTTCATCTTCGACATCTCGTCGAATCGATTATTCAGAATGGGTATAAACCCGGCCTTTCTGAATAACCCACGTATATAATAAACGAATGTTACACAAACACAACAAACACCTCATTCCAATTCAGAATATTCTTTTATTCACAAAAACACATTCTTAGGGAAAGGTTCCCATTAATTTTATCCAAGATAAATTCTTCTAAATTTATTCTTTAATCTTCCTTTGGATATCTTTTCAAACTAGTCGGGATTAACGAACCACACCGAAGTAATTATTTAGTTTATTTCCCAATCCCAACCTATATATCCCATGGAGAAAACTGGTAATACTCCACATCTAACACCACGGTGTTATCGGTAAAGTTAATTACCATTTCACGTTCAAATCTAATTAAAGATTCATTAAAACTCCACTTAGTTTTAATCCTTTCAAAAATCGATATCTTGCCTTTAACTGGGTTAAAGAACCAACGTCATCTAAAACACGATTCACGATAAACCCAAATCACATTTGATATTAAATACAAGGCTTTGAATAGAAAATATATCGGCATATATTCAATATCAAATTCTGAAACCAACATATATCGTATTGGAAATAACGATATAAAATATATCTTTCAAATTCCCATAACAATATCTGTATAGTCACGAAATCCAACATTGAAATATCCCGAAGATAATTTCGATTCAACTCCAGTCCAATCCACGTATTGGGAATATTGATTATTTTTAAAATCACTTTCAAATTCAATTTATTTATTTCAAAAATAAATTGATTTTAATTCTAGTTCAAAACTATTTCATTTCGATAAAAATCTATTTTTACCTTCTAATGTGGAATTTTCCAGCCCAATTCTTTCCAATTCACATATTATAATTTTACACAAATTATCGATATTTTTAATAATTTTATCAAGGCCCGTACAGTCGATTTCCATCAACGGCCATCGAACTGCACTTACGGCGACCTTTTTCGAATTTGATTTGGACATAATTCCAAATCCAACCGTTAGATTTCAAATTTCTAATATTCATTGGAAAGCTCTTTTCGATACGAACCCAACGGTTCCGGTTTTAGGAGAATCCGACGGTCGGATCTCCCGCAATGTCCGTTTGAAATAAATGGTCGAAATTCACGAACTGCCGCGGCGCGGCGCGTTCTATTCAGGCCATTATATTATATATATAATATATATTTCGTCGATTTCTATTTAAAACGGATTTTATAAATCGTTTTAAATTCGTTTTTAAAACCATTTCAACACTATATTCAATTTCAAATCGATTTGATTTCAATTAAATTCGAATTCATTTCAATTCAATTCCAATTCTAATTCGTTTCAATTCAATTTGAATTCGTTTTAAATTTCAATTTCAATTTAATTCAATTTGAATTCATTTCTAATTTATTTAATTCGAATTCAAATTCGTTTCAATTCAAATTGATTTCAATTTAATTTCGATTCGAATTCAATTAAATTTCAGTTCGTTTTCAATTCAATTCGAATTTGTTTTATATTCAATTCCATTCGAAGTCCTTTTATATTCAATTCAAATTCGTTTTCTTTTCAATTCGAATTTGCTAGAATATTCATTTCAATTTGAATAAAATCGATATAAATATCGTTCACGTCAAAATGGCGCAAAACTAATCAACACGGCTTTATATTTTTCACAACTTCTTTATTCTATTCAACAAATGAATATTTATCCCATTCAACACATGAATCTATATTGCTTTCAACACACGACTAATCTCAACACATGAGTACTTTCAACACATCACTATTGTTGTTATGTAAAATATTTTATAAAACTATGGTATCTATCGTTTGATTTTAATTAGACTTCTACAGGGAAGTAGTTCTAATTTTAAATATGATAAAGATGTAATTTCTATTATTTAAAATATTTTACTCAACACACGAATATTTTCAACACATGAACATCGTCAACACATGACTATTTTTATATTCAACACATGAATTTTCTTTTATAATATTCATTATTTTCCCGATTGGAATGAGGCCCAATCAATCACCATATAACGTTCATTATATGGATTTTCATACATCACACGTATATAATAGCATTGAAAAATAATCAACCATCAACCAAAGTGCACTACACTGTATAAGCATCAAATATGGATATCTAACGCTTATAACAGCCTGTCAATCAATCGATCGACATATTTAATCAATCAGGACGAGTGAACTTCAAATTCATCCCAACACCCGTGTGGGGTTTCAAACAATCAAACACAGATTTTATTTGTGCAGTTGGGCGATGTGTAAAATTTATCGACCCAATCAATGTCAGTCAAATCAGTGTACATAAACAAATCGGTCGATTTGTAAATGAATATTTTATTTATTCACTTTCACGTTAAAAATTATATTTTTAACGATAATATATTCTATTTTAACACATGAATTTCTATTCAGTTCATTTATTCAATAAAATGATATTTTTATTTTTTTCTAACATATTTTAGAAAATTTCGGCGGCATAACGGCACGATACTAGAAACGGGACAAGGCCTAGCCTTATCCCCGGTCTAGTGAAGGCCCACGCCATTCACACATCAATCAAGTCAATTCAATTCACCAAACAATTCAATTCAAACCAAATAATCTAACCAACTACACAACCAAACAATTAAACAAACAAGCCATCCATGGTCTGTGGATGACGGGTGTCGGGTGCTACTAAACACCGTCTACATCCTAGTATATATATATAACTAGAAAAAAAGATTTTAGAGTGAGAAGTTCTCACCGATAGCTATCCAATACCACGACACTCCTATTGTAGAGATCTTCGTCGTTCTCGCCTTTTCATCTCCTTTGTTGCCCGTAGCCACTACATATATAAAAATCACACATTTTTATATTTTGATGTCTTTAAAATAAAAATCACATTTTTATTCACTTTCAATTTAAAAATCATATTTTTATAATCGCTTCATATATTTAAAAATCGAATTTTTACTTTGCTATTCAATATATAAAAATCGAATTTTTACTTTGCTATCAATATAGATAAAAATTCCATTTCAAAAATATTGATTTCGCCTTTATAAAAATCACCACTTTATTTCAACGTATATAAAATAAAAATCAGATTTTTATTCCTTTACATATACAAAGATGATATTTTTATATTTCCTATCTCATAAAGATTACATTTTTATAGTTCCTACTATGTAAAAGTCATATTTTTAACCCACTACCTATGTAAAAATCTCACCTTTCTCCATTTAAAAATATCGTCTTTCTTCTTTTAAAAATCTAATCTTTTATATTTTAAAAATCAAATCTTTTCTAATTTAAAAATCAAATCTTTTCTAATTTAAAAATCAAATCTTTTCTAATTTAAAAATCCGATTTTTTTCCATTAAAAATCCAACCTTTTTGATTATATATATCTTGTTTTCTAATTTCAAAAATCTTGCTTCTACAAGGTTAAAAATTCAGACTTTACAAGGTTAAAAATATTAACTTTCCTACCTATAAAAGAAATAAATAAATAAAATTAAAACAAATAAAACAAAATAAATAAGGAAAATAAAATTAGAAAGGAAACTTACCGATGGAAGGAAGGGGGGGGTGTATGTGCGTCTGCTATGGTCGAAGGGGGGTCTGGGCGCCGAGGTACGGGGAGAAGGGGAAGCAGGGTGCAGTTTGGTGGCCGCGGGTGGTGTTTGGCTAGAGGCGGCGGGTCGAACGGTGGAGCGACAGGGAGGGGGGGTTGGCTGTAGGGGGTGCGATTCGAGGAGCGAGGCTTTTGGGGGTATCGGGTTCGATTAGAAGGGGAGAGGAAGGAGATGGGGGCGCGGGGAGGCGGATTCGGCCAGGCGGCGGTGGGCTGAGGGCCTCCGACGGCGGCTGGAGGGGGCGACGGGGTTCCTCCCTCGTTGCTTTTTTTTTTCTTTAATCTGTGAATCGTGAAAACAAAGAACAGGGGGGGGGGTTATATGAAATATATATATATATATATATATATATTTAATTATTTAATTACTTTCAAAAAGCAACTTTTATTTTCGACCTCAAAATGAGACCCACCGCCTGTCGTCCATAGCGTTTTACCCCCATTCTGAGCACAATGGGATATGTATCGCAAGCTGATTTGATCGTTACAATCAGTTTCCGTTAAATTTACATTTAAATCATTATATTGAATTTTAAACGTACCTTTCAAATTACCGGGGTCACATACTAACTAGAAAAATTCCAGAAAAATATTTTCTAGCTTCGTATTGACGATACGGTCCTAACAAAACTAATTTCGTCGAATTCTGAGACCGTTGGAAAAATGGCCAATTTCCAGTCGATTAAAATCAACTAAAACTGGTCAAACGCGTTTTCCTTTGCCACGCTCACATATTGATTCGAAAAATTATGAAATTTAGAATCCAGCAATAATTTGACACTGCGGATCCAACAAAAGTGGTTTCGTCGAAATCCGAGGTCGTTTGCAAAATGTCCATTTTTAAGGGCCTGAATTCCATAGCGACTATTCAGAATTTTCAACTGGACATATCTTTTGATTCCCGCTATGAAATTTTGATCTTTTGGATTCGTTGGAAAGATATCATCCAATAGATCCTAATGTTTTTGGTTTCGCTAAAATCCGGATTGTTTTGCACCCGGTATATTCAATTGAAGTTTGAAATCGAATTATCGAACTACCGCGCCATTTTCAATTCCTTTTATAATTATATATAATTATTTATATTCTAACGACGACGCGTATAATATATACGTTCTAAATGTATTCAAAATAAATTTCTCGTCGATATTATTTAAAATAATTCATTTTAAATATTCAAAATTCGCTAAAATTGCCAAAATAAAAATTTTAAACTAGCCCAGAATTTCCGGGTTATTACATTAAAAATACGCTGTGTGAGCATACAGAGTCAGAATTCAACGAAACTAGTTTCGTTGGGACCGTAATGTCAAACTCTAGCAGTATGTCCAGTTTGGTGATTTTTGAGTATCGTGTGTGATTACAGGAATTTTAAAGGACAAAATAAAACTGTAGTTGATTATAAATTAATATAATAATCAAAATAAAAATATATAAAATTCCTATAAGTACCCCTCACTAACACCCTTAACCTAAATTCTTCATCCCCAAAGTCAGCACTATTTCCGTCGCATCAAAATTTTCTGGAAAACCTTTTTTGTGAGGTTTTAAAATCATAGAAATTCAAAACAAATTTTATAAATTCCAAAAGTTGTGCATTCGAGATTCTTAGGCTTTCCTCTCCATTTTGATATGAGTATCATATCACTCGACGCCCTTTCCTGCAGATCAAAATAATGCAGCATATACTAGGGTTTGATTTATACGTCAGGGAAGGAAGCGATTAAACAAAATGAGGTCGTATTCGTGTTTGTGGTGGTGATTGGCTTTTGCGTACAAAGTTTTGATGGAATCAGAACCAAAAGGTGTTGCTATTTTTACTAGTACTATTCAAAATGGCCTCGACGTCGGAACTGGACAGAGGAGATCGAAGTGGAAATGGGTGGTACTGGTGGATAGAGATTCTGTTGGGTAATTCAATGGAAGTTTTAGTTTGTTCGAGTGTGAAGTGTTGGGGGAGAGAGGATGAAGCAAAACGTCGGCTATGGCCATTTTAATTTCCTGGAGGCCACGACATTAAATCGGGGAAGAAAGAGGTTGGGCGGGTGGTCTTTTTCCTGAATGGGCCGAGAGTGTAAAATGGGTGAGAGGCCCAATAACATTGTTTTAAAGTTTAATTTAAACTTAAATGCTATTGTGACTTATAAATTATATATCTTTGTCATATGTTATCGTAATCTGACGAAACAAGATCCGTAAGGATCGTATGGACGGTGGCTACGCACTGGGACTGACTGGAAGTGGATTGGTGCTCGTTTGAATTTATGGCGAAATAAATTGTTTGATTCAAATCAAATAAAAGTTTATCGTTCTTTAACGATGAACTGCAAATGTGAGTAAATCTCACTAACTCTGAACAGTTTATAATTTCATGTTGTATATTTAGAACTGTTAAATATTGGATGATTGACTGTGTGTTGACTGTTTGATTGAACTGCTAGACAGTTAGTTGAATTTCTATATTGATTCTATTTAACAGAATATATCATATGGAACTGAAAGTGATGTTGATTTTATTGTTTAACATATGTGGATGCAGGGAAACAGGTTGGAGGAATCCAACTGAATTCCTCAACATTTATTTTACTTTGATTCATATATTGTGATATATGATGTGTTATATAATCTGCTATGGATTATGTGTGTTAAAATGATATTGATCATTGTTATTCGATATTTTTAAATATCATAAAAGACCCTGGGATGTAAAAAGAATCATTTCAATGTATATTGAAATAAAGGGATTTTAGTAAATCAACAGATTTTATAAAAGGAAATATTTCGAAAGTAAACAAAAGGAAATGTTTATAAAACGGATAGAGTTTTATAAAAAGGGAAAAATATTGATAAATGAATAGAATAGAATAAAGGAGAATATTTATTTAGAAAATAAATAGGATAAAGGAATATTTGTTTAGGAAATGAATAGAGTAAATCGATTAGAGTAAACCATACATAGTTATTCGGGATGAGATTCCATTTAGCACGATTGCTAGCGTAATTCGCAGGGCTGGAGATAGCCTACGACGGTCGGATGTTTCCTGAGGGAATCAGGCGTAACCATTGTGATCGCTGCGATCTAGAGTTAAGCGAATGGAGTTAGTCGAATATAGTTATTCAAGATAGAGTTAAATCAGTTAGAGTTAACCACTTAAGTAATCGAGTTAAGAGAATCAAGTTAAGTTAATCGATGGGAGTGAATCGAGTTAAGTGAATTAAGTTAAGTGGATTGAGTTAAGTTAAATAAGTAAAGTTAAACCAGTTAGAGTAAATCGATAGAGTTAAATCGAACTAGAGTTATTCAAAAAGAGTTATTCGAATTAGTTATTCGAACTAGAGTTATTCAAATAGAGTTATTCGAATTAGTTATTCGAATAGAGTTTATCACACAAGAGTTATTCGAACTAGTTATTCGAATAGAGTTAATCACATAAGAGTTATTCGAATTAGTTATTCGAATAGAGTTAAACACATATGAGTTATTCGAAGTGCAATATCGAATATGGTTTATTCAAAAGGAGATATCGAATATAGTTTATTCGAAATGAGTTATTCGAATATAGTTTATTCGAAAAGAATTAATCGAAAAGGATTAGTCGAGAAGAATTTATCAAATAAAATAAATCGGTTAAAGTGAATGCAATATGGTAAATCGAATAGAGTTAATCAAATAGAGTTTATCAAATAGAGCTAATCAAAAAAGGAGCTAATCGAATATAGTTATTCGAAAAAAAGGGTTAAGTAAGGAAGTTAGTTAAAGAAATTTAAAGTGAACTTTGCCTGTTTCAAGGTTAGAAATGTTGTTCAGTTAAGGTCTGAGAGGTAGTTCTACGCCAACTTGATTGGCTTTGTTTTTAACTAAGGAATGGTTAAGGTTCGGTAGTAAAGGATGGTTAAGTGAATTTAGTAATTATAAGTAATGGTTTGAGTTGGCATCGCGATGGTTTGTTTAAACATCTGTCTAAGTCCAATGAAGGAGTTTTGGAAATGTTTTCCAAATAAGAACCAGAAATATTTTCTGACATAGAAAACAAGAAATGAAAATGTTTCCCAATGGTGATAACATATATTTTCTAAATTTAGAAAATAAGAAATGTTGAATATAGGGAAACAGGAGATGAAAAATGAACTAAGGAGATAAATGTTAAATGATGATTGATCGATATAATTTCCTTAAGGAAATGATATCGTTGTTTGCACATGTATTTTCCTTCGATAGTTAAATCACAGACTATCGAAGTTTTGACCATTTTAACATTGTTAATATGGAGAGACCGGTTGGATTATTATCCAAAGAACCGCTCTGTATTGGCATAAGCGTTGCGAATCATATATGCCAAAGATAATTGAAGACGGAGTAAAGTGCAAGGGCTATTGTATAAGTCTTAGATAACAGTGCCTAAGACGGATGTACTGAATAGTGCCTTCGGTTCATCCTGTTCCTGGATGACTTGTATGGATGAATGTTTGACAGAGTATTTCCAGAAAGGTCACGTACATTGATTTCTTCAACCGTACCAAGAGTGGAAGCGGAGAAGGAAACTTCTTTTAGTTGACACATAATGTACTGTTGTAGATGTCAATCGGTGATTTGATGGACTTGACGATGTGGCATTCGAAGTGAATCTGGTGTGATGATAAAGCGTAGCTTCTAGCCTCATCAACCGGTAAATGACAGAAATCGGGCAGGCAGCATGGCTAAGTCGATCGCTCCGAAGTAGGGTGTATAATCACCTGATCTAGAGTTTCATTTACTTCTAAAAATCTATTGTTGATGCTGTCCCATTCGGGAAACGGTTGCTGATCCCAATTTCTGGTGATATACATTCGATACACTCAAGCGAAATGAGTGGCGGTCATGTGTGGCCGGGTTGCAAGATGTTCTTGTTGAATCCAGTGTATTCCTCTCTAGAGGTACAATAGCGTAAGGTAGTTCCATACCTTGTCATAGTTGGAAATCCATTACCCAATACGTGCTTGCGGTTTTGATTGTATACTATATATGTAGAACGTGAGATGAAAGCGTTTCTGCTAGATGATTATTATATTGTGTTGATAGACATTATTATAATATCAAAAGGTTTTTGATATAAAGATATTTGGATTCTCATAAGTGAAAAACCCGTTCTGTTATACGGCGTGGTCTTATGAGATATCGATTACTTGCTTGAACTGTTTTAAACTGTTTTACTCACACCAGTCCCATGACTGACCCGGAGTTTATTTGTTTGTTTCCCTAAACTCTTGGGTGCCTAAATTTGTACGGGCAGTCAAGTAGTCAGGATTTACAGATATACCGGAAGAGCTTGGAGCAGGAGGCTTCAGGATTATATAGCTATAGTTATTTCTGCTGTGTTGTAAGTGTTGTACTTTGATAATGATGTATATTCAAGTACCGATGTATATTTCAAGTTATGTTATATACATATTATATGTTATTCGTTCCGCTGTGAGGTTCGTGTTACTCTGATGTTGTGTTCTTCTTCTTCTTCTATTCTAAGTTTCTATCTTATCTTTCCTCACCCTCTGTTTTCTTTCTATTAATTTCCTGATTTTCAGTTTAATTTGGGTTTGGACTTGTGTTTTTGGTCAGCTCAAATTGGACCGGATTTTCGGGTCATTACAGTTGGTATCAGAGCTTAAGTTAAGTTAATTACCTTGGCTCTGTGGCGTGACTCGGTAGAGATGGGGTTAGTAATACCCTAGATTGAGTTGAGTGTGTATATACGAGTGAGCTTTTTTGTTATTGATATAAAAATTGTTTTATATTGTGGTGATTTATTGGTTGAGTTGTTTATGAATTCTGGTCGATCAGTTTGATCCACTGTATCGGTAGGAGTTACTAAACACTCGAATACGATGGGTCGACACGATATGTTTTGAAAAGAGGGTAAATTAAAATAAGTTTACCCAAGGTATATCTTGATATATAGAAGATATATATATCAAAATTATAATATAGTGGATATATTGGTTGTTATTATAATCGAGTAAGATTACAAATTAAATGGTTATGTAAATAACCAATCAGAATTCATATAAGTGAAATACGTGAAATCAGATGAGTTAAATCTGAAATTTAAACCAGAAATTGAATTAAAAATTTTGGAAAATTGGATAAGTGTTTGTAAATGGATTTGGATTAAGAACAAAGAAAATTTAAGATCCTGGGAGATTTTAAAATTGTTTTACAGGCAGTGTGAATTATATTTTGAAATGAATTTCAAAGTGGAAATGCTTAGAAATGGTTTTATAGTATTGAACTCACTTCGATAGCTGGAAAATAGATTCCGATGATGACAGCTGCATCATCAATATTCATTTTCGAGTTGTAAGTGACGAATTACTACCAGAGACACTGTTTTGAATTTGTTTTGGGAAAGACAAATTGTGTTGAATTTCAAAATGGGATTTATAATAAAGAATGAATAAAAAAAGAGTTTGAAATAGAAATTGAATATAGAAATTCAAAGGGAGTTTGAATATATGAAATTCAATGGAATTGGAATAGAAATTGGATATAGAAATTCAAAGGGAGTTCGAATATATGAAATTCAATGGAATTGAAATAGAAATTGAATATAGAAATTCAAAGGGAGTTCGAATATATGAAATTCAATGAAATTGAAATAGAAATTGAATATAGAAATTCAAAGGGAGTTTGAATATATGAAATTCAATGGAATTGAAATGGAATTTGAATTTGATATTCAAATGGAATTTGAATATAGAAATTCAAATGGGATTTATAATATAGAATTTGAATAGAATTTGATATATAGAATTTGAATAGAATTTGATATATAGAATTTGAATAATAGAAGTGATATAAAATTTGAATAGAAATTGAATAGAATTAACTAAGTCGAAGAGAAATTAGTTAATCGAGTTTTGAAATTGAAGTTGAACTTTGAAAGGTGAATTGGATTTGTAAATGGATATTCAAAATCGAATATAGAAATTATATTTGAAATTTGGATTCAAATTAGTTAATAAGAAAGTTAAAATATATTTGAACATGTCATGTTCAAATATAAAAGTGAAATAGCCTAAAGAGTTAATTAACAAATTAATTAATGAATTGAGTTAAAACGATCATGTATAGTTAAAATAGATTAGGCAGGTATAAATATACATGAGAAAGGTATATAAATAAAATGCTCGACGAAAAGGTATGTATTTAATTCATATATGAGATTTTATGCACCGTATCGGCTAGCCGCTTGGCTTTTCCTTTTTCTTTTGGATTGGTGAGGGCCATGGGAGGCTATTTGAAATATCCCGATGCTCCTAGTACAAAGGAGGTTATGGCGAATTTTTCCGGGAATTTAAGGAGTTAGAATATTTTTAAAATAATTTGATAGTTAGAAATCAATGTATCGATATATATATATATATATATATATATATATATATATATATATATATATATAGAAGTCGATAAGGAAACGATCTTAGAAATGGAATAGTAAAATCAAAAAGGAAGACTAATGTGACGACCCGCAACCTCCCCGTAAAGGAAAGCGTCGGATAGTTCGAGAACAAACCACAGCAGAACGCATACAGAAGAACGTTTCATTGTATATTACAACAATGCATCAGATTACAAGAATATACAGAGTATAAATGAATATTACACAGAAATATCAGAGATTTAAATTACATTTAAATACATAGCAGCGGAAAATAATACAATACACAACTAGAATGAGATATACGGATACAAAGCTTTCCGGATATCGTTCCAGCTGTAAACCAGGATCCTGTGAATATAAATCTGCAAAACCAAAACTACTAGCTGCCCGTGTCGAAAATAGGGGCACCCAGAGTTTAGGTTAAAACAATAAACTCCAGGTCAGTCATGTGACTGGTGTGAGAACTAAAACAGTTATTAATCTTTATTTCAAATCATTAGGTAAATCAAGGGACCACGCCGTATAACACGGAACGGGTTTCCTCCCAAGAATACCAGTGCATAAAACCAACAGCGCAATGCTAAATAAAGAAAAATGAAGCTGTTATAAGACCCAGGTCCCATCACACAATGCAACGCAGTCGAGGATAGGGTTTTCCCTTATAACAGCCAAAGAATGCTTGATACGTTTAAAACAAATCATTTGATACTATTATAAGTGCATAGTATATAAAACACTTCAAATCATAAGTATCAATCATAGGCGGCATGAGCGCCCCATCCCACTATGTCGCCATATATAGGATATACAATCAAAACCGCAAAGTCTCGTATTTGGAAATTGGGTTTCCATCTATGAACCGAGGCAAAAGATAGTCCTCAACCGATTCGAGACAATCTAGCCCATGTCTCAGGCAAGCGCGCAGGCAAGCCTTGGATCGTCAGGGCCGGTCCACACGGAGTGGATTATTATGCCTGAACAATACGTCTCCCCACCCTATGGGGTGTAAGTCTGGTCCGTCAGCCGACCAGAATGCATTCGGCCGAAACCGATATAACCGAGGCGCCTCGCAACAGCAACAACCACATAAGTCAAACTCGTCAGGGCGTGTAAAACCACTGACGCCACTTCTAGCTAGAAAGAAACGCATGCCCTCCCTGAGGTCCGTCTCCCGTTTTTGGTTCATACCGGGTGTGAAACACGCGAGGTAAACGTTACACAAAGCTACGCCACAAAGGCCGTGCTTTGATCATCACCACAAGACTTTGCTTTTCAACAGAAGCCTCGATCATTTGCATCTTAGCATGCCACACAGGCAAGCCATCCTATGCAACCGATATCAGTCACACAGAATGAAATCCGATGTCAGACACACAGTCCATTTACAAGTCCGTTCTGGGTCTGAACGAAACCGGAGGCACCTAGTACCCCGCATATCCATCGATCTCCAAGTACGTCTGGACGATCACTAACTGTTTCCATCTTCTTGGGTGTACAGCCCAATCAAGATCATCAGTTATCACCCAAACGACGTGAAGACTTCCGGTCTTCGACCATCGTCTTCATCTTCGACTTATCGTCGTATCAGTTATTCAGAATGGGATAAACCCGGTCTTTCCGAATAACTCGCGTATATATTATAAAAGTGTTACACAAACACAACATACGCCTCATTCCAATTCATTAGTCACTAACCGTAAATTAATCAAGAGAATAATTCCCCAAATATTAACCCCGAAGGCCGAAACCAACATCAGATCAATATCCAGAAAACCATTCTGCTTGGCTAACCGCCAGTTAGTTTCTAAATTTCACATTCAAATCTAATTAAAGATTTAACTATCGCCTGGAGCAAAACTGGTGATACTCCATTCTCGATCTTTTCAATCTAATTAAAGATTCATTAAAACTCCACTTAGTTTTAATCTGTGACTGGGTTAAAGAATCAGTGTCATTTAAAACACGGTTCACGATAAACCCAAAGTCACATCCCATTAATTATCGGGTTAAAGAACAAGTGTTATTTAAAACACTGTTCACGATAAACCCAAAAATCAATATCAATTCAATTCCAATTAAATATCATTTAATTGGTACACTTCATTAAATCTAAATAAAAAGATTTAATCTTTTCTCAACTGGGTTCAAGAACAGTGTTAGTGAAGACACCATTCACGACAAACCCAAATCACATTCGATATTCAATACAAGGCTCTGAATAGAAACTATATCGGCCTATATTCAATATCAAATTCTACGATTAACAAATGTCGTATTGGAAATAACGATATACATATATATCTTTCAAATTTCCATAACAACACCTGTAATATCACGAATTCCAACATCGAAATATTCCGAAGACAATTTCGATTCAAATCCACTCCAATGCAATCATTGGAAATTTTGGTTATTTTCAAAACCATTTCAAATTCAATTTATTTATTTAAAAATAAATAGAATTATAATTCTAGTTCAAAACTAGTTCATTTCGATAAAAATCTATTTTTATCTTTTCAAATATGGAGTTTTTCATCCCAAACTTTCACAAATCATTTCTTATGATTTTACACAAATTATTACTATTTTTAATAATTTTATCAAGGCCCGTACGGTCGATTTCCATTAACGGCCATCGAACTGCACTTACAGCGACCTTTTTCGAATTTGATTTGGACGTATCTCCAAATCCAACCGTTAGATTTCAAATTTCTAACATTCATTAGAAAGCTCTTTTCGATACGAACCCAACGGTTCCGGTTTTAGGAGAATCCGACGGTCGGATCTCCCGTAATGTCCGTTTGAAACAAATGATCGAAATTCGCGAACTGCCGCAGCGCGGCGCGTTCTATTCAGGCCATTATATTATATATATAATATATATAATATATATTTCGTCGATTACTATTTAAAACGAATTATATAAATGGTTTTAAATTCGTTTCAAAAGCAATTTCAACTTCCTTTTCAATTCAAATCAAAATTGAATTCTTCTTTATAAATTCGTTTCAAAATTCATTTCTATTCAATTCAAATTTCAATTCAATTTGAATTCATTTCAATTCGCTTTCAATTCCATTTGAATTCGTTTTCAATTCAATTCATTTCGAAATCGTTTTAAAATTCAATTCATTTCGAAATCGTTTTCAATTCAATTCATTTCGAAATCGTTTTCAATTCAATTCATTTCGAAATCGTTTTCAATTCAATTCATTTCGAAATCGTTTTCAATTCAATTTATTTCGAAATCGCTTTCAATTCAATTTGAATTCGTTTTCAATTCATTTCGAAATCGTTTTCAATTCAATTTATTTCGAAATCGTTTTCAATTCAATTCATTTCGAAATCGTTTTCAATTCAATTTATTTCGAAATCGTTTTCAATTCAATTCATTTCGAAATCGTTTTCAATTCAATTTATTTCGAAATCGTTTTCAATTCAATTCATTTCGAAATCGTTTTCAATTCAATTCATTTCGAAATCGTTTTCAATTCAATTCATTTCGAAATCGTTTTCAATTCAATTCATTTCGAAATCGTTTTCAATTCAATTCATTTCGAAATCGTTTTCAATTCAATTCATTTCGAAATCGTTTTCAATTCAATTCATTTCGAAATCGTTTTCAATTCAATTCATTTCGAAATCGTTTTCAATTCAATTCATTTCAAAATATTCGATTTCGAAATCACGTTTCAATATTCATTTTAAAATGAATAAAATCGATATAAATATCGTTCACGTCAAAATGGCGTCAATCTAATCCTCACGGCTTCACATATTTCTATTTTCAAATATTCTATTTCAAATATTTCTATTTCAAATATTTCTATTTCAAATATTTCTATTTCAAATATTTCTATTTCAAATATTTCTATTTCAAATATTTCTATTTTTCTCGAAACTGGAATGAGGCCCAATCAATTACCATATAATGTTAATTATATGGATTTTCTACAACACATGTATATATCAACAACGATGAATAATCAACCATCAACCAAAGTGCACTACACTGTATAAGCATCAAATATAGACATTTAACGCTTATAGCAGCTTGTCAATCAATCGATCGACATATTTAATAAATCAGGATGAGTGAACTTCAAATTTCATCCTAACACCCGTGTGGGGTTTCAAACAATCAAACACATATTTTATTTGTGCAGTTAGGCGATGTGTAAAATTTATCGACCCAATCAACGTCATTCAAATAGGTGTACATAAACAAACCGTCTGGTTTGTAAATGAATATTTATTTATTCACATTCACGTTAAAAATTATATTTTTAACGATAACACATTTTATTTTAACATATGAATTTATATTCAGTTCATTCGTTAAATAAAATGCTAATTTTATTTTTCTAACTTATTTTAGAAAATTTCGGCGGCATAACGGCACGATACTAGAAACGGGACAAGGCCTAGCCTTATCCCCGGTCTAGTGAAGGCCCACGCCATTCACACATCAATCAAATCAATTCGTTATGCAAACCACAAACTTTGGAGTAAGGGTCTAACCTAGCCTTACTCCTTCGCCTTATAACGGCGCACGTCTAATCCTAACCAATTTATCGATTCGATTTTTCACACCACAAACCACATTCAAACCAATATCACAATCAATCACCAAACAGTCAAACAAACAAGTCCATGGTCTGTGGACGGGTGTCGGGTGCTACTAAGCACCGTCTGCATCCTAGTATATATATAACTAGAAAAATAAATTGAAAGGTGAGAAATTCTCACTTATAGCTATCCTAGCTCCACGGCTCTTCATTTGCAGAAGTCTTCGTCGTTTCGCCATTTTTGTCACCTTCGTTGTCCGCTTTCACTACATATGTAAAAATCGAATTTTTACTATGTTATTCAATAAATATAAAAATCGAATTTCCATTTCAAAGTTCAATATATAAAAATCGAATTTTTATTTCAAAGTTCAATATATAAAAATCGAATTTTTATTTCAAAGTTCAATATATAAAAATCGAATTTTTATTTCAAAGTTCAATATATAAAAATCGAATTTTTATTTCAAAGTTCAATATATAAAAATCGAATTTTTATTTCAAAGTTCAATATATAAAAATCGAATTTTTATTTCAAAGTTCAATATATAAAAATCGAATTTTTATTTCAAAGTTCAATATATAAAAATCGAATTTTTATTTCAAAGTTCAATATATAAAAATCGAATTTTTATTTCAAAGTTCAATATATAAAAATCGAATTTTTATTTCAAAGTTCAATATATAAAAATCGAATTTTTATTTCAAAGTTCAATATATAAAAATCGAATTTTTATTTCAAAGTTCAATATATAAAAATCGAATTTTTATTTCAAAGTTCAATATATAAAAATCGAATTTTTATTTCAAAGTTCAATATATAAAAATCGAATTTTTATTTCAAAGTTCAATATATAAAAATCGAATTTTTATTTCAAAGTTTAATAGATAAAAATCGAATTTTTAGTTCGAAGTTCAATAGATAAAAATCGAATTTTTAGTTCGAAGTTCAATAGATAAAAATCGAATTTTTTATTTCAAAGTTCAATAGATAAAAATCGAATTTTTAGTTCGAAGTTTAATAGATAAAAATCGAATTTTTAGTTCGAAGTTTAATAGATAAAAATCGAATTTTTAGTTCGAAGTTTAATAAATAAAAAACCTATTTTTAATTCTAAAAATCCCAACTTTATACATCTTAAAAATCCTTTCTTTATATTTTAAAAACATCGCTAACTTTATTTTCAAAAACAACTCATGTCTTGTATTTCAAAAATAATGATATACATATATAAAAGTTAACCAAAAATCAAATCTTTTCGCTTGTTAACAAAATCAATTTCTAAACTTTTCTAAAAAGATATATATATATAAGAAAACTGATTTTATAAATAATGTCATATTAAAAATGCTCACTGTTTTTTTTCTATTTAACTAAAATCAGTTTTTCAATTTTTAATAAAACAGTTTTTAAACATTAATAAAATTTACAGATAAAAGAAAATAAACAAATAAAACAAAACTAAACTTACAGTCTTTGGTCAACAGAGGATAGGGAGAGGGGAGCGAGCATCGGAGGTCGGCGGTGGGCAGCCGCGAGGCGACAGTGGCTTGGGGGCTAGGGTTTCGATTTGCGGTGGTTTGCTGGGCGTGGCGATTTGGGGTTGGGGTCCAGGGGTCGCGAGGCTCGAGCGGGGTTCATCAGAGGATGGGCGCGAGGGGGAGGTGGACTCGGCGGAGGCGGCGGTCGGCTCTGGCAAAGGGTGGCGCCGACAGGAGGAGGGAGGCGCGATTTTCTTTGGGGGTTTTTTTTTTATTTATTTTTATTCGATCTGCAGAAGGGGGGGGGCCAACGTATAAAAGGGAAAGAAGATATATATTTTTTTTTTTTTATTATTATTATTATTTTAATTATTTTATTCGAAAAAAGGTTGACCTTTAAATACGAACTCGAAACGAGGCCCACCGCCTGTCGTCCATAGCGTTTCACCCCCATTCCGAACACAATGGGACATGTATCGCAAGCTGATTTGACCGTTTCGATCAGTTTCCTTTGAATTTACATTTAAATCACTATATTGAATTTTAAACGTACATTTCAAATTACCGGGGTCACATACTAACTAGAAAAATTGCAGAAAAATATTTTCTAGCTTCGTATTGACGATACGGTCCTAACAAAACTAGTTTCGTCGAATTCTGAGACCGTTAGAAAAATGGCCAATTTCCAGTCGATTAAAATCAACTGAAACAGGTCAAACGCGTTTTCCTTTGCCACGCTCACATATTGATTCGAAAAATTATGAAATTTGGAATTTAGCAATAACTTGGCACTGCGGATCCAACAAAACTGGTTTCGTCGAAATCCGAGGTCGTTTGCAAAATGTCCATTTTTAAGGGCCTGAATTCCATAGCGACTATTCAGAATTTTCAACTGGACATATCTTTTGATTCCCGATATGAAATCTTGATTTTTCGGATTCGCTGGAAAGATATTCACTATTAGATTCCATTATTTTTGGTTTCACTAAAATCCGGATTGTTTTGCACCCGGTACATTCAATTGAAGTTTGAAATCGAATTATCGAACTACCGCGCCATTTTCAATTCTATTTATAATTATATATAATTATTTATATTCTAACGACGACGCGTATAATATATACGTTCGAATTATATTCAAAATAAATTTATTGTCGATATTATTTAAAATAATTCATTTTAAATAATCAAAATTCGCTAAAATTGCCAAAATAAAATTTTCAAACTGGCCCAGATTTTCCGGGTTGTTACAATCTCCCCCACTTAAAACTTTTCGTCCTCGAAAAGGAACAAAGTCGAAAGTGGTTTGATTATTCAGCTCTACGTTCGATTTGGCTTCCATTCTCCAACTTTTCAGTTTCTGAGAACTTCTAAAATTTCAAAAATTTGGCTAACACCCTAAATTTTCGAAAAATTTCGCCATAACCTCCCCTGCAATGGGAGCATCGGGGAATTTCAAATAGCTTCCCCGGTCCTTCAGATCTCAAAAAGAAAAAGAAAAAGCCAAGCGGCTAGCCAATAGGCTCACAAAATCATCATCACCCAAACAAAACAGGAAATTATGTAGTAAACATGTACCTATTTGTCGGGCAAACAAATTTTATTCTCTGGCTCTAGCCTCCTTGCTATGACCTGTTCCAAAAGATATACATGTATGCAAGCAAATGCGACCAATTTTCAATATAAGTCAATATATGATTCAATCAGGCTAATTGGTTAAAAATTATCAAACAATTCAACAAACAACACAAACATCAATCAATTAGTGAATTAGAGTTTCAAATTCATAATTTTGATACATATACAAAAATCATGTTTTTGATGCCAATTCACAACAATGTATTCTAGCTATATATAAGTTTTGGGTTCTCACACCAGCCTAATGGAAATATATAGAAAATCACACCTTCGAGACACGAACATAAATACCGATGATGCACGTGCTATCATCAGTACCTTCTCCGGGCGACTAGAGTGTGATTCTATATCTATCCAATATATTAAAACTTCGAATACACGCGGATCAGACGTATACGCAAAATCTATATATACTGGATTGTCCAACTCAATATAAATAGAAAATCAAATACGAATGATTGATTTAAATTTTCAAAACAAAATTTGTTTTCACTTGAAAAAAATATACTCTTCACACTCGTTCTAGGATACTACTGATCCCATCTCTAACGAGTCATTCTAATTGGATATTACTAATCCAATATCTGATGAATTCTTTCGTATGGTTCTAATGTGCCTTGTTCTCTGAGCTTTGTAAACCAAAGCTCTGATACCAAATGTGACGACCCGCAACCTCCCCGTAAAGGAAAGCGTCGGATAGTTCGAGAACAAACCACAGCAGAACGCATACAGAAGAACGTTTCATTGTATATTACAACAATGCATCAGATTACAAGAATATACAGAGTATAAATGAATATTACACAGAAATATCAGAGATTTAAATTACATTTAAATACATAGCAGCGGAAAATAATACAATACACAACTAGAATGAGATATACGGATACAAAGCTTTCCGGATATCGTTCCAGCTGTAAACCAGGATCCTGTGAATATAAATCTGCAAAACCAAAACTACTAGCTGCCCGTGTCGAAAATAGGGGCACCCAGAGTTTAGGTTAAAACAATAAACTCCAGGTCAGTCATGTGACTGGTGTGAGAACTAAAACAGTTATTAATCTTTATTTCAAATCATTAGGTAAATCAAGGGACCACGCCGTATAACACGGAACGGGTTTCCTCCCAAGAATACCAGTGCATAAAACCAACAGCGCAATGCTAAATAAAGAAAAATGAAGCTGTTATAAGACCCAGGTCCCATCACACAATGCAACGCAGTCGAGGATAGGGTTTTCCCTTATAACAGCCAAAGAATGCTTGATACGTTTAAAACAAATCATTTGATACTATTATAAGTGCATAGTATATAAAACACTTCAAATCATAAGTATCAATCATAGGCGGCATGAGCGCCCCATCCCACTATGTCGCCATATATAGGATATACAATCAAAACCGCAAAGTCTCGTATTTGGAAATTGGGTTTCCATCTATGAACCGAGGCAAAAGATAGTCCTCAACCGATTCGAGACAATCTAGCCCATGTCTCAGGCAAGCGCGCAGGCAAGCCTTGGATCGTCAGGGCCGGTCCACACGGAGTGGATTATTATGCCTGAACAATACGTCTCCCCACCCTATGGGGTGTAAGTCTGGTCCGTCAGCCGACCAGAATGCATTCGGCCGAAACCGATATAACCGAGGCGCCTCGCAACAGCAACAACCACATAAGTCAAACTCGTCAGGGCGTGTAAAACCACTGACGCCACTTCTAGCTAGAAAGAAACGCATGCCCTCCCTGAGGTCCGTCTCCCGTTTTTGGTTCATACCGGGTGTGAAACACGCGAGGTAAACGTTACACAAAGCTACGCCACAAAGGCCGTGCTTTGATCATCACCACAAGACTTTGCTTTTCAACAGAAGCCTCGATCATTTGCATCTTAGCATGCCACACAGGCAAGCCATCCTATGCAACCGATATCAGTCACACAGAATGAAATCCGATGTCAGACACACAGTCCATTTACAAGTCCGTTCTGGGTCTGAACGAAACCGGAGGCACCTAGTACCCCGCATATCCATCGATCTCCAAGTACGTCTGGACGATCACTAACTGTTTCCATCTTCTTGGGTGTACAGCCCAATCAAGATCATCAGTTATCACCCAAACGACGTGAAGACTTCCGGTCTTCGACCATCGTCTTCATCTTCGACTTATCGTCGTATCAGTTATTCAGAATGGGATAAACCCGGTCTTTCCGAATAACTCGCGTATATATTATAAAAGTGTTACACAAACACAACATACGCCTCATTCCAATTCATTAGTCACTAACCGTAAATTAATCAAGAGAATAATTCCCCAAATATTAACCCCGAAGGCCGAAACCAACATCAGATCAATATCCAGAAAACCATTCTGCTTGGCTAACCGCCAGTTAGTTTCTAAATTTCACATTCAAATCTAATTAAAGATTTAACTATCGCCTGGAGCAAAACTGGTGATACTCCATTCTCGATCTTTTCAATCTAATTAAAGATTCATTAAAACTCCACTTAGTTTTAATCTGTGACTGGGTTAAAGAATCAGTGTCATTTAAAACACGGTTCACGATAAACCCAAAGTCACATCCCATTAATTATCGGGTTAAAGAACAAGTGTTATTTAAAACACTGTTCACGATAAACCCAAAAATCAATATCAATTCAATTCCAATTAAATATCATTTAATTGGTACACTTCATTAAATCTAAATAAAAAGATTTAATCTTTTCTCAACTGGGTTCAAGAACAGTGTTAGTGAAGACACCATTCACGACAAACCCAAATCACATTCGATATTCAATACAAGGCTCTGAATAGAAACTATATCGGCCTATATTCAATATCAAATTCTACGATTAACAAATGTCGTATTGGAAATAACGATATACATATATATCTTTCAAATTTCCATAACAACACCTGTAATATCACGAATTCCAACATCGAAATATTCCGAAGACAATTTCGATTCAAATCCACTCCAATGCAATCATTGGAAATTTTGGTTATTTTCAAAACCATTTCAAATTCAATTTATTTATTTAAAAATAAATAGAATTATAATTCTAGTTCAAAACTAGTTCATTTCGATAAAAATCTATTTTTATCTTTTCAAATATGGAGTTTTTCATCCCAAACTTTCACAAATCATTTCTTATGATTTTACACAAATTATTACTATTTTTAATAATTTTATCAAGGCCCGTACGGTCGATTTCCATTAACGGCCATCGAACTGCACTTACAGCGACCTTTTTCGAATTTGATTTGGACGTATCTCCAAATCCAACCGTTAGATTTCAAATTTCTAACATTCATTAGAAAGCTCTTTTCGATACGAACCCAACGGTTCCGGTTTTAGGAGAATCCGACGGTCGGATCTCCCGTAATGTCCGTTTGAAACAAATGATCGAAATTCGCGAACTGCCGCAGCGCGGCGCGTTCTATTCAGGCCATTATATTATATATATAATATATATAATATATATTTCGTCGATTACTATTTAAAACGAATTATATAAATGGTTTTAAATTCGTTTCAAAAGCAATTTCAACTTCCTTTTCAATTCAAATCAAAATTGAATTCTTCTTTATAAATTCGTTTCAAAATTCATTTCTATTCAATTCAAATTTCAATTCAATTTGAATTCATTTCAATTCGCTTTCAATTCCATTTGAATTCGTTTTCAATTCAATTCATTTCGAAATCGTTTTAAAATTCAATTCATTTCGAAATCGTTTTCAATTCAATTCATTTCGAAATCGTTTTCAATTCAATTCATTTCGAAATCGTTTTCAATTCAATTCATTTCGAAATCGTTTTCAATTCAATTTATTTCGAAATCGCTTTCAATTCAATTTGAATTCGTTTTCAATTCATTTCGAAATCGTTTTCAATTCAATTTATTTCGAAATCGTTTTCAATTCAATTCATTTCGAAATCGTTTTCAATTCAATTTATTTCGAAATCGTTTTCAATTCAATTCATTTCGAAATCGTTTTCAATTCAATTTATTTCGAAATCGTTTTCAATTCAATTCATTTCGAAATCGTTTTCAATTCAATTCATTTCGAAATCGTTTTCAATTCAATTCATTTCGAAATCGTTTTCAATTCAATTCATTTCGAAATCGTTTTCAATTCAATTCATTTCGAAATCGTTTTCAATTCAATTCATTTCGAAATCGTTTTCAATTCAATTCATTTCGAAATCGTTTTCAATTCAATTCATTTCGAAATCGTTTTCAATTCAATTCATTTCAAAATATTCGATTTCGAAATCACGTTTCAATATTCATTTTAAAATGAATAAAATCGATATAAATATCGTTCACGTCAAAATGGCGTCAATCTAATCCTCACGGCTTCACATATTTCTATTTTCAAATATTCTATTTCAAATATTTCTATTTCAAATATTTCTATTTCAAATATTTCTATTTCAAATATTTCTATTTCAAATATTTCTATTTCAAATATTTCTATTTTTCTCGAAACTGGAATGAGGCCCAATCAATTACCATATAATGTTAATTATATGGATTTTCTACAACACATGTATATATCAACAACGATGAATAATCAACCATCAACCAAAGTGCACTACACTGTATAAGCATCAAATATAGACATTTAACGCTTATAGCAGCTTGTCAATCAATCGATCGACATATTTAATAAATCAGGATGAGTGAACTTCAAATTTCATCCTAACACCCGTGTGGGGTTTCAAACAATCAAACACATATTTTATTTGTGCAGTTAGGCGATGTGTAAAATTTATCGACCCAATCAACGTCATTCAAATAGGTGTACATAAACAAACCGTCTGGTTTGTAAATGAATATTTATTTATTCACATTCACGTTAAAAATTATATTTTTAACGATAACACATTTTATTTTAACATATGAATTTATATTCAGTTCATTCGTTAAATAAAATGCTAATTTTATTTTTCTAACTTATTTTAGAAAATTTCGGCGGCATAACGGCACGATACTAGAAACGGGACAAGGCCTAGCCTTATCCCCGGTCTAGTGAAGGCCCACGCCATTCACACATCAATCAAATCAATTCGTTATGCAAACCACAAACTTTGGAGTAAGGGTCTAACCTAGCCTTACTCCTTCGCCTTATAACGGCGCACGTCTAATCCTAACCAATTTATCGATTCGATTTTTCACACCACAAACCACATTCAAACCAATATCACAATCAATCACCAAACAGTCAAACAAACAAGTCCATGGTCTGTGGACGGGTGTCGGGTGCTACTAAGCACCGTCTGCATCCTAGTATATATATAACTAGAAAAATAAATTGAAAGGTGAGAAATTCTCACTTATAGCTATCCTAGCTCCACGGCTCTTCATTTGCAGAAGTCTTCGTCGTTTCGCCATTTTTGTCACCTTCGTTGTCCGCTTTCACTACATATGTAAAAATCGAATTTTTACTATGTTATTCAATAAATATAAAAATCGAATTTCCATTTCAAAGTTCAATATATAAAAATCGAATTTTTATTTCAAAGTTCAATATATAAAAATCGAATTTTTATTTCAAAGTTCAATATATAAAAATCGAATTTTTATTTCAAAGTTCAATATATAAAAATCGAATTTTTATTTCAAAGTTCAATATATAAAAATCGAATTTTTATTTCAAAGTTCAATATATAAAAATCGAATTTTTATTTCAAAGTTCAATATATAAAAATCGAATTTTTATTTCAAAGTTCAATATATAAAAATCGAATTTTTATTTCAAAGTTCAATATATAAAAATCGAATTTTTATTTCAAAGTTCAATATATAAAAATCGAATTTTTATTTCAAAGTTCAATATATAAAAATCGAATTTTTATTTCAAAGTTCAATATATAAAAATCGAATTTTTATTTCAAAGTTCAATATATAAAAATCGAATTTTTATTTCAAAGTTCAATATATAAAAATCGAATTTTTATTTCAAAGTTCAATATATAAAAATCGAATTTTTATTTCAAAGTTCAATATATAAAAATCGAATTTTTATTTCAAAGTTTAATAGATAAAAATCGAATTTTTAGTTCGAAGTTCAATAGATAAAAATCGAATTTTTAGTTCGAAGTTCAATAGATAAAAATCGAATTTTTTATTTCAAAGTTCAATAGATAAAAATCGAATTTTTAGTTCGAAGTTTAATAGATAAAAATCGAATTTTTAGTTCGAAGTTTAATAGATAAAAATCGAATTTTTAGTTCGAAGTTTAATAAATAAAAAACCTATTTTTAATTCTAAAAATCCCAACTTTATACATCTTAAAAATCCTTTCTTTATATTTTAAAAACATCGCTAACTTTATTTTCAAAAACAACTCATGTCTTGTATTTCAAAAATAATGATATACATATATAAAAGTTAACCAAAAATCAAATCTTTTCGCTTGTTAACAAAATCAATTTCTAAACTTTTCTAAAAAGATATATATATATAAGAAAACTGATTTTATAAATAATGTCATATTAAAAATGCTCACTGTTTTTTTTCTATTTAACTAAAATCAGTTTTTCAATTTTTAATAAAACAGTTTTTAAACATTAATAAAATTTACAGATAAAAGAAAATAAACAAATAAAACAAAACTAAACTTACAGTCTTTGGTCAACAGAGGATAGGGAGAGGGGAGCGAGCATCGGAGGTCGGCGGTGGGCAGCCGCGAGGCGACAGTGGCTTGGGGGCTAGGGTTTCGATTTGCGGTGGTTTGCTGGGCGTGGCGATTTGGGGTTGGGGTCCAGGGGTCGCGAGGCTCGAGCGGGGTTCATCAGAGGATGGGCGCGAGGGGGAGGTGGACTCGGCGGAGGCGGCGGTCGGCTCTGGCAAAGGGTGGCGCCGACAGGAGGAGGGAGGCGCGATTTTCTTTGGGGGTTTTTTTTTTATTTATTTTTATTCGATCTGCAGAAGGGGGGGGGCCAACGTATAAAAGGGAAAGAAGATATATATTTTTTTTTTTTTATTATTATTATTATTTTAATTATTTTATTCGAAAAAAGGTTGACCTTTAAATACGAACTCGAAACGAGGCCCACCGCCTGTCGTCCATAGCGTTTCACCCCCATTCCGAACACAATGGGACATGTATCGCAAGCTGATTTGACCGTTTCGATCAGTTTCCTTTGAATTTACATTTAAATCACTATATTGAATTTTAAACGTACATTTCAAATTACCGGGGTCACATACTAACTAGAAAAATTGCAGAAAAATATTTTCTAGCTTCGTATTGACGATACGGTCCTAACAAAACTAGTTTCGTCGAATTCTGAGACCGTTAGAAAAATGGCCAATTTCCAGTCGATTAAAATCAACTGAAACAGGTCAAACGCGTTTTCCTTTGCCACGCTCACATATTGATTCGAAAAATTATGAAATTTGGAATTTAGCAATAACTTGGCACTGCGGATCCAACAAAACTGGTTTCGTCGAAATCCGAGGTCGTTTGCAAAATGTCCATTTTTAAGGGCCTGAATTCCATAGCGACTATTCAGAATTTTCAACTGGACATATCTTTTGATTCCCGATATGAAATCTTGATTTTTCGGATTCGCTGGAAAGATATTCACTATTAGATTCCATTATTTTTGGTTTCACTAAAATCCGGATTGTTTTGCACCCGGTACATTCAATTGAAGTTTGAAATCGAATTATCGAACTACCGCGCCATTTTCAATTCTATTTATAATTATATATAATTATTTATATTCTAACGACGACGCGTATAATATATACGTTCGAATTATATTCAAAATAAATTTATTGTCGATATTATTTAAAATAATTCATTTTAAATAATCAAAATTCGCTAAAATTGCCAAAATAAAATTTTCAAACTGGCCCAGATTTTCCGGGTTGTTACAACTAAGAATAAAATCTAGTAAGAAATAGAAAGGGGAAGCGTATACGTGTTTGAAAGTGAATAAGTAGTTGTGTGGTATTGATTATTCGAGTAAGTAGTCATATCTGTTTTGACGTTATAAATGTTATTCAGTCAAGGTCTGAGAGGTAGTTATACCCCAACTTGATTGATTTCATTATTAACAAATAAATAGTAAGATTTCAGGGCTCGAAGATCGATGTTGAATAAGAGTTAGTTGAATATAGTATTTGGGTTGTCGTAACGATGTTTTACACAACATCCGTTTTAACCCAAATAAGTGTAAGCTTGGAAATATAATAAAGAATATTTCCTAAGTATAGAAATAAACGAGATCGAAAAAGAGATAAGTAATTGGAATATTTTCCAATTATAAATAGTATATATTTTCTAAAGTTTAGAAAATAAAGGAAGGCGATATTCGGAAATGTTTTCCAAATAGCATAAAAGGCCAATATGGTTATTGAAAATAATTGGTTAACAAATATTGATAAAGAAATAGAGAAGTGATTTAACTAATGGAATATTAATTAAGGGCTCAGTGACATGTTCAAAAGGAAAATTTGATTTTTGAAAAGAGTAAACTATTTAAGAACTCCCAGGGAAAGACTGTTTGAATTAAAAACAAATTAACAGAAATTTGTGAAAGCAAAATTGAATTAAAGTAAAGCCAGTAAAGAGGTAACTGAGATTGAATTATAATGATATCAAGACAAATTGGATTGTGAGATTCAAATTTGAAGTGTAATGTGATAATCAAATTAAGAGTTGGGAATCGAGAAGAAACTCGAGTTGAAATGATATTTGGCTCGGATATAAATAAATGGTTGTGTTGTGGATAAAAACAGATTGGAATTTGATTGGGATGACCCTTGTATCCGCTGAATTGATAACAGGTGGAAAGGATATAATGATATGCCGACAAAGGTACAAGTTTATATTTCTATTGGATATAAGATTTATGAGCCGAATTGGCAAGCCGCTTGGCCGTTTGATTTTCTTTTGGGTTGGAGACGGCGTAGAGAGGCGAGTTGGAGTTTGAGCTATTGACCAGTACAAAGGAGGTGCTGGTGAATTTTTTTCAAAAAAAAAATTAAGGCGTTAGAAAATTTTCAGGATTTTTGAAAATTTTCGTTGATAAGAATTAATTAATAATTTAATTGAAATTAAATTGATTCAGTTGAAACTGAAGTTAAGAAGTGAACAAATATGTTCTAACCAGTCGATAGGGTCGTTCTCTACCTTAGCAATTTCGAGGACGAAATTATTTTAAGTGGGGAAGATTGTAATGACCCGCATTTGCAGAGGTATTATAATTAATTCATTTAATTATATAAATAGTGATATAGTGAATTAAATGGTGGTTTAATTAAATTATAGTGAATATTTAATTAAAATAATAAATTAAATAATATATTTAATTCTGAAATAATCAGAATTGGCTGAAATGGCGATATGGTGTGAACTGGATCATCTGTGATATTTAATTCAGTTTAGAATTTGAATTTGAATAACGAATATATTATTTGAACGACAGTTTGAACGTATAATTATATTATAATTAAAACCGAGATTGAAATGGCGCTGCAGTTCGTAATTTGGCGATTCAAACTTCAACTGAATGTACAGGATTCGTTTTAAGCCGGATTTCTGTGAAACAAGAAACGTGTGGAGCTGGTGGAGTATATCTTTCTAGTGGAAGAGAAAAATCGAGATTTCGTCGTGTAGATTTTGATTCATGTCCAAATCAAATTTTAGAAAAGTCGCTGTGGAATTCCTTTATAATTTATAAAGGAATTATTTATATTTTTAAAAGGAATTTCAATATAAATCGAATATCGATTTAATCGAGAATTGAAATATCAAGTTATAAATCCCAGTATAGCAGTATGGTATTCCACTATGAATATATACGATAATATAAATTTATTTATATTTAATTTAATTATATTTAAATATATTTATATATTTAAATGGGTTATTAGCGCTTTAAAAATAGCCACTTTTGCAAACGAAGTCGGAATTCGATGAAACTAATTTTGTTGGATCCGCAATGTCAAATAGTTGTTAGGTTTCCAGTTTCGTGATTTTAGAGTCACTGTGTGGCCGTACGGATTTTTAGAGTGAAAAACAGTCAGTATTTCGACGGTTAAAAATATGATGTGTAAGCATACAGAGTCGGAATTCAACGAAACTAGTTTCGTTGGGACCGTAATGTCAAACTCTAGCAGTATGTCCAGTTTGGTGATTTTTGAGTATCGTGTGTGATTAAAGGAATTTTAAAGGACAAAATAAAACTATAGTTGATTATAAATTAATATAATAATCAAAATAAAAATATCTAAAATTCCTATAAGAACCCCTCACTAACACCCTTAACCTAAATTCTTCATCCCCAAAGTCAACACTCTTTCCGCCGCATCAAAATTTTCTGGAAAACCTTTTTTGTGAGGTTTTAAAATCATAGAAATTCAAAACAAATTTTATAAATTCCAAAAGTTGTGTATTTGAGATTCTTAGGCTTTCCTCTCCATTTTGATATGAGTATCATATCACTCGACGCCCTTTTCTGCAGATCAAAATAATGCAGCGTATACTAGGGTTCGATTTATACATCAGGGAAGGAAGCGATTAAATAAACTGAGGTCATATTCGTGTTTGTGGTGGTGATTGGCTTTTGCGTACAAAGTCTTGATGGAATCAGAACCAAAAGGTGTCGCTATTTTTACTAGTACTGTTCAAATTGGCCTCGACGTCGGAACTGGAGAGAGGAGATCGAAGTGGAAATGGGTGGTACTGGTGGATAGAGATTCCGTTAGGTAATCCAATGGCAGTTTTAGTTTGTTCGAGTGTGAAGTGTTGGGGGAGAGAGGATGAAGCAAAACGTCGGCTATGGCCATTTTAATTTCCTGGAGGCCACGACATTGAATCGGGGAAGAAAGAGGTTGGGCGGGTGGTCTTTTTCCTGAATGGGCCGAGAGTGTAAAATGGGTGAGAGGCCCAATAACATTGTTTTAAAGTTTAATTTAAACTTAAATGCTAGTGTGACTTATAAATTATATATCTTTGTCATATGTTATCGGAATCTGACGAAACAAGATCCTTAGGATCGTATGGACGGTGGCTACGCACTGGGACTATCTAGAAGTGGATTGGTGCTCGTTTGAATTTATGGCGAAATAAATTGTTTGATTCAAATCAAATAACAGTTTATCGTTCTTTAACGATGAACTGCAAATGTGAGTAAATCTCACTAACTCTGAACAGTTTATAATTTCATGTTGTATTTTTAAACTGTTAAATATTAGTTGATTGACTATGTGTTGACTGTTTGATTGAACTGCTAGACAGTTAGTTGAATTTCTATATTGATTCTATTTAACAGAATATATCATATGGAACTGAAAGTGATGTTGATTTTATTGTGTAACATCTGTGGATGCAGGGAAACAGGTTGGAGGAATCCAACTGGATTCCTCAACATTTATTTTACTGTGATTCATATACTGTGATATCTGATGTGTTATATAATCTGTTATGGATTATGTGTGTTAAAATGATATTGATCATTGTTATTCGATATTTTTTAAATATCATAAAAGACCCTGGGATGTAAAAAGAATTATTTCAATGTATATTGAAATAAAGGGATTTTAGTAAATCAACATATTTTATAAAAGGAAATATTTCGAAAGGAAATAAAAGGAAATGTTTATAAAACGAATAGAGTTTTATAAAAAGGGAAAAATGTTGATAAATGAATAGAATAGAATAAAGGAGAATATTTATTTAGAAAATAAATAGGATAAAGGAATATTTGTTTAGGAAATGAATAGAGTAAATCGATTAGAGTAAACCATACATAGTTATTCGGGATGAGATTCCATTTAGTATGAGTGCTAGCGTAATTCCCAGGGCTGCAGATAGCCTACGGCGGTCGGATGAGGGAATCAGGCGTAACCATTGTGATCGCTACGATCTAGAGTTAAAAGAATGGAGTTAATCGAATATAGTTATTTAAGATAGAGTTAAATCAGTTAGAGTTAACCACTTAAGTAATCGAGTTAAGAGAATCAAGTTAAGTTAATCGATGGGAGTGAATCGAGTTAAGTGAATTAAGTTAAGTGGATTGAGTAAAGTTAAATAAGTAAAGTTAAACCAGTTAGAGTAAATCAATAGAGTTAAATCGAACTAGAGTTATTCAAAAAGAGTTATTCGAACTAGAGTTATTCAAATAGAGTTATTCAAATTAGTTATTCGAATAGAGTTTATCACATAAGAGTTATTCGAATTAGTTATTCGAATAGAGTTAATCACATAAGAGTTATTCGAATTAGTTATTCGAATAAAGTTAAACACATATGAGTTATTCGAAGTGCGATATCGAATATAGTTTATTTGAAAGGAGATATCGAATATAGTTTATTCGAAATGAGTTATTCGAATATTGTTTATTCGAAAAGAATTAATCGAAAAGGATTACTCGAGAAGAATTTATCAAATAAAGTAAATCGGTTAAAGTGAATGCAATAGGGTAAATCGAATAGAGTTAATCAAATAGAGTTAATTAAATAGAGCTAATCAAAAAAGGAGCTAATCGAATATAGTTATTCGAAAAAAGGGTTATGTAAGGAAGTTAGTTAAAGAAATTTAAAGTGAACATTGCCTGTTTCAAGGTTAGTAATGTTGTTCAGTTAAGGTCTGAGAGGTAGTTCTACCCCAACTTGATTGGCTTCGTTTTTAACTAAGGAATGGTTGAGGTTCGGTAGTAAAGGATGGTTAACTGAATTTAGTAATTATAAGTAATGGTTTGAGTTGGCATCGGGATGGTTTGTTTAAACATCTGTCTAAGTCCAATGAAGGAGTTTTGGAAATGTTTTCCAAATAAGAACCAGAAATGTTTTCTGACATAGAAAACAAGAAATGAAAATGTTTCCCAATGGTGATAACATATATTTTCTAAATTTAGAAAATAAGAAATGTTGAATATAAGGAAACAGGAGATGAAAAATGAACTAAGGAGATAAATGTTAAATGATGATTGATCGATATAATTTCCTTAAGGAAATGATATCATTGTTTGCACACGTATTTTCCTTCGATAGTTAAATCATAGACTATCGAAGTTTTTACCATTTAACGTTGTTAATATGGAGAGACCGGTTGGATTATTATCCAAAGAACCACTCTATATTGGCATAAGCGTTGCGAATCATATATGCCAAAGATAATTGAAGACGGAGTAAAGTGCAAGGGCTATTGTATAAGTCTTAGATAACAGTGCTTAAGACGGATGTACTGAATAGTGCCTTCGGTTCATCCTGTTCCTGGATGACTTGTATGGATGGCTGTCTGATAGAGCATTTCCAGAAAGGTCACGTACATTGATTTCTTCAACCATACCAAGAGTGGAAGCGGAGAAGGAAACTTCTTTTAGTTGACACATAATGTACTGTTGTAGACGTCAATCGGTGATTTGATGGACTTGACGATGTGGCATTCGAAGTGAATCTTGTGTAATGATAAAGCGTAGCTTCTAGCCTCATCAACTGGTAAATGACAGAAATCGGGCAGGCAGCATGGCTAAATCGGTCGCTCCGAAGTAGGGTGTATAATCACCTGATCTTGAGTTTGATTTACTTCTAAAAATCTATTGTTGATGCTATCCCGTTCGAGAAACGGTTGCTGATCCCAACTGTTGGTGATATACATTCGATACACTCAAGCGAAATGAGTGGTCGGTCATGTGTGGCCGGGTTGCAAGATGTTCTTGTTGAATCCAGTGTATTCCTCTCTAGAGGTACACTAGCGTAAGGTGATTCCATACCTTGTCATAGTTGGAAATCCATTACTCAATACGTGCTTGCGGTTTTGATTGTATACTATATATGTAGAACGTGAGATGAAAGCGTTTCTGCTAGATGGTTATTATATTGTGTTGATAGACATTATTATAATATCAAAAGTTTTTTGATATAAAGATATTTGGATTCTCATAAGGGAAAAACCCGTTCCGTTATACGGCGTGGTCTTATGAGATATCGATTACCTGCTTGAACTATTTTAAACTGTTTTACTCACACCAGTCCCATGACTGACTCGGAGTTTATTTGTTTGTTTCCCTAAACTCTTGGGTGCCTAAATTTGTACGGGCAGTCAAGTAGTCAGGATTTACAGATATACTGGAAGAGCTTGGAGCAGGAGGCTTCAGGATTATATAGCTATAGTTATTTGCGCTGTGTTGTAAGTGTTGTACTTTGATAATGATGTATATTCAAGTACCGATGTATATTTCAAGTTATGTTATATATATATATATTATATGTTATTCGTTCCGCTGTGAGGTTCGTGTTACTCTGATGTTGTGTTCTTCTTCTTCTTCTATTCTAAGTTTCTATCTTATCTTTCCTCACCCCCTGTTTTCTTTTTATTAATTTCCTGATTTTCAGTTTAATTTGGGGTTGGACTTGTGTTTTTGGTCAGCTCAAATTGGACCGGATTTTTAGGTCATTACAACGTCGCTACAAAGGAACTGGCATTCTTCGGTACATATTTAACTAGGGAAAACCAGGAAGGTTTGGATTGAGAATAAAAGGGAAGATTTTTGATTTGAGAGCGTTCAAAGAATAAGAAGGTTTTTGACCTGCCTTTTAATTTTTCCCTCATCTAATTTTCTAATCTACAAGAATGAAATGTTTGTTATGCTTAATATCTTTAGTTTAATCTGTATCTGTCTGGAAATGAGATCTGCTGTGAATAATTCACTTTGTGGCTATTTGTGAAAGAGTAAAATGAATAAGATAGATATTGAATTGAGATCTATTGGGTGCCGCAGATCATTTGATCTAAATTAAATTTGGAATTGTACATTTGACGATCAATCTCAACACCAGGAGAAAATGCGCAAACATTCACGCTAGCAGCAGCCTTGCCAGCATTGAAAACAATTAGGCAAATCGCCAGCAAGTTGAGAATCAAAAGGGATTTCAGGGGTATTAACACGAACATCAAACGAGCATGTATCCTGACTAGAAAATAGGCCTGGAACCATAAGAATTCGGACTTGCACAGTTAGTGTGGTGGCACTTCCCTTCATCTACAACAAACTCATTACACAAATCACTAAACCAGCATCGTAACCCATAGATAGCCCAGATTTGGTAGCCACCATCATAGTGGAAAGGGCCAAAGAGGAAGGAACGGACAAAGTTGAAATGGGGGATAGTGACTATCACAAGCTTTGATGGCATTAGAGAGTTCAGCGATGGAAGACTGATTCATTGAGTTTTATTTTACGATCGACAAGAGGCCACGACAGAGCGTGCAACATAGGATGGTGCGCAAGTGGAAGTGGAGGGATGCAAAGGTGTACACTTCTTCTGGCATACAAACTAGGGAAAATTGAAGAGTCGGATTTGGAACTTGGTTACAGCTGCCATTTCTACTTCTTTTGCCAGTTTCCCAAATTTTTTTATAAAAAGAATATTGTTTTAATAACTTATTAAAGGAGATTAACTAATTTATTCTTGTTAAGAATGAAGTAAACTACTTTTACTTTAGTTAACGTTGAAGTTAATTATTATTTAAATTAATAATAACTAAGTGTATAAATATGAAACAAAGCTTCGTTGAGAGTGGGTATTGTTAATGGTGTCAGGGGTTTCACCAATTCTTTCTTCACGCTTTCTTTCCTCCTCAAAATCAATTTTTTCTTCCTTTTCGATCTCCACTAAATTTTCTTCAATCCTACCCCTGCTTATGCGATGTGTGGTGCTCCTCTCAACCCTCTTTATCTCGCAAATCTAAGCTTTTCTCCACGAATATGTCTGAGTTTTAAACCCCCCTTTTGTTGTGCCTCATTTTTTCAGATCCGCCCTTCTGATGCCGATTCGATTACACATTCATCTTCTTCGCTGTGGACACTTCAGGAAACTTCTTGCCTTCTGTTCCTCTAGTTTCGGTGTAGCGGACGACACGATCTTCAAATGGCACTACAGTGTCTCTAGATGACTGTCTCTGACGCGGAAGCTTTCACATTTCTGTTTGCAGTAACTCCCGTACGGTTTAAATGGTTCGCATTTCATCTTTATGACCGTGATGGTCCACTTTGGCCTTAAGAGTATTCAAGGTAAGCTTGAATTTTGTCTTGTCGGTAGTTTGATAATTGGAATTGGGATTCGGGTTGTTTTCTGTTTAGGTATTTGGTGATTCCATGGGGTTCTGGTGCTTGGCTCTTTTACATGTTATTTGTGTACCGGTTGACCTTAGCTTAATGATGTTGCTCTTCTCGTTACATGTTGTCTAAACATAGAACAATAAGGTCATCTCCTTCGATCGCTAGCAAGATACATGATGCTCCTTGCATTGAACTTTGCTGTTGGTTGTTGATTGATGTTATCTGCTTTACGGTGCTTTTTTTGGGCTTCTTGTAGTTTTTTTGTTCGGTTTTTACTTGTCAACCAGTATGCTATTTGGGTTTTTTCCAGTTATCATGGTTTGATGCTCTGGATCCTAGTTCCAATGCCGGTATATGGTGACTTAGGTGAAGCTAGTCTCTCAATGCTGCTGTCTTACAGTATCCTTTCATCGAAGCCTGCCTCATATGATGATTTTGACAGTATGGTCGATTATCAGTTTCAACCTTGCAATTCGTGCATGACGCTTCTTCCCACCTTGGTGTGGAGCTCAAGAAAATTGGACTAGTTACTGTATGTTACAATTTGCTGGCACCTTACTATCCTGTGTATACAGTTGTCTAGTCATGCTATGTGATGGATACTTGTGCTTTTTTATATCAGTCATGTACTGAATCTTGTTCGTTTTTATATCAGTCATGTGCTAAATCTTGTTTATCCATATGTAATCGCTACTTTTTTGTAGTATGTAATTCTTGAGAGCAATGTAATTTACTGTTTTCAGTATGTAATTCTATGTAATTCTCCCTGCATTGAGTCATGTAGTAGTCTAGTATATAAGCTAGCTCCTGAACTGTAATCTAGGATAAATATCATGGACAACCCATGTAAAATTTCGTAGGCGGTGGACAATCCACCTTAAAAACTGAATAACTAATTGTAACCACAATCACCTGTACTATACTGTATTTTTCATTATTGGTTACAATAAAAAAGTGTTACAGATCACTATTAAAACCGTTCGACTATGCCATTTTTTTAAAATGATTATCTTTTTAAATGGAATTCATTTAAAAAGTAATCGAGTTGTAATAATATTTTAGTTGAACTTTGAAAAGGGTTTTGTATAAGGATTGGGTAATAAATCCAAGTTTAATAAACAAAGTTTTTAAAAGAGGCTTAAAATCAGTACGAAGGGTTTAAATAAGTAATACTTAATAATTGAATAAAGTGAACTATTGAGTTTGAAAGAATGTTTCAAAATGCAGAAGTGTTTGGTAATTGGACTTTTGTAATAAACCCAAGATTATAAATGATTGTATTAAAGAGGTTTAAACCAAAGGCTGGTGATTAATAAGAATCTACTTAATAAATGAATTAAATAAGAACAATTACATTTGATAGAGATTTTCAAAAGTAAGAAATGGTTTATAAAACCATATATAAATCGAGTAGTAAATATAACCAGTCATATTTAATACCAGTTTTTGAATTACAAATTTTTATCTGTCTTAAGATAAGAATGATGTCGATTAAGGTCGAGAGGTAAATAAAATACCCCAACTTGAATGACTTCGCTATTATCAAGGGATGATATTAGTTTGTAATGGCAAAAGATATTGGAAATATGTTATTTTTCGATAAGGAAAAGATTGCAACTTTATTTTGCAAAATTTAGAAATTTAATAAAACCATTGGGTTTATAGTAAATAATGTATTACTTAACATTATTGACCCAGATATGAAGTGTGACTATACTTATACCGTTCAGCTAAGTATATAGCACTATTTTTATCTAGATAATGAAAATAGCAGGGTTTGTGAATACACTTATTCTAAGTAATAAGTAAATAGTGATAGTTTATCGAAGAAATGAAAAGAGGTTTTATTGGTTTTGAACGGTAATGGGTATTGGAAAGTTAATTATTACTTCCATAAATTTTATTGTAAACATTAATTAATAAAGTTTGAAGTTCAATAAAACTATCTGGAATTATATAATAAACAATATGGCATATGACATTGTTAGACCAATATAAGATTTGTAATTGGACTTATACCATTGGGTTAAATATGTAAAACGAGATTTCCAAAGTAAAGAAATAAAAAGAAGATATGAGAATATACATTGATATTTTCGAAGTAAAGAAAATAAAGAGGAGTTTGGTGAATACAATTAATCTAAAGATATAAGTATTGGTTATCGTTTTAAGTAATGAAAACAAAAGGGATTTGTTGAGATGAGTATATGAAATCGATTTTAAAATCGATAAAATGATTTTAATAAATGGTTTCGATAAAAAGGGCCTGAGATGATGATACACTTATCTATATCGTTTGATTGGATAATTAAAGAATCGACCATCAAATAAATTCCCTTTTGACTTTTGATGAGTTAGTGAGAAAAGACCGGGATGGGAACTGTAACAACCCAGAATTTTAGAACCAATTTAAAAATTTTATTTTAGAAATTTTAATGGATTTTAATTATTTAAAATAATTTATTTTAAATAATAATGATTAAAAATCTATTAAAACTGAAGTTAGAACAAATATATTTATTTGGAGTTAGAAATAGCATGGTAGTTTGAAATTTTGAATTTGAACTTTGACTGGACTTACAGGATTCATAATAAATTGGATTTCAGTAAAACAAAAATGTTTAAATCTGCATAAAATATCTTTCCAAAGAATCTGAAAATTTGAAATTTCATAGCAGGAATAAAAAGTTATGGCCAGTTAAATATTCAGAATAGTCACTATGGAATATATATATATTTTTTAATATAATAAATAGTCATTTTACAACGATCTCCGTTTTTGACCAAACCATTTTTGTCGGATCCGGAATGTCGAGTTATTGCTATGTTTAATTTTTCATAATTTTTGGAATTAATATATGAGTGTGGTAAATTAAACTATGTTTGATAATTTCTGTTGAATTTAATCGACCGTTAAAAGGGCCATTTTTCAAACGATCTCCGAATTTGACGAAATTAATTTTGTTACGACCGTATCTTCAAAACATAGCTAGGTTTATTTTTCGGGAATTTTTGGAGTTCGTATGTTGCCTCGATAAATTTAAATGTACAATCGAATTAAATAAATAAACGATTTAAATTTTACTTTGAAGAAAACAGACTAAAAACGATCGACTAGGTTGACGGGACTTAGCCCATTGTGTCCGGAACCGGGGCATTTGGGTGCAAACAACTTTCGTTGGGTTGGAATTAGAGTTGTTAAGAAGTAACGGTTTTTTTTGTAAATTGGAACATTTAATAATAAGATATTATACATAGGAGATTAAGGAAACCCTAATCACTAAACAGTAGCCACCGCCATGTTCTTAAATCCATGGCCTAGAAGCTCATAACTTCCTTCCTCAAATTCTCTCCATCCACTCAGTGGAATCCCTCCCTTCTTTTGACAAAATTGAAGAGCTTCTCACCCTCTCTAATTCCATACAGGGTTGATCAAGTCTAGAGGAGTATTGGGTTCGGATTTTGCACCCAAACCTGTCACGTTTGAACCGCTGCCCATCCCCCTGCCGTGATCGCAGGCCACCGCGTGGGCCCTCCTGGCGCGCGCCTCCTTCCTCTCCGGCGTAGTGATCTCCGATTATCGCAAAGCTTAGTGCATTGATTGGAGAACCTTAACCTAGAATCGAACGAAGTGGGTAAAACGTCGGTTGTGTTCTTGAAAGGAGGAAGAAGGGTAAAACCTATTTTAATATTTTATTAATTTAATTTAAAATGTTATCTACCTATATAAATTCATAACTAACGCATATGAACTCGGAATTGAATAATTTTAGAAGCGTTGCGATCGTGATTCCGATATCTACATTTCTGAACTGATTAGAACAGATTCGGAGCAGATCAGAATTTGGACAAAATTTCAAATCTGAATTATTCAGAATTAAAACCCATTGTGAGAAATTCAACTTTTTTTTATATATAATTAATCATAATTGTGGTATTACTCATACGCTGTAATATTCTGTTGATTGTCATACGTGATTTGATATGCGATTGGTGTGTTAAGTAGATTTATTGAATTGATCATTTTTGTTAATTAGAAAATAGTTAAACAAAAATCATCATTTTTGTTATTTATATTAACTGAATCAAAATTTAATGTTTTTGTTAATTAGAATTGAGTTAATCAAAAATCGTCATTTTTGTTAATTAGAATAGTGGAATTATAATTATCATTTATATCAAATGTAAATATTGGATTAAGTTTGTCGATTTTGTCAATTTAGAATTGTTGAAATAAAATTGTCGTTTTTGACAAAATAAAATAGTTGAATTATAATTATCATTTTTGTCAAAATGTAATTATTAAATTAAAAGGACATTTTTATTGAAACAAAATAGTTGAATAAAAGTATGCATTTTTGTCAAACTAGAATAGTTGAATAAAAATATACATTTTTGTCAAATTAGAACAGTCGAACAAAATATACATTTTTGTAAAAAAATAATCGTTGAGAAAAAATATACATTTTTGTCAAATTAGAATAATTGAACAAAAATATACATTTTTGTCAAATTAGAATAGTCGAACAAAATATACATTTTGTAAAAATATAATTGTTGAGCAAAAATGAACATTTTGTCAAATTAGAATAGTTGAACAAAAATATACATTTTTGTCAAATTAGAATTGTTGAACAAAAATGAACATTTTTGTCAAATTAGTATTGTTGAACAAAAATGAACATTTTGTCAAATTAGAATTGTTGAAACAAAAATATACATTTTTATCAAATTAGAATGGTTGAAACAAAAATATACATTTTTGTCAAATTAGAATTGTTGAAATAAAATTGTCGTTTTCACAAAATAGAATAGATGAAATATAATTATCATTTTTGTCAAAATATAATTACAGGATTAAAATTGTCATTTTTGACAAAATAGACTTGTTGAGTGAAAATATACATTTTTGTCAATACATTTTGTCAAAATATGATGGTTGAAAACAAAAATTACATTTTGATTAAATAGATTTGAGTTATAACAAAAATTAAGTTTTTGTTAAATAGATTGGGGTTATAACAAAATAATATTTTGTTTGAGCAAAAATATTAATTATGTTGAACTAGAATTGTCAACAAAAATGAAATAATCACTTTTTAATCATTTTGTTGAACTAGAATTGTCAAGAAAATGAATGAATCACTTTTTAATCATTTTGTTGAAATAGAATTGTCAACAAAAATGAATGTATCACTTTTTTACATTTGTTGAAATAGAATTTGTATGTTAATTAAAGAATCGTTTTCATTGTCACAACATACATTAGAATTTGTATGTAAGTTAAAGAATTATTGTTATTGTCAAAACATACATTGAAACTACATACAAATAAAATATTTCTTTTTATTTGTTAAAGTTAAAAATAGAAATACAAATAAAAATTATCATCTTTATTTTTCATTAGCAAAAATGTCATGTAAATAAGATACATTTTATTTGACATTACAAAACATGTAGAAATGATTATGCAAATTAAAACATTCTTTTATATGGTGTGTTAAACACGTTAGTGGAATCGTCGAAAGGTTTATATTTATATATATTTTTATATATATATATATATATATTAAAATAAAACGAATCGCGTGCGGTAGTTCGCGTTTCAGAATCGTAACTTTAAACGATTATACCGAAAGATACGACCGTCGGATTTTCCCAAAACCATAACCGTTAGGACCGCTTTGGGAAGATCTTTCCAACGATATAAATTTTGTTTAAATCTAACGGTTAGATTTTTAGAAATGTGTAAATCAAATTTTGATAAAAACAGCGACAGGGCCGCCTATTGACCCGAAGCGTCGTTAAATTTGATTGAGCTATTTTTATATAAATAAAAATAGCAATAAATTGTTACAAAATAATAATAACGATATGAAATGGTTTAAATTGTATATATGCGAGAATTATTTGAAAAGACCAAGTTCAATCTCATTTCAAATAATTATACAATGATTAAATCGAAGATATTGAAGACAGTGATTGAAGATCGGTGATCTTCTCATCGAATGGATGACTACTGATGCCTGGCATTGGGTAGCTCCCAGTAAAGGGTTAAAGTGGTAGTTGTCCGGATAAGCGAGCACCTCTCTTCCGTATTGGACATGCGGGTCGAGGAATAAGGTGTCTCTGGTTTTGTTCAAACCCATAACGGACTTGTAAGTGGATGTGTGTCTGACAATGGATTTCATTTCATGTAAATTGATTTCTACTTAATATATATCTTTTTGGTGGCAGAGAATTTATTCTCTTGCTTTACACCCTTCTTTGAGACGCGCGAGCTAAGAGGTTATATATTGGTAGTTATCGATCGCATGGCATGGATTGTCAATGTGGCAATCCAAGATGCAAATGATCGAGGCTTTTGTTGAAAAGTAGAGCCTTGTGATTGATGATCAAAGCATGGCCTGTTTAGGCGTAGCTTTGTGCACAGGGTTACTTCGCGAGCCTCACACCCCAGTAAGTGTAACACCCTGAATTTTCTGTGAACATTAAAATTAACAATCCTAAGAATACTTAATTATTAAGTTGAGAATTAAGGGAAATAGGTTACGCCATTGCGTTCATCTCGAAATTCTACTTGGAATAGAGTCCAAGTTTTCATAAATCGGACTTCGTATGAGGAAGTTATGGCCCTCGGAAGTTTCAGTGATTTTGTATAAATAAAAACTGTTCAGAATAATAAATTCGAAATTCAAATTCAAACAGGGAAGAGGCTGGGCGGGAATTATCCCGCCCAAGGGCCAGGTTGACCAGGGGGTCGACCTACCCTATACAGGTCGACAAAGGGGTCGACCTACCCCCTCCCCCCGGGAAGATCGGAAATGTGACGATTCTGACACTCTGCTGAGTCATTAAGGCAGATGTGGTTGTTCTAGATAACTCTATCTAGTCTGGATGGTTGGATTTGCTCCTATGATAATCTAACGGCTTAGATTGATTTAAACTTCTATAAAAGAGTGCCTAAACTCAAACCCTAAACCTAAACAAAAATTTGTCTCTTGGCTACCATGTTGCTACTAGGATAGTTCTTCTTCCTAAAGCTTAGGATTTAGCAAGTCAGAATTTCAATTCAAAAGACGAATGAACCATTCTCTTCTCTAAGCTATCTTTGTGAGTACTATTTCTTTCACAATATATTAATTATGATGAGTTGTAATTGGATTATGAGAACATGTCTGTTGAATCACGTGATGTTGTTTAACTTTGTTATCTTATGTTGGTACATCTATTTCATATGTCCAATTATACATGTTTAACTTGATTCAATTATGCAAGTTTGGGATGTGAATCATATGCTAATTCGCATGTGAATTTTATGCAAGTTTGGGATGTTAAATCCTGTGCTAGTTTGTATGTGAATCTTATGCAAGTCCGTTTTTACATATGTTAATTCGTATGTGAACCTTACGCAAGTTTGGGATGTTAAATTGTATATGAATCTTATGCAAGTTTATATGTGAATTATACACAAGTTTATGTGAATCAAGTGTATACTTATGCTAGTTTTTATGCAAAACATGTGATAAATTCACATGAAAGTTATAGAAATTCATATGCAAGTTTAGGTGAAAACTATATTCACATTTTTAGGTGAAAGTTATATTCACATATGCAAGGTAAAGTGAGACCCATAATTCATATATGCAAGTTCACAATTTCATGTTTAGATCCATATTTAGATCCATGGTAGTTTATGCAAATATATGATTCTATATGACCATTGTCTATGCAAATTATTGGCTACGCAAATTTATGTTATAATTCCTATTTGCAAATTAGATCTATTTTTATGTATTATGCAAGTTGTGATGTTTCTTTTTTATAAGTTAGACTATTTGCGAGTCTAACATATTTCATATTTGAACGTACGAATAGCATGGGGACAATGGGAAAATATTAATTATGTAAATTATGAATTGACATAAAATGGCTTTAAAAGCATATAATTAATTGGTATAATTTTTTATACCTAAAAAGTATGGACATAATTTAGGTGACAATTATGGAAATAATTAATTTGGAAATTATTGACAATTTGAATAGGGATAATTAATTCAAATTGGCGTGAAACAATGTGTAATAATAAACGCCTAAGACACGAGGTTAGACTCGTTTGTGGTGCAAAACTGCCCGGACCCGCCCGGCAAATCCAGCAACCACAAACGGTAGTCTAATGTGAGAGGTCGAAGGCATAAATTAGATGCGTAACAATTGTAAAGACACGAGGTTAGACACGTTTGCAGTATAAGACTGCCCGGATCCGCCCTGTAAATCCAGCAACCGCAAATGGGAGTCTAATGTGGGAGGTCTTATAAGGTTACGGTTAAAATGAATTAAGAAACACTTAACCAAGATAAACATGTGGTGGGACATGGGGGTTAAGTGGGTGACATGTGAAATACGATTAGAAACACTTAACCAAATTGAAACATGTAAGAAGACATGAATAAGAAGGGGTTAAGTGGAAAATTCTAGTGGGGACCAAGCATAGGTGGAAGGCTTGTGTCAAACATGAGGGACCCTTTTCAAACCAGTAACCCATTAAGTATCTTTGTGAGCTCGAGTTAGATCGAGGACGAGACACGCTTAATGGGTTTGATTGTAAGAGGTTAAAACGGGTTAACGGTGGCAACGCAAGTCCAACCGGGTCATGTGCGAGCGTGGGTCTGGGCTGGTAGGTAAGACGTTGTTGCATCATGTAGATATAAGCTGTGCATTTTTAGTGGTATCGGGTTGCCACTTTGGGGAGTGATACACCCCACTTTGGGACCAGCACGGGTATCTACGAGTTAGGGAGCCGATCGCATGGGGGTAGTGGGTACAACTAGTGGAGATAGAGGCAGGCGGCGCCTATGGAGACAGCTAGGGGTACACAAAACTACCATTATGATTATTATTTTCAGTAGGCGGGATCAACTTTTAGGGTGACTAGTAGTGGTGCAGTATAGTAATTATCCTATAATGATTAGGAGCGAGATTACCGTTAGAATATTCCTCTTGTTTGTTTTGTCTTGCCCACTTGTTTCATAGTCATTCCTTGTTTTACCAGTTTATGCCGTATCCTAATTACTTTAATAATTATATTGTTAAAGTTATGGTACTCACCAGACTTTATGTCTGACCCCCTTTGTTTTCGCCTCTTTTCTTCCTTCCCCCCCGGTTCTCAGGGTGGGACTAGTACTAATGGAGCTTGATCTAGATCTTTCTCTCTCTTTTGAAAGTGCTTGGATTGCTGAAAGTAAAGTTCAGCTCATCTCTTTTATGGCTACTTATGTTGGGGTTATGCCTTTTACTTTATGTACTCATAAAACAATTTGTCAAGATGGTTACTAAGTGTACTTGGTTTTTCTGTTGGTTTATGATGTTGTTGTAATCAAACTATTTCTCCGTTGCAATAAAAGTTGTTTTAAATTTCCAAGTGCCAATATATGTATCTGTCTTGTTATATTCTGTTCTATTCACCAATAATACTCCATGAAAGTTAATGCATTCCCTTTGAGAGTGACAGTAATGAACGTGGGGTGTTACATGTGGTATCAGTGCTGAAGGTTAACAGAACATATAATAAATTTTGAAAAATTGTTTTTCAAAAGCTTTTTTATAAAGAAATACCTTCAAAAATATGTTTTAAGGAGAGTATTTTCAAGAGAAAAGTTTATTTTAAAAACATAACCCCTAAGAGCCATATACCTTTCTTTCGAATTCTCCGTTTTGAATCTCTTCATTTTCTTTTCAGCATGTCTGGGTTACCCGAGATACCCGAGGGAATACCGATACCAACCTGGTTCAGAAGGTATCTGGAGGCTAAGGCCACCGCCACAGGCCCAGCAGACATCCCTCCTCCTCCAGTTGCGGCCGCTCCTCCTCCTGCCCCTCCCTGTGTTGATACTTTTTCAAAGATATATAAAGACTTTCGAGCAATGGGCGTAAAACCTTTTCACGGATCAGAGACGTTTGTTGAAACTCGAAACTGGCTTAAGGAGGTGGATGATTTGTTTGGTATCTTCGAGGTAGAAGATGGAAGGAAGGTCCAATTGGCTTCTTGGTTAATGAAGGACGAAGCCTATTTTTGGTGGGAGGACACAAATGGAGAGCGTCCAATAGAGACATGGATGGATTTCAGACATAGGTTCGAGATGAAATTTCTGTCACGAGCAGAAGAGAATTTATATATGGAAAGGTTCTTAGCATTGAAGCAGGGGAATTTATCAGTAAAGGATTACGTCAACAAGTTCAATCAGTTGGAAATATTTGGCTTAAACTTGGTGAACACACCCGAAAAGAAGACCCTGAGATTCGTTAAAGGTTTAAATGAGGCGCTACATGGGTTAGCTATGACCCACATTCCTATGGGGGCTACCTTTGAGAAACTGGTTGACATGGCGCTTATGCATGAAGAGGAGAAAGGCGCTAATGCTAATAAGGCACCAAAAAAGAAAGGGGGTCAAAAGAAGTCACAGTAGCAACCTAAGAAAGGTGGTAAGGACAATAATAGCAAAGGAAAGAAAAGATGCTTTAATTATGGAACACCAGGCCATCTGAGCAAGGACTGTAGGAAGAAGAAGATCGGCTGCTTCAACTGTGGTGAGACAGGACATCTGATCAAAGATTGCCCGAGAAGACAAGGGCAAGGGCAGAGGGCAGGGTCTACTTCTGGAGGGAAGGTTTAGGCTCTCATGGCACCAGGGCAGGGAAGAGGTTAGGTTCACGCTCTCATGGCACCAGGACAGAAGAGAGATAGAAACTTTTTTGTTGAAAGTTTGGTTTTTCTGTTTGATCATCCTGTTCATACTTTGTTTGATTCTGGCACTTCACACTCATTTGTGTTTGCTTCATTAGTTGAAACACTACACCTAAATACTAGTCTAGTTATGGATCCTATAGTAGTCTCAAATCCTATTGGTGGTTCAGCTCATCTTTCAATGATTTGTCAGGATTTGAGAGTGTTTATCTTGAGCGTTGAATTTGAATGCAACGCCTTCGTTCTTGGCTTCACGGGCTATGGATTGATTCTAGGCATGGATTGGTTATCCAGTAATGGTGCCATCCTCGATTGTGAAAAGAGAGTGGTTAGACTTATGACTCGCCTTGGCAACACTCTCGAAATCTCTTGTAATCCCGTACATTCTGTTATGCTTAGCTACCTAGAATCTCTTGATGCGTCTGTTGAAACCTTGCAGTCTGTTAGAGTAGTCCGTGAATACCCAGATGTATTTGAAGAGGTGAAGGGTTTATCTCCGAAGCGGAGATAGACTTCCGCATATACCTTGTTGATAATGCAAAACCCGTAGCTCTACCCGTTAGACACATGGCTCCAAGGGAGAGAAAAGAGCTCAGTAAGCAAGTCAAAGAGCTGCTCGAAAAGGGGTTTATAAGGCAGAGTATTTCTGAATGGGGTGCTCCAGTAGTATTCGCAACCAAAGCGGATGGTTCACTTCGCCTATGCGTTGATTATAGGGAGCTAAACAAGCTGACCAAGAAGAATAGCACCCACTTCCAAGAATAGATGACTTGTTTGATCATCTTGTAGGTGCATCTGTTTTCTCCCAACTAGATTTGGCTACCGGATTCCATCAGCTAAGAGTGGCTGAAGACAACATTGATAAGACCGCGTTCAGAACCCCGGATGGTTTCTTTGAATGGCTTTTCATGCCTTTTGGCTTGACAAACGCACCCGCTTACTTCGTTGACTTGATGAGAAGGGTGTTTAGAGAATTCCTTAATAAGTTTGTGGTGGTCTTTGTAGATGACATTTTTATTTTCTCGAAGAATGAAGAAGAGCATGCTTTGCATTTAAGGGAAGTCATGGATACTCTTCGTGCACATCAACTGAAAGCCAAATTCTCCAAATGCCATTTCTGGAGAGAAGAAGTGAGGTTTCTTGGACATGTGGTGTTCAAAGAAGGGTTAGCTGTGGACCTCGTAAAAGTAGTTGTGGTGCAAGATTGGAAGGTTCCACAGAATAACCGAAGTCCGAAGCTTTCTCGGGCTAGCGGGCTTTTACCGAAAGTTCATTAAAGACTTTGCAAAAATCTCAGCCCCACTCACAAGATTAACGAAGAAGAACCTAACTTTCGCTTGGGATTTGGATTGTGATATTGCTTTCCAACGTTTGAAAATGGCTCTAACAACAGCCCTAGTTTTGACATTGCCAGATGGGAGCAAGATGTTTACCATATACACAGATGCATGTGGTACGGGACTAGGTGTTGTCTTGATGCAAGAAGGAAAGGTAGTAGCTTATGGAGGCAGACAGTTGAAAGTACATGAGAAAAACTACCCAACCCACGATCTGGAGTTGGCTGCCATCGTCTTTGCGCTTAAGTCTTGGCGCCATTATCTCCTAGGTGAGAAGTTTGAATTGTATACTGACCATAAATCGTTGAAGTACCTTTTCTCGTAGAAAGATCTTAACTTGAGGCAACAAAGATGGATGGAGTTCTTGGCACCCTACGATTTCGAGATTTCCTATACAATGTGGTAGCAGATGCCTTAAGTAGGAAGAGGCTGACCTTGAGTCCTCTCTTTGTGGAAAGGCAAAGCGTGAAGTACATAGCAAACTTTAACTTTAGACCCTCCTCTGAAATTGTGCCGGGTCTGTTAGCATCGTTAGAGGTGCGGCCTACTTTTTTGGACTCAATAGGAACTGCGCAACGAGAAGACCCTCATCTAGTTGACATGATGGATAAGCTAGTTAGGGGTGAGACTTCTAGTCACCTCACTAGATACTCCATCGATTATAAGGGTTGGTTGAGAAGGGATGGAAGGTTATGCGTCCCACAAGTAAGGGATTTAGTGAAGACGGTCCTCGAAGAAGCACACCATTCTAAGCTGACCATACACCCAGGCGGAGACAAGATGTATAAGGATATAAAAAGGGTTTTCTTTTGGAATGGCATGAAGAGTGATGTAGCTGATTTCTTCGCTAAGTGTTTGATATGCCAACAAGTAAAAGCGGAGCAGAAGAAGCCTGGTGGTCTGCTTCATCCCCTAGAGGTCCCACAGTGGAAGTGGGATAGCATTTCGATGGACTTTGTTGATGGGTTGCCTAGGTCAAGAAGGGGCAATACCAGTATTTGGGTAATAGTGGACACGCTCACTAAAAGCGCTCACTTTATACCTGTTAAAAGTAGAAGGACTGGCTCGTCCCTAACATCCATTTATCTTAAAGAAATAGTTCGACTCCATGGGATACCCTCCAGCATAGTGAGTGATCGATATCCTATCTTTACGAGCGAGTTTTGGAAGAGTTTGCAAGAGGCAGTAGGCACACAGTTATGCTTAAGCATGGCCTATCACCCCCAAACTGATGGTCAGACGGAAAGGGTGAACAGAGTATTGAAAGACCTCTTGATATTGTGCATTCTTGACTTTGGAGGGACATGGGAGGATCATCTTCCTCTGGTGGAATTCGCCTACAAAAATAGCTACCAAGCCACCATAGGCATAGCGCCCTTCGAAGCTTTATATGGAAGACCATGCCGATCACCAACTTGTTGGTGGGAGTCTACAAACAAGCTCGTACTTGGGCCAGACATGATTAGGGAGACCTCAAAAAAGGTGGACTTGATAAGAAGACGGATGAAGGCTGCACAAGATAGACAGAAGTCCTACGCAGACAAAAGAAGTATCGACCTTGAGTTTGAGGTTGGAGACAGGGTGTTCCTTAAAGTATCTCCTTTCAGGAATGTCATTCGCTTTGGGTCCGTAGAAAACTAGCACCAAGATCTGTAGGTCCATTTCCTATCATTGAAAGGATTGGGACGATGGCTTACAGAGCAGAGCTACCCGAGAGACTGGCTGGAGTTCATAATGTTTTTCATGTTTCTCAACTACGAAAATGCTTACATGAATCTGCGGAAGTGGTGGAGCCAAGTATACTAGAGGAAGTAGAAGTGGAATGAGAAGCGACTGTGAGAAGAGTTCCAACTTGTGTCTTGGGTACGGAAGTCAAAAAGCTTCGCAACCGTGAAGTCAAGCTTGTTAAAGTCCAATGGAGTGACGCTAAGGAAGACGCGACTTGGTAAACTAAGAGGAAAATACGCGCGACCTAACCTTTTCTTTTTGAGGGTACCTCCTTGATCTCTTTTTTTCCATAAGTTTATTCATGCTTATATCTATCTTTTAAGTATATCTCTTTAGTCTTACTCTTTATCCTTAGGTAGAAACCAATGGATGTAAACATGTATTTGAAACATGTTATGATTGATGGTTGCGAGTGGTTGCTCGTGGATGCATGTAGACACACACTAGGCACTAGATCGGCTCAGTCACTTCCATATTGCATATAAATGTGTATGCATATTTAAATTAATGGATAAATAATGGTTGTGTTATCATTTGATGCTGCATTTTGATGAATGGTTGTTCACACATGTAGAAGTAATATGAATCGTTAGGATTCTTTTGCATGCATAATGGACGCATGACACTATCATGATTTGCATTAAGGAGGTCAACTGAATCAGTGGACCGCCTGATTTTGCATTAGATAAGGAACATATACACACTTTTTGCATATGTTCATACGCCATTAGAGATCCTGTAAGGACAATGGACGCATGTGTTTGATGGTTGAGTAGATGGATGATTGGATGTTAGGATATACATTTTCCTTAACTTGGAGATTTCGGGGGCGAAATCCTTTAAGGAGGGGAGAATGTAACACTCAGAAATTTCTATGAATATTAAAATTAACAATCCTAAGAATACTTAATTATTAAGGTGAGAATTAAGGAAAATGGATTATGCCATCGCGTTCGTCTCAAAATTCTGCTTGGAATAGAGTCCAAGTTTTCGTAAATCGGACTTCGTATGAGGAAGTTATGGCCCTTGGAAGTTTCAGTGATTTAGTATAAATAAAAACAGTTCAGAATAATAAATTCGAAATTCAAATTCAAACAGGGAAGAGGCTGGCTGGGAATTATCCCGCCCAAGGGCCAGGTCAACCAGGGGGTCGACCTACCCCCCTCCCCCCGGGGCAGATTTGAAATGTGATGATTTCTGACTTTCTATTGAGTCATTAGGGTTGATGTGGCTGTTCTAGACAACTATATCTAGTCTGGATGGTTGGATTTGCTCCAATGATAATATAACGGCTTAGATTGATTTAAACTTCTATAAAAGAGTGCATAGACTCAAACCCTAAACCTAAACAAAAATTTGTCTCTTGGCCACCATGCTGCTGCTAGGATAGTTCTTCTTCCTAAAGCTTAGGATTTAGCAAGTCAGAATTTCAATTCAAAAGACGAACGAACCATTCTCTTCTCTAACCTATCTTTGTGAGTACTATTTCTTTCACAATATAATTAATAAATTAATTATGATGAGTTGTAATTGGATTATGAGAACATGTATGTTGAATCGCGTGATGTTGTTTAACTTTGTTATCTTATGTTGGTACATCTATTTCATATATCCAATAATACATGTTTAACTTGATTCATTTATGCAAGTTTGGGATGTGAATCATATGCTAATTCGTATGTGAATTTTATGCAAGTTTGGGATGTTAAATCATATGCTAGTTTGTATGTGAATCTTATGCAAGTCCGTTTTTACATATGTTAATTCGTATGTGAATCTTATGCAAGTTTGGGATGTTAAATTGTATACTAATCTTATGCAAGTTTATATGTGAATTGTACACAAGTTTATACGTGAATCAAGTATATACATATGCTAGTTTATATGCAAAACATGTGATAAATTCACATGAAAGTTGTAGAAATTCATATGCAACTTTAGGTGAAAACTATATTCACATTTTAGGTGAAAGTTATATTCACATATGCAAGTTTAAGTGAGACGCATAATTCATATATGCAAGTTCACAATTTCATGTTTAGATCCATATTTAGATCCATGGTAGTTTATGCAAATATATGATTCTATATGACCATTGTCTATGCAAATTATTGGCTATGCAAATTTATGTTATAATTCCTATTTGCAAATTAGATCTATTTTTATATGTTATGCAAGTTGTGATGTTTCTTTTTTTATAAGTTAGACTATTTGCGAGTCTAACATATTTCATATTTGAACGTACGAATAGCATGGGGACAATGGGAAAATATTAATTATGTAAATTATGAATTGACATAAAATGGCTTTAAAAGCATATAATTAATTGGTATAATTTTTTATACCTAAAAAGTATGGACATAATTTAGGTGACAATTATGGACATAATTAATTTGGAAATTACTGACAATTTGAATAGGGATAATTAATTCAAATTGGAGTGAAACAATGTGTAATAATAAACGCCTAAGACACAAGGTTAGACTCGTTTGTGGTGTAAGACTGCCCGAACCCGCCCGGCAAATCCAGCAACCACAAACGGTAGTCTAATGTGAGAGGTCGAAGGCATAAATTAAATGCGTAACAATTGCAAAGACACGAGGTTAGACACGTTTGCGGTATAAGACTGCCCGGACCCGCCCGGTAAATCCAGTAACCGCTAATGGGAGTCTAACGTCGGAGGTCTTACATGGTTACGGTTATATTGAATTAAGAAACACTTAACCAAGATAAACATGTGGTGTGACATAGGGGTTAAGTGGTTGACATGGGTGACATGTGAAATACGATTAGAAACACTTAACCAAATTGAAACATGTAAGAAAACATGAATAACAGGGGGTTAAGTGGAAATTTCTAGTGGGGACCAAGCATAGGTGGAAGGCTTGTGTCAAACATGGGGGACCCTTTTCAAACCAGTAACCCATTAAGTATCTTTGTGAGCTCAAATTAGATCGAGGACGGGACACGCTTATTCGGTTTGATTGTAAGAGGTCAAAAACGGGTTAACAGTGGCAACGCAAGTCCAACAGGGTCATGTGCATGCGTGGGCCCGGGCTGTTAGATAAGACGTTGTTGCATCGTGTAGATATAACCCTTGCATTTTGAGTGGTATCGGGTTGCCACTTTGAGGAGTGATACACCCTACTGCGGGACTAGCACGGATATCTACGAGTTAGGGAGCTGATCGCATGGGGGTAGTGGGTACAACTAGTGGAGACAGGGGAAGGCGACACCTATGGAGACAGCTAGGGGTACATGAAACTACCATTATGATTATTATGTTCAATAGGCGGGATCAACTTTTAGGGTGACTAGTAGTGGTGCAGTATAGTAATTATCCTATAGTGATTAGGAGCGAGATTAACGCCAGAATATTCCTTTCGTTTGTTTTGTCTTACCCACTTGTTTAACAATCATTCCTTGTTTTACCAGTTTATCCCTTATCCTAATTACTTTAAAAATTATATTGTTAAAGTTATGGTATTCGCCAGACTTTATGTCTGACCCCCTTTGTTTTCGCCTCTTTTCTTCCTTCCCCCCTCCCCTCAGGTTCTCAGGGTGGGACTAGTACTAGTGGAGCTTGATCTGGATCTTTCTCTCTCTTTTGAAAGTGCTTGGATTACTGAAAGTAAAGTTCAGCTCATCTCTTTTATGGCTACTTATGTTGGGGTTATGCTTTTTTAATTTATGTACTCAGAAAACAATTTGTCAAGATGGTTACTAAGTGTACTTGATTTTTCTGTTGGTTTATGATGTTGTTGTAATCAAACTATTTCTCCGTTGCAATAAAAGTTGTTTTGAATTTTCAAAGTACCAATATATGTATCTGTTCTGTTCTATTCACCAATAATACTCCATGAAAGTTAATGCATTCCCTTTGAGAGTGACATTAATGGACGTGGGGTGTTACAGTAAGAGTCAGAAACGAGACAAGAGAACGCAGGGAGTGCACATGATTCTTTCTAGCTAGAAGTGGTATCAGGGTTTTGCAAGCCCTGACATTTTACTTGTGTGGTTGATGGATTATGATCAGGTACCTCGGATTTATTAGTCGATAGTGACCAAATTATAGGTTCAATAGGACCGGGAAACGCGTGTTCAGGAATTGCCAATCCACTATGGTATATTTGTGGACCTGCCCTGCAAGATCCAAGGGTTCATTGCGGGGGATCCTGAGACATTGCTGGAGTGTCTTGAATCGGTAAGGAGATCGTCCCTAGCCTTGACTCATGTTGGAAACCCAACTTCCAATACGACATTACGTTTTGATTGTAAACCTATATATGGCGACATAGTAGGATGAGGTACTATGTCGTCTAGGATTGATATATTTAATTTGAAGTATTTTAAAAACTGATTAGACACTAATAATAATATAAAAATATTGTTTTCTACGTATCAAGCATGTTTGATCATTATAAGGTAAAACTCCATCCTTCGGTTTGCGTTGCATTGTGTGATAGGACTTGAGTCTTATAATGATTTCATTTTTCTAAAAAGCATTGCGTTGTTTTGAATAAAAAAATTATTTAATTTATGCACTGGAAATCCAATGGAGTAAACCCGTTCCGCGTTAGCGGCGTGGTCCTGCGATTAGCCATATTGTTAGATAAGTTAGGAAAGATTTCTCATACCAGTCCTTGTTTGGCATACCTGGTAATAGGATGCAGCATGATGGGGGGTTCTCGCTTTTTACTGTTTGGTGGCGAGCGGGAGACTCTTACCCCCATATGCCCTTTTTTGGGGTTGGTTAGGCTTTGGCCTGGAGGCTCGAAAGGGTCGCCGTAAAACAAGGTGTCCGGGGTACCAATGTAAGCCTTGGTGGGTATTACCTACTGCACTGGGGGATGAAGGGATGGTTGCAAAGCCTACCGGATTTCGTCGTATCATTACACGTGGTATTAGAGCTTTGGTTAGCTCAAATCTTTGGGGTACAACTCGTTAGAACTAAACAAAGACTCACAAGAGGTAGGATTAGAAATATCTTATAAAAGAAAACTCATTAAAGATAGAATCAGTAGAATCCTAGAATGAGAAAACTCGTTAGAGATAGGGTTAGAAATGCCCTAGAATGAGTTGAGAGTGACAAGTTTATAATTAACGTATTTGTGATTATATATATAATCCGATCTTAGAAAATATGATTTTTGAATATATAAAAGTTATATACATTTGAAAAGTTAATCAACTAATAAATTTATTGAAACCAATAGAAGAATGAAAGTTGAGTTGTTAAGTTAAAACAACTTTCAGCCCCGTTCCTTTTCGAGGACGAAAAGATTTTAAGTTGGGGAGATTGTAACAACCCGAAATCTTAGAACGAATTTAAAATTTTTATTTTAGAAATTTTATTGGATTTTAAATATTTTAAATAATTTATTTTAAATAATAACGATTAAAAATCTACTTAAACTGAAGTAAGAACAAATATATTTATTTGGAGTTAGAAATAGCACGGTAGTTTGAAAATTGGAATTTGAACTTTGACTGAATGTACAGGAATCAAAATAAATCGGATTTCAGTAAAACCAAAAATATTTAAATCTGTATAAAAATATCTTTTCAACGAATCTAAAAAATTGAAATTTCATAGCAGGAATAAAAATTTATGGCCGGTTAAATATTCAGAATTGTCGCTATGGAATATATATATATATATTTATATAATAAATAGCCATTTTACAAACGACCTCCGTTTTCAACGAAACCATTTTTATCGGATCCGGAATTTTGAATTATTGCTAAGTTTAATTTTTCATAATTTTTGTAATTAATATGTGAGTGTGGTTAATTAAACTGTGTTCAATAATTCCTGTTGAATTTAATCGACCGTTAAAAGGGCCATTTTTCAAAACGGCCTCCAAATTCAACGAAATCAATTTTGTTAGGACCATATCAGGAAAACATAGATAGATTTATTTTTCTGGAATTTTTGGAGTTCGTATGTGGCCTCGGTAAATTTAAATGTACGATCGAATTAAATGAATAAATGATTTAAATTTTAATTTAAAGAAAACAGAATGAAAACGATCAATTGGGCTGACGGGACCTAGCCCATTGTGTCCGAAACGGGGGTATTTGGGTAGGAACAACTTTCGTTGGGATGGAATTAGAGTTATTAAGAAGTAACAGTTTTTTTTTTTGTAAATTGGAACATTTAATAATAAGATATTATAAATAGGAGATTAAGAAAACCCTAATCCCTAAACAGTAGCCGTCGCTGTGTTCTTAAATCCATGGCCTAGAAGCTCTGAACTTCCTTCCTCAAATTCTCTCCATCCACTCAGTGAAATCCCTCCCTTCTTTTGACAAAATTGAAAAGCTTCTCACCCTCTCCAATTCCATACGCGGTTGATCAAGTCTAGAGGAGTATTAGGTTCGGATTTTGCACCCAAACCCGTCACATTTGAACTGCCGCCCAGCCCCCCTACCGTGATCGCACGCCACCACGTAGGCCCTCTGGCCACGTGTAACAACCCAGAAAATCTGAGCCAATTTAAAATTTAAATTTTGGCAATTTTAGCGAGTTTTGAATATTTAAAATGATTATTTTAAATAATAGCGACGAGAAATTTATTTTGAATAGAATTAGAACGTATATATTTTTATACGTCGTCGTTAGAATATAAATATTTTTTTTAAATATAAAAGGAATTGAAAATGGCGCGGTAGTTCGATAATTCGATTTATAATTTCAAATGAATGTACAGGATTCAAATAAACCGGATTTTAACGAAACAAAAAATATTAGAATCTAATTGAGAATATATTTCCAACGAATCCGAAAAATCAAAATTTCATAGCGGGAATCAAAAATTATGCCCAGTTGAAAATTCAGAATAGTCGCTATACAATTCAGGCCCTTAAAAATGGAAATTTTGCAAACGACCTCGGTTTTCGACGAAACCACTTTTGTTGGATCCGCGATGTCAAGTTATTGCTAGATTCCAAAATTCATAATTTTTCGAGTCAATATGTGAGCGTGGCAAAGGAAAACGCGTTTGGCGAGTTTAAGTTGATTTTAATCGACTGGAAAATGACCATTTTCAAACGGTCTCAGAATTTGATGAAACTAGTTTTGTTAGGACCGTATCATCAATACGAAGCTAGAAAATATTTTTTTGGAATTTTTAAAGTTAGTATGTAGGCCCGGTAAATTGAAATGTGCGTTCAAATTCAATATATGGAGTTATATTTTGATTTTGATGAAAACTGATCGAAACGATCGAATCAGCTCACGAAACATATCCCATTGTGTTCGGAATGGGGGTATTTAGCTATGGACGATAGGCGGTGGGTCTCTTTAGAGGTCAAAATTAAAAGTTGCTTTTTGCAATTAAATAAATAAAAATAAAAAACCCTCACCCCTCCTCTCTATTATCTCACAGCCCCTCCCCCGTTCAGATTCATTCAAGAAATAAAAAAATAAAAAAACCCGACGCCCCAGATCTAAACCCCCCTCCCCCCCCCCCCCCCCCCCGTCGAAGTTCGGCCTCGCGCCCCCTTGGTGGCGTCTCCGCCGACAAAGCCCCCCTCTTTCTCGACCGCCGAGCCCCCCCCCAATCCCCAAACCCGCACCCCCTCCTTCTCTCTCCTCCACTGTAAACCGCCGCCATGCCCACCACCGCAAGCCGCCGCCTCTCCACCAACTCCGACCCTCCTCCCCTCCGATTGATGAATGCAGTGAGTTTTTATTTGAGTTAATTATTTTAAAATCTGATTTTTATTGACATATGAATAACGTTATATATATATATAAATAACATGGTTTTATATGTAAAGATAAGGTTTTTAATTTATAAAATTTTAATTTTGATTTATAAAAAGCATATATTTTTCAATGTGTAAAGGCGAGATGTTTAACATTGTAAAGGTGAGATTTTCAACGTATAAAAGAAATGATTTTTAACATATATAGAAGGTTTGATTTTTAACTTCAACAAGGTTAAATTTTTCTATGTGAAAAGATTAGATCTTTCTATATGAAAAGATAGGATTTTGTATTTGATTGAAAAGCGAATAAAAATATGATTTTTATATTATATAGATAATAAAAATTCGATCTTTATATCATAGGAAGAATAAAAATGTGATTTTTATTCATGTAGAGTAATAAAAATATAATTTTTATTATATTACTAGCAAGATAAAAATAGAATTTTTATCTATATAGTAGCGGTATAAAAATAGAATTTTTATCCATATAGAGTGATTATAAAAATGTGATTTTTATATACATAGCAACAATATAAAAATATGATTTTTATATATGTAGTGGCTACGGACAATGAAAGTGACAAAAGGCGAGCACGACGAGGATTTCTACATATGAAGAGTCGTGGCGTTGGTTTATCTAGTCGGTGAGAACTTCTCACTTTAAATCTTGTTTTCTAGCTAAAAATTATATACTAGAATGTAGACGGTGCTTAGCAGCACCCGACACCCGTCGTCCACAGACCATGGACGACTTGTATGCTTGTTTGATGTGTTGTGAAATTTGTTTGTGATGTTGATGTGAAATAGATAATAAAATAAATATTCATGTGTTGAAATAAATTAATTATAGTTAAAAATATAATTTTTAACGTGAATGTGAATAAATAAATATTCATTTACAAACCGGACGGTTTGTTTATGAACACTTATTTGAAGGACATTGATTGGGACGATAAATTTTACACGTCGCCCAACTGCACAAATAATATTCAGTGTTTGTTGATTTGAAACCCCACACGGGTGTTGGGATGATATTTGGCGTACACTAATCTCAATTATTTAATTGTATGTCGATCGATTAGTCGACAAGCTGTGTAAGCGTTAATTATTTATATTTAATGCTTGTGCAGTTGGGTGGTGCACTTTGGATGATGGTTGATTATTTATCGTTGCTATTTATGTACATGTGTTGTATGGAAACCATATAATTAACATTATATGGTAATTGATTGGGCCTCATTCCAATCGGGAAAATAAAGAATATTATAAAATAATGATTCATGTGTTGAATAGAATAAATAGTCATGTGTTGACGATGCCCATGTTTTGAGAGTATTCATGTGTTGAGTAAAATATTTTAACAATAAAATTTACATCTTTATCATATTTAAGATTAGAAACTAACTGGAAACTAGATAAGATGAGTGGTTTCCTTGGTATTAATCTGATGTTGGTTTCGGCCTTCGGGGTTAATACTTAGGGAATCATTCTCTTACTACTTTATGGTTGGAGTCTGATTAAAAATCAAATGATAGACACCATAATTTTATAAAATATATTAAATAATAAAAAAATAGTCATGTGTTTACGATGCTCATGTGTTGAGAATATTCATGTGTCGAAAGAAATATAGATTCATGTGTTGAAAGAAATATAGATTCATGTGTTGAATAGAATAAATATTCATTTGTTGAAGAGAATAACGAAGTTATTGAAATATATAAAGCCGTGTTGATTAGAGATGCGCTATTTTAACGCGAACGATATTTATATCGATTATATTCGTTTTTATAATAATTATAGAAAAGGAAGTGATTTCAAAATATAACGTTTTGAAAATATTATCGTTTGTATATCGATGATGTGGAATATTCAGTTTTGATTCGAAATTGAATATGAAGTTGAAATCATTTCGAAAACGAATTTAAAGCGATTTATAAAATACGTTTTAAAAGGAAATCGACAAAATATATGTATAATATATATATATAATACATATAATGGCCTGAATAGAACGCGCCGCGCTGCGGCAGTTCGCGAATTTCGACCATTGACTTCGAATTGACATTGCGGGAGATCCGACCGTCGGATTCTCCTGAAACCAGAACCGTTGGGTTCGTATCGAAAATAGCTTTCCAATGAATATTAGAAATTTGAAATCTAATGGTTGGATTTGGAATTATGTCCAAATCAAATTTGGAAAAGGTCGATGTAAGTGCAGTTCGATGGCCGTTGATGGAAATCGACTGTATGGACCCTGATAAAATTATTAAAAATATTAATAATTTGTGTAAAATCATAATATATGAATTGAAAAGAACTGGGGTGAAAAATTCCACATTTGAAAAGATAAAAATAGATTTTTATCGAAATGAACTAGTTTTGAACTAGAATTAAAATCAATTTATTTTTTTGAAATAAACAAACTGAATTTGAAAGGGGTTTTAAAGGTAATCAGAATTTCCAATACGTGAATTGGAGTGGATTTGAATCGAAATTATCTTCAGAATATTTCGATGTTGGATTTCATGATTATACATTTATGGTTGTGGAAATTTGAAAGATATATTTTATATCGTTATTTCCAATACGATATTTGTTGGTCGTAGAATTTGATATTGAATATAAGCCGATATTTTTTCTATTTAGAGCCTTATATTTAATATCAAATGTGATTTGGGTTTGTCATGAATGGTGTCTTCATTAACACTGTTCTTAAGCCCAGTTGAGAAAAAGATTAAATCTTTCTATTTAGATTTAATGAAGTGTACCAATTAAATAATATTTAATTGGAATTGAATTTGAATGTGATTTTGGGTTTATCGTGAACCGTGTTTTAGATGACATTGGTTCTTTAACCCAGTTAAAGACAGGATATTGATTTTTGGGAAAATTAAAACTAAGAGGAGTTTTAATGAATCTTTAATTAGACTGAAATGTGAATTGATAATTTAAATTATCAAATATGAAAAGTGATCGAGGATGGAGTATCACCATTTTTGCTCCAAAGCGATAGTAAAATCTTTGATTAGATTCGAACGTGAAATGGTAATTAATTTTACCGATAACACCATGGTGTTAGATATGGAGTATTACCAGTTTTACTTCATGGGATGAATAGGTTGGGATTGGGAAATAAAATAAATAATTACTTCAGTGTGGTTCGCTGATCCCGACTAGTTTGGAAAACCATAATATGGTTTGAAATGATATCCAAAGGAAGATTAAAGAATAAATTTAGAAGAATTTATCTTTGTTAAAATTAATGGGAACCTTTCCCTAAGAATGTGAAAATTTGAATAAAAGAATATTCTTAATTGGAATGAGGTGTATGTTGTGTTTGTGTAACACGTGTTTATTATATACGCGGATTATTCGGAAAGGCCAGGTTTATACCCATTCTGAATAACTGATTCGACGATATGTCGAAGATGAAGACGGTGGCTGAAGACCGGAAGTCTTCACATCATTTGGGTGATTACTGATGATCTTGATTGGGCTGTACACCCAAGATGAGGGAATCAGTTGGTGATCGTCCAGACGTACTTGGAGATCGATGGATATGCGAGGAAAGTGCCTCTGGTTTCGTTCAGACCCAGAACGAACTTGTAAATGGACTGTGTGTCTGACATTGGATTCTATTCTGTGCTGATTGATCTCTATTAAATATACATCTGTTTGGCGACGGAGAATTTATTCTCTTGCTTAATGCCCTTCTCTGAGACGTACGAGCTCAGAGGTTGTATATCGATGGACATCAATCGCATGGAGTGAATTGCCTGTGTGGCACACCTAAGTGGCAGATGATCAAGGCTTCTGTTGAAAAGCAAAGTCTTGTGGTTGATGATCAAAGCACGGCCTGTGTGGCATAGCTTTGTGTATAGCGTGAATTCGCGAGCCTCACACCTCGGTATGAGTCAAAAACGGGATAGCGGCTGCAGGGAGAGCACGAAGTTTCTTTCTAGCTAGTGGTGGTGTCAGTGCTTACACCGGCTGACATTTATATACTTTTCATCTATGTGGTCGTTGGAATGCGAGGCGCCTCGGATATAGGTCTGTTAGGACCGGGAAACGTGTGTTCAGGAATAACTAATCCTCAAAAGTAAGAGAGGACCGGCCCTGAAGATTCAAGGATTGTTGTGTGCGGTCCTGGGACATTTGCTAAAGTGTCTCGAACGGAGAGGAGCTTGCCCCTTGCCTCGACTTATGACGGAAATCCAATTTCCAATACGAGATATTTCGGTTTTATTTGTAGAACCTAGTATGGCGACATAGTGGTATGGGTCATTAATGTCGTCTATGATTGATATTTATGATTGAAATTGTTTTGACACTATACACTTATAATAGTACCAAATGATTTGTTTTAAACGTACCAAGCATGTTTGGCTATTATAAGGGAAAACCCTATCCTCCGGCTTGCGTTGCATTGTGTGATGGGACCTGGGTCTTATAATAGCTTCATTTTTCTTTATTTAGCATTGCGTTGTTTGTTTTATGCACTGGTATTCTTGGGAGGAAACCCGTTCCGTGTTATACGGCGTGGTCCCTTGATTTACCAAACTTTAAAAATAAAGACTAATAACTGTTTTAGTTCTCACACCAGTCACATGACTAACCTGGAGTTTATTGTTTTAACCTAAACTCTGGGTGCCCTTATTTTCTACACGGGCAGCTAGTAGTTTTGGTTTTGTAGATTTATATTCACAGGATCCTGATTTACAACTGAAATGATGCCTCGGAAAGCTCTGTATCCGTGTATTACTTTCAGTTATGTTTTGTATATTTTTCCGCTGCTATGTAATTTATTGTAATCTCTGGTATTTTCTGTGTAATATTTATTCATACTCTGTATATTCTTGTATTCTGATGGAATTGTTGTAATATACAATGAAATGTTCTTCTGTTTGTGTTCCGATATGTGTTGTTCTCAAGACAATTCGGGCTTTCCTTCACGGGGAAGTTCGGGTCGCTACAGAGTGGTATCAGAGCTTTGGTTTACATAGCTCGAGAAAAAGACACATTAGAACCGAACGAAAGGATCCATTAGATATTGGATTAGTAATATCCAATTAGAATAACTCGTTAGAGATAGGATAAGTAGTATCCTAGAACGAGTGTGAAGAGTATATTTTTCAAATAAAAATGAATTTTTTTTTGAAATTTAAATCGTTTTATACGTATTTGAATATTTATTTATTTTGAATTTGGACAATCGAGTATATAAAGATTTCGCGTATACGCGTCATGAACGTATATTCGAAGTTTTATTATACTGGATAGATATAGAATCACATTCTAGACACCCGGGGATAATTCTGATGATGTGGCCACATCATCAGTATTTATATTCGTGGTTCGAAGGTGTGATATCTATATATTTCCATTAGACTAGTGTGAGAACCAAAACTACATAGATTTATTGTTGTGATTTGGCATCAAAAACATAATTTTCTGTATATATATATCAAATTATGAATTTGAAACGTTAATTCACTAATTGATTGATGGTTGTGTTGTTTGATTATTGGTTTGATGTTTTTAACCATCTAGCCTAATGGAACCGATTATTGAACTGTATTGAAAAATGATTACAATTGCATGCATATACATGTACTTACATTGAACAGGTCATAGCAAGGAGGCTAGAGTAGAGAATAAAATTGTTTGCCCGACAAATAGGTACATGTTTACTAAATTCTTGGGTTTGGATGATTTTATGAGCCGATTGGCTAACCGCTTGGCTTTTTCTGTTTCTTTTCGATTGAAGAAGGCCATGGGAGGCTATATGAAATATCCCGAAGTCCCCGGTGCAGGGGAGGTTATGGCGAATTTTTTTGAAAATTTAGGGTGTTAGCCAAATTTTTGAAAAATTTGAAAAGTTCATAGAAACTGAAAAGTTGAAGAACTTAAGCCGTAAAGAAAATATTGGAAGTTGAGTTGATTTGTGAAACAACTTTCGGCTTCATTCCTTTTCGGGGACGAAAAGTTTTAAGTGGGGGAGGTTGTAACAACCCGGAAAATCTGAGCCAATTTAAATTTTTTTATTTTGGCAATTTTAGCGAATTTTGAATATTTAAAATGATTATTTTAAATAATAGCGACGAGAAATTTATTTTGAATAGAATTAGAATGTATATATTTATATACGTCATCGTTAGAATACAAATATTTATTTTTAAATATAAAAGGAATTGAAAATGGCGTGGTAGTTCGATAATTCGATTTCTAATTTCAAATGAATGTACAGGATTCAAAATAAACCGGATTTTAACGAAACCAAAAATATTAGAATCTAATTGAGAATATCTTTCCAACGAATCTGAAAAATCAAAATTTCATAGCGGGAATAAAAAGTTATGCCAAGTTGAAAATTCAGAATAGTCGCTATGGAATTCAGGCCCTTAAAAATGGAAATTTTGTAAACTACCTCGGTTTTCGACGAAACCACTTTTGTTGGATCCGCGATGTCAAGTTATTGCTAGATTCCAAAATTTATAATTTTTCGAGTCAATATGTGAGCGTGGCAAAGGAAAACACGTTTGACCAGTTTCAGTTGATTTTAATCGACAGGAAAATGGCCATTTTTCAAACGGTCTCGGAATTTGATGAAACTAGTTTTGTTAGGATCGTATCGTCAATACGAAGCTAGAAAATATTTTTCGAATTTTTAAAGTTAGTATGTGGGCCCGGTAAATTGAAATGTGCGTTCAAATTCAATATATAGAGTTATATTTTGATTTTGACGAAAACTGATCAAAACGATCGAATCAGCTCACGAAACATATCCCATTGTGTTCGGAATGGGGGTAATTAGCTATGGACGATAGGCGGTGGGTCTCGTATAGAGGTCGAAATTAAAAGTTGCTTTATGTAAATAAATAAATAAATAAAAAACCCTCACCCCTCCTCTCTATTATCTCACAGCCCCTCCCCCGTTCAGATTCAATCAAGAAATAAAAAAATAAAAAAACCCGACGCCCCAGATCTAAACCCCCTCCCCCCCGGTCGAAGTTCGGCCTCGCGTCCCCCCTGGTGGCGCCACCGCCGACAGAGCCCTTGTAACAACCCGTATTTTCAATAACCTGTAATAATGTAAATCGAGGCAGAATTTAATTCTAAAATCTGAATCAAGGGAAACGGGCTATGCCATTGCGTTCGTCTCGGAAAAATACGTGAAATAGAGTCCGAGTTTTCGAAAATCAGAGTCCGTATGACCCGATTAAGGCCCAACGAAGTTTTCAGAAAATTTCAAAGTAAAAACAGATTTCAAATTCAAGTTTGAAATTGAAAATTAGGGTCATATTGGGCCAGGCGGGAAAATTCCCGCCAGAGCACCCAAGTCGACAGCCCTGTCGACTTGGGAGTCGACTTGGTTGGACCCAAGTCGACAGCCCTGTCGACTTGGCTGTCGACTTGGCTCAGCCGGGCAGTTCTGCCTGGTGCACCATTTTGAGATTGTGTTGAGCTTGGGGGCCAGATTCGGTTTTAAGGGCTGAGATTGCAACTAGGGTTTAATCCTATGGCCTAAAACACTTGCCTAATCTATAAATAAGGCCCTAATCTAACCCTAAATCATCATTATTCATTCTAGTAACTAAACTATGGTAAAATCAATCCTCTCATGGCCTCCACTCTCTTCATAAAATTCCTAAATAAATTTCTAAGTGATTTTCCATGCATACAAGTGTTTTCAAACTTGTATGAGCATCATTAGCTTGCATTCAAGTCAAGTTTCTATATTGGCATCATAAAGAAAGAGTTTTGATCATTTTGGCTCAAGGGTTTTTATGTTAGAGCTTGCATTTGGGTCTATTTGATTGCATAAGGGCTTTGTCATATCTTTTGTGCCTTCATAAGTATTGTAAGCCCTATTCTACTTTCATACTTAAACTCTAAAGTTAAATGTATGTTATGCAAGTTTATATGCAAGTTTACTATGCTATGATATGCAAGTTTATCATGTTGTGATATGCAAGTTTACTATGCTATGAAATGCAAGTTTATCATGTTGTGATATGCAAGTTTATATGCAAGTTTGCTATGCTACAAGTTTATATGCAAGTATGCCATGTTATGATATGCAAGTTCATCATGTTATGTTATGCAAGTATGCCATGTCATGATATGCAAGTTTATCGTGTTATGTTATGCAAGTTTGATATGCAAGTTTGTCATATGATATGCAAATTATTTTATGCAAGTTTGGGTTGAACATTTTGTTCATGCTATCATGTTATGCAAGCTTATCTTGGGTTTATGAACATAAAGCTTCAAGCTTTATGCCAAAGGTTGCATTTTGGCAACATGTAAGTTATCATATCTCTTATGATAACTTGCATGTGAGGCTAGATGCGAACTTATGGCCATTTCTACATGCCATTTAGCACAATGTATCACCAATATGCCAAGTTTGGTTTTATGCATGCTTTTGAGGCCTAAAAATGTAATATGCAAGTATATGAACATATGTCCATTTCATATGCCACCATGTTGAACTTGTGGCTTCAACACCTTTATGTCGTGATTATGCCAAGTTCCCTCTTTCTATCCTTTATGCGCTATGGCGATATGTAAGCGATGGGATTGCGTTTGGGTTGGGTAAACTTAAAAGACATAAAAACATAAGCTTGGGAATTTACCTATTAAGTTAGGTCTACCCTTTGGGAATTTACCTATTAAGTTAGGTCTACCCAAATGCTTGAAAACTTGTAACATGTTTTGGGAACATGATGGACATGACACTTAGAAAAGATATGTGTGACCAACTCGAGGTTGGGTTGAGTTTGTAGCGTAAACCTACCCGGAACCGACCGGCTTAACTAGTTGCTACAAACAATAGGACCCAATGTGAGAAGTTGGCCATGTTGTACCTTGAACCCGAGGTTAGACCAAGTTGTGGTGTAAAGCTACCCGGAACCGACCGGCTTAACTAGTAACCACAACAAGGTCTAATGTGAGAGGTTAAGGCGCAGTAAATTAAATAATGCCTCGTGATTAGGGTTAAGTCATGGTCCACTTAATACTTAACCAATTTGGGCTTGGTAGATTAGTCAGGGTTAAGTCGTGAACTCATCGTTACACTTAACCAAGTTAATCCATGATTATCAAGAGGGTTAAACCGTACTTAACCCACTAGAAAAATCCTAGCAATGGGGGCCCACTCCAGCAGTAATCCCAGTTTGTATCATTAAGGCCCTAGGGTCTAGGTTAGGGTGTGGGGCACGAATTACTGCGCTGGAGGTAAGCGACCAATAAACGACGGCCGGGTGGTACGCCGATGTAGTTCCGGACGGACTATGGTCGTGCACGTAGTCCGTATTTGGAGAAGTCACCCATGGGTACCAGTAGATCGAGACTGTGCACTCATGTTTATGGTGTCCAGGGGTTGGCTCCCTAGGGCTTGATACACCCGAAGGGTGGACCCGGCACAGTTCGACTACAATTATGTTTGGGCCGTATTGACACCAACACGTGACGAGTTAGGCTTAGGGAGCCGATCGACTAGACCGTTTGGTTGGACCTTGTATTAGGGTCATTTCATGTTATTAGGCCAAAGCTTGGGCCAAGGGATCAATACTTGTTTATTCCAGTCATGTTAGTTTGCTAGTACACCTGTGGTGCAAAACCTTAAACCTGATTATGCGATGACACCTTTATCTACCTTGTTAGTTAATCACCATGCTAGTATGTTGTTATCCTTATGATCATACCTGCTTCTCATGCCAGTTAACTTTATCAGTTTACATTGATTATAGTAGGGCTTACTCAGTCTTTTTGACTGACCTGTTTTTTTTCGCCTCTTTTCTTCCGGTTCCACCCCCCCCCCAGGTTCTCAAGGAGGGAATATTGGAGCTTAGCTTGGATTTCTGATCGCTTGCTTGTGGGATTTTAGCTCATGTACGGTCTTGACATGAAGCTAGCTATGGTTATCACTTATTTTGGGGATAGTACTTATGTATTTCAGTTTTTCAGCAATGTTGTTTTATCTAGACTTGTTTATTTGGAAAGCTATGTTGTACCAGACTTGTTTTGAAATAGTATGAAATCTTCCGCTGTTTTATCTATGTTATTTACTCTGTTTACATATATACATATGTTCTTGTTCTGCCTTGATATATCATTATGCATGTTTATCTGATTCAAACGCCCCTCCAAAGTCAGAGTGCTTGCAAGAGACACCCTGGCGGAGGTGGGGTGTTACATTTGGTATCAGAGCGAGGTTTACGAGAAGGAACAAAAAGGTTTTTAGAAAACTTTTGGAAAACTATTTTCAAAACCAAGTATAAAGTATTTTCCAAAGAAAAGTCTAGTTTATTTTAAAGGCTATTCCCCAAAAAGCCATTACCAAAATTCCTTCGTTTTTTCTCTCCATTCTGAATCTGTCTTTTTCTTCGTTTTCAGTATGGCCAATAACTTTGCCATTCCGGAGGGAGTACACGTACCTGTTTGGTATAGGAGACTTTTGGAGGCTAGGGCGACCGAAGCCGGCCCCGCAAATATTACTCCTCCTCCGGTAGTTAATGTCCCTCCTCCTCCTGTCGCCGATGTTCCTCCTCCTCATGTCGCTGAGGTTCCTCTTCCTCCTCCCCCTCAGCATCCTCAAGCTGACTTCACAAAGATTTGCCATGACTTTAAGGCGATGGGTTGCAAGAACTTTCGAGGCACCGAGACTTTTGTAGAGGCAAGGAATTGGTTGAAAGAAACCGAAGATCTTTTTTCCTTCTTTGATATAGATGACCGTAGGAAGGTTTTATTGGCAGTATGGTTGCTAAAGGAAGAAGCTGCACGTTGGTGGGTGGTCACCACCGCTACTAGGCCAATTGAGACTTGGGATGACTTTCGGGGAAAGTTTGGACTAAGGTTCCTGTCACTAAAGCAAGGGGACATGACTATTAGGGAATACATAGATAAGTTTAATCAACTGACTCGGGTCGGTTTAGACTTGGTTAACACAGCTCAGAAGAAGGCCCTATACTTTGCTCTAGGATTAAACGAGCCATTACATGGTTTAGCCATGACTCATATTCCCCATGGGGCCACATTTGAGAGCTTGGTTGATATGGCGTTACTTCAGGGAGATGTCAAGAAGGAGATCAAGATGAATGATACTCAAGCCTAGAAGACTGATTCCTAGTGGAAAGGAAATCAGGGTAATCCAAGCGGTCAGATCAGTCAAGGCAATAAGAACAAGAGTCAAGGCAATAAGGGGAACAACAACAAGGGCAATAACGACAAGAGGAAGTGCCATTATTGCGGTTCAGTTGGGCATCTTATTAAGGATTGTAAGAAGAGGAAATGGAGGAGTGGTGAATGCTTTTTCTGCGATGAGACTGGACATTTCAGCAAAGATTGTCCGAAGAAGCAAGGGCAAGGTCAGACTCAGTGTACAAGACCATCTGGAGGGCGAGTTCATCCCCTCAACATCGTTCTTTCAGCTCATGATTGAGGTAGTGTTTCTGTTGGAAGTCTTTTTTACATTTCTGATTTTCCTGTTCGTACTTTGTTTGATTCTGGTGCATCGCATAGCTTTATCTCATCTGATCTTGTTGATAGTTTGCACCTAAGTACTAGTCTAGTTAGTGATCCCGTGTGTGTTTCAAATCCAATTGGGGGTTCCGCCCATTTGTCTATTATCTAGGTGGATTTGAATTCTCGCGTGATGCTTATATTCTCGGTTTCATGGGGTATGGGTTGATTTTGGGCATGGATTGGTTGTCCAGTTTTGGAGCCATTCTTGGTTTTTGAGCATAGGGTGGAGAGGCTCATGACTCGCCTCGGTAATACCCTAAAAATTTCTAGTAACCCTATGAGTCCCGTCATGTTGTGTTGTCTTGAATCCCTCAACTCGTCTATCGATAGTTTGTAATCGGTGAGGGTGGTCCGAGAATATCCTGATATCTTGGGTGAAGTGAAGGGGGTTACCCCTAAACGAGAGTTAGATTTCCGCATTTATCTGGTTGATAATGCCAAGAAAGTTTCGTGGCCGGTAAGGCACATGGCCCCGCAAGATGAGAGTTAAGAAAGCAAGTCAAGGAGTTGCTTGAGAAGAACTTCATTAGATGAAGTATATCTGAATGGGGAGCGCCTGTAGTATTTACTACCAAGGCAGATGGTTCTCTTCGACCTTGTGTCGATTATCGTGAGTTAAACGAAGAGAATAGACAACCATTGCCAAGGATCGATGATTTGTTTGATCAGCTTGTAGGAACATCTGTTTTCTCTTGATCTTGTTACTGGATTCCATCAGCTCAGAGTAGCTGAGGATAGTATAGACAAGACTGCGTTCAGAACTCCGGATGGATTCTTAGAATGGCTGGTCATGCCATTCGGTTTGACTAATGCACCCTCCTACTTCGTGGACTTGATTAGTAGGGTGTTCAGGGAGTTCTTGAACAAGTTTGTCGTAGTCTTCGTAGATGATATTCTGATCTTCTCTAAGGAGGAGGAAGAGCACGCAAGGCATCTCGTGGAGGTGATGGATACGCTTAGAGCGCATCGGTTGAAAGCCAAGTCCTCCAAATGTCATTTTGGAGAAAAAGGAGTTAGATTTCTTGGGCACATAGTTTCTAAGCAAGGCTTAGTGGTGGATCCTGCTAAAGTGGTCGCGGTTCAAAACCGAAAAGCTCCGACGAGGACAATTGAAGTAAGAAGTTCTCTCAGTTTAATTAGTTAGTTAGCGTCCCTTGAGCTTAGACCTACCCTTCTGGATCAAGTAGGGACTTCACAGAAAGAAGAGCCGCAGTTAGTCGAGATCATGGACAAGTTGATTCGAGGCGAGATGGTAAGTCACCTCGCTATAGATGGCAAGGGATGGCTAAGACGCGATGAGAGAAAGAAGGCTTTTGAAGATGCACATCACTCGAGGAGGTGGCCGAGTTTGTCCCAAGGTGCATGTTGTGCCAACAGATTAAGGCCGAGTCATAAAAAGCCCGGTGGGCTATTACATCCATTGGAGGTCCCCGCAATGGAAGTAGAAAAGCGTCACGAAGGATTTCGTGGATGGACTGCCTAGATCAAGAAAGGTAATACGAGCATGTGGGTCATAGTAGGTAAACTCACGAAGAGTGCTCATTTCACTCCGGTAAAGAGCGAAAGGACTGCATCATAGCTAGCGACAGTTTACTTTCAAGAAATAAAGCGGTTGCACGAGGTTCCCTAAAGGATAGTTAGTAACCATGACTCAATCTTCACCAGTCAGTTTTGAGATAGTCTACGGGAAGTCATGGGCAAGCAACTGAATCTAAGTACGGCCTATCATTCACAGGCGAATGGTTCATTTCATTCAAGCATGAGTTATAGAAAATCACGTTAGTAAGAGCAATTGGCAACGTGGATTGGTATTTCCAAGAAAAATTCTGCTGCGTGGAATACTTTATAGTAAGTAAACGAGATCCAGGATTCATTGATGAATTTTGGAGAGCTTGCAGGAAACCATGAGGTCATAGTTATGTTTAAGCCAAGAATGATAGAAGAGTAAGAAAAAGACGGTCAAAGCACAGTGGAGTTAAGCTCAAGGAAACGTGACTTAGAAGACCGAAGGCTAGATACGCGCATCATATATCTTTTTAAGAGTATATTCTTGATCCTTGTTTTCCTGTGGAACTTACTCGCATGTTATCTTTCACGTATATCCTCTCGGTCCCATTCTCGGTCCTATTTTGTCGGGAGGTATGACTTATTGGCTAGTAATACATGTCAGGGTTTGAAGGGGTCCGTTAGGTTGACAAAACCTTTTGGGCTTTTATAGAATATGGGTTGGGTTAGGAAGGGATTTCTTGTAATTCGAAAAGAGTATATCTTGCTTATCTTCCCGATCTCTTTGTAGCATATCTTTTGCTATCTATGTTTGTCTTGATTATCTAGTTTATCGTGTTAATCTTGTCATGAAAACCTTAGGTAGAAACCCTTTGGATGAAACATGTGTTTGAAACATGTTATGCTTGATGGTCGCAAGTGGTTGCAAGTGTTTGCAAGTGGTTACTCGTGGATGCATTATACACGTTAGGCACTAGATCGGCTCACACACTCCTCATATTGCATATGCATGAGTGTTTATGCTTATTCATGGATGAAATTTTTTGTGTTATCACATGGATGTTGCATATGGATGTATGTTATGTGCACACATATAGATGTTATACATTATGTTAGGAATTGCATACATATGGATTCATTTCACTAACATAATTTGCATTGATGATATTTGCATTAGATAAGTACATATACACACACCTTTGCATATGTTCATACAACATTTAGAATCTTGTAAGGACAATGATTGCTCGTGGATGATGTTTTGAGTAGATGGATGTTGGATGGTAGGATACGTTCTTCCTAACTTGAAGATTTCGGGGACGAAATCCTTTAAGGAGGGGAGAATGTAACAACCCGTATTTCCAATAACCTGTAATAGTGTAAATCGAGGCAGAATTTAATTCTAAAATCTGAATCAAGGGAAATGGGCTATGCTATTGCGTTCGTCTCGGAAAAATACGTGAAATAGAGTCCGAGTTTTCGAAAATCGGAGTCCGTATGACCCGATTAAGGCCCAACGAAGTTTTCAGAAAATTTCAAAGTAAAAACAGATTTCAAATTCAAGTTTGAAATTGAAAATTAGGGTCATATTGGGCCAGGCGGGAAAATTCCCGCCAGAGCACCCAAGTCGACAGCCCTATCGACTTGGGAGTCGACTTGGTTGGACCCAAGTCGACAGCCCTGTCGACTTGGCTGTCGACTTGGCTCAGCCGGGCAGTTCTGCCTGGTGCACCATTTTGAGATTGTGTTGAGCTTGGGGGCCAGATTCGGTTTTAAGGGCTGAGATTGCAACTAGGGTTTAATCCTATGGCCTAAAACACTTGCCTAATCTATAAATAAGGCCCTAATCTAACCCTAAATCATCATTATTCATTCTAGTAACTAAACTATGGCAAAATCAATCCTCTCATGGCCTCCACTCTCTTCATAAAATTCCTAAATAAATTTCTAAGTGATTTTCCATGCATACAAGTGTTTTCAAACTTATATGAGCATCATTAGCTTGCATTCAAGTCAAGTTTCTATATTGGCATCATAAAGAAAGAGTTTTGATCATTTTGGCTCAAGGGTTTTTATGTTAGAGCTTGCATTTTGGGTCTATTTGATTGCATAAGGGCTTTGTCATATCTTTTGTGCCTTCATAAGTATTGTAAGCCCTATTCTACTTTCATACTTAAACTCTAAAGTTAAATGTATGATATGCAAGTTTACTATGCTATGATATGCAAGTTTATCATGTTGTGATATGCAAGTTTACTATGCTATGAAATGCAAGTTTATCATGTTGTGATATGCAAGTTTATATGCAAGTTTGCTATGCTACAAGTTTATATGCAAGTATGCCATGTTATGATATGCAAGTTCATCATGTTATGTTATACAAGTATGCCATGTCATGATATGCAAGTTTATCGTGTTATGTTATGCAAGTTTGATATGCAAGTTTGTCATATGATATGCAAGTTATGTTATGCAAGTTTGGGTTGAACATTTTGTTCATGCTATCATGTTATGCAAGCTTATCTTGGGTTTATGAACATAAAGCTTCAAGCTTTATGCCAAAGGTTGCATTTTGGCAACATGTAAGTTATCATATCTCTTATGATAACTTGCATGTGAGGCTAGATGCGAACTTATGGCCATTTCTACATGTCATTTAGCACCATGTATCACCAATATGCCAAGTTTGGTTTTATGCATGCTTTTGAGGCCTAAAATTGTAATATGCAAGTATATGAACATATGTCCATTTCATATGCCACCATGTTGAACTTGTGGCTTCAACACCTTTATGTCGTGATTATGCCAAGTTCCCTCTTTCTATCCTTTATGCGCTATGGCGATATGTAAGCGATGGGATTGCGTTTGGGGTTGGGTAAACTTAAAAGACATAAAAATATAAGCTTGGGAATTTACCTATTAAGTTAGGTCTACCCTTTGGGAATTTACCTATTAAGTTAGGTCTACCCAAATGCTTGAAAACTTGTAACATGTTTTGGGAACATGATGGACATGACACTTAGAAAAGATAAGTGTGACCAACTCGAGGTTGGGTTGAGTTTGTAGCGTAAACCTACCCGGAACCGACCGGCTTAACTAGTTGCTACAAACAATAGGACCCAATGTGAGAAGTTGGCCATGTTGTACCTTGAACCCGAGGTTAGACCAAGTTGTGGTGTAAAGCTACCCGGAACCGACCGGCTTAACTAGTAACCACAACAAGGTCTAATGTGAGAGGTTAAGGCGCAGTAAATTAACTAATGCCTCGTGATTAGGGTTAAGTCATGGTCCACTTAATACTTAACCAATTTGGGCTTGGTAGATTAGTCAGGGTTAAGTCGTGAACTCATCGTTACACTTAACCAAGTTAATCCATGATTATCAAGAGGGTTAAACCGTACTTAACCCACTAGAAAAATCCTAGCAATGGGGGCCCACTCCAGCAGTAATCCCAGTTTGTATCATTAAGGCCCTATGGTCTAGGTTAGGGTGTGGGGCACGAATTACTGGGATGGAGGTAAGCGACCAATAAACGACGGCCGGGTGGTACGCCGATGTAGTTCCGGACGGACTATGGTCGTGCACGTAGTCCGTATTTGGAGAAGTCACCCATGGGTACCAGTAGATCGAGACTGTGCACTCATGTTTATGGTGTCCAGGGGTTGGCACCCTAGGGCTTGATACACCCGAAGGGTGGACCCGGCACAGTTCGACTACAATTATGTTTGGGCCGTATTGACACCAACACGTGACGAGTTAGGCTTAGGGAGCCGATCGACTAGACCGTTTGGTTGGACCTTGTATTAGGGTCATTTCATGTTATTAGGCCAAAGCTTGGGCCAAGGGATCAATACTTGTTTATTCCAGTCATGTTAGTTTGCTAGTACACCTGTGGTGCAAAACCTTAAACCTGATTATGCGATGACACCTTTATCTACCTTGTTAGTTAATCACCATGCTAGTATGTTGTTATCCTTATGATCATACCTGCTTCTCATGCCAGTTAACTTTATCAGTTTACATTGATTGTAGTAGGGCTTACTCAGTCTTTTTGACTGACCTGTTTTCTTTCGCCTCTTTTCTTCCGCTTCCCCCCCCCCCCAGGTTCTCAGGGAGGGAATATTGGAGCTTAGCTTGGATTTCTGATCGCTTGCTTGTGGGATTTTAGCTCATGTACGGTCTTGACATGAAGCTAGCTATGGTTATCACTTATTTTGGGGATAGTACTTATGTATTTCAGTTTTTCAGCAATGTTGTTTTATCTAGACTTGTTTATTTGGAAAGCTATGTTGTACCAGACTTGTTTTGAAATAGTATGAAATCTTCCGTTGTTTTATCTATGTTATTTACTCTGTTTACATATATACATATATTCTTGTTCTGCCTTGATATGTCATTATGCATGTTTACCTGATTCAAACGCCCCTCCAAAGTCAGAGTGCTTGCAAGAGACACCCTGGCGGAGGTGGGGTGTTACATTCCTCCCCCTCCTCTTTCTCAACTGCCGAGCCCCCCCTCTCCCCAAACCCGCGCCCCCTCCTTCTCTCTCCTCCGCTGTAAACCGCCGCCAGGCCCACCACCGCAAGTCGCCGCCTCTCCACCACCCTCAGCCACCAACTCCGACCCTCCTCCCCTCCGATTGATGAATGCGGTGAGTTTTTATATAAGTTAATTATTTTAAAATCTGATTTTGATTGACATATAAATAACGTTATATATATATATAGCATGGTTCTATATGTAAAGATATGGTTTTTAATTTATAACGTTTTAATTTTGATTTATAAAAAGCATATATTTTTCAATGTGTAAAGGCGAGATGTTTAGCATTGTAAAGGTGAGATTTTTAACGTATAAAAGAAATAATTTTTAACATACAGAAGGTTCGATATTTAACTTCAAAAAGGCTAAATTTTTCTATGTGAAAAGATTAGATCTTTCTATATGAAAAGATAGGATTTTGTATTTGATTGAAAAACGAATAAAAATAAGATTTTTATATTATATAGATAATAAAAATTCGATCTTTATATCATAGGAAAAATAAAAATGGGATTTTTATTCATGTAGAGTAATAAAAATATACTTTTTATTATATTACAAGCAAGATAAAAATAGAATGTTTATCTATATAGTAGCGGTACAAAAATAGATTCTTTATCCATATAGAGTGATTATAAAAATGTGATTTTTATATACATAGCAACAATATAAAAATATGATTTTTATATATGTAGTGGCTACGGACAATGAAAGCGAAAAAAGGCGAGCACGATGAGGATTTCTACATATGAAGAGTCGTGGCATTGGTTTAGCTAGTCGGTGAGAACTACTCACTTTAAATCTTGTTTTCTAGTTAAAAATTATATACTAGGATGTAGACGGTGCTTAGCAGCACCCGACACCCGTCGTCCACAGACCATGGACGACTTGTATGCTTGTTTGATGTGTTGTGAAATTTGTTTGTGATGTTGATGTGAAATAGATAATAAAATAAATATTCATGTGTTGAAATAAATTAATTATAGTTAAAAATATAATTTTTAACGTGAATGTGAATAAATAAATATTCATTTACAAACCGGACGGTTTGTTTATGAACACTTATTTGAAGGACATTGATTGGGACGATAAATTTTACATGTCACCCAAATGCACAAATAATATTCAGTGTTTGTTGATTTGAAACCCCACATGGGTGTTGGGATGATATTTGGCGTACACTAATCCCAATTATTTAATTGTATGTCGATCGATTGGTCGACAGACTGTGTAAGCGTTAATTATTTATATTTAATGCTTGTGCAGTTGGGTGGTGCACTTTGGATGATGGTTGATTATTTATCGTTGCTATTTATACACATGTGTTGTATGGAAACCATATAATTAACATTATATGGTAATTGATTGGGCCTCATTCCAATCGGAAAAATAAAGAATATTATAAAATAATGATTCATGTGTTGAATAAAATAAATAGTCATGTGTTGACGATGCTCATGTGTTGAGAGTATTCATGTGTTGAGTAAAATATTTTTGCAATAAAATTTACATCTTTATCATATTTAAGATTAGAAACTGACTGGAAACTAGATAAGATGAGTGGTTTCCTGGGTATTAATCTGATGTTGGTTTCGGCCTTCGGGGTTAATACTTAGGGAATCATTCTCTTACTACTTTACGGTTGGAGTCTGATTAAAAATCAAATGATAGATACCATAATTTTATAAAATATATTAAATAAAAAAAATAGTCATGTGTTGAAAGAAATATAGATTCATGTGTTGAAATAAATATAGATTCATGTGTTGAATAGAATAAATATTTATTTGTTGAATAGAATAACGAAGTTATTGAAATATATAAAGCCGTGTTGATTAGAGATGCGCTATTTTAACGCGAACGATATTTATATCGATTATATTCATTTTTATAATAATTATAGAAAAGGAAGTGATTTCAAAATATAACGTTTTGAAAATATTATCATTTGTATATCGATGATGTGGAATATTCAATTTTGATTCGAAATTGAATATGAAGTTGAAATCGTTTCGAAAACGAATTTAAAACGATTTATAAAATACATTTTAAAAGGAAATCAACGAAATATATATAATATATATATAATGGCCTGAATAGAATGCGCCGCGCTGCAGTAGTTCGCGAATTTCGACCATTGACTTCGAATTGATGTTGCGGGAGATCCGACCGTCGGATTCTCCTGAAACCGGAACCGTTGGGTTCGTATCGAAAAGAGATTTCCAATGAATATTAGAAATTTGAAATCTAACGGTTGGATTTGGAATTATGTCCAAATCAAATTTAGAAAAGGTCGATGTAAGTGCAGTTCGATGGCCGTTGATGAAAATCGACTGTACGGGCCTTGATAAAATTATTAAAAATATTAATAATTTGTGTAAAATCATAATATATGAATTGGAAAGAACTGGGTTGAAAAATTCCATATTTGAAAAGATAAAAAATAGTTTTTTATCGAAATGAACTAGTTTTGAACTTGAATTCAAATCAATTTATTTTTTTGAAATAAATAAACTGAATTTGAAAGGTGTTTTAAAAGTAATCAGAATTTCCAATACGTGAATTGGAGTGGATTTGAATCGAAATTATCTTCGGAATATTTCGATATTGGATTTCGTGATTATACATATATGGTTGTGGAAATTTGAAAGATATATTTTATATCGTTATTTTCAATACGATATTTGTTGGTCATAGAATTTGAAATTGAATATAAGTCGATATATTTTCTATTTAGAGCCTTATATTTAATATCAAATGTGATTTGGGTTTGTCGTGAATGGTGTCTTCATTAACACTGTTCTTAAGCCCAGTTGAGAAAAAGATTAGATCTTTCTATTTAGATTTAATGAAGTGTACCAATTAAATAATATTTAATTGGAATTGAATTTGAATGTGATTTTGGGTTTATCGTGAACCGTGTTTTAGATGACATTGGTTCTTTGACCTAGTTAAAGACAGGATATTGATTTTTGGGAAAATTAAAACTAAGAGGAGTTTTAATGAATCTTTAATTAGATTGAAATGTGAATTGATAATTTAAATTATCAAATCTGAACAGTGATCGAGGATGGCATATCACCAGTTTTGCTCCGAAGCGATAGTAAAATCTTTAATTACATTCGAACATGAAATGGTAATTAATTTTACCGATAACACCGTGGTGTTAGATTTGGAGTATTACTAGTTTTGCTTCATGGGATGAATAGGTTGGGATTGGGAAATAAAATAAACAATTACTTCGGTGTGGTTCGCTAATCCCGACTAGTTTGGAAAGTCATAATATGGTTTGAAATGATATCCAAAGGAAGATTAAGGAATAAATTTATAAGAATTTATCTTTGATAAAATTAATGGGAACCTTTCCCTAAGAATGTGAAAATTTGAATAAAAGAATATTCTGAATTGGAATGAGGCGTATGTTGTATTTGTGTAACACGTATTTATTATATACGCGGGTTATTCGCAAAGGCTGGGTTTATACCCATTCTGAATAACCGATTCGACGATATGTCGAAGATGAAGATGGTGGCTGAAGACTGGAAGTCTTCACATCGTTTGTGTATTATTGATGATCTTGGTTGGGCGTACACCCAAGATGAGGGAATCAGTTGGTGATCGTCCAGACGTACTTGGAGATCGATGGATACGCGAGGAAAGTGCCTCCGATTTCGTTCAGACCCAGAACGAACTTGTAAATGGACTATGTGTCAGACATTGGATTATATTCTATGCTGATTGATCTCTATTAAATATACATCTGTTTGGCGGTGGAGAATTTATTCTCTTGCTTAACGCCCTTCTCTGAGACGTACGAGCTCAGAGGTTGTATATCGATGGACATCAGTCGCATGGAGTGAATTGCCTGTGTGGCACGCCTAAGTGGCAGATGATCAAGGCTTCTGTTTAAAAGCAAAGTCTTGTGGTTGATGATCAAAGCACGGCCTGTGTGGCAGAGCTTTGTGTATAGCGTGAATTCGCGAGCCTCACACCTCGGTATGAGTCAAAAACGGGATAGTGACTACAGGGAGAGCACGACGTTTCTTTCTAGCTAGTGGTGGTGTCAGTGCTTAAACCGGCTGACATTTATATACTTTTCACCTGTGTGGTTGTTGGAATGCGAGGCGCCTCGGATATAGGTCTGTTAGGACTGGGAAACGTGTGTTCAGGAATAATTAATCCTCAAAAGTAAGAGAGGACCGGCCCTGAAGATCCGAGGATTGTTGTGTGCGGTCCTGGGACATTTGTTAGAGTGTCTCGAACGGAGAGGAGTTTGCCCCTTGCCTCGACTCATAACGGAAATCCAATTTCCAATACGAGATATTTCGGTTTTATTTGTAGAACCTAGTATGGAGACATAGTGGTATGGGTCATTAATGCCGTCTATGATTGATATTTATGATTGAAATTATTTTGACACTATACACTTATAATAGTATCAAATGATTTATTTTAAACGTACCAAGCATGTTTGGCTATTATAAGGGAAAAGCCTATCCTTCGGCTTGTGTTGCATTGTGTGATGGGACCTGGGTCTTATAATAGCTTCATTTTTCTTTATTTAGCATTGCGTTGTTTGTTTTATGCACTGGTATTCTTGGGAGGAAACCCGTTCCGTATTATACGGCGTGGTCCCTTGATTTACCAAACTTTAAAAATAAAGACTAATAACTGTTTTAGTTCTCATACCAGTCACATGACTGACCTGGAGTTTATTGTTTTAACGTAAACTCTGGGTGCCCTTATTTTCTACACGGGCAGCTAGTAGTTTTGGTTTTGCAGATTTATATTCACAGGATCCTGATTTACAACTGAAACGATGCCTCAGAAAGCTCTGTATCCGTGTATTACTTTCAGTTATGTTTTGTATATTTTTCCACTGCTATGTAATTTATTGTAATCTCTGGTATTTTCTGTGTAATATTTATTCATACTCTGTATATTCTTGTATTCTGATGGAATTGTTGTAATATACAATGAAATGTTCTTCTGTTTGCATTCCGATGTGTGTTGTTCTCAAGACAATTCGGGCTTTCCTTCACGGGGAAGTTCGGGTCGCTACACCACGCCTCCTTCCTCTCCGGCGTGGTGATCTCCGATTGTCGCGAAGCTCAGTGTATTGATCGGAAAACCTTAACCTAGAATCGAACGAAGTGGGTAAAACGTCGGTGAAGTTCCTGAAAGGAGGAAGAAGGGTAAAACCTATTTTAATATTTTATTAATTTAATTTAAAATATTATCTACCTAAATAAATTAATAACTAATGCATACGAACTCGGAATTGAATAATTTCAGAAGCGTTGTGATCGTGAGTCCGAGATCTACATTTCTGGACTAATTAGAACGGATTCTGAGCATATCAGATTTTGGACAAAATTTCAAATCTGAATTGTTCAGAATTAAAACCCACTGTTAGAAATTCTACTTTTTTTTACATATAATTAAAATTAATTAATCATAATTGTGTTATTACTCATACGCTGTAATATTCTGTTGATTGTCATGCGTGATTTGATCTATGATTGGTGTGTTAAGTAGATCTGTTGAATTGATCATTTTTGTTAATTAGAAAATAGCTAAACAAAAATCATCATTTTTGTTATTTAGATAAGTTGAACTAACATTTATGTTAATTAGAATTGAGTTAATCAAAAATAATCATTTTAGTTAATTAGAATAGTGTAATTATAATTATCATTTATGTCAAATGTAAATATTGGATCAAGTTTGTCAAGTTTGTCAATTTTGTCAATTTAGAGTTGTTGAAATAAAATTGTCATTTTTGGAAAAATAAAATAGTTGAATTATAATTATCATTTTTGCCAAAATATAATTATTAAATAAAAAGTATATTTTTATTGAAACAAAATAGTTGAATAAAAATATACATTTTTGTCAAATTAGAATAACTGAACAAAAATATACATTTTTGTCAAATTAGAATAATCGAACAAAATATACATTTTTGTAAAAATGTAATTGTTGAGCAAAAATATACATTTTTGTCAAATTAAAATAGTTGAACAAAAATATACATTTTTGTCAAATTACAATAGTCGAACAAAATATACATTTCTGTAAAAATATAATTGTTGAGCAAAAATATACATTTTTGTCAAATTTGAATAGTTAAATAAAAATATACATTTCTGTCAAGTTAGAATAGTTGAACAAAAATATACATTTTTATCAAATTAGAATAGTTGAACAAAATATATGTTTTTGTAAAAATATAATTGTTGAACAAAAATGAACATTTTGTCAAATTAGAATAGTTGAACAAAAATATACATTTTGGTCAAATTAGAATTGTTGAACAAAAATGAACATTTTGTCGAATTAAAATTGTTGAAACAAAAATATACATTTTTGTCAAATTAGAATGGTTGAAACAAAAATATACAATTTTGTCAAATCAGAATTGTTGAAATAAAATTGTCGTTTTGACAAAATAGAATAGATGAATTATAATTATCATTTTTGTCAAAATATAATTATCGGATTAAAATTGTCATTTTTGACAAAATAGATTAGTTGAGTCAAAATATACATTTTTGTCAAATATGATGGTTGAAAACAAAAATTACATTTTGGTTAAATAAATTTGAGTTATAACAAAAATTACGTTTTTGTTAAATAGATTGGAGTTATAACAAAAAAAAATTTGGTTAAATAGATTTGTGTTTGAGCAAAAATATTAATTTTATTGAACTAGAATTGTCAACAAAAATGAAATAATCACATACAAATGAAATATTTCTTTTTATTTGTTAAAGATAAAAAAAGAAATACAAATAAAAATTATCTTTTTTATTTTTCATTAGCAGAATGTCATGTAAATAAAATACATTTTATTTAACATTACAAAACATGTAGAAATGGTTATGCAAATTAAAGCATTCTTTTATATGGCATGTTAAACACGTTAGTGGAATCGTCGAATGATTTATATTTATATATAACTATATATATAAATATAAACTAAAATTAAACGATTCACGCGCGGTAGTTCTCGTTTTGGAATCATAATTTGAATGATTATACCGAAAGATCCGACCGTCGGATTTTCCCAAAACTGGAACCGTTAGGACCGCTTTGGGAAGATCTTTCCAATGATATAAATTTTGTTAAAATCCAGCAGTTAGATTTCAAGAAATGTGTAAATCAAATTTTGATAAAAGCAGCGACAGGGCCGCCTATTGACCCGAAGCGTCGTTAAATTTGATTGAGCTATTTTTATATAAATGAAAATAGCGATAAATCATTATAAAATAATATTAACGATATGAAATGGTTTAAATGGTATGTATGCGAGAATTAGTTGAAAAGATCGAGTTCAATCTCATTTCAAATAATTATATGATGATTAAATCAAAGATATTGAAGACGGTGATTGAAGACCGACGACCTTCACATCGAATAGATGACTACTGATGCCCGGCATTGGATAGCTCCCAGTAAAGGGTTAAAGTGGTAGTTGTTCGGACGTACTTGTTGATTGTTCCGATTAGCGAGCACCTCTCTTCCGTATTGGACATATGGGACGAGGAACAAGGTGTCTCCGGTTTCGTTCAGACCCCGAACGGACTTGTAAATGGATGTATGTCTGACATCGGATTTCATTTCATGTAAATTGATTTCTACTTAATATATATATGTTTGGTGGCGGAGAATTTATTCTCTTGCTTAACACCCTTCTCTGAGACGTACGAGCTCAGAGGTTATATATTGGTAGTTATCGATCACATGGCATGGATTGTCAATGTGGCATGCCAAGATGCAAATGATCGAGGCTTTTGTTAAAAAGCAGAGCCTTGTGATTGATGATCAAAGCATGGCCTGTTTAGGCGTAGCTTTGTGTATAGCATTACTTCGCGAGCCTCACACCCTGGTAAGAGTCAGAAACGGGACAAGGGAATGCAGGGAGTGCACACGTTTCTTTCTAGCTAGAAGTGGTATCCGGGTTTTGCAAGCCCTGACATTTTACTTATGTGGTTGATGGATTATGAGGTACCTCAGATTTATTGGTCGATAGTGACCAAATTATAGGTTCAATAGGACCGAGAAATGTGTGTTCAGGAATTGCCAATCCACTAAGGTATATTTGTGGACCGGCCCTGTAGGATCCAAGGGTTCATTGCGGGGGATCCTAAGACATTGTTAGAGTGTCTCGTATCGGTATGGATATCGTCCCTAGCCTTGACTCATGACGGAAACCCAATTTCCAATACGACATTACGGTTTTGATTCTAAACCTATATATAGCGACATAGTAGGATGAGGTACTATGCCGTCTAGGATTGATATATTTACTTTGAAGTATTTTAAAACTGATTAGACACTAATAATGATATAAAAATATTGTTTTCTACGTATCAAGCATGTTTGATCATTATAAGGTAAAACTCTATCTTCCGGTTTGCGTTGCTTTGTGTGATGGGACTTGAGTCTTATAATGATTTCATTTTTCTAAAAAACATTGCGTTGTTTTGAATAAAAATTTATTTAATTTATGCACTGACAATCCAATGGAGTAAACCCGTTCCACCTTAGCGGCGTGGTCCTGTGATTCGCCATATTGTTAGATAAGTTAGGAAAGATTTCTTATACCAGTCCTTGTTTGGCATACCTGGTAATAGGATGTAGCATGAGGGGGGGGGGGGGGGTTCTCGCTTTTTACAGTTTGGTAGCGAATGGGAGACTCTTACCCCCACACGCCCCTTTTTGGGGTTGGTTAGGCTCTAGCTTGGAGGCTCGAAAGGGTCACCGTAAAACAAGGTGTCTGGGGTACCAATGTAAGCCACGGTGGGTGTTACCTGCTGCACTGGGGGATAAAGGGATGTTTGCAAAGCCTACCGAATTTCGTCGTGTCATTACACGTGGTATAAGAGCTCAGGTTAACTCAAATCTTTGGGGTACAACTCGTTAGAACTGAACAAAGACTCATCAGAGGTAGGATTAGAAATACTAGCATCCTAGAATGAGAAAACTCGTAGAGATGGGGTTAGAAATGCCCTATAATGAGTTGAGAGTGATAAGTTTATAATTAACGTATTTGTGATTATATATATAATCCGATCTTAGAAAATATGATTTTTGAATATATAAAAAGTTATATATATTTGAAAAGTAATAAACTAATAACATTATTGAAACCAATAAAAGAATGAAAGTTGAGTTGGTAAGTTAAAACAACTTTCAGCCCCGTTCCTTTTCGAAGACGAAAAGATTTTAAGTGAGAGAGATTGTAACAACCCGGAATTTTAGAACCAATTTAAAAATTTTATTTTAGAAATTTTAATGGATTTTAAATAATTTATTTTAAATAATAACGGTTAAAAATCTATTTAAACTGAAGTTAGAACAAATATATTTATTTGGAGTTAGAAATATCACGGTAGTTTGAAAATTTGAATTTGAACTTTGACTGGATGTACAAGATTCATAATAAATCGGATTTCAGTAAAACCAAAAAACTTTAAATCTGTATAAAAATATCTTTCCAACGAATCTGAAAATTTGAAATTTCATAGCAGGAATAAAAAGTTATGGCCAGATAAATATTTAGAATAGTCGCTATGGAATTTATATATTTTTATATATATATATATATATTAATATGATAAATAGTCATTTTACAAACGACCTCCGTTTTCGATGAAACCATTTTTGTCGGATCCGGAATGTTGAATTATTGCTAAATTTAATTTTCCATAATTTTTGGAATTAATATGTGAGTGTGGTAAATTAAACTGTGTTCGATAATTTCTGTTGAATTTAATCGACCGTTAAAAGGGCCATTTTTCAAACGGTCTCCAAATTCGACGAAATTAATTTTGTTAGGACCATATCATCAAAACATAGCTAGGTTTATTTTTCGGGAATTTTTGGAGTCCATATGTGGCAACCGGTAAATTTAAATGTACGATCGAATTAAGTAAATAAATGATTTAAATTTTAATTTAAAGAAAACCGACTGAAAACAATCGATTGAGCTGACGGGACCTAGCCCATTGTGTCCGGAACGAGGGCATTTGGGTAGGAACAACTTTCGTTGGGCTGGAATTAGAGTTGTTAAGAAGTAATGTTTTTTTTTTTGTAAATTGGAACATTTAATAATAAGATATTATAAATAGGAGATTAAGAAAACCCTAATCCCTAAACAGTAGCCGCCGCCGTGTTCTTAAATCCATGGCCTAGAAGCTCTGAACTTCCTTCCTCAAATTCTCTCTATCCACTCAGTGAAATCTCTCCCTTCTTCTGACAAAATTGAAGAGCTTCTCACCCTCTCCAATTCCATATGGGGCCGATCAAGTCTAGAGGAGTATTGGGTTTGGATTTTGCACCCAAACCCGTCACGTTTGAACCGCTGCCCAGCCCCCCTGTCGTGATCGCACGCCACCGCGTGGGCCCCCCGGCGCACGCCTCCTTTCTCTCCGGCGTGGTGATCTCCGATTGTTGCAAAGCTCAGTGTATTGATCGGAAAACCTTAACCTAGAATGGAACGAAGTGGGTAAAACGTTGGTTGGGTTCCTGAAAGGAGGAAGAAAGGTCAAACCTATTTTAATATTTTATTAATTTAATTTAAAATGTTATCCGCCTAAATAAATTCATAACTAATGCATACGAACTCCGAATTGAATAATTTCAGAAGCGTTGCGATCGTGAGTCCGAGATCTACATTTCTAGACCGATTAGAACAGATTCAGAGCAGATCAGATTTTGGACAAAATTTCAAATCTGAATCATTCAAAATTAAAATCCATTGTGAGAAATTCTACTTTATATATATAATTAAAATTAATTAATCATAATTGTGGTATTACTCATATGCTGTAATATTCTGTTGATTATCATACATGATTTGATCTGTGATTGGTGTATTAAGTAGGTCTGTTGAATTGATCATTTTTGTTAATTAGAAAATAGTTAAACAAAAATCATCATTTTTGTTATTTAGATTAGTTGAATCAAAATTTAACATTTTTGTTAATTAGAATTGAGTTAATCAAAAATCATCATTTTTGTTAATTAGAATAGTGAAATTAAAATTATCATTCACATCAAATGTAAATATTGGATTAAGTTTGTCAATTTTATCAATTTAGAATTGTTGAAATAAAATTGTCATTGTCAAATTAGAATATTTGAACAAAAATATACATTTTTGTCAAATTAGAATAGTTGAACAAAATATACATTTTTGTAAAAATATATTTGTTGAACAAAAATGAACATTTTGTCAAATTAGAATAGTTGAACAAAAATATACATTTTTGTCAAATTAGAATTGTTGAACAAAAATGAACAATTTGTCAAATTAGAATTGTTGAAACAAAAATATACATTTTTGTCAAATTAGAATAATAATAATCTAAAAATGTTTGGCTGCCTATGCTTTTCTCACTTAAGACAGTTCAATAAGCATAAGTTAGATTACAGATATCTACCATGTACATTTTTAGGGTGTACTACTAACCACAAGGGTTACAAATGCCTTGATAGTGGAGGGAAGTTTATATATCTAGACATGTCACATTGAATGGAAAAATATTCCCTTTTAGTAGCCTTGAGTATAAAACAACCAGGAAAAACTACAATCCAAAGCAATCTATTATACCTATTCGTACAAGCTCTGATGATGTTGTATACGTTCCATATACAAGTAATAATACAATGCATACAAGCATCAAAACTCTATACCACACATCAACGCACAATGTCCAATTATGGACCAAGTCAAGGATTTGATATGACACATGAAAGTACCGATGCTACACCTCTACCACAATCTAACAATGTCAGTCAAGATACTACAGTATCAGATGCTCAAGAAGAGGAGATCAAAGATAATAACACTCAAGTTCAAAACCGGTATCATATGATGACTAGAGCCAAAATTAGTGTTTTAAAACCAAAAATTTACTACACTGATATGAAATTTGAGGAACCAGCCAGTTATCACCAATCAGTGCTTAATGATAAGTGCAGGACGACCATGAGAGAAGAGCTAGATGATCTATTAAAAACCAAACTTGGTGTCTTGTCCCACTTCCTAATATAAAAATATCATTTGATGCAGGTGGACATATAGAATTAAGAAGAATGTAGATGGTACAATATCTAAGTACAAGCCAAGTTTAGTACCTAAAGGGTATTCACAATAGTATGGAATTGATTTTAATGAAACATTCTCACATGTTGTAAAACCAACTTCTATTCGAATTATACTAACAATTGCCTTGCACGAGAACTGGACCATCGAACAGGTAGATGTAAATAATGCTTTTCTAAATGATGTGTTACAGGAAGAGGTTTATATGGAGCAGCCTCAAGGATTCAAACAAAAGGGAAAAGAAGAGTTTGTCTGCAAGCTAAGTAAAGCAATTTATGGACTAGAGCAATCACTAAGAGTGTGGTTTGACAAATTTAAATCTACTCTGCTCAAACTTGGCTGTAACTCCATAAAATCTGACAACTCACTATTTGTTAAATTCACATTGACGCTGTTACCTACATATTAATTTATGATGATGATTTCTTAATTACATGTAATAGTGAGAGTGAGATCAAACATATTACAGAATGCCTAAATAGTGAGTTCTCCATCAAAGACTTAGAGATTTATCCTACTTTCTAAGAATTGAAGTGACAAGGTTTATTAAAAATGAACTACATCTGTATCAATCAAAGTACATTTTCTAAAATCTTGATCAAGTCAAAGATGGATAAGGCCAATCCTCTCTCTACACCTATGGGAGCCAACTTATATCTTAGCAAAGAAAAAGGAGAGCCAATATTCAATGAAAAGTATTGCAAAAGCATTGTTGGTGCTCTACAACATACCATTATCACAAGACCAAACATTTCATATAGTGTAAACAAAGCAACCCAGTTCATGCAAAAACCTCTAAGTAAACACTGGAAAGCACTTACAAGAATTCTGATATAGCTTAAAGGCATAATTAATCAGAATCTTGTTATGAAAGCAAGCAATTAACTCAACATTATTGGATACTTAGATGCTAACTGGACTAGTGACTATGATGACAGGAAGTCAACTACAGGTTACTGCATATTTCTTGGCAAAAATCCTATTTCATGGTGTGCCCAAAAGCAAAACACTGTTTCAAGATCGAGTACAGAAGTAGAATACAGGATTATAGCTAGCACTACAGCCGAGATAATGTGGATACAATCGCTGCTAAGTGAATTAAGGATCGAAACAAGCAACAAAGCAATCATATGGTGTGACAATGTTTATGCTATTACGTTAACAACCCAATTCAATTTTACATTCGAGAACAAAACATATGAAACAAGACATACGCTTTGTTAGAAAGATGGTAGTAAAGGAAAAACTTCTTGTTAACTATGTACCTTCCACTCACCAAGTTGTTGACATATTAACAAAGCCATTATCGAGGAAGATATTCAAAATGCTCAAAGACAAGCTTTGCATCACTGTTCCCATCAGAACCCAAACCTTCAATGAAGCCATTTCATCTTACTGATGCCTCAACAAACACTTCAAGCACAAAATCAGTAGAAGCCTATCAATTGCCATAAATCTACCATCAATGGGATAACCTGCAACATCGGAAGATGATGGCTTTAAATCAAGTATCAAGAGAAATTTCTCGAGGGATTTAAAGAAATTTTCTTTGGCAAAGTTTTAATCTCCCGGGCGGATGTCATTTTGAGTTTTTCTCCCACAAACCCTAACCCTTGCGTTTGGGTATGGGCGGGGGGGGGGGGGGGGGGAGGGGGTGGTGTGAAGAAAGTAAAAGCTATTCTTATATTATCTTTCTGCTTTTGGGCATTTCTTATTTGGGCCTTGTGTTTAACCCCGTGCAAAGCACATTATATATACATCTGTCGTGTTTCGTAATAATGTTACATTTTTCGAATACAATTCATTTACACGTTTTCGCCGCTAATTAATAATTCTAACAATGATGGTACTTCTCTGGGATACAACAAGAATGGATTTTTGGAAATAACAATTTTTTGCAAAAATAAATAGTTTGTTTTTTCTATTTTATATTTCAAGGAGTCATAGAGAAAAGGAATAATAATATTTTTACAATCCTGCCTTGTTATACAACAAAGTAAGAGCCACTCAAACATATGCAACTATCTGTTACTAACAATTACATACCTATGGATATGATTGTTGGATATTCAAATGTTTAAAAAAAAAAAAAAAAAATCAAAACAGTCCACACATCTTTTTGCGCCATGTGCCTAATTTTTGATATTTAATTTATATTGATATGCAACGATCTCTTCCTACTCTCTTCAAATGTAAATTATCTTTTTTTAATATACAGTGAAATGACTCACTATATTCTAAGATGTAGGACTTTTGATATTATAAATTCCGATGATTTTTGTTAACCTTTATATCCTTAATCTCACATTTCAAGAACAAATGCTTTCGTAATTAATTTTTATTATTTTTGAAATATTAGAGTGTTTTGCGGATTTAAAACAGTTGGATTTTATCGGATTAAGGCTTTCAAGTTGTCACTGATGCGAACAGTGAAGTTCGTTGTTTTTTGAAATAGAAAAGAAAACAATTTCGTTTATGAAACAAGTATCCACTTTTAAAAAATATATTAGATATCGGAATTTTAAAATATTAAACTTTGTAACTTCAGACGGTTGTGCCTAAAATTTTGCAATTTGAGTAAATTTAGTAGATTTTGACCAGGGTACAAATGGAACAAATTTGTAAATTGAGTAAATACATTTTACCTTAGTAAGTTGTTTTAATCACAACACTGAAAACATCAAAACAGTTCTGAATCAATGATCGGAATTACTGTTTGGAACTTACTAAAAAATTAACAAATGTATTTCTACTCCTCATGTTCTCTCCTTAATATACTAGGTTGCTAATGCTATTTTTTACTCCTCTCAGTTTGGTTTACATTCGGGCTTCTGAATATTAGCATTTTATAACAGAGTTTTACAACAATTTCCATGCATCCTTAAATGAATATAGTTTTAACTTCTAAGGTGGACATAATGTACTTAGAGGGTAAACCCATTTTCATGTCCCCAGATTGCATATTCTCGTGTGTCAGGGAAATAACATAAATTCATTAATCAAATAATAAATTAAGTAAAAAAAAAAAAAAAAAAAAAAAAAAAAAAGGATGCATATGGTGGAGACATGTTGGGACTGAGCACACAAGCAATAAGGACAGATCAATTGATAAAAGACCCAGCCATGGCACACAATATTTGAAGCAGTGGTAAGGTCAAAATCACGTTGGTTTTTGTACAAATCAAATAGGTTTATGCACACAATATTTGGAGCAGAGGTAATGTCAAAATCATGTTGGTTTTTGTACAAATCAAATAGGTTTATTGGGTACCAAACTACTAATGTTTCTAGTTAAGTACATCTATCAAAAATGCAATGAGTAGAAAGACAAAAGAAATAGCCGTTTAAAAAAACCCTATATTTCAAGAGGTATGTATAGCGACTCTTAACTACTTTCTTGGAGCAGGTTTACACCTTGAAAAGAACACAGCTGGCCTTTTGCAATCGTACTTAAGTTCTATATCCTCCCATATCAGTGGCTACGGATTTGCTTCCTATACTATCAATTATCATTATCATTATTTAAGATGTTGATTGGTTAGAAAAAACATTTTGTGTTTTTTTCATTTTCAATACACATGATAAATGACGTGGGAAATGAGAGGAGTTGTAGAATCTAGTCCATTCAAGAAAATAGGGGTCCTTGCATGTATATATGATTGATAACATAAAACATAAAAAACATTTTTAAATCAAACGCTGGCTTTGGAAAGGGTTCAAGTATATGGCGCAATTAATGTGGACATGACCTTTAACGCCCTTGAGAAGTATATGATCCTGTAACACTGTAGGCAAGTTACATGTATACGTATATGCTTAAATGGCCTTGTAATAATCTGCATGTATCCATACTGATAAAGCAAGTTCAATGTAATTTGATGTTGTTAAGGCAAATACAAATATACATCCATCTAAGTATTTGTTTGTTTGTTTATTTTATCACCGACTTGTTTCCAGTAAAGAAAAGATAAACATGGTTATTACTATATTGAAAATTGATCATAAAGATTTATTATTTTCTTAAAACAATGAAGCAAGTTCTCTTACATCTTAATACCATGCATGCAGGAGCCTAAAATATTGGAGAAATTCCTTAGTTCTAACATTTACCTTCATGTCACTGACCAACGTGGTCCGTGTTCATATCAAGAATACCGAATGTGAATGAATCGGTGTTTAGTTCTATAAACAGATTGGAAAACGAGCAAAAAATATAAGCATGACTGGATGTGTTACATACACGTAAGGATGCAGGAACAAAAATATACGTTGGTGGCTGAAAACAAATAGTTATGTGTCTGTATGGTTCACACCGACACATATACAAACGCGTATACGCATGTTCGGCCAACGCTTTTACATTGCATAAAGGATTACAATTTTGAAACAAACTTCGTGATCACTCTGGAATGGAGTTATTAGCACTGCTGTGGTTTGTGATATAAAATCATATACATACATATATATATATATATATATATATATATATATATATATATATATATATATATATATATATATATGCATATGCATATGCATATGTGTATATGTATATACATATACATATGTATATACATATGTATATGTATATACATATGTATAGGATCCATCAAGAGCACCCAAATAGTCCAGCATCCCTTTAGCTGCCCTGATTTCCACTACACAATCTCCTTTCTCTCTCCTCCCACTAACTCTCTTTTCCCTCACTAACTTAATAAATGATAAATGAGAGACTATTAAAGAGAGGCAAAAGGGATGCCAACAAAATGAGGTGCCATACATACATACATACATACATACATATGTACATACATACATACATATGTATATGTATATACATATGTATATGTATATACATATGTATAGGATCCATCAAGAGCACCCAAATAGTCCAGCATCGCTTTAGCTGCCCTGATTTCCACTACACAATCTCCTTTCTCTCTCCTCCCACTAACTCTCTTTTCCCCCACTAACTTAATAAATGATAAATGAGAGACTATTAAAGAGATGCAAAAGGGATGCCAACAAAATGAGGTGCCATACATACATACATACATACATACATACATACATACATACATATATATATATATATATACATATATACATATATATATTGAAGATGACGATGTGTTGATGCATAGAGGAGGAAGAGCAACAACCAGGCTCAACCCTATGCATAGGCCGCCTAGACGATGGTCTAGGTCCCCGAACCGAGAAGGAGGAAGTAGGTGGCGGGGGGCCTCAAACCTTTGAAACTTCTTAATTAAAAATGGATTTGGAGTAATGTATGTAAATGAACGTTGTTGAGTGGTGGTGTGTGTTGGTTAGAGCATCCCCAACCGGGGGGTTGCTCATGGTCAAATCGAAGATGGTTGACCCGACCAACCCCCAACGGGGTTGGGGTCAAAAGGTACTCTCATATACAAAATCAATTGTCTCTTACCTTATGGGTTATGTACATATTCATGGGCTATTTGTTTGCAGCCCAATAACATATTGCTATGTAAGCTAAAGCAGACGTTGTACATATTCATTCGATTAGTTTACAGTTTTATATCTTAATACAAAATTTTCTATTATAAGAAATTACCCAACATCGCTCTGATTTCTTACTTGGTATCAGAGCCTAAACTGCCCAACGGCAGCTATTGAGTTAATTCCTGCTGATTTAAAGGAGTAGTTTCTTGTCTCCTCAGTTCTGTTTTCATCATTGGGGAACAACCTCTCTGATCGCACATCATTTATTCTTATCGACATTGTGCGTGCCAGGCCGGAATTTGCATTCACGGCAACTCATCAACCTTTTCTGGTCATCCGAGACTTGTTATCTCATCATTTGACTTCTTGATACAAGAGTACTGATTCTTGCATTCAAAAGAAAGCAAGAAACACCTCTACATTCCCTTTTTCGCCACACTTTTGCATAGGCTGCTACCCTCTCGAGCAGATGGCCTCGCCATACGCTTCCTCACCTTCTTTCCACCATGGCTAGATCCAACAATGATTAGTTAACAACAAATTCTGGAATATGCACCGTTGACCCACTCTTCCTCACCAAGTTCTTGTCAAGCCGAAGAGTCAAGTTATCACCATCCCTCTCAATGAAGAGAATTTTCTTCTTTGGAAATTCCAAATTGAAACAACCGTAAAGGGGTATGACCTTCAAGATTATGTCAATGGAACCAGACCTCACTACAAGAAAACTGTAGTTTTACCTACGCCAAAATGGCGTAGGCGGGGCGTAGGTAAATGCAGTACTTACGTAATACCTACGCCAATATTGGCGTGGCTAAAACCTGCGTAGGTAATAATATTGTCACGTCTTACCTACGTCATCCGTGAGGGTGTTTCCCACGCCATATCTACACCATTATTTATCTACGTTCTCCCTACACCATGATCTTCCTACGATATTCCAACGACTTATTTACGTATAGCATTTCCTACGTCTTCCCTACGCCATTAATTTACCTACGTTTTACCTACGCCTATTTTCTGTAAATTATCTACGTCTTTCCTACGTCCACTATACGCCTTTTCTAAAGTAATTTTGATATATTATCGCTATATTCTATTTCATCATATTAAACAAAAACTAAATATACTTATTTCTTATCTATATCAATTCCAATAAAAAAATTGAAACCAAATCATTCACCATCAATTAATTTCAAATATTGAGTTAATATTTACAAAGTCAACGTAACATTAATCAAGGTCTCATACATCTAAACAATACAATAGTGTGTTCATGATACATGACATTTTATAATATAGTTCTGTGGGTATTTCTTTCACTATTGCATATTCTTCCTGGAAAATAATGGAACGCTTGCATCGGGACAGGGCCAGAAGATAAAGGAACGCTTGCATCGGATACTAGTAAGATGGACATGAATGTCCCACCCTTTGTTGATACTCCATATTCAGACTCTCTATTTCCGATTTTAAATTTGCCTTCTCTCCTCGGAGCTCGTTTTTCTCTTCTATCTATTGATATGTGGCTCATCTTGTCAGCAAGACCAACTTTCTCTACGGCAGCAACAGAGTCTCCACCTCCAATAATCATTGTCACACACTTCCCGCTCAAATCAGCTAGCTTTTTTGCTATCACCTACATATATATCAAAATGACAACTTTTCCTTTTCATCTTTAACCCCATATTTTCATTACCAACAAAATAATCATATAATACAAACCCATCATTCATTATGCAATTGACTTAACTATTTCTCTCATCATGCTCATCTCTATGAGAGCTGTGATATAATGATATACTTGCATGACTAGACATACCAATAAGAATTAAACAGGTAAGTTCTGTAAAAGTATGTCAAAAACACAAAAAAAATGGTACAATTTCAACAAATTTACAACCAATTTAGATGTTGAGTTTGATTCAAAAGTGAGTGCTAAAAATGAATTAAAACTTACTTTTAAGCGGCTTGGAAATCACGTAGGTGTCAATATTCATTATTTAGTTAACAAAACTAGTAAAAAGTATTTCACTATCATAGATGACGCTTAAATAATGAAACAGAATTGACATCTTTTTGCAAATAGTAGGACTTACCTCTGTTCCTGCTGCAAACTTTTCAAATTCAAAAGACTCCCATAGGTCCATTCTAGAGGACAGTCTTAGTTGTATCCAAAGACTCACCAAAAGTTCTGATCAACGTGAATGTCGCCAAAGTGGGGCATGAAAAATAAGGGCGTGTTTTTAACAAAAAGACAGAATAATTAAGCAAAGCTTGAGGTGGTTTCATGGTACCTCGCGAGATTCTTGGAATAAGAATGAATGTCCTGCTTTAAGTCTGTTAACATGTGAATGGTGTCTGTGAGAATGGTTGCTTTGTAATTCTTCAGACGGTCAGGGTCTGCAATTCGATGAATAACATAGATTAAATGTTATGTTGCATGCATAGCGTTACAACGCATTATGTTAGCTTTGTGATTATATTAAATGCGAGCCTACCAAGTGTTGTTCCCAACTCTACAAACTGCTTATTTAGTCGATTTCTCCTCAATTTTTCACAGTCAGTTTTTGGCCACTGTTCCCAGTATTCAGGCTATTCCCAACCATCCTTGAGCAACAAAAAAAGTACAGTCAGATCACATATTTTTTGTCAGTGCTCCATTTGAAGAAGGTTAATTTTGCCATGTTCTGCCAAAGGAATTTAAATCAAACTATATATCAATAGATTTTTACAGAAGAACAAATACATGCCTCAACAATGTTTTCTTTCTAACTTTGATTTACATGAAATTCATTTTCGTTACAGCTAATCTACATCATCTGCACTTGCGTCGATGGAGAGAAACTCCGTCAAAATAAATTAGTTCAAGCCTGAGTATTCTGAATGGGTTGGAGAAGCCACAGTGAGGCAAATATGAAGAATGAATAATTTGAAAAGCTTATATCTACAAGTTAATTAAAATTATAACTTCTTGAGCTAATCAAATTGACAACAGCAATTTATTCTTCAGTTGTTTCAAATCTTACGTCAAAATTAAGATTACCAGAGGGTTTAGCATTGGCGTGTTAGAACAACATGCATGTAGAAACACACATAGAAGGAAGAACTACAATAGTGAAAGAAAGACATTGATTGATGCCCAGGAAGAAACTAAAAGAGAAGCAGCCAGCCGTCAGCTTGCACAGTATAATAAGTACTAAAGCTACAAATAACTTGAAACTCGAAACTAAAAAAGCAAACGAACGTCAAAGGCAACGAAAATCATGCCATGATCCAAGTTTAAAAGCAAACAAGAAGCAAGTTGGATGCAAATGCAGATGCATCAATTTATTGTATTATTGAAAATTAAAGATCTACATGTTTGATTGACAATTAAAGATCTGCATGTTTTATTGAAAATTAAAAGCATATTCAAGCAAGGTCAATTTTAAAGCATTAATAAGAGATTACCTTCTCAGCTGCTGTGGCCATTTCCCTTAATTTGCACACCATTAAAAACAGACATTGGCAAACTCTACCACTGATGTTGTCCTGTAATTTACACTTACAAATCAAGTTAAACTAATGGTTTTCTATAGCTTAAGTCATTAATTCAGCAAAGCATAACATGAATGAAGATACTGACAACAGTTACACAACAGAAATTCTTAGAAAAAAAAGCTCGGAGAAATTTCTCTTTTTGGCTCAAAAGGGATGCACATAGGACGATAGTTCCTATCGAGGCACACTGCGGTGGTTTAGCTTCGACAACATATTTGCATCCTACAAATTATTACACAGTAATTTGAATGCTACCAGTAGAGCATACATAATCATGTCACAATTAATACAATGCAGCAAACTAATTACTTAAACAATTGTCCACAGCTCAGAGTGCTTCATGCAGTGGCATACACAACTAATAAATGGTCGGGTAACGTTCTTTCCAATTCTCAAAGCCAGCCTGTAGATAAAATAAGGAGAATGATTCCTCGCTTCGCGGCTAGACGCTATGGACGTCTCCAAAGATAAATTAACTGATCGGCATACAAGTAACTCTAACATCCAAAACAATGGACAATACTGTTGATTTACCTGATCCTGGAAGCTCCTGCCATGGTATTACATGAAGAAGTCGGCGAGAGGAGGATAGTTTTGTGTTCCGAGCAATGGAATCAGAAGGTGTTATTGACAATCCTGCATGGACAGAAATGATTAATCAAGTAAAAGGCAAAATTTGGCATAGTGAGAAAAATAAATTGAGCTCTAACCCCGGTAACTCTAATACGGGGACTAATGCTACTCCGCTTAGTTAATGTTGTTTATATTTTGGAATGTTAGGGGTATGAATTCCCTTACCAGGAAATTTGATCTTTTGGACCATATACCTATAATTAAGGTGATATTTGTGGCTTTATTAGAACACAGGCCGTCAAATTATGAATTAATACGTGTTTACGTTATGTAATAATATTATAAAAAGAGACGGTAGATGGACTAAATACGTGTTTTGCAGTATAAGTACTGCTTATTATATATGCTACATTTTTTGATGAAGAGGATGCACCATAAATAGTGTTGGCCAACATGGAATAAATGTATATAGATCATAAAATAGTTCTAAGAATACAATTTGATCATCTATTTTGTTTTGATCAAATAGTTCTCAGAACAAATTTGGTAAAATTTGTCATTCACGGTTTGTTTGTTTGTTAGCTTGTTTTGGGCGCTGGCTAGTCTACAAATAAAGTAAGTACACAAATTCAGACACGAAAGTTAGGTTTATACTTTATACTTCATATTTATACAGGTTATTCGATAACTAGTGCAGGCTGTTAAAAATAGATCATTAGAAAGTACAAGTGCTTTGTTGATTTAAAAAACCTTCATTTTTTATTTTATTTTGCTGTTCTTCTTAGTTTATGATATAAAACGCAAATAGAAAATATAAATACTTTGTTGAAAATAGTAGCTTGCTTGTTAATTTGAAATATCCCGTTTAAAATAGTATTTAAAACAGAAAAACTTGTTTTGACATAGTTGAATGAAAAAAAAAAATACTCAATGGCACCAACTTATTTTCCAATGTCGACGATAAAGTTTTCCAAACAGTAAAGAAGTATAAGTTCGAAGGCTTTGTATAGAGATCATGGCCGCGATTTCTAATTTTCATGTGATGGACCCTGGGCATTGGAGGAGGGTTGTTACGTACCATTCACTGACAATGTAGCAAGCTTCAATCTACTAGATGGCGGGGACAACCAAATGGTGTTGTAAATACGCTGAAGCTTCAGTTTTTCAGGTGATAATGCAGCATCCTAACCCATTCAAATTACTGTGTACAATAAGCATCCTTTAAGATTCAGCAATCCAAAAAAAAAAAACGAAATTTGACTGAGCCATATAAAAATTAAAATCATAGGATAAGATTTAAAACCCTTCTGAATATGGTAGTCTGCTAATGTCCTGCCATCCTCAAGCTGCTTCTCAGCAAAAATCAACCTCCGCTGATCTGGTGGAAACCCTGGCACATTCTAAATTAAAGTTCAAATCAAGTAATTAACACCAATAAATAAGTGAAATTAATTTAAACCCAAAACTAAAAAAACACCTGAAATTCATGGATAAGCACCAGGAGTGGGTCGGAGGCGCTATTGAGGAGGATGACTGGGAAAGTGAGTCCAAGAGAGGTGCAATCGATATAGGGGAACTCGTGAGATTTCAAAAATAAAGTTGAAGCGAGATGAGACTGAACAACAAGAGGCTTGAACAGGGGACATGCGATAGGGAAAGAGTACACAGAGAGGCCGAATTAGGGGTGAGAAATGCAGATTAAGGAAAATTAGGGTTCAAGGCTCGACAAAAGAAAATTAGGAAAATAAACGTTTACGGGAAGGAAGAGATAAAACAAATAAGGCGGAATGCAAGTACGAGGAGATTACAAGGGAAGAAATTAGAATCTGAGGGATAAGAAATGTCAGACGATCAAAAAGATAAAGAAGGTAAAAAGGGGGGCAAAAATCAATCTCCATTAACGATTCACATGATTTGTGGCTATCACTGCATATGACGATTAATTAGTAACTAATAATAAATTGGCATATAACAATAAGTTATTTTAATTTTATTACCGTAGACTTGGCGTAGGAACTTTGCTACGCCAATGGAATTTGCAGAAAATAATAACTGACGTAGAAATGGCATAGGAAATTATGACATAGAAAATTTCCTATGACTTTTCTACGCTATTACCTTTTTCTATTTATTTCTTACGCCTTCTCTATTCTTCACATTTTGGCGTAGGAACGGCGTAGGAAATTTTGATTAGAAAATTGGAAGTTTTTTTTTGTATTCCAACCAATCGAAGAAGAGTGCATGGATTGGTTATTTGAACCATTAATTAAAGTCAATTTGATGGTTGGATGTTAATGGTGGAGGATGAGTTGGATTGGATTGTTGTACAAACCAAATTTTTGGCGTGGCAAAGGCATAGAAAATGCCTATGTCGTTCCTACGCCCCCATCTTTTGAATAGTGGCGTAGGAAATTAACATAGGCGTAGGAATGACATAGAAGATTACCCACGTCTTTGCTACGGCGATAATTTTAACATAGCAAATTTCCTACGACTTTTATACGCCTTAATTAATTTTGTGCATATTACGGTAGGCATAGGAATGGCGTGGGAAATTTCTTACGACTTTCCTACACCGTTACCTCTTTCTAGTTATTTCCTACGCCTTCTCTACGCCCCGCATTTTGGCGTAGGAATGGCGTAGGAAATTATGTGTAGAAAATTGAGCTGTTTCCTTGTAGTGCCTGTGCCACGTGCCATGACAGTCAACAAAGATGGACTCATGATCTGTAATTAATCCAGCATACATTCATCATCAAAAACAAGATAATTTACTGTCATCCTGGTTATTATCTTCAATTTGTGCAAATTTACTATCACAAGTCATAGGTTGCAACACTTCACATGAAATTTGGGCTACCATACAATAGATTTTTAATTCTCAATCATTTGCAAGAATTATGCACTATGGAAGAGAATTTCAAATTTTCAAAAAGGGTGACATGTCAATGAGAGAGTACATTTCAAAGGTTAGAATCCTATGTGATAAACTCAAGGCAGTGGGACATTAGATTTCAGATAATGAACAGATTCTTACATTAACAAATGGGTTAGATGAAGAATATGAAACTCTTGTTACCTTTATTAATACCCAATCTGTTTTACCAGACATTCAAACCACATACTAAGCTTTATTAGCTCATGAAGGCAGGGTAGAACAAAGAAAAGCTATCCAAAATGACTTTAGCATATATCTTGCTTTGACTTCAAGAAACCCCAACCAATCAAGAAACATACCTGGTTTTGGCAGAGGTAACAACCAGGGACTGAGAGGGAATCCAAACTAGTGAGGGAGAGGAAGAGGCAGATCCAACAATGCTCCAAGAATTAAATGCCAAATATGTGATAAACTTGGACATGCAGCAAACAGATGTTACTTCAGATTTAATGCTGATGTAAACAATGCTCAGCAGACCCAATTTAATTAAATAAATCCAAATGTAAACTTGGCACATGCAAACCAGATCAGATCCAATGGAGAAACTTCAGCTATTACAAGCAACACTGACGATTCAAGCAAAATTGAGGACAGATATTAACAGTGAAGACTGGTTCCCAGACTATGGTGCAACTAAACACATTACTAAAAACTTGCAGAACTTAAATCTTAGTAACAAAAGCTATGCAGGTACACAAGTTATTCATACATTCAATGGTGAATTTATGAATATATCTCACACTGGAACATGTTTTATAAAGGGGAAGAGAAGACTCTTCCTTAATAATTTACTTAGGGTTCCAAATGTCAAGAAAAATCTAATCAGTGTGTCTCAATTCACTAATGATAATAAGGTATATTTTGAGTTTCACCCTAACTACTGCCTTGTAGAGACTCTCTAAACAAAAACATATTATTACAGGGTAAACTGGACAATGGCTTATACAGGTCCTGCAATTTGCAATCAAAATTGGAAAATGATAATAGTAACTGGTGTTGCAATGCTAGTATTCAGTTTTCTAGCGTCAATAATCTGACTGATTCTGATGATTCTAACTGTAATATTACTAGTAATAATGATGCCAGTAATTTGACTAATTCTGATGATCCTAAATGTAACATTGTTTGTAATGATCTTGACATTTTGCATTGGAAGCTTGGCTATCCTAGTTATGGTATTGTGACAAGAATTATAAATGATAATAAAATTCCTTATAGTCATATACCTGTTTCTGGAACTTGTACACATTGCCAAATTGGCAAAAGCCATAGATTACCTTTCAGCAGATCAAAAACTGTGTACACCAAACCACTTGAATTGATAACAACAGACCTATGGGGTCATGCACTAATATCCTCATGACAAGGCCACAGGTATTATTAATCTATTGGAGATGCATACACTCGATATACATGGATTTTCTTTCTAAAAGCCAAGTCAGACATACATGATGTTATGCTGTAGTTCATTTTTATTGAGAGATAAATGGACTGCAACATAAAAATCATACAAACATATGGGGAAGTGAGTTTTTTCCTTTAAAAGGCTATCTCAACACTAAAGGGATCATTCATATAACCACTTTCTCTTACACATCTGAACAGAATGGCACAATAGAAAGAAAACATAGACATACAACTGAAACATGGCTAACTTTACTATCAAAAGCATCCATGCCATTGAAATATTCGAATGAGGCATTTGAAACCGCTATATACTTGATAAACAAATTGCCAACCAAAATTTTGCAATTCAAATGTCCTCATGAAATGTTATATGAAAAGAAACCTGATTATAATGTCATGAGAACATTTGGATGCTTATGTTTCCCATGCTTCAGACCGTATAACAATCATAAACTATCACTAAGATCAAGCAAATGTAGCTTTATTGGTTATGGCAACAATCAAAAGGGTTACAAATGCATGGATAATAAGGGAAAAGTTATAATTTCTCGACATATTGTGTTTAATGAGTGCGTTTTTCCTTTTGCAGAAAAGAGAAACAAAAATAAGCAAGTTGATCATTAGTCAAAAATGATGATAGGGACTATACCAACATTGTATGAATGGACAACACATACAAATGAAGAAGAAGCATCAAAACAAACATCATTCACTCCAACTGTATCCAGCACAAGGTCAGGATACAGTTCAAGTGATCACATGCCAGATGATGATCAACCACAAAATGATGACATGAACAATCAAGAGAATCATGGGGATGACAGTACTACATCTGATGTCAGCAGCAGTGACACTGAGGGACCACAACCACAAGCAAGACATCATATGATCACTAGAGCTAAAAGTGGCATTTTCAAGCCTAAAATCTACAATGCAACTATCAAGGGCACAAAAGACATCAAACAGACAACCGAGCCAGTTACATATGATCAAGCAACAAAGCACAAAGAATGGTATGATGCAATGGATGAAGAATACCAAGCCTTAGTTAAAAATAAGACATGGAGTTTAGTTGCTGCACCCAAAAACAAGAATATTGTAGGATGTAAGTGGACTTACAAGTTGAAGAAAGATTCTGATGGAAATATATGCAAACATAAGGCCAGGCTAGTAGCAAGAGGATTTTCTCAACAGTATGGATTTGACTTTAATGAGACTTTTTCGCCAGTGGTCAAACCCACAACTATTAGAATAATCCTAACTGTTGCTCTCTACAATGTTTGGAATATAAGACAATTGGATGTGTGCAATGCATTCTTAAATGGTGATCTAAATGAAGATGTGTACATGCGATAGCCAATAGGTTATATATGCAAAGCTAAAGTGAATCATGTATGCAAACTTCACAAAGCTATATATGGTTTAAAACAAGCCTCTAGAGCTTGGTACAAGAGACTGAAAAACACTCTCACAAATCTGGGTTACAAGGCAATTGTTTCTGATAGCTCACTATACACCAGAATCATCAAGCAAAGTATCGCATATATTTTGACGTATGTAGATGACATATTAATGACAGGGAATGACAAAGCAGAAATTGATAAGGTTCTGACTCATCTAAATCAAACTTTTTCCATCAAGGATATGGGAGAAGTAACTTACTTCCTAAGCATACATGTTAAGAGAAAATCAAAATCAGAAATATTTCTTTCACAAAAGAAATATGCATCAAAAATCCTAGCAAGGGCAAACATGGATAAAACAAAGTCTTTCACTACTCCTATGACAAGCAACTTACGATTATCAAAATATGATGGTGAAGCCATGGAAAATTGCAAGCAAAATCGTAGCATTTTGGGTGCTCTACAGTACTTAACTATAACCAGACCAGAAATTTGTTACAGTGTCAACAAAGTATGTCAGTTCATGGCTAACCCACTAAGCAAACACTGGATAGCAGTCAAGCATATTCTACGATATTTACAAGGGACTCTAGATTATGGAATCACTATACAAACAAGTAAAGACATTAACTTGAATGCTTACAGTGATGCTACCTGGGCTAATGACCCAGATGACCGACGATCAACTTCAGGATATTGTCTGTTCATGGGACCCAATCCAATTTCCTGGTGCACGAAGAAGCAATCAACAATATCTGAATCCAGTACTGAAGCAGTGTGCAGGGCTATAACATCGGCAACAGCTGAAATTGTTTGGGTAGAAGCCCTAATTAAGGAATTAGGGTTACAACTCTCGAGGAAGTCGATACTCTAGTGCGACAATAAAAGAACCGTCTCACTCTCAATTAATCCCATCCAACACTCGAGAACGAAGCACATCGAGATTGATCTCCATTTCGTGAAGGAGAAGACTGAAGCTGGAAAATTGGAGATTAAACACATCCCAGCGTTCTATCAGAAGGTGGATATTCTAACCAAAGCATTATCGAGACATAATTTTGAGAGATTAAGGAGAGAGCTCAAAGTTTTTAGTGGCGGCGCAAAGGACTCTCGTAGAAAAACTAGTTCATTTTGAGGCGGGGTTTCATAGTATGTACACGATAGTGGATCTTCCTCTCATATAAAAAATGAACCGTCTCTTGCCTTATGGGCTTATGTACATATTCATGGGCTATTTGTTTCCAACCCAATAACATATTTCTATATAAACTATAACAGACGTTGTACATATTCATTCGATTAGTTTACAGTTTTATTATATCTTAATACAAAATTTTCCGTTGTAAGAAATTACACAACATCACTCTGATTTCTTACTAAGGCACTTTTGTGCCTTAGCAGGCTTTCACAAAGCAGACTAAGGTATTTTAACCTTAGCCCGCTTAGTGAAAGTTGGCTAAGGCAAGGTTGTTGGAGCAACAATTCAGTTTCTCCAACAACGTTCAGGATTGCTAAAGCAGCCCTGGCCTAATGACTGACATTTCCGTTGGGGGTCAGTTGAAAAACAACCGACCCTTCATTGGGGTTGCTCTTAGTGTTGTGGGAACTGGGCTTAATTCCTAGCTGGTTTGTTCTTAAACATTTTTTTTTCTTACAATTGTATCAACTTCAAACTTTGCTTACACAATTTTTTCCTTTTACTTACATGATTCAATTTTGCATGCACCAAGAGTGTGGTTTGACAAACTCAAATCAACTCCGTTCAAATTTGGTTGAAACTCCCCAAAATCTGACAATGAACTATTTGTTAAATTCACATCTGGCACTGTTACCTACATATTTTGATGATGATTTCTTGATTACAGGTAACAATAAGAGTGAGATCAAACATATTATATAATGCCTAAATAGTGATTTCTCCATCAAAGACTTCGAGATTTATCTTACTTTTTAGGAATTGAAGTGATAAGGACTACTGATAATGAACTACATCTGAATCAAACAAAGTACACTTCAGACATCTTAATCAAGTCAAAGATGGATAAGGACAATCCTCTTTCTACACCTATGGGAACCAACTTATATCTTAGCAAAGAAAAAGAAAAGCTAGTATTCAATGAAAAGCAATACATAAGCATTGTTGGTGCTCTACAATATATCACTATTACAAGACCAAACATCTCATATAGTGTAAATAAAGCAAGTCGGTTCATGCAAAAATCTCTAAGTGAACAGTGGAAAGTACATAAAAGAATTCTGAGACACCTTAAAGGCACAATTAATTAGAAGCTTGTTATGAAATCAAGAATTTTACTCAACATTATTAGATATTCAAATGTTGACTGGGCCAGGGACTATGATGACAGGAAGTCGACTATAAGGCACTTCATATTTCTTGGAAAAAAAAAATCCTATTTCATGCTGTGCTAAAAAGAAAACATTGTTTCAAGATCGAGTGCAGAAGTAGAAGATGAATATATATGTTTTAAATTAACTGGTAAAATTATCGTTACCGCTGCAAAGAAAACAGTGTTTTGCGATGGCCTGAAGTCGTTGGTGGCCGTCGCTAGCCGTTGCTATGGGTCGTCGCTATTTAACTCGTCGCCAATAGGAATAGCAACGGGTTGAGCGATGGCTCCATCATTGATTTAGCAACAGCTAGCAACGGTTAGTTGCCACGTGTCATCTTACGTGGCAAGTAGTTTCTTTTCCAGGAAGTCGTTGTAAACCGTCGCAAATCCATTACGAAAGGACGTTGCAAGCCATCGCTATTTAATGAACAATTGGTCGTCGCTAGCAATCGCAAATCTGAAGCAAAAATTTTGCATTACACAACAATTCCTTTCCATCAAACCACACCACTATCATCACTATCATATCATCTCATCAATTCACTATTAATTCACAAATACTCATCAAAAATCAATTTAATTCGCCAATATCATCTCATCATTTCACCAATACTAATCAACAATCAATTCATCAATTAAAAAAAATTATAAACACCATACATATGAAAACAGATCATACCATCGTGAAATACCATTATACATATCAAAACCCATCATAACATCATCAAATACCATCATGCATCGTACAATACAAAATAAATCAAATCAAACCATAGTCAAATACCATCATACGTGCATCTAGCATATAAAAACCAAGTATATGTACATACCAGAGCATAAACCAGGAAATGAGCACCTACACTAATCTTCCTCATCTTTCTCATCGTCGTCGTCGTCTTCTTCTCCCTCCCCTCGATAAATAGCAGAATCTCCTCCCTCCCCAGGCATAAACCCATGCTCCTGAAAGTAAGCTGTGATGCACTCATCTATATCCTATTGCATCTGGGTTTTTCGCCAGTCCATCATCTCATTCATCTACTCCTGCATCTAAGCAATAGTCTCCTCCTCCATCGACCTCCTATAACTATGCTGAACATCCTGCGAAATAAGCAAGTTCACATTAAAGTTATTTAAACATGTATATGGTTTGTGTTAAACATGTATATGGTTTGTGCTAAACATGTATATAGTTAAACGTGTATATGATTTGTGTTAAACATGTATATAGCTAAACATGTATATGGTTTGTGTTAAAAATGTATGAGTTTAGCGTGGTCCAAATTTAAACAAAACTTAATACTAAATAGCATAAGATTATTTCTCTTATTTTAAAACTATAATTTATGTCTAAAAAAAAGTCTTACCTCCTGATTTCCGAAACCATATCGCCTTCCTTGAGTAGGAGGATCGGTGATAGAATGCCATATATGATCAGGCTCTACAACCGTAAGCTCCTGTCCAGTAGCCTCTACTCTAGCAGCCTCTGCATCATACTTCCCCTATAATAGCAATATAATTTTAACACAAATGCTATAAAATTTACTTATATTCTGTGATACGAACAAATATGAAATATTCTAATTTGTACGAAGAATCATATTTACCATTATACGAGCACTCTTCGGATCCGCCCAATCATATGTAACATTTCCTTCTTCATCAGTTTGCTCCACTGCATGTGTGTGTCTGAATACGTCTGCCAGCTAAGCTCTCTTCCGTACTTTACAGTCTGAGTAAATATTTATTAAAAATAAGAATGAATTATATACACTAAATTTTTACATGAACATATACAATGAATATTTAAAATTTATACCAAATCCCTTTTATGTTGTTGAAATGATTTTGAGCCACCGCGGTGTAGAGCAAGATTCTTTTCTCTATTTGCTTTATTTCTAGCTGCTACTTTCTATTAAATTTGATACACGATGATGTAAAATAATGAAATCAATATTATAAATATGAATATTTATCATTATATCTCATTTTAGCTTCTTCCGTCTCCCAATACTTTTGAAAATCTACCCAAACATCATCACTCATAAACGGAGGCTTTTTTCTAGATGTCTTCGCCCTTGAAACCATCTCTCGATAATTTTTGCGCATCTTCGTATTCCAATGAGTCAGAAAAGTAGGCATGTCCTGATCCTCAACGCGTACAACAGCCTGCATATTACATTTATTTTTAATTATTTACAGTATATTAATTTTCAATATTAGTATAAAAAAATACTTACCAATAAATCGGCTAAAATGACATTCTTAATATGAGGTGGAATACTATCCCAATGTGGCCAAGCCCCAACATTCTGCTTACGTAAGACTGCCTCGATACATTTAAAACAAACTGTGCGGGCTCAATCTTGAATCTCCTGTGTAGAAGTTGATATAAATATTTCATATATTTTAAATAAACTAAATTGAAATAAATTTGACATTTACCTGCCACTCTTCGGAACAATCTCCGCAACACGGCACAGATCTGGGACTAAGCTGCTCGTACCTGCTCCTGATCCACGAGATGGCGAAGGAGTAGGCTGAGATGCATTCCTTGATCGCCGTCATCTATCATCTGACATATCTGTTACAATCATATAATGTGCATACAAAATAACTTGAATTATTAACATCCGTCGTCATTATCATAACATATATCGTAAATGAGAAGAACAATATTGAATAACATACATAGTCAACATTATCATTACATAAATCAGAATAGTAACAAACGTAAGTAAATTCATAGCTAAGAACAATCAACATCATTATTATTACATAGCTCAGAATAATACATAACATAGTACATAGCTCAGAATATTACATAACATAAGTACAAAACCTCAGTCTTCATCATTTTCGGATGCAGACTCGGTCCCATACTCTATATCGTTTTCTTCAGTACTTACAAAAGCATCTACTAATACATTCGCTTCATCATTCAACGACCCTACATCAATGTAATCAGATATTAATATTTCAGTATTTGGCTCAAGATCCGCTTGATACGCTGCTTCATCTGGAATATTATTTCCATCAAATGTAAATCCCGCCTTTGTTTTAAAAACAGCCCACCAATCTACTTTATCTTTTTTAAGGATGGATATGGAGCAAAATAGACTTGTAATGCTTTCTTAGCTAACACAAAAGGATCATACTTATGGTATGTGATGTATTCCTTATTTCGATTAGCTTATAATCTTTATGCACGTTGATTTCAGAACCAGGAACATTGTTAAACCAGTTGCATTTGAACAGATAAATTTTCTCTACGGGCTGAACATAATATGTCAACTCTATAACTTGCGTTAAGATGCTGTAAAAATCTTTTATATGCTCCTCTGGATTATCACTACATTTGACAAATACACCGCTGTTATACGTTAATTTTTCATCTCCGTAATCATTGGTGCTGAATTTAAATCCATTAACAAAGTATATTGGATAAGTTTTGACATTTCTTTTTGGTCTGACTTGTAATCCTTCATTAACAACACAAATATTTGAATCATGAACATATTCTGAGAGCCATCTAGCAAATTTTTTACTGAGATCACCAGATGGTTGTTGTGATTCGTAGATACAACACATATGTATTATGTTTCTTTTTATTAGTAGACACAAATAAATGTATATGTATATATAATCGAATTGTACATGAATTTAGTATTACCTGACAAATGGTGCAACTTCCGCACAATTTAATAGAACATATGTGTGTGCCACATTCTAGTCTTTATCGCTTAACCATATTTTCACATATTTTCCTGCAGGTCTTCCATATTGTCTAAAAATAGATAACATTGTTTGATAAGACTCCTGGTCAACGACTTGTTCATTATGGGAAACAGTTACAAAAGACAAGTTCACATCTTCACTAAAGTAATGAGAGAAAAAAAATGAAGCTTCTTCTTCAAGGCACGATTTGCAAATCAAACCTTCTACTCGAGCATTTGGCCTAATTTTTTTCTTCAAATAATTCAAACACCTATAATAAGATTAATTTAATTTATATGTTGGTACAATAATTTAAGTTGTAATCTATCATGATTATATACAAAATTACCTCTCAAATGGATACATCCATCCATATTGGACTGGACCTTGAAGAAGTCCTTCGGACGGAAGATGAATAGGTAAATGCTCCATTACATTAAAAAACCCAGGTGGAAATATTTCTTGAGTTTGCATATCAGTATAGGGATTTCTAGTTCAAGCTTACATAGAAGATTTACCTTTAATGTCGTTGAAAACAGTTGTTTATAAAACAAACTTAATTCTGTTATAACACTCCAGATTTTTGTAGGCAACAGTTCCTTGAAAACCACAGGTAATAAGTATTCCATCATGATATGCCAATCATGACTTTTCATTCCACTCAATTTACTGTTTCTAAAGTCCACACATCTACGGAGGTTTGAACAAATCCCATCAGGACATCATAATCCTTCCAACCACTTTAGCACGAGTTTTACATACATGTTGTCTAGCTCATAACATGCTTTAGGTTTATTATTTTCGTCATACAAGTGTAGTTCCAACCGTTTACAAAAGTGTAATATATCGCGCCTCGAATTTGCATTGTCCTTGGTTTTACCCTTTACATCCAAAACTGTATTAAAAACGTTATCAAAAATGTTTTTTTCATCATGCATCACGCCAATATTATGCCAAAGCTTTAGATTTTTCCAGTAAGGTAACTCTCAAAATATACTTTGTTTGCACCAATTATGAATGTCCGATTTATCTAGAATTTCAACCTGCTCTCCAGTTTCATGTATCTTTGGTACTCGCTTACAACTTCATATTTCTCTTCACTTGTCCAAACTTTAGGCGATAGCATAGTCTTTACTCTGTTAGCTTTTAAGTTCTTTTTATCCGTTCTAAATTTATGATTAATATGGAGAAAGCAACGACGACAGTCAAACCAAGAATTTTTTTTCCATACTTTAAAGAAAATGCTCGTATCTCTCCTCCATATAATGAGGACAAGCTAGACGGCTGTGGTCCAACCTGAAAGCATGCCATATGCAGGAAAATCACTAATAGTCCATAATATAGAAGCAAACATATGAAAATTTCTTTTTTTCGAAACATCGTATGTTTCGACTCCATCATGCCACAGTGTTTTCAACTCTTCAATCAACGGTTGTAGATAAACATCAATTCCTTGTGTCGGATCATCGGGACCGGGGACGGCAACCGTTAGAAACATATATGGATTTTTCATACATATCCATGAAGGTAAGTATGGAGTAACAATGATAGGCCATGATGAATATTTACTACCAAACTGAGAAAATGGCGAAATTTCATCTGTGCATAAACCGAGCCTAACATTACGGCTCTCTACAGCAAATTCAGGCTAAGTCCTATCAAAGTGTTTCCATGCTTCACCATCAGACGGATGTATCATAGTTCCTTCTTCTGATGTTTTCACGCCATCCCATTACATATGACACACTGTAGCAGAAGATGCATATAGCCGTTGAAGTCTGGGAGTTATGGGTAGATAATGCATTCTTTTATATGAAACTTCTTTTCCTTTCTTTTTCCTTGGTTTATATCTGTCTTTGTTGCAAAATTTGCATTTTCTACGGTGAGCGTCTTCTTTTCAATACAACATGCAACCTTTAACACATGTATCTATCTTATGATACGGTAATCCAAAAGCGGACATAAGTTTTTTTCACTTTATAATGACTATCGCACATCAAATTGTTGGGCGGCATATGTCTTTTTGTAGTTTGTACAACTGTCGTAAATGCAGCTTCTGTAAGATTGAATTTTGATTTCATAGTGATTAATTCGGCGATTACAGACAACTCGGTTCCGCTTGTACACTCTTCCCACAACGACCTCTTAGCATAATTCAATAAATAATAAATTCTTTTCACTTCCTACGTTGGTTCTTCAACATTTCTAGTCTCGTCATCGCTTTGCTCAATGTTAGGAAATATTGATCGTGCTGCATCTTGCACCATATTTTCTATCGGATTCGTCAATGTATTATCATTCATCATTGTAGTATCGTCTTCTACCACTACAGGGTTAGATGTAGGTTGAACAAGTTCTCCATGACGATCCCATAATTGATAGTTCGACACAAAACCAAATTTATATAGATGTACTTTTACTACATCTGGCTTCCAATGCTTTAGATGTCTGCACTTACTACACGGACAACGAACGTCTACGTTACTCCGATTATTAGATTTAGCGAATCTAATAAATTCTTGGACTCCATTACAAAATTATTCCTTTATCGACCCTTTCTTACTGGTTCGGGGTTGATACATCCAACTGCGATCGAAAATAATTGAACATTTTCCTGATTTGCAACATAAATGTTAGAAAGTTCGATCGAACGTAACACTTTATATTATTTTAATTCTTGTAAAATTTCATTTATAAATATTGCATGTATTCGGTTTTTTTTGTTTATTTCTTTTTTACTTTGACGGCCGGTCTACCTACTTCCCATTACAAATATAATAACGTAAGCATATTTTATAAATCATTTCAGGATAAACGGGTCAACAAAATTTCTGTAGCACTTCCCTTTGGTCCCTGTATTGTACACAAATGCGTGTACGTAGGGAACAAAAAGGAAGTGCCATCGAAACTTTGTTAATCGTTAAAAGTGAAATGATTTATAAAACATGCTTACATTATTATATTTGTAACTTGTCCAATACTAGGACAAATCCAACGAATACTGTGTCAGATGAATATAGATTTTTGTCTTGTGTAAAAACGAATAACCATATAACGATCATATACAACATTTGTCGGACGGGGCCAGATTTATCTAAGGGGTTCACATAAATAGTCCAAAAAACATTCAACCTAAGTTTAAACCAAAAAAACAATTTGAATGAAAAAGCGCGCTTTTTGAGCTTTGGAATTTTTTTGCGCTTTACTAATATGTGCGTCTTAAACTTCAAAAAAAACCTTAGTTGCGCCTTGCGCCTTTTTCTGTCTACGCTCGCGCGTTAACTACATAGCGTTTATATAATATTTTTCAATACTTTCAATTTGTAAAATAACATTACAATGAAAATTATGAAGTATAAATTAGTTTTAGTTACTTTTAGTTAATTTTAGTTTAGAGTATAACTTTGTAAAATAACATTTTTTTATTAAATATTAGAGCAACAATTTTTTTATATTGCAATACATTCTTCAAATTTGTTTGGACCGACTATTCTTGCATCCGATGGTGACATAATTAAGAGTGCATACATAGAGGGACATCATTACACCGTTACAATAGTCATAATCAAGTTAATTACAACCTCTAAACAATCACGTTTACTTCATTTTTCTCAAATGATCCTACAACACAATCAACGTAAGCCCAATTACATACATGATAGTCGTTGTTTTCATGCTCCTAAATCAAGTACATAAGTGATAATCAACGATTTCAACCTCCTAATCAATTCCACTTATTCCCAAATCAATGTATAACAAAATCAACATCATATGCATCTCACAAGACAACCAATTTCATATCCATAAATAATGAATTTACAACCCTATATAAACATACTAATTAACCCTAAATAAACATGGAACAATGTTTAGAAGACATACCTTCCTAAATTGAGATGATGGAATGGAGTTTGGATGGTTGAAATCGAAGCAAGGGAGGGTGACAGCGCAACAAAGGGGAGGGGGGTTTATTTTAATTTTCTTGGGTAAACTGATTTGGGGAAGAAAGGGTCGGTTGTTTATTACTTCAGGATCGTGCAACGGCTAGCGACGACTGCTTTTTTAGTTGTTGCTAGCCGTCACCCATACTGTTGCGAATTAAGCCGCTCTTTGTAGTGTGAAGAATTGTTGCCGATAATTTATTGTTAAAAGTAGTAAATTTACCGTTACCATACTGTTTTAACTGGTATACTGATTTCAATCAAAAATGGTTGCCGATCGACTGGTAATGATATAATAATGGTAAATTTAACATTACCATAACAACTCTACTAAAATTTGTAATTTGAGTAAATTTAGTAGATTTTGATAAAGGGTATAATTAAATGGAACTAATTATCATTCAAGATTCAGAAATAAAATTAAGGGAAACAAAATTATTAATTAAATTTTACCTTGGTATGTGGTTCTAGTCACAACACTGAAAACAACAAAACAGTTCTGAAATAATGATCCGAACTTTTGTTTGGAACTTACTAAAAAATTAATTAACAAATGTTTTTCTACTTCTCATGTTCTCTCCTTAATATACTAGGTTACCCCTCTCAGTTTGGTTTATATTCGGGCTTCTGAATATTAGCATATTATGACAGAGTTTTACAATAATTTCCATACATCCTTTAATGAATAGTTTTATCTTCTAAAGTGGACATAATGAATTTAGAGGGTAAACCCATTTTCATGTCCCCAGATTGCATATTCTCGTGTGTCAGGGAAAAATAACATAAACTCATTAATCAAATAACAAATAATAAATTAAGTAAAAAATATTCATTTGACATATAGTCGAGACATGTTGGGACTGAGCACTCAAGCAAATAAGGACAGATCAATTGATAAAAGGAACCAGCCATGGCACACAATATTTGGAGCTGAGGTAATGTCAAAATCATGTTAGTTTTTGTGCAAATCGAATAGGTTTATTGGGTACCAAAATACTAATATTTTTGGTTACGTACATCCATTTTAAATGCAATGAGTAGTAAGACAAAAGAAATAGCCATTTAAAAACTGTATATTTCAAGAGGTATAGCGACTCTTAACTCCTTTCTTGGAGCAGGTTTACACACCTTGAAAAGAACACACAGCTATCTTTTTGCAGTCGTAATTAAGTTCTATATATCCTCACATACTAGTGGCAACAGATTCTCTTCCTAATATTATCATTATCATTATTTAAGATGTTGATTGGTTAGAAAAAACATTTTGTGTTTTTTCATTTTCAATACACATGATAAATGACGTGGGAAATAAAAGGAGTTGTAGAATCTAGTCCATTCAAAAAAGGGGGAGGGAAGAAGATGGATGTTGAAATTTAATAGCATATTGCTAAAAGCACCCAAAAAATGCTTCATAACACCATTACTAAAAAATACCATAAAATCTAAGATTACACACTTCGTATTACCAACCATTTTAAAGGCTGCCAAATTCATTAATTTTAATTTTTTTCACACGACGAACAACCACCGACCAACACCGTTCTCCGCGGCGATCAACCAACGAATAACAGTAGTTCGTTTGTTAATGATCGTGGAAAACATTCTCGGTCGATGATTGTTCCTGTTGCAAAAAAGCTTTATGCATGGTGGTTGATTGTTTTATGAAATGAGTATGGTATTTGGAAGTACATGTATAAAAGATATTGAATTGATTATTTTTATCCGTGGTGTTAAGAAGCACTTTCGTGGATGCTTTTAGAAACACACTATTTAATAGGATAATTCACGTGTGTAGGCCTTTTTTTTTAACTTATTACAGATTTAGCTATGCTTTCAACTCAATTACATATGTAGACATGTTCTGGTCTGGGCACTCCGAAGTCGAGTTTTGAAAACACGCCTTCGTGTGAGTTTTGAAAACTCGCCTTTGGCTTTGAACTCTTTTAAAACTATTTTAAGCAAATCAAACAATCTTACAAGAATAACATACAACATACAAACCGCGTTCATCTAATACTAGGAATATTAATACAAGAACAACAAACAACATATTAGTACGACCCAGTACAACATAAATAAGTTCCAACATAACTTAGACTCAACAAGACAACATAACTTAGACCCACAATAAAACATAGCTAAGACCCAACGATACAACATAACCACGACCCAATACAACGTAACTATGATCCATAGCTTCGGAATGAACCGTAGCAACCATGAAGCATTTCATTCTTAATTGCCACATTCATTCTTTCCAAGCGATTTACCTCTGCTGGCACCTCAAGTGCGTACTAGACACCTCTCTCTGTTAAAGGTGGATCGTACCATGAAAAAAAAAATTACAACTCTGCAACCCTTGGCGGTTCTATGCATGAATGTACGCTTTGCAATCGTAAAAGCTACGACCTGCATTTGTTTGACTTTTAGAAACAAGCACATTACATTCGACTCAGCAATAGCAAAGGACCGAACAACCCGTCATGTTGGAGTTTGACTTATCGGGGTTCTGTTGAGCAAGAACTTCCCTCAACTGAGTATTGAGGGATTTTTGAATCGGTCTAATGCGCTAGACTGCAAGTTTGGCTACGTTGCACTAAAGAGTTCTAACTCGACCTCTGCTGCATCTACTTGGACTCCCATTTGCATTTCGGACACAAATTCGACATCTTCTACGAGTTGTTTACCCCACTCATCATACATTTGAACCATGGTATCATCGTCATATGCCCAGTTAGCCATTATGAAAGTGAACTAATGTACAAAAAACCAGAGAGTGGTACAAAAAACCAAAGAGTGATGAAGAAAGGAAGAGAGGGTAATTGGTCTTTAAGAGAGGAGAGAGGCTGGTTTGAAGAATGTGACGACCCATAAATCAAGGAGTGGTGAGTGATAGGACTAATCTGTATGCAGTCCTTACTTCAAAATTGTCTCGTTAGAAACACTGTAGAACTGCTATTAAGTTAAATGTAAGTGATAGGAGTACTCAATATGCAGTTGTCACTGTCCACTGTAGCCATGATAGAGAATCTACACTGTAACCATACTACATACATTTTGGCCAGATATTTGTCAATAATAATGCTCATGTGAATGGGGACGACCCTGTTTTTTAACTCCTTTATGTAATGAAATGTTTAAATTATATGTAGATGAGAACGACCTTGTTTTTCGGTATATATAGCGGCTTCTCTGAATCCGGCTAAACCGTCATTCATAATTTCTTTTCGTCCAGCCGCCTCCTCCTTCCTCTTTCACCTTGTCAAAACAGGGAAAAGAAAGTTTAGGCTCTACCATGGACAAATGGGAAAACGACGATGAATCAGTAATAAATCAACGACCTGGAAAAGAAAGGGTAGTTGCAGGGCATGTTGTCGAGCCACTAATTCCCAGTGGATCCAACCCTATTTGCGATTGTGGAGAAGTATTGGTCGTGTTAGTTTCCAAAACCGAAAATAATGTTGGTCGTCAATTTTTCGGTTGTGAAGCCTATGAGGACCAGAAGGTTTTTCCTGCTGAAATTGATTGTTGTTACTTTAAGCAGTGGATTGACCCTCCGATGTGCGAACATGGAGTTCAGTCACCTAGAGATAGATTTTACCGATGCCCATAGTAGATGTATGTGGAAACTACCTTAGTGTGTTTTATTGTACTTCGACTTTGATGTTCGTGTGTTTCTTTGTTGTAAATCGTATGATTATAGTTTGCGTTTCTTGATATTGTAATCGTTGTCATTGTAAAATTCTCAGTTATGTAATGCAAACTATTAAAATTTCTAGAAGTATGAATATTACTGATAAAAACCGTAAATATTGATGCAAACTTAGTGTGCATGTAACGACCCCTTAAACCTAGATTTGATGAATCGCTCCTGATACGACTAGTCAGTGCAGTGTTAAAGCAGTACGTAAAGCAGATTCCCTATAGTATTACACTAGATGAGACAGTGTTGTACAGCACGTAAAGCAAAGTGTACCAGTGATCGTTCACATCATTCTTTGTTTTACCCGTTATTCACTTGTACACTACGCAGCTATATATCTCTGTCGAATCACTCACAACTCACCTCACTTCAACAACTTTGTTTCCAACTACTCTGTGCTTTACCACAACTATGCCTTCTTGGACATCTTCTTCAGACTCTGAAGAATAGGTATATGAACAAATGTGACTTCAGGAGCTTGCAGACGAACTTGAGTTTCTAAACAAACTGAGCTCTCGGGTTGGACCACCGTCCGAACAACGGCCCATCCAACCTCCACATCAAGCCCAAGTACCAGATGTTCAACACACGCATGAACAATCGGTCATTATACGGGAATAAGAAGTTCATTCTTATCAAGTACCACATGTTCCAATTCCTTATGAACATGAAGGTGACTCTTATCAAGTTTGTTGCTACAGCGGTTATCCGTTTGTGGTTGTGGTTCGAGCAAAAGGCAGCAATATTGGCCGTCACATTCAACAATGTCCATCCTATCCGAATGGATGTAGCTACACGGAATGGATAGACGAACCGATAGGCCCAAGGGGGATAACATATGTAAACGAACTCGAACAAGAGATTCGACATCTCCAAAACGTTACTGAACAGTTGCAGTTTAACCGTAATGATTAGAAACTTCACATCCCAAGAGCATGAACGTGGGATGTAGTTTGATGGCGTACTATTTTCCTAATTAGCATATGTTGTAGCCTAAGCTATAGTACCCAATCTCATGTTAGCATTTGTTGCCTCCTAAGTTTTAGTACTTATTTCTGTGTTAAGCTCTCTTGTAATCAGCTTTTTAGTTAATATTTGTTGTTATTTGGTTTATGAAATTCGCTATATTTGAATGTATAATTAAAAACGAGCTTGTAGCGTCGTGGTAGTTCGTAGTTTTACGCATTGAACTTTAACTGAATATACATGATTTGTTCTAAGTCGGATTTCTTTGGAACAAGAAACGTTCAAATCTATTGAACTATATTTTTATAATGGAAGAGAAAACTGAAGATTCATACTCCATATTTTTAGTTATGTCCATATCAAATCTTCAGAAAGTCACTTTGGAATCGTTTCTAAACCATAACTATTTATTAATAGTTTATGCAGAATTTTTATGTAATTTAAACTGCGCGTCGGCATAACACTATATCACCGTGTTGTGTGTTGGTTAGTTTGAATGTAGTTTCGTGTGTATGGTAATTTGAATATGGTCTTATGTGTGTTTTGCCGAAGGCGCGTTTTGGAAACACGCCTTTGTAATTTTATGACGGCGTGTTTCCAAAACTCGCCTTCAAAACATAAACAAGTCTACATGCGTAATTAATTCTGAAACATGGCTATATGTGTAATAATATTTCTAAATAGGCCTAAATGGGTTAATTACCCTATTTAATATGTTCTAGACAGTGGAAAACATGGGAAAAGTTATTTCCAACATTATTTCATTAATTATTTGTAAACATTTGTCAAATTGTTCATTTTATATGTCCTCCGTTCCTTGCATGTATATTATTGATAACATAAAACATAAAAATCCTTTTCAAATCAAACGCTGGCTTTGGAAAGAATTCAAGTATATGCATGGCACAATTAATGTGCGCATGTTCTTTAACGCCCTTGAGAAGTATATATGATCTTGTGTAAGGCTGTAGGCAAGTTACATGTATACATATGCTTAAATGGCCCTATATAATAATCTGAATGTATCCATACTAATAAAGCAAGTTCGATGTAATTTGATGTTGTTAAGGCAAATACAAATATAAACCCGCTATGTATTTGTTTATTTTATCACTGCCTTGTTTCTAGTAATTAAGAAAAGATAAAACAAGGTTATTAATATTATGAAAGTTAGTCATAAACAATGAAACAAGTTTATAATTTTCATAAAATTAGTCATAATATTCATAATATAGGCCCTTATTTTCCTAAAACATTGAAATAAGTTCTCTTACATCGTAACCAGACAGGAGCCTAAAATATTGGACAAATTCCTTAGTTCTAACATTCACCTTCATGTCACTGACCAGTGTGGTCCGTGTTCATGTAAAGAATACTGAACATGAATGAATCGGTGTTTAGTTCTATAAACAAATTGGAAAATGAGCTAACCCTGATGAAATATAAGATGTATTACTTGCACGTAAGGATGCAAGAACAAAAATATATGTTGGTGGCTGAAAACAACTAATGGGTGTTTGTATGTTCAACACAGTCCTATACATATACATATTAGTACTTTCTACCAACCCTTTCACATTGCAGAAAGGATTACAATTTTGAAACAAAATTCCCCGTCAGGACGTCACTTTGGAATGGAGTTATTAGTACTTCCCATGTTTGTATCTTAACATAAGTCAGTTTTATGTAATCTTTGGTTTTCAGTTGATTACATAATTTAGAAGCTATATATTGGCTATTATTATTTATTAGTATTAGTATATAAGAATTTCCGGATCTGTATTTACGTTTAGAGAAAAGAAGAATATCTGCTAGCGTAGTGCTGTTTTTTTTCCTTTTTTCAGTGAAAAGAGATATAAATATAACAAAAGGGAGAATCAAGCCATTCTCCAATGGTTCAAAAAACAGATTTATAAAAACTATTGAATCTGTACATACAACAAAAGCCGTACAAAACAATAACCAAAAGCAAGCACAAAAGTACAACAATAACAAATGGAAAACAAAATAACAGAAAACAAAAAACTATAGTCCTACCAGAAAGAATTTGAGAAAAATGTATTTTGGTTTCTAAGCTGAATATGAATTGGAGTTTCTGAATTGAATTGATTGAAAAATAAAATTGTACAGATGTTTACACATATATATGTGTAACGCTGGGTAACATTGGGTTAAGGGGAAAATAAAATAATGAAGACAGTTAGCCCAGCCCATATAACTCGATACAAGGTATTTATCTCTCAAAACATTTACAGCCAATACTCTAATATTCCCCCACGAAACTTAGGGTTTCACAAACCCTAATTTCGCCTTGTTAGGATCGAAATTGGATTAATTAAGCCGGCGCTTCAAGATTATCTTCTTTTATCAGCCTTCTCTAACTTTGATCTATGCTTTCTGATGTTATCTGACGGCTTGCTTGCTTTAATTGGCAGATTTGAGAAGTCGTAGTCTTCAGTTTTAGGGTTTTGAGCTTTGCGTGAATTCCCTTTGACTGCAGTGATGATAGGAGTAGCACTATCTTTAGTATCGTTCTTCAGATGGCTTGCCTGATCTGTGACGTTGAAGTCTTCCCTGAATCTAGTATAATTCTTCAGCGATATTGCTTTAGTTAACATGTCAGCTCTTTGATAAAAACTAGGTATATGATTTATTTGTATCTCTCCTCTTTGAACTGATTCTCTAACAAAATGAATATCTATCTCAATAGGCTTAGTCCTAGAGTGTTGTATTGGGTTCTCTGTCATGTACACAGCGCTTCTATTGTCACACCATAGTGTGGTTTTGCTCTTGGCTGTAGTTTGAGTTCAGACAATAGTGATAGTAGCCACTTGATCTCTGATGTTGCATTTGCTATGCTCCTGTATTCAACTTCAGTGCTTAATCTAGAGATTGTAGGTTGTTTCTTTGAACACCAAGATATCAGACTTTGACCAAAATATATACAGTAACCATTGGTTGACCTTCGATCACCTGGATCTGAAGCCCAGTCAGCATCTGCATATCCAGTTATGTGCAAATGTTGACTGATCTTTAGTTTTAATCCATAGTTAAATGTCCCTTTTAAGTAGCGTAGAACTCTTTTGACTGCCTTCTATTGTATGTCCATAGGATTCTGCATAAATTGAGAAAGTTTATTCACACTATATGATATATCAGGACGTGTTATTGTTGCATACTGAAGTGCACCAATAATATTCCTGTATTCAGTAACATTTAAAATGGCCTCTCCCCCATACTTTGAATAATTCTGACTGCTTACCATTGGAGTAGGTTAGGGTTTGGCATTTATCATTTTTGTTTGGACAAGCAACTCAGTTATATATTTTCTTTGGCATAGAATTAATTCAGATTCTGTTTTGGATACTTCTATGCCTAGAAAATAGTTTAGCTCTCCTAAATTTTTAATAGAAAACTGCTGATCTAAGTACTGAGTTAGCTTGTCAATCTCATCAGTATTATTTCCAGTTATGATGAGATCATCTACATATATTAGTATGTAAATTGTTGTAGAGCTATTTATTTTTGTAAATAATGAACTATCTAATTTAGTAGACTGATATCCTAATTTAATTAGAGTATTTTTCAGTCTATCAAACCAAACTCGAGGGGCCTGTTTTAGACCATAAATAGCTTTATTAAGTTTACATACTAACTTTTCATTGAAAATGTAGCCTTGTGATTGCTGCGTATATATTTCCTCTTCAAGAATACCATTTAAGAAGGCATTGTTAACATCTAAATGTTTAACATGCCATCTTTTACATAGAGCCACAGTAAGTATGGGCCTAATGGTAGTAGATTTTACTACAGGTGAGAAGGTTTGATTAAAATCAAATCCATAATCCTGAGTGAAACCTTTTGCAACTAACCTGGCCTTATATTTATTTATTGATCCATCTGGGTTCTATTTGAGTTTGTATGTCCATACGCACCCAACAATATTTTTATTGGTAGGTGGGCATACAAGCTCCCAAGTTTTATTTTTAATGAGAGCATTATACTCCTCATCCATAGCTTTCTTCCAGTTGTTGCTTTTGATAGGCTGTTCAAAGGAATCAGGTTCGCAATCACTGGATGAAGTTATATATGCTTTTGGTTTGAAAATACCACCTTTTGTTCTATTAACCATAGGATGGTCAGTCTGAATTGGCTGTTCAGATGATGGTGAGCTACTGTCATTGTCTGAATCTGATGAGTATTCTGATCTGGTAGTTTGAGAACCTGTGTTTTCTTCTAACCCTTGATTTTCTGAATTTTCAGGATTGTGTGTGGCGAGGCTGGGTTGTTGTGATTTATCACCTTCTTCAGAATGAGTTTGTAATGTTTTATTGAACTCAGTAGCCTCACTTTCATCATCATTGTCCCATTTTTCAAAGTAAATTAGGATTTCAGGTATGGAGTCATTTGGATTTCTTAACCTGCTAGTAGTTGAAATTTGTCTACTGCTAAAAGGGAACACAGTTTCATCGAATACAACATGTCTGCTTATGTATATTTTACCAGTTTCATCCAGACACTTGTATCCCTTTTATCTAGTGGTATATCCCAAAAAGGTACAAGGTTTTGATCTGAAATCTAATTTGTTTGAATTATAGGGCCTTAAATAAGGAAAACACAAACAACCAAAAGGTTTTAGACTATTATAGTCTGGTTTTATATTATACAATTTTTCTATTGGTGTCATACCCTTCAGTATCTTTGTTGGTTGTCTATTGATCAAGTGTACAGTTGTACTGAAGGCCTATGGCCAACACTTTTAGGGTAGTTTTGCTTGTGCCAGTAAAGTTAAACCAGACTCAACAATATGTCTGTGCTTTCGTTCAACTAGCCCATTTTGTTGAGAAGTATAAGGACAAGTAATTCTATGAACAATCCCTTTCTTAGCGAAATATTGGTTCAAACTTTTAAATTCACTTCCACCATCAGACTGAATTACTTCAACTAGAGTGTTAAATTGCCTTTCAGCCATAGAAATAAAGTCAGTAACAGCATTAATAGTTTCAGATTTGGCTTTCAGAAAATAAATCCAAGTGTGTCTAGAGTAGGCATCTACAGAAGCAATGTAGTATTTAAACCCAAAATCTGAATTTATAGGAGTAGGAGCTCATAGGTCAGTGGCAATTAACTGCAATGGTTAAGTATATATAGTTTCCAAATCAATAAATGGTAGTTTATGACTTTTTCCAACCTGGCAATACTCACAAATGTATGGTAAAGAGACATCATTATGCTGAATATTATTTTCATCTAAAACTTTCATTACAATTTTAGCACTTGGATGACCAAGTTTATAGTGCCAAAGATCAAAAACTTTTTTCAACTGCTATCAGCCTTGTCAAGAACATTCAAATTATAGTGTTTTCCCCTTTTTGTCACACTATTATTTTTAATAGTGTTGAACTTGTAAAGGCCTCCTGTCATGTTACCCTGTAAAATGGGTTCTCTAGTTAGAATATCCCTAACTAAGCAATATTTAGGGTAAAATTCAAAGAATACATTATTGTCATGTGCAAACTGGGAAACACTTATTAAAATTTTCCTGACCTTTGGAGCTCTTAAAAGATTGTGTAGATATAATTGTCTCTTACCACTTAAACTAGCATTGCCAATGTGAGTGATATTAATACTTATACCATTGCCTATTAAAATTGAGTGATTACCTCTATAGTCTTTGCACCCTAGATTTAAACTGTCAAGATTGTTTGTAATATGATGAGTAGCTCCAGAATCTGGGTACCAACTATCATCATGCAGAGTTTCAAGCTTTGCAGTGTCATTTTGATTGCCACTTTTGCTAGTATTATCTTGACTGCTATTTTCAGATTGAGATAAAGGCAAATTTACATTAGGATTACCATTATTTCTCTGGTTCTGATTAGCAGTGTAATTAGTGTTGAATCTTAAGTAGTAGTTCAATGCTGTATGACCCATCCTTTCACAAATTTGGCACTTTGGCCTATTGGCATTAGTCCATATACCTCTGCTACGTCCTCTTCTTGCACTACCACCTCTTGGGTAAGACTGATCATTCCTGTTGTTATTAAAATTCTGATTTTTGCCTTTAAACCCTATAGTGAAATTTATTGCATAATCAGTTTCTTGTGGTTTCTTGGCATTTATTCTTGCCTCATGTGAGAGTAGAATAGAATGTACTTCATCAATAGCTGGCACCACTTTTTGTGAAGCTATAACAGCAACAACAACTTCATAATCATTGTTAAGCCCATTGACTAAGTATAAAACATGATCACTGTTAGATACTCTGTTTCCAGTGGCATTTAGCAAATCACATAGTCTTTTAACCTTTGCAATATACTATCTCATGGAAAGATTTTCCATTTTAACACTTTGCAATTGATTCTTGTAGTGAAGAACTTTAGCAGAACATTGATTAGTGAATTCTTTTTCTGCTATAGTCCAAATGTCATAGGAAGATGAACATCCAATAACTTGTGGTAACAAACTTGCACTTATAGATGGCAATAACCAAGAACTGATGAGTCTGTCTTGTTTGTGATAATGTATATACTTTTCATTTGCCATAGTTCGGCTGTTTGCATCTATTACATACTTGGCTGGTATATCAACAGTGCCAAGAATATATCCTTCAAGGCCATATCCTTGAATAGTTGTTTCAACTTGTAATTTCCAGAGGAGATAGTTATCTTCTTCAAGATGTATGGTAATTAATTGACTCTTAAGACTAATGACAGTCTTTGTTGTTTGATTTATAGGTCCAGATTCATTGGATACAGTTTGACCATTGTCAGATGCCACAGAAGGTGTTGGATCAACCATAATGACAGGTAGATGATGACAGAGATAATAAGAAAAAATCAGTGCAAACGAATGCCGCTATCAACCAAGAATCTGAGGATTTCTCAAACAGGTATGCAGCAGCCAGAGATCTCTAATGATGAATGTACACTAAATCAAGAGGTACCTTATTCTGAAGATTTCTCTAGGCGTGGCTTTTACTTGTTTTGATGATTTTCTTGAATTCTTGGTTTATTTCCTAGCGATCTTTGCAATTGATAATAGGGGATATATCTGGTTGTTCAGATGCAGCCTTTTTCAGGTGAGGCACTGAACAATTATGGTATATCTTCACTCAAATGATGAGGAATCTCCTCTGATGAGCCATATCCATATGATGATGCTATAATCTGATGGATATGAAAATTAAAGAATTCAATTTCAGGATCTTGTAATGCCGTGAGGCAGGTTTTTGCTCCGATACCAAGAAAGATTTTGAGAAAAATGTATTTTGATTTCTAAGCTGAATATGAATTGGAGTTTCTGAATTGAATTGATTGAAAAATAAAAGTGTATAGATGTTTACACATATATATGTGTAATTCTGGGTAACATTGGGCTAAGGAGAAAATAAAATAATGAAGACAGTTAGCCCAGCCCATAAACTCGATACAAGGTATTTATCTCTCAATACATTTTACAGCCGACACTCTAATACTGCCAAGCGAAGAACAGATCACAGAGGACACGTAACCAACTAGGTAAGAAGGTCGCCCAACGAATCTAGCCAAAGTGACAAGGCTGAAGGCTTGGTCATCATGTGAAACTGATGATGCCAGCAACCCAATCTGACAGGTAGCTCTTAAAACCGGAGTGCTAGACCACACCTAGATAATCTTAACCAACAATCAAACGAACCTGAAAATCTCAACCTGCAGTACCAGCAAACGATATCAGTGATAAAGGGGGGAAGTGGGTAGGAAAGTGGGACAGATCCCGCTAACCTAAAAGCCAAAGGTTCAACCAATCCCCTCTCGGGAGGTTGCAGGGACCCTTGTGACATCAAAGGTTCCAACAAGCCTACGCGATTGGGAGCCAAAAGATCCTCTAAACGGTTTGCCATGAAAAGCAAGAAACACATCCTTCCTTACCATTCGGATGATTGATGTGGGGTTCATAGGCACCTCATTAAAAATTGCCTTATTCGACGAGAACCAGATATGTCAGTAGATAAGACAAGAGATAATATGAAAAAGGATAGAGCACAAGGATTTACTTGAGATTCTAGTCCGTCAGTTTCTCAGTATCTCTGCAAGAGAAGACGCATTACCTCGAATACCAACCAAGTTCTTAAAGTAACTCCAAACAAAAATTGCAGAAAAACCAGAGAAAAATAAGTGAGCATTGGATTCTATGTCCCCAGATCCACAACACCCGCAACGGGACGTTAGAGGAATGCCAATCCATTGGAGGTTCTCATCAATCGGAAGACCCTCGTGCAGAATCTACGACATAAACAGAGAAATCTTTGGGAGAAAGCGAGCATCCCAAATGAAAAAGAAGAAATGAAGACGAGGAGATGGAGTCCTAACCGAGTTCCAAGCTGCCCTAACGGAAAAGGGGATGTCGTCCCATCCGGCTCCACCACCATGAGAATCTGAAAAGCCTTTACTGCTTGCATCTGTTTCCATGTCTCACTAGCGTAAGACGGGACTCCGGTAAAATTCGCGGACTGAAGCCTGTGTTGGATCTAGATTAACCCTAGAGGTGGGGGGGGGGGGTGAATAGGGTTTATTACAAATTTTTGCAGAGTTGGGATATTAAAATAATAATCAGATCACAGAATATAGCAGAAATAGAAAAGAAGAAAGTAAATGACACAATATATACTCAGCTTTGGCAAAATCCTTCCTACTGCTGCATTCCTAAGGTTTCCACTCGGTAATAAAACATATCCCGTTTACAAGACTATGTAAACTCGCGAACCCCTAGCTCCTATTCAAATCCTATGCTCAAAACCCTAGACTGGTTTATATCCACTAGACCAGATTTTCCCCTAGTTTTACAGATACTAGTAAACTATCAGTTAACCCCTAACTGAATCCCCTAGAATTTTACAGACTCCAGAAACTGTTTGGATTTGGTTACAAATAAAAGTAAAAATACTGTAACGACCCTCATTCTATGCATCGGAGGATCGTATCGTAAGGAGTCGTATGGTCATGTGATATTGGGGGACGACGACTATTGGGGTCATTTCCCATGTTCACGATTTTGGCCAATTTTTGAATGACCGTTTTGCCCCTAACTGATCTTTTTTTGGCCATAACTTTTAATTGGTAAGGAATTTTGACCTGAAACCACTTCCATTGGATCCAGATGATGGTTTACCTTTCCGTAGAGTGGTCATATGTGAAAAACGGACTTACCTTTTGGGAGAAATGGACGAAATAAGGTTTAGAAGGTGAAAAACTGCTTAACCGGGCCAAATGAGGTGATTAGTGAATGGGCCATAACCCGTTTCGAGATTAGGGTTATGGGGAGGCTGAAATGAGTTAGGTTTTCATTCTATTTCAGTTTTCTAGCTGCCATTTACCTCTCAGAAACCCTAACAATGGCCTCCACCTTCTAATTTCATCCCAAATCGCTCTTTAATCAAGGATTAAGCTTAGCAACATCAAATCAAGGAAAAATAGCACCATTTCAGAGTTAGAGCTGCTATTAGACATTGGTATTCACCCAAATCAGAGGAGTTTCAGTTCTGAAAGTTTTATTTGTGGCAAAGGTGAGTGATTAGCCTTGTTTTTACACTAATTATGGTTAATTAAGGGTAATTAGTGTTAATTAGTGAATTTAAACATCATTAAATTCTGGAAAAATATTTAGAAATTCTTAAACACCATTTTAGACCTCTGTTGGAAGTTTGGATTAATTTGGTTAAGTTTTGCTAATCCTATCATTAGGTTTGCTTAAACATGTTTAAGGAAAAATATGGGTGCTCTTAAACGGGCAGACTAGAGACAGGTTGGCTGGTTGTACACGAGTAGCTGTCCGGAGATGAGCAAGAGGCTTACATGTACTATTCTCTATATATATTCTCCTTATGCCGATGTTGGTCACTACTTTGGGCATTAGTAGTGTACCTTTCTTATTTTGCTTTAGAGACAGTTTTAGAAGTTGTAATAAAGATGATGTGGAACATAAGCTGTAATTTTTGATTTTCCGCTGCTTCGATGGTTTAAGTTTTTAGCTTATGCACTGTCTCGCCTGTTTTATGTCAAGTTATGTTAGTATTATATTTTATTCCATGCGCTGTGGGATATACTACAGGTTCCTTGTTAGTTCAAATTTCCTTCTTTCCTTTCTTTGACGACTGTCCTGTGCTGGTTGGACAGTGGCACAGCGTACTTTCATTGGAAATGTCGGCTGGTGCGGGGCGGGCCATCACACTTGGTATCAAGCTCTAGGTTGTGTAGTTAACCTAGGGAAGTCACCAGAGAGAAATAATACGTATATGAGAGCGCGTATTTGTGATATTTTGGTTTTCAAAAGCTATATATACTATTAGTATACTTAAGGATGAAGTCGCGTTGCACTGGCACCACTGAAGAGATGGTTAATCATTTTCTCCTTACAAGATTGAACGATGAGCCGGTATACTAGGGGTACTGGTAGAGGAGCTAATAATGGGAATGCTCTTGATATGAGGACGATGTTCACTGACCTCATGAGAGAAATGCTTAGGGATGTTCAGAGGGTTGCTCCTAATGCCGCAAATGGTGGTGGTGCAACTGTGCAGGCGCCTAGGGCCGATTTCGTCAAGCTATGCAAGGATTACACTAGCCTTAGTGGGAAGTCGTTCCACGGAACGGAATCGGCTACAGAAATTCAGGATTGGTTGGATAGCTGTGAGCGTATCTTCGAAGACTTAGGTATCGAGGATGCGATGAAGAGAAAGCTAGCATCCCGTCAGCTGCAAGGATGGGCGATAAATTGGTGGAATGCTATTAAGGCAGCTACTCCAGAGGATCAAGTAACATGGGATCTGTTTAAGGCTCGATTCGGTGAAAAATTTATCCCAGCTGCTCAGAAATCAGAATTGTTTAGGAAATTTCTAGAACTTAAGCAGAATGGTAGGGCAGTCTCGAAGTATATTGCTGAGTTCTATAATTTATCCAAGTATGGATTATCCCTTATCGACACTCCCGAGAAGTAGAATGAGAAGTTTATAACAGGCTTAGATCAGTACTTAGGGGAAAGGCTTATAAACCATATCGATGAGACGTTTGAATCAATTATGCGGAAAACATTGAGGTCAGAGAGCCTTTATCCTAAACCCAAGACTGAAGTCGCTGTCACATCTGTAGAGGGGCCAAAGCTGCAAGCAAGCGGTGGAGGCAAGAATAATTCTCAGAATAAAAGGAAGCAGAGTCAGAACCAAGCTAAGGATGGTCAGAAAAAGAGCAAGAAAGATGTTGAGTGCTTTAGCTGTGGCAAGAAGGGCCATTATGCTAAAGAATGTCAAGCAAAGCCAACGAACAGGAAGTGCTTCAACTGTGGCCAAGTGGGACATCACAAGGATAAGTGAAAGCAACCCCCTAAAGAAAAGCAGATTGTGAAAGCATATGCCATTATGTTGTTCCTTCGTCGTCGAATGCCCCGACTGCGGCGGAGAAGGGAAAGAATGTCGTCATTTAAGGTATGCTTTCTGTTTATGATGTTCCTGTTCGAGTATTGTTTGATACCGAAGCTTCCTTCATATATAGTGACCTGGTAGATAGGTTGGGTTTGGAACCCGAGATAGTCGATAGACCTTTAGCGGTGACGAACCCGATTGGTGGTTCAACTAGCCTTAGCGTGATTTGTCGTAATGTGGTCATATCGAGTCATGAATGCATGTTTGTTTGTGATTGCTTTGTTTTGGGCTTTACTGGGTTTGGCATTATTTTGGGAGTCGGCTGGCTCCAAAGATACGAGGTGGTGGTAGACTGTGAGGGCTTTATGGTGACAGTTAGAGCGAATGATGGGCAGAGGGTAGTGTTTAGTGGTCTGCCTAGTGATGGGGTAATGTCTAGTTTTGTAAATTCCCTCGACATCCCGCATGATGAGTTGTCAGATGTGCCCGTGGTTGGCCAGTATCCGGACGTCTTCGGGGAAGTGACTGGACTTCCAACACACCGAGAGATTGAGTTCCGTATTGATTTAGTGAAAGATGCCAGACCTATGGAGATGCCACTTCGTCGTATGGCAGCAAGGGAGCAGCGAGAGCTCGAGGTGCAAGTAAACGATCTTTTGAAGAAGGGATTTATCAGAAGAAGTGTTTCTGAGTGGGGAGCACCAGTTGTGTTTGCTACCAAGACAAATGGTTCCCTTCGATTGTGTGTGGACTACCACGAATTGAATAAGGTGATAAGGAAGAATAAGTATCCTCTACCACGGATAGATGATTTGTTTGATCAGTTGAGTGGCGCGAGGGTGTTCTCCCAGTTGGATCTCGCGATAGGTTTTCATCAGCTTAGAGTGGAAGCTGAGAGTATAGCTAAAACGGCATTTCGGACCCCGTCTGGATTTTATGAGTGGTTGGTCATGCCATTCGGGTTGACCAATGCACCAGCATATTTTGTGGATCTTATGAATAGGGTATTCATAGATCAGTTGAATAAGTTTGTTCTTGTGTTCTAGACTATATCTTGGTTTATTCGAGGACAGAGGAAGAACACAAGGAACACTTGAGGATAGTGATGGAGGTGTTGAGAAAACACCAACTGAAAGTAAAATTTCCAAGTATCACTTCTGGAGGAGGGAAGTGAGATTCTTGGGCCATGTTGTTTCAGAGAATGATATTGTCGTGTACCCTGCGAAGGTGGCAACGGTACAGGATTGGTCTATGCCCAAGAATGCAACAAACGTAAGAAGTTTCTTGGGATTGGCTGGATATTATCGTAAGTTTATCTAAGACTTCTCCAAGATAGCAGCACTGTTGACTCAGTTGACCAAGAAAAATCAAGCTTTCGTCTCTGACGAAAAGTACGAGAATGCATTTAAGAGTCTAAAGGAAAAGTTGATATGTGCGCCAGTGTTAGTCATTCCTAAAGGGAGTGAAGAGATGACGGTATACCCAGATGTCTGTGGTACTGGACTAGGTGCTGTATTGATGCAAGGAGGTAGGGTTGTAGCTTATGCTAGTCGGCAACTGAAACCGCACGAGAAAAGATATCATACCCATGATTTGGAATTGGCAGCGATCGTGTTCGCATTGAAGATGTGGAGACATTACCTCTTGGGAGAAAGATTCGAGTTGTTTACCGATCATAAATCATTGAAGTATCTTTTCTCTTAGGAGGATATAAATCTACGACAGCAAAGATGGTTAGAATTCTTGGCTTCCTATGATTTCGATATCACATATACACCAGGAAAGGGCAATGCGGTAGCTGATGCATTGAGTAGAAGACATGCCAGTTTAGGGGCCATATTTCTAGAATGGAAGAAACTGGAGTACATTGCTGGGCATGATTTCAGACCAAAGTGCGAATTGGATCCAGAAATGTTAGCAAGTTTGATGATCAGACCCACTTTGATTAAGCGGATTGGTTCCAGTCAGAGGGACAATCCTAACCTATTGGAAATCGTCTCAAAGTTATAGATGGGAATCGACGAAGAGATGAACAAGTATGGGCTTGACTGAGATGGATGGCTTAGAAAGAATGGAAGACTAGTTGTGCCCAATATCAAGGGATTGAGAGATGAAGTGCTTAGAGAATATCATCACTCAAAACTGACTATACATCCCGGTGGTAACAAAATGTATCGAGACATGAAGCAGACCTACTACTGGGAAGGTATGAAAAGAGACGTTAGGAAGTTTATATCCAAATGCATGAACTGCCAGCTAGTTAAAGCTGAGCAAAAGAAGCCTAGGGGTTTGTTACAACCATTAGAAATTCCAGAATGGAAATGGGAACAAGTCTCAGTGGATTTCATTGATGGGTTACCAAGGGCTAGATCGGGCCATGATAGCATTTGGGTGATTGTGGACCGATTAACCAAAAGTGCAAGGTTTATTCCCATCAAGTCGAACAAAACGGCAACTAAGTTAGCAAAACTATATATAAAGTGGGTAGTGAGATTTCATGGAATACCCAAAGGCATTATGAGCGACCGAGATCCGTTGTTTACTAGTGGATTTTGGAGGAGCTTACAAGAGGCATTAGGATCAGAATCACATCTCTGTACGGCATATCTTCCTCAAACCGACGGTCAGACAGAGAGGGTGAATCGTATATAAGAAGACCTCTTAAGAGCTTGTATACTGGATTTTGGTGGATCATGGGATGACCATTTACATCTGGTGGAGTTCGCATATAATAATAGTTATCAATCCAGTATTGGTATGGCTCCATTTGAAGCTTTGTACGGAAGACCATGCTACTCACCATCATGTTGGTTAGAAACTGGTAAGAAGTTTGTGCTTGGACCAGATGTGACAAGAGAAACTTCAGATAAGATTAAGATCATTCAACAGCGAATGAAGGCTGCCCAAGATAGGCAGAAGAGTTATACAGATAAGAGGAGAAGAGATTTAAAATTCTCCATTGGCGACTTGGTGTTTGTCAAGATTTCTCCATTAAAGAGCGTGATACGATTTGATAGGAGAGGCAAGTTAATACCAAGATTTGTTGGTCCATTCCCAGTTCTCGAACAAGTTGGGAATTTGGCATATAAAGTTGAGTTACCAGACAAGATGGCAGGAGTTCACAACGTATTTCATGTTTCTCAATTAAGGAAGTTTGTGCACGACCCTAGTGTGACTATTTCACCAGATCAGTTGGACGATATCGAGGTTGAACCCGAGGCGGTTGGGAACCGCAGGCCTATGCGTATTGTTGGGAACGACATGAAGCAGCTTCGAAGGAAGGTTGTGAAACTAGTCAAAGTTCAGTGGGGTGATGATGAGGAAGACTGTACTTGGGAAACAGAGGAGAACATAAGGAGGAAGTATCCAGAACTCTTTGCTTGGTAAGGTTTTTATATCGGCTTGTTGTGTTGTTTTGTATGCTTTATTGTTTTGTTAATGATTGGTAGGCATGCAGGATCCTTTGTATGTTTTGGGTTAAGGAATTTCGGGGACGAAATTTCTTAAGGGAGGAGGAGAATGTAACGACCCACATTCTACGCATCGGAGGATCGTAGAATATTTATTTCTTTCTTGTAAGGAGTCATATGGTCATGTGACGTTGGGGGACGAATATTGGGGTCATTTCCCATGTTCACGATTTTTGGCGATTTTTGAATGACCGTTTTGCCCTTAGCTGATCTTGTTTTGGCCATAACTTTTGATTGGTAAGGAATTTTGACCTAAAACCACTTCCATTAGATCCGGATGATGGTTTACCTTTTCGTGGAGTGGTCATATGTGAAAAACGGACTTGCCATTTGGGAAATATGGACGAAATAATGTTTAGAAGGTGAAAAACTACTTAACTGGGCCAAATGAGGCGATTAGCGAATGAGTCCATAACCCATTTCGGAATTATGGTTATGGGGAGGCCGAAATGAGTTAGGTTTTCATTCTTTTTCAGTTTTCTAGCCACCACTTACCTCTTAGAAACCGTAACAATGGCCTCCACCTTCTAATTTCATCCCAAATCGCTCTCTGATCAAGGATAAAGCTTAGCAACATCTAATCAAGGAAAAATAGCACCATTTCAGAGATATAGCTGCTGTTAGACATTGGTATTCGCCCAAATCAGAGGAGTTTTAGTTCTGAAAGTTTTAATTGTGGCAAAGGTGAGTGATTAGCCTGGTTTTTACACTAATTATGGTTAATTAAGGATAATTAGTGTTAATTAGTGAATTTAGAAATAATTAAATTCTGGAAAATGTTTAGAAATTCTTAAACACCATTTTAGACCTCTGTTGGAAGTTTGGGTTATTTCGGTTAAGTTTTGCTAATCATATCATTAGGTTTTCTTAAACATGTTTAAGGAAAAATATGGGTGCTCTTAAATGGGCAGACTAGAGACAGGTTAGCTGGTTGTGCACGAGTTGCTATCCGGAGACGAGCAGGAGGCTTACATGTACTATTCTATATATATATATTCTCCCTGTGTCGCTGCTGGTCACTACTTTGGGCATTAGTAGCGTACCTTTCTTATCTTGCTTTAGAGACAGTTTTAGAAGTTGTAATAAAGATGATGTGGATCATAAGCTGTAATTTGGGATTTTCCGCTGCTACGATGGTTTAAGCTTTCAGCTTATGCACTGTCTCGCCTGTTTTATGTCAAGTTATGTTATTATTACATTTTATTCCATGCACTATGAGATATACTACAGGTTCCTTGTTAGTTCAAATTTCCTTATTTCCTTTCTTTAATGACCGTCCCGTGCTGGTTGGACATTGGCACATCGTGCTTTCATTGGAAATGTCGGTTGGTGCAAGGCGGGCCGTCACAAATACAATAAAGAATAAACTAAAACCCTAGTATTAAAAAAATCCCTTTTAATCACTTGAATAAGCCGGCCAACTCAAAAATGGTTCCACCTTCACTTCATTTGTCTGAACCCGATTCCCTTTTTCTCTTTACTTGAAAATGGCGGCCGACACTTAGAACTAGGGTTTTCCCAAATTCCCCAAATCAAAATCGATTGCTTCTGGAATCAGATCACTGATGCTTCGAAAAATATGAATGGCTTTGGTACTTTGATTTGGGAATTGTTGTGGTTGAAAACACTTAAAAAAATTGTGAGTTCTCTGTGTTTTTTTAACTTTGAATTTTTCTTGAATTGTTTTATGGTTTTCAATCGCAATTGCCAGTGATATATGTGGTATATTTATAGTGTAATTTGAAACCCTAACACACTCTGATTTCGCCAAAAATGATTTGATCTGATTTTGTTGCTTTCCTCTTTTGAATTCCTTTGTCTGCGTGATTTTGTGATGAACCTGGATGATTATATAAACCATTCTGAACCAATACGAACTTGAAAAAAAATTGTTGCCTTTAATATGATGTTTATTTCTAGAAAGCATTGATTCAATATTCTAGCCATTAATCATTCCAAATATCCTTCAAACAAATGGACAGTTTTGTTGATGAAAAAAATGCTTCTCTTGTCCCTTGCGTAATTGATTGTTTTCCAAAGAAAAGAATTGATTTCTGTCCAAAAATTATGTTAAGAAAAATCTGGAAACAATTCGAAATTGAAACTGTGGTCCCTTGAATATTGACTTACAAGATTTAAGAATTGCTGCCAAGATTGAATTGTAAATTAATAAATGCTGCCTGGAATTATAAAAACGGATTTGATTTGCAAATTTCAATTGCCAAATTTAACTCCATCGAAAACAGGAAACAAGATTTGATTGAATTTATTTGCAAAATATGCTCTTTTGTTCTTGGGAAATATTTGTTGCCATGCTTGTATTTATTGGTCTATGTGTGTGTAGTTGAGTCCACATGCATGAATTCTGGAATTTAAAAACCTTTGTCACACAATTTAGTCCACATGCATGAATTCTAGGATTTGAGATTATTCGATTTTGTCACTTAAATTGAATTATTAACTATATTCCAAATCCATCACTGATTTTGTGCTCAATTTTACAAAATTCTTTTGGAAAATAATTGAAAAATATTTATATTTTTATTAACTATATTCCAAATCAACTGTACCGAGATCATTGAAAATTTTCAGTTATCACTAATTCTGAATAATAACATAGTCCAATTTCTATCACAAATATTTCCACTGTTTATTCAAAAAGATTTAAAAAAAATATTAAACTCTCCACATTAATATAAAAAACATGATGGATGATAGATTAATTGTAGATAAAGAAGATGGTCATGAAATAATCGCCAATTCAAAGATATCATAATAATTATTCAACCATCATGAAAATCTAAATCAAATCTCCTATTGTTGTGAAATATACTACAGCCACAATTCATCACAATTTCAAAATCTAATAATAATTTCGATGAATTATAAATACAGTTCGTTTGGTTATTGATTTCAGTTTCTGAATGAATAATCAATACATAATTTTAAAATTGAAAATCAATTACAAGAGGGAAATGAAAGATTTATACATGACACGAGAGATTAAAAATATATACAGCAAAAACAAATTCAACACTTCTAAACTGGTAACACTTGATGTCTCTATTAATGAGGATTTTAACATGACACTAGAGACAAACAAGGATATCTTAGACAACAGATTTTTTTTAATTACAACGCCCAAGCAGACAGGATTAACCAATCAAGAAAATTACTTCCATCTATCAGAGCAGCAACCAAAAATAATTAAAGCAAGTAGTTATCAGAATTTTTCAAGATTAATATCAAGGCATCACAAAAACAGTTTCAAATCAGACTTAACAAGAGAATTATGTTTTGCATATTATTTCAGAAGACCACAAAAGATGATTCATGATTCAAGATTTAAAAAATATAGTTTATTTTAAATCATTTGATGGAATATGAAAATATCAAGATTCAATGAATCAATCACACCAGATTATAAATTTCAGATTTAGGATATGTGTGAGATTCAATAAATCAATAATTTCAAATGATTTAAAACAAACAAATATTTAAATCAAATAATCATGAAATAACAATTAGTTTCAAGGACCAGATTTTTAAAAGAATTTTTCACAAATTATCTCTAACAAGTATAAGAGAAATTTTACATCATTCATATCAAATTTGAGAGGTATTTATGATCCAGAAAATTAAAAATAATTTATTTGAAATCACTTGAATCAATGTCAAGTTTGAGATGTAATGAATCATTCACACAAGAAGATAAATTTAAGATTAAGAGGTGTGTGATATTCAAAATATCAAGAATTTCAGATGATTTCAACAAACAAATTTCAACCATAATGATCATGAATAAAGGTGAAATTCAAGAGGTATTACTGGTTCAATACAATTCAAAATATCCAAGCCAATCTAAAAATAATGAAATTACCACAACTAATAAATAATAGAATGCTGTAATGAGTATAATATTTCAAGCTTTTCTAAAATGGATTAGAAGAAACACAAAACAGCAGAGGTATGTGAAATTTCATTAAATATTCAAATCTTGAAAAATTTAGAATTCAAATCAACAGTGTTCAGGATATGACAAGAATACATCAACGCTAAACATAAAGTAAACTTCAAAACAATTGCAGACATTTACAACTTTAAATTCAAGATATGGAAATGATTAAAACATCAGAGTTTTATACAAGTGAAGTGAATTTCCGGAAAATATGAATTCCACAATTGGAATTTGAGAAAGCCCAAGAAGAAACAAAAATATGACAGCGACAAATCAAGAGAAAAATAGATAGGGCAGAAGAAGGAATAAACAAAGGAAACAAAATATTTACAAAGATGAGTTCAGAGATTATACCTAAAATTCATGTAAACCAAAATCTCCGACTTAACAAGCTTGGCTGAGGAACTGTGAATAATCTAAAGATATGAAGTAGTTTGAATTTAGTTTCTCTTTAGTGAAGCAGTTCCTCAGCCTCCTTCAGTACCTAGCATTTTGTAGAATCGAGTAGTCTAACGAAGGTTGTAAAACCACTCACAGTTTTGTTTATGTCTTTTGGTACCCAAATCTGTTTGTATAACAATCTATTAGAATCAACTAGAGTACCCTTTGGAACCCAAATTTGTTTAGTTTTTCCAAAAATCATTTTATTTCTTTCTGGGGTCCATAATTGTTCACCTGGATTATTATCAATCCAATTCTTATCTCGTTTGTGATTTAAAAACCTTTGGAATTTTCAAATTTTTAGAATGACCCTTCTTGAAGTAGTTTGAAGGAATTTTAAAATCACAAGAGTTCAAATTTTCAAAAGCATTTCTTTTCCAAAACCAAGACCATTTTTATTTTCCGAAGAAAATGGGTTTTTCAACAACATATTCAAAGATTTTTCACCATTAGAAAATTTAGCCAATGTTGTCTTAAGTTGTTGAATTTTAAATTCAAGATCACCATTTTCTTTCATTAGATCTGAACAACGGTTTTCAGTGATCTTACTCTTTTCAAAATCAGTTTTCAAAACCAAATTTTCATCGTTAAGCAATTTAATTTTGGTTTGGGACTTAGTAATTTCAAATTCAAAATGTTTTAGACTTTCATATTCAAATTTCTTGAGTTTTTCAATCTCAATTTCTAGCTCATTTAGAATAGACTCAGTTTTCAACAAGCATTGTTTTTCAGCAAAAATATATTTGAAATTTTTCAGTCATCTTGAAATTTTCAAATTCCTTTGGCAAATAATTGTTTGTGATTTCAAGCTCTATCTTGTTCTCTTTTGAAATCAGATTCTCATTCTCAAGTTTTTGAATATATTTTTTTTTGACAAACAAAATCATTTTTCAAATTTAAACAATTTTTGCAATTAGAATTTGAAAACTTCTTGACATTTTTAAGATTTGATTCCAAATGATTATTTTTGCAAATCAACTCAAGTTTTTCAAATTTTAGAATTTTATTTTTAGAATTTAGGTTCTCAACGGATTCGGTTAAACCATTTAAGCAAGAAATTAAATCTTTACAAGAAAGATCTCATGTTGAGTCTCCATCTGGATTTCCATTTGTACGATCTATTAAGCACAAATCTGAAACTGAGTTGACCTTATGGGGTTTTGAGTTGTTGTCTTCTTTTCCATATAGCATGTTGAGAGTTGTCCAAATTTCCTGCGTAGACAAACAATGGGAGATAAGGCTATATTGGGTGTCATCAATATAAGAATATAAAGTATGAATAGCACGAGAATTAAACCCCATATCATTTCTACTAACCATATCAAATCCATTAATAACAGTATCCCAACATTTAATATCAATAGATTTTAAATATAACTCCATTTCTAATTTCCAATTTAAAAAATCTATACCATTAAAAATAGATGGAATATGACTGGACTGACTCTCAAAGGACTGACAACTACGATGACCTATTACTTTAGAGTTAATGAAATACCGAGCTCTGATACCACTTGTTGGATCTAGATTAACCTTAGAGGGGGGTAAATAGGGTTTATTACAATTTTTGCAGAGTTATAATCTGACGGGATATTAAAATAATAATCAGATCACAGAATATAGCAAAAATAGAAAAGCAGAAAGTAAATGATACAAGATATACCCAGCTTCGGCAAAATCCTACCTATTGATGCATTCCTAAGGTTTCTACTAGGTAATAGAACAGATTTCGCTTGCAAGACCATGTAAACTCGCGAACCCCTCGCTCCTATTCTAATCCTACGCTCAAAACCCTTGACCTTGTCTATATCCACTAGACCATATTTTCCCTTAGTTTTACAGACACCAGTAAACTGTCAGTTAACCCCTAACCGAGTCCCCTAAAATTTTACAGACTCTAGAAACTGTTTGGATTCGATTACAAATAAAAGTTAAAATTCAATAAAGAATAAACTAAAACCCTAGTATTAAAAAGAAAAATAATTTCTCTTTTAATCACTTGAATAAGCCGACCAACTCAAAAATGGTTCCACCCTTCACTTCATTTATCTGAAACATATACCCTTTTTCTCTTTACTTGAAAATGGCAGCCGAAACTTTGAACTCGGGTTTTCTCAAATTCCCCAAATCAAAATCGATTGCTTCTGGAATCAGATCACTGATGCTTCAAAAAATATGAATGGCTTTGGTACTTTGATTTGGGAATTGTTGTGACCGAAAACACTCGAAAAATTGTGAGTTCTCTGTGTTTTTTTATCTTTGAATTTTTCTCGAATTGTTTTATGGTTTTCAACCACAATCGCCAGTGATGTATGTGGTGTATTTATAGGGTAATTCGAAACCCTAACATACTCTGATTTTGTCAAAAATGATTTGATCTGATTTTGTTGCTTTCCTCTTTGGAATTCCTTTGTCTGCGTGATTTTGTGATGAACCTGGATGATTATATAAACCATTCTGAACCAATGCGAACTTGAAAAAACTTGTTGCCTTTAATATGATGTTTATTTCTAGAAAGCAGTGATTCGATATTCTGGCCATTAATCATTCCAAATATCCTTTAAACAAATGAACAGATTTGTTGATGAAAAAGTGTTCCTCTTGTCCCTTGCGTAATTGATTGTTTTCCAAAGAAAAGAATTGATTCCTATCCAAAAATTATGTTTAGAAAAATATGGAAACAATTCGAATTTAACTGTGGTCCCTTGAACATTGATTTACGAGATTTAAGAATTGCTGCCAAGATTTAATCGTGAATTAAAAAATGTTTCATAGAATAAAAAAACGAATTTCATTTGCAATTTCAGTTGCCAAATTTAACTATATCGAAAACAGGAAACGGGATTTGATTGAATTTATTTGCAAAATATGCTCTCTTGTTTCTCAGGAAATATTTGTTGCCATGCTTATATGTGTTGCTCCATGTGTATGTAGTTGAGTCCACATGCATGAATTCTGGAATTTAAAAACCTTTTTCACACAATTTAGATCCTTCCAAAATTTGGAAACAACTTGAATTAACTCTACTTGCCTCTATGTATTTGGAGTTGTGTAGTTTTGCATTTCTTCATTGATGTTCGAGTGGTTGCTTCATGTTAATCATATGCACTTGTACATGCTGCCCACACACAGATTACGCTACTGTATTGGCTTTGTCTATTTGCTTGAAAACATTTCTTTACGCTGCTGTGACAATATTTGCTTTACATGTGTTTGACCCTGAACCTGGTTACTTCATGCTTCATACTAGACTTCTTTTGTGGTAGACTCGAGCATGTGCATCCCTACTTGGCTTGTGCTATTGACTTGCGTCATATGCTAAGCTGCCATGTATGTTATTGATTGTATTTGCACCTGTATACTATGCTTTCCTGAAATGCTTCATGCAATTGAGTTTGAACTTGAACCAATGCTTTAGCCTTGTATGTATCACATATGCCATGCATAAAACTGCCGCACCTTGACCTGTGCACATGTCACTGCTCGACCCGATCTTCATTGCTTTTGCAATCTTGAATTCAAATGCACACTTGCTTTACATTTTGTATGTCTACTTGCATATATATGTGCCATGTGTATTTGTGAAACTTGTTCCCTTCACCACTTGTGCATGTTCAACTGAGATGAAATCTGCTTCATGTGTTGTCATATATGCACTGTCCGTATGGCATTTTTGTGTTCAGCCTTGTGAAGTGGTAGCTTTAATCATTTTGCTGACTTTGTTTGTTCATTTAGATGCTGCAATGTATTTGACCTGTGCTCGACCATATTGATTATTGTTGCATTGGGTCGAGATGGTCCACATGGCTACTCCTCAGTTGAATATTGATTGGCAAGGCAATGCACATGTGTATATTTATAAACATGTGTATATGCAGCCATACAGTATTATTTTCTATCCCTGTACATATACAAACTAACTGCCTTGTGGTATTTACAGTGTTTCACTGTGAATATCACAAGCTGTCTAGACAAAGATGAATCATATCTAGTCATGAAAAATGATGAGAAACACACCAGAAATCTGAGGCAAATAAAATTTAAAAATAAAATTTATATTCGCATGCATTCAATTTTATTTCTATTGTAGTGTACTGTGTGTGTTTCATGTGACAGGTAAGCAGATGATGACTGGAATGACAGTGAGCTGTGAAGACAGAAGACTGAAGATAGTGGGACAATGAATGAGTGTATATGTGTCTTTATATGAGTCAATGTGAAAATGTATGTGTATATGAATTGTATAGAGTGATGAGTGATGCAGTGAGGAGCCGTGTATAGAAAAAGAAAATTGTACTGATATTTGTAATAAACAATTTTGAATGAAATAAAATATTATTTCAGTGTGTTCTAACAAAATTTTCTTTTCTATTCAGTTTATTTACAAGTACAAATTCATGTGAAGTGTTTAAATAATGGAGTTATAAATAGTTGTATTGTTTGAATGTTTGAATTATAATATTTATATTTAAATAAAATACTGTATGAATGTCTGTACAGTCGTATTCTATTTAAATATAAATATTATATTACTGTCTGTGATGTATATATGAAACAGTACAGTAACAAACCTATTTAAAATAATATTTATTTGGTTGTTATCATCAAACAAAAATCATATAATTATGTATACAACTACGTTATATACAACAGCCTGTGGTACTTGGTGTGAAGGCAAAATGCCCATAAAGAATCATTCGCTTCAAACCTAGCCTACAACTTGCAAGCAAAGGCAGTGCAGGTATCCTTAGGATTTCTGAGATCTAAACCCCCCTCATTCTTGGGATGACATATGGTGTCCCAGGAAATCCAATGGTGTCGATTAACATTGTCCCTTTTACCCCAGAAAAAGGACGAAGCTAAACAACGGTATGACCTGAAGAAAGAAGAGGTATGAGTCATAGCAGCAAAGACTTGCGATCCTATCGAGTTAAGCGCAGACTTCAAGAGAACCAGTCTAACTTCTTAAGAGAGAAGCACCACATTCCACCTGATGATCTTCCCCCTGGCTTTATTGGTTAGGGGGTTGAAAATGGCATTGAGCTTACGACCTCTGTAAAGAACAATATCAAGGTACGGTAAGGGGAAAGAAGCCGCCTTGAAACCAGAGAAGGTCTCAATCCAAGATGATCTAATGGCAGACAAATCTCTCACCTGCACGAAGCAACTTTTCGCGGTATTAACGAGTTATTCTGGACACCTTTCGTACTGCTAAATGAAGCTAACAAGACGACGGACCAAGCAACGGCCACCATTCGTGAAAATGATAATGTCGTCAGTGAAGGATAAAGAGGAAATGATAGGGCATCTAGAAGTGATGCCAAATCGGTGAATCTGATTTGCTATCGTAAGTGAATGCAAACCTCTTACAAATGCCTCAACAGCTATAACGAAAAGAGTAGGGGAAAAGGAACTCCTTGTCGAAGTTCCCTTCCCGCCTTGAAATACCTATTGACCGATCCGTTGATGAGAACGGAAAACCAACAATTGGAGATGAGCCTCAAGATAATATCGGTAAGGGCCTCAGGAAACCAAAAAGCTCTTAGAATCTTAATGATGAAAAACTAGGACATACGATCATAAGCTTTAGCCATATGTAACTTGACAACCACATTAGAACCCCTGACCTTTCTATCAATCTAAGACACCAGCTCCTGAGCTAAAAGGACGTTATCTGTAATCAGGCGACCTTTTACGAACCCGGCCTGAGAAGCAGAAATAATACGCTGGAGAAACGGAGCCAGCCTAGTGGCCATGACCTTAGATATTACCTTGTTAGAGAAGTTACACAGCTGATAGTTCAAAAATCCGCACACATCTGAGGATTTTCACACTTTGGGATAAGGACCAAGTTAGTGGAAGTACAGCCCTGAGGCTGGTCTCCACCAGAGAAGAATAACCGAATTGCAAGGCAGACGTCCGCTTGGATGATCGGCCAGACACTACGGTAGAAAACCCCGTTGTAGCCATCAGGCCCACTAGCACTATCCTTACTAAGAGCGAAGACACATGCCCGTTTCTCTTCCAAAGAAGGAGGCACGGCAAGGTCAATACTCTCCGAAGGGAGAACCAATCTGGGAATGAAGGCAAGGAGAGATGGATCTAAAACCAAAACTAAAGGGGAACCTAAGAAAGAACAAAAGTGGGAAAGGATAGTCTCCTTGACTTCCACTGGAGTGGAAGCCACAGAAAGATCAGAGCGCTGGATCTGGTGAAACGTAAGAAGTCTGTTCTTCTTACGAATGGATGAGTGGAATAACTTGGAGTTTGAATCTCCATCAACAACCCACTTGATCCTCGCCTTTTGGCGAAGGTAGTCGTTCTCAATATGAAGCTTCGATGAAAAGGATAATTGAGCCAGGGCCCAAGCCTCCTTGTTAGCAACATAGAGATCTTCGTCGAACGAAGCCTCCGCAAGAACAAGAATCTCTTCGGCCGCTCTGACATGGTCGAAAATATTCTTAAAAACTTAAACGTTCCAAGACTTGAGGCAAGTCTTGAGTCACTTAAGCTTATGAGAAAAGGCAACAATAGGCGAGCCAACAAACGGGGAGTTCCATGAGTCATTGAAAACCCGATGAAATGAGTGATGAGATCGCCACATACTTTAGAACCTAAAAGAGGAAGGCCCCAATTGAGAGTTTGGCGAGCAACAAAGAAGCATAGGAGCATGGTCGGAGATGGACCGATGTAGATGAGAGACAAAATACACGTACGGATGGCTGAACCAACCTTCCGAATCGAACACCGTGTCAAGCCTAGAAAGGATTCGATTAGGCCCTTCTTGGTTGTTACACCAAGTAAAAGCCGAACCAACGATGAAAACCTCAGTCAGCCCCGAGCCAACGATAAAATCATCGAAATATGCCACAGTCGCACGGCTAATGGCATTGCCTCCCCGTTTTTCAGCTTGGCATGCGACAACATTAAAGTTGCCTCCCAAAACCGATACCGGAAACCCGTAATCGGAAAGGCCGAGGATATCGATCCAAAGAGCCGCTCATTCAATCCTGTCGCACTTAGCGTAGATAGCAGAAAACAGAAAGAATGAGGAAAAACTAGGAACCGAGCATGCTACCGAGAGTAGCTGGTCGGAATCGAAAACAGGATAGGAACGATGTCTTTGGACCAAAGGATCCAGATCTTGCCTGAACCATTGGCTAAGGCACCACCAAATTCAAGGGAAAGAACAAATTTGGTAATCTCTCCCGGACCTAACATAGGTTCCAAGAGTGCCACCAAAAGGATAGAATGCTTCTTAACAATGCGCCTGAGTCTAGCTACAGACGCATTGTTACCAATACCACAAAAGTTCCAAAAGAGGAAATTCGCCATGGAGAGACTAGGACACACTCAGAAAGGCATAAGAAACCAAAAACAAGAACCAGAGGAAAGCCTACCCAACTCAGATAAGATGAAATGTGTATCGAGTAGATTTAACGATCTTCTCAAAAGCCGCTATAGAGCGTGTGCGAATGTTGCGAGGAGTGCTAGGCGCCGCTCGATGACTACCACGCGAAGCACGGATAGAAGAGCGAACAGAAGTCACACCGGACTCAGATAACTCCAAAGGTCTCCTACGCCTCTGGAGAGGAGGAGAAGCACATGACCTACCAGACCTAGAAGGATAAGGTTCTTAGTAAGGTGAGATACACGATCATTAATGACCGCTATTTCTGCCTTACTAAGGAGAGGAGACGAGACACAACCGTGGGAATCAAGGTGAGACATAGGAGCAGGGGAACGCACAGAAACAATAGAAGAAGAGGAAAACTAGGAAGAAAAGAACTAACAAAAGGAAATGTGGGAATTGCCTGTAGGAGGCAACACCAGTTGCTGTGTGAGCTTTACCAATGCGGTGTTGTCATCAAATTGACAACCGCCAACCAGGTAAAGATCGAGTAACCGGGTACCAGTTGACAATAGATGGAGATCGAAAAAATAGGAGGTCATCTCCCTGGTAAACCATATAGAAGGCCGACATAGGCACCATTATATTCTTACTACTGGAAGACCACCCATCCCACTCAGAGAGACCCCATCCATACATCCAAAAATAAAAAACACAACGAAACGAAAGCCAAAACGAAATCAGCTGAGTCACAAACGAAACAGAAACGGCCTCGCCATGACTCAAAACCGCCGGCTGGTCTGAAAATCAAACTGAGCCGAGCAAAATAAAACAGGAACAACGACCAGTCAACGTAGAAAAGAGATGGCAAACAGAGACGGGCCTATAATATCAGTCCGTATGGCCCACCAATAACCTACAAGGTAACATAATCCGAACCCCAAATTATGCCACAAAAACAGAGCCATCCCGGCCAAGAACCAAATAGCAGAACGATATCCACGCAAAATGCGGCCGAAAAGAACAGCTCAGACACCGGAAAACAAACAGTTAAAGCACTAGCACACATAACCACACACACATGACCCTTTCTGCTCATAAGCGAATATGAAGCAAAAAGGGGAGCACATACGAAAGTGTGTCAAGGCTCACTGCAACACATAAAGGGTCGATCAATAAATAAAACCACAAGAAAAATAAAGAAACATGAACAGAAGATGAAATGGCAATGGAGCCAAAAGAAGACCGATCAAAAGAACTGGCGGAAAACACAACATTATCCCCAAAAAGTAATTTATGTTCTCGCCCATAAACCACACTTGGTATCGGAACAATACACAAAGACATAGGGAGAGGAACTAAAGCATCAAAAGACGATAAGTGAAACAAGGATAAAAACTATACCTCCCTGGTAATTGATGCATCAATATTGATACTTTGCTTACCAAAAAAATCTGACCAGTTACCAGCGGACCGAGCCTCTAAAGATACGCTAACCACCATCTCAGCAGTCAACAATCCGATAGACCTATGACTGGACTCTGCTGCCTCGTCGATAAAGTCGCAACTTGGATGCGAACAAAGTTCAACCATATCGACCTGTCGGTGACACCTGTGAGCCGCACCACATAGCCATCGTGGGCTACAAACCTCTACTACAGGAGCGACATCCACTTTAGGAAGGAGAACACAAGGAATTGTCAACTCACTAACCCCCGACAGATCTTCTCCCTTTAAAGCAGAGAAAGGATTAGAGAAATCGAGCTTTGGGGCAACAAGCTTACCAACACGCTCATAGATCATAGGAGAAACAGTTGGAACGGAGGAGAAATCCGATCCAGAAACAGGAGTAGTAGAGCGCAGCCTCCGAGAACGACGAGACTTACGTCTATGACGCCAAGATGCAGCCTGTTTCCCCACTAACACCAGCCCCAAGTTTCCCAGAGGACACAGATGACCGATTAATACTGGGAGGGGTGATCAAGTCCCCATCACTGATAACATCATCTGCTACCACATTGCCAAATCCAGGTCCAAAAACACCACCACAAAGTAAAGATCCAACACAAAACCCATGAACAACCACAATGGGAGACACCTTTGATACCTTAAAGCTCAGACGTTGCCGAAGAGATGTGGTTAAATCCCTCTTTTCATTTGGCCTTAAGGAATCGAGATGAACCTTTCTCCCCCAAAAATTAAGATCGGTGATGGCTCTCAAGTGGAGGAAGATGAGAGACCAAATCTGACAAATAAAGGGGCAAGAGTTCCAAAAACAATCTTCAATAACCAAAAACCAATGGCGCAAAATACCAGCAAAAGACTGCAACGAGAAGAGCCGAATCTCGATAGAGTCTAAACCTGTAACCACAAAAGAGATCGGACTATTTGCAACAGCGAAGATCGCACTTGCAATAACCTCGAATCGTGAACATGGCTGAAGAAACGAGCCAATGACCACATTCTTCATCAACGGAGCTCATAACCATGCTCTAGAAACAGATAACATTCAATGAGAAGACCACAAGAACAATAGCACAATCAATTGCTGGAAAGAAAGAAGATAAGCGAATAAGTTATCAAAGAAGAGGAAAATCGCAAAAAAGAGAAGAGAACTGTGAAGACAGTCACCATTAATAAGACCGTTGAGATGGTTTGTAGTTAGTTAAATATGTTTCTACTAGGGTAATTCTATGCATGCTCAGACAGTAATAAAACAAGATTCAAATTAAACACATTTAGTGGATATAAAGAGTTCTTGATTCTATAACTAGATCATCCTATCGCGCTTATACATGTTTGTTTAATGTGAAAATTTAACCATGGATTTTGGGGCAAGTATAATTCAGACACCCATTAAACACTGACGGTTTGAATGAAAACCACATTAAAGGTTGCATATTTTAACTGGTTCAATATTTTCAAGATAAAAAGAAAGAGAATTTAAGGAAGAGACTTTTTGGTTCTTGAAAACTTTTTTTTATGGACGTTTGATTTCTTACTTGATACAAAATTAAATGAGATGAGAACTCATCTATTTATAGGATTCCATAGACTATAATTATAAAAACATAATTCTATAAACAATTCTAGAAATATGACTCCATGTTTAATTCTTATTTCTATTAGAAAATGTAATAGCTCTCGGTAAACTACGGTAAAAATAAAAAGACTCTTGAAACTATAATAGCATGAAACTTCTAGAACTCTAACAAATCAATTTTAATAACTTTGTTAGAAATGATGGAGCCCTAGATATTTTCACAACACCAGTTGGTAATGTGAAGGTGGAACTCCTTATATTTTAAGGAAGATTGGGTAGACAAATTTACCAATGTGGGGGCAATTCCAACATGCCCCCACACGTGCTAGGCATACATATGCCCTAGCATGTGAATGAATGGGATGACGTGGGACATTTCCCGATATGGGACATACACAAAACCCTCTCTGATACCATACTAGAGAACCCTAGATTATCACAACACCAATTGGCTTTGTGAAGGGGGAACTTCTTATATTTTAAGGAAGATTGGGTAGACAAATTTCCCAATGTAGGACAATTCCAACATGGTATTAGGGCAGGTTTAATTCGTGTGCACATAAATTCCACACTTATCACGTCACCCAATAAGATTCGTGTGTTAGGCTCAGAATATGCAACATGTGCGGGTGCATGTTTAGACAAGTCTCACATCGGGAAATTTGTAAAATAAATCTTGTATAACTATTAAGAGTCCACACTTCACATTGCCAGTTGGTTTTGTGATAATATGGGGGGCTCCATCATTTCTGCCAGACTTAACACCCCTCTTTGAACTTGATTTGGGACTCCAAGTAGATTTCTTAGCCTGAAAAAATCTTCATACTTGAGAGACTTAAAGATATCAGTTAGTTGATCATGCATCTTCATGTACTCTAGTTGCACGCACTCTCTAATATAGCGATAATGTGTACCAATATGCTTGCCTTGATCATGAAAGACTGTATTATTGGCCAAAGCAATTGCTGACTTATTGTTCACGAAAATCTTATTCGACTTCTCTTGTGATAATTGTAACTCTTTTAGCAGATTTCACAACCAGATTGTATGACAAACACATGAAGTTACGGCTAGATACTCTGCTTCACATGTTGAAAGAGTGGCGATCGCTTATTTTTTCGACATCCAAGTAAAGATTGTGTCTTCAATATAGAACATGAAACCACTTGTGCTTTTTGATCATCTATATCTCCACACTAACCACTATCTCTATATCCAACAAGCTCGTAATTATCAAAAATAAAGTAGTGCAATCCGAGCTTATTGTGCCTTTAACATAGCGAAGAATCAACTTTGTCACCTTCAAACTAGTTATTGTTGGATTCTCCATGTATCGACTCACAACTTCTGCTACATATAAAATGTTGGATATTTTACATATATCACAAAATTCCAACTAAGTTCTTGAAAAGTATTTTTTTCTCCTTCCTCATGCCTTGATAGCTTAATTCGACATTTCATTGGCGCCCAGACTGGATTAGAGCCATCCATCTTGAACTTCCTCAATGCTTCCTTAGTACAACCTTCTTGAGTGATTAGAATGATTTTATCTTTTTGTTTCACTTTTATACCGAGGTAATAAGACATGAGACCAATATTAGTCATCTTAAACTCCTTCGTCATCTCTTTCTTATACTCTTTAAGCATGCTTGGACTGCTACCTGCGAAAATCAAGTTATCTACATGCAAGAATACAATATATATATATATATATATATATCATCACTTTGGATTCCAGGATAGAGTGCATGCTCATATGGACATTTGATGGAGTTTTTCTTTTAGAGGTTCTTATCGATTTGAGCATTCCAAGCTCTTGGAGTTTGTTTCAACCTATAAAGTGCCTTCTTTAGCTTCAATATCTACTTATTCAAAAAAAAACTTCAATATCTTGTCTTCATATTCCTCGACTTCATAGCTTTGTGATTGCTCGATATAACTCCATTTAAGAAGGTGGATTTCACATCAATTTAACGTATCTTTCAATTGTTTTGAGTTGCTAATTTTTTTTATTAATCTAACAGTTTCGAGTCGAGCGACAAGAGTGGATACCACATCATAGTCAATGTCGGCTCTTTGACTATAGCCTTTTTCCACGAATCTCGCCTTGTATATTTCAAATTCTTGTAACAACTCGTATTTCGATAACATGTTAAAACGAGAATCAAGGCAGAATTTAATTTTAAATTCTGAATCAAGTAAAACGGGCTATGCCATTGCGTTCGTCTCGGAAAAATACATGAAATAAAGTCCGAGTTTTCGAGAATCGGAGTCCGTATGACCAAGTTATGGTCCGTTGAAGTTTTCAGGGTTTCCAAGTTTGAAAATCACCTAGGAAGTTCAAGTTTTGGGGTAGGCGGGAATTTTCCCGCCAAAGCCCATGTCGACAGGGGAGTCGACAGGGCTGTCGACACCCCTGGACCCCAAGTCGACAGGGCTGTCGACTTGGGTGTCGACTGGGTCCAAAACACAATTTCGTGTTTTGTGGCCTGGTGCACCTGGATGCAGTCTTGGTCTGGTCTGATGGGCCTGTGACGATTTCTGTGGTCTAGATTAATCCTAGATCTAATCCTAGGGCCTAAAACTATCCTAATCTCTATAAAAAGACCCTAAACCTAACCTAAATCCCTAAAAATCAAACCTAGCAACTAAGTGCTGCCAAAATCAATCTTGATCGTGGCCTCCATCTCCAATCCCTAGAGCCTATGCATTCAAATCGGGGTTCAAATCAAAAGGTGCAAGCTTGCTACACCAAATAGAGGCCAAATCAACATTGCTATGCGAGTTTCATGACGGATCTTCATCAAAGGAGCCACCTTTCTTCGCCAAAACGATGCATGCTCCTAGTCCTCTTGCCATGCTAGGTAAGTTCTAGCTACTTTTAGATGGAAACGGTAGTTTTGATAATGACATGGGATAAAATGAGGCTAAACATGATTATGCGAACCTATATGAACCTTACCTTGCCTCTTGTGTTCATGTTTATGATTTTAGGCCATGTGAGTGACTTAATCATGCCTCTCATGCTATGCATAACCTAGTTTAACTTGCAAGTTTGGATCTTTATGCATGAAACGCTAGCATGAACCTTTAGGAACCACTTTACTTGTGAAACATTGGCTAAGACAAGATTTTGGGGCTTATGCATGCATATGAACACAAACCCCTTATGATTCATGCATGTTTTGGCAAAACCTCCTTATGATATTATGCAAGTTTGTGGCCAAATCCTATATGATAGTATGCATGCTTATGGTCAATCCCTATATGACTCTATCATGCATGTTTTAAGGCCAAACCCCCTTATGACGCCATGCATGTTTGGAGCCAATCCCTTTTGTGGCATCATGTATGTTTTGGGGTCTACATGTAGCCATAGTATACCTACTATGTTGACTCGCTTTGCTTACGTTGGGAAAATACGATTTTGGGTAGTTAGATAAATACGAACATGTCGTGAAATCTTAACTTGATTATGACATGTGTTTATACTTGAAAATATGACTTGAAAGATAACATGGAAGTTGGCATGTAAGTATGCATAAAAACATGAGCTTGGGAATTTACCTATTAAGTTAGGTCTACCCTTTGGGAATTTACCTATTAAGTTAGGTCTACCCAAATGCTTGAAAAACTTGTAACATGTTTTGGAAACATGATGAACTTAGATAATATAAGTGTGGCCAACTCGAGGTTGGGTTGAGTTTGCAACGTAAAACTACCCGGAACCGACCGGCCTAACTAGTAGTTGCAAACAATAGGACCCAATGTGAGAAGTTGGTCATGTCGCGCTTAAGACCCGAGGTTAGACTAGGTTGTGGTGTAAATCTACCCGGACCCGCCCGGCTTAACTAGTAACCACGACAAGGTCTAATGTGAGAGGTTAAGAGTGCATTAATTAAATTAATGCCACATGATAAGGTTAAGTAAATTTGACTAATGACACTTAACCGATATGACACGAATGGGTAGGTTAAGTGGGACCGGGCTTGATTTCCTTAATGACACTTAACCATGCAAGATGATTAGGAGATGGGGTTAAGTAATTTACACTTAACTAATCCGACTGGGTAATTAGATGAGGTTAAGTAATTAAGACTTAACTAACCTAACCACGGTAATTAGATGGGGTTAAGTAATCCACACTTAACTAATCTAAACACGGTAATTCGATGGGGTTAAGTTAAACACTTAACCAATTTAAACTTGGTAATTCAATGAGGTTAAGTAACCAATACTTAACCAACCTAACGTGATAATTTAATGGGGTTAAGCAACTTATACTTAACCAATTATACATGAAGATTTGATGTGGTTAAGTGACCTAAACTTAACCAATCTAACTCGTTAATTTGATGTGGTTAAGTGAACTAAACTTAACCAATCTAACTCATTAATTGGATGTGGTCAAGTGACCTATACTTAAACAATCTAACGTGAAAACATGATAAGGCTAAGTCACGAATCACTTGAATACGCTTGACTGATTTGACTCGGTAATTTGACAAGGTCAAGTTAATTTATATAATTAACCAATCTAAAATGATAATTAGACGAGGTTAAGTTATGGATTGCTTGATATACTTAGCCAACTTGACACATGGTTTGTAGGGTTAAGTCTTGGACTTGGATACTTAGCCAATTTTGACATGATTTGTAGACGGGCTTAGTTATGAACTTAAGTGACACTTAACCCATTAGATAAACCCTAATTCGTAGGATTAGGTAAATAACCATAGTTAACAAGGGTAATGGAAATAAGGCCAAGTGGTAAACCTTAGTTAAGGGAAACTAAGTAATAATTCTTAGTCAAGGAAATCTGGACCACTTCTTAGATAGATGAGTAACCCGATACGGTAGGTCATCGTTTAAGTATACGCGTAGGAGCAGGCTATCTGATTTAGATAAAGGCTCCAGCGAACTGGGTAACGAAGCAGCGGCTTCGGGGAACGTGAGGATATTCTTGGTATCCCTCTGTTAGGTCGCAGATGATCATCCTGGGCTCACAAGAGGTTAAGGTCTGCGTTAGAAGAACCAAGAATATGCCTTGGTTGCTATGCGAGCGACCTAAAGACTGGGGTGGATAGCAGTGAGTCGATGAATACATAAGGTGCCCGAGATAGCAAGTTTGTCGATCATCTACCATCTTGAGTCAAGCGTGTACGTACGGAAAGGCAGGGAACACCCAACAGACCATAATTGCTATCTAATTATGGGTGAGGTAGGCCGTAGGATGTGGGCTGGCCGGAGTGTAGTTCTCATGCAAGATTTTCTCTTGTGTTGCCTTTCACTAGTTGAGGGAGGGGTCTCGTGGGACCATAGCCACGTGTAGAAAAGCAGACCTTAGTATCTGCATCGGCAGATAAATCTAAAGCTCCCGACCGAGTCCTGTATTTCTTGTTTTACCCTGGGACAGGACTCGGATGGCACGATGTGATACATGTGCATACAGTTATAGAAAAACGATTCACGATGAATGCGTGGGAAAAAGGGCGCGGTTGAGGGTTAGCGTAATCCCTAGTGGCCTAGGTGGTTTAACCCAAACCGAAATACGAAAGCGTGCAATAGGTAAGCGTAATCCCTAGTGGTGCTAGGTGGCGTAAGTCCTAGTAGTTCAAATGATGATTCATATGGAAGAGCCTAGCTAGAACAAGGGTGACAGTCCAAACGATTTCAAGGATAATACATGAGGAAGCCCGTACGAGGTACGGCAAAGGACTGAACTTATATACATGGAAAGAAACATACGAGTTGAGTAACCTATATATGCGATATATTAGGTTGACATGGACCATTACACGACTTTGAGTAAGGGACATTCATGGTTAACACATAACAAGGTTGGGATACTAGTACGAGAGGTGCAGAGCAGATATACATGTTAGAACCAGGAAAAAATATACATAATAGATACCGTGGGATATTAGACGGGGTAGATACCTTGGGATAGTATACTTGATAGAAACCTGACGATGTGATACCTTGATTTATCATGACACCGTGGTTTATCACGATACCTTAGTTTAGCTTGCTACAGTAGTTCAGCCTGTTACCCCGATTTAGTTTATCTATCTTGTAGTCATCTTTATGTTTACTTTCAGTTTATGCATGTCATGTTACCTTTACCTGTTTTTATACTGGAAGTAGATAGGACTTACTCAGTCTTTTTGACTGACCCGTTTTGTTTCGCCTCTTTTCTTCCGTTTCCCCCCCCCCCCAAGGTTCAGGGAGGAAACAATGCTGTTTAGTTCGGACTTCTTCTGCTTGAAGGTCATCATGGATGGCTTGGACTTCTCTTGGCTATGGCTACTTTACTGTTTTTAATTGGTGAATAATTTATGAAAAAGGTTTCATGCTTCTTTATTTCGGCAAGACAGGTTTTGATGTACTCTGATGTAAAAAGGCTTTTGACCTCATTTATTAATGTTATGAAAGTTTGATTTTACTTCCGCTATTTATATATGTTCCGTCTTGTGATATTTCTGTGCATGTTTACCAATAATGCCCCTCTAAAGCTAGTGCATTCCTTTGCGAGTGACCCTAGCGGAGGCAAGGGGTGTTACCTTTGGTATCAGAGCAGAAGGTTACCAGGCTGGGCAAAAGTTTTTAAAGACCTTCTGAAAATTATTTGAAAAACCGTTTACAAAGAAGCATTTTTCAAGAAAATTTTCTTTTAAAAAGAAAAAGGCTATTCCCCAAAGGCCATTAGCATTATCCTTGTTTCCTTGATTGAATCTCTTTTCCTTTCTTTCCTCCATCTGTAGTCACAGTGGTTTTGACTGCGACTAGTCTTTCTAGCTGCGTAAGTGTTTCCCGTACGATGGAGGTGGTTCTCGAGAGACCGTTGCAGAGTTATGCATGAAAGGATAGTAAGAACAAGGATAAAGGATACGAGCTCAGGGATAAGCAACATGTTGGTATGGCTGAGTCCTAAAAGGAGGAAGAAAGATGAACAATGAAACCCATGACGAGAGAGTACCTTTGGCATGGTGAAACGGGACGGATAGTTAAGTATCATGGAACAGGGACAAGATCATTCGGAGGGCAATAGTATGCTCTCATTTCTAGGGTACCTCAGAAGGAGGGTAACGATCTTGTTAAAGGTTTAGTTTTTCTTCTCTATCATCCCGTCGGGACTTTGTTTTGATCACCGCATCTTTTTAAGTCCGCTTCGATAGTTGAGTCTCTGCACCTTAGTACTAGTATAATAGAGGATCCCGTTTTTGTCTCAAGTCCTATTGGAAGATCGGTCCATTTATTCATGACTTGTTTGGATTTGAGAATGTCTATGCCAAGTATTGAGCTTGGAAATAATGCTTATGTTTATAAGCTATGGATGGATTCTAGGGATGAAGTGGTTATCCAGCAAGGGGTGCCATTCTCGGTTTTGGAAAGAGGGTAGTTAGATTCTCGACTCATCTTGGTGATACCCTCGAAATCTCGTGTAACCATTTGGGTTCTGTCATGGCTAGTTACCTAGAATCCCAGGATGCAATTGTTGGTAATCCGTTTGAATAGAATTCGCCGTTAAGGCGGATGGTTCGTTTCGATTATGCATGAGTTATGGGAATCACCCTAGTAAGGACTCTTGGCAATTTGATTTGGCATCGGAAAACGAGATCCAGAATTCACTAGTGAATTTTGGGGAGCTGGCTTGAGTACGTAGATATGGTTGAGCCAAGTATACTAGGGAAAGAATAAGTGAAAGTGAAACGAGAGGCGACAGTGAAATGAGTTTCACTCGCACCTTGGAAATAGGAATCAAGGAGCTACGAAATCATGAAGTCAAAGGCAGTCAAGGCACGATGGAACTAAGCTCAAGGTAATGCGACTCAGGAGACTGAAGACTAAATACGTGCATGATATCTCTTTTGGGGAATATATCCTCGATCCCTGTTTTTCTGTTGAGCTTGCTTGTAGGCTATCTTTTATGGATATCCTCTCGGTCCTGTCTCTATTACAAACCCCGTACGGAGTTTGTTTTGGTTATCTTCTCGACCCTGTTTCAGGGAATCTTAGGTAGAACCCTATGGATGTAAACATGTATTTGAAACATGTTATGGTTGATATGGTTGCAAATGGTTGCAACTGGTTGCTCGTGGATGCGCGAATTTACATTAGATATTAGCTCGACTCGGTCACATTTCATATTGCATATGCACGAGTATTTATACTTGCTTATGGATGAAATTGAATGTGTTATCATGCGGATGTTGCATATGAATGAATGATTGTGCACGCATATAGTATTTACATGACTAGGGCTATTTGCATACATGTTGGATTCATGGCACTAAACATACTTTGCATTAGAAAGATTTTTCAGGCCTGATCATTAGCATTAGCTAAGGAACATGTACACACACGTTTTGCATATATTCATATAGCATTAGAAATCATCTAAGGACAATGATTGCTTGTGGATGATGTTTTGAGTAGATGGATGATGGATGGTAGGATATGTTCTTCCTAACTTTGAGATTTCGGGGACGAAATCCTAAAAGGTGGGGAGAATGTAACAACTCGTATTTCGATAACATGTTAAAACGAGAATCAAGGCAGAATTTAATTTTAAATTCTGAATCAAGTAAAACGGGCTATGCCATTGCATTCGTCTCGGAAAAATACGCGAAATAGAGTCCGAGTTTTCGAGAATCGGAGTCCGTATGACCAAGTTATGGTCCGTCGAAGTTTTCAGGGTTTCCAAGTTTGAAAATCACCTAGGAAGTTCAAGTTTTGGGGTAGGCGGGAATTTTCCCGCCAAAGCCCATGTCGACAGGGGAGTCGACAGGGCTGTCGACACCCCTGGACCCCAAGTCGACAGGGCTGTCGACTTGGGTGTCGACTGGGTCCAAAACACAATTTCGTGTTTTGTGGCCTGGTGCACCTGGATGCAGTCTTGGTCTGGTCTGATGGGCCTGTGACGATTTCTGTGGTCTAGATTAATCCTAGATCTAATCCTAGGGCCTAAAACTATCCTAATCTCTATAAAAAGACCCTAAACCTAACCTAAATCCCTAAAAATCAAACCTAGCAACTAAGTGCTGCCAAAATCAATCTTGATCATGGCCTCCATCTCCAATCCCTAGAGCCTATGCATTCAAATCGGGGTTCAAATCAAAAGGTGCAAGCTTGCTACACCAAATAGAGGCCAAATCAACATTGCTATGCGAGTTTCATGACGGATCTTCATCAAAGGAGCCACCTTTCTTCGCCAAAACGATGCATGCTCCTAGTCCTCTTGCCATGCTAGGTAAGTTCTAGCTACTTTTAGATGGAAACGGTAGTTTTGATAATGACATGGGATAAAATGACGCTAAACATGATTATGCGAACCTATATGAACCTTACCTTGCCTCTTGTGTTCATGTTTATGATTTTAGGCCATGTGAGTGACTTAATCATGCCTCTTATGCTATGCATAACCTAGTTTAACTTGCAAGTTTGGATCTTTATGCATGAAACGCTAGCATGAACCTTTAGGAACCACTTTACTTGTGAAACATTGGCTAAGACAAGATTTTGGGGCTTATGCATGCATATGAACACAAACCCCTTATGATTCATGCATGTTTGTGGCAAAACCTCCTTATGATATTATGCAAGTTTGTGGCCAAATCCTATACGATAGTATGCATGCTTAAGGTCAATCCCTATATGACTCTATCATGCATGTTTTAAGGCCAAACCCCCTTATGACGCCATGCATGTTTGGAGCCAATCCCTTTTGTGGCATCATGTATGTTTTGGGGTCTACATGTAGCCATAGTATACCTACTATGTTGACTCGCTTTGCTTGCGTTGGGAAAATACGATTTTGGGTAGTTAGATAAATACGAACATGTCGTGAAATCTTAACTTGATTATGACATGTGTTTATACTTGAAAATATGACTTGAAAGATAACATGGAAGTTGGCATGTAAGTATGCATAAAAACATGAGCTTGGGAATTTACATATTAAGTTAGGTCTACCCTTTGGGAATTTACCTATTAAGTTAGGTCTACCCAAATGCTTGAAAAACTTGTAACATGTTTTGGAAACATGATGAACTTAGATAATATAAGTGTGGCCAACTCGAGGTTGGGTTGAGTTTGCAACGTAAAACTACCCGGAACCGACCGGCCTAACTAGTAGTTGCAAACAATAGGACCCAATGTGAGAAGTTGGTCATGTCGCGCTTAAGACCCGAGGTTAGACTAGGTTGTGGTGTAAATCTACCCGGACCCGCCCGGCTTAACTAGTAACCACAACAAGGTCTAATGTGAGAGGTTAAGAGTGCATTAATTAAATTAATGCCACATGATAAGGTTAAGTAAATTTGACTAATGACACTTAACCGATATGACACGAATGGGTAGGTTAAGTGGGACCGGGCTTGATTTCCTTAATGACACTTAACCATGCAAGATGATTAGGAGATGGGGTTAAGTAATTTACACTTAACTAATCCGACTGGGTAATTAGATGAGGTTAAGTAATTAAGACTTAACTAACCTAACCACGGTAATTAGATGGGGTTAAGTAATCCACACTTAACTAATCTAAACACGGTAATTCGATGGGGTTAAGTTAAACACTTAACCAATTTAAACTTGGTAATTCAATGAGGTTAAGTAACCAATACTTAACCAACCTAACGTGATAATTTAATGGGGTTAAGCAACTTATACTTAACCAATTATACATGAAGATTTGATGTGGTTAAGTGACCTAAACTTAACCAATCTAACTCGTTAATTTGATGTGGTTAAGTGAACTAAACTTAACCAATCTAACTCGTTAATTGGATGTGGTTAAGTGACCTATACTTAACCAATCTAACGTGAAAACATGATAAGGCTAAGTCACGAATCACTTGAATACGCTTGACCGATTTGACTCGGTAATTTGAAAAGGTCAAGTTAATTTATATAATTAACCAATCTAAAATGATAATTAGACGAGGTTAAGTTATGGATTGCTTGATATACTTAGCCAACTTGACACATGGTTTGTAGGGTTAAGTCTTGGACTTGGATACTTAGCCAATTTTGACATGGTTTGTAGACGGGCTATGTAGCGACCCAGCTGATTTCGGCCCCGAAAATCGACATAAATACCTTTACCGTAACTCATGCCGATCTTCCAACACCGAAAACACTGGATAGTATTAGGAAGAAATTAGAGGGTGAGATAAGAAAGAAAGAAATATTAGAATAGTAGAAGGGGAAGAAACACCACAACACAGAGTCTCACATCGCAGCGGAACAAAAATATAATATAGAAATAAAACTTTATCGAGAGCTTTTAAAAATACTTACAAAATCAGAGTACCACACATATCTGGACAGTTTGACACTCTGTCCTCATATATATATAATCACACAGCGGAATACCAATCGGCTAAACATCTTCAGCTCGTCTCTGGACTTCGTAGTACCTGATGACCTGAACCTGTATACTCCGGGCTAACCCGAGCATTTACAAAACACCGGGTCAGTCTGGTGAACCAGAGTGAGATAAACTCGAACAGTATTAAGGTATCACACAACTTGATTTTAAAGTTAAAATCCTTTCGAAAGAAAAGGATAATCGTAAGACCAAATCCACACATAAACATGGACGGTTTTTACCTTACGATAACCCAAAGTAGTTTTGAAATCAATATCTTATCTGATATTATAATAATGTCTAAATACAAGTAAATAGAATCTAGTAGAACGCTTGCATCTCACGCTCTACATATATAGTATACAATCAAAACCGCGGGCGCTTATTGGAGATTGGATTCCAACTCTGACAAGGTATGAGACCACCTGTCGACCGTGTATCTCTAGAGGCGAATACACTGGGTTCAACAAGAACGTCTTGCAACCCGGCCCTCACATGACCGACCACTCATTTCGCTTGAGTGTATCGAATGTATATCACCAACGGTTGGGCTCAAACCACCGTTCCCGAATGGGCAGAATCGATAGAATAAGAAACAAAAGGAATTTCTCTAGATAGGTGATTATACACCCTAATGGGAGCGACCCACATAGCCATGCTGCCTGCCCGATTTTTGTCATCTCCCCGGTTGATGAGGCTTGAGGCCACGCTTTATAATCAGCACATCACATTTACTTCGAATGCCACATCGTCAGATCCATCAGAATCACTAATTTACGTCCACAACAATACATTACGTGTTGGCTAAAGAAGTTTCCTTCTTTGCTTCCACTCTTGGTACGTTTGAAGAAATTAATATACGTGATCCTTTTCTGGAAATATCCTGTCAGACATTCATCCATACAAGTCATCCAGGAACAGGATGAACCGAAGGTACTCTCCTACCGCATCCATATAGGAATCACCCCATGGATCAGTAGCGAGAAGTCCTTGCAACCCGTGGATTCCAACTGCGACAGAACCACGGTTTATCTCTGGGAGCTAACCAGAGATTATAAGTGATCCTTCCGCTTATGGAAATCCACGGTCTTCAATGCTCCATCTCGATCATCTTATGATATCTTCACGTATTTGCTGGTCGGAATGGTTTTCGAATATACATTCGATCCCGGTCTTTCCGTACCAAAAATCGTATTGGTCAGATTTGATAGTCGGTGATTTAACTATCAAAATAAACAGTGTTTCAATCATGAAAATTCAATGAGTTCACTGGTTCAGTATTCAACACCTCTTGGCCCTTTTAATTTAAACAAATGTAAATCCAACTCTTAAACCTTTCGATATTGGAAATAGCGTTTTCTCGCTTTCTCATTAAACATAAGATTCTTCTTTAAAACCAATCCATTTCTTAGGATAATCCTATATCATATTTTCCTATTTTCACTTTTAAACCAGTTAGCATATTATCATCATATAATATTGGAAAATCAATTTAACTTATTACACATACCATAACTTACGAACACTTTCGTTCACTACTTGACAACGATATCAAATGCGTATTAATATAGAGTAAATCTATTCCACTACTCAACTTTACAATTCTTTTTATCCTTGGGAATATCGTTATAATTTGATGCAAACTCCTTTATTCCCCTTTCCTTTGAAATCATCATTTTACATATATTTTTACCAAAAATATATCGTTACCATTTCACTAATGGAATACTAAAGTTTATTAACCCCATTTACCATTATAACTTATATCATCCTCAGATAATCCTGAAGTCGTTCAAGTTGGGGTATTTTAATTACCTCTCAGACCTTGATCAACCACTTCCATATCTAAAGACAAGTACGAGTTATAATACCAACCACATATCTCATTCTAATATCAATATAAATTTCCTTTACTGAATTATTCAAAATATGGTTTTAGAAAACCTCCTTACACTTTTGGAAATCTCTCTCTCGAATATAACATTTTTCCTTAATTAAATAATCAAGTAATTCCTCATAAAACACCCCTTTTTAACCTTTACCCTTTTTGAACAATTTCATTTTATCATTCGGATTGGTTTACAAATCTTATGATTCTCTTTTCTTTCCAACTTCACTTTTACCAATCCCGTTCAATTCCATTAAATGGTTTTTAACAAAATAATCATTCACTTTAACCGTTAGGTAAATTTCCGATTTTTATACTTAAAATTCTGATTAACATCAGAATTTCCTTATAAAATAAATTAATAATAAATTATGAATTTAAATAATAAATATTTATTTCCTTTTAAACAACCTTTATTCAAAATAAAATATATTTCAAAATCTATCCTTAGTTATAGGGAAATTTTATAACTTCAATTCGATCGATTTACCAGACGGTAAATCGATATAAATAAAATAATTTACTTTTAGGCCATTTACTGCCGATTACCCAACCAATACTACCCATTGGTTAAAACACAACACAGGTCGACTTTCCAGTCAATGGTCACTACCAAAATCAATTACCCATCATGATAGTTCATATATGATAATATGAAAATAAATAATATATTTGAGGAATCCGGTCGGATCCCTCTAACCTGTTCTTCCCTGTATACAAATGGTTATTTCAAATCAAATCATTCAACCATTTAATTGATAATAACGACCATTAAATCCAACCACAAGCAATTCAACCAATTTAACAATTTAAACATGTTTATTTTATAAACGTGACCAACAAGGTAAGTTACCTTTATTGGAAACAATCGTTAGAATAACGATTGGTATTTCACTGAAATTAACCGATGGTTAATTCCAGTAGTTAAAGCAACAAATAAATATTTAACTAGTAAACAGTCAACCATCAACAGGCAGAGCACACAAAATAAAAACCCACTTTATATAAAATATAAATGGGGAAACTGAGTGAGTTTAACTCACTTTGATCTGATTTATCGCAGAGGCAATTTGATTTCTCATTCAATTCAACTGAAAATTTGTGTTCACTCCAGAACCTTCCAAATAAGCTTCATTCCATTCTGTAAACAGATGATCCTGTTATCAACAAATAACCCTTAATGATTTAATTTAATTATTAATGAAGTAATAATTAATCTAATTAATTAAGTAATTAATCCTAATTAACTAAGGATTACACTAATTACTTTGATTTTAAGGTTAACCAGGCTGGTTCGCAAACTAATTTCCTTAATCATATTATAGTTATTCAAATAAGTGCTTCACTAATCTTGTATTAAAATGTTTAACCTCTTCACTTAAATTATAAAAACACTAATTACTCCACGTTTTAACACTGACGGGCCAGCAAATCTTCAATATGGTCTGCACCACAAATAGGCTGATAACCCAACTTAAACAAATCTGACACCATTTTATTTAACCCCTAAATATTAATTACCTAACTTGATATGGGTTTAGTGTCTAAAGTCAATATACACATTACGTTATCAAAAAGGATAAGTCGATTAAGTTTTTTTTTGTTTTTACGTTAATCCTTACTTAGGAAAAACAGACCTATTCTTTCTGTATTGTCTTCACTTCCAAGCTTGAAACGGTGGTTAACCGGTTGGCATCACGAATGGGAAGAAACGAACCAACTGTCTTCTTTGATTCTATCCCATTTTCAATGGTACCAAACACGTACTGTTGCTCCCAAAGGAAACCTGTTTCTCTACCATCGAACCATGCATTCCACCCTCTTTTTTTTTTTTTTTTTTTTCTTTTTTTCTTTTTCTTTTCAATGTTTGTTCACACCTGCCGCTTCACTTGAAAGCTCTCCGCACTTCACCTTCCCACTCTTCTTTGCTAAGCCCTTCTTTGGTGCTCCACTTCCTGAACGTCAGCTTCCCCAGACCAACGTACCATGACCACAATTCATCCATACAAACAAACCCGCCCACTACACCATCGTTTCAGTTCCTTCTACCGTGCATTGGCCTCCTACCTAACACCATACCTAGTCACCTCCGCTGGAAACGCCTCAGACGACTCACGCCGTTCTCCACTGACGTCGACGCGATCTGGTCCTCCATCCTCTCCGCAAATGCACACCACCGTGCTCCGTCCCATTCCCAGAACAAAGCTCGCCGAACCTCCAGTAGATGTTGACCTCAGAACCATCCGTAGTCCTTGGCTAGAGGAACCCTAGGAGAATGATTTCAGGATTTTATGGGATGCATTCGAATTGTTGAATTTATTTTGTTGGAGGAAACAAATGAGTTTCGCCATTTCTGGAAATGTAGAAAAACAGTGGAGATGAAGCCTTTATATAGCGTGATAATGCCGTGGAGACCATGGTGCTTAGGGTGTAGGCACTGTAGCATAGCTGTGTGATGGGAAAGATTTTAACACCCTTTGTCGGCACGGTTTGAAGAATTTGCGACCAAGCAATCAGAAATTTGGTACGGAATAAAGTAAAATGTGTGAGGCGCAAGTCACCTTAACAAAGTTTGGCATGTTAGGCAGCGTACGCAAGTTAAAAGAACGGCAGTTGGATGGTTTAAATATGCATTGCTTCTCCTTTTATAAAGAGTATAGTATGAATTAAATGTTATTCAATTATAACGATACTTGCGTATGAGATATCGTGTTAAAAACCACCACAAACGATTTCTGTTTTCTGGTAAAAAGGCTTATCTTAATGTAAAAAGTTATTCCGGATCCAATGTGACAAGTTTCATCGAAATCCGAGGTCGTATGAAAAAATTTCCTTTATGAAACCGGAAATGAACACGCTTTTAATTTTTCCACGGTCACTAGATAAATCAAATCCACTTGAAACTGCGAACATTGACAATAACTTTTCGATACGAACCCAACGACACTAATTTCGTCGCATTCTGAGACTGTTGCCCCGGTAGGCTGTTTTTACCCTGAACCGCCTTACCCTTTTTAACGCTAAATTTCTCGATCTCTAAAAATAACAAACTATATACTTATTCTGACTCTAATCGACGATACGAACTCAACGGAACTGGTTTCGTGGCCTAATTCGATCGTCTGCTCAAGTTACACTCAAATACCTCTTTATTTATTTAAATACGTGCTATAGAAATTGAACGGGCGTTTACGGCTACCGTGGTCACCTACGATATCGGTTTTCCACGCAATTCACCACCGCACAATAATTTAGCGATACGGTTCCAATGAAACTGATCTCGTCGAAATCTGAGTCCGTTTGCAAAAATGGTTATTTTAAAGGCCTATAATTAAATAACGATTTTCCATAGCGACTATTTCAAATTTTGTTTTGGCCATAACTATCAAACTGTAACACGAAATCTGGATTTTTCTCTTTCATATGAAAATTATTGTCAATACGGTCCCAACGTGTCTTGTTTCACAGAAATCCAACTATATCGAATCCTGTATATCCATTTGAAGTTCAAAACCAAATATTACGAACTGCAGCGCTATTTTTGAGCTCGTTTTTATAATATATATAAATTATAAATTTCAACTTCGTTTCAATAACGAATTAAGTATTAAATTCCATTAATATTCCCAATATAATATTTAAACTAATTTAAATATTCAGATTCAAATGGTCGAAAAACACGGGTCGTTACATTCTTCCCCCCTTAAAATAATTTCGTCCTCGAAATTGCTAAGGTAAGAAAGAGCGTTATAAACTCATTAACTTCTAAATCCATTTTATTTTTAAAACAAAACCAATTCAATATAGTAAAGAAATATTTTCAAAAATTTCAAAAATTTTCTAACACATTAAATTCGCGGAAAAATTTGGCAGAGTCTCCCCTGCACAGAGTGACATCTGCGATATCGCAGGAACAAATAATATATATATATCGACCAACGGTCGGAAAAACAAAAACCAAAACCCAAAATGTTATATTTTCGCATAGGCGTACCTTTACGAGCGCTATTGGGTATACTGGTTCAATTTATGCGATATATGTAGTCAAACTTATCCTCATATCCTTTAGCTCCCTGTACTCACCTCAATATCATGTTAGTAACCAATACGTGAATTTTGAAATATCATTTCAATTAATCAACAAGTTCAACTACAAAAATTTTCAAATCCAAGCACGTAGCCTCATTTATTATCAAACACAAGGTTAAATTAATCCTTAATTCATACATGATTCCATTCAAATTACCATTCTGGAATTCACTTCCTGAGTTTCCTAGTTCATTCAACCCTTGATGAATATATATAACCCATCTAACAGACAACAAGCAATGCACAACAATGCACAGTCAACCCAACCAAATCATTCAATTTATCTTAACTTCAATTTATATCCAATATTAATGTTTACATTTATCCACTTGGGTTTAATATCAATCGATTTATATCATGTTGACATTCACTCCATTATTATTAATTAAATTCTAAGTTCCAATTTATCTTATTAATTCCAATTCCGATTTTTATTAATCTCATTTATTAACTTCACAATGAGATTATCTGGCTATATTAAACCATTCAAATTTTAAATTCAATTTGAATTTCATTCAAATCATTTAAACACACGAATATCTCAATAATTGTATAGATTATTACTTTCTATACAAAATATAATTTTGGGTAAAATTATATCATTTACCCTCTTTTCAAAACACTATTGTATCCATCGTCAGTCCTATGCTTCTCAACACTTGAACTGATCAACAAACACAATATAAAACATTTATAGCATTTACAAATACGCTCTCATATATATGCACTCAGTCTCGATATAGGGTATTATTAACCCCATCTCTATTGAGTTACACCACAGAGCCAAGGTTATAACTAAACCAATAGCTCTGATACCACTGTAGCGACCCAGCTGATTTCGGCCCCGAAAATCGACATAAATACCTTTACCGTAACTCATGCCGATCTTCCAACACCGAAAACACTGGATAGTATTAGGAAGAAATTAGAGGGTGAGATAAGAAAGAAAGAAATATTAGAATAGTAGAAGGGGAAGAAACACCACAACACAGAGTCTCACATCGCAGCGGAACAAAAATATAATATAGAAATAAAACTTTATCGAGAGCTTTTAAAAATACTTACAAAATCAGAGTACCACACATATCTGGACAGTTTGACACTCTGTCCTCATATATATATAATCACACAGCGGAATACCAATCGGCTAAACATCTTCAGCTCGTCTCTGGACTTCGTAGTACCTGATGACCTGAACCTGTATACTCCGGGCTAACCCGAGCATTTACAAAACACCGGGTCAGTCTGGTGAACCAGAGTGAGATAAACTCGAACAGTATTAAGGTATCACACAACTTGATTTTAAAGTTAAAATCCTTTCGAAAGAAAAGGATAATCGTAAGACCAAATCCACACATAAACATGGACGGTTTTTACCTTACGATAACCCAAAGTAGTTTTGAAATCAATATCTTATCTGATATTATAATAATGTCTAAATACAAGTAAATAGAATCTAGTAGAACGCTTGCATCTCACGCTCTACATATATAGTATACAATCAAAACCGCGGGCGCTTATTGGAGATTGGATTCCAACTCTGACAAGGTATGAGACCACCTGTCGACCGTGTATCTCTAGAGGCGAATACACTGGGTTCAACAAGAACGTCTTGCAACCCGGCCCTCACATGACCGACCACTCATTTCGCTTGAGTGTATCGAATGTATATCACCAACGGTTGGGCTCAAACCACCGTTCCCGAATGGGCAGAATCGATAGAATAAGAAACAAAAGGAATTTCTCTAGATAGGTGATTATACACCCTAATGGGAGCGACCCACATAGCCATGCTGCCTGCCCGATTTTTGTCATCTCCCCGGTTGATGAGGCTTGAGGCCACGCTTTATAATCAGCACATCACATTTACTTCGAATGCCACATCGTCAGATCCATCAGAATCACTAATTTACGTCCACAACAATACATTACGTGTTGGCTAAAGAAGTTTCCTTCTTTGCTTCCACTCTTGGTACGTTTGAAGAAATTAATATACGTGATCCTTTTCTGGAAATATCCTGTCAGACATTCATCCATACAAGTCATCCAGGAACAGGATGAACCGAAGGTACTCTCCTACCGCATCCATATAGGAATCACCCCATGGATCAGTAGCGAGAAGTCCTTGCAACCCGTGGATTCCAACTGCGACAGAACCACGGTTTATCTCTGGGAGCTAACCAGAGATTATAAGTGATCCTTCCGCTTATGGAAATCCACGGTCTTCAATGCTCCATCTCGATCATCTTATGATATCTTCACGTATTTGCTGGTCGGAATGGTTTTCGAATATACATTCGATCCCGGTCTTTCCGTACCAAAAATCGTATTGGTCAGATTTGATAGTCGGTGATTTAACTATCAAAATAAACAGTGTTTCAATCATGAAAATTCAATGAGTTCACTGGTTCAGTATTCAACACCTCTTGGCCCTTTTAATTTAAACAAATGTAAATCCAACTCTTAAACCTTTCGATATTGGAAATAGCGTTTTCTCGCTTTCTCATTAAACATAAGATTCTTCTTTAAAACCAATCCATTTCTTAGGATAATCCTATATCATATTTTCCTATTTTCACTTTTAAACCAGTTAGCATATTATCATCATATAATATTGGAAAATCAATTTAACTTATTACACATACCATAACTTACGAACACTTTCGTTCACTACTTGACAACGATATCAAATGCGTATTAATATAGAGTAAATCTATTCCACTACTCAACTTTACAATTCTTTTTATCCTTGGGAATATCGTTATAATTTGATGCAAACTCCTTTATTCCCCTTTCCTTTGAAATCATCATTTTACATATATTTTTACCAAAAATATATCGTTACCATTTCACTAATGGAATACTAAAGTTTATTAACCCCATTTACCATTATAACTTATATCATCCTCAGATAATCCTGAAGTCGTTCAAGTTGGGGTATTTTAATTACCTCTCAGACCTTGATCAACCACTTCCATATCTAAAGACAAGTACGAGTTATAATACCAACCACATATCTCATTCTAATATCAATATAAATTTCCTTTACTGAATTATTCAAAATATGGTTTTAGAAAACCTCCTTACACTTTTGGAAATCTCTCTCTCGAATATAACATTTTTCCTTAATTAAATAATCAAGTAATTCCTCATAAAACACCCCTTTTTAACCTTTACCCTTTTTGAACAATTTCATTTTATCATTCGGATTGGTTTACAAATCTTATGATTCTCTTTTCTTTCCAACTTCACTTTTACCAATCCCGTTCAATTCCATTAAATGGTTTTTAACAAAATAATCATTCACTTTAACCGTTAGGTAAATTTCCGATTTTTATACTTAAAATTCTGATTAACATCAGAATTTCCTTATAAAATAAATTAATAATAAATTATGAATTTAAATAATAAATATTTATTTCCTTTTAAACAACCTTTATTCAAAATAAAATATATTTCAAAATCTATCCTTAGTTATAGGGAAATTTTATAACTTCAATTCGATCGATTTACCAGACGGTAAATCGATATAAATAAAATAATTTACTTTTAGGCCATTTACTGCCGATTACCCAACCAATACTACCCATTGGTTAAAACACAACACAGGTCGACTTTCCAGTCAATGGTCACTACCAAAATCAATTACCCATCATGATAGTTCATATATGATAATATGAAAATAAATAATATATTTGAGGAATCCGGTCGGATCCCTCTAACCTGTTCTTCCCTGTATACAAATGGTTATTTCAAATCAAATCATTCAACCATTTAATTGATAATAACGACCATTAAATCCAACCACAAGCAATTCAACCAATTTAACAATTTAAACATGTTTATTTTATAAACGTGACCAACAAGGTAAGTTACCTTTATTGGAAACAATCGTTAGAATAACGATTGGTATTTCACTGAAATTAACCGATGGTTAATTCCAGTAGTTAAAACAACAAATAAATATTTAACTAGTAAACAGTCAACCATCAACAGGCAGAGCACACAAAATAAAAACCCACTTTATATAAAATATAAATGGGGAAACTGAGTGAGTTTAACTCACTTTGATCTGATTTATCGCAGAGGCAATTTGATTTCTCATTCAATTCAACTGAAAATTTGTGTTCACTCCAGAACCTTCCAAATAAGCTTCATTCCATTCTGTAAACAGATGATCCTGTTATCAACAAATAACCCTTAATGATTTAATTTAATTATTAATGAAGTAATAATTAATCTAATTAATTAAGTAATTAATCCTAATTAACTAAGGATTACACTAATTACTTTGATTTTAAGGTTAACCAGGCTGGTTCGCAAACTAATTTCCTTAATCATATTATAGTTATTCAAATAAGTGCTTCACTAATCTTGTATTAAAATGTTTAACCTCTTCACTTAAATTATAAAAACACTAATTACTCCACGTTTTAACACTGACGGGCCAGCAAATCTTCAATATGGTCTGCACCACAAATAGGCTGATAACCCAACTTAAACAAATCTGACACCATTTTATTTAACCCCTAAATATTAATTACCTAACTTGATATGGGTTTAGTGTCTAAAGTCAATATACACATTACGTTATCAAAAAGGATAAGTCGATTAAGTTTTTTTTTGTTTTTACGTTAATCCTTACTTAGGAAAAACAGACCTATTCTTTCTGTATTGTCTTCACTTCCAAGCTTGAAACGGTGGTTAACCGGTTGGCATCACGAATGGGAAGAAACGAACCAACTGTCTTCTTTGATTCTATCCCATTTTCAATGGTACCAAACACGTACTGTTGCTCCCAAAGGAAACCTGTTTCTCTACCATCGAACCATGCATTCCACCCTCTTTTTTTTTTCTTTTTTTTTTTTCTCTTTTTTTCTTTTTCTTTTCAATGTTTGTTCACACCTGCCGCTTCACTTGAAAGCTCTCCGCACTTCACCTTCCCACTCTTCTTTGCTAAGCCCTTCTTTGGTGCTCCACTTCCTGAACGTCAGCTTCCCCAGACCAACGTACCATGACCACAATTCATCCATACAAACAAACCCGCCCACTACACCATCGTTTCAGTTCCTTCTACCGTGCATTGGCCTCCTACCTAACACCATACCTAGTCACCTCCGCTGGAAACGCCTCAGACGACTCACGCCGTTCTCCACTGACGTCGACGCGATCTGGTCCTCCATCCTCTCCGCAAATGCACACCACCGTGCTCCGTCCCATTCCCAGAACAAAGCTCGCCGAACCTCCAGTAGATGTTGACCTCAGAACCATCCGTTGTCCTTGGCTAGAGGAACCCTAGGAGAATGATTTCAGGATTTTATGGGATGCATTCGAATTGTTGAATTTATTTTGTTGGAGGAAACAAATGAGTTTCGCCATTTCTGGAAATGTAGAAAAACAGTGGAGATGAAGCCTTTATATAGCGTGATAATGCCGTGGAGACCATGGTGTTTAGGGTGTAGGCACTGTAGCATAGCTGTGTGATGGGAAAGATTTTAACACCCTTTGTCGGCACGGTTTGAAGAATTTGCGACCAAGCAATCAGAAATTTGGTACGGAATAAAGTAAAATGTGTGAGGCGCAAGTCACCTTAACAAAGTTTGGCATGTTAGGCAGCGTACGCAAGTTAAAAGAACGGCAGTTGGATGGTTTAAATATGCATTGCTTCTCCTTTTATAAAGAGTATAGTATGAATTAAATGTTATTCAATTATAACGATACTTGCGTATGAGATATCGTGTTAAAAACCACCACAAACGATTTCTGTTTTCTGGTAAAAAGGCTTATCTTAATGTAAAAAGTTATTCCGGATCCAATGTGACAAGTTTCATCGAAATCCGAGGTCGTATGAAAAAATTTCCTTTATGAAACCGGAAATGAACACGCTTTTAATTTTTCCACGGTCACTAGATAAATCAAATCCACTTGAAACTGCGAACATTGACAATAACTTTTCGATACGAACCCAACGACACTAATTTCGTCGCATTCTGAGACTGTTGCCCCGGTAGGCTGTTTTTACCCTGAACCGCCTTACCCTTTTTAACGCTAAATTTCTCGATCTCTAAAAATAACAAACTATATACTTATTCTGACTCTAATCGACGATACGAACTCAACGGAACTGGTTTCGTGGCCTAATTCGATCGTCTGCTCAAGTTACACTCAAATACCTCTTTATTTATTTAAATACGTGCTATAGAAATTGAACGGGCGTTTACGGCTACCGTGGTCACCTACGATATCGGTTTTCCACGCAATTCACCACCGCACAATAATTTAGCGATACGGTTCCAATGAAACTGATCTCGTCGAAATCTGAGTCCGTTTGCAAAAATGGTTATTTTAAAGGCCTATAATTAAATAACGATTTTCCATAGCGACTATTTCAAATTTTGTTTTGGCCATAACTATCAAACTGTAACACGAAATCTGGATTTTTCTCTTTCATATGAAAATTATTGTCAATACGGTCCCAACGTGTCTTGTTTCACAGAAATCCAACTATATCGAATCCTGTATATCCATTTGAAGTTCAAAACCAAATATTACGAACTGCAGCGCTATTTTTGAGCTCGTTTTTATAATATATATAAATTATAAATTTCAACTTCGTTTCAATAACGAATTAAGTATTAAATTCCATTAATATTCCCAATATAATATTTAAACTAATTTAAATATTCAGATTCAAATGGTCGAAAAACACGGGTCGTTACAGGCTAAGTTATGAACTTAAGTGACACTTAACCCATTAGATAAACCCTAATTCGGAGGATTAGGTAAATAACCATAGTTAACAAGGGTAATGGAAATAAGGCCAAGTGGTAAACCTTAGTTAAGGGAAACTAAGTAATAATTCTTAGTCAAGGAAATCTGGACCACTTCTTAGATAGATGAGTAACCCGATACGGTAGGTCATCGTTTAAGTATACGCGTAGGAGCAGGCTATCTGATTTAGATAAAGGCTCCAGCGAACTGGGTAACGAAGCAGCGGCTTCGGGGAACGTGAGGATATTCTTGGTATCCCTCTGTGAGGTCGCAGATGATCATCCTGGGCTCACAAGAGGTTAAGGTCTGCGTTAGAAGAACCAAGAATATGCCTTGGTTGCTATGCGAGCGACCTAAAGACTGGGGTGGATAGCAGTGAGTCGATGAATACATAAGGTGCCCGAGATAGCAAGTTTGTCGATCATCTACCATCTTGAGTCAAGCGTGTACGTACGGAAAGGCAGGGAACACCCAACAGACCATAATTGCTATCTAATTATGGGTGAGGTAGGCCGTAGGATGTGGGCTGGCCGGAGTGTAGTTCTCATGCAAGATTTTCTCTTGTGTTGCCTTTCACTAGTTGAGGGAGGGGTCTCGTGGGACCATAGCCACGTGTAGAAAAGCAGACCTTAGTATCTGCATCGGCAGATAAATCTAAAGCTCCCGACCGAGTCCTGTATTTCTTGTTTTACCCTGGGACAGGACTCGGATGGCACGATGTGATACATGTGCATACAGTTATAGAAAAACGATTCACGATGAATGCGTGGGAAAAAGGGCGCGGTTGAGGGTTAGCGTAATCCCTAGTGGCCTAGGTGGTTTAACCCAAACCGAAATACGAAAGCGTGCAATAGGTAAGCGTAATCCCTAGTGGTGCTAGGTGGCGTAAGTCCTAGTAGTTCAAACGATGATTCATATGGAAGAGCCTAGCTAGAACAAGGGTGACAGTCCAAACGATTTCAAGGATAATACATGAGGAAGCCCGTATGAGGTACGGCAAAGGACTGAACTTATATACATGGAAAGAAACATACGAGTTGAGTAACCTATATATGCGATATATTAGGTTGACATGGACCATTACACGACTTTGAGTAAGGGACATTCATGGTTAACACATAACAAGGTTGGGATACTAGTACGAGAGGTGCAGAGCAGATATACATGTTAGAACCAGGAAAAAATATACATAATAGATACCGTGGGATATTAGACGGGGTAGATACCTTGGGATAGTATACTTGATAGAAACCTGACGATGTGATACCTTGATTTATCATGACACCGTGGTTTATCACGATACCTTAGTTTAGCTTGCTACAGTAGTTCAGCCTGTTACCCCGATTTAGTTTATCTATCTTGTAGTCATCTTTATGTTTACTTTCAGTTTATGCATGTCATGTTACCTTTACCTGTTTTTATACTGGAAGTAGATAGGACTTATCAGTCTTTTTGACTGACCCGTTTTGTTTCGCCTCTTTTCTTCCATTTCCCCCCAGGTTTCAGGGAGGAAACAATGCTGTTTAGTTCGGACTTCTTCTGCTTGAAGGTCATCATGGATGGCTTGGACTTCTCTTGGCTATGGCTACTTTACTGTTTTTAATTGGGGAATAATTTATGAAAAAGGTTTCATGCTTCTTTATTTCGGCAAGACAGGTTTTGATGTACTCTGATGTAAAAAGGCTTTTGACCTCATTTATTAATGTTATGAAAGTTTGATTTTACTTCCGCTATTTATATATGTTCTGTCTTGTGATATTTCTGTGCATGTTTACCAATAATGCCCCTCTAAAGCTAGTGCATTCCTTTGCGAGTGACCCTAGCGGAGGCAAGGGGTGTTACAATTCTCCTTTAGCATTTTTATTCCCTTTGTACACCCACTTCACACCAATTATCTTGTTTCCTTTTGGAAGTGAAGCTAACTCTTATGTGTCATTCTTCTTAATGGCTTTGATTTTTTTCGTCCATAACATTTTTCGGACTCTTCTTTTACATATCTACTTGGAAGTTTATAAGCTCACAATCCGCAAATAGACGAAAGAGAGTAAGATTGTATTGATTATCTATTACCTCATAAATTTCTTGAAGACTTTTAAAATGTGAACCCTTTCACTTGAGCTGTCATCTTCTTAATAATTTATGGTTAGTGAAATTAGTAGGGAAGTGAGCTCTTCTCTTGATTGTTCATTCTTTGATTATTGTGTTTCATTTCCTTCGAAGTATGGGAAGAAGTTGTAATTTTCATTATGTGATCTCCAATTTTATTCTCCTTCTTCATCAAACACAACATCTTGATTAATTATTATTTTCCTCGTATTAAGATTGTAAAGCTTATAGCCTTTAGAATTGACGTCATAACCAATGAAAATATACTTCTCGCTTTTGTTATCCACTTTGCTTCATTTCTCATCAAGCTCATGTACATGAGTTACGCTTCCAAAGATCCTTATATGAGAAATACCAGGCTTTCTTCCACATATATGATTGCTTGCACCCCTATCTAGGTACCATTGATTTTCCTTCTCTTTTTTATTTTTTTATGAGCTAGTAATAATGTACCATTCTCTTGACTTTTTTCTTCAATGTAATTGGTCTTTTTTTCAAGTTTATCATTTCTTAGAACTCTACATTCGAAAGCATAATATCTGAATTTCTCACAATTATAGCATTTAATGCTTGACTTATCATACCGTCAATTTCCTCTCATGACCTCTTATTGATCCTTGTATCCTTTTAATGTTTGTTACTACTGTTGTTTTTATTGTTGGGTCTGTAACCTCTTCATGTCCATATCCACGACCTCTTCCTCATTCTTGACCACAATCTCATCTTTGTTAGCTTTGATTTTTTTTGAATCAATTTTTATTTTAAGAACATATTCCATGGTCTCTTATTTTTTTTTTGGACACACTTACAATGAGCCTAGAAGATTCTTTATTGCCATGGTCTTCAAATTTTATGTTTCTTCAATAATGACGACTATATATTCGAACTTTGGATTTATTGATCAAAGAATCTTCTTTATAATTCTTATATTATCTAATTTCTCACCATTTCTTTTTAGGTTGTTACTAATCATCAAAACTCTTGAGAAGTAATCAGAAACATGCATTCTTTCATATGCAAAATTTTGAACTCTTCACTTAATGTTCTCTTCTCTTAATGTTTAAAGACATACTTTTTTGACTTGATCAGCTCCCTTATAAGATATTTGCAGCTTAGATTTTCTCATGCTTCTTTGGCCAACTTTAATCCTGAATTCTTCTCAAAAGTATCATTATCCAAAATTTGACATATTAGACATGTAGTCTTCTTGTCCCTTGTCCTTGATTTTTCCAAACTATCCTTTTGAGATTGAGATAAACCATCTTTATTCTCTTGTTCACTAAAGTCATTCTCGACTATCTCTCATACGTCGTGTGCTCCAAGGAGAGTCATTATCCTTAAACTCCAATTATCATAATTGATCTTAGCGAGCATTGGAATTTTTAAGGAAACACCATTATTTGTCATCTTTTTTTTTTTTTTTTTTGAAAAGAATTTTGTAGCTCGGATACCACATTATTGAGTATTTTTAGGAGAAAAAGGGAAATAATTTAAGGAAGTAGTTTTTTTTTTTTCATGAAAACTTTTCTTTTATTGATGTTCGATTTCTTACTTGATACAAAATGAGATGAAAGGTTATCTATTTATAGGATTCCAAAGGCTATTCTCGGAACATGATTCTCTAAACAATTTTATAAAGATGACTTCATAATTACTTCTTATTTCTATTAGAAAATCCAAGATCACTCAAAAAATAACAGTAAATACAAGAAGATTCTAGAAACTAAAATAACATGAAAATTCTAGAAAGCATAACAAATCACGTATAATAATCCAACATAACTAACCAAGAAAATTTGTACACTATGCTTATATGATTTCATCTTATTAAGCACACAATGGTGTTTTCTTAGTGAGATTAAGCTTATTACATTGTTTTTAGTTGACTAAATTTCAATCCGTTTAAGCATAAGACATCATGTCGATAATAGGTGTTTATAATAAGAACAACATTGATCTGTCTTAGTAACTTAGAGCATTTCAAACAATGATCGGATATTACGTTTTTGTAATATATATATACATCCATTTTCATCTCCAACAAAGTGCAGATTTTGTAATTGAATACAATTTTAGCCAAAACGATTACAAAAACATAATCTCTCGGGGCGTTTGTTCAATAGGCACCTCCTTTCAAGCACCTGGAATATTTTCAGGGGAAATAAAAATTAGGCTTTAGGCGCCCAATCAACAAAAGATAGAAAATTTCATTTTTTTCGAGCGCCTATTGAATAGGTCCCTGACCCCGAATTGTTGAGAGAATATCGGATGCAAAAGTTTGAAGTGCACAAAATGTAATTTGTGCACTCCAAACTGTTGGAGATGCTGTTAAGAAAGATAAGAGCAAAGACGCAAATTTACTAGTTATCTGAAACGTTGTAAATAGAAATTCAATGTTGATAATTGGTATGGATTTGATATTTGATTTATATATATGTGTACAAATTTGATGCTTTAATTTGTACTTTAAGCTAAGTATCGACCAAATGCGTAATATTAACGAGTTTACATCGTTTACGTATGTGCTTTCGTGCTGAATATTTTCTATGTTAAAGAATTTAAGTAAAATTTATTTGGGTTGGTTTTTAGTTACGTTTGTAAGCTAAAATCACTTGTAATTTTTTTTTTTTTTGATTTTTTTTTTATATGTTGTGAAATCTTATTTTCTACTAGCTTAAATTTTAATTTCTATTGTCATAACCGATGAAAAAAAAAAAAAAATCAGCTGCATGGTATTGATGTTGAGTTTTAAATTTACAATCGTTCGTCGATATTTAAATTAAAAGCTAGCAACGGGTACTAGCTTAATGGTTAATGGTTAGCGATGGATATTAGCTTATGAGTGATAAAAACATTATGTTCTTGTAAACTGACATGTGTCCATCGGTTGATGGCGCCTATCTACAGTAGTCGTCGCTAAATTCGTAGCTATCATGTTAAAAACAGCTATTATATAGACTTGTCAAAACTTACTTATACAAATTTACTCAACTTATTTAACCTCCTTACAACTCTATTAGGTCAACCCATTTATGATTTTTTTTTTCAAATGAGTCATAAAAGGGTTGATCCGTTTTTAAAAATGTTATAAATGTATAACCTATTTACCCATTTAACTCCTTACATACGAAGTGCTATTTTTTTAATTGAACTTTGGTAACTTCTTCATACTATCTCAAAAGTTGGACGGAGTTTCGGACGATGAACTCTAACCTAAATTTTTAGAAATTCAAAAAAAAAAAAAAAAAAAAAAAAAATCAAAGTTTCAGAATTTCAAATTTACGAGTTTCAAATTTCAAAATTTCATATGTTAAATTTTCAAATTTCATAATCAAAATTTCCAAGTTTCAAATTTTCAAAATTTTGAAATTTCATATTACAAATTTCAATTTTTCACTTGTCAAAATTTAAAAAGTATAAATTTCAAATTTTCAATGTTCAAAATTTCATATTTTTAAAATTCAATGTTTCAAAAGTTCAATGTCGAAATTTCGAATTTCAAAATTTTAGGTTAAGTATTTCAATTTTCAAAATATCATATTTATAATAAAATTTCAAATTTCAAAATTTTGAAATATAAAATTTCAATTTTTCAAAAGTTTCCAAAGTTCAAATTTTAACGTAACTAATGGTTGTATTTAGAAAATTACAAAATAATTTTAGATGAGTTAAATGGATAACCGATAAATTGGTGACTAATGGCTATCAGTCGCAGCTATTCATTGGATTGATCATTCTACTGGCAAAGACTTTGTCCATCCATTTCATACCAAGCCCTATCCTACAATTTCAAGTCCAGTTTCCTACCGAGTACAGAATGCAAAATTCGTTTGGTTATAAACTTTGATTAAACGGGGGAAGATAATCAATGCCAGCAGAAAATCTTGGTGAGAAATTAGTTTTCTTGTTGGTAATAGGACTTGTACTAGTATTAGTTCACAATTTGCAGCCATACGCCTTAGTCAACCAAAACTTCTGTACATGCTGATATATGCAACTTTCACATGTGCCTGTATGCTAGCACAAATGATAACTTGCATGCAAAAAAACATATTGATGATTAACTTCTTTAATGCTTATAGGAAAATAGGCTATTCATAGAACCCTTATTTATACCGTCTGCTCTTTCTTCCTTTAATCATCAACTCATACCACTTCTTTAATAACAAATGGCTAAGCATCAGTTTCTTAGCTACCGATGCATATTCATCAACCTCATAGTCGCATTCTTCTTAGTCAGAGCTCAAATCGATTCTCTTATCAAGTACATCTCAATGCCTCTATCCAAGCTCATGTCTTTCATAGTATACACATCAAAAATAAACTCGTCAACAGCGTACATTCCTTTCATGTTCATCGCCTTCGTACTACTCACGCTTTACTATATGTCCCGACCTCGAAAAGTGTATCTAGTAGACTTCACTTGTTATCAACCGTCGGACAAACTTCGTTTCCCCTTCAAAAAGTTCATGCACCACACTCATAACATCCCCACTTTCGAACCTCCTAGCGTCGAATTTCAAGAGAAGATTCTGCAAAGATCCGGGCTGGGAGATGACACCGCCCTCCCTCCATCGCACCATGTGATGCCTTACACTCCGACGATGTTTGGATCCAGACGAGAATCCGAGCTTGTCATATTTTCCATACTCGATTCGCTTTTCGACAAAACCCAAGTTAAGCCTAAGGACATTGACATATTGGTAGTGAACTGTAGTCTTTTCACCCCGACACCTTCTTTGGCCACTATGATCGTGAACAAGTACAAGATGAAGAGCAACATTAAGAGTTACAGTTTGGGTGGTATGGGATGTAGTGCAGGGTTGATATCTCTTGCTCTAGCACGAGACGGACTCCGCGTTCATAAGAACTCCACCGCTCTTATCATCACCACTGAGATCATCACCGAGCATTGGTAAGCTTTAAATTTTAGAGCAAAATATTGTAATTTATAGCATGTCCTATGATTTAATTCTTTTTTTGATGGATAGGTACACCGGCAACACACGGCCAATGCTTCTGGCAAACTGCCTTTTCCGCATGGGAGGAGCCGGAATACTCCTATCCAACAAACGTCGGGACGCACATAAGGCAAAATACGAGCTCCTCCAAGTGGTACGCACGACCCATGCGTCCTCCGACGAGTCCTACAACTGCGTGTACCAACAGCAGGACCAAGACCTAAAAACCGGGGTCTCACTTTCAAAGTCCCTAACCTCCATTGCGGGCAAAGCCCTAAAGGAGAACATATCGACCATAGCGCCCTTGGTCCTGCCCTTCTCGGAGCTGTTCAAGTTCGCCGTAGGGTACATGAGGAAGAAGCCCTACATCCCTGACTTCAGGAAGGCCTTCGAGCACTTCTGCATACATGCAGGTGGGAGAGCAGTGATCGACGAACTGTCAACGAGGCTGAAGCTTTCGGTGGAGCAGACGGAGCCATCAAAGATGACGCTGTACAGGTTTGGAAACACGTCTTCGTCATCGCCTTGGTACGAGCTCAGCTACGTGGAGTCGAAGGGGAGGATGAGGAAAGGTGATAGGGTTTGGCAGATAGGACTTGGGAGTGGGTTCAAGTGTAATAGCGCGGTTTGGAAGTGTAGGAGGGAGGTGGAGATGGCTGTCGATAGCCCTTGGAAGGATTGTATTGATACCTACCCGGTACATGTGCCCGATGTGGTTAATGCTGGACATTGAGGGATGGTGTTATGTGCAGGTTTGTATATGTATTTGGGATCATGTATATGTCCTTAATTGGTCTTGCTTTTTTCTCTTTTTTCCTATTCGTTTTCAAATCAAAATTGTAAAATGTAGAATGGAGCTAATTAAGTCGCAACTGCGGTTTGATGCAACATCTCCAATAATTTACACGTTTGATATTCCAATTTTCATTGACAAAATTAGCTTATTTTCTCCCTCTGCGTCAAAGCATCTCAACCACCAACGTTATGCTCTGCCTCAGAGCATTTCAACCACCAATGTTTATAAGATCTGATCATTTTAGTATGACGAGATCGACTAGTCAAGTTAATGATATGATGTTTGGTTGATCACACAAGGACCGGCTGAATTTGGGGATTAAGAAATCTATTGAGAAGGCTGTGTTAAACATCTCACTGATTGCTCTTCCCCCGTCCAAATTATTAAATTAATAATTTCAGTTTACCCTCAAACAATTAATTATGTATTTCGTTAAATATGATCAATAATTTTAATTGTTATTCACTATGACATTGAACGAAATCAACCAATATTTCAAAGACGGATTGATTTAATCAACCCAATCCTCGAATGCAACTCGATAAAATCGTTTTTTAACTTCGATCAAAATGAGAAAACAAATTAAAAACTATTATGACATCGTTGTTTTGATCTTTTTTTCGTATATTTATTTCCCCGCTATTTGCATTTTTTTCATTGCAAATAGTAGATTGTAAAGTTGTTATAATTTTGATGAAGAAATGAAAAACAACAAAATAGTAAAAAGAAAATAAAAAAACACAGATAATGAAAGAACAAGGGCAATTTAGTAATAAACGGGGTGAGAAAATAAAAACTAGGGTAAGGAATGTTATTTAACTACCGGGGTGGAAAGAGCAAATTATTGAGTGCTAATAGATGGAGCCATCAAGGAATTGAGGTGTTTTGACATAGTTACAAAATGTTTTACTTTTTCAGTATTGCATTTTTGGGCTTACAATTAATATTGCATTATTAGTGTTGCTTCAAGAGAAGAAAAAATTCGTATTGTAAAAGTCTTCGTTTAGAAGTCTAAACAACTCACAACTTCTCCGCCGTTGCAAGCTTTTTCAATAGAACTGGAAGATTTATCAAGTTTCACTACAAGAAAACACTGATTTAGCGTCAAAAATTTAGAAGCGGAAATTTCTGTCGCTATTTTACGATGGATTTCCATGCGATCTACAAGAGATTTTTTTTTTTCAACTTTTGTTTCTATATTACCGTCGTCCGCTGTCATCCCTCACTAAAACGTCGCAAATTGCGTCAAATACCGTGCCCATATTATGTGCACCGCGCCTAAGATTGCAAGCCGTTAGCAACAGTGAGCTTTCAAGTTCACAGTTCGCTTCCCTTTCGCTTGAAGCTACGGGCTAGTAATCGCGCCTATCAAAGAATCTAAAAGAATTATAGAAATTAGTTCAAACGGAAGATACAAATCTGTTGATAAATGAATTCCAATTTGTTGAACGTTCATTCGCAACAAAATATTTTCTTTGTGCATTGGTAAAAAAGAACATATTTTTTGGAGAGAGAGACCATTTCACCAATCGAGTCATAGGTATCTGATATATTCATACCTAACGATTTTCTACAAAGTGGTGATGAAACGTATAACTTGTACAAATATTTCTATTTTCCAGTTCGATCCGATCCGTTACCGATATAAAATTTCTGCCACTATTTTCCGCTGCAAATCCAGGCAGAATACCGACGAATATTTATCCAAGCAATGCTTCACCTATGATTTTGTGATTTCCTGCAAACTTAGCAATCCGCGTCATCTATACGTACAGAATCAACATCGTCTAACTAATATAATCCAACCATGATTAGTTAACAATCCATTGTTCACTCTTAAAGAAATCTGGACCATCAACTAATAATCTAACATTTAGCTTATGAAATTCGTTTCTTAAACCTGATTCCAAATTAAACGTATTTCTTTTATCGTTTTAGTATTTTCCCAATTCATACCCTTAATTTATAACTTTACCCTAATTCATACCCTTAATGAATGTCATGGAAACCGCTCACCAAATCCATTCTCCCTATTCCAAATCCTACGTGCTCCTCTCACTATCTCATGCTGGAGCGTGGAAGAAACAAAGAGATAATGGTTGGCTGTAGGCGCTAAAGTGGAAGCGGTTGTGCGATTTCTGGAGTCTGAAAGTTGATTGGTTCTGGTTTGCTACTTAGGTAATGATGTCAGCCGAAGGGATGAGGTGAGTTTGGTTTGTGATTTGAAGGTTGTAGGAGAAATTTGCGGTGGTCTGGGTTCTGTTTCTGGTGGCGAAGTGTAGCAGGTGTTGTAAGTGATTGTTGTATTGACAGCAGGCCGAGGAGAGTGGGTTGCTGATTTAGGGGTTTCGAGTGTCTTTAAATGAAGAGGGAGTAGTGGATTGTAGATTCACGATAAGGAGAAGTGGATTCAACTTGTGTTCTATTGTGAAGGTGATGAAGAGGGAGTTATGGACAGTGTAGACGGAAAATGGGTGGAGTAGCAGTAGGTTCTTGAGTTAATGTATCATGTGTTTGTGTTGTTTGGTGGATGGTTAAGTGCAGAGGTACAGTGAAGATGGTTACTTGGAGGAGTGCTTGGTTTACGGAAGCTTTGGTTTTTGGTCGGGTGTTAGTGACAAAAAGTTGAAGTAGCAGAACAGTGGCCTTGTTGTGTTTGGTGAATACGGGGTTAACTGGATGTTAAGGATGATGTTGTAATGGAGATTGCAGTTTTGGTTGAAAGTGGATGAAACAGCGACATATTTCGGTTTTGTGATGTGGTTGGAGTTGCTAAAAAGGTTAAGTGAGTGTGGTACGTGCTTGTGGGTTGGTGACTGTCAAGAACTTGATGATTGTGGTGTTTGATAATTTGGACTAGCAGTTTGAGGGTTGTTAGTTGGTGCTCGGATGCAGCAGTTTGCACAGATTTATAAAATTATGGTTTACAATTGAGACAAATTTATGATTTTTACAGCAGCTTGCACAGATTTCTGGAAGAGTAGCAGTCACTAGCTTTGGGGATTGTGGACTCCGCGTTTGGTTAAAGGGACTCTGCATTTGGTGGCAAGAGTCAAATAAGAAGTTTTGAAGGATGGCCTCGTGTTGTTGTGCTGTCCATTGTCATGAATCTCATTAGTCATGTGTGTCGATATACTTGTGTTTCTAATGCACATTGCATTAATAGTTTCTTTTTGCAGGACTACCTCCACGATACTGTGATTCGGTCCGCGCAATAACTCTAGGCTTGCCTCTATTTCTTTATAATTACACTGCACATCAGCTTTATGGGATATTCGAGGTTTGTATGTTCGTACAATCTATCTCTCAATTTCTAATCAAATATCTAATGTGATCTTAGAAGAGATTAATCACTTAATTGTATTTAATTCAAGTTGTTCCCATTTTATACCCTATAATTAACATTTCTATTTGAATTAGATTTTGGTAGTGCATTAGGTTGGGCACCTATTTCTGCTTTGCACTACACTATATATAATTATCAAAACAGGATTCAAATCGGAATTGTAAGATACAACATTTTAAATCAAAATATAATTTAAATCGTAAATAGGTCCACATTTTATGGTCTATAATGTATGATGATTCAAGGTAGAAGCTTAAAACAAGATTAGATTTTGATATTAAATAAATATACATCAAGTCAAGTTTGAAAATCCTGTAAAATATAAGGTAGGTTGCGTTTGTTTCCAACAAATGTTGCAGGACGCTGGTTACTTTGTTGTGTTTTTACGACCTAATCAGCATAGGAGTTTCAATAAGCATTGAAATGAAATATTCAGAGTCAAATATAATTTAACTAAATGTAAAATTACGTCATATACATATTTTCTGTACACGCCTTCATCATCACAGTGGTTCAAAAAGTGCTGCCAGTTGAAGTTTTGATAATTCATGGCTGCATAGTTGGAAAAGCCGCTCATAATGGGTGCACACTAGATATCATAGAAGGCAAGTAATATCATAGCTCAAATTTTCCGTCTATCATAGCTCATGGTATTATATTGATAAGTTTTTACTGTTTCATTATGTTGCAAATGAATGGTAATGTTTTCATAATCTGTCCGAAATTTAAACAGAGAATGATTCTTTTCCCTCTCTTCCTTATTAATTTTCTGGAGTGTTCATTGGCTGGGCACAAATTCAGAACCATGGTTCATATAAGATAGTAACATCAGTTGGATGGAATAATACATTGGAAAGCAGGAAGAGAGTGATTGTAAGTATTAAAATACAAGCACATCTGAATTATGCTTATAAAATTTGCAATTTTATGTATTTAGTTTCTCTTATGAATAAATAGATAGTGGAAGATGTAGTTCCAACTACAATTTGATTTGAATAGATTACATTTCCGTACTATCGTATTTTAATTACTTGTTGCCTTTTTTGTCTAGTTTTCCATGTGTATTTTAGTTGTAAGAAAATACTGTCAAATACTTCTTGGGTTGATCGTAATTTCATTTCACTCTATGAGTTTCACATTTGTAGAGATCGCATTTATTGGGGAACATCAACGATCACGAATTCAAGGGCAAAGTTGAAATAACATTTGTTGGATTTGTGCAAAAGCTGCATAGAGAGGTATGAATGTATTAAGAGTGATCAAAAAATGAAAAAATGAATCGTCGGTATTGGATAATCAGTTTGGTTTTATGTCAAAAATTTAAGCCATATAAGATGTACTTTGGTAGTCTTTATCTAAAAGGAATCTGCATATAATATTCATACAATTTAGGAATGTCGTATGATAACATAGATCAAAGTTCTCCATATTATATTCATAAACCGAGAAAATGCAAATGGTAAAATGACAAAGGACATACTTTGGTAGGCTTTACTGGAAAATCTAATTTCAGAATGGATAATAAAACTAATCTTGGTTATGAATGAAAATTCGAGATCAAAGTATGATCAACATGTGGGGAGACTTGTGAGTTTTTAGTAGTGAAAATTGACTAGGCTTTCTAACAAACTCAAGCAACACTCTTTTCTCAAATTGTGAATAAAAACGGAATGCTAAACTGCTGCTTGCAATTTCGCTGCAAACGTTTACTTGGCAATTCATTATATGTTTGTAACGACCCATATTTTGACTGTTCAAATCGACAATAAACCACACATGTCGACCCAAACAAATCGCCAACACAGGCAGTTAGTGGGAAAAGAAGAGAAAGAAGAATGAATAGAAAAACAAATCTCAGAATCTCACAGCGGAAAGGCAACATATAATAAACAAATAATGGTTCAAAGCATTTTAAAACCATATACATTTGGCTATACCGTACAATTGATTATCAGAGTTACACATACATACAGAGGTACAAAATATGCAGCGGAAATAAATGCAGTGGAAATACATACTTATAGTTGATATCTATATATATATACACCAATCCTCGTCTTCATCCTCCAAGCTGTTGCAATCTTCGCTAACTGCAAACGTCTGCTGACCCGAGCGTATTGCATAAAAAGAAAACACAAAAAACACTCGGATCAACACTAAATCGTTCTCATATTAGTCAAATTAAAACATGAAATAACTTGTCATGGGTACAGCAACTCAAGAGATGTTACGGGATTTTCCATCTCTCGAGGATCCGTTAAACTAATACATACATAGTAATACGCTATTATAATAGTGTCTATCCAGTAAAGTAAATATCATAAAAATAGCATAAGCGGGATTACCATATTACCCTTACGCCATTTACAGGCATCAACAGTCTATACAGTACCGTAAATTCACCATACTGGTGTTATCAGAGGGCACTCCATAGAAGGCAATGCTAAAACAAAATCGTATGGGGCGCGATATGGATAAATATGACAAGGCACTTGAGGCAATGCCCAAGGTAGGATTCTACCAATTGCAGTCCCGGACTAGAGGTAACGCATAGTAGCCACTACCGCCCACCTCAGAACAAACTCCCAAAATAATAAAGGGCCCAAATCATCATCATAGTCATAGAATAGTATCAAAGAAGTGTGTCCGATCAAAGATGCTACCTCAATTAGTCATAGTATAGCTCCTGTTTTAGTCATTTCAATTCTGACCCGAAGGTTAGGGCTAATTCATCATCGTTCAACTTCTTCAATCCAATACTTGCCTCCAAGTCATCATACTCATTCTGTATACATCATAACGTTCACAGTTGTCAAAGTGCTGACAGAGAGTATGCCCTATGTCAACTCCGGTCTCCTTAACAACCAACGCTTACATCTTTCACATCGGTTGGGTTTTTTTCTTTATATTTCATAAAGGTTCGCTTTCATATCAAAATATCATATTTTGTTTTCGAACCAAATTTATATTCAAATAGAATATAATTTCATATCAAGATATCCCAATCATTCCCAAAACCGATTATATTCCAATTAGAATATGTTTTCATATCATTATATTATACTCATATAATATTTCCAAATCAATTTATATTCCAGAAGAATATACTTCACATCTGAGGTTATAATCATTTCAAATCAATTTATGTTCGAAATCCATTCATATTCAACTGGAATATATATATTTCATAACTACTCATTTTAAATTGCTTAGGAGATCAATTTATATTCGAAAAGAATATAATTCATATTTCCATATTAAAATTGATTTAAATCGATTCATGTTCACATAAATTTATTCCAACTCCATTTCGAACTATAGTTCAAATCCAGCACTTTCCATTCAGAATTAATTTACCATCATTTAATATAACTTTGAAAATAGATACTTGTAAATAAACCTTATATAAAAAAAATTATTTATATAAAAATCGTTAGAGTATACTAAGATACTTTAAATCACTATATATATATATCAAATAAAGGCTTTATTAATAATTTTAAATAATAACATATAAAAAAAAAATCATTTATAACAAAATAGTATATATGTTACAAAATCTATAAAAATAATTTTTAAATAATAAAATATAAATTTATTTGTAAAACAACAGTGCATATATATAGTTTCTAAAATAAAAATAAAATAAAATAAAATTTTAAACCATAATTGTTCTTTCTCCCGAATTTCAAATACTTGAATCTACACTCCAGTCTCAATAGAGTTTACATAATTCAATATCTTGTTTCAAACCATTCAAACTAACCATTCGATTCCAAGGATTCAAATTCATATATTCATGTCAATTCGAAGTAATTTCAAGTATCCTCAAATAACTTTCATTTCCAACTTAATTTATGGAGAATTTATAAATTCACATTTACCATAAATTTGGACTTTGAGATATACTAATTTTTTTTTTCCAAATTTAGTTTGGATAATTCCCTTAACAAATTCAAAATCATTCAAGTTCAAATTTAAAGGAAATAAAATTTCATCGAATAGGAATTTCGAATATTTAAAATCATTTAACCAACCGATGTCCATCTATAATTCGCTAACCTATGGCCAAGTGATTTTAAATTTAATTTCTCGATATTCAGGGATGGTTCTATCATTTCAGTCCACATCAGGATCACAGATATTTATCATTTCAATCTGTGTTCTTAGTTGATTTTAAATCGATAATCCCGGGTTTATTCGATGCCCGTAACATCAAAGGTGAAAATTTTGGGATTCATCGTCGATGATGAGCAAACAACAGCCATATACTGGAATAAATAACATTTCAAGCAATACCCATTCAGAATCACCCAAAGCATCCATCACACCATTCACCCAATTAATCAGTATTAATCTGTTCTACGGGTTCGCAAGGATCAGAAATCCCAACCAGTAATTTAACTAAATTAAATAACTTATTATTGGCTTAAATTTTCAGATTAACATACTTGCATACCAGTTTCTAAGCAACAAATCATCAATCAAACATAACCATCCAACCAACTTATTCCACAATTCAATTCAATAAATATGGGAATAATTCAGTATTTTGTAAGTGAGAAAATCACTCACCTTTGCGTCCTTAGTGGATCGGACATCCAACCAAAGCTCAAAATTTCACAGTCTCTAAATGTAGCGAAACCAGTCTTAGAATGTCCGCAATTTCGCCATGATCCTAGCACAACCAACCACGTCCAAATCCGAGTTCATATGTGAAAGTTATTAGCATTTTAATCTCTGAATTTTAAATATATATAAATAAAAAAAATTCCTCACCAATTAAGTAATGCCACATCAACACTGTTTCCCGCTCGTGCCCCTCTTCCTTCTTCTACAGTAACACGAATGCACATAACCCATCACAATCCAAACTTTGACCGTCCATTTCCACCAACTCCGGCCTCTTCAAGACCTGAGACCACCTTCGTCGAGATCCTCTTAAAAATCCGCACCCGAGCCTGGTTCCCTCATTAACTCCAGTCGAGCTCAGGCCTCGCGCTGCGGTCATCAAAACACGGGTTCAAAAACCCTAAACACGATTTCCCGGGAACCTCCTCAACTATAAAACGAGCGAGAAACTCCTTTTCACTCGTATGGCCGTCCTCTTCAATACGCAGATCCCCGAATTTGCGATTAAGTCCCGAATCAAAATCCCCCAAATTTAGCTTTAGGGTTTTGATTTCCAGAACTTTGACCGAGGTTTTCCACAACTCTGATCACTGCATGTCGAAACAGAGAATAGCCATCGCTTCGTATCGTCGAGATCTTCATTTTGATATATAATACGATAGGGTTTGTGAAGATTTGATTTTTCAAGCTTTTATTTCTTTGATCTAGGGTTTTAAATTTTTTGTTTCAGCCATTAAAACAAGTTTTGAAGGAGAGAGTATACGTATAAGTGAAGAATGAGCTGATGGGTTGGAAAAGAAGTTTATTTGTATGTATGTATAGAAGATCCAGTGTGAACAAATAACCATTATCAAATTACACTGATTCCTTTCATATTTTCTCCCGTACGACCAAATTACAAATCCAATTATAACGAAATATGAAATCCTACCAAAATTCACCATTCTAGATCCAATGACGCCAGTTTCGTCGAATTTCGAGATAGTCGTCAAAACAGTTAAATTTTACAGTTAAATTAAATAATTAAAATATTCAAATTTTTGCTTAGCTGTTTTTAATTCAAATTTAAATATTTAAACATTCCATTTTAATCAAATTACAATTTAAATAAAGTTTATAAATCGATTTCAGAAATTCTAAGTTCTCAAGTTTGGTTTTTAAAATTTTTGATTTGAGTTTCAACTATAATTTACAACTTAGAATTCTCCATTTCAAATTAAATTTGAATTCTCAATATAAACTAAACATCTCAAATTTATTTAATAAATAAAATATAAATTTACAAATTGCAACAATTCTAAGTATAAACTAAATTTAAAAATCTATTTATACTCCATTCAAATAATCATCATCATTATAATCAACAAAATTTGATTTTTATCCAATATTATTCTATTTTTATCCAATTTTATTATGTTTTATTTATTTAAAATTGAAAATTTAGTATACAGAAATTATGGGATGTTACAATGTTATAATTGTATTGAGGTGAATTTTGATAGTTTGGAAGTTGTATTTTGGTAAAGGTTCTATCGTTATTCGCTTAATTGATAATTTAAGAAACCTGCTCTTCAATACTATACAAGCTACTCTTATAACATGTATAAGGCTACAAAAAGTGTATGCGTCCTTTTTAGCCTCGTGCGCAGTTAATAACTATGGTAGATATTGATTAAGGCATATATTCTCTTCACCAACTAGCTATTATCTAAAATTGCATGTGCAGGCTACTTCCTAACCAATTTTACTCACCCCATGCATTTCCACCTTTACTTAAATTAGCTTATATTTTGGTTAATTTACACTATTTTCTTCTTAATTTTTTTTTCCAAGAAGTGGTCCAAATTAATTTATATGCTAAAGTGATAATGTTAATATAAAAGAAATGCATAATGAAATGTTTCTTTGCTTGGACCATGATGGTGCATCTAAAAGTTTTTTTTTTTTGGTTTACCGTCTTCAGTTTTATTATTTGATGGGTATATTTATTTGAATTGTTTTGAGTCCTGAATATTTGAACATATTTTTATGAACTCCTGATATGTTGATAGTATTTAATTTATAGTATTGAGGCACCATAACATGTAAAGAGCTCACTAAGCTTAACTAAGCACAGGTCAGAAACAACATTATGTTTCATCAAACTTTTTCGTATGACTATGAATGACCAACTATAACCTTTTGTAAGTATGTAATTTTTGAGTAGTTGACTTAAATTTTATGCCATACAATATGTGTTGGTTATTTCTGGAGGTCTAAATACTCAGTTACTATGATACAAATTTAACCTGAGTACACGAATATAAAATGTATAAGTCGAACTTGCATCAGAAAATGAGTAAATGAATTTTATTATATATAGTCCCATATTATTTAACTGAATATGCTAGAAGCAAAAGTGTTATGCTTCATTTAACATATTTAGGTACAAATTTTAGAGTAGAAGTATTCATCATTTTTTGGTTTACTAACTATGTATTTGTTTCATTGTTTTTTTTTCCTATAGTTAGTAACAGTACCAAATCATTGAAAAATTGGTTTTGCCACACTAATATATGTTGGAGAAAATATTAATTTAATCATCAAGTTAAGAGTCAGTTCGAGATAAATGGCCTTATATGTTTAGGTGACATTCTATATAATGTAAAATTTAAATTTCTTCACCCTTGACTAGGACTATTATTTAGTTTTATATGCTTTCATTTAGGTGATTCTTTGAATGTAGTTGCTTATCCACTTTATATATAAAACTTTATAAGAAGATGTCAAAAATGTTTACTTTTAGTTCCATGTAGCTGGGAGAGTAAAGATCAATCTACTCACCGAAGTGATTCTTTCACAGTGGCATGTGATTCATTTTGACAATATGAAATACGAAGGGAAAGTCTGCATATATGGGTGTTTAACAAGGTTTCTTTGATAGTTGTAATGTGTACGGAGGGAGGGACTATATATATCGTAGGAATTAGAGGAAAATTAATGGTTCCTAACAAAATTTCGCTGCTACTTGAGTTGAAAAATACATGTAATAGGTTGATTACTAAATTGATTTTTTTTGCACAATTCAAGTTAGGCTACTTCAGAGTACAAGCAAATACACACTCATTAATTTGCCGAACACAATATGCACGTTCAGACCAAGCTATTAGCAGCAACTCCCTCTTTAAGCAGTAGCCTTGCTTGATTTGTGCAAGAAAATCAATTTTGGTTATCAATCATGATAGTTTAGTTGTAACATGAAGCTTTTGTTCGCTATTTTGATGTGTTGTTTGAACATGGTTTGCAAGTTAATAAGTGTGTATATTTACTCTTGGTCATTTTGTGACAGCAGTAGATCCGGCTGTGTTAGATAGGTACTCCGGAATGAGAGAGTAGAGCGAATTAGGATTGAGGCAGAGAGAGCGTGAGCGAGCTAATTGCCAAAGACTTGAGGAAGAGCAGACAAAGCTTGCACAACAAAAAAAAGAAGACAGAGAAAACTTTCAAGCACAAATGAAACAAGTGACGGTAATGCTTCAGAGAAATGATGAATCTGATTATGAAGATCCTTCGCCATCGTCGCCTTCATGAGTTACTCGGATATGGTAGCTGGATATATTTTGTTGATGCTTCTTTTATGTGGATTTTTTCTATGGGTATTATGGGTAAGGATGATGTTTTTTATGTAATACTACTATCACTAGTTGAATAGTTTTGTTAGTTATAATTCAGTTTAGTGTACGTATGAAATGATGGATGATTGTGGACGCTATTGTTTTTTGTATGCAATATTAGCTCTAATAAAAAAATATTGTTGTGATAAAAAACTAACGATTGCATTTCCTTTTTTGTTAATGTCGCTCACTCTATGTGCATGCATACATATATATATATATATATATATGTATGTATGTATGTATGTATATATAAAACTATCGATTGGTAGCAATGGTTGGAAAAACAACAAAAAAGAAACAATATATAACCAGAATAGAAAGGGAATACCGACGGAATATTTATCAAAATTGACACTAAACCGTCGCTAAGCAGAAACTGATATTTTAAAAATAGCGACGGTTTACCGATGGATAACTGGAATGCAAAAATGTTTGCTATATATTTCCGTCAGTAATCCCTCGCTAAATTGCATGCATTTAGCGATAGAAAAATGTTTATTGATTTTATAATGTTATATATACCCGTCGATAAAACGTCGATGAAATATTTTAAAATGAAATGATAATATATTAGAAAATGACAGTGAAGTGATGGAGAATCGACGTTAATTTCCATCGCAAAATCGTGCCTAACATACTGACGTGATTTTTAGCGACAGCCGTATTATGCTGCAAATCCGTCGTTAACAGGTCTTTAGTAAGGGTTTAGCGACGGATTTTTCTGCTGCAAAATCAGTGTTTTCTTGTAGTGTTTGTCATTACAACCTTATATCGTTGTGCACTGCTACCATGTACACAATTGTAATTATGGTTGTGCGGTTGTGCACGGCTATAGTTATGCACAACAACAATAGATAATTTTAATTATAACCGTGAAGACCATCTATAGCTCGTTTATGTAACGTTCTTCTTTCAAAATTCTTTTACGCAGCTTATGGTTAAATGTGCAAATTTTCAATAAAATAAAATAAAATACATGGTGACATAGTTTTAATTGGTTTAATCATCAAAACTTTAAATCTTAAGCCGTCAAGAGTCTACTCAAAATCTGATTAAGAAAACTATAAACGTAGTTATTAAACAAGCATTTAATTGGTTTATATGGACGTTTATTGTACAAGCGTCCAAAAATCAAACACACGACGTCCAACTGTGTTAAACGAAATGATTTACGCATTGTGTAATATCGTGTAATATACAGTTATTGTATTTTTTTAATAAAAGTTATGTGGGCTTAACTGGTTGCACGACCCATTTATTTAACTTGTATATAAACAAGTAGTATTAACCTGTTAACATAATTCGAAACATTTCAATATCATTAATAAATCATTTCTCTTCTTCAATTCAATACCTTCTTGGTTACAGATCTGTTTTAATCATTTCTACAATCCAAGTGATAATTCAACATGGTACAAGAGCTTGTTTGCTTTAATTTACAACAATCTGATCCTATTTGGATTTTGCATCTTATCAGTTGCTCTGAGTCAAGAAAAACATTCAAACACCATTGTTATCTGCTCTTGCATCATTTAACACTAGTGTTTTCCCATTATTTTAGTTTTTCATCATATGGGTTTGTGAAAGCAAATTCAGCCTTAAAGTTTGTGTGTTGCCTCTGAATCCACTAGAATTCTAGACTGCACTCACTTCAGGAACCAAATTTACTTTTAGAAAAATCAAGAAAGCCATTTCAGACACAAGAATTCGTTTGAAATTAGAAATTTCAAAGTAGTGCCATCCAGAATCTCATTTTCAATCACTGGTTCAGTTGCATTTGTAGTTTCAGTGATTCATCATATTTTCTATTGGAATTTAATCGCATATCTAAAGGGTTGGTTGATTTTCTTACCACTTTTTCCCTTAGTTTCAATAATAATGCTTCATCAACCTCTGGAAATAATGAATCTGAACACCAGAATCTTCCATCTAAAGATGAAAAAATGGCCAAAATAGTGATTAGTCCACAAAGTCCACCGATTATTTTGCATCTTGATGAAGAAAACTATCTTCTGTGGAAATTGCAGATTGAAATAGCCATTCAAAGCTATGAGTTTGAAACTTTTGTCCATGGTACTCTCCCAATCCCTCCAAGATTTCACCAGTGACATAGAAAACATAATGGTGATCAATGTAGATCACACCAAATACTATAGGAAAGACAAGATAATAAGTTCTTATATGTTACCTTCAATTAGCCTCAACCTACTTCCTCAAGTTATTGAGTGTAAATTTGCTAATGAGATTTGGAGTACCCACTACAACAAAAAACACTTTTCGCAACATGCGATATCTGTTGCAATAGACCTATTGCAACAGGCCTGCGCCTGTTGGTATAGCCAAAGTTGCTAAAAGTCCGCAACATTTTCTGCCTGTTGCAATAAGATGTTGTGATATACTTTTTTGCAACAGGCTTTTGCTGTTGCAACATATCATTTTGCAACAGTGTATGCCTGTTGCAATAGATCCATAAATCTATATAAAAAAATAACAGCTTATAGATATTACATATTAAATGTATACGTTTTAGTAATAGTGTATATCCCAAAATGAAATAAACAAATAAAAATTTTATTTTAACAAAGTTTTAATAGTACAAACAATTATAACAAAAGTTTCTACAATTTTCATACACCATTCATGTATAACAATTTCTTCTCACACAACACATTTTTTCGAATAGAGTATTTTCTAATCATATTTCTACTCTATCATACATATACTATAACAAGAAAACAAATATCATCAGATCACTAGAACAAATCTGCAGTTCATGCTCCAAGTTTGTTGCCGATCATTACATGTTAGAGGGGTAAGCTGCTCTCCGTACCTATAACATAGATTCGTCCCTGTTCGGAGATGTTTTTGTATGATTATATGGATGAAGCCGTTATAAAAGCAGAAAGACAATCGTATAACAAACTTCACCACATAGAAAATTATCTGAGGAAGGAATACCAGGTCTGTACTGCAATAATCCTTTAGGATCTTACAAATATCCTCATGTCCAAAGCTCTTAGCATCTGTAAAGGGCTGCAAATTTCACATGTGAAATATTTAAGTTTGTATTACAGTTGCAACGCACATAGCACCACTTTCTTCACTATATTTTATGACATTAAAACATGGAAGCTTGTGAATTTCATATTAGATACAAATCAATAGTCGAGTTATAAGGGAAAAAAGTTTCCAGGGGAAAGAAATCATGTCTGCTTTGCACATTATTTTAAAATTCTAATGGCTTTTGTTTATTTGTCTATTGGGTACAATGCTGGTACTGAATTAGCAAAACTTTTTACAAAAATGATGACGTCTTAAAAGTGCTTTCAAAACTTAGGTACCATGAATTAGTTACCGAAATGAATCTCAGATTCAGGTGTGAGAAACATTGACACTAAGGTTGAGCATGATTACAAAACAATGTATTCTTCATTCAAATGTAGGCAGTATGCATTCAGCAGTAAACTTACGGTATGGCCCCAGCAATCTTCAGAATTGACATTAGCATCTTTTCTGATAAGCTGGTTTACAATTTCAGTGCATCCTTTGCAAGAAGCTAAATGAAGTGCAGTTCTCCTATCATAATTCACTAGATCTGGTGAAACACCACCATTCCTTGAACAACTCCATCTTTATCCCCTTTGTCGGAACGACATAACAAATGAAATGGAACTTCAAGGTCAGGCAACTTTTGGCTTTCGAAATGAATTTCTGGCTCTTCTTTGTTATTCTAAACATGGAAAAAGGAAAATATAATTAATTACAAAATACTATCTTTTTATATACCATAATCATGGCATAACACTGGTTGGAAGCATTTTATTTTTATGACTATTAAATGAGTAAGTAGTAACAAAATATGCACGGCTACTATTTGAACCAAAAATAGTAAATTTGAAGAAGGGTAGAACTAAGATTTGAATACAAGTCCACTTACAATCAAGGTTATCTTTATTATCAGACCCAGTTGATGTATCCTCATGCTCAACAGAAGGAACAAGATCATTATAGTCTATTTCTTCATTTAAGACTAGTTGTGCACTGGTAAAATGAGTGACAGTTATAAATTTATATAATATAAAAAAGTCAAGTTTTTAGCATTCAAAGAACAACAGCAGTTTAAGTGTAATTTGTTTTCAAAGCTGCAATGAAATTTTTGGTGCTTACTTTTTGAATACATAATCATATTGAGAGAGAGAGAAAACCTCTTCTTGAAACAAAAAAGCATAGATTTATAAAACAAAAGACAAAAAAAGGTTTATATCCAAACCTGCATGTCGGTGAGCGAAACCATAAACTAGAAAGTGTCCAGTACGCATAAATGATAGCTGAACTGAAGAGCTATCGCCAACACGTCCACTGCCAAAGCAATCGTCAACAGAATCGCACCCGTGAAGTAGATTGGCATGGCACAATTGCATAGATTCGATACCAGATGTACAGGGCTGGTCCCAGGAGTTTTGTTACCAAAAGCCAATTATAAAACCGAGGCCTTTATATATAAACTAATGTTACTATTGTTACCTAATTCGTCAAAATAATTTATACACAGCATGTTATATGCATAACATCTAACGAAGCAGCTTATTCTCCTTACCACTGCATTTAAGTCAGCATGAAACCATTATTTACTTTGTGTCCAAAGCATACAGTGCACATGTCATACAAGAGCAAAAACTCACTTGACCCATTTCCATTTCTTCCAAGCAGCAAGTTAAAAACTCAGCACATTCCTTCATGAATCATATTTGCAGAACTCAAATCCTATCCCTGTAACTGCCTTGCCACAAAAATATCATGCACAACACAATGAGATATAGATGTCTTCTAATTCTGATCCGACAACTCTAGGCATTGAAATTAAAACATTGTTGCACCTAATTTCACCAATTATATGATAAGAACATAAGGATATTCAAATTAAACTGACAATCAGTTTCCACATTAAAATTCATGGTAACATAAGCACCCTAAATTAGTACTTTAAATCTTGGCGAGATGTCGATCTAAGTAAACACCAAATCACTAACATTCAAGGATCTAATTGTAGAGATCTTACCTAAATCGCCTTTTAGGTAATTGATTAATGAGCATGTAGAGTATAACTTCAGTTTCCCCAAACACACACGGAATATTTATATCCATCTTTTAGATCAAAGATCATACATGCCAATAAAATATTGTGCTGAATACATGTAGGCTGCTAAGCAAATGATCACCAAATTGAAAATAGATCCCCAAATCGAAGTGCATGGAGACAACAATTTAGATATACCAATTTTGATCCGAGTCTTATCAATTATTACACAAATCAACGTTAAAATAATTAATATACAATTAACGAAACTAAAAGTATAACATACATTCAATACTGAATTGACACTATAGAACACAGATGTTGTTCACAAATTACAATACAAGAACTATAACTAAAAAATAGAACATATAGTTAAGAAGTACCCTTTCAAGTTTAAGCAACTTATCGTTACTGTCTTACTGGATTTATGCCCAAGTCGTCGGTGTCAATGCCCTAGATCAGCCTATGCTTCTCAACGAAGCGTCTAGAAGTCTTTGGAGTCACTGTCGAATGTCGTTGTTGCCTATCCACCTTTCGCCGATTGCCAATCAGGCATCGCTAGTTACTCCAGCATTCTGGAAAATGTTTGATTCTTTTTTTTTTTTCAGTAACGCAATCAGGCGCCAAACATTTTCACTTTGGAGCAGATAGCAGGAACGTGATTTGGGGGAAAAAGAATACTCATATAATTATTCCAATTCCAGCTATGTTGCGAAGAAGTCACGGACAGTGGATCTAGAAGAACCTAATGAAAACCATAGACATGGTTGCGCGATGAGAATATAAGGCTGGAATGAAGATTTAGGGGGAAAAAACCTAAAACGGAAGATGCTGAATGGAAAGGAAGGGCGGTGGGGAATAGGAGGGAAACATTAAAAGTTTAGAGCTAAAAATTGGACTTTAGCGCCAAACATTTTCACTTTGGAGCCAAAATTTTGACCTTGGAACGTTCAAGACTTGTAAGCAAATTTCTAGATGCACATCAAATAATATTTTGTACTAAATAATTTCAAATCGATATGTATACCAAAATTTGCAAAGTAATATTTTTATATGTCAAATTCGTAATTTGTTTTCTATATTTTTGAATTTTCTTTATTACTGAATATTTTAAGAAGTATAAATTTATTTAAATCCTAGTGGTTTTATTATTGGAACTAATGAAAATTTCAAATTTTAATTGTAATTTTTTTGAATTAATGTTTTTAGAAAATTCCAATTTTTTTAAAATATTAAACATAATATGTAAATTATATTTATTAAATGCTAAATAGTAAATATTATTTATAAATATTATTTATAAATATTAAATGTTGCTTATTAATTATTACTTATTATTTATTAAGTATTAAACGTTAATCGTAATTGTTGATTGTTAATAGTAATTGTTATTTACTTAGTAATTATTAATTATTACTTATTAAATATGATGCCCAATGCAAATAATTAGTTGCAATAGGGTATTTTTCACGATATAAAAATAATTATTGATGATAACTATAAACTATTAATTAATTCACAAAAATACGTTTATCAAACACAAATTATAAATTGATTGGTACAAGAAATTGTTGTTAATTATTAATTACTTCTTAATAGTAATATTACTTAGGGATAAATAATTTTTAAAAGTACGTTTTTTGCAAGTGGCTTTACCTGTTGCAAAAAATTAAAGTTATCGCAACTGGTGAAAACAGTTGCTAAATATATAATTTTTGCAACTGGTTTGAAAGTGTAGTTGCAAATAATATGTCTCTTGCAACAGGAATGAAAGAGCAGTTGCTAAAAGTGTGTTTTCGCAACGTGCATGAAAGCGCTGTTGCGAAAAATATGTTTTTCGCAACAGGAAGGAAAAACCTGTTGTTAAATCTTATCAATTGCAACGGCTACGAAAGGTCTGTTGCTAAATATCATTTACTGCAACTAACATTTGAGGCCTGTTGCAAATAGCTAGTTGCAATAGGGCATTTTTTGTGTAGTGACCATTGAATGAGTGTTCAATACTCGATCTGCTGCAAAAGTTATGCACTATAGTAGATAGCTCTATAGTATTAAAAGGTGAAATGAACCAATGAGAGAGAACTTAGCAAAAGTCAAGAAATTATGCAACTTACTTGAATCGGCAGGGCTTAAGGTACCTGAAAATGAACAAGTTCTCACTAACTTCAATGGATTGGAACATGAGTATGAAGCCATTGTTGCAATTTATCATCAAAGAAAAATGTTCCTGACATGCAGTTTGTGCACTCCACTTTGCTTGCTCATGAAGTAAGAATAGAACACAAGAAACCACAAGATTCAGATTCATCCTTCAATTATAAAACAAATGTCAAGAACAAGAATACAAGGCAACAAAGAACCGATCAAACCAATGAAAGAGTTGGATATAATTACCAAAATATGTGTCGATACAATCTAGAAATAATTAAAAATACATATTTGGTAGTACAGACCAAATATTTTGATCTGGCTATGATGATATTTGTCTACAAACTTCTATCTAGTTATGATGATAAATGACTAAAAACTTATGTTATGATGATAGATGAATAGAAACTTCTATCCTGTCATGACAATAAATGAGAATAAACTTCTATCTAGTTATGATGATTTCCTCCTTATAGGAAATAGCCCATTGAGGCATGCAAAGTAAGCGTAAACTTATTTCGAGGTTCATGACCTATTGGTGTACCTATTTTTTTCTTCTGCTGCAAGATTTTGAGATGCATTTATTTCTATGTCTGTGTTTCTGTGATTGATTCTATTGGTGTACCAACCCGAACCGTTGAAAACGACAGATAGTTATTTAGTTCAGTTCTTTTTTTAGTTTATATAGCATAATTACACTAATGGATAAAGGGTTTCCTCACTTTAGGAGGTGCTACAGTAAGGCCCGTAGGATAGATATTGTAGGCTTGATTCCTTGAATGGGTCAATGGCTTTCTCCCTTTATGAGATGCATCAATGAGACATGTGAAGTTGTCGCTGAATGTGTAAAGCCTTGAATGAGTCAAGGGTTTCCTCTCTCTTAGTGGTGCTACGATGATGCTTGTGAAGCATAGGCTTAGGGCCTTTAGTAGATCAAGGACTTCCTTCCCTTAAGTGGTGCTTTAATGAGGCATGTACATCGGCACTAAAGGCTTACTATTTTGAGTGAATCAAAGCCTTTTAGTTTGATGGGACCCAATCCCTGTAATCCATAAAGTTCAGTGCAGAATATTTCTTTCTTTGTGCATTACTTTTTATAAATTCTTTTGAGCTTTTCTTATCTTAACAAATTGCTTATGGTTCCATCTAGAGTTTAACATTTATTGGAGTCGTGCGCTTTAGCTATATGACGATGACAATAAAGATCTTAAGATTCCTGTCATTCTTTGGATGCTTCTTTTTTAAAACAAATGACTGGGATATTCTTTAGTTAAAAGAAAGATGTTCTCATAAGAACTACTTAAGGAGTATTATTTTGGAAGACATGACATTTGAAGGTGATATTCTTAGTTGAACACTTAGTCCCCTTGTGACTTGTATGGGACACATCATTAGTAGCCTTTCTGTTTAAGAAAGTAAGACCTGTGAGTTTGCTCAAGCATTCTTCTTCGCTACTTTTCAAAATTCTCAAAATCTCTTTCCATTTCCTTTTGAAGATGGTTCCTTTGGCTTTGAATTGAAAATTCCCCTTATTCTTAAGAAGGTGTCATCCCTCTCACATTGTTTTTTAAGCTAAAAATTTGTCTATCACATATGAGATGGAATTATACTCTAGTTGTCGAGGTCTTGAGTGTTAGGGACAGCGGAATTGATCTTTAAGGCAAAACTAACACTAGAGGGGGTTGAACAGTGTTTCCAAGGAATTTAAGAAAATCTAAAACTTATGTAATCCACTATATGAATCACACACCACGGAGATGATCATAGACACAGAATCAAACACAACACAAAGATAAACAGAAATAAAATGCAGAAATGGAAAGAACACACCGGACTTTATACTGGTTCAGATTACTCCTACATCTAGTCCCACGCAACGCTGGATTGCGCAGAATTTTATTACTATATCTATATCCAAGTACAATACCCTTGATTTCACGACCATAGGATTACCACCGATTCTAGACACCCTTGATCAAGTATATTCCCCTTGTTTTCCCCGGCTATAAGGTTACCACCGTTTCCTTTTCTTAATTTCAAGGCTACAAGGAACACACCTCTTTCCAAACACTTCCCAAACAATTACAACAGCCGTATAACTTTTCAATAGCAATTCAATTCATAGAGTAATGAGTAGAGAGTGAGAAGAGAAGAAGTTTTATATAAACAGAATTGAATTCGGCAGAGTAAGTGTAGAAATCATAGAAATATGAAATATTAATGGTGTAAAAAAGGGGATGAAGATGGGAAGAAGAATGATGAAAAAATCGAAATCAACCCTCATTTAAAAGATTTGAAAGGTTGCAATGCTTTTGAAACGTTACAAATAATGAAAAGATATTTCCTTTCAAAATCAAAATTATGACAGTTATATGCCGACGTGTCCATAAATGTATGTCGACATATCATAGCGTAAGTTTGAGTTTTAAACATTTTTCAAGTGTTTTGATATAATATATATATATATATATAATTCTGGAAATTCTTGAATTAATACATAGTGTTATAAATAAGTATTATAAAGTAGAAAATCATATGAAATCATAAATATAACTTATATTAATATATTTATAAAATTATAAAGTTTAAAACTATATAAATATAAAGTATATAACTATATAAATATATATAAACTTATAAGATTTAAAACTTGAGTTTAAAATCAAAAGTAAAATAGAGAAAGTTAATTAGAATAGGATTTGAAAATAGAATTCGAAATTTGAAAATCAAAAATTGAAAAACGGAATTTGAATTTGAACTTGAACCTGGAATGCTATTCAGAGTCTTACATAAATTATACTCTATTACTATTACTATCTTTATCTTGAAATCTTGATTACTCATGAGTCTTAAATCATCTCTGAATTCTGAATCTCTAAAAGCTCTTAAACTGTATAGTCTTCAGTATTAATTCTTGTTTATAAATCCTCTATATATATATATTCTAGATAAAGGTGTTAGTATATATTTTATAATCAATTAATAATGAAATAAGATTGTTGTCATCAAAATTCCATTCTCCAACAATCTCCACTTTTTTGATGATGACAACCTTAGTTTATAAAATATCATACCTGTACATACCTATTGATGATGATCCTTCCAATACCCCCATATCTATAAGAATCCTATAAACTATGTCTATATTTTATCATTTCTCCCCCTTTGGAATTAACAAAAAGGAATTATAAATATACTCCCCCTTAATACTATATCTATTTGACTAATTTCTATACTAAAGTAAAGTACTCCCCCTTAATCATAAATCTATCTATCTATCTATCTATCTATCTATCTATATATATATATATATATATATATATCATAAAATACTTCCTCTAAATTTATGATTACAACAATCAGTACTAAGTAAACAAACCAATCCAAGTATCGTAATTACATATGTTTTAAGTTATATATACAAATCAATCCAAGCACACCACATCAAGTAATGATTTACATATGTTTAATACATTTTAATTCAATCAATCCAATCAAACAAATCAAATGATACGAAGCAATCAAACGTTTCTTGGGACTTCTACCCATTCATCTTGTCCTGTGATTGGGTTCTTCTTGATGTCCTTCCATTCTTCTTTATCGGTGAGTGATGCTTTGATGTTTTCATCTCTGAAATGAGAAGAGGTTGACCAACGAATTACGTCAAAAATTTTCTCTTAATATTCGACAATTCTCATCTGAATTAACTCTAGATAGAGTTGATTACGTAGTACTATGGAAAGGATTTTCTTGAAGGAATTCAAAGAATCTTCAAGATTTTCACTTATGCTATGAATTGGATTTGCCATAGTTTTGATAAGAAATGAATAAAGAAGAAGGGGAAATGGAATAATGAAGTTTTCAGGAAGAAATAAGCTTAAACAGGGTCTGCAATTCATTGGATTTTGAATGGACATGAGTTAGTTATTTAGTTTTAAATTTTTAAAAGTTTTGAAAATATGGCAGTTATATGTCGACATATCTATTGATTTTTTTGAAAATTTTCAAAATTTGAATCTTTTGATCTTATGTTATATTTAATTCTAGAGTTTTTACAGAAACTTAAAGATGATTTTGACATAAATAAAACTCTATTCATTACTTCATAAAAAGTAAACACATCCAACTAACTAAGATACACTAAATACGAGATTCAAAAGCAAAATCAAGCGATTAATAAAGATAAACTAAACTAGATAGACTAGTTTTCAGCGGATGATGAGGATGAAGATGATTTTCCAAGCTTTCTACCTATCTTGACCATGAACTTAGTCATTTTTGAAAAGTTCTTTTTGAGCTTCATTTGATTGTTGACTATCTTTACTTGGTTTTTAACAATCATCCCCCTGGAAATGTTTCTAGTGTTAGTTGGATAGTCAACACTTTCTAAAGAAGTTTCTTCTTCTTCTATGACTTCCATAGGTGCATGTTCTTGTTGCATTCGAGCTTGTTTGTTTTCGAATGTCTCTTACGGTTTGAAAGTGAGTGGAATTTGCATAAGGTGTATGTTTGTGGAATCAAACACCTTTCTTGGCACAAATTCTTCTCCATGAAGATCAACTCCAAAGTATTTGAAACGCGGGTGAGATAAATTCCATATTAAAGAGTGTTCTCTCTTGATGTAGTTTCTATGGGCTTGAATTCTCTTAAGATCATGTAGGCCCAATTGATGTTATAGCCACCAATAATAGCAAAGAGGGCTTTTTGGACATTGAGAGTTGGATTATTAAAGTTTCTAGAACGAGGAATGATGGTATGTTAAAGGAGAAGGTTTACGATTCTTATTTTTGGACGAAAATAGCGATTTTTGAATTCCATGTTAGTAACGCTTTCAAATATGTCGTGATAAATCTCTAAATCGGTTTCATCAATTTTGAAATCCGAAAAATCCGAGCCCATGCTTCTACAGTTTAAGATATTGGCTAAGATTTCGGAATCTAAGACAACTGCGTGCCTTTGACGCTACTCCAAATTTGGTCTTTTTTTCCTTCATAAAATCCGCGATTAAGATCCGCATAAAACATATTGAAAAGCTTAGGATAACATATATCGTCGTTATCCCGAAAGTCAATTAGACTCAAGACTTCATTGTGGGTGAAGAGAGAGATAAGATCATAGGAAGGAAAGTCTCCAAAGATGGCGAAAGCACCCGTATTGACTTTAGCATTTTCTAAATAGTCAACATAGGTTTTGATAGCATCTCTATCATTATGAAGATAACCTTTGATGGTTTTGGTTAACTTTAATTTCTGAGATGAACTTGAGGTAGCTATTGGAGTGATCGTTTTGAAGAGAATAGATACGAAGAATATAGTTTGAATTGTGAATGAAAGGTAGAGACAATAGATGTATATATAGAAATTGAATGGATATAAATTGAATAGGCACAACTTTTCAGAAATCAATGATACCATTTTAGACATTGGGAGTTAGTGAAAAGTTGGAGGGAAGTTTGAAAGTTTAAACCTTTGAAATTCAAATTTTGAATTTCAAATTACAGGCTAATATGTCGACATATGTGTTAGCCCACTTTGTGAACTGGGCAACACAAAGTCGAGATGTAAAACATTGAAGAACTTAGAAAGCATCATAGCGGATCGGATCGGAGAGATGTTGCTGTTCGGATCGGAGAGCTGTTACGATTCGGATCGGAGAGCTGCTACTATTTGGATCGAAGAGACGCTGCTATTCGGATCGAAGAGACGCTGCTATTCGGATGGGAGGGCTACCTACTACCAGGTAGGAACGGAGCAGAGCGAAACGGATAAGGATTTAGTTTCAGCATTAATTCGGGTCGGATCGGATGCCCCGATCCAAACCCCCTCTGCAGGCTCCTCCGAACCGAACCTATAACCCACGCCGCTTCCCCCCACGATCGCCTGAAGATGCGGAGCGGTTATGACTAGTTCCTACCCACGATAATCTCTATTCTGATGCGCTGTCAGCACTGGAGTCCATCCGAACCCGAGGACGATGGGATGGAGGACACGTGGCCCCGACCCGGATCAGATTCTGAGCAAATTTTCACCTATAAATACCTCGCTTAGAGACAATCAAGAGGATCTTCTTTTTGGCACTTTGAGAGTTCAAGCACTTTCATAAACCGAATTCCAGCACTCCCAGATAATCCAAATCGTCTTTCAACATTTGTATTGAGACAATTGAGTGAATGTATGTGAGTTGTGAGTGAAATTGAGTGAATATCTCGTTGTAATTGCAACTATATCATCAAGAATAGTGATTGACAAGTGGACGTAGGCTTTTCAACGCCGAACCACTATAAATTCTGTGTCTCCATTTTACTTTTGATCTTATTTTATTCTGATTTCAGACAATTTGGGTGTTAGAACCACTTTTTGGTCTAACATTTTGGTGCTTTCACTGAGAACCATCTGAATTCTCTGTTTTTGGGGATTATCGTTCTACTTTTTGGACCGCCGAGTTCAAAGAAGTTAATCCTCAAGTTTCGACGCTCTTGAATATTTGTTGATTGATTGTTGAAGAACTATGGCCAAAGGAAAAGGCAAGGAAGTTCAAACCAGTCGAGGGAACGGAGTTGGTGAAGATCAGCAAAATGCGGTTGTGACAAGGTCTCGTGGACAGAGCTCGGCAGTGGAACAGACTGATACAGGAAATCCGAACCGCACTCAAGGGGAGAGCTCCGATCCGATCCGAGTAGGAGAATTTGAAGCAGTGCACTCCCCCAACCTGAACCGACCCGAACAACTCGCACTACACCGATCTGACTTGGCCTCCCAGCTCCGACCCGAACAGGTCTCCCAGCTCCGACCCGACCTGATTGCCCATCTCCGATCCGACCCGACACTTGGTGATGTTGGAACCTCTACTCGAGCCCCTCCAAATGCTCCGACTCCAGCCACCAGGGTCAATGATCAGGTCAATCCATCCGCGCCTATTACTCAAAAAGATTTCTCACGCCTACTTGACATTCTTGAGAGTACTAGGGAGGCTATGAAAATCCACGAGTGCACCAATCTCATGATGCAAGTAAACATGAGACTCATGAGCAGGGAAATTAGCGAACTCCGTAGACAGAGAACCCCATCCCCGGTTCGCCATACACCAATGGATCAGTCTTCTTCTTCCGAGGAAGAACGGCCCCGTGAAAGAAGGTCGCTCGAACGACCTCAGAATTTAGAGCAGCTGACGTTCGGATCTTTGGGGTCCCGCGAGGATGCTGCACGAGTACTAGGACCCAATGATCCAAGCTTGAGAGAGCCTATGTTGTTACCGATGCAGGGATCCCATGTATTACCTAGAGACCCTAACCTTACCAATCCCACTCAGGGGAAGATGCTCCAGCCCTTCCTCCCGAGATCGACCGGGAGCGTAGGGAACGAAGCAGAGTAGAAGTAGCTCAAAGAAGAAGGGCGTCCCCTGAGCAAGAGCCCAGAGGAAACCCAAACATCAGAAGAGCATCTCCTGAACAAGAGCCCAGAAGGAACCCGGATACCAGGGCCAGGGAGCCTGAGCGGCCCCTGACTAATGCTGACGTATGGGCAATGGTACTCCAGATTATGTCCGAAAGCCGGAACTACACTAATGAAGATTATGTCATTGAGCGAAGCCATACTCCTTTCACTGATGACATCCTCAACTTTCAATTTCCCCGACGTTTTAACCTGCCACAGATGGACAAGTACAATGGGAGAACCGATCCGGGACAGCATTTGATGCGATACTCATGGCTTATGAATGCTGCTGCTGCCCCTGACGCAGTGAAGTGTAAAGCATTCCCGATATATTTAGAAGATGTGGCGCTGCTATGGTTTACCCGACTTCCCCCTCGGTCGATATCGAATTATAGGGAATTGAGCGAACGTTTTATGAATCAGTTCCGACTCCATACCCGAAAGTCTAAGAGTGTTATTGAATTATCAAGAATTAAGCAGGCGTTGGGAGAGTCTTTGAGGTCATATCTCGACCGTTTCAACTTAGCTGTGACTGAAGTTAGTGACCCGCACGAGCCCACCATCTTGATGGCTTTGATGGAAGGAGTCGATCCTGACTCCGAGTTTGGAGATTACCTTTCTGGGAAGCCACCTCCCACGAGAGAGTTATTCTATGAAAAGGCCGATATTCAGTTAAGACAAGAGGAGGCCAGGGAAAACCGAAAGAGAAAGTCTGGAGCGACTTCAAAAGAAAATGTCCAGAGTAATGTCGCCGTGAAGCAGTCTGGAGAAAGTTCCGGAAAAGTTGAGGTGAATGTGGGAAACAAGAGTGGAAACGACAATAATGGAAACGGGGGCAACAACAACAACCGTAACGCAAATGGTAACAGAAGAAATAGGGGAAGTGATCCTAACAAAAGACCCCGGTTCCGGACTTATGAGAATTATACACCGAACGACACTCTGGAGATCATTTACTTAGATACATACAATGTTTTGCAATATAAAAGACCGCCACCTCACGACTCAACGGAGAAAGAAATGGAAACTGGAAAGTTTTGTTTGTTTCATGGAACTCATGGGCACTCAACCAATGAATGTCGACATTTGAGAGACGTGATTGAGAAGCTGCTGCGCGAAGGGAAATTGGATGAATATAAGGTTGCCCCGAGGGACAGGGGACAACGAGAACAGGCTCCAAAACAGATCCAATCTGCTTCCAAGCCTACAGCGCAGCAGAAAGGCAAGGGAATTGTTATCAACTCCATAGTGGTGGACCCCACCCAGCAATCCACAGTTTTAGAGCAATGGATCAATATGTAAATGCAGCTAAGCACGTAGATGTTGATGAATGTGATGATTTGGAAGACATCTCCCCCATAAAGCAACAGAAGACAATGTTTGATGACGTGGTATTCCGTAGCAGAGATAATACCGGGATCTAGTCACCCACCGACGATCCGTTGGTCATTACCACCACCATTGGGCCGGCATTGGTTCATAAGGTGTTAGTAGACAATGAAAGCTCTGTTAATATTTTATTTAAAAAGTCATTCGATCAGATGAAGCTTGAATCTGAAGATTTGAAGCCATGCGAAGGTTGGATCCGAGGCTTCAACGGAGCATCGACAGCTCCAATGGGGTACATAGAATTGCCCGTAACCTTGGGGCAAGGAGAGCGCCGAAGAGTACGGATGCTTCAGTTCATAGTATTGGACGTAGATTCGCCTTATAATGCATTTTTGGGAAGGCCTGCCCTTGCTGAGTTCAGGGCTTGTATCACCCCTTGGTGTTTATTGCTTAAGTTCCCAACTGAAGCCGGAACTGGAGTAGTGAGAGGGGATCAAGTCTCCGGACGGGCCTGCTATGTTGTCGAATTAAAGATGTTGATGAAGGGACTTAACATTGAGAGTAAAGGTGCCTCGCTTCCTCCAAAGGGGGCTCGACATAGCAATTAGAGGGATCGGCCCCGAGGGAGTTGCCCAAAGGAACGCCTGAAGACCTGGATCCCAGAAAAGACGAGAAACCAGAAACTAGAAATGCAGCTCCTAATGAAGCGACAGTGGACATTCCCATTGATGAAGCTGATCCAACAAGAGTTTTGAAGATTGGATCCCAGTTGGATCCACGTCGGGCCAAAAAACTAACTGACTTCCTGAAGGCAAACTTGGACGTGTTTGCCTGGACCCACGCCGACATGTGTGGGATATCGCCATCCATCATAAGTCATTCACTGAATGTAAACCCAAAACACCCGCCTGTAAAGCAAAAGAGACGTATGCTGGGCCCAGAGAGGTCGGCCCCTCTGAAAGAAGAAGTGGAGAAGCTGGAAAAGAACGGATTTATTAGAGATTCGACATATCCCGACTGGATATCGAATCCCGTCTTAGTAAAGAAGCCGAATGGAAAGTGGCGGACTTGCATTGACTTTTCAGATTTGAACAAAGCTTGCCCGAAAGATAGTTTCCCACTCCCCAGAATTGACCAGCTTGTAGATTCGACAGCGGGACACGAACTTCTTTCTTTCATGGACGCATATTCCGGGTACAACCAAATTCCTATGCAAGTGCCAGATCAAGAACACACGAGCTTCATTACAAATTTGGGGTTATACTGTTACGTGGTCATGCCATTTGGATTGAAAAACGCTGGAGCCACTTATCAGCGCTTGGTGAACATGATGTTTTATAATCAAATAGGGAAGACTATGGAAGTTTATGTGGATGATATGCTTGTCAAATCGCAACAGTCCTCCAGCCATACGCAAGACTTGGCAGAAATGTTCGGTATCCTGCGAAAGTATCGGATGAAGTTGAATCCTTTGAAATGTTCATTTGGAGTGGCATCGGGAAAGTTTCTAGGCTTCATTGTGAGCTCCCGAGGGATTGAAATCAATACCATCCAAATAGCAGCGATTAGAAACATCGAAGAACCAAGGAGAATCAAAGATGTCCAAAGTCTGGCAGGGAAAGTAGCCGCGTTGAGTAGATTTATCTCCAAAGCAACGGACAAGTGCGTCCCATTTTTTGACTTGATAAAAAGAGGAAAGAAGAACTTTGAATGGACTCCGGACTGTGTCGAGGCCTTTCGAAATTTATTGGAATTGCTAGAAAAACCACCGATTTTGTCAAAGCCAGTGGATCATGAAGAGTTATTTGTTTACTTAGCAGTTTTGGCTCACGCTGTTAGCACAGCCTTGGTTCGAGAAGAAGACAAAGTGCAAAGACCAGTATATTATGTAAGCAAGAAATTGGCAGCGGCAGAACGCAACTATCCAAAGATTGAGAAGCTCGCTTATAGCCTCCTAATCGCCTCCCGAAAACTTCGTCACTATTTCCAAGCTCACCCAATAACCATATACACTGACCAGCCTCTGAGGCAGGTGTTGCAGAGACCCGAAGCATCGGGACGGTTGATCAAATGGAATATTGAATTAAGTCAGTTTGATTTAAATTTTCAGCCACGGAGGTCGATCTGGGGGCAAGCTCTGGCAGACTTTATAGCAGAGTTCACAATCCCAGAGGAGGAAATAATCGATGACAGAGTGGTCAAGTCTGAAGATGAGTTAAAATTAGATCCATGGAAGCTATACACAGACGGAGCCAAGAACGACCGAAGGTCCGGAGCTGGAATCGTCTTAGTCACTCCTGAAGGACGGTCGTTATATTACGCTCTACGATTAGAATTTTCGAAAACTAACAATGACTCTGAATATGAAGCCCTGATCGCCGGGTTGAAGCTTGCTAAAGATCTCGGAATAAAAACGTTGGACATATTCTGCGACTCCAAAATCGTTGTTTGCCAAGTGCGAAAGGAGTTTGTGGCTCGAGGACCTCGACTCATCGCCTACCTCGGGAAAGTGGAAAAGCTATTGAGCAACCTGGAGCGGTACAACATAACGCATATCCCAAGAGCCGAAAACCAGAAGGCAGACAGGCTGGCAAAGCTAGCTAGTTCCGACAACCCGGAAGAAACTGAAATAATTCTAATTGAAACGTTGGAATCGCCAAGCTTTGAGTCGATGGAAATTGAGCTCGCTTTCGAAGCAGAACCAGAGAAGGAGTCGTGGATGACCCCAATTAAGAACTTCCTTAAGAATGGAATACTCCCATCAAAGAAGAGTGAGAGACGGTCTATAGTTCGCAAGGCTACCAGATACATCCTTCAAGATGATATTCTTTATAGACAAGGATTTTCTATGCCCCTGTTACGATGTATAGCACACAACGACATCAAACGTGTACTAAGAGAAGTACACGAAGGTGAGTGTGGAGATCATACAGGAGGTCAGACTTTAGCGAAAAAGATATTGCGGTATGGATACTTCTGGCCCACAATCAATAAAGATGCAGCTGATTATTCACGACGCTGCGATAAGTGCCAGAGATTCGCCAAAATCCCCAGAGCACCGTCGACCCAACTCAAGTCGATGGTGAGTCCTTGGCCTTTTGCCACGTGGGGAATTGATATCATCGGAGTTCTACCAATTGCTAAAGGAGGAGCGAAATATGCAATAGTCATTGTGGACTATTTTACGAAGTGGGTGGAAGCTGAGCCCCTAACCAAATTCACGGCGAGAAAGGTGATAAGTTTTGTGGTTAGAAATATTATATGTCGATTCGGGATTCCAAGGACCATTATAACTGATAACGGAACCCAGTCGATGGTGCTGAATTCAGAAATTTCTGCCAGAAATATAAGATCGACAAAAGGTACACTGCGGTTGCCTATCCGCAGTCGAACGGGCAAGTAGAAGCAATAAACAAAGTTATCAAATCCATCCTCAAGAAATGGTTAGAGCGCGCAAAGGCAAAATGGGTTGACGAATTGCCCTTAGCTTTGTGGGCATATCGAACAACATTAAAGACAGCTACCGGTCATACCCCTTTCTCTCTCTCTTTTGGTTCAGAAGCAGTAATTCCAGTAGAGCTTGAGGTTCCCTCCCACAGAGTGACATATTATGACCCGATGACGAATCAGGCACTCTTACTCGAGTCTCTTGATGAAATCAAAGAAAAAAGGGATGAAGCAGATTTACGCGCATCAAGACATCGACGTCAGATGGCACGCTATTATGACAAAAAAGTTCGTCTTAGGACTTTTGAACCGGGAGATTTTGTGCTAAAGAGAGTCTTTCCATCCCTTCCTCACCTCGGTCCAAAGTGGGAAGGACCCTTTGTCATCCAACGGAAACTTGAAACAGGAACCTTCAAGTTAACGACCGTAGATGGCGAAGAGGTGCCTAGGGCATGGAATTCCCAACACTTGATGCGATATTTGAAGTAGAAATGTTGTACTCTTTGCTGTTTTTTCTTATGAACTCTGTAAAAAGGCACGACTTGCCTTAGAAAAGTCTGATGATACGAATAAAGAACTATAAAGTGGACGTAGGCTACGACTTAGCTGAACCACTATAAAAATATCGTGTGTCATTTACTTTCATGCATTATATACACCTTCATCTACTATTCTGTTGCGATTATGGAATATAAGATGATTCAAAACCTGAAAGGTTGAAAACAGTTTATAGCAGGAAAAAGCACAACGATTGTTTGTGCGATAAGACATAAAAGAATGGGAAGACGACATTCTTAACTCTAACTCTCGAGAATTGAGAGAGAGAGTATAAAGGACGGGAAGACGACGTCCTCTGAGGCGTGAAGGTGCACCCAGACAAGAGACCGCCTTAGTAAGAACTCTAACCTGAGTATAAGACAGGAGAGTATAAAAAATGCAGAAAAAACGACAGGCATTGACGGCACAGAGAATGCAATCCCGTCGAAAAATCGGGAACATTCTGACTACTTGACTAAGTCTTGAATAGTTTTTCGAGATTGACTGGGGGCATATATGTATACACATATTTCCCCCGACCATAACTTCATTACACAACTATAGTAAGACATGCATTCTTACATAAGTGCAAAACTAATGACTAACAGACATTGTAGAAAATGAATTATTTTTTATTTACAAATGAATGAATTTGTACAGGAAAACAGGCATAAAGAAGGTGCAAGGGCCACCTTTGTAGCAACAATTATTGGTCAACCAAATGCTAAAATAACGCAAGACAGCCCACTATTTAGGCTTCGAAGGAGGCTTGGACTTCTTGGCAGCTTTCTCCGCATCCTTCGCCTCTTTTTCGGCCTCCGTCAAGATGCGCTTTGACTTTTTCTTTCCTGAAGCTGAGGTGCTGGAATCGGTTGACTTCTTCCCGGAGGGCGGAGCGCTGGAATCAAGAGAAGACTTTTTAGCGAGTTCCTCTGTAATAGATCTAGTTGAAAGCTTAACAACTAACCTTGATCCCGCATCCACAACTGCGAGGGGCTTGAGGCTTTCGGGGTCTAAGTCTTCAGCTTTTAGCTGCAAGCGTTTATCTTGGTCAGCTTTCAGTGCAGCTAAAGTAACATCATCGGCGCTTTTCGACTCCCCGACTATTGCCACCTCCGGATCTTCCTCATGTCCCCCGTCGCCATAATCGTCCTTTAAGGCATCTATCATTTCGTCATCATGAGGAGTGTCAGCCTTAGACGGTTCACTTCCTTCTCCCAAATCTATGGGAGCAGCCTTGTCTTTTCCCCCTTTTGCCTTCTCCGTAGGCTCCGCCCCAGAGGCGGTTCCTTGGGACACATCTGTCTTTCCGGACGGTTCAATACCTACAGAGTGAGAAGCAACAGTTATCAACTCGGGAGAAAATAATGGGTTTTTCATCGATTGCTCAATCACATGGCGGAAGGTACAGATAGCTTTGATGAATTGAGGTGAAAATGTAGAGATACCTTCCAAAGACTTCTCGGCTGGAGTAACTGCTGTCTCCGATGCCGTTTCGGGAATAGGGGATAAGAGAGTTGTTCGAGGAATCCCCGGGTTTTCAGGATCATATCCCTCTACTTCAGAAGTTGTGGGGGCAGTAGAAGAGGAACCAGCCTCGGGAATGTTCTTTTGCTTAGTCCTCCGCCTCTCTTCGTCCATAGAGGCAGCAGTGAGGCGGCGCCCTTCAGCTAGGCGTTCTAGTTCATCATCTCGTAAATATTTCTCCATCAGCTTGTCCTCGTCAATGGAATCAACCTTGAGCTCCTCTTTCTCCCACTCAACGATCTAACTCCATACTTGGACTAGAGTAGATGGATAATCTTCAATCCAAGAAATGTTCCGGCGGCGGATGATATGCGCAAAGAATTCAATCATTAATTCACTGAAACCCTGAACCTCTCCCTCAGCCTCTGACAGTTGTTTGCGGGCCTCCTCAGCGGACTTGATAGCACATTCGACCTTACCCTCCGCTAGGGCAACTCTGTTCTCCGCCTCCATTAGCTTAGAAGCCAAGTCAGCATTTTTCTTTTCTAGTTCAGCATTCCTCCTTGCTAACTCGGCATTTTTCCGTTCAAGGTCAGCGTAAGCAAGGCGCGTTTTAGCAGCATCTGACTTGGCATCTTTGGCTTGCTTTTTTAACTCAGAACGCTATTGAGTATGGGATTCAAGCAAATCATGGTAACGTTTTTGCAAATCTTCAAATTGTTGCTTGAAGCTAGTAGCATCTCGTTGAGCTACAGCAAGCTGGGCCTTAGTATCTTCCAAGTCTTTTCCTAGATTTTTTAAGGCCTTTGCATCGTCTTCTGCGTTTTTTTGCATCGAATCAGCATTCGTGATTAAAGTACGGATGATTCTGGAAAGGCTGCGCGAATACTTGAACATTTCTGAATACTGTTTCTCAACCGCAACTATCTTTGCTTTGGCCTCATCTACCCACCTTGAAGAAATAGGCTCAAGAGCAGGTAAAAAAGTCAAGTTTTCGAAGTAATGTTCGGGAAATTGCCCCTCCAGATACGCCCGCTTAACTGCAGTTTCAGCATCTAGCGGTGGAGGGGCGGGGATCGTCAGCTCAGTATCCCTGTGCGTGGAGGATTCAATAGCCTCTTTATCTGTTCTAGGCCGTTTAGCAGAGACCTTGCGTTTACTTCGCGACTCGGTATCTTTTGGCGGACTCCTCTTCCTGCTGCGCTTTTCTTGAGAAGAGGTTGAGTCTTTTGGTTATGGCCTGTCCTCTTCCCGACGACCTTGGTAACCTTTATATCTCTCTGGTTCCGTCCGGACAGGAGAGCGAGAACGCGAGGTTTGAGAACGATAGGGTTCATAAGGCCTTCTCTCCTCCCTACTGCGATCATCGCGGCGATTATACTCAGTATCATAGGGTGGATTAGACATGCTGCGGCGGAGTTTCCAGATATCATAGTAAGATCGGGACATCGTGCCTGCACAATAAGACAAATGAAATTCAGAATCAATATTTTCACAAAGAGAAAGATGCAATGAGTTGTAACGTTATTGTGTAAAGTGTGTCCTAAGTGGTGTTTTCCCCCCAACCAACCCGAGTCCGAAGCTAGACTAGTACGGGCGGGCTCTTTGGCCTTAGCAGGAGTGGTCTCTTTGGAAGAAGTGAAAACTAAAGGATTCTTCCTAAAATCCTCTGAAGTGTAAATGGTTTCAGGTAAGGGGAGATCCCCCAAACCCTGAAACAGTGGGTCATCAGTGCTAGGGACATCTCCCTCAGAAGCATCGATCGGAGACTCTTTGGAAGACGTTGACCTTTCCGGAGAAATGGCAGCCTCGGGAACAGTATACCCTTCGCGATGCTTTTCGGCCATGTTAGCCAATTCATCATCTTGGGTAGAAGAAGGAGAGGGTGAAGCTTGAAGAGGCACTGTAGGAGCTCTCGAACTTTCGCCCGTTTCAGGGATTACGTCCACTAGGGGAATATATACATATGGGGCCGTCCCATGACCAATGCTACGAGTGATAGATAGCAACCCATGAAGATGAAGATATTCGTCCTTAAGGATTTCATCAATACTTAAAAAATTCTGATCACCATTAAGGAGATGGTGCATCCGGTCAAAGAATACTTGGTTTGATATTTGTTTTGGTTATCAATTGCAAACAAAAAGAAAAGCGAATTAATGCGGTGGTTTGTATGTACAGAGTTGCAATCTAGAAAACCAGTGCTTTACTTGATTTCGTCCACCTCGTAGCACACCCTGGTTGTTGCTTTATATAAAACCATTCCAGCCTGGAGTCCCCACCTTTACTACTAAATGGTGCTGGAATTATCTTCCTCTTAGGGACAGACTTGAAGTAACAGAAAGAAGGGGTTTCTCGAGTCCGGTGCTTGAAGTTATAGAAGAAGTGAACATCGTCAAAAGTGAGCTCTATGCCTAAGATCTCACGATATGCTACATATAGGGTGTACAAGTAAGCATAGGAATTGGGATGCAGTTGCATGGGGGCAATCCGCATTTGTCTCAGAAAATCGACGACGAAAGGAGAAAAGGGAGGAATAGCCCCGACCATACACATCAATCGGGTGATTCCCATAAATCCTTCTGGGGGATTGTGAGGACGGTCAGTTCTCGAAGGCACCAGAGTGTCCCTTTTTAGTATCCCATACTTTAGACAAATCCGGATAAGTCTGTCGTTATCGATCGTCGATTCAACAGAATCTTGGGGTGATTCCAATATGACGGCAGACTCAAATTCATCAGGAGCTCGGTCATCGCCAATCCATCCTTCCTCTTCACAACCTAGGGAAACTCCGCCCTCCGAAGACACATTATCGCTTTCGCGAGTTCCAACCTCTTAGTCTGAGCCCTCGTCATTCCATTCTGGATCCGAGGAAGAAGATATGTCATCAAGAGTAATTTTGTTGGATGTCTCCGGGGCCTCTTTCTTCTCGGCTAGTCTAGAAGAGCGTCTGGATCTCATGGTCATAAAACTATTGAAGAAGCAATAGCACAAGTTAGAGTAAATTAGCCCGTATCCCCCCGTGCATGTGTGCAAACTAAAGTGTAATCAGTGTATGCGGAAAGTGTAAAGTTAATGTTTGGAAGTGCGACGCAAAATTTTGGCAAAGTTATAAGGATCAAGGCAATTCTTGATGTCCATTTATGTTCGCAGGGAACTATCCTAACTGTCCATTAAGTTGAAGATTACGCCAAGGGTTGATTGGGCCAGTTAAACGAGTTTTTATGCCTTAAGATGGACTGCTCTTCGGTTCGGTTTGGGCGCATTCATTGGGATCGGATCGGGGACGTAGCCCTGCCTTGGGCTCGGACAAACATTGAAGCTCAGGAATCAAAATCGGATCGGCTCGGAAGTAGACTCCCCGAACGGTTCGGGTCGGATCAGGCAGTCATGCCTCTCTCCTCCTTTATCTTATAGTCCGACCCGATCCGGTTAGGTGAGCTCCATTCCCCCCTTTAACTACTTCCCCCGACCTGATCCGACCTTCTGGATTTTTCTTCCTTTTCCTTTCCTCCACTTTCCATACTCCATCGCCCGAACCGACTCCCCGTGATCTTCTTCTTCTTCTTCTTTAATCTTAAACCCAATTTCATCCCCGAGACCCCAGCCATGATCGAATGAACTACGACTCCCTCTCCCAACGCCTCGAAGTAGCAACGAAGCCACCAACAACAATAACGAAGGGAGAGGGTGTTGTAGCGTGGAAACCACATCCAAGTCGGTCGAATTGACCATATATTTCAATTAAAACCTATTATCATGAAGTTGATCAAGGATTTAAACCTACCAAGGTGGATAAGCTGGAGATTCGCACGAGAATTGTAAAAAGTTTTTCTCTTTTGAATCCTAGAGTTTCGGAACAGAACTTGCAAAACGATAAAATACAAAGAAAAAGAGATGAAGATGAAGGCTGAATTTATATAAAAACATGGTGACTATTCGTATCCCCGTTCGGACCGGCTCGAAAGCCCAGTAGCATAGCTTGGCCCAATAGTCCAATGAGAAATAGAAATAAGAGAAGGACCCGTTCGGGTCGGAATCCGAACCGAACAGAATGTCGTAACTCAGCAGCGCATATGAATTAAGCTAAAATTCGAAGAAGAGGATGAAAGCACAAGGAAAATCAAAGGGAAAATTACATAGAAGGCACTGTGCAATGATAATCAAAGCATGCTCCGTCTCCAACAGAAGCATACTTTGAGGGGGCAAAATGTTAGCCCACTTTGTGAACTGGGCAACACAAAGTCGAGATGTAAAACGTTGAAGAACTTAGAAAGCATCATAGCAGATCGGATCGGAGAGATGTTGCTGTTCGGATCGGAGAGCTGTTACGATTCAGATCGGAGAGCTGCTACTATTTGGATCGAAGAGACGCTGCTATTTGGATCGAAGAGACACTGCTATTTGGATCAGAGGGCTAACTACTACCAGGTCGGAACGGAGCCGAGCGAAACGTATAAGGATTTAGTTTCAGCATTAATTCGGGTCGGATCGGATGTCCCGATCCGAACCCCCTCTGCAGGCTCCTCCGAACCGAACCTATAACCCACGCCGCTTCCCCCCACGATCGCCTGAAGATAAGGAGCGGTTATGACTAATGCGCTGTCAGCACTGGAGTCCATCTGAACCCGAGGACGATGGGATGGAGGACACGTGGCTCCGACCCGGATCGGATTCTGAGCAAATTTTCACCTATAAATACCTCGCTTAGAGACAATCAAGAGGATCTTCTTTTTGGCACTTTGATAGTCAAGCACTTTCATAAACCGAATTCCAGCACTCCCAGATAATCCAAATCGTCTTTAAACATTTGTTTTGAGACAATTGAGTGAATATATGTGAGTTGTGAGTGAAATTGAGTGAATATCTCGTTGTAATTGCAACTATACCACCGAGAATAGTGATTGACAAGTGGATGTAGGCTTTTCAACGCCGAACCACTATAAATTCTGTGTCTCCATTTTACTTTTGATCTTATTTTATTCTGATTTCAGTCAATTTGGGTGTTAGAACCACTTTTTGGTCTAACAATATGTATGCCAACATATGCATTCTTTTTCAAAGGACATTTGGTTTTTGTGACTTATGACTTAAATTATCGATATGTATTTCAGATTTGATGATTTCCTCAAATAATTCTAATCATAACAAACATCCAATTTTTTTATTATTTTATTTTTATTATTTTGAATTCCAAAAATTCAAATTTGAATTTTAAATTTCAAGTTTAAATTTTATAATTTAAATTTTCAAATTCAAAACAAACAAAGCAAACAAACAAAACAACCATTCAACCAAAGGAAAATTAAAAATTAATTAAGGCGTTCCCAGTTTTTAGATCCTTTTCTTTGAAATTTTCTGAATTCTGAATTGCCGTGAAACTCATATTCGAGTTTCTGATTTCTGGCTCTTCATCACTTGATGAAGAATCTGAATCATCTAACGTTGCTACATAAGCTTTCTTTCACTTCTTTGATGAATTGTTGTTGTCAGTTTGTTGAGTCAATTTGTTTGGATATGGACACATTCTCTTTATATTGGCTGGTTTATTGCAGTTATAACAATGACCATCATTTCTTCCTGAACGTCCTTGATTATTATTTATAGAATAATTTTTCCTTCTATATCTCCGAAATTTTCCAAAATGTCTTGTCATTAGGGTTGTTTCTTCATTGTCTTCACTACTTGAGTTAAAATCATTTGTTGTTGTTTTAAATGCGATGGATTTCTTCTCAGTTGGCTTGTTTTCCTTTCTTTTTCCGTAATTGGACTTCAAAAGACATTAGATTTCCGATTAACTCCTTAATTTTCATTTCACTAACATTATTAGCTTCTTCGATCGCCAAAATTTTCTGATCCTATTCTGAAGTTAATGAACTCAATATTTTTATGACTTGATCTTCATCAGAATAAGTTTTTCCAAGTGCTGTCAATGAGTGGACTATCTCTTGAAATCTGCAGTACATATCGGAGATAGCTCATTCTCGTTCATTTTGAATAACTCAAATTGATTAACTAACATTGATATCTTCGTTTGTTTAACTTTACTAGTCCTTCATGAGCAACTTGTAAAGTTCTACAAATTTCATGAGTGGATTTACAAACTGACATTCTATTAAACTCATTCCTACCTATTGAACAAAACAACGTATTCATGGCTTTAGAATTACTTTGTTCAGCAGCCTTTTATCCATTTTCCCATTAGGCAAAATTAGTTGTGGGTTCAACAAACTCATTCTGTGTACCATTCCTTGTGTCTATTCCTACTTATTGTAAATATATTTTCATTCTACATGCCCAATATGGATAATTACTACTATTAAACAGTGGTGGTCTAAAAGTGGACTGACCCTCTACAAAAGAACTATTATTATTACCAATTTTTGTTGCCATTTCTAAAAAAAATTCAAAAATCAAATTATGAACTTTTTGAAAGACCTTGCTCCGATACAAATTGTTAGGGATTGCAGAATGGATAGTTAAGGTAAAACTACCACTAGAGGGGGACGAATAATGTTTTCAAGGAATTTAAGAAAATCAAAAGCTTATATAATCTACTATATGAATCACACACCACAGAGATGATCACAGACATAGAATCAAACACAAACACAAAGATAAACAGAAATAAAATGCAGAGAAGGAAAGAACATACCGGATTTTATACTAGTTCGGATTACTCCTATGTCCAGTCCCACGCAAAGCTGGATTGCGCAGAGTTTTATTACTATATCGATATCCAAGTACAACACCCTTGATTTCATGGCCACAAGGTTACCACCGATTCCAAACACCCTTAATCAAGTATTTCCCCTTGATTTCCCTGACTACAAGGTTACCACTGTTTTCTTTCTTTGATTTCAAGGCTACAAGGAACACACCTGTTCCCAAACACTTCCCAAATAATTACAACAACCCTATAACTCTTCAATAACACTTCGATTCAGAGATTAATGAGTAAGTAGTGAGAAGAGCAGAAGTTTTATAAAAATAGAACTGAATTCGGCAGAGTATAAGTGTAGAAATCATAAAAATATGAAATATTAATGGTGTAAAAAAGGGAAGAAGATGGAGAAGAAGAATGATGAAAAAATTTGAAATGTGCCCTTATTGATAAGATTTGAAAGGTTACAGTGCTTCTGGAACGATACAAGTAATGAAAAGATACTTCCTTTCAAAACAAAAAATATAATAGTTATATGTCGACATGTCCATAAATGTATGTCAACATATCATAGTGTAAATTTGAATTTTGAACATTTTTCAAGTGTTTTAATATATATATATATATATATATAATTCTTGAATTAAAACATAGTGTTATAAGTAAGTATTATAAAGTAGAAAATCATAAGAAATCATAAATACAACTTATATAAATATATTTATAAAATTATAAAGTTTAAAACTATATAAATATATAGTAATAACTATATAAATATATATAAACTTATAAGCTTTAAAACTTGAGTTTAAAATCAAAAGTAAAATAGAGAAATTTAATTAGAATAGGATTTGAAAATAGAATTTGGAATTTGAAAATTAGAAATTGAAAAAAAAAAAGAATTTGAGCTTGAACTTGAACCTAGAGTGCTATTCAGAGTCTTATATAAACTAGACTCTATTACTATATTTATCTTGAACTCTTGAAATCTTGATTACTCATGAGTCTTGAATCATCTCTGAATTCTGAATCTCTAGAAGCTCTTAAATTATACAGTCTTCAGTATTAATTCATGTCTATAAATCTTGTATATGTGTATATATATTATAGATAAAGGTGTTAGTATATATTTTATAATCAATTAATATTGAAATAAGGTTGTTATCATCAAAACTCCATTCTCCAACAGTGTATGGTCTCTTATTCCTTGTTTTATTTTAGAATTTAGAGTGTCATCATCCTTAACATTTTTCTTTTTGGTGTTGAAGGTCATTCAAAACATAAGACAAATAAGTTAGACCAATTGTTTGAGGATCCTTTTCAGAGTAAGTCTATGTCTTAAGGTAATAAGGTTAGAATTTGAAATAGGGATATACGTGGACGTAATTTGTCTTCTAAGTCTTATGTATGCAGGTTAAGAGGTTCCACTTTTAGGTTAACCACAAGGTCTGAGGTTCGACCTCTCCTTTTATCACAGAAAATGTTAATAAATCTGTTTTTTAACCCTAAGTAGACTTGAGTGAGGCCAAAATGATGAAGTCTTATGGTAATTTAAGGAAATAAGATAAGTCCAAAAGACAAAAAGTTTATGGTCATCATCATGAGAGTGATAATCTATGCACGAAGTTCAAATCCAAATTACTTTTCATATGCATGTAAATATGTTATGAAAAGCTAAGTCAAATATGCAAGGCAAAGTGACACGTCATTTGCCCAAGTATGCTAGCAAAAGTACATTCATTGTTAGTTCAAATCTGATGATTACAATTGGCAAAAATCCCTAAATTGATGTAATGTTGAAATGGAAAATGTATGAAAATTGAGGGAAGAAACTGGCATGCTACATATCACTTCACCTTTATTTACAAGTGTGGCTAAGCAGCTCAAAGCTATCATTGTTATTTCTAGGTATTTATGTTGTTGAATGTCAACATGGTACATTGTCGCCAGCATATCCTAAATGAAGCTTCATGCACGAAAGTTGATATATCTTTGCGAAGTGATAAGATATTATTGTCGACCATCCACTTTCTTTTAGTATGGATCTAAGCGACATAGAAATGAGATACCCTTGAAAGTCGATACACTTCCTCTTTTGTTGATATGGGGCACTATATAGAATTTGTCCCAACAACTTGATATGATGATGTTAAGGACCATTCTTTTCCATTAGTAGTCGGCGAGATTTATAATGCTTGGTTTGATGAGCAGTGATAAATAATTAATTCCCTTATTTTTAGCTGGTGTCAAATAGACTTGTCTTAAATAGGAATGGTTCTCACGCATGTTGACATACGCGAGTGTCAACATTCTTCCTTCCTTGTTATGTTAAAGGTGACATGGACAAAACTTTGCATCATTGAGTGTTGACTTGGAACCCTGAAGATACTATGCAACGACTTATATGGTCGATAAGCTTTATCATGTCATCTTCTTTGGATAATAGTGGTATTTGTGTGGGTTGGCAGTAGACAGAGTCAATGTGATCATGTTCTCTAAGTATATAAGATATAGATAGATGCTTACCAAAGGCAACAACATTCTTTTTAAGTGGTGGTATCATTGATAGGCCATTCAAACTATCCTTTGGCTTCCTTATTAATGATGAATGATGCAATTCTGTTGATGACAGTCGATATCCATTAATGAGTAGCATAATTAAATAAAGGTGATATAGTTCTTCTTCTCAATTTTGGTGGTACAGTTCTTTAACTTGGTCGATACACATACAAGGGTAAAATCATTTACATTAAAAGTTCAAGGATATTATTAAAATGTACAAAAATATGAAACAACTTATGTAATTTCCTAGAACATATTATTAAATGGTGCTAAAAAAATTTCATAAAGAGACTAAATTTAACCAACATTTTTTTACTAATTTTAGATTGCTAAAAACAGCATAACACAGGCGCATATAAAAACATATAATTGTTGTAGCTAAGTGGTGAAATGATACTTGCATAGAGAACCATCAAAAAAGCATGGAAGTTAACTAGTTTTCCCTACTCGAACAAATGTTCTGGACCCTTATTTTTTTTACAATTACTAGTACAATTATAGTATTTAGTAACCATGCATAGAAATCGCAAGGGCATCTTCCAAACCATTTTTTTTATATAAACAGGACATTAATTTCTTTAAGCAAGACATTTATGAAGTGCTCTAGGACATTTCTCGCTTTGAACTTATGCAACTTTGCACTACAAGATTTATAATTATTCAAACTTTATCTTTATTGTCACATTTAAAATGTAGTGCAAACCAAAAATATATTTATAAATCGCTAATTTAAATAAATTAAACACTATGTATTGCAAAGTGCCCTTATAGCAACTCTTACGTTTCAAACAAGCTTACACATGCTTCAACATCACACAACTAAGGATGTCAATGGATCGGGTCGAGTTTAGGTTGGGTTAAGTCGGGTTTAGGTTGGGTCAAGCCGGGTTTGGGTTGATTTGAAATAGGTCGGATCAACCCATTTATTAAATGGGTCAGGTCAACTCGTTTATTGAATGGTTCAAAAATAGCTTATCCTGAACTTGACCCGTTTAATTTGTCTGGATCGGGTCGTAAAGGATAGCGAGTTTGGTCATAAATGGGTCATAAATGGGTTAGATCAACCTGTATAAATGGGTCATAAATGGATAATAAATGGGTCAAATTCATGTTCACCGATCATAAATGGGTCATAAACAGGTCAAATTCAGGTTCACGAGTTAAACGGGTTTTAAACAGGTCGGGTTAACCCATATAAGTATAAAGGTTTATAAATGGGTCAAATTCGAGTTAGCGGGTCAACCCAAAACCCACCCATTTATAAACAGATCAAATTCGTGTTGACCGAAAATGACCCGCCCACAAAATGGGCCGGTTTAACCTACTAATTTTTCGTGCGTGTTTCAGATAGTGTTTCGGGTCGTGTAGGAAATTGCCAGCCCTACAAACAATCAAATCAAACATGTAAACACAAAGTTTTCACCACATCACCTGTTTTATAGGCTAACAAAAGGGAATATATTACATATAATGTTATTATTTGCTTTCCAAAGCAAAGGAGACTAAAGTTATATTTTTCATTAGTTCATTTGTCCTTTGATCTGCAGTCATAAACACATGTATACATATCTCCCACATGAATTCTTGCTAGCATCGCGTATAAGCACTCAAGAACATAGGAACACTTCCTGTCATCACCGAAAGAAAGCAAATAACATCCATAGAACTTCTGAGGATGGCCTCCTCCCCTCCTTCAATATTTATGGTATCCACCATTTAGTTTGGGGTTGTTATTCTTTCCTACAACCCTTAGGTCATACTACTATGTTGCCTTGGATCATTGGCCAAAGTTTAAGAGAGTTAGGATACATTTTCTATGGTTTTACGAATTTAAAGATAGGAAGACGAAGAATGAATAAGCTATCTATTTTTACATTTCTTCCTAAAGGAGTATATAAGCTTAAGGAAGAATATTCGTAGGTTTATTCAAGAGGTAAATACCACCTATTAGACCTTTTCGGTAGGTCATAAAATAACAAACCATCTTGCTATCTACTTCTCTACCAAAATATCTTATTTTGCCAAAAGTTTATTATAATGTCAAATTAGAAATGTAAAGTAGAGAAGACGACAATTGTATTAATGCATTGAATTATTTTGTACAGGGTCTAACGTTATATTTATATACATAGAATGGATGATGGGCTGCGAAACCCATTCGACCCAAATACATTCACTAGTCCCGTGGTTTAGTAAAAAGAAAAATATTGTATCTTTGTCAACAACTGAAGCATAATATATCTCTACTGCTTTGGATTGTTCACAAGTAATATATATGCAACAAACTCTAAATGATTTTGGATTAAATATAAATAAGGATCCATTTGGCACAAGTCCCTGGAAAGTTTCAAAATTAGGCTCACATCCGGTTCTAAAATTATTGTAAATTAGGTTCCTATTTTTCAAAAATCATCAAAAAAATTAAAAAAACACAAATTCATTATTAAATAAAACACGTACACGCCAAAAAATTCAAGCATTAAAACAATCGAAAACCACATCAAAACCCAAAAATACAAAAACAGCGAAACAACATGTTTTTGCATCAGAAGATGCACATATTCATAAATAGTTGCATAGATTGATGCTTATATTTCAGTGTTACATCAAACTGCAGAATAAATGCATATATGTATGTAGCTGAACAATAATATACGTATCCTTTTATGTATATATTCAAATATGATCTATTTTTTCAAGCATTCGCGCTTTCCAGACATTGTTGCATTCATTCATGCACCTATACAGCATACATGCATGCATTCATGGGCATATTCAGAAGCCTTCATCCCTTTTAAATTTTTTGCATACATGTATGCGTATATACAGAATAGTTGCATTTATGTATGCAACTATTCGTAAGACATGCATCTCATACCAACTTTGTATGCATACATGTATGCAACTATTTGTAATAGTTGCATACATGTATGTGTATATTGGTCCAAATTTTCAATAGAAAACAATGGATGAATATATGCATACATCTATGCTAATATTGGCAATAGTTGCACATATGTATGCAACCATTTTTTTATGAATGCTTCTGGGAATATTTCTGATTTTTTGAATTTTTTTCTTTTACTGGTCAGCGCAAAAATTCCTTCAGAAAACACGTAAGTTTGAAAAAAAGGACCCTCTTTACATTTCAAACTTACCCTGGATGCCGTTCTAATTTGAAACATAAACAAGGACATTAGCCTAATTTCCACCATAAATAAATCATCGATATACTGCGATAATACGAGTGCTATAAAAATTTCTAAAAATCAAACTCATCATTCAAGAACTAAACATATCAATGTACGACATCATTCTAAGAGATAACGTAAGTAAAGAGAAAATTTCACTCAAATTTATAGAAACAAATAAACAAATATCAGATATATTAACAAAATCATTAAACGAAACAACATATACTAAATTTAGAAGAGAATTAGGCATATGTTCATTAAGTGAGTTAGAATAATTAAATACTCCCTCCAGTCGAAAATATATGACGTTTTGTGAAGGCTTTTGTTTTTTAAAATATAAGACGTTTTTATCTATAATAAATTGTACCTACTTTATTGACTTGTTATGAAGTACTTCTATTGGCTCATGTGAGTAGATGGCTACTTCGGAAACCCCAACAACCACTTTTTGTACTTGGAAATAGAGAAAGTAACTTAACTTTGCATGAAAAAAGGAGCCAACCCACCAAAAAGAAGCATTTGATTTTTTTCGTAATTCCCGTGCAAATCTCTAAAATGACTTATATTATTTTGGATTAGAGGGAGTATAATAATATATATAAATAACATTAAAAATCAGAAAATTAAAATTAAAAAGACAAGTATGTCGACATACATTTATCACTAAGTCGACATGTAACTGCCAGATTTTTAAAAATTAATTCCCACCAAAAGTTAGTTAAAATAATCATTTAAACTCTTCACTTTGAATTTTCTTCTTCCTTCTCATTTCTCACTTCCGTAAAAACGCTAAACTAAAATAAACAGTGGCCTCCACCAATTTTAACACTCAAATAAATCCTGAATCATCTGCTGAACCATCCGAAGGTCTTTTTCAAAGTTCTACGCTATCACGTATCATCAAAATTGAAGAAAAGATGGAGTATGTTCTGCAAATGCTGAATGAAATACCAATACTTCAAATAAGAATGAGCCAAGAGCAAAATAGGCAAGGAAATGTGATAAGGAGTCTTCTTAAGTTTATAACAGATAATCAGGCTAATTTGATTATCATCGAAGATGATAACGAACCTATGGAAGAAGAGGAGGAACCAAAATAAGGGGAAGAAGAGATAATGGAGGAAGAGGAACCCGAGGAGTAACAATAAGAAGTCTCAAACAAGGAGGATCAAGTCGTATGCGTAGGAGAAGTTCTATATGATCATAACGGAAATATGATTGAATGAAATAGAGATTTTTGTCTTTATTACCCAAATTTCCCTACTCACATGTCTCATATCATTAAGAACAAGTAGAATAAGGTTTTGATTCAATTCTTGTCGTATATTTTCGTTACTTTTCATTAATTCAGTGTATAGTATGTACTTGTAATATCGTTTGTAAAAACAATGGTTAAATATATTGCTTGTTTTATAACATAAGTTTTCTATTACTTTATTATATAGGCAAGAATTAAGGTGGAATATATAAGGATTATCAAGGGGAATACTTTATTTTAGATAGATTTAGGACTTAGGGGAGTATTTTACTTTGGTATAGTAATTATTTAGATAGTTACAGGATTTAGAGGGAGTAGTTTTAGAATTTCTTTTTGATAATGCTAAAGGGGGAGAAATTATAAAATATAGAATTAGTTTATAGGATTCATATAGAAAAGGGGAGAATTAGAAGGATCATTATCAACAGGTATATACAGATATGATATTTTATAAACTAAGGTTGTCATCATCAAAAATGGGGAGATTATTGGAGAATGGAGTTTTGATGACAACAACCTTATTTTGATATTAATTGGTTATAAAATATATACTAACACTTTTATCTAGAATATATATATACATATATATATACATATGCAGGATTTGTATACAGGAATTTATACTGAAGACTGTACATTTTAAAGATTTATGAGACTCGGAATTCAGAGATGATTCAAGACTCATGGGTATTCATGATTTCAAGAGTTCAAGACAAATATAGTAATAGAGTCTAGTTTATGTAAGACTCCGAATAGCACTCCAGGTTCAAATTCAAAATTCAAATTCAAATTCAAATTCCATTTTTCAATTTTTTATTTCAAATCCTATTTTCAAATTTATCTTCAATTTTTATCTTCTCTATTTTATTTTCTTAACTTTACTTTTGATTTCAAACTCAAGTTTATAAATTATATATATATATATACACACTATATACTCATCATTCTTCTTTTCCATCTTCATTCCCTTTCCCTACACCATTATATTTTCTTATTTTTATGATTTCTACACTTATACTCTGCCGAATTCAATTCTATTTACATAAAATTTCTCTTCTCTCTCTACTCATTATTCGCCGAATCGAAGTGCTAATGAAGAGTTATAGGGCTATTGTAATCATTTGGGAAGTGTTTGGGTAATCGGTGTTTCCTTGTAGCTGTGAAATCAAGGAACGGAGCGGTGTACACTTGTAGCCGTGAAATCAAGGAGAGAATATTGATCAAGTGTGTGGAATCGGTGGTACCCTTGTAGCTGAGAAATCAAGGAGAGGATTGTAATTGGATATTGATATAGTAATAAAACTCTGCGCAATCTAGCATTGCGTGAGACTGGACGTAGGAGTAATTCCGAATCAGTATAAAACCTGGTGTGTTCTTTCTTTTTATGCATTTTATTTTTGTTTATCTTTGTGTTTATGTTTGATTCTATGTTTGTAATTGTTTATGTGGTATTTGATTCATATAGTAGTTCATAGGTTTTAGAATTTGTTTAATTTCTCAAAAACACTATTCACCCCCTCTAGTTTTAGTTTTTCCTTAACGATCCATTCCGCAATCCCTAACAGTTGTTGCTGGCTTTGAGGATCTATCCATAGTTAATCGTTCCCTTTAAGTATCGTAGAATTCTTTTGACTACTTTCCAATGTTCACCTAGAGGATTGTGCAAAAATTGGAAACTTTGTTAACACTGAATACTATATCAGACCGTACTATGGTAGCATATTATAGTTCTCCCACTACACTTATATATTGTTTTATATTATCTATGGCTTCTCCCCTATTTTTACAGTAATGCTAATTTGATATCATAGGTGTAGGCTGAGGCTTTGCTTCATGCATATTTTCTCTAGTAAGTAATTCTGAAATATATTTTCTTTGACAAAGATGCATTTCTATTGTTGAATGACTTTTAGTTTCAATACCCAGGAAACATGAAACATTACCAAGATTTTTGATTGAAAATCGCTCATTTAGATGTCCATTCAACCTTTAATTTCCTCACTGTTATTACTTGTAATAATAAGATCATCAACGTATATTGATATGTATATGGTAAATGAATTGTTGATTTTTATAAATAGTGAAGGATCAGATTTTGTTGGATTGTAGCCCATAAGTATTGAGTGTAGCTTTCAGCCTGTCAGACCATACTCTTGGTGTTTTTTGAGCCCATAAATTGCTCTCTTTAACTTGCAAACTTGATTTTGATTTTGAGTTAAACCAGGTGGTTGTTGCATATAGATTTTTTTCTTGCAAGTAACCATTTAAAAAAGCATTATTCACATCTTGATAGTTTATATTCCAATTATTATTTAAAGCTATACTGAGAATAAGCCTGAATGTGGATGGTTTCACCACTGGTGAATATGTTTCACTAAAATCAAAACTGTATTCTTGAGTAAATCCTTTTGCAGCCAGTCTGGCTTTGTAACTATTGATTGAGGTGGGGCGTTAGACCATTGCACTTTAATTTACATAAAGAGTTCTTTGTCAAATTATATTTGTGTAGCCAACACCACTTACACATTCATGCTTTAAATAAATAAATCAAAAATGTCGATAAAATATTTAGTGTTGCATACTAGAAAATTTTTGTAATGAATGGCAATTTCATATTCTTAGTGAAAGCTTAAGGATGAATAAAGTCAATGATCCTTAGGACTATGAGGCTGATTCCACAGGGTGGTATAAGAATGTATCACCTTTACTTGTCACTAACCCATCTTGCAGAATCACTATGCCCCTGCAATCAAGTAGTAAAGAAGTAACCCAAATTAGAAAATAGACACAAGAACAAACTTAAAAAAAAAAGTAGGATGGAAGGACAACAAATTTGATTTTTTACTAATAGACAATGCTGGCTATAACTAATTTTATATAGTATAAAACTATTGCTAGTCATTTTTTACAAAAGTTGAATATAATGCTAATTATAACTAGAATTTATCCTTCACTTATTTTTTTTCCTTTAAAGTTCGTCATTTTTCTTTTTTCCCTCTATCTAATTCAATTTCGTACTATAATAAATCATTCTTTTACTCTTAGTTTTCAAATCACTTGTCTCTAACCCATCAATTAATTATTATAAATTATTTCAGAAATGTTGAATCCCTTATGTTGTCGAATATATAAAAAATACTAAACCAAATGCACTTGCATTGGCACATGCATTGGCACATGCATCAGAGAGATTGAATATATCGAGAATAAGAAACCTCTTGAAGTATATGGTGAAAATGTATTGTTAGAAGATAAACCTAAAGCTCAAAGGCCACACGATGAAGAATAAAGGAAAACATATTAAAACAATACCAAAATGAGGAACACAAATGGCTAAACAAAATAGGAAAAAGTTAAAATTTGTATTGACTATAACTGCTTTGTGGTATTTTAATGCTAAAAGGTATGGTACTGTTGTATTAAACGGTGTAGTGGAACTTTTATGTTGCTAATTGTTAGATTGTAGTATCAAACAATGTGGTGACATTATGTCAACTATTTTGACATTCAAGAATCACGATGCTTTGTTTATACGTGTTTTATGTGATATGCATGAGATGTATTATGTTTAGATTATGTGTTGTTTAATATGTGATTGCTAATTGCAAGTATTAACCATACTCTGACAAATTTTATCATAACAAAGTTTGAAATTTGAAATTTGAAACTCAAAAACTACTGAATTAAATGGGTAAGCATCGTATAAAGAAAAATAGTCGGCAATCATTCATTCTAAATTTGAATCCCCCTTAGAATCTTGTAACCTCTTACTAGATACTACTTTTGCCAAGAAAATTGACATAAATTGGCATATCTTTTTCAAAAAAATAATATAAATTTAACTTCGACAAAGTGCCATCATTTTATTTTAATGTCCATGACAATTTTTTATCGATATATACTTCTACAAGATGTACGTTTCATCATGCCAGTATTGAAAACTAAAAAATCTTTTAAATTTGATAAGGGAAGAATGTAGTTGGCATTATTTCATCGAATTTCTGACCATATTTTGGATGCAAAAACATTGTCATCTTCAAAAAGCTCAATCGATATGGCATCATGAACACATGGATTCCCCTTAAAATTTATGAAATCAAATACGGTATACTACAGTGCAGAAAATTACATGATAAAAGTTTGCGAAATATACAAGCTTCTATCGACATCCTTCAAATATTTTACATTTTTACACCAACATGTTGTCATTGTATTAAGAATTTTTGACAGATATCGGTAACAGTAGTAACAACTGATTGAGCATAAAAATTAAGATTTATAGCATAGTCATTTATTAACCAAATCATAAACAAAATACTAACATGTCATCCCTTAACCACATATAGTAACAAATTTGTCATTCCGTTGCCAAATCATTAAAGAGAGTCTAAGAATTCTTTAACAATGTACTAACAAGTCATTCAATCAACAATCATTGTAGTTTATGTTGCGAAAATTTTCTAAGCACATATATTTTGGAGTTGGTGGTAACTGGGAATCCAAAGCCAAACATAACCAAACACTACCATTGTACGTTAATCTATTAGAGCAATGATTATTGGAATGAAAGTACATGCTCAACTAGAAGATTAACGGCATCAAATTTCCCCACAATGATAAAACTTAATTTGTCATTTGCATCCAATTAATGACTTAAAGTTACAAATTCATATACATATATCTTAATTTTCGTCTCAATAAACACATTTTGATCACACATAGCTGTATACATACGCTTGTTGATTGCCATGTTATCTAGTATTGCATTGCATACAAATCCACAAGGTTTAAGGGTCCTGCATCATGTAAATTAATCTATTTCATAGTGGCTCAAAATAACATTGGTCATCTCTAGGCATGTCTTCTATACCAATAATGGGTGACACTTCTTCTAGAAACATAATATTTTGCTTTATGACTACAATATTCATCACCACATTCGCACATTAATACCATTTGCGATCCCTTTCAGTGCTTCAAGTAACAATTACACAGTTGACAGTGCTTAATGCTCTAATCTTGTCCTTGTCTTTTTTGAATCAATTAGGTATTTAGATGTACAATTTTAATTATTTGATTGATAAATATGTACAAAAATGACGTAATAAAACAAAAATGGAATTTATAAATGTATTTGATCAGCTGTAAATAAACGAGATATATCTAGATGTTCTACTATTGTTTGACATGCTAGAATTTCCACCCTCTTCTTCAACAACCATATCTTTTTCATCGTTTAAGGAATCTAATTTTATTTTATCCTCCTATTTAACATTATTTTGAATCACATGCGGAATTCAACATGATTTTTTTTTAAAAAGTGACAAAAAGCAGCAAACGATTGTCAAATAAACATTAAATGATAAAATTATGCCAAGAATCAAGTTGACATGCGACGCAATATTACCAAACTAATCCATCATCCACAAAGTAGTTATTTTGATAATAATATGATGGCTGCAATATCTATACTAGACATAAGCCTACAAAAAATATTTATTCACCTAAAATTTCAATAATCACATGACGTTTACATACTACCTACACTAAACTAATAATAGTTCATGTTGTATATAACGATGATGTATACACAATTATATGATTTTTGTTTGATGATAACAAACAAATAAATTTTTAAATGTGTTTGTTATTGTACTGTTATTCTATATCATAGACAGAAATATAATATTTATATAAAATACAATCGGACAAGAATTTAAATATTCAAATAGTATTTTATTAAACATAATATTTTATTTCAACATTCAAATAGTACAATTTTACAACTCCACTATTTTTACATCATAGAAATACAATACTGTCAATTTCAATTGATTTCATTATATACAAAGTTCCTCACTACATCACTCATCACATTTTCGTATACACATTCATTTATTGACACACACTGACATTGTCTCTTCCTCTTCTGTCTTCTGTCTTCACAACATCCTTCAGTCAGTCCAGTCACCATCTGCTTATCTGTCACATGAAACTGAAACACACAGTACACTGCAATAGAAATAAAAACTGAAGTGCATACACATATAAATTTAGTTTTTAAATTTTATATGCCTAATAATTTCGATGTGTTTCTCATCATTTTTCTGACTTGATCTGATTTATATTTTCATCCAACTGTGTTTAGACAAGTTGTGATATTCACAGTGATACACTGTAAAAACCACAAGGCAGACAGTGCGTATATAAATATTACAGTATAGGGACAGGAAAATTAGTTTGATGGCTGCATATACACACGTATATAAATATACATGTGTGCACTGTCTTGCCAATCCGAATGCAGTATTGCATCTGAGGAGCAACCGCGTGGACCAACTAAACTCAGTGCAACTAGTACACATGTATGCAAATATGGTCGAACACAAGGCAACTCAATGGAACAGTGGAGCATAGTGCATATTGTTCAAGAACACTAAACATGGGGACAGGAATATGTTGTCGAGGCAATGTCTCAAGCACAATATACATGTATAACAATGTACAACAGCAAATACATTGCTGTGCAAAGCCAAGAAGGCAAGATTGATATCAAAAGTGAAGCAACATAGTACATGGAGGACGACCAAAGACACATAAAGACCAACCATTCAGTTATACAAAGTGAAAGAATGGCTTCGTGAATTCAAATCAGTTTATGCATGGTGTATACAAAAGGGGTGTATACATGCAGATGCTATCATATCAACATGGTCAAGTTCATAGCAGCATTAACATAGCAACATTTTATACAGTGGAGCAGTATATACAAGATTGGTGTAACATGCACAATGTATCAACAATAAAATCTAGTCAGACTGGTCAAGATTGCATGTATGGGTAATACTTGTATACGAATGGATATATACACACAGCATGGAACACCAACAATGGTTAAAGCATTTCAGTGAATAAACATGATCAAAATAGGCAGTTGTGCAATATATATGGTGCACCAATATGGACTGTTTTGATTGCAGATGTAAGTGGTGCAACCATTTTCAGGAATCAATTAACGTGAATGCTTTTCGGTGACATTTCAACATATATGGATAATCAGTACTAGCATCTTTGGAATTTCAGCAAACAGCTTTTTAAGGGATGAAAACAATTCGACACTTTCATTCAGAATCATTTTTTCGGCAAGTATGAAATCAAAAAGGACCACAAATCAAGTTATTTATTTCCAAAGACATAGATCAATTTTTGGCAAGATTACATTTTACAATGGAAGCAAGAATCAATCAAACAAAGCTCGGTAGAAATTCTCATCACTTTATTTGGGCAAGAAATCAGGGGTTTGTTTCCAGTAAAGAATTTTAAGTGACCAAAATCATGTATCATTATTTGGAAAATATTTAATGAATGAGAAATAATTTGTTTCCTGTTTTACATGATCATATATGGCAATTGATAATTCATGGTTCATCATTCGGCAAGTTTTTTCAATTATCTCCAGAAAACCAAAATATCTTTTCAATGCAAATTCGAGTGTGGACAAATATATGTGGCAAGCAAGCAACAATCATCTGATATCTAGATTCATCGAAGACCAGACAACATGTCTAGATTCATCCCAATTCAGCCGAGATTTACAAAACCAAAAAGGGAAAGCAACAAAAAATCAGACCAAATCAATTTTCTGAAATCAGAGGTTTAGGGGATTTTTAATCCTATATTAACAACGTTTACATCACTAGCAAAATTCATCAAAATCCAAGCATCAATAATTCAAAAAGTACAGCAATTAAAATTCAGATTAACTCACAACTTTTCAGAAAGCTTCGATCGAGTAAGAGCAAGCCCAAATCGAAGCACCTAGCTGAGAGGAAGAGAAATTCAAGCACCAGAGTTTCACTTCATCAATCGATTGCAAATTTGGGGGATCTTAGAAAAACCTAGCGCCAATTGATCAATCGCCATTTTTATAAAAGGGAAAGCAATTGGGAGAAACAAAGGGCGCAACACGTTATTGAAGTGGTCGGCCAAGTCATTAAAGGGGACCATGTTTTTCATTTGAAAAGGGGATAATCCTTTTATTTTAAACTCCTAGGGTTTATGTTTTTATTTCATATTGTTTTTGTAATTTGAATTGAAACCGTCTAAACAGTTTCTAGAGTCTGTAAAATGTCATTCAGTTAGGGTTAACTGACAGTTTCTAGAGTCTGTAAAATCTAGGTGATTTATTAGTTTCATTTGTAAAACTAGACAGTTTACTAGAGTCTGTAAAACTAGGGGAAATCTGATCTAGGAGATTAGATCAATCTAGGGTTTTGAGCCTAGGATTAGAATAGGAGTGAGGGTTTCGTGAGTTTACATGGTTTTGTAAGCGGGATCTTTTCTATTACTTAGTAGAAACCTTAGGAATGCAGCAGTAGACAGGGTTTTGCCAAAGCAAGGTATATATATATGTGTGTCATTTACTTTCTGCATTTCTATTTCTTCTATATTCTGTGATCTGTGAATATTTTAATATCTCGCTAAAATCCAATAAACCCTATTCACCCCTCCCTCGGGATAATCTAGATCCAACAATTTACAATCACATGCCACTAAAATCTTTTTTCTATGCAGATTTGGTTGGGGGTGATAGAGTTAAGGGACCGCATGTTAGATTACTCGATACCTTTCACGTGTGTTATGTGGAAAGTAATTGGGCCTAAACCCCATATGTTATTTTTTTATTACCAATGTAACACCCCGTAATTCTATAACATTAAGTTTCACAAATTAAAGTATAATTAAATTTTAGAAGAAGAATTAAGGGAAACGGGTTACGCCATTGCATTCGTCTCGAAATTCTGCTTGAGATAGAGTCCGAGTTTGCGTAAATTGGACTCCGTATGAAAAAGATATCCTTAAATTAAATATTGCAGCAAAACATGAAAAAAGAGGAATGAGAAAAGAATAATGTTTAGCATTATTCTAACTTTTGTAAGAAAAAGACTTAGTAGCTTATTTGGTTGGAACACATGACTTGCATACAAGGGGTATAGAGTTCGATCCCCGCCAGTGCCCTATTTTTGTTTTAGGGGAATGACTTAAAATAGCCTAGTGTGAACGCGGTTCAAAAGATGGTTTAGTGTGAAAATGGGTAATTGGGAAGATAGATAAAAAGAAAAAAATTGAATATATATATACATGCATATATATATATATATATATATATATATATGACGTGTATGCATCATGTAGCGTACGTTGCGCATTTTTGGTTGTCAAGGATTGTTTTTTTATAAATGGCTTTCCCCAATTGGATTTATGACAAATTAAAAGTAAGAAAAGATTTATTCATATATATATATATATAAATATTTATATATGGCTAATTAATGTAAACGGTAAAGGGAAAATGTATCTATTAAATACATATTTACGTTTGAATTGATTGACAATAAATAATAAAAATAAAAGATGAACATTAGAATATCACTTTTGTTATGTTAACATTAGAATAACATTTCATTAAGAAATGTATATTTAGATTAAAATGTTTATTCAGATTAAATTGACATTTCAGTTAAGAAATGTTCATTTCGCTAATGTTTTGTTTTAAATAAAAAAAAATGTCCTTTTGGTTATGATATGTTAGGAAAGAACCAATGTGTCATTTATGATAAAAATGAACATTTAATATGCTGAGTCATTTCTGACTCATTGCTGAGTCAATAGGATAATTCTATCTTGACTGAACGGTTGTGGTCATTTCTAGGGTTAATCAAACGGCCTAATTAATCCTAAAATTCTATATATACAACATAACTCTTAACCTAATTCACACAATTAAACTTGGAGCCGTCACGCTGCTGTAAGATAGCTTGGAATCGCCGCCGCATAAAGCTTAAAGACAAACAAAGCTAGAACAAATCTAATTCAAAACTAAGAATCAAAACAACGTTTATCTTCCCAAAGGAAAGCATCCCAATTTCAGAACTCAGAATCCAGAACTCAAGTTCATCGATCGTTGTAAGTATAGTGACTCTTTAGATGATAATATGATTAAGACATGATTTGATGTAAATTGTAATATGGAATTATATTAGTATTGTAAAATATAGACATTGTTGTTTTGGTTTTGTTTATCGTGATAATTTGAATGTTTGTGGTGATTGGATCCATTATCTATTATGCGAATTGTATGTATACTGTTAGATCGATAAATGTGCTTATGCAAGTTATAGGTTGCAAGTTAGATTTACACATATATGTATATGATTCATGTAGGTTATATGTATATATGTTTGTGTTAAACCAATTGTACCTACATGATTAGAATAGATCAATATTCACAAATTCTTATGCAAATGAAAAATTATAATTGGATCCATGTTAAAAGATTCGTTTATGATTCATATGATTTATAAAAGTTTATTGTTAGATCTTTGTTATACATATGTATTGCAAGTTCATACATGTACCTATATGTTAACTTAATTATGTTGTAGATTCATGAACCTATGCAAGTTGTTAGGTTGAGATTCATGAACCTATGCAAGTCCTTAATTAAGTTGTTAATTCATGAACCTATGCAAGTTGTTAATTATGTTGTTAATTCATGAACCTATGCAAGTTGCTAATTATGAACATGTTTATGTTGATTATGTTAAAGTTGCAAGTTCACACCTATGTACATGTTAAAGTTGCAAGTTCACACCCATATGTTTATGTTCATGTTGATTTTGTCAAAAATTGCAAGTTCATAATTAATGTTGATTTCATGCCAATTTTGTGAACGTTAAATTAGGCTAAGTTATTAGCCTAATACTTTATGTGAAATCATGCGAACGGTAAATCAGGCTAAGTCGTTAGCCTAATATTTAGATGGGGGTAACGTTGGGTAAAAACTTAATTATAGGGAACTTGACATAAATTGGCCAATAATCACATAGGTGATTTATGGTATGAAATGGTATAAATTATTAATTTAAAACATGTTAATACATAGGTGGGCACAAAACCATGAAACTGGTTAAGGCCATGAATGGTGTAAATTTATACACCGTTAGTTTTGAAATAAAATATGTGACATGAATAATTTACATAATTAAAATGTAAATTAAGACAATACAAATATGCTTAACCCGATGTTGGATTGAATTGTGATGTAAACCTGCTCGAACCCGCCCGGCTGTCCAGTAATCACAACAATACCTATCCAATGTGAGAGGTTAAGGCATTGAGCCCAATAAAGACTCGAGGTTAGACTGAGTTGTGGCGTAAGACTGCCCGGAACCGACCGGCATACAGGCAGCCACAACAATACCTGTCTAATGTGAGTGGTTGGTGCTTTAATAAGACAATTAAAGCTAAGCTAGGATTGGTAGGGTTAAGTAAATTTAATATACTTAGCCAAATTAACATGTTGACTAGATTAAAAGGTGGGGTTAAGTAAAGTTAATACACTTAGCCAATTTAACATGTTAACTAGACTAGAGGGTGGGGTTAAGTAAAGTTAATACACTTAGCCAATTTAACATGTTAACTAGACTAGAGGGTGGGGTTAAGTAAAGTTAATACACTCAGCCAATTTAACATGTTAACTAGACTAGAGGTTGGGGTTAAGTAAAATTAATACACTTAGCCAAATTAGTATGTTAGCTGGACTAGAGCGTAGAGTTAAGTAAACTTAGAATACTTAACCATCATAGTGTGATAAATGAATAGGGTTAAGTTAAAGCATGAAGGGACAATACTTAACCATTAGAACTTGTTAATTAAACGGATGTCAGGGTTAAGTTAACTAAGGGAACACTTAACCGTTATAACCATTTAGTTAAAAAGATGGGCAAGGTTAGGTTAAAAGGGACACTTAACCAATACAAGATGAATGGGTAGGGTTAAGTAATAAGAAATACTTAACCAATATAACTTGGTTTGTGATAGGGTTAAGTCAACATGGACTACTGATAACACTTAGCCAGTTTAATATGACAAAGGAATGGGTTAAGCTAACTTGAATTGACTAATGACACTTAACCAATCCAACTTGACGAGAAAGAGGGCTAAGTAGTAAACCTTAGTTAAGAAACAATCGAGAACGGGAGCTAAGTTGAAATCCCCAGTTAAAGAAACTAAGTGATAAACCTTAGTTGACAAGATTTATGGGAAAAGAAACTAAGTGGTAAACCTTAGTTGAGAACAACTAAGTAATAATTCTTAGTCAAGAAAACTGAGCCGGTCCATAATAGATGAATAACCCGATATGGTAGATCATCGCTTAAAAAGTACATGAGGAGGAGCAACGTTTATCTGATTTTTAAAAAGGCTCCAGCGGACTGGGTTTAGAAGCATGTAGCTTCGGGGGACGTGAGGGTACTCTTGGTATCCCTCTGTGAGGTTGCAGATGATCCGCCTGGGCTCACAGAGGTTAAGGTCTGCGGTAGAAGAACCAAGGGTATGCCTTGGTTGCAGTATGAGCAACCTAAAGTCTAGGGTGGATTAGCGTGGGTCAGCGATACTTAGTTTAGCCCTGTGATAGCACGTCGTCGACTACCTAACATCTTCAGTCAATCGTAGTACGCATGCGGAAAGGCGGAGAACTCCCAACAGACCATATACTTGCTATCTGGTTATGGGTGAGGCTGGCCAATAGGAAAGTGGGGCATAGGTGGCAGGAGTATAGTTCTCCTGCTTGATTTTCTTGGATTGCCTTTCATTAGTTGAGGGAGGGGTCATGTGGGACCATAACCACTAGTAGAAAAACAAACCTTAGCATCTACATCAGCAGATAACCTAAAGCTCCCGACCGAGTTCCGTAATTCCTTGATTTAGCCCTATCCTGGGACTGGGGCCGCACATATAGTGAACATGTGCATCTAGACATCGAAAAACGATTCGCGATACATACATGGGAAAAAGGGATCGTTCGACAGGTAGCATAATACCTAGTTGGACCTAGGTGGAATAAACCCCGAATCCGAGAAGCGTTCAATAGGTAACATAAACCCTAGTTGGATCTAGGTCGTGTAAACCCTGGTTAAGTCTAGAAAGCGCTCAATAAGAAAACCCTAGATTAGATCTAGGTAATAAATAATAGATGTACACCTAAAGGCAACTGCAATTACAGGGATTGGGATCACGTTATCATCTTTATACAGATTACTAGTTGGGATGCTAGTTAGGTGTTGCAGAGATATAGAATGGGGTGTGATAGTATATTCGGTTTAAACTGTCTTGCTTTGGTTTATATTAGTCTGTTATTCTGGTACTGTCCCATTTTCCAGTTTACTCCTGTCATGAACTTTATCTTGTTTGCATGCTAAAAGCCAGTAGACTTACTCAGGCTTTATGTCTGACTCTGTTTTTCTTTCGTCTTCTTTTCTTCCGTCCCCCCTCCCCTAGGTACTCAGGGAGGGAATAGCTCTGCTTAGTATGGACTGTTACTCTTTCCAAGCTTGAAGACTCTTGGATATATTGCTTCAGACTCTCTTTTCCGCTGCTATGGATGGCTTGTGCTACATTGTGGAATATAAATGTTATTTTATGCTTCTTTATTTTTATGTAAGACAGATACTCTGGTATTGGAAAACAATTGCTGTACAAACTATTTTATCAATAAAGTAAAGTTTTATTTTCCGCTGTTTTAAATTTATCTGCATCTTTTACCTATAATGCTCCACAGAACTTAGTGCATTCCCTTTGTGAGTGACTCTAACGGATATGGGGTGTTACACGTGGTATCAGAGCTGAAGGTTACCGAATCAGATCAAAGATTTGAAAAACCATTTTCAAAATGGTTTTTTTAAAAAAAGAAGCATTTTCAAAAGAAAAGATTTGGTTTAAAGGCATATTCCCCAAAGCCATATGCACTATCTTCTGATTCTCTGTTTGAATTCTTGTCCCCTTCTTTCTTGAGTCTTCGGGGCTCCTGGCTTTCTGGGAGGTAACCTCATCGCAGCATGATTCCGTAAGCTTGATAAGACTACAATACCTATCGAAGGGTGAAGCAGTGCCCGACTTCCATCTATAGTCGTGGTAGTTTCACCTGCGGCTAATTTTCTTCCAAGCTTTGTAGGGTCCTTTGTGCGATAGAGGTAGCTTTAGAAAGAACTGTAAACATGTTACACAAGGATGGTAAAGGTAGGAGATGAATAATTGTGGCAGGTGCCCTAGGTAGGAAGAAAGACTGACCTTAAGAGAGGTAAAAAGTACATAGAAACCTTTAGCTTTAGACCCTCGGATTTGTAACATGATGGATAAGCTAAGTAGAGGAGAGATCTCTAATCATCTTAGTATATACACTAGTATCATGGTTAACATCTGTTTATCTCGGAAATGGAGGTGAAGAAGCTTCGCAATCATGAAGTTAAATTAGATAAGTGTTAACCTGCTTTGTGACCAGGCTACCCAAAGCAAAGGGCTTGAATATGAACATGAATTGATCAGCAATCGCTCGGTTGAAATGGCGGGATAACATCACTCTCCGGCATTGAAAGCATCATCAGAAGACACTGGGCAGTTTGGTCAAAATCGCAACATTAGTATAAGCTAGCCCAAAACCCCTATCAAACTACCTCATTTGGATCTAAGCATATAAAATACTTGTAGCCCTCTGAATTAGCTTCAAGTAGAGCCTTCGTTTGGTCCAATCGGCCTTACGGTTTGAAAGATACGTCCATTTCCGTGAACGCATGCAGAAATACGAAAAAACCTGCATTTTGGCATTTTTGAAGATCGGATCGCGACCACCCTCTGGGGTCGGATCGTGACCACCTCCTGGGGTCCGATCGTGACCACCCCTTGGGTTCGGATCGTGACCACCCCCTGGGGTTGGATCGTGACCACCCCCGGGGGTCGGATCGTGACCACCCCCGGGGTCGGATCGTGACATGACCCGGCCTGACCATCACCATCACGACCATCACCAGCTCACCACTTCGGCTCACGAACAGTGACCAGGACCCGCTACTACAAATGTAGATTTTGACCTATACTCAAGGCTATGGCCGCTCCTACTTTCCCGGATCGGGTGCCACGTGTCCTACCACGACCTGGTCACCAAATGGGCTTTCCTATAGCTATAAATACACCTTCAGAGGGCATTTTCAAAGGACTTTTTGGTATCTCAACATCCATGGCAGCCATGGCTAACACTAATCCATGAACAACCACAATCTTCCTCAATAAAATCAATGAATTCAGAGGGAATTATTCATTGAATTCGAGTGAGAGAGAGGCAATACTCGTTGTAATTGTGATCCATGAATGAAATGAGAAAATATAAAGTGGACGTAGGATCGTTAACGCCGAACCACTATAAAAATCTCGTTGTCTCGCTTTTTCTATATTTTTCAGTTATTTCTTCATATCCTATGCTCAAAATACGACGATTTGGGTGTTAGGACCATTTTTTGGTCTAACATTTTGGTGCTTTCACTGAGAATTGAAAATTCTCGGCATTTAAGGATTTACCGTTCTACTTATTGGATCGCCTAATCCGATGAGGAAATCCTATAAGTTCTATATTGACTTCGTAATCGTGGGGATCACCAGACGTAAGGACACCTCTACGCCATTCAGTATCAGTTAACATAGTCCAGGAATTGCTCATCAACTATGTACTCCGCCTTCTCTGAAGTTGGGGAACTGGTTCGCTGCTATATAAACCGCAAACTGGAGAAAAATTCTGAATCGGTTGCAGTTTAGATATGGTGCCAGCTTGATACAATTAGGCCGTATGCACAACATGCATGAGGGACACGTGGGAAATTCTTGAATGTTGTCACAACAAATTATATATTATATGGATTGGAGACATTGTAATATATGCAAGATGCATATACTTAGAGATTTCACCACGTAAACATGTGGATCGTTGGATCCATCTGGATCGCCCCCTGCTCACGAACCGATATTCAAAAGGAGTAAGGCGAGCCACTTAACCACCGAGCCATTCACACAACCGACCTATGCGTGTAAGAGGCCATTATTTTGGTCAGTAAATAATTAATCCAGCTGTTCTAAATCTTTTCTGCTCCCTGGTGGTTCGTCTCCAAAAGCCCACATATGTAAGCCAAACGCAGGTCCTCACCAATATTTAGATCACCAACTCACAGGAGATCCGAGTCGATGAAACCATCACGACTCGAACCGTAGTGGAAGATCCGAACAAACCAAAGCTAGTGGTACCCCAATCCGAACTGAAAGGAGACGGTTTCAGGTCGTTCATGATGGAGTGATGTTCACATGTTAATGTAAAATCGTGTGATGATAGCTGTGCACAGCGGTGTACGATGAATCGGTAATAATCATTTGCACGGATCGCATATACCATGTGTATATGGATCATTTTTCTTACAAGTTGAATGTTTTGAGCAGTGTATTATATCTTGAAAAGGATGGATCAGTAAATTCTATTCCTGGAGAAGAAGTGAAACGTTGCATGATGGAAACACGGATAGTACCATTCATAAACGAACTTCACAGACCGGGCTTGCTTCATGAATGTGGATCGTTGTAAGAAAAATGATACCATAAACTTTCTACAAGTTATGAAACACGGCTGGTACCATTCCTATATGTCTCTGAAGGCTTCACGAGACGCTATACATGGAGTTTATTTAAATAGAAAAATTACCCTTTGATTTTTTTTCTTACTATCCGCTATACATGAAGTTTGACTATTGGATGACAGAAAGTTTATTTAAATGGATTCTATTTTGATAAAATTTCTTGTTGCTCTAATTTGTTCATGGAAAGTTTCATCAACCTCAGTGCCGAATTCTCCTTCAGAGAATAGCTCTGCATCATAATTTGTTGGCCTTTTGTAGTTGTGCATGATCTTGCGGCCACTGTATTTTCCATCTTTTGATGCAAAGGCATAACTACTATTTTCAGTAGCTACATCAGAGAGAAGTTTTCAGATAGCCATTCATTCCTTGTATTTGTTTGTGCTTTCATCTTACAATACGAATGGTAAAAGGATGGTTGCTCGTATTATAAAACATGGGTTGGTTGTTCCCAGATTTGGCAAAGCACCACGTAGTGCAGTGTGAATCCTGTCACAATCTCGTGGATCGGTTCGCTTCTTTTCAAAAAAAAAAAAAGAATAAAGAGAAAGAAAGATGGCGTGGAGGATAAATAAGGGTCCTGCGTCATGAATGAGACATGGGTTCTAACTGCACATAATTTATGATGCATGGGTCATGACGGCATGTGATGTATGATGTATGGGTCCTTGAAAGACAATTGTACTTCCATTGACTCGTGGACTTCAATTGGTGTACATCATGGATCGCACGCCATGATAGATGGACCGTGTATGTTTTGAATCAACCCACGACCTGATCAGCTCGTAAAGACCTACCTGACCCGCGATCTGGAAAAGCACCTGCCGCAATTCAATAAGGATCGCCCTATTCACGAACCGACTAGACACAGTCTCCCTAGTCACGAACCGCAACAGAAAAATGACGACGAATAAGGACCCCCGCCGGCGCTGCGCCCGGACCCGCTGAAGGCCTCGCCTTCGGCTCGGAGCACGGCCTCGCCTTCGGCTCGGAGCATGGCTCATCTTCGGCTCAACATATATGTTGGCCGACAGCATTCGTCAAAGCTTGTCATTGAAGAATAAACGGATTATCAAAGAATTTGACAACAGAATGGCGACGACTGGAATTGTCTAGAAGCCATGACCTCTATCTACCGGTGTTATTGTGAGGAGTTGTTGAAAAGATTCGACACGCTGGCTATGGCAGTATACAAAATAATGATGGTATCATAATAGCCTCCTCTTCTAGAGTTCCGATGGTGTATTGATTTGGCCAATGCAACTGATGTTTTTCATGAACGGGTAGTGATCACCTAGTTTACGTGACTTAAACCTATCCTACAGGCGAAATCCCAGATGACATTGACATAGAACAATCCGGATACTATTCTGAGGATGACTCAGAAGATCCCAATGACCATGATTCTCAATAATGGGATACCCGACAACAAGTACGGATCCTAGCAATACAAAGTTACCCTTCGCTTGAATGGCATGGTGAAAAATTTATGTCCCATGATTCATTCCTTGAAAAGCTTAGCTAACATTTGCAATGCCTATTTGTCATCAACCGCATCGAGGAAGACTGATTTCCATAGAATAAAGGGTAGATCAATGTACTTTGGTGCCCAGAGTTAGGTACCAATTCAACCACCGTAGGCCATGATTGGGCATATGAATCCTTGCCCGGATGATAGCAACTTGACTACTCACCAGCCATCATATGACCTTGGTCAAGAGATAAGAGTTCGAGATCAAAGTAAATATGAATCAACCATTAGCTCTCTACTTCTTCCTTTCATTACAACAGAACACATGAACATTACTTGAAGCCTCACAAGCAATGCTTTCATGTTCAAGCTTATCTAATCAAGGTCCAGACAGACCAGCTCCAATGGAATTCAAAGCCTGCATTGCACCCTAGTGCCTATTGCTAAATATCTCAACCGAAGATGGAGTGGAAATTGTCTACGATGGCCAACTTATTGGAGAAGGTGACTATTTGGCTGGATGGAATACGCTACGCAACAGAGATGGCATGAAACCCGAAGACGCTTCCCCTCCAGACGAAATGGAGTGTGAAGGAGGTGTTAATATTGTGAATAAAGGGAGCATCGCAAAAGGAATTGCCCGATGATCTGCCCGAAGATATAGATCCCATAGAGGATGAAGATTCAGGATGCAGGAGTGCGACATCTAACGTAGCAACTGCCCAAAGTTGGAAAAGCTTGCTTAAAGCCCGTTCATTGTTTTGACAAAACTCCGCCACTATTGACATTCACCTGATTGTGATACACATTGATTAGGTACTACGACAGGTCCTAGAGCAACCTGAGGCTTTTAGAAGACAGCTCGAATGGGACATAGAGCTGAACCAGTTTGATCTCAATTTCATCCTAAAGAAGTCTATACGAGGACAAGCATTAGCCAACTTCATCGCTAAATGTACCACTCCCGAAGAGGATGTGGCAGATATAGAAGATGCACCTGGAAGATGTAATCAGACGGTGCAAAGAATGATTGACTGTCCGACGTTGGTGTCTTATTAATAACCCCTAAAGGGCGGTCAATTTACTATGCCTTACGGTCGAAATTCTCCACTACTAACAACGGCTCCGAAGACGACACCCTGATTAACGAATTGAAACTCGCTAAGGAGTTGGGAACAGTGGCATTGAACATACTTTCTGACTTTCACATTGTTGTTCGCCAGGCTCGAATGGAATTCCAGACGAAGGAACCACCACTCGTAGCTTACCTAGAATGGGCAGAAGAGTTATTGGATGGATTGGAACGTTACAACATACCTCATATTCCATATACAGAAGATCTAAAGGCGAATCATCTGGTCGAATAAGAAAGTTCCGATAATCCAGAAAAGATGGAGACGATCTTCATTGAGACACTACAAAATCCAACCATTGATCAGATGAAAGTTGATCTAGCGTTAGAGACCGGACCCGGACGAGAGTCGGGGACAACCCCGTGATCGTTATGCATCCAACAATAAGAAGCGAAAGGCGTTCCATCGTCCGTTATGCATCAAGAATTCATTGCCCTGAATGATTTGTCGAAATTACTAGCCGGCTTCCCGCTAAATGGGAGATGTCCATGAATGAAACTTCTGATGAACAACATTTTGGTGTAAGAAAGTGTAGATTCACATTTCCACTCCCCTCATCGACTATCTGCTAAGTAACTCATTCCCCGGATGCTGGGGGCAACTGGAGATTTGAGCATGAATCGCTCGAGATTAAATCATCCAATTCAAAGCTAACACATCAGGAGTTTGCACGACCGATTGCCTTATTCTTGCCTGAAGAGTAGCAAATTGAGTATTTAAAATGCTTACGCCCGAATGCTAATTGATCGTCTACACTCCAATTATTGCCCCCAATATGGAATCGAAGGCGTATCAGAAAATTTGTAAGATATGATTATCTCACCAGCAGCATTATCCTATTTCTTAGCACTAGTGCGACGATGTGCTACCATTAGCGATACAGTCATGACTTCCTGACACTCTATCCTTACCCTCAGCATAGGGGGCAAAGAGGCGATTCAAAAAGAGATGCGACCTCATCACTCGCCTATAGTACCTACCTAGCCGCCTTTGCCATCTCAAGACCCCGATCAAGGTCTATTCATTTTTTGGGACTGCCGCCCCCATGATAGTTTGAAAAGATACCCCTCATCAACTAAAGGACTTTGGCAGCCCTTTATTGGCAGAGATAGGGCAAAGCAAAATGGACCTGCAATGAACATGCAACGCCATTTTTCACTCAGAATGATACTCATTCCTTTAACAGGATTATTCTCTAACCATGACTCTTATATTTGAATGCTTTATGAGTTATTGATGTAATTAACTCAGATGAATTAATATGTGGATGATATAGGTACCCCCGGATTTTATGCCGATCAAATTTCTAACACCCACATATGGAATTATGGAACAAAACCATAACGAGCTCGACCGAACTGCTCGTCTACAAAATCATGCCCTCCATCTAAAGAAAGCTGCATAGCTCAAGATGGATCCGAGATGACCGTCCAATCCTTGGCTCATACATGGCAGACCACAAGACAATTATACATAAATCATTGAGTTGCTAAGTCAGAGTCCTACTCCAGATGGACGCGGTGTGACCGTCTATATGGCTCGATCCTATTCTCGATGCCACCAGATTACATGAATTTAAATAAAGGAGGCAGCATTGCCCCTTGATATGCATATTCCTCAATAATGCAATTTTCTTTTACATGTTTCCTGAGTCAATGACATGACTAACTCAAGCAATATGAATGATGCAGGTGCCCAAAGTTTGGTGCTAACCAATCCTCCCATAGATGGGTCGGAGGAACCCGAAGCTTTGGCGAATATTTTCCGATAAACTCTAATCCTCGGAGCTTGGATAGGAGTATAAATCTAGGACAGGTGTAGTGGGAACGCCATGATTAAAGGCCACTCGATCCGTAACTCTTACTCTCAAGATTCGAGAGAGAGTATAAAGGACGCGAAGATGACGTCCGCAAGGCGTGACGATGCACCATGATAAGAACCGCCTTGACAGCACTCTAACCTTGGCGACCGCCAGGAGAGTATAAAAGCATCTATGATTAAGCGTTGAGAAAGAGATCTTACCCCGTTGAAGGATCGGGGAGCGACAGAATGGCTGAGCTTGAACTCTAACCTTGGCGACTGCCAGGAGAGTGTAAAAGCGTCTATGATTAAGCGTTGAGAAAGGTGGTGGAGACTCAGCGCCCCCAGAACTCCCTCCCCGCTGAAGGATCGTGGAGCAGAATGAAAACCAAGCTCGAACTCTAACCCGTTGAAGGATCGGGAGAGTGTAAAGGCGCTAGAGACTCAGCACCACTCGAACTCTAACCCGCTGAAGGATCGGGAGAGTATAAAGGCGCTAGAGACTTAGCGCCACTCGAACTCTAACCCGCTGAAGGATTGGGAGAGTATAAAGGCGCTAGAGACTTAGCACCACAAGAACTCCTACCCTGCTAAAGGGTCGGGGAGCAGACTGAAAGCTGAGTTCGAACTCCAGAGAAAGCATAAAGGCATAGATTGAAATGCCAATCAAGGGCTCTTATCCCGCCGGAGTGTCGGGGGCCAGACTGAAAGCTGAGCCCGGATCCTCCATGTCCGAACATAGGGGCAAAAAAGTTAAGATCCTAATCAATCCTCAACAAAGTCCTGGCCAGGCACTAAGTTAATGATTGATTGGGGGAATACCTGTACACACATACTACTTTAGTGCATTTTCATTTATAATTGCATTGACTACTTATAACGCTTCATGACTTATTTTCCCATTTGCGTTTCAAATGTTTAAATGCATAACTAATTATGGAATGTTCGAGGTACAAGACAATGCGAAAGAAACAAAATTTTAATTACTAAATGCAGGTTTACAAAAGATAACTAGTCAAGAATGCGAGGGCCTCACTCGCAATAATGGCAACATCCTAATGGAAAACGAACAAAGGGTCGCGTCCAGAAGGATGATGCAGGCCCCTTGAAGACCAGAAAGCAGATGCAAAGAGAACGTCCATCTACTGATCTCAACTTACTTCCAGAATGGGAAGCTCAAAAAAGGCTGGATATATCCCATGTAATAATTGAACGTGATGCAACCATTTCGTCCCCGACCTTTCCCTTGATGCAAAGAGCAAACGAGAGCACTCGAGGCGACTACAATCTGACCCTTCACCGCTTGATTTCTGTCCTCGGAGCTTGGATGGGAGACTAGGGCTTAGCATGGGCTGAATACCAACAATTCATTTTTGCACTCAACTCCGGCTCTTGATGCGAGAAGTGAACGTGAATCTAGAGAAGACATGAATTCGAAGTGTACTGCTCAACAAAACCCCCTGTGGATATGGGCACATGATATGAGCCTTGAGCAGCATAGTTCAATTACTCGATGTCTCTATTCCCAGTCGAGTGACAGAAGCCTGATTGATGGCTACTGCACATGTGGATTTAAGAAGCCCGAGGCCGATCTTCACTTATTTCAAGACTTTACGCTGGGGGCATCAATGACAATTTAAAGGCTAAGCAACCATCAGCTAAGATCGAACATAAACCAATCAGCAGGCGTGCAACATGCGACTTTAATTCAGAACATCGTGGATGGAAACATGGACAATGGAACAGCTACCTGCAACACCCTAGAAAAGAATGGTAAGAATGTGCAGTTCTAAAGAGAATCTATATCACTTATCGGGCCCACGATATTGTTTGTCAACCTCAATTGAACCGATCATGACAAAGAGATTCAACAAGACTATGAAGACCATTTTGGATTATCTTGAAGTATGAACGGAGGGGCTCGACTAATCCGCTTACATCTTTGACGAGCCTATTTATCCCCGTGATTGATCCGATAAGTGTGCTAGTGTTAGCTAACACCAAATGAGTAAATTCCCGCCTTCTGACTAAAGGGAAGGGATGATATCAAAGAAAATGTGATTTGACCATTCGCGTGTAAAACTCAAACTCTTGCTGACTCAAGAAAGCGCAGAACAACGTGGGTTAACCATAAATGCTGAATTTACAACTCAGTTGCGGCCTGAATCAACAACAGAGAGTATGAAAGTTTAAAGACCATATGTCCCAATAACTTAATCTAACCCCCATCAATGCTGGGGGCACAAGCCCTGACTTTGATTGTCCTCCGATGGCACTGAGAGCACAAGTGTCGATTCGTAGACTAACTCAAAAGACAAGCCTGGCATGGAATAAGATTTAAAACATGTACAATATGCTTCTGGAGTATGACCTGATTCGTTTTCCCCGACCGAGCGAGCAAGCTTGCGGGTTAAATGTGATTTTAAAGACCCAAACCACACCGAATGGAAGGTGTAACAAATTCTCCCACTTCCATACGATAGTGACGATCATACGAGCACTGGTTCACATGATTTCAACTATGTCTCTTACCGATTTTCCTGTGATTATGGAATTACGAAGCGATCCTGAGAGATCGTGGATTCCTTTAACCACGATCCAGAGTGATCGTGGCTTTTGGATTCCTTACTGTTATGATTCAATGCGATTTTAATATCCTGGGTTAATATCCAGATACTAACTCAAAGATTCGAAGATTCTTACATCGCCCTATAATTTGAATGGCTACTTCATACGCTGACTCAAGTGTAAAAGAAAGTTCGACCGTACAATGCACCTGACCTGCGTAGAATAATGAGGTTGTTTGGCAAAGACCCAGACGTGTAGAATCATGCCCGGGAGCCAACAATCCAGCGTGACTTTTGATGAAAGAATTCGACCCCTTGGCTCGACAAGGTTTAAACAATTACTTGATCATCTCAAACACTCCTTCCACAGAACTTGACCTAACTACCTCCCATGGAAGAAACACAACAATTGGACAGAGCCTTCTCAAAGATAAATGACGTACCAGAAAGATTTAGCTCAACGTATTCAAAGCACATCTCACCTGCGATAAGATGTACCTTGGGGGGAAAAATGTTAGCCTGCTTTGTGACCAGGCTACCCGAAGCAAAGGGCTTGAATATGAACATGAATTAATTAGCAATCGCTCGATTGAAATGGCGGGATAACATCAATCTCCGGCATTGAAAGCATCATCAGAAGACACTGGGCAGTTTGGTCAAAATCGCAACATTAATCTAAGCTGGCCCAAAACCCCTATCAAACTACCTCATTTGGATCTAAGCACATCAAATACTTGTAGCCCTCTGAATCAGCTTCAAGTAGAGCTTTCTTTTGGTCCAATCGGCCTTGCGGTTTGAAAGATACGTCCGTTTCTGTGAACGCATGCAGAAATACGGAAAAACCTGCATTTTGGCATTTTTGAAGATCGGATCGCGACCACCCTCTGGGGTCGGATCGTGACCACCTCCTGGGTTTGGATCGTGGCCACCCCTTGGGGTCGGATCGTGACCACCCCCTGGGGTCGGATCGTGACCACCCCCGGGGTCGGATCGTGACCACCCCCGGGGTCGGATCGTGACCATGACCCAACCTGACCATCACCATCACGACCATCACTAGCTCACCACTCCGGCTCACGAACCTTGACCACGAATCGCGACCAGGACCCGCTACTACAAATGTAGATTTTGACCTATTCTCAAGGCTATAACCACTCCTACTTTCCCGGATCGGGTGCCATGTGTCCTACCATGACCTGGTCACCAAATGGGCTTTCCTACAGCTATAAATACACCTTCAGAGGGCATTTTCAAAGGATTTTTTGGTATCTCAACATCCATGGCAGCCATGGCCGACACTAATCCATGAACAACCACAATCTTCCTCAATAAAATCAATGAATTCAGAGGGAATTATTCAATGAATTCGAGTGAGAGAGTGGCAATACTCATTGTAATTATGATCCATGAATGAAATGAGAAAATATAAAGTGGACGTAGGCTCGTTAACGCCGAACCACTATAAAAATCTCGTTGTCTCGCTTTTTCTATATTTTTCAGTTATTTCTTCATATCCTATGCTCAAAATACGACGATTTTGGTGTTAGGACCATTTTTTGGTTTAACAATAAGGTACCGTATAGTGAAGCTCAAGAAGTTGCGACATATAAGACTGGAGACTAGACACGAGCACCATACCCTTTTTCTTAAGGGTATATCCCTGATCTCTTTTTCTCGGAATTTTATGCATACTTTCTAGTTTTTAAGGTATATCCTCTAGGACGTATCATCGATCCTTAGGTAGAAGCCAATGGATGTAAACATGTATTTGAAACATGTTATGATTGATGGTTGCAAGTGGTTGCTCGTGAATGCATATACACAACATAGGCGCTAGAACAACTCAGTCACTTTCATATTGCATTCGCATATTTGTATTTGTTTACAGATTGAACTCAATGTGTTATCATATGGACGTTGCATTTGAGTGAATGGTTGTGCACTCATATAGAAAAGATATGTATCATTAGGATTGCATACATGATTGGACACACAACACTGACATAATTCGCATTAAGGAGGTCGACTGAATCAGTAAACCGCCTGATTTTGCATTAGATAAAGACATATACACACACTATGCAATAAATATGAAAGCATTTAGAAATCTTTAAGGACAATCAATGCCTATGATTGAATGGTTGAGTAGATAGGTGATTGGATGGTAGGACACATTCTTCCTAACTTGAAGATTTCGGGGACGAAATCCTTCTTAGAAGGGGAGAATGTAACACCCCGTAATTCTGTAACATTAAGTTTCACAAATTAAAGTATAATTAAATTTTAGAAGAAGAATTAAGGGAAACGTGTTATGCCATTGCGTTCGTCTCGAAATTCTGCTTGAGATAGAGTCCGAATTTGCGTAAATTGGACTACGTATGAAAACAATATCCTTAAATTAAATATTGCAGCAAAACATGAATAAAGAGGAATGAGAAAAGAATAATGTTTAGCATTGTTCTAACTTTTGTAAGCAAAAGACTTAGTAGCTTATTTGGTTGGAACACATGACTTGCATACAAGAGGTACAGAGTTCGATCACCGCCAGCACCCTATTTTTGTTTTAGGGGAATGGCTTAAAATAGCCTAGTGTGAACGCAGTTCAAAAAGTGGTTTAGTGTGAAAATGGGTAATTGGGAAGATAGACTAAAAAAATGAATATATATATATACGCATATATATATATATATATATATATATATATATATGTGACGTGTACGGATCATGTAGCGTACGTTGCGCATTTTTGGTTATCAAGGATTGTTTTTTTTAAATGGCCATTCCCAATTGGATTTATGACAAATTAAAAGTAAGAAAAGATTTATTCATATATATATATATATTTATTTATTTATATATGGCTAATTAATGTAAACGGTAAAGGGAAAATGTATCTATTAAATACGTATTTACGTTTGAATTGATTGACAATAAATAATAAAAAGAAAAGATGAACATTAGAATATCGCTTTTGTTATGTTAACATTAAAATACCATTTCGTTAAGAAATGTATATTTAGATTAAAATGTTTATTCAGATTAAATTGACATTTCAGTTAAGAAATGTTCATTTAGCTAATGTTTTGTTTTAAATAAAAAAATATCCTTTTGGTTATGATATGTTAGGAAAGAACCAATGTGTCATTTATGAAAAAAATGAACATTTAATATGCTGAGTCAATTCTGACTCATTGCTGAGTCAATGCTGAGTCATTTCTATCTTGACTGAACGGTTGTGGTCATTTCTAGGGTTAATCAAACGGCCTAAATTAATCCTAAAATTCTATATATACAACCTAGCTCTTAACCTAATTCACACAATTAAACTTGGAGCCGTCACGCTGCTGTAAGATAGCTTGGAATGGCCGCAGCCTAAAGCTTAAAGACAAACAAAGCTAGAACAAATCTAATTCAAAACTAAGAATCAAAACAACGTTTATCTACCCAAAGGAAAGCATCCCAATTTCAGAACTCAGAATCCAGAACTCAAGTTCATCTATCGTTGTAAGTATAGTGACTCTTTAGATGAGAATATGATTAAGACATGATTTGATGTAAATTGTAATATGGAATTATATCAGTATTGTAAAATATAGATGATGTTGTTTTGGTTTTGTTTATCGTGATAATTTGAATGTTTGTGGTGATTGGATCCATTATCTATTATGCGAATTGTATGTATACTGTTAGATCGATGTATGTGCTTATGCAAGTTATAGGTTGCAAGTTAGATTTACACATATATGTATATGATTCATGTAGGTTCTATGTATCTATGTTTGTGTTAAACCAATTGTACCTACAAGATTAGAATAGATCAATATTCACAAATTCTTATGCAAGTGAAAACTTATAATTGGATCCATGTTAAAAGATCCGTTTATGATTCATATGATTTGTAAAAGTTTATTGTTAGATCTATGTTATACATATGTATTGCAAGTTCATACATGTTTTATGAACTTATGCAAGTTGTTAGGTTGAGATTCATGAACCTATGCAAGTTGTTAATTCATGAACCTATGCAAGTTGTTAATTATGTTGTTAATTCATGAACCTATGCAAGTTGCTAATTATGTACATGTTTATGTTGATTACGTTAAAGTTGCAAGTTCACACCTATGTACTTGTTAAAGTTGCAAGTTCACACCTATATGTTTATGTTCATGTTGATTTTGTCAAAAACTGCAAGTTCATAGTTAATGTTTATTTCATGCCAATTTTGTGAACGTTAAATTAGGCTAAGTTATTAGCCTAATACTTTATGTGAAATCATGCGAACGGTAAATTAGGCTAAAGCCTAATATTTAGACAGGGGTAACGTTGGGTAAAAACTTAATTATAGAGAACTTGACATAAATTGGCCAATAATCACATAGGTGATTTATGGTATGAAACGGTATAAATTATTAATTTAAAACATGTTAATACATAGGTGGGCCCAAAACCATGAAATTGGTTAAGGCCATGAATGGTGTAAATTTATACACCGTTAGTTTTGAAATAAAATATGTGACATGAATAATTTACATAATTAAAATGTAAATTTAAACAATACGAATATGCTTAACCCGAGGTTGGATTGAGTTGTGATGTAAACCTGCCCGGACCAGCCCGGCTGTCCGGTAATCACAACAATACCTGTCCAATGTGAGAGGTTAAGGCATTGAGCCCAATAAAGACCCGAGGTTAGACTGAGTTGTGGCGTAAGACTGCCCGGAACCGACCGACATACATGCAACCACAACAATACTTGTCTAATGTGAGTGGTTGGTGCTTTAATAAGACAATTAAAGCTAAGCTAGGATTGGTAGGGTTAAGTAAATTTAATACACTTAGACAAATTAACATGTTGACTAGATTAAAAGGTGGGGTTAAGTAAAGTTAATACACTTAGCCAATTTAACATGTTAACTAGACTAGAGGGTGGGGTTATGTAAAGTTAATACACTTAGCCAATTTAACATGTTAACTAGACTAGAGGTTGGGGTTAAGTAAAATTAATACACTTAGCCAAATTAGTATGTTAGCTGGACTAGAGCGTAGGGTTAAGTAAACTTAGAACACTTAACCATCATAGTATGATAAATGAATAGGGTTAAGTTAAAGCATGAAGGGACAATACTTAACCATTAGAACATGTTAATTAAACGGATGTTAGGGTTAAGTTAACTAAGGGAACACTTAACCATTATAATACGTTAGTTAAAACAGATGGGCAAGGTTAGGTTAAAAGGGACACTTAACCAATACAAGATGAATGGGTAGGGTTAAGTTATAAGAAATACTTAGCCAATATAACTTCGTTTGTGATAGGGTTAAGTCAACATGGACTACTCATAAAACTTAGCCAGTTTAATATGACAAAGGAATGGGTTAAGCTAACTTGAATTGACTAATGACACTTAACCAATCCAACTTGACGAGAAAGAGGGCTAAGTAGTAAACCTTTGTTAAGAAACAATCGAGAATGAGAGCTAAGTTGAAATCCCCAGTTAAAGAAACTACGTGATAAACCTTAGTTAACAAGATTTATGGGAAAAGAAACTAAGTGGTAAACCTTAGTTGAGAACAACTAAGTAATAATTCTTAGTCAAGAAAACTGAGCCGGTCCATAATAGATGAATAACCCGATATGGTAGATCATCTCTTAACAAGTACATGAGGAGGAGCAACGTTTATCTGATTTCGAAAAAGGCTCCAGCGGACTGGGTTTAGAAGCACGTAGCTTCGGGGGACGTGAGGGTACTCTTGGTATCCCTTTATGAGGTGGCAGATGATCCGCCTAGGCTCACAGAGGTTAAGGTCTGTGGTAGAAGAATCAAGGGTATTCCTTGGTTGCAGTGTGAGCAATCTAAAGGCTAGGGTGGATCAGAGTAGGTCAGCGATACTTAGTTTAGCCCTGTGATGGTACGTCGTCGACTACCTACCATCTTTAGTCAATCGTAGTACGCATGCGGAAAGGCGGAGAACTCCCAACAGACCATATACTTGCTATCTAGTTATGGGTGAGGCTGGCCAATAGGAAAGTGGGGCATAGGTGGTAGGAGTATTGTCCTCCTGCTTGATTTTCCTGGATTGCCTTTCATTAGTTGAAGGAGGGGTCACGTGGGACCATAACCATTGGTAGAAAAGCAGACCTTAGCATCTGCATCGATAGATAACCTAAAGCTTCCGACCGAGTTCCATAATTCCTTGATTTAGCCCTGTCACGGGACTCGGGCCGCACCATAGTGAACATGTGCATCTAGACATCGAAAAACGATTCGCGATACATACGTGGGAAAAAGGGATCGTTCGACAGGTAGCATAATCCCTAGTTGGACCTAGGTGGCATAAACCCTGAATCTGAGAAGCATTCAATAGGTAACATAAAGCCTAGTTGGATCTAGGTCGTGTAAACCCTGGTTAAGTCTAGAAAGCGCTCGATAAGAAAACCCTAGATTAGATCTAGGTAATAAATAATAGATGTACACCTAAAGGCAACCGCAATTACAGGGATTGGGATCACGTTATCATCTTTATACAGATTACTAGTTGGGATACTAGTTAGGTGGTGCAGAGATACAGAATGGGTGTGATAGTATATTCGGTTTAAACTGTCTTGCTTTGGTTTATATTAGTCTGTTATTCTGGTACTGTCCCATTTTCCAGTTTACTCCTGTCATGAACTTTATCTTGTTCGCATGCTAAAAGCCACTAGACTTACTCAGGTTTTATGTCTGACTCTGTTTTTCTTTCGTCTTCTTTTCTTCCGTCCCCCCCTCCTCCAGGTAGTCAGGGAGGGAATAGCTCTGCTTAGTAGGGACTGTTACTCATTCCAAGCATGAAGACTCTTAGATATATCGCTTCATACTCTCTTTTCCGCTGCTATGGCTGGCTTATGCTACATTGGGGAATATAAATGTTATTTTATGCTTCTTTATTTTTATGTAAGACAGATACTCTGGTATTGGAAAACAATTGTTGTACAAACTATTTTATCAATAAAGTTAAGTTTTATTTTCCGCTATTTTAAATTTGTCTGTCTTGTAATTTATCTGCATCTTTTACCTATAATGCTCCACAGAACTTAGTGCATTCCCTTTGTGAGTGACTCTAACGGATGTGGGGTGTTACAACTGTTGTAAGTAAATGGGCTTAGTCCAAATGCTCATGCGTTGCTTATTTAAGCAAACCAACGTTGTAACTCAAACCATTCTGCAATTAATCAATTTCATTTATGCTATCAACATTATTGCATTCTCTTTTCTCTCAATTTATACAAACTACATTTCTGTATGAAATTCAACTTGTTATCAGAGCAGATCAAGGCATAACAACATTAAATGATCCTCAATATCATTGATCAGAATCATTTTCAGTTCAGTCTGAAAAGAGAATTTCATCAAAAAGCAGAGTCAATAAAATATTGTAGTTTAAAAGTATATCTTATTAGCTTATCCTTCATCATTTAGGAGATCAAAGCAGTTCTCATCAAAACTAAGTGCCTCACAAGAATTCATTCAAGAAATTCATTATTGTATCAAAGATTCTAAGTGCCTCGCAAGGATTCATTCAAGAAATTCATTGCTCAATCAAAGTTTTAGAAGAGAACTACCCGTTGGAAATCAAGAAATCCAGTATAGTGTAAAAACAAATTCTTTCAAGAAATCAGAACAAATCAGAGCCATCCTTATCTTTATTGAAGACATTCTTAATAAAGATTGGTTGCTGCAGTTTCCTTGTATCATCATTTTTCTTAAAAGAAAATCTTTACCTATAGGAACAACTTGTTTCCAATTCTTTGCTTATTGCTTTAATGGTAGGGGACAATTCATCAGAAACTAGCCGTGTCGAGTTATCATCTCAACCATCTTCTCTGCCTCTACAGCAACAAATCAGCCAAATTTGACTGCTGAAGCCAATAACCTGATAAAGACAGTGATTAGTCGACAAATTCAGTTGATAACAATACACTTAGAAGAAGATAATTATCTTCTATGGAAACTTCAAGTGGAAACTGCTATTCTAGGTTACGGTTTAGAGGGATTTATATTTGGTACACTATCAATTCCTCCCAAATTTATAACTGACAGTGAAAATAAAATTGTCTGTAATCCTTAACTTGTTAAGTACTTCAGATGGGACAGATTTATAATTTTTGGCTTCTTTCTTCAATTAATTCAAATTTATTGTCACAAGTTATGGGTTTTAGTACTGCACACGAAATATGGTCCACAATTGAAAGAATTTTTAGTACGCAATCATCAGTTAGGGTTATGCATTACAAGAGAGAACTTCAAACAGTAAGACAAGAAGATACTGAACCTATGAGAGATTACCCGGCTATAATCAAAAAGTTAACTTATTTGAATCAGCATGCCACTCTACGCCATAAATGGCCTAATGCAATGAATTTGCAAGGTGTTGCCAGCCAAAATGTCACGATAGCTATACTATTTTGGTCCTACTGCAACGTTTTATATTTAGTGTTACCTTAGCCAAAAAAATGTTTTTCTCTAGATAAACAAGTGTAACACGATGCAACAGTTTGTACAGTGTTGCTATAGCAGACCTTTCCATGTCCTACATGGCAATCCGCACCATTAGTTAAAACAATATCTCGGCAGTCCATCCACGCCATCAATCCACATCTCACTTATTTCAATTTCGGGATATTATTTTCATTCACTCATTTTTGTTCAGACCCCCAAAATTTCAAAATCTTCAATCCCTAATTTTCATTTTGTTAACCCACAAAATTTCAAAATCTTCAATCACTAATTTTTATTTCGTTAACCCCCAAAATTTCAAAATCTTCAATAATCTTCGATCTGGGGGCACACATCTCCAATTGGTTCTTAGCGAAATATGATATGGGTTTCTAGTGATTCAATCATTGTTTCGAAAATAAAATCAGGTTCAATGCATTAGAGAAATTGAGTTATTCAGCGTATTCAACTTTCAAATTCTTGCTGGATTTGTTACTATCGTAGATTTTGACCATTCTACATAGAGTAAGAATTTTATTGTCGGATTTAAATTGTTAGATTTGGGGCTTTAATTTTGTTTGTGGGTTTGCTGGTACTAATAGTGACAATCCTTAAAATGTTGTTGTAAGGATTGGTATCAGTTCGATGTTGTTATAAGGATTTGGGGCTTCAGTTTCATTTGTTATAATGCACATTTTTGTTCACTATTGTATTCATGTGCTAAGTATTCTTTGAGTAAACCTGTAAGGAGCATAACATCAACAAGCAACTCCTTGGCTTCATTTCAAACTTCACCATTTTTCTTTTCAACATGTCCTATACTTTGTGCGTTCTCATCTTGTTTGACATTGCGACTTCCATGCCATGCAATATGGTTGAATTTTTGCTTTAGTAATGCATCAAGTGGTTCAGGTAATACCATTTCCTTTTCATTCATGACTTTGTGCTCTATTTTATCTTCTATTGTTTGGCAATCAGTCAATTCAATCACTGTTTGCACATTTCCATGACCCATAGTCTCAGCAGCAATAGTTTCAAATGACCCATTCTCTCTAACTACAATACATTCATCTGACTTTTTTGGATTATCAATATCACTCCTATTAATCTTTTTATCACTTAACACTTTCCCATGGCTATTTTCTTTAATAACTAAGTCCTTCATCTTTGCAAGACCATCAACTTCACGCTGTGATAAAGGAATGTCTAACCTGTCTACTATGCCAATCTGATCTGTTTAACTTTAATTTCGTTTGTGGGTTTGTAAGAATATGTTAAAAATATGAAAATGGGTCTGTTAGATCGTACCTGTTAGCAATGGGCCATCCAAAATCACCCAGTTAATACTGATAAATACAATATGTTGTTTGTCCATTACCCTGTCTGTTGTTCGAGAGCTTGTGTAATTGATCTGTCCTTCTTCTTGAACATGTGTAGTTGTTAAGAAAATTAATCCACACACAAGTATACATGCATATATTCATATTCACATATATGTATATATATATATATATATATATATAATTGATATGTCCATCTTCGAGTTCAATGACCATTCAATCAATTTCTACTTTAACTTCAACAATAGTGGCGGGAAGTAAGCATCGCCACCACAAAATCCCAACGAAGATGAGGACTGTGAAGGTAGGATCGAATGCGGGAAAGAGGTTTTTTGGTTGCTCCATGTGAATTGTAAGTATAAATTAAGTATCTTTGGTTGCTTTGTCGATTATCGTATTTTTCAATGATGTTTTAGTCAAGAGTTTAACATATGTGCAGAATGGCGATTGTGGGTATTTTATGTGGCATGACGAAGTGTACGAAATCAATAGTAATACTGAAATGGAAGATACTATTGTTAAATTGATGGAAAAAGATATCGCAATTGCTCATGGAAAGGAAGATACTTGAAGACAAGCTGTTGAAGCAAAAGCAAAAGAGGGTAAAAGCTGATGAATTTGTGGCAATATGAAGGTAGAGTTGGCCTTAATGCGCGTTAAATGTGGAAAGCACGAGAAAGGTAAAAAATTCTTTGAAAGAGAGCTTTAGCTATGTCTTGGATCATGATTGGGATTGTTTATGTATACTTATGGAAATGTAGTGCAGTGAAGTACCATCCCAGTAAAATAGCATATCTTCATAATTTTTTTTTATGTTTCGTCTTTTTAGAGTTGTTGATAATGACTTGTGATGTGTACTGTTGTATGTTTTGAATTGAATCTACGAATTGTGTTTTATGCAAGCGGTGTATGTGATATTGTGCAAGTAGCTTTAGTACTATTGTATGTGGTATTATGCAATTAGCTATCATACTATTGTATGTAGTATTATGCAAGTAGCTCACCCAAACAAATTTAAAATTTTAATATCCATAGCAACAGTTTTGGATGGCACTACAGACACCTAAGGATGTTGCTAGAGACCTAAATAAGGTTCTACTGTAACAATATTTATTGTGTTGCCATAGATAGTCAAAATGTTGCCTTTGAGGTCTGTAGCAATGGCGAAAATTGCTTCACCCTAAACACATTGTCATAGACCTATGCCAAAAATTTTGGGCCTATGCCAACATTTTTTATGCGTTGCGTTAGGCCATTTATGGCGTAGTGCCATAGAGTTAGAGAAGATGTGTAAGTTTTGACTATTCTGAATGGTTTGGGACACGAATATGAGGCAGTTGTGGATATTCTTACAAGAAGAATACTCCTGATATGCAATATGCGATGCCACTCTTCTTTCTCACGAAGCAAGAATCGATCAATTAAAATCTGCAAATTCAGACATGTCAGTTAACTATGCCTCAAACAGTAAGAACAAGAATTCAAGAAATGAACAAACTAATCAGAGGGGAGGTTTTCTGGTAGATACAGAGGCAGATGGAGATGGAATAATAACTCAAGACCGAAGTGTCAAATTTGTGAAAAACTTGGTCACACTGCATCTAAGTGTTACTTTAGATTTACTCAAGGCTATATGCCTGGTCAAAGTTGTGGAAATTCCAGAAACAATGGGAGTGCTAATCTTACTCAAACCAAAAATACATTTGAACAACAAGATGGTTCAAGAAGTTGTCAATTAAGTGAATATGAAAGACTAGAAGACATTTCAGATGATGCATGGTACCCTGATACTGGAGCTACAAATAATCTCACAAGCAATTTGGAGAACTTGAATGTTAGCAACAAAGAGTATAAAGTTTAACAACATATATGTTTAGGTAATGGTGAATGCATTAAAATAACACACATTGGAAATGCACACGTCAAAGGGAAAAGACAACTTTATCTTAATAACTTACTAAGAGTTCCTAAAATTAGGAAAATTTTCGTTAGTGTATCACAATTTGATAGTGATAATAGTGTATTCTTTGAATTTTATCCTAAGTATTGTCTAGTTAAAGACATACTAACACAGAAACTTTGTTATAGGGTGAAGCAGATAAAGGGCTATATAAATTCATTTATGTAATTAGCAAAAATCTGCTAGTAATAATGACTGTACTGGCAATGTTTCTGAAGTTGTTTCTGATTCAAAGTATGATAATGTTTTCGATGTTTGGCATAACAAGTTAGGTCATCCTTGTGAAAAAGTTGTCAAAAGAATATTACTTAATAATAAAATTCCCTTTGACACATGTACATATCCATATGTGTGCACATATTGTCAATTTGGTAAAAGTCACAAATTACCATTAATTAATTCTGAAACAAACTACAAGCAACCATTAGCTATGGTTGCTCTAGATTTATGGGGACCAGATCCCATAAATTCAGATTATGGTTACGATTATTATATCTCTTTTGTTGATTCCTATTCTAGACACACATGGATATATTTTCTGAAATTCAAATCTGATGTTTGCAATGTTGTCATTAATTCATAAACATGGAAGAAAAACAAACAAACAGTCAGTTGAAAATATTTAAAACCAATGGTGGAAGTGAATATAAAACTATGCATGATTATTTTCTTAAAAAAGGAATTATACATAGAACAACTTGTCCGTATACTTCAGAATAGAATGGGCTAATTGAAAGAAAACACATACACATTGTTGAGTTAGGTTTAACATTGCTTGCTCAAGAAGCAATGCCTATAAAGTTTTGGCCTGATGCTTTTAATACTACAGTTTACTTAATTAATAGACTTCCTACAAGGGTTTTAAGTGATCAACGTCCCATTGAAAAATTATTTGGAATCAAACCAGATTACAAAATGCTTAAAACCTTTGGTTTTTCGTGTTTTTCATGCATTAGACCTTATAATAAAAATAAATTGAATTTCAGATCAAAATCTTGTACTTTTATTGGTTATGGTGTTAATCAAAAGGGATATAAATGTCTTGATGAAAATGGTAAGGTCATTATCAGTAGAAATGTTGTGTTCAATGAACATGTGTTTCCATTTAAAGATCAAGGAATTAAAACCTCTAAGGAAATATGCAATAAAAAAGGCGTAATTCCAGATTTACCTTTATGTAATGAGTTCACCAAAGGTATGGAGACTGAAAGGACCAGTGGTTCTTCAGTATCTTAATACACCTTACCACAAGGGTTAGGTCAAGAAACCGATCACACATCCAGTTACACATTTCAGTCTCCTGTTAGTGCTGAAATAATAACTCAATCTGAAGAAGAAAATTCAAATACTGGAACAAGTCCAGAAAGTGAAGAAAATACTTCTTCGGACATCAATCCTGTTGCAACAGGGCACTAATCATTACAAGATCTAAAAGTGGTTATTCAAACCCAAGGTATATACAGCTATTTCAGCAAGCGATGAGCCTAAAAACTTTAATCAAGCTATAAACAATAAAAACTGGAAGGCTGCTATGGAAGAAGAGTTTAATGCACTAGTTAATAACAAAACTTGGGAACTTGTTCATTCACCAAAGAACAAAAATATAGTAAATTGTAGGTGGACTTATAGGTTGAAGAGAAATTCAGATTGCAAAATAAATAAGTATAAGGCCAGACTTGTTGCTAAAGGATATACTCAAGAATATGGGTTTGATTTATCTGAAACTTTCTCTCCTGTGGTTAAACCCACTACTATCAGGCTTATCTTATCTATTGCTATTCATAGAAACTGATATATAAAGCAGCTAGATGTTAATAATGCCTTTTTAAATGGCTTGCTGCAAGAAGAAATCTATATGCAACAACCACCAGGTTACATACAAGACCAAAATCTTGTATGCAAGCTCAAAAAGGCAATAATATATGGGCTTAGACAAGATCCTAGAGTGCGGTTCGATAAACTGAGAGAAACCCTTATTTACAAAGGCTTTTAGTTTACCAAATCGGATAACTGATTATTTGTTAACATCTCTGCTACTTCATCTGTCTATATTTTAATATATGTTGATGAACAATTATCATAGGTAATGATAAAAAGAAGATCAGTGATCTAATTTAGTATCTCAATAAACAGTTTTCTTTGAAAGACCTAAGTGATCTTAATTATTTTTTGGGCATAGAAGTAATCAGACCGAACAGTCAAAGTATATTCTAAGTCAAAGAAAGTACATCATTGAACTGCTAGAGAAGACAAAGATTATCAATGCTAACCCATAACCAACTCCAATGATAAGCATTCAAAGATTCTCTAAGAACAGGGGGAACCAATTTTAAATACTAAACAATATAGGAGCACTATTGAAGCTCTCCAATATGTTATTATAACTAGACCTGATTTATCTTTCAACGTTAACAAATTGTCTCAATTTATGTAGAACCCTTTGGACACTCATTGGAAAGGTGTAAAAAGAGCACTGAGATACCTAAAAGGGACTGTAGACTTTGGAATGCATATCAACAAAAGCACAAGACTGGACATTGTGGGTTACAGTGATGCTGACTAGGCTGGGGATGTCGATGACAGAAAGTCAGTTATTGGATACTGCATTTACTTTGGGAACAATTTTATAACTTGGAGTTCTAAGAAACAGTACACAATTTCAAAATCAAGCAGTGAAGCTGAATAAAGGAGTGTGGCAAGTGCTACTGCAGAAATTATGTGGTTACAGTCTTTAATTAAGGAATTATAGATCAAAGTTGACAAGGCTACACTTTTGTGTGACAACCAGAGCTGGTTTACATGTCTCAAAAACCAGTTTTACACTCTCGAACAAAGCACATAGAAATTGATATATACTTTGTTGCAGAGCAGATTATTAAAGACAAATTACAAGTATGTCACGTTCCAGCATTTTATCAAAAGGCAAATGTACTTACAAAAGTGTTGTCAAGCAATAACTTCACACGGCTCAGATCTTAGTTAAAAGTAAAAGAATTTTGTACCGGAGGGGTTCAATTAAGAAGATCTCATCTTCTCACCAACCCCAAACTTCATCTGAAGCCGAAGAAGAAAGCTGCCAAGGTACTATCAGCTGAGCGGCAATTAACATCGAAGCTCTCGCCTTTTTGCCAAACCAGCACTTGAGACTTGTTGTTTGAGCTTTATTTCACCAAACACTGGAGAATACCTCAAATCGCCATGAATTTGAAGCTACAGCCACCATTTTTGATTTTCTAGAACCCTAGACCTCGTGTGGATTGTAGGGAGAGGGTGTTAGATTACCTGATACCTTTCACGTGTGTTATGTGGAAAGTAATTGGGCCTAACTCCCACATGTTATTTTTTATTACCGTTGTAAGTAAATGGGCTTAGTACAAATGCTCCTGTGATGCTTATTTAAGCAACCCAATGTAGTAACTCAAACCATTCTGCAATTAATCAGTTTCATTTGTGCTATCAACATTATTACTTTCTCTTTTCTCTCAATTAATACAAATTACATTTCTGTATGAAACTCAACTCTACCCTAGGGGAAATTATATAATTTGTTAGATGTATGACCCAATAATCAAGATGGTTGAAAATAAAGGTGTTTTTTTTGTTATATATTTAGTATATTTTTAATTATTTAATTTAGTTAGAGGTATGTTAAATAGAAAAACCATAAATTGTATGTTTTATTATAGTAGTTACAATGTGTAGCAACCACGAGTGGTTTATTATAACAAAATAAACATATTGTTTTAAACATTTTTGTTAAGATGTACTAACACCAGATGTCGACGCATATGCTAAGACTCTAAACAATAACTGTCATGCAAATTGAGCATGTGCAGAAGCGCAATAAATATGATCTAGATTTTCCAATTGAACACCAATCTAATCTGATAGCGATTATTCTATTACATCAACAACATTGTAAATAACTATAACAGAGAAATAAAGAGACACACAATATTTATACTGGTTCCACTATCATCATAGTGTACGTCTGGTCTAACAGAGAGAGATTTTATTCCATATGAGAGAATTACAAGAGATTACAAAATAAGAGTTTACATATCCAAACCTCAATCAGGTTTAACAAGAAGAGACACCAATGGGGATCACTGGCTCCAAGCCAGGATGGGTTTACACTAAAGTCTACCCCTCAATATATAGCCAGTGCAAATCTATGTGAGTCATCAATTAAATTACCAACATATGGTAATAATATAATGGAGGCAAATTACCATAACAACAAATGTACAAACATAGGAAGTAAATCAATCTGGTTCTTTAGCATAGATGGAAGAAATTAATCCCTTAAATTATTTCTCTACCACTTCATCAAATGCAATCAATGCATTCCCATTATAAAAATATTTACTTTCCATTGTTTGCAAATTGGTTCCAATCAATTTGTGATTTTGTATCACCAAATTTAACACTCCACCTTGATGCAAAATCACATATCTGCAACACCCCATCTCCAATCAAATTCTCTTCGCAACATAAAACTCTTCAATAGAACACCACCTTCAATCAAAGTCGAAACCAAAAATGAATATTTGCCTAATGGGTTCTAGCAAAGCTACCCCCATCACACCATTGTTAACGAGCTCAGACTACGTCCCCGCCTGCCAACAAAATGTTGCAAATATCCAAAAAAAAAAGGCAGATTCCAAAGTAATCTCAACACCCCCAAGACCAAAAAACTTCTCTCAATCGCCAAAAAATCTCTCTTCTGCCACTTAATCAAAACCATTACAAGCTTCACCCACCGCCTGCAAAAGACGCATCTACCACCATGAGTTGCACCACGCATAAATCAACAGTCTAAAAGTGCTTGCAATACACATCAACACCCGTCTAACACTTGATCAGAGCTCCTTCCTCGATCACTCTAGATCCCTCAAGCATCATCAACGTGAAGACCCATGTCTAAACCACAATGATCTCTGTCTCGACACACGTTTATCACTTGACCTGAGCTCCTTTCCTGATCATCATGGATCCCTCGAGCATCATCAACATGAAGACCCCTGTCAGAAACATGATCAAAACTTCCCAAATCCATAGCCCCTTCAACACAGTAACTCCATATCACCTCAAAGTTCCCAAATTGGAACGCTCCTCACTCTCGATATAATCTCTTCGACCAAAGTCTCCTTTTCTCCAAAATAGTAATAGCGTAATCACCACTGAATCTACCAACCTTTGTAGAAATAATTGATGCACAATTTAAAACAAATCGCCTCGCTCTGATACCAATATGTTATGCAAATTGAGCATATGCGGAAGCACAATAAATAGGATCTAGATTTTCCAATTGAACACCAATCTAATCTGATAGCAATTATTCTATTACATCAACAACATAGTAAATAACTATAACAGAGAAATAAAGAGACACACAATATTTATACTGGTTCCACTATCATCATAGTGTACGTCCAGTCTAACAGAGAGAGATTTTATTCCACATGAGAGAATTACAAGAGATTACAAGATAAGAGTTTACATATCCAAACCTCAATCAGGTTTAACAAGAAGAGACACCATTGGGGATCACTAGCTCCAAGCCAGGATGGGTTTACACTAAAGTCTACCCCTCAATATATATCCAGTGCAAATCTATGTGAGTCATCAATTAAATTACCAACATATGGTAATAATATAATGGAGGCAAATTACCATAACAACAAATGTGCAAACATAGGAAGTAAATCAATCTGTTTCTTTAGCATAGATGGAAGAAATTAATTCCTCCATTTATTTCTCTACCACCTCATCAAATGCAATCAATGCATTCCCATTATAAAAATATTTACTTTCCATTGTTTGCAATTTTGTTCCAATCAATTTGTGATTTTGTATCACCAAATTTAACAATAACGCTCTTCAAACATTGGATGGTGTATTACTCATGATGGATAAGGGCAACCTAGGCAGTTAAAGCGCTTTGTGTTCTATAGTAGTGGAGGAACCAAAAGGTATAGTGGGAAAAAAGTAGGGAAATTGTGGGGATAAAGCAGAGGCGCAAAAAGGTTAATTAAATGTGAAACTAAGTATTTAAAATTAATTAATTAACTTTCTCACATTATATGTGTAGAAGAAACTAATAATAATTATTCTTATGTAACAAAATTTAATAAAATCATGGTTACACACTAGATTTGAGAATTATGATAGATTTCTACAATATATTAGATACTAACACCTTAAAATTAGACACTTACACTAACTTGATTGATTTTTTTCCAGTCAAATCAAGCTTTGTACATTAATATTGTTAAAGCGGATGTTAAAAAAACATGATTTAGCAGATGTAACGGGAAATAGCGGGGCTAAAAACGAATCTATTGTTTATCAGTGCGAAATTGAAATAACATGGAAGTTAGAGAACCCTACGAGCTTTAGCGGGGCTTTAAATGCATAGAGGGAAAAAAAGAGTTATGTGTTGATAGTTGTTAAATAACCATGGAATGACTCATGTGATAGTTTTCTACTGGTTGATATAACTAAGATCAAATAGGAAATATTGATATGACAAAATTTTGAAGTTTGCTTAACTTGAGAGTAATGCTGATCGTTAATTTAGAAGCACTACTTTGATTATAGTTAAATAATGGCATGATATCCACCGAAAGACTACACTTTGGTTGAGTTACAATATTGTGAGTAAAACACTATTCAAGGAAGAATTTGCCTCCTTGATTATATAAAGTTAGTATCTCGGTCAACTGAAGTGAACCCCGAGTTCGATCTTTGGCCAGACATTTCTATTAATAATAATTGTTACTATTTAACCAAGGAATTTGAATTTGGATTATAGATTAGAATGTGAATGATATTGAATTTTTGTTGTTACTAAATTTCATAAGTTCAAAGTGATATAGTTTCAAAAAGGTGAATTGGTTAAATGATGGTCACTATCGGGTGACACTTAAATAAGTAAATTGAATTTTATCAAAAAGATGTGTAAGTAATATGTTCAAATGAAATGCCATACTACAAGTTTATGTGACACGTAAACGTTAATATTCGAATTATTCAATGTTAAGTACTAATGGAAATTACACTTTCTAGTCGTACGACCATAATGATGAATAATTTGAACAAGCATATGAATAAATTAATTTATAGCCATTATAAATTGGTAAAATAAATTGATATTTATGAAATATGGTTATTATATTTTATCTGATTTGTTTGCATACAATTAGAATTCATTTGGATGTATATACAAAAGTTATAAACGTGTGTATTGATATATTATGTCAATAATTAAACTTAAATAAAATAAACGTAGAATGAATTTGGGATCATTTGGGGCTAATGTTTCCTTCATGTTTGCACGACCATAAAGGGAAGAGAGACGATAGGCTTTGAATTAATTAATAAAAAGGAAAAGAATAACATAAAAAAGGAAAAAAGATTTTCTTTAATGTGGCATCAAATACCTTCTTTATTTAATTCTTTTCATATCTTTTAGTCGTTCGTTCTTTTGACTACTTTCTTACTTTTTTGCGGAAAATTCCCTACTGCTACCTCCTAAAGGAGTTGCGACCATGTCTCAGTCCCAGTGCGGCTGATCATCCTCTCGGACCAGCTACTGATCATCGCCTTGGTAAGTTGTTTCCTTACCAACTAGCCAACAGGCATATAGTTCATTCGGGTATGGGGAAATCGACATTTGAAATCACTAGCTCAGTCTCTAATGGTCGAAATTATGAGAGCTCTCTTGACTATAAATATCACAGAGAAAAAACATATCAAATTAATTAATTAAGAGAAATTTATCTCTCTTGATCCACATAAAATCTTGATGTTGATTTCTAAATTTAGGAGCTTTGATACATTCTTTTAGGCATAGTTTGTTGTGTACAAAGATAATTTTCTTGTTTAAATTCACCTATGCATTTATATAGTTGTGTAATTAGACATTGTATGAATTATCTAATGTTTTAGTTATTCATAGATAACTAATTCTCCTTTGTTTCTATTTGAATAAAAAATGTTTATTGTATTATTTGGATTCAGATCTATTTTGTTCTTATCCCCCTTCAATATATGTTCATGATAAATTAATATGTTTTGAATCCCATAATACTTTTGATAAACTGCTATTACTCTTTGTATTGTTTAGATCTATAAATTCTTATCACAAATTTATATATGCTTACTTTGTTCATATTTCTTTTATTTTATTTTGGAAAACTATGAAATTAAAAACAAACTTTAAATGAGATTTTCTTTAACATAAGTATATAACATTTGCTATTTTAAAGCAAATAAATTGTATATGTTAAAATATACCGTTCTTTGAAATTGATTTTTTGCTTTCATATAGTAACTACTTCAATTCTTGTTTGATAATTGACTTAAGACTAATGAATGGACTATAGTGTAAATTTTAATTCATCCCGTGAAAGTATTGTTTCATTCCTAAATTGAAAGTTTAATGTAAACCATTAGCTATAAGATCAAAATTTGTTTCTTTAAATGTACATATACATATATTATATGCTATAATATTTGCAAATATATGCTGTTATGATCAAATTACTATATATATATTTATATATATATACACACACATGGAAACATACTTCTATTGCTTAATTCAAATTTGTAAGCGAATATCGTGCACTGTTGACATTTTGTCGTCATACCTTTCTTTGATTGAGATATATCTCATTTATGTTAATTTTGAATAGTAAGTTTTCGATTTACATGCATATATATATATATGAGGATTATATGGTACCCCTTTTGCACTTCAATAATAGCCACTTATTTATATTTAAACAAATAGTGGGGGAAAAGTTAGTAAGGGGAGAGAGAAACAGGAATGTACGGTCGAAATCAAGGGACTATAGGAGTGCTGCACTTTTTAGGGTGTTGTGATGACCCACCTTTTTGGTCGATCCAAATCGCTCAACAAACCAACTTGAATCGATCAACAAGACATATCGCTTGGGATTTCAACAAGTAAGAACTGAAACGAAACAACATTTTCATTATTATTACAATGACTTTTCGTTATCATTACAATAACTTTTCATCAGAGTACAACTTACATCAGAGTAAAATGATTAATACACTACACATCTGAAATATGTATGCATAACTCTCAGTGGAAGACTTATAATGCTCTGGACACAGCTCTAGCTTCAATCCAGAATCCTGCTCTATAAAATATCTACAAAACCAAAACTACAAACTACTCCCAAACTCACCGATAAGGGAAAGCCTGGATTGAGTTGAGAACACGACTCACTAGAAACGCAAATAGTAGAACACTTCATTGTTGTTACAACAATTACATCAGAGTGCAAGAATATAACAGAGCATAAATAAACAATATACATCAAAAAAATATCAGAGATTAAAATAACTCACATAGTAGCAGAAAAATAATACATAACACAACTGAAAGAAATACACGAATACAGAGCTTTCCGAATATAGCTCCAGCTGTAAATCCAAGATCCTGTAAAACAGAAATCTGCAAAACTAAAACTACTAGCTGCCCGTATGGAAAATGGGGGCACCCAGAGTTTAGGTTAAAACAATAAACTCTAGGTCAGTCATGGGACTGGTGTGAGAACTAAAACAGTTATTTAAAACTTTACTTTAGAAATAAAGTAAATCGAGGGATCACGCCATATAACACGAAACTGGTTTTCTCCTAAGAATACCAGTGCATAAAACAAACAGCGCAGTGCTTTTCGAAAATTTAAGCTATTATAAGACTAAGGTCCCATCACACAATGCAACATAGGCCGGAGGATAGAGTTTTACCTTATAATAGCCAAACATGCTTGGTACGTTTAAAACAAATCATTTTGATATTACTATAAGTGTATAGTGTCAAAACAACTTCAAATATAAATGTATCAATCATAGACGGCATGGGTAACATATATCATGTCGCCATACTAGTTATATAATTAAAACCGCATGATGTCATATTGGAAATTAGATTTCCATCATGAACTAAGGCAAGGGATCGTCCTTTCTGAATTCGAGGCAATCTAGCCCATGTCTCAGGATCAGCCGCAACTGCCTCTTGGATCTTCAGGGTTGGTCCTCCCTTACGTTTGATGATTAGTAATTCCTGAACAATATGTTTCCCTGCCCCATGGGACGTAAATCTGGTTAGTATGTCGACCATATCCATCCATCGGCCCCTTAGTGATCGATATATCCGAGGTACCTTGCTTTCCATTATCCACATAAGTAAAAATGTCTGGGCTCCATACCATGACACCACTCCTAGCTAGAAAGAAACGCATGTTCTCCCTGCAGTCCTATCACGTTTCTGGTTTATACCGGGGTGTGAGGCTCGCGAATTAACTCTATACACAAAGCTATGCTATTTTAAGCCGTGCTTTGATCATCAACCACAAGGCCCTACTTTTCAACAAAAGCCTTGATCATTTGCATCTCGACATGCCACACTTGCAATTCACGCCATGCAACTAATTTCTATCAATATATAACCTCTAAGCTCGTACATCTCAGAGAATGGTGTTAAGCAAGAGAATAAATTCTCTGCCACCAAACAGATATATATTTAATAGAAGTCAATCAACACAGAATAAAATCCAATGTCAGACACACATCCATTTACTAGTTCATTCTGGGTCTGAAACGAAACCGAAGGCACCTTATTCCTCATCCCGTATGTCCAATACAGGAGAACGGTCCTCGCATATCCAGTCGATCTCCAAGTACGTATGGACGATCACCACTTATTACCTTGTCTTGGGTGTACAACCCAATCAAGACATCAGTAATCATCTAAACGATGTGAAGATCTCTGGTCTTCAACCACCGTCTTCATCATCGACTTATCGTCGTACTAATTATTTAGAATGGGTTAAACCCGGTCTTTCCGAATAAATAGTGTATCTTACAAATAAGTGCTATAAAAACACAACAAACACCTCATTCCAATCCAGAATATTCTTTTATTCAAATATTCATATCTTTAGGGAAAGGTTCCCATTAATTTTATCAAAGACAAATTCTTTTAAATTTATTCTTTAATCTTCATTTGGATATCAATCCAAAACCAAATTAAGGTTTATCAACTAGTCGGGATTATCGAGCCTTACCGAAGTAATCAATTATTTATTAATCCTAATCCCAACCTATCCATCCCATGGAGAAAAACTGGTAATACTCCATATCTAGCACCATGGTGTTATCGGTAAAATTAATTAACATTTCCTGTTCAAATCTAATTAGAGATTTAACTATCGCTTGGAGAAAAACTGGTGATACTCCATTCTCGATCAATTCCCAAATTTGATAATTTGAATTATCACATTCACATTTCAATCTAATTAAAGATTTATTGAAAGTCCACTTAGTTTTAATCTTCCCAAAAATCATTGTTAATGATTATTTAACTTTGGGAAATCAAACATGTTGCATCGACAATCTACACCGTACCATTGATTTCTGCCAATATATAGCCTCTAAGCTCGTACGTCTCAGAGAAGGGCGTTAAGCAAGAGAATAAATTCTCCACCACCAAACAGATATATTTAGCAGAGATCAACAATACAATTCGAAATACAATGTTAGACATGTAATCCTGTCTTTAACTGGGTTGAATTAACCATTGTCATTTAAAATACAGTTCACGATAAACCCAAAATCTCATTCCATTAATTATGGAATCTTCACGGAAAACAGATGAATATATATAATCAATATAAATTTCTGTATCCAACTAATAATATTAATGGAATAATGGCAAAGCCTTTTAAATTTCATATATAGTAACGGTCTTCCTACACAGAAGCTCACTTCGATTATTACCAAATCGAATTCCATCCCATTTCAATTTATTTTATTAAATTGGAAAACTTTACTTTAGAATCTTTCTTATTAAATCATAATAAAAAGATTTACATATATTCCCAATCACATTTCACTGTTGATTGGGTTAAAGAACGAATGTCATTGGAAAGCACAACTCACAATAAACCCAATTCACATTCCATTTTATTCCAATTACTAAATGTAACTGGAAACTCTAATAATCTTAAAAAAAAGATTTATTCCTTTCACACGGGGTTTAAGAAAAGTGTTACTGAAGACACCATTCATGATAAACCCAACATCCAATTTGATATTAAATATAAGGCTCTAAATAGAAATTATATCGGCTTATATTCAATATCAAATTATAAAACCAACACATATCGTATGGAGAATAACAATATATATCCATCTTCCAAATTCATCCGCAATATCCATATAGTCACGAAATCCAATATTGAAATATTCTGAAGATGATTTCTATTCGAATCCATTTCAATTTATAGATTGGAAATTTTTTGTTATATTAAAACCCTTTATAAATCCAATTTATTTTTTAAAAAATTATTGGATTATCCTTCTAGTTAATAAATAGTTCATTTTGATAAAAATGTATTTTTATCTTTACAAACGTGGAATTTTTCATTCCAAATCATTTATTATGATTTTACACAAATTATTAATATTTTTAATAATTTTTTCAAGGCCTATACAATCGATTTCCAATAACGGCCACCGAACTCTGCATCCATAACGACCTTTTCCAAATTTGATTTGGACATAATTCCAAATCCATCCGTTATACTTCAAACCTCTTATATTCATTGGAAAGCTCTTTTCGATACGAACCCAATGTTTCCTATTTTAGGAGAATCCGACAGTCGGGTCTCCCGTTATGCCCATTTGAAGTTAATGGTCGAAATTCACGAACGGTCGCTGCATGGCACGTTCCACTCAGGCCATTAAATATATATAACATATATTATATATATTTCGTTGAGTTCCATTTAAAACATATTTTATAAATCGTTTATAAATTCATTTAAAACAATTCCCACTTTCATTTCAATTTTAAATCAAAATTGAATACTCCTTATAATTATAATATATAAATGATAATATTTTCAAAATATCAGATTTTGAAATCACTTCCTTTTTGATATTCATTATAAAAATGAATAAAATCAATATAAATACCATTCGTGTTAAAATGGTGCATATCTAATCAATACGGCTTCACATATTTCAATATTTTCGTGTCCATCCAAAATTGGACATCAAATTCATGTTTTAATCCTTTACTGAGTATTATTTTAAAATATTCGTTCTTTCTGAATTGGAATCAGACACGATCAATTACCATATAATGTTATTTATATGGATTTCATACAACACATGTATACAACAATAATGATATCTAATTATCCATCATCCAGAGTGCATTACACAACTGCATAAGCATTAAATATAAATTATTAACGCTTATAACAGTCTGTCAACCCATCGATTGACATACAACTAAACAATTGGGATTAGTGAACATCAAATATCATCACAATACCTGTGTGGGGCTTCAACCAACAAATACTGAATATTATTTGTGCAGTTGGGCAATGTGTAAAATTTATCGTCCCAATCAATGTCAGTTAAATGGGTGTACATAAACAAATCGTCAAATTTGTAAATGAATATTTATTTTCATTTCAGGAGAATTTTATGTCATTCATATATACGTTAAAAATTATATTTTTAACGACAAAATATTTATTTCAACACTTGACTATTTTATATAGTTCATACATTCAATAAAAATTATATTTTTATTTTTCAAATATTTTGTTCCATACATGAATATTTTATATAGTTCCTTTATACAATAAAAATGATATTTTTATTGTTCAAATATTTTATTCACAATCAATTTTACAACCACAATCCAAATTTCCACAATTCAATCCAAACAAACAACCATGGTTTGTACAATAAATAGTAACGGGGGCATCTAAGCCCCGTCTACATCCTAGTATATATTTAACTGTAAAACAATTAGAGTGAGAAGGAGTTCTCACAGTCGCTTTCCACTCCGTTATTCTTTATTGGACGGTTTCAGTACAGTTTGAATTTTCTTCCAATTCTAATTCACTCCATTTTGTAACTAGTCAGTTCCATGTTGTAGTACTCTTCGACACAAGTCCAACGCTTCTGAAATCGTTCAATTTGGACCTCGTATGAAAAAGATATTGAATTTTATACATTTAATAATTAAATTGGCAATTAATTAAAATAACTAAACTTAATAACGTTTAACATTAATCGTTACCATATAAACCATCTTCCTCCTTCAGCTCGTCGAAATCCAAAGCCGCCCTCTAGGGCTTCTGCTCGTCGCCTCCACGGTCGCCCGGACCACGATCGTCGCCTGCCACGAGGAGCGCCAGCTCGAGCTCCACCTGCGGTCGGAATAATGGAGAACTCGGTGGACCCTATTCGCTACGAATGGGCTTCGAATAGCAGAGCTTCAGGCTCGAAAATTGAGAAATCCGAGATGAAATTTCTGATCACCACCATTCTTCTTGAAGATCTTGTCGAGCTCTTCAATATTCCTTTAGTTGATTTCGGAATCGTTGAGCGGTTTGGAAGATCGGAGAGGGTTTTGTTTCGAATTGAAATCCGCCGTGAATCGCTAGCAGATGGCTTGGAAAGGATTAGGTTTTTTTTACTGATTGACCAAAAAATAATATATATATATATATATATTATAATTTTTAATTTCCAAAAATATACGTGTATCGATACTAACTCCAAATCAAGCCCAACGACTGTTGCTCCTAGCTAACTACCCCTATTCCGAACACAATGGGATATGTTTCGTATGTCAATTCAACTGTTTTGATCAGTTTTTCTTTAAATTAAAATATAAATCAATATATATTGAATTTAAACATACATTTTAATTTACCCGGACCACACTCTGACTTCAATAATTCTGGAAAAATAAATCTAGCTATGTTTTGACGAAACGGTCCTAACACAGTCGTTGAATTTGGAGGACTTTTGTAAAATGGCCATTTTCTGGTCGATCTAATTCAAACTAAATTGTCCAAAAAACATTTAAATTCACTATGCTCACATACTAATTCCAAAAATTATGAAAATTGGAATCCAACAATAATTTGACATTCCGGATCCAACAAAAGTGGTTTTGTCGAAAACCGAGGTCGTTTGCAAAATGGCTATTTTTAAGGGCCATATATTATTTAAAAATATACAAAAATTCCATAGCGACTATTTTAAATTTTAAACTGGCCATAAATTTCAATTTATATTATGAAATCTCAATTTTTCACATTCGTTGGAAAGATAAAATTAAACAGATCCTAACGTTTCTTGTTTCGCCCAATTCTGATTTAAAATGAATTTAGTATACTCTATTGAAATTAGAAATCGAATTTTCAAACTAATGCACCATTTCAGGCTTTTTTATAAATAAAATAAATATATATATATATATGTTCTGATTTCGATTAAAATAAATTTTTAGTCGTTATTATTTAAAGTAATTCCTTTTAAATATTCAAAATCCATAAAAATAGCTAAAATAATTTTTTTAAATTGGTTCGAAAAATCCGGGTTGTTACAATCTCCCCCACTTATAATCTTTTCGTCCTAAAAAAGAAACGGAGCTGAAAGTTGTCTAACTAATCAACTCGGCTTTTATTATGGCTTTCATTCGTCAACTTTTCAGTTTCTAAGAATTTTCTAATTTCTCAAAATTTTGTTTAACACCCTAAATTTTCGAAAAATTTCGACATAACCTCCTTTATGTGGGTTGATATTTAAACCCAAACTAGCCTCACAGGCCCTCATCAATCAAAAAGAAAAAAAAAAGCCAAGCGGCTAGCCAATCGGCTCATAAAATCATCAAACCCCAATAAATACAGTAAATATGTACCTATTTGTCGGGCATACAATTTTATTCCTCTTCTTAGCTTCCATGCGATGACCTGTTCACACATATATATGTAAATGCATGTAGTTCTAATCAATTTTCAATTCAGTTCAATATTTTGATTCGATTTGGTTAAATTTTACCTTTCATTCACATATAGGTTTGACCATTCTAATATTTTAAATTAGTTCAGCTAATAATCAAACAACACAATCAGCAATCAATTGATTGATTAAATTTTCAAATATATAACTTTCTATATATACTTAAAAATCACATTTTTAGTGCCAAATCACAAACAATAACCCTATCTAATTTTGGCTCTCAAACCAGTCAATTGGAAATATGTAGATATCACACTTTCGAAACTCGACCATAAATTCTGATGATGTAGCTACAACCATCAGAATCATCTCCGGGCGACTAAAGTGTGATTCTACATCTATGTAGTATATTTGAGACTTCGAATACACGCTAGCTAGGCCTATATGCAAAATCTTCATATACTCGATTGTTGAAATCAATTTAAAATAAAATACTCAAATACGTAGAATAAGATATAATTTTTCAAAATCAATTTGTTTTCATTTTTATTTTAAAATAACACTCTTCCAACTCATTCTAGGGCATTACTAACCCTATCTCTAATGTGTCATTCTCATTGGATATTACTAATCTAATGTCTGATGAATTCTTTCGTTTGGTTCTAATATGTATTGTTCTCGAGCTCTGTAAACAAAAGCTCTGATACCAAACTATAACCACCAAAACTTGCCTGTAAGCGAAAGCCTGGATTGAGTTTAAAACATGACTCACAAGAAACGCAAACAGTAGAACACTTCATTGCTATTACAATAATTACATCAAAGTACAAAAATATAACAGGGCGTGAATAAACAATTTACATCAGAAAAATATCAGAGATTAAAATAATTCACATAGCAGCGGAAAAATAATACATAACACAACTGAAAGAAATACATGGATACAGAGCTTTCCGAATATAGCTCCAGTTGTAAATCTAAGATCCTGTAAAATAGAAATCTGCAAAACCAAAACTAGTAGCTACCCGTGTGGAAAATGAGGGAACCCAGAGTGTAGGTTAAAACAATAAACTCCAGATCAGTCATGACACTGGTGTGAGAACTAAAATAGTTATTTAAAACTTTACTTTAGAAATAAAATAAATCAAGGGACCACGCCATATAACATGAAAGGGGTTTTCTTCTAAGAATACCAGTGCATAAAACAAACAGCGCAATGCTTTTCGAAAAATGAAGCCATTATAAGACTCAGGTCCCATCACATAATGCAACGCAAGCCGGAGGATAGAGTTTTACCTTGTAATAGCCAAACATGCTTGGTATGTTTAAAACAATTTATTTTGATATTCCTATAAGTGTATAGTGTCAAAACACTTCAAATATAAAGTTATCAATCATAGACGGCTTGGGTACCATATATCATGTCGCCATACTAGTTCAACAATTAAAGCCGGACGATGTCGTATTTGAAATTGGATTTCCATCATGAACCAAGGCAAGGGATCGTCCTTACCGAATTCGAGACAATTTAGCCCATGTCTTAGGATTAGTCGCAACTGCATATTGGATCTTCAGGGCCGGTCCTCCCTTACGTTTGAGGATAATTAGTCATTCCTGAATAATATGTTTCCCAGCCCTATGGGGCGTTACTCTAGTCAGTATGTCGACCATATCCATCCATCGGCCCCATAGTGACTGATATATCCGAGGTACCTCGCTTTCCATCATCCACATAAGTAAAAATGTCTGGGCTCCATACCATGAAACCGCTCCTAGCTAGAAAGAAACGAATGTACTCCCAGCAGTCCTCTCCCGTTTTTGGTTCATACTGGTGTATGGGGCTCACGAATTAACGCTATACACAAAGCTAATGTAGCGATCCGAACTTCCCCGGTCTCCGAAGAGATGAGAAAGAACGAATTACTGTGAGGACAAGACAAAACAGAATGCAGACGGGAGAACATTTCATTGCTATTACAACAATTCCATCAGATACAAGAATATACAGAGTATAATTGAATAAATTACATTCGATATATATCAGAGATTACAACAAATTACATAGCAGCGGAAAATAATACAAAGCACAACTGAAGGTGATATACAGATACAGAGCTTTCCGGATATCATTCCAGCTGTAAACCAGGATCCTGTGAATATAAATCTGCAAAACCAAAACTACTAGCTGCCCGTGTCGAAAATAGAGGCACCCAGAGTTTAGGTTAAAACAATAAACTCCAGGTCAGTCATGTGACTGGTGTGAGAACTAAAACAGTTATTAAAACTTTATTTTAAAAGAGAGTAATTCAAGGGACCACGCCGTATAACACGGAACGGGTTTCCTCCCAAGAATACCAGTGCATAGAATAAACAACGCAATGCTTTTTCGAAAAATGAAGCTATTATAAGACCCAGGTCCCATCACTCAATGCAACGCAAGCCGAAGGATAGGGTTTTACCTTATAACAGCCAAACATGCTTGGTACGTTTAAAACAAATCATTTGATACTATTGTAAGTGTATAGTGTCAAAACAATTTCAATCATAAATATAAATCATAGACGGCATAGCATCCCATGCTACTATGTCGCCATACTAGGCTCTACAAATAAAGCCGCAATACACGTATTGGATATTGGATTTCCGTCATGAGTCAAGGCAAGGGGCAAGCTCCTCTCCGCGTTCGAGATACTCTAGCAAATGCTCAGGACTACACACTCTGGGCAACCACTTGGATCGGTTGGGTCGGTCCTCACTTACGTTAGAGGATTGGCAATTCCTGAACACACGTTTCCTGGTCCTTACAGACCTATAATCGAGGCGCCTCATTCCAACAACCACAAAGGTGAAAAGTATGTAAATGTCAGGGCTGGTAAGTCACTGACACCACCAAAGCTAGAAAGAAACATCGTGTTCTCCCAATGGCCCGTATCCCGTTTTTAACTCATACCGAGGTGTGAGGCTCGCGAATTCACGTTATACACAAAGCTGCCACGTAGGCGTGCTTTGATCATCGACCACAAGACTTTGCTTTTCAACAGAAGCCTTGATCATTGCATCTTAGCGTGCCACACAGGCAATTCATGCCATGCGACTGATGTCCATCGATATACAACCTCTGAGCTCGTGCGTCTCAGAGAAGGGCGTTAAGCAAAAGAATAAATCCTCCGCCGCCAAACAGATGTATATTTAATAGAAATCAATCAACACAGAATAAAATCCAATGTCAGACACACAATCCATTTACAAGTCCGTTCTGGGTCTGAACGAAACCTGAGGCACTTTCCTCGCATATCCATCCATCTCCAAGTACGTCTGGACGACAACCAACTATTTCCATCCTCTTGGGTGTACAGCCCAATCAGGATCGTCAGTAATAATCCAAACGATGTGAAGACTTCCGGTCTTCAACCACCGTCTTCATCTTCGACATATCGTCGAATCGGTTATTCAGAATGGGTGTAAACCCGGCCTTTCCGAACAACCCGCATATATTAAAAACGAATGTTACACAAACACAACATACGCCTCATTCCAATTCTTAGGGAAAGGTTCCCATTAATTTTATCAAAGATATTCTTTAAAATTTATCCTTTAATCTTCCTTTGGATGTCATTTCAAACCAATTTATGGTTTTCCAAACTAGTCGAGATTAGCGAACCGTAACGAAGTAATTATTTATTTTATTTCCCAATCCCAACCTATTCATCCCATGAAGCAAAACTGGTAGTACTTCACATCTAACACCACAGTGTTATCAGTAAAATTAATTGCCATTACACGTTCAAATCTAATTAAAGATTTAACTATCGCTTTGGAGTAAAACTGGCGATACTCCATTCTCGCTCATTTTCCAAATTTGATAATTCAGATTATCTATTCACATTTCAATTTAATTGCAGATTCATTAAAACTCCTTTTACTGGGTTAAAGAACTAGTGTTATTTAAAACACAGTTCACGACAAACCCAAATCATATTCTATTTATCACCGGGTTAAAGAACTAGTGTTATTTAAAACACAGTTCACGATAAACCCAAGAATCAATTCTATTTAAACCCATTTCAAATCCAACTTATTTATTTAAAAATAAATGGGTTTTAATTTCAGTTCAAAACTAGTTCATTTCGATAAAAATCTATCTTTATCTTTTCAAATATGGAGTTTTTCATCCCAATTCTTCCCAAGTCATTTCTTATGATTTTACACAAATTATTGATATTTTTAATAATTTTATCAAGGCACGTACAGTCGATTTCCATCAAACTGCACTTACTACGACCTTTTTCAAATTTGATTTGGACGTACCTCCAAATCCAACCGTTAGATTTCAAATTTTTAATATTCGTTAGAAAGCTCTTTTCGATACGAACCCAACGGTTCCGATTTTAGGAGAATCCGACGGTCGGATCTCCCGTAATGTCCGTTTGAAATAAATGGTCGAAATTCATGAACTGCCGCGGCGCGGCGCGTTCTATTCAGGCCATTATAGTATATATATAATACATATAATATATATTTCGTCGATTACTATTTAAAACAAATTTTATAAATTGTTTTAAATTCGTTTCAAAAACAATTTCAACTTCCATTTCAATTCAAATCAAAATTGAATTTTTTTCTTATAAATTCGTTTTAAAATTCATTTTAATTCAATTCAAATTTCAATTCATTTTGAATTCATTATATATTCAATTCAATTCAAATTCGTTATATATTCAATTCAATTCAAATTCGTTTTATATTCAATTCATTTCGAAATCGTTTTATATTCAATTCATTTCGAAATCGTTTTATATTCATTTCATTTCGAAATCGTTTTATATTCAATTCATTTCGAAATCGTTTTATATTCAATTCATTTCGAAATCGTTTTACATTCAATTCATTTCAAAATTGTTTTATATCCAATTCATTTTGAAATCGTTTTATATTCAATTCATTTTGAAATCGTTTTATATTCAATTCATTTCGAAATCGTTTTATATCCAATTCATTTCGAAATCGTTTTATATTCAATTCATTTCGAAATTGTTTTATATTCAATTCATTTCGAAATCATTTTATATTCAATTCATTTCGAAATCGTTTTGTATTCAATTCATTTCGAAATCGTTTTGCATTCAATTCATTTCGAAATCGTTTTATATCCAATTCATTTCGAAATTCATTTCGAAATCGTTTTATATCCAATTCATTTCGAAATCGTTTTATATTCAATTCATTTCGAAATCATTTTATATTCAATTCATTTCGAAATCGTTTAATATCCAATTTATTTCGAAATCGTTTTATATTCAATTCATTTTGAAATCGTTTTATATTCAATTCATTTCGAAATCGTTTTATATTCAATTGAAATCAATTTTTTTTCTATTTAATTCAATTCAAATTGGTTTTCTATTCAATTCAATTCAAATTCGTTTTCTATTCAAATCAATTCAAATTGGTTTTCTATTCGATTTAATTCAAATTTAAAAATGAATATAATCGATATAAATATCGTTCGCGTCAAAATAGCGCATCTCTAATCAACACGACTTTATATATTTCAATAAATTCGTTATTCTATTCAACAAATGTATATATATTTTATTCAGTATATGAATCTATATTTTTGTCAACACACGACTAATCTCAACGAATGAGTACTGTCCACGTGTGACCATTTTTGTTGTTTAATATATTTTATGAAAATTAAGGTATCTATCGTTTGATATTAAATCAGACTCCAACCGTAAATTAGTAAGAGAACGATTCCCTGAATATTAACCCCGAAGGTCGAAACCAACATCAGATCAATACCCAGGAGACCACTCATCTCATCTATTTTCCAGTTGATTTCTAATTATATATATGATAAAGATGTAGTTTTATTATTAAAATATTTCGTTCAACACATGACTAATCTCAACGGATGAGTACAGTCAACACAAGAACCTTTGTTTTATAATGATAAAGATATAAATTTTATTGTCAAAATATTTCGTTCAACACATGACTAATCTCAACGGATGAGTACAGTCAACACATGAACCTTTATTTTATAATATTCTTTATTTTCTATATTGGAATGAGGCCCAATCAATCACCATATAATATGGATTATATGGATTTTCATACATCACACGTATATAATAGCATTGAAAAATAATCAACCATCAACCAAAGTGCACTACACTGTATAAGCATCAAATATAGATATCTAACGCTTATAACAGCCTGTCAATCAATCGATCGACATATTTAATCAATCAGGATGAGTGAACTTCAAATTTCATCCCAACACCCGTGTGGGGTTTCAAACAATCAAACACAGATTTTGTTTGTGCAGTTGGGCGATGTGTAAAATTTATCGTCCCAATCAATGTCCTTCAAATAGGTGTACATAAACAAACCGTCCGGTTTGTAAATGAATATTTATTTATTCACATTCACGTTAAAAATTATATTTTTAACGATAAAATATTTTGTTTTTAACACATGAATTTTTATTCAGTTCATTTACAAAATAAAAATGATATTTGTATTTTTCTAACTTATTTTAGAAAATTTCGGCGGCATAACGGCACGACACTAGAAACGGGACGAGGCCTAGCCTTATCCCCGGTCTAGTGAAGGCCCACGCCATTCACACATCAATCAAATCTATTCCATTTCACCAAACAGTTCAATTCAAACCAAATAATCTAACCAACTACACAACCAAACAATTAAACAAACAAGCCATCCATGGTCTGTGGATGACGGGTGTCGGGTGCTGCTAAACACCGTCTACATCCTAGTATATATATATATCTAGAAAAATAAATTGAAGAGTGAGAAGTTCTCACCAATAGCTATCCAATATCACGACTCTTCATTTATAGAAATCTTCGCCATTCTCGCCCTTTGTCGCTTTCGTTGCCCGTATTCACTACATATGTAAAAATCGAATTTTCACTTCGCTATTCAATATATAAAAATCAAATTTTTACTTTGCTATTCAATATATAAAAATCGAATTTTTATTATGCTATGCAATATATAAAAATTGAATTTTTACTTCGCTATTCAATATATAAAAATCGAATTTTTATCTCGCTATTCAATATATAAAAATCGAAATTTTATAACGCTACTATATAGATAAAAATTATATTTTCACATCGATGTTCATATAGTAAAGACTATATTTTTATCACGCTATTCTTCATATAAAGATTTTGCCTTTTCAAATATATCATTATAAAAATCACATTTTTATTTTGCTACACATAAAAAGATGCTATTTTTAATATTTCTATCATGTAAAAATTATATTTTTTAATTCTCTACATAAACAAAAATCATATTTTTATAATCGCAATATAGTAAAGACTATATTTTTAATACTTTAAAAATATAAAAATCATATTTTTAATTGAATAAAAATCTTTTCTACCTCTTCCTTATATAAAAACCATATTTTTATAAATAAAAATATAATCTTTTCAATTTTAAAAATCAAATCTTTATATATACTTTATTTTCAGCTTTTATAAATGCTAATTCATATATAAAAAAAACTGATTTTATAAATAAAAACTTACAGTGATTTGCAGAGAGATGGGGGGGGGGGGATTTTGCAGCTTCGCCGAGCTGGGGGGGGGGGGGGTCCTTCGGTCGGTGGCGCGATGCGAGGCAGAGGAGGGGGGAGGGTATCGCGATTGCACGTAGGGGGGGTGCTGCGCGTCGGTCGACTTCGAGGGGGGGTGCTTGCTTCGCGCGGCGGCGCGATTGGGGGGGGGGGTTGCCTGTTGCGTTGGTCGGCGCCGAGGGGGGGCTCCCTCTCGATCGTCCCTCTCTTTTTTTTTTTTAAATCGAACTGAAGAAAGAAAAGAAAAGGGGGGGCCAGAACGGGTTAAGGGGATGAAGGGTTGACCCCTTTTTTTTATTATTTTATTATTTAATTTTAATTTATATTCTCATAAAGTAACTTTTTCTATCGACTTCTAAATCGAACCCACCGCCTGTCGTTCATAGCGTTTTACCCTCATTCCGAACACAATGGGATATGTATCATAGGCTGATTCGATCGTTACAATCAGTTTTCGTCAAAATCAACATATAACTCTATATATTGATTTTGAACGCGCATTTCAATTTACCGGGGTCGCATACGAACTCTAAAAATTCCATAAAAATGTTTTCTAGCTTCGTATTGAAGATACGGTCCTAACAAAACTAGTTTCGTCGAATTCTGAGACCGTTGGAAAAATGGCCAATTTCCAGTCGATTAAAATCAACTGAAAATGGTCAAACGCGTTTTCTTATGCCACGCTCACATATTGATTCAAAAAATTATGAAATTTGAAACCTAGCAATAATTTGACACTGCGGGTCCAACAAAAGTGGTTTCGTCGAAATCCGAGGTCGTTTGCAAAATGGCTATTTTTAAGGGCCTGAATTCCATAGCGACTATTCAGAGTTTTCAACTGGACATATGTTTTGATTTTCGCTATGAAATTTCGATTTTTTGGATTCGTTGGAAAGATCTTATCAATTAGATCCTAATGTTTTTGGTTTCACTAAAATCCGGATTGTTTTGCACCCGGTACGTTCAATTGAAGTTTGAAATCGAATTATCGAACTACCGCACTACCGCGCCATTTTCAATTCTATTTATAATTATATATAATTATTTATATTCTAACGACGACGTATATAATATATACGTTCGAATTATATTCAAAATAAATTTCTCGTCGATTTTATTTAAAATAATCTATTTTAAATGTTCAAAATTCATTAAAATTGCCAAAATAAAAAATTTTAAACTAGCCCAGATTTTCGGGTTGTTACAATCTCCCCCACTTAAAACTTTTCGTCCCCGAAAAGGAACAAAGTCGAAAGTGGTTTGATTAATCAACTCTACATTCGATCTGGCTTCCATTTTCCAACTTTTCAGTTCCTGAGAATTTTCAAATTTTCAAAAATTTGGCTAACACCCTAAATTTTCGAAAAATTTCGCCATAACCTCCCCTACACCGGGAGCCACGGAAAAATCCCGAAATTTCCATACAGGCCTTCTGATCTCAAAAAGAAAAAGAAAAAGCCAAGCGGCTAGCCAATAGGCTCATAAAATCATCATCACCTAAACAAAACAGTAAATTATGTAGTAAACATGTACCTATTTGTCGGGCAAACAAATTTTATTCTCTGCTCTAGCCTCCTTGCTATGACCTGTTCAATGTAAGTATATGTATATGCAAGCAAATGCGACTTATTTTCAATACAATTCAATATTTGATGCAATTAGGCTAAATAGTTCAAAATTGTCAAACAAATAAACAAACAATACAAACATCAATCAATTAGTGGATTAACGTTTCAAATTCATAATTTTGATACATATACAAAAAATCATGTTTTTGATGCTAATCCACAACAATAAATCTATCTATATAAGTTTTGGTTCTCACACCAGTCTAATGGAAATATATAGATATCACACCTTCGAAACACGAACATAAATATTGATGATGTCATGGTCATTATCAACATCATCTCCGGGTGACTAGAGTGTAATTCTATATCTATCCAGTATATTAAAACTTCGACTATACGTTCATGATGCGTATACGCGAAATCTTTATATATTGGATTGTCCATATTCAAAATAAATAAATAATCAAATACGTATAAAGTGATTTAAATTTTCTTGAAACAAATTTGTTTTCATTTGAAAAATATACTCTTCACACCCGTTCTAGGATACTACTGATCCTATCTCTAACGAGTCATTCTAATTGGATATTACTAATCCAATATCTGATGAATTCTTTCGTATGTTTCTAATGTGTCTTGTTCTCGAGCTCTGTAAACCAAAGCTCTGATACCACATGTAGCGATCCGAACTTCCCCGGTCTCCGAAGAGATGAGAAAGAACGAATTACTGTGAGGACAAGACAAAACAGAATGCAGACGGGAGAACATTTCATTGCTATTACAACAATTCCATCAGATACAAGAATATACAGAGTATAATTGAATAAATTACATTCGATATATATCAGAGATTACAATAAATTACATAGCAGCGGAAAATAATACAAAGCACAACTGAAGGTGATATAAGGATACAGAGCTTTCCAGATATCATTCCAGCTGTAAACCAGGATCCTATGAATATAAATCTGTAAAACCAAAACTACTAGCTACCCGTGTCGAAAATAGAGGCATCCAGAGTTTAGGTTAAAACAATAAACTCCAGGTCAGTCATGTGACTGGTGTGAGAACTAAAACAGTTATTAAAACTTTATTTTAAAAGAGAGTAATTCAAGGGACCACGCCGTATAACACGGAACGGGTTTCCTCCCAAGAATACCAGTGCATAGAATAAACAACGCAATGTTTTTTCAAAAAATGAAGCTATTATAAGACCCAGGTCCCATCACACAATGCAACGCAAGCCGGAGGATAGGGTTTTACCTTATAACAACCAAACATGCTTGGTAATTTTAAAACAAATCATTTGATACTATTATAAGTGTAAAGTGTCAAAACAATTTCAATCATAAATATAAATCATAGACGGCATAGCATCCCATGCTACTATGTCGCCACACTTGGCTCTACAAATAAAGCCGCAATACACGTATTGGAAATTGGATTTCCGTCATGAGTCGAGGCAAGGGGCAAGCTCCTCTCCGCGTTCGAGACACTCTAGCAAATGCTCAGGACTACACACTCTGGGCAGCCACTTGGATCGGTTGGGCCGGTCCTCACTTACGTTAGAGGATTGGCAATTCCTGAACACACGTTTCCCGGTCCTTACAGACCTATAATCGAGGCGCCTCATTCCAATAACCACAAAGGTGAAAAGTATATAAATGTCAGGGCTGGTAAGTCACTGACACCACCAAAGCTAGAAAGAAACGTCGTTTTCTCCCAACGGCCCGTATCCCGTTTTTAACTCAAACCGAGGTGTGAGGCTCACGAATTCACGTTATACACAAAGCTGCCACGTAGGCGTGCTTTGATCATCGACCACAAGACTTTGCTTTTCAACAGAAGCCTTGATCATTGCATCTTAGCATGCCACACAGGCAATTCATGCCATGCGACTGATGTCCATCGATATACAACCTCTGAGCTCGTACGTCTCAGAGAAGGGCGTTAAGCAAAAGAATAAATCCTACACCGCCAAACAGATGTATATTTAATAGAAATCAATCAACACAGAATAAAATCCAATGTCAGACACACAATCCATTTACAAGTCCGTTATGGGTCTGAACGAAACTGGAGGCACTTTCCTCGCATATCCATCCATCTCCAAGTACGTCTGGACGACCACCAACTATTTCCATCCTCTTGGGTGTACAACCCAATCAGGATCGTCAGTAATAATCCAAACGATGTGAAGACTTCCGGTCTTCAACCACCGTCTTCATCTTCGACATATCGTCGAATCGGTTATTCAGAATGGGTGTAAACCCGGCCTTTTCGAACAACCCGCGTATATTAAAAACGAATGTTACACAAACACAACATATGCCTCATTCCAATTCTTAGGGACAGGTTCCCATTAATTTTATCAAAGATAAATTCTTTAAAATTTATCCTTTAATCTTCTTTTGGATGTCATTTCAAACCAATTTATGGTTTTCTAAACTAGTCGAGATTAGCGAACCGTAATGTAATGACCCGTATTTTCCAGGGATATAATTTATTTATTTAATTATATAAATAGTGATATAGTGAATTAAATAGAGGTTTAATTAAATAATATGGAATAATTAGGAATAACCAAAAATAGTGAAAATGACAATATAATCTGAACGGGGTCATCCCCGAGATTTAATTCAGCTTAGAGTTGGAATTATATTGACGAATATATTCACTCGACGACAGTTTGGACGTGGAATTATAATATAATTAAGATAGAGCGCGTAACGACGCTGCAGTTCGCTATTTGGCGATTTAGACTTCAGCTAGATGTACAGGGTTCGTTTTAAATCGGATTTCTGTGAAAACAAGAAACGTGTGGAGCTGGTGGAGTATATCTTTCTAGTGGAAGAGAAATATCGGGATTTCGTCGTGTAGATTTTGAGTTATGTCCAGATCAAATTATCAGAAATGCAGCGCCCTGACCATAACGTTTTAATTATATTTAATATAAGGATTTAAATAGAAATCGAGCGTCGATATAACTCTGACGAGGTAATATCGAGTTATAAATACATACAGGGATATTCTGGAGCTGTATGGTATGCCACTGTGAATACAGACAATAATAATTAATTTTAAATAATTAATTTAATTATATTTAAATATATTTATATATTTAAATAGGCTATTTAGAGCTTTGAAAAATAGCCACTTTTGCATACGGAGTCGGAATTCGACGAAATCAGTTTCGTTGGGACTGTAATGTCGAACTCTAGCTACAAGTCCAGTTTGGGGATTTTTGGGTATCATATGTGGTCATAAGAAATTTATTTCGAGATGAACACATAGCGTTATAATAGAAATGACATATGCTAATGGAATATTCCCACCCCTAAGCTATAAATACCCCTAAATTTCCCCTTAACCCTAAACATTCTCTTCCCAAAGTCAACAGCGAAATCCGCCGCATTTTCCCTCTTCCCAGAAAATCAGAATCGAAACTTATAAAATCAAAGAAAAATGAAATAAAATCCGAAACATCTCAAAACAAATATCTTCTAATTCTCCTTGAGATTCTCTTTCACTTCATACCCGATTTGTTGAGCTCGATGTTTATTTTGTCGCTCGAGGATTTGAGGTGGAGCGAAGTGTCTCAAGTTTGGGTACCTGTTATGGGTCGACGTGAAGACACGGGGTGTGCGAGATCCGGAAGGAAGGGTGATGTCTGAGGTCAGGCGCTGGATTGATGAGGATTCCAGCATCGTACTGTCACTGTGTTGGTACCAGGCCGTGTATCACAACACCCTAGAAGGGATCGAACTAAATCAGTTGGCGAGGAGTTGATGGAGACTGGAATGAGGATTTTAATGGTGAGTTTAATGGAGATGTTCATTGTGAATCAATGAAGAAGGGCTCGCGTTTGTTTTTACTGTGTACATTGAGTTTCGGTTGGATGGAAGGCTGTGGTGGAGTTAGGATTTGAGGAAGATGCGGTGATGTTACTGTAAGGGACAGCAGTACACGGTTTTGAAAAGAGAAGAGTTTGGGCATACGTGAGTGGGAAGAGGATCGAACTGTAAGGTAGTTTGTTTGAGATGTAGTGAAGTTGTTGACCATGGCAGTATGGTGTCATGTTTGAATTGCTGGGTGAAAGAGGAAGTATGTTTCACATTTTCAACAGGGAATGGTATTTGGATCTTTATTGCTTGACAAGAAGAACGGTTGGTTAGATGAAAATGGGAATGGCGATTAAGTAAAATGAAACATTTGTGTGAACTGTTTAAAAAGAGTTAGCAGTATTGATCCATCCGAATTGATGCCTGAATGGGTGGAGTATTGGATGGATCAACGAAAGTAATGGTTTGCTGAAGTTTCATGTTGGAGCAGAATGCCGTGTGTTGGAGTTTCAATTCGTCGAGGAGAAGAGGAGTTTTAAAGCGGGTCTGGGCTTTCTAATGGGCCGATGGTTAAACGGGCATGGGCCTTAGTTTAAAAGGTTAAGCAAATAAATAAAAGTTTTAAGTTTTATTTAAATATAAATTGTGTGTTAACTTATAAAATGTATAACTGCGTCATACACTATCAGAATTCGACAAATCAAGATCCGTCGGGATCGTATGGACGGACACTACACGCTGGAACTGACCGCGAGTCAATTGGAGTCCGTTACAATTTATGGCAAAATAAATTGTCCGTCTAAATCAAGCGACAATTATCGTTCTTTGACGATGATAGTCCAATGTGAGTAAATCTCACTAACTCTGAACAGTTTATATTTTCATGTTGTATTTTTAGAACTGTTAAATATTGACTGATTGATTGTGTGTTGACTGTTTGATTGAACTGCTAGTCAGTTAGTTGAATTTCTATATTGATTCTGTTTAACAAAATATATCATATGAAACTGCAAGTGATATTGATTTTATTGTGTAACATCTGTGGATGCAGGGAAACAGGTTGGAGGAATCCAACTGGATTCCTCAACAGTTATTTTATTGTTTTTCATATATTGTTATATGATGTGATATAAAATCTGTTGGCGATTATATGTGTTTGGACGATAATGAACATCGTAATTTGATATGATTGAATACCATAACATACCGGAATGTTGGTAAGGAATAATTTCAAAGTGATATTGAAATAAAAATATTTATAAATAAAAATATTTATAAATGGAATATTTATAAATAAGAAATGTTTATAAATTGGAATATTTATAAAGAGGAGATATTCAAACAGGAAATAATTTCAAACCATTTTCTTTTTTGAATGGAAAGGCCTGTGTGGCGAGTTTGGGGATTATCCCGATGCCCCCGATACAAAGGAGGTTATGGCGAATTTTCCCGGGAATTTAAGGAGTTAGAATATTTCAAGAATAAATTTGAAAAGGAAATATTTGTAAACCATTTACAAATAGAATTGGAAAGGGAACATTATAAAAAGGAAATCATTTTTAAAGTGTGGAACCGTTATTTAAAGGTAAATCTTTTCAAATGAATAAAACGTTGTTAAAAAGGAAATCTTTATAAAGTGAATAAAGTTAGTTAATCGAATATGGTATTCGAAGTTAGTTAATCGAATATGACATTCGAAAGGAGTTAATCGAATATGGTATTCGAAGTTAGTTAATCGAATATGGTATTCGAAGTTAGTTAATCGAATATAGACATTCGAAAGGAGTTAATCGAATATGGTATTCGAAGTTAGTTAATCGAATATGACATTCGAAAGGAGTTAATCGAATATGGTATTCGAAGTTAGTTAATCGAATATGGTATTCGAAAGTTAGTTAATCGAATATGTTATTCGAAAGGGGTTAGTCAAGTCGAGTTAGTCAAATAGAGTTAACCAGTTAGAGTTAATCAGTTAGAGTTAACCAGTTGGAGTTAATTAGTTATAGTTAATCAATTAGAGTTAAAACGAACTAGAGTTAATCAAATATAGTCATTTGAAACAGAGTTAGTCAAACATAGTATTCAGGGTAAGGTGCCATCTTGTATGACTGCTACCGTAATTCGCAGGGCTGTAAATAGCCTACGGCGGTCGGATGTTTCCTGAGGGAGTCAGGCGTAACCATTGTGATCGCTGCGATCTAGAGTCAAGCGAATGGAGTTTAATCGAATATTAGTTATTCGATAGGAGTTAATCGAGTTGATCGAATTGAGAAATAAGTTAAGTTAAATAAGTTGAGTTGATCGGGTGGTTCGACCAAGTTAGTCGAGCCTAGTTAATCGAATCGAATTGGTCGAACCAAGTAAGTTGAGTTAGTCGAGTCAAGTTAAGTTAGTCGAGTTAAGTTCGTCGAGTTAAATAAATCGATGTTAGTTTCATCGAAAGGAGTGATCGATGTTAGTTTCATCGAAAGGAGTTATCGATGTTAGTTTCATCGAAAGGAGTTATCGATGTTAGTTTCATCGAAGGGAGTTATCGATGTTAGTTTCATCGAAGGGAGTTATCGATGTTAGTTTAATCGAAGTGAGATTTTCAAATATGAGATATTTGAAAAGGAAGAGTTATCGAATATTAGTTATTCGAAGAGGGATTATCGAATATCGTTTATTCGAGAAGAAGTTAATCGAATATAGGTTATTCGAAGATGTAACAACCCGTAAAATGCGAGCCAGTTTGAAATTTTTATTTTGGCAATTTTAGCGAATTTTGATTATTGAAAATGAATTATTTTAAATAATATCGACGTGAAATCTATTTTCAATATAGAATTCGACGTATATATTATACGCGTCGTCGTTAGAATATAAATATTTATATATAATTATAAATAGAATTGAAAATGGCGCGGTAGTTCGATAATTCGATTTCAAACTTCAATTGAATGTACCGGGTGCAAAACAATCCGGATTTTTGTGAAACCAAAAACATTAGGATCTAATTGACGATATCTTTCCAACGAAGTTAACAAACTGAGATTTCACTTTATAAATGATAAGATATGTCCAGTTGAAAATTCTGAATAGTCGCTATGGAATTCAGGCCCTTAAAAATGGACATTTTGCAAACGACCTCGGATTTCGACGAAACCAGTTTTGTTGGGTCCGTGATGTTGAATTATTGCTAGATTCCAAATTTCATAATTTTTCGAATCAATTTGTGAGCGTGGCATAGGAAAACGTGTTTTGACCATTTCAGTTGATTTTAATCGACTGGAAATTGGCCATTTTTCAAACGGAGTCAGAATTCAACGAAACTAGTTTTGTTAGGACCGTATCGTCAATACGAAGCTAGAAAACATTTTTCTGGAATTTTTAAAGTTAGTATGTGACCCCGGTAATTTGAAATGTGCGTTTAAAATTCAATATAGTGATTTAAATGAAAATTAAAAAGGAAAGTGATTGTAACGATCAAATCAGCTTAGGATACATATCCCATTGTGTTCGGAATGGGGGTAAAACGCTATGGACGACAGGCGGTGGACCTCGTTTCGAGGTCGTAAGTAAAAGTTAACTTTTTGCAGAATAAAATAATTAAATTAAAAAAAAAAGATTTATCTCTTCCCCCTTTTATTCTGCCCCCCCCCCCCCCCCCCCGTTCAAAAGGAAATCAGAAAAATTTTATTATAAAATAAAACCCCGTTCCCCCAAATCGCCAGAGCCGCCTTTCCCCGTCGTCGAAGACGAACGCGCCGCCGCCTCCTAGTGCAAACCCACCGCCTCCCTCTCTCCTCTACACCTCGTCTCTCTCTCCTATACTTCGATCGATTTTGCCCCTCTAACCCGCCATCTTCGAGCGCTTCTTCCTTGGCGCTGGGGGGGGTTCGAGTTCGGAACCGTTCATGGCATGGGGGCGGAAGTCGAAGCTGGTCGGAGTGGTGATGGTTGATGGGGGTCCGACGATCCAGGTGGCGTGCGATTCCAAGGCGACGTTGATGAATGGGTGGGTTCTATTCGACGGCCTGAAGCACAGAGAAAAGGTTTTATTTTTATTTAATTCTTCTTAAGTTTTTAAAATCAGTTTTTTTAACAGTTTAAATTCAGTTTAGAACTGCTTTGAAAATACACTTTGTTTTTAAACCTGAAAATACTTTGTTTTTAAATCTGAAAATACTTTGTTTTTAAATCTGAAAACACTTTGTTTTTAAACCTGAATACACTTTGTTTTTAAACCTGAAAATACTTTGTTTTTAAATCTGAAAACACTTTGTTTTTAAACCTGAAAATACTTTGTTTTTAAATCTGAAAACACTTTGTTTTTAAACCTGAAAATACTTTGTTTTTAAATCTGAAAATACTTTGTTTTTAAATCTGAAAATACTTTGTTTTTAAACCTGAATACACTTTGTTTTAAATCTGAAAATACTTTGTTTTTAAATCTGAAAACACTTTGTTTTAAACCTGAATATACTTTGTTTTTAAATCTAAAAATACTTGGTTTTAAAATATGAAATCGCTTTGTTTTAAAAACATGGGTTCTAAAAATAGAAATAAACATAAGTGTTTAAAATAAAAATAGTTTGGTTTTTGAAATAAAATTAGCGTAGTTTATAAAGTTAGCATTGTTTTATAATATATGCATCGTATGGAAAAATGTGATTTTTGTATGTATGGCATTGAAATAAAAATTCGATTTTTATATGTTGAACTTTGAAATAAAAATTCGATTTTTATATGTTGAACTTTGAAATAAAAATTCGATTTTTATATATTGAACTTTGAAATAAAAATTCGATTTTTATATATTGAACTTTGAAATAAAAATTCGATTTTTATATATTGAACTTTGAAATAAAAATTCGATTTTTATATATTGAACTTTGAAATAAAAATTCGATTTTTATATATTGAACTTTGAAATAAAAATTCGATTTTTATATATATAGTGGCCTTGGGCAACGAAGGTGACAAAAAGGCGAAACGACGAAGACTTCTGCAAATGAAGAGCCGTGGAGCTAGGATAGCTAAAGGTGAGAATATCTCACCTTTCAATTTATTTTCTAATTATATATATATACTAGGATGCAGACGGTGCTTAGTAGCACCCGACACAATCGTCCACAGACCATGGACTTGTTTGTTTGGTTGCATAGATTAGTTGAATTATTTGGTTGAATTGAATTGTTTGGTGAGATGAAATTGATTTGATTGATGTGTGAATGGCGTGGGCCTTCACTAGACCGGGGATAAGGCTAGGCCTTGTCCTGTTTCTAGTATCGTGCCGTTATGCCGCCGAAATTTTCTAAAATATGTTAGAAAAATAAAAATGTCATTTATTGAATAAATGAACTGAAAAGAAAATTCATGTGTTGGAATAAATATTTTATCGTTAAAAATATAGTTTTTAACGTGAATGTGAATAAAATAAAATATTCATTTACAAACCAGACGGTTTGTTTATGTACACTGATTTGACTGATATGGATTGGGACGATAAATTTTACACATCGCCCAACTGCACGAATAAAATCTATGTTTGATTGTTTGAAACCCCACACGGGTGTTGGGATGAAATTTGAAGTTCACTCATCCTGATTGATTAAATATGTCGATCGATTGATTGACAGGCTGTTATAAGCGTTAGATATCTATATTTGATGCTTATACAGTGTAGTGCACTTTGGTTGATGGTTGATTATTTTTCAAGGCTATTATACATGTGTTGTATGAAAATCCATATAATTAACTTTATATGGTAATTGATTGGGCCTCATTCCAGTTTTAAAATAGAAATATTTAAAATAGAAATATTCGAAATGAAATATTTGAAAATGTCAATATATGAAGCCGTGTTGATTAGATTGACGCCATTTTGACGTGAACGATATTTATATCGATTTTATTCATTTTAAAATGAATATAAAAAAGTAATTTTGAAAACGATTTCGAAATGAATTGAATTGAAAACTAATTCAAAGTGAATTGAATTGAAAGTGATTTCGAAATGAATTGAATTGAATTTAAAACGAATTCAAAGTGAATTGAATTGAAAGTGATTTCGAAATGAATTGAATTGAAAACGAATTCAAAGTGAATTGAATTGAAAGTGATTTCGAAATGAATTGAATTGAAAACGAATTCAAAGTGAATTGAATTGAAAGTGATTTCGAAATGAATTGAATTGAAAACGAATTCAAAGTGAATTGAATTGAAAGTGATTTCGAAATGAATTGAATTGAAAACGAATTCAAAATGAATTGAATTGAAAGTGATTTCGAAATAAATTGAATTGAAAACGAATTCAAAGTGAATTGAATTGAAAACGATTTCGAAATGAATTGAATTGAAAACGAATTCAAAATGAATTGAAAGCAAATTGAAATGAATTCAAATTGAATTGAAATTTGAATTGAATAGAAATGAATTTTAAAACGAATTTATAGAAAAGAATTCAATTTTGCTTTGAATTGAGATGGAAGTTGAAATAGATTTTGAAACGAATTTTAAAACTATTTATATAATTCGTTTTAAATAGAAATCGACGAAGTATATATTATATATATTATATATATAATATAATGGCCTGAATAGAACGCGCCGCGCCGCGGCAGTTCGCGAATTTCGACCATTGATTTCAAATGGACGTTACGGGAGATCCGACCGTCGGATTCTCCTAAAACCGGAATCGTTGGGTTCGTATCGAAAATAGCTTTCTAACGAATATTAGAAATTAGAAATCTAACGGTTGGATTTGGAATTATGTCCAAATCAAATTCGAAAAAGGTCGCTATAAGTGCAGTTCGATGGCCATTGATGGAAATCGACTGTACGGGCCTTGATAAAATTATTAAAAATAGTAATAATTTGTGTAAAATCATAAGAAATTATTTGTGAAGATTTGGGATGAAAAACTCCATATTTGAAAAGATAAAAATTGATTTTTATCGAAATGAACTAGTTTTGAACTAGAAATATAATTCTGTTTATTTTTAAATAAATAAATTGAATTCGAAAAGGGTTTTAAAAATAACCAGAATATCCAATGATTGCATTGGAGTGGATTTGAATCGAAATTGTCTTCGGAATATTTCGATGTTGGATTTCGTGATTGTACAAATGTTGTTATGGAAATTTGAAAGATATATATTTATATCGTTATTTCCAATACGACATTTGTTAGTCGTAGAATTCGATATTGAATATAAGCCGATATATTTTCTATTCAGAGCCTTGTATTGAATATCGAATGTGATTTGGGTTTGTCGTGAGTGGTGTCTTCACTAACACTGTTCTTGAACCCAGTTGAGAAAAGATTAAATCTTTTTGTTTAGATTTAATGAAGTGTACCAATTAAATGATATTTAATTGGAATTGAATGGATATTGATTTTTGGGTTTATCGTGAACAGTGTTTTAAACAACACTCGTTCTTTAACCCGATAATTAATGAATGTGATTTTTGGGTTTATCGTGAACAGTGTTTTAAACAACACTCGTTCTTTAACCCGATAATTAATGGAATGTGATTTGGGTTTATCGTGAACCGTGTTTTAAATGACACTGATTCTTTAACCCAGTCGAAGATTAAAACTAAGTGGAGTTTTAATGAATCTTTAATTAGATTGAAAGATCGAAAATGGAGTATCACCAGTTTTGCTCCAGGCGATAGTTAAATCTTTAATTAGATTTGAACGTGAAATGGTAATTGAATTTACCGATAACACTGTGGTGTTAGATATGAAGTATTACCAGTTTTACTTCATGGGATGAATAGGTTGGGATTGGGAAATTAAAACAAATGATTACTTCGGTAAGGTTCGCTAATCCCGACTAGTTTGAATTGATATTCAAAAATGGATTAAAGAATAAATTCAAGGAATTTATCTTTGATAAAATTTATGGGAATCTTTCCCTATGAATGTGAAATTTAGAAACTAACTGTCGGTTAGCCAAGCAGAATGGTTTTCTGGATATTGATCTGATGTTGGTTTCGGCCTTCGGGGTTAATATTTGGGAAATTATTCTCTTGATTAATTTACGGTTAGTGACTAATGAATTGGAATGAGGCGTATGTTGTGTTTGTGTAACACTTACTTAAGATATACGCGAGTTATTCGGAAAGACCGGGTTTATCCCATTCTGAATAACTGATACGACGATAAGTCGAAGATGAAGACGATGGTCGAAGACCGGAGGTCTTCACGTCGTTTGGGTGGTTACTGATGATCTTGATTGGGCTATACACCCAAGAAGATGGAAACAGTTGGTGATCGTCCAGACGTACTTGGAGATCGATGGATATGCGGGGTACTAGGTGCCTCCGGTTTCGTTCAGACCCAGAACGAACTTGTAAATGGACTGTGTGTCTGACATTGGATTTTAGTCCGTGTGATTGATCTCTGTTAAATATATATCTGTTTGGCGGCGGAGAATTTATTCTCTTGCTTAACGCCCTTCTCTGAGACGTACGAGCTCAGGGGTTATATATTGATGGATATCAATCGCATGGAGTGAATTGCCTGTGTGGCATGCTAAGATGCAAATGATCAAGGCTTCTGTTGAAAAGCAAAGTCTTGTGGTTGATGATCGAAGCACGGCCTTTGTGGCGTAGCTTTGTGTAACGTTGATTCGCGAGTATCACACCCGGTATGAATCAAAAACGGGAGACGGACATCAGGGAGGACCTACGTTTCTTTCTAGTTATGAGTGGCGTCAGTGCTTGAACTGGCTGACGAGTTTGACTCATGTGGATGTTACTTATTATTACTTGCTGAAAAGCGAGGCGCCTCGTGATATCGGTTTCGGCCGATGCTTCTGGTCGGCTGACGGGCCAGGCTTACGCCCCAAAGGGCGGTGAAACGTAGTGTTCAGGCATGATAATCCACATCGGTGGACCGGCCCTGACGATCCAAGGGTCACTCGAGCTCTGATCCTGAGGGGCGGACTAGAGCGTCTCGAATCGGTTGAGGATCTTGCCCCTAGCCTCGGTTCATACCATAAATGATAACCCAACTCCCAATACGACATTTGCGGTTTTGATTGTAAACTTATATATGGCGACATAGTGTTATGGGCCGTTCATGCCGCCTATGATTGATACTTATGATTTGAAGTGTTTTATACACTATGCACTTATAATAGTATCAAATGATTTGTTTTAAACGTATCAAGCATTCTTTGGCTGTTATAAGGGAAAACCCTATCCTCGGCTGCGTTGCATTGTGTGATGGGACCTGGGTCTTATAACAGCTTCATTTTTCTTTATTTAGCATTGCGCTGTTTGTTTTACGCACTGGTATTCTTGGGAGGAAACCCGTTCCGTGTTATACGGCGTGGTCCCTTGATTTACCTAGATTTAAAATAAAGAATAATAACTGTTTTTAGTTCTCACACCAGTCACATGACTGACCTGGAGTTTATTGTTTTAACCTAAACTCTGGGTGCCCTTATTTTTGACACGGGCAGCTAGTAGTTTTGGTTTTGCAGATTTATATTCACAGGATCCTGGTTTACAGCTGGAACGATATCCGGAAAGCTTTGTATCCATATATCTCCTTCTAGTTGTGTATTGTATTATTTTCCGCTGCTATGTATTTAAATGTAATTTAAATCTCTGATATTTCTGTGTAATATTCATTGTTACTCTATATATTCTTGTAATCTGATGCATTGTTGTCATATACAATGAAACGTTCTTCTGTATGCGTTCTGTTGGGGCTTGTTCTCGAACTATCCGACGCTTTCCTTTACGGGGGAGTTACGGGTTTTCACAGTTGGTATCAGAGCTTTGGTTTACAAAGCTCAGAGAACAAGACACATTAGAACCATACGAAAGAATTCATCAGATATTGGATTAGTAATATCCAATGGGAATGACTCGTTAGAGATAGGATCAGTAGTATCCTAGAACGAGTGTGAAGAGTATATTTTTCAAATGAAAACAATTTTTGTTTTGAAAATTTAAATCAATTATTCGTATCTGATTATCTATTTATATTGAGTTGGACAGTCCAGTATATAAAGATTTTGCGTATACGTCTGATCCGCGTGTATTCAAAGTTTTAATATATTGGATAAATATAGATTCACGCTCTAGTCGCCCGAAGGTGATTCTGATGATTGTAGCTACATCATCAGAATTAATATTCGAGAGTCGAAGGTGTGATATTTATATACTTCCTATTGACTTGTGTGAGAACCAAAATTAGATAGGGCCTATTGTTGTGATTTGGCATCAAGAACATGATTTTTGTATATGTATTAAAATTATGAATTTGAAACTCTAATTCAATAATTGATTGAAGTTTGTGTTGTTTATTTATTTGTTTGCTAATTTTGAACTATTATGCCTAATTGAATCAAATATTGAATTGTATTGAAAATTGGTCGCATTTTCTTGCATATACATATATATCATTGAACAGGTCATAGCAAGGAGGCTAGAGCAGAGAATAAAATTTGTTTGCCCGACAAATAGGTACATGTTTACTACATAATTTCCTGTTTTGTTTGGGTGATGATGATTTTGTGAGCCTATTGGCTAGCCGCTTGGCTTTTTCTTTTTCTTTTTGAGATCTGAAGGACCGGGGAAGCTATTTGAAATTCCCCGATGCTCCCGGTGCAGGGGAGGTTATGGCGAAATTTTTCGAAAATTTAGGGTGTTAGCCAAATTTTTGAAATTTTGAAAATTCTCAGAAACTGAAAAGTTGGAGAATGGAAGCCAGATCGAGCGTAGTATTGATTAATCAAACCACTTTCGACTTTGTTCCTTTTCGGGGACGAAAAGTTTTAAGTGGGGGAGATTGTAACAACCCGTAAAATGCGAGCCAGTTTGAAATTTTTATTTTGGCAATTTTAGCGAATTTTGATTATTGAAAATGAATTATTTTAAATAATATCGACGTGAAATCTATTTTCAATATAGAATTCGACGTATATATTATACGCGTCGTCGTTAGAATATAAATATTTATATATAATTATAAATAGAATTGAAAATGGCGCGGTAGTTCGATAATTCGATTTCAAACTTCAATTGAATGTACCGGGTGCAAAACAATCCGGATTTTTGTGAAACCAAAAACATTAGGATCTAATTGACGATATCTTTCCAACGAAGTTAACAAACTGAGATTTCACTTTATAAATGATAAGATATGTCCAGTTGAAAATTCTGAATAGTCGCTATGGAATTCAGGCCCTTAAAAATGGACATTTTGCAAACGACCTCGGATTTCGACGAAACCAGTTTTGTTGGGTCCGTGATGTTGAATTATTGCTAGATTCCAAATTTCATAATTTTTCGAATCAATTTGTGAGCGTGGCATAGGAAAACGTGTTTTGACCATTTCAGTTGATTTTAATCGACTGGAAATTGGCCATTTTTCAAACGGAGTCAGAATTCAACGAAACTAGTTTTGTTAGGACCGTATCGTCAATACAAAGCTAGAAAACATTTTTCTGGAATTTTTAAAGTTAGTATGTGACCCCGGTAATTTGAAATGTGCGTTTAAAATTCAATATAGTGATTTAAATGAAAATTAAAAAGGAAACTGATTGTAACGATCAATTCATCTTAGGATACATATCCCATTGTGTTCGGAATGGGGGTAAAACGCTATGGACGACAGGCGGTGGACCTCGTTTCGAGGTCGTAAGTAAAAGTTAACTTTTTGCAGAATAAAATAATTAAATAAAAAAAAAAGATTTATCTCTTCCCCCTTTTATTCTGCCCCCCCCCCCCCGTTCAAAAGGAAATCAGAAAAATTTTATTATAAAATAAAACCCCGTTCCCCCAAATCGCCAGAGCCGCCTTTCCCCGTCGTCGAAGACGAACGCGCCGCCGCCTCCTAGTGCAAACCCACCGCCTCCCTCTCTCCTCTACACCTCGTCTATCTCTCCTATACTTCGATCGATTTTGCCCCTCTAACCCGCCATCTTCGAGCGCTTCTTCCTTGGCGCTGGGGGGGGGGGGGGGGGTTCGAGTTCGGAACCGTTCATGGCATGGGGGCGGAAGTCGAAGCTGGTCGGAGTGGTGATGGTTGATGGGGGTCCGACGATCCAGGTGGCGTGCGATTCCAAGGCGACGTTGATGAATGGGTGGGTTCTATTCGACGGCCTGAAGCACAGAGAAAAGGTTTTATTTTTATTTAATTCTTCTTAAGTTTTTAAAATCAGTTTTTTTAACAGTTTAAATTCAGTTTAGAACTGCTTTGAAAATACACTTTGTTTTTAAACCTGAAAATACTTTGTTTTTAAATCTGAAAATACTTTGTTTTTAAATCTGAAAACACTTTGTTTTTAAACCTGAATACACTTTGTTTTTAAACCTGAAAATACTTTGTTTTTAAATCTGAAAACACTTTGTTTTTAAACCTGAAAATACTTTGTTTTTAAATCTGAAAACACTTTGTTTTTAAACCTGAAAATACTTTGTTTTTAAATCTGAAAATACTTTGTTTTTAAATCTGAAAATACTTTGTTTTTAAACCTGAATATACTTTGTTTTAAATCTGAAAATACTTTGTTTTTAAATCTGAAAACACTTTGTTTTAAACCTGAATATACTTTGTTTTTAAATCTGAAAATACTTGGTTTTAAAATATGAAATCGCTTTGTTTTAAAAACATGGGTTCTAAAAATAGAAATAAACATAAGTGTTTAAAATAAAAATAGTTTGGTTTTTGAAATAAAATTAGCGTAGTTTATAAAGTTAGCATTGTTTTATAATATATGCATCGTATGGAAAAATGTGATTTTTGTATGTATGGCATTGAAATAAAAATTCGATTTTTATATGTTGAACTTTGAAATAAAAATTCGATTTTTATATGTTGAACTTTGAAATAAAAATTCGATTTTTATATATTGAACTTTGAAATAAAAATTCGATTTTTATATATTGAACTTTGAAATAAAAATTCGATTTTTATATATTGAACTTTGAAATAAAAATTCGATTTTTATATATTGAACTTTGAAATAAAAATTCGATTTTTACATATTGAACTTTGAAATAAAAATTCGATTTTTATATATATAGTGGCCTTGGGCAACGAAGGTGACAAAAAGGCGAAACGACGAAGACTTCTGCAAATGAAGAGCCGTGGAGCTAGGATAGCTAAAGGTGAGAATTTCTCACCTTTCAATTTATTTTCTAATTATATATATATATACTAGGATGCAGACGGTGCTTAGTAGCACCCGACACAATCGTCCACAGACCATGGACTTGTTTGTTTGGTTGCATAGATTAGTTGAATTATTTGGTTGAATTGAATTGTTTGGTGAGATGAAATTGATTTGATTGATGTGTGAATGGCGTGGGCCTTCACTAGACCGGGGATAAGGCTAGGCCTTGTCCCGTTTCTAGTATCGTGCCGTTATGCCGCCGAAATTTTCTAAAATATGTTAGAAAAATAAAAATGTCATTTATTGAATAAATGAACTGAAAAGAAAATTCATGTGTTGGAATAAATATTTTATCGTTAAAAATATAGTTTTTAACGTGAATGTGAATAAAATAAAATATTCATTTACAAACCAGACGGTTTGTTTATGTACACTGATTTGACTGATATGGATTGGGACGATAAATTTTACACATCGCCCAACTGCACGAATAAAATCTGTGTTTGATTGTTTGAAACCCCACACGGGTGTTGGGATGAAATTTGAAGTTCACTCATCCTGATTGATTAAATATGTCGATCGATTGATTGACAGGCTGTTATAAGCGTTAGATATCTATATTTGATGCTTATACAGTGTAGTGCACTTTGGTTGATGGTTGATTATTTTTCAAGGCTATTATACATGTGTTGTATGAAAATCCATATAATTAACTTTATATGGTAATTGATTGGGCCTCATTCCAGTTTTAAAATAGAAATATTTAAAATAGAAATATTCGAAATGAAATATTTGAAAATGTCAATATATGAAGCCGTGTTGATTAGATTGACGCCATTTTGACGTGAACGATATTTATATCGATTTTATTCATTTTAAAATGAATATAAAAAAGTAATTTTGAAAACGATTTCGAAATGAATTGAATTGAAAACGAATTCAAAGTGAATTGAATTGAAAGTGATTTCGAAATGAATTGAATTGAATTGAAAACGAATTCAAAGTGAATTGAATTGAAAGTGATTTCGAAATGAGTTGAATTGAAAACGAATTCAAAGTGAATTGAATTGAAAGTGATTTCGAAATGAATTGAATTGAAAACGAATTCAAAGTGAATTGAATTGAAAGTGATTTCGAAATGAATTGAATTGAAAACGAATTCAAAGTGAATTGAATTGAAAGTGATTTCGAAATGAATTGAATTGAAAACGAATTCAAAATGAATTGAATTGAAAGTGATTTCGAAATAAATTGAATTGAAAACGAATTCAAAGTGAATTGAATTGAAAACGATTTCGAAATGAATTGAATTGAAAACGAATTCAAAATGAATTGAAAGCAAATTGAAATGAATTCAAATTGAATTGAAATTTGAATTGAATAGAAATGAATTTTAAAACGAATTTATAGAAAAGAATTCAATTTTGCTTTGAATTGAGATGGAAGTTGAAATAGATTTTGAAACGAATTTTAAAACTATTTATATAATTCGTTTTAAATAGAAATCGACGAAGTATATATTATATATATTATATATATAATATAATGGCCTGAATAGAACGCGCCGCGCCGCGGCAGTTCGCGAATTTCGACCATTGATTTCAAATGGACATTACGGGAGATCCGACCGTCGGATTCTCCTAAAACCGGAACCGTTGGGTTCGTATCGAAAAGAGCTTTCTAACGAATATTAGAAATTAGAAATCTAACGGTTGGATTTGGAATTATGTCCAAATCAAATTCGAAAAAGGTCGCTATAAGTGCAGTTCGATGGCCATTGATGGAAATCGACTGTACGGGCCTTGATAAAATTATTAAAAATAGTAATAATTTGTGTAAAATCATAAGAAATGATTTGTGAAGATTTGGGATGAAAAACTCCATATTTGAAAAGATAAAAATTGATTTTTATCGAAATGAACTAGTTTTGAACTAGAAATATAATTCTGTTTATTTTTAAATAAATAAATTGAATTCGAAAAGGGTTTTAAAAATAACCAGAATATCCAATGATTGCATTGGAGTGGATTTGAATCGAAATTGTCTTCGGAATATTTCGATGTTGGATTTCGTGATTGTACAAATGTTGTTATGGAAATTTGAAAGATATATATTTATATCGTTATTTCCAATACGACATTTGTTAGTCGTAGAATTCGATATTGAATATAAGCCGATATATTTTCTATTCAAAGCCTTGTATTGAATATCGAATGTGATTTGGGTTTGTCGTGAGTGGTGTCTTCACTAACACTGTTCTTGAACCCAGTTGAGAAAAGATTAAATCTTTTTGTTTAGATTTAATGAAGTGTACCAATTAAATGATATTTAATTGGAATTGAATGGATATTGATTTTTGGGTTTATCGTGAACAGTGTTTTAAACAACACTCGTTCTTTAACCCGATAATTAATGAATGTGATTTTTGGGTTTATCGTGAACAGTGTTTTAAACAACACTCGTTCTTTAACCCGATAATTAATGGAATGTGATTTGGGTTTATCGTGAACCGTGTTTTAAATGACACTGATTCTTTAACCCAGTCGAAGATTAAAACTAAGTGGAGTTTTAATGAATCTTTAATTAGATTGAAAGATCGAAAATGGAGTATCACCAGTTTTGCTCCAGGCGATAGTTAAATCTTTAATTAGATTTGAACGTGAAATGGTAATTGAATTTACCGATAACACTGTGGTGTTAGATATGAAGTATTACCAGTTTTACTTCATGGGATGAATAGGTTGGGATTGGGAAATTAAAACAAATGATTACTTCGGTAAGGTTCGCCAATCCCGACTAGTTTGAATTGATATTCAAAAATGGATTAAAGAATAAATTCAAGGAATTTATCTTTGATAAAATTTATGGGAATCTTTCCCTATGAATGTGAAATTTAGAAACTAACTGTCGGTTAGCCAAGCACAATGGTTTTCTGGATATTGATCTGATGTTGGTTTCGGCCTTCGGGGTTAATATTTGGGAAATTATTCTCTTGATTAATTTACGGTTAGTGACTAATGAATTGGAATGAGGCGTATGTTGTGTTTGTGTAACACTTACTTAAGATATACGCGAGTTATTCGGAAAGACCGGGTTTATCCCATTCTGAATAACTGATACGACGATAAGTCGAAGATGAAGACGATGGTCGAAGACCGGAGGTCTTCACGTCGTTTGGGTGGTTACTGATGATCTTGATTGGGCTGTACACCCAAGAAGATGGAAACAGTTGGTGATCGTCCAGACGTACTTGGAGATCGATGGATATGCGGGGTACTAGGTGCCTCCGGTTTCGTTCAGACCCAGAACGAACTTGTAAATGGACTGTGTGTCTGACATTGGATTTTAGTCCGTGTGATTGATCTCTGTTAAATATATATCTGTTTGGCAGCGGAGAATTTATTCTCTTGCTTAACGCCCTTCTCTGAGACGTACGAGCTCAGGGGTTATATATTGATGGATATCAATCGCATGGAGTGAATTGCCTGTGTGGCATGCTAAGATGCAAATGATCAAGGCTTCTGTTGAAAAGCAAAGTCTTGTGGTTGATGATCGAAGCACGGCCTTTGTGGCGTAGCTTTGTGTAACGTTGATTCGCGAGTATCACACCCGGTATGAATCAAAAACGGGAGACGGACATCAGGGAGGACCTACGTTTCTTTCTAGTTATGAGTGGCGTCAGTGCTTGAACTGGCTGACGAGTTTGACTCATGTGGATGTTACTTATTATTACTTGCTGAAAAGCGAGGCGCCTCGTGATATCGGTTTCGGCCGATGCTTCTGGTCGGCTGAAGGGCCAGGCTTACGCCCCAAAGGGCGGGGAAACGTAGTGTTCAGGCATAATAATCCACATCGGTGGACCGGCCCTGACGATCCAAGGGTCACTCGAGCTCTGATCCTGAGGGGCGGACTAGAGCGTCTCGAATCGGTTGAGGATCTTGCCCCTAGCCTCGGTTCATACCATAAATGATAACCCAACTCCCAATACGACATTTGCGGTTTTGATTGTAAACTTATATATGGCGACATAGTGTTATGGGCCGTTCATGCCGCCTATGATTGATACTTATGATTTGAAGTGTTTTATACACTATGCACTTATAATAGTATCAAATGATTTGTTTTAAACGTATCAAGCATTCTTTGGCTGTTATAAGGGAAAACCCTATCCTCGGCTGCGTTGCATTGTGTGATGGGACCTGGGTCTTATAACAGCTTCATTTTTCTTTATTTAGCATTGCGCTGTTTGTTTTACGCACTGGTATTCTTGGGAGGAAACCCGTTCCGTGTTATACGGCGTGGTCCCTTGATTTACCTAGATTTAAAATAAAGAATAATAACTGTTTTTAGTTCTCACACCAGTCACATGACTGACCTGGAGTTTATTGTTTTAACCTAAACTCTGGGTGCCCTTATTTTTGACACGGGCAGCTAGTAGTTTTGGTTTTGCAGATTTATATTCACAGGATCCTGGTTTACAGCTGGAACGATATCCGGAAAGCTTTGTATCCGTATATCTCCTTCTAGTTGTGTATTGTATTATTTTCCGCTGCTATGTATTTAAATGTAATTTAAATCTCTGATATTTCTGTGTAATATTCATTGTTACTCTGTATATTCTTGTAATCTGATGCATTGTTGTCATATACGATGAAACGTTCTTCTGTATGCGTTCTGTTGGGGCTTGTTCTCGAACTATCCGACGCTTTCCTTTACGGGGGAGTTACGGGTTTTCACAGAAGAAGAGTTAATCAAATAGAGATTTCTCGAAGAGAGTTAATTGGCAAATTCGATTATATCGAATTCGGGAAAGTACTTATACTTTCCAGTGTTTAAATAGAGATTTATTTATTTATAAATAAATAAGTGTTAGGTTAATTTTTCACCAATAAGAATAGAAGTTATAATTAAAGTTAGATAATTCGAAAGTTGGGATTATAACGTTATCGTTATAACCAATGCTTTAAATATAGAAGTGGATTAGTAAAATTGAATCCGAGAAAGGCGTAAAGAAGTTGTTAAAGATTAAAAGATAAACTTTGACCATTTCGAAGTTATAACGTTGTTCAGTTAAGGTCTGAGATGTAATTATACCCCAACTTGACTGACTTCCTTCTTAACTAAGAAATGGTAAGGTTTGATCGTAAAGGAGTTTTGGAAATGTTTTCCAAACGAGAATCAGAAATGTTTTCTGATAAAAGAAAAATTAGAATTTAGAATATAGGGAAACAGGAGATAAGTAAATAAATGAACTAAAGAGATTTATGTTAAATGATGTTTGTTCGATATAATTTCCATTTGGAAATAATATCGTTGTTTGCACACTTGTTTTTCTTTGATAGTTAACTCACCGACTATCGAAGTTTTGACCATTTTAACGTTGTTAATATGGAGAGACCGGTTGGATTATTATCCATAGAACCACTTTGTATTGGCATAAGCGTCGCGAATCATATATGCCAAAGATAATTGAAGACGGAGTAAAATGCAAGGGCTGTTGTATAAGTCTTAGATAACAGTGACTAAGATGGATATACGGAATAGTGCCTTCGGTTTGTCCAGTCTCAGGACAACTTGTATGAACGAAGGTCTGACAGAGTATATCCAATGGATCGCGTAAGTTGATCTGTTCAAACGTATTCACGTTTGGTGGCGGAGGAATTCATTTCTCTTAGCTGTATACCCATGTTATTTTTGGATAAATCAATTTGTGATTTGGCGGGTATGATGATGTGACATTTCTAAGTGAATGAAGATGGATGTCTGACAGAGTATTTCCAGAAAGGTCACGTATATTGATTTCTTCAATTGTGCCAAGAGTGGAAGCGGAGAAGGAAACTTCTTTTAGCTGACACGTAATGTACAGTTGTAAACGTCAATTAGTGATTTTCGATGGATCTAACAATGTGGCATTCGAAGTGAATCTGATGTAATGATAAAGCGTAGCTTCTAGCCTCATCATCCGGTAAATTACAGAAATCGGGCAGGCAGCATGGCTAAGTCGGTCGCACCGAAGTAGGGTGTATAATCACCTATCTAGAGAATATTCATTTGTTTCTTAAATCTATCAATGCTATCCCATATATATACGGGAACGGTTGCTGATCCCAACCGTTGGTGATGTACATTCGATGCACTCAAGCGAAATGAGTGGTCGGTCATGTGTGGCTGAGTTACAAGATGTTCTTGTTGAACTCCAGTGTATCGTTCCTAGAGTACACTGATCGGAAGGTGGTTCCATGCCTTGTCATAGTTGGAAATCCATTATCCAATACGTGCTTCCGATTTTGATTGTATACTATATATGTAGAACGTGAGATGAAAGCGTTTCTGCTAGTTGATATCTATTTGTACATAGACATTATTATAATATCAAAAGGTTTTTGATATAAAGATATTTTGGATTCTCATAAGGGAAAAACCCGTTCCGTTCTGCGGCGTGGTCTTATGAGATATCGTTTACTTGTTCATATACATGTTTAGACTGTTTTACTCATACCAGTCCCATGACTAACCCGGAGATTATTTGTTTTGTTTTCCCTAAACTCTTGGGTGCCTAATTTTGTACGGGTAGTCAAGTAGTCAGGAATTTACAGATATACTGGAAGAGCGTGGAGCAGGAGGCTTCAAGATCATATAGCTATAGTTATTTCCGCTGTGTTGTAAGTGTTGTACTCTGATAAGTGCTATTGTATACATAACTGTTATATTTCAAAGTTATGTTATCTATTATATGTTATTCGTTCCGCTGTGAGGTTCGTGTTACTCTGATGTTGTGTTCTTCTTCTTCTTCTTCTATTCTAGGTTTCTATCTTATCTATTCTCACCTTCTAATTTCTTTCAATAGTTACCAGGATTTCTCGATGTTTTGGTTATCGACATCATGCTTATGTCGATAACCAAAGCCGCTCAAAATCCGGGTCTTTACAGTTGGTATCAGAGCTTAAGTTAAGAATTACTTGGCTCTGTGGCGTGACTCGGTAGAGATAGGGTTAGTAATACCCTAGATTGAGTTTGAGTGTATGTATACGAGTGCGTATTTGTATTTGATATAAAAATGGTTTTATATTGTGGAGATTCATTGGCTGAGTTGTTTATGAGATCTGGTCGATCAATTCGATCCACTGTATCGGTAGGAGTTACTAAACACTCAAATACGATGGGTCGTCACGATATGTTTTGAAAAGAGGGTAAATGAAATAATTTTACCCAAAGTATATATATTGGAAATATTATAATGTGTTGGTTGTTATTATAATCGAGTAAGATTATGAAAGTGAAACGGTTATGAAAATAACCAATCAAATTTCGTATAAGTATTACGAAGTGAATTAAATCTGAAATTAAAGTCAGAATTGAAATAAAAAACTGGAAATTCAGAAAAGGTGTTTGTAAATGAATCAGGATTGAATATAAGAAAATTTTAAAATCATGGGAGATTTTAAATTGTTTACAAGCCTTGTGAAGGATATTTTGAAAGTGATTTCGAAAATGAAAGTATTTAATGATGATTTTGAAAATGATATAGTATTGAACTCACTTCGATAGCTGGAAAATAATTTTGATGATGACTGCAGCATCATCAGTGTTCATTTTCGAGTTGTAAGTGACGGATTACTACCAAAGTTTTTGTTTTTGAATTGTTTTGAGAAAACAAGTTGTTTAGAATTCAAAGGTTTTGAATTGGTAATTATGATTTCAAACTGATTTGAAATAAACCCAGAAATTTAAATTTTGAAATTTAACTTAATTTATGGAGTTAAATAGATGGAGATGGTAAAAGTAAATAAACAATTAGAATTTAAATTGAACTAAGTTAAATAAAACTGGAATGAACAGAGAATAATCTGGAATGGATTTGGGTTGATGAGTTAAGACTTTTGAAATTTTATGTTGGAGTTTGAAATGAAATTTGGCTTGGATATAACCAAATGATTTGGTTTGTGGATAAAACCGAGTGGAGTTTGATTTATTTGCATTAGTATATGCAGAATTGGTAACAGATTGAAGGAATATAATGATATGCCCGACAAAAAGGTACAAGTTTACTTATACATGAGTTTGGTGATTTATGAGCCGAATTGGCAAGCCATTTGGCTATTTGATTTTCTTTTGGATTGTAGAGGGCCTGTGTGGCAAGGTTTGACTTTTTCCGGTAACCCCGTACAAAGGAAACGCTGGCGAAATTTTTCAAAAATTTAAAGTGTTAGAAAATTTTCATAATTTTTGAAAATTTTAGTTGTCGGAATGAATAAATATTTTAGTCGATATTAATTGGTTCAGTTAAAATCAGAAATAAGGGGCAAACAAATCTTAGGAGTTCCAATATATATAGTCGTCCTCTAACTTAGCAATTTCGAGGACGAAATTATTTTAAGTGGGGAAGATTGTAATGACCCGTATTTTCCAGGGATATAATTAATTTATTTAATTATATAAATAGTGATATAGTGAATTAAATAGAGGTTTAATTAAATAATATGGAATAATTAGGAATAACCAAAAATAGTGAAAATGACAATATAATCTGAACGGGGTCATCCCCGAGATTTAATTCAGCTTAGAGTTGGAATTATATTGACGAATATATTCACTCGACGACAGTTTGGACGTGGAATTATAATATAATTAAGATAGAGCGCGTAACGACGTTGCAGTTCGCTATTTGTCGATTTAGACTTCAGGTGGATGTACAGGGTTCGTTTTAAATCGGATTTCTGTGAAAACAAGAAACGTGTGGAGCTCGTGGAGTATATCTTTCTTGTGGAAGAGAAATATCGGGATTTCATCGTGTAGATTTTGAGTTATGTCCAGACCAAATTATCAGAAATGCAGTGCCCTGACCATAACGTTTTAATTATATTTAATATAAGGATTTAAATAGAAATCGAGCATCGATATAACTCTGACGAGGTAATATCGAGTTGTAAATACATACAGGGATATTCTGGAGCTGTATGGTATGCCACTGTGAATACAGACGATAATAATTAATTTTAAATAATTAATTTAATTATATTTAAATATATTTATATATTTAAATAGGCTATTTAGAGCTTTGAAAAATAGCCACTTTTGCATACGGAGTCGGAATTCGACGAAATCAGTTTCGTTGGGACCGTAATGTCGAACTCTAGCTACATGTCCAGTTTGGTGATTTTTGGGTATCATATGTGGTCATAAGAAATTTATTTCGAGAAGAACACATAGCGTTATAATAGAAATGACATATGCTAATGGAATATTCCCACCCCTAAGCTATAAATACCCCTAAATTTCCCCTTAACCCTAAACATTCTCTTCCCAAAGTCAACAGTGAAATCCACCGCATTTTCCCTCTTCACAGAAAATCAGAATCGAAACTTATAAAATCAAAGAAAAATGAAATAAAATCCGAAACATCTCAAAATAAATATCTTCTAATTCTCCTTGAGATTCTCTTTCACTTCATACCCGATTTGTTGAGCTCGATGTTTATTTTGTCGCTCGAGGATTTGAGGTGGAGCGAAGTGTCGCAAGTTTGGGTACCTGTTATGGGTCGACGTGAAGACATGGGGTGTGCGAGATCCGGAAGGAAGGGTGAAGTCTGAGGTCAGGCGCTGGATTGATGAGGATTCCAGCGTCGTACTGTCACTGTGTTGGTACCAGGCCGTGTATCACAACACCCTAGAAGGGATCGAACTAAATCAGTTGGCGAGGAGTTGATGGAGACTGGAATGAGGATTTTAATGGTGAGTTTAATGGAGATGTTCATTGTGAATCAATGAAGAAGGGCTCGCGTTTGTTTTTACTGTGTACATTGAGTTTCGGTTGGATGGAAGGCTGTGGTGGAGTTAGGATTTGAGGAAGATGCGGTGATGTTATTGTAAGGGACAACAGTACACGGTTTTGAAAAGAGAAGAGTTTGGGCATACGTGAGTGGGAAGAGGATCGAACTGTAAGGTAGTGGGTTTGAGATGTGGTGAAGTTGTTGACCATGGCAGTATGGTGTTGGGTTTGAATTGCTGGGTGAAAGAGGAAGTATGTTTCACATTTTCAACAGGGAATGGTATTTGGATCTTTATTGCTTGACAAGAAGAACGGTTGGTTAGACGAAAATGGGAATGGCGATTAAGTAAAATGAAACATTTGTCTGAACTGTTTAAAAAGAGTTAGCAGTATTGATCCATCCGAATTGATGCCTGAATGGGTGGAGTATTAGATGGATCAACGAAAGTAATGGTTTGCTGAAGTTTCATGTTGGAGCAGAATGCCGTGTGTTGGAGTTTCAATTCGTCGAGGAGAAGAGGAGTTTTAAAGCGGGTGTGGGCTTTCTAATGGGCCGATGGTTAAACGGGCATGGGCCTTAGTTTAAAAGGTTAAGCAAATAAATAAAAGTTTTAAGTTTTATTTAAATATAAATTGTGTGTTAACTTATAAAATGTATAACTGCGTCATACACTATCAGAATTCGACAAATCAAGATCCGTCGGGATCGTATGGACGGACACTACACGCTGGAACTGACCGCGAGTCAATTGGAGTCCGTTACAATTTATGGCAAAATAAATTGTCCGTCTAAATCAAGCGACAATTATCGTTCTTTGACGATGATAGTCCAATGTGAGTAAATCTCACTAACTCTGAACAGTTTATATTTTCATGTTGTATTTTTAGAACTGTTAAATATTGACTGATTGATTGTGTGTTGACTGTTTGATTGAACTGCTAGTCAGTTAGTTGAATTTCTATATTGATTCTGTTTAACAGAATATATCATATGAAACTGCAAGTGATATTGATTTTATTGTGTAACATCTGTGGATGCAGGGAAACAGGTTGGAAGAATCCAACTGGATTCCTCAACAGTTATTTTATTGTTTTTCATATATTGTTATATGATGTGATATAAAATCTGTTGGCGATTATATGTGTTTGGACGATAATGAACATCGTAATTTGATATGATTGAATACCATAACATACCGGAATGTTGGTAAGGAATAATTTCAAAGTGATATTGAAATAAAAATATTTATAAATAAAAATATTTATAAATGGAATATTTATAAATAAGAAATGTTTATAAATTGGAATATTTATAAAGAGGAGATATTCAAAAAGGAAATAATTTCAAACCATTTTCTTTTTTGAATGGAAAGGCCTGTGTGGCGAGTTTGGGGATTATCCCGTTGCCCCCGATACAAAGGAGGTTATGGCGAATTTTCCCGGGAATTTAAGGAGTTAGAATATTTCAAGAATAAATTTGAAAAGGAAATATTTGTAAACCATTTACAAATAGAATTGGAAAGGGAACATTATAAAAAGGAAATCATTTTTAAAGTGTAGAACCGTTATTTAAAGGTAAATCTTTTTAAATGAATAAAACGTTGTTAAAAAGGAAATCTTTATAAAGTGAATAAAGTTAGTTAATCGAATATGGTATTCGAAGTTAGTTAATCGAATATGACATTCGAAAGGAGTTAATCGAATATGGTATTCGAAATTAGTTAATCGAATATGGTATTCGAAGTTAGTTAATCGAATATAGACATTCGAAAGGAGTTAATCGAATATGGTATTCGAAGTTAGTTAATCGAATATGACATTCGAAAGGAGTTAATCGAATATGGTATTCGAAGTTAGTTAATCGAATATGGTATTCGAAAGTTAGTTAATCGAATATGTTATTCGAAAGGGGTTAGTCAAGTCGAGTTAGTCAAATAGAGTTAACCAGTTAGAGTTAATCAGTTAGAGTTAACCAGTTGGAGTTAATTAGTTAGAGTTAATCAATTAGAGTTAAAACGAACTAGAGTTAATCAAATACAGTTATTTGAAACAGAGTTAGTCAAACATAGTATTCAGGGTAAGTTGCCATCTTGTACGACTGCTAGCGTAATTCGCAGGGCTGTAAATAGCCTACGGCCGTCGGATGTTTCCTGAGGGAGTTAGGCGTAACCATTGTGATCGCTGTGATCTAGAGTCAAGCGAATGGAGTTTAATCGAATATTAGTTATTCGATAGGAGTTAATCGAGTTGATCGAATTGAGAAATAAGTTAAGTTAAATAAGTTGAGTTGATCGGGTGGTTCGACCAAGTTAGTCGAGCCTAGTTAATCGATTCGAATTGGTCGAACCAAGTAAGTTGAGTTAGTCGAGTCAAGTTAAGTTAGTCGAGTTAAGTTCGTCGAGTTAAATAAATCGATGTTAGTTTCATCGAAAGGAGTTATCGATGTTAGTTTCATCGAAAGGAGTTATCGATGTTAGTTTCATCGAAAGGAGTTATCGATGTTAGTTTCATCGAAGGGAGTTATCGATGTTAGTTTAATCGAAGTGGGATTTTCAAATATGAGATATTTGAAAAGGAAGAGTTATCGAATATTAGTTATTCGAAGAGGGATTATCGAATATCGTTTATTCGAGAAGAAGTTAATCGAATATAGGTTATTCGAAGAAGAGTTAATCAAACAGAGATTTCTCGAAGAGAGTTAATCGGCAAATTCGATTATATCGAATTCGGGAAAGTACTTATACTTTCCAGTGTTTAAATAGAGATTTATTTATAAATAAATAAGTGTTAGGTTATTTTTTCACTAATAAGAATAGAAGTTATAATTAAAGTTAGATAATTCGAAAATAGGGATTATAACGTTATCGTTATAACCAATGTTTTAAATATAGAAGTGGATTAGTAAAATTGAATCCGAGAAAGGCGTAATGAAGTTGTTAAAGATTAAAAGATAAACTTTGACCATTTCGAAGTTATAACGTTGTCCAGTTAAGGTCTGAGAGGTAATTATACCCCAACTTGAGTGACTTCCTTCTTAACTAAGAAATGGTAAGGTTTGATCGTAAACGAGTTTTGGAAATGTTTTCCAAACGATAATCAGAAATGTTTTCTGATAAAAGAAAAATAAGAATTTAGAATATAGGGAAATATGAGATAAGTAAATAAATGAACTAAAGAGATTTATGTTAAATGATGTTTGTTCGATATAATTTCCATTTGGAAATAATATCGTTGTTTGCACACTTGTTTTTCTTTGATAGTTAACTCACCAACTATCGAAGTTTTGACCATTTTAACGTTGTTAATATGGAGAGACCGGTTGGATTATTATCCATAGAACCACTTTGTATTGCCATAAGCGTCGCGAATCATATATGCCAAAGATAATTGAAAACGGAGTAAAATGCAAGGGCTGTTGTATAAGTCTTAGATAACAGTGACTAAGATGGATATACAGAATAGTGCCTTCGGTTTGTCCAGTCCCAGGACAACTTGTATGGACGAAGGTCTGACAGAGTATATCCAATGGATCGCGTAAGTTGATCTGTTCAAACGTATTCACGTTTGGTGGCGGAGGAATTCGTTTCTCTTAGCTGTATACCCGTGTTATTTTTGGATAAGTCAATTTGTGATTTGGCGGGTATGACGATGTGACATTTCTAAGTGAATGAAGATGGATGTCTGACAGAGTATTTCCAGAAAGGTCACGTACATTGATTTCTTCAACCGTACCAAGAGTGGAAGCGGAGAAGGAAACTTCTTTTAGCTGACACGTAATGTACTGTTGTAAACGTCAATTAGTGATTTTCGATGGATCTAACAATGTGGCATTCGAAGTGAATCTGATGTAATGATAAAGCGTAGCTTCTAGCCTCATCATCCGGTAAATGACAGAAATCGGGCAGGCAGCATGGCTAAGTTGGTCGCACCGAAGTAGGGTGTATAATCACCTATCTAGAGAATATTCATTTGTTTCTTAAATCTATCAATGCTGTCCCATATATATACGGGAACGGTTGCTGATCCCAACCGTTGGTGATGTACATTCGATACACTCAAGCGAAATGAGTGGTCGGTCATGTGTGGCTGAGTTACAAGATGTTCTTGTTGAACTCCAGTGTATCGTTCCTAGAGTACACTGATCGGAAGGTGGTTCCATACCTTGTCATAGTTGGAAATCCATTATCCAATACGTGCTTGCAATTTTGATTGTATACTATATATGTAGAACGTGAGATGAAAGCGTTTCTGCTAGTTGATATCTATTTGTACATAGACATTATTATAATATCAAAAGGTTTTTGATATAAAGATATTTTGGATTCTCATAAGGGAAAAACCCGTTCCGTTCTGCGGCGTGGTCTTATGAGATATCGTTTACTTGTTCATATACCTGTTTAAACTGTTTTACTCATACCAGTCCCATGACTGACCTGGAGATTATTTGTTTTGTTTTCCCTAAACTCTTGGGTGCCTAATTTTGTACGGGTAGTCAAGTAGTCAGGAATTTACAGATATACTGGAAGAGCGTGGAGCAGGAGGCTTCAAGATCATATAGCTATAGTTATTTCCACTGTGTTGTAAGTGCTGTACTCTGATAAGTGCTATTGTATACATAACTGTTATATTTCAAAGTTATGTTATCTATTATATGTTATTCGGTCCGCTGTGGGGTTCGTGTTACTCTGATGTTGTGTTCTTCTTCTTCTTCTATTCTAAGTTTCTATCTTATCTATTCTCACCTTCTAATTTCTTTCAATAATTACCAGGATTTCTCGATGTTTTGGTTATCGACATCGTGCTTATGTCGATAACCAAAGCCGCTCAAAATCCGGGTCGTTACACGTAACGAAGTAATTATTTATTTTATTTCCCAATCCCAACCTATTCATCCCATGAAGCAAAACTGGTAGTACTTCACATCTAACACCACAGTGTTATCGGTAAAATTAATTACCATTACACGTTCAAATCTAATTAAAGATTTAACTATCGCTTTGGAGTAAAACTGGCGATACTCCATTCTCGCTCATTTTCCAAATTTGATAATTCAGATTATCTATTCACATTTCAATTTAATTGTAGATTCATTAAAACTCCTTTTACTGGGTTAAACAACTAGTGTTATTTAAAACACAGTTCACGGCAAACCCAAATCATATTCTATTTATCACCGGGTTAAAGAACTAGTGTTATTTAAAACACAGTTCATGATAAACCCATGAATCAATTCTATTTAAACCCATTTCAAATCCAACTTATTTATTTAAAAATAAATGGATTTTAATTTCAGTTCAAAACTAGTTCATTTCGATAAAAATCTATTTTTATCTTTTCAAATATGGAGGTTTTCATCCCAATTCTTCCCAAGTCGTTTCTTATGATTTTACACAAATTATTGATATTTTTAATAATTTTATCAAGGCACGTACAGTCGATTTCCATCAACGGCCATCGAACTGCACTTACAGCGACCTTTTTCAAATTTGATTTGGACGTACCTCCAAATCCAACCGTTAGATTTCAAATTTCTAATATTCATTAGAAAGCTCTTTTCGATACGAACCCAACGGTTCCGGTTTTAGGAGAATCCGACGGTCGGATCTCCCGTAATGTCCGTTTGAAATAAATGGTCGAAATTCATGAACTGCCGCGGCGCGGCGCGTTCTATTCAGGCCATTATATTATATATATAATATATATAATACATATTTCGTCGATTACTATTTGAAATGAATTTTATAAATAGTTTTAAATTCGTTTCAAAAACAATTTCAACTTCCATTTCAATTCAAATCAAAATTGAATTTTTTTCTTATAAATTCGTTTTAAAATTCATTTTAATTTAATTCAAATTTCAATTCAATTTGAATTCATTATATATTCAATTCAATTCAAATTCGTTATATATTCAATTCAATTCAAATTCTTTTTATATACAATTCATTTCGAAATCATTTTATATTCAATTCATTTCGAAATCGTTTTATATTCAATTCATTTCGAAATCGTTTTATATTTAGTTCATTTTTAAATCGTTTTGTATTCAATTCATTTCGAAATCGTTTTACATCCAATTCATTTCGAAATCGTTTTATATTCAATTCATTTCGAAATCGTTTTATATTCAATTCATTTCGAAATCGTTTTATATCCAATTCATTTCGAAATCGTTTTATATTCAATTCATTTCGAAATCGTTTTATATTCAATTCATTTCGAAATCGTTTTATATTTAATTCATTTCGAAATCGTTTTATATTCAATTCATTTCGAAATCGTTTTATATTCAATTCATTTCGAAATCGTTTTATATCCAATTCATTTCGAAATCGTTTTATATTCAATTCATTTCGAAATCTTTTTATATTCAATTCATTTTGAAATCGTTTTATATCCAATTTATTTCGAAATCGTTTTTATTCAATTCATTTCGAAATCGTTTTATATTCAATTCATTTCGAAATCGTTTTATATTCAATTGAAATCAAATTTGTTTTCTATTTAATTCCATTCAAATTGGTTTTCTATTCGATTCAATTCAAATTCTTTTTCTATTCAAATCAATTCAAATTGGTTTTCTATTCGATTCAATTCAAATTTAAAAACGAATATAATCGATATAAATATCGTTCACGTCAAAATAGCGCATCTCTAATCAACACGGCTTTATATATTTCAATAAATTCGTTATTCTATTCAACAAATGAATATATATTTTATTCAGTATGTGAATCTATATTTTTGTCAACACACGACTAATCTCAACGAATGAGTACTGTCCACGTGTGACCATTTTTGTTGTTTAATATATTTTATGAAAATTAAGGTATCTATCGTTTGATATTAAATCAGACTCCAACCGTAAATTAGTAAGAGAACGATTCCCTGAATATTAACCCCGAAGGCCGAAACCAACATCAGATCAATATCCAGGAGACCACTCATCTCATCTATTTTCCAGTTGATTTCTAATTATATATATGATAAAGATGTAGTTTTATTATTAAAATATTTCGTTCAACACATGACTAATCTCAACGGATGAGTACAGTCAACACATGAACCTTTGTTTTATAATGATAAAGATATAAATTTTATTGTCAAAATATTTCGTTCAACACATGACTAATCTCAACGGATGAGTACAGTCAACACATGAACCTTTATTTTATAATATTCATTATTTTCTATATTGGAATGAGGCCCAATCAATCACCATATAATATGGATTATATGGATTTCCATACATCACACGTATATAATAGCATTGAAAAATAATCAACCATCAACCAAAGTGCACTACACTGTATAAGCATCAAATATAGATATCTAACGCTTATATCAGCCTGTCAATCAATCGATCGACATATTTAATCAATCAGGATGAGTGAACTTCAAATTTCATCCCAACACCCATGTGGGGTTTCAAACAATCAAAGAGAGATTTTGTTTGTGCAGTTGGGCGATGTGTAAAATTTATCGTCCCAATCAATGTCCTTCAAATAGGTGTACATAAACAAACCGTCCGGTTTGTAAATGAATATTTATTTATTCACATTCACGTTAAAAATTATATTTTTAACGATAAAATATTTTGTTTTTAACACATGAATTTTTATTCAGTTCATTTACAAAATAAAAATGATATTTGTATTTTTCTAACTTATTTTAGAAAATTTCGGCGGCATAACGGCACGACACTAGAAACGGGACGAGGCCTAGCCTTATCCCCGGTCTAGTGAAGGCCCACGCCAGTCACACATCAATCAAATCTTTTCCATTTCACAGTTCAATTCAAACCAAATAATCTAACCATCTACACAACCAAACAATTAAACAAACAAGCCATCCATGGTCTGTGGATGACGGGTGTCGGGTGCTGCTAAACACCGTCTACATCCTAGTATATATATATATATATATATATCTAGAAAAAGAAATTGAAGAGTGAAAAGTTCTCACTAATAGCTATCCAATATCACGACTCTTCATTTATAGAAATCTTCGCCATTCTCGCCCTTTGTCGCTTTCGTTGCCCGTATTCACTACATATGTAAAATTCAAATTTTCACTTCGCTATTCAATATATAAAAATCAAATTTTTACTTTGCTATTCAATATGTAAAAATCGAATTTTTATTATGCTATTCAATATATAAAAATCGAATTTTTACTTCGCTATTCAATATATAAAAATCGAATTTTTATCTCGCTATTCAATATATAAAAATCGAAATTTTATAACGCTACTATATAAATAAAAATTATATTTTCACATCGATGTTCATATAGTAAAGACTATATTTTTATCACGCTATTCTTCATATAAAGATTTTGCCTTTTCAAATATATCATTATAAAAATCACATTTTTATTTTGCTACACATATAAAGATGCTATTTTTAATATTTCTATCATGTAAAAATTATATTTTTTAATTCTCTACATAAACAAAAATCATTTTTTTATAATCGCTATATAGTAAAGACTATATTTTTAATACTTTAAAAATATAAAAATCATATTTTTAATTGAATAAAAATCTTTTCTACCTCTTCCTTATATAAAAATCATATTTTTATAAATAAAAATATAATCTTTTCAATTTTAAAAATCAAATCTTTATATATACTTTATTTTCAGCTTTTATAAATGCTAATTCATATATAAAAAAAATGATTTTATAAATAAAAATATAATTAAAAATTTACAGTGATTTGCAGAGAGATGGGGGGGATTTTGCAGCGTCGCCGAGCTGGGGGGTGGGGGAGGTCTTCGGTCGGTGGCGCGACGCGAGGCAGAGGAGGGGGGAGGGTATGGCGATTGCGCGCAGGGGGGGATGCTGTGCGTCGGTCGACTTTGAGGGGGGGGGGTGCTTGCTTCACGCGGCGGTGCGATTGGGTGGGGGTTTGCCTGTTGCGGTTGTAACAACCTGTATTTTTGAATAACATGTTATAACATAAATGGAGGCAGAATTAATCCGTAAACCCTGAATCAAGGGAAACGGGCTGTGCCATTGCGTTCGTCTCGGAAAAATACGCGAAATAGAGTCCGAGTTTTCGAAAATCGGAGTCCGTATGACCAAGATATGGCCTCGCGAAGTTTCACGAAAAATTCACAAATTAAAGTATACTTAATTAAGTGAAATGGGTTGCGCAGAGAAATATATATATTGATATATATATATATATATATATATAATTCAAAATTAAATAAATAAATATGCAAAAATGTTCAAAACAGCGAATTGGGAGAGGGGAATAACCGAACCGGCCGATTTTTGAGGTCGACCCAAGCCCGCTGGGTCGACTAGGGGTTAATCCAGGGTGTTTGGCTGTCAACCCGTGGGCTGATTCGCTCAAATGCAGATTTTGCATTTGAATGGTTCTCATGGTTCAGCTTTAATCTAAAGGCCCTAGATGGTTCCTACACTTGACTTCTTCCCCAAGACATGCTTTGATGGCTTGGATTGAATCTAGGGTTAATCCTATGGCTAATACTATCCTAATCCTCTATAAAAAGACCCCAAACCTAGCCTAAATCACCATTATTCAATCCTACAACTAAACTATGTCAAATTTGTTCCTCTCATGGCCTCCACTCTCATGCTAAAATTCCTAAGCCTATTTCTATGAGAGATTGTGAGTTCATACAAGTGCTTTCAAACTTGTATGAGTGTTCTTAGTTTGCATTCAAGTCAAGTTGCAACATTTCTATTTCAAAGCAAGGATTTTTATTGATTTGGCTCAAGGGTTTTCATTTGGAGATTGCATATTTGGGTTTTTGGTGCTTGCATAAGGGCTTCGTCTCAATCTTTATAATAAATATTTATTTGTGTCTTCATAGCATTGTAAGCCCTTTTCTACTTTCGTTCTTTGAACTCTAAAGTTAAATGAATGATGCATGTTTGGGGTTGATCATTATATGCAAGTTTGGTTTATCATTATATGCAAGTTTGGTTGGTCATTATATGCAAGTTTGGTTGATCATTATATGCAAGTTCGGTTGATCATTATATGCAAGTTTGGATGATCATTATGCAAGTTGGTTTAATCATTATGTATGACACATGTTGCTATGTTATGCAAGTTTGGGTTGATCATGTTATGCAAGTTAAACTTGAGGTTTTGAGCATAAAGCTCCAAGCTTTATATTAAAGGTTGCATTTTGGCAACATGAAAGTTATCATATCCCTTATGATAACTTGCATGTGAGGCAAAATGCGAACTTCTAGCAACTTCTACATGTCATTTATCACCATGTATCACTCATATGCTAAGTTTAGTTTTATGCATGCTTTTGAAGCCTAATAATCTAATATGCAAGTATATGAACATATGTACATTTCATATGCCACCATGTTAAACTTGTGGCTTCAACACCTTTATGTCATGGTTATGCCAAGTTCCCTATTTTATCCTTTATGCGTTGTTGCGATTATGTAAACGATGGGATTACGTTGGGGTTGGGTAACATAATGACATGAACATGATTTTTGTAACATGACGTGATATGTTAACTTGTAATTATGTTTTGGAAACATAATGGACATGACACTTAGAAAATATGAGTGTGGCCAACTCGAGGTTGGGTTGAGTTTGTAGCATAAATCTACCCGGACCCGCCCGGCTTAACTAGTGGCTACAAACAATAGGACCCAATGTGAGAAGTTGGTCATGTTGTGATCGAACCCGAGGTTAGACCTAGTTGTGGTGTAAAGCTACCCGGACCCGCCCGGCTTAACTAGTAACCACAACAAAGTCTAATGTGAGAGGTTAAAGCGCATTAAGTTAATTAATGCCTCCTGATTAGGGTTAAGTCATGGTCCACTTAATTCTTAACCAGTTTGGGCTTTATGGATTAATCGAGGTTAAGTCAGGAGCCTTGGGTACTCTTAACCGATTTAATCCACGTTTGGATCGGGTTAACCACATTTAACCCGTTAAGAAACCCTAGTTGCGTGGTCCTTTTCAGCAGTAACCTTCTAGGTAGTATCATAAGACCCTAGGACTAGGCTAGGGTGGGGCACGATTACTGGGCTGATTGTAAGAGACAAAAAGAGACGGCTGAATGATGCCCCGGTTGTTCAGGCGGACCATGGTCGTGCACATCAAGTCCGGAGTTGAACACGGGCAACGGTAGGTTTGGACTGTGCATCATGGTATGGTGTCAGAGGGTTACACCATAGGGCCTGATACACCCTAGGGTGGACCCTGCACAGTCAACTACATTACATGATTTAGCCGCATGACACCGACACTTGACGAGTTAGGCTTATAGGGAGCCGATCGACTAGACCGAGTAGTTGGACCTTGATTTAGGTCATCTCATGATGTTGGGCCAAGCTTGGGCCAAGGGATCAATTCTTGTTTTTACTTGACATGTTAGAATGCTAGTACACCCGTGGTGCAAAACTTAACCTTAATTATGCGATGACACCTTTATCTATCTTGTTAGTTAATCATCATGCCAGTATGTTGTTATCCTTATGTTCATCTCAGCTTCTCATGCCAGTTAACTTTACTAGTTCATAGACAGATAGTAGTAGGGCTTACCAGTCTTTTTGACTGACCTGTTTTCTTTCACCTGTTTTCTTCCGTTTCCCCCCCCCCCCTCAGGTCCTCAGGGTGGGAACATTGGAGCTTAGCTTGGATCTTTCTAGCTTGCTTACTGGATTTGCTCATGTACGGGTTTGGACATTGAGCTAGCTATGGTTTATCACTTCACTTTGGGGATAGTACTTTATGTATTTCAGTTTTTCAGTTTATGCTTTTATCCAGACTTTGTTTGTTGGAAAATAATGACTAAGTACTTTATTGTAACTTAACTGTGGTTTTGGAAATGCAAGTTTTATCTGCTGCTTTACTACTCTGTTTTACTTATATGTTCTGTCTTGTGATATCTGCATGCATGTTTACCTTGTTTAAACGCCCCTCCAAAGCTAGTGTCCTTGCAAGATTGGCACTGGCGGAGGTGGGGTGTTACATTTGGTATCAGAGCATAAGGTTTACAAGATTTGAGCAATGGTGTTTTTAAAACTTACCTTTTGAAAAACTATTTTCAAAACCAATTAAGTATTTTCCAAGAAGAGTCTAGTTATTTTAAAAAGGCTATTCCCCAAAAGCCATAGCACTATCCTTCGTTTCTTCGTTCTGAATCTATCTTTTTCTTCGTTTTAGTATGGCCGATCGCTTTAACATCCCGGAAGGCGTGCAAGTACCAGTCTGGTTCCGGAGATTTATGGAGGCAAGGGCGAATGAAGCCGGCCCCGCGAACATTCCTCCTCCTTCCCCGGTCGCTAACATCTCTCCTCCTCCCGTAGCTGAGGTTCCTCCTCACCCTCAGCATCCGCAAGAGGATTTTGCAAAGCTTTGCAAAGACTTTAAGGTGATGGGTTGCAAGAATTTTGTCGGAACGGAGACTTCTGTGGAGGCAAGAAACTAGTCAAAGGAAACTGAAGACCTCTTTGCTATCTTTGATGTGGAAGATCGTAGGAAAGTTCTGTTGGCGGTATGGCTATTGAAAGGGGAAGCTGCTTATTGGTGGGTAGTCACCACCACTACTAGACCCATCGAGACTTGGGATGACTTTAGGAGAAGGTTTGGACTAAAGTTTTTATCATCAGCAGAAGAGAACCTTCAGATGTAAAGGTTCCTATCTCTAAAGCAAAGGGACATGACAGTTAGGGAATACGTGGATATGTTTAATCAACTTGCTCAGTTCGGTCTAAAATTGGTTAACATAGCTCGGAAGAAGGCCCTACACTTTGCTCTAGGATTGAATGAGCCATTGCGCGGTTTGGCCATGTCTCATATACCCCTGGGGGCGACCTTCGAGAGTTTGGTGAATATGGCCCTACTTCAAGAGGAAGATACCGAGAAAAGAGACAAGAACAACAAGAAGGGGAACAAGGGCAACAACAATCGCAATGACAACAAGACCAGGGAAACAAGGAAGTGCAAGTTCTGTCGGATCGTTGGGTACATAGCCAAAGATTGCAGGAAGAGGAAGTTAGGCGAGTGTTTCCATTGCGGAGAATCTGGACATTTTAGCAAGGATTGCCCCAAGAAGCAAGGACAAGGGCAAGAACGAACTCAACGAGTAGGACCCTCTGGAGGGCAGTTGCAGGCTCTCCTCACTCTTCCAGCTTTTGGTCGAGGTAGTGTTTCTGTAAAAAGTCATGTTTACATTTCTGATTTCCCTGTTCATACCTTATTTGATTCTGGCACATCGCATAGTTTTATTTCTGATTTTGTTGAAAGTTTGCACCTAAGTACTAGCTTAGTTGAGGATCCCGTTTGTGTTTCAAATCCAATTGGGGGTTCCGCCCATCTACCCGTGATTTGTGTGGATTTGAAAATCTCTATCTTGAGCATAGAATTCATGTGTAATGTTTAGGTTCTAGGGTTTATGGGATACGGGTTGATTTTGGAGGTGGATTGGTTGTCCAGTTATGGAGCCATTCTTGGCTGTGAGCATAGGGTAGTGAGGCTCATGAATCGCCTCGGTAATACCCTAGAAATTTCTTGTAACCCTAGAGGTCCCGTCATGTTATGTTATCTTGAATCTCTCGACTCGTCCATCGATGATCTGCAATCTGTAAGGGTGGTCCGAGACTATCCCGATGTCTTTGAAGAAGTTAAGGGGTTACCCCCTAAACGAGAGATAGATTTCCGCATTTATCTAGTTGATAATGCCAAGCCAGTATCATTGCCCGTTAGACACATGGCCCCTCGTGAAAGAAGGGAGCTCAGTAAGCAAATCAAGGAGTTGCTTGAGAAGAATTTTATTAGGCGAAGCATTTCTGAATGGGGTGCTCCGGTGGTATTCGCTACTAAGGCGGATGGTTCGCTTCGTCTATGTGTTGATTATCGAGAGTTGAACAAGCTGATAAAGAAGAATAGGCACCCGTTACCGAGAATTGATGATCTCTTTGACCAGCTTGTAGGTGCTTCTGTTTTCTCTCAGCTCGATCTAGCCACCGGATTCCATTAGCTTAGAGTAGATGAGGATAGCATTGATAAAACTGCGTTTAGGACTCCGGATGGATTCTTTGAATGGCTTGTCATGCCATTCGGATTGACTAATGCACCCGCCTACTTCGTAGACTTGATGAGTAGGGTGTTCAGGGAGTTCCTTAACAAGGTTGTTGTTGTCTTCGTGGATGATATTCTGATCTTCTCAAAGGATGAGGAAGAGCATGCTAGGCATCTCAAGGAAGTGATGAATACGCTTAGAGCGCATCAGTTGAAAGCCAAGTTCTCCAAATGTCATTTCTGGAGAAGGGAAGTTCGGTTTCTTGGACATATAGTTTCTAAGCAAGGCATAGCAGTGGATCCCGCGAAAGTGGTTGTGGAGGACTCCTAGGAGTGCAACCGAAGTAAAAAGCTTTCTCGGTTTGGCGGGCTACTATAGGAAGTTCATCAGGGACTTCGCTAAGATTTCAGCCCCTCTTACTAAGTTGACGAAGAAGAACTTAGTCAGTGCACGGGACTTGGAGTGTGAGCTTGCTTTTCAAAGGCTCAAGAGAGCCCTTACCTCAGCTCCAGTTTGGCAACGTGGATTGGCACTGTTTTCAAGAGATAGTTTTCTGCGTGGGATACCATATAGTATGTAAATGAGATCCAAGATTCACTAACGAATCTTGGAAAGCTTGCATGAACCATGAGCACCCAGTTATGTTTAAGCCAAGTATTTTAGGCAAAGAATAAGTGGAAGTGGAACGAGAGGCAACGGTGAAATGAGTTCTAACTCATATTTTGGGAACAAGAATTAAGAACTACGGAATTGCGAAGTTAAAAGACGGTCAGGGCACGATCTGATTAAGCACAAGAAAATGAGGCTTAGAAGATCGAAGACTAGATACGCGCATTTAACCTCTTTCTAAGAGTATATCCTTGATCCCTATTGTTCCGTAGAGCTTACTCGCATGCTATCTTTTAAGTATATCCTCTCGGCCCTATCCTCAATCTTAGATCTGTTGCAAACCCCCTAAGGAGTATGACTAGCCTATTTGTGATATATGGTTGGGGTGAAGAAGTTCATCACCAAACTATTTGGGCTTTATGGGATAGGGGTAATAATTGATAGAATTACGAAGAGAACCCATTTTTCCGGTGAAGAGCAAGAGGACCGTATCATGGCTAGCATCTGTTTATCTTCGAGAGATAGTATGGTTGTATGGAGTTTCTTCTAGCATAGTTAGCGCTCGTGACCCAATTTTCACTAGCCAGTTCTGGAACAGTTTGCAAGAAGCAATGGGTACGCGATTGAATCTGAGTACAGCCTATCACCCCCCAGACAGATGGCCAAACCGAAAGGGTAAATAGAGTGCTAGAAGATCTTTTGAGGTTTTGTGTTCTTGACTTCGGTGGTACTTGGGAAGACCACCTTCCTCTTGTAGAGTTTGCTTATAATAATAACTATCAAGCCATCATAGGGATGGCACCGTTTGAAGCTTCGTATGGGAGGTCGTGCAGGCAACCAACATGTTGGGAGGAAGATGACGGATAAGCTTATAATTGAGCCCGAAATGATAAGGGACACATCCGAGAGGGTTGAATTGATTCGAAGACGGATAAAAACGGCCCAAGACAGACAGAAATCCTATGCAGACGAGCGAAGGACAGACTTGGAATTTAAAATTGGAGATATGGTCTTTGTGAAGATTTCTCCTTTGCGAAATATGGTTCGCTGACACCAAGGATCGTAGGACCCTTCCCTACTATAGAAAGAGTTAGGAAGATGGAATTGCCGAGAAGCTGGCCGGAGTGCATAATGTCTTTCATGTCTCGCATCTCCGAAAGTGCCTACATGAGTCCGCTGAGGTGGTTGAACCAAGCATTCTTGAAGACATTGAGGTAGAGAAAGAAGCAACCTTGAGAAGAGCTCTGATTCGTATCTTGGGAACAGAGATCAAGAAGCTAAGGAATCGAGAGGTCAAGTTGGTGAAAGTTCAGTGGGGTGAAGCCGACGAAGATGCAACTTGGGAAACCAAGGAGAAGATGCGTGGGCTTTATCCATTTCTTTTTGAGGGTACATTCTCGATCTCTTTTCCTAATTAGCATATCTTTCTTTTTATCCATGCTTATCTAGTTTATCTTGTTTCGTAAATCTTGTCATGAGAACCTTAGGTAGAAACCCTTTGGATGTAACATGTATTTGAAACATGTTATGCTTGATGATTGCAAGTGGTTGCAAGTGTTTGCACGTGGATACTCGTGGATGCATGATACACATTAGGCACTAAGATCGGCTCACACACTTTCATACCGCATATGCATGAGTGTTTATGCTTATTCATGGATGAAAACTTGTTATGCTATCACGTGGATGTTGCATATGGATGAATGTTATGTGCACTCATGTAGAGATTATAAATTATGTTAGGAATTTGCATACATATGGACTCATTTCACTAACATATTTTGCATTAAGGGGGTTTACTGAATCAGTAACCTCCTTATTTTCGCATTAGATAAGTACATATACACACACCTTTGCATATGATCATACAACATTTAGAACCTTTTAAGGACAATGATTGCTCGTGGATGATGTTTTGAGTAGATGGATGATGGATGGTAGGATACGTTCTTCCTAACATGGAGGGGAGAATGTAACAACCCATATTTTTGAATAACATGTTATAACATAAATGGAGGAAGAATTAAACCGTAAAATCTGAATCAAGGGAAACGGGCTGTGTCATTGCGTTCGTCTTGGAAAAATACGCGAAATAGAGTCCGAGTTTTCAAAAATCGGAGTCCGTATGACCAAGATATGGCCTCGCGAAGTTTCACGAAAAATTCACAAATTAAAGTATACTTAATTAAGTGAAATGGGTTGCGCAGAGAAATATATATATTGATATATATATATATATATATACATATATATATATATAATTGAAAATTAAATAAATAAATATGCAAAAATGTTCAAAACAACGAATTGGGAGAGGGGAATAACCGAACCGGCCGATTTTTGAGGTCGACCCAAGCCTGCTGGGTCGACTAGGGGTTAATCCAGGGTGTTTGGCTGTCAACCCGTGGGCCGATTCTCTCAAATGCAGATTTTGCATTTGAATGGTTCTCATGGTTCTCATGGTTCGGCTTTAATCTAAAGGCCCTAGATGGTTCCTAAACTTGACTTCTTCCCTAAGACATGTTTTGATGGCTTGGATTGAATCTAGGGTTAATCCTATGGCTAATACTATCCTAATCCTCTATAAAAAGACCCCAAACCTAGCCTAAATCACCATTATTCAATCCTACAACTAAACTATGTCAAATTTGTTCCTCTCATAGCCTCCACTCTCATGCTAAAATTCCTAAGCCTATTTCTATGAGAGATTGTGAGCTCATACAATTGCTTTCAAACTTGTATGAGTGTTCTTAGTTTGCATTCAAGTCAAGTTGCAACAAATCTATTTCAAAGCAAGGATTTTTATTGATTTGGCTCAAGGGTTTTCATCTGGAGATTGCATATTTGGGTTTTTGGTGCTTGCATAAGGGCTTCGTCTCAATCTTTATAATAAATATTTATTTGTGTCTTCATAGCATTGTAAGCCCTTTTCTACTTTCTTTCTTTGAACTCTAAAGTTAAATGAATGATGCAAGTTTGGGGTTGATCATTATATGCAAGTTTGGTTGATCATTATATGCAAGTTTGGTTGGTCATTATATGCAAGTTTGGTTGATCATTATATGCAAGTTTGGATGATCATTATGCAAGTTGGTTTAATCATTATGTATGACACATGTTGCTATGTTATGCAAGTTTGGTTTGATCATGTTATCATGTTATGCAAGTTAAACTTGAGGTTTTGAGCATAAAGCTCCAAGCTTTATATTAAAGATTGCATTTTGGCAACATGAAAGTTATCATATCCCTTATGATAACTTGCATGTGAGGCAAAATGCGAACTTCTAGCAACTTCTACATGTCATTTATCACCATGTATCACTCATATGCTAAGTTTGGTTTTATGCATGCTTTTAAAGCCTAATAATGCAATATGCAAGTATATGAACATATGTACATTTCATATGCCACCATGTTAAACTTGTGGCTTCAACACCTTTATGTCATGGTTATGCCAAGTTCCCTATTTTATCCTTTATGCGTTGTTGCGATTATGTAAACGATGGGATTACGTTGGGGTTGGGTAACATAATGACATGAACATGATTTTTGTAACATGACGTGATATGTTAACTTGTAATTATGTTTTGGAAACATAATGGACATGACACTTAGAAAATATGAGTGTGGCCAACTCGAGGTTGGGTTGAGTTTGTAGCATAAATCTACCCGGACCCGCCCGGCTTAACTAGTGGCTACAAACAATAGGACCCAATGTGAGAAGTTGGTCATGTTGTGCTCGAACCCGAGTGTAGTAACCCGCATTTTAGCTGTTGAACAATTTATTTATTTAATTATTAAATATCGATTTATCGATGTCGAGAACGTGAATTAAATAATATTGAATATTTAATTAATAATTATAATATAATAAAATAGAGCTTGAAACGACGCGGCAATTCGCTATTTGGCGATTCAGACTTCAACTGAATGTACATGATTCATTTTAAGCCGGATTTCTATGAAACAAGAAACGTGTGGAGCTGGTGGAGTGTATCTTTCTAGTGGAAGAGAAAAATCGGGATTTCGTCGTGTAGATTTTGAGATATGTCCAAATCAAATTTCAGAAAAGTCGCTGTGGAATTCCTTTATAATTTGCGATGCTTTATTTACGTTATAAAAGGGTTTTCGATATAAACTGAATATCGATAAATCTAAAATCTGAAATATCAAACTGTAAATTCTGATATGATATTCTTGAGCTGTATGGTATGCCACTGTGAATATAGATGAAAATAATTAATTTTAAACAATTAATTTAATAATATTTAAATATATTTATATATTTAAAAGGGCTATTTAGGAGTTTAAAAATAGCCACTTTTGCAAACGAAGCCGGAATTTGACGAAACCAGTTTTGTTGGATCCGCAATATCAAATAGTGGTTAGGTTTCCAGTTTCGTGATTTTTAGAGTCACTGTGTGGCCGTACGGATTTTTAGAGTGTAAAACAGTCAGTATTTTGACAGTTAAAAATACGCTGTGTGAGCATACGGAGTCGGAATTCGACGAAACCAGTTTCGTTGGGACCGTAATGTCAAATTATATCAGCTTGTCAGTTTTCATGATTTTTAGGCGTCGTATGTGTTCGCAGTGATTTTTAGAAGACTGAATCGAATATAATAATAATAAAAATAAAATATCTAGATATTTTATCCCATTATAAATACCCCCCTTTAACCCCTTAAAACCTAAAACACTTCATTTCAGAAGTCAACGAAGCAAGAAAATGCGTCGTTCCCTCTTTTTCATCCTCACAGTAAAATCCACTTCAAAGAAAAAATCATAACAACTCAAAAATAAATCCTTAAATCTTGAAACCAAGTTTGTTGGGATCGTCGGAGGCTGGGCTTGGATTCTATGTGAGAAAAGGGGGGTGCGATTCCAGTCGTGTTCGTTGGAATTTGAAACCGTAAACCTAGGGTTACGGGTTTGGAAACATTGAGGCATCGATTCGCGATTGGGAGTGGATAGCTGGATTCAGCGTTGAAATCTGCACCTGGTGCTAAACTTTTGAGTGATTCGATGGTCATGGGGGTCGCAAGTTTTTCCCAGGATAAAGTCGAGTTCGACTTTAACTTTTTCGAACCATTTGAAATGGGGATGGAGCTCGTAAGAAAGTGTAGAGGAGGAGATTTGTATGATTTGTTTGAGTTTTAAATGATGTATGGGAGGGGATATGTCAGCGGGAAGTCACGGCTATGGTGTTGGACGAGAGCTGAAGTCGGAGATTTCTAGGAGGGTGCGAGTTCAATTCTTTGGGTATGGGGATGGACGGTTGGTGAAGAGAAGTTTAGTGATGAAATGGAGGATGTAATGGCAATGGAAGTTTTCGGTGATGGCTGTTGTGTTAGAGCAGACATCGAACTAGGATTTTGAGGAAGACAGGGCACTTTCGGTTTGGGTATTTAATAGTTGATGGGCCAATTAAAAGTGGTAAGGCCCAAGAAGAAATGAGTAAATATAATTTACTTTCAATTGTGTATATAAACTTGTTTTTATCATAACGTATTCATACGATGTCAGATTAACGAACGGTCAGATCCAACAGGATCGTATGAACGAGGGAAACATTCGGGAACTGACCGGGGGTAGAGTGGAGCTCATATGAATTTATGGCGAAATAAATTGTTCGACTGAATCAGTGAACGCAAACCGATATTTATCGGTTAAAGCGCAAATGTGAGTAAAAACTCACTAACTCTCCTCAAATTTATATTTTTAATATAAATTGTATTTTATTTCTGTATATGACTGCTAGTTATGTACTGTTAATTTGGACTGTTAAGTTGTATTGTTAAATTGGACTGTAGATTGGACTGTTAAATAATTGATTGAAAACAGTATGGATATATATATATATACATATATATATATCGTTATTAAACGGTGATTTTGTTATCAGTGTATTTCATTAGAAATGCAAGTGATGTTATATACGTTGTTTAACATCAGTGGATGCAGGGAAACAGGTTGGAGGAATCCGACTGGATTCCTCAACATTTATTTTACTGTTATTTGTATATTGTGATATATACTGTGATATATAATCTGTTGTCGATTGTATATGTTTGGATGATATTGATCATTGACAGTTGGTTGTTTTAAAAACAATAGAAAACACTGAAATTGTAGAAAAGGGGATTTTCAATATTTATATTGAAAATGAATCTATTTATAAAATCGAAGGATTTTATAAAAGGATATTTATTTAGAAATAAATAAATAAAATAAAGGAATGTTTATTTAGATTAAATAAATAGAATAAAGGATATTTAATTAGGGATTAAATAATTAGAATTATAAAGGAAAATCTATTTAGGAAAATAAATAGATTATACAAAAGGAAATCTATTTAGGAAATAAATAGAAGTTAAAATAAATAGAAATAAAAGAAAAGTTAGTTAGTCAGATATAAATATTCGAATCAAGTTAGTTAAGTGGTCAAACCAAGCTAGTCGAACCAAACTAGTCAAGCTAGTCGAACCCAACCGAGTCAAAATGGTCGAGTCGAACCAATCGAGCCCAAATGGTCGAGTCGAACAAATCGAGCCAAATGGTCGAGTCGAACCAATCGAGTCAAGATGGTCGAGTCAAACCAATCGAGTCAAGCTGGTCAAGTTAGTCGAACCTGGTCAGTACAACCAAGCTGGTCAAGTTAGTCGAACGTGGTCAGTCGAGTCGAGTAAATCAAACTTAGTTAATCGAAAGGAGTTTATCGATTTAGTTAATCGATAGGAGTTAATTGATTTAGTAAATCGAGATGAGTTAATCGGTTTTAATGGATCGAGAGGAGTTAGTCGAATATGGTATTCGAACCAAATGGTCAAACCAAGTGGTCGAACCAAGTAGTCAAGCCAGTGGTCAAACCAAATGGGTCAGGTTAGCCAATCATGGTCAGTCAAACCAAATGGGTCAGGTTAGCCAAACCTGGTCAGTTAAACCAAATGGGTCAGGTTAGTCAAACCTGGTCGGTCGAACCAAGTAAGTCGAGTCAAGTTAGTCGAGCCTAGTTAATCGAATCGAATTGGTCGAACCAAGTAAGTCGAGTTAGTTGAGTCAAGTTAAGTTAGTCGAGTTAAGTTCGTCGAGTTAAATAAATCGATGTTAGTTTCATCGAATGGAGTTATCGATGTTAGTTTCATCGAATGGAGTTATCGATGTTAGTTTCATCGAAAGGAGTTATCGATGTTAGTTTCATCGAAAGGAATTATCGATGTTAGTTTCATCGAAAGGAGTTATCCATGTTAGTTTGATCGAATGGAGTTATCGATGTTAGTTTCATCGAAGGGAGTTATCGATTATAGTTTAATCGAAGTGAGATTTTCAAATATGAGATATTTGAAAAGGAAGAGTTATCGAATATTAGTTATTCGAAGAGAGATTATCGAATATCGTTTATTCGAGAAGAAGTTTATCGAATATAGGTTATTCGAAGAAGAGTTAATCAGATAGAGATTTCTCGAAGAGAGTTTCGACAAATTCGATTATATCGAATTCGGGAAAGTACTTATACTTTCCAGTGTTTAAATAGAGATTTATTTATTTATAAATAAATAAGTGTTAGGTTAATTATTCACTAATAAGAATAGAAGTTATAATTAATGTTAGATAATTCGAAAGTAGGGATTATAACGTTATCGTTATAACCAATGTTTTAAATATAGAAGTGGACTAGTAAAATTGAATCCGAGAAAGGCGTAAAGAAGTTGTTAAAGATTAAAAGATAAACTTTGACCATTTCGAAGTTATAACGTTGTTCAGTTAAGGTCTGAGAGGTAATTATACCCCAACTTGAGTGACTTCCTTCTTAACTAAGAAATGGTAAGGTTTGATCGTAAAGGAGTTTTGGAAATGTTTTCCAAACGAGAATCAGAAATGTTTTCTGATAAAAGAAAATAAGAATTTAGAATATAGGGAAACAGGAGATAAGTAAATAAATGAACTAAAGAGATTCATGTTAAATGATGTTTGTTCGATATAATTTCCATCTGGAAATAATATCGTTGTTTGCACACTTGTTTTTCTTTGATGGTTAAATCACAGACTATCGAAGTTTTGACCATTTTAACGTTGTTAATATGGATAGACCGGTTGGATTATTATCCGAAGAACCACTCTGTATTGGCATAAGCGTCGAAAATCATGTATGCCAAAGAAAATTGAAGACGGAGTAAAATGCAAGGGCTATCCTGTTTACAGAATAGCGCCTTCGGTTTGTCCAGTCCCAGGACAACTTGTATGGACGAAAGTCTGACAGAGTATATCTAATGGATCGCGTAAGTTGATCTGTTCAAACGTATTCACGTTTGGTGGCGGAGGAATACATTTCTCTAAGCTGTATACCCGTGTTATTTTTGGATCAGTCAATTTGTGATTTGGCGGGTATGACGATGTGACATTTTAATTAAATGAAGATGGATGTCTGACAGAGTATTTCCAGACAATCACGTACATTGATTTCTCCAACCGTACCAAGAGTGGAAGCGGAGAAGGAAACTTCTTTTAGCTAACACATAATGTATTGTTGAGGACGTCAATCGGTGATTGGATGGATTTGACAATGTGGCATTCGAAGTGAATCTATTGTGGTGATAAAGCGTTAGCTTCTAGCCTCACATCCGGTAAATGACAGAAATCGGGCAGGCAGCATGGCTAAGTCGGTCGCACCGAAGTAGGGTGTATAATCACCTATCTAGAGAATATTCATTTGTTTCTAAAATCTATCAATGTTGTCCCATATATATACGGGAACGGTTGCTGATCCCAACCGTTGGTGATGTACATTCGATACACTCAAGCGAAATGAGTGGTCGGTCATGTGTGGCTGAGTTACAAGATGTTCTTGTTGAACTCCAGTGTATCGTTCCTAGAGTACACTGATCGAGAGGTGGTCCCATACCTTGTCATAGTTGGAAATCCAATCATCCAATACGTGCTTGCGATTTTGATTGTATACTATATATGTAGTAACGTGAGATGCAAGCGTTTCTGCTAGATTGATATTTATTTGTACTTAGACATTATTATAATATCAGAATGATATTGCTTTGAAAAGTTATTTGGATTCTCATAAGGGAAAAACCCGTTCCGTATGCACGGCGTGGTCTTATGGGATATCATATACCTGTTTAAATGATTTGAGTTTATTCACACCAGTCCCATGACTGACCCGGAGTTTATTTTGTTGTTTTCCCTAAACTCTTGGGTGCCTAAATTTGTATGGGCAGTCAAGTAGTTGGGATTTTACAGATACACTTGGAGAGCTTGGAGCAGGAGGCTTCAGGATTCTATAGCTATTATTATTTCCGCTGTTGTTGTAAGTGTTGTACTCTGATAAGTGTTATTGTATACATATACTGATGTTATTTCAAAGATATGTTATGTTATATTTTATTCGTTCCGCTGTGAGATTCGTGTTTACTCTGATGATGATGTTCTTCTCCTTCTTCTATTCTATAAGTTCTATCTTATCTATTCTCACCTTCTAATTTCTTTCATTAATTACCGGGATTTTTCGATGTTTTGGTTATCGACGTCGAGCTTACGTCGATAACCAAAGTCGCCGAAAATCCGGGTCACTACACCGAGGTTAGACCTAGTTGTGGTGTAAAGCTACCCGGACCCGCCCGGCTTAACTAGTAACCACAACAAAGTCTAATGTGAGAGGTTAAAGCGCATTAAGTTAATTAATGCCTCCTGATTAGGGTTAAGTCATGGTCCACTTAATACTTAACCAATTCGGGCTTTATGGATTAATCGAGGTTAAGTCAGGAGCCTTGGGTACTCTTAACCGATTTAATCCATGTTTGGATCGGGTTAACCACATTTAACCCATTAAGAAACCCTAGTTGCGTGGTCCTTTTCAGCAGTAACCTTCTAGGTAGTATCATAAGACCCTAGGACTAGGCTAGGATGGGGCACGATTACTGGGCTGATTGTAAGAGACCAAAAGAGACGGCTGAATGATGCCCCGGTTGTTCAGGCGGACCATGGTCGTGCACATCAAGTCCGGAGTTGAACACGGGCAACGGTAGGTGTAACGACCCATATTTTTGACCGTTTAAAATCGACAATAAGCCACCTCATGTCGACCAAACAAATCGCAAATGCAGGTAGTTATTGGGAAAGAAGGAAAAGAAAGAAAGAAGAGAAAACAATAACAAAATCTCACAGCGGAAGGACAATATATAATAACCAAATAGCAGTTAAAAGCAGTTGAAATGTATCCTGTAGTTATAACATTCAATGATTATCAGAGTTACATATACATACGGATATACATAATAAGCAGCGGAAATAAATGCAGTGGTTAAACCATACTCATAATAGATATATACGCCAAACTTCGTCTTCATCCTCCAAGGCAAGGAAATCTTCGCTAACCGCAACATCTGCTGACCCGAGCGTATTGCATAAAAAGAAAACACAACAAACACTCGGATCAGCACTAAATCATTCTCATATTAGTCAAATTAAAAGACAAAATAACCTAAGTGCCATGGGTGCAGTAACTCAAGAGATGTTACGGGATTTTTCCATCTCTCGAGGATCCGTTAAACTAATATCTATATAATAATACGCTATTATTATAATGTCTATTCAGTAAAGTATAAATACTGAAAATAGCGTAAGCGGGATTACCATATTACCCTTACGCCGTTTATAGGCATCACAGTCTATACAGTACCGTAAATTCACCGTACTGGTGTTATCAGAGGGTACTCCATAGAAAGCAACACTAAATCAAAATCGTATGGGCTCGTATAGGATAAATATGACAAGGCACTCGAGGCAATGCCCAGGGTAGGATTCTACCAATTGCACTCCCGGACCGGTGGTAACGCATAGCAGCCACTACCGCCCACCTCGGATCACACTCCCAAAGTCGTAATTGGGCCCAAATCATCATCGTCATCATAGTCATAGAAATATTATCGAAGAAGTGTGTCCGATCAAAGGTGCTACCTCAGTTAGTCACGGTATAGCTCCTGTTTTAGTCATTTCATTTCTGACCCGAAGGTCAGGGCCATTTCGTCCTCGCTCATCTTCTTCGATTCAATAATCGCCTCCAAGTCATCATGCTAAATCTGGATACGTCATAACGTTCACAGTTGTCAAAGTGGTATCGACACTGACAGAGAGTATGCCTTATGTCGACTCCGGTCTCTTTAACAACCAACGCTTACAAATTTCACATCGGTTGGTTCTTTTACATTCACAAAGATTCGTTTCATATCAAAATATCATATTTGTTTCGAACCAAATCTATATCCAAACAAATAAAATTCCATATCGACATATCATAATCATACCCAACCCGATTATATCCTAAAACTAGAATATATTTCATATCATTATATTATAATCATATAATGTTTCAAAAAAAAACGACTTATACTCAAATAGAATATATTTTATCCCAATGATTTCAAATTCTCACGTATTCTTATCTCGACTCCATTTGAGCCAATGGTTTAAATCCAACATTTTCCATTCGGAAGGAATTTACTATTCATAAATACTTTTAAAAATAAATGATTATAAGAAAATCTTTATATAAATTAAATATATATATAATATAATAATTAAAAATAAATAAGATGATTTAAATATTATTTACATACACAAAATAAGGTTTATTAAATAGTTTGAATACTAAAATATAAAGGAAACCTTATTTAAAACACAATAATTTGTCGGTTAAAAGTTTGAAATTAAAATTTTGAAAGAAAGGAATAGTTTATTTTGAAATCAAGCAAGGTACGAAAAAAATATATATATAGATAAATTTTAAACCAAATTTCTTTCTTCCTTCCGAATTTCCAATACATGAATCAATATCCCAGTTTCAATGGAGTTCATTCAGTTCCATTTCTCATTTTCAAACATCGTTCAACAACCTCCCAATTTAAGGATTCAACCCATATTCAAACTGAGTTAAAACAACTCATAATACCCTCGATTTCCATTTTCCCCAAAATTAAATTCCATAAGAATTTATTACCTTAAATCCACACCCTTAAATCTGAAATTTTGAAAATCATGTTCAAATCCCAATTTAAGAATTCCCACTTTGTTATGGAAAAATTTCCTTAACCCTTTTTAATAAACATCCCAAGTTCAGAATCATTAAAGGAGTGAATTTATCGAGTATCATCACATCCTTGAAAATTCTATCAAATAAATTTTCAAATATAAAAAAAAATCATTTAACCAACCGATGTCTGTATATAATTGTCTATCAAATGTCCAAGTGATTTTTTTTTTAATTTCTCGATATTTCGGGAATGGATCTATCATTTCAATCCAAATCAGGGTCACAGAGATTTATCATTTCACACTGTGTTCTTAGTTTATTTAATCGATAGATTCCGGGTTCATTGGATGCCCGTAACATCAAGGGTAAATGGGATTTATCGTCAAAAATCAACATGCATTACAATATACTGAATTACAGAGCATTTAAAAATGTCACTATAGATTCAGTAATAAATTTCAACCAACATCCATCACAACAATTTCATTCAACTAATCCATAATTAACTGTTCAGGATAACAAGGGTTCGAATTCAACTAGAGACTCAAATTAAATGAAATAACAAATCATTTACTTAGATTGCATGTTAACCCACTTGCATGTTAAATTTAAACCACACATCAACAATCCAACACAACCATGCAACCAAACTTACTTCATAATTTAGTTCAATAAATATGGGAATAATTCAGTATTTCGTGAGTGAGAAAATCACTCACCTTTGCATCCATAGTTGATCGAACGCCCAACTAAGGGCCAAAATTTAACAGTCACCAAATGCAGCCCGGTTAGTGCCAAAACGTCCGCAATTCCGCCACGATCCCAATGCAACAAACCGCGTCCAAATCCGAGTTAGAACGAGAAAGTTATGAAGGTTTTTCTATTTGAAATTTGAAATTATAAAAATTAAGAATTAAATCCCTTACCCAATAGTTAGATGCCACGTCAGCATCTTCTACATCCGCTCCCGCTCATTTTCTTTATGCGTGCGTTACTGTAGCCGAACCAACCCATCCACGACCGTACTTTGACCAAGGAATTCGACCGCCTCTGACCACTAGAAGGCACAAGACCACCGGCGTTCGGACCTGCTCCTCGAGGCGCGTCTACCTGTGTCAGTCCCCTCCTCTCCGGTGGACCCCTTCGCCTCCGCCAAGTCAGAACACGAAACGGGTTTTAAACCCTAAAACACCAAATTCCGGCACTACGCTGAGCAATAGGACCTCCGACAAACTTCATTTCACTCGTATGGATGGTAGCTACAATACCCAGATCCCAATTTCTTTGATTAACCTCGAAATCAAAAATCCCCAATTCGAGCTTTAGGTTTACGAAAACTAGGGGTTTGACCGTTGATTTCTGATCAAACCAGTTACTACATGCGACTATTAGTGGTAGATCTGAGTTCTACAGGTTGAAAGCTTCGATTTGATATATTATAGTCTATGCTTTGAAGAGATTTGAATTTCGAAGCTTGGATTTTTATTTCTAGGGTTTTGAAAATATTGATTTCTGCCATTGAAGATAAAAATCGACAGATAGAAAAGTATATGTGAATGAGAAGTGAGATGGTGAGGTGGATATAGAATTCTATTTATATATAAAGAAGGCCCAAACACTAGAAATACCCAATTATCCATTTACATTGATCTCATTCACATTTTCTCTCGTACGAACAAACGGTAAGTCGAATTGTAACGCAAATTGAAATCCTATAATAATTCACTGATCCGGTTCCGATGGCGCCTGTTTCGTCGAATTCCGAGACAGTCGCCAAAACAGTTAAATTTCTCCGTTAATTAATTAATTAATTAATATTCAATTATTTGATTAACCGTTTTAAATTCAAATTAAATATTCATTGAATTCAAATTTAAATCAAATTATAACTTAAATAAATTTCTACAAATAAGTTTCACACATTTCCAAATCATAATTTGATTATTTGAATCCTGATTGAAATTTCAGTTATAAATTAACGACTTAAAATTCCACCATTAAATCAATTAAAGTTGGATTCCCATTTTAAATTAACTCTCTCACATTAATTTAATTATTTAAATATTCAATTTCAAATTACTGCTTTTCAAAACTAAATTTGAAAAATATATTTACTCAATTTAAACAATCATCATCATTAAAAATTAACACAAATTTGATTTTCCCTATATATTCCAATTTATTTATTTTAAATTGAAATTTAAATATACTGAAAATTATGGGACGTTACATTCTCCCCCACTTAAAATCTTTTCGTCCTCGAAAAGAGAGCGATATAATGTATTAAACAAGTCATACTTCCAAATCCATACTTATAAAATAACAGTTATAAAATAAGTATATAGTTATAAAACCTCATAAATTTTCTAACTCCTGAAATCACGAAAAATCTCGGCAGCATCTCCTTTGTACGGAGAGGTCCGGAAATCACCACATATATAAAATCCCAATATACATCTCATCATTCGATGAGGCATCCCAAAAATGGGGAAAAACAAAATATAAACCACCAAAATTTTGTAACACAGTCACGTACCTTCTTTAGCGTTTATTTGCATTTTTATTACCTTAGCATTTAACGCTTTGTGCAAGCGAGCTTCGAAGCGTAGCGCACACTCCTTACACCTGTTACAACTCGCATACACATGAGATTCAAGCATATATACAATATATATAAAAAAAAGACATATGCAACTTACACAACATACATTAATCATTTTAATCCCAAAACCAATATATCTATGGCTAGCTGGCAAACAAAATGAAGTTTATCACCCATTAAATGTTGGAATTTGACTAGAACTCACAAGGTAAAAGTTGTAGCATTTCTTTTAATCTTTCCAAATTGTCCGGATTCATCGAATTCCGACCATTTGTTCAAAAGTTATGACTGTTTTGATAAAACTGAACGCTTCAGCCCGTACCCTGAATATGCAGGTCTGAAATGATCTATCCACTTTTTAGCCCTCTAAACATCAGAATTTGACTCAACATATTAAGAGAAAGTTTTAGTTCAGATCTTGGCCTTTCCGAATTGTACTCGTACATCAAAATTCGACGTTCTGTTAGAGAGTTATGGCCAAAACAATATAGGTATACACTTCAGATTTTCTTATTTTCTGCGCATACCACTTCGACTAGTTCTTGCATTTCAGCTTAGTAAACAAAGGAATTCGATATGGCTTTATAAACGAAAGTTTAGCTCGGTTTCTAAGGTTTCCGAAAAGTCCGGAATCGTCAGATTCCGATCATCCCATCAAAAGTTGTGGTCACTTTAGCTTCAGCTTATCGACTATTTCAGATTTACATAAACATTGGATTATTTCTATTCGAAATTTCAACATTTTCGATTTCAATATTTTTGAAAATCCTTAACATTTAACTTTGTTATCGCTTCTTTATTCAAGAATTTGATCCATATTCAATTTCTTACTTAATTTCGATATTTCTTCTATTCAATTTCCGGTTTCACTTCAAGTGTTATATTCCGATTAGAACTTGAATTCACCTAAAAATTTCTAACGAAATTGATTATCCTAGACCCTTAACTCCTTAGCATGAATCCATTTGCCAACTCATTGGCATCAGTTTCCATTACCAATGGTTTCCTTTCAAAAGTGGATTTTAAAATTCACCTTCATGTCTATTTAGTTCAACCAAAATTTTCCTTTAAATGTGGATTCGTTTGAGCTGGGTTTCCACCTTCGGATTTCCACCTTAGCACCCTTGACCTCTAGATGTGGTTATCACTTATTGATGCCATGATTTACCCTTAAATTATTCGTATAAATCAAATTATTCCAACCCAGATTAAATTCTATTCTTATATCTCATTTCAGTATTTCAAATTCTCAAATTAGAATTCGTTTTACTTCATTATCTTATTCCAAATAAGCCAAATTATATATTTACTTTACATTCTCTTGTTTTGGCCTTTCCCTTCATTCATTTAACCCTCCCCTTATTCTCTTAGTCCATTTCATTCCAAATTGAACCTTATTCTATTTACAGAATATATTTATTCACTCACAAATCATGGTTTGAATTAAGGACTCAAGTTTATACTTAGATTTATATCCGATATATTGTTCAAATGAGATTTTACCCCATTTAGATTTCCTATGCCTTGATTTCACATATATACTAATTTAACAATTTTTTTCCTTCTTCTCGACTACCTCACTTATTTATTAATTGGCCAAGGCATAGGCTATTGCCAATTTACTAACACAACAAACTTATTCCAATTTATTTTAGTCGAATTCAATTAAATTTGGTTTTACTTAACTTTGGTTTCCTCCAGCACTCTTATTGACCAACGTAATATTTAAGTTTATTTCATGGTTTCAAAGTCCAATTTCAATGGCTCGAGTAACTTAAGTTCTTAAGTTATTGTCAATAGTTAAGGTGATTTCAAAGGCTAAAAAAAAAATCAAATGAATCGAGTTATTTTAGATTTTTCTCTAACACTTCCATCAATCAAACATATAATTTCTTTAACTTGTTATCGTCCATGCTTAAGCATTTAAATGACCACATCTTTTCTTATAATACTTAAGTTCGTTACATGATTTTAATCGAGTTAATTTAGCATCCAGTCAATGGTATTAGTTAAGATGAACCTAAATACCTTGATTCCGGGTTTAAACCAAGTTTAAAATAATCTAAGTACTTATACTATTTTATAGAAAAACCTGCCATAAATTTTAAATCCAAATCTTTAATTACCAAAAGAACAAAGAAAATTTGAACCTCGAGTAAAATTCGAATTCAACCTTTAAAGAACATACACAAATACTTTATATAAAATCTATACCATATGGAATTTAAATTCAAAATCTTCTGTCAACTCACTAAAATCATCGGGTGTTCTCCCCCACTTAGACTCTTCAAAATAACATCGGTAATGCGTGCACTCATTACCGAAGTCATTTCCAAAGTCTAAGTGGAGATTTCACACTTATATCTTAAATATCCTTTTTGAAACTATTTCCAAAACTATTCCTTATAATACAATGTTATTTCAACTTTGGCAAAACTATTTCAAAATACCCAGGATCAAGGTTTCAGTTCATTTCTATTTTAATCGCAAATCGTTTCACCGAATGATACTTAAGAGTATCATTTCATTTCTAATATTTTCTTAAACCATATAATTCCCTTATTAGATTTATTAACTAATCACCCATAATAGGTGATAACTAAATATTACCACCTACTAAAACGGATATAAATATATATGATTGAACCAATAATATAGCTGATATATTTTAAAAAATATAGCTGAAAACCATATTATGTCGATCATTCTATTCGATTATTTAGAGGTTCCTATCGATTCTATGGCGTCCCAAATATCGACCAGAATCCATAAATATTCAACAGAACAAATCAACATGATGTAAAGCAATTTACAACCAAATACAAGTACGCTCTCTCATATCACTCAAACTCATTCTAGGGCGTTCCTAGCCCCATCTCTAATGAGTTGATTCCCAAACAGAGCCAAGGTTATCGCTAACCATTGCTCTGATACCAACTGTAACGACCCATATTTTTGACCGTTTAAAATCGACAATAAGCCACCTCATGTCGACCAAACAAATCGAAAATGCAGGTAGTTATTGGGAAAGAAGGAAAAGAAAGAAAGAAGAGAAAACAATAACAAAATCTCACAGCGGAAGGACAATATATGATAACCAAATAGCAGTTAAAAGCAGTTGAAATGTATCCTATAGTTATAACATTCAATGATTATCAGAGTTACATATACATACGGATATACATAATAAGCAGCGGAAATAAATGCAGTGGTTAAACCATACTCATAATAGATATATACGCCAAACTTCGTCTTCATCCTCCAAGGCAAGGAAATCTTCGCTAACTGCAACATCTGCTGACCCGAGCATATTGCATAAAAAGAAAACACAACAAACACTCGGATCAGCACTAAATCATTCTCATATTAGTCAAATTAAAAGAAAAAATAACCTTAGTGCCATGGGTGCAGTAACTCAAGAGATGTTACGGGATTTTTCCATCTCTCGAGGATCCGTTAAACTAATATCTATATAATAATACGCTATTATTATAATGTCTATTCAGTAAAGTATAAATACTGAAAATAGCGTAAGCGGGATTACCATATTACCCTTACGCCGTTTATAGGCATCACAGTCTATACAGTACCGTAAATTCACCGTACTGGTGTTATCAGAGGGTACTCCATAGAAAGCAACACTAAATCAAAATCGTATGGGCTCGTATAGGATAAATATGACAAGGCACTCGAGGCAACGCCCAGGGTAGGATTCTACCAATTGCACTCCCGGACCGGTGGTAACGCATAGCAGCCACTACCGCCCACCTCGGATCACACTCCCAAAGTCGTAATTGGGCCCAAATCATCATCATCATCATAGTCATAGAAATATTATCGAAGAAGTGTGTCCGATCAAAGGTGCTACCTCAGTTAGTCACGGTATAGCTCCTGTTTTAGTCATTTCAATTCTGACCCGAAGGTCAGGGCCATTTCGTCCTCGCTCATCTTCTTCGATTCAATAATCGCCTCCAAGTCATCATGCTAAATCTGGATACGTCATAACGTTCACAGTTGTCAAAGTGGTATCGACACTGACAGAGAGTATGCCTTATGTCGACTCTGGTCTCTTTAACAACCAACGCTTACAAATTTCACATCGGTTGGTTCTTTTACATTCACAAAGATTCGTTTCATATCAAAATATCATATTTGTTTCGAACCAAATCTATATCCAAACAAATAAAATTCCATATCGACATATCATAATCATACCCAACCCGATTATATCCTAAAACTAGAATATATTTCATATCATTATATTATAATCATATAATGTTTCAAAAAAAAAAACGACTTATACTCAAATAGAATATATTTTATCCCAATGATTTCAAATTCTCACGTATTCTTATCTCGACTCCATTTGAGCCAATGGTTTAAATCCAACATTTTCCATTCGGAAGGAATTTACTATTCATAAATACTTTTAAAAATAAATGATTATAAGAAAATCTTTATATAAATTAAATAAAAATATATATATATAATATAATAATTAAAAATAAATAAGATGATTTAAATATTATGTACATACACAAAATAAGGTTTATTAAATAGTTTGAATACTAAAATATAAAGGAAACCTTATTTAAAACACAATAATTTGTCGGTTAAAAGTTTGAAATTAAAATTTTGAAAGAAAGGAATAGTTTATTTTGAAATCAAGCAAGGTATGAAAAATATATATATATATATATATATATATATATATATATAGATAAATTTTAAACCAAATTTCTTTCTTCCTTCCGAATTTCCAATACATGAATCTATATCCCAGTTTCAATGGAGTTCATTCAGTTCCATTTCTCATTTTCAAACATCGTTCAACAACCTCCCAATTTAAGGATTCAACCCATATTCAAACTGAGTTAAAACAACTCATAATACCCTCGATTTCCATTTTCCCCAAAATTAAATTCCATAAGAATTTATTACCTTAAATCCACACCCTTAAATCTGAAATTTTGAAAATCATGTTCAAATCCCAATTTAAGAATTCCAACTTTGTTATGGAAAAATTTCCTTAACCCTTTTAAATAAACATCCCAAGTTCAGAATCATTAAAGGAGTGAATTTATCGAGTATCGTCACATCCTTGAAAATTCTATCAAATAAATTTTCAAATATTAAAAAAAAATCATTTAACCAACCGATGTCTGTACATAATTGTCTATCAAATGTCCAAGTGAATTTTTTTTATTTTTTATTTTATTTAATTTCTCGATATTTCGGGAATGGATCTATCATTTCAATCCAAATCAGGGTCACAGAGATTTATCATTTCACTCTGTGTTCTTAGTTTATTTTATCGATAGATCCCGGGTTCATTGGATGCCCGTAACATCAAGGGTAAATGGGATTTATCGTCAAAAATCAACATGCATTACAATATACTGAATTACAGAGCATTTAAAAATGTCACTATAGATTCAGTAATAAATTTCAACCAACATCCATCACAACAATTTCATTCAACTAATCCAGCATTAACTGTTCAGGATAACAAGGGTTCGAATACAACTAGAGACTCAAATTAAATGAAATAACAAATCATTTACTTAGATTGCATGTTAACCCACTTGCATGTTAAATTTAAACCACACATCAACAATCCAACACAACCATGAAACCAAACTTACTTCATAATTTAATCCAATAAATATGGGAATAATTCAGTATTTCGTGAGTGAGAAAATCACTCACCTTTGCGTCCATAGTTGATCGAACGCCCAACTAAGGGCCAAAATTTGACAGTCACCAAATGCAGCCCGGTTAGTGCCAAAACGTCCGCAATTCCGCCACGATCCCAATGCAACAAACCGCGTCCAAATCCGAGTTAGAACGAGAAAGTTATGAAGGTTTTTCTATTTGAAATTTGAAATTATAAAAATTAAGAATTAAATCCCTTACCCAATAGTTAGATGCCACGTCAGCATCTTCTACATCCGCTCCCGCTCATTTTCTTTATGCGTGCGTTACTGTAGCCGAACCAACCCATCCACGACCGTACTTTGACCAAGGAATTCGACCGCCTCTGACCACTAGAAGGCACAAGACCACCGGCGTTCGGACCTGCTCCTCGAGGCGCGTCTACCTGTGTCAGTCCCCTCCTCTCCGGTGGACCCCTTCGCCTCCGCCAAGTCAGAACACGAAACGGGTTTTAAACCCTAAAACACCAAATTCCGGCACTACGCTGAGCAATAGGACCTCCGACAAACTTCATTTCACTCGTATGGATGGTAGCTACAATACCCAGATCCCAATTTCTTTGATTAACCTCGAAATCAAAAATCCCCAATTCGAGCTTTAGGTTTACGAAAACTAGGGGTTTGACCGTTGATTTCTGATCAAACCAGTTACTGCATGCGACTATTAGTGGTAGATCTGAGTTCTACAGGTTGAAAGCTTCGATTTGATATATTATACTCTATGCTTTGAAGAGATTTGAATTTCAAAGCTTGGATTTTTATTTCTAGGGTTTTGAAAATATTGATTTCTGCCATTGAAGATAAAAATCGACAGATAGAAAAGTATACATGAATGAGAAGTGAGATGGTGAGGTGGATATAGAATTCTATTTATATATAAAGAAGGCCCAAACACTAGAAATACCCAATTATCCATTTACATTGATCTCGTTCACATTTTCTCTCGTACGAACAAACGGTAAGTCGAATTGTAACGCAAATTGAAATCCTATAATAATTCACTGATCCAGTTCCGATGGCGCCAGTTCCGTCGAATTCCGAGACAGTCGCCAAAACAGTTAAATTTCACCGTTAATTAATTAATTAATTATTCAATTATTCGATTAACCGTTTTAAATTCAAATTAAATATTCATTGAATTCAAATTTAAATCAAATTATAACTTAAATAAATTTCTACAAATAAGTTTCACACATTTCCAAATCATAATTTGATTATTTGAATCCTGATTGAAATTTCAGTTATAAATTAACGACTTAAAATTCCACCATTAAATCAATTAAAGTTGGATTCCCTTTTTAAATCAACTCTCTCACATTAATTTAATTATTTAAATATTCAATTTCAAATTACTGCTTTTCAAAACTAAATTTGAAAAATATATTTACTCAATTTAAACAATCATCATCATTAAAAATTAACACAAATTTGATTTTCCCTATATATTCCAATTTATTTATTTTAAATTGAAATTTAAATATACTGAAAATTATGGCACGTTACAGTAGGTTTGGACTGTGCATCATGGTATGGTGTCAAGAGGGTTACACCATAGGGCCTGATACACCCTAGGGTGGACCCTGCACAGTCAACTACATTACATGATTAAGCCGCATGACACCGACACTTGACGAGTTAGGCTTATAGGGAGCCGATCGACTAGACCGAGTAGTTGGACCTTGATTTAGGTCATCTCATGATGTTGGGCCAAGCTTGGGCCAAGAGATCAATTCTTGTTTTTACTTGACATGTTAGAATGCTAGTACACCCGTGGTGCAAAACTTAACCTTAATTATGCGATGACACCTTTATCTATCTTGTTAGTTAATCATCATGCCAGTATGTTGTTATCCTTATGTTCATCTCAGCTTCTCATGCCAGTTAACTTTACTAGTTCATAGACAGATAGTAGTAGGGCTTACCAGTCTTTTTGACTGACCTGTTTTTTTTCGCCTCTTTTCTTCCGTTCCCCCCCCTCAGGTCCTCAGGGTGGGAACATTGGAGCTTAGCTTGGATCTTTCTAGCTTGCTTACTGGATTTGCTCATGTACGGGTTTGGACATTAAGCTAGCTATGGTTTATCACTTCACTTTGGGGATAGTACTTTATGTATTTCAGTTTTTCAGTTTATGCTTTTATCTAGACTTTGTTTGTTGGAAAATAATGACTAAGTACTTTATTGTAACTTAACTGTGGTTTTGGAAATGCAAGTTTTATCCTCTGCTTTACTACTCTGTTTTACTTATATGTTCTGTCTTGTGATATCTGCATGCATGTTTACCTTGTTTAAACGCCCCTCCAAAGCTAGTGTCCTTGCAAGAGTGGCATTGGCGGAGGTGGGGTGTTACAGCGGTGGTCGGCGCCGAGGGGGGTCTCCCTCTCGATCGTCCCTCTCTCTTTTTCTTTTTCTTTTTTTTTTGTTTGTTTAAATCGAACTGAAGAAAGAAAAGAAAAAGGGGGGGCCAGAACGGGTTAAGGGGATGAAGGGTTGACCCCCTTTTTATTATTTTATAATTTAATTTTAATTTATATTCTCATAAAGTAACTTTTTCTATCGACTTCTAAATCGTACCCACCGCCTGTCGTCCATAGCATTTTACCCTCATTCCGAACACAATGGGATATGTATCGTAGGCTGATTCGATCGTTACAATCAGTTTTCGTCAAAATCAACATATAACTCTATATATTGATTTTGAACGCGCATTTCAATTTACCGGGGTCACATACGAACTCTAAAAATTCCATAAAAATATTTTCTAGCTTCGTATTGACGATACGGTCCTAACAAAACTAGTTTCGTCGAATTCTGAGACCATTGGAAAAATGGCCAATTTCCAATCGATTAAAATCAACTAAAACTGGTCAAACGCGTTTTCCTATGCCACGCTCACATATTGATTCGAAAAATTATGAAATTTGAAACCTAGCAATAACTTGACACTGCGGGTCCAACAAAAGTGGTTTCGTCGAAATCCGAGGTCGTTTGCAAAATGGCTATTTTTAAGGGCCTGAATTCCATAGCGACTATTCAAAATTTTCAACTGGACATATCTTTTGATTTCTGCTATGAAATTTCGATTTTTCGAATTCGTTGGAAAGATCTTATCAATTAGATCCTAATGTTTTTGGTTTCACGAAAATCCGAATTGTTTTGCACCCGGTACGTTCAATTGAAGTTTGAAATCGAATTATCGAACTATCGCGCCATTTTCAATTCTATTTATAATTATATATAATTATTTATATTCTAACGACGACGTATATAATATATACGTTCGAATTATATTCAAAAAAAATTTCTCGTCGATTTTATTTAAAATAATCTATTTTAAATGTTCAACATTCATTAAAATTTCCAAAATAAAAATTTTTAAACTGGCCCAGATTTTTGGGTTGTTACAGCTATGCTATTTAAAGTCGTGCTTTGATCATCAACCACAAGGCCTTGCTTTTCAAAAAAAGCCTTGATCATTTGCATCTCAGCATGCCACACTGACAATTCACGCTATGCAATTGTTGTTTATCAATATATAACCTCTAAGCTCGTACGTCTCAGAGAAGGATGTTAAGCAAGAGAATAAATTCTCTGCCACCAAACAGATATATATTTAATAGAAATCAATCAACACAGAATAAAATCCAATGTCAGACACACATCCATTTACTAGTTCATTCTAGGTCTAAACGATACCGGGGGCACCTTATTCCTCGTCCCATATGTCCAATACAGGAGAGAGGTCCTCGCATATCCAATCGATCTCCAAGTACGTCTGGACGATCACCAATTATTACCTTGTCTTGGGTGTACAACCCAATCAATACATCAGTAATCATCCAAACGATGTGAAGATCTCCGGTCTTTAACCACCGTCTTCATCGTCGACTTATCGTCGTATTAATTATTCAGAATGGGTTAAACTTGGTCTTTCCGAATAACTCGCGTATCTTACAAACAAGTACATATGCCTCACTCCAATCCAAAATATTCTTTTTTTCAAATATTCATATCTTTAGGGAAAGGTTCCCATTAATTTTATCAAAGATAAATTCTTTTAAATTTATTCTTTAATCTTCCTTTGGATATCAATCCAAAACCAAATTAAGGTTTATCAACTAGTCGGGATTATCGAGCCTTACTGATGTAATCATTTATTTAATAATCCCAATCCCAACCTATCCATCCCATGGATCAAAGCTAGTAATACTCCATATCTAACACCATGGTGTTATAGGTAAAATTAATTATCGTTTCCTGTTCAAATCTAATTAAAGATTTAACTATCGCTTGGAGCAAAACTGGTGATACTCCATTCTGGATCAATTCCCAAATTTGATAATTTAAATTATCACATTCACATTTCAATCTAATTAAAGATTTATTAAAACTCCACTTAGTTTTAATCTTCCCAAAAATCATTATTAATGGTTATTTAACTTTGGGAAATCAAACATGCCGCATCGACAATCTACACCGTACCATTGATTTCTGCCAATATATAACATCTAAGCTCGTACGTCTCAGAGAAGGGTGTTAAGCAAGAGAATAAATTCTCCACTACCAAATAGATATATATTTAGCAGAGATCAACAATACAATTCGAAATACAATGTTAGACATGTAATCCTGTCTTTAACTGGGTTAAATAACTAATGTTGTTTAAAATACAGTTCACTATAACCCCAAAATCTCATTCCATTAATTATGGAATCTTCATGGAAAATAGATCAATATATATATATATATAATCGATATAAATTTCCATTTCCAACCAATAATATAAATGGAATAACGGCAAATCCTTTTAAATTCCATGTATAGTAACGATCTTCCTCTACAGAAGCTCACTTCGATTATTACCAAATCCAATTCCATCCCATTCCAATTTATTTTATTAAATTGGAAAACTTTACTTTGGAAAATTTTCATTAAATCTTAATAAAAAGATTTACATATATTCCCAATCACATTTCACTGTTAATCGGGTTAAAGAACGAATGTCGTTAAAAAAACACAGTTCATAATAAACCAAATTCACATTTCATTTTATTCCAATTACTAAATGTAACTAGAAACTCTAACAATCTTAATTAAAAGAATTATTCTTTCACATGGGGTTTAAGAACAGTGTTACAGAAGACACCATTCATGACAAATCCAACATCCAATTTGATATTAAATACAAGGCTCTAAACAGAAATTATATCGGCTTATATTCAATATCAAATTCTGAAACCAACACGTATCGTATGGGGAATAACGATACATATCCATCTTCCAAATTCCTCCACAATATCCGTATAGTCACGGAATCAGATACCAAAATATTCCGAAGATGATTTCTATTCGAATCCATTCCAATTTATAGATTGGAAATTTCTAGTTATATTTAAACCCTTTATAAATCCAATTTATTTATGTAAAAGTTATTGGATTATCCTTCTAGTTAATTGATAAAAAATTATTTTTATCTTTACAAACATGGAATTTTTCATCCTAATTCTTTCCAAATCATTTATTATGATCTTACACAAACTATTAATATTTTTATTAATTTTATCAAGGCCCATACAGTCGGTTTCCAATAAGGGCCACCGAACTGCATCCATAGGGACCTTTTCCAAATTTGATTTGGACATAATTTCAAATCCAAATGTTAGATTTCAAATCTTTATATTTATTGGAAAGCTCTTTTCGATATGAACCCAATGGTTCTGGTTTTACGAGAATCCGACGGTTGGACCTCCCGTTACGTCCATTTGAAGTTAATGGTCAAAATTCGTGAGCGGTCGCTGCGTGGCGCGTTCTATTTAAGCCATTAAATATATATATATATATATATATATATTTCATCGAGTTCCATTTAAAACGTGTTTTATAAGTTCTTTTTAAAATGATTCCCACTTTCAGTTCAATTTTAAATCAAAATTGAACACTCCTTATCATTATAATATTTAATTGATAATATTTTCAGAATATCAGATTTCGAAATCATTTCCTTTTCGATATTCATTATAACAATGAATAAAATTGATATAAATATCATTTGCGTTAAAATGGCGCATATCTAATCAACATTGTTTCACATGTTTCAATATTTTTATGTCTATCCAAAATTGGACATCAAATTCACGTTTTAATCCTTTACTGAATATTATTATAAAATATTCATTATTTTAAAATATTCATTCTTTCTGAATTGGAATCAAACACGATCAATTACTATATAATGTTATTTATATGGATTTCATACAACACATGTATACAACAACAATGATATCTAACCATCCATCATAAAGAGTGCATTACATAACTGCGTAAGCGTTGAATATAAATAATTAATGCTTATGACAGTTTATCAATCCATCAATCGACATACAGCTAAACAATTGGGATTAGTGTACGTCAAATATCATATAACGACCCGAATTACTCCGTAAAGGAAAGCCCAGATTGCTATGAGAACAAGATGAATCAGAATACAAACAGAAAATCATTTCATTGCTTATTACAACAATTTACATCAGAGTACAAGAATATACAGAGTATGAATGTAACGACCCGGATTTTTGAACAATTTATTTTAAATATTTAATATGGTTTTAAATATTGTGTTGATAATATAAATGAATTTTTATCTTGAATTTATCGATTTAATATCGAATATATTAGATTATAAAAATATGCAGACACTATAATAGAAGTCGTAGTTGAAAGTGAATCGAAACGATTCAGTTGAATATTGAATTCGAAACGATAAGGAAATTATTTATTATCGATAAATTAATTCATTTGAAGTTAATTAATAATTTAATCAGATTTAAACGATTTTGTCGATTTAATATTGATATTCCTTGTATACGAGCAAATAAAATTTTAGAACCCTTTCTGTTGAGTCCAAAATAACAAATAACTCTAGAAATGTCAATCGGTACGATTAATTAATGGTTCGGGATTTCGAGTTCAAGGACTACGAGACATTCCAGTCATTTAATTAAATAAAAATTCAAATCAATGTTTTTTTAGCCGACCTCTATCTTTTACATCGCAGACCTACTTCCTTCCTCGAGCTGTTTAAAATGTCTGCCTCCTTCGTTATCAAGGAAAACAAGATGTAATGGCTTTGGTACGGTGTGTTTTTCTCGCGCCTATATAAACTCAAGGCCATCGCCGTTTCCTTCATTCCTAAAACCCACGGTTCGATCTCAAATCCTCTTCCCTCTTCATTTTCTTTCCAGTCACAAGCAAACCTAATTCAAAATCCAAAAACTCGGCTTCGTTACTTCTCTGATCAAAATCGTGTATCGCGATTTAGGGTTTGTTTTGGGGGAAACAGTCGCGACAACAGGAGGAGGCGAGTACGAGTTGGGTAAGGGAAGGGTCTGTCGCGATGGAAGGCAGAGAACCTGAGGCGTGATGGCAGGTCATTCACGACAGTGGTTTGCAAGGATACATCGACTGACGGTAACCTTTGGGCATGGCACTGGGATTAGGGACGACGACCGGACTGGGATTTGGGGGTTCTCGAGTTCAAATCGGTGGTATTTGGGGAGTTCGCGATGTTGTTTGGAGATGGAGGTTCGATAGTGGGAAGTTCTGATGTGGAGGAGTTCGATTTTTGGGAGGGGGTTCGGTCTCTAGTTTTGGGGTTGGCCATGATGGTTGGACAGGGGGTTCGATTGCTGTTCGAATGCGCTACAAAGAAGAAGGCTGTTAGTGGGAAGGAAGTTGTCTGTAAGATGGTTGATAAAATGCCGTAATGGTCTGATGATAGTTTGTGGAGATGATTGAAGTATCCAGGAGTTGTTCGAGACGTCGTTCATCGATTAGTCGGGTGGTATGCAGAATTGATAAGGTATACATTTTTATTTAATTAAAATACATAGAAATTTATTTATTTATTTATTTTAGTTGTTAGTTTAATTAACGATAGCTTAATCATTAATTAAAAATACATATCGTAGGTAAAAAGAAAATCCCATTCGAGTTGATTCATAAACACAACAAAATGGAAATTAAATGGGATATTCGACAAATCCCTGGTGAGTAAATCTCACTCACCTTTAGAATTATTTTTATTTCATTAAAAATAATTGTTTGTTGCTTGTGTGAATGCTTTCTGGTTGTTTTATATATATTAGTTATTTAGGCTATTATATATATATATTGGGTTGATTGATTGGTTGGATTCCCGCAGTCTCATTAGCGGATGCCCGCAGTTTCATAGCGGATGATTACCCTATACGCCCCACGCTATGATTAGTGGATGACCTTCTATACCGCGATATTCTGCCACGAAGCAGAATGGGTATTATTTATGTGCTAACATCTGTGGATGCAGGAAAACAGGTTGGAGGAATCCAACTGGATTCCTCAAAAATATATTATCTGTTTGTTTATTTGTTTGCATATACATTTTTATATATGATGTGTTAGAAAAATAAATAATTGGTTGCTTTATGTGTTTTATCACTGGGCTTAAGTAATGATCTTTAAAAATATCGTAAAAAGGATATTGGAGATTTTAAAGGGAAAATTCTATTTTAAATAGAATTTGAATTTTTAAAAGGAAATAAAGATTTAAACTTGTTTTTGAAAAATAAAACAAGTAGTTTCTTTATAAGCGAAGTTTATAAATAGTTCTTTTATAACGAAGTTATAAATGAAGTGAAAAAGAATTATCATTTGATAATTCGAAAATAGAAATACAAGCGTGAAAATTGGAATTTGAAATGAAATTTCAAGTAGGATGTGAAATGGAATTTTAAATATATAACTCAAATGAAATTTGAGTATAACATTTGAATTTTTAAAAGAAGTTTAAATATTTGAATTTTAAGAGGAGATTGAATATTAGAAATTCAATTAAAAGTTCAAATAGAATTTGAATAGACGAAATTAGAATTAAATAAAATTTGAGTTCAAAGGAATTCGAATAAAGAAAATTCAAATAGAATTTCAAAGAAGAATTTCAAAATAGAATTTGAAAATATAGAATTTCAAAGAAGAATTTCAAAATAGAATTTGAAATATAAAATTTCAAAGAAGAATTGAATAGAATTTGAAATATAGTATTTCAAAGAAGAATTCAAATATGAAGTTTGAATAGAGATTTGAAATGGAATTCAAATATGAAATTTGAATTGAGATTTGGAATAGAAATTCGAGTGTTGAATCTGAACGTGGAATTGAACATAGAAATTCAAGTAGAAATTTGAATATGAGATTTCAAATAGAATTTGAAATAAACTTTGAAAAATAGGATTTCAAAGTAGAATTGGAAATAGAATTTCAAATAGGATTTCAAATAGGAAATCCAAAGGGTTTTGAAATGGGATTTGAATTCAAGGGAATTCAAATGAATTTGAATATTAGAAATTCAAATGGGGCTGGAAACGAATTTGAATATTAGAATTCAAATGGAAAATGAAATTTGAATATAAGGGATTCAAATTGAATTCAAATAGGATTTGATCTATGGGATTTGAATATGAAATTCAAATGGGTTTTAACTATGGAAATTTTGAATATAGAATTTAAAAGGACTTTGAATATTTGAATTTCAATAGAATTCAAATATAGAAATTGGATTATAGCAGTTCAAATGGAATTTAAAAATAAAGTTTGAATAAGAGAATTCAAATGAATTCAAGTATTGAATTTGAATATAGGGAAGTCAAAATAGAAATTTAAGTATTGAATTTGAATATCAAAGAGAAAAGGAATTTGAATTTGAAATGTAGAATTCAAAAGTGAGGTTGGAATTTGAATCAAGAATTCAAATAGAGCTAAACAGAGTTGAATTCATTTTAAAGAAGTTTAGAAGTTTAAAAGTTTATATTTATAAATATAATTAAAACGAACTCGCCGCAGCGCTGCAGTTCGTAAAATAGCGATTCGAACTTCAATTGAATATACAGAACGCAATTGAAGTCGGAATTCTTTGAAACAAGAAACGTCAGGACCGGTTTGATAATAGTTTTCTAATGAAGGAGAAAAATCTGAATTTCGTCGTATAGATTTTGAGTTATGTCAAAATCAAATTTTCAGAAAAGCAGCGCCAGAATCGTTTTAAAAACCATAATGGTTTATTTAATATTATAAAAGGATTTTAAGCAAATAAAATCCGAATGGTCTATTTAGAAAATTTCAGAGTTGAGTTGCAAAATATATGCGAATTCAAGTTGTGTAAATGAATCTGATTTTTGAAACAGAAACCAGATTTTGATTTATTGAATGGAATTAACTAAATTGAATAGAAATTAGTTAAGGAAATTTCGAATGGATATTGGGTCTCAGATAAGTAAATTCGATTTGAAAATTTATTCGAAATAGAAAAGGAAACTAGAATTGAAATTGAAATTCAATTTGGTTATGAACGAGTTAAATATTTTATTTGAACATGTTATGTTCAACAAAGAAGTGAAATAGGCAAAAAGGCTAATTAAAGAATAATTGAGCGAAACTAAATTCAAACGATTCAAAATTGAATTCAAATGAATGGATTGAGTTGAATTGAATTAGAAACAGGTGAACATGTGTAAGCAGGTTTGTTATGAAGCATATGAAGATTTTTATTTATGTGCCCGACAAAAAGGTACATGTTTAAATTCATATATGGGTTTTATGCGCCGTATCGGCAAGCCGCTTGGCTTCTTCTTTTTCTTTTTGAGATTAGAAGATACCGGGATGTTATTTGAAATTTCCCGATGCTCCCGATACAGGGGAGGTTATGGCGAATTTTTCCGGGAATTTAAGGAGTTAGAATATTTTTAAGAAATTTGACAATTAGAAATCTATATATCGATATATATAGAATTCGATAAGGAAACGAAATCAAAAATAGCGTAAAGGGCCAAGATGGATTATTGAAATATTTGGGTAAACAAATATTGTTAAGGAAATGGAAAAGAGATTTAATTAATGAAATATTAATTAAAGAGCCAGTGATTTGGTTGATATGTTGATTGAACACTTGTTTTTATTCGATAGTTAAATCACAGACTATCGAAGTTTTTGACCATCGTTGTCAATATGGAGAGACCGGTTGGATTATTATCCGAAGAACCACTCCGTATTGGTATAAGCGTTGCGAACCAAGTATGCTGAATATATTGAAGACGGAGTAAAGTGCAAGGGCTTTTCTATTTATAGAAATAGTGCCTTCGGTTTCGTTCAATCCCAGAACGAACGTAAATGGACGAATGTCTGACAGAGTATTTCCAATGATCAAATGGGTTGGTTTGTATGAATATATATGGTTGCAACGGATTTATCCCTTAGCATAATATCCAGAATATTTGTGCGAACTCAACTAGTGATTAACGGATCTGACGATGTGGCATTTAAAGTGATTGTGCTATCAAGGAATGGTAAGTAATCGTAGCCTCAGGCCTCAACAACCAGGAAAGGACAAAATCGGGCAGGCAGCATGGCTATGTGGGTCGCACCCATTAGGGTGTATAATCACCTATCTAGAGAAATTCCTTTTGTTTCTAAATCTATCGATTCTGCCCATTCGGGAAACGGTGGTTTGAGTCCAACCGTTGGTGATATACATTCGATACACTCAAGCGAAATGAGTGGTCGGTCATGTGTGGGCCGGGTTGCAAGATGTTCTTGTTGAACCCAGGTGTATTCGCCTCTAGAGATACATCATCGGAAGGTGGTCCCATACCTTGTCATGTTGGAAATCCAATCTCCAATAAGCGCCATGCGGTTTTTGAGTTTATATTATATATGTGGAGCGTGAGATGCAAGCGTTCTGCTATTTGGTTATTTATTTGATGTAGACATTACTATAATATCACTGGATTTGATATCAAAGTGTTTTGGGTTATAGTAAGGTAAAAACCGTCCGTGTTTATGTGTGGGCTGGTCTTACTATTATCTTTCTTTTGAAAGGATTTTTAAAGTTAAACAAGTGGTTGGAGTTTACTCACACCAGTCCCATGACTGACCCAGAGTTTGTTTTGTTTTGTTTTTCCTAAACTCTTGGGTGCCCAAATTTGTACGGGCAGTCAAGTGTTTCAGGCTTTTACAGATACACTTGGAGGAGCTTGAAGCTGGAGGCTTCAACGTTAGTTATTTAGAGTTACTTCCGCTGAATCAAATGTTATGTGTACTCTGATGATGGTATGTATTTATGTACAAAACAGATTTGTATTTCAAAAGTTATGTTATAGAATATATTTTATTCGTTCCGCTGTGAGTTTGTGATCTTCGTTTTTCTTCTATTCTAATATTTCTTTCTTTCTATTTCTCATCCTCTAACTTCTTTCTATTAATGGTTCGTATTTCTGTGTTATTTGGGTTGGACATGTGTTGTATTTAGTCAACTCAGATAGCTCGGATTTGCGGGTCGTTACAGTTGGTATCAGAGCTTAGGTTGAGCGAATACCTAGGCTTGTGTGGCATGTGCTCATTAGAGATAGGGTCAGCCGTACCCTAGAATGAGTTGAGTGTATAGATACGAGAGAGCGTATTTGTAAGTTGATATAAAAATTTGTTTTATATTGTGTTGACTTGTCTGTTGAGTGGATTATGAATTCTGGTCGAATCGTGGGACGCCACGAAGTCGATAGGGATTTCTAAACACTTGAACAGAAAATACGACACGATATTGTTTTTAAGTGGGTAGATGAAATAATTTTACCCAAAATTTCTATTTTGATATAGAAAGAATAATTTTCTAGAATTATTATTATATTATATGGATGTGTTGATTGTTAGGATTATAATCAGACGAGATTATAAATTTAGAATGGTTATTTATAACCAAAATAGAATTTGTATAGAAATTAAATATACAAATGAGATGAATTAGAATTAAATTCAAACCAGAATTGAGAATTCAAAATCCTGGGAAGTTGAAAAATATTTTTCAAAGTATATTAAAATAATATAGATTTGTTTTAAAGGATTTGAAAGAAAATCATTTTAGATGGATTTTGAAATAATAAAGCACTGAACTCACTTCAGTGGCTGGAAAATAATTCTGATGATGATTGCAACATCATCAGTGTTCATTTCCGAGTTTCTAAGTGATGAATTGCTACCTTAGAAAAAGTTTTTGATGGAAATTTGTTTGAAAGAAAACAAAGTGGTTTGAAAATTCAAATGTTTTGAATTTGAAATGAAAATAAATATATGTATATATTTATGTGATTTCGGAAGAATTTGAAAGGAAAAACCCGGGGATTTGAATTCCGAAATTTAAATTTAACTTAAACAAGTTAAATGGGTCGAAGTGAGGGAATTGATTAAAATCAATTTGAATTGGTTTAATAGAATATAGATTGGATATAAAAGGATTGATCATGGATCATTCGAATTGAATGAAGGAAGACCAAAAGTTTTGGTGGAATTAGATTTGTTGAAATATAAGGAGGTGAGTTTCAACATAAAGGAATTTGAAAAGTAATGGATTTGTACCATTTTCCTATCTTAGCAATTTCGAGGACGAAATTATTTTAAGGGGGGAAGAATGTAACGACCCGGATTTTTGAACAATTTATTTTAAATATTTAATATGGTTTTAAATATTGTGTTGATAATATAAATGAATTTTTATCTTGAATTTATCGATTTAATATCGAATATATTAGATTATAAAAATATGCAGACACTATAATAGAAGTCGTAGTTGAAAGTGAATCGAAACGATTCAGTTGAATATTGAATTCGAAACGATAAGGAAATTATTTATTATCGATAAATTAATTCATTTGAAGTTAATTAATAATTTAATCAGATTTAAACGATTTTGTCGATTTAATATTGATATTCCTTGTATACGAGCAAATAAAATTTTAGAACCCTTTCTGTTGAGTCCAAAATAACAAATAACTCTAGAAATGTCAATCGGTACGATTAATTAATGGTTCGGGATTTCGAGTTCAAGGACTACGAGACATTCCAGTCATTTAATTAAATAAAAATTCAAATCAATGTTTTTTTAGCCGACCTCTATCTTTTACATCGCAGACCTACTTCCTTCCTCGAGCTGTTTAAAATGTCTGCCTCCTTCGTTATCAAGGAAAACAAGATGTAATGGCTTTGGTACGGTGTGTTTTTCTCGCGCCTATATAAACTCAAGGCCATCGCCGTTTCCTTCATTCCTAAAACCCACGGTTCGATCTCAAATCCTCTTCCCTCTTCATTTTCTTTCCAGTCACAAGCAAACCTAATTCAAAATCCAAAAACTCGGCTTCGTTACTTCTCTGATCAAAATCGTGTATCGCGATTTAGGGTTTGTTTTGGGGGAAACAGTCGCGACAACAGGAGGAGGCGAGTACGAGTTGGGTAAGGGAAGGGTCTGTCGCGATGGAAGGCAGAGAACCTGAGGCGCGATGGCAGGTCATTCACGACAGTGGTTTGCAAGGATACATCGACTGACGGTAACCTTTGGGCATGGCACTGGGATTAGGGACGACGACCGGACTGGGATTTGGGGGTTCTCGAGTTCAAATCGGTGGTATTTGGGGAGTTCGCGATGTTGTTTGGAGATGGAGGTTCGATAGTGGGAAGTTCTGATGTGGAGGAGTTCGATTTTTGGGAGGGGGTTCGGTCTCTAGTTTTGGGGTTGGCCATGATGGTTGGACAGGGGGTTCGATTGCTGTTCGAATGCGCTACAAAGAAGAAGGCTGTTAGTGGGAAGGAAGTTGTCTGTAAGATGGTTGATAAAATGCCGTAATGGTCTGATGATAGTTTGTGGAGATGATTGAAGTATCCAGGAGTTGTTCGAGACGTCGTTCATCGATTAGTCGGGTGGTATGCAGAATTGATAAGGTATACATTTTTATTTAATTAAAATACATAGAAATTTATTTATTTATTTATTTTAGTTGTTAGTTTAATTAACGATAGCTTAATCATTAATTAAAAATACATATCGTAGGTAAAAAGAAAATCCCATTCGAGTTGATTCATAAACACAACAAAATGGAAATTAAATGGGATATTCGACAAATCCCTGGTGAGTAAATCTCACTCACCTTTAGAATTATTTTTATTTCATTAAAAATAATTGTTTGTTGCTTGTGTGAATGCTTTCTGGTTGTTTTATATATATTAGTTATTTAGGCTATTATATATATATATTGGGTTGATTGATTGGTTGGATTCCCGCAGTCTCATTAGCGGATGCCCGCAGTTTCATAGCGGATGATTACCCTATACGCCCCACGCTATGATTAGTGGATGACCTTCTATACCGCGATATTCTGCCACGAAGCAGAATGGGTATTATTTATGTGCTAACATCTGTGGATGCAGGAAAACAGGTTGGAGGAATCCAACTGGATTCCTCAAAAATATATTATCTGTTTGTTTATTTGTTTGCATATACATTTTTATATATGATGTGTTAGAAAAATAAATAATTGGTTGCTTTATGTGTTTTATCACTGGGCTTAAGTAATGATCTTTAAAAATATCGTAAAAAGGATATTGGAGATTTTAAAGGGAAAATTCTATTTTAAATAGAATTTGAATTTTTAAAAGGAAATAAAGATTTAAACTTGTTTTTGAAAAATAAAACAAGTAGTTTCTTTATAAGCGAAGTTTATAAATAGTTCTTTTATAACGAAGTTATAAATGAAGTGAAAAAGAATTATCATTTGATAATTCGAAAATAGAAATACAAGCGTGAAAATTGGAATTTGAAATGAAATTTCAAGTAGGATGTGAAATGGAATTTTAAATATATAACTCAAATGAAATTTGAGTATAACATTTGAATTTTTAAAAGAAGTTTAAATATTTGAATTTTAAGAGGAGATTGAATATTAGAAATTCAATTAAAAGTTCAAATAGAATTTGAATAGACGAAATTAGAATTAAATAAAATTTGAGTTCAAAGGAATTCGAATAAAGAAAATTCAAATAGAATTTCAAAGAAGAATTTCAAAATAGAATTTGAAAATATAGAATTTCAAAGAAGAATTTCAAAATAGAATTTGAAATATAAAATTTCAAAGAAGAATTGAATAGAATTTGAAATATAGTATTTCAAAGAAGAATTCAAATATGAAGTTTGAATAGAGATTTGAAATGGAATTCAAATATGAAATTTGAATTGAGATTTGGAATAGAAATTCGAGTGTTGAATCTGAACGTGGAATTGAACATAGAAATTCAAGTAGAAATTTGAATATGAGATTTCAAATAGAATTTGAAATAAACTTTGAAAAATAGGATTTCAAAGTAGAATTGGAAATAGAATTTCAAATAGGATTTCAAATAGGAAATCCAAAGGGTTTTGAAATGGGATTTGAATTCAAGGGAATTCAAATGAATTTGAATATTAGAAATTCAAATGGGGCTGGAAACGAATTTGAATATTAGAATTCAAATGGAAAATGAAATTTGAATATAAGGGATTCAAATTGAATTCAAATAGGATTTGATCTATGGGATTTGAATATGAAATTCAAATGGGTTTTAACTATGGAAATTTTGAATATAGAATTTAAAAGGACTTTGAATATTTGAATTTCAATAGAATTCAAATATAGAAATTGGATTATAGCAGTTCAAATGGAATTTAAAAATAAAGTTTGAATAAGAGAATTCAAATGAATTCAAGTATTGAATTTGAATATAGGGAAGTCAAAATAGAAATTTAAGTATTGAATTTGAATATCAAAGAGAAAAGGAATTTGAATTTGAAATGTAGAATTCAAAAGTGAGGTTGGAATTTGAATCAAGAATTCAAATAGAGCTAAACAGAGTTGAATTCATTTTAAAGAAGTTTAGAAGTTTAAAAGTTTATATTTATAAATATAATTAAAACGAACTCGCCGCAGCGCTGCAGTTCGTAAAATAGCGATTCGAACTTCAATTGAATATACAGAACGCAATTGAAGTCGGAATTCTTTGAAACAAGAAACGTCAGGACCGGTTTGATAATAGTTTTCTAATGAAGGAGAAAAATCTGAATTTCGTCGTATAGATTTTGAGTTATGTCAAAATCAAATTTTCAGAAAAGCAGCGCCAGAATCGTTTTAAAAACCATAATGGTTTATTTAATATTATAAAAGGATTTTAAGCAAATAAAATCCGAATGGTCTATTTAGAAAATTTCAGAGTTGAGTTGCAAAATATATGCGAATTCAAGTTGTGTAAATGAATCTGATTTTTGAAACAGAAACCAGATTTTGATTTATTGAATGGAATTAACTAAATTGAATAGAAATTAGTTAAGGAAATTTCGAATGGATATTGGGTCTCAGATAAGTAAATTCGATTTGAAAATTTATTCGAAATAGAAAAGGAAACTAGAATTGAAATTGAAATTCAATTTGGTTATGAACGAGTTAAATATTTTATTTGAACATGTTATGTTCAACAAAGAAGTGAAATAGGCAAAAAGGCTAATTAAAGAATAATTGAGCGAAACTAAATTCAAACGATTCAAAATTGAATTCAAATGAATGGATTGAGTTGAATTGAATTAGAAACAGGTGAACATGTGTAAGCAGGTTTGTTATGAAGCATATGAAGATTTTTATTTATGTGCCCGACAAAAAGGTACATGTTTAAATTCATATATGGGTTTTATGCGCCGTATCGGCAAGCCGCTTGGCTTCTTCTTTTTCTTTTTGAGATTAGAAGATACCGGGATGTTATTTGAAATTTCCCGATGCTCCCGATACAGGGGAGGTTATGGCGAATTTTTCCGGGAATTTAAGGAGTTAGAATATTTTTAAGAAATTTGACAATTAGAAATCTATATATCGATATATATAGAATTCGATAAGGAAACGAAATCAAAAATAGCGTAAAGGGCCAAGATGGATTATTGAAATATTTGGGTAAACAAATATTGTTAAGGAAATGGAAAAGAGATTTAATTAATGAAATATTAATTAAAGAGCCAGTGATTTGGTTGATATGTTGATTGAACACTTGTTTTTATTCGATAGTTAAATCACAGACTATCGAAGTTTTTGACCATCGTTGTCAATATGGAGAGACCGGTTGGATTATTATCCGAAGAACCACTCCGTATTGGTATAAGCGTTGCGAACCAAGTATGCTGAATATATTGAAGACGGAGTAAAGTGCAAGGGCTTTTCTATTTATAGAAATAGTGCCTTCGGTTTCGTTCAATCCCAGAACGAACGTAAATGGACGAATGTCTGACAGAGTATTTCCAATGATCAAATGGGTTGGTTTGTATGAATATATATGGTTGCAACGGATTTATCCCTTAGCATAATATCCAGAATATTTGTGCGAACTCAACTAGTGATTAACGGATCTGACGATGTGGCATTTAAAGTGATTGTGCTATCAAGGAATGGTAAGTAATCGTAGCCTCAGGCCTCAACAACCAGGAAAGGACAAAATCGGGCAGGCAGCATGGCTATGTGGGTCGCACCCATTAGGGTGTATAATCACCTATCTAGAGAAATTCCTTTTGTTTCTAAATCTATCGATTCTGCCCATTCGGGAAACGGTGGTTTGAGTCCAACCGTTGGTGATATACATTCGATACACTCAAGCGAAATGAGTGGTCGGTCATGTGTGGGCCGGGTTGCAAGATGTTCTTGTTGAACCCAGGTGTATTCGCCTCTAGAGATACATCATCGGAAGGTGGTCCCATACCTTGTCATGTTGGAAATCCAATCTCCAATAAGCGCCATGCGGTTTTTGAGTTTATATTATATATGTGGAGCGTGAGATGCAAGCGTTCTGCTATTTGGTTATTTATTTGATGTAGACATTACTATAATATCACTGGATTTGATATCAAAGTGTTTTGGGTTATAGTAAGGTAAAAACCGTCCGTGTTTATGTGTGGGCTGGTCTTACTATTATCTTTCTTTTGAAAGGATTTTTAAAGTTAAACAAGTGGTTGGAGTTTACTCACACCAGTCCCATGACTGACCCAGAGTTTGTTTTGTTTTGTTTTTCCTAAACTCTTGGGTGCCCAAATTTGTACGGGCAGTCAAGTGTTTCAGGCTTTTACAGATACACTTGGAGGAGCTTGAAGCTGGAGGCTTCAACGTTAGTTATTTAGAGTTACTTCCGCTGAATCAAATGTTATGTGTACTCTGATGATGGTATGTATTTATGTACAAAACAGATTTGTATTTCAAAAGTTATGTTATAGAATATATTTTATTCGTTCCGCTGTGAGTTTGTGATCTTCGTTTTTCTTCTATTCTAATATTTCTTTCTTTCTATTTCTCATCCTCTAACTTCTTTCTATTAATGGTTCGTATTTCTGTGTTATTTGGGTTGGACATGTGTTGTATTTAGTCAACTCAGATAGCTCGGATTTGCGGGTCGTTACAATGAATAAATCTTATGCATCAGAGAAATATCAAAGATTTAAATTACAATGTAGAGGAAAAATAATACGTAACACAACTGAAACAAATATACGGATATAGAGCTTTCTGAATATCATTCCAGTTGTAAACCGGGATCCTGTGAATATAAATCTGCAAAACCAAAACTACTAGCTGCCCGTGTGGAAAATAGGGGCACCCAGAGTTTAGGTTAAAACAATAAACTCCAGGTCAGTCATGCGACTGGTGTGAGAACTAAAACAGTTTTTAATCTTTATTTTAAAGTTAGGTAAATCAAGGGACCACGCCGTATAACATGGTACAGGTTTCCTCCCAAGAATACCAGGGCATAAAACAAACAACGCAATGCGAAATAAAGAACAATGAAGCTATTGTAAGACCTAGTTCCCATCACACAATGCAACGCAAGCCGGGGGATAGAGTTTTACCTTATAATAGCCAAATAATGCTTGATACACGAAATTTATCTTTTATTATTACTATAAGTGAAGGAATCAACTTCAAATATAAATGTATCAATCATAGATGGCATAGCATCCCATGCTATTATGTCACCATACTAGTTCTACAATTAAAACCGCATGATGTCGTATTGGAAGTTGGATTTCCATCGTGAACCAAGGCAAGGGATCGTCCTTATTGCTTCGAGACTCTCTAGCCTGAGCCACAGGGTCAGAAAGCATCGACCCTCGGATCGTCAAGGCCGGTCCACACTTATGTTAGTGGATTATAATTCCAGAACAATGCGTTTCCCCGCTCTATGGGGCGTAAAATTGGTATGTATAAAGACCACACCACCCATCGGCCCCGCAGTGCCGATATATCTGAGGCGCCTTGTAACACCCCACTCCCGCTATGGTCACTCTCTAAGGGAATGCCATAGCATCGGTGGAGTATTTTAGTGAATATAGAACAGAAAAATTACAATAAGACAGATATAAATAGTACTTGAAATTTAAAACATCATCTCATAACAACGGAAATAAACATGTCTGGTTACATCATAAAACCACAGTAAAAGTCAAGTACAATATCCATCAAAATAAAGAAGTACATAATATCACTCTCTCATACAATAGCCAAGACAAAGGAAAAGATAACTGGGTAACTGGAGCTTTACATCTATCCAAGCTCCTAAAGACTGGAACAGCAATCCGATCAAGCTCCACTACTGCTAGGATCCACCGTAGGACCTGAGTGTTGGGAAAAAGATAAAAACAACGGGGTCAAACATAAGTCTGAGCGAGTCCTATAACTTTAACAATACAATCATTAAAGTAACCAGAGAAGACATAAACTTGACATACAGTAATGTCTGGGGATGAATGGCTACACTAAGCAGCTTGATAGACTTAGGATAAACTAAGATAACTGTACAGACGCATTTACCCACCCAAGGATAATTACTTTACTGCACCACGCCAGTCATTCCTACTCAAATATTGATCCCACCCAAGGACTTAAAAGAAAGATATAACTAGTAGTTTCATGTACCCCTAGCTGACCACATAGGTGCCGTCTGCCCCTATCTCCACTAGGTGTACCCCACTACTTCCCAAGCGATCGGCTCCCTACCGTAGATACCCGTGCTGGTCCCACAGTGGGGTGTATCACTCCCCTAAAGTGGCAACCCGATACAACAAACGGTGCACGGCTTATATCTACACGATGCAACAACGTCTTACCTACCAGCCCGGGTCCACACACGCATATGAAACCCGTTGGACTTGCGTTGCCACCGCTACCCCGTTTTGGCCTCTTATAGTCAAGCCCAGTACGCGTGTCCCGTCCTCGACATGGGTCGAGCCCAATAAGATACATATGGGTTACTGGTTGAAATGGGCCCCCACAAGCTACCCACCTAAGCTTGTCCCTTTATCTAGTGCATCCCACTTAACCCTTTAATCATGTTTAATTACATGTTTCCACTTGGTTAAGTATTCTAATCGTATTTTCTATTGCCACCCAAGGCAGCCCACTAGATTTCCACATGCCACCCAAGGCACCCACTTAACCCCTCATGTCCCTCTACATGCTAATATGGTTAAGTGTTTCTTAATTAATTAATTAAGATCATGACCTCATAAAGACCTCTCACATTAGACCGTCTTTTATGACTGCTGGATATGCCGGTTGGTTCCGGGCAGACTTCTGTCATCAAAAGGGTCTAACCTCGTGTCTTTACTTTAATCGCGTATTTAATTTATGACTAAGACCTCTCACATTGGGCCAATCATTTGTAGCCGCTGGATGGCCGGTCGGTTCCGGGCAGACTTCCGCTACAAAAGGGTCCAACCTCGTGTCTTAGTTGATTAATTACACCTAATTAATCACCCCCATATTAATTATCCCTAATTAATATTAAGTTTTTCATAACATGGGTAGACCTAACTCAATAGGTAAATTCCCATGGGGTAGACCTAACTCAATAGGTAAATTCCCACTTATGTTAATTTATTTTTATGGTATGCTTAATCATACCCAATCATACTTTTATTAACACATTTATTAACCCCATCGTTCCCCACGTAAATCGTTCTCATTTCATGACATAATAAAGGGAAGATCCATCACAAGTATCATGCGTTTAGCCATATCTTAGCATATAACTTTATCATGGGTTAAGAGGATGTCAACTTGCATATATGAGCATATATTAACCCAACTACATTTAACCCAAACTTGCATATTATCATACACATGATTTGCATAACATGTTGCATATGAGCTTGCATATTATCATACACATATCTTGCATAACATGTTGAACTTGCATATAAGCATTCTCATAACTTGCATAACATATTAAACATGCATTTAAGCATACACATAACTTGCATAAGCATTCACATACTTGCATAAGCATTCACATACTTGCATAAGCATGCATAACTTGCATATCATGTTAAACTTGCATTTAAGCATATACATAACTTGCATAAGCATTCACATACTTGCATAAGCATGCATAACTTGCATATCATGTTAAACTTGCATTTACCCACTTATTAGATATGCATAAACCCACTTATTAAACATGCATAAACCCACTTGTTAAACATGCATAAACCAACTTATTGAACATGCATATCATTACAAATGATTCAAACTCACTAATCCGCATTCAAGACCATAAGTCTCATTACACCCAATCTACTTACTTTAGCAATTGATGTTAAAGTGATAGAAACTCACCAAAACCAAGATTAGCAAACTTATGAAGTGGAATTAGTTGCTAAATATGAAGAAGATGATGATTAGAGATTGATTTAGAGAGTGATTAGCTTGCAACTTCCTTCATAAACTAGTGGAGGCTCTCTCAAGTTTGATTTTGGTGGCATGAGGCCATCATTACTATTTTTAGTATGGATTAGGGTAGGTTTAGGGTGTATTTATAGATTAGGTGAGTGTTTTAGGCCCTTAGATTAACCCTAGGTTAGATTAGGTCCGTTAGATTTAGGAAATCTCTAGAACCCAGCCCAAGACTCAACCAAAAATCAGATCTGGTGCACCCAGATCAACAGGGCCGACACCCTGTGTCGACACCCCTGTCGACAGGGCTGTCGACACCCCTGGGCCTGTCGACACCCTTGTCGACATGGGGCTAGGCGGGAACTTTCCCGCCACCTCCGCTTTTGGCTCCAATTATGTTTTAAAACTGAATTTTAAATCTGTTTTTAACTTTGAATTTTCTGAAAACTTCTTTGGGCCATAACCGGGCCATACGGACTCTGATTCTCGAAAACTCGGACTCTATTTTGCGTATTTTTCCGAGACGAACGCAATGACGCAGCCCGTTTCCCCCAATTCTCACATTTGAGATTATTTATCCTGTAATTAGTGAATTTTAGTATTAACTACAATTCGGGGTGTTACATTCTCCCCTCCTTAAAGGATTTCGTCCCCGAAATCTCTAAGCTAAGGAGAATGCATATCCTACCATCCAAACAACCATCTACTCAATCCATCAAACACGGGCATCCATTGTCCTTAAAATAATTTCTAATGATGTATGAGCATATGCAAAGAGTGTGTGTATATGTTCCCTATCTAATGTATGAACATATGCAAACCATGATAGTGCCATGCATCCATTATGTATGCGAGAGAACCCTATCGACACATACAATATCTACATGAGTGCACAATCATTCACCAAAATGCATCATCCATATGATAACACAATCATTATACATCCATAAATATAGCTTCCTACACACAATTGTATGCAATATGCAATATGAAGTGACTGAGCCGATCTAGTGCCTAGAGTGTGTGTATATGCATCCACGAGCAACCACTAGCAAACACTTGCATCCACTTGCATCCATCAACCATAACATGTCTCAAACACATGTTTCAACCATAGGTTTACCCTATCTAAAGGTCAATCAGTACTAACGAGAGGATATACTAAAGATAAGATAAGTACTAGACAACGATAGAGGAGAAAATAAAGACATACCCTCAAAAAGAAATGGGTACAATGAACGCATCTTCGCTTCCGTCTCCCAAGTTGCGTTGCTCTCATCTTCTCCCCATTGCACTTTGACTAGTTGAACCTCTCTGTTTCTCAACTTCCTAGTCTCTGACCCAAGGATGCGGGTAGGAGCTCGTCGAATAGTCGCATCACGCTCTACTTCCACTTCTTTAAGCAAGCTCGGCTCTACCACCTTTGCGGTCTCATGTAAGCACTTCCTCAAATGGGACAGATGGAATACATCATGCACACCACTAAGTCTGTCGGGCAACTCCACTCTATATGCCATCCGTCCAATTCTTTCCTTAATGGGAAATGGCCCTACGAACCTTGGTGCTAACTTCCCAACAGATCCAAAGCGAACCACATTTCGTAACGGAGACACTTTGACAAAGACCATGTCCCCAACTTCAAACTCAAGATCCGTCCTTCTCTTGTCCGCATAAGATTTCTGCCTATCCTACGCTGCTTTCATCCTTCTTCGAATCAAGTCAATCTTCTTAGAAGTCTCCCTAATCATATCAGGCCCAAGCAAGATCTTATCCGTAGATTCTCACCAACATGTAGGTGATCGACAAGGCCTTCCATAGAGAGCTTCGAAAGGAGCCATACCAATACTGGACTGAAAGCTGTTATTATATGCGAACTCCACCAATGGAAGATGCTCTTCCCATGTACCTCCAAAATCTAAGATACAAAGCCTCAAAAGGTCTTCTAGAACACGATTCACCCTCTCAGTCTGGCCGTCCGTCTGAGGATGATATGCGGTGCTCAGACACAATTGAGTCCCCACTGCTTCTTGCAAACTTCTCCAGAACTCGCTAGTGAAGATAGGATCTCGATCACTCACTATGCTAGAGGGTACCCCATGTAATCGAACTATCTCTCGAAGATATACTGAAGCTAGCCATGGAGCAGTCCTCTTGCTCTTCACAGGTATGAAATGGGTGCTTTTAGTAAGCCTGTCTACCACAACCCAAATTCCCGTATTACCCTTTCTTGATCTGGGTAACCCGTCAATAAAATCCATCGAGACGCTATCCCATTTCCATTGCGGAACTTCCAATGGGTGAAGCAACCCACCAGGTTTCTTTTGCTCCGCCTTCACTTGTTGGCACACCAAGCATCGAGCGACATACTCGGCCACATCTTTCTTCATACCGGCCCAGAAGAAAACCCTCTTCATGTCTTGCTACATCTTGTCCCCACCGGGATGAATAGTCATCCTAGAACGGTGTGCATCATCAAGAATAACCTTCCTCAAACCCTCGTCTTGCGGTACACAAAGTCTACCGTCTCTACGCAAGCACCCCCTATCGTCTAGGGTGTACCTACTCAAATGGCTGGACGACTCCCCCCTTATGAGCTTCTCCACCAACTCAACCAACTGTGGGTCGTCCCTCTGTGCTTCTCCAATCCGCCCCAAAAGAGTAGGTCTAACCTCCAAGGAAGTTAGCAAACCGGGTACATAATCAATGGAAGGTCTGAAATCAAACATCGAGATAAATTCCAAGCTTCGTTGTTCCACGAACAATGGACTCAAGGACAACCTCTTTCTGCTCAAGGCGTTCGCCACCACGTTACCCTTACCAGGGGTATACGCTATCTCAAAATCATAGGATGCTAAAAACTCCATCCACCTTTGCTGTCTCAAATTCAAATCCTTCTGAGAAAACAAGTACTTCAACGATTTGTGGTCAGTGAACAATTCGAATCTCTCACCAAGAAGATAATGGTGCCAAATCTTAAGCGCAAAAACAATAGCGGCCAACTCTAGATCATGGGTAGGGTAATTTTTCTCATGTGCCCTCAACTGCCTTCCACCATAGGCTATCACCCTTCCCTCTTGCATTAAGACTGCGCCAAGTCCTGTCCCACAAGCATCGGTATAGACAACAAATGGCTTGCTCCCATCTGGCAATACTAAAACTGGAGCAGTGGTTAAAGCTCTCTTTAACCGTCGGAACGCATCATCACAATCTACGTCCCATGCGAAAACAAGATTCTTCTTCGTTAAGCGGGTCAATGGGGCTGATATCTTCGCGAAGTCTTTGATAAACTTCCTATAGTAACCCGCCAACCTCAAGAAACTTCTTACTTCGGTAGCATTCTTCGGAACCTTCCAATCCTGAATTGATACTACCTTCGCGGGATCCACAGCTATCCCTTCCTTGGAGACCACGTGCCCCAAGAACCGCACCTCCTTCCTCCAAAAGTGACATTTAGAGAATTTAGCCTTAAGGCTATGTGCTCGAAGAGTCTTCAATACTTCCCCAAGATGTAGGGCATGCTCTTCTTCACTCTTAGAAAATACTAAGATATCATCCACAAAGACCACCACAAATTTATTAAGGAACTCCCTGAACACCCTACTCATCAAATCAACAAAGTATGCAGGGGCGTTCGTCAACCCAAATGGCATCACCAGCCACTCATAGAAACCATCCGGAGTACTAAAGGCAGTCTTGTCTATGCTATCCTCAGCCACCCTCAACTGATGAAACCCCGTGGCTAAGTCCAACTGAGAAAATACTGAAGCGCCAACCAACTGATCGAAAAGATCATCAATCCTCGGCAATGGGTGTCTATTCTTCTTTGTGAGCTTGTTGAGTTCTCTATAGTCTACACAAAGTCTGAGGGACCCATCCGCCTTTGTGGCAAATACTACTGGAGCACCCCACTCCGATATACTTCTTCTTATGAACCCCTTCTCAAGCAACTCCCCTACTTGCTTATGGAGTTCCCTCCTCTCACGAGGAGCCATGTGGCGCACTGGTATGGATACAGGTTTAGCATTATCCACCAGATATATTCGGAAGTCAATCTCCCGCTTCGGAGGTAAGCCCTTCACCTCCTCAAACACATCCGGATATTCCCGGACCACTCTAATAGATTGCAAACTCTCGACCGAAGCGTCAAGCGATTCAAGATAACTTAGCATAACAGAATCCATGGGATTACAAGAAATCTCGAGAGTGTTACCCAAGCGGGTCATGAGCCTAACAACTCTCCTTTCGCAATCAAGAACGGCACCATTACTGGATAACCAGTCCATGCCCAAAATCAACCCATAGCCCGTGAAGCCCAACACAAAAGCATCACATCTAAACTCAATGCTAAGTATAGAAATCTTCAAACCCAAACATATCATGGACAAATAAGTGGAGCCCCCAATTGGGTTTGAAACAACCAAGGGATCATCTACCAGACTGGTGTCTAAGTGCAGTGACTCAACTAATGATGATGAGATAAACGAATGCGATGCGCTTGAATCAAACAATGTACGGACAGGATGATCAAATAGAAAAACCAGACTTTCAACGGAGATAGTTCTACCTCTCTCCTGAATCGGTGGAACCGCGAGAGCCTGTACTTGCCCCCTAGCCTGACTCGGTGCCATAAGAGCTTGCACCTGTCCTCCTGAGGTAGATCCCGTCCTTTGCCCCTTCTTAGGACAGTCTTTCACTAGATGCCCTGCTTCGCCACAGTGGAAGCAGCCAGTCTTCTTCTTCTTGCGACAATCCTTGCTTAGGTGGCCAGGTGTCCCACAATTGAAACACTTCTTCTTCTTGCCCTTGCCACCGTTGCCTTTCCCACCTTTGTTTTGTTGTTGTTGCTGAGGTCTCTTTTGATCTCCCTTCTTCTCGGGTGCCCTATTAGCATTGGGACCCTTCTCTTCTTCATGCATGAGTGCCATGTCAACTAGCTTCTCAAAGGTGGCCCCCATAGGGATATGAGTCATAGCCAACCCATGCATTGGTTCATTCAAGCCTTTCACGAACCTCAAAGCCTTCTTCTCCGGTGTATTCACCATGTCTAGGCCAAACCTTGCCAATTGATTGAACTTGTTGACATATTCCTTCACCGAGAGATTTCCTTGCTTTAGAGTCAAGAATCTTTCCGTATACAAGTTTTCCTCCGCCCTTGAGAGAAACTTTGCCACAAATCTTTGCCTAAAATCCGCCCAAGAGTCAACGAGGCGTTCTCCATTAGTGACCTCCCACCAGAATGAGGCCTCTCCTTTCATTAACCAAGCAGCTAACTTGACTTTCTTTCCTTCTTCCATCTCAAAGATATCTATTAATTCTTCCACCTCTTTAAGCCAATCCCTAGCCTCCACAAAAGTTTCAGATCCTTGAAAAGGTTTTCCTCCCATAGCTTTAAATTCCTTGCAAGTCTTAGCAAAAGTATCTGTGCGAGGAGGAGGGGGAGGAGGAAGATCGGGTGCTACGGTTGGTGGAGGAATATTTGCTGGACCTGCAGTGGTGGCCCTAGCCTCCATCAATCTCCTATACCATACTGGTACCGTCACACCCTCCGGAAAGTTAAGATCCTCAGCCATGCTGAAACGAAAAAGGAAAGATTCAAAACGGAAAATTCGAAGGATATAGATATGGCTATTGGGGATTATGCTTTTCTTTCAAAAACTTTTCTCTTTAAAGACATGTTTTTGAAAATATCTCTTCCAAAAATGTTTTTATAAAAATAATTTTCTAAAAATTTTATCTGTTCCGGTAACCTTTGCTCTGATACCACGTGTAACACCCCACTCCCGCTATGGTCACTCTCTAAGGGAATGCCATAGCATCGGTGGAGTATTTTAGTGAATATAGAACAGAAAAATTACAACAAGACAGATATATATAGTACTTGAAATTTAAAACATCATCTCATAACAGCGGAAATAAACATGTTTGGTTACATCATAAAACCACAGTAAAAGTCAAGTACAATATCCATCAAAATAAAGAAGTACATAATCTCACTCTCTCATACAATAGCCAAGACAAAGGAAAAGATAACTGGGTAACTGGAGCTTTACATCTATCCAAGCTCCTAAAGACTGGAACAGCAATCCGATCAAGCTCCACTACTGCTAGGATCCACCGTAGGACCTGAGTGTTGGGAAAAAGATAAAAACAACGGGGTCAGACATAAGTCTGAGCGAGTCCTATAACTTTAACAATACAATCATTAAAGTAACCAGAGAAGACATAAACTTGACATACAGTAATGTCTGGGGATGAATGGCTACACTAAGCAGCTTGATAGACTTAGGATAAACTAAGATAACTGTACAGACGCATTTACCCACCCAAGGATAATTACTTTACTGCACCACACCAGTCATTCCTACTCAAATATTGATCCCACCCAAGGACTTAAAAGAAAGATATAACTAGTAGTTTCATGTACCCCTAGCTGACCACATAGGCGCCGTCTGCCCCTATCTCCACTAGGTGTACCCCACTACTTCCCAAGCGATCGGCTCCCTACCGTAGATACCCGTGCTGGTCCCACAGTGGGGTGTATCACTCCCCTAAAGTGGCAACCCGATACAACAAACGGTGCACGGCTTATATCTACACGATGCAACAACGTCTTACCTACCAGCCCGGGTCCACACACGCATATGAAACCCGTTGGACTTGCGTTGCCACCGCTACCCCGTTTTGGCCTCTTATAGTCAAGCCCAGTACGCGTGTCCCGTCCTCGACATGGGTCGAGCCCAATAAGATACATATGGGTTACTGGTTGAAATGGGCCCCCACAAGCTACCCACCTAAGCTTGTCCCTTTATCTAGTGCATCCCACTTAACCCTTTAATCATGTTTAATTACATGTTTCCACTTGGTTAAGTATTCTAATCGTATTTTCTATTGCTAGATTTCCACATGCCACCCAAGGCACCCACTTAACCCCTCATGTCCCTCTACATGCTAATATGGTTAAGTGTTTCTTAATTAATTAATTAAGATCATGACCTCATAAAGACCTCTCACATTAGACCGTCTTTTATGACTGCTGGATATGCCGGTTGGTTCCGGGAAGACTTCTGTCATCAAAAGGGTCTAACCTCGTGTCTTTACTTTAATCACGTATTTAATTTATGACTAAGACCTCTCACATTGGGCCAATCATTTGTAGCCGCTGGATGGCCGGTCGGTTCCGGGCAGACTTCCGCTACAAAAGGGTCCAACCTCGTGTCTTAGTTGATTAATTACACCTAATTAATCACCCCCATATTAATTATCCCTAATTAATATTAAGTTTTTCATAACATGGGTAGACCTAACTCAATAGGTAAATTCCCATGGGTTAGACCTAACTCAATAGGTAAATTCCCACTTATGTTAATTTATTTTTATGGTATGCTTAATCATACCCAATCATACTTTTATTAACACATTTATTAACCCCATCGTTCCCCACGTAAATCGTTCTCATTTCATGACATAATAAAGGGAAGATCCATCACAAGTATCATGGGTTTAACCACATCTTAGCATATAACTTTATCATGGGTTAAGAGGATGTCAACTTGCATATATGAGCATATATTAACCCAACTACATTTAACCCAAACTTGCATATTATCATACACATGATTTGCATAACATGTTGCATATGAGCTTGCATATTATCATACACATATCTTGCATAACATGTTGAACTTGCATATAAGCATTCTCATAACTTGCATAACATATTAAACATGCATTTAAGCATACACATAACTTGCATAAGCATTCACATACTTGCATAAGCATTCACATACTTGCATAAGCATGCATAACTTGCATATCATGTTAAAATTGCATTTAAGCATATACATAACTTGCATAAGCATTCACATACTTGCATAAGCATGCATAACTTGCATATCATGTTAAACTTGCATTTACCCACTTATTAGATATGCATAAACCCACTTATTAAACATGCATAAACCCACTTGTTAAACATGCATAAACCAACTTATTGAACATGCATATCATTACAAATGATTCAAACTCACTAATCCGCATTCAAGACCATAAGTCTCATTACACCCAATCTACTTACTTTAGCAATTGATGTTAAAGTGATAGAAACTCACCAAAACCAAGATTAGCAAACTTATGAAGTGGAATTAGTTGCTAAATATGAAGAAGATGATGATTAGAGATTGATTTAGAGAGTGATTAGCTTGCAACTTCCTTCATAAACTAGTGGAGGCTCTCTCAAGTTTGATTTTGGCGGCATGAGGCCATCATTACTATTTTTAGTATGGATTAGGGTAGGTTTAGGGTGTATTTATAGATTAGGTGAGTGTTTTAGGCCCTTAGATTAACCCTAGGTTAGATTAGGTCCGTTAGATTTAGGAAATCTCTAGAACCCAGCCCAAGACTCAACCAAAAATCAGATCTGGTGCACCCAGATCAACAGGGCCGACACCCTGTGTCGACACCCCTGTCGACAGGGCTGTCGACACCCCTGGGCCTGTCGACACCCCTGTCGTCATGCCTGTCGACATGGGGCTAGGCGGGAACTTTCCCGCCACCTCCGCTTTTGGCTCCAATTATGTTTTAAAACTGAATTTTAAATCTGTTTTTAACTTTGAATTTTCTGAAAACTTCTTTGGGCCATAACCGGGCCATACGGACTCCGATTCTCGAAAACTCGGACTCTATTTTGCGTATTTTTCCGAGACGAACGCAATGACGTAGCCCGTTTCCCCCAATTCTCACATTTGAGATTATTTATCCTGTAATTAGTGAATTTTAGTATTAACTACAATTCGGGGTGTTACACGCCTCGCTATCCATCATCCACATAAGTAAAACATCTGGGCATGTAAAACCCAGACACCACTCATAGCTAGAAGGAAACGCCTGCCCTCCCTGAGGTCCTCTCCCATTTATGGTTCACACCTGGGTGTGAGGCTCGCTAATTAATGATGTACACAAAGCTATGCTATATTAAAGACGTGCTTTGATCATCAACCACAAGACTCTGCTTTTCAACAGAAGTCTTGATCATTTGCATCTCAGTATGCCACACAGGCAATTCACACCATGCAACAGATGTCTATCAATCACACAGAATGAAATTCAATGTCAAACACACATCCATTTACAAGTTCGTTCTGGGTCTGAACGAAACCGAAGGCACCTTATTCCTCTTCCCAAATGTCCAATATAGGAGAGAGGTCCTCGCATATCCGGTCGATCTCCGAGTACGTCTGGACGATCACCACTTATTACCTTGTCTTGGGTGTATAGCCCAATCAAGACATCAGTAATCATCTGAACGATGTGAAGACCTCTGGTCTTCAACCACTGTCTTCATCGTCGACACATCGCCGATTCAGTTATTCAGAATGGGATAAACCCGGTCTTTCCGAATAACTCGCGTATATAATAAACAAGTGCTACACAAACACAACATATGCCTCATTCCAATTCAGAATATTCTTTTATTCAAATATTCTTATACTTTGGGAAAGGTTCCCATTAATTTTATCAAAGATAAATTATTTAAAATTTATTCTTTAATTTTCCTTTGGATATCATTTCAATCCATATTAAGGTTTTCCAAACTAGTCGGATTTGCGATCCTTACTGAAGTAATCATTTATTTTATTTCCCAATCCCAACCTATTCATCCCATGAAGCAAAACTGGTAATACTTCATATCTAACACCACGATGTTATCGGTAAATTCAATTACCATTTCATGTTCAAATCTAATTAAAGATTTAACTATCACCTGGAGTAAAACTTGCGGTACTTCGTTCTCGATCATTTCTTGAATTTGATAATTTTAGTTATCAAATTCACCTTTCAATCTATTTAAAGATTCATTAAAACTCTAATTTAGTTTTAATTTCCAAAAATCATTACTTAATGATCATTCAAAGTTAAGAAATAAATATTATCTTTAACTGGGTTAAGAACTAATGTCTTAAAATACAGCTCACGATAAACCCAAAATCACATTTCATTAACAATGGAATCTTCACGGAATACAGATCAATATATACAATCGATATGAACTTCCATATCCAACCGATAATATAAATGGAATAACGAAAAAGCCTTTTAAATTCCATATGTAATAACAGTCTTCCTCCACAGAGGTTCACTTCGAGTATTACTGATTCAAATTCCATTACATTCCAATTTATTTTATTAAATTGGAAAAATTTTATTTGAAAATTTCCCCTAAATCTTAATTAAAAGATTTATAAATTCCAAATCCCATTTCACTGTAAAGCGGTTTAAAGAACGAATGTCGTTAAAAACACAGTTCACAATAAACCCAATTCGCATTCCATTTCAAATCCAATTAATTGGTAATTCTTCTCTACATATTAATTAAAAGATTTATTCTTTTCACACGGGGTTTCAGAACAATGTTACTGAAGACCCCATCCCATTGGTCTCTAACCGTAAATTAGTAAGAGAACGATTCCCTAAGTATTAGTCCCGAAGGCTGAAACCAACATCAGATCAATACCTAGGAAACCATTCAACTTAGCTAATCTCCAGTTGGTTTCTAATTTTCTTAACTCCATTGGGTTTAAGAACCAGTATTATTAAAGATACCATTCACGACAAACCAAAATCTCATTCCATTGCTAATCGGATTAAAGAACAGGTGTTATTTAAAACCCCATTCACGATTAACCCAAAAACCAATTTCAATTTAATTCCAATTAAATGTTAATTAATTGGTAAACTTCATTAAATCTTAATAAAAAGATTTAATCTTTTCTCAACTAGGTTTAAGAATAGTGTTAGTGAAGACACCACTCACGACAAACCCAAAATCCCATTTGATATTAAATACAAGGCTCTGAATAGAAAATATACCGACTTATATTCTGTATCAAATTCTGAACTCAACAAACATCGTATTGGAATAATGATATATATATATATATATCTTCCAAATTCTTCCACAATGTCCGTATAATCACGGAATCCAATATCAAAATATTCCGAAGATAATTTCGATTCAAATCCATTCCAATTCATATATTGGAAATTCTGGTTATTTTTAAAACCATTTCAAATCCAATTTATTTATTTAAAAATATTGGTTTATAATTCTAGTTCATAACTAGTTCATTTCGATAAAAATATATTTTTATCCTTTAAAATATGGAATTTTTCATCCCAATTCTTTCCAAATCATTTATTACGATTTTACATAAATTATTGATATTTTTAATAATTTTATCAAGGCCCGTACAGTCGATTTCCATAAGCGGTCATCGAACTGCACTTACAGCGACCTTTTCCAAATTTGATTTGGACATAATTCCAAATCCAACCATTAGATTTCAAATATCTTATATTCGTTGGCAAGCCCTTTTCGATACGAACCCAATGGTTTCGGTTTTAGGAGAATCCGACGGTCGGATCTCCCGTAAGGTCAATTCGAAGTCAATGGTCGAAATTCGCGAACAGTCGTTGCACGGCACGTTCTATTCAGGCCACTATAATATATGTATATATATATGTATATATGTATATATGTATATATTATATTTCTTCGATTTCCATTCAAACGAATTTTATAAATCGTTTTAAATTCATTTTCAAAACGATTTCAACTTCATATTTAATTTCAAATCAAAATTGAATATTCCATATCATTAATATATAAATGATAATATTTTCAAAACATTAGATTTTGAAATAACTTCCTTTTCGATATTCAATTTAAAAATGGATAAAATCGATATAATTATCGGTCACGTCCAAAATGGCGTAAATCTAATCAACACGACTTTATATATTTAAATATTTTCGTGTACATCCCAAATCGGACTTCAAAATCATATTTTGATCTTTGACTGAATATTATTTTAAAATATTCGTTATTTTTAAAAATTTATTCTTTCTGAACTGGAATCAGACACAGTCAATTACCATATAATTTTATTTATATAGATTTCATACACACGTGCACACAACAATAATCAAATACACTCAACCATCATCCAGAGTGCATTACACAACTGCATAAGCGTTAAATATAAATAATCAACGCGTACAACAGTCTGTCAACCAATCGATTGACATACAACTAAATATTAGGATTAGTGTATGTCCAATATCATCCTAATACCCAGTGTGGAGTTTTCAATAAACAAACACAGAATATTATTTGTGTAGTTGGGCAATGTGTAAAATTTATCGTCCCAATCAATATCAGTCAAATGCGTGTACATAAACAAATCATCTGATTTGTAAATAAATATTTATTAAATTAATATACACGTTAAAAAATATATTTTTAACAATAAAATATTTTATTTCAACATGTGAATATTTTATTTTATTCAACACATGAATATATTTTCATTTTTCATTCCACAACACAAACCAAATTCACACAAATAAATCAATCCAAACACACAACCAAACAAGTCGTCCATGGTCTGTGGACGATGGGGAGCAGTTCATATATGCAGTTATTAAATGAATAACTATACAAAGAAAATTATAGTAAGGAGTTCTCACATTTGGTTTCCCCTCCTCCATTCTTTATCGTCGCTCAGATTCGCTGTTCTGATTTCAACGCATTCTGTTTCACGAAATTTATATTAAAAGTCGCATTTTCAACATCGCTGCATATAATTAAAAGATCATATTTTTATATCGTTGTATATATTATAAAAATCATATTTTATGGTGATGTTCATACAATAAAAATCAAACCTTTTCCTTTATAAAAATATAATCTTTTCATTTATAAAAATATATTCTTTTCTATTATAAAAATATAATCCTTTCCTATATAAAAATATATTCTTTTCATATATAAAAATATATATTTTTCATATGTAAAAATATATTCTTTTCATTTATAAAATCTAAGCTTTTCCTAAGTTAAAAAAGCTAATCTTTTCAGTTTTAAAAATCAAATCTTTTCATTTTTAAAAATCAAATCTTTTTAGTTTTAAAAATCATATATTTTCAGTTTTAAAATCATATTTTATATAATAAAAATATATATAGAAAAACTCACTTTTTCTTCAATCTGAGGAGGGCTTGGTGATGAGGGAGGTGGCGATGGGAGTTGTCAGCAGTGGCAGGTGGTCGGGTGGCTACAGCAGGGGCCACGGTGGGGCTTGGGACTGGGGGAGGCTAAGGCACGGCTTTGTAGGGGTTTGGGGAGTCTACGGGTCTAAACGGAGGAGGGGAGGACGCCAGAGAGTAAGGGAGATCGCCCACGGCGGCGCGGCATTGGATGGAGGCGACGACGATGCTAGATGGGGGTGCGGTGGTGATTTAGCAGAGGGCGACGAGATTTAAGTGGGAAGATGGAGGGGGTATATAATTATATTTTTTTTGTTTTAATTTCAAAAAGTAACTTTAATATTCGAACTCCAAATAGAACCCACCGACTGTCGCCCCTAACTAATTGCCGCCATTCCGAACACAATGGGATATGTCACGCAAGCCAATTCGACTGTTACGATCGGTTTCCGCTAAATTTAAAATATAAATCATTATATTTTAAATTCAAGCGCACATTTTAATTTACCGGGGCCACATACTGATTCTAAAAATTCCAAAAAAATTATTTCTAGTTTTGTATTGACGATATGGCCCTAACGAAACTAATTTCATTAAATTCGGAGACCGTTTGAAAAACGGTCATTTTCAAGTCGATTAAATTCAAACTGAAATTACCAAACGCGTTTAAATCCACCACGCTCCCATATTGATTCCAAAAATTATGAAAATTGGAATCTAGTAATAATTTAAAATTCCAGATCCAACAAAAGTGGTCTCGTCGAAAACAAAGGTCGTTTGCAAAATCGCTATTTTTAAGGGCTATATTTTCCATAACGACCATTCTGAATTTTCAATTGGGCATAACTTTTTATTTCCGCTATGAAATTTCAATTTTTCAGATTTGTTGGAAAGATATTTTCAAATAGATTCAAATATTCCAGTTTCACTAAAATCCGGTTTATTTTGAATCTTGTACAGTCATTTGGAATTCGAAATTGAATTTTCAAATTACCGCGCCATTTTCAATTCCTTTTATAATTAAAATAAATATTTACATTCTAATTTCGATTTAAATAAACTTATACGTTCTAATTCTATTCAAAATAAATTTCTTGTCATAATTATTTAAAATAATTCATTTTAAATATTCAAAATTCATTAAAATTGCTAAAATAAAATTTTTAAATTGGTTCTGATTTCCCGGGTTGTTACGACCTCCCCTACTTAAATTCTTTTCGTCCTCGAAAAGGAACGGAGCTGAAAGTTGGTTAACTAACCAATTCAACTTTCATTCTGGCGTTCATTCTTCAACTTTTCAGTTTCTAAGAATTTCTATTTTTTCAAAAAATTAGGTAAAATCCTAAATTTTTGAAAAATTTCGCCATAACCTCCTTTGTACGGGGAGCAGCGGGAAAATCCCCAAATCGCCACATAGGCCCTCTCATCAAAAAAGAAAAAGAAAAATCCAAGCGGCTAGGCAATAGGCTCAGAAAATCATCCAAACCCAATAAATTAGTAAATATGTACCTATTTGTCGGGCATACAATTTTATTCCTTTGCTTAGCTTCCCTGCTATGACCTGTTCAATATATATGCATGTACATGTATGCAATTTCAAACAATTTTCAATTCAGTTTCATATTTGACTTGATTTTGCTACATTTCTCTTATTGGTATTATTATTCCAACATTTTATATCTATCAAACTAATAATTATTCAACACAACCAGCAATCAATTAGTGAATTAGCCTATCAAATGCATAATTTTTTTATATATATAAAAATCCTTTTTTGATGCCAAATCACAACAATAAATCTTATCTAGTTCTGGTTCTCACACCAGCCAATTGGAAATATATAGATATCCCACTTTCAAAACCCGAACATAAATTCTGATGATGAAGCTTCAATCATCAGAAGCATCTCCGGGCGACTAGAGTGTGATTCCATATCTATCCAGTATATTAAAAATTCGAATATATGTTCATGACGCGTATATGCAAAATCTTATATACTCGATTGTCCAAAATAAAATAAAATAATATAATTAAATATGTATAATTAGATTAAATTTTCAAAACTAAATTGGTTTTCATTTTTATTAAAAAAATAACACTCTTCCGACTCATTCTAGGACGCTACTAATTCCATCTCTAACGAGTCATTCCCATTGGATATTACTAATCCAATCCCTGATGAATTCTTTCGTTTGGTTCTAAGGTGCCTTGTTCTCGAGCTCTGTAAACCAAAGCTCTTATACCAGCTATAACGACCCGAACTTCACCGTAAAGGAAAGCCTAGATTGCTATGAGAACAAGACGAACCAGAACACAAATAAAAGAACATTTGATTGCTTATTACAATAATTTACATCAGAGTACAAGAATATGCAGAGTATGAACAAATATTATACATCAGAGAAATATCAGAGATTTAAATTACAATGCAGCGGAAAAATAATAAATAACACAATTGAAACAAATATACAGATATAGAGCTTTCCGAATATCATTCCAGCTATAAATCAGGATCCTGTGAATATAAGTCTGCAAAACCAAAATTACTAGCTCACTATAAGAAATACTGCATATAGCGACGGCAGTTTCCGCTTCTAATCCGTCGCTAAATTGACCTTAGCGATGGATTTCCTGCATAACATAGTGGTCGGTAAAAACCATGACGGTAGTTGTGTCAAATTTTAGCGACGGAATATAGCATGAGTTTTCAGATAATTTTCCGTCATTTTACTATTTATTTAATAAAAATATAAATTTATTTAATAATTTAATTTTAATTTATTTGCCGACTACTTACCGACGGATAATTAATTTATAATAAATTATAATTTACAAAAGGTGTTGGTAAACCCTTACTAATTACCAAGGGATTAGCGATGGAAATTAAATTGGAGTAAACTTAACCTCACTTTTTTTTTGTTGGTAATCTGCCGCTATTCCCCTTTTGATCTGCATATATATACATATATATACATATATACATATATATATATATATATATATATATAGACACACACACACGTATATATATATATATACAACAAACATCATTCAACTGTGTACAATGAAATAAATAACATGTTAAAAAAACAAAGATAAATTAGCCAACAATATTAATTTAGAACTAAAAAGAATATTCATAATCACATACAAAAAAACCCACAACATCCATAATCCTTGATCAATCCATACATCAAGCTGAATTATGAACAACAAAACTACTTAGTTGGTGCTAACATGATCCTAAATACAAACACATATCATCCATAACCATACTAAAACCACATTACGCCATATTTACACCAAAATAAGTCTAATTAACATACCCAACCAGCTTACGAAGATGATAACAATGATGAAGTCGAAAGCAAACGCGAAATCGAAGGTGAACGCGAAACTGTAACGTTCAAGCTGATGTACATGCAATGCTACAGCTACAAATTCTGAAAAGTCAACCTCTCCATCTGTGTTTGCGTCAATCTGTTCAATATATGTGAAAGAATGATCAAAACTCTAGTTAAAATCCTAGAAAGCACTACTAAGCATGATCATAAATGTAATCAGAATGAAACATATGTATCAAGCAATCACAAATGAACTGTGCTCAGTTGCAAATGCAACTGGGCACCTTGTCCAATTCAGTTGCATTAGTAGCTGAACTACCCGGTTTAATTGAAAATGCAACTGGGCATTGTTCTGCTCAGTTGAATTTGCAAAGGAACTGAGCAGTGCCTCGACTGCTATAGCTGGGCACCCAGCTCAGTTGCATGTGCAACTGGACTCTGCTCAGTTTAGTTGCAAATGAAACTAGAAACTATTAAGTTGTATTTGTAACTAAACCGATTAGTCAAGTTGCAGAAGTAAGTAGGCACTGCATATTCTTGTTGAAAAACTCAATAAAAAAGGAAGGTATAAACTTAGTAGATAGGCTTACCTTAACTTGAAAGGTTGTTCCTTTTCACCATCGTCATCAAATCATTCTCTGCCACTGTCATTTACACAATTATCATATACAAATCAATATGTGAAATTGTAAATTGCATAAGTTATAAAGCCGAAACAAGATCTAAAAACTAATGATAGATGGAAGGGCCAGATAAGCATAAATTTCATCATACTATTTTACAGTTTTGCATCTGTTTTACAGCTATGCCCAACAGAAAGAATTCACCATGATTTTCGATCAGAGAAAATTAAGTTTTTAGCTTAAATCCGAACTTGATACATGCAAAAAATAATTGAATACCTATTCTAAGATGGAAATAACATGACAAGTGAAACTTTCAATGAAATAAGCAGAACTGCAATCTTAAATCATTTACTAAAATGAAATGATTACAATCGTTAATGTTATCTTTTTATTAACAAACTGAAATTCTGTTAGCTTGCATAAACTTTAATGACTTGCAACACTAAGGAAAGATATGAGACATGAACATAGTTGGAGATGATAATAATCCTTTTCAGAAGTTTTTGTTTCATTAGTTGAGGATAAAACAAATTTATTCAACATGTTTTAGGATAATAACATCATCAAAACGAAGGTTTATAATAAACCTGCCTCATAACATGCAATAACATGCGAATGGAAGCTTTTGAAAAATGTTGATATTAAATTTAATCCACATAATTGTGGTTGAGAAGAGTCAAAAGAAAAATAAATGCAGTGAAGGAACCAGAATTTGACATTTCGCATATTCTTTTCCCTTGCAATACAATGTATGGGTACATTACAAACTGTAGTTGTGAATCTACGCGGTAATATCGACAAGTAGGGAATAAAAAAATTGGAATGCCCAAGTGAATTTATTCTACAATTTACCATATATGGCTTTGAACATTTAGGGAATAAAACAATCGTAATAACCAAGTAAATTTAAACCGCAGTTTACGTTGATATCAAAAAAGAGTATCACCAGGAGCATTTTATTGGCAATAAGAGATCTTCTCCTGTAACTATTTTCCCAATGTGTCATCAACAAGAAATAAATGTGCAGACCATCAATATGAAAACATCAAGCAAGAAATAAATGTGCAGTCAAGAGAAAGCGATATGTACATAAAGTAAAAATATGTTTTTCAGCATAAAAGAGAGGAAGTGCATCTATGGGAAGACCGAAATTCAAATACATCAAAAAATGGTTTCATTCACGAAGGAACCCCACCATTTTAAAAAAAAATCATTAAAAATGACAAAAAAGGAGACACATGCAATAATATTTAAATTAAAATTAACAACATAGTGCAATACCAAACAGAACAATAAGGTAAAACAGATCCAATAATAATTATCACCTACAACTAATATTAACAGCATAGTGCAATACCAAACAGAATATTATGGTTAAACAAACATGTATTTTCATACATGTTTGCTTGTTTATACCAAACATGTATTTTTATGTATGTTCGTTTATTTATACCAATCAGAAGATAATGTTTATCAAAGCTTTTGAAGCTCAAACATAAAATTCAGTACTGCAATTCAGTTTTGCATGTGAATTACGTACTCAGTAGTATGTGCAAGGCGGAAAACAGAGGAAATTCTAAGGGCATATGTGTCATTCAAAATAACATAAGTTTGTTACTAAAATAATATGGGAAAGAAAGAAAAAATAAAATTATATCATAATAGATGGCCTAATCAAAGTCGTGGACTGAAGTGAACGTTAAAAAGCCAAGTTCTGGTAAGATGATCAGAAAAAAAGAAAAAGTAATGACCACATAAATTAATAAAACTAACTTCATGCAACTTGTAGTCTAGTCCCTCCATTTTACTTTCTCCCATAACTTGTTCTCTCTCTTGATTCAAGTCTCTATCCAGTTGAGCATGAAACTCTTCTCTAAATTTTGCAATGGTTTCCATATTGTTCAAAAAGGTACACTGTAACATAAAGAAAATGTATTTTAATTACTAGTACAGTATTTCTTCCCTAAGATGGTGACCAACTAAACATTAAAATAAAACATAGAACCAAGGAGCAAATATTCATCTGAGACAACCAAATCTAAAACGCTGAAATATCATTGAAAGTGACACATGATTTTTCTGTTGAAGTGGTTTTTTAACGTAGAGACGGGAGAAGAAGGTTTTTTTAATAGAAGATGCATAAGATCTGGGTAGTCTACATGAATTACTATGAGAAGATATCTTTCTCTTACTTTGTCTCAAGGAAGAAAAGAAAAGTTAACTAAGATACTTTATCAATTATTCTTTTTATTGTTGTGTATCTATAATTAAATACTAATCAATTTTTCCAAGAATATAAATATGTTTCTGATATATGATGAATGGTTTTCTATTTCTTCATGCATGCCTCAATTTATAGAATAAGTTTTGAGGAAGTAATATAATAATTCCTTTTCAAAACCCCTTTAATTAGTATATATTTCTTAATATACTTGAGAAATCTGATCGAATTGAGTAGTTTCTTTAATAAAATTCAAGGATATTGTGTATCATGTTTAAGAAAGGCATTTCATATTATATTAACAATATAGGTACAATACAGAAAGAAGTATGAAAATTTTGAGGATAACCAGTTTTAGTTTTCTTTATAATATCCAATCTATATAGTTTCAATTAGGTAAATGAAGCAACCGTCACTGGCAACAAAAATATTCATGCAAAGAAATCAAAAATATTAGAGAAGAAATGAAAGAAATGGAAAACATTAAAGTACCAATGTTATAATTATATATAAGTGACATATTAAAGAAGAAATGAAAGAAACAGACAGCATGTGAATTTAAAACGCTGAAATAATTTGTTGTTGTAAGCAATTTTCTTGTAGTGTCACGATTCAATTACACCCTTCTACATCGATGTACATATGTGAAGGGAACTATACCTCGGTTCATATGAAGAGCAAATTGGGCTTATTAAAGTTGAGCTAAAATTGAGTGTCAAAAAACTATAGCGTTTGCATTAGTAACGGCTGATTGCACTGTAAAATATTACATGTGCATAGCTTTTGAAAGCTAATTTTAAATAAATTTGTAAATCAACTATTTAAAAAGACTAATTTTTATCCAAGTCACATACAGAGGCATTGCTAATCAATCACAGTTCACAAGCACTGACAGAAAACACGAACTCAAAAGGTTTCTTTAGGCTAGATAGATGGTGTTGTTGCAAAAGAGGAAAAAAAAGAAACTACACAGAAAAAAGCTTAGAATGCATAAATTTAGAATTTTCATCAAAAGCCAACACATTGGCCAACAATATCAGCTACAATGTAAGAAAAACATCTGCATTGTTTAAATTTTGAAATATCCAAAATCTTTCATGGAATCGATGAAGGCAACGAAGAATGAGACACATACCAGCATTTGTGTCCATTCACATGGCGGCGTCCAATGTCCGTTTTTTGGAATTCTCCTTACATTGAAACATAGCAATAGCTGTCGATTTAGCGTCGGCAGGCTGGAAATAGGAACCAATGGCGATCCCATTTAGAAACCTTTAATATCATTGGTTACCTCGTGGATCTCATTTAAGTTTCTGAGATAACTGACTCAAAACTCTTTTTCTTGATGATCAGTCAACAATTGCTTCGTAACAAAACTAAATATCAGCATCGTTCAAATATAGAAATAGACAACCTAATCGAGTACAGAAATCAGACCTAAATAAGTTCTTACCTTGTCACTGAACTTCTGCAATTTACGAGGTGAAATCCACTTAGTCGAAGTTCGATTCTCGGCTGGAGTTGAATCTTGATCCGAATCAGATCTGAGTCTCTTCCGAGAGGGAGAAGTATCGATGACCGCATTTTCTTGAGTTTCTTTCAAGGTTCTACCCTCGATATTGTCTTTACCTCAAATTTACAACAGTGATGCTCTCCTTCGGATGGCTGTAAAATATATGTTTCCTTGCCATGGATTTTAGATGCTAGAAATTAATCCCTAAATTTACCTCATTTTAGGAGTTAGCGGTGTAGCCTAGGGTTAAGGAAATGGCTCAAGCGGGAAATGAAAATTATAAAATAAAGAATGCTAATAAGTAAAATTAGCCTGTTAACCCTTAAACTTTGTGTAAAGCGGTGAGGGATGAAAGAAAGAAGCAAAATAGATCTGTTAAGACAAAAGAAGAGGCGGTAACTTAGGGTTAAGTTTAAATGATAAGCGAGAAACGAAAATAGGGGTAGGAAACGAAAATCACATTATTAATTATATTAACTATTTAGCTTTGATTATTAAATTTTAATTATTAATCATTAATCATTTAGTAGTATTAATTATTAATTCTTTAATATCAATTATTAATTATATTCATTAATTATTAATCTGTACAAAGAAATGAGTTCGATGAATTCAATTTGGGGTTCTCCGCTTGTAAAAAAAATCATGGCAATCCAAACTATTCTTATTTGATAACACGCACGAGCCAATATTGAGATTAGGAAGGTGTTCTAGTAAGCTAACCCTCGTTTCTCGTTTGCTGCTTGTTTGAGTTGTTCCTTGATTTAATTATTTAATCTAATTAATAAGCAGTAAATGTAATTGACTAATTATTAATGATTAACCATAAAAATTGTTAAATATTTTTTTATTGATTATAGATAAGAATTAATAATTATAAATATAAATTTTTTATTGATTATAGATAAGAATTAATAATTATGAATTATTTATTAATAATCATTAATTATTATAAATTTCAAATAATATTTTATATAAGCAATGATTATAGGTTGTTTATTATAGAATGTAAATTATTATTTATTATTACTTATAAATTATTAATTAGAATAAATTAATTATTAATTATTGAACATGTTAATAATTATTAAAAAAAAATAGCACTAAAGTATATCTTAGAAAAATAATATAAACATCTCTTGCAAATCTGCTGGAATTCTGCTGTAAAATAGCTTCAATAAATATTTCTCGGTATTCTGCTTGGATTTGCAGCAGAAAATAACAACAGAAATTTTTTATCCGTAATTTGATGCAATTTGCAACGGCTTAGAGAGGGATGGCAGAAGACGATGGTAATAAATAAAAGAAAATAAAGTTAAAGAAACAAAAAGCTATCCCTTGTAGATCACATGGAAATTCATCGCAAATTAGCGATGGAAATTTCTGCTTCTAATATTTGACGCTAAATCAGTGTTTTCTTGTAGTGGTTGCCCGTGTAGAAAATAGGGGCACCCAGAGTTTAGGTTAAAACAATAAACTCCAGGTCAGTCATTTGACTAGTGTGAGAACTAAAACAGTTATTAATCTTTATTTTAAAGTTAGTAAATCAAGGGACCACACCGTATAACATGGAATGGGCATGCGTTTCCCAAAGCATAAGAATATTATGAACTAGAATGAGGAATATGTTGTGTTTGTGTAGCACTTGTTTATTATATACGTGAGTTATCAGAAAATCAAAATATTCTGAACTTAATATGGTTTCCCAAAGCATAAGAATATAAATACGCATGGATTGCACATCGGAAAATCAAAAGAGAAACAATTTCAAAAGTAAAAGCAGCATATACCGAACTGAATTTGGAATGCCTCTTTCCATGTTACTGTACTAGGAATGAAATTACCATTCCAACATAGACTAGTTAACATGTAGGCTTCTCAAATTTATCCAGTAAAAAAAAGAAAAAAATGTGGAGGGAATACAACATGTATATTAGCATATACAGGGAATCTTCCTAATAATAGTTACACTTTGTATATTAAAGTATTAAAGTAGAAACAACATAATGTCATTCAACTATCGAATAAAGAAAATGAAGTTTATTTATCATCTAATAAAATAAAGTCCTTACCTCCTCTTCCTTAAATACAACCGCATCTTCACATTCGCCGTCTTTGTACTCACCATCGTCTTCTAGTTGATCTGCATACAAATTACGATGAATAAAACTGGAATGATGACATCAGATCCACGAGCGACAAACTGTACTCAATTTCAGATCAACGGCGATGCCAATCTTAGCAACCAGGCTATATATTTGCATAACAAAGAAAAAAGAGTTAAATTTCGGCAGCAGTAACTAGACATCAAATTGATTAAAAGATGAAAATGATTCAGGTTCCTAATATAACCTTACAATTTCATGTAGGTTCCTAATATAACCCTTAAAATCGATTCAGCTAACAAGTTCAGAAACCATATTTACATACAAGCAAGCAGACAGTTTAACTGCTTATATAACAAAAAGATAATTATTTTTATCTTTTCCCAAATCTCATTCAGTTCAAACTTTAATAGCAAGAAGACTGTACATATAAAAGTATATAAATAATTCTTGAACTCAGCTTACAGACTTCGATTTCTATTTGAAAAGTGAAATACACTCACATTCGATTCGTTTTCGTGGTTCCAGACTTCGATTTCTCTCTGTGGTTCCTCGATTTAGGCTCCGCTCTCCTTAGACCTGCCATCGTTTCCCTCTAGAGTCCATCTCTCTCACGAATCGGTTCTATTTGATGCAAGACGATGGATTGATTGATCTCCCCCCAATTTTTACCGGCTAGGGCTTCAGCCAATTTTTTTTTTGTAATGAACGAGAGAAATGAATTAAGGGCCGCCGATTGTTTTCTAGGTTAATTTATTAGGGCTGTGATCTTGCAAATTCCAACTTTGCCCCTTAGGGTTTTTCTTTATTAGCTCCATACAACACTTAACCCATTTTACAACATTTAGATCCATTTCCATGTTATACAAAATAAGAAATAGACGTGTATATTTTGTCAAGAATTTTAACCATGTACAAAATTTGTATATATTCATCATATACATACAAATGATCTATTTATTTATTCAATTGTTCATTCACCCCAAATATATATTTAATTATAATCAATATTATTTTTGAGTCACAAAATTTGGGTACTCTCACAATTGCTAACTATAATTATGAAATATTAAATACAAAATGTTACTTCTTAATTGTTAATATCTCTTGTTAATTCTAAATTATTAAATATTTTATTAGTTATTGATTATTAATTAATTATTAGTTTTTAATATTAGTCATTTAAAAATAATTATTAAACACTAAATATCACTTCAAAAGTATTAATGTTTTGATTAATTACGATTCTTAAGTATTAATACTGAGTATATATAATGTATTCATTTTTATTATAAATTATTATCACTAATAATTATCAAATATTAATAAATAATAATTATGTAATATTAACTATGTTTTTTAATTATTCTTCTTAATTGCTAAGTATTAAATATTACGGATTGATTATTAATTATTACTTCCTAATTGATTATTAATAGTAATTATTAGTTATTAATTATAAATAATCAATATAAATGTATTAAATAATAATTATTCGTTATTAATTGTATTAAAATATAGACATATATTACAACAGTCAAAAAATAAAAGTTGTGATAGGCTTTTATTACAACTGTCAAAATAACACAGTTGTTAAAAATAAGTTTATTACAACTTTTCTGGAAAAAAGTTGTAAAAAACATTTAGTACAACGGTGGCTTTGACCACCATTGTAAAATTAAAGTTGTAATATGGTGTTTTTGTTGTAGTGCACGTTCAAATCTAACTAAAGATTTAACTATCACCTAGAGTAAAACTGGTGGTACTCCATTCTCAATCATTTCTTGAATTTGATAATTTTAGTTATCAAATTCACCTTTCAATCTATTTAAAGATTCATTAAAACTCTAATTCAGTTTTAATTTCCAAAAATCATTACTTAATGATCATTTAAAGTTAAAAAATAAATTTTATCTTTAACTAGGTTAAGAACTAATGTCCTTTAAAACACAGCTCACGATAAATCCAAAATACATTCCATTAACAGTGGAATCTTTACGAAATACAGATCAATATATATAATCGATATGAACTTCCATATCCACCCGATAATATAAATGGAATAACAGCAAAGCCTTTTAAATTCCATATATAGTAACAGTCTTCCTCCATAGAGGTTCACTTTGAGTATTACTGAATCAAATTCCATTCCATTCCAATTTATTTTATTAAATTGGAAAACTTTTCTTTGGAAATATCCCCTAAATCTTAATCAAAAGATTTATAAATTCCAAATCCCATTTCACTGTAAATCGGGTTAAAGAACGAATGTCGTTAAAAACACAGTTCACAATAAACCCAATTCGCATTCCATTTCAAATCCAGTTAAATGTTAATTAATTGGTAATTCTTCTCTACATCTTAACTAAAAGATTTATTCTTTTCACACGCGATTTCAGAACAATGTTACTAAAGACCCCATCCCATTGGTCTCTAACCGTAAATTAGTAAGAGAACGATTCCCTAAGTATTAATCCCGAAGGCTGAAACCAACATCAGATCAATACCCAGGAAACCATTCAACTTAGCTAATCTCCAGTTAGTTTCTAATTTTCTTAACTCCATTGGGTTTAAGAACAATATTATTAAAGATACCATTCATGACAAACCCAAAATCTCATTCCATTGTTAATCGGTTTAAAGAACAGGTGTTATTTAAAACCCCTTTCACGATTAACCCAAAAACTAATTTCAATTTAATTCCAATTAAATATTAATTAATTGGTAAACTTCATAAATCTTAATAAAAAGATTTAATCTTTTCTCAACTGGGTTCAAAAACAGTGTCAGTGAAGACACCGTTCACGACAAACCCAAAATCCCATTTGGTATTAAATATAAGGCTCTGAATAGAAAATATATCGTCTTATATTCAATATCAAATTCTGAACTCTACAAACATCATATTGGAATAACAATATATATATATATATATATATATCTTCCAAATTCCTCCACAATGTCCGTATAATCACGGAATCCAATATCAAAATATTCCGAAGATAATTTCGATTCAAATCCATTCCAATTTATATATTGGAAATTCTGGTTATTTTTAAAATCGTTTCAAATCCAGTTTATTTATTTAAAAATATTGGATTATAATTCAAGTTCATAACTAGTTCATTTCGATAAAAATATATTTATATCTTTTCAAATATGAATTTTTTCATCCCAATTCTTTCCAAATCATTTATTATGATTTTACATAAATTATTGATATTTTTAATAATTTTATCAAGGCCCGTACAGTCGATTTCCATAAACGGTCATCGAACTGCACTTACAATGACCTTTTCCAACTTTGATTTGGACATTACTCCAAATATAACTGTTAGATTTCAAATCTCTTGTATTCGTTGGAAAGCTCTTTTTGATACGAATCCAACGGTTCCAGTTTTAGGAGAATCCAACGGTCGGATCTCCCGTAACATCAATTCGAAGTCAATGGTCGAAATTTGCGAAAAAGTCGCTGCGCGACGCGTTCTATTCAGGCCACTATAATGTATATAATATATATTATATATTTCATCGATTTCCATTCAAACGAATTTTATAAATCGTTTTAAATTCGTTTTCAAAAAGATTTCAACTTCATATTCAATTTCAAATCAAAACTGAATATTCCATATCATTAATATATAAATGATAATTTTTTCAAAACATTAGATTTTGAAATCACTTCCTTTTCGATATTCATTATAAAAATGAATGAAATCGATATAATTATCGTTCATGTCCAAAATGGCGTTAATCTAATCAACACGGCTTTATATATTTAAATATTTTCGTATCCATCCCAAAGCGGACATCAAAATCATATTTTGATCTTTGACTGAATGTTATTTTAAAATATTCGTTATTTTAAAATATTTATTCTTTCTAAACTGGAATTAGACACAGCCAATTACCAAATAATGTTATTTATATGGATTTCATAAACACGTGCACACAACAATAATCAAACACAGTCAACCATCATCCAGAGTGCATTACACAACTGCATAAGCCTTAAATATAAGTAATCAACGCTTGCAACAGTCTATCAACCCATCGATTGACATACAACTAAATATTGGGATTAGTGTATGTCCAATATCATCCCAATACCCGGTGTGGGATTTTCAATCAACAAACCCTTAATGGTATTTGTGCAGTTGGGTGATGTGCAAAATTTATCGTCCCAATCAATATCAGTCAAATGTGTGTACATAAAAAAATCGTCCGATTTGCAAATAAATATTTATTTAATTCATATATACGTTAAAAATTATATTTTTAACGATAAAATATTTTATTTCAACACATGAATATTTTATTTTATTCAACACAAGAATATATTTTTATTTTTTATTCCACAACACAAACCAAATTCACATAAACAAATCAATCCAAACACATAACCAAACAAGTCGTCCATGATCTGTGGACGACGGGGAGCAGTTCATATATGCAGTTATATAATGAATAACTGTACAATGAAAATTATAGTAAGGATTTCTCACCTTTGGGTTCTGTAACAACCCGTAAAATGCGAGCCAGTTTGAAATTTTTATTTTGGCAATTTTAGCGAATTTTGATTATTTAAAATGAAATATTTTAAATAATATCGACGAGAAAATTTATTTTGAATATAATTATAACGTATATATTATATACGTCGTCGTTAGAATATATAATAATTATATATAATAATAAAAGGAATTGAAAATGGCGCGGTAGTTCGAAAATTCGATTTCTAATTTCAAATGAATATACAGAATTCAATATAAGTCAAAATTGAACGAAACAAGAAATATTTGAATCTGTATAACTATATCTTTCTAACGAATTCGAATAATCAAAATTTCATAGCGGGATTCAAAAGATATGTCCAGTTGAAAATTCTGAATAGTTGCTATGGAATTCAGGCCCTTAAAAATGGACATGTTGCAAACGACCTCGGATTTCGACGAAACCACTTTTGTTGGGTCCGCAGTGCCAAGTTATTGCTAGGTTCCAAATTTCATAATTTTTCGAATCAATGTGTGAGCGTGACAAAGGAAAACGCGTTTGACCAGTTTCAGTTGATTTTAATCGACTGGAAATTGGCCATTTTTCAAACAGTCTCAGAATTCGACGAAACTAGTTTTGTTAGGACTGTATCGTCAGTACGAAGCTAGAAAATATTTTTATGGAATTTATAGAGTTGTTATGTGACCCCGGTAACTTAAAATGTACGTTTAAAATTCAATATAGAGATTTAAATGTAAATTAAATGGAAACTGATTCAAACAGTCGAATCAGCTTGCGATACATATCCCATTGTGTTCGGAATGGGGGTAAAACGCTATGGGCGACAGTCGTTGGGTCTCGTTTGAGATTCGAATTAAAAGTCAACTTCTAGGGAGAAAATAATAATATTTAATTATTAAATATTCATATATATATAATTAAACCCCCCCCCCCCCCCCGTTTATTCTTCAATACATTCAGAAAAGAAAAAAACCCTAATCGAGATCGACATTCGTCGTTCACCCACACCGCGCCGCGCCACCGTGACCGAGCCCCTCCTCCTCCTGCCGTTCCCCTCTTCTTCTCCTCCCCTCCCTTCCACCGCCCCTCCCTAGCTCCAATCAGAAAACCGCGAAGCCCTCCCCTTCTCCAGTGGAACACGCTGCACCCCCTGGGCCCACATCTCGCCATACCGCACCCCTAGCCTCCGCCTCGCCCTCTCCGGCCACCGCCGAAGATGAAGTCCCCCCCCCCCCCTCTTCGCTGAGAAAAAAAAAAACTGTAAGTTCTAATATTTGTCTTTATTTATTTAATTATTTTTGTTTACTTTCTATGTAGTTAGTTTTATAAGTCTAGAGAAAAAAATCTGTTTTTCTTTATATATAAAATTCTGATTTTCTTGTATGTTGAATTTCAATGTTTGCTTTGAAATGATTTTTGAGTTATACAAAAAAAAATATAATTTCTTACATAAGAAGAATTGGATTTTTCTACATATGATGGCAAGATAAAAATACAATCTCTGCTTACAAAAAAAAAGGTGTGATTTTTCATTACAAGAAAAGATATAGTTTTCATTTTTATTTAATAGAAAAGTTAAAAATATAATTTTTATAATATAGAAAGGTTAAAAATATAATTTTTATACAAGTGGCATATTAAAGATATGATTTTTATATGTTGAATATAGAAATAAAGATATGATTTTTATATGTTGAATATAGAAATAAAGATATGATTTTTATATGGTGAATATAGAAATAAAGATATGATTTTTATATGTTGAATATAGAGATAAAGATAGAATTTTTATGTAATGAACTTCGAGATAAAAATAGAATTTTTATGTAATGAACTTCGAGATAAAAATAGAATTTTTATGTAATGAACTTCGAGATAAAAATAGAATTTTTATGTAATGAACTTCGAGATAAAAATAGAATTTTTATATAATGAACATCGAGATAAAAATGGGATTTTTATATATTGAACTTCGAAAGAAAAATATGATTTTTATATATAGAACTTCGAAATAAAAATATGATTTTTATATATAGAACTTCGAAATAAAAATATGATTTTTATATATAGAACTTCGAAATAAAAATATGATTTTTATATATTGAACATCGAAATAAAAATATGATTTTTATATATTGAATAGCGAAGTAAAATTCGATTTTTACATATGTAGTGAAAGCGGACAATGAAAGCGACAAAAAGCGAGTTGGCGAAGATTTCCTGCATTAGAAGTGCCATGGAGCTTGGATAGCTATCTGTGAGAATTTCTCACCTTTCAATTTCTTTTCTAGTTTTATATATATACTAGGATGCAGACGGTGCTTAGTAGCACCCGACACAACCGTCCACAGACCATGGACTTGTTTGTTTGGTTGCATAGATTAGAGATTGTTTGATTGAAATTGAATTGTGTGGTGAAATGAATTGATTTGATGATGTGTGAATGGCGTGGGCCTTCACTAGACCGGGGATAAGGCTAGGCCTTGTCCCGTTTCTAGTATCATGCCGTTATGCCGCCGAAATTTTCTAAAATATGTTAGAAAAATAAAAATATCATTTTATTGAATAAATGAACTGAATAGAAATTCATATGTTGGAATAAAATGTTTTATCGTTAAAAATATAATTTTTAACGCGAATGTGAATAAATAAAATATTCATTTACAAACCAGACGGTTTGTTTATGTACACCTATTTGAAGGACATTTATTGGGTCGATCAATTTTACACATCGCCCAACTGCACAAATAAAATCTGTGTTTGATTGTTTGAAACCCCACACGGGTGTTGGGATGAAACTTGAAGTTCACTCATCCTGATTTATTAAATATGTCGATCGGTTGATTGACAAGCTGTTTAAGCGTTAGATATCTATATTTGATGCTTATACAGTGTAGTGCACTTTGGTTGATGGTTGATTATTTTTCCATGCTATTATATATACATGTGTTGTATGAAAATCCATATAATGAACTTTATATGGTAATCGATTGGGCCTCGTTCCAATTTAGAAATTAAAGAATATTATAAAATAAAAGTTCATGTGTTGACAGTACTCATCCATTGAGATTGGTCATGTGTTGAACGAAATATTTTAGTAATAAAATTTACATCTTTATCGATATAAAATAAAGGTTCATGTGTTGACAATACTCATCCATTGAGATTGGTCATGTGTTGAACGAAATATTTTGATAATAACAACTATTTTGAAAAAGAAATATTTGAAATAGAATATTTGAAAATAGAAATTTATGAAGCCGTGTTGATTAGATTGACGCCATTTTGATGTGAACGATATTTATATCGATTTTAAAACGATTTCGAAATGAATTGAATTGAAAACGATTTCGAAATGAATTGAATTTAAAACGATTTCGAAATGAATTGAATTGAAAACGATTTCGAAATGAATTGAATTGAAAACGATTTCGAAATGAATTGAATTTAAAACGATTTCGAAATGAATTGAATTGAAAACGATTTCGAAATGAATTGAATTGAAAACGATTTCGAAATGAATTGAATTGAAAACGATTTCGAAATGAATTGAATTGAAAACGATTTCGAAATGAATTGAATTGAAAATGATTTCGAAATGAATTGAATTGAAAACGATTTCGAAATGAATTGAATTGAAAACGATTTCGAAATGAATTGAATTGAAAAAGATTTCGAAACGAATTGAATTGAAAACGAATTCAAATTGAATTGAAAGCGAATTGAAATGAATTCAAATTGAATTGAAATTTGAATTGAATAGAAATGAATTTTGAAACGAATTTATAAAGAAGAATTCAATTTTGCTTTGAATTGAAATGGAAGTTGAAATAGGTTTTGAAACGATTTTAAAACTATTTATATAATTCGTTTTGAATAGAAATCGACGGAATATATATTATATATATTATATATATAATATAATGGCCTGAATAGAACGCGCCGCGCCGCGGCCGTTCGTGAATTTCGACCATTTATTTCAAACGGACATTACGGGAGATCCGACCGTCGGATTCTCCTAAAACCGGAACCGTTGGGTTCGTATCGAAAAGAGCTTTCTAACGAATATTAGAAATTCAAAATCTAACGGTTGGATTTGGAGATACGTCCAAATCAAATTCGAAAAAGGTCGCTGTAAGTGCAGTTCGATGGCCATTGTTGGAAATCGACTGTACGGGCCTTGATAAAATTATTAAAAATAGTAATAATTTGTGTAAAATCATAAGAAATGATTTAGAAAGAATTGGGATGAAAAACTCCATATTTGAAAAGATAAAAATAGATTTTTATCGAAATGAACTAGTTTTGAACTAGAATTACAATTCTATTTATTTTTAAATAAATAAATTGAATTTGAAATGGTTTTGAAAATAACCAGAATTTCCAATGATTGCATTGGAGTGGATTTGAATCGAAATTGTCGTCAGAATATTTCGATGTTGGAATTCGTGATTATACAGATGTTGTTATGGAAATTTGAAAGATATATATTTATATCGTTATTTCCAATACGACATTTGTTAGTCGTAGGATTTGATATTGAATATAAGCCGATATATTTTCTATTCAGAGCCTTGTATTGAATATCAAATGTGATTTGGGTTTATCGTGAATGGTGTCTTCACTAACACTGTTCTTGAACCCAGTTGAGAAAAGATTAAATCTTTTTATTTAGATTTAATGAAGTGTACCAATTAAATAATATTTAATTGGAATTGAATTGATATTGATTTTTGGGTTTATCGTGAACAGTGTTTTAAATAACACTCGTTCTTTAACCCGATAATTAATGAATGTGATTTTGGGTTTATCGTGAACCGTGTTTTAAATGACACTGATTCTTTAACCCAGTTGAAGATTAAAACTAAGTGGGGTTTTAACGAATCTTTAATTAGATTGAAATGATCGAAAATGGAGTATCACTAGTTTTGCTCCAGGCGATAGTTAAATCTTTAATTAGATTTGAACGTGAAATGGTAATTGAATTTACCGATAACACTGTGGTGTTAGATATGAAGTATTACCAGTTTTACTTCATGGGATAAATAGGTTGGGATTGGGAAATTAAAACAAATGATTACTTCGGTAAGTTTCGTTAATCCCGGCTAGTTGAATCGAAATTCAAAAGAATAGATTAAAGAATAAATTCAAGGAATTTATCTTGGATAAAATTAATGGGAACCTTTCCCTATGAATGTGAAATTTAGAAATTGACTGTCGGTTAGCCAAACAGAATGGTTTTCTGGATATTGATCTGATGTTGGTTTCAGCCTTCGGGGTTAATATTTGGGGAATTATTCTTTTCATTAATTTACGGTTAGTGACTAATGAATTGGAATGAGGCGTATGTTGTGTTTGTGTAACACTTATTTAAAATATACGCGAATTATTCGGAAAGACCGGGTTTATCCCATTCTGAGTAACTGATACGACGATAAGTCGAAGATGAAGACGATGGTCGAAGACCGGAGGTCTTCACGTCGTTTGGGTGATAACTGATGATCTTGATTGGGCTGTACACCCAAGAGGATGGAAACAGTTGGTGATCGTCCAGACGTACTTGGAGATCGATGGATATGCGGGGTACTAGGTGCCTCCGGTTTCGTTCAGACCCAGAACGGACTCGTAAATGGACTGTGTGTCTGACATTGGATTTTAGTCCGTGTGATTGATCTCTATTAAATATATATCTGCTTGGCGGCGGAGAATTTATTCTCTTTCTTAACGCCCTTCTCTGAGACGTACGAGCTCAGGGGTTATATATTGATGGATATCAAACGCATGGAGTGAATTGCCTGTGTGGCATGCCTAAGTGGCAATTGATCGAGGCTTCTGTTGAAAAGCAAAGTCTTGTGGTGATGATCAAAGCACGACCTTTGTGGCGTAGCTTTGTGTAACGTTTACTTCGCAAGTTTCACACCCGGTATGAACCAAAAACGGGAGACGGACCTCAGGGAGGACTTGCGTTTCTTTCTAGTTAGAAGTGGCGTCAGTGGTTTTACACGCCCTGACGAGTTTGACTTATGTGGTTGTTGCTGTTGCGAGGCGCCTCGGTTATATCGGTTTCGGCCGATGCTTCTGGTCGGCTGACGGACCAGACTTACACCCCATAGGGTGGGGAAGCGTAGTGTTCAGGCATAATAATCCACATCGGTGGACCGGCCCTGTCGCTCCAAGGCTTGCCTGCGCGCTTGCCTGTGGCTTGGGCTAGAGAGTCACGAATCGGTTGAGGACTATCTTTTGCCTCGGTTCATAGATGGAAATCCAACTTCCAAATACGTGACATTTGCGGTTTTAATTGTAGAACTAGTATGGCGACATGATATATGGTACCCATGCCGCCTATGATTGATACTTATGATTTGAAGTTGTTTTATACACTATGCACTTATAATAGTATCAAACGATTTGTTTTTAAACGTATCAAGCATTCTTTGGCTGTTATAAGGGAAAACCCTATCCTCGGCTGCGTTGCATTGTGTGATGGGACCTGGGTCTTATAACAGCTTCATTTTTCTTTATTTAGCATTGCGCTGTTTGTTTTATGCACTGGTATTCTTGGGAGGAAACCCGTTCCGTGTTATACGGCGTGGTCCCTTGATTTACCTAACTTTGAAAATAAAGATTAATAACTGTTTTAGTTCTCACACCAGTCACATGACTGACCTGGAGTTTATTGTTTTAACCTAAACTCTGGGTGCCCCTATTTTGACACGGGCAGCTAGTAGTTTTGGTTTTGCAGATTTATATTCACAGGATCCTGGTTTATAGCTGGAATGATATCCGGAAAGCTTTGCATCCGTATATCTCATTCTAGTTGTGTATTGTATTATTTTCCGCTGCTATGTATTTAAATGTAATTTAAATCTCTGATATTTCTGTGTAATATTCATTTATACTCTGTATACTCTTGTAATCTGATGCATTGTTGTAATATACAATGAAATGTTCTTCTGTATGCGTTCTGTTGTGGCTTGTTCTCGAACTATCCGCCGCTTTCCTTTACGGGGAAGTTACGGGTTTTCGCAGTTGGTATCAGAGCTTTGGTTTACAAAGCTCAGAGAACAAGACACATTAGAACCATACGAAAGAATTCATCAGATATTGGATTAGTAATATCCAATGGGGATGACTCGTTAGAGATGGGATCAGTAGTATCCTAGAACGAGTGTGAAGAGTATATTTTTAAAATGAAAACAAATTTTTGTTTTGAAAATTTAAATCAATTATTCGTATTTGATTATCTATTTATATTGAGTTGGACAATCCAGTATATATAGATTTTGCGTATACGTCTGATCCGCGTGTATTCGAAATTTTAATATACTGGATAGATATAGAATTACACTCTAATCGCCTGGAGATGATTTTGATGATGGAGCTCCATCATTAGAATTTATGTTCGAGTGACGAAAGTGGGCTTTCTATATATTTCCTATTGACTGGTGTGAGAACCAAAATTAGATAGGGCCTATTGTTGTGAATTGGCATCAAAAACAAGATTTTCAGTATGTGTATCAAAATTATGAATTTGAAATGATAATTCACTAATGGATTGATGTTTGTGTTGTTTTTTTATTTGTTTGCTAATTTTTAGCCATTTAGCCTAACAGAACCAAATATGGAATTATATCGAAAATTGGTTGCGTTTGCTTGCATATGCATATACTTATATTGAACAGGTCATAGCAAGGAGGCTAGAGCAGAGAATAAAATTTGTTTGCCCGACAAATAGGTACATGTTTACTACATAATTTCCTGTTTTGTTTGGGTGATGATGATTTTGTGAGCCTATTGGCTAGCCGCTTGGCTTTTTCTTTTTCTTTTTGAGATCTGAAGGACCGGGGAAGCTATTTGAAATTCCCCGATGCTCCCGGTGCAGGGGAGGTTATGGCGAAATTTTTCGAAAATTTAGGGTGTTAGCCAAATTTTTGAAATTTTGAAAATTCTCAGAAACTAAAGAGTTGGAGAATGGAAGCCAGATCGAATGTAGAGCTGAATAATCAAACCACTTTCGACTTTGTTCCTTTTCGGGGAAGAAAAGTTTTAAGTGGGGGAGATTGTAACAACCCGTAAAATGCGAGCCAGTTTGAAATTTTTATTTTGGCAATTTTAGCGAATTTTGATTATTTAAAATGAAATATTTTAAATAATATCGACGAGAAAATTTATTTTGAATATAATTATAACGTATATATTATATACGTCGTTGTTAGAATATATAATAATTATATATAATTATAAAAGGAATTGAAAATGGCGCGGTAGTTCGAAAATTCGATTTCTAATTTCAAATGAATATACAGAATTCAATATAAGTCAAAATTGAATGAAACATGAAATATTTGAATCTGTATAACTATATCTTTCTAACGAATTCGAATAATCAAAATTTCATAGCGGGATTCAAAAGATATGTCCAGTTGAAAATTCTGAATAGTCGCTATGGAATTCAGGCCCTTAAAAATGGACATGTTGCAAACGACCTCGGATTTCGACGAAACCACTTTTGTTGGGTCCGCAGTGCCAAGTTATTGCTAGGTTCCAAATTTCATAATTTTTCGAATCAATGTGTGAGCGTGGCAAAGGAAAACGCGTTTGACCAGTTTCAGTTGATTTTAATCGACTGGAAATTGGCCATTTTTCAAATAGTCTCAGAATTCGACGAAACTAGTTTTGTTAGGACTGTATCGTCAATACGAAGCTAGAAAATATTTTTATGGAATTTATAGAGTTGTTATGTGACCCCAGTAACTTAAAATGTACGTTTAAAATTCAATATAGAGATTTAAATGTAAATTAAATGGAAACTGATTCAAACAGTCGAATCAGCTTGCGATACATATCCCATTGTGTTCGGAATGGGGGTAAAACGCTATGGGCGACAGTCGTTGGATCTCGTTTGAGATTCGAATTAAAAGTCAACTTCTAGGGAGAAAATAATAATATTTAATTATTAAATATTCATATATATAAAATTAAACCCCCCCCCCCCCCGTTTATTCTTCAATACATTCAGAAAATAAATAAATAAAACCTAATCGAGATCGACATTCGTCGTTCACCCACACCGCGCCGCGCCACCGTGACCGAGCCCCTCCTCCTCCTGCCGTTCCCCTCTTCTTCTCCTCCCTTCCCTTCCACCGCCCCTCCCTAGCTCCAATCAGAAAACCGCGAAGCCCTCCCCTTCTCCAGTGGAACACGCTGCACCCCCTGGGCCCACATCTCGCCATACCGCACCCCTAGCCTCCGCCTCGCCCTCTCCGGCCACCGCCGAAGATGAAGTCCCCCCCCCCCTCTTCGCTAAGAAAAAAAAATGTAAGTTCTAATATTTGTCTTTATTTATTTAATTATTTTTGTTTACTTTCTATGTAGTTAGTTTTATAAGTCTAGAGAAAAAAATCTGTTTTTCTTTATATATAAAATTCTGATTTTCTTGTATGTTGAATTTCAATGTTTGCTTTGAAATGATTTTTGAGTTATACAAAAAAAAATATAATTTCTTACATAAGAAGAATTGGATTTTTCTACATATGATGGCAAGATAAAAATACGATCTCTGCTTACAAAAAAAAAGGTGTGATTTTTCATTACAAGAAAAGATATAGTTTTCATTTTTATTTAATAGAAAAGTTAAAAATATAATTTTTATAATATAGAAAGGTTAAAAATATAATTTTTATACAAGTGGCATATTAAAGATATGATTTTTATATGTTGAATATAGAAATAAAGATATGATTTTTATATGTTGAATATAGAAATAAAGATATGATTTTTATATGTTGAATATAGAAATAAAGATATGATTTTTATATGTTGAATATAGAGATAAAAATAGAATTTTTATGTAATGAACTTCGAGATAAAAATAGAATTTTTATGTAATGAACTTCGAGATAAAAATAGAATTTTTATGTAATGAACTTCGAGATAAAAATAGAATTTTTATGTAATGAACTTCGAGATAAAAATGGGATTTTTATATATTGAACTTCGAAAGAAAAATATGATTTTTATATATAGAACTTCGAAATAAAAATATGATTTTTATATATAGAACTTCGAAATAAAAATATGATTTTTATATATAGAACTTCGAAATAAAAATATGATTTTTATATATTGAACATCGAAATAAAAATATGATTTTTATATATTGAATAGCGAAGTAAAATTCGATTTTTACATATGTAGTGAAAGCGGACAATGAAAGCGACAAAAAGTGAGTTGGCGAAGATTTCCTGCATTAGAAGTGCCGTGGAGCTTGGATAGCTATCTGTGAGAATTTCTCACCTTTCAATTTCTTTTCTAGTTTTATATATATACTAGGATGCAGACGGTGCTTAGTAGCACCCGACACAACCGTCCACAGACCATGGACTTGTTTGTTTGGTTGCATAGATTAGAGATTGTTTGATTGAAATTGAATTGTGTGGTGAAATGAATTGATTTGATGATGTGTGAATGGCGTGGGCCTTCACTAGACCGGGGATAAGGCTAGGCCTTGTCCCGTTTCTAGTATCGTGCTGTTATGCCGCCGAAATTTTCTAAAATATGTTAGAAAAATAAAAATATCATTTTATTGAATAAATGAACTGAATAGAAATTCATATGTTGGAATAAAATGTTTTATCGTTAAAAATATAATTTTTAACGCGAATGTGAATAAATAAAATATTCATTTACAAACTAGACGGTTTGTTTATGTACACCTATTTGAAGGACATTTATTGGGTCGATCAATTTTACACATCGCCCAACTGCACAAATAAAATCTGTGTTTGATTGTTTGAAACCCCACACGGGTGTTGGGATGAAACTTGAAGTTCACTCATCCTGATTTATTAAATATGTCGATCGGTTGATTGACAGGCTGTTTAAGCGTTAGATATCTATATTTGATGCTTATACACTGTAGTGCACTTTGGTTGATGGTTGATTATTTTTCCATGCTATTATATATACATGTGTTGTATGAAAATCCATATAATGAATTTATATGGTAATCGATTGGGCCTCGTTCCAATTTAGAAATTAAAGAATATTTTAAAATAAAAGTTCATGTGTTGACAGTACTCATCCATTGAGATTGGTCATGTGTTGAACGAAATATTTTAGTAATAAAATTTACATCTTTATCGATATAAAATAAAGGTTCATGTGTTGACAGTACTCATCCATTGAGATTGGTCATGTGTTGAACGAAATATTTTGATAATAACAACTATTTTGAAAAAGAAATATTTGAAATAGAATATTTGAAAATAGAAATTTATGAAGCCGTGTTGATTAGATTGACGCCATTTTGACGTGAACGATATTTATATCGATTTTAAAACGATTTCGAAATGAATTGAATTGAAAACGATTTCGAAATGAATTGAATTTAAAACGATTTCGAAATGAATTGAATTGAAAACGATTTCGAAATGAATTGAATTGAAAACGATTTCGAAATGAATTGAATTTAAAACGATTTCGAAATGAATTGAATTGAAAACGATTTCGAAATGAATTGAATTGAAAACGATTTCGAAATGAATTGAATTGAAAACGATTTCGAAATGAATTGAATTGAAAACGATTTCGAAATGAATTGAATTGAAAACGATTTCGAAATGAATTGAATTGAAAACGATTTCGAAATGAATTGAATTGAAAACGATTTCGAAATGAATTGAATTGAAAACGATTTCGAAATGAATTGAATTGAAAACGATTTCGAAATGAATTGAATTGAAAACGATTTCGAAACGAATTGAATTGAAAACGAATTCAAATTGAATTGAAAGCGAATTGAAATGAATTCAAATTGAATTGAAATTTGAATTGAATAGAAATGAATTTTGAAACGAATTTATAAAGAAGAATTCAATTTTGCTTTGAATTGAAATGGAAGTTGAAATAGGTTTTGAAACGATTTTAAAACTATTTATATAATTCGTTTTGAATAGAATTCGACGAAATATATATTATATATATTATATATATAATATAATGGCCTGAATAGAACGCGCCGCGCCGCGGCCGTTCGTGAATTTCGACCATTTATTTCAAACGGACATTACGGGAGATCCGACCGTCGGATTCTCCTAAAACCGGAACCGTTGGGTTCGTATCGAAAAGAGCTTTCTAACGAATATTAGAAATTCAAAATCTAATGGTTGGATTTGGAGATACGTCCAAATCAAATTCGAAAAAGGTCGCTGTAAGTGCAGTTCGATGGCCATTGTTGGAAATCGACTGTACGGGCCTTGATAAAATTATTAAAAATAGTAATAATTTGTGTAAAATCATAAGAAATGATTTAGAAAGAATTGGGATGAAAAAATCCATATTTGAAAAGATAAAAATAGATTTTTATCGAAATGAACTAGTTTTGAACTAGAATTACAATTCTATTTATTTTTAAATAAATAAATTGAATTTGAAATGGTTTTGAAAATAACCAGAATTTCCAATGATTGCATTGGAGTGGATTTGAATCGAAATTGTCGTCGGAATATTTCGATGTTGGAATTCGTGATTATACAGATGTTGTTATGGAAATTTGAAAGATATATATTTATATCGTTATTTCCAATACGACATTTGTTAGTCGTAGGATTTGATATTGAATATAAGCCGATATATTTTCTATTCAGAGCCTTGTATTGAATATCAAATGTGATTTGGGTTTATCGTGAATGGTGTCTTCACTAACACTGTTCTTGAACCCAGTTGAGAAAAGATTAAATCTTTTTATTTAGATTTAATGAAGTGTACCAATTAAATAATATTTAATTGGAATTGAATTGATATTGATTTTTGGGTTTATCGTGAACAGTGTTTTAAATAACACTCGTTCTTTAACCCGATAATTAATGAATGTGATTTTGGGTTTATCGTGAACCGTGTTTTAAATGACACTGATTCTTTAACCCAGTTGAAGATTAAAACTAAGTGGGGTTTTAATGAATCTTTAATTAGATTGAAATGATCGAAAATGGAGTATCACTAGTTTTGCTCCAGGCGATAGTTAAATCTTTAATTAGATTTGAACGTGAAATGGTAATTGAATTTACCGATAACACTGTGGTGTTAGATATGAAGTATTACCAGTTTCACTTCATGGGATAAATAGGTTGGGATTGGGAAATTAAAACAAATGATTACTTCGGTAAGTTTCGTTAATCCCGGCTAGTTGAATCGAAATTCAAAAGATTAGATTAAAGAATAAATTCAAGGAATTTATCTTGGATAAAATTAATGGGAACCTTTCCCTATGAATGTGAAATTTAGAAATTGACTGTTGGTTAGCCAAACAGAATGGTTTTCTGGATATTGATCTGATGTGGTTTCGGCCTTCGGGGTTAATATTTGGGGAATTATTCTTTTGATTAATTTACGGTTAGTGACTAATGAATTGGAATGAGGCGTATGTTGTGTTTGTGTAACACTTATTTAAAATATACGCGAATTATTCGGAAAGACCGGGTTTATCCCATTCTGAATAACTGATACGACGATAAGTCGAAGATGAAGACGATGGTCGAAGACCGGAGGTCTTCACGTCGTTTGGGTGATAACTGATGATCTTGATTGGGCTGTACACCCAAGAAGATGGAAACAGTTGGTGATCATCCAGACGTACTTGGAGATCGATGGATATGAGGGGTACTAGGTGCCTCCGGTTTCGTTCAGACCCAGAACGGACTCGTAAATGGACTGTGTGTCTAACATTGGATTTTAGTCCGTGTGATTGATCTCTATTAAATATATATCTGCTTGGCAGCGGAGAATTTATTCTCTTGCTTAACGCCCTTCTCTGATACGTACGAGCTCAGGGGTTATATATTGATGGATATCAAACGCATGGAGTGAATTGCCTGTGTGGCATGCCTAAGTGGCAATTGATCGAGGCTTCTGTTGAAAAGCAAAGTCTTGTGGTGATGATCAAAGCACGGCCTTTGTGGCGTAGCTTTGTGTAACGTTTACTTCGCGAGTTTCACACCCGGTATGAACCAAAAACGGGAGACGGACCTCAGGGAGGACTTGCGTTTCTTTCTAGTTAGAAGTGGCGTCAGTGGTTTTACACGCCCTGACGAGTTTGACTTATGTGGTTTTTGCTGTTGCGAGGCGCCTCGGTTATATCGGTTTCGGCCGATGCTTCTGGTCGGCTGACGGACCAGACTTACACCCCATAGGGTGGGGAAGCGTAGTGTTCAGGCCTAATAATCCACATCGGTGGACCGGCCCTGTCGCTCCAAGGCTTGCCTGCGCGCTTGCCTGTGGCTCGGGCTAGAGAGTCACGAATCGGTTGAGGACTATCTTTTGCCTCGGTTCATAGATGGAAATCCAACTTCCAAATACGTGACATTTGCGGTTTTAATTGTAGAACTAGTATGGCGACATGATATATGGTACCCATGCCGCCTATGATTGATACTTATGATTTGAAGTTGTTTTATACACTATGCACTTATAATAGTATCAAACGATTTGTTTTTAAACGTATCAAGCATTCTTTGGCTGTTATAAGGGAAAACCCTATCCTCGGCTGCGTTGCATTGTGTGATGGGACCTGGGTCTTATAACAACTTCATTTTTCTTTATTTAGCATTGCGCTGTTTGTTTTATGCACTGGTATTCTTGGGAGGAAACCCGTTCCGTGTTATACGGCGTGGTCCCTTGATTTACCTAACTTTGAAAATAAAGATTAATAACTGTTTTAGTTCTCACACCAGTCACATGACTGACCTGGAGTTTATTGTTTTAACCTAAACTCTGGGTGCCCCTATTTTGACACGGGCAGCTAGTAGTTTTGGTTTTGCAGATTTATATTCACAGGATCCTGGTTTACACCTGGAATGATATCCGGAAAGCTTTGCATCCGTATATCTCATTCTAGTTGTGTATTGTATTATTTTCCGCTGCTATGTATTTAAATGTAATTTAAATCTCTGATATTTCTGTGTAATATTCATTTATACTCTGTATACTCTTGTAATCTGATGCATTGTTGTAATATACAATGAAATGTTCTTCTGTATGCGTTCTGTTGTGGCTTGTTCTCGAACTATCTGCCGCTTTCCTTTACGGGGAAGTTACGGGTTTTCACAGGTTCCACTCCTCCATTCTTTATCGTCACTCCGATTCACTGTTCTGATTTCAATGCAATCTGTTTCACGAAATTTGTATTATAAGTTGCATTTTCAACATCGCTGCATATAATTAAAAGATCATATTTTTATGTCGCTGTATATATTATAAAAATCATATTTTTATGGTGATGTTCATATAATAAAAATCAAATCTTTTCCTTTATAAAAAATATAATCTTTTCATTTATAAAAATATATTCTTTTCTATTATAAAAATATAATCCTTGCCTATATAAAAATATTTTTTTTTCATATATAAAAATATATTCTTTTCATATATAAAAATATATTCTTTTCATTTATAAAAATCTAAGCTTTTCCTAAATTAAAAATCTAATCTTTTCAGTTTTGAAAATCAAATCTTTTCATTTTTAAAAATCAAATCTTTCCAGTTTTAAAAATCAAATCTTTACAGTTTTAAAAATCAAATCTTTCAGTTTTTAAAAATCGTATTTTTTTTGCGTTTGAAAATCAGATTTTATATAATAAGTAAAATAAAATAGAAAAAAATATATAGAAAAACTCACTTTTTCTTCAATCGGAGGAAGGCTTGGTGATAAGGAGGCAGCGGTGGGTGTTGCCGGCGGTGATAGGTGGTCGGGTGGCTACAGAAGGAGGCGAGGTGGGGTTTGGGACCGGGGGAGGTTAGAGCATGGGTTTTTATGGGTTTGGGGAGGCTACGGGTCTAAACGGAGGAGGGGAGGACGCCGAAGGGGGGGGGGGAGACAGCCCACGGCGGCGCGGAATCGGATGGATGCGGCGGCGATGCTAAATTAGGGTGCGGTGGTGATTTGGCAGAGGGTGACAAGATTTAATTAGGTAAATCGGGTTTTTTTCCTTTTCTGTAATGAGCGTTGACTCAAGGAATAGGGGGTGTACGTAATTATACATTTTTAATTTTATTTTAATTTCAAAAAGTAACTTTAAAATTTGAACTACAAGCGGAACCCACCGACTGTCATCCCTAACTAATTGCCCCCATTCCGAACACAATGGGATATGTCCCGCAAGGCAACTCGACTGTTACAATCAATTTCCACTAAATTTAAAATATAAATCATTATATTTTAAATTAAAACGCACATTTTAATTTACCGGGGCCACATACTGATTCTAAAAATTCCAGAAAAAATATTTCTAGCTTTTTATTGATGATACGGTCCTAATAAAACTAATTTCGGCAATTTTGGGGACCATTTGAAAAATGATCATTTTCCAGTTGATTAAATTCAAACTAAAATTACCAAACGCGTTTAAATCCATCATACCCACATATTGATTCAAAAAATTATGAAAATTGGAAACCAGCAATAATTTGACATTCTGGATCCAACAAAAGCGATCTCGTCGAAAACGGAGGTCCTTTGCAAAATCGCCATTTTTAAGGGCTATATTTTCCATAGCAACCATTCTGAATTTTCAATTGGGAAAAACTTTTTATTCCCACTATGAAATTTCAATTTTTCAAATTCGTTGGAAAGATAGTTTCAAATAGATTCAAATATTTTTGGTTTCACTAAAATCCAATTTATTTTGAATCATGTACAGTCATTTGAAATTCAAAATCAAAATTTCAAATTACTGCGTCATTTTCAATTCCTTTTATAATTAAAATAAATATTTATATTCTAATTTCGATTTAAATAACATTATACATTCTAATTCTATTCAAAATAAATTTCTTGTCGTAATTATTTAAAATAATTCACTTTAAATATTCAAAATTCATTAAAATTGCTAAAACAATAATTTTAAATTAGTTCTGATTTCCCGGGTTGTTACATATCATCCCAATACCCATGTGGGATTTCAACAAACAAATACTGAATATTATTTGTGCAGTTAGGCGATGTGTAAAATTTATCTTTCCAATCAATGTTAGTTAAATGGGTATACATAAACAAATCATCCGATTTGAAAATGAATATTTATTTTCACTTAAGGAGAATTTTATGTCGTTCATGTATACGTTAAAAATTATATTTTTAACGACAAAATATTTGTTTCAACACTTGACTATCTTATATAGCTCATACATTCAATAAAAATTATATTTTTATTGTTCAAATAATTTATTCAACACATGAGTATTTTATATAGTTCCTTTATACAATAAAAATGATATTTTTATTGTTCAAATATTTTATTCACGATCAATTTTACAACCACAATCCAAATTTCCACAATACAATCCAAACAAACAACCATGGTTTGTACAATAAATATTGTCGGGGGCTTCTAAGCCCCGTCTGAATCCTAGTATATATTTAACTGTAAAATAATTTGAGCGAGAAGGAGTTCTCACAGTCGGTTTCCACTCCATCATTCTTTATTGGATGGTTTCAGTACAATTTGGATTTGAATTTGCTTCCAATTCTAATTCACTACGTTTTGGTTTTAGTCAGTTCCATATTGTAGTACTCTTCGACACGAGTCCAAGGCTTCTGAAATCATTCAATTTGGACCTCGTATGAAAAAGATATTGAATTTTATATATTTGATAACTAAATTGGTAGTTAATTAAAATAATTAAACTTAATAATGTTTAACCTTTATCTTTATCCTATAATTCTTCTTCCTTCTTGTTAGACCAAAAAGTGGTTCTAACACCCAAATTGACTAAAATCGAAATAAAATAAGATCAAAAGTAAAATAGAGACACAGAATTTATAGTGGTTCGGCGTTGAAAAGCCTACGTCCCCTTTATAATCACTATTCTCGATGATATAGATGCAATTACAATGAGAAATTCACTCAATTTCACTCACAACTCATGTACATTCACTCAATTGTCTCAAAACAAATGTTGAATGATGATTTGGATTATCTGGGAGTGCTGGAATTCGGTTTTTTGAAAGGGTTTGAACTCTCAAGTGCCAAAAAGAAGATCCCTTTAATTGTCTCTGGGCGGGGTATTTATAGGTGGAAATTTACTTAGAATTCGATCCGGGTCGGAGCCACGTGTCTTCCATCCCATCGTCCTCGGGATCGGATGGATTCCAGTGCTGACAGTGCATCAGAGTAGTGGTCATCGTGGGTAGGAAATGGTCATAACCGTTCCGAATATTCAGGCGATCGTGGGGTGAAGTGATATGGAATGTGGGTTCGGTTCGGAGGAGCGAGTAGAAAGGGTTCGGATCGGGGCATCCGATCCGACCCGACCTGAGCTGAAACTGAGTCCTTATCCATTTCGCTCTTGTCCGTTCCGAACTAGTAGTAGCCCTCCGATCCGACTGGTAGTAGCCCTCCGATCCAACAGGTAGTAGCCCTCCTATCCGACTGGTAGTAGCCCTCCGATCCGACTCGATGCTTTCTAAGAAGAAAAGTTCTTCAACGCTTGACATCTTGACTTTGTGTTGCCTAGTTCACAAAGTAGGCTAACATTTTGCCCCCTCAAAGGATGCTTCTGTTGGAACCGGAGCATGCTTTGATTGTCATTGCACAGTACCTTCCAGGTTATCTTCCTTTTAATTGTCCTCTTTAAGTCTGATCCAGTTTAAACGCCGAGGAAATATATAAAATTCCGTCCGTTTCGGATTCCGATCCAAATGGGTTCTCTCTTCTTTCACTTAGCACTGGGTTAACAGGCCCAATAGAGTTATTGGGCTCACATTCCGGTCTGAGCGGGGATACGAATAGCCACCATGTATCTATATTAATCCAGCCTTCATTTTCCTCTCACTTTCTTTTTCTTTCATCGTTTTGTAAGTTTCGCTCCGAAACCCTAGGTCTCAAAAAAGGAAAACTCTTACAATTCTCGTGCTAATCTCCAAATTAAACACCTTGGTAGGTTTAAATCCTTGATTAATTTCATGATGATTGATTTCAATTGAAATTTACGGTCAATTTGACTGATTTGGGTGTGGCTTCAATGCTACAGCATCCTCTTCCTTCGCTATCGTCGTTGGTGGCTCCGTTGCCACTTCGAGGCATTGGAAGAGGGATTCTTAGCTTGTTCGATCATAACTGGGGTTTCAGAGATGATATTGGGTTTAAAATTGAAGAAGAGGAAGAAGAGGGATATTACAGAGGGTTGGTTTAGGTGATGGAATATGGAAAATGGAGGAAAAGAAAAGGAAGAGAGATCCAGAAGGCCGGATCGGGTCAGGGCAAACAGTTGAAGAGGGAAATAGAGCTCACCTAACCGGATCGGGTCGGACTGTAAAATAAAGGAGGAGAGAGGCATGACTGCCTAATCTGATCCGAATTATTCGGGGAATCTACTCCCGAACCGATCCGACTTTGATTCCTGAGCTTCAATGTTTGTCCGAGTCCAAGGCAGGGCTACGCCCCCGATCCGATCCCAATGAATGCACCCGAACCGAACCGAAGAGCAATCCAACTTAATGCATAAGAACTTGTTTAACTGGCCCAATCAACTCTTGGCATAATCTTCAACTTAATGGACAGTTAGGATAGTGCCCTGCGAACATAAATGGACATCAAGAACTTCCTTGATCCTTACTACTTTGCCAAGATTTTGCGTCGCACTTTCAAACGTTAACTTTACACTTTCTGCATACACTGCTCACACTTTAGTTTGTACACATGCACGGGGTGATACAGGCTAATTTGCTCTAACTTGTGCTATTGCTTCTTCAATAGTTTTGTGACCATGACATCCAGACGCTCCTCTAGATTAGCAGAGAAGAAGGAGGTCCCAGAGACATCCAATAAAATTACTCTTGAGGACATATCTTCTTCCTCGGATCCAGAATGGGATGACGAGGGCTCAGACTACGAGGTTGAAACTCGCGAAAGCGACAATGTGTCTTCGGAGGGTGGAGTTTCCCTAGGTTGTGAAGAGGAAGGAGGGATTGGCGATGACCGAGCTCCTGATGAATTTGAGTCTGCCATCATATTGGAATCACCTCAAGATTCTGTTGAATCGACGATCGACAACGACAGACTTATCCGAATACGACTAAAGTACGGGATACCCAAAGGGGATACCTTGTTTCCATCCAAATCTGACCGTCCCTACAACCCTCCAGAGGGGTATATGGCAATCACTCGGTTGATGTGCATGGTCGGGGCTATCCCTCCATTTTCTCCTTTCGTCGTCGATTTTCTAAGACAAATGCGGATTGCCCCCATGCAGCTGCATCCCAATTCCTATGCTTACTTGTACACCTTATATGTAGCGTACCGTGAGATCTTAGGCATAGAGCTCACTTTTGACGACATTCACTTCTTCTATAACTTTAAGCATCGGACTCGAGAGACTCCTTCTTTCTATTACTTTGAGTCGTCCCTAAGAGGAAAATAATTCCAGCACCATTCAGTAGTAAAGCTGCGGACTCCAGACTGGAATGGTTTTATGTAAAGCGACAGCCAGGGTGTGCTAGGAGGTGGACGAAATCAAGTAAAGCACTAGTTTTCTAAATCTCGACTCTGTACATTCAAGCCATCACATTAATTAATTTTTCTTTTTGTTTGCAGTTGATAACCCAAAACAAATATCGGACCAAGTATTCTTTGATCGGATGCACCAGCTCCTTAATGGTGATCAGAAGTTTTTAACTATTGATGAAGTCCTTAAGGACGAATATCTTCATATTCATGGGTTGTTGTCCATTACCCGTAGCATCGGTCACGGGACGGGTCCATATGTATATATTCCTCCAGTGGACGTAATCCCAGAAACGGGCGAAGGTTCGAGAGCTCCTACAGTGCCTCTTCAGGCTTCACCCTCTCCATCTTCTACTCAAGATGATGAATTGGCTAACATGGCCGAAAAGCATCGTGAAGGGTATACTGTTCCCGAGGATGCCATTTCTCCGGAAAGGTCAACGTCTTCCAAAGAGTCGCCGATTGATGCTTCTGAGGGAGATGTCCCTAGTACCGATGACCCACTATTTCAGGGTTTGGGGGATCTCCCCTTACCTGAAACTATTTACACTTCAGAGGATTTTGGGAAGAATCCTTTAGTTTTCACTTCTTCCGAAGAGACCACTCCTGCTAAGGCCAAAGAGCCCGCTCGTACTAGTCTAGCTTCGGACTTGGGTTTGTCGGGGGGAAAAACACCACTCAGGACGCACTTAACACAATAGCACCACAACTCACAGCATCTTTTTCTTTGTGAAAATATTGATCCTGAATTTCATTTGTCTTGTTGTGCAGGCACGATGTCCCGATCCTATTATGACATCAGGAAACTCCGCCGCAGCATGTCTAATTCGTCCTATGATACTGAACATGATCGCCGCGAAGATCGCAGTAGGGAGGATAGAAGGCCCTATGATCCTTATCGTTCGCGAACCTCACGCTCTCGCTCTCCTGTCCAGACAGACCCAGAACGATATAAAGGTTACCAAGGTCGTCGGGAAGAGGACATGCCGCAATCAAAAGACTCAACCTCTTCTCAAGAAAAGCGCAGTAGGGAGAGGAGTCCGCCAAAAGATACCGAATCATGAAGCAAGCGTAAGGTTCCCGCTAAACGGCTTAGAACAGATAAAGAAGCCATTGAGCCCTCTACGCACAGGGATACTGAGCTGACATTCCCCGTCCCCTCACCGCTAGATGCTGAAACTGCAGTTAAGCGGGCGTATCTGGAGGAGCAATTTCCTGAACATTACTTCGAAAACTTGACTTTTTTACCTGCTCTTGAGCCTATTTCTTCAAGGTGGGCAGATGAGGCCAGAGCAAAGATAGATGTGGTCGAGAAATAGTATTCAGAAATGTTCAAGTATTCGCGCAGCCTTTCCAGAATCATCCGCACTTTAATCACGAATGCTGACTCAATGCAAAAAACCGCAGAAGACGATGCAAAGGCCTTAAAAAATCTAGGAAAAGACTTGGAGGATACACAGGCCCAGCTTGCTGTTGCTCAACGGGATGCTACTTGCTTTAAACAACAATTTGAAGATCTGCAAAAACGCTATCATGATTTGCTTGAGTCCCATACCCAAGAGCGTTCGGAATTGAAAAAACAAGCCGAAGATGCCAAGTCAGATGCTGCCAAAATGCGACTTGCTTACGCTGATCTTGAGCGGAAGAATGCCGAGTTAGCGAGGAGGAATGCTAAATTGGAAAAGAAAAACGCTGACTTGGCTTCTAAGCTAGCGGAGGCAGAGAACAGGGCTGCCCTAATGGAGGGTAATGTCAAATGTGCTATCAAGTCCGCTGAAGATGCCAGCAAACAACTGTCGGAGGCTGAGGGAGAGGTGCAGGGTTTCGGCGAATTAATGATTGAATTCTTTGCGCATATCATCCGCCGCCGGAACATTTCTTGGATTGAAGATTATCCATCTACCCTAGTCCAAGTATGGAGTCAGATCGTTGAGTGGAAGAAAGAGGAGCTCAAGGTAGATTCCATTGACGAGGACAAGCTGATGGAGAAATATTTACGAGATGATGAACCAGAACGCCTAGCCGAAGGACGCCGCCTCATTGCTGCTGTTATGGATGAAGAGAGGCGGAGGGCTGAGCAAAAGAACATTCCCGAGGCTGGTTCTTCCTCTACTCCCTCTGCAACTTCTGATAAAGGGATATGATCCTGAAAACCCGGGGATCCCTCGGACAACTCTTTTATCCCCCATACCCGAAACGGCATCGGAGACAGCAGTCACTCCAGCCGAGAAGTCTTCGGAAGGTACCTCTACATTTTCACCTCAATTCGTTAAGGCTATCTCTACCTTTCGTCACGTGATCGAGCAATCGATGAAGAACCCATTATTTTCTCCTGAGTTGATAACTGTTGCTTCTCACTCTGTAGGTATTGAACCGTCCGAAAAGACAGATGTGTCCCAGGGAACCGTCTCTGGAGCAGAGCCTACGGAGAAGGCTAAAGGGGGAAAAGACAAGGCTGCTCCCATAGATTCGGGGGTAGGAACTGAACCGTCCAAGGCTGACACTCCTCATGATGACGAAATGATAGATGCCTTAAAGGATGATGGCGGCAACGGGGGACATGAGGAAGACCCTGAGGTGGCTATAGTCGGGGAGTCGAAAAGCGCCGATGATGTTACCTTAGCTGCACTAAAAGCTGAACAAGATAAACGCATGCAGCTTAAATATGAAGACTTAGACCCTGAAAGCCTTAAGCCCCTCGCAGTAGTGGATGCGGGATCAAGGTTAGTTGTTAAGCTTTCGACTAGATCCATTAAATAGGAACTTGCTAAAAAGTCTTCTCTTGATTCCAGCGCTCCGCCTTCCGCGAAGAAGTCAACTGATTCCAGCACTTCAGCTTCAGGGAAGAAAAAGTCAAAGCGCATCTTGACGGTGGCCGAAAAAGAGGCGAGGGATGCGGAGAAGGCTGCTAAGAAGTCCAAGCCCTCTTCGAAGTCTAAATGATGGAGTGTCTTGCGTTATTTTAGCATTTTATTGACCCATAATTGTTGCTGCACGGGTGGCCCTTGCACCTTCTTTTCGCCTGTTTTCCTGTACAAATTCGTTCATTTGTAAATAAAAAATAATTTGTTTTCTGCAATGTCTGTTGGTCATTAGTTTTGCACTTATGTAAGAATGCATGTCCTACTATAGTTGTGTAGTGAAGTTATGGTGGGGGGAAATATGCGTGTACATATGTGCCCCCAGTCAATCTTGAAAAACTATTCAAGATTTAGTCAAGTAGTCTGAATGTCCCCGATTCTCCGACGAGGTTACATTCTCTGTGTCGTTAATGCCTTTCATTTTTTTCTGGCATTTTTTATACTCTCCTGTCTTATACTCAGGTTAGAGTTCTTACTAAGGCGGTCTCTTGTCCGGATGCACCTTCACGCCTCAGAGGACGTCGTCTTCCCGTCCTTTATACTCTCTCTCAATTCTCGAGAGTTAGAGTTAAGAATGTCGTCTTCCCATTCTTTTATGTCTTATCGCACAAACAGTCATTGTGCTTTTTACTGCGTATAAACTATTTTCAACCTTTCAGGTTTTAAATCATCTTATATTCCATAATCGCAATAGAATAGTAGGTGAAGGTATATATAATGCAGGAAAGTAAATGACACAAGATATTTTTATAGTGGTTCGGCTAAGTCGTAGCCTACATCCACTTTATAGTTCTTTGTTCATATCATTAGACTTTTCTAAGGCAAGTCGTGCCTTTTTACAGAGTTCATAAGAAAAACAGCAAAGAGTACAACATTTCTAATTCAAATACCGCATCAAGTGTTGGGCATTCCATGCCCTAGGTACCTCTTCGCCATCTACGGTCGTTAACTTAAAGGTTCCTGTTTCAAGTTTCCGTTGGATGACAAAGAGTCTTTCCCACTTTGGACCGAGGTGAGGAAGGGATGGAAAGACTCTCTTTAGCACCAAATCTCCCGGTTCAAAAGTTCTAAGACGAACTTTTTTGTCATAATAGCGTGCCATCTGACGTCGATTTCTTGACGCGCGCAAATCTGCTTCATCCCTTTTTTCTTCGATTTCATCAAGAGACTCGAGTAAGAGTGCCCGATTCGTCATCGGGTCATAATATGTCACCCTGTGGGAGGGAACCTCAAGCTCTACTGGAATTACTGCTTTTGAACCAAATGAGAGAGAGAAAGGGGTATGACCGGTAGCTGTCTTAAACGTTGTCCGATATGCCCACAAAGCTAAGGGCAATTCATCCGCCCATTTTGCCTTTGCGCGTTCTAATCGTTTCTTGAGGATGGATTTTATGACTTTGTTTATTGCTTCTATTTGCCCATTCGACTGCGGATGAGCGACCGCAGTGTACCGTTTGTCGATCTTATATTTCTGGCAGAAATTTCTGAATTCGGCACCATCGAATTGGGTTCCGTTATCAGTTATAATGGTCCTTGCGATCCCAAATCGGCATATAATATTTCTAACCACAAAACTTATTACCTTTCTCGCCATGATTTTGGTTAGGGGCTCAGCTTCCACCCACTTCGTAAAATAGTCCACGGCAACTATTGCATATTTCGCTCCTCCTTTAGCAATTGGTAGAACTCCGATGATGTCAATTCCCCACATAGCAAACGGCCAAGGACTCACCATCGATCTGAGTTGGGTCGGTGGTGCTCTGGGGATTTTGGCGAATCTCTGGCACTTGTCGCAGCGTCGTGAATAATCAGCTGCATCTTTATTAATTGTGGGCCAGAAGTTTCCATACCGCAATATCTTTTTCGCTAAAGTCTAACCTCTTGTATGATCTCCACACTTACCTTCGTGTACTTCTCGTAGTACACATTTGATGTCGTTGTGTGCTATACATCGTAACAGGGGCATAGAAAATCTTTGTCTGTAAAGAGTATCATCTTGAAGGGTGTATATGGTGGCCTTGCGAACTATAGCCCGTCTCTCACTCTTCTTTGATGGGAGTATCCCATTCTTAAGGAAATTCTTAATTGGGGTCATCCACGACTCCTTCTCCGGTTCTGCTTCGAGAGCGAATTCAATTTCCATCGACTCAAAACTTGGCTAGTTTTCGGGAGGCGATTAGGAGGCTGTAAGCGAGTTTCTCAATCCTTGGGTAGTTGCGTTCTGCCGCTGCCACTTTCTTGCTTACATAATATACCGGCCTTTGCACTTTGTCTTCTTCTCGGACCAAGGCTGTGCTAACAGCGTGACCCGAAACCGCTAAGTAAACAAATAACTCTTCATGATCCACTGGTTTTGACAAAATCGGTGGTTTTTCTAGCAATTCCAATAAATTTCGAAAGGCCTCAACACAGTCCGGAGTCCATTCGAAGTTCTTCTTTCCCCTTTTTATCAAGTCAAAAAATGGGATGCATTTGTCCGTTGCTTTGGAGATAAATCTACTCAACGCGGCTACTTTCCCTGCAAGACTTTGGACATCTTTGATTCTCCTTGGTTCTTCAATGTTTCTAATCGCTGCTATTTGGCTGGGATTGATTTCAATCTCTCGAAAGCTCACAATGAAGCCTAGAAACTTTCCCGATGCCACTCCAAATGAGCATTTCAAAGGATTCAACTTCATCTGATACTTTCGCAGGATACCGAACATTTCTGCGAAGTCTTGTGTATGGCTGGAGGACTGTTTCGATTTAACAAGCATATCATCCACATAAACTTCCATAGTCTTCCCTATTTGGTTATAAAACATCCTGTTCACCAAGCGTTGATAAGTGGCTCCAGCGTTTTTCAATCCGAACGGCATGACCACATAACAGTATAACCCCAAATTTGTAATGAAGCTCGTGTGTTCTTGATCTGGTACGTGCACAGGAATCTGGTTGTACCCGAAATATGCGTCCATGAAAGAAAGAAGTTCGTGTCCCGCTATCGAATCTACAAGCTGTTCAATTCTGGGGAGTGGGAAGCTATCTTTCGAGCAAGCTTTGTTCAAGTCTGAAAAATCAATGCATGTCCGCCACTTTCTGTTTGGCTTCTTTACTAAAACGGGATTCGGTATCCAGTCGGGATATGTCGAATCTCTAATAAATCCATTCTGTTTTAGCTTCTCCACTTCTTCTTTCAGAGCTGCCGACCTCTCTTGGCCCAGCACACGTCTCTTTTGCTTTACAGGCGGGTGTTTCGGGTTTATATTTAGTGAGTGGCTCATGACGGATGGAGATATCCCACACATGTCGGCATGGGTCCAGGCAAACACATCCAGGTTTGCCTTCAGGAAGTCAGTTAATTCTTTGGCTCGATGTGGATCCAATTGGGATCCAATCTTTAAAACTCTTGTTGGATCAGCTTCGTCAATGGGTATGTCCACTGTCGCTTCGTTAGGAGTCGCATTTCTAGCCTCTGGTTCCTCGTCTTTTCTAGGATCCAAGTCTTCAGGTGTTCCTTTTGGCAACTCCTTCGGGGCCGATCCCTCTAATTGCTACGCCGAGCCCTCCTTTGGAGGAGGCGAGGCACCTTTACTCTCGATGTTGAGTCCCTTCATCAACATCTTTAATTCGGCAACATAGCAAGCCCGTCCGGAGACTTGATCTCCTCTCACTACTCCTGTTCCGGCTTCAGTTGGGAACTTAAGTAATAAACACCAAGGGGCGATGCAAGCCCTGAACTCTGCGAGGGCAGGCCTTCCCAAAAATGCGTTGTAAGGCGAATCTACGTCCAACACTACGAACTGAAGCATCCGTACTCTTCGGCGTTCCCCTTGCCCCAATGTTACGGGCAATTCTATATACCCCATTGGAGCTGTCGATGCTCCGTTGAAGCCTCGGATCCAACCTTCGCATGGCTTCAAATCTTCAGACTCAAGTTTCATCTGATCGAATGATTTTTTAAATAAAATATTAACAGAGCTTTCGTTGTCTACTAGCACCTTGTGAAACAATGCCGGTCCAATGGTGGTGGTAATGACCAACGGATCATCGGTGGGTGACTGGATTCTGGTATTGTCTCTGCTATAGAATACCACATCATCTAACATTGTCCTCTTCTGTTTCACAGGGGCGATATCTTCCAAATCATCACATTCATCCACATCTACGTGCTTAGCTGCATTTACGTATTGATCCATTGATCTAAAACTGTGGATCGCTGGGTGGGGTCCACCTACTATGGTGTTAATAACAATTCCCTTGCCTTTCTGCTGCGCTGTAGGCTTGGGAGCAGATTGGTTTTGGTTTGGAGCCTGTTCTCCTTGCCCCTATCTCTTGGGGCAACCTTATATTCATCCAATTTTCCTTCGCGCGGCAGCTTCTCAATCACGTCTCTCAAATGTCGACATTCATTTGTTGAATGCCCATGAGTTCCATGAAACAAACAAAATTTTCCAGTTGCGATTTCTTTCTCCGTTGAGTCTCGAGGTGGCGGTCTTTTATATTGCAAAACATTGTATGTATCCAAGTAAATGTTCTCCAGAGTGTCGTTCAGTGGTGTATAATTCTCATAAGTCTGGAACCGGGGTCTTTTGTTAGGATCACTTCCTCTATTCCTATTTCTTCTGTTACCATTCACGTTATGGTTGTTGTTGTTGCCCCCGTTTCCATAATTGTCGTTTCCACTCTTGTTTCCCACATTCACCTCAACTTTTCCTGAACTTTCTCCAGACTGCTTCACGGCGATGTTACTCTGAACAGTTTCTTTTGAAGCCGCTCCAGACTTTCTCTTTCGGTTTGCCCTTGCCTCCTCTCGTCTTAAGTGAATATCAGCCTTTTCATAGAATAACTCTCTCGTGGGAGGTGCCTTCCTAGAAAGATAATCTCCAAACTCGGAGTCAGGATCGACTCCTTCCATCAAAGCCATCAAGATGGTGGGCTCGTGCGGGTCACTGACTTCTGTCACAGCTAAGTTGAAACGGTCGAGATATGACTTCAAAGACTCACCCGATGCTTGCTTAATTCTTGATAATTCAATAACATTTTTAGACTTTCGGGTATGGAGTCGGAACTGATTCATAAAACGTTCGCTTAATTCCCTAAAATTCGATATTGACCGAGGAGGGAGTCGGGTAAACCATAACAGCTCCACGTCTTCTAAATAGATCAGGAAGGCTTTACACTTCACTGCGTCAGGGGCGGCAGCAGCATCCATGAGCCATGCGTATCGCATCAAATGTTGTCCCGGATCGGTTCTCCCATTGTACTTGTCCATCTGTGGCAGGTTAAAACGTCGTGGAAACTGAAAGTTGAGGATGTCATCAGTAAAAGAAGTATGGCTTCGCTCAATGCCATAATCTTCATTGGTGTAGTTCCGACTTTCAGACATAATCTGGCGTACCATAGTTCATACGTCAGCATTGGTCAGGGGCCGTTCAGGCTCCCTGGCTCTGATATCCGGGTTCTTTCTAGGCTCTTGATCAGGGGACGCCCTCCTTCTTCGAGCCGCTTCTGCTCTGCTTTGTTCCCTACACTCCCGGTCGATCTCGGGAGGAAGGGGCTGGAGCATTTGTGTAATGACCCGGACTCTTAGGGGTTAATTTTAAAATATTTAATATGGATTTAAATATTGAATTAAGTTAATAAATCAATTTTTTATAGGGAGTTATCGATTTAAAAATCAATTTCAATTTAATATTGAAAATATTAAATTATCAGAATAAGAAAATGGATGTAGTTGAATTCAAATTTTTATTTGAATTAAAAACAGTTCAAATAATTTATATGAAATTTTAACGGTAATAATATTTGAATATTTTCGAGGAGAATAAATAGTTTGAAATTTAATTAATTGTTTTGAATTAAATTTATATCAGTTTAAATTTATATCTTCCATAGACGATCGAATTGAACTTCGTGACCTATCCCAGTGTGTTCAGACCAGTGGTATAACGCTAGAAATGTCAGTTGTTGGGTTCAGTAAGGAGTTCAGAATAAAATGGTATTTTAATATAAAGGATACCGACTCAAGAACAAATCAAAGTAAAATAACTGGTGGCCTTCTTCCTTCCACCATTCACAAATTAAAAATAACTCGTGGCCCTTTCTTTTTCCATCCGTTCACATTACAAAGCCATCGATACCCCCTTTCTGTTATCTAATTCCCTCTTTCTTTTATTCGTTCATTTCAAGGATTCAAGACCGAATCGAAAATCACTTTCCCTCTTTTCAAATCGAAATCAAAACTCGCGGTGTGAGTTTCAGGTCTTTTGAAGCTCGAAATAATCAGGGGATTCGCGATGGAAGACTGTGAGAGCCTGGCATCACCGCGAGATTTGCTTTGGGTATTCTGACATGGGTGCAAAGTCTTTGGCAGAGGCTGACGCTGGAGTTGGCGATGGGATTTTTGGAAGTAGCGACAGTGTTTGTTCGATTTAAGAGAGGTGCGGCACTTCTTTTGCCATCGTGTTTTCCAGATCGAGGTACTCAAGCACAAAAGCAAGCCGAAGTCGAAGCCAAGGAGGGGGTCCGATGTTGAACTAGTTCGCACCTTTCGATGTGGGGTTTCAGGTCTTAGTGGCCAGTGACAAATCGTACGAAATGGGGTGTTGATTATCAAATGGGGGAGGCGATGCTGAGCTGAACCATGATGGTTGCGGTAATGACCTTTGGCCAAGGCAATGGTGAAGAAGAGTCAGAGTTTGGTCAACACGTGAGTGGGATTTGATTGCAGGTTTCAAATTTTCAAAAAGGGAAGGGAGGATTAAAAAGATGATTAAGGTTCAAAAATCTTGAAAACAAGACCAACTAGTCGATGGCTGCGAGCTATTCGAGCTAGAAGTCGTTTGGAATTTGATGGAGTTAGCGAGAAATTTAATTAAATCGAACGTGGTTCGAGTTCTTCGGAATGGATTGCAATAAAATACACAGTGAGTAAACCTCACTCACCATTTTATTTAGAATTTATTTTTATATAGTTTAAAATAATTGTTATGTTTGTTTGAATGCTGTCTGATTGTTTTAAAATATATATAGTTATTTAGGATTGGTTGACTATTATATATATATATATATTGGGTTGATGATTGGTTGGATTCCCGCAGTTTCATTAGCGGATGCCCGCGGTTTCATTAGCGGATGATTACCCTATACGCCCCACGCTATGATTAGTGGATGACCTTCATACCGCGATATCCGGCCTCGAAGCAGGATAGGTATTATTTATGTGCTAACATCTGTGGATGCAGGAAAACAGGTTGGAGGAATCCAACTGGATTCCTCCAAAATATATTATCTGTTGTTTGTTTGATTTCATATATATTCATATATGATGTGTTAAAAATCAAATGATTGAAAATTGGTTGATTTGATTATTTAAAATATCAATGAGGCTTGAATATAAATTTATAAAAATATCGAAAAGGGTATTTGATATTTAAAAAGGGAATTCTATTTTTATAAATAGAATTTGAATTTTCAATAAAACTATAGAAAATATTAACTTGTTTTGAAGGTATATTGTGACGACAAAGAATTTCGCTCGATCCGAATCAGTCGTTAAACCGATCTAGACCATTCGAAACCCCTGAACGTTGAGAACATGACAAATCAGAACACAAACAGAAGAACATTTCATTGTATATTACAACAATGCATCAGATTACAAGAATATAGAGAGTATAAATGAATAAATATTACACAGAAATATCAGAGATTTAAATAAATTACATAGCAGCGGAAAATAATACAAAGCGCAACTGAAGGTGATATACGGATGCAGAGCTTTCCGGATATCATTCCAGCTGTAAACCAGGATCCTGTGAATAAAAACCTGCAAAACCAAAACTACTAGCTGCCCGTGCGGAAAATAGGGGCACCCAGAGTTTAGGTTAAAACAATAAACTCCAGGTCAGTCATGTGACTGGTGTGAGAACTAAAACAGTTATTTAAAGCTTTACTTTAAAAGAGAGTAATTCAAGGGACCACGCAGTATAGCACGGAACGGGTTTCCTCCCAGGAATACTAGTGCATAGAATAAACAACGCAATGCTTTTTCGAAAAATGAAGCTATTATAAGACCCAGGCCCCATCACACAATGCAACGCAAGCCGGAGGATAGGGTTTTCCCTTATAATAGCCAAACATGCTTGGTACATTTAAAACAAATCATTTGATACTATAATAAGTGTATAGTGTCAAAACAATTTCAATCATAAATATAAATCATAGGCGGCATGGGTACCATCTATCATGTCACCATACTAGTTCTACAATTAAAACCGCAACACGTATTGGAAATTGGATTTCCGTCATGAGTCGAGGCAAGGGGCAAGATCCTCTCCGCGCTCGAGACACTCTAGCAAATGCCTCAGGGCTACGCACTCTGGGCAACCCTGGATTCAGCTGGGCCGGTCCTCACTTACGTTAGAGGATTAGTTATTCCTGAACACACGTTTCCCGGTCCTTACAGACCTATAATCGAGGCGCCTCATTCCAACAACCACAAAGGTGAAAAGTATGTAAATGTCAGGGCTGGTAAGTCACTGACACCACCATAGCTAAAAAGAAACGTCGTGCTCTCCCAGCGGTCCGTATCCCGTTTTTAACTCATACCGAGGTGTGAGGCTCGCGAATTCATGTTATACACAAAGCTACGCCACAGAGGCCGTGCTTTGATCATCAACCACAAGACTTTGCTTTTCAACAGAAGCCTTGATCATTGCAACTCAGTATGCCACACAGGCAATTCATGTTATGCGATTGATATCTATCGATATATAACCTCTAAGCACGTACGTCTCAGAGAAGGGCGTTAAGCAAGAGAATAAATTCTCCACCGCCAAACAGATATATATTTAACAGAAATCAATCAACACATAATAAAATCCAATGTCAGACACACAATCCATTTACAAGTCCGTTCTGGGTCTGAATGAAACCAGAGGCACTTTCCTCGCATATCCATCGATCTCCAAGTACGTCTGGACGACCACCAACTATTTCCATCCTCTTGGGTGTACAGCCCAATCAGGATCGTCAGTAATTACCCAAACGATGTGAAGACTTCCGGTCTTCGACCACCGTCTTCATCTTCGACATATCGTCGAAATGGTTATTCAGAATGGGTGTAAACCCGGACTTTCCGAACAACCCGCGTATATTAAAAACAAATGTTACACAAACACAACATACGCCTCATTCCAATTCATTAGTCACTAACCGCAAATTAGCAAGAGAACAATTTCCCAAACATTAACCCCGAAGGCTGAAACCAACATCAGATCAATACCCAGGAAACCATTCTTCTTAGCCAACCTACAGCTAGTTTCTAAATTCCACATTCTTAGGGAAAGGTTCCCATTAATTTTATCCAAGACAAATTCTTTAAAATTTATCCTGTAATCTTCCTTTGGATGTCATTTAAAACCAAATTATGGTTTTTCCAACTAGTCGAGATTAGCGAACCGTAACGAAGTAATTATTTATTTTATTTCCCAATCCCAACCTATTCATCCCATGAAGCAAAACTGGTAATACTTCATATCTAACACCGTGGTGTTATCGGTAAAATTAATTACCATTTCACGTTCAAATCTAATTAAAGATTTAACTATCGCTTTTGAGCAAAACTGGTAATACTCCATTCCTGCTTATTTCTAAATTTGATTATTTAGATTATAGATTCACATTTCAATCTAATTGCAGATTCGTTAGAACTCCTTTTACTGGGTTAAAGAACTAGGTGTTATTTAAAACACAGTTCACGACAAACCCAAATCACATTCTATTTGTTATCGGGTTAAAGAACTAGTGTTATTTAAAACACTGTTCACGATAAACCCATTTCAAATTCAATCAAATATATTAGAAATTCCGATTATTTAAAACCCCTTTTTAAATCTAATTTATTTATTTAAAAATAATTGGGTTTTAAATTTAGTTCAAAACTAAATCATTTCGATAAAAATCCATTTTTATCTTTTCAAATATGGAGTTTTTCACCCCAATTTTTCTCAAATCAGTTCTTATGATTTTACACAAATTATTGATATTTTTAATAATTTTATCAAGGCCCGTACAGTCGATTTCCAACAACGGCCATCGAACTGCACTTACAGCGACCTTTTCCAAATTTGATTTAGATGTATCTCCAAATCCAACCATTAGATTTTGAATTTCTAATATTCGCTAGAAAGCTCTTTTCGATACGAACCCAACGGTTCCGGTTTTAGGAGAATCCGACGGTCGGATCTCCCGTAATGTCCGTTTGAAATAAATGGTCGAAATTTACGAACTGCCGCTGCGCGGCGCGTTCTATCCAGGCCATTATATTATATATATAATATATATAATATATATTTCATCGATTCCTATTTAAAACGAATTTTATAAATAGTTTTTAAATTCGTTTCAAAATTCATTTCAACTTCCATTTCATTTCAAATCAAAATTGAATTCTTCCTTATAAATTTGTTTTAAAATTCATTTCAATTCAATTTGAATTCATTTCAATTCGCATTCAATTCAATTTGAATTCGTTTTCAATTCAATTCAATTTCAAAGTCGTTTTCTATTCGATTCAATTCCAATTGGTTTTCTATTCGATTCAATTCGAAATCGTTATATATTCGATTCATTTCGAAATCGTTATATATTCAATTCATTTCGAAATCGTTATATATTCAATTCATTTCGAAATCGTTATATATTCAATTCATTTCGAAATCGTTATATATTCAATTCATTTCGAAATCGTTATATATTCAATTCATTTCGAAATCGTTATATATTCAATTCATTTCGTAATCGTTATATATTCAATTCATTTCGAAATCGTTATATATTCAATTCATTTCGAAATCGTTATATATTCAATTCATTTCGAAATCGTTATATATTCAATTCATTTCGAATAAAATCGATATAAATATCGTTCACGTCAAAATGGCGTCAATCTAATCAACACGGCTTCATATTTTCCTTTATTCTATTCAACAAATGAATATTTATTTTTGTCAACACACGACTAATCTCAACGAATGAGTACTGTCCACGTATGACTATTTTTGTTAAATTATTTCGTTCAACACATGACTAATCTCAACGGATGAGTACAGTCAACACATGAACCTTTATTTTATATTGATAAAGAAGTAAATTTTATTATGAAAATATTTCGTTCAACACATGACTAATCTCAACGGATGAGTACAGTCAACACATGAACCATTATTTTATAATATTCTTTATTTTCTAAATTGGAATGAGGCCCAATCCATCACCATATAATGTTAATTATATGGATTTTCATACATCACATGTATACAATAGCATTGGAAAATAATCAACCATCAACCAAAGTGCACTACACTGTATAAGCATCAAATATAGATATCTAACGCTTATAACAGCCTGTCAATCAATCGATCGACATATTTAATCAATCGGGATGAGTGAACTTCAAATTTCATCCCAATACCCGTGTGGGGTTTCAAATCAACAAACACAGATTTTTTTTATTCGTGCAGTTGGGCGATGTGTAAAATTTATCGTCCCAATCCATGTCATTCAAATAGGTGTACATAAACAAACCGTCTGGTTTGTAAATGAATATTTTATTTTATTCACTTCACGTTAAAAATTATATTTTTAACGATAAAATATTTTATTTCAACATATGAATTGCTATTCAGTTCATTCTTTAAATAAAATGATATTTTTATTTTTCTAACTTATTTTAGAAAATTTCGGCGGCATAACGGCACGATACTAGAAATGGGACGAGGCCTAGCCTTATCCCCGGTCTAGTGAAGGCCCACGCCATTCACACATCAATCAAATCCATTCATTTCACCAAACAATTCAATTTCAATCAAATAATCCAACTAATCTATGCAACCAAACAAACAAGTCCATGGTCTGTGGACGATTGTGTCGGGTGCTACAAAGCACCGTCTGCATCCTAGTATATATATATATAACTAGAAATGAAATTGAAAGGTGAGAAATTCTCACAAATAGCTATCCTAGCTCCACAGCACTTCATTGATAGAAATCTTCATCGCTATCGCATCTTCGTCATCTTCGTTGCCCGTAGCCACTACATATATAAAAATCACACATTTTTATATTTGCTGATGTCTTTAAAATAAAAATCATATTTTTATAATCGCTTTCTACATTTAAAAATCGAATTTTTATCCCGTTATTCAATATATAAAAATCGAATTTTTACTTCTATGTTATATGTATAAAAATTATATTTTTATCACGCTATTTTCCATATAAAGATTTCGCCTTTTCTAAAATAAAGATTTCGCCTTTATAAAACATAGACTTCGCCTTTTCAAATTTAAAGATTTCATCTTTATAAAGATCTCATTTTTATTTTTCTACACATATAAAGATGATATTTTTAATATTCCTATCATGTAAAAATTATATTTTTAATTCTCTTCCTAACCAAAAATCATATTTTTACATCTTCTATATAGTAAAGATTATATTTTTAATACTTTAAAATTATAAAAATCATATTTTTAATACTTTAAAAATATAAAAATCATATTTTTATCATCTATACTATATAAAAATTATATTTTGAACCTTCCTATAATGTAAATATTATATATTTACCTTCTATATATAATAAAAATCATAGTTTTATTATTCTAAAAATATAAAGATCGTATAAAAATCAATTCTTTTTGCTTTACAATTACATATATAAATATATTTCAGTTTTTAAAACCATACCAGTTTAATTTCTAAACTAATTACCTAAAAGAAATTAAAAATAAAACAAAATAAAAATAAACAGAGGACTTACAGAGGGGGGGTGGGGGTGCGCCATCGCTCAGGCGAAGGAAGGGGAAGAAGAGGAGGATGGCGGCGCTTGGGGGTGTCTTCGTCGCGTCCGTGCGATTTGGGGGGGGGGGGTCTTCGGGAGTTGCGCCGCTGGGGGAAGGAGGGAGGCTGGACGGAGGGGGCGCCTGCTCCGGCGTTGGCAGGAGGGGTGGAGGGCGATTGGCGCGGCGGTGGGTTTCCCCATCCGCGTCGCACCTCCGATTCATTTTTTTTTTTTGTTCGAAATCGATTATGAAGGGAAAAGGGGGGGCCATCGGTTATAAGGGGAGGAGGGTTTTCTTTTTTTATTTATTTAATTAATTAATTTTCAAAAAGTTGACTTTTACATACGACCTCGAAACGAGGTCCACCGCCTGACGTCCATAGCGTATTACCCCCATTCCGAACACAATGGGATATGTATCGCAAGCTGATTTGATCGTTTCGATTAGTTTCCGTTGAATTTACATTTAAATCACTATATTGAATTTTAAACGTACGTTTCAAATTACCGGGGTCACATACTAACTCTATAAATTTCACAAAAATATTTTCTAGCTTCGTATTGACGATACGGTCCTAACAAAACTAGTTTCGTCGAATTCTGACACCGTTTGAAAAATGGCCAATTTCCAGTCGATTAAAATCAACTGAAAGTGGTCAAACGCGTTTTCTTTTGCTACACTCACATATTGATTCGAAAAATTATGAAATTTGGAATCTAGCAATAATTTGACATCACGGACCCAACAAAACTGGTTTCGTCGAAATCCGAGGTCGTTTGTAAAATTCCCATTTTTAAGGGCCTGAATTCCATAGCGACTATTCAGAATTTTCAACTGGACATATCTTTTGATTCCCGTTATGAAATCTTGATTTTTCGGATTCGTTGGAAAGATATCATCAAATAGATCCTATGATTTTTGGTTTCACTAAAATCCGGATTGTTTTGTACCCGGTACATTCAATTGAAGTTTGAAATCGAATTACCGAACTACCGCGCCATTTTCAATTCCTTTTATAATTATAAATAATTATTTATATTCTAACGACGACGTATATAATATGTACGTTCGAATTATATTCTAAATAAATTTATCGTCGATTTTATTTAAAATAATTCATTTTAAATATTCAAAATTCGCCAAAATTGCCAAAATAAAAATTTTAAACTGGCTCAGAATTTCCGGGTTATTACAATCTCCCCCACTTAAAACTTTTCGTCCCCGAAAAGGAACAAAGTCGAAAGTGGTTTGATTATTCAGCTCCACGTTCGATCTGGATTCCATTCTCCTACCTTTCAGTTTCTGAGAATTTTCAAATTTTCAAAAATTTGGCTAACACCCTAAATTTTCGAAAATTTTCGCCATAACCTCCCCTGCACCGGGAGCATCGGGGAATTTCAAATAGCTTCCCCGGTCCTTCTAATCTCAAAAAGAAAAAGAAAAAGCCAAGCGGCTAGCCAATAGGCTCATAAAATCATCATCACCCAAACAAAACAGTAAATTATGTAGTAAACATGTACCTATTTGTCGGGCAAACAAATTTTATTCTTCGGCTCTAGCCTCCTTGCTATGACCTGTTCAATGCAAGTATATGTATATGCAAGCAAATGCGACCTATTTTCAATACAGTTCAATATTTGATTCAATTAGGCATAATGGTTAAAAATTAGCAAACAAATAAACAAACAACACAAACATCAATCAATTAGTGGATTAGAGTTTCAAATTCATAACTTTGATATATATACTGAAAATCTTGTTTTTGATGCCAATTCACAACAATGTGTTCTAACTATATAAGTTTTGGTTCTCACACCAGTCTAATGGAAATATATAGAAATCAAACCTTCGAAACACGAACATAAATTCTGATGATGTAGCTACAATCATCAGAATCATCTCCGGGCATCTAGAATGTGATTCTATATCTATCTAATATACTAAAACTTCGAATATACGTTCATGACGCGTATATGCAAAATCTTTATATACTAGATTGTCCATATCAATATAAATAAATTATTCAAATACGTTTTAAAATGGTTTAAATTTCAAAACAAAATTGTTTTCATTTGGAAAATATACTCTTCATACTCGTTCTAGGATACTACTGATCCCATCTCTAACGAGTCATTCTAATTGGATATTATTAATCCAATATCTGATGAATTCTTTCGTATGGTTCTAATGTGTCTTGTTCTCGAGCTCTGTAAACCAAAGCTCTGATACCAAATGTGACGACAAAGAATTTCGCTCGATCTGAATCAGTTGTTAAACCGATCTAGACCGTTCGAAACCCCTGAACGTTGAGAACATGACAAATCAGAACACAAACAGAAGAACATTTCATTGTATATTACAACAATGCATCAAATTACAAGAATATACAGAGTATAAATGAATAAATATTACACAGAAATATCAGAGATTTAAATAAATTACATAGCAGCGGAAAATAATACAAAGCGCAACTGAAGGTGATATACGGATACAGAGCTTTCCGGATATCATTCCAGCTGTAAACAAGGATCCTGTGAATAAAAACCTGCAAAACCAAAACTACTAGCTGCCCGTGCGGAAAATAGGGGCACCCAGAGTTTAGGTTAAAACAATAAACTCCAGGTCAGTCATGTGACTGGTGTGAGAACTAAAACAGTTATTTAAAGCTTTACTTTAAAAGAGAGTAATTCAAGGGACCACGCAGTATAGCACGGAACGGGTTTCCTCCCAAGAATACTAGTGCATAGAATAAACAATGCAATGCTTTTTCGAAAAATGAAGCTATTATAAGACCCAGGTCCCATCACACAATGCAACGCAAGCCGGAGGATAGGGTTTTCCCTTATAATAGCCAAACATGCTTGGTACGTTTAAAACAAATCATTTGATACTATAATAAGTGTATAGTGTCAAAACAATTTCAATCATAAATATAAATCATAGGCAGCATGGGTACCATCTATCATGTCGCCATACTAGTTCTACAATTAAAACCGCAATACACGTATTGGAAATTGGATTTCCGTCATGAGTCGAGGCAAGGGGCAAGATCCTCTCCGCGCTCGAGACACTCTAGCAAATGCCTCAGGGCTACGCACTCTGGGCAACCTTGGATTCGGCTGGGCCGGTCTTCACTTACGTTAGAGGATTAGTTATTCCTGAACACACGTTTCCCGGTCGTTACAGACCTATAATCGAGGCGCCTCATTCCAACAACCACAAAGGTGAAAAGTATATAAATGTCAGGGCTGGTAAGTCACTGACACCACCATAGCTAGAAAGAAACGTCGTGCTCTCCCAGCAGTCTGTATCCCGTTTTTAACTCATACCGAGGTGTGAGGCTCGCGAATTCACGTTATACACAAAGCTACGCCACAGAGGCCGTGCTTTGATCATCAACCACAAGACTTTGCTTTTCAACAGAAGCCTTGATCATTGCAACTCAGTATGCCACACAGGCAATTCATGTTATGCGATTGATATCTATCGATATATAACCTCTAAGCACATACGTCTCAGAGAAGGGCGTTAAGCAAGAGAATAAATTCTCCGCCGCCAAACAGATATATATTTAACAGAAATCAATCAACACATAATAAAATCCAATGTCAGACACACAATCCATTTACAAGTCCGTTCTGGGTCTGAACGAAACCGGAGGCACTTTCCTCGCATATCCATCGATCTCCAAGTACGTCTGGACGACCACCAACTATTTCCATCCTCTTGGGTGTACAGCCCAATCAGGATCGTCAGTAATTACCCAAACGATGTGAAGACTTCCGGTCTTCGACCACCGTCTTCATCTTCGACATATCGTCGAAACGGTTATTCAGAATGGGTGTAAACCCGGACTTTCCGAACAACCCGCGTATATTAAAAACAAATGTTACACAAACACAACATACGCCTCATTCCAATTCATTAGTCACTAACCGCAAATTAGCAAGAGAACAATTTCCCAAACATTAACCCCGAAGGCCGAAACCAACATCAGATCAATACCCAGGAAACCATTCTTCTTAGCCAACCTACAGCTAGTTTCTAAATTCCACATTCTTAGGGAAAGGTTCCCATTAATTTTATCCAAGATAAATTCTTTAAATTTATCCTGTAATCTTCCTTTGGATGTCATTTAAAACCAAATTATGGTTTTTCCAACTAGTCGAGATTAGCGAACCGTAACGAAGTAATTATTTATTTTATTTCCCAATCCCAACCTATTCATCCCATGAAGCAAAACTGGTAATACTTCATATCTAACACCGTGGTGTTATCGGTAAAATTAATTACCATTTCACGTTCAAATCTAATTAAAGATTTAACTATCGCTTTTGAGCAAAACTGGTAATACTCCATTCCCGCTTATTTCTAAATTTGATAATTTAGATTATAGATTCATATTTCAATCTAATTGCAGATTCGTTAGAACTCCTTTTACTGGGTTAAAGAACTAGGTGTTATTTCAAACAGTTTTCACGACAAACCCAAATCACATTCTATTTGTTATCGGGTTAAAGAACTAGTGTTATTTAAAACACTGTTCACGATAAACCCATTTCAAATTCAATCAAATATATTAGAAATTCCGATTATTTAAAACCCCTTTTTAAATCTAATTTATTTATTTAAAAATAATTGGGTTTTAAATTTAGTTCAAAATTAAATCATTTCGATAAAAATCCATTTTTATCTTTTCAAATATGGAGTTTTTCACCCCAATTTTTCTCAAATCAGTTCTTATGATTTTACACAAATTATTGATATTTTTAATAATTTTATCAAGGCCCGTACAGTCGATTTCCAACAACGGCCATCGAACTGCACTTACAGCGACCTTTTCCAAATTTGATTTAGACGTATCTCCAAATCCAACCGTTAGATTTTGAATTTCTAATATTCGCTAGAAAGCTCTTTTCGATACGAACCCAACGGTTCCGGTTTTAGGAGAATCCGACGGTCGGATCTCCCATAATGTCCGTTTGAAATAAATGGTCGAAATTTACGAACTGCCGCGGCGCGGCGCGTTCTATCCAGGCCATTATATTATATATATAATATATATAATATATATTTCGTCGATTCCTATTTAAAACGAATTTTATAAATAGTTTTTAAATTCGTTTCAAAATTCATTTCAACTTCCATTTCATTTCAAATCAAAATTGAATTCTTCCTTATAAATTTGTTTTAAAATTCATTTCAATTCAATTTCAATTCAATTTCAATTCAATTTGAATTCATTTCAATTCGCTTTCAATTCAATTTGAATTCGTTTTCAATTCAATTTCAAAGTCGTTTTCTATTCGATTCAATTCCAATTGGTTTTCTATTCGATTCAATTCGAAATCGTTATATATTCGATTCATTTCGAAATCGTTATATATTCAATTCATTTCGAAATCGTTATATATTCAATTCATTTCGAAATCGTTATATATTCAATTCATTTCGAAATCGTTATATATTCAGTTCATTTCGAAATCGTTATATATTCAATTCATTTCGAAATCGTTATATATTCAATTCATTTCGAAATCGTTATATATTCAATTCATTTCGAAATCGTTATATATTCAATTCATTTCGAAATCGTTATATATTCAATTCATTTCGAAATCGTTATATATTCAATTCATTTCGAAATCGTTATATATTCAATTCATTTCGAAATCGTTATATATTCAATTCGTTTCGAAATCGTTATATATTCAATTCATTTCGAAATCGTTATATATTCAGTTCATTTCGAAATCGTTATATATTCAATTCATTTCGAAATCGTTATATATTCAATTCATTTCGAAATCGTTATATATTCAATTCATTTCGAAATCGTTATATATTCAATTCATTTCGAATGAAATCGATATAAATATCGTTCACGTCAAAATGGCGTCAATCTAATCAACACGGCTTCATATTTTCCTTTATTCTATTCAACAAATGAATATTTATTTTTGTCAACACACGACTAATCTCAACGAATGAGTACTGTCCACGTATGACTATTTTTGTTAAATTATTTCGTTTAACACATGACTAATCTCAACGGATGAGTACAGTCAACACATGAACCTTTATTTTATATTGATAAAGAAGTAAATTTTATTATGAAAATATTTCGTTCAACACATGACTAATCTCAACGGATGAGTACAGTCAACACATGAACCATTATTTTATAATATTCTTTATTTTCTAAATTTGAATGAGGCCCAATCCATCACTATATAATGTTAATTATATGGATTTTCATACATCACATGTATACAATAGCATTGGAAAATAATCAACCATCAACCAAAGTGCACTACACTGTATAAGCATCAAATATAGATATCTAACGCTTATAACAGCCTGTCAATCAATCGATCGACATATTTAATCAATCGGGATGAGTGAACTTCAAATTTCATCCCAATACCCGTGTGGGGTTTCAAATCAACAAACACAGATTTTTTTATTCGTGCAGTTGGGCGATGTGTAAAATTTATCGTCCTAATCCATGTCATTCAAATAGGTGTACATAAACAAACCGTCTGGTTTGTAAATGAATATTTTATTTTATTCACTTCACGTTAAAAATTATATTTTTAACGATAAAATATTTTATTTCAACATATGAATTGCTATTCAGTTCATTCTTTAAATAAAATGATATTTTTATTTTTCTAACTTATTTTAGAAAATTTCGGCGGCATAACGGCACGATACTAGAAACGGGACGAGGCCTAGCCTTATCCCCGGTCTAGTGAAGGCCCACGCCATTCACACATCAATCAAATCCATTCATTTCACCAAACAATTCAATTTCAATCAAATAATCCAACTAATCTATGAAACCAAACAAACAAGTCCATGGTCTGTGGACGATTGTGTCGGGTGCTACTAAGCACCGTCTGCATCCTAGTATATATATATAACTAGAAATGAAATTGAAAGGTGAGAAATTCTCACAAATAGCTATCCTAGCTCCACGACACTTCATTGATAGAAATCTTCATCGCTATCGCATCTTCGTCATCTTCGTTGCCCGTAGCCACTACATATATAAAAATCACACATTTTTATATTTGCTGATGTCTTTAAAATAAAAATCATATTTTTATAATCGCTTCCTACATTTAAAAATCGAATTTTTATCCCGTTATTCAATATATAAAAATCGAATTTTTACTTCTATGTTATATAGATAAAAATTATATTTTTATCACGCTATTTTCCATATAAAGATTTCGCCTTTTCTAAAATAAAGATTTCGCCTTTATAAAACATAGACTTCGCCTTTTCAAATTTAAAGATTTCATCTTTATAAAGATCTCATTTTTATTTTTCTACACATATAAAGATGATATTTTTAGTATTCCTATCATGTAAAAATTATATTTTTAATTCTCTTCCTAACCAAAAATCATATTTTTACATCTTCTATATAGTAAAGATTATATTTTTAATACTATAAAAATCATATTTTTAATACTTTAAAAATATAAAAATCATATTTTTATCATCTATACTATATAAAAATTATATTTTGAACCTTCCTATAATGTAAATATTATATATTTACCTTCTATATATAATAAAAATCATAGTTTTATTATTCCAAAAATATAAAGATCGTATAAAAATCAATTCTTTTTGCTTTACAATTACATATATAAATATATTTCAGTTTTTAAAACCATACCAGTTTAATTTCTAAACTAATTACCTAAAAGAAATTAAAAATAAAACAAAATAAAAATAAACAGAGGACTTACAGAGGGGGGGTGGGGGTGCGCCATCGCTCAGGCGAAGGAAGGGGAAGAAGAGGAGGATGGCGGCGCTTGGGGGTGTCTTCGTCGCGTCCGTGCGATTTGGGGGGGGGGGTCTTCGGGAGTTGCGCCGCTGGGGGAAGGAGGGAGGCTGGACGGAGGGGGCGCCTGCTCCGGCGTTGGCAGGAGGGGTGGAGGGCGATTGGCGCGGCGGTGGGTTTCCCCATCCGCGTCGCCCCTCCGATTCATTTTTTTTTCTGTTCGAAATCGATTATGAAGGGAAAAGGGGGGCCATCGGTTATAAGGGGAGGAGGGTTTTCTTTTTATTTATTTATTTAATTAATTAATTTTCAAAAAGTTGACTTTTACATATGACCTCGAAACGAGGTCCACCGCCTGACGTCCATAGCGTATTACCCCCATTCCGAACACAATGGGATATGTATCGCAAGCTGATTTGATCGTTTCGATTAGTTTCCGTTGAATTTACATTTAAATCACTATATTGAATTTTAAACGTACGTTTCAAATTACCGGGGTCACATACTAACTCTATAAATTTCACAAAAATATTTTCTAGCTTCGTATTGACGATACGGTCCTAACAAAACTAGTTTCGTCGAATTCTGACACCGTTTGAAAAATGGCCAATTTCCAGTCGATTAAAATCAACTGAAAGTGGTCAAACGCGTTTTCTTTTGCTACACTCACATATTGATTCGAAAAATTATGAAATTTGGAATCTAGCAATAATTTGAGATCACGGACCCAACAAAACTGGTTTCGTCGAAATCCGAGGTCGTTTGCAAAATTCCCATTTTTAAGGGCCTGAATTCCATAGCGACTATTCAGAATTTTCAACTGGACATATCTTTTGATTCCCGTTATGAAATCTTGATTTTTCGGATTCGTTGGAAATATATCATCAAATAGATCCTATGATTTTTGGTTTCACTAAAATCCGGATTGTTTTGTACCCGGTACATTCAATTGAAGTTTGAAATCGAATTATCGAACTACCGCGCCATTTTCAATTCCTTTTATAATTATAAATAATTATTTATATTCTAACGACGACGTATATAATATATACGTTCGAATTATATTCTAAATAAATTTATCGTCGATTTTATTTAAAATAATTCATTTTAAATATTCAAAATTCGCCAAAATTGCCAAAATAAAAATTTTAAACTGGCTCAGAATTTCCGGGTTATTACATATATAAAACAAGTGATCGAATTTATAAACTTTGTTTATAAATGGAAGGTGGGTTTTGAATCAAATTTATAAACTTTGTTTATAAATGAAAAGATGGGATTTGAATCGGATGTATAAACGTTGTTTATAAATGAAAAGATGGGATTTGAATCGAATGTATAAACGTTGTTTATAAATAATGTAGAGAATTCAAATGGACTTTGAATATAAGGAATTGAAATAGAATTTGAATAATAGAATTCAAATGGAGTTTAACTATAGAATTTGAACATAGTATTTCAAATGGAATTTGAATATAGAAATTCAAATGGGATTTATAATAAATAGATTTGGATAAATAGAAGTGGATTAGACTAAGAAGTAAATTAACAGATTAAATTAACAAATTGAGTTAAAACGATTGGTATAGTTAAAATAGATTGGACAGGCATAAATATACAGGAGACAGGTATGGAATAAAGTATAGAAGTGAAATAAATAGAATGCCCGACAAAAAGGTACGTATTTAATTCATATATGAGATTTTATGCGCCGTATCGGCAAGCCGCTTGGCTTTTTCTTTTTCTTTTTGAGATGAGAAGGACCGGGAAAGCTATTTGAAATTTCCCGATGCTCCCGGTACAAAGGAGGTTATGGCGAATTTTTCCGGGAATTTAAGGAGATAGAATATTTTTAAGATAATTTGATAGTTAGAAATCAACGTATCGATATATATAGAAGTCGATAAGAAAACGAATGTAGAAATAGAATAGTATAATCAAAAAGGAAGTATAAGAATAAAATCTAGTAGGAACAGAAAGAGGAAGTGTATATGTGTTTAAAGGTGAATAATCAGTTGTATGGTATTGATTATTCGAGTAAGTAGTCTTGTCTGTTTTGACGTTAAATGTTATTCAGTCAAGGTCTGAGAGGTAATTATACCCCAACTTGGTTGATTTCATGATATACCGATAAGTAGCAAGATTCAGGCTCGAAGATCAATGTGGAATAAGAATTAGTTAAATACTGTATTTGGGTTGTCGTAACGATGTTTTACACAACATATGTTTTAACCCAAATATGTGCAAAGCTTGGAAATAGAATAATGAATATTTTCTAAAGTTTAGAAAATAAAAGAAGGCGATATATGGAAATGTTTTCCAAATAACGTATAAGGCCAATATGGTTATTGAAAATATTTGGTTAAAAAATATTGATTAAGAAGTAGAGAAGAGATTTAATTAATGGAATATTAATTAAAGGCTCAGTGATTGTTGAATGTTTGGATGAACACTTGTTTTATTCGATAGTTAAATCATCGACTATCGAAACACTTGTTTTTATTCGATAGTTAAATCATAGACTATCGAAGTTTTGACCATCGTTGTCAATATGGAGAGACCGGTTGGATCATTATCCGAAGAACCACTCCGTATTGGCAGTAGCATGCGAATCAGATTATATAAAGATAATCGAAGACGGAGCAGAGTGCAAGGACTTTTTCTATTAATAGAAATAGTGCCTTCAGTTCATCCTATTCCTGGGTGACTTGTATGGATGAATGTTTGACAGAGTATTTCCAGAAAGGTCACGTACATTGATTTCTCCAACCGTACCAAGAGTGGAGGCGGAGAAGGAAACTTCTTTATGCTAACACATAATGTATTGTTGTAGACGTCAATCGGTGATTTGATGGATTTGACGATGTGGCATTCAAAGTGAATCTGGTATGATGATAAAGCGTAGCTTCTAGCCTCATCATCCAGTAAATGACAGAAATCGGGCAGGCAGCATGGCTAAGTCGGTCGCACCGAAGTAGGGTGTATAATCACCTGATCTAGAGTTTCATTTACTTCTAAAAATCTATTGTTGATGTTGTCCCATTCGGGAAACGGTTGTTGATCCCAACTGTTGGTGATATACATTCGATACACTCAAGCGAAATGAGTGGTCGGTCATGTGTGGCCGGGTTGCAAGATGTTCTTGTTGAACCCAGTGTATTCCTCTCTAGAGGTACATTAGCAAAAGGTGGTTCCATACCTTGTCATAGTTGGAAATCCATTACCCAATACGTGCTTGCGGTTTTGATTGTATACTATATATGTAGAACGTGAGATGAAAGCGTTTCTGCTAGATGATTATATATATATACTGTGGTTGATAGACATTATTATAATATCAAAAGGTTTTTGATATAAAGATATTTTGGATTCTCATAAGGGAAAAACCCGTTCCGTTATGCGGCGTGGTCTTATGAGATATCGTTTACTTGTTCGAACTGTTTTTAAACTGTTTTACTCATACCAGTCCCATGACTGATCCGGAGTTTACTTTGTTGTTTTCCCTAAACTCTTGGGTGCCTAAATTTGTACGGGCAGTCAAGTAGTCGGGAATTTACAGATATACTGGAAGAGCTTGGAGCAGGAGGCTTCAGGATCATATAGCTATAGTTATTTCCGCTGTGTTGTAAGTGATGTACTTTGATATTGATGTATATTCAAGTACAGATGTATATTTCAAGTTATGTTATATATATTATATGTTATTCGTTCCGCTGTGAGATTCGTGTTACCCTGATGTTGTGTTCTTCTTCTTCTTCTTCTATTCTAAGTTTCTATCTTATCTTTCCTCACCCTCTAATTTCTTTCACTAATTACCAGGATTTTTCGATGTTTTGGTTATCGACATCGAGCTTATGTCGATAACCAAAGTCGCTAAAAATCCGGGTCGTTACAATTTGTCCCTGAGTGGGATTTGTGAGGTTAGGGTCTCTGGGTAATACGTGGGATCCCCGCATTGGTAACAACATAGGCTCTCTTAAGCTCGGATCATTGGGTCCTAGTACCCGTGCAGCGTCCTCGCGGGACCCCAAAGATCCGAACGTCAGCTGCTCCAAATTCTGAGGTCGTTTGAGCGACCTTTTTTCACGGGGCCGATCTTCCTCAGAAGAAGAAGACTGATCCGTTGGTGTGTGATGAACTGGGGATGGAGTTCTCTGTCTTCGGAGTTCGTTAATCTCTCTGCTCATGATTCTCATGTTTTCCTGCATCATGAGATTGGTGCGCTCATGGACTTTCATAGCCTCCCTAGTACTCTCAAACATGTCAAGAAGGCGCGAAAAATCTCTTTAAGTAATAGGAGCAGATGAATTGACCTGATCATTGATCCTGGTGGCTGGAGTCGGAGCATTTGGAGGGGCTCGAGTAGAGGTTCCGGCATCACCAAGCGACGGATCGGATCGGAGCTGGGCAATCAGGTCGGGTCGGAGCTGGGAGACTTGTTCGGGTCGGAGCTGGGAAGCTTGTTCGGATCGGTGTTGTGCAACTCGTTCGGGTTGGTTCAGGTTGGGGGAGTGCACTGCTTCAGATTCTCCTACTCGGACCGGATCGGAGCTCTCTCCTTGAGTTCGGTTCGGATTTTCTGTATCTGTCCGATCCATTCCCGAGCTCTGCCCATGAGACCTTGTCACAACTGCGTTTTGCTGATCTTCACCAACTCCGTTCCCTCGACTGGTTTGAACTTCCTTGCCTTTTCCTTTGGCCATAGTTCTTCAATAATCAACAAACAAATATTCAAAAGCGTCGAAACTTGAGGATTAATTTTTTTGAACTCAACGGTCCAAAAAGTAGAACGATAATCCGGAAAAACAGAGAATTCAGATGGTTCTCAGTGAAAGCACCAAAATGTTAGACCAAAAAGTGGTTCTAACACCCAAATTGACTAAAATCGAAATAAAATAAGATCAAAAGTAAAATGGAGACATAGAATTTATAGTGGTTCGACGTTGAAAAGCCTACGTCCACTTTATAATCACTATTCTCGATGATATAGATGCAATTACAATGAGAAATTCACTCAATTTCACTCACAACTCATATACATTCACTCAATTGTCTCAAAACAAATGTTGAATGATGATTTGGATTATCTGGGAGTGCTGAAATTCGGTTTTTTGAAAGGGTTTGAACTCTCAAGTGCCAAAAAGAAGATCCCTTTAATTGTCTCTGGGCGGGGTATTTATAGGTGGAAATTTACTTAGAATTCGATCCGGGTCGGAGCCACGTGTCTTCCATCCCATCGTCCTCGGGCTCGGATGGATTCCAGTGCTGACAGCGCATCAGAGTAGTGGTCATCGTGGGTAGGAAATGGTCATAACCGCTCTGAATATTCAGGCGATCGTGGGGTGAAGTGATATGGAATGTGGGTTCGGTTCGGAGGAGCGAGCATAAAGGGTTCGGATCGGGGCATCCGATCCGACCCGACCTGCTGAAACTGAGTCCTTATCCATTTCACTCTTCTTCGTTCCAAACTGGTAGTAGCCCTCCGATCCGACTGGTAGTAGCCCTCCGATCCAACTGGTAGTAGCCCTCCGATCCGACTGGTAGTAGCCCTCCGATCCGACTCGATGCTTCATAAGAAGAAAAGTTCTTCAACGCTTGACATCTCGACTTTGTGTTGCCTAGTTCACAAAGTAGGCTAACACTTCTTTAGCTCGTCAAAATCCAAAGCCGCCCTCTAGGGCTTCTGCTCGCTGCCTCCACAGTCGCCCGGACTACGATCGCCACCTACAACGAGGAGCACCATCTCGAGCTTTACCTCCGGCCAGAATAATGGCGAACTCGATGGGCCCCATTCGCCGCGAATGGGCTTCGAACAGCAGAGCTTCAGGCTCGAAATCGAGAAATCCAAGACGAAATTTCAGATCACCACCGTTTTTCTTGAAGATCTTGTCGAGCTCTTCAGTATTCCTTCAATTGATTTCACGAATCGTTGAGCGGTTTGGAAGATTGGAGAGGGTTTTATTTCGAAATGAGATTTGCCGTGAATCGCTAGCTGACGGCGCAAAAAGGATTAGGGATTTTTTTTTCTTCTGATTTTCTGATTGGCCAAAAAATAATATATATATATATATATATATATATATAATTTTAATTTCCAAAAATGCCCGTGTATCGATACTAACTCCAAATCAAACCAAACGACTGTCATTCCTAGCTAATTACCCCCATTTCGAACACAAATGGGATAAGTTTCGTAAGCCAATTCAACTATTTTGATCAGCTTTTCTTTAAATTAAAGTATAAATCAATATATATTGAATTTAAACGTACATTTTAATTTACCGAGACCATATACTGACTCCAAAAATTCCAGAAACAAAAATCTAGCTATGTTTTGACGATACAGTTCTAACAAAGCTAATTTTGTCGAATTTGGGGCAGTTTGTAAAATGGCCATTTTCTTGTCGATCCAATTCAAACCGAATTGACCAAAACACGTTTAAATTCACCATGCTCACATACTAGTTCCAAAAATTATGAAAATTGGAATCTAGTAATAATTTGACATTCTAGATCCAACAAAAGTGGTTTCATCGAAAACGGAGGTCGTTTGCAAAATGGCTATTTTTAACTTTCAATTTATATTATGAAATATCAATTTGTCAAATTTGTTAGAAAGATATAATTAAACAGATCCTAATATTTCTTGTTTCATCCAATTTTGATTTAAAATGAATTCGGTATACTCAATTGAAATTAAAAATCGAATTTTCAAACTACCGCGCCATTTCAGGCTCGTTTTATAATTAAAATAAATTTATACGTTCTAACTTCGATTAAAATAAATTTTTAGTCATTATTATTTAAAATAATTCATTTTAAATATTCAAAATCCATAAAAATAGCTAAAATAAAAATTTTAAATTAGTTCGAAAAATTCGGCTTGTTACAACTTACATCAGAGTAAATTGATTAATACATTGCACAGCGAAAATATGTATGCATAACTCTCACCGGAAGACTTATAATGCTCTGCACATAGCTCTAGCTTCAATACAGAATCCTGCTCTATAAAATATCTACAAAACTAGAACTACTAGCTGGTCATGTGGAAAATTATAGACACATAGAGTTTAGGTGAAAAACAATAAACTCCAAGTTAGTCATGGGACTTATGTGAGAACAAAAATAGTTATTATACTTTATTTTCAAGTGTGGTAAATCATGGGACCACGCCTTATAACATGAAATAGGTTTCCTCCACAATAATATCGGTCCTTAAAAACTAAAATAGTTTTATCTTTATATTTGGATTTATAAATCAAGTCAACTTCAAATATTTTCAAACCAAATCCATATCATACACAATTAACCAAGCTTCAAAACTTCGAAATTCATGCTTTTTAAAAAATGAAGCTATTATAAGACTCGGGTCTCATCACACAACGCAACCCATACCAGAGGAAAAAGATTTACTATATAATAGCAAAATATGCTTGATATCTTAAAAAAAATTGATATTATTATCGTTAATGTCTAAGTTTTGAAATCAATCTCGAAAATAAATGTATAAATCTTAGCTCACATAATGCCCGACCCTATTATGTTAGCTATATAGTATACAACAAAAACACAAAGTCTTGTATTAGAAATTAGATTCCGAATATGAACCAAGGCAAAGAACCTTCCTTAACCGCATTCGGAACACTCTAGCAAATGTCCCTGGATTTAACTATTAAGTCCTTCGGATCGACAAAGTAGGGTAAGACTAAACGCAGCTGATTATAATTTTACCTAAACATGTCGTTCCCCCGGTCGTGTTTGACCGTCATTCGAGGCGCCTCAACTATCATCCTCATAAGTAAACTTGCTTGGGCTCTATACCATGGCAACGCTATTCAGCTAGAAGGAAACATTAGCCCATATTTCAGTGGTCCACTATCCTGTTTTCGGCTCATTCCAGGGTGTAGGGCCCTAGAGTCGACGTCCACAAAGCTCTGCTTTTCAACAGAAGCCTTAATCTATCTACCAGCAGCAATCAGCATACCACATTGTCAATTCATAATATATGATCGGTTGCTATTAATATAGATCCCTCTAAGTACATACGTCTTAGAGGAGGGTGTTAAGCTAAGAGAATTGTAAAGGGCCGCAAATCCATACCCTTTGAGTTGACTAATATCACACATGTCCAACCAAAAGTGTATGAAAATATGAATCTTTAATAGAAAGAAAATTGGAGGATGAGGAAAGAAAGAAATACTAGAATAGAAGAATAAGAAGAAGAACCAACACCACACAACACATACATCACACAGAGTCTCACATCGCAGCGGAATAAAATATAATATAAAAATAATCCTTTATAAAGAACTAGAAAAATAACTTGTGTCATCAGAGCAAAACAGTCAAAACAATCTGGATAAGTGTAACAACATGTCCTCAAATACAACACACATCGGAATAATATAATAATTATCATACGTCTGGACTCCTCCATCTCATCTCCGAACTTCACAACACCCAATAACCTGACCCTGTAAGTCGGGATGACCCGAGCACGACACACGCCACGGATCAGTCTGGTGAACCTGCATGAGAAAATACTAAAACACCCCACCTCCGTTAAGGTCACTCACAAAGGGAAATGCCTTAAGTTCGGTGGAGCATTATAGGTAAAAGATGCAGATAAATTATAGAACAGACAATTAAAACAGCGATAAATAAATAAAACATTATTTCATTGATAAACATTTTGTACAAAGATTGTTTTACAATACCAAAGTATCCTGTCTTGCTTACAAAAATAAAGAAGCATAAAATGATTTCCCCAAATAAAGCATGAGCCAGCCATAGCAGTAGAAGAGAGAGAGTCCAAGGCAACATGTCAAAGAGTCTTCAAGCTTGGAAAGAGTAACGGTCCAAAAAAATCTGAGATATTCCCTTCCTGACAACCTGGGGAGGGGGGGTGGAAGAAAATAGGCGAAAGCAAATTAGGTCAGACATAAAGTTTGGTAAGTCCAATGATTCTTAGTATTAAAACGAGGAAAAGGGTCATGACATGAATAAACTAAATATAAGACTAAACCATAGTAACAAGATAATATGGGATAAGCATGAGATATGGCAAGATAAACTGAATGTACCGATAAATTGAATGTACTGATAAACTAAACGAGCTTCTATTCTTTCTCTGCTTCGCAACTACCCTGTTTATACTGATTTCTATATCTCTGCACTACCTAACTGGTGTCCAAACTAGTAATCTTTGACTGTATGATAACGTGATCCCAATCCCCGTATTTGCGGTTGCCTTCAGGTGTGCTTCTATTATGCGGATTCCGTTCATTACCTAGATCCAATCTAGGGCTTACTATCGAGTGCTGACTAGATTCAACCAGGGTTTACGCTACCCAGGGCCACTGGGGTTTATACTACCTATTGAACGCTTCTCGGATTCAGGGTTTACGCGACCTAGGTCCAACTAGGGATTATGCTACCTACTTTGTATTAACTTTCCATGTGTCTGTGTCAGTCAGCCCTCTCTTGTGTGTAGATACTCTGTGCTGGCCCCACCATAAGGTGTATCAAGCCTTATGATAGCGACCCGACACGATTCAAGATGCACAGTGCATAACTACTGGTACCCAGTGCCTGCTTTTTCCCACTCCGGAGTACGTGCACGCCCGTAAACCGTCGGAACCTACACTGACGAACCCCCTGCCGTTATCTTTGACCGCTTATAATCAGCCCAGTAATCGTGCCCCACCCTGCCTAGTTTCAGAATACCATGATACATCTATGTGGGTTACTACTGAAATGGGTCCCCATTACTAGGGTTTCCTGCTGGTTAAGTTTGTGGGCCTATATATATATATACAAATATTACCCACCTATACGAGATGTACTTAAACCTCCCACCGATTCTAGCATGTTTTTCTTAACGGTTAAGTTTTGTGGGCCTATATTTACTAATATTACCTACCAATACGACTTAACCCTCCCACCGATTCTAGCATGTTTACTTAACGGTTAGGTTTTGTGGGCCTATATTTACTAATATTACCCACCTACTCGATGTGTACTTAACCTCCTATGGTTAAGTGATTCTTACTTAACCTTTCTTGCTTATCATGTTGGATTTGTTAAGTGTGATTTATTAACTTAACCCTGTTCATTCATCAGGTTATATTGGTCAAGTGTCATTAATCAATTCAAGTTGACTTAACCCATCCACCCATCACGTCATGTTGGTTAAGTGTTTCCTTTTGGTGTTGACTTGACCCTACCTCAATTCATGTTATATTGGCTAAGTGTTGTTCTCGTGTTAACTTAACCCTTCCCATCATGTTATATAATTGGTTAAGTGTTTTCCTCTTTTATTACTTAACCCTACCACATGTCATTATATATTTTGGTTAAGTGTAAATTCGATTAACTTAACCCTATCATCTGCTTAATTAACATGTTACAACGGTTAACTGCCCTAAATTTACTTAACCTCACCCACTTGTCTAATTAACATGTTATTACGGTTAAGTGTTTCCCTGATTACTTAACCTCACCATTTCTAGCTTGATTTATTCATGAGCCTTAATTAATTAATTAATTAAAGCACCAACCACTCACATTTGACATATATTGTTGTAGTTACTGGATGTGCCGGTCGGTTCCGGGCAGGTTTACACCACAACTCAGTCTAACCCCGAGTCTTTCTGGGCTTGATGCACTGACCACCCACATTAGACAGGTATTGTTGGGGTCACTGGATGTACCGGTCGGTTCCGGGCAGTTTTACACCACAACTCAGTCTAACCTTGGGTTAGGCATATTCGTCTTTTACAAGATTTACATATTTACTATTTATTTAAATTTTCTGTAAATCGATTTAGCCTAGATCATATTTATTTGTCATGCAAATTAGCATATTTATATTCTATGCCCAAAACTTGATTTACCTATCAATCAGCCCAACTTGTAGTTTATACCAATTTTAGATTTAATATTCCCCTTTTACAATTCATGACCAATCTAGATTAATATTCCAATTTATGGTTCAAAACTAGATTTAATATTCTAGTTTACCGTTTATGTCCAAAACTTGGTTTACATGCCAATTACTCACTTTGCGGCCAATTGAATTTATCAACTTATGCCCAAGTATAATACACATGTAAATCATTCGCTATTATAGCCAAATTAGATTATGCCAACATATTTATTATGCCAAACTATCTTAATTAAGCTATGGCTAAATTCCTGCGCCGTAATCGTACGTATAACATAATTTCACAAGTTTCTAAGTACTCATGAAATGATACTAATAGTATCAAAGCAAGGAATAGGGGATAAGCACGAGAATTGACATAAAGAATAGCCATGCAAGAATGAACCAAATACAAAAATAATGGTTCCAACAGGTTTGATGTACATAACAGTGGATAAGAATAAACTAGCCAAGTTACACATTAAATATGAGATCCACATAATCAAGGGAATATGCATAGGTGATTTGGTCCAACATAATGCCAGTTCGAAATACAACCTAATAGGTTAATGGGAATAGGCATAAGTCACCGATTACAATAGTTATAGGCAATTAACCACAATAGTCATGGGCGACTAATCACAATAGTTTCTTAATCAATGTCATAGGCAATAGCCTCATAGTCATAAATCTTGGTAATAGTCTCATAGTCATGAATCATATGCAATAGTCTCAAAATTATGAATCATGGTTATAGTCATAGGCAACAGTCTTATAATCATAGTCATATTTAATAGTCTCTTTGTCATGGATCATAGTCATAGGCGATAGTTTCATGGGCAACAGTTTCATAGTCATAGTCTTAGGCAAAAGTCCCATAATCATAGTCATTGGCAATTAGCCACAATAAGTTCTAGGCCAAAATCTAGTATCAGATCTAAAGGCATAGATAACGTTAGATTTGACATAAGCATGAATTAGAGATAGTTAACTTGCAAATAAGCACAGTTCTATATTTTAATTTTTACATTCACGAGTCCAATTACTCGTTCAAATCTAAGGATAACTGAACTTACAATGATCGGTTTAGAAAAGGATAATAAGATAGCATTGTGGTGATTCGCTATGATTCGCGTGACGTTGCTCAAAGCCGTTGAATTGGCTTTTGCTTCCTTCTTGAAGCTTTAACTTGATTTGAATCTCCAAATTGAAAAAGATCTATAACTTGTTTTTTAGCGGAGAATAAGATCTATTTTAATTAGGATTGAGGCAGAGTTCAGGCATACTGATGTTGTGTGGAGAAAGTGAAGTTTGGGGGCGTTCAAATAGGGTAGAACTCATGAATTTGGTCAAGAAAGGCGTCTGAATACATAAAATACATTTGTCCACGGATCTGGGAATAGGGGCGAGGTCGACCCTAGGGTCGACCTATTTTGCAAGGTCGACCCCCGTAATTGCTATTTACGCAAACTTGGACTCTTTTCCAAGCAGAATTTTGAGACGAATGCAATTGCGTAACCCATTTTCCCTAATTATCACATTTAAAATTAATTATACTTCATTTTGTTTCTCTTCTGGTTACAGAAAACTCGGGGTGTTACATTCTCCTCTCCTTAAAGGATTTCGTCCCCGAAATCATCAAGTTAGGAAGATTGTGTCGTACCATCCAATCACGCATCTACTCAATCATCATCCACAAGCATCCATTGTCCTTAGAAAACTTCTAATGTTGTATGAACATATGCAAAAGTGTGTGTATATGTTCCTTATCTAATGCAAAGATTAGACGGTCCACTGATTCAGTTGACCTCCTTGATGCGAATTTTGTCAGTGCCATGAGTCCAACATGTATGCAATGCTCCTATTTGATACATATCATTTCTATATGGGTGCACAACCATTCACTCAAATGCAATGTCCATATGATAACACATCAAGTTTTAATACATAAAACAATACATATATGCATATGCAATATGGAAGTGACCGAGTCGATCTAATGCTTAATGTGTGTATATGCATCCACAAGCAACCACTAGCAAACACTTGCAACCACTTGCATCCACCAAACATAACATGTCTCAAACACATGTTTACATCCATTGGCTTCTACCTAAGAATCGAGGATAGGACCGAGAGGATATACTTAAAAGCTAAAGACTAGCATGCAAATAGATTTTACAGAAAAATAGGAATCAAGAATATATCCTCAAAAGGGGTAAGATGCGTGTATCTAGTCTTCAGTCTTCTAAGTCGCATCTTCTTGAGCTTCACTCCACTGTACCTTAACTAATTTGACTTCACGATACCAAGTGTATATGATTAGAGGTCTCTCTTCTACTTATCATATCCATCATGTCACGATTCTGATGGTCTAAAGCTAAAAGTTGCTAGTACTTTTTACATCTCTTAAAGTCAGTCTTACTTAGGGTGCCAGCCCCAACCATTTATTTCTCACGCAAACCATCCTAGTCGAACTCGACATCCCTCAAGTACAAACCCCAAAGGCCTAAACCAATATCATACAAGCACTCGAGGGATACCTCCTTCGAATTTGGACAATCTATGTGAGATGATACTAACAAAACAACCAAACCATTGAGCATTTTACCAACTCTGGCTATCCTCGCCAATCTTGCTCCAGAATTATCGTTGATCACATAAATGGCTTTGCCGTGTCATCTAGATACATGCGGAGGTCTGTCTCAAGTTTTAGGGGGAAAACCCCTACCCTAATCAAAATATCTTGCGTACTCATGGACTACCCCAACGGATCGAAAATCATCGATAGATAAGTAAAGTGATTCTAGGTAGCTAAGACAAACTGATCCCTTAGGATCGTACGAAATCTCAAGAGTATTCCCGAGGCAAGTCAAAAGTCTAACTACCCTTGTTTCATAATTAATAGCTAACCAATAAATGCCTAGAATCAACCCATAGCCCAAAAACATAAGCATAAATATAGCTATTCTCAAATCCTCACAAGTCAAAGATAAATGGATCGAACCGGCAATTGGATTTGAGACTATAATGGGATCCTCTACTACACAATATCTAGGGTGCAGAGACTCAACTATGGAAGCAGATATATACGGATGTGAAGCGCTAAAATCGGAAGGAGTACTAATAGGATAATCATAAAGGAAAAACTTTTTCAATCAAAATCTTACTGTCTCTTTCTCAAGTATGCTGGCGGTGAAAGCATGCGCTCGCCTTCCGGAAAATCCTGTCTCTTGTTCTTGCCCTTGTCCTCAATTAAATGACCCGTTATACCCTAGTAAAGATACTTCCTCTTGTCTTAGGTTTCACTATTTTTTTCCCCTCCTTTGTGAGCCAAGTCCATATCCATGGGTTCTTCATCCTTGTGTTGTGCTCCTTAGCCAAGCACCCTCAATCTCAACTTTGCCACCCTTGTGTAACTTGTTGAATGTCTCTCAGAAGCTGCCTCCATCGCGCGGAGAATCCTACAAAGCTCGAAAGAAAATTAGCCACAAGTGAAACTACTATGGCTACAGATGGAAGTTGGGCACCTGTTTGCCCTTTGACAAGTGTCGTAGTCTTGTCGAGCCTATGAAACCATGCCGCGATGAGGTTACCTCCCAGAAAGGCAGGAGCCCTGGAAACTTAGGAAAGAAGGAAACAAGGACTCAAATAGAGGATCAAAAGATAGTGCATATGGCTTTGGGGAATATGCCTTTAAAACAAAACTTTTCTTTTGAAAATGCTTCTTTGGAAACCGTTTTGAAAATAATTTTTCAAATCTTTTATCTGATCTGGTAACCTTCGGCTCTGATACCAAGTGAAACACCCCACCTCCGTTAAGGTCACTCACAAAGGGAATGCCTTAAGTTCGGTGGAGCATTATAGGTAAAAGATGCAGATAAATTACAAGACATACAATTAAAGCAGCGACAAATAAATAAAACTTTATTTCATTGACAAATAGCTTGTACAAAGATTGTTTTACAATACCAAAGTATCCTGTCTTGTTTACAAAAATAAAGAAGCATAAAATGATTTCCCCAAATAAAGCATGAGCCAGCCATAGCAGTAGAAGAGAGAGAGAGAGTCCAAGGCAACACGTCAAAGAGTCTTCAAGCTTGAAAAGAGTAACGGTCCAAACAAACCTGAGCTACTCCCTCCCTGACAACCTGGGGGGAGGGGAACGGAAGAAAAAAGGCGAAAGCAAACTAGGTCAGACTTAAAGTCTGGTAAGTCCAGTGATTCTTAGTATTTAAACGAGGAAAACGGTCATGACATGAATAAACTAAATATAAGACTAAACAATAGTAATAAGATAATATGGGATAAGCATGAGATATGGCAAGATAAACTGAATGTACCGATAAACTGAATGTACCGATAAACTGAATGTACTGATAAACTGAATGCACTTCTATTCTTTCTCTGCTTCGCAACTACCCTGTTTATACTGATTTCTATATTCTGCACTATCTAACTAGTGTCCAAACTAGTAATCTATGACCATATGATAACGTGATCCCAATCCCCGTATTTGCGGTTGCCTTCAGGTGTGCTTCTATTGTGTGGATTCCGTTCATTACCTAGATCCAATCTAGGACTTACTATCGAGTGCTTACTAGATTCAACCAGGGTTTACGCTACCTAGGGCCACAGGGGTTTATGCTACCTACTAAACGCTTCTTGGATTCAGGGTTTACGCGACCTACGTCCAACTAGGGATTATGCTACCTACTTTGTATTAACTTTCCATGTGTCTGTGTCAGTCGGCCCTCTCTTGCGTGTAGATACTCTGTGCTGACCCCACCATAAGGTGCATCAAGCTTTATGATAGCGACCTGACACGATTCAAGATGCACAGTGTATAACTACTGGTACCCAGTGCCTATTTTTCCCCACTCCGGAGTACGTGCACGCCCGTAAACCGTTGGAACCTATACTGACGTACCCCCTGCCGTTATCTTTGACCGCTAATAATCAGCCCAGTAATCGTGCCCCACCCTGCCAAGTTTCAGAGTACCATGATACATCTATGTGGGTTACTGCTGAAATGGGTCCCCGTTACTAGGGTTTCCTGCTGGTTAAGTTTGGGGGCATATATATATATATATATATATATATATATATATATATATATATATATATATATATATATATAGACACAAATATTACCCAGCTATACGAGATGTACTTAACCCTCCCATCGATTCTAGCATATTTTTCTTAACGGTTAAGTTTTGTGGGCCAATATTTAATAATATTACCCGCCTATACGAGATGTACTTAACCCTCCCACCGATTCTAGCATGTTTTCTTAATGGTTAAGTTTTGTGAGCGTATATTTACTAATATTATCCACCTACCCGACGTGTACTTAACCTCCTACTCGTCATGTCGTGTTGGTTAAGTGATTCTTACTTAACCTTTCTTGCTTATCATGTTGGATTGGTTAAGTGTGATTTATTAACTTAACCCCGTTCATTCATCAGGTTATATTGATCAAGTGTCATTAATCAATTCAAGTTGACTTAACCCATCCACCCATCACATCATGTTGGTTACGTGTTTCCTTCTGGTGTTGACTTGACCCTACCTCAATTCATGTTATATTGGATAAGTGTTGTTCTCGTGTTAACTTAACCCTTCCCATCATGTTATATAATTGGTTAAGTTTTTTCCTCTTGTATTACTTAACCCCACCACATGTCATTATATATTTTGGTTAAGTGTAAATTCAGTTAACTTAACCCTATCATCTTCTTAATTAACATGTTACAACGGTTAAGTGTTCTAAATTTACTTAACCTCACCCACTTGTCTAATTAACATGTTATTATGGTTAAGTGTTTCCCTGATTACTTAACCTCACCATTTCTAGCTTAATTTATTCATTAGCCTTAATTAATTAATTAATTAAAGCACCAACCACTCACACTTGACATATATTGTTGTGGTTACTAGATGTGCCGGTCGGTTCCGGGCAGGTTTACACCACAACTCAGTCTAACCTCGGGTCTTTCTGGGCTTGATGCACTGACCACCCACATTAGACAGGTATTGTTGTGGTCACTGGATGTACCAGTCGGTTACGGGCAGTTTTACACCACAACTCAGTCTAACCTTGGGTTAGGCATATTCGTCTTTTACAAGATTTACATATTTACTATTTATTTAAATTTTCCATAAATCGATTTAGCCTAGATCATATTTATTTGTCATGCAAATTAGCATATTTATATTCTATGCCCAAAACTTGATTTACCTATCAATCAGCCCAACTTGCAGTTTATACCAATTTTAGATTTAATATTCCCCTTTTACAATTCATGCCCAATCTAGATTAATATTCCAATTTATGGTTCAAAACTAGATTTAATATTCTAGTTTACCATTTATGTCCAAAACTTGGTTTACACGCCAATTACTCACTTTGCGGCCAATTGAATTTATCAACTTATGCCCAAGTCTAATACGCATGTAAATCATTTGCTATTATAGCCAATTTAGATTATGCCAAACTATTTTTTATGCCAAACTATCTTAATTAAGCTATGCCTAAATTCTTGTGCCGTAATCGTACGTATAACAAGATTTGACAAGTTTCTAAGTACTCATGAAATGATACTAATATTATCAAAGCAAGGAATAGGGGATAAGCACGAGAATTGACATAAAGAATAGCCATGCAAGAATGAACCAAATACAAAAATAATGGTTCCAATGGGTTTGATGTACATAACAGTGAATAAGAATAAACTAGCCAAGTTACACATTAAATATGAGATCCACATAATCAAGGGAATAGGCATAAGTGATTTGGTTCAACATAATGCCAGTTCGAAATACAACCTAATAGGTTAATGGGAATAGGCATAAGTCACTGACTACAATAGTTATAGGCAATTAACCACAATAGTCATGGGCGACTAATCATAATAGATTCTTAATCAATGTCATAGGCAATAGCCTCATAGTCATAAATCTTGGTAATAGTCTCATAGTCATGAATCATATGCAATAGTCTCAAAATTATGAATCATAGTCATAGTCATAGGCAGCAGTCTTATAATCATAGTCATATTTAATACTCTTTGTCATGGATCATAGTCATAGGTGATAGTTTCATGGGCAACAGTTTCATAGTCATATTCTTTGGCCAAAGTCCCATAATCATAGTCATTGGCAATTAGCTACAATAAGTTCTAGGCCACAATCGAGTATCAGATCCAAAGGCATAGATAGCGTTAGATTTGACATAAGCATGAATCAGAGATAATTAACTCGCAAATAGGCACAGTTCCATATTTTAATTTATTACATTCACGAGTCCAATTACACGTTCAAATCTAAGGATAACCGAACTTACAGTGATCCGTTTAGAAAAGGATAATAAGATAGCATTGTGGTGATTCGCTATGATTTGCATGACGTTGCTCGAAGCCGTTGAATTAGCTTTTTCTTCCCTTCTTGAAGCTTTAACTTGATTTGAATCTCCAAATTGAAGAAGAACTATAACTTGTTTTTTAGTGGAGAATAAGATCTATTTTAATTAGGATCGAGGCAGAGTTCAGGCATACTGAAGTTGTGTGGAGAAAGTGAAGTTTGGGGGCGTTTAAATAGCGTAGAACTCATGAATTTGGTCCAGATAGCCGTCTGAATACAGAAAATGCATCTGTCCACGGATCTGAGAATAGGGGGGAGATCGACCCTAGAGTCGACCCTAGTGTCGACCTGTTTAGCCAGGTCGACCTGGGTCCTGAGCGGGGATTTTCCCGTCCAGCCCGGGTGTCTGTTTTGAATTTCGAATTTTGAATTCTAAGCTGATTTTTACTGAAACTTCTGAAGGCCATATCTCCTTCATACGGAATCCAATTTACGCAAACTTGGACTCTATTCCAAGCAGAAGTTCGAGACGAACGCAATGGCGTAACCCATTTTCCTTAATTCTCACATTTAAAATTAATTATAATTCATTTTTTCTCTTCTGTTTATAGAAAACTCAAGGTGTTACAAAAACTCACTACTTTACAGATAACATCCATATTGCTTAACTTTGAAAACACTTTTGAGAGAAAAGGTAATAATAAGACTCGGCCACACATAAATACAGGTGGTTTTTACCTTACTATAACCAAAACATTTTTGATAGAAAATCCTGCGATATTATAATAGTGTCTATCAAGTAAATAACCAAATAGTAGGACACTTGCATCTCACGCTCCAAATACATAGTCTATAATAAAAAACCCGCGGGCTCTTATTGGAGATTGGATTCTAACAATGACAATGTATGGGAACTCCTTTCGATTAGTGTACTCTAGAGGGGATACACTGGGGTTCAAAAAGAACATCTTGCAACCCGACCACACATGATCGCCCACTCATTTAGCTTGAGTGTAGCGAACGTAATATCACATGACAGTTTTAAGGGCGCACTGTCCATCCGCGGAGATACAGAACCGAAAGAGAACAAATAAGGATTTTCTCTAAATTGGTGATAATACACCCTACTTGCGAATGACCCACCTAGCTATGCTGCCTGCCCGATTTTTTTCATTTCCCGGTTGATGAGGCTTGAGGCTATGTTATCTTCTTGAACAACACACCACCATTTACTTTGAATGCCACATCATCAAACTGGCCAAAACAGAATTTGATTTCCCTAAAAATAATACCGGTATAAAGCTATGAGAAACGAATTTCTCCACCACCAAACATAAATATGTTTGAGGTAATCAACCCATAATCTTTTAGGTATACTTTGTAATACATTTGTCAATATAAGTCATCCAGGAACAGGATGAACCGAAGACACCCTCCTACCACATCTAAAGGATCAGTAGTGAGAATCCCTTGCAAATCCGTAAATTCTTAACCATGACTGAATCCTAGTTTAAAAACCTCTGGTAGCTAGCCAGAGAAATTCAACCAGCGATTCTTCCGCTTATGAAGATCAACAGTCTTCAAATGCTCTATCTTGATCTGCATCTTTCACGTTCGTATTTATTAGTCGGAATGGTTTTCGAGTATAAATTTGATCCTGGTCTTTTCGTACCAACAACCGTATTGGCCAGATTTTTATAGTTGATTATTTAACTATCAAAATAAAATAACCATTCATCCATAAAAGAAAATGAATTCACTGATTTTATACTCAACATCATTTGGGCCCTGTTAATTAACTGCTGGTTAATTAAAATCATAAAATCTTTACTCTTTCAACATTCGGAAAACATTTCCATTTCAATTATACTACCCAAGTTAAAACACAGTCTTTAAAACCATCAACGCTTATTAACTCATTACTTTTAACCAACCCCCACTAACGAACCTGACCATTCCTTAATTAACAATGAAGTCAATCAAGTTGTGGTACAATTACCTCTCAGGCCTTAACTGAACAACATTATTGACTTCGAAATAGACAAAGTTCACAACTTCGAATACCCATAAAAATTAACTCTCGTAAATCTCAAATTTAGTTTAGGAATTTACTTCATTCACGAAATAACATCCTATTATAATAATAACATTAAAATATATGTTTTCAAAATATTTATCTTTAAAATATATTTTTATTTCTTTAATTTGAATAAGCAAATAAATAAACACTTAAATAAATCATTAAATCTGTTTACTCCACCGATTAATATCATAAAAATAGTAAATTCTTCTTTAAGGGTCATCAAATAATAACCGACTTTAAATTAGTCAACTCAAAGCATTTTAATTTGTTAACCACTTCCAATTAACTAGTATAATCGATTTAAACAATTTCCATTCAGGTCATTTCTTACGTTTTTAAACCACGTTATAAGTCTTTTCATTAGTTTGAAACAATTACAAATTTTATTTATAAGAATCTAGTTTTCAAAACCTGTTTTATAAACACAACTCCATTTATTACTATTTTTATCGACAACACTAAGAGGAAAATGTCTACTAAAGTACCAAACCGTGAAGTATCAGTCAATTCCACATTCAATAACAATGTATAATCATATTGATTGACATTATCAATAATAGTGAGGAATCCAGTTTGATTCCTCCAACTTGTCATTCCCTTCATCATAATGGGTTCTCTCAATTTCAATACAACATTATATTAATTAAAATAAACAATTTAGGAAATAACGGTCAATAGTAAATAAACAACATCCATTCAAGCATCCAATTATTCATTAAATACGTTTATATTGTTAAAAACGTAACCAACAAGGTAAGTTACCTTGTTTGGAATATAATCGTTAAAATAAAAATTTAATTTGATTAAATTAAAAAAACATTTAATTTTATCAATGAATATTAAAAATATTCAGCATCCATGCAAACAATCATCCAATCATTGACAAACATTCCACATAAAATATAAACTTAGCTTATAGAAAATATAAGCGGGATAAACTGAGTGAGTTGAACTAATCGAATTCCGCTGTCACTAAAGCGGCTCGGTTTAATTAAATTAAATCAATGATTAATTAAAAATTTCAGATGATTCCAAAATTGTCCGGGCTGACTCCAGAGTATAGTTCCCGTTGCCACCATCCCAACGTAACTTGTTTCCTTGGATTATGACCTAGAAATAAAAAGTTATTTGGGTTTTAATTTATACCAATTTCTTAATTTAATTATTAATAGTACTTTTTTAATCACCCTGGGTAAAAGTGTTATCAGGCTAATATTATACGTGGCTTTTTCGTGATTTCCAGATACCTCATATCCACCCATGCATTCATTTTTGTTCCAGCCTGCATTAATTCACGTCATAATTAATTTAACAACTCGGAATTTTGGAACCAATTTAAAAAAATTATTTTTGCAATTTTAATGGATTTTAAATTTATAAAATGGTTATTTTAAATAATAATGATTAAAAATTTATTTAAATCGAAGTTAGAACGAATATTTTTAATTTAATTATAAAAGGAGTTAGAAATAGCATGGTAGTTTGAAAATTTGAATTTGAACTTTGACTGATTGTACAGGATGCAAAATAAAATGGATTTTAGTGAAACCAAAAATATTTAAATATGTTTAATAATATCTTTCAAATAAATCTGAAAAATTGAAATTTCATAGCGGGGGTCAAAAGTTATGGCCAGTTGAATATTCAGAATAGTCGCTATAGAATTTATTTATTTTTTTAATATTAAAAAATACCCATTTTGCAAACGACCTTCATTTTCGATGAAACCACTTTGGTTGGATCCGAAATCTCAAATTATTGCAAGATTCCAATTTTCATAATTTTTGGAATTAAAATGTGAGCATAGTAAATATAAATATGTTTTGTCAATTTCAGTCAAATTGGATCGACCAGAAAATGACCATTTTTCAAACAGTCTCCAAATTCGACAAAATTAATTTTATTTGGACCGTATCATCAAAAAAAGCTAGAAATATTTTTTTCTGTAATTTTTAGAGTCCGTATGTGGCCCTAGTGAATTTAAATGTACGTTCGAATTAAACAAATAAATGATTTATATTTTAAATTGAAGAAAACAGACTGAAAATGATCGATTGGGCTGACGAGACCTAGCCCATTGTGTTTGAAATAGTGGTATTTAGCTGCGGGCGACACTCGTTGGGTTTGAATTGGAGTTTCTATGAGCTAAAGGGTATTTTTGGATTTAAGGAGAATTAAATAAGTTAATAAATTAGAAATACTTATAAATATACGATATACTACATTATTCCCTAACCCTAATACGTATTCCATAGCAACCAATGTTCAATTTCAATGGCCTATCCTCTCCAGATTTAAATCTCTAAATTCTTCTAATCCACAACAAATTGGACCAAGGTTCTTAAGGCAATATCATTGTGCTTCTTTCACTCTTTAATTCTGTACGGTTTGATCTTCCCCTGGTGGCACAAATCTCGAGAACCATGGCCTGCAACCTCCACCGTTTGCACCTAGTTTTTCCCCACCATCCACCACCGAGCTTGAAGGGAAGCACCTCGTCGGAGAGCTCTCGAGGAGGCCGAGGGCGTGGCACAAACTGATCGACACCCCGTGCCATGATTTGCCCACAGGAAGATGCCCTAAGTCCGAACATAAATGGGTTAACATCGGCTGTTAACTGATTGTAGAAGAAAGTGGTAAAATTCTATTTTTAAATAAATAATTATTTTATTTAAAATGATAACAGTCTAAAATAAACCAGAACTTGCTCATACTGAATCAGAATTGAACGATTTCAGAAGCGTTGCGATCGTGAGTCCAAGATCTTCATTTCTAGACTTACTAGAACGGATTATGAGTAGACAAAGACTCGATTCTGAATTTTTCAGAATTAAAACCCATTGTGAGAATTCTTTATTTTTAATAATTAAAATTTATTAATTTATGATCATGTTAGAAATCAAATCCACTATTACGTGATTTGATTTGGGTTAATAATGATGTTATGTTGATATGTGAATTGGATGTATCATTTTTGTTGAAATAAAAAGATTGAAACAAAATATTATCATTTTTGTTGAAATAAAAGAGTTGAAGCAAAATTATCATGTTTGTTGAAATAAAATGATTGGAATCAAAAATAACATTTTGTTAAATAGATTAGTATTAAACATTTTGTTAATAGATTTGTACTAAAACAAAAATGTCAATTTGGTTGAATTTGAATATTGCTAACAAAATGAAGTTGTCCCTTTTATTTCATTCTGTTAAAAATAAAATTATTGACAAAATAAAAATGCCACTTTTTATTTCAGTAGAATTGACAAAGTAAAAAATGTCACTTTTTATTTCATTAGAGCTGACTAAGTAAAAATGTCACTTTTTATTTCATTAGAATTGACAAAGTAGAAATGTCACATTTTTATTGCATTAGAATTGACAAAGTAAAAAATGCCACTTTTTATTTCATTAAAATTGACAAAGTAGAAATGTCATTTTTATTGCATTAGAATTGGCAAATAAAAATGTCTTTTATTATTGTATTAGAATTGGCATAACTGAAAATGTCATTTTTGTGACATCAGAATTGGCAAATAAAAATGTCATTTATTGTCGTATTAAAATTGACATGAATAAAAATATCATTTCTGTTATATTAGTATTGACAAAACAAAATTATCATCTTTGTTGAAATTTGTTTAATTGAAACAAAATATTCATTTTTGTCAAACAATGTAGTTGAAAACAAAAATGAACTTTTGTCAAATTAGAATTATTGAACAAAATACACATTTTTGTTCACTAAGAAAAATGAAACATTTTTTGTTCATTAAAAAAAGGATGAACGTTTTTGTCAATTAAAAAGAGTGAAACAAAAACGAACGTTTTTGTCAATTAAAAAGAGAGAAATAAAATACTCATTTTTTTCAAAATAGTTTAGTTGAAATAAAATACTCATTTTTGTCAAAATAATTTAGTTGAAACAAAATTAAACATTTTTGTCAATTAAAAAAGGTTATAACAAAATTAAACATTTTTGTCAATTAAAAAAGGTTATAACAAAAATGAACATTTTTGTCAATTAAAAAGGTTGAAACAAAAATATACATTTTTGTCAAAATAGAATTGTTGAAACAAAAATTATCATTTTCGTTAATTAGAATGGTTAAAACCATAATTAACATTTTTTAATTAGGTTAAAACAAAAATTACATTTTTGTTAATTAGATAAGAGTTAAAAAAAATAACATTTTGTTAAGGAGATTTGACTTAAACCATAACAAAAAAACATTTTGTTAAATAGTTTTGTGATAAAGCAAAAATACCATTTTTGTTATATAGAAATTGTAAACAAATAAAATTATCATTTTTATTGTTAAATAGAATATTGTACACAAATAAATTGTTCTTTTATTTGTCATTAGAATACATAGAAAAATATATGTAAATAAATATGTCATTTTATTTAATTAAAATTATCAAAAATAAATTGTCATTTTTGTTGAAACTATGATTATCAACAAAAATGAATGAATCATTTGTGTTCATTTTGTTAAGTTAGAATTGTTAAAAATATGAAATTATCATTTGTTATTCATTTTGTTAAATTAGAATTGTGAACAATATGAATTACCACTTTTATTCAGTTGGTTAAAATAAGAGTTGTTAACAATATGGATTTATCACTTTTAATCATTTTGTTGAAATATAATTTTCAACCAAAATGAAAAGATCATTTTTGATCATTTTGTTGAAATAGAATCATCAAAAGAATGAGAGAATCATTTTTACTGTTAAAAAATACATTAGAATTTGTATGTTAAATAAAGAATCATTTTTATTTGCAAGACATACATTTGAATTTATATGTAAATAGAAGAATCATTTTCATGGTCAAAAACATACATTAGAAATGTATGTGAATTAAAATGACATTTTATTGTTAAATTATACAATAGGATTTGTATGCAAATACAAGCGACATTTGTATTGTCGAATTATACATTATAATCTGTGTACAGAATAAAGAGGCATTTCATATATTATGATTTGAAACTATACATGCAAATAAAACAATTTCTTTTTATTTGTTAAAATTAAAAATAGAAATTTGCATACAAATAAAGGAAAGGGAAAATTATCTTCTCATTTGTCATCAGTAATAATGAAATGTAAATAAATTACATTTTATTAGACATTAGATACATGTAGGGAAATTATGAGAGTAAAATACATGTTTATTTGGCATTAGGAATATAATAACATGTTTGTTCATTATCATCAACATGTTAGCGGAATTAGAATTGGTTAAATTCATTAACCAGTGATTTATTTAGAAGAACTGTTGTTGTCTGAAAACTCCACATGGGTATTGGGATGATATCTGACATACACTAGCCCTAATATTTAGTTGTATGTCAATCGATGGAATGACAGGCTGCGATGAGCGTTATTTATTCATTTTAATGCTCACACAGTTATAAATTTCACTTTGGACGTGAATGGATGATTTAATGATTATTTATTATTATTGTCATACACATACGATGTACGAAATCTATATAACCGAAATTAAATGGTAATTGATTGAGTCGCATACCGATTCAGAATATCTCTTAAATAAAGAATATGGTAATATAAAGAATATTTTTACATAAAGAATATTTTTACAATAAGAATATTTTTAAATAACGACTATCTTAAAATAATATTCAACGAAGAATAAAATGATGATTTCTAGGTCCGCTTTTTGATGGACACAAAAGATAAAAATATAGTTTTATAGAAATGAACTAGTTGTTAACTAGAATAAATCTTTTGAATTAAGATTTAATGAAGCCTTCCAATTAATTAATATTTAATTAGAATTAAATAAAATAATTAGATTTTGGGTTATCGTGGATGGTGTCTTAGATAACACTGTTCTTAAACTCTGTAGGAAAAGAATAAATCTTTTAGTTAAGATTATTAGAATTTCCAATTATATTTAGTAATTGAATAAAATGATATGTGAATTGGGTTTATTATGAACTGTGTTTTAAACGACATTTGTATTTAACCCAATTAAAAGTGAAAATATGATTTAGAATTTATAAATCTTTTTATTAAGATTTAAAGAGAAATTTTTCAAAGCCAAATTTTCCAATTTAATATATTAAATTGGAATTGAGTGGAAATTTGATTTGATAATAATTGAGATAGGCTTCTGTAAAAGAAGATTGTTACTATATATGGAATTTAAAAGGCCTGCCGTTATTCCATTTATATTAGCGGTCTGATACAGAAATTTATATCGATTATATATTGATTTGATTTCTGTGAAAATTCCATATTTAATGGAAGATGATTTTGGGTTTATCATGAACTGTGTTTTAAATGACACTGGTTCTTTAACCCAGTTAAAGACAAGATTAAGTTCTTAAAAGTTAAATAATCATAAAGTAATGGCTTTTGATATTAAAATCAAATTGGAGTTTTATTGAATCTTTAAAAAGAAAGATTAGGAATAAATTTAAAAGAATTTATCTTTGATAAAATTAATGGGAGCCTTTCCCTTTTAATATGAATATTTTATTAAAAGAATATTCTGAATTGGAATGAGGTGTGTGATGTGTATTTATAGCACTTGATTTTTTATTATAAAATACGCGAGTTATTCGAAAAGACCAGGTTTAACCCATTCTGAATAACTACTACGACGATTAAAACTCGAAGACATTGAAGACGGTGATTGAAGATCGGCGATCTTCACATCGAATGGGCGACAACTGATGCCCTTAACTGGGTCGCTCCTAGGAAAGGGTTAAAGTGTTAGTGTCCGGACGTACTTGTTGATTTTTTGGATATGCGAGAACCTCTCTTCTATATTGGACATACGAGACGAGGAATAAGGTGTCTCCGGTTTCGTTCAGACCCAGAACTGACTTGTAAATGGATGTGTGTCTGACATTGGATTTCATTCCATGTATATTGATCTCTATTTAATATATATATCTGTTGGTGGCGGAGAATTTATTCTCTTGCTTAACACAGTTCTCTGAGATGCATGAGCTCAGAGGTTATATATTGGTAATTATCGATCGCGTGGCATGGATTGTCAATGTGGCATGCCAAGATGCAAATGATCAAGGCTTTTGTTGAAAAGCAGAGCCTTGTGGTTGATGATCAAAGCACAACCCATTTAGGCATAGCTTTGTGCATACCGTTACTTCGCGAGCCTCACACCCCGGTATGAGTCAGAAACGGGACAAGGGAACGTAGGGAGTGCACACGTTTCTTTCTAACTAGAAGTGGTATCAGGGTTTAGCAAGCCCTGACATTTTACTTATGTGACTGATGGAATGAGGCGCGTCAGATTTATTGGTCGATTGTGACCATTTTATAGGTTCAATAGCATCGGGAACCGTGTGTTCAGGAATAACTAATCCACTAAAGTATTTGTGGACCGGCCCTACAGTATCCAAGGGTTGCCCATAGGTGTGATCCTGATACATTGCTAGAGTGTCTCGAATCGGTAAGGAGATCGTCCCTAGCCTTGACTCATGATGGAAATCCAAATTCCCAATATGACACCATGCGGTTTTGATTGTAGAACTAGTATGGCGACATAGTATATGGTAGCTATGCTATCTATGATTGATACATTATGATTGAAATGTTTTTGAAAATATATACACTAATTATAATATCAAATCCATTTTATCGTATCAAGCATTTTTGACCATTATAAGGAAAAACTCTATCCTCCGGTTTGCATTGCATTGTGTGATGGGACTTGAGTCTTATAATGGTTTCATTTTTCGAAAAAAGCATCGCGCTGTTTAACTATTTACTTTATTTCATGCACTGGCAATCCAATGGAGTAAACCCGTTCTGCGTTAACGGCGTGGCCCTGTGATTAGCCTTATTATTAGAAAAGTTAGGAAAGATTTCTCATACCAGTCCCATGATTGACCCGTAGTTTGTTTCACTTTGCAAACTCGGGTGCCCTCTTTTCCACACGACAGTCGAGTAGCTTATTTTTCAGATATATTGAGCAGGATTCTGGATTGAAGCTAAAAGCTGTGTCCAAAGCATTGATAGACTTCCGCTGTATCAGTTTATAGTCTTCCGTTGCATTGTAATAAGTTTATTGTAAATTAATCTTCTGCTATATTATATTCGATGTACTATGATATATTATGTACTCTGATGTAACATTACTGTAATGTTTATAAAAGTCCTTCTGTTATTTGTTCTGATGTGCTGTATGCCCAAAGTTAGCGTATTCAGGTTTTTGAACGGTCTTGGTCGATTTTGCGATCGATTAGGTCCGGGAAAAATTCGATTCGTTACAATTAATATTAAAGGAATGTACTCGAATTTCATCTTTATATACATATATATATATATATACACACTCCCCATACTTTCCATTTGCATGCTTCTTCCCACCAAGCTATTTTCTTCCCACTTTCGTGTTCATGAACTTCCCCACGCAAGCACCATGCTGCTGACCCATTTCCCCTTCTTCTACTTTTTGTTTATTTATTTTTTAAAACCCCGAAGGCCCAACGCCCTACATAGAGTATATAAAATGAGTGCACCCAAACCATGCTACAGTGCCCTCTTTCTTCCCAAAACTTTCCTTCCAATTTCCTTTCTTTTTCTTTTCCATGCGGTTCCTTTGCATGAATACTGTCACCATGTTTTGCTCTACCCGTTTCCTTTTATATATTTTCCTAGCCTATCTTCCCAGTCCCACGTTCATGCGCCATCAACCAACCGTGGACGAGCCACTTACCTTGCAGCGACCCCATCCCGAACACCATCTGACAACGCTCATCATCAGCTCCTGGCCAGCAACCCCAAACCCGCGACTCCATCCTACTATCTTCCAAACCCATCACGATGTATTTACTATTTTCTTTCCAGCCTTATTTCCTTTTCGTATGCCATGCAACTCCACTGCCTTGATTCTTCCAACAGACCACCACCGCTGTTGTGACTTCACCACCATACACAAACGCCACATTCCTCTCTCCTGAAAACCGATCTGACCCTGCTAAACCACCAGAATACCACCAACGACGATCTTCCCCATCGTTGTGTGGTTCTCTTCTGGAAACAGTCCGCTAACTTTCCCATCGCTCTTCGTTTCCACCGTGACTTCCCGTCACTCACCACTTCACTAATAGTAACAACCCACCACCCCTGTCGTGGCGGTGTTGCACCTTCAACATCATTACTTTCGGCACCTTCTCTGTTGACATACGCCTAACACTCTACACTTGACGAGTGTATGTATTTATTAGGGGGGTAAGGTTTGGTTATCATTATTTGTGTTTCTCGTTTGTTGCTGAAGGATCGATTTCATTTTAGTGGACTGGGAAGAGTTAAATGGGGTTGTTATTCCCCTGGAGGAGGGCGGTTTAAAAGTGTTCCATGCCTAAAAAAATAACAAAAAGAAAGACGAGGATATGCCTATATATATATACACATATACATATACATATACATATACATATAGGTGAGAACAAAAAAGATAGGAACAAGGTCTTCTCACATTTTATAGAGTAGGAGTGAGGTAGGCAGCTGATGTGAAACGTGGCAGTGGTACTACGATAGGCAGCTTGGATTTTTATATCCGAAATGTTGGTTGGTTGGTGTGTACAGGTAGTTGTGCATTTTTGACGTGAAAAGAAAAAAGAAGACACTGCATGCTTAAGGAATAGGGAACCGTGTTTTGTTTATATTTTATATACACGGGCTTGGGAATATAAATAGAAAAAATATTGGCAAGGGAATATGTTTCTCTTTTGGTACCCTTCATATTGTAATATCTATGCACATCGCAACGTTCAAATGCATATAAAATTGGATACACATATTAAATAAATAAAATTAGGCTTAATTTTATATGGTTATTGACTTATATCATCATCATCTATCGTTCAATGCTTTATATTCGTACAGATACACATGAACTGCAAACACGGAGAAGATAGGCGTACTGCTACGTCTTGACTTTTCGGTCCTAATGAAACTAATTTCATTGAAAATGGACCCCGTTTGTACAACGGCGTTACTTAAATCTCAGTTTATTCATTGGTTCACTTTAAATTTCGCGCACTGACAAAACAACTCCAATTGGCTTCAAATCGGAAATCTAACAATAATTAAATGTATATATTACAATAAAATTTGTTTAATCGAAAACAGAGGTTTTTTTGAAAAAACGACTATTTTTGAAGCTTATATTATATTGAATATATATTAAATCCAAAATAATTCAGTTTAATAAATATAAATTATTATTACCAAATATATTCAAATGGAATAACATATGCCTTTAAATTAAACCAAATACAAGCTCAATGTTCAGAAATTCAGATTAAATGATATTCTATTTACATAAGAATCCCTTTATATTTATAATGAATCGTTATAATTTATTAGCGATTAGGGATGGCAATGAGGCAGGGCAGGCAGGGGTAGTACCACCCCATCAACTGCCCCGTTGGGTGATTTTTTGCCCCGTGCTCGCCCCAAACCTGCATGGGTACCCATTAAACGGGTTTTAAACAAGTTGCGGGTAATGGAGGGTATTCATGGGTATCCATTATATTTATTCAATTTATTTATTAGCCGTTTATTGAAATTATTCAAAAGTACATTTGGTTAATAAAACAAACTAGACTAATGCTCAAATGCTAACCTCAAAATACCAATACATATTTAAACCGACATCCAGAAAAGAAGAGACAACAATAGAAGTATCCATCAAAATATCAACAACCAGTTATAAATTGTTGAGTGAAGGCATGCACACAAATACCGAACAACCAACAACAATGTTTTTCGTATTGACTATTGATAATAAATCGCACTCAATACGGGCACGGGTACCCACGGACATGGATATCTTACTATCCGTACCCACCTCATTAATTAACGGATACTAAAAATACCCACTTATTTTACCAATGGATACCCATTTAATTATCCATTTCATGTCCATGATGGATTTTACCCACGGATAACCGCAGGTACGAATTTTTTGGCCATCCCTATTAACGATTCCATATCGACTATTTGAAAATTTGATTGGACATATCCTACAATTTATACGATGAAATCTCGATTTTTCTCTCCCATTAGAAAACCACTATCCAATAGATTCAAACATTTCTTGTTTTACAAAAATCTGACTTATATCGGATCCTGTATATTCAATTAAAGTTCAAAACTCAATATTAGGAACTACCGCGACACTACAAGCTCATTTTAATTAAATTATATATATATTCAAACTTCATTTTATTAAATAAATTCAATAAAAAATTCATTAAATCAATATTTAAACAGAATTAAATATTCGTAATTAACGTTCAAAAATCTAGGATGTCACATTCTTTCCCCATTAAAAGAATTTCGTCCCCAAAATTAAAAGTTACGAAGAATGCTTCAAACCTAATTATTTTAAAATAATCATTTTAAAAATATCATCAAAAATAGGTTAAGTTATAAAAATTTCGCAAGTGCCTCCTCTGCGTTGCTCGATCGTTACAGCTACAACTACCACTCTAGGCCTCAACTTCACCAAAAGAAAACGAAAGCCAAGCGACTACACACTTAGGGGTAAAATCAATCACCAACCAATAATATTAAGGTTCACCTATTTGTCGGGCAACTCAATCTCCGATTACGAAGCAAATCAACTACTGATATTCCATCTCCTTCCAACTTGTATTTCAATCTATGTAACCGGATCAACTTCCATGACCTTCTGGAATTTGTACTTAACTCAATATATAATACGAGTAACAAATATAGGGTTAACCCATTTCGTTTCATTTCATAAATGATTTTATTCAATTTATAATCCATTCAAACACCAAATTTATTTAATTTAAATTCCATTTCCATGTCCATTCCTTAATTTAATTTACTTAACCAAGCTAATCTTATTTAATTGACCAATTAATTTTTTTCTAACCAATTCAATTTCATTTTACTATTCATTACGAATTCCAAACAAATCAATCATACAACTAATACTACTATAACTTGGGTAAAATTATTTCATTTACCCTCTTTAAAAAAAATTGTGTCGATTACCAGTTGCGCTTGAACCAATCAAACAACACAATACAAAACATTTGTATATAAAATTTACAAATACGCTCTCTCATATATACATTCAAACTCAATCTAGGGTATTCCTAACCCCATCTCTATTGAGTTATACCACAGAGCCAAGGTTACTACTCAACCATTAACACTGATACGAACTATAACGGCCTGCAAATTCGTACCTTTTGAGTTGACTAATATTACACGCATCCAACCCAAAGTGTATGAAAATACGAATCTTCAACAGAAAGAAAATTAGAGGACGGGGAAAGAAAGAAATATTAGAATAGAAGAATGAGAAGAAGAACCAACACCACACAACACATACATCACACAGAGTCTCATATCGCGACAGAATAAAATATATTAGAGAAATAATCCTTTATAAAGAACTCAAAAAATAGTACTTACATCATTAGAGTACAACAATCAAAACACTCTGGACAGTTATAACAATATGTCCTCAAATACAACACACATCGGAATAATATTATAAATACCATACATCTGGACTCCTCCAACTCGTCTCTGAATTTCACAACACCCAATAACCTGAACCTGTAACTCGGGTTGACCAGAGCATTACAAACGCCACAGATCAGTCTAGTGAACCAGCATGAGAAATAATTCACTAGTTTATAGATAACATCCATGTTGCTTAATTTTGAAAATCTTTTTGAAAGAAAAGGTAATAGTAAAACCAGCCCACACATAAATACAGATGGTATTTACCCTACTATAACCAAAATATTTTTTATAGGAAATCTTGTGATATTTTAATAGTGTCTATGAAGTAAATAACCAAATAGTAGAATGCTTGCATCTCATGCTCTATATACATAGTCTATAATAAAAAAAAAACCGCGAGCTCTTATTGGAGATTTGATTCTAACAATGACAACGGATGGGAACACCTTCCGATCAGTGTACTCTATAGGGGATACACTAGGGTTCAACAAGAACATCTTGCAACCCGAACATAAGAGCGCCCTCTCATTTAGCTTGAGTGTAGTGAACGTAATATCACCTGATAGTTTTAAGGGCCCACTGTCCATCCGCGGTGATACAGAATTGAAATAAGAACAGATAAGGATTTTCTCTAGATTAGTGATAATACATCATGCTTGGGAATGGCCCACCTAGACATGTTGTCAGCCGGATTTTTGTCATTTCCCATTTGATGAGGCTTGAGGCTACGTTATCTTCTAGAACAGCACACCACCATTTACTTTGAATGCTACATCGTCAAACCCGCCAAATCACAAATTGATTTTCCCAAAAGTAACAGAGGTATAAATCTAAGAGAAACGAATTTCTCCGCCAACAAACGTAAATATGTTTGAGGTAATCAACCTGTAATCTTTTAGGTATACTCTGTCAGGCATTCGTCAATATAGGTCATTTAGGAACAGGATGAACCAAAGGCACCCTCCTATCTCATCTAAAGAATCAGTAGCAAGAATTCGTTGCAAGTCCGTAAATTCTCAACCACGACTGAATCATAGTTTAAAAACCTTTGGTAGCTAGCCAGAGAAATTCAACCAGTGATCCGTCTGCTTATGAAGATCCAGGCTTCAAATGCTCCATCTTGATCTGCATCTTTCACATTCGTATTTGCTATTACGAATGGTTTTCGAATATAAATTCGATCCCAGTCTTTCCATACCAACAATCTTATTAGCCAGATTTTGATAGTCGATTTTTTAACTATCAAAATAAAACAACCATCCATCCATAAAAAGAAAATGAGTTCACTAATTCAATACTCAGCATCATTTGGGCCTATTTAATTAAACATCGCTTAATTAAGCTCATAAAATATTTACTCTTTCAACATTCAGAAATCATTTCCATTTCAATTATACTATTCAAGTTAAAACACAGTCTTTAAAACCATCAATGCTTGTTAAATCACTTCTTTTAACCAACCCTCACTAACGAACCTGACCATCCTTAGTTAACAATGAAGTAAATCGAGTTGGGGTATAATTACCTCCCAGTCAATAATTAAACAACATTATTGACTTTGAAATAGACAAATTTCACAACTTCGAATAGCTATAAACATTAACTCCTGTTTTGATAGTCGATTTTTTAACTATCAAAATAAAACAACCATCCATCCATAAAAAGAAAATGAGTTCACTAATTCAATACTCAGCATCATTTGGGCCTCTTTAATTAATCATCGCTTAATTAAGCTCATAAAATATTTACTCTTTCAACATTCAGAAATCATTTCCATTTCAATTATACTATTCAAGTTAAAACACAGTCTTTAAAACCATCAATGCTTATTAACTCACTTCTTTTAACCAACCCTCACTAACGAACCTGACCATCCTTAGTTAACAATGAAGTAAATCGAGTTGGGGTATAATTACCTCCCAGTCAATAATTAAACAACATTATTGACTTTGAAATAGACAAATTTCACAACTTCGAATAGCTATAAACATTAACTTCTGTAAATCTCGGATTCAGTTTAGGAATTTACTTCTTTTATGAAATAACTTCCCATTATAATAAAAGCATTAAAATCTACATTTTCAAAATATTTATCTTTAAAATATACTTTTATTTTGTTAATTTGAATAAATAAATAAATACTTATATAAATGATTAAATCTGTTTACCGCCAATTACTATTATAAAAATAGTAAATTCTTCTTTAAGGGTCATCAAAATAATAATCGACTTTAAATTAGTCAACTCAAAGCATTGTTGATTTATTAACCATTTCCAATTAAGTAATGTAATCGATTTAAACAATTTCCATTTAGGTCATTTCTTACGTTTATAAACCACGTTATAACTCTTTTCATTAGTTTGAAACATTTACAAATGTTAATTATAAGAATCTGGTTTTCAAAAATTGTTTTATAAACACATCTCCATTTATAACTATTTTTGTTGACGACAATGAGAGGCAAATGTCAACTAAAGTACCAAACTGTGAAATATCAGTCAGTTCCACATTCAGTAACAATATATAATCATATTGATAAACATTATCAATAATAGTGAGGAACCATGTTTGATTCCTCCGACCTGTCCTTCCCTGTATCACAATGGGTTATCGGAATTTCAATACAATAATATATTTATTAAAATAAACAGATATAGACAGTTTAACAAATAATGGTAACAATGAATCAACAATATCCCTTCAAGCATCCAATTATTTGTTAAATATGTTTATATTATTATAAACATAACCAACAAGGTAAGTTACCTCGTTTGGAATATAATCGTAAAAATAACGATTTAATTCGATTAAATTAAACAAACGTTTAATTTAATCAATGAATATTAAAAATATTCAGCATCCATGCAAATAATCATCCAATCATCAATCATTAGCAAACACTGCACACAATATATAAACTTGATTTATAGAAATTATAAGTGGGATAAACTGAGTGAGTTGAACTAATCGAATTCCATTGTTGCTAAAGCGGATCGGTTTAATTAAATTAATCAATGTTTAATTTAATTAAAAATTTCAGATGATTCCAGATTTGTCCGGACTGGCTCCAGAGTATAATGCTTGTGCCACCATACTAACGTAACTTGTTTCCACAGATTATGACCTAGAAATAAAAAGTTATTTAGGTTTTAATTTATACCAATTTCTTAATTTAAATATTAATAATACTAATTTAATCACCCTGGGTAAAAGCGTTATTAGGCCAATGTTATACACGGCTCAATCGGGATTTCTAGATACCTCATCTTCACCTATGCATTCATTTTTATTCCAGCCTGCATTAATTCATGTCATAATTAATATTAAAGGAATGTACTCGAATTTCATCTTTCTATATATATATATATTGCAACGGCTCGGGAAAATCCGACGCTCGAATTTTCAACAATAATACATAATCCCGTATCACTTGCCAAAAATCCAAGTATCGAACCCCGACTGTAATACAAAGAAGTTAGAAGGTGAGAGAAGAAAGAAAGAAATGATAGAATAGAAGAAAAAGAAGCACAACGCATTAGAATCTCACAGCGGAACGAATAAATATAATATTTCAAATCTCTTTACAATAGAAACTGTATATATACATACCAATCATCAAAGTACATCATATATCAGACACAACGGAAATACACTTTATATAATTAATGGTGAAGCCTCCTACTTCCAGCTCCTGAAACTCCAAGCGAAATCTAACCTAGAAATATACTCGGTCTGACCCGAGCACATTTGAAGCAAAGCAAATTTCACCAGGTCAGTCTGGAATAGTTTCAGTGATAAATTCACAGAACATATAACTTGTTTAACTTTGGAAATCCCTTTGAAATAAAAGGATAATAGTAAGACCAGTCCACACATAAACACGGACGGTTTTTACCTTACAATAACCCAAACCATTTTTGAAATCAATATCTTTTCTGATATTATAATAGTGTCTATCAAACCACAAATAAATAACTATCTAATAGAACGCTTGCAGCTCACGCTCTACATATATAGTATACAGTCAAAACCTTGGGCGCTTATTGGAAATTGGATTCTGACTATGACAAGGTATGGGACCACCTGCCGATAGTGTATCTCTAGAGTGGAATACACTGGGTTCAACAAGAACGTCTTGCAACCCGGCCCACACATGGCCGACCACTCATTTCACTTGAGTGTATCAAATGTATATCACCAACGGTTGGGATCGGCAATCATTTCCCGAAAAGAGACAACATCGATAGATTAAAGAAGCAAAAGGAATTTCTTTAGATAGTTGATTATACACCCTAATGGGAGCGACCCACATAACCATGCAGCCTGCTCGATTTTTGTCAATTCCCGGTTGATGAGGCTTGAGTTTTAAATTATCAATAGAACACTTGGGCACCATTAACTTTAAATGCCACATCTCAGATCCATCGGAAATCACTAATTTATTCCCACAAAAATACTCAAATTTATGCTAAAGAAGTTTCCTTTCTTTGCCATAAACTTCGTAAGTTTGAAGAAATCAACGTACGTGGCCCCTTTGGAAATACTCTGTTAGACACTCGTCCATACAATTCATCTAGGAACAGGATGAACCGAAGGCACACTCCTACCGCATCCTATATAGGAATCACCCCCAAGGATCAATAGCGAGAAGTCCTTGCAATCCATAGATTTCAACCATGACCGAACCTCGGTATATCTCTGCATCAACTCATAGATTGTAAGTGGTCCTTCCATTTATGAAGTTCTATGGTCTTCAATGCTCCATCTTTATAGCTTGCACGTTAGTCGCGAGGGCACAGTTGGTTCGAAGTGGTTCTGGGTCTAGTTCTGATCCCGGTCTCTTCGAAACTACAAGTAAAAAGGTAAATAGAATATTCCATTTGATCGTTGGTTGTTTAAGTATCAAACCATAACAGTGATGTTAAGAATATTGGCAGCTCAAGTCATTTATTTTAAAACACTTCATAAAACCATTTCATCGATTCTTATAAATGATTTCATAAATTTTATATTGATAAAACTCTTATGGTTAATTACTTAGAAAACATTTATCAATACTCATCTTCGAGTAATGTATTTATAAAAATTCATTTTTATTTCCCTTGTTCGGAAATATTCTTATATTTCATAAAACATCTTTATTTCTCTTTATCTTGGAAACATCATTTCCATCGTTGAAACATTTTCTATAATCTCTTATCTTTACAAATATCGCTATAGTTTTATAAAACCACTTTTCATTTCTCTTACCATTGGGAATATCGACATATATACACTTAACCAAAAGGTATAATTTTAATTAAAAATCATATATGTTTATAATATCGTCAAGTGACGTATTTCCTATAATATAACCTCAAAAGGGTTTATTAACTTTAAAACAATCGTGCTTTTGGAATTTTAGTTTATTGCCAATATAGGATTACATTTCAAAACCAATGTCATTCTTTATTTCTCATTCCCATGAAAAGCAAAATTTAACGACTTGTTTCCTTGAATACATGCGCTTGCCAAAAACATACCATTTCATTACTTCATAATAGTGTTATACTTTAAATTACATCATATAAGAAAAATCATATTTCATATCTAACCCAAATAATACATTGTTAATTTAAACCCAATGGTTTTATTTTATTTCTAAATCCTTACAAATTATTATTTGCAATATTTCCTCAATAAATTATTCCGACATCCTCTACCATTGCAAACCAATATTATCTTTTGACAATAGTGAGGTCGTCCAAATTGGAGTATTTTAATTACCTCTCAGACCTTGATCGACAACGTTCTTATATCCAGACAATAAAAGTTTACAACTAAAACTCTGATATTCCATTCCCACTTCCATTTACTTATGATTTTATAAATCATTTCCTTTCATTCGAAAACCCACTTTACACATTAATTCCCACTCCTAAATTAAGTAACTTCCTCGACAAAATTTTATTTACCATTAGATTCCAATATGGTATTATAACCGATTTCTTCCATTGGTAATTTCCTTAGAATCTCTTTACTTAATCTATTAAGTAAATACACCAAACCCCCGTTTTAAGCCTTATTTTAACCAACTCACATTATTTAGTTAAGTAAATTCTTATTGGAACTCTCATATTGACTTACGACTTATTTTCACAAACTTTGTTTTTAAACCTGGATTAAAATCCTTATATAAAATCTTATTAAATCTTAATCAACTTATTTTCATTTGATCACTCTTTAATTTAATTTATCATTAAAAATAATCGCTTTAATTATCATTACTTAAAAATAATAATTTACTTCAACATTAACCCACTTAAAAGTAGTTAATGTCATTATTAACTAAAAACAAAGTAATTAGTCATTTTAATGGATTATTAACTAACAATTAACTTTATTAACAAAATTAACTTGATAATCATTTTAAAATGTGATTAATCAAAGATTAATCAACTCTTAACAACCGCCGTATATTAAAAAGAAACCATCGATTAGATTAAATCAAATTAAACTAATCGCCAACTTCAATTAAAAACAGTCAACTTTGTCGGCCGTAACATCAGTTAAATAGTTAACTGATTTCCATTTCATATTTCCCTCTTAAATCAATTAATAGCTTAATTAATTTAAAAACACCATTTAATTGTTTTATAAAACAATTTATCCACTTTTATCAACCTGTATATTTGTTTTTCTGACATTTTGACCATAAATTATATAAGAATTCATTTTATAAACGTTAAATAGATTCTTTTATAATACATGATTTTAAATATAAATATATTTATAAAAACTTTTGTTCTAATTAGCTGGTATAAAACAACTTTAAAATTTCATTTCAGATATAAAAATAGTTTTATAACTAAAATCTTCGTCCGTTCGCCTAACGGCCAAACGTCGTTATAAATAATAGATTTTAGGCCATCACTGCCAACCACTTAATCAATATTGTCGATTGATTAGAAATCACAACACGATTAACATCTATTCAATCCGAACAGATTTGATATCATTTTGCAGTAACAATCCATATATATAAATAATGTGACCAATAAATAACATACAAATTGCTTGAGGAATCCGTTTGAATTCCTCCAACCTGTCCTTCCCTGCATCACAACGTTTGATATAATATATGAAATGATTTCATAAATATAATGCAGTTAACGATGAAACATAAATGATGTAAATAAATCAATTAATAAGAAACCAATGACATCCATATCATCCAATCACCCAATTTATACTATCGATGGTGTGTTGTAATTATATGAATTCAGCACATCACGACATTCCAGAAAAGTGTGAGGGTTAAGTCACCGTTAAATTTTTGATCGATGATCCACGCGTTGTTTTATATAAAATTCCAAGAGCTTCTGATTGACACCAAATCCGCTTGATCGTCTCGGTATCATCATCACGATCTCATCGACCTTTGTTTCATTTGATTCTACAATCGTACATAGAAGTTATACTTATTATTCTAAGATGATGGTTATTATATATATAAATTAATTAATTAAACAATACTCACTCCTATGATTTAATTTAAACCCGCTAAACTCGTCATTTCAATCTCTTTAGCCCATAACCCTCGACTTTCGCCTCTTTCAATATTCACGCATCATGATTCATACCCCGTTACTTCCTTCTATTGCATTCAGTTACGCCTGCAACTCCCAATATTCAACCTATGTGGAAATTCCCACCGTCCTTCCTTCTCCTTCTAACGTAACTAACAAACTCCTCCACTACAATAACACTGCTTCCTTCTATGCTTTGAAGTTCTGAACCTCTCCTTCCCAACATTTGTTTTCGTTCCTCACTGCTACTAAACGAACGAAACCAAAAACTCCTATTCACTGGAAAACTGAAGAAAAAGGAACCCATTGCTTCATTTCTGGACTCTTCACCAACGTTGTCAAGACGAATCGCACCCCACCTCCTACCCTCTTTCCATTCAGTCCTCTTCTTCTCGCGACCTTCAAACACCGATGGTCTGGACTTCCTCGTCAACCAAAACTCCAGGAAAACCCCTGAACCCAAATGCACCCCTTTGCCATTTTGCCTCTCAACCGAACATGCACTCTGATCATGTAGCCTGCCTCATACTGCAAGCATCAGCTCACCCTTTAGCTGCACCACCGAGGCACCTAAAAATGGGACCACACCTCACTGCCTTCGCTAGCTTGCTCTGCCTACAACTGACCGACTGACGCCATGTGCCTTCATGAGCTTTGTGGTTTTACTTCCGAATGAAAAAGGAGATGACTTGTTACTGAAATGGAGTTGCGTTTTTTTTTTTGTTTCGAAAATTTATTGAAGAAGTTTGCTGTGTAGATTTATCCATGAAGGAGAAGCTTGATTTTCTTGTTTTTGGAAGGAGAGAGCACCGCTATATTATATAGAAGGAGAAAAGAAATGTCCCTTTCAAATGTTGTCCACGCAAGTACAGACAGATGTATGATGTTGCCTAAATACAGATTGGGGAAACATGTGCGTTAGATATTATTTTATTGTTGTTTAGTTTGCTGTAATAAGGTAGAGAACGTGGTCCAATGAGCTTGAAGAAACATGCTGTTATCAGGGAAGGGATGTTTTCAGGGTAGACAAAATATCTGCTTTGCCGAAATTTTTGACTCTTTGTACACACAAATCTCCACCAAACCAGATGATAAGCTTTACCATCTTGAGTTTATCCCTATTTATTTTCTTCTATTTATTTTTAAATCTAGAGCCCCTATCATCTGTAGCAATCGAAGAACAACAAAATTTTTGTTAACTGTTATCGAAGGAAGAAAATGTACGAGTAATTCTCTTTTTATATGTAGCAGGTGATATGTTAAAGTCAAGCCAGAGACACGTATAGTAGAAAACTTTGAATATGCAAGATATGTTGGACGAAGTACAGACATCAAATTTATTTATATTTTATTACATTTGATTTGAAATAAAGGCGGCCATCATTTCATGTAATTTGAAAGGATATAACGTACTGTACAATAATGGGGTAGGTTTACTTAGAGTATATTTTATTTTATATGGTTCCAAGATATTTCAAACATTGAAACACCGGGTTAAACAATATTAAAATTCACTACGAACAATATTAAACCCTTTTATGTTGCCAATTCACATTATATTGCAAATTTTACATTTTCCAACTATTTTGAAATTAAAATATTATTATATTAATTAAAATATTCGAAATTATTAACATTCAAGTTATTTAAATTCAAATAAACATTTTAAAACAATAAATAAATTTAAATAATTGGCCCGAAAATACGGGACGTTACATTCCTTCCTCCTAAAAAAAAAATTCGTCCCTGGAACTGCTAAGGCATAAAGAACGCTACAACCCCATTATCTTTACAAAAATATTTAATTAAAACACAGTTTTATTTCCAAAACTAATCTGATTGGTTTTAAAACTAATTTATTCCAAATAACAAATTTTCCAAAAATCTTCAAAAATTTTATAACACCTTAAATTTTGGAAAAAATTTGGCAGAGTCTCCCCTGTATGGAGGGACATCTGCAATATTGCAGGTTCAAGAAATATATATACGTCGACTCTCATGGTCGGAAAATCCAAAAATCAGATCTCAAAACCCCAAATCAAAACCCAAAAATTTATTTTAGGCGTAGGCATACCTTTTTGCAGTGATATCAAGTAAAATTCTCAATTTATAGCAATTTATGGAATTAAATTCTATCATCAAAGTTGTCTCATACCTATATTTAACTTCATTATCAAGTAAGTTCCCAACACATGAAATAATATTTCAATGGTTAACCCATGATCACAAAAATTCCCAAAATAAAGCACTTGGCATCAGTATTGGGTTAAATCTTTTGGTCTAACTTTTTAATTTATTCAACTTTTAAATTTAACCATTGGTGAATTTTATACAAACCATCTAGCATAAAACAAACAAACAAGGCAAAATAATCTAACCAAATCATTTTGATTCAACATTAATATTTTCTTTTGCTTTCACTTTGGTTTCACATATCGATTCTTTATCCAATTACTAATTCAAGTACCAAATTCCACATATATTTTATTCAATTCCAACACTATATCCATTTCTGATTTAACTCGACTCGACCAAGTCACGTCACATTTCCACATTTGGTTTTAATTCCATTCAAATAAATATAACCATCAGAAACCTCAATAATTCGATAAAATAATTTACTTTTTATATATAAATATAGTTTGGGCAAAATTATTTCATTTACCCTATTTACAAAATATTTAAAAATAATTTTATATTCAACTACACATACGCACTCTGAATATACACTCAACTCAATCTAAGGTAGTACTAATCCAATCTCTATTGAGTTATGCCACAAAGCCAAGGTAATCACTAAACCAACAGCTCTGATACCAACGGTAACGGCTCGGGAAAATCCAATGCTCGAATTTTCAACAATAATACATAATCCCGTATCACTTGCCAAAAATCCAAGTATCAAACCTCGACTGTTAATAGAAAGAAGTTAGAAGTGAGAGAAGAAAGAAAGAAATGATAGAATAAAAGAAAAAGAAGAAAAACACATTAGAATCTCACAGCGAAACGAATAATTATAATAGATTAAATCTCTTTACAAAAGTAACTGTATATATACATAACAATCATCAGAGTACATCATATATCAGACACAATGGAAATACACTTTATATAACTAATGATGAAGCCTCCTACTTCCAGCTCCTGAAATTCCAAGTGAAGTCTAACCTGGAAATATACTCGGTCTGACCCGAGCACATTTGAAGCAAAGCAAAATTCACCGGGTCAGTCTGGAATACTTTCAGTGATAAATTCACAGCACATACACCTAGTTTAACTTTGGAAGTCCCTTTGAAATAAAAGGATAATAGTAAGACAAGTCCGCATATAAACACAGACGGTTTTTACCTTACTATAACCTAAACCATTTTCGAAATCAATATCTTTTCTGATATTACAGTAGTGTCTATCAAACCACAAATAAATAACTATCTAGTAGAACACTTGCATCTCACGCCCTACATATACAGTATACAATCAAAACCCTGGGCGCTTATTGGAAATTGGATTCTGACAAGATATGGGACCACCTGCCGATAGTGTATCTCTAGAGGGGAATACACTGTGTTCAACAAGAATGTCTTACAACCCGGCCCAAACATGACCGGCCACTCATTTCACTTGAGTGTATCGATTATATATCACCAACGGTTAGGATCAACAACTGTTTCTCGAAAAGGGACAGCATCGATAGATTAAAGAAGCAAAAGAAATTTCTCTAGATAGGTGATTATACACCCTAATGGGAGTGACCCACATAACCATGCTACCTGCCCGATTTTTGTCATTTCCCGGTTGATGAGGCTTGAGGTTTAAATTATCGTTAGAACATTTGGCCACCATTAACTTTAAATGCCACATCATCAGATCCATCGGAAATCACTAATTGATTCCAACAAAAATACTCAGATTGTTAGGCTAAAGAAGTTTCTCTTCTTTGCCACTAACTTCATATGATTAAAGAAATCAACGTACTTGACCCCTTTGGAAATACTCTGTTAGACACTCGTCCATACAAGTCATCAAGGAACAAGATGAACCGAAGGCACCCTCCTACTAAATCCTATATAGGAATCACCCTAAGGATCAGTAGTGAGAAGTCCTTGCAATCCGTAGATTTCAACCATGACCGAGCCCCAGTTTATCTTTGCGTCGAATCAGAGATTGTAAATGGTTCTTCCATTTGTGAAGAACTATGGTCTTCAATGCTCCATCTTTATAGCTTGCACGTTAGTCACGAGTGCACTGTTGGTTCGAAGTGGTTTTGGGTCTAGTTCCCATCCCGGTCTCTTCGAAACAACACATAAAAAGGTAAATAGAATATTCCATTTGATAGTTGGTTGTTTAACTATCAAACCATAACAGTGATGTTAAGTACATTGGCAGCTCAGGTCATTTATTTTAAAACACTTCATAAAACCATTTCGTTGATTCTTATAAACGATTTCATAAATTTTATCTCGATAAAACTCTTGTGGTTAATTACTTAGAAAACATTTATCAATACTCATCTTCGAATAACGTATTTATCAAACTTCATTTTTTCCCCTTGTTCGTAAATATTCTTATATTTCATAAAACATCTTTATTTCCCTTTATCATGAAAACATCATTTCCATTGTTGAAGAATTTTCTATAATCTCTTACCTTTGCAAATAACGCTATAGTTTTATAAAACCACTTTCCATTTCTCCTACCATTGGGAATATCGACACATATACACTTAACCAAAAGTTATAATTTTAATTAAAAATCTTATATATTTATAATATCGTCAAGTGACATATTTCCTATAATGTAACTTCAAAAGGGTTTATTAACTTTAAAGCAATCGCGCTTTTGGAATTTTAGTTTATTTCCAATATATGATTACATTTCAAAACCAATGTCATTCTTTATTTCTCATTTCCATGAAAAGAAAATTTTAACGACTTATTTCCTTGAATACATGCACTTTCCAAAAACATACAATTTCATTACTTCATAATAGTGTTATACTTTTAACTACATTATATAAGAAAAATCATATTTTGTATCTAACCCAAATAACATTGTTAATTTAAACCCAATGTTTTTATTTTATTTCTAAATCCTTACAAATTACTATTTGCAATATTTTCTCAATAAATTATACCAACATCCTCTACCATTGCAAACCAATATTATCTTTTGACAATAGTGAAGTCGTCTAAGTTGGGGTATTTTAATTACCTCTTAGACCTTGATCGACAACGTTCTTATCTCCAGACAATAAAAGTTTTCAACCAAAACTCTGATATTCCATTCCCACTTCCATTTACTTATGATTTTGTAAATCATTTTCTTTTATTCAAAAACCCACTTTACACATTAATTCCCACTCCTAAATTAAGTAACTTCCTCGACAAAATTTTATTTACCATTAGATTCCAATATGGTATTATAACCCATTTCTTCCATTGGTAATTTTTTTAGAATCTCTTTACTTAATCTATTAAGTAAATATACCAAACCCCCTTTCTAAGACTTATTTTAACCAACTCTCCTTACTAAATTAAGTAAATTCTTATTGGAACTCTCGTATTGACTTACGAGTTATTTTTACAAACTCTGTTTGTAAACCCGAATTAAAATCCTTTTATAAACTCTTATTAAATCTTAATCAACTTATTTCCATTTGATCACTCTTTAATTTAATTTATCATTAAAAATAATCTCCTTAATTATCATTACTTAAAAATAATAACTTACTTCAACATTAATCCCTTTAAAAGTAGTTAATGTCATTATTAACTAAAAATAGATTAATTAATCATTTTAATGGATTATTAAATAATAATTAACTTTATTAACAAAATTAACTTGATAATTATTTCAAATTGTGATTAATCAAAGATTAATCAACTCTTAACAACCGCCTTATATTAAAAAGAAACCATCGATTAGATTAAATCAATTTAAACTAATCGTCAACTTCAATTAAAAACAGTCGACTTTGTCAGCCGTAACATCAGTTAAACTGTTAACTGATTTCCGTTTCATATTTCCCTCTTAAATTAATTAATAGCTTAATTAATTTAAAAACATCGTTTAATTGTATTATAAAACAATTTATCCACTTTTATCAACCTGTATATTTTTTTCTGACTTTTTAACCATTATTTATATAAGAATTCATTTTATAAATGTTAAATAAATTCTTTTATAATACATGATTTTAAATATAATTATAAAAATTTCTGTTCTAATTAGCTAGTCTAAAAAAACTTTGAAATTTCTTCTCAGATATAAAAATAGATTTATAACTAAAATCTTCGTCCGTTCGCCTAATGGCAAAACGACGTTATAAATAATAGATTTTAGGCCATCACTGCCAACCACTTAATCAATATTGTCGATTAATTAAAATTCACAACACGTATAACATCTATTCAATCCGAACAGATTTGATATCATTTCGTGGGTAACAATATATATATATATATATATATATGAATAATGTAACCAATAAATAACATACAAATTATTTGAGGAACCCGGTTGGATTCCTCCAACCTGTCCTTCCCTACATCACAATGTTTGATATAATATATGAAATGTTTTCATAAACAAAATGCAATTAACTATGAAACATAAGTGGTGTAAATAAATCAATTAATAAGCAACCAATGGCATCCATATCATCCAATCACCCAATTTATACTATCAATGGTGTGTTGTAATTATATGAATTCAGCACATCACAGCATTCCAAAAAAGTGTGAGGGTTAACTCACCGTTAAATTTTTGATCGATGATCCACGAGTGGTTTTATATAAAATTCCAAGAGCTTCTGATTGACACCAAACCCACTTAATCGTCTCGGTTTCATCACCATGATCTCATCGACCATTGTTTCGTTTGATTCTGCTATCGTACGTGTAAGTTTTACTTATTATTCTAAGATGTTGGTTATTATATATATAAATTAATTAATTAAACAATTACTCACTCTTATGATTTAATTTAAACCCGCTAAACTCATCATTTTCCACCGCTAATAAATCTCTTCAACCCGAAACCCCCGACTTTCCTCTCTTTCAATATTCACGCATCATGATTCATAACTCCTTACTTCCTTCTGCTGCATTCAGTTACACCTGCTACTCCTCATATTCAACCTATGAGGAAATTCCCACCGTCCTTCCTTCTCCTTCTAATGTAACTAACACACTCCTCCTCCACTACAATACACCGCTGCCTTCTATGCTTTGAAGTTCTGAACCTCTGCTTCCCAACATTTGTTTTCTTTCCTCACTGCTACTAAACGAACGAAACCAAAACCCCTGTTCAGCGGAAAACTCAAGAAAAAGGAACCCATGCTTCATTTCTGGACTCTTCACCAACGTGTCAAGCCGACTCGCACCCCACCTCCTACCCCATTCCCGTTCAGTCCTTTTCTTCTCGCGACCTTTAAACACCGATGGTCTGGACTTCCTCGTCAGCCAAAACTCCAAGAAAACCCCTGAACCCAAATGCACCCCTTTGCCATTTTGCCTCTCAACCGAACCCGCACCTCTGATCATGTAGCCTGCCATATACCGCAAGCATCAGCTCACCCTTTAGCTGCACCACCGAGGCACCTGAAAATGGGCCCACACCTCATTGCCTTCGCTAGCTTGCTCCGCCTACAACTGACTTCCTGACACCACGTTCCTTCATGAGCTTCGCGGTTTTACTTCCGAATGAAAAAGGAGATGACTTGTTACTAAAATGGAGTTGCATGTTTTTTTTTCGAAAATTTATTGAAGAAGTTTGCTGTGTAGATTTATCCATGAAGAAGAAGCCTGATTTTCTTGTGTCTGGAAGGAGAGAGCACCGCTATATTATATAGAAGGAGAAAAGAAATGTCTCTTTCAAATTTTGCCCACGCAAGTACAGACATATGTATGCTCTTGCCTAAATACAGATTGGGAAAACATGTGCATTAGACATTATTTTACTGTTGTTTAGTTTGCTGTAAAAAGGTAGAGAACGTGGTCCACTGAGCTTGAAGAAACATGTTGTTATCAGGGAAGGGTTGTTTTCAGGGTAGACAAAATATCTGCTTTGCCGAAATTTTTGACTCTTTGTACAGACAAATCTCCACCAAAACAGATGATAAGCTTTGCCAGCTTGAGTTTACCCCTATTTATTTTCTTCTATTCATTTTTAAATCTAGCGCCCTTATCATCTGTAGCAATCGAAGAACAACAAAATTTTTGTTTACTGTTATCGAAGGAAGAAAATGTACGAGTAGTTCTCTTTTTATATGTAGTAGATGATATGTTAAAGTCAAGCCAGAGACACGTATAATAGAAAACTTTGAATATGCAAGATATGTTGGATGAAGTAGAGACATCAAATTTATTTTATATTTTATTACATTTGATTTGAAATAAAGGCGGCCAGCATTTCATGTAATTTAAAAGGATATAACGTACTATACAATAATGGGGTAGGTGTACTTAGAGTATATTTTATTTTATATGGTTCCAAGATATTTCAAACATTGAAACTCCAGGTTAAACAATATTAAAATTCACTACGAACAATATTAAACCCTTTTATGTTGCCAATTCACATTATATTGCAAATTCTACATTTTCCAAATATTTTGAAATTAAAATATTATTATATTAATTAAAATATTCGAAGTTATTAACATTCAAGTTATTTAAATTCAAATCAACATTTTAAAACAATAAATAAATTTAAATAATTGGTCCGAAAAATACTTGATGTTATATATATATTCCCCATACTTTCCATTCGCATGCTTTTTCCCACCATGCTATTTTCTTCCCACTTTCGTGTTCATGAACTTCCCCACGCAAGCACCATGCTACTGGCCCATTTCCCCTTCTTCTACTTTTTATTTATTTATTTTTTAAAACCCCGAAGGTCCAACGCCCTACATGGACCACATAAAATGAGTGCAACCAAACCATCCTACAGTGCCCTCTTTCTTCCCCAAAAATTTCCTTCCAGTTTTCTTTCTTTTTCTTTTCCATGCGGTTCCTTTGCATGAATATTGTCACCATGTTTTGCTCCACCCATTTCCTTTTATATATTTTCCTAGCCTATCTTCCCAGTCCCACGTTCATGCGCCATCAACCAACCTTGGCCGAGCCACTTACCTTGCAGTGACCCCATCCCGAACACCATCTGACGCCTTCCATCATCAGTTCCTGGCCAGCAACCCTAAACCCACGACTTCGTCCTACTGCCTTCCAAATCCATCACGATGTATTTACTATTTTCTATCTAGCCTTGTTTCCTATTCGCATGCCATGCAACTCCACTGCCTTACTTCTTCCAATAGACCACCACCGCTGTTGTGACTCCACCACCATACACAAACGCCACATTCCTCTCTCTTGAAAACCGATCTGACCCTGCTCTACCACCAGAATACCACCAACGACGATCTTCCCCATCGCTGTGCGGTTCTCTTTCGGAAACAGTCCGCCAACTTTCCCATCGCTCTTCGTTTCCACCATGACTTCCTGTCACTCATCACCTCACTAATAGTAACAACCACCACCCCTGCCGCGCCGGTGTTGTGCCTTCGACCTCATCACTTTTGGCACCTTCTCTGTTGACATACGCCTAACACTCTACACTTGACAAGTGTATGTATTTATTAGGGGGTGTAAGGTTTGGTTATCAATTTTTTGTTTCTCATTTATTGCTGAAGGATCGATTTCATTTTTGTGGACTGGGAAGAGTTAAATGGGAAGTTTTTTATTCCCTTGGAGGAGGGTGGTTTAAAGTAGCGTTTCATGCTAAAAAATAACAAAAAGAAAGACGAGGATATGCCTATATACATATATATATATATATATATATATATGTGAGAACAAAAAAGATAGGAACAACGTCTTCTCACATTTTACAGAGCAGGCGTGAGGTAGGCAGCTGATATGAAACGTGGCAGCGGTACTACGATAGGCAGCTTGGATTTTTATATCTAAAATGTTGGTTGGTTGGTGCGTACAGGTAGCCGTGCATTTCTGATGTGAAAAGAAAAGGGAAGACACTGCATACTTAAGGAACATGGAACAGAAGTTTGTATGGCTATTGACTTATATCATCATCTATAATTCAATGTTTTATATTTGTACAGATACATACGAACTCCAAACATGGAGAAGATAGGCGTGTTGCTATGTCTTGACATTCCAGTCCTAACGAAACTAATTTCGTTGAAGCAGACCTCGTTTGCACAACGGCGTTACTTAAATCTCAATTTATTCATCGGTTCACTTTTAAATTTTGCGCACTAACAAAACAACTCCAATTGGCTTCAAATTGGAAATCTAACAATAATTAAACGTACGTATTCCATTCAAATTTGTTTCATCAAAAACATTTTTTTTTTTGAAAAAACCACTATTTTCAAAGCTTATATAATATCAAATATATATTAAATCCAAAATAATTCAGTTTAACAAATATAAGTTATTATTACCAAATATATTCAATTGGAATAACATATGGCTTTAAATTAAACCAATTACAAGCTCAACGTTCAGAAATTCGGATTAAACAATATTCTATTTACATACGAATCCCTTTATATTTATAATAAATCATTATAATTTATTAATGATTAGGGATGGCAATGAGGCGGGGCGGGCGCAGGTAGTACCACCCCATCACCCGCCCCGTTGGGTGATTTTTTGCCCCGTGCCCGCCCCATACCCGCACGGGTACCTATTAAACGGGTTTAAACAAGTTGCGGGTAATGGCAGGTATTCGTTTGTATCCATTATATTTATTTAATTTATTTTTTAGCCGTTTATTGAAATTATTCAAAAGTACATTTGGTTTTAAAAACAAATTAGACAAATGCTCAAATGCTAACTTCAAAATACCAATACATATTTAAACCAACATCCAGAAAAGAAGAGACAATAATAGAAGTATCCATAAAAATATCAACAACCAGTTATAAATTGTTGAGTAAAGGCATGCACATAAATACCGAATAACCAACAACAATGTTTTTTGAATTGACTATTGATAATAAATCACATTTAATACGAGCACGGGTACCCGCGGACATGGATATCTTACTATCCGTACTCGCCACATTAATTAACGGATACTAAAAATACCCATTTATTTTACCTACAGATACCCATATAATTATCTATTTCATGTCCATGACGGATTTTACCCACGGATAGCCGCGGGTACGAATTTTTTTTGCCATCCCTATTAACGATTCCATAGCGACTATTTGAAAATTTGATTTGGACATATCTTACAATTTATACAATGAAATCTCGATTTTCCTCTTTCATTATAAAACCACTATCCAACAGATTCAAACATTTCTTGTTTTACAGAAATCCGCCTTATATCGGATCCTATATATTCAACTAAAGTTCAAAACTCAATATTACGAACTATCGCGACATTACGATCTCATTTTAATTAAATTATGAATATATATATATATATATATATGTGTGTGTGTGTGTGTGTGCGTGTATTCAAACTTCATTTTATTAAATAAATTCAATATAAAAATTCATTAAATCAATATTTAAAGAAAATTAAATATTCGTAATTATCGTTCAAAAATTTAGCACGTTACATTCTTTCCCCCTTAAAAGAATTTCGTCCTTGAAATTAAAAGTTACGAAGAATGCTTCGAACCTAATTATTTTAAAATAATCATTTTAAAAATATCATCAAAAACAGGCTAAGTTATAAAATTTCGCAAGCACCTCCTATGCGCTGCTCGATCGGTACAACTATAATTGCTACTCTAGGCCTCAACTTCACCAAAAGAAAACGAAAGCCAAGCGACTACACACTTAGGGGTAAAATAAATCACCAACCAATAATATTAAGGTTTACCAATCTGTCGGGCAACTCAATCTCTGATTACGAAAAAATCAACTACTGATTTTCCATCTCCTTCCAACTTGTATTTCAAGCTATGTAACCGGATCAACTTCCATGATCTTCTAGAATTACTTAACTCAATATATAATACGAGTAACAAATATAGGGTTAACCCATTTTGTTTCATTTCACAAATGATTTTATTCAATTTATTATCCATTTAAACCCCAAATTTATTTGACTTAAATTCCATTTCCATGTCCATTCCTTAATTTATTTTAGTTAACCAAGTTAATCTTATTTAATTAACTAATTACTTTTTTTCTAACCAATTCAATTTCATTTTACTATTCATTACGAATTCCAAACAAATCAATCAAACAACTAATACAACCAATATTACTATAACTTGGGTAAAATTATTTCATTTACCTTCTTTAAAAAAACAATATTTTTTCGATTACCAGTTCAGCTTGAACCAATCAAACAACACAATAGAAAACATTTGTATATAAAATTTACAAATACGCTCTCTCATATATACATTCAAACTCAATCTAGGGTATTTCTAACCCCATCTTTATCGAGTTATACTACAGAGCCAATGTTACCACTCAACCATTAACACTGAAATGAACTGTAACGACCCGCAAATTCGTACCCTTTGAGTTGACTAATATTACACACGTCCAACCCAAAGTGTATGAAAATACGAATCTTTAACAGAAGGAAAATTAGAGGATGAGGAAAGAAATAAATATTAGAATAAAAGAATAAGAAGAAGAACCAACACCACACAACATATACACCACACGGAAAAAAATATATAATATAGAAATAATCCTTTATAAAGAACTCAAAAAATAGTACTTACATCATCAGAGTACAACAATCAAAACATTCTAGACAATTATAACAACATGTCCTCAAATAAAACACACAGCGGAATAATATTATAAATACCATACATCTGGACTCCTCCAACTCGTCTCCGAAATTCACAGCACCCGATAACCTGAACCTGTAACTCGGGCTGACCCGAGCATTACAAACGCCACAGATCAATCAGGTGAACCAGTATGAGAAAAAACTCACTAGTTTATAGATAACATCCATATTGCTTAATTTTGAAATTCCTTTTGAAGGAAAAGGTAATAGCAAGACAAGCCCGCACATAAATACGGATGGTATTTACCTTACTATAACCAAAATATTTTTTATAGGAAATCTTGTGATATTATAATAGTGTCTATCAAGTAAATAACCAAATAGTATAACGCTTGCATCTCATGCTCTACATACATAGTCTATAATAAAAAACCCGCGGGCTCTTATTGGATATTGGATTCTAACAATGACAACGTATGGGAACACCTACCGATCAGTGTACTCTAGAGGGGATACACTGGGGTTCAACAAGAACATCTTGCAACCCGACCACACATAACCGCCCACTCATTTAGCTTGAGTGTAGCGAACGTAATATCACTTGACAGTTTTAAGGGCCCACTGTCCATCTGCGGAGATACAAAACTGAAAGAAGAATAGAGAAGGATTTTCTCTAGATTGGTGATAATACACCCTGCATGGGAATGACCCACCTAGCCATGGGCCTACCCGATTTTTGTCATTTCCCGGTTGATGAGGCTTGAGGCTACGTTATCTTCTAGAACAACACACCACCATTTACTTTGAATGCTACATCGTCAAACCCACCAAATCACAAATTGATTTCCCCAAAAGTAATACAGGTATAATGCTAAGAGAAACGAATTTCTCTACCACCCAAACATAAATACGTTTGAGGTAATCAACCCATAATCTTTTAGGTATACTCTGTCAGACATTCGTCAATATAAGTCATCTTGGAACAGGATGAACCAAATGCAACCTCCTACCGCATCCAAAGAATCAGTAGTGAGAATTCCTCGCAAATCCGTAAATTCTCAACCACGACTGAATCATAGTTTAAAAACTTTTGGTAGCTAGCCAGAGAAATTCAACCACTGATTCTTCTGCTTATGAAGATCCACAGTCTTCAAATGCTCCATCTTGATCTACATCTTTCATGTTCATATTTGCTAGTAGGAATGGTTTTCGAATATAAATTCAATTCCGGTCTTTCCATACAAACAATCGTATTGGCCAGATTTTGATAGTCGATTTTTTAACTATCAAAATAAAACAACCATTCATCCATAAAAAGAAAACGAGTTCACTGATTCAATACTCAGCATCATTTGGGCCCCTTTAATTAACCATCGGTTAATTAAGCTCATAAAATCTTTACTCTTTCAACATTCGGAAAACATTTCCATTTCAATTATACTATCCAAGTTAAAATACAGTCTTTGAAACCATCAATTCTTATTAACTCACTTCTTTTAACCAACCCTCACTAACGAACCTGACCATCCTTAGTTAATAATGAAGTAAATCAACTTGGGGTATAATTACCTCCAAGGCCTTAATTGAACAACATTATTGACTTCGACATAGACGAAGTTCATAACTTCGAATACCCATAAACATTAACTCCCGTAAATCTCGAATTCAGTTTAGGAATTTACTTCTTTTATGAAATAACTTCCCATTATAATAATAGCATTAAAATCTACATTTTCAAAATATTTATATTTAAAATATACTTTTATTTTGTTAATTTGAATAAATAAATAAATACTCAAAATAAATCATTAAATATGTTTACTCCACCGATTACTATTATAAAAATAATAAATTCTTCTTTAAGGGTCATCAAAATAATAATCGACTTTAAATTAGTCAAAGCAAAGCATTGTTAATTTATTAACCACTTCCAATTAACTAATATAATCGATTTAAACAATATCCATTTAGGTCATTTCTTACATTTATAAATTACGTTATAACTCTTTTCATTAGTTTGAAACATTTACAAACGTTATTTATAAGAATCTGGTTTTCAAAAATTGTTTCATAAACACATCTTCATTTATAACTGTTTTTATCGACGAAACTAAGAGGCAAATGTCTACTAAAGTACCAAACTGTGAAATATTAGTCAGTTCCACATTCAATAACAATATATAATCATATTGATAAACATTATCAATAATAGTGAGGAATCCAGTTTGATTCCTCCAACCTGTCCTTCCCTGCATCACAATGGGTTATCGCAATTTCAATACAACAATATATTTATTAAAATAAATAGAAATAGACAGTTTAACAAATAACGATCAACAATAAATCAACAATATTCAAGCATCCAACTATTTATTAAATACGTTTATATTATTACAAACGTAACCAACATGGTAAGTTACCTCATTTGGAATATAATTGTAAAAATAACGATTTAATTCGATTAAATTAAACAAACATTTAATTTAATCAATGAATATTAAAAATATTCAGCATCCATGCAAACAATCATCCAATCATCAATGATTTGCAAACACTGCACACAAAATATAAACCCGGTTTATAGAAATTATAAGTGGGATAAACTGAGTGAGTTGAACTAATCAAATTCCATTGTCGCTAAAGCAGCTCGGTTTAATTAAATTAAATCAGTGTTTAATTTAATTAAAAATTTCAGATGATTCCAGATTTGTTTGGACCGGCTCTAGAGTATAGTGCTCGTGCTACCATCCCAACGCAACTTGTTTCCTCGGATTATGACCTAGAAATAAAAAGTTATTTAGGTTTCAATTTATACCAATTTCTCAATTTAATTATCAATAATAATAATTTAATCACCCTGGGTAAAAGCGTTATCAGGCCAATATTATACGTGGCTCCTTCGTGATTTCCAAATGCCCCATCTTCACCCATGCATTCATTTTTATTCCAGCCTGCATTAATTCACGTCATAATTAATATTAATGGAATGTACTCGAATTTGAACTTCATATATATATATTCCCTATACTTTTTATTTGTTGCTTCTTCCCACCATGCTCTTTTCTGCCCACTTTTGTGTTCATGAACTTCCTCACGCAAGAACCATGCTGCTGACCCGTTTCCCCTTCTTCTACTTTTTATTTTATTTTTTAAAACCCCAAATGTCCAACGCCCTACATGGACCACATAAAATGAGTTCACCCAAACCATGCTATAGTGCCCTCTTTCTTCTCCAAACTTTCCTTCCTGTTCTCTTTCCTTTTCTTTTCCATTTGGTTCCTTTGCATGAATATTGTCACCATGTTCTGCTCTACCTTTTTCGTTCTATAAAATTTCCCAGCCTATCTTCCTAGTCCCACGTTCATGCGCCATCAACCAACCGTGGTCGAGCCACTTACCTTGCAGCGACTCCATCCCGAACACTATCTGACACAGCCCATAATCAGTTCCTGGCCAGCAACCCTAAACCCGCGACTCCATCCTACTGCCTTCTAAACCCATCACGATGTATTTACTATTTTCTTTCCAGCCTTGTTTCCTTTTCGTATGCCATGCAACTCCACTACCTTGCTTCTTCCATCAGACCACCACCGTTTTTGTATCTCCTCCACCTTACACAAATGCCACATTCCTCTCTCCTGAAAACCGATCTAACCCTGCTCAACCTCTAGAATACCACCAGCGGCAATCTTCCCCATCATTTTGCGGTTCTCTACCGGAAAAAGTTCGCCAACTTTGCTATCGCCCTTCATTTCCACTGTGACTTCCTGTCACTCACCACCTTCCTAACAGTAACAACCCACTACCTCTATCGCGACGGTGTTGCGCCTCCGACCTCATCACTTTCGGCACCTTCTCTTTGATATATACCTAACACTCTACACTTGATGAGAGTATATTTATTAGAGGGTGTAAGCTTTGGTTATCATTTTTTTCATTTCTCATTTGTTGTTAAAGGATCGATTTCATTATTGTGGACTGAGAAGAGTTAAATGGGGAGTTTGTTATTCCCCTGGAGGAGGGCAGTTTAAAGAAACATTTCATGCTAAAAAAGAACAAAAAGAAAGACAAGGATATTTCTATATATATATATATGTATGTATGTATGTATGTATGTGTGTGTGTGTAGGCGAGAATAAAAAAGATAGGAACAATGTCATCTCACATTTTATAGAGTAAGCGCGAGGTAGATTGCTGGTGTGAAACGTGGCAGTGGTATTGCGATAGGCAGCTTGGATTTTTATATCAGAAATGTTGGTTGGTCGGTGTGTACAGCTAGCTGCGCATTTCTGATGTGAAAAGAAAAGGGAAGACACTGCATACTTAAGGAATAGGGAAACGTGTTTTGTTTATATTTTATATACATAGGCTTGAGAATACAAACAGAAAAAATATTGGCAAGCGAATATGGTTTTCTTTTGGTACTCTTCAGATTGTAATATCTATGCACATCACAACGTTCAAATGCATATAAAATTGGATGCACATGTTAAATAAATAAAAATAGGCTTCAATAATTCAATTTTATATGGTTATTGACTTCATCATATATCATTTAATGTTTTATACTCGTACAAATATACACGAACTCCAAACATGGCAAAGATGGGCGTATTGTTACGTCTTGACATTTCGGTCCTAGTGAAACTAATTACATTGAAAACGGGCCCCATTTTCACAAAGGCGTTACTTAAATCTCAATTTATTCATCGGTTCACTTTTAAATCATAAGGATTGTACTTGTAACCACACAATATAAATATACTAAGTTACATCGATGTTGACATAGACACACTTGTCGACCCACTATAAACCTCTGGTGTTATTTACTCTTTTGCAGTTTGTGTCCGAACTTTTTGAATTATTTGGAAATAGAGTGTTGGCGTGCGAAGCAACCAATTTCCCACGTCAATATTTTGGCGTTCCTGGAAGGAGGATTTAACACAACTTTGGATTGTTAAGGATTTGAATTGTCCAGAATTTCAAGCATGATTATAAGCCAGAAGGATGATACTTTAGCTAATTTGGAAGGAGCTGGAGCAGAAGGAAGCCAGGAGGTTTCCTTTACTGTGAATCCATCAAACTATCAGACTATAGAAGAGATGAATGGATTGGTTAAGGATTTAAATACGCATTTGCAATAGTAAGAAGAACTCTTCAGGAGACAACAAGACGCCATAAATGCTTTTATGGCTCCAATGGAAGGATTTGGAAGGCGGACAGGCCAAGGAGATTAAGCTAGAACAACTGTGCAAGGCGCTTAAGGTTTGCATGACTTGGGAGTGATTCCCACAAATCAGACCCAGGCCAATCTGGCTCGGCTCGAGGGCATCTCCCTCAATCCTGATGGAAGAGTGGTTCATGATGTTTTGGTTAGTCAGGCAATGGTTCAGGAGTTGGAACAGTGACTCAAGCACCGTCGCGCAATGGAATATATGCTGGGAGAACTCCTTTGGATATGGAAGTTAGGTTTGCTCCTACGATAGGTCCATAGTTCAAGGCTGAAGCCAATGTTCAGGTTGGAAATCAACAAGCGACTCAGGTTAGATTAGACATCGGGGGAACCTGTGCTAGTTTGGAAAATTGGAGGCAATTTCTTGGAAATGGAAATTGAATTGCGGATCCGTATGTGATTCAATGGCTCACTCGAGTTCGGGAATCTCACTCAGGTTTGGATTGTGTTAATCGCAACCCATTCACTTAGGCTATCAAAAATTCTCTAAATCCACCGAACTTCAAATTGTCGGTCTTAGATTCTTATTATGGTAGAAAGTATCCTAACATCCACTTGATGCGTTGTATACACCATACAGAAGTTCTAGTGGCATCAGATAATGTTATGGAAAAATACTTTCCACCTCACAAATATTGCTGCTATGTGGTTTTAGCAGTTGGAGTCGGAAAGTATTTGAAGTTGGAATGTTTAAATTGAAAAGTTCATTGAATAATTCAAAGCGCACATTTCTCGACTCAAGAATGATATGACTCTTACGATAATCAAGCAAAGATCTGGAAAAATTTACAAAAATTCTTGGAAAGGTTTAACACGGTAGTGGCGTCAGTTGATCGACCCGATCCATCTATGGTTTTAATAGGTGTTGTTTCTATAATTTTGGATAAATTGGATTTCAAGATCTAGCTGCAACGGGATCCACCCAGGGACTATGGTGAGTTTTACTTTGAAGTTGATAGATTTTTGTGGGAAGAGGATGCTAGGACTGATAAATAAATTATCAAGGTTAACATGGTTAAGGGTGAAGGACCATCCAATTTTGGCAAGGTTAAAGGCAAAGGAAAATTACGGCCTCGGAACGATGGAAATATGCATTAGAGGGAACCCAAATTCCCTTCATACATGGAGCTTACTCATTCTCTGAAGGAGATTTATTTGGAGGTTCATCCAGTTGCTCCATCCAGAAAACCTCCCGTAGAGATAACTCAAAGGGAAAAGGATTCTGGTAAGCATTGTTTGCTCTATGAGCTTGATGGCCATAATACAAGCATTGCAGGCATCTTCGGGATATGGTTAAGGAGCATGCAGATGTTGCGAGCTGGCACAATATGCTAGGAATTGGGTTACAGTACCAAATAAAGCACAACTACCTGCTCCGGCTTGGAATAGGAATGGACCGGTACCTGACCCGCGAGGATTGATCATTGATTGATGTGGTTTTCAATGGATTCGATGGATTCGTGGCTTTAGGATCTTGGTTTTTGGTTGTTTGGCTCTGGCTTTCTATCTCTTTGTTTCTTTGGTTTTTGCACTTTGGATTGTGGTTTTCTGGCTTTTTGATTTTTGCATTATGGTCTTTTGGCTTTTGGATATGGTTATCTGGATTTCTGGATTTTAGATTTTGGTTACTTGGTCACAAGGATTTTGGCTTTTGGCCTTCGGTCTTTGGTTGTATAGGCTTCAGTCTTCTGAATGTTACATCTTTGGTTTTTTGATTTTGAATGGTTAAGTCGGTCCACCCATGTACGAGATTAGTGCTTAATCCCTAGGCATGCACTATACCCAACTATAAACCATTTATTAGTTATTATATATATATTTTTGCTTTCTGGTTTTGTGGCTTAGGATGGCTAACTTGGTCCACACACGTACGGGAGTAGGACTTAACCTATAGGCGTGCTCTGTACCAGATAATAAACCATCACCTTCATACTTAATGATACTTAATAAACTTGAAATCAAAAATGGCTAAGTCGACCTACCTACTTGCGGGGTTATGACTTAGCCCCTAGGTGTGCTCTGTACCCAGCGATAAACCGTTAGATTTTATTTTGGCTTTATTAAAAACTTAAAACTTTTCTAATTTTTTTATAAAATTACTTTCCTCATAAGGATTTTTCTTGCGATGTATGAAATTAGGAATCAGAATTTCAAACTTCAAGAACTTGGTGACTAAGGACATTGCTCATTAAGTATAAAAATAAACCGATCCCCAAGTAAGTACTGTTCTTGAGAAGTCGGGCCATCTTATCAGGACTCAGCAAGGCCGCTTGGTCATTGCTCGAGTATGAACTATGCTCAATTGGTTATGGGTCGTTTTGTCAGGACAAGGAAAAATGATACATTTGTTTTGTTGTAGGTATAGATTATGCCAGCATCAAATACTCTGGATATTCTGGATTATACATGTTCAGGTTAGGCCCGATGATGCCATAAATTTCGGATTTATCTGGGTTTTTTGGACACTTGGATTTCCTTGTTTCTTGGATACTGGTCATTCTGATTTTTCGGTTCCCAAATATTCTGGCCCTGGCTTTCTTATATAATACGTCTGGATTAATTGCCAGATTTCTTAGATTTTATATTTTGGTTTCCTAGTAATACGATCCAACGCAATCGTGGTTTTTGGTATTTCTAGTTTTCGGTTATTAGATTTCTATTTAGGCTTCTCTCGGATCGCAACTTCCTGATTCTTGGATTTCTAAATTATAAAAAGCACGTCTTCAACATAAAGACATGTTTTGGATGGAAAGGGTTGACCGACCTTTTTTATAAGGCAGTCACGCGTTGAATTTCTAGCTATTTGAATGCTCAGGAATTGAGTACGAACTTAAAAAAGTTTAGAGTGATTTGGGCTAAGTCGTGGAATTCTCGAAAAGCGTCGATTTTTGATTAAATATTTTGGGATCGGTACAATTCCTAGAAACACATCTAGATCTGTAAGCATCATGGAGATTCAGGAAGGGAAAATTTGGCTAAATATCTTGGGATCAGTATTGCCAGGACCGATCCCAAGATCGGTGTTCTTGGAAGTATGGTGTGTTCGGTTTTCGTATCCTATAAAGGCTATGACATTTCATCTTATGGAATTTGTATCTGGGATACGAATTCGGTGATGAAAGAAGCAGGTTCGAATTCTTCTAAGGCATCAAGGATCAGTGCTATGATTTTGTATCCCCGATGTTGGCTTTCTGTAAAAACCCGTAACTTCCCCGTAAAGGAAAGCGACGGATAGTTCGAGAACAAGCCACAACAGAACGCATACGGAAGAACATTTCATTGTATATTACAACAATGCATCAGATTACAAGAATATACAGAGTATAAATGAATAAATATTACACAGAAATATCAGAGATTTAAATTACATTTAAATACATAGCAGCGGAAGATAATACAATACACAACTAGAAGGAGATATACGGATACAAAGCTTTCCGGATATCGTTCCAGCTGTAAACCAGGATCCTGTGAATATAAATCTGCAAAACCGAAACTACTAGCTGCCCGTGTCAAAATAAGGGCACCCAGAGTTTAGGTTAAAACAATAAACTCCAGGTCAGTCATGTGACTGGTGTGAGAACTAAAACAGTTATTAATCTTTATTTTAAATCATTAGGTAAATCAAGGGACCACGCCGTATAACACGGAACGGGTTTCCTCCCAAGAATACCAGTGCATGAGACAAACAGCGCAATGCTAAATAAAGAAAAATGAAGCTGTTATAAGACCCAGGTCCTATCACACAATGCAACGCAAGCCGGGGGATAGGGTTTTCCCTTATAACAGCCAAAGAATGCTTGATACGTTTAAAACAAATCATTTGATACTATTATAAGTGCATAGTGTATAAAACAACTTCAAATCATAAGTATCAATCATAGGCGGCATGAGCGCCCCATCCCACTATGTCACCATACTAGGTTCTACAAATAAAACCGCAAAGTCACGTATTTGGAAATTGGATTTCCTTCTATGAACCGAGGCAAAAGATAGTCCTCAACCGATTCGAGACAATCTAGCCCATGTCTCAGGCAAGCGCGCAGGCAAGCCTTGGAGCGACACGGCCGGTCCACCGATGTGGATTATTATGCCTGAACACTACGTTTCCCCGCCCTTTGGGGCGTAAATGAGCCAACAATTGACTCCATCGGACCCGGATCGTCCGATCAAACCGAGGCGCCTCGCAACAGCAACAACCACATAAGTCAAACTCGTCAGGGCGTGTAAAACCACTGACGCCACTTTTTAGCTAGAAGGAAACGCATGCCCTCCCTGAGGTCCGTCTCCCGTTTCTGGTTCATACCGGGTGTGAAACTCGCGAATTCACGTTACACAAAGCTGTGCCACACAGGCTGTGCTTTGATCATCACCACAAGACTTTGCTTTTCAACAGAAGCCTCGATCTATTGCCACTTAGGCATGCCACACAGGCAATTCACTCTATGTGTTTGATATCCATCAGTATATAACCCCTGAGCTCGTATGTCTCAGAGAAGGGCGTTAAGCAAGAGAATAAATTCTCCGCCGCCAAACAGATATATATTTAATAGAAATCAATCACACAGACTAAAATCCAATGTCAGACACACAGTCCATTTACAAGTCCGTTCTGGGTCTGAACGAAACCGGAGGCACCTAGTACCCCGCATATCCATCGATCTCCAAGTACGTCTGGACGATCACCAACTGTTTCCATCTTCTTGGGTGTACAGCCCAATCAAGATCATCAGTTATCACCCAAACGACGTGAAGACTTCTGGTCTTCGACCACCGTCTTCATCTTCGACACCACGTCGAATCAGTTATTCAGAATGGGATAAACCCGGTCTTTCTGAATAACTCGCGTATATATTATAAAAGTGTTACACAAACACAACATACGCCTCATTCCAATTCATTAGTCACTAACCGTAAATTAATCAAGAGAACAATTCCCCAAATATCAACCCCGAAAGCCGAAACCAACATCAGATCAATATCCAGAAAACCATTCTGCTTAGCTAACCGACAGTTAGTTTCTGATTTTCACATTCATAGGGAAAGGTTCCCATTAATTTTATCCAAGATAAATTCCTGAATTTATTCTCTAATCTTCCTTTGAATTTCGATTCAAATTAGTCGGGATTAACGAAACTTACCGAAGTAATCATTTGTTTTAATTTCCCAATCCCAACCTATTTATCCCATGAAGTAAAACTGGTAATACTTCATATCTAACACCACAGTGTTATCGGTAAATTCAATTACCATTTCACGTTCAAATCTAATTAAAGATTTAACTATCGCCTGGAGCAAAACTGGTGATACTCCATTTTCGATCATTTCAATCTAATTAAAGATTCATTAAAACTCCACTTAGTTTTAACCTTCGACTGGGTTAAAGAATCAGTGTCATTTAAAACACGGTTCACGATAAACCCAAAATCACATTCATTAGTTATCGGGTTAAAGAACGAGTGTTATTTAAAAACACTGTTCACGATAAACCCAAAAATCAATATCAATTCAATTCCAATTAAATATCGTTTAATTGGTACACTTCATTAAATCTAAATAAAAGATTTAATCTTTTCACAACTAGGTTCAAGAACAGTGTTAGTGAAGACACCATTCGCGACAAACCCAAATCACATTTGATATTCAATACAAGGCTCTGAATAGAAAATATATCGGCTTATATTCAATATCAAATTCTACGACTAACAAATGTCGTATTGGAAATAACGATATAAATATATATCTTTCAAATTTCCATAACAACATCTGTATAATCACGAATTCCAACATCGAAATATTCCGAAGACAATTTCGATTCAAATCCACTCCAATGCAATCATTGGAAATTTTGGTTATTTTCAAAACCCTTTTTCAAATTCAATTTATTTATTTAAAAATAAATAGAATTATAATTCTAGTTCAAAACTAGTTCATTTCGATAAAAATCTATTTTTATCTTTTCAAATATGGAGTTTTTCATCCCAAATCTTCACAAATCATTTCTTATGATTTTACACAAATTATTACTATTTTTAATAATTTTATCAAGGCCCGTACAGTCGATTTCCATCAATGGCCATCGAACTGCACTTATAGCGACCTTTTTCAAATTTGATTTGGACATAATTCCAAATCCAACCGTTAGATTTCTAATTTATCACATTCGTTAGAAAGCTCTTTTCGATACGAACCCAACGGTTCCGGTTTTAGGAGAATCCGACGGTCGGATCTCCCGTAATGTCCGTTTGAAATCAATGGTCGAAATTCACGAACTACCGCGGCGCGGCGCATTCTATTCAGGCCATTATATTATATATATAATATATATAATATATATTTCGTCGATTTCTATTTAAAACGAATTATATAAATAGTTTTAAAATTCGTTTCAAAATCTATTTCAACTTCCAATTCAATTCAAAACAAAATTGAATTCTTCTTTATAAATTCGTTTTAAAATTCATTTCTATTCAATTCAAATTTCAATTCAATTTGAATTCATATTCAATTCAATTCATTTCGAAATCGTTTTCAATTCAATTCATTTCGAAATCGTTTTCAATTCTATTCATTTCGAAATCGTTTTCAATTCAATTCATTTCGAAATCGTTTTCAATTCAATTCATTTCGAAATCGTTTTCAATTCAATTTATTTCGAAATCGTTTTCAATTCAATTCATTTCGAAATCGTTTTCAATTCAATTCATTTCGAAATCGTTTTCAATTCAATTCATTTCGAAATCGTTTTCAATTCAATTCATTTCGAAATCGTTTTCAATTCTATTCATTTCGAAATCGTTTTCAATTCAATTCATTTCGAAATCGTTTTCAATTCTATTCATTTCGAAATCGTTTTCAATTCAATTCATTTCGAAATCGTTTTCAATTCTATTCATTTCGAAATATTCGATTTCGAGATTACTTTTCAATATTCATTTTAAAATGAATAAAATCGATATAAATATCGTTTACGTCAAAATGGCGTCAATCTAATCAACACGGCTTCATAAATTTCTATTTTCAAATATTCTATTTCAAATATTTCCTATTATCAAAATATTTGTTATTATCAAAATATTCTTTATTTTCACAATTGGAATGAGGCCCAATCAATTACCATATAAAATTAATTATATGGATTTTCATACAACACATGTATATAATAACATTGAAAATAATCAACCATCAACCAAAGTGCACTACACTGTATAAGCATCAAATATAGATATTCAACGCTTATAACAGCCTGTCAATCAATCGATCGACATATTTAATCAATCAGGATGAGTGAAATTCATATTTCATCCCAACACCCGTGTGGGGTTTCAAACAATCAAACACAGATTTTAGTTGTGCAGTTGGGCGATGTGTAAAATTTATCGTCCCAATCAATGTCATTCAAATAAGTGTACATAAACAAACCATCTGGTTTGTAAATGAATATTTATTTATTCACATTCACGTTAAAAATTATATTTTTAACGATAAAACATTTTATTCCAACATATGAATTTCTATTATTCATTTACACAATAAAATGATATTTTTATTTTCTAACATATTTTAGAAAATTTCGGCGGCATAACGGCACGATACTAGAAACGGGACAAGGCCTAGCCTTATCCCCGGACTAGTGAAGGCCCACGCCATTCACACATCAATCAAATCAACTCATTTCACCACACAATTCAATTTCAACCAAATACTCTAACTAATTTTTGCAATCAAACAAACAAGTCCATGGTCTGTGGACGATTGTGTCGGGTGCTACTAAGCACCGTCTGCATCCTAGTATATATATAACTAGAAAAGAAATTGAAGAGTGAGAAATTCTCACATATAGCTATCCAATCATCTTGACTCTTCTTTTGCAGAATTCTTCGTCGACCTCGCCTTTTCGTCGCTTTCGCCTGTATTCTCTACATATGTAAAAATCGAATTTTTACTTCGCTATTCAATATATAAAAATCAAATTTTTAGTTTGCTATTCAATATATAAAAATCGAATTTTTAGTTCGAAGTTCAATAAATAAAAATCATATGTTTAGTTCGAAGTTCAATAAATAAAAATCATATTTTTAGTTCGAAGTTCAATAAATAAAAATCATATTTTTAGTTTGAAGTTCAATAAATAAAAATCATATTTTTAGTTCGAAGTTCAATAAATAAAAATCATATTTTTAGTTTGCTATTCAATATATAAAAATCGAATTTTTAGTTTGCTATTCAATATATAAAAATCGAATTTTTAGTTCGAAGTTCAATAAATAAAAATCATATGTTTAGATCGAAGTTCAATAAATAAAAATCATATTTTTAGTTTGAAGTTCAATAAATAAAAATCATATTTTTAGTTTGAAGTTCAATAAATAAAAATCATATTTTTAGTTCGAAGTTCAATAAATAAAAATCATATTTTTAGTTTGCTATTCAATATATAAAAGATATGATTTTTACTTTAAAACAAAATCAGTTTTTACTTTTATAAAAATCAGTTTTTACTATTTCTTTAAAAAACAGTTTTTACTATTTTAAACAAATCAGTTTTAAACCCTAACAAAATTCAGTTTTCTATATTCTTTTAAAAATCCAGTTTTCAAATTTTTAAATCAGTTTTTAAAATCTCTTTTTTTTCTTTTTCATTTTCAAAAACAATGCTTATTTTTATTTTCAAAAACAATGCTTATTTTTATTTTCAAATTTAAAGACCACATTTTCAGATTTAAAAATAATGTTTTCAGATTCAAAAATAATGTTTCTAAATAAATAAAACAAAGTTTTAATTACCCTTTCCTCCTTCCAGTTCTGGACGTTGCCTGTCGAAGACTCTCAACCCCTAGGGCTTCAGATTTCACGCATCTCGAGGCGCGAGGCCTCAATTTGATGCCGCCACGACCTCCGCCATTCTTCCCTGCTCCGGCGCCACCACCCACGGTTGAACTCGACGCCTCGATGGCCTCGCGATTTGGGCGCGACTTCCGAAGTTGCAGCGGGTTCCAGAGGAAGGAGGGGATCATCGTCGACGACTTGGGAGGAGGTGGAGTTGTGGACGCCTGAGCCGGAGGGTGTAGCGGTGGTCAACGTCGATTAGGGATTCGGTTCTCTTTTTTTTTATTCTTAGTTTGAAATTAAAACGAACGGGGGGGGGGGGGGGCAGGAGGATAAAAGGGGAGGAGGGAATATATTTTTTTTTATTTTTTTTATTTTATACTATTTAATTATAAAAAGTTGACTTTCACATACGACCTCGAAACGAGGCCCACCGCCTGTCGTCCATAGCGTTTTACCCCCATTTCGAACACAATGGGATATGTATCGCAAGCTGATTCGATCGTCTCGATAAGTTTCCGTTGAATTTACATTTAAATCGCTATATTGAATTTTAAACGTACATTTCAAATTACCGGGGTCACATACTAACTAGATAAATTCCAGAAAAATATTTTCTAGCTTCGTATTGACGATACGGTCCTAACAAAACTAGTTTCGTCGAATTCTGAGACCGTTTGAAAAATGGCCAATTTCCAGTCGATTAAAATCAACTGAAACTGGTCAAACGCGTTTTCCTTCGCCACGCTCACATATTGATTCGAAAAATTATGAAATTTGGAATCTAGCAATAACTTAACATCACAGACCCAACAAAACTGGTTTCGTCGAAATCCGAGGTCGTTTGCAAAATTGCTATTTTTAAGGGCCTTATATATATAAAAATATATATAAATTCCACAGCGACTATTTCTAATTTTAAACTGGACATATCTTATCATTTCTAAGATGAAATCTCAGTTTGTTAACTTCGTTACAAAGATATAGTTATACAGATTCAAATATTTCTTGTTTCGTTCAATTCTGACTTATATTGAATTCTGTATATTCATTTGAAATTAGAAATCGAATTTTCGAACTACCGCGCCATTTTCAATTCCTTTTATAATTATATATAATTATTTATATTCTAACGACGACGCGTATATTATATACGTTCGAATTATATTCAAAATAAATTTCTCGTCGCTATTATTTAAAATAATTCATTTTAAATAATCAAAATTCGCTAAAATTGCCAAAATAAAAATTTTAAACTGGCCCAGATTTTCGGGTTATTACACTTTCGGAGATTAGTATTTGCAGCTTCGACTTTCAGGATCGATGTGGAAAAATTTGTATCTCTGATACGAAGTAAAAGTTGGCAATGGATTTCAGGATATTACAAAGCAAAGGAATTTGGCTAACTCTCCCAGGACCGGTATCGATCCCGGATTTGGTACCGATCTCATGAGATGAAATGTGGGGTTACAAATTCCCCACTCCTTACACCTTTAAATATCCCCAATGTGGGCTTCTTTCAGAATCTTTTGGCTTATTTCTGCTGCATTGGGGAATCCTGGACTTAGAGCTTTTTAATGGATTCCTTCATGGCTTTTTCTTCCATGAAAATTTCTTTGACTTATGAACTTCTATTTGGCATTTTATTGGATTCTTGGACTCTCTTGGACATTGGGACATATTTTTGTACACTTGGCTTGTTAATTGAACACTTTTGTACATAGAAGCTTCATTCTTGGACATTGGAGAGGACTTGTTGGCTTTAAGCAAGGATTTTGCTAATCAAAAGGACTGTACTTGTAATATACGAAGTTACATCAAAGTGGACGTAGGCACACTTACCAAACCACTATAAATCTTTGGTGTTATTTACTTTTCTTACACTCTATGTAAGGACCATATGGACTATTTGGAAATCGGATACTAGCATGCAAAGTGACCAATTTACCACGTCAACAAAAACGATCTTCGGAATTCGATGAAACTAGTTTCATTCGGATCCAGAATAGTAAGTAATTGTAGGATTTCAAGTTTTTTATCAATCGGAGTTGTTATGTAATCGTGTACAATATAAACGCATATCGATAAATTGTTCAAAATATTAATAATATATAATTTGGTTTTTAGAATAATTATTAAATATGATTAAATTAGATTTCGAAATATGTTCCATTTTGTTCGTAATATGAGATTTAGCTCAAATCACCAGTGAGCACATGCCATTTGGACATCGAAATTTAAATGTGAATAGTGTGTGAATAGTTTTTTTTAGATTTTGTTTATAAATAAAGGTCATAACCCTTCATTTCATTAGACGCTAACCTAGAATGTTCTGCCGCCATGTTCTTTTATCCTTCTTCTTCAAAATCAATGGCCCAAAATACTTTAACCAATCTAGATAGTTTTAGCAAAAGCGATATACTAAGGAATTGGGCGCGTGGGATTTGTGGGTTCATCAGAAAAATTTGACCATCAATCGAAGTGCCGTGGAGAGGTGAATGTCAAAGTTGAATTGAAAGGAGGCAGTTTCAATTTTTGGGGTTTTGGGCCTTCGTTGTTGGTCGATGGTGATTAGCGCCTAAAAGGAGGCAGAAGGGGGAAGCGTCACCGAGCTTGCAATGTGTGGTCCGGTGAGCTGGCGTAGCCTGTGGGCTGCTGAAAGTTGAGTTGAACCGTTTTCATTCAACGAGGATTTCACGGAGCTGAATTTAATATGGGAGGTCTGGTTTGGGAACGACGGTAGCTGGTGGAGTGGCCGAGGTCATGTTTAGGTTGGTCGGGACTTTGTTGGTGCCACGTGGTGATTGTGGGTGTTCGATTTGGGCAAGCGTGGTTCGTTTCATTTTCCTCGAATTGGAAAAGTGAAATGTGATTAGCACGTTAATGTAGGCAGTTAACGTTAGTTAATGAGGTGATTAAGTTAATGACCGTAATTAGTTTAATTATAAATTAATTTAACCTAATTAAAATTGTAATGCATATATTTTTATCATAGGATGTCAAATTGGGATGAAACAAGTTTCTTTCTACTCGTATGACTGAAGCCTACATTCTGGAATAGGGTTTATTATTTTCCGAGCTGTTTGGAATCTTGTCTAATTTCAAATATCTGTTTGAAACTATATAAAACAGAATGTCGATCGAAAATGGATGGTGAGTTAACACTCCCACTTTCTGAAGTATTATTGTGACATATAATAGCATTTACTGTTTTTATCCAATTTATTTGTGTGATTGGGTGACTTATTTTCTTTTTTATTTAGTTAAGATTATATATTTCCGTTTGTGAGCAGATGACCTTTGACACTACCTTCTTTTAAACGGAAGATTCATCTTAAATTAATTAGATTTTATTATCTGATTTATTTGCATATATAAACTGATAGATGCACCGCGATACAGGAGGACAGGTTGGAGGGACCTAATTGGATTCCACAATGTTTTGGATGTTACTTGTTTTCATATTTTACACATATGTATTCACTAACCTAAGTAACATTAAAAATCTAATTTGGATGATGATTATTGAATTAAATTCAACCCTGATATGTGTTTGATCAATAAATGGTATTGGTGAAGTGATTGGCAGCAGAGGACCTCAGTTTAATATTTTGAAGAGGTTTATTTATTGAAAGGTGAATTGTCTAAGTTTGAAGTTATAAAAAATATTTTTATAACAAAAGTAAGATTTTGAATTAGATTTTATACATGTTATATAAAATAAAACTTTTATAAATATATCAATATTTATAATTAGATTTTACAAAGAAATTATAAAATGATGTGTATAGCGAAATTCCTATTTTATAAGTAAGTTATAATTGGATATTTCAAGTGTTAAACTTAACCCAATGTTATGAGTTTTATGCAGTTATAAAACCAAGTTTTATAAATAAATGAATAAGTTTAATGAAAAAGGTTTTGATGATTTGGATAAGTTTTATAAATTGAATTGTAAACTTATGAAATGAAATTAAAAAGGTGTTAGAACTTAAAGTTAGGAATGCATGAGGTTTACAAATCTAAGCGAGAACTAAATTGATTGAATTTGATTTGCAAGTTAATTCTAAATAATTTGATTTAAAATCAAGAGGTTTCAAATAAATGAAGTTTTAAAAGAGAAAATAGAAATCCAATTTTACAACATATTTAAAAAAAGGATTTTATAGTAAATCCAAGTTTTGTAAACAAGGTTTATAAAATAGATTTAAAGCTAATAAGAAGGTTTTAAATAAGATTTTACTTAATAAATGAATTAAGTAGTAGTGATTACTGGAAAGAGATTTTAAAGTATAAGAAAAGGGTTTTCAAAATGTTGTTTAAAAATAAATAGTAAATGGAATTTATTGTGACATTTACTGAGTCTCAGATTTTCGTTAACAAACTTCTATTTATGTTGAAGATATGAGTCGAGTCAAGGTCTAAGAGGTAAATATAATACCCAAACTTAAACGACTTCATTTTTATCCAAAGGATGATACTAGTTTGAAAACGAAAGTGGATATTGGGAATTAAATTAATATCTTCATAGAGATATTAAACTTTAATGTGTAAATTTTAGAAGTTAAATGAAAACGTTTGGGTTTATAATAAACAATGTATCATATGACATTGTTTTAGCCCATATATGATTTGTAAATACACTTATACCATTTGGTTAAGTATGTAGTGCTATTTTTTAGGTAGTAAAAGTAATAGGATTTTGTGAATACTCTTATTCTAAAGAGTAAACTATGGCTTTCGAAATAATGAAAACAACAAGCTTGTGAATATGCTTATTTCGTTGAGATAAGTATACGAATTGATTTTTAAGAATCGATGAAATGTTTTAATGAATGATTTAATTAAAAGCATATCTGCTTCTAATGTACTTAACCTTACATCTATAGATTGATAGTTAAAGAGTCGAATATTCAATAAATACTCTTTTAACTCATAATATGTTGGCATGAGGAACTGAGATCGGGCTTGATCCAAAACTACTTTGAACCGGCTTTGAGTTCGAAACTGAAATTGCAGGGGTACTTATGCTCATGACTATGATTTGAAGGCGTAGACATTTAAAATGGAAATGATTGCTTGTTGATGTCTCTTGTTAGCTACCAGAATTATACTTACTATAATAGTCCTTATGTTTTTTATTTGCATGATACGAGGACTTCTTATTACTGATCCTACAAATTATTCCCGATAGGATGTGGTAAAAGAGTACATTTGGCTTGTTCTATTGATGGATAGCTTGTATGGATAAGTGTACGAAATTACATTTCATAGATTACGTACATTGATTTTTACAAACGTACATCCGCTGGTGGCGGTGCAGGAAACTTTTTTTTAGCATAATACATATCTCTAAGACGTATGAGCTTAGAGGTTGTATGTGATCGACAAAATGTTGATGTGGCATCCAAATATGTGTATGTTCCATGTATGAAAGGTAAAGACGTGACTTTAGGCTCATTCTACCAGGAAAATGAAATTAGAGGTATGCTCCAAGGCCATGTGGTATGGCACAATTAGAAGCTGTCATCCCTATTCTAGGATTATTCTTTGGTAGTGGTTGCATGCATGCATCATAAACAGTGTGATCATGGTACGATGTCAGAGATGAGGTAATCCAGATTGTCATGTTCGAGGGACAGTCCAGTTCTAGGTCGTAGGGGGTCGTAAGTCGACCCTCAGGTGCATTTCCTAGGGGTGCATCACAGAAAGTAGTCCCTTACCTTGCCATAGTATGAAAGCTAATCTCAAATACATACCTTTATGGTTTTAGATGTAAACCAAATATGATGAAACGTTAGATGCAAGCATTTCAGCTATTTTCTAATCGCTTATACAATTGACATTATAATAATATCACTTGATTTGATATAAAAGTGTTTTTGTTATCGAGGGAAAAAACACGTGCTATGCTTATGTGTGGTCGTATCTTACAATTGTTCTATTCTTTTAAAAGATCATCTAAAATTAAGCAAGTTGTTTGTGATGTGAATTTTCTCATTTCGATGTTTCAGACTAATCTGGGCATTTTTGTTTCCCCCAAAATATGTTCGGGTCAGATCGAGTATATTTTTCAAATTTTCTTGGAGTGTAGGAGAGGAGCTGGAGTTGTGACGTGTTCTCGTATTTCTTGTATTACATATTTTTACTGTTGTGTGTGATCGTTGTATTTATCAGTCAGTGTGCTAACATATTGCTGGGACTATATAGATTGATTATTTGTTTAATCCGATGATTTATTCATATATGTGTGTGTGTATATATACATCCAGTTTTTCTATTATGTAAAAAGTATTGGTATATTATATTTATTCATTCCGCTGTGAGATTCTAATTTTTTCTGATCTGATGTGTTTATGTTCTTCTTCTTATTCTTCTTCCTCACCCTCTAACTTCTTTCGTCTATCTTCAGGGTTTTCTGTACTTGAGTTTAGATACGTGAATGTAGATGATGTATTAGTATAGAAATTCGAAAATCAAATTTTATGATTCGTCACAAGTGTGTGTATAACGGACTTTCGAAATTAATGTAGTTTAATTAAATGAATTAGTTAAAAGATAATTAAATAAACTAAAATACATATATGATTATTATAAAGTTATTATATATTCAATATAATATAAAATAAACCGTCAAAATACAATAATAAATAAATAAATAAATGATTAATTAATTAACTATGATTTGATAAATATACTGTTAAGTCTGTTATACTTGAGATTATTACACAAGCTAATTAAAATTCAAAAGCTACTTCCCAGTATTAAAATCCTCGCCATCTTTCATTATAAAAAACAACTATTTTTTTAATTAAGAAAGGGAAACGAGAACGGTGGCTGCCGATAAATCAATCTGGGTGATTTTCTCGTTTTCTTCCACGTTTGTTTAAACCTGCACCTTCCTCGCCTTCGTTCCGCCCTTCTCCATTCCGCACTTATTTACGATTTGACTTTACTCCTCCGATGCTGAAGAAGAAATGAGAATCCTTCGCCTCAGATTTGGACGTAGGTGGAGATTCGATGATGCGTTCTGGCCGTTCATTCAACGCAGCTGCTCCGCTAGTCAAAACAGTGTTGCCTCTGTCCATGAATGCTCAAATGAAGGCCTCAAGTGACTTTAATGCTTCTGTAAGAGGTGGTCAATCCCGTGTTGGTGCAATATAGTATCACCTTCAGCATTGGCAGAACCCCTATTTGCAAGGAAACTGGAAACCCTTTCTCTGATCTTCTGGATGAGACTGGCTCTTCGCCTTTTATTGGTTCTCTTTTGGGCAGCACGTTCATACTGGATAATAGTGCTGCATCGTAGCTTGCTGGGAAGCGCTTGGTAGCAAAGCTGTTTTAGGTAATCATCCTCTAACTCCTTTATGGCCCTCTAAGTTTGCTGGTCTGAAATTGAAGTGGGTTTGGAAGAAGAGCATTATGCTGTTGATAAGCCTGGCAATAGTTGTTGGGGAAATCTCGGTCTTTCCCGCTTCGTGAAGTTAAGATAGGCAATTAAGAATAAAAGTAGCAACGGGTGCACAAGAGTTTATAATTCTCCAATATGGAGATTCTTCCACCATACAAAAGAATAGTAGGATTACAAGAATTTGATTACAAAAGTAGCTCACACTTGACTCAAGCTTAAGGATGGATACTTCTTAAGTTATCTCTCTTTTCTCTCAAAGAGGCTTACTAACTCTCAAGTATTTTTCTCACTCTAAAAAGTGGATTTCTTTCTTGGATTCTTGGATGGATAGTAATAGGGCTCCTTCTCCTATTTATACTACTCAACCTCCATAATGAATTGTGGTGATTACTTGCATCCGATAGTAGAGTTTGATTCTCTAGAATGCTCCACACTCTCTCGGAATCTCTACACTCTTCCATTCCCTTCTTTATTCTTCCATAATCTTCCGTAAGGTTCCAAAAGGTTCCACACGTCTCCAGAATATTCCAGAGGGTTCCACACTTTTCCACAAGCTTCTAGAGGGTTCTACACTCTTCCACAAGCTTCTAGAGGGTTCTACACTTCTCTAGAGTTCTCCGGAACATTCTAGAAAATTCTAGATTTCTCTAGAAACGTCTAGAATTTTCTAGAAACTCTCCAATTAAGGAGGGATCCCAACAAATCTCCCCCTCCCGACTTAATTGGGGGGTAGTAGTACGCCGGCACCTTGACAGCAATCTTCAAACTTCTTTGTTGGTACTACCTTGGTCATCATATCAGACCAGTTCTCATCCGTGTGAACTTTATCAAGGTGTAATTGCTTTTCCTCGAGAACTCCTCGGATCCAGTGATATCTTGTATCAATGTGCTTTGTGCGGGAATGAAATGTTGAATTCTTTGCCAAGTAAATTGCACTTTGATTGTCACACTTCAAGACATACTTTTCTTGATCCACTCCCAATTCATGCAGCAAGTTCTTCACCCACAACATCTCCTTGCAAGCTTCAGTAGCTGCAATATACTCTGCCTCTGTAGTGGATAATGCAATACACTTTTGTAGCTTTGATTGCCATGAAATAGCTCCCCCTGCAAAAGTGGTTAAGTATCCCGATGTTGATTTCCGTGAATCAATGTCACCAGCCAAGTCTGCATCTGTATATCCTTCTAACACAGGTTTTCCTTTTCCAAAGCATAAACATCTTTTGGAAGTTCCACGTAGATATCGGAGGATCCATTTGACTGCAACCCAATGCTCATTCCCTGGGTTAGCCAAGAAGCGACTGACAACACCATCTGCATAAGCGATATCTGGTCTTGTGCATATCATTGCGTACATAAGGCTGCCTACTACAGATGAGTATGGTTTCTTCTTCATCTCCTCCTTGTCTTTTTCACTTGTTGGACTCTGCTTTGAACTTAGCTTGAAGTGCCCAGCTAGTGGAGTGTTAACCGGCTTTGATTTGTGCATGTTGAACCTTTCCAACACTTTCTCGATATATCTCTCTTAGGATAGCCACAACAGTCTTTTTGATCTATCACGAGTTATTCTCATCCCAAGGATTTGTTTAGCCGGTCCCAAATCTTTCATGGCAAAGCTCTTGCTTAGATCTTTCTTTAAAGCAGCTATCTTTATGCGATCTTGTCCAATGATTAGCATATCATCAACATAGAGAAGAAGTATGAGAAAGTCACCACTTACATACCTCTTTGTGAAGACACAATGATCGCTTTCTGTCTTTTTGAAGTCATGTTCTGCCATGAATGCGTCAAACTTCTTGTACCATTGTCTTGGTGCTTGTTTAAGTCCATACAGACTCTTTGTGAGGTGGCACACTAGATCTTCTTTGCCTGGAACTTTGAATCCCTCAGGCTGTTCCATGTAGATCTCTTCCTCTAAGTCACCATGTAGAAATGCCGTCTTGACATCGAGTTGTTCAATCTCCAAATCTTGCACGGCTGCTAGGCTAAGGACAACTCGGATTGATGACATCTTTACCATGGGAGAGAATATCTCTTCAAAGTCAGTACCTTTTTCTTGTCCAAATCCTTTAACGACTAACCGAGCTTTGTAGCGAGGCTTTGAACAGTTCTCTTCGGTCTTGATTCTATAAACCCACTTATTCTTCAAAGCTCTTCTCCCTTTTGGTAGCTCCACTAGTTCATATGTATTATTCTCATGCAAGGATTGCATTTCTTCTTGCATGGCTATTCTCCACTCTTCTTTATAACAACCACTCATTGCTTCTTTATAGCTTTGAGGCTCCCCCTCATCAGTGAGCGTAACGTACTCCTCTGTGTTGTATCGACTGGATGGCCTTCTGTCCCTTGAGGATCGTCTTGGCTCTGGTGCGATTGGAGTGCTAGATTGAGGTTCTTCTTGGACCGGTTCATGATGGGTTTCATGATCTTCAGCATCACTACTTTCTTGGGTGTTATTATCTTCATGTCGAACCAGAGTAGGTTCAGTATTCTTATAGCTTCTCAATCTTGGCCTTTCTGAATTCTTGATGTCCTCAATTGTTTGGTCTTCGAAGAATACAACATCTCTACTGCGAATAACCTTCTTGTTAATTGGATCCCACAACCGGTACCCAAATTCATCCTTAGGTGAACGAAGATAGATACACTCCTTTGTCTTTGCATCAAGCTTGGCTCTCTCATCTTTTGGGATGTGAACAAATGCCCTGCACCCGAACACCTTGAGATGATTATATGAAGCCCTCTTGCCCGTCCAAACTTCCTCAGGAATGGCCCCATCCAAAGGAACTGATGGTGTGAGGTTGACAATGTCGATCACAGCCATTATAGCTTCTCCCCAAAATGATTTGGGTAACTTAGCATGAGAGAGCACACAACGAACTCTTTCTTCAATGGTTCGATTCATTCTCTCAGCTAGCCCATTCAATTGTGGTGTCTTGGGTGGAGTCTTCTCTAGCCTAATGCCATATTTCTTGCAATAGACTTCAAAAGGGCCTCTATACTCACCTCTGTTATCTGATCGTACACACTTGATCTTTCGTCCAGTCTCACGCTCCACTAAAGCATGGAATTCTTTGAAGGCATCAAGCACTTGATCCTTTGATTTTAACAGGTGCAACCATACTTTTCTTGAATGATCATCAATGAAGGTGACAAAATGTAGAGCACCACCAATGGATCTCTCAGACATTGAGCATACGTCAGTGTGCACGAGGTCTAGAATGTTCTTTCTCCTTGTGGGCGGAGAAGATCTTTGGAAAGCAACCCTGTGTTGTTTTCCAGCTAAACAATGAGCACAAGGATGAAGTGGTTTACCTTTCACGTTAGGGAGGAGCTGTTTCTGAATGAGTATGTGAAGACCTTTCTCACTAATGTGCCCAAGTCGTTGATGCCATATGTCCATATCATCGGTAGAGATGTTTACTTCTTCTTTGCATAGCTTAGCTTGCATTACATACAATGAGCCTACCTTCTTTCCTCGAGCCATCGTCAAACTTCCTTTGGTGAGCTTCCACTTCCCCTCACCAAAGTAATTCATCAGACCATCATCATCTAGCTTTCCAGCGGAGATAAGACTGAGGCGCATGGTTGGGACATGCCTCACATCTTTCAAAATAAGCTTGCACCCGGTGCTTGTCGTCAGAGTGATGTCTCCTATTCCAACAATCTTGCTTCTATCTTGATTTCCCATTTGCACCGTGCCAAAGTCACCTCTTTGGTAGGATGAGAAGAAGTTTTCATGTGGAGTAACATGGAAGGAAGCACCAGAATCAATAATCCAAGAACTCTCATCGCAAGCAATGTTTAGAATGTTACTTTTACCAACGAGATATAGTAGATCTTCCTTCAATACTATGGCAGTAGTACTCTTTTCTTCTTGCTTCTTCGTTAGGCTTATTTGGTCAGGCTTAACATTACCGGCCTTTTGGTCTCTTTTGAAGCTTCGACATTCCATTTTCTTGTGACCTATCTTTCCACAGTAATAGCATGTAATCTTCGAGCGTGACTTGGATCTTCCTCGAGATTGATGTGGATTTCGGCTCTTACTACGTCCACGAGTTTCATTCCTACCCGGATTGTCAACAACATTAGCTTCGGGATGAATAGACTCATCTCGTTCCATTCTTCTTGCTTCTTCACCAAGAAGGCTGTCACTGACGGTATCCATAGTTAACTTTCCTTCCGGAGCTGAGTTACTAAGTGTAACAACAAGTGTGTCCCAACTTTCCGGTAAGGAACTGAGGAGTAGAAGAGCTTGTAACTCATCATCAATCTTCATATCAATTTTTGTTAGTTGATTTACGAGCCCCTTGAAGTTATTCAAGTGCTCAATCATGCTATGACCATCCTTATACTCCAATTTCACCAACCGTCGAAATAAATTGGCCTTGTTGCGAGGCGTTTTCTTCTGAATCATGGACTCAAGCTTTGTCCATAATTCATAGGCATTTGTATAAGTAGAAACATGCTCGAAGAGAGTTTTGTCAATGTACTTACGGATCATAGCAACAGCCTTCCGGTTCAACAGTTCCCATTGAGCATCACTCTTCCCTGCCACTTTATCTTTGTAGATGATGGGCTCATGCAAATCCTTACAATACAAGTGGTCCTCCATCATTGGCTTCCAATAGGAGTAGTTGTTGGCTGTGAGCTTGAACATGTCTCCATCATGAGCGACATTATCCTCCATCTTGAACTTACACGAGCTTGATTATGGCTACAGATGAACCTGGCTCTGATACCACTATTGGGGAAATCTCAGTCTTTCCCGCTTCGTGAAGTTAAGATAGGCAATTAAGAATAAAAGTAGCAACGGGTGCACAAGAGTTTATAATTCTCCAATATGGAGATTCTTCCACTATACAAAAGAATAGTAGGATTACAAGAATTTGATTACAAAAGTAGCTCACACTTGACTCAAGCTTAAGGATGGATACTTCTTAAGCTATCTCTCTTTTCTCTCAAAGAGGCTTACTAACTCTCAAGTATTTTTCTCACTCTAAAAAGTGGATTTCTTTCTTGGATTCTTGGATGGATAGTAATAGGGCTCCTTCTCCTGTTTATACTACTCAACCTCCATAATGAATGGTGGTGATTACTTGCATCCGATGGTAGAGTTTGATTCTCTAGAATGCTCCACACTCTCTCGGAATCTCTACACTCTTCCATTCCCTTCTTTATTCTTCCATAATCTTCCGTAAGGTTCCAGAAGGTTCCACACGTCTCCAGAATATTCCAGAGGGTTCCACACTTTTCCACAAGCTTCTAGAGGGTTCTACACTCTTCCACAAGCTTCTAGAGGGTTCTACACTTCTCTAGAGTTCTCCGGAACATTCTAGAAAATTCTAGATTTCTCTAGAAACGTCTAGAATTTTCTAGAAACTCTCCAATTAAGGAGGGATCCCAACAATAGTGATGTTGTAAATAAAGATGTGAATGAGCGTGAGAATGCGGGTCGACTGTACAACGAAAGTTGTTCGGCTTGTTTCTGAGTTGCAAGATAATCATGTTGCTTCATATCAGCATAGTCCGGTCCAAGGGGTAGGCTGCCAAGGCCACCGTCTAGGACAACACCACCAGAGGTGGTGGAGGGAGCAGCAAGTAAAGGACATTAGTTTCTTAATATTGGTAAGGGCACAGTGGTATGAGCATGCACGTTTTTTCCTTAATAATCATGTCGCTGATTCACTTCTTCCTCTAGATCGATTATTCAGCCTTGGATTTGGGCTAAGAATTTAAAAGATTTATGATTTCGTTGTAGGGATCGTTCGCACAAAATATCGAATTGTAGAGAGCCAACAAGATTTTTTTAGTTCCGTTTGTTTGGTCATAAACGTGTTCAATGTACTACATTTTTTCCCATCATCAGTGGTAAAAAAATTCTGGTTATTCACTGCTTTCGTCTCTGCCTTAATTTAATTTCTATTAAGAAAAGTTCCCTTGATTTAAATTCATCTCCTTTAGTTTTTGAAGGGATGTATTTTTGTGATAAAATCCTCTGGCATTTTGATTTTCTTCAAAATGAAATTATGTTCGATAAATTTCCAGTTTCGATTTCGGCTGCTCAATTGGTTTTTCCACCACTTCCTAAACATTTTACTCTCAAAGAACATTGCTTGCGTTTATGTTTAACCTTCTTGCTTTTGAAAAATATTTATTTGTGTTGTTTTCCATACAGATCTGGCATTTTTAAAATGTTTAATGAAATTCTGTTGCACTTTGATGCATTAAATTCTTATGCCATCTCTCGCAATTGTTTCCAATCTTCTTCTTATCCCTCATCCGAGTCTCAGAGTTTTTCTGTTAATCGTGTTAGCGATCCTATTCATTTTTCTTGTAAGGCTGCCTCCACTTCCAAAGATCAAGGTACAAATCTGGTTCCCTCTTCTTTTATACCCACTTTGGGTACTTCAGACCCTGTTTCTGATAAATTTTCAAATGCTAAGAAAATATCTCGTATAATATCTAATCCTATAGAAGGTGTGCCAATATTCAATAAATCTGACTCTTTGGCTGATTTGAGTGAATCAAAGGATATGGAATTAGGGGAACATGTTAGTTTTGATCTTGAGGAGACAGATGACAGTGTGCCTGTATTTTCCGATGTGTTGAATTATTGCCTGGATTTTGATGAGGTTTGTTCTTCAGCATCTTTTATTGATCAGAAAGGTTTGTTGTTGGTTGAGAAATTGTATGTATTGGTGGATTGGAGTCGTTTGGTGATATCAAGGCCTGTGTATATTTTTATTTTATACCGTGGCAATTATTGCCCGGCTTTTGTTCTGCCAAGTTTTGCTCTTATGGGTGGTGTTATTTCCAGGCATGTGCAATGGGTTGATGAGCATATTTGGATTTTTGCTTCATTATGGCCATGTAGAGTTGATAAGAGAATTTATGTCTTGATGTTGTTAAGAGGGGTGATATATTGGGCAGTTTAGAGTTTATTAATGGATATATTAAGCAGAGAGTCTCATCTGGTACTAGGTGTAGTGTTGTATCTGCTATCAATTTTGATTTCTACACTTCAGATCTTGACTTAGATGGGTGTTGCAAGAAAGTTATAGAAGAAGTTAGGGTTTTAGTTTCTTCTACAGTTGGTTTCATGGATGGTGATCCTATTGTTGGTGATGTAGGTCACCTGGTATTTCATCTCACAAACAGATCGTAACAGATGTTGGGGTTAATGTAATGTTTTTCAATGATTTAGTAAAAGTTGATGCAGATATTTCTATTTCTGCTTGTTCTTCAAGTGGCATAGTACAACATGATGAAGTTATTTTTAACAATAGGGTTGGGGTTGATCAGTGTGATGTTGTGGGTGTAGACCATTCTGATGGTGTTGTTTTATGCGATGATGATACTGATCATTGTATAGACTCTGGTAATATTATAGCTGCAGATTGTGATTTTGATGCTGATGGAGTTATCCAATTAGAGGGGGTTTATTATAGTAATATTGTCGACGGCCCTTTTGTTGATGGGATGATGATGAGGCTGTGGTCAGTGCAATGGAGTTGAGATACATCAGTAGGTGATGTCGGTGGCATTGAGACTGGGGTTGATAGGTGTGATGTTGATCGTGGTTTTCATTCTGATGGGGTTATTCCAACTGATGATGATATTATTCAGGGTGATGGTTATGTTGGGGTTGACTGTGGTAACATTTTTGGTCAGTATGATGGTTCTAATAAGGTTGAATGTGGTAATGTTGTTGGTCAGTGTAGTGGTTATGATGAGGTGGACCGTTGTAATGTTGACGGTGATATCATTGTTGCTGGAGTTCAGACCGATGGAGATTTTGGACTGTGTGACGCTGTTACTGGTTTTCCAGTAGTTGATGTCAAGGGCAAAGATGCTGGGGTTGGGAATCTTTCAGAGATGATTGTTCAACATGATGAGGTGTTTGGGGATGTGCATAGTGTTGTTCTACCTTTATCTGTTCAGTACGAGGATGGTTTTGGTACTGCCTGTGGTTCGTCTAAGTCTAAGAAGGGAAGTAAAAGTATGGTTTTTGATGTTAAATCACCCGATGTATCAGAGTGTTGTGCAACGTAGTGCTAGAATCAATAGCAAACTATCCAGTTCTTTTTCTTCGGTGACTTCAGGTATGGTTCCTTGTCTCGGTAGTACTTATAATTAGAGCTGTCAATGGATACTTTCGGATACGGATAGTGCCATATCCGTATCCGTATCCGAAACCATTTTCGGATATCGGATATCCGTATCCGCGGATACGGACGGATATCGAATAATTATCCGCTCCACCAACAATCAATAAATCAATGAGCATAAATGAATTTTTTTAGCTTAATATTAATCTTTTTCAACCTAATAGGTTACTAAAGTGCTAAAAATAAATAAGTATGATGATAATATATAATTTTGAGCAATTAACATGTATTTAGTAGACTTTTAATTTTGCAAATTAATAAATTAGTATATTTAATTATGTTAAAATACACATAATTTAAGCTATAATCGGGAAAAAAAGCGGACGGATAATTTTCGGATGCGGATATGCCAATATCTGCATCCGCATCCGCTTTCCCGGATATCGGATATTTATCCGCTTTTTGGATATGGATGCGGACGGATTTCGGATTTTTCGGATATCCATTGACAGCCCTACTTATAATCCCTCTGCTCTCTATGATTTGTCTTCTGAGGCTTTACATTACTTAGCTAAGAACTCTGTTTATTTCGTGATTCAGACATAGAAATAGACTTTATTAAAAATAAAGAACTTGAGAGATTAAATCACTCAATAAATGAAGATCATTAGTTGGAACATTAGGGATTTACATGACTTAATGTTCTAAATTGACAGTTCTTTTTAAAGAGTATTCAGTAGATATTGTACTATTGCAAGAATCTAAACTTGAATTCCTTGAAGCTAGGACTTTTAGATTTTTAGGTGGTCTTTATATTAGTGATTGGGAATATTTACCTGATAGGGGTAGTGCCTGTGGTTTAATTATTGGTTGGTTCGTGTGTTAGACATATTCAAACTTTCAATAAAATCATTTTATGCATTTCATTTTCATTGACATTAGTGATGTCTCTATTGTTAATATTTCTAATGTGTATGGTCCTTGTAATAAATTAGATCGTAGGATGTTATGGAATGAGTGTTTAGAATTTAGAACACTCGCTCCTGGTCTCTGGATCTTAGGTGGTGATTTCAATGTCACTAGATTTCTTAGAGAAAAAGCTTTTAGAGAAAGAGAATTTTTTGCCATGGAAGAATTTGATCAGTTTATTGTGAACAGTAATTTAATTGAAATTAAACTAAGTAATAGGCTTTTTACTTGGACCAATGGCAGAGATGTTCCTTCTATGGCCGTCTTGGATAGGTTTTTTATTAGTGATGAATTTGAGGACATATATCCTTCTTGTAATATAGTTGGTTTACCTACCTTACTATTTGATCATTGTGCCATCATTCTTTCCTGTTTTGTTCCTAGTTTTAACTTTAAATTATTTAAATTCGAAAAAAATGTGGTTATTAGAGAATAATTTTAAAGATTTAATTTCCTATAAATGGTGCTCTATGGGTAATTACGATATTAAATATCCTAATAATATTGCTAAAGATTTTGTTTGTAAATTTAAAGAGCTTAGGGTTTTTCTTAAAAATTGGAATAAAGATGTTTTTGGGAATATTAAGCTTAAGAAAGAGAAAATATTATATGATATTTTAACTTTAAATAAAATTGAAGAGAGTAGATTATTAATGTTATCAGAAAAAGAATATACTTCATAATCTCAAAGAGGAACTTAATAAAATTCGGTTGCAAGAAGAAATAATGTGGAAACAACGTTCTAGAATCAATTGGATGGATGATGGAGATAAAAATACAATTTTCGTTGATAAAGTAGCAAATAGTAGAAAAAGATGCAATACTATCAATTCTATCTTAGTTAACGATATTGAAATTTCCAATCAAGTAGATCTTGACAATGAATTTACTAATTACTATAGGGATATTTTTGATAAAACAGATCTTTTTAGGGTGAAGGCAAATTGGAGTTTGTTATATAATGATAGTAATTTTATTGATTTAAATAGTCTATTTACTGAAGAAGAGATCTTAAAAGCTATTAAAGATATGCCTTCGGACAAAGCCCTCGCCCTGATGGCTTTCTATTTTATTTTATATCACCTTTTGGGACGTCTTAAAAGATGACTTAATTTCCCTGTTTAATGAGTTTTTTAATGGTAATTTGCAGTTAGGTATATTTAACTCTACTAATGTTGCTTTAATTCATAAGAAAGTTGGGGCTAATCAAGTAAAAGATTGTAGACCTATTTCCTTATTGAATTGCTCTATTAAGATTATTTCTAAAGTCCTATCTAACAGATTAGGCTCCAAAATGAAGTATTTAATAGACAGTTCTCAGACTGCTTTTATTAAAGGTAGGAGCATCACTGATAGTGTTCCTGCTGTTCAGGAGTATATTAATTACTATTGTATGAATAATGTGACTTGCGCTATCTCTAAACTTGATTTTGCAAAATCTTTTGATTCCCTCGACTGGTATTTCCTTAAATATCTGTTATTAGCTAGAGGTTTTAGTATTAGATGGATAAATTGGATATGGTTTCTTGTAAAGTCTAGTAGTTCTAATATCCTCATCAATGGTATTCTTGGTGACAAAATACAGTCTAAATGTGGTTTTAAGGCAAGGTGATCCATTATCTCCTTATCTATTTAATATAATTGCCGATGTTTTTTCTAAAACTATTAAGCTTGCCACTAGAAATGGTGTACTAGACCCTATTGGTAGAGATATTACTAGTGAGGGTATTTCTATTTTACAATTCGCGGATGATACTTTGATTTTTTTTCCTCGTTTACTTGAATCTACTGTCTCTTAAATTTATTCTGTATAGTTTTGAATTGCTTTTTGGTCTAAAAATTAATTTTGATAAGAGTTCTTTTTTAGTTCTTAATGACTATCATAATTATGAAAATTTAGCGGCCAATACTCTTAATTACAATCTAATGAAATTTCCTATTGAGTATCTTGGTTTTTTCATAAGGCCTCAGAAATTAAAACATGAGGATTGGAACATTATTATTGATAAAATTAGTAATAAATTGTCTAATTGGAATAATATATTCCTTTTGAAAGCAGGCATAATAGTCTTAATTAACTAAGTGTTGTCTGCCCTACCTATTTATTGGATGTCATATTATAGCTTTCCCATTTGGGTCATTGAGAAAATCGATAGTCTTAGAAAAAAAATTCTTTGTTGTGGGGATAATTCTTTTTTCCATTCCAAATGTTTGATCTAGTGCATTACTATTTGTAAACCTAAAATTGAGGGTGGATTAGATGTCCTAAATTTATACAATCTTAGTATTTCCCTACTTTGCAAATGGATTTGGAAATTTAATGATTGTAACCTAAATTGTTTAGGGAAAGAATTAATTTCGAATCAATGGTATAACGGTTATTTTAATCTTAGTCTTGGTTCCTTTAATAATCCTAACAATGTGTCCCATTTTTGGAAATCTATAGTTCATTATTTTGATATATATATATATATATAATATATATATATATATATATTGTACACTCTGGTAATAATGTTTCATTCTGGGATGATTGTTGGATCTGCCATTCCCTTAAAAATTGAGTTTGAAGAATTATACGATAATTGTAATCTAAAAAAGGCTTTGATTTGAGACATTTTCAAACATGATCAAGTCTTTCCTTGGAATTTTAGCTTTAGCCATACTCTTGTTGGTCTTACTCTTAAACAGTTTGCTTTACTTTGTACTAGACTTGATTTATATAAGTTTCATAATGAGAAAGATATTTATCGTTGGTGTTGGGATAAAAGTGGATTTTATTCTTCTAAATCGCTTTATAATTTTCTGTGTTTTACTAGGGTGAAAAATAAAATTTTCAATTATCTTTGGAAAGCCAACGGTCCTCCCAAAACCAAATTAAATATGTGGCTCATTTTACATGGTAAACTTAATACTAGTGAATTATTAAAGCTGAAATACATACTTATTAATAAAAAAATGTTATTTTTGTAATAATCATTTTGAAGATATATCCCATATATATTTTGGTTGTTCCATTACTAGGTTTACTTTAATTAGCCTTTTTAACCTTCTCAATTTTCCCTTTAACTTTAACCATTTTGATGTGAATATTATTGGAATTTGTAACAGCCCGCATTTTACATATCAGAGGATTATAAAATATTTTTATTTAATTCCCTGAGGGTTGGATCATTCTCATATTTTGATATGTTGTTTATGGGGATGTGAGACATATCCATAATTTTTACTAATTTTATTTGTGACCATTTTGCCCCTGCTAGTTTTGTATAGGGCATAACTTTTGACTAGAATCGAGTCAGGTGCTGAAATTGATTTCATTGGAAAGAAAATGGTATTGCCAATTCCGTAGAGTGCTCACATTAAAGATTTGGTTCATCGGTTTGGGAGGAATCATTGTTTTAGTGCTTCACAATTTCTATTTAGTTTTTGTGAACCATTGACGGGTTGATTTGGGGTGGCCCATTAGTGGGCTAGTGGGAGGCTATAAATAGGAGGTTAGAGGCATGGACAATAGTTTACTTTCTTCATTTGCTCATTTGGTTGAGCTCGTGATCCTCCTTGCTTAATCAAATACACTTTTCCACCATTGAAATCTAGATCTAAGGAAGAGAATTGAAGATCCGCATCGTTTGAAGCTAGATCTATGTCAAGTGAAGAGAGATCTCATCAAATCAAGAGGTTTGAAGCATATTCTTCGCTATCTGAACTGTGAATTTAGTGATTTCGAGTTAATTCGAAGAATTGGTGAGTGATAAGCATCTCTCACACAGATTCAATCATGTATATGGGTTGTTTTATCTAATTTTCAACATTTTAAGTTGTTTTCACCTAGATCTACATCATGGTACGTATATTTCCATTTGAATCACCATAGCATCTAATCTAACAACTTAAAACCGGCAATTTCTAGGTTAATTCGTATGTATATGCAAGTTAGATCCTTCGTTTTAGTTTATTCATTAATTTACCATGATTTAGTGAATTTTATATGAATGATGATGAAAAATTGTCGTTTTGATGATTGATGATGATTTCATGAAGTGTTTATGGTTGAATTGGACGATTTGGATGAGTAGTTTGAATCAATGTTGTCGTTTGGTGATGATTTGATCAAGATTGGAGTTATTTTGGTCAGATCTTGAGTTGGGTCGTTTTTGGAGTCAGGTCGTGTGTCTTGCTCTCCAAGAAATGGAGTTGGATCGTTCATAGGAAGCTCAGCTCGTAATGGAGCTCCAGGTCGTTCACATGATGGTCTGGCTTCGGGTCGTGGGATGTTGGAATGCTTCAGGTCGCTCGTGGCTCTAGGTCGTGTAAGATAGGTCAGGTCATTCGAACGTGAGTATTGGTTAAGCGGCTTGTGTTGAAAGGCCTCAGATCGCAGGTCGTAGGAAGGGATTTGAAGGGTTTCAGGTCGGTCTGTTTGGTGTTGGTGGGTGTAGAACAACCTAGTCAGATCATTGGAGAGGAACGACCTAATCAGGTCGTTGGGTATGCTTGATGAAGTAGAAATGTGGTCAGGTCGTTAGCGACCTAGGGAGCTTGATGGGTCATGGGTTTGGTAGGTTAACCCAGTGGGTCAGGTCGAGGGTTAGGAATGTGACCTAAAGGGAATGACCTGATTTTGATGAACCAAATATTGATGTACTTTTTGTTCAATAATGATTGTGGCTTCGATGTTAATTTAAGTGGAAATGTTTGAAGTGATGTGATGTGTTCATGAAGACGACTCAAAGATGTTGAGTTCATAGATAATGGTTTCTCAAACGGATAGTCGTTGTCGAAGACGACCAGGGATACTGAAGGCCGAGAGATTATCGTTAGTCGGAGGTTCTAGCGGGCTCAAAGTAGGGGAATAATGGGGACGCCTAAAAGACCGGATGGGTCGAGTACCCTAGGCAATAACTTGATGGGCCTAGTTGTCTTCGTCGAGTAAGAAAAACAAACAATGCAGATGGTGTGGGGAGTTTTGCTAGAACAGGGGTTACCATTACCCCTTGACGAATGAGAAGATGGGTCGGTTATACAATTAACGATGGTTTCGAACCAGGGTGTAACACCCCACGTCCATTAATGTCACTAACAAAGGGAATGCATTAACTTCTATGTAGCGTTTTAAGTGAATATAGAACAGAAAATCACAACAAGACAGATATGAAACAGTACTTGAAAATTTAAAACTTTATTTATTGCAACGGAAGGTAAATATGTTTGGTTACATCACCAAAACCCAAAGACTAAAGTCAAGTACATAATATCCATCTTGACAAAATCAGAGTACATAATATAAAAAGCATAATCCCATAAATAGCCATAAAAGAGATATGTTGAGCTTTACTTCAGCAATCCAAATCCAAGTGCTCCCAAAGAGATCCAAATCAAGCTTCCCACCCTAAGAACCTGGGGGGGGGGGGAAGGAAGAAAAGAGGTGGAAACAAAGGGGGTCAGACATAAAGTCTGGCAAGTCCGATAAATCCAACAATATAATTATCAAAGTAACTAGGATAAGACATAAGCTTGGTAAATAAGGAAATGACTGTGAATTAATGGCAAGACAAAGCAACCAAAAATAATAGGATGAGCAAAGATAACGTTAAAGGCGCTTCCTAATCAATATAGGGTAATTACTATACTCTACCGTACTGTACTGTACTAACACTAACTGCACCCATACTAGTCACTCTAGAAACTTGATCCCTCTTGACTAAATAGAATGATTATAGCTTCGTGTACTACTAGATGTACCCACTATCCCCACTAGATGTACCCACTATCCCCACTAGATGTACCCCTTCAATGGTAATTCCATGTACTCCTAGCTGACGTCATAGGTGCCGCCTGCTCCTATCTCCACTAGGTGTACCCCTTTAATGATTAATTAATAATGGTTGCTTCGTGTACCCCTAGCTGACTACATAGGTGCCGTCTGCTCCTATCTCCACTAGATGTACCCACTACCCTGCCCCATTCGATCGGCTCCCTAACTCGTAGATACCCGTGCTTGTCCCACAGTGGGGTGTATCACTCCCCTAAAGTGGCAACCCAGTACAACTTAAGGATGCACGGCTTATACCTACACGATGCAACAACGTCTTACCTACCAGCCCGGGCTCACGCACGCACATGACCCCGTTGGACTTGCGTTGCCACCGCTAACCCATTTTGGCCTCTAACAATCAGGCCCAGTAGGCGTGTCCCGTCCTCGACTTGGGTCAAGCTCACAAAGATACTTAATGGGCTACTGGACTGAAAAGGGCCCCCACCAAGCTTCCCACCTAGGCTTGGTCCCCTCTAATACATCCCACTTAACCCCATCTCCACTTACATGTATAAATTTGGTTAAGTGTTTTCTAATTTAACCTAGTCTCACCCTTTTGTTTAATTAACAAGTTGTATTGGTTAAGTCTGTGGGCCTATATACACAAATATTACCCACCTACCCAAGATTTACTTAACCCTCTCACTGGTTCAGACATATTTAATTTACGGTTAAGTTTATGGGCCTATATGTACTAATATTACCCACCTACCCAAGATTTACTTAACCCACTCATTCCGTATAACCCAGTTCACTTAACCCCCAACTTAAACTTAAGTTCTTACAATCCCTAGGGATCAGGTTTGGTTAAGTAGTCCATTTCATTTACCATGTCCATTTTTAATTAATTAATCAATTAATTAAAACCTTTCCCTTCATAGGTGTCAATACCTATTTTATCCAATAATTTGAATTACATTTCATAATTGTTTAGATTCAAATTACTCCATTTTTCTAATCGTATTTCTCATGACATCCACATGTCACCCACATGTCACCCACTAGATTCCTCATGCCACCCAAGGCACCCACTTAACCCCCTCATGTCCCACTACATATTTACTTTGGTTAAGTGTTACTAGTCGTATTTTCTCACGCCACCCAAGGCACCCACTTAACCCCCATGTCCCACCACATGTTTTACTTTGGTTAAGTGTTTCTTAATTTATTACTATCGTAACTCCTGTAGGACCTCTCACATTAGACTGACATTTTTGGCAGCTGGATTTGCCGGGCGGGTCCGGGCAGTCTTACACCACAAACGAGCCTAACCTCGTGTCCATACAATTGTTATGCATTTAGTTTGGGCCTTTGACCTCTCACATTGGGCTACCATTTGTGGCTGCTGGATTTGCCGGGCGGGTCCGGGCAGTCTTACACCATAAATGAGTCCAACCTCGTGTCTTAGGCAATTAATTATACATAATTAATTTCCCCCAATATTTGAATTACTTTCCCTATTCAAATTACAAATCATTTCCATATTTATTTATGTATAAATATGCCACCTTAATTATGTCCACTATTTATGGTACATAAATTGTACCAATTTACATCTCAAATTAATTTCATGCCTTTTTAGGCATTTGTGCCAATTCTCAATATTTAATATCCCTATTCAAATTCAAATTAATCTATGTCCATAATTAAACTATGTCCATTACTACACATTAATTTTCCAATTAATGCCTTCATTAAATTTTTCGCCTTTTAAGGCAATTCACCTTAATTAATATCTCAAATTCGTTATATGCCTCATTTACATGCCAATTCACATTTATTAACATAATCAATATTTTCATCCCATATTTGGATTAATTATTCCTAATCCAATATGTTAATAAAATTCCAATTATCTTTATGACCATAATTCACATTAATTATGTCCATATATCACTTTGCCAATTAATATCTCAATTTACATATATGCCTCTTTTAAGGCCATTACATGCCAATTCACATTTATTAACATAATCAATATTTGTCCCATAACCCCCGCGGCGTCCGTTCGCATAGAATATATGATAGACTAAGAAATAGTCTAACACATGAAAAAGGGAAAAACACCACATATTCACATAACATACAAAATAGGCCTAACTTGCATATGAGAATTTACCACATAACCTGCATAAAATCATCGATCTAAATATAGGCCTAAAAGTATGAACCTACATGTTATGAACAAGATTTTCATCCCAAAACTTACATAGGAAATAACCAAAAACTTGCATAACATGATTCATATTCCAAACTCATATTTTTATATAAACTTGCATATGTGATTTATGCAACATAACAATGGTGTAAATTTACCTCTAAATATACAAACTAGCATGTACAGAATTGGCATGTAACTTATGCATATCATAGCCTAACTTTTGATCTAAAATAGATGTCATAATATTTACTAACTTGCATGTGATTTATGTCTAAATCAACATCTAATCTTGCATACATACATATGATCTATCACATGAATCAACATAACCAAACTAGCATTTAAACAACATGATGATTTGATTACACATAAGCCAATCGTAGAATCACAACATAGATCATAACTTTACAACATAGATGACAACATAAAAACATGTATGATAACATCACAATTTAACAACATAATCATATCATACGGTCAATAATTCACATCATATCCATATAATCCACAATTATATCTAATCTTACTTAATTTAATAATTATCTTGATTAGAGAAATCAAACTTGCCTTTCGTGGTTATAGAATTATGAACAATTGATCAAACTTGATGCAAAATTGTTCTAGCGACGTTAGTTGATTCGTTGTTGAAGCTCTAAGCTTGAATTAGGTTGAATTGATTGGCTGTCTTCCTCTTTAGTTGGCGGCGGCTACACTGAGTTCCATGGCGATGGCATAACGACTTTGGTTCCAATTTTAATTAGGTTTAGGGTTAGCATTAGGATGTATTTATAGGTGTAGGAAGTTATTTAGGACCATTAGATTAACCCTCAACCATGAGAACCAATCAAATGCAAAATCTGCATTTGAGCGAATCGGCCCACGGGTTGACAGCCAAACACCCTGGATTAACCCCTAGTCGACCCAGCGGAGCTTGGGTCGACCTAAAAAATGGGCCAGTTCGGTTATTCCCCCTCCATAATTCGCTGTTTTGAACTTTTTCGCATATTTATTTATTTAATTTTTAATTTATATATATATATATATATCAATATATATATATATATTTCTCTGCGCAACCCATTTCACTTAATTCTTTTCTAAAAATTAAGTATACTTTAATTTGTGAATTTTAATGTTATAAAATTATGGGGTGTTACATTCTCCCCTCCTTAAAGGATTTCGTCCCCGAAATCTCCAAGTCAAGAAGAATGTATATCCTACCATCTAATCGTCCATCTACTCAACCATCAAACACCAGCATCCATTGTCCTTAAAAGACTTCTAATGCTTTAATGTTTATATGCACAGTGTGTGTATATGTCCATATCTAATGCAAAATTAGGCAGTCTACTGATTCAGTCGACCTCCTTAGTGCAATTCATGATAGTGCCATGCGTCCAATATGTATGCAAAAGATTCCTAATGATACATATTAATTCTATATGCGTGCACAACCATCCACCCGAATGCAGCAACCATATGATAATACAACCATTATACATCCATTTTACTAAATACATCCATATATATGCAATATGCAATATGAAGTGACTGAGCCGATCTGGTGCCTAATAGTGTGTGTATATGCATCCACGAGCAACCACTAGCGAACACTTGCATCCACTTGCAACCATCAACCATAACATGTCTCAAACACATGTTTACACTCAATTGTTCCTACCTAAATATATAGTCGAATGATAGAAGCAAGTAAAAACTTTGTGCCCATTAGGCAATATTCGAACTGGAAATCTACGTCACATATATACTGATTAGGAGAAGTACCCCCTAGGCACCAGCCCCGAAGACCGAAATCAACATCAGACTGACACCCAAAGAAATTCTCAACCCAACCAATATATATGTGATTCTAGGAAACTAAGCATGATGGACTCCTAAAACCAACCCATATCCTATAAAACCCAAAAAGTTTAGTCAACCCAACGGACACCCTCAAGCCCCAACATGTATTACTAACAGATGAGTCATACTCCCTATGGGGTTTGCAATAGAAATAGGATTGAGAATAGGACCGAGAGGATATACTTAAAAGATAGCATGCAAGTAAGCTCTACAGGAAAAGAGGAATCAAGGATGTACTCTTAAAAAGAGATTTGATGCGCGTATCTAGTCTTCGATCTTCTGAGTCGCATTTCTTCGAGCTTAACTCCATTGTGCTTTGTCCGTCTTTAACTTCACAATTTCGTAGCTTCTTGATTCTTATTTCCAAATATGAGTTGGAACTCACTTCACTGTTGCCCCTCGTTCCACTTTCACTTATTCTCTTTCTAGTATACTTGGCTTAAACATAACTGCGTACTCATGGTTTCATACAAGCTCCCCAAAATTCACTTGTGAGAATGGAATCTCGATCGAACATGTTCTACCCGATTTATAATTAGGCACATCTTAACTCACATAAACATCAGTTAAGAGAGTAACTCCCTAAGCATCAACCCCAAAGACCGAAATCAACATCAGATTGACACTCGGAGAATTACTCAACCCAACCAATCGTATGTTAGATCATCCTAGAATGATGTGCTTCTTTAAGGTTCGCCTTCCCCAAGCCCTCGCAAAGTCTCCCACTCCCAAAAAGTTAAGTTTTTCCTTCGTCAACCGTGAAGGTAATATCTTTACAAAGTTCTTTATGGACTTTTCCCAAAATAGTATAAACATAGGGTCCTAAATAATCCATTACTTGACCTTTTCTCGATTTTGGTAATCCATCAACAAAATCTATCGAGACACTATCCATGTGAACTCATCGCAACTATCCATCTCCCACGCAAGCCGTCCTATTCGAACTCGATATCCCCCAAGCACAAGCCCCAAAGACCTAAACCAATATCAGACAAGCACCCAAGGAATACCTCCTCCGATTTCAGACAGTCTACGTGAGATGATACTAGCAAAACAAATAATTAGGCACTTAACCGACTCTGGCTGTCCTCGCCAGTCTTACTTCAAAACCATCACTAATCACCTAACTGACTTTGCATTATCCCCTAGGCACACATGAATACCTCGTGCCTCTAGGTAAACCCCGCACTTCATCGAAGACGTCACTATACTCACGGACCACACGAAAAGATTCCAAATCACCGTTGGATACGTTAAGAGATTCTAGACAGCTAAACGTCACTGAACCCCTAGGGTCACAAGAAATATGAGGGTCTTTCCATAATAAATCAATAGTCTAACTACCCTCCTTTCACAATCTAGGATGGCACCCTGCCTGGGTAGCCAATCCACCCCTAGAATCAAACTATAGCCCGTGAAACCAAGGACGAAGGCGTTGCATTCAAATCCAACGTCCAAGATAGACACTCTCAAATCCTGACAAACCATTGAAGGATGAGCCGAACCACCAAAAAGAATTAAGACTGGGATGGGATCCTTAACTAGACTAGTATTTAGATGCAGTGTTTTCAACTAACGAAGCAGATACTAACGAGTATGAAGCGCTAGAATCAAACAAAGTTCGAACAGGATGATAAAGGAAACCAAATTTCTACCTGGACGGTCCTACCCCTATCAGGTATACCAGCCGTGAGGGAATATAACTACCCTCCAGAAGATCCTGTACTTTGCCCTTGCCTCTTTGGACAATCCTAATAAGGTGTCCTATTTCTCCAAAAGGATAACTACTAGCCTTCTTGTTCACATTCCCCATTCGTGACCTTTCACCAAGATGAGGTTTCGTCCTTCATTAACCAACAGCTATTTGAACCTTCCTCCCATCGTCTACCTTAAAGGTATCAACAAGCCCTCCACTTCCTTGAACTAACTTCTAGCCCGACAAACGTATAAGTCCCTTGAAGTGGTTTTTCGTCCTTCGTATGGAAGTCCCTATTTATCTTAGAAAAAGCATCTATACGCGGAGGGGAAATCCAAAAAGAGAAAGAGGAAGAGATTCAAAACGGAGAATCGAAGGAAGGATATATGGCTCTTGGGGATTATGTTCTTAAAATAAACCTTTCCTTCAAAAATACTCTTCTACAAACATATTTTTGAACGTATTCTTTATAAAAATGCTTTTGAAAAATAGTTTTTCAAAATATCTTATCTGTTCTGGTAACATTCAGCTCTAATACCACGTGTAACACCCCATGTCCATTAATGTCACTCACAAAGGGAATGCATTAACTTCTATGGAGCGTTTTAAGTGAATATAGAACAGAAAATCACAACAAGACAGATATGAAATAGTACTTGAAAATTTAAAACTTTATTTGTTGCAACGGAAGGTAAATATGTTTGGATACATCACCAAAACCCAAAGACTAAGTCAAGTACATAATATCCATCCTGACAAAATCAGAATGCATAATATAAAAAGCATAATACCATAAATAGCCATAAAAGAGATATGTTGAGCTTTACTTCAGCAATCCAAATCCAAGTGCTCCCAAAGAGATCCAAATCAAGCTTCCCACCCTAAGAACCTGGGGGGGGGGGGGGGGAAGGAAGAAAAGAGGTGGAAACAAAGGGGGTCAGACATAAAGTCTGGCAAGTCCGATAACTCCAACAATATAATTATCAAAGTAACTAGGATAAGACATAAGCTTGGTAAATAAGGAAATGACTGTGAATTAATGGCAAGACAAAGCAACCAAAAATAATAGGATGAGCAAAGATAATGTTAAAGGCGCTTCCTAATCAATATAGGGTAATTACTATACTCTACCGTACTGTACTGTACTAACACTAACTGCACCCATACTAGTCACTCTAGAAACTTGATCCCTCTTGACTAAATAGAATGATGATAGCTTCGTGTACTACTAGATGTACCCACTATCCCCACTAGATGTACCCCTTCAATGGTAATTCCATGTACTCCTAGTTGATGTCATAGGTGCCGCCTGCTCCTATCTCCACTAGGTGTACCCCTTTAATGATTAATTAATAATGGTAGCTTCGTGTACCCCTAGCTGACAACATAGGTGTCGTCTGCTCCTATCTCCACTAGATGTACCCACTACTCTGCCCCATTCGATCGGCTCTCTAACTCGTAGATACCCGTGTTGGTACCACAGTGGGGTGTATCACTCCCCGAAAGTGGCAACCCAATACAACTTAAGGATGCACGGCTTATACCTACACGATGCAACAACGTCTTACCTACCAGCCCGGGCCCACGCACGCACATGACCCCGTTGGACTTGCGTTGCCACCGCTAACCCATTTTGGCCTCTAACAATCAGGCCCAGTAGGCGTGTCCCGTCCTCGACTTGGGTCAAGCTCACAAAGATACTTAATGGGCTACTGGACTGAAAAGGGCCCCCACCAAGCTTCCCACCTAGGCTTGGTCCCCTCTAATACATCCCACTTAACTCCATGTCCACTTACATGTATAAATTTGGTTAAGTGTTTTCTAATTTAACCTAGTCTCACCCTTTTGTTTAATTAACAGGTTTGTTGGTTAAGTCTGTGGGCCTATATACACAAATATTACCCACCTACCCCAGATTTACTTAACCCTCTCATTGGTTCAGACATATTTAATTTACGGTTAAGTTTATGGGCCTATATGTACTGATATTACCCACCTACCCAAGATTTACTTAACCCACTCATTCCGTATAACCCAGTTCACTTAACCCCCAACTTAAACTTAAGTTCTTACAATCCCTAGGGATCAGATTTGGTTAAGTAGTCCTTTTCATTTACCATGTCCATTTTTAATTAATTAATCAATTAATTAAAACCTTTCCCTTCATAGGTGTCAATACCTATTTTATCCAATAATTTGAATTACATGTCATAATTGTTTAGATTCAAATTACTCCATTTTTCTAATCGTATTTCTCATGACATCCACATGTCACCCACATGTCACCCACTAGATTCCTCATGCCACCCAAGGCACCCAATTAACCCCCTCATGTCCCACTACATATTTACTTTGGTTAAGTGTTACTAGTCGTATTTTCTCATGCCACTCAAGGCACCCACTTAACCCCCATGTCCCACCACATGTTTTACTTTGGTTAAGTGTTTCTTAATTTATTACAATCGTAACCCCTGTAGGACCTCTCACATTAGACTGACATTTGTGGCTGCTGGATTTGCCGGGCGGGTCCGGGCAGTCTTACACCACAAACGAGCCTAACCTCGTGTCCATACAATTGTTACGCATTTAGTTTGGGCCTTTGACCTCTCACATTGGGCTACCATTTGTGGCTGCTGGATTTGCCGGGCGGGTCCGGGCAGTCTTACACCACAAATGAGTCCAACCTCGTGTCTTAGGCAATTAATTATACATAATTAATTTCCCCCAATATTTGAATTACTTTCCCTATTCAAATTACAAATCATTTCCATATTTATTTATGTATAAATATGCCACCTTAATTATGTCCACTATTTATGGTACATAAATTGTACCAATTTACATCTCAAATTAATTTCATGCCTTTTTAGGCATTTGTGCCAATTCTCAATATTTAATATCCCTATTCAAATTCAAATTAATCTATGTCCATAATTAAACTATGTCCATTACTACACATTAATTTTCCAATTAATGCCTTCATTAAATTTTTCGCCTTTTAAGGCAATTCACCTTAATTAATATCTCAAATTCGTTATATGCCTCATTTACATGCCAATTCACATTTATTAACATAATCAATATTTTCATCCCATATTTGGATTAAGTATTCCTAATCAAATATGTTAATAAAATTCCAATTATCTTTATGACCATAATTCACATTAATTATGTCCATATATCACTTTGCCAATTAATATCTCAATTTACATATATGCCTCTTTTAAGGCCATTACATGCCAATTCACATTTATTAACATAATGTAACGACCCAGATTTTTCTGGCCGATTTATTTTGAATATTTAATATTTATTTTAAATATTGAGCTGATAATATAAATCGATTTTTATTGAATTTTCAATATAACTATCGTAATACGAGGATCTTATATATGAATTTTTATTTTGAATTTAAACGATAATAAATATTAATTTATTATCTAAGAATTTGTGGTTTTGAGTTTAAAATATATTAATTTAATATGGTTATTTTATAGTACGTTCGAATTAGATTTTTTTTAATCGTTTCAGTTCAGTTCAAAATAGTGTTATTCCATTTTAAAAACTGATTCCGTTAAGTTCAAACAGCGTATAATCTTGAAAATGACGGTCGTTAAGTTAACATAGGGTTCCATGGTTGAAGTCAAGGGACCGTAAGATATTTTGGTTATTTAATTAAACTAAATAATTAAATCAATTTAATTTAAAAACTACCACCCTAAAACCAAACAAGCCGACCTCTTCTTCCAGCGCAGACCTACCATCTACCTCGAGCTGAAATATTTGCTCCTTCTCTTCAAGACAAAGTAAAACACACCATTTATGGCCATTGTACAACTGTTTTTCCTTCACAACTATATATATAGACAGCCGAGCCTTTGCATTTCCCATCCACTGAAAGCCATTTCCTCTTCCGTCATTTGGAAACCCAAATCCCCAATTTAAAATCAGAAACCACCGCAATAAAAAAAAAAAAAAGGGAAGAAGAGGAAATCGCGAATCACAACCAGAAGTTCATCGAAGCTCGGCGTGCTCGCAAATTCGGGGAACACAGGGCATCGCGATGGATTCGGGTGTTCGAACGAGGAGAGGTTATCGCAATGGATTCGGGTGTTCGAACGAGGAGTTCGATCTTGATGTTTGGGAAAGCGATGGTGTCGGCAGTTCAAGGGAAGTGTTTGAGGTCTTGTTCGGTTAGCTGGATGAAAGGGCATGGCCGCCTCAGAAGATCGACGTAGTGATGCGAGCGATGGAGGTCAGGGTACTGGACTCGAACTAGTTTTTGGGGGATGTCGAACCTGAAATCAGCAAGGGAGAAGAGGCTTGTTCTTTTTCTCCTATTTTTGAAATTTCAGAAAAAGAATTAAGGTAATTTTTTATTTTCATTTTAAATAATATAGGAAATTAATTTATACAATTGGTAATCTATTTAAAGTGAATTTATTTAGATATTAGTTTAGTTATGTTTCTTTTATGAAATCAGTTTGATTTATGTCAAAAATCATAAATAAAAATGGAAAAGAAGAAAAATAATAACAGTTAAAATGTGTTATTTATTTATTCAAGAAAACCTAACATATATATATATATATGTGTGTTTAAAGATACGTAGGTTAGTTTAATTTTAAGTAAGGTTTCAGTTAATAACCACTAAAAAAAGAAGAGGAAAATATAGGAAAGTTTTATTTATTTATTTAATTTATTTAAAATAAATAAATGGTTAATCGGTAAATTTAAATAAAAATTATCGCAGGTGCGAATCCATTCGAGAAGATTAGTAGCCGCTAATTTGAGATATAAACAGGATATTTGACAGCTGCAATTCCGGTGAGTAAATCTCACTCACCTTTAGAATTATTTTATTTCATTAAAAATAATTGTTTGTTGCTTGTGTGAATGATTTCTGATTGCTTTATATATATTAGTTATTTAGGCTATTATATATATATATTGGGTTAGTTGATTGGTTGGATTCCCGCAGTCTCATTAGCGGATGCCCGCGGTTTCATAGCGGATGATTACCCTATACGCCCCACGCTATGATTAGTGGATGACCTTCTATACCGCGATATTCTGCCACGAAGCAGAATGGGTATTATTTATGTGCTAACATCTGTGGATGCAGGAAAACAGGTTGGAGGAATCCAACAGGATTCCTCAAAAATATATTATCTGTTTGTTTATTTGTTTGCATATATATTGTTATATATGATGTGTTAGAAAAATAAACAATTGGTTGCTTTGTGTGTTTTACCACTGGGCTTAAGTAATGATATTTAAAAATATCGTAAAAAGAATATTGGAAATTTAAAAAGGGAAATTCTATTTTTAAATAGAATTTGAATTTTGAATGGGAATAAAAATATAAACTTGTTTTGAAAAATAAAACAAGTAGTTTCTTTATAAGCGAAGTTTATAAATAGTTCTTTTATAACGAAATTTAAAAATAGTTCTTTTATAACGAAGTTATAAATGAAGTGAAAAGAATTATCATTCGATAATTCAGAAATAGAAATACAAGTGTGAAATTAGGATTTGAAATGAAATTTTTAAATATATAAATCAAATGAAATTTGATTATAACATTTGAATAGTAGAATTCAAAGGAGTTTAAATATTTGAATTTTAAAAGGAGATTGAATATTAGAAATTCAAATAGAATTTGAATGGACGAAATTAGAAATGAAAAATAGAATTGGAATTCGGGAGATTAAAATAAAATTTGAATTCAAAAGGAATTCAAATAAAGAAATTCAAATAGAAATTTGAATGTAGAATTTCAAAATAAAATTTGAAATATAGAATTTCAAAGAAGAATTAAAAAGAATTGAAATATGGTATTTCAAGGAAGAAATTCAAATGTGAAATTTAAATAGAGATTTGAAATAGAAATTCAAATTTGAACATAGAATTTGAATAAAGAAATTCAAATAGGGATTTGAATATAGAATTTCGAAATAGAATTTGAAATAAACTTTGAAAATAGGATTTCAAAGTAGAATAGTAAATCCAAAGGGTTTGAAATGGAATTTGAATTCAAAGGAATTCAAATGGGTTCGAATAAAGAAATTCCAAGAGGATTTAAATATAAGATTTCAAATCGAAATTTAAAAGGGAGTTTAAATATTTAGATTCAAATATGATTTTCAAGTATAACCATTCAAAAGGGATTTGATTATAGAATTTAAAGTGGAATTTAATTCAAAGGATTTCAAAGGGAATTAAAAATGGAGTTTGAATATCTAAATTCAAGTATGGATTTCAAATATAGAAATTAAAAAGGAATTGAATTAAAGTGAAAATTAAATAAAGGATTTGAAATAGAATTCGAATGAATGATTTGAAATGGAAGTCGAATAAAGGGTTTCAAATGGGATTGGAATACAGGATTTAAAACTATGGAATTTGAAATGTAAAGATTCAAATGAATTTGAAATATATATGAATATATATATAAAAGTGGAGTTGAATTCATTTTAAAACGAAGTTTAAAGTTTATATTTATAAATACAATTAAAACGAACTCGCCGCAGCGCTGCAGTTCGTAAAATAGCGATTCGAACTTCAATCGAATATACAGAACGCAATTGAAGTCGAAATTCTTTGAAACAAGAAACGTCAGGACCAGTTTGATAATAGTTTTCTAATGAAGGAGAAAAATCTGAATTTCGTCGTATAGATTTTGAGTTATGTCAAAATCAAATTTTCAGAAAAGCAGCGCCAGAATCGTTTTAAAACCATAATGGTTTATTTAATTTTATAAAAGGTTTTTAAGCAAATAAAATCCGAAGCTTCTATTTAGAAAATTTCAGAGTTGAGGTGAAAAATATATGCGAATTCAAGTTGTGTAAATGAATATGATTTTTGAAATAGAAATCAGATTTTTGATTTATTGAATAGAGTTAACTAATTCGAATAGAAATTAGTTAACGAGATTTCGAATGAATATCGAGCTTTAAATAAGTGAATTCGATTTGAAAATTTATATTCGAAATCAAACAGAGAACTAGAATTGAAATTGAAATTCGATTTGGTTATGAACGAGTTAAATATTTTGTTCGAGCATGTTTTGTTCACAAAAAGTGAAATAGGCAAAAGGGCCAATTTAAAGAATAAATGGCGAAACTGAATTCAAACGATTAGATGGTATTGAATTGAATTGAAAACAGGTGAACAGGTGTTAAACAGATATGGGATGGAGTATATGAAGATTTAAATTTATGTGCTCGACAAAAAGGTACATGTTTAATTCATATATGAGGTTTTATGCGCCGTATCGGCTAGCCGTTTGGCTTCTTCTTTTTCTTTTTGAGATTAGAAGATACCGGGATGCTATTTGAAATTTCCCGATGCTCCCGATACAGGGGAGGTTATGGCGAATTTTTCCGGGAATTTAAGGAGATAGAATATTTTTCAGATAATTTGATAGTTAAATCAATGTATCGATAAATGTAGAATTCGATAAGGAAATGGAAAAGTGATTTAATTAATGAAATATTAATTAAAGAGCCCAGTGATTTGTTTGTTATGTTGATTGAACACTTGTTTTTATTCGATAGTTAAATCACAGACTATCGAAGTTTTGACCATCGTTGTCAATATGGAGAGACCGGTTGGATTATTATCCGAAGAACCACTCCGTATCGGCATAAGCGTTGCGAACCAAGTATGCTGAATATATTGAAGACGGAGTAAAGTGCAAGGGCTTTTCTATTTATAGAAATAGTGCCTTCGGTGTCGTTCAATCCCAGAACGAACGTAAATGGACGAATGTCTGACAGAGTATTTCCAATGATCAAATGGGTTGGTCTGTATGAATATATGTGGTTGCAACGGATTTATCCCTTAGCATAACATCCAGAATATTTGTGCAAACTCAACTAGTGATTAACGGATCTGACGATGTGGCATTCAAAGTGATTGTGTTATCGATGAATGGTAAGTATGCGTAGCCTCAGGCCTCAACAACCGGGAAAGGACAAAAATCGGGCAGGCAGCATGGCTATGTGGGTCGCACCCATTAGGATGTATAATCACCTATCTAGAGAAATTCCTTTTGTTTCTAGATCTATCGATTCTGCCCATTCGGGAAACGGTGGTTTGAGTCCAACCGTTGGTGATGTACATTCGATACACTCAAGCGAAATGAGTGGTCGGTCATGTGTGGGCCGGGTTACAAGATGTTCTTGTTGAACCCAGGTGTATTCGCCTCTAGAGATGCACTGTCGGAAGGTGGTCCCATACCTTGTCATGTTGGAAATCCAATCTCCATTAAGCGCCATGCGGTTTTTGATTATATACTATATATGTAGAGCGTGAGATGCAAGCGTTCTACTATTTGGTTATTTACTTGATGTAGACATTATTATAATATCACTGGATTTCGTATCAAAGTGTTTGGGTTATAGTAAGGTAAAAACCGTCCATGTTTATGTGTGGGCTGGTCTTACTATTATCTTTTCTTTTGAAAAGAGTTTTGAAAGTTAAACAAGTGGTTGGAGTTTACTCACACCAGTCCCATGACTGACCCAGAGTTTATTTTGTTTTGTTTTTCCTAAACTCTTGGGTGCCCAAATTTGTACGGGCAGTCAAGTGTTTCAGGCTTTTACAGATACACTTGGAGGAGCTTGAAGCAGGAAGCTTCAACGTTAGTTATTTAGAGTTACTTCCGCTGAGTCAAATGTTATGTGTACTCTGATGATGGTATGTGTATATGTACAAAACAGATTTGTATTTCAAGCTTATGTTATAGAATATATTTTATTCGTTCCGCTGTGAGTTGTGATCTTCGTTTTTCTTCTATTCTAATATTTCTTCCTTTCTATTTCTCATCCTCTAACTTCTTTCTAATAATGAGTCGTATTTCTGTGTTATTTGGGTTGGACGTGTGGTGTATTTAGTCAACTCAGATAGCTCGGATTTGCGGGCCTTTACAGTTGGTATCAGAGCTTAGGTTGAGCGAACACCTAGGCTTGTGTGGCATGTGCTCATTAGAGATAGGGTCAGCAGTGCCCTAGAATGAGTTGAGTGTAGATACGAGAGAACGTATTTGTTAGTTGATATAAAAGTTGTTTTATATTGTGTTGACTAGTCTGTGAGTGGTTTATGAATTCTGGTCGAATCGTGGGACGCCACGAAGTCGATAGGGATTTCTAAACACTTGAACAGAAGATTGAACATGATATTGTTTTCAAGTGGGTGAAATTATTTTACCCAAAATTTTATTTTGATATAGAAAGAATAATTTTCTGAAATTATATGGATGTGTTGATTGTTAGGATTATAATCAATGAGATTATAAAATTGGAATGGTTATTAATAACCCAAATAGAAATTGTATAGGAATTAAATATACAAATGAGATGAATTAGAATTTAATTCAAAACAGAATTTGGAATTTAAATCCTGGGAGGTTTGGAAAGTATTTTTCAAAGTATATTTAAATAATATAGCTTTGTTTTGAAAAGTTTTGAATAAAAATCATTTTTAATGGATTTTGAATGTGGTAAAGCACTGAACTCACTTCAGTAGCTGGAAAATAATTCTGATGATGACTGCAGCTTCATCAGTATTCATTTTCGAGTTCTAAGTGACAAATGGCTACCTTAGAAAATTTTTGATGGAATTTGTTTGAAAGGAAAACAAGTGGTTTGAAAATTCAAATGTTTTGAGTTTTAGATGGACATAAATATAAGTATATATTTATGTATTTCAAAGAATTTGAAATAAAAACCCAGGGATTGAATTCTGGGATTGAAATTTAACTTAAACAAGTTAAATGGGTCGAAGTGAATGAATTAATTTAAATCAATTTGAATTGGTTTAATAGAACATAGAGTGGATATAAATGGATTGATCGTAGATCATTCGAATTTAATGGGTGAAGACCAAAAGTTTTGGTTGGAGTTAAATTATTGAAATATGAGGAGTTGAGTTTCAACATAAGTGAGATGTTGAAAAGAAATGGATTTGTACCCTTTTTCCTATCTTAGCAATTTCGAGGACGAAATTATTTTAAGGGGGGAAGAATGTAACGACCCAGATTTTTCTGGCCGATTTATTTTGAATATTTAATATTTATTTTAAATATTGAGCTGATAATATAAATCGATTTTTATTGAATTTTCAATATAACTATCGTAATACGAGGATCTTATATATGAATTTTTATTTTGAATTTAAACGATAATAAATATTAATTTATTATCTAAGAATTTGTGGTTTTGAGTTTAAAATATATTAATTTAATATGGTTATTTTATAGTACGTTCGAATTAGATTTTTTTTAATCGTTTCAGTTCAGTTCAAAATAGTGTTATTCCATTTTAAAAACTGATTCCGTTAAGTTCAAACAGCGTATAATCTTGAAAATGACGGTCGTTAAGTTAACATAGGGTTCCATGGTTGAAGTCAAGGGACCGTAAGATATTTTGGTTATTTAATTAAACTAAATAATTAAATCAATTTAATTTAAAAACTACCACCCTAAAACCAAACAAGCCGACCTCTTCTTCCAGCGCAGACCTACCATCTACCTCGAGCTGAAATATTTGCTCCTTCTCTTCATGACAAAGTAAAACACACCATTTATGGCCATTGTACAACTGTTTTTCCTTCACAACTATATATATAGACAGCCGAGCCTTTGCATTTCCCATCCACTGAAAGCCATTTCCTCTTCCGTCATTTGGAAACCCAAATCCCCAATTTAAAATCAGAAACCACCGCAATAAAAAAAAAAAAAGGGAAGAAGAGGAAATCGCGAATCACAACCAGAAGTTCATCGAAGCTCGGCGTGCTCGCAAATTCGGGGAACACAGGGCATCGCGATGGATTCGGGTGTTCGAACGAGGAGAGGTTATCGCAATGGATTCGGGTGTTCGAACGAGGAGTTCGATCTTGATGTTTGGGAAAGCGATGGTGTCGGCAGTTCAAGGGAAGTGTTTGAGGTCTTGTTCGGTTAGCTGGATGAAAGGGCATGGCCGCCTCAGAAGATCGACGTAGTGATGCGAGCGATGGAGGTCAGGGTACTGGACTCGAACTAGTTTTTGGGGGATGTCGAACCTGAAATCAGCAAGGGAGAAGAGGCTTGTTCTTTTTCTCCTATTTTTGAAATTTCAGAAAAAGAATTAAGGTAATTTTTTATTTTCATTTTAAATAATATAGGAAATTAATTTATACAATTGGTAATCTATTTAAAGTGAATTTATTTAGATATTAGTTTAGTTATGTTTCTTTTATGAAATCAGTTTGATTTATGTCAAAAATCATAAATAAAAATGGAAAAGAAGAAAAATAATAACAGTTAAAATGTGTTATTTATTTATTCAAGAAAACCTAACATATATATATATATATATGTGTGTTTAAAGATACGTAGGTTAGTTTAATTTTAAGTAAGGTTTCAGTTAATAACCACTAAAAAAAGAAGAGGAAAATATAGGAAAGTTTTATTTATTTATTTAATTTATTTAAAATAAATAAATGGTTAATCGGTAAATTTAAATAAAAATTATCGCAGGTGCGAATCCATTCGAGAAGATTAGTAGCCGCTAATTTGAGATATAAACAGGATATTTGACAGCTGCAATTCCGGTGAGTAAATCTCACTCACCTTTAGAATTATTTTATTTCATTAAAAATAATTGTTTGTTGCTTGTGTGAATGATTTCTGATTGCTTTATATATATTAGTTATTTAGGCTATTATATATATATATTGGGTTAGTTGATTGGTTGGATTCCCGCAGTCTCATTAGCGGATGCCCGCGGTTTCATAGCGGATGATTACCCTATACGCCCCACGCTATGATTAGTGGATGACCTTCTATACCGCGATATTCTGCCACGAAGCAGAATGGGTATTATTTATGTGCTAACATCTGTGGATGCAGGAAAACAGGTTGGAGGAATCCAACAGGATTCCTCAAAAATATATTATCTGTTTGTTTATTTGTTTGCATATATATTGTTATATATGATGTGTTAGAAAAATAAACAATTGGTTGCTTTGTGTGTTTTACCACTGGGCTTAAGTAATGATATTTAAAAATATCGTAAAAAGAATATTGGAAATTTAAAAAGGGAAATTCTATTTTTAAATAGAATTTGAATTTTGAATGGGAATAAAAATATAAACTTGTTTTGAAAAATAAAACAAGTAGTTTCTTTATAAGCGAAGTTTATAAATAGTTCTTTTATAACGAAATTTAAAAATAGTTCTTTTATAACGAAGTTATAAATGAAGTGAAAAGAATTATCATTCGATAATTCAGAAATAGAAATACAAGTGTGAAATTAGGATTTGAAATGAAATTTTTAAATATATAAATCAAATGAAATTTGATTATAACATTTGAATAGTAGAATTCAAAGGAGTTTAAATATTTGAATTTTAAAAGGAGATTGAATATTAGAAATTCAAATAGAATTTGAATGGACGAAATTAGAAATGAAAAATAGAATTGGAATTCGGGAGATTAAAATAAAATTTGAATTCAAAAGGAATTCAAATAAAGAAATTCAAATAGAAATTTGAATGTAGAATTTCAAAATAAAATTTGAAATATAGAATTTCAAAGAAGAATTAAAAAGAATTGAAATATGGTATTTCAAGGAAGAAATTCAAATGTGAAATTTAAATAGAGATTTGAAATAGAAATTCAAATTTGAACATAGAATTTGAATAAAGAAATTCAAATAGGGATTTGAATATAGAATTTCGAAATAGAATTTGAAATAAACTTTGAAAATAGGATTTCAAAGTAGAATAGTAAATCCAAAGGGTTTGAAATGGAATTTGAATTCAAAGGAATTCAAATGGGTTCGAATAAAGAAATTCCAAGAGGATTTAAATATAAGATTTCAAATCGAAATTTAAAAGGGAGTTTAAATATTTAGATTCAAATATGATTTTCAAGTATAACCATTCAAAAGGGATTTGATTATAGAATTTAAAGTGGAATTTAATTCAAAGGATTTCAAAGGGAATTAAAAATGGAGTTTGAATATCTAAATTCAAGTATGGATTTCAAATATAGAAATTAAAAAGGAATTGAATTAAAGTGAAAATTAAATAAAGGATTTGAAATAGAATTCGAATGAATGATTTGAAATGGAAGTCGAATAAAGGGTTTCAAATGGGATTGGAATACAGGATTTAAAACTATGGAATTTGAAATGTAAAGATTCAAATGAATTTGAAATATATATGAATATATATATAAAAGTGGAGTTGAATTCATTTTAAAACGAAGTTTAAAGTTTATATTTATAAATATAATTAAAACGAACTCGCCGCAGCGCTGCAGTTCGTAAAATAGCGATTCGAACTTCAATCGAATATACAGAACGCAATTGAAGTCGAAATTCTTTGAAACAAGAAACGTCAGGACCAGTTTGATAATAGTTTTCTAATGAAGGAGAAAAATCTGAATTTCGTCGTATAGATTTTGAGTTATGTCAAAATCAAATTTTCAGAAAAGCAGCGCCAGAATCGTTTTAAAACCATAATGGTTTATTTAATTTTATAAAAGGTTTTTAAGCAAATAAAATCCGAAGCTTCTATTTAGAAAATTTCAGAGTTGAGGTGAAAAATATATGCGAATTCAAGTTGTGTAAATGAATATGATTTTTGAAATAGAAATCAGATTTTTGATTTATTGAATAGAGTTAACTAATTCGAATAGAAATTAGTTAACGAGATTTCGAATGAATATCGAGCTTTAAATAAGTGAATTCGATTTGAAAATTTATATTCGAAATCAAACAGAGAACTAGAATTGAAATTGAAATTCGATTTGGTTATGAACGAGTTAAATATTTTGTTCGAGCATGTTTTGTTCACAAAAAGTGAAATAGGCAAAAGGGCCAATTTAAAGAATAAATGGCGAAACTGAATTCAAACGATTAGATGGTATTGAATTGAATTGAAAACAGGTGAACAGGTGTTAAACAGATATGGGATGGAGTATATGAAGATTTAAATTTATGTGCTCGACAAAAAGGTACATGTTTAATTCATATATGAGGTTTTATGCGCCGTATCGGCTAGCCGTTTGGCTTCTTCTTTTTCTTTTTGAGATTAGAAGATACCGGGATGCTATTTGAAATTTCCCGATGCTCCCGATACAGGGGAGGTTATGGCGAATTTTTCCGGGAATTTAAGGAGATAGAATATTTTCAGATAATTTGATAGTTAAATCAATGTATCGATAAATGTAGAATTCGATAAGGAAATGGAAAAGTGATTTAATTAATGAAATATTAATTAAAGAGCCCAGTGATTTGTTTGTTATGTTGATTGAACACTTGTTTTTATTCGATAGTTAAATCACAGACTATCGAAGTTTTGACCATCGTTGTCAATATGGAGAGACCGGTTGGATTATTATCCGAAGAACCACTCCGTATCGGCATAAGCGTTGCGAACCAAGTATGCTGAATATATTGAAGACGGAGTAAAGTGCAAGGGCTTTTCTATTTATAGAAATAGTGCCTTCGGTGTCGTTCAATCCCAGAACGAACGTAAATGGACGAATGTCTGACAGAGTATTTCCAATGATCAAATGGGTTGGTCTGTATGAATATATATGGTTGCAACAGATTTATCCCTTAGCATAACATCCAGAATATTTGTGCAAACTCAACTAGTGATTAACGGATCTGACGATGTGGCATTCAAAGTGATTGTGTTATCGATGAATGGTAAGTATGCGTAGCCTCAGGCCTCAACAACCGGGAAAGGACAAAAATCGGGCAGGCAGCATGGCTATGTGGGTCGCACCCATTAGGATGTATAATCACCTATCTAGAGAAATTCCTTTTGTTTCTAGATCTATCGATTCTGCCCATTCGGGAAACGGTGGTTTGAGTCCAACCGTTGGTGATGTACATTCGATACACTCAAGCGAAATGAGTGGTCGGTCATGTGTGGGCCGGGTTACAAGATGTTCTTGTTGAACCCAGGTGTATTCGCCTCTAGAGATGCACTGTCGGAAGGTGGTCCCATACCTTGTCATGTTGGAAATCCAATCTCCATTAAGCGCCATGCGGTTTTTGATTATATACTATATATGTAGAGCGTGAGATGCAAGCGTTCTACTATTTGGTTATTTACTTGATGTAGACATTATTATAATATCACTGGATTTCGTATCAAAGTGTTTGGGTTATAGTAAGGTAAAAACCGTCCATGTTTATGTGTGGGCTGGTCTTACTATTATCTTTTCTTTTGAAAAGAGTTTTGAAAGTTAAACAAGTGGTTGGAGTTTACTCACACCAGTCCCATGACTGACCCAGAGTTTATTTTGTTTTGTTTTTCCTAAACTCTTGGGTGCCCAAATTTGTACGGGCAGTCAAGTGTTTCAGGCTTTTACAGATACACTTGGAGGAGCTTGAAGCAGGAAGCTTCAACGTTAGTTATTTAGAGTTACTTCCGCTGAGTCAAATGTTATGTGTACTCTGATGATGGTATGTGTATATGTACAAAACAGATTTGTATTTCAAGCTTATGTTATAGAATATATTTTATTCGTTCCGCTGTGAGTTGTGATCTTCGTTTTTCTTCTATTCTAATATTTCTTCCTTTCTATTTCTCATCCTCTAACTTCTTTCTAATAATGAGTCGTATTTCTGTGTTATTTGGGTTGGACGTGTGGTGTATTTAGTCAACTCAGATAGCTCGGATTTGCGGGCCTTTACACATAATCAATATTTTTCCCATAACCCCCGCGGCGTCCGTTTGCATAGAATATATGATAGACTAAGAAATAGTCTAACACATGAAAAAGGGAAAAACACCACATATTCACATAACATACAAAATAGGCCTAACTTGCATATGAGAATTTACCACATAACCTGCATAAAATCATCGATCTAAACATAGGCCTAAAAGTATGAACCTACATGTTATGAACAAGATTTTCATCCCAAAACTTACATAGGCAATAACCAAAAACTTGCATAACATGATTCATATTCCAAACTCATATTTTTATATAAACTTGCATATGTGATTTATGCAACATAACAATGGTGTAAATTTACCTTTAAATATACAAACTAGCATGTACAGAATTGACATGTAACTTATGCATATCATAGCCTAACTTTTGATCTAAAATAGATGTCATAATATTTACTAACTTGCATGTGATTTATGTCTAAATCAACATCTAATCTTGCATACATACATATGATCTATCATATGAATCAACATAACCAAACTAGCATTTAAACAACATGATGATTTGATTACACGTAAGCCAATCGTAGAATTACAACATAGATCATAACTTTACAACATAGATGACAACATAAAAACATGTATGATAATATCACAATTTAACAACATAATCATATCATACGGTCAATAATTCACATCATATCCATATAATCCACAATTATATCTATTATTACTTAATTTAATAATTATCTTGATTAGAGAAATCGAACTTGCCTTTCATGGTTAAAGAATTATGAACAATTGATCAAACTTGATGCAAAATTGTTGTAGCGACGTTAGTTGATTCGTTGTTGAAGCTCTAAGCTTGAATTAGGTTGAATTGATTAGTTATCTTCCCCTTTAGTTGGCGGCGGCTACACTGAGTTCCATGGCGACGGCATAACGGCTTTGGTTCCAATTTTAATTAGGTTTAGGGTTAACATTAGGATGTATTTATAGGTGTAGAAAGTTATTTAGGACCATTAGGTTAACCCTTAACCATGAGAACCAATCAAATGCAAAATATGCATTTGAGCGAATCGGCCCACGGGTTGGCAGCCAAACACCCTGGATTAACCCCTAGTCGACCCAGCGAGGCTCGGGTCGACCTCAAAAATGGGCCGGTTCGGTTATTCCCCCTCCCTAATTCGCTGTTTTGAACTTTTTCGCATATTTATTTATTTAATTTTTAATTTATATATATATATATATATATCAATATATATATTTCTCTGCGCAACCCATTTCACTTATTTCTTTTCTAAAAATTAAGTATACTTTAATTTGTGAATTTTAATGTTATAAAATTACGGGGTGTTACACAGGGTAGGGGTAATAGCCAAAGTGGTGAATGTTGGTTGTTTTACTTATACCGTCTCACGTAGATTGTCTGACGTTGAAGGAGATGTTTCTTGGGTGCTTGTCTAATGTTGGTTTAGGCCTTCGGAGCTTGTGCTTGAGGAACGTTGATCTCGATTAGGATGGTTTACATGAGATATAACTAGTTTCTATGATCGCTATTATCTGGTTTCTTCTGATTGCCATGGATATATAGTTGTTGGTTACTTCTGATTGCTATGGATGTGTAGTTATTTCCAAATGCTTTTTTGTAAAGGCTATCACTGTCGGATGTGGGGAAGACGAGGTTGGGTTCTTCTATGGTGTTTTGGTAGATTGGTTTGTTAATCTACCTATTCTCATATACTTTGTTGATGATGTTAGATAGCTGTTTTATCGCTCACTACAACTGTTGTCTGACTCAAGATTTTATGTTTCCTTTTATTACCTTGGGCTATTCATCCGATTTTGGATGGACAGACTAAGTAGCAGGTGACAAGTGATGTCTTAGTGAGACGACATTGCTGAACGAAGATGAGAAGGAGGCTTATGTACTATTGTTGCTACGCATATTATTATGTTCTTCCGCTGTTGCGATTTTTCTGAGTATTGTAGTGAGGCTCTTTGTACAAAGATAACTTGACGTAACCCTAAGATGTTGTGGATATTCCTTGATGATATGGAAGTTTAAATTTTTGTGCAATTATGCTTTACTATTGCCTGTTGTATATGCTCTATTATATATTATCCTTGCGCTGTGAGTTATACGACAGGTTTCACATGTGTTATCTTACCTCGATGATCGTCCATAGCTGCCTGGCACACCTTTCAGCGCATTATTCCTCTTGATTAGTGCAGGAGTTGTGGGCGGTAATCACAGAATTCTTATAGGTTTCTTTTTAACGCTAATAACAGATATCTATGTGATACTATTTTTTAATTATTTGCTGGTATATTTGGTGTGAAAGGAATCAATATGCTTTTCATAATCATAATGGTAATATTAGTAATTTGATTTATAGAATTTCTTTCTTTTGTTGTAATTGGCTTTCAAACCCTTCTTATAAACTTAACAAACTTGTTGATTTTAAAGGTTTTCTTACTTTCATTAGGTCTCATATTTATACTTTCAAATCTAATTGTCTTTTTCACTACCAATGCTTTATCAATGTCCATTGTTCCCAGTTATTGGTACCTAGTTATTGATATCTTATTTACTCTGTTGTTCTCTATCATGCTTTATATATATATATATATATATATATATATATATATATATATATATACACACACACACACACACACGAGTACTTCAGGATGTGAGATGCACGTGCGCATGATGAATTGGTGTTCAAAACAATATTTTACAAAATGACCTTATTTGAATAGAATATTGCATTTTCAGTGTGCATACATGTACAATTAAACCATTTATTAAAACATTAATGAGTTGTTTAAGTTAGTTTAGAAAACAATTAAGCGGATAAAGATAGTAATTAACCATTACACATTATATAGAGAAACGTAATAATTAGCATATGTTTAGTAGTTTGAAATTTACAAAACTTGCATCATCTCTGTTTAAGAAGTAATAAATCAAGATGTTAATATATATGGAATTTTTCTTCTCTTTTTATGTGAAAAGAATGTTATATTTTCTATGTGGGTACAAATAAGCCATTTATCTGTATTTATTATTTGTTATAATAAAAATACGGCATGGTCTGCTAAAAAAGCCAGTTGGATTTATTAAAAAAAAGCCACTTATTAAAACATGAATGAGGTGATTGGGTTATTTTAGAAAATAATTAATTAGATAAAGAGAGTAGTCAACCATTATATCAATTTATAGAGAAATATAACAATTACTAAAATTAGCATTTTCAATATTTTAGAATTTAAAAACTTGCATCGTCTCTATTAAATATAGTTGTTAATATATAAGGAAATTTTCTTTTCAAGTCTGAAGATCATACCTCCAATGCTATTTCCTTCCTTTTTTTTAATGAAAAGAGAAACAATATATAACAAAAGGGAGAAAAACGGAATTTCTTCGATAACTCACAAAAACAGAACAAACAACGCAAGATGTGCCACTGCGTCTAAATGCCAACCCCAAAACCACACACACCAAAAATGCGAGAAAGGACAAACCAAGCAATCCCCAAACAACGAACTCGATCAAATACAGGAAAAACAGACAAAAACCAATGTTATTTCCCTCCTTGTGAACGCTTAATAGTTGTTGAAGCATAAATTACCTAATGTCAGTTTATAAATTGTGAATAATCATTTAACATAATATTGTTATAAAATTTTGTATTATTTAAACGGATGGATTTATTTTTCCCTCATGTATTTTTTTGGTAGATTTCAAGAATAATATGTTGAAAATAATTTGCAAGTACTAAGTACAGTTGTAGTAATGGTTTTTTTTTCTTCTTGTTCCGGACTATAGATCGAGAGTGGTAATTTATTAATGGTGGAGTGAAAGGAGAGCACCCATGTGATAGATAGATAGTAAGATAATTATAGAAATTCCTAAACAAAATGTTATAGTTAGGCCTTCTTTCGTCCAGAAAACCCATGATGAATCCCCATCTCTTTACGGCAATTTAATTATATAACTTCAAAGTGTAATGGCATGGCATGCTTCCTTGCGGGATTGGAATCATTACAGACGAAGGGTGCATATGCCTTGCATCGCAACCCATACCATATAAACATACATTCATGCTACAATTAGGCTATAATGACATTGCTACCAAATAGTGACTAAACATGCGTCTAAAAACAATAATTTCTATCAAATACCAACCGAAGGACTTATCAGTAACTGATATACTATACATGATATATTATAAAATCCATAATGAGTAAAAACTAAAATATAAATATTTTTGCACTGTCCATAAATAGCTTACTAAACAAATAACATCAATTTGCATAGGCATAAGACATTGAACGGCAGTAAATCTGAATAGATTAGCATAGTCTTCAGCGTAGCCATGTTAATTTGAAGTCTAGCAACATTTGTCTCCTTGTTCCATATACATTTGTAAGCATATTTCTTCTCATTATGTCTCTGTAAAGTCTTGTCTCCAAAAAAGAGAAGCAAACAACACCAAATAAGCAAAAGCCAGACAAATCTCCTGCTCTTCTTCAAAAAGAGCAATCGGATAATTTTGCTACAACATCAAAAATTTCAAGAATCCAATTCCTAAATATTAATTAACTAATGAGGCTTTAGTGAAAATGATTGTAAAATATAATTTTAAAAGCAAGGAGTAGATATTTGAATTACAAATACATATTATAATCCACCAAACCCATACAGCTGCCACAAAAGTTATAGCACCACTAAACCATAAATTTGATATTCTCCCTTTTTTGTGGTAGTAATATAACCGTGAAGGTAATATAATGTAAATATCCATTTCAAGCATCTTATAAGAAAATTCAATTGATATTTATATATAGGAATCAACTTTTATATAAGTGGACACGATTTTGAGAAGTAATGACATTATGATTCATGCTATAAAAATATACTAATTAAATTTCAGCTTTGTTACAGTTGCAAGGGCTACGTATAAATGTGTTGCATGGTACTGAAGCAGCAAGAACAAAAGCAAAATGAGCTAAAATATCAGAATTGTATTACTCTATCATGGAACTCATATAATGAAAGCCCTAAATCTGGAATATACATATTACAAAGTTACCATTTTAGATAAATAAAATATGATTCAGTGTTGATATAAAAAAATAGTTTATAAAAACACAGTTTGAGTTTTCAAATGAAATTCTAAAGGGAAAAAGAGACATTTTTTCCTGGAAAATGGCATTTTCCAGATAATTCAAAAAATCACATAGCATCAAATAAATAGATAATAAAATGCTTTAGTATCAAACTTATACACTAAATACAAATTATAGTTCCCGTTGTCTATTTATTTAAGAAAAGCCATTGATAAAATGAACATTACCAATGCGTGAACAAAGGGGTAAATAAATAAACAATAATTTTCTCAAAAACCCAAAAAAAACCAAGCTTGAGCTGATTTCTTGTCAAAAAGAGAAAATGAAATTTTCATAAGTACAAAATTTCTATAGAGCTAACCACTTAATAACCGAAGTAGTCTAGTTGATGGACTTTCTACCAAATATAAAATTTAAAAAACACACATTCTATGAAAAATTAAACCTAACTAAACGGGTGAATCAATGGCAAAATTAGCAAACAATAATTTTGATAAAAAAGACCAACTTTGAAATAATTTATTTTCAGTGAGTGAAGATAAATTTCTCTAAATGAATTAACTATAAAACTTCTGTGTAAAAAAATAAAGTTAACCATATAAAATCCTCAAGTGCACAAACTAACTTTCTTTTTAACATAATATAGAATAGTAGAAACTCATATATTGCGTGTCCATAATAAATTTCAGGAACAATTTATCTTGAATTGTTATATATATCCTTAAATACCAAGTATTAATCTAGTTTGTATATAATTCTTTGCTTGTTAAATACATCTATTTTTAATTGCCTTTCTTAAAGACAATGAGCGTCGATTTCCAAAGATAGACATTACTGTGACTTTATTAGTAAAAGAGAAATAAGTAAATGCTTAAATACCAAAATTTGATTAGATTAATAGCGTGACAAATTTTGCATGACAACGAAATGCTTAAAAAAATAACTTGGGCACAACATGCTTGCTTTTCTTTAGTTATTCTTTTTTTCAACATAAGCAGTGAAGACAACTTGCAAATCCAATATACTCGAGAGTTGCATTTTATTCAATTGTAATACAACGGTAAATTGATGTTTTTAGCTTTGTAATTCTACTTTATACGTCATCAAAAAATTGATCATCACATAAACCATCCATTACGGATAAAGTCTAATGTATAAAAATCTTACTTTTAATAGCATGATACAAACAATCCCCTCAAAACAATTAGAAATAAAACAAAACTCACATTATCAATTGAGGAGAGTGTGAATAGCTTCAAAGAATGAATGGAAGAAGGCAAGCCTTTATTTTCCCAATCCCTTCAATGAAGTTGCACCTCGCAAAAGTCTTCATTCAAGCCTGCAATATGACCAGCACTGCGTTTTATAGACCACATAGGATTGAATTGTAACCGATGACTTTTTTTTTCGAGAATACATAAAATAATATCTTATGGAAAATTTAATATCTGTTTACAAACCAAAATTTTGATTAGTCTAGAGTCATTTTTTCTACAGTTTAGTCAAATTTAGACAGGAACATCTACGCTTGATAGCAATGTCATTCTATTACCATTGACGATGCCATATCAACTAATGCACCTATACTTGATTTTTTAAAACATATGGAAAGCAATAATTTAATATTACAGCTAAAGAAATCATGTAAACTGGAACATTATACATACATACATACATACATACATATATATACATATATATATATATATATATATATATATATATATATATATATATCTTTTAGAACCTGTAGAAAGCAACTGGATCCGACTCTTACTACATCACTGACATATTTAGTAAGCTATTGCTACAAAAAAAACACTTTTAATAAGGACTATTTACCTATATGTTAAAGGTACCTTTTGTCTGTAATAATTTGCATATTGTTACTATGCAATAACAATATCCAACATCTTAAAAAATGTAGTATACATACCTACTTATTTAATTCCTTCATATCTTCGCTCCTGGTATCCACCTATGTCAAAGTCCCCTAAAGGCTCCATAAACCCCAAATCCACTTCCAAACTCTGCAGTTGAAAGAGATGACTTCCAACATTGTCCCTAAATATCACACAAAAATGTAATTATTATTTACTTTACAAAATAAACTTTGGTTATGTCGGTGAACAGCGATTACAATATACAATTCATGCTTCATAGTGGTTACATATATAAGCAATTATGTACCGAATTGACTGATGAATCATTATTAATCATCACTGACCCAAACTCTATTGATTAGTGTGACAGTAACTGGTACGAAATCGATTGCAGTGCCCCTTCGACCTTTGAATATTAAGGCAGAAAAGCAAGGCTAGGATTTATAACACATCGTGGACCATAACAGTGTTTGCATATGTCTATGTCATGTTAGCACCCTTTCTAGCAAATATATGTAGCATTCTGTAGGGTTAACAAACTTAAGAGAATTGTTTCTTTCCAAATGCAGATTTGGGCTTCCAACTTATGTAAACACTGAGCGTAACAACTACATATTTATGGTGTAGTATTCAAACAGTAAAGATTATGAAAAGGTGCTAATTCACTTACTTATCAAATTCACACTAATCTATTTTCTCAACGATCACTCAGGTATGACATGTGAATTACAGTAATGGAATGTACATCATCTTTAACTAAATACGACCGTATGAACAACTTTTAAAAAAAATAATTCAATCAGTTAATGCTAAAATATTTGTGGTTACTCAACAACTATAAATTCACTACGATAGGAAAAGCCTTTTTCCTGTTGTTAAGATTGTAAAACACTCCAAGTAGATTGAAGGTATTGCATGTAGGCCATATGAAAGGCAGTCACATAAAAAGGATGATTTTTCAAACAACAAAGCATGTAAAATAAAATGTAATAGAAAATCATGCGCACCAGCATCAAGTGATAAATTTTAGTTCATTTTTTATGTTCAAATATTATAAACATCTAACTGTATAAAATAAGAATTAACTAAACTTTTAAGACTGGAAGCATGAAATTAGTGAACAAATAGAGCAGTTTAAAGCTATTCAAAAAGGGAAAATAACAGAAAATTTATGAATTCACCTATAAATCTTTGAAATTTAAGATAAAAAGGCAAGACCGGGGATGCACAGCTGAGGTGAAGCAACGAATTTAAGCGATCATGCATTTTGCGAGGAGCAGAGTCGACAATCGTATTGCAGCGGTCGCTTCTCTGCAAGAGATGGCTTTGGGGAATCCCTTCGTTATCCATGTGATTTAACACGAAAATGATATGCGATCAGATGGGGAGAAACAAAGAATGACCTACGGTGGAAATTATCGGCTCCCTTCATTTTTAACCTAATTTGCTTTCTGTATTCTTCCCATTTTCAGAGGATCGTGAGAGTAAAATGGGAACGTGGGGAGAACGTGGTCTCTGGACCGAATTAAGCTCGTGATGGGGTCTTACAAATATGCCCTTATTTTATATTTATCAAAGTAATTTGATCAAGAACACTTTTGGTGTTTTGGTAGATTGGTTGGTTAATCTACCTATTCTCATATACTTTATTGTTGATGTTAGATAGTTGTTTTATCGCTCACTACGACTGTTGTCTGACTCAAGGTTTTATATTTCCTTTTATTACCTTGGGCTATTCATCCGATTTTGGATGGGCAGACTGAGTAGCAGGTGACAAGTGATGTCTTGGTGAGACGACATTGCTGAACGAAGATGAGAAGGAGGCTTATGTACTATTGTTGCTACACATATTATTATGTTCTTCCGCTGTTGCGATTTTTCTGAGTATTGTGGTGAGGCTCTTTGTACAAAGATAACTTGATGTAACCCTAAGATGTTGTGGATATTCCTTGATGATATGGAAGTTTAAATTTTTGTGCAATTATGCTTTACTATTATTGCCTGTTATATATGCTCTATTATATATTATCCTTGCGCTGTGAGTTATACGACAGGTTTCACATGTGTTATCTTACCTCGATGACCGTCCATAGCTGTCTGGCACACCTTTCAGCGCACTATTCCCCTTGATTAGTGCAGGAGTTGTGGGCGGTAATCACAGAATTCTTATAGGTTTCTTTTTAACGCTAATAACAGATATCTATGTGATACTATTTTTTTATTATTTGCTGGTATATTTGGTGTGAAAGGAATCAATATGCTTTTCATAATCATAATGGTAATATTAGTAATTTGATTTATAGAATTTCTTTCTTTTGTTGTAATTGGCTTTCATACCCTTCTTATAAACTTAACAAACTTGTTGATTTTAAAAGTTTTCTTACTTTCATTAGGTCTCATATTTATACTTTCAAATCTAATTGTCTTTTCACTACCAATGCTTTATCAGTGTCCATTGTTCCCAGTAAGTGATACCTAGTTATTGATATCTTATTTACTCTGTTGTTCTCTATCATGCTTTATACATACATACATACATACATACATACATATATATATATATATATATATATATATATCTTTTACAGCTTATCGCAGTTCCGCTTAGACCTCCACTATATCGGGTATAATTTACTTGGAGGATAGTTGCTCAAGGCAGGCCTCAAACTTCTGACCTGTTACCAGGTAGGAGCACGCCTTTCCACTGAGTTACTACCGCATGCAGCTTTTTTTATATACACACACACACATGTATATATATATATATATATATATATATATATATATATATATATATATATATATGTATATCTGATGGTGTATATGATTCCTGGTGGAGTTTTTGATACCTAGTTATTGATATCTTATATACTTTGTTGTTCTCTATTATGCTTTATATATACACACACACACACACACATGTGTGTGTGTGTATATATCTGATGTTGTATGTGATCTCCGGTCTAGTTTTCTGCTTATGCATATGATTGTTTCATCTTCTGTGAGCTTCTCTTTTTGAAGCAACAAGTTTAGGATAGTACTTTTCATTTTTGTGGACTCTAGTTTCAGGATTTTTCTATTATGTATATTTTATTTGGACTCTAGTACTTAGGCCCGGGGGTTTCTTTTTATTTTTTCATTGTAAGTGGTGGGTTTTGATACCTGTCAGGCTTATTGACAGCTCTTTTTACATGTGGAATAAAATTACATGAGTGCTCTCCTCCTTGTATGGATCACTCATTTCTCTCCAAAAAAAAAATTGTTAAACTAAAAAAATTCATTTTTATTTCTTGATTTATCGATCATTGGTGGACAGAATAATTATCTGATATCCGTCCGTATTTGCGGATATAGATATCCGAAAATGTTTTCGGATATGGATACAGATATGGCACTATCCGTATTTGAAAGTTTCCGTTGACAGCCCTAAATGTATGTATGTTATGTCGTGATCACTCATAATTTATAATGTATGAAGCGCCGATGAAATTAATTCATTGAAATATTATAGCAACCCGCAAATCTGAATGATCATAAATTGAGTATATTTCCAATTTAAGTTAAGTTTAAAATAATGAATTGGTAATGTCGAATGTTATATTTAATCAAATTTGTCGAAATAAGAAAATTTCTAAAAATTTGATTTTTGGTCAAATATGATCAAAATTTGAATTTAAATTTTAAAATTTTGAAAATTTTATATTTTATATTTTATATTTTATGATTCAAGATAAAATTTTAAGATGGTCGTAGCTTTTCGTTTCGTTAAAAAATAGAGTTTGCTTCTAATTTGCAAATTATATTTGTGAAAATCCGCAAAAATGACGGTATTAGTGCGCGTGTATTCATGTTACTTCTTTGTCATTTTCTAGATTATTCCCTTGCTTCCTGGGAAAGGTTTGACCACTTCCACATCATGCCTCGTCATAAATTTTATGTTTGAATTTTAAAAGATTTCGAGAGAAATAAATGTACGTATTTCTTCCTTAGATTTCTCATTTTCCTCTACCGAAGTTTTTGTCCATCATTCCTTCTACTTCCTCTGCAAAAACCACTTCTCTATAAATCTAAAAACTATATCCTCTCCATATATCTAAATTCTAAGTTATATTTTTATTTTTCTATTTCTGTTCTTCCTTTCTCTCCATTTCTTTTGCCTTCCTAAATCTCCAAACCTTTGCCCTCTTCTTCCCTCTACCTTGACCGTCACCACCTTGGGTCCCACAATTGTCGGCGCCAACAACTCCAGCCACCGTAGGCTCCCTTTTACCCATTTGCCTTAGTTAAGTCCAAGACCTAAAGCCGAACCCCAAATTTGTGAAGAAACTCTAACCCTAATTCAACAAAACCCTACGCTAGCCGACCACGCCCACCACCTCTGACCACTCAAATCCAACCCGCATCACCTGACCCACGCTCAAACCTTTAACCAAGCCCCTGATGACCTAACCTGAACCCAGACTCCACAAAACCCAAACCCTAATTCTCATTATCCACTTTACTATTTTTTTCAATTTTTCCATATTTTTGCCCCTTTTTTGGCATCATAACTTCCCATTAGAGACCCTAAACTGACTTTTTCTTTATTTTAAATTCAAGAAAATCGAGTTAGCTACAATTTTCGTATTTATCACTTTTTCAAATTTTGTGTTTTACTTTGTGAAAACGAGAATCTTTCATATCAATTTTCGGATTCATATTTTCTGATCTGAAAATGTCATTTACCGTTTCATTCTTATCTCCTTCAAAAATAACTGAAATCTAACTTTTTTTTAAATGGTAGAGAAAAGAATTTGCAAGAATTTTGCTACTGATCACTTTTTCAAGTTCGGTGGTTAACATATTAAAAAATCATTTTTAAAATGACCAAAATTTTGTTCTGTTTTTATAAATTCTATGAAATCTAAACTCATCTTCCCCAGCCAAAAACTCTAGTTCTCTCTTTTTCAAAATTGCCTAACTTAGTGTTGTGTATTATGTAGTGGCATTGTTATCTTCTCTTTGCCACGAAATGTGAGATTTACTTGCTCATGACTGACATTATTGTTAAGTAAATAAACCGCATGTGAAAAGTCATTTGAAATGTTAGGATTGACTAGAAAACACACGATATTATGTTATGATATGTGTTCACTTATGACACACATGAATGTGTTCACATATTTAAAATGTGACACATGAATATTATGCATGTGGTATTATTATGACACATGTTCTTATACATATATGCTATATGAGATAATATGTTATTTATAGTATTGACATATATGATATGATATAAATTTACTATGTGACATGTTCATTATGTTATGTTTTTTTAATGTTCTCACACTTCAAGTTCCCTGTAGAGTAGAAAAAGCACTATGGGTTGAAATGATACATACCCGAATTACTATATCTTTGGATACAGGTTGAAATGATATATATTCAAAAATTTAATTAAACAGCTTGAAATGATACATACTTTATTCACTTGACCATAAGATAGAAAATTATATACGGACACCATTGGTCAATAAAACTATTTTCTGAAATTTTATAAGTATGTATTAATTTTATAATTTAAATTAAATGATTTATTTTAAATTAGCTTGAAATAATTAACTTAAATTTATGAGTTTAAGTTAAAATTGATTTAATGAGAGGATTTAATATGATTTTTAGTTTTAAATTGTTGTTTAGAAATAATTTATAAAGATTAATAAAATTTAATTTAATAATTAATATAATATATAATTAATATGTTATAAAATTAATTTAATATAATAATTTAATTTAAAAAGGTTTTATTTTAATATAAAAGGTTTATTTAATTTGATTTATTTTAAATTTTAATTTAATTTAACAGAATACAAAGATTAATTTAATATAACTTTATTGAATTTAATTTAAAGAAATAATTTAATTTTTTAAATTAACTACATGGAATTTTTTTATTAAATTTGAAGATTTAGTCAATATTGGATTTTATTTGTTAAATTAATAAATTTTGAAATTTAAGAATTTGATTTAAGTGATAAGCATGATACTTAAACTTTGAATATTGTTTTGAATAATACAATAAAACTAAATGAATTTAGAATTTAATTTATAAACAAATTAAAGTAATGGTTTAGAAATTCGGCTCTCTTGTCAATGGCGACTTCCATTTCCCTCTCCTCCCCGTCTTCTTCCTATTTCGCCTTTGATTCTACCTTCCCCCCGCTTCCATCGCGTCCACCCGATCATGATCTACCTCCTTCGGGTAATCATCTATCTGATAATCCCTCATCTGAAATTCCATAATTTGTTTTGAATGATTCCTCAGCTATTCTTGGCAAATCACCATCAGATCCAATCATTGCTGATCTTAGCACATCGCCATCAGGTCCTCCCTTGGTTGTTATGAGAAAATCATCATCAGATCCAGGATTACCTCCTCATGAAAATTGTGTGAATTCTGTTCTATACGTCAGTTCTTCTTCAGTTACTTCTCATTCAATTCCAACCTTTGTTGATCCCTCTCCTCTCACAAAATAATTCATCAAACACCTCTAGTGCCATAAACCCTTAGGTAAATCCTCTTGATCATGATCGTCCTCATGTTAAAAAAGATTTTTCTTCGCTTTTCAAATCCCTTCCACGGAAAGCTGGAAAATTTAAACTAATTCATTTTGATATTCCACGAGATTCAACTCGTAAGAAAATTCCAGTTTATGAAATATTGGAATGATTACTTGGTGGGTTTTTTTCCTAGATGGTACTCTATCTTACATCACTGTTGTCAATTACCTACGTAATCACTGGAAATTGAACGGGGATTTTGAAATCAGATGGATCTAATTTCTTCTTTAAATTTGCAAATGAACAAGACAAGGAAAAGGTTTTACATGCCGATCCCTTATTCATTAGGGGACGAATGTTTATAATAACAAGATGGGACCCCTCCATAGGTAGCTCACAATCTCAGATAAGGAAAGTTCATATCTGGATTCATCTTCACAGAATCCCCCTCTTGTTATGGACTCTTTATGGCATCAACTGGCTTGTGTGCCACTTTGGAAGACTTATTTGTTTTGACGAAAGTACGGAAAGAATGCAGCGCTTTAAATATGCAAAATCACTCGTAGAGATTAACCCGGATTATGAGGTACCTGACAGTATAACTATAGATGATTTAGGAGTAAACTGCCCCTCAGTACAAGTTGTATACGTTGGAGACCGTTGATATGCACCATTTGTAAGGTGTTTGGACATTCCACTTTGGAGTATGAACATAACACAAGTGCTGTAGCAGCAATGGAGTATGATCATCAATTTGAGAATAGGGAGAAAGCGCAGGCAAGGGAAGGTATAAATGTGAAGAGAGAATGGAAATTTGATAAAAAGTCAAGTAAGCAAGAAGAATGGAAAGAAGTGATTAATAAAAAGAAACAGATTTGGGTCAAGAAAGTTAATGCACAACATGAGCAGAACGAAGGTGATCAAAAGCAAAGTACACACCCGTCTGATGCTAATATTCAATCTGGTGAGGTAGTCGCAAACAAACAATAGTCTATAAATGAAAAACAATTGATAGTAGTGGTAAGATTCATGTTCAAACTGATAAATCTGACGATGAAATTCAATCAGTTGGAAAGAAGTCTTCATGCAAGGGAAGTATAAATGCAAATTTGAGAAAAGGCAAGCAAGTGGTAGTGAATTATGAGCTTGATAATGGTGAACTCCTAATTCATAATACTTTCTCAGTATTGGATGACTTGTCAACAGTGGATACTTTTAATGAATTTCCTAAATCGTTACTTGCTTTTATTGTTAATGGTGAGACAAAGTACATTCACCTCAATCTTTACTGGCCTCTACTGTTGACGTTGAGAGATCTGCAAAGGCTCAACGTAATCCTGTTGACATTGTGAATTCTATAAAGTCACATTCTCCACATTCAAACTCTTCACGTAATCCTGTTGATACCATTTTCTCTTTTGACGTTCCTTCAAACTCTAAGTTTAGTTTCAAACTCAACTCTCCTTACTCTCATCTTTCCTTACCACCCTCATATTATCCTCCCCTCTCCAGTGGCATCCCTCCTCTTAAATCTCAGACGAAGTATCAACACCACTTGGTAGTAAAAAGAAAAAGAAAGGACGGAAAAAGAAGGTTCAAACTCTAGTTTCAAGTAGTGTTGATGATTTAAATATTGGGAAGGAGTTTTCGCCTAGAGAAACAATGCCACAATCTACACAGAAAATTCCATCTAAAAGGCATACGAGGAAGCACCCCACTCCACTTGTAGATCCTATATCACAATGGTAATGCCCAGAATTGCTTTTTGGAATGTACGAGGTTTGCATTTAACCTCAAAGCAAAGCGATATTAAATCATTTATTAGTGAAAATGACATGAAAATTATATGCATCTCTGAAACAAAACTGGACTATGATTTATCTTTGAGAGCTGCTGTTTTTATTTTTCTAGGCTGGAATTATGATCATAACCTCTTGGATTTTAGCTTTGGCAAACCGTTAACTTTATGGAATCCAAACTTTTTCCACTTACTCAAAATTACCTCCACTGACCAATTCATTCACTACAAATGTCAACTCTTACATACAAAGGAATTCTTTTATCTCACATCTGTTTATGCCCATAACTCGATTTCTCAAAGACAGATTTTCCTTGATTTCCATCCATCTTTGCAAACTACTCCTGACCTTTGGATTCTTGGAGGTGATTTCAATTGCATGTTCCCCTCTTCCCAGAAATCTGGTGGATGTTCTCTCTCTGTTAAGGACGTTGCACCCCTTAGCCAAGCTTTAACTCAGTCCTGTTTATCTCCTGTTAGTAGTTATGGTTTTGAATTTACCTGGTCGAATAGGAGCAAAACTGGTAATCCTACTCGATGTAAACTTGACCATATATTTGCCAACATTCACTTCTTTCACCATTGGCCTAATTAATTCTATCGAACTCTTAATTCTTCCCTTTCGGATCATTGTCCTTTGATTTTCAATTGGGGAATGGATCAAGCAATTGGCAAGGGTAACTCCTCATTTTTTTTTTAATTTTTGGACTAAATCAGTGGATTTTCCTTCTATTTTAGTGCAGGCATGTCACAAAAATTCTCTAGAAATCCTTTGCAGAAGTTCCTTTGTAAATTCAGACATCTCAAATTCATTTTGAATGATTGGGCTTCTGCAAACTTTGGGAATGATTCCAAACAATCAAGTTTGATACGACAAGAATTAGCTAACATTCAGGAGCAACTGAACAATCAACCGTATAACTTGAATTTGCAACATGATGAAGGTGTACTTCAGCAGAAATTGAGAGAGGCTTTAGATATGGAATTGCAAGCATCACGACAAAGATCTTATTTAAAAAAAAAGAAGTTGATCGGAACACTAAATACTTTCACAATTCTATTAAAATCAGGAGGGCGTTGGATTCTATACACATGGTGAAGGATGTGAATGGAGTTATTCAAGAATCGCAGGAGAATATTAACAATGCTTTCATGGATTACTTTAAGTCTATTCTTGCTTTTCCAGTATCAACAAGATTTAATGTGCAATCACTTTTTAATGTTAGCATGCCATCTCTCACCGTTGATCAGTCTGCTAGTATTATTTGAGAAATATCCACTGACGAGATAAAGGAAGCAGTGTTTAGTCTTGACGCTAATAGTTGTGGTGGACCAGACAGTTTCAATGCATTCTTTATTCAGCATTGTTGGTCAACAGTAAGTGATGATATCATAGGTGCAATCAAAACTTACTTCATGCACAATTATTTACCTACCAGTTTTTCTTCTATAGCCATTGCATTGATTCCTAAGATTGGAATACCAATTTCAGTTGCTGATTTTAGACCTATATCTTGCTGTAACATCTTCTATAAAATCATTTCCAAGATATTAGCCACTAGACTACAAGATGTACTGCCAAGTATCATTTCTAAAAATCAATCAGCGTATATTAAAGGGAGAAGCATTAGCGATAATATCTTGATAACGCAAGAGCTCTTGTATGGTTATAACAGAAAAAAAAACATTTCTCCTAGATGTATGCTCAAGCTTGGTATTAAGAAGGCTTTTTATTCGGTTCCATGGCATTCAATTTTGGCAATCATGTCATGTATGAATTTTCCGCTACCTTTTCTTGCATGGATACATACATGTATTACTTCTCCTTATTAACTCGGTTTCAAGAAATGGTAGTCTTCATGGATACTTTAGGGGTACAAGAGGAGTAAGACAAGGAGATCCCATCTCACCTTATCTTTTCATCATTACTATTGAGTTGTTTAATTCTCTGATTACTGAGCAAGTCTGCAATGGTTCACTAGATTTACATCCGAAGTGCAAGTACCCTCTTATCGTGCACCTTTTATTTGCTGACGACTTGATTATTTTTTACTAAACCTTATTTGCATAATCTCCATTGCATTTTCAATACTCTAGGCTGCTTTTACAGCATTACAGGTCTGCAAATCGACATCAGTAAATCGCATATCCTTCTTGCTGGTTTGAACATCATTAACTGCTCTGGACTAGCATAAATGCCAATAAATGCTTTTTACCTTGGATTACCTCTAATTTGCTCAAGAATCTCTAAGCAGCAGTGACTTCCTTTATATGAAAAGATCATCAACAAGCTCCAGCAATGGAAAAATTGCAAGTTATCACAAGCTAGAAGGTCAACTATCATTCAATCTATTGTTGCTTCCATGACAACATATTGGATGAGACATTATATTCTCCTTACAAAGTTGATTGATATGATTACTAGTGCAATGGACTAGTTTTTATGGCATGGAGACCCATACTCTAAAAAGTTGATACCCTTTGCTTTTCACAAGCTTTATGACAGTAAGAAGTATGGTGGTCTTGGAATAACAAATCTCTACAAGTGGAATCAAGCAGCTATATCAAGTTATGTTGAGAAATTATTTGCTACCAACAAAAGCTTATGGGCTGCATGGGTACAAGCTAATTTAATTGGCACAAAGAACTTTTGGACTATGGCTATTCCTCAAGCATGCAGTTGGAGGACCATTCTGAAGTCACGTGGTATGTTCAAACAGTATATTCAATGTAATTATAGAATCATACCAAACTTATCTTCTTGGCATAGCCCGTGGGCTGGACCTGGACTAATTCTAAGTGAAATTGTTGATCCAAATGTGATGCATAATTCGGGTATACCTCATTTTGCGGTTGTAAATGAGTATATTCAGGATGGTATGATTAATCTGCCATATAGAAGTTCGACAAGCTTAAGGGAACTTTGGTCTTAGGTTGCTCTCCATTTTAATAATCTCAGTGACGACGAACTTCTTTGGGTGGGTAAGCTGCATTCTATTAAAGTGGTATACAATATGATGTGTTCTTCCAGGAATGAATTCTCATGGTATGCAAGGATTTGGAACTTTAGAAGTTCGGCTAAAGATAATTTACTTTTTTGGAAGGTTATGGCCAATGCCATCAATACCGAAAACAAGTTTTTTTCTTTTGGCATTGTGCAAGATGAAGAGTGTGTGCTTTGTCATGGTGCGGCTGAATGGAATGTACACATTTTCTTTGAATGCTCTTATGTGCATCGTATTTGGAAGAGACTACTAGCAATTGGGGGATTTCATAAACCATCCACATCAAGTCAAATTGAATTGTATAATATCTTTAAGGCGACTAGATGGCGAAATAAGAAGACATGTGTATTGTTGCAATTGCTAAAGAAATTTATTGCCGGAGTTTGGAGGGAAAGAAACAGTAGGATTTTTGGCATTGGATATAACACAGCTGATCAGTTATGCATTATCATTCATAATAGTATGCTTAAAAAGATTAACATGTAAATGCAAATTTTGCTTTATTCTGCTTGCATGCAAACAGACAAATGTAATTTTCTGTGTGTAAATAATAAAGTTCCACTTGCCTTTCGGAAGTAATGGTTTAGAAAAATTGGTTTGGCGATTTTAGTCACGGCGTTCGGTTAAAAGCGATTGGCGATTTTTACATCTGCTCGCATGTTTTTCTCACCGTTAACATCCTCTGTCTCTCTCCAACCCTTCCTCCGTCCAGATCCACGTTTTTTCCCTCATCTCCGATCTCAACTTCCGCCTGATTCCTGTCAACAGCGCCTATGTCTATGGTGAGAAAATGAGGTGGCAAATCACCTTATGCTGGTGTTGAATCTCTCCATGCTTCAGCTACCAGATCTGGCCTTCCATTCACGAGCCTCAACTTAGCGGATGCTAGTTTGAACCAGCTTGAAAAGTCCTATGTTGAAGCATTTGCTTCTTCCAATAAGTTTGATGCTCTGTTGGCTTTTGACAATATTGTAATGTCTCTGCTGGATTTGGCACTAGATGCTTCTGTTTTGCTAGCAAATAGTTCTGCTACTGAGGGTTTTGGTAAGATAGCTTTGTTACCCCCTTTTAGATTCAAATGTTGACAATCAATGGACTATCATCTCTGTTGAAGTGGGGCAAACCTCTTTGATTGATAATAGTGGTACTTGTCTAGGTGATTTTGGGGTTTGCACTTTGAATGATAATAATGGTGCTTGTGTTAGTGATTTAGGTAATGCCTCAACAGTTCAAAATGGTGTGGTTTTGAATTCAAGTGGTAGGGATATGGGTCATGTTGGGGCCGCTCCTGCTCCTCTAGTAACTTATGCTTCTCTATTAAGCAAATCCCCAAAGAATGCTAGTCCGTATGAGCCCCCAGATTTTGTAATCTCTTGCAAGGATGGAATAGTGGATCCCCCTCGAAGATGTTTAGTGTTGTAGCAAAGTTTTAGGAAAATTATTTGGTTGGTTTTTTCTTGGATGAAAATCCCCCATATTCAATTGTCAAAGAGAAATGTGGTATGGCATGGCAAATCAGGGGAGGTCTTTGTGTTCACATGGACAGGTCTTTGACTTCTTCAGGGTCTCCAATATGGAGGAACACCTTCGTTTTCTCAGTGCTGATCCAATTTTATTGAGGGTAAACCATTTATTGTCACCACTTGGAGCTCATTCATTGATCGAGCTAGAGATCAGGTCGTATCGATTTCAGTTTGAGCTTTTTTCTCTCATATCCCTTCAGTGTTGCAATCTCTTACTGGTCTGAATTAGCTAGCTAATAATGCTGGAAAGCTGAAATGCTTTGATAACACCACTATTGCGAGGGAAAACTTTTTTTATGCGAAATCTCCTGGGTAAATATCGCCTTCTAAGCCTCTTCCGGATAAGATTAAAGTTAGAATTGTTGATGGTTACGTGGTAGAAGTGGTGGTACGTTATGGATGGAAACCAGATATATGTATGTCTTGTCATTCCTTTGGAAATTTTGTAGATGTTTGTTCTTGTCAGTCTGGTGGTTTTCACTTGGCCCATGTGCCGCTTGTTGATCAGATTCCGTTCCCTAGACCTATAGAGTTAAAGTGGGTCCCTAAGGTAATTCCTCCTCCGATTGCACCTCCTCTGGATCCCGATCCTATCCCCAAACAGATTGATGGTGTTGATGGGTTTTCTTGGTCAGTAGAGGAACAAACTCGGGTGCATGTTTCATCTGGTATGCGCTATGTTCCTATGAATGTCAAATTTTATAAATTTATAAGTGATATTGAGGGGGACAATAGGAAATTGCAATACCATATTGAGGGTGATAGTATCGAGCTCATTACTAAAGGTGAAATTTGGGATATTAATAAGTCAGAATTTTATGAAACTACTTGGGATAAAGATCTTATCTTCCGCTACACTAATCCATGTTACGTGCCAAAACTTGCTCGGGCATTCTTAAGCTATACCCGTATTGTTGGTCCAGGCAATGATACATGTAGATCTGCCTCTTCGGATGGGGACTAGTTGTTAGCTTTATTTAGTACTGGAAGTACCTTGCTTCCCTCCTGTTTTGTATTGTATAGTGTTCTGGCATTTCAAATCAGATTAGATATTCTGTACATGTGCAGAACGTTTATTTTTCTTCATCATTTTTCTAATAAAGGTGGCACGACCCACTTTAAAAAATCGGCTTACCTTGCCAAAAAAAAGTAATGGTTTAGAATTGTAATTCTTGTTGTAAACTAATAAATGAGAGATTTGTATCAGTTAAATTTAAGTTGATTTGATTGGGAATTTGAAATTTGAAATGAATGAGAGTCGAATTTTGAAATACTTATATTTCATTTGGATTGGATTATTATTATTTATATCAAACTATTTTACTTGAATTAATTTTCCTTTACTATTTATTTTCATAACTATTTTATAACTATTTAATTTAAAACATTTTATCTATAAAAAATTATAACTATTTGAATCAAACTATTTTATTTTAACTACTATAAATTTTATAACTATTTTTAATAGACTACTTTGTATTTTAAACATATTATTTTTTATAATCATTTATAATAAATCTATTTTATACTGGATTAAACTTTTTTATATATCTTAACTATTTTAAATTAATCTAGTATATAAATATATATTTACTATTTTTAAATAATAAAAGTCTTTTTCCAATCCGAGCAATTAAGTCCAAAATGATTTAAGATAAAGATTTTGATCAATAATGATATTTGTGAAATAGCAATCTGAAATCAGAAATTGAATTTGATAATGAACCGTTAGTTAATATGTGATTTGAAAATCAAAACTGAATTTAATACTTAATTATTTTGAGTAAATGATTATAAAAATCAATACTTGAAGTTAGTTGATTTATGACATTTGAATATGATTTTAAATATAAATGACCACTGTGTGAAATAACTTTTGGTTGTTATAGAGACCAAGACTGGATATTGGAATAATCATTGTTAATATCAGGGACAACTTTAACAATTATGCATGTGATGGAGAATTCAGAGCAAAGTAGGATGGATTGGTGAACGTTACTGGAATGAAGTACAATAATGATTATGGACATCCGTGATATCCAAGTCATAATTCAAATGACTATAACATGATTCATACCAAGGCCAAGTAAGGTCGATCCTCTAATCTAACATACTTTTTCGTTACCATACCTCTTACTTTATGATCAATTGGGGTCCTTTTGATTACGAGGGTGTTGTCTCGAGATAGGTGGCAGTTGCGGCTGTGCGTTAACACCTGTTTGGGAAGGCAATTAGTAGAATCCTACCCTAGGCATTGCCAGATGTGCCGTATCACATTTATCTTGATCGAGCCCCATACGATTTTGATTTGATGTTATTTTCCATGGAGTGCCTTTTGATAACACCATTGTAGTGGAATTTTGTACTAGATACACTATAGTGCTTTTAAAAATGTGTTAAGGGTTGTAACGACCCGGAATTTTGGGGCTAATTTAAAATTATTATTTTAGAAAATTTAAGGGAATTTTAATATTTAAAATAATTTACTTTAAATAATAAATTTACTTTAAATAATAACGACTGAAAATTTACTTTAAAATGAATAAATTTAGTTTAATTATAAAAGGAGTTTAAAACAGTGCTGCAGTTTGAAAATTTGAATTTGGACTTTGACGGACTGTACAGAATTCATTCTAAATCAGAATTAAGCGAAACAAGAAATATTTAAATTTGTTTAATCATATCTTTCTAACGAATCTTAAAAATTGAAATTCGTTTTATAAATCAAAAGTTATGTCCAGTTTAAAATTTAGAAAAGTCGCTGTAGAATTTATATATATATATTAATATAATGTTTAGCCCTTAAAAATAGCCATTTTGCAAACGACCTCGTTTTTCGACGAAACCACTTTTGTTGGAGCTGGAATGTCAAATTATTGCTAAGTTTCAATTTTCATAATTTTTCGAATTAATATGTGAGCGTGGCAGAAGAAAACGTGTTTTGTCAGTTTCGGTCAAATTTAATCGACTTGAAAATGGTCATTTTTCAAACGGTCTCAGAATTCAACAAAATTAGTCTCGTTAGGACCGTATCGTCAAAACATAACTAGAAATAATTTTTCTGTAATTTTTAGAGTCCGTATGTGGCCCCGGTGATTTAAAATGTACGTTTGAATTTAATAATTAAATGATTTATAATTCAACTTAAAGAAAAACATATCGTAACAGCCGAACTGGGTTACGAAACATATTCCATTGTGTCCGGGACGGGGTTATTAGCTAGGGGTGACATTCGTTGGGTTTGATTCGGTGTTGGTATCAACGAACAACCCTTTTCTTGAATTAAAATAAATAAATAATATAAAATACTAGTATAAATACCATGAGAAATACGGTTAAAATACTCTAAACCTATTTCTCCCGTACACAATTCTGCAGCCGCTGTTTTCTCCTTCTTCGATGGCCGATACACTCCCATGTTCTTCCCCCAAAATCTCCTCATCCACTTGCTAAAACCCATCCACCCTTTTGACAATTTCATAGAAGATCGAAACACCTTCACATCCATACGTTTTTCAACCCTTGCCGCTGCCTGAATCGACCGCACCATCGACGAGAAGACCCGTCGTTCGAGCTGTCGCGCCGCCTGAATCCGGCGATCGTGTTCACCGTGGTAGGGCCACCTACGTGCGTGGCTCGAGCCTCTCCGACCCTACACCATCCGATCTTTGTATCGACCCCTGTAGCAGTCGCAAAACCCAACCCTAGTACTGAATCAAAACGAGAAACTCTCGGCCTTTGTCTGTAAGGGGGAAGAAAGGATTATAAAGGAATTAGTTAAGTAAATTTTAATTAATTAATTTAATTATAAATTTAAATTGTTCAAAGGTTAAAACGTTGATAACTTTTTCATACAGCGACGAAAATACGAACCGTTAGATGCGTTGAACTCGTATCTGCAAATACTGTGCTATGGAAAAGACTAGAACTGCAATTGTAACAACCCGCAAAAATCAGGACCAATTTAAAAATTTTATTTTAGAAAATTTTAATGAATTTTGACAATATAAAATAATTTATTTAAATAATAATGATCACAAATTTGATTCAAATCGAAGTTAGAATGAATGATTTAATTTTTATTATAAAAAGAGTTAGAAATAACGCGGTAGTTTGAAAGGTCAAACTTGAACTTTGACTGACCGTACAGGATGCAAAATTTAACGGATTTTAGTGAAACCAAAAATATTAGAATCTATTTAAATTTATCTTTCCAACGAATCCGAAAAATCTAAATTTCATAACGGGAATCAAAAGTTATGTCAAAATTAAAATCTAGAATGGTCGCTATGAAATTTATAAGGGCCAAAATGCTACATTTTGCAGAATAAGGAATTAGGACCCGAAACCATCTCCATTGGTTTTAGAATGTTGTTTACATATAAAAATGACTATAAGAACTTATATTTTTGAGTTTCGGAAAAATTCCACTATTTTGGTATTTTTAAAATATTAAAATATACACCTAAAAAATAGAATTTTTGCAAACGAACTCCGAATTCGACGAAACTAGTTTCTATGGATTCGGAATATTAAATTAAGGTAAAATTCTAAAATTTATAATTTTTGGAATTATTTTGTGGCCTGTATAATTTTTACAGTGGAAATACAGCCTATTTTCAGACTTCGGAAATTTATAATAAATTCATACGGAATCGGAAAATTACGAAATCAGGTTCGTTGGGTTCGTAATGACCTGAAATAATTATGTTTAAAATTTTATTAATTTTGAAATCAGCATGTATTTATAAGAATTTTTGAACTGAAGAAAACAGTTGAAAATTGAGTAATTGGGCACATAATGATATTTGGGCCCAAACCAAAATTAAATCCATGGTATATATTATCTTTTTTCTGAGTTTTAGGGCTGAAATTCGAAATGCACAGCAGCCACTCTCTTTTCCATCATTTTTTCTCAATTTCCATGGCGGCTCCCTCTTCCTCTAAAATTCATAAAAAAATAAAATCTCTTCAAACCATAGCAAATTATATGTTTTCTCGAAGGTCTCGACGATACGAAGCTAATGGTGTAGTCGGTTTTGTCAAACAGCGCTCGGATTCGCCGGAATCTCGTCTTAAAGCTCGCTGTTTTCGAAATTCAGAAACTCAAAACGTAAATCAAGAAATTCCCGTGAATCGAGGAAGAATTAGACGAAGTCACGAACACGGAAGTTCTTCGTCTACGCAAGACGAAGATGCTCAGAAAATTTCAGGCAGTTTGGAGGTGTGAGGCGGCCTGTGGGACCCGCGAGGCGAAATCCTTTCTAGGCGATTTCCCGATGATCGGAGAAGCTTTAGGGGCGGCTCTTTCTGGTGGTGGTGCGTCTCGCCAAGACGAAGACATTGGCGGTAGTCCCGTGGCGTCAGGTGGCCCAAGGCAGCGGCAAAGTGCGGTCAAAGTTCGGCGGTGAACAGTGTTTTTCGGTCAATGGGCTGAGGGTATTTTCTATTTTATTTTTAAATTATTTAATTAATTTCCAGAACTTTAAAATTGCATAACTCACTCATACGAAGTCGAAAATCGACGATTTCAGGTGCGTTGGGATCGTGGCGACGAGATGGACGCGTGGACACTAATTTTGTCCAATTCTGAGACAGTGAAATTTTTAGGTATTTTTCACGAATATTAATTAATTATTTAATTATGTCCAACTTTAATAAATCATAACTCTCTCGTACGAGGTCCGATTGACGAACCGTAAATTGCGTTGGACTCGTCTTTCCGAGCTCTTCGCGATGGCGCAGACCAGAGCTGAATCCGAGACAGTCAAATTTTCAGCAAAAAATCAATGTGAGATTCTATTTTATAATTTATTAAATTTAAATTATTTTTCTTGTGGTTTTGATGTTTGTATGTACATGATTGTGGATTGATGATGTATGATGTCTGTTTGAGAATTGGTGATAGTTGTTTGGGTTATTATGGACAAATTGTTGTTGCATACACTGTTGATGAAATTTGTTGAATCAATAGAAACGATGTACATGATGTAAATGATAAATTCATTTTTATTTATTTATTTATTTAAAATGTATGGAAATTTATATTTAAATAAAAGTTACAATTTTCATTGTTGTTCAGAAAAAATGAAACTTTGTTTATGTTTACAAAGATTATAACTTTGAATGAGATTAAGAAGATTACAACTTTGTTTTTGTTCTAAAAAAAAAAATTACAACTTTGTTTGCGTTTTTTTTTATATATAAAATTGAAACTTTATTTTGTTTTTGAAAAGAACAAACTTTATTTTGTTTATGAAAAAGAACAAAACTTTGTTTTGTTTATTGAATAAAAGTTCAAACCTTATTTTATTTTGTTTAAAAAGAACAAAACTTTGTTTTGTTGGTAAAGATTTAAAACCTTGTTTTTGCTTATAAAAGACTGAAATTTTGTTTTGTTTATAAAGATTAAAACTTTGTTTTGGTTATAAAAATTTCATCTTTATTTTGAGACGATTATAATAAATAAAGTTTTGATCTTTATTTTAGAATAATTAAAATTTTGACTTTTAATAAAAGATTTTATTTTTATTTTAAGTTAGATAAAGGAATATATTTTATGGTGAATTTGTGTCATTAAATCAAATGAAATAAAAAGGGCAATACCCAATATGTGAACATTGTTAAATTGTGCAAGTTGTCTATGTTCCATTTATGCACCTGTATACACTGCCATTTACAAGCGACCCTGGCTTGTTTATGTGAGTGAACGATCAATTTTTACACATCGTCCAGAAGCACAGTTTATTTTAAATATGTGAATTGTGTTGGCTGAAACCCCACACGGGTCAAGGGTTGACTTTTGAATACACGTCACCCTTGGAATAATTAGAAATGCACTTTGGATGGATGTTCTGAAATTGTTATGTAATTAATGTTTGATTTTACGTATAATTAAATTATATGGAAATGGTGGGTCTCATTCCAATTTTGAGTAAAGTAATAAATATGCAAACTAACGAAATAAATTGGAAGTTGAAGTATTTAGATGATTTAATTTTCCATTTAAAAAGGAAATAATAAAGAAGCTTTTGAATTGACAATATTTCCTTCGAATGAAGGAAATAAATGCCCATTTATTATTCAATTAATGATATTAATTGACGCTTGAATTAAGTAGATAAAAACCTTTAACATTTGGAAGGTTATAAACAAATTATTGGAATTAGTAAATCACGTTCCAATTATATTAAGAAGATTATAAATTGAAAAGATTACTTTTATGTTAACATTAAAAATGGAAGATGAATTTCAAAATTTGAAATGTTTTTAAATTGATTTCATTTTAATATTGAAATGGTAGGTTTTAATATCACAAATTAAAACCGTTTTTTTATAATTATTATTATTATAATATCATAATAATATGGAAAGTTAATATGTATTGAAATGGAATAATAAAGCTTTATATGAAAGAATATTTCAAGTAAGGAATGATATTAAGTAGTAGGATATTTTAAAATATAAAATATTTTAAAATAATATTCTTGGATAATATTCATAAATAAATTTTTTTTAATTGTACCTGGACACGAGGTTAGGTCACATTTATGGTAGAAGTCTGCCCGGAACCAACCGGCATATCCAGCAGCCATAAATGTTGGGCCTAATGTGAGAGGTCCAAGTGCGCAAATACGAATTGGGTCAAGACACGAGGTTAAGCCCAACCTGTGGTAGAAGTCTGCCTGGAACCAACCGGCATATCCAGCATCCACAAGTTGTAGGCCTAATGTGAGAGGTCTGGCCCGCTATTAAATAATAAAATGTAAAGATAAACATAATAAATGGATAAGGAAAATGAATTGGGCTATTCGGTCCATTTTAAAATAGTAACTCCATTTTAACTCGTATAAATTATGTTATACATTTTATAAAGGAAATCGAACATGATTAATATTTTATTTAAGATTAAATGAAATACTCTGAAATAAATGATGTCTAATTATATATATTAAATGGGAAATTTATGAAATTTAAATTTGGGTTTATCGTGAATTATGTTTTAAATAACATTTATTCTTTAACCCGAATTTATGATAGAATTAATTCCCTAGAAATTGAATAATCATTTAGTAATGACTTTGGAAGATTAAAACTAAATAAGATTTTAATTAAATCTTTAATTTGATTGAAAGGGAATTAAGTAGTTAAAATCACTGAATTAAGAAAGTGATCGAAAATGGAAAATGAACCATAAAACAATGAATATTTTCATGTTATAAATGAATAAATGAATGAAAACATGAAATGGTTATTTTATTTATATATTTTATATAAATAAAAGTAATGAAACTTTTATTTACATTTCGCATGTAAATAAAAGATAAAAATAAGAATGAAACTTTTATTTACTTTTCACATGTAAATAAAAAGATGAAAATAAGAATGGAATTTTTATTTACATTTCACATGCGAATAAAAAGATATAAATATGAAATGAAACATGATTTAGAAGCATGAACCGCATATGAAAATTTAACATGTTTTAAAAAGCATGAAGTCGCATATGAAATGCATAATCAAGAAACCGCATATGAAATAAAAATTCATATTTAGAGTAGTATTACTGCATATGAAATGAATGGACGATATATTTATATGCATGAAATGAATGGACGATATTTATGAAATGAATGGACGATATATATATTCATGAAATGAATGGACGATATTTATAAAAGAATAAATAATGATATAGAATGGTTTGCAAATTTATATATGCGAGAATTATTTGGGAAGTCCGAGTTTACTCTCATTCCAAATAATGATACGACGTTCGAAGAGTTGAAGACGGTGATTGAAGACCGACGATCTTCACATCGAATGGGTGTGTTGCTATTGAGACCCATGATGGGAGTAGCTACCTTGATGGGGCGACAGTAGTAGCCGTCCGGACGTAGTGTTGATTGCACGGATTTGACTTTCGCCCAGACCCAGGGCATAAGTTTATAAATGGAATGTATGTCTGACGTTGTAGTCCCTTATACTACATTCGTTGATCTCTCTTAATATATATATCTGTTTGGTGGTTAACACCCTTCTCTGAGACGTACGAGCTTAGGGGTTATATATTGGTAGAAATCAATGGTATAGTATGGACTGACAATGTGGCATACTAAGATGCATTGATCAAGGCTTTTGTTGAAAAGCAGGGCCTTGTGGTTGATGATCAAAGCATAGTCTGTTTAGGCATAGCTTTGTGTATATCGTGACTTCGCGAGCCTCACACCCCGGTATGAGTCAAAAACGGGATATGGACCGTAGGGAGTGCACACGTTTCTTTCTAGCTAGAGTGGTGTCAGCGACCTGCCAGCCCTGACATTTTACTTATGTGGATGATGGATTTTGAGGCGCCTCGTTATTTTTATAGGCCGTTGGTGGTCATACTATAGGTCCAAAGGGACCGGGAAACGTGTGTTCAGGCATAACTAATCCACTGCCCATAGGCGGGGACCGGCCCTACCGCTTCCAAGGGTTCACTGCGGGGAATCCTGAGGCATTTGCTAGAGTGTCTCGAATCGGAGAGGATCTCGCCCCTAGCCTCGACTCATGATGGAATCCAAATTTCCAATACGCCCTTGCGGTTTTGATTGTAGAACTAGTATTGGCGACATGCTATATGGTAACCATGTCGTCTAGGATTGATACTTATGATTCAAATCTTTTTATGAAAACATATATACACTAATAATAATATCAAATCCGTTTTATACGTATCAAGCATCTTTTGACCATTATAAGGTAAAACCCTATCCTCTGGTATGCGTTGCATTGTGTGATGGGACCTGGGTCTTATAATGGTTTCATTTTTCCAAAAAGACATTGCGTTATTTCTCGATTTACTTTAGTTTATGCACCGGCAATCCATTGGAGTAAACCCGTTCCGCGTTAGCGGCGTGGTCCTTGGATTTGCCTTATTACTATTAGTTAAACTAGTTAAGAATTCTCACACCAGTCCCATGACTGACTCGTAGTTTGTTTCACTTTGCAAACTCGGGTGCCCTCTTTTCCACACGGGCAGTCGAGTAGCTTTTTGCAGACATCTCTCTCTTTAGCAGGATCCTGGATCGAAGCCTAAAGCTGTGTCCAGAGCTTAGAAGTCTTCCGCTGTTTAATGTATTAAATCTATTGTAATTTATCTTCCGCTGTAGTTTACTTTATTTGTACTCTGATATTCTGTACTCTGATGTTATATTATTGTAATGTAATAAAAGTCTGCTGTTATTGTTCTAATGTTTTGTATTCCCAAAGTTAAAGTATTCGAAGATTTCCAACCTTTGGGTCAGACCTGTGTGGTTTATGGTCGATTCAAAGAGCGGGAATTTACGGGTCTTTACAGCAATGGAGCAATTTTGAATTTCAAGGAATTTCAAACGTGAACTGTTCAGAATTTGACTATCGGTGAGAAATCCTCTTCCTTTTTATTTTATTTTATATAATAAAAGTACTGAATCATAATGTGTGGTCTGTGCTAGAATTCATGTTGTGAAATTTATACTGCTGAATTTTATTCTGCATGAATTGATCTATGACTGTGTTGTTATGAAAATCGATAGATTTGGGTTGATGAATGCTATTATGATTTTTTGATTGAACGAATTATTTTGGTTGAGACCAAAAAATCATGTGTTGTTGAATAGAAACAAAATTTACATCTGTGTAGAATAGAAATAGATCAAACAAAATTTATATTTTGTTGAATGGAATTAGTTGAAACAAATGGAATCATTTCTGCTGAAATAAAATAATTTAAACAAAATTAACATTTGTCAATAAGGGTATGTTAAACAAGATTAACATTTTTATTTCTATTTTTGTTAATTAGATTGGTTAAGCAAAATTAATTTTTTTTGGTAATTAGAACATGTTAGTGAAATAGAAAATGAACCTTTTTACACATTTAAATGGATTAATCATTTTGTTTACATTTAAAAGGATTAACCAAAAAAAAAAAATCACATTTTGTTTGCATAAAAGGGACTATAACAAAATTTACATTTTGTTTATATTTAAAAGAATTAGACAAGATTCACATTTTATTTACATTAAAAGGAGGACAACAAAATTACAGTTTAGTCATTTTAAAAGAATGAATTGGAAATGTTCATTTACATTTTTGTATATTAAAAGGGAATTAAACAAAATTTACATTTTTGTATATTAAAAAGTGAATTAGACAAAATTTACATATATTAAAAGTGAATTAGAAAAAATTTACATTTTTGTATATTAATAGTGAATTAGACAAAATTTACGTTTTTGTATATTAAAAAGTGAATAGACAAAATTTACATTTTTGTATATTAAAAGTGAATTAGACAAAATTTTCATTTTTGTATATTAAAAGTGAATGAGACAAAATTTACCTTTTTGTATATTAAAAAGTGAACTAGACAAAAGGGACATCTTTGTATATTAAATATGAACTAGACAAAATGGACATTTCTGGTACAGTAGAAAGAATTAGAAGAAAATAGACATTTTTGTACATAAAAAGGATTAAACAAAAATATACACTTTATACAGTAAAAGAGTTGAAATAAAAGACTATATTTTTATTGTCATTTTGAATCAAATATTAGAATTGTCCTTTAAATCAAACATTAGAATTGGTGAATAAGAAAGTACACTTTTATTTGTAATTTAGCTGCAAATAAAACATGAAATCAAAAAGTACATTTTTATCTATATCCTTAGTTGCAAATAAAACATAATCTAAAAAGAGTGTGCGTTTTTACTTGCATTCTTTAATGCAAATAAAACATAAAACAAAAAGATATATTTTTATTTTGCATTCCTTAATGCAAGTAAAACAAGTAATAAGAAGCTGTATGTTTATTTGTAATTATAGATGCAAATAAACATGAATATAAGGAGTTACATTTTTCATTGGTATTCTTTTTACAAATGAAAACATTGAAATAAAAAGTTAAAAAGTTATATTTTTGTTGCAATTTTAGATGCAAACAAACATTAAAATAAAAAGTTATATTTTTATTTGTATTCCTTGTTGAAATAAACATGGAATTAAAAGGTTGAATGTTTATTTGCATTCTTTGATGCAAATAAAAACTTGAATTAAAAGGGTTACACTTTTTGTTTGCATTTGAAAATGCAAATAAGAGCCTAGTTTAAGAAGATACATCTTTCATTTGTTTTTTTGTTACAAAAGCAAGAATAGAATAAACTGTAACAACCCGGAAATCTGAGCCAGTTTAAAAATTTTATTTTGGCAATTTTAGCGAATTTTGATTATTTAAAATGAATTATTTTAAATAAAAACGATGAGGAATTTATTTGAAATACAAATATAACGTATATATTTATATAGATCGTCGTTAGAATATAAATATTTATTTTAAAATATAAAAGGAATTGAAAATGGCGCGGTAGTTCGATAATTCGATTTCAAACTTCAATTGAACATACCGGGTGCAAAATTAACCGGATTTTAACGAAACCATAAATATTAGAATCTATTTGAGAATATCTTTCCAACGAATCCGAATAGTTGAAATTTCATAGCGGGAACCAAAAGATATGACCAGTTGAAAATTCTGAATAGTCGCTATGAAATTCAGGCCCTTAAAAATGGAAATTTTGCAAACGACCTCGGATTTCAACGAAACCACTTTTGTTGGGTCCGTGATGTAAAGTTATTGCTAGATTCCAAATTTCGTAATTTTACGAATCGATATGTGAGCGTGGCAAAGGAAAACGCGTTTGACCAGTTTCAGTTGATTTTAATCGACTTGAAAATGGCCATTTTTCAAATGGTCTCAGAATTCGATGAAATTAGTTTTGTTAGGACCATATCATCAATACGAAGCTAGAAAATATTTTTTCGGGAATTTTTAGGGTCAGTATGTGACCACAGTAAATTGAAATGCTCGTTCAAATTCAATATATAGAGTTATATTTTGATTTTGACGAAAATTGATCCAAACGGCCGAATCAGCCTGCGATACATATCCCATTGTGTTCGGAATAGGGGTAATTAGCTAGGGGCGTCAGTCGTTGGGTGTCGATTGGGGCTCGAACGAAAAGTCAACCTCATGGAAATTAAAATAAATAATTAAATAAATATAATATAATCCCTCCTCAAGCCCTTATCCTCTCAGAACACGCTACTCCCCCTTTTTCCCAAAACCGCTCCCTCCCAGATCGGATCCCACCGTCGCCCCCCTTCCACGCGCCACCGCGGTGGGGCGCAGCCCCCTCCTCCTCCGGCCGTTCTCCTTCCTCCCTCCTCTATACGCTCTTTCCCCCTCTAACCCCCGAAACCCGAACCCAAAACGAGCGCCTCCGGCCCCTGAAGACCCGCCGCCGGCTGCAACCACCATCCCCTTCCCCTGCGCGAGCCTCCGCTCCTCCAACGATGAACCACAGCCCCATACCCGCTTTTTACTGTAAGCTTTTCCTCTTTTTTTTTTTTTTTGTTAATCTTCATTTGTTTAAAGCCTTAGATTAGAATACACTCATTTTTTTTTCTTTTATATAGTAGACATATGATTTTAATATATGAAAGGATTGATTTTTACTGTCATGAAGGATTTGATTTCTAAAATGTAAGAGACTTGATTTTGAAGAAAATATAAAAAGACAAGATTTTCGAATAAACAAAGAGTTGATTTTTATTTATGAACAAGATTCGATTTTTACATATTGAATAGCGAAGTAAAAATTCGATTTTTAGATATTGAATAGCGAAGTAAAAATTCGATTTTTATATGTTGAATAACGAAGTAAAAATTCGATTTTTTATATGTTGAATAACGAAGTAAAAATTCGATTTTTATATATTGAATAGCGAAGTAAAAATTCGATTTTTATATAGAGAATAGCGATATAAAAATAAAATTTTTATCTATAGAATAACGATGTAACTATAGAATTTTTATCTATAGAATACGATGTAAAAATAGAATTTTTATCTATAGAATAGCGATGTAAAAATAGAATTTTTATCTATATAGCACCGTTGTAAAAATATAATTTTTATCTATATAGAACCTTTGTAAAAATATAATTTTTATCTATATAGCACCGTTGTAAAAATATAATTTTTATCTATATAGCACCGTTGTAAAAATACAATTTTTATCTATATAGTAGCGATATAAAAATAGAATTTTTATCCATATAGGGTGATAATAAAAATGTGATTTTTATATACATAGCAACAATATAAAAATGTGATTTTTATATATGTAGTGGCTACGGATGGTGAAAGTGACAAAAGGCGAGAACAGTGATGATTCCCTACATTTGATGTGTCGTGGAGTTGGATTAGCTTTGGTGAGAATTTCTCACTCTTCACTCTCTTTTTCTTGTTATAAATATATACTAGGATGCAGACGGTGTTTAGTAGCACCCGACACCATTGTCCACAGACCATGGACTTGTTTGTTTGGTTGTGTAGTTAGTTAGATTATTTAATCTAAGTTTGGTTGTTTGGTGAATTGAAATTGGTTTGATTGATATGTGTATGGCGTGGGCCATTATTAGATCGGGGATAAGGCTAGGCCTTGTCCCGTTTCTAGTATCGTGCCGTTATGCCGTCGAAATTTTCTAAAATAAGTTAGAAAAATAAAGATATCATTTTATTTAATAAATGAACCGAATAGAATATTCATAGGTTTAATAAAATAATTTGGTCGTTAAAAATATAATTTTTAACGTGAATGTGAATAAATAAATATTCATTTACAAACCGGACGGTTTGTTTATGTACACTGATTTGACTGACATTGATTGGGACGATAAATTTTACACATCGCCCAACTGCACAAATAAAATCTGTGTTTGGTTGTTTGAAACCCCACATGGGTATTGGGATAAAATACGGCATACACTAATCCCAATAATTAGTTGTATGTCGATCGATTGATTAACAGGCTGTTATAAGCGCTAGATATCTATATTTGATGCTTATAAACTGTAGTGCACTTTGGATGATGGTTGATTATGTATCGTTGCTATTATATACATGTGTTGTATGGAATCCATATAATTAACATTATATGGTAATTGATTGGGCCTCAATCCAATTTATAAAATATATTAAATAACAAAAATAGTCACATGTGGACAGTACTCATTCGTTGAGATTAGTCATGTGTTGAACGAAATATTTTAACAATCAAATTTACATCTTTATTATTATAAAATAAAGGTTCATGTGTTGACAGTACTCATCCGTTGAGATTAGTCATGTGTTGAACGAAATATTTTAATAATAAAATTTACATCTTTATCATATATAAAATTAGAAACTAACCGGAAAATAGATAAGAAGAATGGTCTCCTGGATATTGATCTGATGTTGGTTTCGGCCTTCGGGGTTAATATTTAGGGAATCGTTCTCTTACTAGTTTACGGTTGGAGTCTGATTGGAAATCAAACGATAGATACCATAATTTTTATAAAATATATTAAATAACAAAAATATCACACGTGGACAGTACTCATTCGTTGAGATTAGTCATGTGTTGACAAATGTATAGATTCACGTATTGAATAAAATAAATATTCATTGTTGAATAGAATAACGGAATTATTGAAATATATAAAGCCGTATTGATTGGAGATGCGCTATTTTGACGCAAACGATATTTATATCGATTATATTCGAATTTGAATTGAATTGAATAGAAAACGAATTTGAATTGGATCGAATAGAAAAAGAATTTGAATTGACTCGAATAGAAAACGAATTTGAATTGAATTGAAAAGAAAACGAATTTGATTTGAATTGAAAAGAAAGTGAATTTGATTTGAATTGAAAAGAAAATGAATTTGAATTGAATTGAAAAGAAAATGAATTTGATTTGAATTGAAAAGAAAACGAATTTGAGTCGAATTGAATAGAAAATGAATTTGAGTCGAACTGAATAGAAAACGAATTCGAATTGAATTGAATAGAAAACGAATTCAAATTGAATTGAAAAGAAAACGAATTTGAATTGAATTGAATAGAAAACGAATTTGAATTGAATTGAATAGAAAACGAATTCGAACTGATCTGAATATAAAACGAATTAGAATTGAATTGAAATGAATTTTAAAACGAATTTATAAGGAAAAATTCAATTTTGATTTGAATTGGAAATGGAAGTTGAAATGTTTTTGAAAAGAATTTACAACTATTTATAAAATTTGTTTTAAATAGAAATCGACGAAATATATAATATATATATATATATATATATATATATATATTATATATATAATTGCCTGAATAGAACGCGTCGCGCCGCAGTAGTTCGTAAATTTCGACCATTGACTTCGAATGGACATTACGTGAGATCCGACCGTTGGATTCTCGTAAAATCGAATCCGTTGGGTTCATATCGAAAAGAGCTTTCTAACGAATATTAGGAATTTGAAATCTAACGGTTGGATTTGGAGATACGTCCAAATCAAATTTGGAAAAGGTCGCTGTAAGTGCAGTTCGATGGCCGTTGATGGAAATCGACTGTACGGGCCTTGATAAAATTATTAAAAATAGTAATAATTTGTGTAAAATCATAAGAAATGATTTGGGAAAAATTGGGATGAAAAACTCCATATTTGAAAAGATAAAAATAGATTTTAATTGAAATGAACTAGTTTTGAACTAAAATTAAAACCCATTTATTTTTAAATAAATAAATTGGATTTGAAATGAATTGTAAATGGAATTGATTTGTGGGTTTATCGTGAACAGTGTTTTAAATAACACTTGTTCTTTAACCCAATAATAAACAGAATGTGATTTTGGTTTGTCGTGAACTGTGTTTTAAATGACATTAGTCCTTTAACCCAGTAAAAGGAGTTTCAATGAATCTGTAATTAGATTGAAATGTGAATTGATAATTTAAATTACCAAATTTAGAAAGTGAGCGAGAATGGAGTATCACCAGTTTTGCTCCAAAACGATAGTCAAATATTTAATTAGATTTGAACGTGAAATGGTAATTAATTTTACCGATAACACCGTGGTGTTAGATATGGAGTATTACCAGTTTTGCTTCATGGGATGAATATGTTGGGATTGGAAAATAAAATAAATAATTACTTCGGTGTGGTTCGCTAATCCCGACTAGTTTGGAAAACCATAATTTGGTTTGAAATGACATCCAAAGGAAGATTAAAGAATAAATTTAAAGAATTTATCTTTGATAAAATTAATGAGAACCTTTCCCTAAGAATTGAAATTTAGAAACTAGCTGTAGGTTAGTTAAGAAGAATGGTTTCCTGGGTATTGATCTGATGTTGGTTTCGGCCTTCGGGGGTTAATATTTGGGGAATTGCTCTCTTACTGATTTACGGTTAGTGACTGATGAATTGGAATGAGGCGTATGTTGTGTTTGTGTAACATTTGTTTTTAATATACGCGGGTTATTCAGAAAGGCTGGGTTTATACCCATTCTGAATAACCGATTCGACGATAAGTCGAAGATGATGACGGTGGTCGAAGACCAGAAGTTTTCACATCGTTTGGATAATTACTGATGATCCTGATTGGGCTGTACACCCAAGAGGATGGAAATAGTCGGTGGTCGTCCAGACGTACTTGGAGATCGATGGATATGCGAGGAAAGTGCCTCCGGTTTCGTTCAGAACCAGAACGAACTTGTAAATGGATTGTGTGTCTTACATTGGATTTTATTCTGTGTTGATTGATTTATGTTAAATATATATCTGTTTGGCGGCGTAGAATTTATTCTCTTGCTTAACGCCCTTCTCTGAGACGTACGAGCTTAGAGGTTATATATCGATAGATATCAATCGCATGGCATGAATTACCTGTGTGGCACGCTGAGTTGCATGGATCAAGGCTTCTGTTGAAAAGCAAAGTCTTGTGGTTGATGATCAAAGCATGGCCTACGTGGCATAGCTTTGTGTATAGCGTGGATTCGTGAGCCTCACACCTCGGTATGAGTCAAAAACGGGATACAGACCGTTGGGAGAACACGACATTTCTTTCTAGCTTTGGTGGTGTCAGTCACTTACCAGCCCTGACATTTATATACTTTTCACCTTTGTGGTTGTTGGAATGAGGCGCCTCGATATTAGGTCTGATAGGACCGGGAAACGTGTGTTCAGGAATTGCCAATCCTCGAACGTAAGAGAGGACCGGCCCAACCGATCTAAGTGGCTGCCCAGAGTGTGTAGTCTTGAGCATTTGATAGAGTGTCTCTAAGCGGAGAGGAGCTTGCCCCTTTGTAATAACCCGGAAATTCTGAGCCAGTTTAAAATTTTTATTTTGGCAATTTTAGCAAATTTTGAACATTTAAAATAGATTATTTTAAATAATATCGACGAGAAAATTTATTTTGTATATAATTAGAACGTATATATTATATACGTCGTCGTTAGAATATAAATAATTATATATAATTATAAAAGGAATTGAAAATGGCGCGGTAGTTCGATAATTCAATTTCAAACTTCAATTGAATATACCGGGTGCAAAACAATCCGGATTTTAGTGAAACCAAAAATAATAGGATCTATTTGATTATATCTTTCCAACGAATCCGAAAAATCAAAATTTCATAGCGGGAATCAAAAGATATGTCCAGTTGAAAATTCTGAATAGTCGTTATGGAATTCAGGCCCTTAAAAATTGACATTTTGCAAACGACCTCGGATTTCGACGAAACCAGTTTTGTTGGGTCCGTGATGTCAAGTTATTGCTAGATTCCAAATTTCATAAATTTTCAAATCAATATGTGAGCGTGGCAAAAGAAAACGCGTTTGACCAGTTTTAGTTGATTTTAATCGACTGGAAAATGGTCATTTTTCTAACGGTCTCAGAATTCGACGAAACTAGTTTTGTTAGGACCGTCTCGTCAATACGAAGCTAGAAAATATTTTTCAGGAATTTTTAGAGTCAGTATGTGACCCCGGTAATTTGAAATGTGCGTTTAAAATTCAATATAGTAATTTAAATGTAAATTCAACGGAAACCAATCGAAACGGTCAAATTAGCTTGCGATACATATCCCATTGTGTTCGGAACGGGGGTAAAACGTTATGAACGACAGGTGGTGGGCCTCGTTTCGAGGTCGTATGAAAAAGTCAACTTTAGGTTGAATTAAATAATTAAATAATAATAAAATAAAATAACCCCCTTTCCCTTATCTTCTGGCCCCCCCCTCTTATTTTTCAAAACAGAAAATCGATTTCCACCAGAAATAAAAAAAAAGTAGGCGACGGAGAAGGAAAGGGGAGGAGCCGCCGCTCCTCCCGCCACCTCGCTCGAGACCCCCCCCACCCCCCTAGCGGCGCCGCGAGCCACCCAGACCCCCCCTCCTCGCCAGAAGCGATCGCGAAGGACCCCCCCAATCGAAGAACCGACGCCCCTTTCCCCTACCGATCCCCTCCACCGAGCCTCGCATCCCCCCCCTTGCGCCACCATCAGCACTCCATCCTCCCCTCCGCGGCTACAAATCCGACAGCCCCCCCCCGACGTGATAAACAGTGAAAAGAAAAAAGGTAATTATCCATAATTTATGTATTTATTTGTCTTTGTCTATTTAATGTAATTAGTTTAGTTAATTTACTAATTTAGCATAGTTTTTAAAATGAAAGACATGATTTTTAAAAATAGGAAAGACGATATTTTGAAAGGAGTAGTGAGGTAAAAATATGATTTTTATATTTTTAAAGTATTAAAAATATGATTTTTATATTTTTAAAGTATTAAAAATATAATCTTTATTAAGTAGAAGATGCAAAATATGATTTTTGGTTAGGTAGAGAATTAAAAATATAATTTTTACATGATAGGAATATTAAAAATATCATCTTTATAGGTGTAGAAAAATAAAAATGAAATTTTTATAAAGATGAAATCTTTAAATTTGAAAAGGCAAAGTCTATGTTTCTATAAAGGCGAAATCTTTATATGGAAAATAGCGTGATAAAAATATAATTTTTATCTATATAACATAGTAGTAAAAATTCGATTTTTTTATATATTGAATAGCGAAGTAAAAATTCGATTTTTAAATGTAGGAAGCGATTATAAAAATATGATTTTTATTTTAAAGACATCAGCAAATATAAAAATGTGTGATTTTTATATATGTAGTGGCTACGGGCAACGAAGATGCGATAACGACGAAGATTTCTATCAATGAAGAGTCGTGGGATTGGATAGCTATCAGTGAGAATTTCTCACCTTTCAATTTCTTTTCTAATTATATATATATACTAGGATGCAGACGGTGCTTAGTAGCACCCGACACAACCGTCCACAGACCATGGACTTGTTTGTTTGGTTGCATAAATTAGTTAGATGATTTGATTTGAATTTGGTTGTTTGGTGAATTTGATTGATGTGTGAATGGCGTGGGCCTTCACTAGACCGGGGATAAGGCTAAGCCTTGTCCTGTTTCTAGTATCGTGCCGTTATGCCGCCGAAATTTTCTAAAATATGTTAGAAATATAAAAATATCATTTTTATTTTGTAAATGAACTGAATAGAAATTCATATGTTAAAATAAAATGTTTTATCGTTAAAAATATAATTTTTAACGTGAATATGAATATAGTGAATGTGAATAAATAAATATTCATTTACAAACCGGACGGTTTGTTTATGTACACCTATTTGAAGGACATTGATTGGGTCGATAAATTTTACACATCGCCCAACTGCACGAATAAAATATGCGTTTGATTGTTTGAAACCCCACACGGGTGTTGGGATGAAATTTGAAGTTCACTCATCCTAATTGATTAAATATGTCGATCGATTGATTGACAGACTGTTATAAGCGTTAGATATCTATATTTGATGCTTATACAGTGTCGTGCACTTTGGTTGATGGTTGATTATTTTTGAATGCTATCATATACGTGTGATGTATGAAAATCCATATAATTAACTTTATATGGTAATTGATTGGGCCTCATTCCAATTTAGAAAATAAAGAATATTATAAAATAAAGGTTCATGTGTTGACTGTACTCATCCGTTGAGATTAGTCATGTGTTGAACGAATATTTTAATAATAAAATTTACATCTTTATCCATATAAAATAAAGGTTCATGTGTTGACTGTACTCATCCGTTGAGATTAGTCATGTGTTGAACGAAATATTTTAACAAAAATAGTCACACGTGGATGGTACTCATTCGTTGAGATTAGTCGTGTGTTGACAAAAAGCAATATTTGAAATAGAATATATAAAGCCGTGTTGATTAGTGATGCGCCATTTTGACGCAAACGATATTTATAACGATTTCGAAATGAATTGAAAACGATTTCGAAATGAAATGAATTGAAAACGATTTCGAAATGAATTGAATTGAAAACGATTTCGAAATGAATTGAATTGAAAACGATTTCGAATTGAATTGAAAACGATTTCGAAATGAATTGAATTGAAAACGATTTCGATATGAATTGAATAGAAAACGAATTTGATTTCAATTGAATATATAACGAATATGAATTGAATATATAACGAATTTGGTTTCAATTAAATATATAACGAATATGAATTGAATATATAACGAATTTGGTTTCAATTGAATATATAACGAATATGAATTGAATATATAACGAATTTGGTTTCAATTGAATATGTAACGAATATGAATTGAATATATAACGAATTTGGTTTCAATTGAATATATAATGAATTTGAATCGAATATAAAACCAATTTGAATTGAATTGAATTGAAAACGAATTCAAATTGAATTGAAAGCGAATTGAAATGAATTCAAATTGAATTGAAATTTGAATTGAATAGAAATGAATTTTAAAACGAATTTATAAGGAAAAATTCAATTTTGATTTGAATTGAAATGGAAGTTGAAATGTTTTTGAAACGAATTCAAAACTATTTATATAACTCGTTTTAAATAGAATCGACGAAATATATATTATATATATTATAATGGCCTGAATAGAACGCGCCGCGCCGCGGCAGTTCGTGAATTTCGACCATTTATTTCAAACGGACATTACGGGAGATCCGATCGTCGGATTCTCCTAAAACCGGAACCATTGGGTTCGTATCGAAAAGAGCTTTCTAACAAATATTAGAAATTTGAAATCTAACGGTTGGATTTGGAGATACGTCCAAATCAAATTTGAAAAAGGTCGCTGTAAGTGCAGTTCGATGGCCATTGTTGGAAATCGACTGTACGGGCCTTGATAAAATTATTAAAAGTATCAATAATTTGTGTAAAATCATAAGAAATGATTTGAGAAAAATTGGGGTGAAAAACTCCATGTTTGAAAAGGTAAAAATAGATTTTTATCGAAATGAACTAGTTTGAACTCAATTTAAAACCCGGGTTTTTATTTTTAAATAAATAAATTAGATTTAAAAAGGGGTTTTAAATAATCGGAATTTCTAATATATTTGATTTGATTTGAAATGGGTTTATCGTGAACGGTGTTTTAAATAACACTAGTTCTTTAACCCGATAACAAATAGAATGTGATTTGGGTTTGTCGTGAACTGTGTTTTAAATAACACCTAGTTCTTTAACCCAGTAAAAGGAGTTCTAACGAATCTACAATTAGATTGAAATGTGAATCTATAATCTAAATTATCAAATTTAGAAATGAGCGGGAATGGAGTATTACCAGTTTTGCTCCAAAGCGATAGTTAAATCTTTAATTAGATTTGAACGTGAAATGGTAATTAATTTTACCGATAACACCGTGGTGTTAGATATGGAGTATTACCAGTTTTGCTTCATGGGATAAATAGGTTGGGATTGGGAAATAAAATAAGTAATTACTTCGGTGTGGTTCGCTAATCTCGACTAGTTTAGAAAAACCATAATTTGGTTTTAAATGACATCCAAAGGGAGATTACAGGATAAATTTTAAAGAATTTATCTTGGATAAAATTAATGGGAACTTTTCCCTAAGAATGTGGAATTTAGAAACTAGCTGTAGGTTGGCTAAGAAGAATGGTTTCCTGGGTATTGATCTGATGTTGGTTTCGGCCTTCGGGGTTAATGTTTGGGAAATTGTTCTCTTGCTAATTTGCGGTTAGTGACTAATGAATTGGAATGAGGCGTATGTTGTGTTTGTGTAACATTTGTTTTCAATATACGCGGGTTGTTCGGAAAGACCGGGTTTACACCCATTCTGAATAACCGATTCGACGATATGTCGAAGATGAAGACGGTGGTCGAAGACCGGAAGTCTTCACATCGTTTGGATAATTACTGACGATCCTGATTGGGCTGTACACCCAAGAGGATGGAAATAGTTGGTGGTCATCCAGACGTACCTGGAGATGGATGGATATGCGAGGAAAGTGCCTCCGGTTTCGTTCAGACCCAGAACGAACTTGTAAATGGATTGTGTGTCTGACATTGGATTTTATTCTGTGTTGATTGATTTCTGTTAAATGTACATCTGTTTGGCGGCGGAGAATTTATTCTTTTGCTTAACGCCCTTCTCTGAGACGTACGAGCTCAGAGGTTGTATATCGATGGACATCAGTCGCATGGCATGAATTGCCTGTGTGGCACGCTAAGATGCAATGATCAAGGCTTCTGTTGAAAAGCAAAGTCTTGTGGTTGATGATCAAAGCACGCCTACGTGGCAGCTTGTGTATAACGTAAATTCGCGAGCCTCACACCTCGGTATGAGTTAAAAACGGGATACGGACTGCAGGGAGAGCACGACGTTTCTTTCTAGCTTTGGTGGTGTCAGTGACTTACCAGCGCTGACATATATATACTTTTCACCTTTGTGGTTGTTGGATGAGGCGCCTCGATTATAGGTCTGTAAGGACCGGGAAACGTGTGTTCAGGAATTGCCAATCCTCTAACGTAAGTGAGGATCGGCCCTGAAGCATCCAAGGGTTGCCCAGAGTGCGTAGCCCTGGGACATTTGCTAGAGTGTCTCGAACGCGGAGAGGAGCTTGCCCCTTGCCTCGACTCATGACGGAAATCCAATTTCCAATACGTGTATTTCGGCTTTATTTGTAGAGCCTAGTATGGCGACATAGTGGGATGGGGCACTCATGCCGTCTATGATTTATATTTATGATTGAAATTGTTTTGACACTATACACTTATTATAGTATCAAATGATTTGTTTTAAACGTATCAAGCATGTTTGGCTGTTATAAGGTAAAACCCTATCCTCCGGCTTGCGTTGCATTGCATTGTGTGATGGGACCTGGGTCTTATAATAGCTTCAATTTTCGAAAAAGCATTGCGTTGTTTATTCTATGCACTGGTATTCTTGGGAGAGCACCCGTTCCGTGTTATACGGCGTGGTCCCTCGAATAGCTCTCTTTTAAAGTAAAACTTTAAATAACTGTTTTAGTTCTCACACCAGTCACATGACTGACCTGGAGTTTATTGTTTTAACCTAAACTCTGGGTGCCCCTATTTTCCGCACGGGCAGCTAGTAGTTTTGGTTTTGCAGATTTATATTCACAGGATCCTGGTTTACAGCTGGAATGATATCCGAAAAGCTCTGTATCCGTATATCACCTTCAGTTGTGCTTTGTATTATTTTCCGCTGCTATGTAATTTATTGTAATCTCTGATATTTATCGAATGTAATTTATTCAATTATACTCTGTATATTCTTGTATTCTGATGGAATTGTTGTAATAGCAATGAAATGTTCTTCTGTTTGTGTTCTGATTTGTCCTGTTCTCAACGATCAGGGGTTTCGAACGGTCTAGATCGGTTTAACGACTGATTCAGATCGAGCGAAATTCCTGGTCGTCACATTTGGTATCGGAGCTTTGGTTTACAGAGCTCGAGAACAAGACACATTAGAACCATACGAAAGAATTCATCAGATATTGGGTTAGTAATATCCAATTAGAATGACTCGTTAAAGATAGGATCAGTAGTATCCTAGAACGAGTGTGAAGAGTATATTTTTCAAATGAAACAATTTTGTTTTGAAAATTTAAACCATTTTATACGTATTTGATTATTTATTTATTTTGAATATGGACAATCGAGTATATAAAGATTTTTCATATACGCGTCATGAACATATATTCGAAGTTTTAATATACTAGATAGATATGGAATCATACTCTAGTGGCCCGAAGATGATTCTGATGGTTGAGTACTCGTCGTCAGAATTTATTTTCGAGTGACGAAGGTGTGATATCTATATATTTCCATTAGACTGGTGTGAGAACCAAAACTTATATAGTTAGAACACATTGTTGTGAATTGGCATCAAAAACGAGATTTTTTGTATATATATCAATTTATGAATTTGAAACGTTAATCCACTAATTGATTGATGTTTGTGTTGTTTGTTTATTTGTTTGATAATTTTGAACCATTTAGCCTAATTGAACCAAATATTGAATTATATTGAGAATTGGTCGCATTTGCTTGCATATACATATACTTATATTGAACATGTCATAGCAAGGAGGCTAGAGCCGAAGAATAAAATTTGTTTGCCCGACAAATAGGTACATGTTTACTACATAATTTACTGTTTTGTTTGGGTGATGATGATTTTATGAGCCTATTGGCTAACCGCTTGGCTTTTTCTTTTTCTTTTTGAGATCAGAAGGACCGGGGAAGCTATTTGAAATTCCCCGATGCTCCCGGTGCAGGGGAGGTTATGGCAAAAATTTTCGAAAATTTAGGGTGTTAGCCAAATTTTTGAAAATTTGAAAATTCTCAGAAACTGAAAAGTTGAAGAATGGAAGCCAGATCGAATGTAGAGCTGAATAATCAAACCACTTTCGACTTTGTTCCTTTTCGGGGACGAAAAGTTTTAAGTGGGGGAGATTGTAATAACCCGGAAATTCTGAGCTAGTTTAAAATTTTTATTTCGGCAATTTTAGCAAATTTTGAACATTTAAAATAGATTATTTTAAATAATATCGACGAGAAAATTTATTTTGAATATAATTAGAACGTATATATTATATACGTCGTCGTTAGAATATAAATAATTATATATAATTATAAAAGGAATTGAAAATGGCGCGGTAGTTCGATAATTCAATTTCAAACTTCAATTGAATATAACGGGTGCAAAACAATCCGGATTTTAGTGAAACCAAAAATAATAGGATCTATTTGATTATATCTTTCCAACGAATCCGAAAAATCAAAATTTCATAGCGGGAATCAAAAGATATGTCCAGTTGAAAATTCTGAATAGTCGTTATGGAATTCAGGCCCTTAAAAATTGACATTTTGCAAACGACCTCGGATTTCGACGAAACCAGTTTTGTTGGGTCCGTGATGTCAAGTTATTGCTAGATTCCAAATTTCATAAATTTTCAAATCAATATGTGAGCGTGGCAAAAGAAAACGCGTTTGACCAGTTTTAGTTGATTTTAATCGACTGGAAAATGGTCATTTTTCTAACGGTCTCAGAATTCGACGAAACTAGTTTTGTTAGGACCGTATCGTCAATACGAAGCTAGAAAATATTTTTCAGGAATTTTTAGAGTCAGTATGTGACCCCGGTAATTTGAAATGTGCGTTTAAAATTCAATATAGTGATTTAAATGTAAATTCAACGGAAACCAATCGAAACGGTCAAATTAGCTTGCGATACATATCCCATTGTGTTCGGAACGGGGGTAAAACGTTATGGATGATAGGTGGTGGGCCTCGTTTCGAGGTCGTATGAAAAAGTCAACTTTAGGTTGAATTAAATAATTAAATAATAATAAAATAAAAAAACCCCCTTTCCCTTATCTTCTGGCCCCCCCTCTTATTTTTCAAAACAGAAAATCGATTTCCACCAGAAAAAAAAAGTAGGCGACGGAGAAGGAAGGGGGAGGAGCCGCCGCTCCTCCCGCCACCTCGCTCGAGACCCCCCACCCCCCCAACGGCGCCGCGAGCCACCCAGACCCCCCCTCCTCGCCAGAAGCGATCGCGAAGGACCCCCCCCCCCCCCCCAATCGAAGAACCGACGCCCCTTTCCCCTACCGATCCCCTCCACCGAGCCTCGCATCCCCCCTCCCCCTTGCGCCACCATCAGCACCCCATCCTCCCCTCCGCGGCTACAAATCCGACAGCCCCCCCTCGACGTGATAAACAGTGAAAAGAAAAAAAGGTAATTATCCATAATTTATGTATCTATTTGTCTTTGTCTATTTAATGTAATTAGTTTAGTTAATTTACTAATTTAGCATAGTTTTTAAAATGAAAGACATGATTTTTAAAAATAGGGAAGACATGATTTTTAAAAATAGGAAAGACGATATTTTGAAAGGAGTAGTGAGGTAAAAATATGATTTTTATATTTTTAAAGTATTAAAAATATGATTTTTATATTTTTAAAGTATTAAAAATATAATCTTTATTAAGTAGAAGATGCAAAATATGATTTTTGGTTAGGTAGAGAATTAAAAATATAATTTTTACATGATAGGAATATTAAAAATATCATCTTTATAGGTGTAGAAAAATAAAAATGAGATTTTTATAAAGATGAAATCTTTAAATTTGAAAAGGCGAAGTCTATGTTTTTATAAAGGCGAAATCTTTATATGGAAAATAACGTGATAAAAATATAATTTTTATCTATATAACATAGTAGTAAAAATTCGATTTTTTTATATATTGAATAGCGAAGTAAAAATTCGATTTTTAAATGTAGGAAGCGATTATAAAAATATGATTTTTATTTTAAAGACATCAGCAAATATAAAAATGTGTGATTTTTATATATGTAGTGGCTACGGGCAACGAAGATGCGATAACGACGAAGATTTCTATCAATGAAGAGTCGTGGGATTGGATAGCTATCAGTGAGAATTTCTCACCTTTCAATTTCTTTTCTAATTATATATATATACTAGGATGCAGACGGTGCTTAGTAGCACCCGACACAACCGTCCACAGACCATGGACTTGTTTGTTTGGTTGCATAAATTAGTTAGATGATTTGATTTGAATTTGGTTGTTTGGTGAATTTGATTGATGTGTGAATGGCGTGGGCCTTCACTAGACCGGGGATAAGGCTAGGCCTTGCCCTGTTTCTAGTATCATGCCGTTATGCCGCCGAAATTTTCTAAAATATGTTAGAAATATAAAAATATCATTTTTATTTTGTAAATGAACTGAATAGAAATTCATATGTTAAAATAAAATGTTTTATCGTTAAAAATATAATTTTTAACGTGAATATGAATATAGTGAATGTGAATAAATAAATATTCATTTACAAACCGGACGGTTTGTTTACGTACACCTATTTGAAGGACATTGATTGGGTCGATAAATTTTACACATCGCCCAACTGCACGAATAAAATATGCGTTTGATTGTTTGAAACCCCACACGGGTGTTGGGATGAAATTTGAAGTTCACTCATCCTGATTGATTAAATATGTCGATCGATTGATTGACAAACTGTTATAAGCGTTAGATATCTATATTTGATGCTTATACAGTGTAGTGCACTTTGGTTGATGGTTGATTATTTTTGAATGCTATCATATACGTGTGATGTATGAAAATCCATATAATTAACTTTATATGGTAATTGATTGGGCCTCATTCCAATTTAGAAAATAAAGAATATTATAAAATAAAGGTTCATGTGTTGACTGTACTCATCCGTTGAGATTAGTCATGTGTTGAACGAATATTTTAATAATAAAATTTACATCTTTATCAATATAAAATAAAGGTTCATGTGTTAACTGTACTCATCCGTTGAGATTAGTCATGTGTTGAACGAAATATTTTAACAAAAATAGTCACACGTGGACGGTACTCATTCGTTGAGATTAGTCGTGTGTTGACAAAAAGCAATATTTGAAATAGAATATATAAAGCCGTGTTGATTAGTGATGCGCCATTTTGACGCAAACGATATTTATAACGATTTCGAAATGAATTGAAAACGATTTCGAAATGAAATGAATTGAAAACGATTTCGAAATGAAATGAATTGAAAACGATTTCGAAATGAATTGAATTGAAAACGATTTCGAAATGAATTGAATTGAAAACGATTTCGAAATGAATTGAATTGAAAACGATTTCGAATTGAATTGAAAACGATTTCGAAATGAATTGAATTGAAAACGATTTCGATATGAATTGAATAGAAAACGAATTTGATTTCAATTGAATATATAACGAATATGAATTGAATATATAACGAATTTGGTTTCAATTGAATATATAACGAATATGAATTGAATATATAACGAATTTGGTTTCAATTGAATATATAACGAATATGAATTGAATATATAACGAATTTGGTTTCAATTGAATATATAACGAATATGAATTGAATATATAACGAATTTGGTTTCAATTGAATATATAATGAATTTGAATCGAATATAAAACCAATTTGAATTGAATTGAATTGAAAACGAATTCAAATTGAATTGAAAGCGAATTGAAATGAATTCAAATTGAATTGAAATTTGAATTGAATAGAAATGAATTTTAAAACGAATTTATAAGGAAAAATTCAATTTTGATTTGAATTGAAATGGAAGTTGAAATGTTTTTGAAACGAATTCAAAACTATTTATATAACTCGTTTTAAATAGAATCGACGAAATATATATTATATATATTATATATATAATATAATGGCCTGAATAGAACGCGCCGCGCCGCGGCAGTTCGTGAATTTCGACCATTTATTTCAAACGGACATTACGGGAGATCCGACCGTCGGATTCTCCTAAAACCGGAACCGTTGGGTTCGTATCGAAAAGATCTTTCTAACAAATATTAGAAATTTGAAATCTAACGGTTGGATTTGGAGATACGTCCAAATCAAATTTGAAAAAGGTCGCTGTAAGTGCAGTTCGATGGCCATTGTTGGAAATCGACTGTACGGGCCTTGATAAAATTATTAAAAGTATCAATAATTTGTGTAAAATCATAAGAAATGATTTGAGAAAAATTGGGGTGAAAAACTCCATATTTGAAAAGGTAAAAATAGATTTTTATCGAAATGAACTAGTTTGAATTCAATTTAAAACCCGGGTTTTTATTTTTAAATAAATAAATTAGATTTAAAAAGGGGTTTTAAATAATCGGAATTTCTAATATATTTGATTTGATTTGAAATGGGTTTATCGTGAACGGTGTTTTAAATAACACTAGTTCTTTAACCCGATAACAAATAGAATGTGATTTGGGTTTGTCGTGAACTGTGTTTTAAATAACACCTAGTTCTTTAACCCAGTAAAAGGAGTTCTAACGGATCTACAATTAGATTGAATTGTGAATCTATAATCTAAATTATCAAATTTAGAAATGAGCGGGAATGGAGTATTACCAGTTTTGCTCCAAAGCGATAGTTAAATCTTTAATTAGATTTGAACGTGAAATGGTAATTAATTTTACCGATAACACCGTGGTGTTAGATATGGAGTATTACCAGTTTTGCTTCATGGGATGAATAGGTTGGGATTGGGAAATAAAATAAGTAATTACTTCGGTGTGGTTCGCTAATCTCGACTAGTTTAGAAAAACCATAATTTGGTTTTAAATGACATCCAAAGGGAGATTACAGGATAAATTTTAAAGAATTTATCTTGGATAAAATTAATGGGAACTTTTCCCTAAGAATGTGGAATTTAGAAACTAACTGTAGGTTGGCTAAGAAGAATGGTTTCCTGGGTATTGATCTGATGTTGGTTTCGGCCTTCGGGGTTAATGTTTGGGAAATTGTTCTCTTGCTAATTTGCGGTTAGTGACTAATGAATTGGAATGAGGCGTATGTTGTGTTTGTGTAACATTTGTTTTCAATATACGCGGGTTGTTCGGAAAGACCGGGTTTACACCCATTCTGAATAACCGATTCGACGATATGTCGAAGATGAAGACGGTGGTCGAAGACCGGAAGTCTTCACATCGTTTGGATAATTACTGACGATCCTGATTGGGCTGTACACCCAAGAGGATGGAAATAGTTGGTGGTCGTCCAGACGTACCTGGAGATGGATGGATATGCGAGGAAAGTGCCTCCAGTTTCGTTCAGACCCAGAACGAACTTGTAAATGGATTGTTTGTCTGACATTGGATTTTATTCTGTGTTGATTGATTTCTGTTAAATATACATCTGTTTGGCGGCGGAGAATTTATTCTTTTGCTTAACGCCTTTCTCTGAGACGTACGAGCTCAGAGGTTGTATATCGATGGACATCAGTCGCATGGCATGAATTGCCTGTGTGGCACGCTAAGATGCAATGATCAAGGCTTCTGTTGAAAAGCAAAGTCTTGTGGTTGATGATCAAAGCACGCCTACGTGGCAGCTTTGTGTATAACGTGAATTCGCGAGCCTCACACCTCGGTATGAGTTAAAAACGGGATACGGACTGCAGGGAGAGCACGACGTTTCTTTCTAGCTTTGGTGGTGTCAGTGACTTACCAGCCCTGACATATATATACTTTTCACCTTTGTGGTTGTTGGATGAGGCACCTCGATTATAGGTCTGTAAGGACCGGGAAACGTGTGTTCAGGAATTGCCAATCCTCTAATGTAAGTGAGGACCGACCCTGAAGCATCCAAGGGTTGCCCAGAGTGTGTAGCCCTGGGACATTTGCTAGAGTGTCTCAAACGCGGAGTGGAGCTTGCCCCTTGCCTCGACTCATGACAGAAATCCAATTTCCAATACGTGTATTTCGGCTTTATTTGTAGAGCCTAGTATGGCGACATAGTGGGATGGGGCACTCATGCCGTCTATGATTTATATTTATGATTGAAATTGTTTTGACACTATACACTTATTATAGTATCAAATGATTTGTTTTAAACGTATCAAGCATGTTTGGCTGTTATAAGGTAAAACCCTATCCTCCGGCTTGCGTTGCATTATGTGATGGGACCTGGGTCTTATAATAGCTTCATTTTTCGAAAAAGCATTGCGTTGTTTATTCTATGCACTGGTATTCTTGGGAGAAAACCCGTTCCGTGTTATACGGCGTGGTCCCTCGAATAGCTCTCTTTTAAAGTAAAACTTTAAATAACTGTTTTAGTTCTCACACCAGTCACATGACTGACCTGGAGTTTATTGTTTTAACCTAAACTCTGGGTGCCCCTATTTTCCGCACGGGCAGCTAGTAGTTTTGGTTTTGCAGATTTATATTCACAGGATCCTAGTTTACAGTTGGAATGATATCCAGAAAGCTCTGTATCCGTATATCACCTTCAGTTGTGCTTTGTATTATTTTCCGCTGCTATGTAATTTATTGTAATCTCTGATATTTATCGAATGTAATTTATTCAATTATACTCTGTATATTCTTGTATTCTGATGGAATTGTTGTAATAGCAATGAAATGTTCTTCTGTTTGTGTTCTGATTTGTCCTGTTCTCAACGATCAGGGGTTTCGAACGGTCTAGATCGGTTTAACGACTGATTCAGATCGAGCGAAATTCCTGGCCGTCACACCCTTGCCTCGACTCATGACGGAAATCCAATTTCCAATACGAGATATTTCAGTTTTATTTGTAGAGCCTAGTATGGCGACATAGTGGGATGGGGCGCTTATGCCGTCTCTGATTTATATTTATGACTGAAATTGTTTTGACACTATAAACTTATTATAGTATCAAATGATTTGTTTTAAACGTATCAAGCATGTTTGGCTATTATAAGGGAAAACCCTATCCTCCGGCTTGCATTGCATCGTGTGATGGGACCTGGGTCTTATAATAGCTTCATTTTTCGAAAAAGCATTGCGTTGTCTTTTCTATGCACTGGTATTCTTGGGAGGGAACCCGTTCCGTTTTATACGGCGTGGTCCCTTGAATTACTCTCTTTTAAAGTAAAGTTTTAAATAACTGTTTTAGTTCTCACACCAGTCACATGACTGACCCGAAGTTTATTGTTTTAACCTAAACTCTGGGTGCCCTTATTTTCGACACGGGCAGCTAGTAGTTTTGGTTTTGCAGATTTATATTCACAGGATCCTGATTTACAGCTGGAACGATGCTCGGAAAGCTCTGTATCCGTGTATTACTTTCAGTTGTGTTTTGTATTATTTTTCCGCTGCTATGTAACTTATTGTAATCTCTGATATTTATCGAATGTAATTTACTCATTTATACTCTGTATATTCTTGTATCTGATGGAATTGTTGTAATGACAATGAAATGTTCTTCCGTCTGCGTTCTATTTTGTCGTGTTCTCAAGGTAATCCGGGCTTTCCTTACCGGGGAAGTTACGGGTCCTCACAGTTGGTATCAGAGCTTTGGTTTACAGAGCTCGAGAACAAGACACATTAGAACCATACAAAAAAATTCATCAGATATTGGGTTAGTAATATCCAATTAGAATGACTCGTTAGAGATAGGATCAGTAGTATCCTAGAATGAGTATGAAGAGTATATTTTTTCAAAGGAAAACAAATTTTGTTTTGAAAATTTAAACCATCTTATACGTATTTGAATAATTTACTTATATTGATTTGGACAATCTAGTATATAAAGGTTTTGCATATACGCGTCATGAACGTATATTCGAAGTTTTAATATATTAGATAGATATAGATTCACACTCTAGTCGCCCGAAGATGATGTTGATAATGACCATGGCATCATCAATATTTATGTTCGAGTTTCGAAGGTGTTATTTCTATATATTTCCATTAGACTGGTGTAAGAACCAAAACTTATATAGATAGATTTATTGTTGTGATTTGACATCAAAAACATGATTTTTGTATACATATCAAAATTATGAATTTGAAACGTTAATTCACTAATTGATTGATGTTTGTGTTGTTTGTTTATTTGTTTTATAATTTTGAACCATTATGCCTAATTGCATCAAATGTTGAATTTTATTGAAAATTAGTCGCATTTGCTTGCATATACATGTAATTACATTGAACAGGTCATAGCAAGGAGGCTAGAGCAGAGAATAAAATTTGTTTGCCCAACAAATAGGTACATGTTTATCATAATTTACTGTTTTGTTTGGGTGATGATGATTTTATGAGCCGATTGGCTAGCCGCTTGGCTTTTTCTTTTTCTTTTTGAGATCAGAAGGCCTATATGGCAATTTCGGGATTTTCCCGGTGCTCCCGGTGCAGGGGAGGTTATGGCAAAATTTTTCGAAAATTTAGGGTGTTAGCCAAATTTTTGAAAAATTTGAAAAGTTCTTAGAAACTGAAAAGTTGAAGAACTTAAGCCATAATCAAAATAAAGAAAGTTGAGTTGGTTTTTAAAACAACTTTCGGCTTTGTTCCTTTATGGGGACGAAAAGTTTTAAGTGGGGGAGATTGTAACAACCCGGAAATCTAAGCCAGTTTAAAATTTTTATTTTGGCAATTTTAGCGAATTTTGATTATTTAAAATGAATTGTTTTAAATAAAAACGATGAGAAATTTATTTGGAATAGAAATATAACATATATATTTATATAGATCGTCGTTAGAATATAAATACTTATTTTAAAATTTAAAAGGAATTGAAAATGGCGTGGTAGTTCGATAATTCGATTTCAAACTTCAATTGAACATACCAGGTGCAAAACTTACCGGATTTTAACGAAACCAAAAATATTAGAATCAATTTGAGAATATCTTTCCAACGAATCTGAATAGTTGAAATTTCATAGCGGGAATCAAAAGATATGACTAGTTGAAAATTCTGAATAGTCGCTATGAAATTCAGGCCCTTAAAAATGGAAATTTTGCAAACGACCTCGGATTTCGACGAAACCACTTTTGTTGGGTCCGTGATGTAAAGTTATTGCTAGATTCCAAATTTCGTAATTTTTCGAATCGATATGTGAGCATGGCAAAGGAAAACACGTTTGACCAGTTTTAGTTGATTTTAATCGACTGGAAAATGGCCATTTTTCAAATGGTCTCAGAATTCAATGAAATTAGTTTTGTTAGGACCGTATCGTCAATAAAAAGCTAGAAAATATTTTTTCGGGAATTTTTAGGGTTAGTATGTGACCACAGTAAATTGAAATGCTCGTTCAAATTCAATATATAGAGTTATATTTTGATTTTGACGAAAACTGATTGAAACAGCCGAATTAGCCTGCGATACATATCCCATTGTGTTCGGAATGGGGGTAATTAGCTAGGGGCGACAGTCGTTGGGTGTCGATTAGGGCTCAAATTAAAAGTCAACCTCATGGAAATTAAAATAAAAAATTAAATAAATATAATATAATCCCTCCTCATGCCCTTATCATCTCAGAACACGCTACTCCCCCTTTTTCCCAAAACCGCTCCTTCCCAGATCGGATCCCACCGTCGCCCCCCTTCCATGCGCCACCGCGGTGGGGCGCAACCCCCTCCTCCTCCGGCCGTTCTCCTTCCTCCCTCCTCTCTATGCTCTTCCCCCTCTAACCCCCGAAACCCGAACCCAAAACGAGTGCCTCCGGCCCCTAAAGACCCGCCGCCGGCTGCAACCACCATCCCCTCCCCCTGCGCGAGCCTCCGCCCCTCCAACGATGAACCACAGCCCCACACCCGCTTTTTACTGTAAGCTTTTCCTCTTTTTTTTTTGTTAATCTTCATTTGTTTAAAGCCTTAGATTAGAATACACTCATTTTTTTCCTTTTATATAGTAGACATATGATTTTAATATATGAAAGGATTGATTTTTACTGTCATGAAGGATTTGATTTCTAAAATGTAAGAGACTTGATTTTGAAGAAAATATAGAAAGACAATATTTTCGAATAAACAAAGAGTTGATTTTTATTTATGAACAAGATTCGATTTTTATATATTGAATAGCGAAGTAAAAAATTCGATTTTTATATATTGAATAACGAAGTAAAAATTCGATTTTTATATGTTGAATAACGAAGTAAAAAATCGATTTTTATATGTTGAATAACGAAGTAAAAAATTCGATTTTTATATATTGAATAGCGAAGTAAAAATTCGATTTTTATATAGAGAATAGCGATATAAAAATAGAATTTTTATCTATAGAATAACGATGTAAAAATAGAATTTTTATCTATAGAATAGCGATGTAAAAATAGAATTTTTATCTGTATAGCACCGTTGTAAAAATATAATTTTTATCTATATAGCACCGTTGTAAAAGTATAATTTTTATCTATATATCACCGTTGTAAAAATATAATTTTTATCTATATATATAATTTTTATCTATATAGCACCGTTGTAAAAATACAATTTTTATCTATATAGTAGCGATATAAAAATAGAATTTTTATCCATATAGAGTGATAATAAAAATGTGATTTTTATATACATAGCAACAATATAAAAATGTGATTTTTATATATGTAGTGGCTACGGACGGTGAAAGTGACAAAAGGCGAGAACAGTGATGATTCCCTACATTTGAAGTGTCATGGAGTTGGATTAGCTTTGGTGAGAATTTCTCACTCTTCACTTCTTTTTTCTAGTTATAAATATATACTAGGATGCAGACGGTGTTTAGTAGCACCTGACACCATTGTCCACAGACCATGGACTTGTTTGTTTGGTTGTGTAGTTAGTTAGATTATTTAATCTAAATTTGGTTTTTTGGTGAATTGAAATTGGTTTGATTGATATGTGTATGGCGTGGGCCATTATTAGACCGGGGATAAGGCTAGGCCTTGTCCCGTTTCTAGTATCATGCCGTTATGCCTCTGAAATTTTCTAAAATAAGTTAGAAAAATAAAGATATCATTTTATTTAATAAATGAACCGAATAGAATATTCATAGGTTGAATAAAATAATTTGGTCGTTAAAAATATAATTTTTAACGTGAATGTGAATAAATAAATATTCATTTACAAACCGGACGGTTTGTTTATGTACACTGATTTGACTGACATTGATTGGGACGATAAATTTTACACATCGCCCAACTGCACAAATAAAATCTATGTTTGATTGTTTGAAACCCCACACGGGTATTGGGATAAAATACGGCATACACTAATCCCAATAATTAGTTGTATGTCGATCGATTGATTGACAGGCTGTTATAAGCGCTAGATATCTATATTTGATGCTTATACAGTGTAGTGCACTTTGGATGATGGTTGATTATGTATCGTTGCTATTATATACATGTGTTGTATGGAATCCATATAATAAAAATTATATGGTAATTGATTGGGCCTCATTCCAATTTATAAAATATATTAAATAACAAAAATAGTCACATGTAGATAGTACTCATTCGTTGAGATTAGTCATGTGTTGAACGAAATATTTTAACAATCAAATTTACATCTTTATTATTATAAAATAAAGGTTCATGTGTTGACAGTACTCATCCGTTGAGATTAGTCATGTGTTGAACGAAATATTTTAATAATAAATTTTACATCTTTATCATATATAAAATTAGAAACTAACGGGAAAATAGATAAGAAGAATGGTCTCCTGGATATTGATCTGATGTTGGTTTCGGCCTTCGGGGTTAATATTTAGGGAATCATTCTCTTACTAGTTTATAGTTGGAGTCTGATTGGAAATCAAACGATAGATACCGTAATTTTTATAAAATATATTAAATAACGAAAATAGTCACACGTGGACAGTACTCATTCGTTGAGATTAGTCATGTGTTGACAAAAATATAGATTCATGTATTGAATAAAATAAATATTCATTTGTTGAATAGAATAACAGAATTATTGAAATATATAAAGCCGTATTGATTAGAGATGCGCTATTTTAACGCGAACGATAATTATCGATTATATTCGAATTTGAATTGAATTGAATAGAAAACGAATTTGAATTGGATCGAATAGAAAACGAATTTGAATTGAATCGAATAGAAAACGAATTTGAATTGAATTGAAAAGAAAACGAATTTGATTTGAATTGAAAAGAAAACGAATTTGATTTGAATTGAAAAGAAAACGAATTTGAATTGAATTGAAAAGAAAACGAATTTGATTTGAATAGAAAAGAAAACGAATTTGAGTCGAATTGAATAGAAAACGAATTTGAGTCGAATTGAATAGAAAACGAATTTGAGTCGAATTGAATAGAAAACGAATTCGAATTGAATTGAATAGAAAACGAATTCGAATTGAATTGAAAAGAAAATGAATTTGAATTGAATAGAAAAAGAATTTGAATTGAATTGAATAGAAAATGAATTCGAACTAAATTGAATATAAAACGAATTAGAACTGAAATGAATTTTAAAACGAATTTATATGGAAAAATTCAATTTTGATTTGAATTGGAAATGGAAGTTAAAATGTTTCTGAAACGAATTTACAACTATTTATAAAATTCGTTTTAAATAGAAATCGACGAAATATATAATATATATATATTATATATATAATGGCCTGAATAGAACGCGCCGCACCGCGGCAGTTCGTAAATTCCAACCATTGATTTCGAATGGACATTACGGGATATCCGACCGTCGGATTCTCCTAAAACTGGAACCGTTGGGTTCGTATCGAAAAGGGCTTTCTAACGAATATTAGGAATTTGAAATCTAACGGTTTGATTTAGAGATACGTCCAAATCAAATTTGGAAAAGGTCGCTGTAAGTGCAGTTCGATGGCCGTTGATGGAAATCGACTGTACGGGCCTTGATAAAATTATTAAAAATAGTAATAATTTGTGTAAAATCATAAGAAATGATTTGGGAAAAATTGGGATGAAAAACTCCATATTTGATAAGATAAAAATAGATTTTTATCGAAATGAACTAGTTTTGAACTAAAATTAAAACCCATTTATTTTTAAATAAATAAATAGGATTTGAAATGAATTGTAAATAGAATTGATTTGTGGGTTAATCGTGAACGGTGTTTCAAAAACACTTGTTCTTTAACCCAATAATAAACAGAATGTGATTTGGGTTTGTCGTGAACTGTGTTTTAAATGACATTAGTTCTTTAACCCAGTAAAAAGAGTTTCAATGAATCTGTAATTAGATTGAAATGTGAAATGATAATTTAAATTACCAAATTTAGAAAGTGAGCGAGAATGGAGTATCACCAGTTTTGCTCCAAAACGATAGTCAAATATTTAATTAGATTTGAATGTGAAATGGTAATTAATTTTACCGATAACACCGTGGTGTTAGATATGGAGTATTACCAGTTTTGCTTCATGGGATGAATATGTTGGGATTGGGAAATAAAATAAATAATTACTTCGGTGTGGTTCGCTAATCCCGACTAGTTTGGAAAACCATAATTTGGTTTGAAATGACATCCAAAGGAAGATTAAAGAATAAATTTAAAGAATTTATCTTTGATAAAATTAATGGGAGCCTTTCCATAAGAATGGAAATTTAGAAACTAGCTGTAGGTTAGTTAAGAAGAATGGTTTCCTGGGTATTGATCTGTTGTTGGTTTCGGCCTTCGGGGTTAATATTTGGGGAATTGCTCTCTTACTGATTTACGGTTAGTGACTGATGAATTGGAATGAGGCGTATGTTGTGTTTGTGTAACATTTGTTTTTAATATACGCGGGTTGTTCGGAAAGGCCGGGTTTATACCCATTCTGAATAACCGATTCGATGATAAGTCGAAGAAGATGACGGTGGTCGAAGACAAGAAGTCTTCACATCGTTTAGATAATTACTGATGATCCTGATTGGGCTGTACACCCAAGAGGATGGAAATAGTCGGTGGTCGTCCAGACGTACTTGGAGATCGATGGATATGCGAGGAAAGTGCCTCCGGTTTCGTTCAGACCCAGAATGAACTTGTAAATGGATTGTGTGTCTGATATTGGATTTTATTCTGTGTTGATTGATTTCTGTTAAATATATATATGTTTGGCGATGGAGAATTTATTCTCTTGCTTAACGCCCTTCTCTGAGACATACGAGCTTAGAGGTTATATATCGATAGATATCAATCGCATGGCATGAATTGCCTGTGTGGCACGCTGAGTTGCATGGATCAAGGCTTCTGTTGAAAAGAAAAGTCTTGTGGTTGATGATCAAAGCACGACCTACGTGGCATAGCTTTGTGTATAGCATGGATTCGCGAGCCTCACACCTCGGTATGAGTCAAAAACGGGATACGGACCGTTGGGAGAACACGACGTTTCTTTCTAGCTTTGGTGGTGTCAGTGACTTACCAGCCCTGACATTTATATACTTTTCACCTTTGTGGTTGTTGGAATGAGGCGCCTTGATATTAGGTCTGATAGGACCGGGAAACGTGTGTTCAGGAATTGCCAATCCTCAAACGTAAGAGAGGACCGGCCCAACCGATCCAAGTGGCTACCCAGATTGTGTAGTCCTGAGCATTTGCTAGAGTGTCTCGAAGCGGATAGGAGCTTGCCCCTTGCCTTGACTCATGACGGAAATCCAATTTCCAATACGAGATATTTCGGTTTTATTTGTAGAGCCTAGTATGGCGACATAGTGGGATGGGGCGCTTATGCTGTCTATGATTTATATTTATGATTGAAATTGTTTTGGCACTATAAACTTATTATAGTATCAAATGATTTGTTTTAAACGTATCAAGCATGTTTGGCTATTATAAGGGAAAACCCTATCCTCCGGCTTGCGTTGCATTGTGTGATGGGACCTGGGTCTTATAATAGCTTTATTTTTCGAAAAAGCATTGCGTTGTCCTTTCTATGCACTAGTATTCTTAGGAGGAAACCCGTTCCGTGTTATACGGCGTGGTCCCTTGAATTACTCTCTTTTAAAGTAAAGTTTTAAATAACTGTTTTAGTTCTCACACCAGTCACATGACTGACCCGGAGTTTATTGTTTTAACCTAAACTCTGGGTGTCCTTATTTTCGACACGGGCAGCTAGCAGTTTTGGTTTTGCAGATTTATATTCACAGGATCCTGATTTACAGCTGGAACGATGCTCGGATAACTCTGTATCCGTGTATTACTTTCAGTTGTGTTTTGCATTATTTTTCCACTGCTATGTAACTTATTGTAATCTCTGATATTTATCGAATGTAATTTATTCACTTATACTCTGTATATTCTTGTATCTGATGGAATTGTTGTAATAACAATGAAATGTTCTTCCGTCTGCGTTCTAATTTGTCGTGTTCTCAAGGTAATCCGGGCTTTCCTTACCGGGGAAATTACGGGTCCTCACAAAAACATAGGAAAAACCTATTTTTAATGCTAATAATAGAAAAAGTAGAAAAATTTACATATTTCATTATGAAATATGTTTCATATTTAAAAACTCATTTTTTTAATGTTAATCTCAGAAACTTAGAAAACGAATATCATTTTTAATGTAATATAAAGATCACATTTTATACAACGTAAAAGAATATCATTTTTATGTAAAATGAAAAGTTTTTATTTCATTTCAAGTGAGTCAACATTAGAATTCACATTTTTTTTCTTTTTTGGATGTAAACGAATCAGTAGAAAAGATTTATTATTTTGATAAATTATGTCAACATGAGAACTTTTGTCCTCTTTATATAATGATTCATCCTTATATATGTTTATGATACTGAAATGTTACACCTCCGTTTACAAGTTACCCTACTTGTCTATGTGATTGGGACGATAATTTTCACACATCGCCCAAGTGCACGAATAATCTATTATTTGTTTGATGGATGAAACCCCACATGGATATTGGGATGATATGGGGTACACACTAATCCCAATATTTAGTTATTTGTCAATCGATGGATTGACAGTCTGTGATGAGCGTTAGTTTTACTTTAATGCTCACACCATTATAAGATCCACTCTGGTTGTTATTTGGATGTTTGATGATTATTTATCATGATTGTTGATTACATACAATATATGGTTGTTGATTGAGTCACATTCCAATAAAGGATATTTTAGAAAAAGAGTGTATTTTAGAAAAATATATTTTTATTGAAATGAACTAGTTATTAACTAGAATAAATCATTAAATTTAGATTTAATTAAAGTTTTCCAATTTGTAAAATTTTAATTGTATTTAAATTGAATAAATTGGATTTGGGTTTGTCGTGAATAGTGTCTTAAAAAACACTGTTCTTAAACCCCGTATGAAAAGAATAATCTTTTACTTTAGATTATTAAAGTTTTCAAGTATATTTAGTAATTGAAATAAGATGAAATGTGAGTTGGGTTTATTGTGAACGGTGTTTTTAAGCGACATTTGTTCTTTAACCCAACTGACAGTGAAAATATGATTTTGAATTTATAAATCTTTTATTAAGATTTAAATGGAAATTTCTCAAAAGTAAAGTTTTTCCAATTTAATATATTAAATTGGAATTGAATGGAATTCGAATTAACATTAACCGAGATAAACTTCTATAAAAGAAAACCGATACTACATATGGAATTTAAAAGGCTTTGCCGTTATTCCATTTATATTATTGGTCGGATATAGAAATTTATAACGATTATACATTGATTTGATTTCTATGAAGATCCCCTAATTTAAAGGAAGAGGATTTTGGGTTTACCGTGAACTATGTTTTAAACGACATTAGTTCTTTAACCCAGTTGATGACAAGATTTATTTCTTAAATCTAAAGATTCATTTAATAATGATTTTTGATATTTAAAACCAAATTGGGTTTTTAATAATTCTTTAGAAGTAAGATTTAAGAATAAACTTAAAGGATTTATCTTTGATAGGATAATATGAATATTTATTTAGAAGAATATTCTAAATTGGAATGAGGCATTGGATGTGTTTTTAATAGTATTTGATTTTTAATTATAAAATACGTGAGTTATTCGGGAAGACTGGGTTTAACCCATTCCGAATAATTACTACGAGATGAAGAGTCGAAGATAAAGACGGTAGTTGAAGACCGACGATCTTCACATCGAATGGATGTGTTGCTACAGAGACCCTCGATGGGAGTAGCTACCTTGAAGGGGCTTCAATGGTGGCCGTCCGGACTATTGTTAATTGTTCGGATTTGGTTTTCGCTTAGACCCAGAGCATAAGCTAGTAAATGGATGCGTGTCTGACATTGAATTTCTTTCCATGTGAATTAAATCGATTTCTGTTAATGTATGGCTGTTTGGTGTTGGAGGATTTATTCTCTGCTTGACACCCTGGTATATATTAATAGTGATTGATCGCATGGCGGGAATTGTCAATGTGACACGCCAAGATGCAAATGATCAAGGCTTTTGTTGAAAAGCAGGGCCTTGTGGGATGATCAAAGCATAGCCTATTACGACATAGCTTTGTGTATATCGTGACTTCGCGAACCTCACACCTCGGTATGAGTCAAAAACGGGAGAAGGGACCGTAGGGAATGCACACGTTTCTTTCTAGCTAGTGGTAGTGTTAGTGCTTAAAACTGGCTGGCATTTTATTTATGTGGATGATGGATTTTGAGGCGCCTCAGATTTTTATAGGCCGTTAGTGGTCATACTATAGGTTCAAAGGAATCGGGAAACGTGTGTTCAGGCATAACCAATCCACTGCCGATAGGCGGGGACCGGCCCTACCGCTCCAAGGGTTGCCCATAGGTGTGATCCTGAGGCATTTACTAGAAAGTCTCGAATCGGTGAGGAGCTCCTCTCTAGCCTCGACTCATGATGGAAATCCAATTTCTAATACGACCTTGCGGTTTTGATTGTAGAATTAGTATGGCAACATAGTAGGATGGGGTACTATGCCGTCTATGATTAATACATTATAATTGAAATTGTTTTTGAAATATATATACCCATATATATACACACTAATATTAAATCCGTTTTATCGTATCAAGCATCTTTTGACCATTATAAGGTAAAACCCTATCCTCCGGTTTGCGTTGCATTGTGTGATGGGACTTGGGTCTTATAATGGTTTCATTTTTTAAAAAAAGCATTGCGTTATTTAACGTTTTACTTTATTTTATGCACTGGCAATCCAATGGAGTAAACCCGTTCCGCATTTGCGGCGTGGTCCTATGATTAGCCATATTAATTAGATAAGTTAAGTTAGATTTCTCATACCAGTCCCATGACTGACCTGTAGTTTGTTTCACTCGCTAACTCGGGTGCCCATATTTTCCACACGGGCAGTCGAGTTGCTTTTTGCAGATATATTTCAGGCTCCTGGCTTACAGCTGAAGTGGTATTCAGAAAGCTCTATATCCGTGTATTCCTTCCAATTGTATATTTGTATTATTTTTCCGCTGCTATTTAAATGTAATTTAAAACTCTGATATTATTGTATTTCCAATGTATATTATAAGTTCATACTCAGTTATATTCTTGTACTCTGGTGTAATTGTTGTAATCAGCAATAAAATGTTCTTCAGTTTGTGATTTGATGTGTGTTGTTCTCAAAGCAATCTATGCTTTCCTTTACTGGGAAGTTTGGGTCGTTTCAGTTGGTATCAGAGCTTTGGTTTACAGAGCTCGAGAACAAGACACATTAGAACCGAACAAAAGAATTCCTCAGAGATTGGATTAGTAATATCCAATAAGAATAACTCGTTAGGGATGAGATCAGTAGTATCCTAGAACGAGTGTGAAGAGTATTATTTTATTTAAAATTGAAAACAAATTTAGACTTGAAAACTTTATCTTAAAATACAAATTTGAATATATTACTATATTTTTATTTGGACAATCGAGTATATAAAGATTTCGAATATACGAGTAATTAACGGATATTCGAAGTTTTAATTTACTTGATAAATATAGAATCACACTCTAGCCGCCCAGAGATAATTCTGATAATGCTGCAGCATTATCAGTATTTATTTCCGAGTTTCGAAAGTGGTATCTATATATTTCCATTGACTGGTATGAGAACCAAAACTTAGTTAGTACACATTGCTGTGATTTGCACTAAAAATATGATTTTTGACTATATATAAAAGTTATATATATTTGAAAGGTTAATCACCTAATTGATTACTGGTTGTGATGTTTGATTGTTAGTGTAACACCCTACCTCCGCCACTGCCACTCTTGTAAGCGCACTAGCATTGGAGGGGCGTTAAACGAGGTAAACATGCATGCAGATATCACAAGACAGAACATATAAGTAAAACAGAGTAAATAAAGCAGCAGATAAAACTATTATTTCAAAACCATAGTCAAGTTACATCAAAGTACTGTCATTATTTTCCAACTACTACAAGTCTAGAAAACATAAACTGAAAACTGGAAATAACATAAAGTAACTATCCCCAAAGTAGAATAAAGCCATAGCATGCTCAAGTCCAAACCATACATGAGCTATCCAGAAAAGCAGCTAAAGATCCAAGCTAGGTACTAGTGTTCCCACCTTGTAAACCTGGGGGGGGGGGGGGGGACGGAAGAAAAGAGGCAAAAGAAAACGGGTCAGTCAAAAAGACTGGTAAGCCCTACCTACTATTAGTATAAAAACTAATAAAGTTAACTGGATATGTAAAGCAGAGATGAAACATAGGATGATAACTGGCGTGGTGAAAAGTTAACAAGATAGATCAAGTGTGGCATCGCATATACAAGGTTAAGTTGCACCAAGTGTGTACTAGTATTCAAATCCATGTCAAGTATAAACAAGAAATGATCCCTTAGCCCAAAGCTGGCCCAACATCATGAGGTGACCTAAATCAAGGTCGAACTACTCGGTCTAGTCGATCGGCTCCCTATAAGCCTAACTCGTCGTGTATCGGTGTCATACGGCTTAATCGTGGAATGTAGTTAACTGTGCAAGGTCCAACCTAGGGTGTATCCAGCCCTAAGGTGTAAACCACAAACACAATTCAAGCACGCACAGTCTAAACCTACTGGTGCCCATGTTCAACTCCGGACTTAATGTGCACAACCATGGTCCGCCTGAACAACCGGTGCACCCTTCAGCCGTCTCTTTTGGTCTCTTACAATCAGTCCAGTAATCGTGCTCCACCCTAGCCTAGTCCAGGGTACCCATGATACTTCCAAGTGGTTTACTGCTGAAAAGGACCACGTAACTAGGATTTCAAGTGGGTTAAGTGTGGTTAACCCTATCCTAACCATGTATTGAGTTGGTTAAGTGTATTCAAGCAGTTCATGACTTAACCCTATCAATACATCGGGTTTAATTGGTTAAGTATATTCAAGTAGTCCATGACTTAACCCTACCAATCCATCGTGTTTAATTGGTTAAGTATTCAAGTAGTCCATGACTTAACCCTACCAATCTATCGTGTTTAATTGGTTAAGTATTCAAGTAGTCCATGACTTAACCCTACCAATCCATCGTATTTAATTGGTTAAGTATTCAAGTAGTCCATGACTTAACCCTACCAATCCATCGTGTTTAATTGGTTAAGTATTCAAGTAGTCCATGACTTAACCCTACCATGTGGCATTAATTAACTTAATGCACCCCAACCTCTCACATTAGACTTTGTTGTGGTTACTAGTTAAGCCGGGCGGGTCCGAGTAGCTTTACACCACAACTTAGTCTAACCTCAGGTTTTAAGTGCGATATGACCAACTACTCACATTGGGTCCTATTGTTTGTAGCCACTAGTTAAGCCGGTCGGTTCTGGGTAGATTTATGCTACAAACTCAACCCAACCTCGAGTTGGCCACTTTCATGTTTTCTACATGTCATGTCCACGTTCGTGTTTTCAAGCATAAACACATGTCAAACTTTCATGTCATATTTTCAAGTCATGTTTTCATGTTATTTAAGTTTGCCCAACTACCCATAACGTATTTCCATCGTATGTAAATTCGCATCAACGCAAGTAGATCAAAGAGGGAACATAACAATATGACAAGGTGGGCATAAGATGGAAAAGTCTATCATAAGTAAAACATGGTGATATTTGAGGCCAAAAGGGGTTCAACATACTAGCATATGGCCTCAACATGTATGATAGCATAAAAGGTGTCTTGGCCTCAAACATATCAAATAGCATAAGGGTGATTTGGCCACAAGCATGCATAATAGCATAAGGGTGATTTGGCCGCAAGCATATTAAAGAACATGAGGGGTTAAGGTTTGGCCACAAGTTAAACATGGTGGCATATGAGGTAAATGTGTTCATAAACTTGCATACTACATTATAAGCCTCAAAACATGCATGATATCAACTTTAGCATAATAGGTGAAACATGGTCATAAATGACATAGGATGATAGCTAGTGATTCACATATAACATCATAAGAAAGATAACATAAGGGTTATGAGAGTTTCTATGTTGCTTTATGCAACATTTCAAATCAAAGCTCATAGCTTTCTATGCACAAAGTCAAGGTGATAGCTTTACAAACATGCATAGAATAAATCTATGCATAACATGATAGAATCAAAGCTCATAGCTTTCTATGCACAAAGTCAAGGTGATAGCTTTACAAACATGCATAGAATAAATCTATGCATAACATGATAGAATCAAAGCAAAAATCATACTTAGGCCCAAACTCAAACTTGCAACATGTCATATTTAACTTCATAGTTAGAGTCTAAGAGTAGAATAGGGCTTACAATGCTATGAAGACCTATGAAATAAAATAAGATTGAGACGAAGCCACTTGCAACTCTAAAAACCCCCAAATGAATACAAACTCCAAGTTGTCTTGAGAAACAAGAAGCTCCCTTTGATTTGTATGAAGAAAGATTCTTGTTTTGATGAAGAAAGGTGGCTCTTTTACTTGGTTAGGACACTCAAACTTTCATGAAGAGGATGGAGGCCATGTTATGAAGATGGAGGCCATGATCAAGAAACATTTTGGCATAGTTTAGTTGTAGGAATGATTAATGAGGGTTTAGGCTAGGTCTTAGGGTCTTTTTATAGAAGATTAGGTTAGTTTAAGCCACAGGATTAACCCTAGTTCAGATCTGGGCCATCAATTCACGTCACTAGCCTCCAAACATGTCTTGAGAAACAAGTCAGATGCACCCAGGCCAGACTGGCCGACCACCCAAGTCGACAGGGGTGTCGACTGGGCAGTCGACACAGTCTGGGGTGTGTCGACTCCCAAGTCGACTCCCCAGTCGACTTGGGGTGGCGAGAAATTTTCCCGCCTGCCCTGCCCAGCTGAATTTGAATTTCTTAATTCAAATTTGAACTTGAAATTTTTCTGAAAACTTCGACGGGCCATAACTTGGTCATACGGACTCCGATTTTCGAAAACTCGGTCTCTATTTCGCGTATTTTTCCGAGACGAACGCAATGGCACAGTCCGTTTCCCTTGATTCAGATTTATCATTTAATTCTGCCTTGATTTATGTTGTAATATGTCATTTAAAAATACGGGATGTTACATTCTCCCCTCCTTAAAGGATTTCGTCCCCGAAATCTTCAAGTTAGGAAGAACATATCCTACCATCCATCATCCATCTACTCAAAACATCATCCACGTGCAGTCATTGTCCTTAAAGGATTCTAAATGTTGTATGATCATATGCAAAGGTGTGTGTATATGTACTTATCTAATGCGAAAATCAGGTGGTTACTGATTCAGTAAACCTCCTTAATGAAAAGTATGTTAGTGAAATGAGTCCATATGTATGAAAATTCCTAACATAATTCATAATCTCTATATGAGTGCACATAACATTCATCCATATGCAACATCCACGTGATAGCATAACAAGTTTCATCCATGAATAAATATAAGCACTCATGCATATGCAATATGAAAGTGTGTGAGCCGATCTTAGTGCCTAATGTGTATCATGCATCCATGAGTATCCACTTGCAAACACTTGCAACCACTTGCAAACATAAAACATAACATGTTTCAAATACATGTTTCATCCAAAGGGTTTCTACCTAAGGTTCTCATGACAAGGTTAACGAGATAACAAGATAAGCATGGATAGTGAAAGAATGATATGCTGGCTAGGAAAAGAGATCGAGAACGTACCCTAAAAAAGAAATGGGTGAAGCGCGCGCATCTTCTCCTCGGTTTCCCAAGTTGCATCCTCTTCGGCTTCACCCCACTGAACCTTTACTAACTTGACTTCTCGATTCCTCAGCTTCTTGATCTCCGTTCCCAAGATACGAATCAGAGCTCGCCTCAAGGTCGCCTCTTTCTATACCTCCGTGTCTTCAAGAATACTTGGTTCAACTACCTTGGCTGACTCATGTAGGCACTTTCGGAGATGCGAGACATGAAAAACATTGTGAACTCCGGTCAGCTTCTCGGGCAACTCCACCTTATAAGTCATCTTCCCAATTATTTCTATAATAGGGAAGGGTCCTACGAACCTTGGTGTCAGCTTCCCAACTGCTCCAAAATGAACCACATTTCGCAAAGGAGAAATCTTCACAAAGACCATATCTCCAACTTTAAATTCTAAGTCAGTCCTTCGCTTGTCTACATAGGATTTCTGTCTGTCTTGGGCCGTTTTCATCCGTCTTCGAATCAATTCAACCCTCTCGGATGTGTCCCTTATCATGTCGGGCCCAATTATAAGCTTATCCGTCGTCTCCCACCAACATGTTGGTGGCTTGCACGACCTCCCATACAAAGCTTCGACTGGTGTCATTCCTATGCTTGCTTGGTAGCTGTTATTATAAGCAAACTCTACAAGAGGAAGGTGGTCTTCCCAAGTACCACCAAAGCCAAGAACACAAAGTCTCAAAAGATCTTCTAGCACTCTATTCACCTTCTCGGTTTGGCCATCCGTTTGGGGGTGATAGGTTGTACTTAGATTCAATCGCGTACCCATCGCTTCCTGCGAACTATTCCAGAATTGGCTAGCGAGAATTGGGTCACGATCGCTAACTATGTTAGAAGGAACTCCATGCAATCGCACTATCTCTTGAAGATGAATAGATGCTAGCCATGATGTGGTCCTCTTGCTCTTCAACGGAACAAAGTAAGCACTCTACTTAAGTCTATCAACTATGACCCATATCCCATAAAGCCCAAATAGTTTGGTCAACTTAATGGACATCTTCACCCCAACTATATATCACAAACAGGCGAGTCATACTCCTTATGGGGTTTGCAACAGAACTAAGATTGAGAATAGGATCGAGGGGATATACTTAAAAGATAGCATGCGAGTAAGCTCCACAGAATAGTAGGGGTCAAGGACATACACTTAAAAAGAGATATAATGTGCGTATCTAGTCTTTAATCTCCTAAGTCGCATTTTCTTGTGCTTAATTCCATCGTGCCTTGACCGTCTTTTTAACTTCACAATTCCGTAGTTTCAAAATATGAGTTGGAACTCGTTTCACCGTTGCCTCTCGTTCCACATCCACTTATTCTTTTCCTAAAAAAAAATACTTGGCTACAACTACATGCTCATGGTTTTCCTGCAAGCTTTCCAAAATTCGTTAGTGAATCCTGAATCTCGTTTACATACCATACGGTATTCTACGCAGAAAAACTATCTCTCGAAAACAAATGTCAATCCATGTTGCCAAATGTACTTACTAAGGTGATTTCTATAACCCCTGCTTAAGCGGAATGGACTATCCGCCTTAATGGCGAACACTACTCGACTGGATTACAAATTCCCAATAAAAGTGCCAAGGGATTCTAGATAACTAATCATGACGGAACACTAAAGGTCACACGAGATTTCGAGGGTATTACCAAGGCGAGTCATGAGCCTCGCAACCCTATGTTCAAAGTCAAGAATGGCTCCATAACCGGACAACCAATCCATGCCCACAATCAACCCGTGTCCCATAAACCCGAGAACATAAGCATTACACATGAATTCTACGCTCAAGATAGATATTTTCAAATCCATACAAATCGCAGATAGATGGGCGGAACCCCCCAATTGGATTTGAAATACTAACGGGATTTTCAACTAGACTAGTACTTAGGTGCAAACTTTCAACAAGATCAGAAATAAAAATATGCGATGCGCCAGAATCAAATAAGGTACGAACAGGGAAATCAGAAATGTAATCATGACTTTCTATAGAAACACTACCTCGATCAAAAGCTAGAAGAGCGAGGGGAGCCTGCAACTGCCCTCCAGAGGGTCCTGCTTGCTGAATTTGCCTTTTCGCTTGTCCTCGCTTTTTCGGGCAATCCTTACTATAGTGTCCAGACTCTCCACAATGAAAGCATTCTCCCAACTTCCTTTTATTCTTCCTACAGTCTTTGGCTATGTGCCCAGTAATCCCACAGAAGTTGCACTTCCTCCTTTCTCTTGACTTGTTGTCCTTGTTGTTGTTGTTGTTGTTGTTCTTGCCTCCTTTTCCAGAATCTGCCTTCTCGCCTTGAGACTCATTTGCCTTGACCACCTTCTTGCCACCCTTATCTTCCTCTTGAAGCAGGGCCATATTCACCAAACTCTCGAAAGTCGCCCCCATGGGTATATGAGACATGGCCAAACCGCGCAATGGCTCATTCAACCCTAGAGCAAAGCGTAGGGCCTTTTTCTGAGCTGTGTTAACCAAGTCTAGACCGAACCAAGCAAGTTGATTAAACGTATCCACGTATTCCCTAACTGTCATGTCCCCTTGCTTTAGAGATAGGAACCTCTCCATCCGAAGGTTCTCTTCTGTCGATGATAGAAACCTCAACCTGAACCTTCTCCTAAAGTCATCCCAAGTCTGAATTGGTCTAGTAGTGGTGGTGACTACCCACCAATATGCAGCTTCTCCTTTTAACAGCCATACCGCTAACAAAACTTTCCTACGATCTTCTATATCAAAGATAGCAAAGAGGTCTTCAGTTTCCTTTAACCAGTTTCTTGCCTCAACATAAGTCTCTGTCCCAATAAAATTCTTGCCACCTATCGCCTTAAAGTCCTTGCAAATCTTCGCGAAATCCGCTTGTGGATGCGGAGGAGGAGGAGGAACCTCAGCTACGGAAGGGGGAGGAATGTTAGCCACGGGGAAGGAGGAGGAATGTCCGCGGGGCCAGCTTCATTCGCCCTTGCCTCCATGTAACTTCTAAACCAAATAGGTACTGGTATGCCCTCCAGAATGGAAAAATTATCGGCCATACTGAAACGAAGAAAAAGATAGATTGAGAACGAGGAAACAAAGGATAGTGCTAATGGCTTTTGGGGAATAGCCTTTTAAAATAAATTATACTTTTCTTGGAAAATACTTAATTGGTTTTGAAAATAGTTTTTCGAAAGGTAAGTTTTAAAAAACCTTTTGCTCAAATCTTGTAAACCTTATGCTCTGATACCAAATGTAACACCCCACCTCCGCCACTGCCACTCTTGTAAGCGCACTAGCATTGGAGGGGCATTAAACGAGGTAAACATGCATGCAGATATCACAAGACAGAACAAATAAGTAAAACAGAGTAAATAAAGCAGCGGATAAAACTACTATTTCAAAACCATAGTCAAGTTACATCAAAGTACCGTCATTATTTTCCAACTACTACAAGTCTAGAAAACATAAACTGAAAACTGGAAATAACATAAAGTAACTATCCCCAATGTAGAATAAAGCCATAGCATGCTCAAGTCCAAACCATACATGAGCTATCCAGAAAAGCAACTAAAGATCCAAGCTAGATACTAGTGTTCCCACCCTGTAAACCGGGGGGGGGGGGGGGGGGGGGACGGAAGAAAAGAGGCGAAAGAAAACGGGTCAGTCAAAAAGACTGGTAAGCCCTACCTACTATTAGTATAAAAACTAATAAAGTTAACTGGACATGTAAAGCAGTGATGAAACATAGGATGATAACTGGCGTGGTGAAAAGTTAACAAGATAGATCAAGTGTGGCATCGCATATACAAGGTTAGGTTGCACCAAGTGTGTACTAGTATTCCAATCCATGTCAAGTATAAACAAGAAATGATCCCTTAGCCCAAAGCTGGCCCAACATCATGAGGTGACCTAAATCAAGGTCCAACTACTCGGTCTAGTCGATCGGCTCCCTATAAGCCTAACTCGTCGTGTATCGGTGTCATACGGCTTAATCGTGGAATGTAGTTAACTGTGCAAGGTCCACCCCAGGGTGTATCCAACCATAAGGTGTAAACCACAGACACAATTCAAGCACACACAGTCTAAACCTACTGGTGCCCATGTTCAACTCCGGACTTAATGTGCACGACCATGGTCCGCCTGAACAACCGGTGCACCCTTCAGCCGTCTCTTTTGGTCTCTTACAATCAGTCCAGTAATCGTGCCCCACCCTAGCCTAGTCCAGGGTACCCATGATACTTCCAAGTGGTTTACTGCTGAAAAGGACCACGTAACTAGGATTTCAAGTGGGTTAAGTGTGGTTAACCCTATCCTAACCATGTATTGAGTTGGTTAAGTGTATTCAAGCAGTTCATGACTTAACCCTATCAATACATCGGGTTTAATTGGTTAAGTATATTCAAGTAGTCCATGACTTAACCCTACCAATCCATCGTGTTTAATTGGTTAAGTATTCAAGTAGTCCATGACTTAACCCTACCAATCCATCGTGTTTAATTGGTTAAGTATTCAAGTAGTCCATGACTTAACCCTACCAATCCATCGTGTTTAATTGGTTAAGTATTCAAGTAGTCCATGACTTAACCCTACCAATCCATCGTGTTTAATTGGTTAAGTATTCAAGTAGTCCATGACTTAACCCTACCATGTGGCATTAATTAACTTAATGCACCCCAACCTCTCACATTAGACTTTGTTGTGGTTACTAGTTAAGCCGGGCGGGTCCGGGTAGCTTTACACCACAACCTAGTCTAACCTCGGGTTTTTAGTGCGATATGACCAACTACTCACATTGGGTCCTATTGTTTGTAGCCACTAGTTAAGCCGGTCGGTTCTGGGTAGATTTATGCTATAAACTCAACCCAACCTCGAGTTGGCCACTTTCATGTTTTCTACATGTCATGTCCACGTTCGTGTTTTCAAGCATAAATACATGTCAAACTTTCATGTCATATTTTCAAGTCATGTTTTCATGTTATTTAAGTTTTCCCAACTACCCATAACGTATTCCCATCGTACGTAAATTCGCATCAATGCAAGTAGATCAAAGAGGGAACATAACAATATGACAAGGTGGGCATAAGATGGAAAAGTGTATCACAAGTTAAACATGGTGATATTTGAGGCCAAAAGGGGTTCAACATACTAGCATATGGCCTCAACATGTATGATAGCATAAAAGGTGTCTTGGCCTCAAACATATCAAATAGCATAAGGGTGATTTGGCCACAAGCATGCATAATAGCATAAGGGTGATTTGGCCACAAGCATATTAAGGAACATGAGGGGTTAAGGTTTGGCCACAATTTAAACATGGTGGCATATGAGGCAAATGTGTTCATAAACTTGCATACTACATTATAAGCCTCAAAACATGCATGATATCAACTTTAGCATAATAGGTGAAACATGGTCATAAATGACATAGGATGATAGCTAGTGATTCGCATATAACATCATATGAAAGATAACATAAGGGTTATGAGAGTTTCTATGTTGCTTTATGCAACATTTCAAATCAAAGCTCATAGCTTTCTATGCACAAAGTCAAGGTGATAGCTTTACAAACATGCATAAAATAAATCTATGCATAACATGATAGAATCAAAGCTCATAGCTTTCTATGCACAAAGTCAAGATGATAGCTTTACAAACATGCATAGAATAAATCTATGCATAACATGATAGAATCAAAGCAAAAATCATACTTAGGCCCAAACTCAAACTTGCAACATGTCATATTTAACTTCATAGTTATAATATAAGAGTAAAATAGGGCTTACAATGCTATGAAGACCTATGAAATAAAATAAGATTGAGACGGAGCCACTAGCAACTCTAAAAACCCCCAAATAAGTACAAGCTCCAAGTTGTCTTGAGAATCAAGAAGCTCCCTTTGATTTGTATGAAGAAAGATCCTTGTTTTGATGAAGAAAGGTGGCTCTTTTACTAGCTTAGGACACTCAAACTTTCATGAAGAGGATGGAGGCCATGATCAAGAAACATTTTGGCATAGTTTAGTTGTAGGAATGATTAATGAGGGTTTAGGCTAGGTCTTAGGGTCTTTTTATAGAAGATTAGGTTAGTTTAGGCCATAGGATTAACCCTAGTTCAGATCTGGGCCATCAATTCACGTCACTAGCCTCCAAACATGTCTTGAGAAACAAGTCAGATGCACCCAGGCCAGACTGGCCGACCACCCAAGTCGACTGGGTAGTCGACACAGCCTGGGGTGTGTCGACTCCCAAGTCGACTCCCCAGTCGACTTGGGGTGGCGGGAATTTTTCCTGCCTGCCCTGCCCGGCTGAATTTGAATTTCTTAATTCAAATTTGAACTTGAAATTTTTCTGAAAAATTCGACGGGCCATAACTTGGTCATACGGACTCCAATTTTCGAAAACTCGGACTCTATTTCGCGTATTTTTCCGAGACGAACGCAATGGCACAGCCGTTTCCCTTGATTCAGATTTTATCATTTAATTCTGCATTGATTTATGTTGTAACATGTCATTTAAAAATACGGGATGTTACAGTTAGTGTAACTAATAAAAGTATAAAAATGATAATTACTTTAACTAACAAATTATGGAAACCAATATAGTTGAGTTGGTTAATTAAACAACTTTTAGCTTCGTTCCTTTTTGAGGACGAAAAGATTTTAAGTGGAGGCGATCATAACAACCCGGAATTTTGGGGCCAATTTAAAATTATTATTTTAGAAATTTTAAGGGAATTTTAATATTTAAAATAATTTACTTTAAATAATAACGACTAAAAATTTACTTAAAATGAATAAATTTAGTTTAATTATAAAAGGAGTTTAAAACAACGTTGCAGTTTGAAAATTTGAATTTGGACTTTGACGGACTATATAGAATTCATTCTAAATCAGAATTGAGCGAAACAAGAAATATTTAAATTTGTTTAATCATATCTTTCTAACAAAACTGAAAAATTGAAATTTCGTTTCATAAATCAAAAGTTATGTCCAGTTTAAAATTTAGAAAAGTCGCTATAAAATTTATATATATATATATATATATATTAATATAATGTTTAGCCCTTAAAAATAGCCATTTTGCAAATGACCTCGGTTTTCGACGAAACCACTTTTGTTGGAACCAGAATGTCAAATTATTGCTAACTTTCAATTTTCATAATTTTTTGAATTAATATGTGAGCGTGGCAGAAGATAACGTGTTTTGTCAGTTTCGGTCAAATTTAATGGACTTGAAAATGGCCATTTTTCAAACGGTCTCAGAATTTGATGAAATTAGTCTCGTTAGGACCGTATCGTCAAAACACAACTAAAAATAATTTTTCTGTAATTTTTGGAGTCCGTATGTGGCCCCGGTGATTTAAAATGTACATTTGAATTTAATAATTAAATGATTTATAATTCAATTTAAAGAAAAACATATCGTAACAGCCGAACTGGGTTACAAAACATATTCCATTGTGTCCGGGACGGGGTTATTAGCTAGGGGCGACATTCGTTGGGTTTGATTCGGTGTTGGTATCAACGAACAACCCTTTTCTTGAATTAAAATAAATAAATAATATAAAATACTAGTATAAATACCATGAGAAATATGGTTAAAATACTCTAAACCAAATTCTCCCGTACACAATTCTGCAGCCGCCGCTTTCTCCTTCTTCGATGGCCGATACACTCCCATATTCTTCCCCCAAAATCTCCTCATCCACTTGCTAAAACATATCCAACCTTTTGACAATTTCATAGAAGATCGAAACACCTTCACATCCATATGGTTTTCAACCCCTGCCGCTGCCTGAATCGACCACACCATCGACGAGTAGACCTGCCGTTCGAGCCGCTGCGCCGCCTGAATCTGACGATCGAGTTCACCGTGGTGGGGCCACCTGCGTGCGTGGCTCGAGCCTCTCCGACCCCACACCATCCGATCTTTGTATCGACCCCTGTAGCAGCCGCAAAACCCAACCCTAGTACTGAACCAAAACGAGAAACTCTCGGCCTTTGTCTGTAAGTGGGAAGAAAGGATTATAAAGGAATTAGTTAAGTAAATTTTAATTAATTAATTTAATTATAAATTTAAATTGTTCAAAGGTTAAAACGTTGATAACTTTTTCATACAGCGACGAAAACATGGACCGTCAGTTGCGTTGAACTCGTATCTGCAAATACTACACTATGGAAAAGACTAGAACTGAAATGGAGCAATTCTGAATTTCAGGGAATTTCAAACGTGAACTGTTCAGAATTTGACTATCGGTGAGAAATCCTCTTCCTTTTTATTTGATTTTATATAATTAAAGTACTGAATCATAATGTGTGGTTTGTGCTAGAATTTATGTTGTGAAATTTATACTGCTGAATTTTATTCTACATGAATTGATCTATGACTGTGTTGTTATGAAAATCGATAGATTTGGGTTGATGAATGCTGTTATGATTTGTTGATTGAACGAATTATTTTGGTTGAGACCAAAATATCATGTGTTGTTGAATAGAAACAAAATTTACATTTGTGTAGAATAGAAATAGATCAAACAAAATTTATATTTTGTTGAATGGAATTAGTTGAAACAAATGGAATCATTTCTGCTGAAATAAAATAATATAAACAAAATTAACATTTGTTAATAAGGGTATGTTAAACAAAATTAACATTTTTATTTCTATTTTTGTTAATAAGACTGGTTAAGCAAAATTAACATTTTTTTTTTGTAATTAGAACATGTTAGTGAAATAGAAAATGAACCTTTTTACACATTTAAAAGGATTAATCATTTTGTTTACGTTTAAAAGGATTAAACAAAAAAAATCACATTTTGTTTGCATAAAAGGGACTATAAAAAAATTTACATTTTGTTTATATTTAAAAGAATTAGACAAGATTCACATTTTATTTACATTAAAAGGAGGATAACAAAATTTCAGTTTGGTCATTTTAAAGGAATGAATTGGAAATGTCCATTTACATTTTTGTATATTAAAAGAGAATTAAACAAAATTTACATTTTTGTATATTAAAAAGTGAATTAGAAAAAATTTACATTTTTGTATATTAAAAGTGAATTAGATAAAATTTACAATTTTGTATATTAAAAAGTGAATTAGACAAAATTTACATTTTTGTATATTAAAAGTGAATTAGACAAAAATTTTATTTTTGTATATTAAAAGTGAATGAGACAAAATTTACATTTTTGTATATTAAAAAGTGAATTAGACAAAAGGGACATCTTTGTATATTAAATAGAACTAGACAAAATGGACATTTCTGGTACAGTAGAAAGAATTAGACGAAAATAAACATTTTTGTACATAAAAAGGATTAAACAAAAATATACACTTTATACAGTAAAAGAGTTGAAATAAAAGACTATATTTTTATTGTCATTTTGAATCAAATGTTAGAATTGTCCTTTAAATCAAACATTAGAATTGGTGAATAAGAAATAACACTTTTATTTGTAATTTAGTTGCAAATAAAACATGAAATCAAAAAGTACATTTTTATCTATATCCTTAGTTGCAAATAAAACATAATCTAAAAAGAGTGCATTTTTACTTGCATTCTTAAATGCAAATAAAACATGAAACAAAAAGATATATTTTTATTTTGCGTTCCTTAATGCAAGTAAAACAAGTAATAAGAAGCTGTATGTTTATATGCAATTATAGATGCAAATAAACATGAATATAAGGAGTTACATTTTTCGTTGGTATTCTTTTTACAAATGAAAACATTGAAATAAAAAGTTATATTTTTGTTGCAATTTTAGATGCAAACAAACATTAAAATAAAAAGTTATATTTTTATTTGTATTCCTTGTTGAAATAAACATGAAATTAAAAGGTTGAATGTTTATTTGCATTCTTTGATGCAAATAAAAATTTGAATTAGAAGGGTTACACTTTTTGTTTGTATTTGAAAATGCAAATAAGAGCCTAGTTTAAGAAGATACATTTTTCATTTGTATTTTTGTTACAAAAGCAAGAATAGAGTAAAACATAGGAAAAACCCATTTTTAATGCTAATAATAGAAAGAGTTGAAAATTTTACATATTTCATTATGAATTACGTTTCATATTTAAAAACTCATTTTTTTTAATGTCAATCTCAGAAACTTAGAAAAAGAATATCATTTTTAATGTAATATAAAGATCACATTTTATACAACGTAAAAGAATATCATTTTTATGTAAAATAAAAAGTTTTTATTTCATTTCAAGTGAGTCAACATTAGAATTCACATCTTTTTTCTTTTTTGGATGTAAATGAATCAGTAGAAAAGATTTATTATTTTGATAAATTATGTCAACATGAGAACTTTTGTCCTCTTTATATAAATAATGATTCATCCTTATATATGTTTATGATACTGAAATGTTACACCTCCATTTACAAGTTACCCGACTTGTCTATATGATTGGGACGATAATTTTCACACATCACCCAAGTGCACGAATAATCTATTATTTGTTTGATGGATGAAACCCCACACGGATATTGGGATGATATGGGGTACACACTAATCCCAATATTTAGTTATCTGTCAATCAATGGATTGACAGTCTGTGATGAGCGTTAGTTTTACTTTAATTCTCACACCGTTATAAGATCCACTCTGGTTGTTATTTGGATGTTTGATGATTATTTATCATGATTGTGGATTACATACAATATATGGTTGTTGATTGAGTCACATTCCAATAAAGGATATTTTAGAAAAAGAGTGTATTTTAGAAAAATATATTTTTTATTGAAATGAACTAGTTATTAACTAGAATAAATCATTAAATTTAGATTTAATTAAAGTTTTCCAATTAGTAAATTTTTAATTGTAATTAAACTGAATAAATTGGATTTGGGTTTGTCGTGAATACTGTCTTAAATAACACTGTTCTTAAACCCTGTATGAAAAGAATAATCTTTTACTTTAGATTATTAAAGCTTTCAAGTATATTTAGTAATTGTAATAAGATGAAATGTGAGTTGGGTTTATTGTGAACGGTGTTTTTAAGCGACATTTGTTCTTTAACCCAACTGACAGTGAAAAAATGATTTTGAATTTATAAATCTTTTATTAAGATTTAAATGGAAATTTCCCAAAAGTAAAGTTTTTCCAATTTAATATATTAAATTGGAATTGAATGGAATTCGAATTAACATTAACCAAGATAAACTTCTGTAAAATAAAACCGATACTACATATGGAATTTAAAAGGCTTTGCCGTTATTCCATTTATATTATTGGTCGAATACAGAAATTTATAACGATTATATATTGATTTGATTTCTATGAAGATCCCCTAATTTAAAGGAAGAGGATTTTGGGTTTACCGTGAACTATGTTTTAAATGACATTAGTCCTTTAACCCAGTTGATGATAAGATTTATTTCTTAAATCTAAAGAATCATTTAATAATGATTTTTGATATTTAAAACCAAATTGGGTTTTTAATAAATCTTTAGAAGTAAGATTTAAGAATAAACTTAAAGGATTTATCTTTGATAGGATAATATGAATATTTATTTAGAAGAATATTCTGAATTGGAATGTGGCGTTGGATGTGTTTTTAATAGTATTTGATTTTTAATTATAAAATACGTGAGCTATTCGGGAAGACTGGGTTTAACCCATTCCGAATAATTACTACGACGATGAAGAGTCGAAGATGAAGACGGTGGTTGAAGACCGACGATCTTCACATCGAATGGATGTGTTGCTACAGAGACCCTCGATGGGAGTAGCTACCTTAAAGGGGCTTCAGTGGTGGCCGTCCGGACTATTGTTGATTGTTCGGATTTGGTTTTTGCTCAGACACAGATTATAAGCTAGTGAATGGATGCGTGTCTGACGTTGGATTTCGTTCCATATGAATTAAATCGATTTCTGTTAATGTATGGTTGTTTGGTGGTGGAGGATTTATTCTCTGCTTAACATCCTGGTATATATTAATAGTGATTGATCGCATGGCGTGAATTGTCAATGTGACACGCCAAGATGCAAATGATCAAGGCTTTTGTTGAAAAGTAGGGCCTTGTGGGATGATCAAAGCATATCCTAATACGACATAGCTTTGTGTATATCGTGACTTCGCGAACCTCACACCCCGGTATGAGCCAAAAAGGGAGAAGGGACCGTAGGGAGTGCACACGTTTCTTTCTATCTAGTGGTAGTGTTAGTGCTTAAAACTGGCTGGCATTTTACTTATGTGGATGATGGATTTTGAGGGGCCTCAGATTTTTATAGGCCGTTAGTGGTCATACTATAGGTTCAAAGGAACCGGGAAACGTGTGTTCAGGCATAACCAATCCACTGCCGATAGGCGGGGACCGACCCTACCGCTCCAAGGGTTGCCCATAGGTGTGATCCTGAGGCATTTGCTAGAATGTCTCGAATCGGTGAGGAGCTCCTCTCTAGCCTCAGCTCATGATGGAAATCCAATTTCCAATACGACCTTGCGGTTTTGATTGTAGAACTAGTATGGCGACACAGTAGGATGGGGTACTATGCCGTCTATGATTAATACATTATGATTGAAATTGTTTTTGAAGTATATATACCCATATATATATATACACACACTAATATTAAATCCATTTTATCGTATCAAGCATCTTTTGACCATTATAAGGTAAAACCCTATCCTCCGGTTTACGTTGCATTGTGTGATGGGACTTGGGTCTTATAATGGTTTCATTTTTTTCTAAAAAGCATTGTGTTATTTAATGTTTTACTTTATTTTATGCACTGGCAATCCAATGGAGTAAACCCGTTCCACATTTGCGGCGTGGTCCTGTGATTAGCCATATTAATTAGATAAGTTAAGTTAGATTTCTCATACCAGTTCCATGACTGACCTGTAGTTTGTTTCATTGGCAAACTCGGGTGCCCATATTTTCCACATGGACAGTCGAGTAGCTTTTTGCAGATATATTTACAGGATCCTGGCTTACAGCTGAAGCAGTATTCGGAAAGCTCTGTATCCGTGTATTCCTTCCAGTTGTATATTTGTATTATTTTTCCACTGCTATTTAAATGTAATTTAAAACTCTGATAATATTGTATTTCCAATGTATATTATAAGTTCATACTCAGTTATATTCTTGTACTCTGGTGTAATTGTTGTAATCAGCAATAAAATGTTCTTCAGTTTGTGATCTGATGTGTGTTGTTCTCAAAGCAATCCATGCTTTCCTTTACTGGGAAGTTTAGGTCGTTTCAATGGTAATTCTATTTAGCACTTTATGATAGACATTATTATAATTGCGTATTGTTTTATATATATGGTTCCAGGGCCCTTAAGGGATGAATCCTAAGCATTCTTTAAGTTATTGATGCATTTATTTGAACATTTCACTTAACTAGATTTATTTATAAGAAAATGTGAATCCCGAGTCGAGTGTTCTGTTATGCTCAGGTCAAACTGAGTATTATAATATTGAGATTGCACCTTTCAGAGCTGGAGACTTAATGAAGATCTTATCTCTATCTACTTATTTATGTTATTTTCATATATTTAGAAATCTGGTGTATTTAGACTTCTGCTGTATTTATTTTTGTAACTCTGATATTTTATATAACTTTTTAGATTTTTGTATTTAGTAGCTTCATAAACTACTATTGTATTTTACTTATTTATTTGTGAGATATTCTTCTTTTCTATATCTATGATTCAGTGATAATTTTATATTTAACCCCATAGTAATAAAAATCCGTTGTTTCAAACTATTCGAGTAAGTTTTATTGACATATTTAATGGTTGGAAATAGCTGGTTGTTACTGTCGGCATTAGATCTTTGGTTTGAGAAAACCATAACATAAGAGGTTAAATCTTACTAGAGATAGGTTAGTGATACCACTAGGATGAGTGGAATCAGTCATAGAATCATTCTTGAAAGAGCGTTGTTTCTTCCAAATTTGGAATCAACACCAAAGGTATATAAAAAACACTTCACCAAATTGGTAAGGAAAAATAAAGTGATGCCGCAATCACAAGCATACAAAAAGCATAAGAGTAAGAACACAGAGTTTTTATAGTGGCTCGATCTAATGAGGATCTACGTCCATTTTTCCATAAGATTCCATTATCAATATGTCCAATACATAGTTTGATCTACTCTTATTACAAGTTCTATCTCTCTCACACTTATAGATCTCACTAGGATTCACAAGAATGATGGAGAAAAGGAATGATCAGCGGAGATATGGCATGATTATGGGAGAATAGAATGGATCTCTTCAACTGTTTTAGCTTTGATGATGAATCTTCAACTCTTAGATCACTTGGATGGATTTGATGAGAGCCATGATAAATGATTTATTGAATCTTCACTTGATGATAGAGGAATGAGTGTTAGAATCCTTTGAAATAGTTGTGGAGAGATTTCGGCATCACTTCGTGGCCAAGAGATTCCATCCCCCTCCAATGAAGAAGTGAGGGGTATTTATAGGTGAGATTCAGCCCATGCGGCAATTCTGTAAATACTGTGCATTGGCTTTAGGTCGTCGGCGGGCTAAAAGTCTCCAAAGCATAGCAGCGCGAGCTATAAAATGCAGAGCGACCTAAACCTTTTGTGGCACGAGCTAGATCATGCGGAGCGAACCAAAGCATGCAGCGCGGGCTAAGACGGCAGGACGGCCTAACGCTAGGTGGTGTGATGCGGAACTGGCTAAAGCGATGTGACCCGGTGAGCAGCTGCGGAACAACCCAAGATCAGGTGTAACAGGCTTAAACGTTTTGTGGGTTAAAGCCTTATGTTCAGCTGGGGACGGTCCAAGAGAAAGAAAAACTAACCAAGGAGCTAGGATGGTTTCGAAGATGGGACGAGCTAAAGGGTCGGACGACCCAAAGATACCAGGCAACCCAAGTCATGTATTTTGTCCAGAACATCATAACGGCCCAGAATTTGTGATAGGTTTTAACCAACCCAAACTTTGCTACGTCCTAAAGGCTTATAACGACCTAACCCTCTTTTGACCTATATTTTGGGGTCAACATTTGCCCCTCGAAGATTGTATTTGTCGAATGATAATACGTGCTTCGATTTGAACAATGTAGGTGCATATGTTAGGCCGTATTAGACTTTAGGTCGTGCTTTGTTTTAGGCCTCACGACTCCTTGGATCACTATTGGGTCTGGGACTTTAAACTTGGCCTTGGCCCACTTAACACTCCACTCCTATATATTTCTCATCTTAGGCCGTAACCCTCCTTTTACTCCTTCTTCTAATTCCAAGCTCGTTAATGGCGGATCTCTAAAGCTAATCAAATTACAACTGGTCCTCAGACTTAGAGCAAACTTGATCCAAACATCATCGATTATTTCAACAAATTCAACTTTAACAAACTGATTCACAGATCATTCCAATGCTTAACCGATTCAAGTTCAACTCATTTTGATATCAAAGACCATGTTCGATTTCGCTCTTTCGATCCTTGAACTTGGGTTCAACTTGAGGATCTTTTCTTATTTGTGATGTTTTCGAATCGAAACCGATGATGTTGGGAGTCGGTTCATTGTAATTGAAGCACTTATATAAATTGTATGATGAACCCGTTGTAATGATGACTCATTGTAGTTCGGTCACGATTTTGTGCTTCGTGCAATCTTTGTTGTTTGCTCGTGATCACAACTTATAGATCCAACCTGTTTTGAATATTTAATAGCCATGATCCCTTTGTTGAATGTTTTAAATCGTACTTTAGGATCTTGTAGAGGATATCCTCGTTTAGGCCGCTTGGATGTCTTTAAGCTTTTAGGCCATGATCAAAATACACCCTTGTTTAGGTCTCTTTGACCTCCTTAAGGTTTAGGTCGTGATCCTGTTATTATGTTTTAAGCCGTTATAATAGCTCAAGGCCTTGGGTCGTCTTTAGTTCATGGCCTTTAGGTCATTTGCGACCTACAAGCTATGGAATAGAAAAACGACTTAAGGTCTTAACTCGTTTTTGCAGCCTAAAGCACAAGTTTATATTTTTGGATCGTTCGTATATTATGGGTTTTTAGATCGTTCTGGTAGCTCAAAATTTTTTGGACCGCATGGCGATCTAAGGAATTTGAGCTTCAAAATGGCCTATAAACTATTAACATTTAAAACGAGCTAAAAACCTAAACTCTCATAAAATGACCTAGAGCTTCAATTTGCTTCGAGCAACCTAAAACCTTGAATGATATACAACGACCCAAAGACTTAGAGACTTAAACTGGATGCTTTGAACACTTTACAACCCACACATTGTTGATAATTTGTATCAGTTAAAAGTATGTTAATCTGGTTTGAGAACGATCCATGTTGTTACATTCTAGGTCGCTTTAAATATTCAAAAATGCTAAGTTGTGATTTTAGCCCTAAAAATCGGATCATTAGAGCGATCCAGGTTCTAGTTCGTTACCACAACCTAATATTGTGCTTCGAAAAAGATGACCTGATTGCTCTAAGTAATTATGACGATCTAGGTTTTTGGCACGTTCGAGTGACCAGACATTTAGGTCGCAACCTTTAGGTCGCCAACTTCAACTTTTGGGGCCGTGGAATGACCTAGGTTCGAAACGACCTAAACCTTAAAAGGTCATGGTTAGTCCAAGCTTCTAGCACCCGAGCCTGAACCTCTAATATTTGCGATGCATGCCTTTAAACTAATTTTCTATTCGTGATTTTCTTATAAACGAGATCTTTTTTGTAGAATGACTACTAGGCAGAAATCACACGCTCATAATGAAGGGACATCATCTGCTCAAGTTGATGCTTCCATGGATTCTGCTGTTCCTCAACCTTTCCCAGTACCCGTTCCTTTGGCTAATTTTCCAACGGAAAGACACTTTACTTCTTTGGATCAGGAACACTTTGAGCGACTATGTTACCTATTTGGAATTCCTATTACAGATGCACTACTGCCAGGCGAGGGTGCACTTGCCTATCAACCTCCGACATGATATATAACTGTAAATCGCTTTATGCTAGCAGGTGGTGGCATTCCTCCTTTTAAACCTTACATAAGAACCATCCTAAACCATTTAGCTATTGCTCCTTTCCAATTACATCTAAATGGCTATACCATCCTCTTAGGGCTTTATATCCTTTTTATGCAAGTTAAAGAGCATGAACCGACTTTTCAAGCGATTTGCTGTCTTTTCTCATTTAGGAAAAGGAAGGACACCACATATACCATACATGTTGAGGGTGCTAGAAATCGCAAACCTATATTCAACTTACCAGAAAGTGTTTTAGGAAATCTAACTCAGTTTTTCTTTATCCGATGTCCTGAGTCCTTTCATGGTAATTGGACAGAAGGAGGTACGAACATTTTGTGTATAACTTTATCTTGCTTTACTTAGAGAACGAAGCCTTATAATTCTTCTTTTTTTGAAAAAAAAAACTAGTTGCCCCAGTCCCAATTAAGGATAACAAAGCATCTGCCTCACTCAACGCTGTACTTGAAGCTCTGAAAGCTGTTGATGAGACAAGGAAAAGTAGAAGAGTTTTAATTACAGAATCGATGCTACACCAATACGAACTTACCCATCCCTTGAGAAATTTCTGTCAAAGGGAGGACCTCCAACCCCCACACTGAATCCTGCAAATCCTGATACTGGTACTCCTGGCGGCAGTAATGAGATTCAAGACCAAATCATTGTTCAGGACCCCACTATTGACCCTTCCTTAATGAAGTATTCAGAGCCTATCAGTATTAGAATACTGCCCTCAACAATGACCATGAGTAAGGATGAGAATTTAAGCCAACGCAGGGGCAAGGATCCTATGGTACCGATTGAACTTGTTGAAAAAGAAAATTCTCCTCAAATCCTGAGTCAGAGACAGAATCCGATCAGGTCGATAGAGATAATATGGATGTGAATATTTTGGAATTTGATCATGAAATTAAGCATGGCGAAGGGGGGGGGGGATGAAAATACATTACAGATTGACCCGAACATTGAAATGACAACCGAAAACCCTCCCGTTCAAAATGCAACAAGGGAAGATTCTGTAAGTACCTTTGATAACTTGGGGGATCTTAATACAGCTAAATACCTTAGTCAGGATGACGTTGTCACCCAAGCTCTTGATCCTTAAGCTAGAGAGGCCATATTAAAAGATGTTGCCAAAACTCAGCCAGGAAAACATCTAGCGTTGCTAGGAATCTCTCTAGATCCTACTAAGACCATTTGTTCGTTGAGCAATAATGCTTTAAAAAATTTGTCTGGTTATGTTTCTAATATTCATATATTACAATTTTCCTTTGGTACTCCACAAGCTAAATCACTGAAATATACGTTGAACTTATTTCAGGTGGTTCCAAGATGCCCAAGAAACAATCATCAGGTTTTAGATCGGATTTCAGCAAGAAGAGTAAAGCCTTTAATCCGAAGCTCTTATAATACTCTGACCCTCCACAACCATCCCATTACCATAAACAAACCCATCCTCCTCTGTCCTTGAAACCTTCTCATCAACCTTCCTGCATATCAGAGTCAGACTTGACCGGGGAGCAGAGGCGAAGGATACATGAGGAAGAGGAGGAGGAAGAGAGGAGACATACTTAGCTCAGAGAGAATTCTCCTAACGAAGAGGGTCGAGGGAAGAAACGAGTAAGGAACGACCTAGGAAAAGGTAGTTCACACAAATATTCTCGAGTAGAGAAGCTTCATATTAGACCCCATTCGATTCCTTCTTCTGCCTCTCCTGGTCCCCCGGATGAGATTCACTCAATCATTCACAAGCCTCATCATGATCCCGGACCAATAAGTGACCCTCTCGCCGCAAAACTCCCAGGTTGGAATTTAACAGGGCTTATGTTCGACCGTGTTGTGAGTTTAACTGATGCCGATGTCTATCCGAGGAGGTAGATGCGGTAATAAGACAAACGCATACTCAATTTGACAATGCCTAGAGCCAACTTGATGCAAAGTGGAATATCTTCAAAAATAGTGCCAGGAGAAAGTTAGCTGGATGGAAAAAAACTTGGTGATGATTTCCAAAAGCGTCATGACACTAATCTTGCCAAAATTTCCAAGTTGGAGAGTGATAAGGTCAAATGGGAAAAAGTTTTAGATTCTCGTGATGCTACTATTGTGGTACTCAATAAAAGAGTTACGGAGTTAGAAGCATTATATAATGAAAACAAGAAACTTCGCAAAGAACTTGAAGCTGCTAAGCGAAGAGAGAAGGATGCCTTAACTGCCAAATGCAATGCCGAAGCCACAATAACTATAGAGAAAGATTTTTCCAAACAGTACCGGGACGAAGCCGACCAACTTAGGAAAACCAGTGACTCGTTAAAGGCTTTCAACCAAACATTAATAGCTAGGGTTGAATTCCTCGAGAAAGATAAGACCACCACGGAAGAAACTCTCAAGAAAACCATGGATGAAGCTGACGATGATATGTTCCGATTTTATGTCTTTAGTGTCATGAGTCGCGGGAGTTTGCATTACTTGGAGGACAACTTTCCTACCACTCTGACGCTTGTCTAGGAACGAGTGCTTGAGATCAATGGTGATGATTGTAGCGAGGATGAAATCTTGAAAAATCTTTTAGATGATAAATCTAAGAAGGCTTTAGCAGAGGGGAAGATTCAATTAGAAAATGAGAGGGCTGGTACCTCTAGAGAGCCAATTCAAAACCAACCCGATACCAATCTCTCCACCGATCCCGTGGACCCTGAAGTTTCTAGTTCGTAGACGTTGGCCAACCTTCCTGATATTCCCAAAGAGAAGGACACGATTACCGAGGGAGATGCTACCTTAGAGAATATTACTGAGGAGCAAAGTGGAGATGATGAGGCTAATGATGAAAACACTGAAAATTGGAGAATTGAGCACAGGGATATTCAGGAGAAACCCCTAGATGCAGGTAAAATTGAAACCAACTATACCATGTCACACCTAGAATCCATTTTTAATTCTCCTGGGTCCCTAGCCTATTATGCTTGTTATTTCCGTAATTTACGTTTAATTTCACCTTTATCTTCTCTAACTGATTCGCCCTTAAATACCATTCCTCTTGCTTCTGTTATTACTCCTCCTCCTAGTAACACTTCCCTGCTTATGATTTCATCTCCTGGGTCACAAGACACAAGGATCGGGGATTTCTCAAATTTAGATGATGTTGACTACAACCTTAGTGATGATCTTGGGGCTAACAAAACGGATAAAAGCCCGAAGGATGCTGCCAAGGATAAAGGCAAAAAAGCTACCAAATCTTCGTCATCTAAGAAGCCCAAGAGGAAGAAGAAAGACTTAGAAGCTATTACTTAATCTTCTCATGAAAATCCGAGTAATGTAGAAGAGACCCCTCCTCCTTCTTTTAACAAACTAGCTTTGAGGTCAGGAGATAGGAAGAAGCAGTGGTGCTCGGAACCGACTTATTTTGTTTCCCAAAAATTATCTTCTACATATTGCATTCAGACCAGTCCCTGCTTAGTACTTTACGTTTATTTGTGTCTGATACTTCTGCACTGGATTTTGTGACCCTGTGACTTTGCTATGTGATGTTGAAATGAAACTGTGTTCTGCATGTTGAAATGAAAACACTTCTTCCAAAAATAACTATTTTTCTAAAGTATTTTTATCTGTTCTGGTAACCTTAAGCTCTGATAAAACGTGTAACACCCCACGTCCATTAATGTCACTCACGAAGGGAATGCATTAACTTCCATGGAGGTTATAAGTGAATAAAGAACAGAAAAATTACAACAAGACAGATAGTAAATAGTACTTGGAAATCTAAAACTTCATTTTATTGCAGCGGAAATTAAACATGTTTGTTACATCATAAAACCATAGATCATAACCAAGTACAATATCCATCTTCATAAAAACAAAATACATAATCCCATTACATAAATAGCCATTAAAATGATAACAAGCTGGACTTTACTTCAACGGTCCAAGCTTTCCAAAGAGAGATGAAGCAATTCAATCAAACTCCACTAGAGCTGGGCCCAACCTGAGGACCTGGAGGGGGGAAAAGGATAGAAATAGAGGGGGTCAGACATAAAGTCTGGCGAGTATGATAATTCTAACAATACTATTATCAAAATAACTAGACTAAGGCATAAGCTGGAAGACAAGTAAATGTCTATGAACTCTTAGGAAGATAAAGATAGCGTTTAAGATAACGTTAAAGATAACGGTAAAGGCACAACTAATTACTAACGAATGATTACTACACTGCACCGCACATTACTACACTGCACCACACCAGTCACCATATTGTTTGATCCCACTTGCTTCACACAGAAACTTTATAAATAGCCTTACGTACCCCTAGCTGACTACATAGGTGTGATCTGCCCCTATCTCCACTAGGTGTACACCACTACCCACTTTCGATCGGCTCTCTATTTGTAGATACCCATGCTGGCCCCACAGTTGGGTGTATCACTCCCCTAAAGTGGCAACCCGATACAACTTGAGAATGTACGGCTTATACCTACACGATGCAACAACGTCTTATCTACCAGCCCGGGTCCACACACGCATATGAAACCCGTTGGACTTGCGTTGCCACCGCTCCCTGTTTTGGCCTCTTACAGTCAAACCCAGCATGCGTGTCCCGTCCTCGACTTGGGTCGAGCCCATAAAGATACGTTTGGGATACTGGTCGGAATGGGCCCCCACAAGCTACCCACCTAAGCTTGTCACTAGTATATCCCACTTAACCCTCTTAGTCATGTTCATTTACATGTGTGTTTGGTTAAGTCTTACTAATCGTATTTCACATGCCATTAAGGGCACCCCCTAGATTCCTCATGCCACCCAAGGCACCTACTTAACCCCCATGTCCCACCTTACATGTTTATCTGGTTAAGTATTTCTTAATTCATTCAGGCCATAACCTCATAAAGACCTCTCACATTAGACTGGCTTTTATGGCAGTTGGATTTGCCGGGCGGGTTCGGGCAGTCTTACACCATAAAAGAGTCTAACCTCGTGTCTTTACAACTGTTATGCTTTAGTTTAGGCCTAGGACCTCTCATATTGGGCTGACATTTGTGACCACTAGATTTGTCGGGCGGGTCCGGGCAGGTTTACGTCACAAACGAGTCCAACCTCGTGTCCTAAGCATTGATTAACACTTAAAATCTTTTACCCCAGTTTTAATAATTCACTATTCAAATTATTAATTAAGTCAACTTTTAATGATGTCCATAATTGACTCAATTATGGCCATCCACTTATGGCATGCAAAATCATATCAATTGCACCCCAACTTTTTAATATTAAATCCTTAATATTACCCCTACCCCACATTTATACGTTCGCTTATTCAACGCATAATATAGGCTAGACTTGTATAGTCTAACACCTAGCACAAAGATAAATTATCACAACACATAGACAATTAAAATATATCTAATCATAATAGGGGTGAAACGTGCAAAAACTACACATGTTAAGGATCAAAAGGTGTCAACTTGTAAAGTGCCTCAATTTACATGATATGATCATAGCCTAAATCTATACATAAACTTGCATATGGGGTTTTTAGGCAACATAATGATGGTGTGAACTAGCATAGGATATAACATATGTCATAGCATAATTCTAGATGTCATAATAGATCTCTTGGCATATGTTCATAACTTTTCTAATCAATCTAACTTGCATATGTGACTTGTCATATAGATCAACATAACCCAAACATGATGATTTAATTAATATGAACTAACTAGCATAAATGGTAACATCATGGCATTTTTAACATGTATGACTCATCACAACTTAGCATAGAAACTTTCAACATACATAACATCATCATAGCATGATTTACAACACATAAGATACCATCATCACATAACATTGGATTTACAATATACATGATAGCAAAAGGGGTTTACAACAACATATATGATAATTCACATCATCTACTCATAATCCATTCATAACTCAACCTAATTAAAATGATAATAATCTTATTAAGATCATCATACTCACAATTTAGAGAAGAAAAGAGAGAGTTTTGCTTTACTTTAGGGTTGAGAGAATTAGAATTGAATTTGCTTTTCTTCTTTCTTAGTTGGCGGCGGCTCCATTGATTTCCATGGCGATGGTATGACGGTAACTATTCTATTTTAATTAGGTTTAGGGTTAGCATTAGGATGTATTTATAGGTGTAGGAAGTTATTTAGGACCATTAGATTAACCCTGAACCATGAGAACCAATCAAATGCAAAATCTGCATTTGAGCGAATCGGCCCACGGGTTGACAGCCAAACACCCTGGATTAACCCCTAGTCGACCCAGCGGGGCTTGGGTCGACCTCAAAAATGGGCCGGTTCGGTTATTCCCCCTCCCAATTCGCTGTTTTGAACTTTTTCGCATATTTATTTATTTAATTTTTAATTTATATATATATATATATATATATATCAATATATATATATATATATTTCTCTATGCAACCCATTTCACTTAATTATTTTCTAAAAATTAAGTATACTTTAATATGTGAATTTTTTTGTTATAAAATTACGGGGTGTTACATTCTCCCCTCCTTAAAGGATTTCGTCCCCGAAATCTCCAAGTCAAGAAGAATGTATATCCTACCATCTAATCGTCCATCTACTCAACCATCAAACACCAGCATCCATTGTCCTTAATAGACTTCTAATGCTTTAATGTTTATATACACAGTGTGTGTATATGTCCATATCTAATGCAAAATTAGACGGTCTACTGATTTAGTCGACCTCCTTAGTGCAATTCATGATAGTGCCATGCGTCCAATATGTATGCAAAAGATTCCTAATGATACATATTAATTCTATATGTGTGCACAACCATCCACCCGAATGCAGCAACTATATGATAATACAACCATTATACATCCATTTTACTAAATACATCCATATATATGCAATATGCAATATGAAGTGACTGAGCCGATCTTGTGCCTAATAGTGTGTGTATATGCATCCACGAGCAACCACTAGCAAACACTTGCATCCACTTTGCATCCACCATACATAACATGTCTCAAACACATGTTTCAACCATAGGATTATCCTAACTAAAGGTCAAAGATACTAGCGAGAGGATATACTAAAGATAAGATAAGTACAAGCTAAGTGATAAAGGAGAAATTAAAAGACATACCCTCAAAAAGAAAAGGGTATCGTCAACGCATCTTCTCTTCTGTCTCCCAAGTAGCGTTGCTCTCATCATCTCCCCATTGCACTTTGACTAGTCTGACCTCTCGATTCCTCAACCTCTTGATCTCCGACCCAAGAATGCGCGTAGGAGCTCGTCGAATTGTCGCATCATGCTTTATCTCCACCACTCTAAGCAAGCTCGGCTCTACCACTTCCGCGGTCTCGTGCAAGCACTTCCTCAAATGTGACACATGGAATACGTCATGTACACCACTAAGTCTCTCGGGCAACTCCACTCTATACGCCATCCGTCCAATCCTCTCCTTAATAGGAAACGGCCCTACAAACCTTGGTGCTAATTTCCCAACGGACCCAAAGCGAACAACGTTTCGTAATGGAGACACTTTGACAAAGACCATGTCCCCAACTTCAAACTCGAGATCTGTCCTCCTCTTATCCGCGTAAGATTTCTGCCTATCTTGCGCTGCTTTCATCCTCCTTCGAATCAAGTCGATCTTCTCCGAAGTCTCCCAAATCATATTGGGCCCAAGTAAGATCTTATCCGTAGATTCCCACCAACATGTAGGTGAACGACAAGGTCGTCCATAAAGAGCTTCGAATGGTTCCATACCAATGCTGGACTGAAAGCTATTATTATATGCGAACTAAACCAATGGAAGATGCTCTTCCCATGTACCCCCAAAGTCTAGGATACATAGCCTCAACAGATCCTCTTGAATGCGATTCACCCTCTCTGTCTGGCCGTCCATCTGAGGATGATATGCGGTGCTCAAACATAACTGAGTCCCTACCTACCCTTGTAAGCTTCTCCAAAATTCGCTAGTGAAAATAGGATCGCGGTCGCTCACTATGCTAGAAGGAACACCATGCAAACGAACTATTTCTCGGACATATACAGAAGCTAACCATGGAGCAGTCCTCTTACTCTTCACGGGAATGAAATGGGCGCTCTTAGTAAGTCTATCTACTATAATCCAAATCCCCGTAATACCCCTCCTCGATCGCGGTAATCCATCCACAAAATCCATCGAGACACTCTCCTACTTCCATAGTGGAACCTCCAATGGGTGAAGCAACCCACCGGGTTTCTTTTGCTCCGCTTTTACTTGTTGGCATACCAAGCATCTAGCGACATACTCGGCCACATATTTCTTCACGCCGGCCCAAAAGTAAACTCTCTTCATGTCTTTGTACATCTTGTCCCGGCCGGGATGAATGGTCATCTTCGAACGATGTGCTTCATCAAGAATAGTCTTCCTTAGGTCATCGTCTTTTGGTACACAAAGTCTACCGTCCCTACGTAACCAACCCTTATCATCTAGGGTATACCTACGGAGATGGCTTGATGACTCCCCTCCTTTGAGCTTTTCTACTAACTCAACTAACTATGGGTCGTCTCGCTGTGCCTCGCCAATCCGTCCCAAAAGCGTAGGTCTGACCTCCAAGGATGCTAGCAAACCGGGTACGAAGTCAACGGAAGGTCTAAAGTCAAACATCGAAATGAATTCTAAACTTCGCCGCTCAACAAACAAAGGACTTAAGGATAATCTTTTTCTACTTAAGGCGTCTGCTACCATGTTACCCTTGCCAGGGTATAGGCTATTTCGAAGTCGTAGGACGCTAAGAACTCCATCCACCTTTGCTGCCTTAAGTTCAAGTCCTTTTGAGAGAATAGGTATCTTAAAGACTTGTGGTCAGTGAATAATTCGAATTTCTCTCCAAGAAGATAATGACGCCAAGACTTAAGCACGAAAACAATAGCGGCCAATTCTAGGTCATGTGTAGGATAATTTTTCTCATGCGCTCTCAACTGCCTTCCACCATAGGCTATTACCCTACCCTCTTGCATTAAGACTGTGCCTAGTCCTGTCCCACAAGCGTCAGTATACACGGTAAATGGCTTACTCCCGTCTGGCAATACTAATACTGGGGCTGAAGTCAAAGCTCTCTTCAAACGTTGGAACGCATCATCACAATCTACGTCCCATATGAAACTAGGTTCTTCTTCGTCAAGCGTGTCAATGGAGCTGATATCTTTGTGAAGTCTTTGATAAACTTCCTATAGTAGCCAGCCAACCCCAAGAAACTTCTCACTTCGGTAGCATTTTTAGGGACCTTCCAATCTTGGATGGTCACCACCTTCGCGGGATCTACAACTATCCCTTCTTTGGAAACCACGTGTCCTAAGAACCGTACTTCCTTCCTCCAAAAGTGACACTTAGAAAATTTAGCTTTAAGCTTATGCGCTCGAAGAGTCTCCAACACTTCCCTAAGATGTAGGGCATGCTCTTCTTCATCCTTAGAAAAGATCAAGATGTCATCTACAAAGACTACCACAGATTTGTTAAGGTACTCCCTAAACACCCTACTCATCAAACCAACAAAGTATGCGGGGGCGTTTGTCAAACCGAAGGGCATCACTAGCCATTCATAGAAATCGTCCGGAGTCCTAAAGGCAGTCTTGTCAATGCTATCCTCAGCCACTCTCAACTGATGGAAACCAGTGGCTAAGTCCAAATGAAAGAACACTGAGGCGCCAACTAACTGATCGAAGAGATTGTCAATCCTCGGCAGTGGGTGTCTGTTCTTCTTAGTAAGTTTATTAAGTTCTCTATAGTCCACACAAAGTCTAAGGGACCCATCCGCCTTCGTGGCAAATACTACTGGAGCACCCCACTCCGATATACTTCGTCTTATGAACCCCTTCTCAAGCAACTCCTTCACTTGCTTATCGAGTTCCCTCCTTTCACGTGGAGCCATGTGGCGTACTGGCAAAGATACTGGTTTCGCATTATCCACAAGATATATTCAAAAATCTATCTCCCACTTCGGAGGCAAGCCCTTCACCTCCTCAAACACATCCAAATATTCTCGGACCACTCTAACAGATCGTAGATTTTCCTCAGACGCGTCAAGCGATTTTAGATAACTTAGCATAATCGAATTTATGGGATTACAGAAGATTTCGAGAGTGTTTCCAAGGCGAGTCATGAGCCTAACTACTCTCCTTTCACAATCAAGAACGGCCCCATTTCTGGATAACCAATCCATTCCTAAAATTAGCCCATAGCCCGTGAAGCCCAACACATAAGCATCACATCTAAATTCAACGCTAAGTATGGAAATTTTCAAATCCAAACACATCATGGACAAATAAGATGAGCCCCCTATTGGATTCGAAACAACTAAGGGATCCTCTACTAAACTGGTATTTAAGTGCAGTGATTCAACTAATGATGTAGAGATAAACGAATGTGATGTGCCCGAATCGAATAAGGTACGGACAGGATGATCAAACAGAAAAACTAAGCTTTCAACAGAAATGGTTCTACCTCGTTCTTGCAGCGGTGGGACCGCGAGAGCCTGAAATTGTCCCCTAGCCTGCCCCGGTGCCATAAGAGCCTGCACCTGTCCTCCCGAGGTAGCTCCTACCCTCTGCCCCTTCTTTGGGCAGTCCTTCACTAAATGTCACGCATCGCCACAATGAAAACAGCCTGTCTTCTTTTTCTTTCGGCAATCCTTGCTGAGATGGCTTGGGGTTCCACAGTTAAAGCACTTCTTCTTTCCCTTGCCATTATTGTCTTTTCCACCCTTCTTGTTTTGCTGTTGTGGTTTCTTCTGATCCCCCTTCTTCTCGGGTGCCTTATCAGCTTTAGCGCTTTTCTCCTCATGCATGAGCGCCATTTCTACTAACTTCTCAAGGGTGGCCCCCATCGGGATGTGGGTCATAGCCAACCCTTGCAATGGTTCATTCAAGCCATTCACGAACCTTAGAGCCTTCTTCTCCGGCGTGTTTACTAAGTCCAAGCCAAACCTTGCTAACTGATTAAATTTATTGACATATTCTTTCACTGATGAGCTTCCTTGCTTCAATGTCAAGAACCTTTCCATATATAGATTTTCTTCCGCCCTTGAGAGAAACTTCGCCTCGAACCTACGTCTGAAATCCGCCTAAGAGTCAACAGGACGCTCCCCATTAGTGACCTCCCACCAAAACGAGGCCTCTCCCTTCATCAACCAAGCTGCTAAACGAACTCTCCTCCCTTCTTCTACTTCAAAGATTTCTAGCAATTCTTCCACCTCCTTAAGCCAATCTCTAGCTTCCACAAACGTTTCTGACCCTTGAAATGGTTTTCCACCCATAACCTTGAATTCCTTGCACGTCTTTGCAAAAGTATGTACGCGAGGAGGAGGAGGAGGAACGGGTGCAACTGGTGGTGGAGGAACATTGGCTGGACCTGCAGCGGCCCTAGCCTCCAATAGCCTCCTATACCATCATGGTATCGTTACACCGTCGAGTAGATTAAGATCTTCAGCCATGCTGAAACGGAAAAGGAAAGATTCAGAATGGAGAATTCGAAAGATAAAGATATGGGCTATTGGGGATTATGTTTTTTTTTTAAAACTTTTCTCTTTAAATTTCTCATTAAAACATGTTTTTGAAAACACTTCTTCCAAAAATAACTATTTTTCTGAAGTATTTTTATCTGTTCTGGTAACCTTAAGCTCTGATAAAACGTGTAACACCCCACGTCCATTAATGTCACTCACGAAGGGAATGCATTAACTTCCATGGAGGTTATAAGTGAATATAGAACTGAAAAATTACAACAAGACAGATAGTAAATAGTACTTGGAAATCTAAAACTTCATTTTATTGCAGCGGAAATTAAACATGTTTGTTACATCATAAAACCATAGATCATAACCTAGTACAATATCCATCTTCATAAAAACAAAATACATAATCCCATTACATAAATAGCCATTAAAAAGATAACAAGCTGGACTTTACTTCAACGGTCCAAGCTTTCCAAAGAGAGATGAAGCAATTCAATCAAACTCCACTAGAGATGGGCCCAACCTGAGGACCTGGAGGGGGAAAAAGGATAGAAATAGAGGGGGTCAGACATAAAGTCTGGCGAGTATGATAACTCTAACAATACTATTATCAAAATAACAAGACTAAGGCATAAGCTGGAAGACAAGTAAATGTCTATGAACTCTTAGGAAGATAAAGATAGCGTTTAAGATAACGGTAAAGGCACACCTAATTACTAACGAATGATTACTACACTGCACCGCACATTACTACACTGCACCACACCAGTCACCCTACTGTTTGATCCCACTTGCTTCACAAAGAAACTTTATAAATAGCCTTACGTACCCCTAGCTGACTACATAGGTGCCGTCTGCCCCTATCTCCACTAGGTGTACCCCACTACCCACTTTCGATCGGCTCCCTACTCGTAGGTACCTGTGCTAGCCCCATAGTGGGGTGTATCACTCCCCTAAAGTGGCAACCCGATACAACTTGAGAATGTATGGCTTATACCTACACGATGCAACAACGTCTTATCTACCAGCCCGGGTCCACACACGCATATGAAACCCGTTGGACTTGCGTTGCCACCGCTCCCTGTTTTGGCCTCTTACAGTCAAACCCAGCATGCGTGTCCCGTCCTCGACTTGGGTCGAGCCCATAAAGATACGTTTGGGATACTGGTCGAAATGGGCCCCCACAAGCTACCCACCTAAGCTTGTCACTAGTATATCCCACTTAACCCTCTTAGTCATGTTCATTTACATGTGTGTTTGGTTAAGTCTTACTAATCGTATTTCACATGCCATTAAGGGCACCCCCTAGATTCCTCATGCCACCCAAGGCACCTACTTAACCCCCATGTCCCACCTTACATGTTTATCTGGTTAACTATTTCTTAATTCATTCAGGCCATAACCTCATAAAGACCTCTCACATTAGACTGGCTTTTATGGCAGTTGGATTTGCCGGGCGGGTTCGGGCAGTCTTACACCATAAAAGAGTCTAACCTCGTGTCTTTACAACCGTTATGCTTTAGTTTAGGCCTAGGACCTCTCACATTGGGCTGACATTTGTGACCACTAGATTTGCCGGGCGGGTCCAGGCAGGTTTACGTCACAAACGAGTCCAACCTCGTGTCCTAAGCATTGATTAACACTTAAAATCTTTTACCCCAGTTTTAATAATTCACTATTCAAATTATTAATTAAGTCAACTTTTAATGATGTCCATAATTGACTCAATTATGGCCATCCACTTATGGCATGCAAAATCATATCAATTGCACCCCAACTTTTTAATATTAAATCCTTAATATTACCCCTACCCCACATTTATACGTTCGCTTATTCAACGCATAATATAGGCTAGACTTGTATAGTCTAACACCTAGCACAAAGATAAATTATCACAACATATAGACAATTAAAATAAATCTAATCATAATAGGGGTGAAACTTGCATAAACTACACATGTTAAGGATCAAAAGGTGTCAACTTGTTAAATGTCTCAATTTACATGATATGATCATAGCCCAAATCTATACATTAACTTGCATATGGGGTTTTTAGGCAACATAGTGATGGTGTGAACTAGCATAGGATATCACATATGTCATAGCATAATTCTAGATGTCATAATAGATGTCTTGGCATATGTTCATAACTTTTCTAATCAATCTAACTTGCATATGTGACTTGTCATATAGATCAACATAACCCAAACATGATGATTTAATTAATCTGAACTAACTAGCATAAATGGTAACATCATGGCATTTTTAACATGTATGATTCATCACAACTTAGCATAGAAACTTTCAACATACATAACATCATCATAGCATGATTTACAACATATAAGATATCATCATCACATAACATTGGATTTACAATATACATGATAGCAAAAGGGGTTTACAACAACATATATGACAATTCACATCATCTACTCATAATCCATTCATAACTCAACCTAATTAAAATGATAATAATCTTGTTAAGATCATCATACTCACAATTTAGAGAAGAAAAGAGAGATTTTTGCTTTGCTTTAGGGTTGAGAGAATTAGAATTGAATTTGCTTTTCTTCTTTCTTAGTTGGCGGCGGCTCCATTGATTTCCATGGCAATGGTATGACGGTAACTATTCTATTTTAATTAGGTTTAGGGTTAGCATTAGGATGTATTTATAGGTGTAGGAAGTTATTTAGGACCATTAGATTAACCCTGAACCATGAGAACCAATCAAATGCAAAATCTGCATTTGAGCGAATCAGCCCACGGGTTGACAGCCAAACACCCTGTATTAACCCCTAGTCGACCCAGCGGGGCTTGGGTCGACCTCAAAAATGGGCCGGTTCGGTTATTCCCCCTCCCAATTCGCTGTTTTGAATTTTTTCGCATATTTATTTATTTAATTTTTAATTTATATATATATATATATATCAATATATATATTTCTCTACGCAACCCATTTCACTTAATTCTTTTCTAAAAATTAAGTATACTTTAATTTGTGAATTTTAATGTTATAAAATTACGGGGTGTTACAGTATTAGCGATGAACCGGGTTCCCCTCGGGGAGGTCTTTGGTTTCAACACCCAGTGTTTATATCGATATCCGACCATGTATTAGTGATTTTGACGATTAAACGAGTGCCCCCAGGGAGAGATATTTGGTTTTATTGCCCAGTGTCTATTTCGCTATCCAGCCGTGTATCAATGGCATCGGCGATGAACCGGGTGCCCCTCGGGGAGGTCTTTGGTTTTAAAACTGTGTTGTTTTAGGGGCAGGCACCGGTTCATTTATCGGGTTTTACCACGATTTGTCAGAACCAGTGCATGGGACCTTGCAATCAAGAAGGTGCCACTTCTATGAAACTTATAGTTTTATTTATAACTTTGTGCGCCACGTCGTTTGACCATTCAGTCCCTAGTGTTCCTTCCTTGCACTAATATGTTCCACGTCTTCGAGTAGGTTGCGAATGGTGTTTTAAGCATTGAGCAATGGAGATTCGAGCTATCCCAATCGGAACGTGCTATAATGATCGCCAGGTCTTATTAGGTCATAGATGCTTTAGCGTTCTTTTAATGGACCTGCAATAATGATTGAGTCTTAGCAAACAGTTTGCAAATCGTACGATTTAGGCAAGTAAAGCAACTTTTTTCATTAATATGTACAAAGCTTGTAATGATGTTGCATGGCATTTACAATGAATGGTATTTACAATTTTTTTAGAGCATTTGAAAGAAATATTAAATGAAATAGTGACGGAGGTGTATAGCATTCCATGCTCTTGGAAGTTGGACTCCATCCGTCATTTTCAGCTCAAATGTACCATCTGAGGATTTCTGGCTAATCATGTATGGCCCCTCCTAGTTCTTGTCATAATTCTTTACGGGACAAGGTCCCCAACTTGGAAGGTTCTGCATTTTACTTTAGCATTGAAATGACGATCTATCCTTCTCTGATGTGCCATGACTCTGAGCTCTGCTTCTCTTCTAGAAAATCAAGCGCTTCGAGTTGTAGTTTCTCATTCTCTTCTTGGTTGAAGTGGATTCTCCTATGAGTTGGAACCTCCAGTTCCACTGGGATCGTAGCCTCAGATCCAAACGCAAGCGAGAATGGAGTGTGCCCCGTCGCAGTTTTATGAGTGGTACGGTATGCCCATAGTGCAAGTGGAAGCTCGTCTACCCAAGCACCCTTAGCCTTTTCGAGTCACTTTTTAATGGTTGACTTCAAAATTTTGTTGATTGCTTCAACTTGCCTGTTGGCCTCGGATGAGCATAAGCTGCAAAGCTCTTCTTGATTGTGTACTTGGCACAGAAATCTAGAAATTCACAGCTTTAAAATTGAGTTCCATTGTTGGTGATTATTTTCTGCGGTACTCCGAACCTGCAGATGATGCTCTTCAAGACAAAATTGATCACCTTCTTTGAAGTAATAGTAGCTAATGGTTCGACTTCAGCCCATTTAGTGAAATAGTCAACTGCTACTATCGCGTACTTCATATTCAATTTAGCTACAGGTAATGCTCCAATCAAGTCTATGCCCTAGACGGAAAATGGCCACAGGCTGATCATTTGGGTCAATTCAGTAGGAGGTGCTCTTGGGATTTTCGCAAACCTTTGGCATCTATCACATTTTTTAACATAGGTCATCGCATCCAGGTTCACATCAGGCCAAAAGTAGCTATATCGCATAATTTTCTTGGCCAGTGTTTGGCCGCCTATGTGACCTCCACAATCTGCTTCATGTAACTCTACCAAGATCGCCTTTGATTCCTCCTTCGTTACATATCGAAGCAATGGCATAGAGAATCCTCGTCTATATGATAGATCATCTTGAATAAGATATAGCATAGCCTTGTGTAGTATCCTCCTTCGCTTTTTTGGCTCTTCCGGGAGTGTCCCGTTGAGGAAGCATCAAAAATAAAATCACAGGCTTCTGATAAAAAACAAGCATTTCTAGTAAGATTTGTAATATGTATACCTTTACGCTTTGCAGAAATATAAGGGGCCATTCTAGGATTCCATTTCTTAGTACCATGATCAAAAAGAACTCCCGACTCCATCAATTATATCAGAAAGTTTTGCAATTATTGTGGAAATTCCATTTTCCTTGCGATTAGTATCTCATTTAGAAAAAAAGAAATACCAAAATATCATAATTTACGATCAATTCATTCAATTTTCCCTTTTTTATAGGACAAATTATTGTATTTAAATTATGTTTTAGATATATCCTTGATTGGAGCCGACCATGACATGGGCTCTTCAACCATCTCCATGATCCAGTCAACATCTGCTTCCTCAATAGCGGGACTTGACAGGAATTCTACAGGAATAAGACCCAGCAACTGTGTGTTTGAAGAACTGGCATATTTAGCATGAGAATCTACCTTTGAATTTTCTTTCCTCGGGATGTGAGATATAGTGTAGTGGTCGAGGTCGTTGAGAAGTTCAACGACTTAAATAAGATAAGGAAGGTTTCCAACTTTGGTCTGGAATTCTCCAAGGACCTGACAAACTACCAGTTGAAAATCACTAATGATTTGTAAGCTTTTCAGATTCAACTCCCTTGCTAACTTCAACCCTGTTATTAATGCTTCATACTCAGCCTCGTTATTTGTTGATTGGAATTCCAACCTCAAGACATAGCACAAAGAATGGCCATCCGGAGTTTCTAAGACATTTCCAGCCCCTGAACAGTAATCATTCCTGGACCGATCAAAGTATAATTTCCAGCTAGTCACTATTTCTGCCAGTTCTTTAATTTCTTCTCCCCTATCCATGAATTCGACAATGAAATCTACTAAGGATTGCCCATTAATAGCTCTTCGGGGGTTATAAGTGATGTCATATTGGCTAAGCTCAATGTTCCACTTAAATAACCTTCCCGAAGTTTCTAGGCCAAATAGAACCTGCCTTAGAGGTTGATCTGTGAGAACTTTTATCGGGTAGGATTGGAAATAGGGTCTCAATTTCTTTGACGCAATAAGCAGGCAGTAGGCGAGCTTCCCTAACTTTAAGTAGTTTAATTCTGCTCCAGCGAGCCGCTTGCTAATGTAATAAACTAGCCATTGGACTTTGGCATCCTCTCGGACAAGCGCAGTGTTTAAGGCATGTGACGATACATCGAGATATAGGAACAACTCCTCTCCATTTTTAAGTTTGGAAAGCATTAGTGGTGACTCCATATACTTAATCAATTCTTCGAAAGCCATTTGACACTCTGGGGTCCATTGAAAATCTTTCTTTCCCTTTTCTGAAGCATTGAAAAGTGGGATGCACCAATCAGTTGCTTTGGAAATGAACCGGTTAAGGGCAACAAATTTCTCGTTCAAGCTTTGAAGCTCTTTTTTGTCCTTGGAGCTCACATTTCCCGTAATGCCATGACTTGGTAAGGATTTTCCTCACTGCACCTAGCGTTGATTATAAACCCGAGAAATTTTCCCGATGAAACTCCGAATGAGCATTTTAGAGGATTCAACTTCATACTGTATTTTTTGAGGATATGAAACATCTCGGCTAGATTCTCAAGATGACTTTCTGCCTTTTTAGATTTTATCAGCATATCGACTACATAGACCTCCATAGTGCTTCCAAATTGGTAGATTTGAACATAGAATTGACGAGGCGCTGGTAGGTTGCTCCTGCATTCTATATTCCAAATGACATAACTTTATAGCAATATAAGCCTCTATCAGTTATGAAACTCATGTTTTCTTCGTCTGGATTGTGCATCATGATCTGATTATACCCAGAGTACGCATCCATGAATGATAACAATTCATACCCCGCAGTCGCTTGACAAGTTTGTCGATTCTTGGCAATGGGAAATTGTCTTTGGGACATGCTTTATTAAGATCCGAGTAGTCTATGCATACACTCCGTTGGCCGTTGGATTTTTTTAACAAGGACTAGGTTTAAAACCCAAGCGGGATACATGGATTCTCTTATAAAATTGTTTTTAAATAGTCTATCTACTTCTTCTTTTAATGCCACAGATCTTTTAGGTCCTTGCATTCATCTTTTTTGTTTTACATGAGTCAAACTAGGATTAATATTTAACTTGTGAACAATTACACCTGGTGATGTTCCGCACATGTTAGAGTGCATCCATGCGAAAACATCTAAATTGGCTTTTAAAAACAATATCAAATCCTTCTGCAATTTTAGGCCCAACTGGGAACCTATCTTCAGGACTCGGTCAGGGTATTTATCATGTACTGGAACAGAGATAGTTTTCTCAGCCTGCCTCGCTTTGTTTTCCCCCATACTGGTCTTTCTTGGATCGATTTCCTTCTGGGCTCCGCTATGTTCGCCAGTATGAGGGCCCCTCGTTAATTGCTATACGGGGGATCGCGAATGCGCAGCGAAAGCTCCACATCCTTCTTCGCCTCCTTCTTCCTCGGTTTGGCAAGCTCAATCAGATAGCGTTCCCTTCTTGTTTGCTAATCGCCCTTAACTGTGCCAATTCCGTTTTTAGTGGGGAATTTCATCGTGAGACACCATGGAGCCACCATTATTCTAAATGCCATAAGGGTTGGCCTCCCAAGGAAAGCGTTGTAAGCAGAGAAATCAACTATTATGACAAAATCTTGTTTTAGCGCCGCCTTACACTCTCCTTCTCCAAGCTTGACAAGCAAACTGATGACACCAATTGGTCGAACAGCATGCCCTGTGAATCCGTGGATTTTATTCTGACAAGATTTCACATCATCGATGGAGAGCTTCTTTCTACGAAATGCACTGATGAAGTGGACGTTGACCGATGCCCCACCGTCCACTAAGACCCTTCTGACAATAGTTGGACACAAACCAATGGTTACCACCATGGGATCTTTTGTTGGAGTTATGAGTCTGTTTCCATGCTCATCTTTGAACACAATGTCATCCCATGGAATTATTGGCATATTCACTATTGAGGCCTCATTCATGATCATAAGCTCTTCTTCTTTCGGAAAGTTCTTCAATTCATTAGAGTATTTCACAATGTCCCCCCAGCTTTTCCCGGCAGGGTGCGGTCCACCTGATATAGTACTGACAATCAACCTCGAAATAGCAGCGACTGAAGAATTCTCGTTTTGCTTAGGTTGTCCCGTTGAGGTTCCTTAGCCTTGAGCACTCTGGGTATTCTGCGGGTTCTTTGTGTACTGCTGAAGTTTGTTTTTCCTTATCAGTTTTTCGATCAAGCATTTCAGGTGCCTACATTCATTTGTATTATGACCTGGCAGGTTATGGAACCTGCATAATCTTCCTGACCTGACTGCTGCATCACTAACCTTCAACTGCTTTGGTATTGCGTAATCTTAAGTATCTTTAGTTTCCATGAAGATGTTTTCAATAATATCATTCAAAGGACTCAATTCCGAATTCTTAAAGAAACGAAGCTTTTTAGTAAGTCGGTTATCTCTTTTGTCATTCCCTCTTTTCGAATTACTAGGATTCTTCTGACTACTCTCCGCAGTATTACTCTTCTTCTCATGCTGTAAACTGCTTTCTGGAACATCTAGGGGTAGGTCAGATCTTCATTCACACCTATATATTCCTCGGCTTTATCAAACAGTTCCTCCAGAGTATTTGGTTTCTTCTTTTTGATCCATCGTCTGAGCTTGGTTTTCTTGCTTATGGCTCCCTTTAAGGCCATTAAAACCAATCTGGCTCATAGTTTCCAACCTCAGTCGCGGAATAGTTGAAGCGGGTGAGAAAAGCCCTTATTGACTCTCCTGGTCTTTGCTCGAGCTCATTTAATTCCATGACATCTTGCACTTTTGTCGCTTGAATACTAAATTGTTCTCGAAACAGTTTGTCCATGGTAGCAAAGTCATCCACAGATCTAGGTGGTAGCTTTGTGAACTAAAGCGATGCCACTGCCTCAAGATAAGTCGGAAAATATAAGCACTTCAACTCGTTAGTGGCTCGTGCCCTATCCATATGCTGATCGTATTTGAACAAGAATATGTTTGGATCACTTGTTCCATTGTAAGCCTGGACTATTGGTGGTTTAAATTTATTTGGATACAGTGTCATTTTTATCCTTTCTGTGGGTGTTGTTTTGGTGGGAGCAAATCCCTAATCCTTCTCATCATCCGGCTTCTTTGAGGTTCTTTCCATAATTTTGCGCACCATGTCCGTTATGTGTTCTTCTTCGTTGGGCTGGTCCACGGAGCAGGCCATCCCTACCGGATGTTTGCCTAAGCAAACGGTCACGGCCTAGAATCTGGGGCCCTTTGCCTCCATCTTGGGGAGGTGCTCCTTTGGTGGCACCAAGCGCTTGTCGAGAAGTCACTTTATTGGAATGGTCGCATGTTTGAGGCTTTGCTTCCGTTCGAGGACCATTAGGATCTGTGACCTCTTGAACAAAATTTCCTCGATTTGGGCTCGAAGAAGAGGAAGTTGCGTTTTCCCTATGACCCACCTGAATAGACTTAGCACGGGCTGTTTCCATGGTGACTTTTGCCATGGCGACTTGCATGGAGGACTTGGACTCAAGTTTTTTCATTATGGCTTTGTTCACAATTTCCATTTGACTTTTTAAAGTCGCGGCTACTTCATCCAATTCTCATCTTGTCATGGCGGCTCCAACCCTAGAACTTTCCCCAACCTCAAATTGGTTGGTGGGAGGAGTGTTCTCTTTGTCGGTGGCATTATCATCATTCTTGACATTTTGACTAGTAACTCTTTTTGATGGTTTAACCGGTCTTCTCATGATTTCAGGAAAGGATTTGAAATAGATTGTAGTGAGATAGGCTTAGATTTTCAACGCAAGGGCTTGAACTTTGTAAGAAAGTGTGAGAGAACGGAAGATCAAAACGGCCCCACGGTGGGCGCCAAATGTATCTTCCAAATTTGGAATCAACACCAAAGGTGTATAAAAACACTTCACCAAATTGGTAAGGAAAAATAAAGTGAGGCCGCAATCACAAGCATACAAAAAGCATAAGAGTAAGAACACAGAGTTTTTATAGTGGTTCGATCCAATGAGGATCTACATCCACTTTTCCATAAGATTCCATTATCAATATGTCCAATACAAAGTTTGATCTACTCTTATTACAAGTTCTATCACTCTCTCACTTATAGATCTCACTAAAATTCACACGAATGATGGAGAAAAGGACTGATCAGCGGAGATATGGCATGATTATGGGAGAATAGAATGGATCTCTTCAATTTTTTGAGCTTGGATGATGAATCTTCAACTCTTAGATCACTTGGATGGATTCGATGAGAGCCATGATCAATGATTTATTGAATCTTCACTTGATAATAGAGGAATGAGTGTTAGAATCCTTTGAAATAGTTGTGGAGAGATTTCGACAGCACTTCGTGACCAAGATATTCCACCCCCTCCAATAAAGAAGTGAGGGGTTATTTATAGGTGAGATTCAGCCCAGGTGGCAATTCTGTAAATATTGTGCATGGCTTTAGGTCGTCGACGGGCTAAAATCCTCCAAAGCATAGCGGCGCGAGCTATAAAATGCGGAAAGACCTAAACCTTCTGTGGCACGAGCTAGATCATGCAGAGAGAACCAAAGCATGCAGCGTGGGCTAAGAAGGCGGGACGATCCAACGCTAGCTGGTGCGATGCGGAAGCTAAAGAGATGCGGCCCTGTGAGCAGTTGCGGAATGACCCAAGATCAGTTGGAACGGGCTTAAACGTTTTGTAGGTGAAAGCCCTGTGTGCAGCAGGGGACGGTCCAAGAGAAAGAAAAACTAAGGAGCTAGGATGGTTTCGAAGGTGGGATGAGCTAAAGCGTCGGACGACCCAAAGATACCTGGCAACCCAAATCATGTATATTGTCCAGAACATCATAATGGCCCAGAATTTGCGATAGGTTTTAACCAACCCAAACTTTGCTACGTCCTAAAGGCTTATAACGACCTAACCCTCTTTTGACCTGTATTTTTGGGGTCAACAAGTGTATTTTGAATAGTGTTTTAAAAGGATTTCTAAATATACAACTTTTTTAAAACTTAGCGTTGTCCTAGTGTTTCCATTCTTTTGAATCTATTTCTAAGTTAGCATTCTCTTTGATTATAATTTCCTTAGTTAAACCTCGATGTAACAACCAGGGTTTCGGTACCCGGGCAAAACAGGCTATAGTGTGTTCTGTAAGTTTAAATCTAAAGAAGAAGAAAATCCGAGTCGAGAACCCAACTCGTATTATAATTAAGAATATGGAAATAGAGAATTTTTTGTTTTTAGAATTTGTGTGTTTTGGAATGATTAGATATCTTTGGTATAATAAGAAATATATTCCAATCTTTGTTGCAAATTATAAATTAACGATTTGGGTGAATATTGAAAATGTAAAATATTGATTCGTAGTCAATATTTAAGTCGAAATTTTTTCAGTATAAGTGTTAGGTTGTTTTAAATGGAAAACTTTATTAATGTGTTAGAATTTTTTTAATAGAATTATGCAAATTAATTGGTGTCATGTATCAAGGTTTGTAAAATTCTAAAGTTTAAATATATAAGATTGTACATAATTATGTAAATTACAAAATTTAGTGGTAAAATGTAAATCTTGTATCAAAATGCTTTAACAAGTAGATTAGCGTGATTAATGATTATTATTTCAAAGTGTGCTTTTGGATTATGTCTATTGATAGTAAATTATAAAGGTATAAATAATGATGGGTAAATTAACATTTATATGTTAAAATTAACTTTACGTATGCTTTCGTAAACCATTTGTGTTAGTAGTAAGGTTTGTGTCATTACTAAAATAAAAGTATGTGTTTTGTTCTTAAAACTAGCAAAACATACAATTTGAATTTTATTGTGAATCTTTGATGTTGTAAGTTGTGTATGCATTAAATTGTATTGAAAAGGGTTAAACTTGAGTATGTTGTTATATAGTTTTATTAGAATTATTGTACGCTATTAAGTGTGTAAAATAAAAAACTTAATGTGTTATATCAAATTTTGTTTAAAAATGTTTTAAAGTTATTTAAGCATGTGTATTTATGTTTTGGAAATTAAGCACGACCTAATTTGAGTGGGTGTGTTATAGGGATCGAAAGTGTGTTGGAATTGTTTGTAATTGTGTAATTAGGCCTTAATTAAGAAAAGTAAATTATTCTTTGTCTTGGTTTGGTTAGTCAGCCCATGCTCCTTGTTATTATTTCTGCAAAAGGCAAGTGGAAAAGAGTGTGTATTTTCCCCAGAGGCTTCTTTGCTAAGAAAAGAAAACAATGGCTTCCTCCTCAATCTCATAAGCCTAAACCTCCTAATTTATATTATACCAAAAATTAATAGAACCACAGCTTTCCTTTCCCTAAAGCTAGAGATCATCATCAAAAAAGAATTTGAGTGATTCTTCTATAGAAATTTATAAAAAGAAACAGCTGATTGAAGCCTACATGTCTCTGTTTCTCTTTCAACTGTCATTCTAGTGCCTCAACTCCTAATTTTGAAAGCAAATTCAATTTAGAAACCAAGCAAGGTGAGTAGAATCTCACACTTCTAGTTTTCAAAAAGAATGCTACAGCAGCTGACTGAAACCTACATGTCTCTGTTTCTCTTTCAACTATCTTTCTAGTGCCTCAACTCCTAATTTTGAAAGCAAATTCAAGCTAGAAACCAAGCAAGGTGAGTAGAATCTCACACTTCTAGTTTTCGAGTGTTTCTTTTATCTATCTTGGTTGAATCAGTGAGTTATTCATTATGTTCTGCATGTTTTGTTCTTATTTTATTTCTATTGGGTAAACAACTCAAGGGTGCCACTTTGAGCTGCCATATCTTTCTTGAATCCATAATGGATTCACATTATTTTTGCTATGTTTTAAAATTGTTTCTTTATCATTATTTCTACAAGTTTTAAACCATTCTGAACAACTTTACTATTTGAAAATCATTGTTAAAGTTCCAATCGGGCATGGTTTCATGTCTATAGTATTCTTGTGAGCTAGGTCGACACATTGGTCGACCCAAGCAATTGATATGTCGACCCTAGGGTCAACAAACTCCATGTATGGGTTGACTCATGGGTTAATCAAATATGTATAATTTATGCTAGTATTTTCCCTTTCTGCTGCAGTGTATTGTTACATTTTCCTGGTGATTTCCTATTAAATTCCTAAAGTCTAATGTCCATGGTTTGCTGTAACTTGTTCCTAGTAGAATAAACTTATAACATGAACAATTCGAAGTTAGATTTTGGTGATTTACATGATGAATTTTCTTGTTTGATTCGCTGGCCTTGTACACATATACATAGCTTTAAAAACAGTTTTTATAGTTATATATATATAGGTTTCTCTATCGCTTTGATATAAAAGAATTCCATTATTTGGTTTTTAATTACAAAAGGTCCCAAAGCAATAGTAAAGATTATATTTTGAAATTATAATGGGGATTCAAAGAATAAACTCAATTGGTTTCCAAATCATTTAATAAACTCATTTTTGTTAAACCAAGCATTTTCCGTATATTATAAAATATACAATTTTTTACCCTTCAAGAAGGTGTGTTTGTGATTAAACGATACAATAAACCTCGTGGTACGGGGCACAAAGGTATGTTTTATTAGTTAATAATAGACCCGTCTAATTGAAGCTGATGACTTGATGTTTTTGATGATTTCTATTGTAGAGCCGACTAGCGGGTAGTGAACAAGTAGTGAGAAAGTATGGTATGGGACGCACAATTACCACTACTTGGGTTACTGACTGTGAGTCCGTGACACTTATTGTTGTTTATAGTTATTTCTAGTACTCCGACTAGTGGATTCTAAATACACTAATACAAATAAGTCTGGCGAGCCATACATTGGACTGGTGGGTCCTAACCTATATCCGATAGGAAAATTGGATTGATGGGTCCTAAACGAGGCTAGTGGTTCTCTAAAGTATAGTACCTGGTAGGCCAGAACCGGTATGCCATATATAGGACTAGTGGATTCTAATATATTTGTTAGTGGACAAATGGGACGCCCTAATATTATCATTGGTGGAGAGTTGGATTGGTGGGTCTAGGGTTTTATAGTATTACTACTTTCTAGGTTTCATGGTGTTAATTTATAGAGTTTTGATAATTTTGAATGTTCTCACCTTGTTGATAGTATTTATCTTTTACATAGGTGGTGGACAATTTATGTTAAATTGTTTTGGAGATTTCATTCATTCTGTTTATGTTGGTTTGTTAAAGTTGAAACCAATTATAGCTTAAGCTAGTTAGTATCTATTTAAGTATAATGATCACTTTTGATTGAATAAACTATTAAGTGGGTTTATATGTTGTTTTGTTGGAGTTTTGATGCCATTTCTTGATGTTACTCTTATGTGCTTAGCTTGAAACTTAACACCTTTTTGATGAAGTTAAAACCCCACCTGATAATTTCTTATGATGTCCTTGGAATCTTATTGGTTGTCAAGCCTTAAGAGTCTTATGGATCAATCATTGTCTTGGGCTTATAAAATTCCTTTTGTGTAAAGAGGAACTCTTATCTACAATTTCATATTTCACCTATTGTATTCTAATTGATTTGTAAACTAGATTGACCCATGTGTGTTAATGCTCGGATCAGACCGAGTTTTTTCAGATTGTAGCTTGCTATTGATTTGAGGTTAGCTGATCCATTTTGGACTTTATCATTTGGAGCCATTTCTTATTTGTATTCATGTATTTGAGTCATTGTATATTATTGTTTTGGATACGTATTTTTGTTTGGTTCATATTAAACCATTCTGATTTGTAGCACATGTATATGTTATATTCATTGATTGTATCTATTCAGTGATCTGTTCACTGTGATGAGTTATAGAATGTTCTGAATACGATCCTCAGCCATCGTAGTTTCATATTAGATGTATTGAGTATGTCAATCCACTTAAGATAAAAAGAGAAAAATTTATATACCCAATCTACGTATACAATACTTGTCCAATACGAAATTACCGATGGTCGCCCCTAACTCTCCATATTATCCACTTTAAAAGAAAGTACTTCTTTATAATGCTCTTTATTAGAGTGGGTCTCGGCGTGGGATGTCACATTCGAAAACTTGTCTAATCGAGTTATGTTTAAGTCGAAGCTTTCGGAATACGATTAGGAATATATTCCATTCCGTAGTATTCCATATGTGGTGTCCTATCATTCATAGTCTATATTGAAAGAAAATTCCATTCTTTTATCTTTCAATGCTTAATCCTTAGGTTTTGAATTTTTGAGAAAAATTTATACCCTATCCTTTTATGATTAAGTTAGTTGTTGAGTTGAATGGATTGTTTGGGATGGGTAGATGAACTAAATCTAAGATTTTATATATTTAATACTTATATTGGGATGAAGGAATGCGATTCTGATAATAAATCAGAGTTGTGCAACAGAAACTGATGAATCGTTTTGGTTGTGCAAAATTTAATAAATCTATAAATGGGATTATGGGATGGTAAATATATTGAGGATTAAATGATTATTTAAGGATTAATTGTCTGGAAGGTATGAGTCAAGTAAATAATTAGTGAAGTGTAATGTTGGGATGTTTTATTTGAAGTAGTGGTGATTATCTTTTGTGTTGGGTTGCCCTTTAGGTATTTTAAGAGGCTCTAGTCGATACGTTTATTCAACAATATCTATAAGAGTTTCTTAAATGCTTATAAAAGACAACCGAACACATTATTTTATGGATTATCAAGTAAATTTTTGGATATAATAGTGGAAAACATTCGTAAGGATGGTATCAAACCACTACACTAGTTAGGGATAATAATTATGGTTGGTGAGGTGATATCTATTTCGTGTCGACATTGCACCAAAAAGACGTGAAAAATTGTAATGAGTAAGTAGTTTAATAATATTCAAAACGAATTAAAGAATTGTTTAACGAAAAAAGTGCTCTATAAAGTTCAAGGTGAATAAATATTAGTCTTCCTAAACTGTTAGCCTGCTTTGTGACCAGGCTACCCAAAGCAAAGATCATGTTGACACACCTCTCGGCGAATGCTGTCTGATATGGAATCTCTGGATAACATCGCTCTCTGGCATTGGAAGCATCGTCAGAAGACACAAGGCAGTTTGGTCAAAATCACAACATCAGTATAAACTGGCCCGAAACCCCTATCAAATGACCTCATTTGGATCTATTCACCTCATATACTCATAGCCCTTTGAATTAGCTTCAGTTTGCGCTTTGGTTTGGCTCAATCGGACTTACGGTTTGAAAGTTACGCCCATTTCCGTGAACGAGTGTAAGCTGGCATATGACCGCGATCCGATCCGCCCTTGCCTACGCGATCCGATCCGCCCTTGCCTACGCGATCCGATCCGACCCATGACCGCGATCCGATCCGCCCTTGCCTACGCGATCCGATCCGACCCATGACCGCGATCCGACCCATGACCGCGATCCGACCTTCGGACCTGTTCAAACGGAGCTTGTTTTGACCTATTCTCAAGGCTACTGGCTCTCCTATTTTTCTGGATCGCCTGCCACGTACCCCATCACGAACCAGTCCTCCCAGGAGCTTTCCTACAGCTATAAATACACCTTCAGAGGGCATTTTCAGGGGACTTTTGGCATCTCCTCATCCATGGCTGCCATGGCCAACACTTCTCCACGAATAACCACTATCTTCCTCAATAAATTCAATGGATTCGGAGAGAATTATTCATTGAATTCAAGTGATTGAAAGACAATATTCATTATAATTGTAATCTATGAGTGAAATGAGAAAATATGAAGTGGACATAGGCTCGTTAACGCCGAACCACTATAAAAATCTCGTTGTCTTGCTTTTTTCTCTATTTTTCAGTTATTTCTTCATATCCTATGCTCAAAATACGACGATTTGGGTGTTAGGACCATTTTTTGGTCTAACATTTTGGTGCTTTCACTGAGAACTGATTGAGGATTATAAAGAAAATGCACAGGAGCAGGTTAGAGCCGGTGGCCGGTTCTCGGTTCGTGGTTCGCGGATCGTAGGGGGTATCACGATCCGATTCGCGGTTCGCGGAACGACCTCCACGAACGGAGCCCAAAGAGCCATCACGATTCGATTCGCGGTTCGCGGAACAACCTCCACGAACGGAGCCCAAAGAGCCATCATGATCCGATTCGTAGTTCGCGGAACGACCTCCACGACCCGGGCCCAGAGTGATCTTCACGACCCGACCTGGTGTAGGATCCGCGATTCGATCCGAAGACGTTGATTAATTGACGATCCGAGCCACGAACCAGACGACAGTAGCGAACCGCGACCCAGAAAAGTGGTGACGAACAAGGGTCGCGATCCGACCCAAAAAAGTGACATTTTTTTGGAAAAAATGTAATTTTCAAATCATTTCAGGAAAGGCTCTATCTTCCAAAATCGAAAAAATCGTGCGGTGCTCACATTTTCGACCTAACCGGTTAGGTCGATCGCCGCCGGGACTGCGGGGCCCCGGACCCCCGCCGGCGCTGCGCCCGGACCCGCTGACGGCCTCGCCTTCGGCTCGGAGCACGGCTCGCCTTCGGCTCGGAGTACATTCTGACCCACAATTATCACAAATGCTTATCGACCAAGATTCAGTAGGTATTCTGAGGATTCTTTCCAGAAGCCATGACCTCTATCTACCGATGTTATTGAATGTGAGGAGTTGTTGAAAAGATTCGACACGCTGGCTATGGCAGTATACAAAATAATGATGGTCTCATAACAACCTCCTCTTCCAGAGCTCCAATGGTGTGCATATTTCCCAAATGCAACTGATGATGCTCCTGAGCGAATAGTGATCACCTAGTTTACGTGACTTAAACTTGTCCTACAGGCGAAATCCCAGATGACATTGACATAGAGCAATCCGGATACTATTATGAGGATGACTCAAAAGATCCCAATGACCATGATTCTCAATAATGGGATACCCGATGGCAAGTAAGGACCCTAGCGCTACAAAGTTACCCTTCGCTTGAATGGCATGGTGAAAAACGTATGTCCTACGGTTCACCTATTTGCCGTCAACCGCATCGAGATAGATTGATTTCCACGTGTCCAAGGGTTAGATCGATGTACTTTGGTCCCCAGAGTTAGGAACCAATTGAACCTCCGCATGCCGTGATTGGATATATGGATCATTGCTGGGATGATAACAACTTGACTGCTCACCAGCCACCTTATGACATTGGTCAAGAAATGAGAACTTGAGATCAACGCAAATATGAATCAACCATTAGCTCTCCACTTCATACAACAGTTGTGATAGGATATATGAACCTTACTTGAAGCCTTGCAAGCCATGCTATTGCATTCAAGCTTATCTGATCGTGGTCTCAACCAACCAGGTCTAGCGGAATTCAGAGCTTACATAGCATATGGGTGTTAACCGTAAATATCTCTACCAAAGACGGAGTGAGACTGGTCTATGGTGACCAAGTTATTGGAGAAGCCGACTGATTAGGAAGGATGGAATATGCTACGCAACAGAGATTGCGTGAAACCCAAAGACACTTCCCCTCCAGATGAAATGGAGTGTGAAGGAGGTGTCAATATTGCGAATGATGGGAGCATCGCAAAAGGAATTGCCAAACGACCTGCCCGAAGACATAGATTCCAGGGAGGATGGTGATTCGGGATGAAGAAGGGTGACATCTAATAACGCAACTGCACGTGTTCCGACTGGTGACGCCGACCTGACTAAGGTCTTCACATCGGATCTCCTTTAGACCTCTTCCGAACGAGAGAACTTATATGCTTTCTGTAGGCGAGCCTGGATGTGTTCGTTTGGACCAGTGCTAATATTTACGGGATTTTATCCCAAATTATGAGTCATTTCTTGAGTATAAACCTGAAGTGTGCTCCTGTCAAGCAAATAAGACGTATGCAGTAAGTTCACTATCGCGGGATTTTATATGGAGTTGCCATTCGAAATGAAAGATGAAATCAAGCACTTGGAAGTTGTATACAGACGGTGCAAGAAATGATCGACAATCCGACGCCGAAGTTTTGCAGATAACCCCCGAAGGACGACTCGAAAGGAATTCCAGTTGGAGAAACCACAACTCGCAGCTTACCTAGAATGGGCAGAAGAGTTATTGGATGGATTGGAACGTTACAACATAACTCATATTTCATACACAGAAGATCAAAAGTCGAATCATCTGGTCGAATAAGAAAGTTCCGATAATCCAGAAAAGAAAGAGATGATCCCCATCAAGACACTATGAAATACCACCATTGATCAGATGGAAGTTGATCCAGCGTTGGAGACCGAACCCGGAAGAGAGTCATGGATAACCCCATGATGAACTTCCTATAGCACAGAATGCATCTGACAAGGTGAAGTGAAAGGCGTGCAATCGTTCTTTATGCCTCGAGATATGACATGCAATTCGACATTGTCTATTTTTCTTGGAAGGTTGTCCCAAAACAAACACCAACGACTGCAATTGCCGAATTCACCGCCCTGAATGATTCGACCAAATCACCAATCAGCCACCCATTAGATGGGAGATGTACATGAATGAAACTTCTGGCGAACGACGTTCTGAAGTTAGAAAGTGAAGATTCATACTTCCACTCTTTTCATCGATTATCTGCCAAGTGACTCACTCCCCTAAGGCTGGGGGCAACTACAGATTTGAGCATAAATTGCTCGAGATTACATCATCTAATTCAGAGCTGATACATCAAGAATTTGCCTAGCCAATCGATTTAGTCTTGCCTGAAAGTTAGCAAGTTGAAGATCTAGAACGCTTACACATGAATGCTGGTTGATTGTCGGCGCACCAACCCTTGTCCCCGATATGGGATCAAGGGTATATCAGCAAATTTATGTAATATGATTATCCCACCAGCAGTAATATCCTAATTCCTAGCATGGAAAGTGCAAAAATTTCTATAAGCATGAATCCATTGTTCTCATGCTAATTTACAACCTAACACCAACGCAAAGATGTGCTACCATTAGCAATCCAGTCATGACTTCTTTACACTCTATCCTTACTCTCAGCATGGGGGCAAAAAGGCGATTTGAAGGAGATGCGACCTCATCACTCGCTTATAGTACCTACCGAGCCGCCTTTGCCATCTCAAGACCCCGATCAAAGTCTATTCATTTTTTGGGACTGCCGCCCCCCATGATAGTTTGAAAAGATACCCCTCGTCAACTAAAGGACTTTGGCAGCCCTTTATTGACAGAGATAGGACGAAGCAAAATGGACCTGCAATGAACATGCAACGCCATTTTTCGCTCAGAATGATACTCATTCCTTTAACAGGATTATTCTATAATCATGACTCTTATATTTGCATCCTTTATGAGTTATTGATGTAATTAACTTAGATGAAATAATATGTGGATGGTGTAGGTACCTTGGATCTGGTATCGATCAGACTTTTAACACCCGCATGCAGAATTATGGAGCACTACCATAACGGGCCCGACTGAACTGCTCGCTAGCAAAGTCATGCCCCCCGTCTAAAGAAAGTCATATAGCTCAAGGTGTATTCAGAATGATCATCCAATCCTTGGCTTACACGTGGCAGACCGCAAGACAATTGTACATAAGTCATTGAATCGCAAAGTCGTAGTCCAACTCCTGATGAACACGGTGTGACCGCCTACATGGCTCGATCCTATGCTCGACGCCACCGGATTACATGAATTCAAATAAAGGAGGCAACACTGCCTCTTAATTTGCTTACTTTTCAATCATAAAATTTGCTTTCACATGCTTTCCGAGTTACTGACGTGACTAATTCGTGCGGTGTGAATAATGCAGGTACCCGAAGTCTGGTGCCAACCATTCCTCCCGTAGACTGTTCGGAGGAACTCAAAGCCTTGGCAAATGCTCCAACTGCTTGTCCGACTGGTTTTAATCCTCGGAGCTTGGATTAAAATGTAAACCTAGGACGAGTTTGATGAGCGTGCATGATTGCAGACCGCTTGATCCATGACTCTAACTCTCCAGAGCTGAGAGAAAGTATAAAGGACGCAAAGATGACGTCCACAAGGCATGGCGGTGTACCATGATCGGAGCCGCCTGAGCAAAAGTCTAACCTTGGCGACCGCCAGGAGAATATAAAAGCGTCCATGATTTGGTGCTGAGAAAAGACTCTTACCCCGCTGAAGGATCGGGGAGCAATGGAACAGCTGAGTCCCAACTCTAACTCTCCAGAGTCGAGAGAGAGTATAAAAGCGTCCATGATTTGGCGCTGAGAAAGGACTCTTACCCCGCTGAAGGATCGGGGAGCGATGGAACAGCTGAGTCCCAACTCTAACTCTCCAGAGTCGAGAGAGAGTATAAAAGCGTCTATGATTTAGCGCTGAGAACTTCTGCTCCGCTGAAGGATCATTTAGCAGATCATGAACCGAGCTCGAACTCTAACCCGCTGAAGGATCGGGAGAGTATAAAAGCGCTAGAGATTCAGCGCCCCAGCAACTCTAACCCGCTGAAGGATCGGGAGAGTATAAAAGCACTAGAGACTTAGCGCCTCGGGAAAATTCCTCCCCCGTTAAAGGATCGGGGGGGGGGGGGGGCAGGATGGAAGCTGATCCCAAATCCTCCATGTCCCGACATGGGGGCAACACAGTTATGGTCCTAATCAATCCTCAACAAGACCTGGCCAGGCACTAAGTTAATGATTGATTGGGGGCATGCCTATACATACATACTACTTTACTGCACTTTCACTTATAAGTTGCACTGATAACTTATAATGTTTCATGACTTGTTTGCTTATTTGCGTTTCAAATGTTTAAATGCATAACTAATTATGGAATGCTCGCAGGTACAGGATAATGCGAAAGAACTCTTACCCCGCTGAAGGATCGGGGAGCGACAGAACAACTGAGTTCGAACTCTAACCTTGGCGACCGCCAGGAGAGTATAAAAGCGTCTATGATTAAGCGCTGAGAAAGGTGCTAGAGACTCAACACCCCCCATAATTTCTGCTCCGCTGAAGGATCAGGAGAGTATAAATGCATGGCGACATATGCCACTCAAGGGATCCTATCCCGTCACACGACTGGGACCAAGAATGAAAATGGAGCTCGAACCACTCGTTTCCGGGAATGGGGGGCAGCACACGAACACAGCAGCACAAAAAGAAATGGAATTTCATTCACTAAGTACAGGCTCACAAAACAAAGCTGGACAAAATGCGAGATCCGAACTCGTACAACAACAGCAGACCAGTAGGGAATAACTAAAGGGCCGCGTCCAGAAGGATGACGTAGGCGTATAATTCTAAGCTGCCTGTGCGACTCACGGCGACGACAAAAAAAGAAGCCTGGATAGTGAATTGTTCAGCGACATGTTATACAACTTCATACTCGCAACTGGAAGGACCTGGCGAGGCCCTGAGATTTTTTGATGTCTACCCTATCTTAGTACGATCTTGAGCGATCATTGATTCCTTGGCCTTAATACGATTCGATGTAATCGTGGAATTCTAGACATTTATGAATTACAGGCTTCTTTTACCGTCCCAAATACGTCCTACTCCATGCTTGGATAGTATGATCGCTTGAATTCTGAAAGTGACTTCCTCTTCTCATGTATACATGTCTGAATTCGAAAGGGAAGTGATCCGACCGCATGTCTTTCGCACTTACCCTATAACTGGGGCCATGGCTATTGAAAATATTTACAAACGGCATAACTTAAGTGCCTGTGTTTAACTTGTGTTGTGATCCTAACAGGCCCCCTTGAGGACCAAGAAACAAATGCAAAGAGAATGTCCATCTGCTGATCCAAACCGACTTCTAGAATGGGAAGTTCATATAAGGCTGGATATATCCCATACAGCAATTGGATAAGATGTAGCTATTTCGCCTCCAACCTCTCCCTTCATGCAGAAAGCAAGTGGGAACACCCGAGATGAACACGAACCAATCAGCAGTCACACAACGTGCAGCTTCGATTCAGAACGTCGTAGATGGAAACATGGGCGATGGAACGCTACCTGCAACTTCCTAGATGAGAATGCAAGAATCAAAATGAACTCAGATCATGCACAACCAGTTTTAACTCCAACTCGAATGAATACTCGAGCGACATTTCATACTCAGCTCCGAGAAAGAACGCAACAATTCGAAAAACAGGAACCCGGTCAGGTCGAATGACTCGAACCATGACCCGGGGGCAATATCGACGTGGAAACAAGAAATCAGCAAAGACCCCCTTTGTAATCTCAGATTCGATGCTGGGGGCACCAGCCAGGATCTTGATAATGTGCAACAATTCTTTGACGGTGATCTGCTCACCAGTTTAATTCGGCACCTCTCGAGGAGCGGTACTCCTCTAGTTGATGTGGATAACGACAATCACAGCCCTCACACGTGGGACGTCAGGATCCCCTGTTATTCCCCCGGACTTTAAATTTTCTCTATAACAAGACTCTCTCAGAGATTTTGATGAATTCAACCCTGAAGTCGATAGACTTTCATGACAAAAAGGTGTTAGTGTCGAGATGATTGACCTAGATGCCTTCCTGACTAAAGAATGGGGTACCTTCTAATTCCTAAAACGATAAGGACAAAGGAAAAGCCCTGGAAAACAATGACAAGAATGTGCAATTCCAAAGAGAATCTATACCACTTATCGAGCCCATGATCTTGTTTGTCAAGCACAATTGAACCGAGCATGAGAAAGAGACTCAATAAGACTGTGATAACCATTTCGGACTATGCTGAAGCATAAACGATGGGGCCCAACTAACTTCATAACGACATTTATTCACTCGCATTCAACAACCTTACTTGACTCCGCAATTGATCTGATAAGAGTTTCCGAAGTCACTGATGCCCGATGAGGCAATCCTCACTATCTGACTAAAGAGAAGAGATGATATCAAAGAAAATGTGATTCGACCATTCGCATGTACAACTCGAACTCTTGCTGACTCAAGAAGAGCACAGGACAACTTGGGTCAACTAGAATAGCTGAACTTGCAACTCAGCTACGGCCTGAATCAACTGCAGAGAGTATAAGAGCTTAAAGACCGTATGCCCCAATAACTTAGCTCGCCCCCACCGACGCTGGGGGCATAAGCATTAACTTCGCTTGTCCTCCAGTGGCCCTCATAGCATGAATGCCGATTCGCAAGCTGACATTGAATATGACCCTGGCCTGGCACATGACCCGAAATGTATACACTATATCTTCAGAATGTGACAGAATGCATCTTGCCCGTTCAAATGAGTCAGTTTACGGGTCAAGTGTGACTTCAAAGGTTTAAATCGCTGCTACACCAGATGGAAGGTGTGACAAATTCCTCCACTGCCTTATGATAGTGACGATCGCACGAGCACTGGTTCACATGGTATCAACTACGTCTCTTACTGACTTGCATGTGATTATTGAATTGCGAAGCAATCCAGAGCGATCGCGGATTCCTTTGACCACGATCCAGAGTGATCATGGCCTTCAGATTCCCTACTGTTACGATTCAATGCGATTTTAAGATCCTGGATCAATACCAAGATGATCCAAACTTGAATACAAATGACAAATTCATACGTTGATTCTGATATGCTTCGTCCCAATAGTCCAGTTGTTAGCTCAGAGCCCAAAGATTCTTGCATTGCCCCATGATTTGGTTGGCTACTTCATACATTGGCTCATATGAAAAAGAAAGTCCAACCCTACCACGCGCTTGGCTTGCATAGAATAATGATGTTGTTTGGCAACGACCTGTGTGTGTAGAATCACGCTCGGGAGCCAACGATTTAGCATGACATCTGACGGATGAATTAGATCCTTTGATCCGACAAGGTTTAAACGATTTCTTGATCATCTCATATACTCCTTCCGTGGAACTTGGCCTGACTATCTCCCAGGGAAGCAATGCAGTAGTTGGATGAAGCCTTCTCAAGGATAAATGACGTTCCAGAGAGATTTAGCTCAACATATTCAAAGCACATCTCATCTTCGATAAGATGTACTTTGGGGGGCAAAATGTTAGCCTGCTTTGTGACCAGGCTACCCAAAGCAAAGATCATGTTGACACACCTCTCGGCGAATGCTGTCTGATATGGAATCTCTGGATAACATCACTCTCTGGCATTGGAAGCATCGTCAGAAGACACAAGGCAGTTTGGTCAAAATCACAACATCAGTATAAACTGGCCCGAAACCCCTACCAAATGACCTCATTTGGATCTATTCACCTCATATATTTGTAGCCCTTTGAATTAGCTTCAGTTTGAGCTTTGGTTTGGCTTAATCGGACTTACGGTTTGAAAGTTACGCCCATTTCCGTGAACGAGTGTAAGCTGGCATATGACCGCGATCCGATCCGCCCTTGCCTACGCGATCCGATCCGCCCTTGCCTACGCGATCCGATCCGCCCTTGCCTACGCGATCCGATCCGACCCATGACCGCGATCCGATCCGCCCTTGCCTACGCGATCCGATCCGACCCATGACCGCGATCCGACCCATGACCGCGATCCGACCTTCGGACCTGTTCAAACGGAGCTTGTTTTGACCTATTCTCAAGGCTACTGGCTCTCCTTATTTTCTGGATCGCCTGCCACGTACCCCATCACGAACCAGTCCTCCCAGGAGCTTTCCTACAGCTATAAATACACCTTCAGAGGGCATTTTCAGGGGACTTTTGGCATCTCCTCATCCATGGCTGCCATGGCCAACACTTCTCCACGAATAACCACTATCTTCCTCAATAAATTCAATGGATTCGGAGAGAATTATTCATTGAATTCAAGTGATTGAAAGACAATATTCATTGTAATTGTAATCTATGAGTGAAATGAGAAAATATGAAGTGGACGTAGGCTCGTTAACGCCGAACCACTATAAAAATCTCGTTGTCTTGCTTTTTTCTCTATTTTTCAGTTATTTCTTCATATCCTATGCTCAAAATACGACGATTTGGGTGTTAGGACCAATTTTTGGTCTAACATAAACAAAAATGTTTTTAAATTTAAAACAATCTTGAGCATAAGCGGTATTTTTAGAATACTCACTCTTATAATCAAGTTGAGGAATGATTGCAGTCATCAAGTTAGTAACATAAAACGGTGAAGGGCATTGCTATTTGATAATGATATAAGAATCAAGTTAGCATCCATTGTAAGGTGAAATTAATATAAAAGTGATGGTGTGGAAACATTTCTATTGACTTGAAATCAGATGGGGATGGTGTGTTTTCTAAATAATCTGCTACTATAAGTTTTGAATTATTGTGATATACCATCGGGTTAGGGATTTAAATTGGTGTGAACCTAATATTTAAAACTTTGCCGAGTTAAAGGGTTATTAAGAGAAATAATTAGGGATATTTATGGCCATTCGCATATTTAAATCCGTTAAGTAAGTATTTTTCTTAAGGAAATTATGAGAACACAATTTCTTTAAGGTGGGAAGTCCGTAACAATTTGGGTTTCGGGTACCCAGGCTAAACAGACTATAGTGTGTTCTATTTATTTTAAATCTAACAAAGAAGAAAATATGACTTGGGACCCAACTCATATAATAATTGAAAATATGAAAATAAAGAATTTGTAATTTTCATAATTTGTATATTTTAGAATAAATTAATTTTTTTTGATATAATAAGAAGTTTATTCCAATCTATGTTACAAATTAAAATTTGATGATTTGAGTGAATATCAAAAATGTAAAATATTGATTCATAATCAATATTTAAGTGGAAAATATGTTTTTCCAATATAAATGTAAGATTGTTTTAGATGGAAATAAGTGTAACGTCCCAAAAATTTGTGATCTTTGGTCATTAACATAAAACCCACGTCAATTATCCAAACATCGAAAATACCGGTAGTTAATGAAAGAAGTTAGAGGGTGAGAATAGATAAGATAGAAACTTAGAATAGAAGAAGAAGAACATCACAACATCAGAGTAAACACGAATCTTACAGTGGAACGAATAAAATATAACATAACTTTGAAATAAAATATTACACTTGAATATACATATCATTATCAAGTACAGCACTTACAACACAACGGAATAACTATAGCTAATTAATCTTGAAGCCTTCTGCTCCAAGCTCTACAAGTATATCTGTAAAATCATGACTACTTGACTGCCTGTATAAAATTGGGCATCTAAGAGTTTAGGGAAAACAAAACAAAATAAACTCCGGGTCAGTCATGGGACTGGTATGAGTAAAACAGTTTAAAACAGTTTGAACCATTAAACGATATCTTAAAAGGCCACACCGTATAACGAAACGGGTATTTTCCCTTATGAGAATCCAAAATAATCTTTATATCAAAACTCATTTGATATTATAATAGTGTCTATCAACCACAATATAATAATCATCTAGCAGAAATTCTTTCATCTCACGTTCTACATATATAGTATACAATTAAAACCGCAAGTACGTATTGGGTAATGGATTTCCAACTATGACAAGGTATGGAACTACCTTTCGCTAGTGTACCTCTAGAGAGGAATACATTAGGTTTAATAAGAACATCTTGCAGCCTGGCCACACATGACCGACCACTCATTACGCTCGAGTGTATCGAATGTATATCACCAACGTTTGGGATCAGCAACCATTTCCCGAATGGGACAACATAGACAATAGATTTTTAGAAGTAAATGAAACTCTAGATCAGGTGATTATACACCCTAATAGGTGCGACCGACATAGCCATGCTGCCTGCCCGACTTTTGTCATTTCCGAATGTGAGGCTAGAGGCCATGCTTATCTCTGACAGTTCACACGTTTATTCACTTTGAATGTCACATTGTCATACCCTCCAAATCACAAATTGATTTCCCCAAAAATACCACGGGTATATAGCTAAGAGAAACGAATTCCTCCGCCACCAAACGTAAATACGTTTAAGAGATCAACTTACGCGATCTATTAAATATACTCTGTCAGACATTCTTCCATACAGGTCATCCTGGGACTGGACAAACCGAAGGCACTATTCAGTACAACCATCCTACGCAATATTTACCTAAGAATTATACAGCAGCCCTTGCACTTTACTCCGTCTTCAATTATCTTTGGCATATATGATTCGCAACGCTTATGCCAATACGCAGTGATTTTTTGGATAATAATCCAACCGGTCTCTCCATATTAACAACGTTAAAATGGTCAAAAACTTCGATAGTCGGTGAGTTAACTTTCAAAGACAAACATGTGTGCAAACAACGATATTATTTCCACATGGAAATTATATCGATCAATCATCATTTAACATTCATCTCTTTAGTTCATTAATTTACTTATCTCCTGTTTCCATATATTCTAAATTCTTATTTTCTATTATCAGAAAACGTTTCTGATTCTTAGTTGGAAAACATTTCCAAAACTCCTTCACTATCAAACCTTACCATTCCTTAGTTAAGAAGGAAGTCAATCAAGTTGGGGTATAATTACCTCTCAGACCTTAACTGAACAACGTTTTAACTTCAAAATACTCGAAGTTTATCTTTTAAATCTTTAACAAAATTCCTTACGAAACTCTCGGATTCTATTTACGAATCCACTTCTTTATTGAAAACCTTGGTTATAACGATAACGTTATAATCCCAACTTTCGAAATATCTAACTTCAATTATAACTTTTATTCTTTAATATGAATAAATAAATAAACACCTAATTTATAAATAAATAAATCTTGGTTTAAAAACCGTAAAGTATAAGTACTTTCCCGAATTCGATATAATCGAATTCGAACGATTAACTCTCTTCGAATAACTAATATTTAATTAACTCACTTCGAATAACTAATATTCGATTACTCTTTCTTTCGAATAAACAATATTCGATAATCTCTCTTTTCGAATACTATATTCAATTACTCCTTTTGAATAACTAAATTCGATTAACTCCTTTCGAACAACTAAATTCGATTAACTCCTTTTAATTAAACTAATCGATAACTCCTCTCGAATAACTAAATTCGATTAATTCCTTTCAATTAAACTAATCGATAACTCCTTTCGAATAACTAAATTCGATTACTCTTCTCTCGAATACACTATATTCGATTACTCTTCTCGAATACACTATATTCGATAACTCTACTTCGAATAAGCGATATTCGATAACTCTACTCGATTAACTCCAATTGAATGACTCTAACTGATTAACTCTAACTGGTTAACTCTAACTGCTGAACTCTAACTCTAACTGATTAACTCTAACTTATTAACTCTAACTCTAATCGATTAACTCTAACTAGTTAACTCTAACTGATTAACTCTAACTCTAATCGATTAACTCTAACTGGTTAACTCTAACTGATTAACTCTAACTGATTAACTCTAACTTGATTAACTTAAATCGATTAACTCTATTTTGATTAACTATAACCAAATAACTAATATTCGATTAACTCATTTCGATTTACTCTTTTGAATTATCTCTTTTGATTTATTCCTTTGAATTATCTCCTTTGATTTATTCCTTTGAATTATCTCCTTTGATTAATTCCTTTTCTATTTGTTTACTTAACAAATTAATTATTCCCTTTGCAACTCTATTTATTTAACAAATAAATATTTCTTTTATCTTTTCTATTTATTTAACAAATAAATATTTCTTTTATCTTTTCTATTTATTTAACAAATAAATATATCCTTTATCTTTTATATTTATTTAACAAATAAATATTTCTTTTATCTTTTCTATTTATTTAACAAATAAATATTTCTTTTATATTTGTTTTCACAATTATTCCCTTTTTATTTGTTTTACAAATATTTTCCTGTAACGACCCGGATTTTTAAGCGACTTTGGTTATCGACATAAACTCGATGTCGATAACCAAAACATCGAAAAATCCCAGTAATTTATGAAAGAAATTAGAGGGTGAGGATAGATAAGATAGAAACTTAGAATAGAAGAAGAAGAATATCACAACATCAGAGTAACACGAACCTCACAGCGGAACGAATAACATATAATAGATAACATATCCTTGAAATTAAATCAGTATATGTATATAATAACATTATCAGAGTACAACACTTACAATACAGCGGAAATAATTATAGCTATACAATCCTGAAGCCTTTTGCTCCAGCGCTTCATGTATCTGTAAAATCCTGACTACTTGACTGTCCGTACAAAATTAGGCACCCAAGAGTTTAGGGAAAACAAAACAAAATAAACTCCGGGTCAGTCATGGGACTGGTATGAGTAAAACAGTTTTAAACGGTTTGAACAAGTAAACGATATCTCATAAGACCACGTCGTATAACGGAACGGGTTTTTCCCTTATGAGAATCCAAAATATCTTTATATCAAAACCTTATGATATTTTAATAATGTCTATCAACCACAATATAATAATCATCTAGTAGAAACGCTTTCATCTCATGTTCTACATATATAGTATACAATCAAAACTGCAAGCACGTATTGGGTGATGGATTTCCAACTATTACAAGGTATGGAACCACCTTCTGATCAGTGTACTCTAGGAACGATACACTGGAGTTCAACAAGAACATCTTGCAACTCAGCCACACATGACCGACCACTCATTTTGCTTGAGTGTATCGAATGTATATCACCAACGGTTGGGATCAGCAACCGTTTCCCGTATATATATATATATATATATATATATATATATATATATATATATATATATATATGAGACAGCATTGATAGATTAAAGAAGCAAATGAATATTCTCTATATATGGTGCGACCGACTTAGCCATGCTGCCTGCCCGATTTATGTCATTTACCGGATGATGAGGCTAGAAGTTACGCTTTATCATCACACCAGATTCACTTTGATGCCACATCATCAAATCCATCAAATCATCGATTGACGTCCTCAACAATACATTATGTGTTAGCTAAAAGAAATTTCCTTCTCCGCTTCCACACTTGGTACGGTTGGAGAAATCAATATACGTGATCGTCTGGAAATACTCTATCAGACATCCGTCCATACAAGTCATCCAGGAACAGGATGAGCCGAAGGCACTATTCGGTACATCCATCTTAGACACTGTTATCTAAGACTTATACAATAGCCCTTGCACTTTACTCCGTCTTCAATTATATTTGGCATATATGGTTCGCAACGCTTATGCCAATACATAGTGGTTCTTTGGATAATAATCCAACCGGTCTCTCCATATTAACAACGTTAAAATGGTCAAAACTTCGATGGTCTGTGATTTAACCATCAAAGAAAAACAGGTGTGCAAACAACGATATTATTTCCAGATGGAAATTCTATCAATCAATCATCAATCATATATATATCCATATATATATATATATATATATTCATATTTCCTTTATTTCTATGTTTAGAAAATATACGTTACCACTGGAAAACATTTCCATTTCTAATCCATATTTCCAATTTCAATATTTGATTACGTTTCTGATTTTATTTGGAAAATATTTCCAAATCTTCTTTACTTGGATTTAAAACAGATGTTTAAATCAACATCGAGACGACAACTCAAACCACTATACTTATTTACTAAATACACTTAACCCCTTTCGCTCTCGAACCTTAACCATTTCTAAATTAAAAACGAAGTCAATCAAGTTGGGGTATAACTACTTCTCAGACCTTAACTGAACAACATTTCAAATCTCGAAATAGGGTAAGTTCATCTTTTAACTTTTTAACACTTCCTTACGTAACTCCTTTCGAATAAACCATATTCGAAAATCCTTTATACTCTATTTGTTTAACTCTAATCGATTTACTCTTTTAATTCTATTTGAATAAACTAAATTCGATCAACTCATTTTAACTCGATTTGAATAACTAATATTCGATAACTTCCTTTAATTTTATTCGAATAAACTATATTCGATTTACTCATTTGATTTAACTAATATCGATTAACCCCATCGAATAACTAAATTCGATAACTCCTTCGAATAAACTATATTCGATAACCCCTTCGATTAAACTAATAATCGATAATTCCTTCGATTAACTAATAATCTATAACTCCTTCGAATAAACCATATTCGATAATCTCCTCTCGAATAAACGATATTCGATAATCTTCCCTTTTGTATAAACTAAATTCGATAATTTCTTTTCGACTAACTCAAATCGATTAACTCTAATTCGATTAACCCTATTTAATTACTCTATTTGTTTAACTCTAACTCTAACTGGTTAACTCTAACTGGTCAATCCTAACTGATTAACTCTAACTGGTTAACTCTAACTGGTCAACCCTAACTGATTAGCTCTAACTGGTTAACTCTAACTGGTCAACCCTAACTGATTAGCTCTAACTGGTTAACTCTAACTGGTTAACTCGACTTATTCAGCTTAACTTGATTTAACTCCTATCGAATAACAAATATTCGATTTGAATCCATTTGAATAATTCTATTTGATTAACTCTAGTTGGTAAATTCTAATTGGTTAACTCTAACTCTAATCGATTTCTCTTATTTGAGTACCCCTATTTGATAACGTTTATTCATTATAAAGATTTACTTTTAGTAACAGTTCTGCACTTTATAAATGTTCTCTTTAATGATGTTACTTCACTTATACAAGTGTTTTGTATCCATTCTATTTAAACCTATTGGTGTTAAAACCAATATCTCTTCTCTATATAAGTACAGACTTATATATTCCAATTATCGAATGATAAATATTAAATTTAATTTATAAACTATTATTTATAAATTAATCTTTTCTATTTATCTGTTAAAAACAGATTTCCATTTTCTATTTATTTAATAAATAAATATTCCTTTTATTTTATTTATTCTAACAAGTAAATATCTTCTTTTAATCCTATTTATTTACCAAATAAATATCTCCTTTTAATTCTATTTATTTAACAAATAAATATCTCCTTAAATCTTTATTTATTTCCTAAATAAATAAACCCTTTTTACTTTTATTTATTTCGTAAATAAATAAATTCTTTTAACTCTTTATTTATGTTTTACCAATATATTCGTTTATATTTGCTTTCAAATATATTTCCTTTATATTTGCTTTCAAATATATTTCCTTTATATTTGATTTCAAATATATCTCCTTTATATTTGATTAACAAATAAATTCCTTCTATATTTGATTAACAAATAAATTCCTTTATAATTGATTTCAAATATATTCCTTTATAATTTGATTTCAAATATATCTCCTTTTCAATTTCATTTGTAAAGGTTTTACAAACATTTCTATTTCATTTTGATCTGTAAATGGTTTTTACAAGCATTTCTCTTTCGATTTGATTTGTAAATGATTTACAAACCTTTCTCTTTCTATTTGATTTCTGAAAAATATTCTAACTCCTTATATTTCCAGGAAAATTCGCCATAACCTCCTTTGTACCGAGAGCATCGGGAAAATCCCCAAACCCACCACACAGTCCTTTCCATTCAAAAAGAAAATGGTTTGAAATTTATTTCCTTTCTTAATATCTTATATTTATAAATATTTCTTACTTACAAATATTCCATTTATAAATATTTTATTTACACTATCACTTTGAAAATTCCCTTATCAACATTCCGGTATGTTACAGTATTTAACATATCAAATTTCGATATCCAATATCGTCCATACACACACAATCAACAACAGGTTATAATTCACGTCATACATCAAAATATATGAAAAACAATAAAATAATTGTTGAGAAATCCAGTCGGATTCCTCCAACCTGTTTCCCTGCATCCACAGATGTTACACAACATGTTTGTCATCACTTTCAGTTCAATATGAATTATTCTGATAAACAGAATCAATATATAACTATCTAACTGTTTATATATATTATATATATAATATTACATTAACTGACTAGCAGTTCAATCAACACACAGTCAATCAGACAATTTCTAACAGTTCTAAAAATACAACATGAAATTATAAACTATTCAGAATTAGTGAGATTTACTCACATTTGCGCGTTAGCCGTTAAATAGCGGTTTGCGTTATTTGATTTGAATCACACAATTTAATTCGCCATAAATTCATACGAGCTCCAATCCACTTCAAGTCAGCTTCATTGTGAAGCTCTCGTCTATATGGTCCTGTCGGATCTTGTTTCGCTGAAAACCGATATCGTACGAAAAGTTACGATCTTTAGAAGTTACATATATATTTATATCAGAAATAAAAATTGTTATTATAATCGAATGGGCCTTGCCCCTTATGACAGCCCACTTACCCTTTTTAAAAACCAAAGCCTGACATACCATCTCCCCCAAATCATCAGTTCGCTCCAGAAAACCCAAAACTCCACGTTGACCCGATGTTTAACCACCAACCACCACTACTCCGGTCATCAACGCCGGGCGCCACCACCACCATCTGGTTCCCCATCAAAAATCGCATCTCTCAAACCTCCCAAAGCCAGACTCGACGCCAAGCTCCCCGCGCTGCTCCAAGACCCTGTCGACAGCAAACAAGAACCGAACTTCACCAAAATTTATCCCAAGATGCTAATCGTTGTGCTAAATGTAGATCCGAACTCCGTTTTGTAAATAAGTGCCTCGATTTCAAGGCTTCCTCAGCCCTAGTCTACCCAAAGTCGTTCACTGGAAAATACCCAACGAGAAACAAAAGTGCCGAGGCCTCTCAAACCCACATCGAAGTGTAGATCAACCTCTCAGCAACTCAGCCATATATATAAATAATCATTTCTAGAATTTTGGTTGATTTTTGTTTTGATTTTGAAGATCGAAAAGTTGCTAAGAAAAGGGGATAGAAGTGGCGGCGCATTTTTCCCAGAAGTAAAAAGTGAATTAGGTTTAGAATTTGGTTGGTGGACTATTTATAGGGAATTTATAATATTTTTATATTCAACCGTTAAGTTCGTTCCACGTTTAAAAATTCCTATGCTCGCAGACAATACCCAAAAATCACGAAAATGGACATACTGGTAGAGTTCGACATTACGGTCCCAACGAAACTGCTTTCATCGAATTCCGACTTCGTATGCTCACACAGTGTATTTTTAACTATCAAAATACTGACTGTTTTCCACTCTAAAAATCCGTACGGCCACTCAGTGACTCTAAGAATCACGGAAACTGACATCTAGCAACTAATTGACATTGCGGATCCAACAAAATTAGTTTCGTCGAATTCCGAGTTCGTTTGCAAAAGTGGCTAAAGCTCTGAATGACCCATTTAAATATATAAATATATTTAAATATAATTAAATTAATATTTAAAAATAAATATTATCGTCTATATTCACAGTGGAATACCATACAGCTCTATTGGGATTTATAACTTGATATTTCCAATCTGGATCAACCCGATATTCGATTTATATTGAAATCCCTTTTTAAAATATAAATAATTCCTTTATAAATTATAAAGGAATTCCACAGCGACTTTTCTAAAATTTGATTTGGACGTAAATCAAAATCTACACGACGAAATCCCGATTTTTCTCTTCCACTAGAAAGATATACTTCACCAGCTCCACACGTTTCTTGTTTCATAGAAATCCGGCTTAAAACGAATCCTGTACATTCAGTTGAAGTTCAAATCGCCAAATTACGAACTGCAGCGCCATTTCAAGCTCGATTTCAATTATATTATAACTCTACGTTCAAACTGTCGTTTATATAATATATTCGTTATTCAAATTCAATTCTAGGCTGAATTAAATATCACAGATGATCTGGTTCACACCATATCGCCATTACAGTCAATTCTGATTATTTCAGAATTAAATATATTATTTAATTTATTATTTTAATTAAATATTCACCATTATTTAATTCCACGACCATTAAATCCTTTTAATTCACCTTTTAAATAATTAAATAAATAAATTATTATACCTCTGCAAATGCGGGTCATTACATTCTTCCCCACTTAAAATAATTTCGTCCTCGAAATTGCTAAGGTAGAGAACGACCCTATTAACTGGTTATGACTTATTTGTTCACTTCTTAACTTCAGTTTCAACTGAACCAATTTAATTTTAATTAAATTATTTATTCATTCTTATTATCGAAAATTTTCAAAAATCCTGAAAATTTTCTAACGCCTTAACTCTTCGAAAAATTTCGCCAGCACCTCCTTTGTACTGGTCAATCAGTCAAACTCCAACTCGCCTCTCTGGGCCATCACCAACCCAAAAGAAAATCAAATTGCCAAGAAGCTTGCCAATTCGGCTCATCAAAATCTCATACCATATGAAATATAAACTTATACCTTTTGTCGGGCATATCATTATATCCTTTCATCTGCTGTCAGTTCAGCATATACCAATGTCCTTCCGGTCTAACTCTAATCACTTTTATCTCAATACAATCATTCACTTTTCTAAGCCAAATTCCATTTTCAACTCAATCGTTTGGTTTTATCCGAGCCAAACCTCATTTCAAATTCAAGTATTATCCTAGATTTCAAATTCTTATCAATCCAACCTACTTGATATCATTCTAATCCAATTCAGTTACCACCTAACTGGCTTTATTTTTAATTCCAATTTGCTTTCACAAATTTTAACTTAATTTGGTTTTAATTCACAATATTTCCGGGGGGATTTTAAACAGTTTACCATATCGAAAATCAAACTTCCCTTTTCAGGATTCAAAACAACTTGTTTTCGCAAAACATTTTCAAAAACAAAATCCTTGATAGTAATCTGTCACTTACAAACTCGAAAATGAACACCGATGATGTCTAGATCATCATCGGAATCTATTTCCCAGCGGTCAAAGTGAGTTCAATACTATATTACTTTTAGTTTGAAAAACGTTTTCAACATCTCCCAGGAACTTAAAATTTCCTTATTTTAATTCCTAATCCTGATTTAAATTCAGATTTAATTCATCTCATTATACTTATCTGAATTTTGATGGGTTATTTACATAACCATTTCACATTTTTATAATCTTATTCGATTATAATATCAACCAATATATCCAATATATATCAAAATATACTTTGGAAAAAATTATTTTAATTTACCCTCTTTTCAAAACATATCGTGACGACCCACCGTATTCAAGTGTTTATTAACTCCTACCGACACAGTGGATCAAACTGATCGACCAGAACTCATAAACAACTCAACCAATAGATCTCCACAATATAAAACATATTTTTATATCAATAACAAATACGTTCACTCGTATATATACACTCAAACTCAATCTAGGGTATTACTAACCCTATCTCTACCGAGTTACGCCACAGAGCCAAGGTAATTCTTAACTTATGCTCTGATACCAACTGTAACGACCCAGATTTTTAAGCGACTTTGGTTATCGAAATAAACTCGATGTCGATAACCAACACATCGAAAAATCCCGGTAATTAATGAAAGAAATTAGAGGGTGACGATAGATAAGATAGAAACTTAGAACAAAAGAAGAAGAAGATCACAACATCAGAGTAACACGAACCTCACAGCGGAACGAATAACATATAATAGATAACATATCCTTGAAATAAAATCAGTATATGTATATAATAACATTATCAGAGTACAACACTTACAATATAGCGGAAATAACTATAGATATACAATCCTGAAGCCTTCTGCTCCATCTCTTCAAGTATCTATAAAATCCTAACTACTTGACTGCCCGTACAAAATTAGGCACCCAAGAGTTTAGGGAAAACAAAACAAAATAAACTCCGGGTCAGTCATGGGACTGGTATGAATAAAACAGTTTTAAACGGTTTGAACAAGTAAACGATATCTCATAAGACCATGTCGTATAACGGAACGGGTTTTTCCCTTATGAGAATCCAAAATATCTTTATATCAAAACCTTTTGATATTATAATAATGTCTATCAACCACAGTATAATAATCATCTAGCAGAAACGCTTTCATCTCACGTTCTACATATATAGTATACAATCAAAACCGCAAGCACGTATTGGGTAATGGATTTCCAACTATGACAAGGTATGGAACCACCTTCCGATCAGTGTACTATAGGAACGATACACTGGAGTTCAACATGAACATCTTGCAACTCAGCAACACATGACCGACCAATCATTTTGCTTGAGTGTATCGAATGTATATCACCAACGGTTGGGATCAGCAACCGTTTCCCATATATATATATATATATATATATATATATATATATATATATATATATATATATATATATGAGACAGCATTGATAGATTAAAGAAGCAAATGAATATTCTCTAGATAGGTGATTATACACCCTACTTCGGTGCGACCGACTTAGCCATGCTACCTGCCCGATTTCTGTCATTTACCGGATGATGAGGCTAGAAGTTACGCTTTATCATCACACCAGATTCACTTTGATGCCACATCATCAAATCCATCAAATCATCGATTGACGTCCTCAACAATACATTATGTGTTAGCTAAAAGAAGTTTCCTTCTCCGCTTCCACTCTTGGTACGGTTGGGGAAATCAATATACGTGATCGTCTGGAAATACTCTGTCAGACATCCGTCCATACAAGTCATCCAGGAACAGGATGAGCCGAAGGCACTATTCAGTACATCCATCTTAGGCACTGTTATCTAAGACTTATACAATACCCCTTGCACTTTACTCCGTCTTCAATTATATTTGGCATATATGATTTGCAACGCTTATGCCAATACAGAGTGGTTCTTTGGATAATAATCCAACCGGTCTCTCCTTATTAACAACGTTAAAATGGTCAAAAATTCGATGGTCTATGATTTATCCATCAAAGAAAAACAGGTGTGCAAACAACGATATTATTTCCAGATGGAAATTTTATCAATCAATCATCAATCATATATATATCTATATATATATATATATTCATATTTCCTTTATTTCTATGTTTAGAAAATATACGTTACCACCGGAAAACATTTCCATTTCTAATCCATATTTCCAATTTCAATATTTGATTACGTTTCAGATTTTATTTGGAAAACATTTCCAAATCTTCTTTACTTGGATTTAAACAGATGTTTAAATCAACATCACGACGACAACTCAAACCACTATACTTATTTACTAAATACACTTAACCCCTTTCACTCTCGAACCTTAACCATTTCTAAATTAAAAACGTAGTCAATCAAGTTGGGGTATAACTACCTCTCAGACCTTAACCGAACAACATTTCAAATCTCGAAATAGGGTAAGTTCATCTTTTAACTTTTTAACACTTCCTTACGTAACTCCTTTCGAATAAACTATATTCGAAAATTCTTTAAACTCTATTTGTTTAACTCTAATCGATTTACTCTTTTAATTCTATTTGAATAAACTAAATTCGATCAACTCATTTTAACTCGATTCGACTAACTAATATTCAATAACTTCCTTTAATTCTATTCGAATAAACTATATTCGATTTACTCATTTGATTTAACTAATATCGATTAACCCCATCGAATAACTAAATTCGATAACTCCTTCGAATAAACTATATTTGATAACCCCTTCGATTAAACTAATAATCGATAATTCCTTCGATTAACTAATAATCGGTAACTCCTTCGAATAAACCATATTCGATAATCTCCTCTCGAATAAACGATATTCGATAATCTTCCCTTTTGTATAAACTAAATTCGATAATTCCTTTTCGACTAACTCTAATCGATTAACTCAAATCGATTAACTCTAATTCGATTAACCCTATTTAATTAGTCTATTTGTTTAACTCTAACTCTAACTGGTTAACTCTAACTGGTCAATCCTAACTGATTAACTCTAACTGGTTAACTCTAACTAGTCAACCCTAACTGATTAGCTCTAACTGGTTAACTCTAACTGGTCAACCTTAACTGATTAGCTCTAACTGGTTAACTCTAACTGGTTAACTCGACTTATTCAGCTTAACTTGATTTAACTCCTATCGAATAACAAATATTTGATTTAACTCCATTTGAATAATTCTATTTGATTAAATCTTGTTGGTAAATTCTAATTGGTTTACTCTAACTTTAATCGATTTCTCTTATTTGAGTACCCCTATTTGATAACGTTTATTCATTATAAAGATTTACTTTTAGTAACGGTTCTGCACTTTATAAATGTTCTCTTTAATGATGTTACTTCACTTATACATGTTTTATGTATCCATTCTATTTAAACCTAACGGTGTTAAAACCAATATCTCTTCTCTATATAAGTACAGACTTATATGTTCCAATTATCGAATGATAAATATTAAATTTAATTTATAAACTATTATTTATAAATTAATCTTTTCTATTCATCTGTTAAAAACAGATTTCCATTTTCTATTTATTTAACAAATAAATATTCCTTTTATTTTATTTATTCTAACAAGTAAATATCTTCTTTTAATCCTATTTATTTACCAAATAAATATCTCCTTTTAATTTTGTTTATTTAACAAATAAATATCTCCTTAAATCTTTATTTATTTCCTAAATAAATAATCCCTTTTTACTTTTATGTATTTCCTAAATAAATAAATTCTTTTAACTCTTTATTTATGTTTTACCAATATATTCCTTTATATTTGCTTTCAAATTATTTCCTTTATATTTGCTTTCAAATATATTTCCTTTATATTTGATTTCAAATATATCTCCTTTATATTTGATTAACAAATAAATTCCTTCTATATTTGACTAACAAATAAATTCCTTCTATATTTGATTAACAAATAAATTCCTTTATATTTGATTTCAAATATATTCCTTTATAATTTGATTTCAAAAATATCTCCTTTTCAATTTCATTTGTAAAGGTTTTACAAACATTTCTATTTCATTTTGATTTGTAAATGGTTTTTACAAACATTTTTCTTTCGATTTGATTTGTAAATGATTTACAAGCCTTTCTCTTTCTATTTGATTCCTGAAAAATATTCTAACTCCTTATATTTCCAGGAAAATTCGCCATAACCTCCTTTGTACCGGGAGCATCGGGAAAATCCCCAAACCCATCACACAGTCCTTTCCATTCAAAAAGAAAATGGTTTGAAATTTATTTCCTTTCTTAATATCTTCTATTTATAAAAATTCCAATTTATAAATATTTCTTACTTATAAATATTCCATTTATAAATATTTTATTTTCACTATCACTTTGAAAATTCCCTTATCAACATTCCAGTATGTTACGGTATTCAACATATCAAATTTCGATATCCGATATCGTCCATACACACACAATCAAGAACATTTTATAATTCACATCATATATCAAAATATGTGAAAAACAATAAAATAATTGTTGAGCAATCCAGTCGGATTCCTCCAACCTGTTTCCCGGCATCCACAGATGTTACACAACATGGTTGTCATCACTTTCAGTTCAATATGAATTATTCTGATAAACAAAATCCATATATAACTATCTAACTGTTTATATTATATATATATATATATAATATTACATTAACTAACTAGCAGTTCAATCAACACAGTCAATCAAACAATTTCTAACAGTACTAAAAATACAACATGAAATTATAAACTGTTCAGAATTAGTGAGATTTACTCACATTTGCGCGTTAGCCGTTAAATAACGGTTTGCGTTATTTGATTTGAATCACACAATTTAACTCACCATAAATTCATACGAGCTCCAATCCACTTCCAGTCAGCTTCATTGTGAAGCTCTCATCCATACGGTCCTGTCAGATCTTGTTTCGCTGAAAACCGATATCGTACGATAAATTTACGATCTTTAGAAGTTACATATATATATATATTTATATCAGAAATAAAAGTTGTTATTATAATCGAATGGGCCTTGCCCCTTATGACAGCCTACTTACCCCTTTTAAAAACCCAAGCCTGACATACCGTCTACCCAAATCATCAGTTCGCTCCAGAAAACCCAAAACTCCACGTTGACCCGATGTTTGACCACCAACCACCAATACTCCGGTCATCAACGCAGGGCGCCACCACCACCATCTGGTTCCCCATCAGAAACCGCATCTCTCGAACCTCCCTGAACCAGACTCGACGCCGAGCTCCCCGCGCTGCTCCAAGACCCCGTGGACAGCAAACAAGAACCGAACTTCACCAAAATTTATCCCAAGATGCTAATCGTTGTGCTAAATGCAGATCCGAACTCCGTTTTGTAAATAAGTGCCTCGATTTCAAGGCTTCCTCAACCCTAGTCTACCCGAAGTCGTTCGCTGGAAAATACCCAACGAGAAACAAAAGTGCCGAGGCCTCTCAAACCCACATCGAAGTGTAGATCAACCTCTCAGCAACTCAGCCATATATATATATATATTATGATTTCTAGAATTTTGGTTGATTTTTGTTTTGATTTTGAAGATCGAAAAGTTGCTGAGAAAATAGGATAGAAGTGGCGGCGCATTTTTCCCAGAAGTAAAAAGTGAATTAGGTTTAGAATTTGGTTGGTGGACTATTTATAGGGAATATATAATATTTTTATATTCAACCGTTAAGTTCGTTCCTCGTTTAAAAATTCCTATGCTCGCAGACAATACCCAAAAATCACGAAAATGGACATACTGGTAGAGTTCGACATTACGGTCCCAATGAAACTGGTTTCATCGAATTCCGACTTCGTATGCTCACACAGTGTATTTTTAACTGTCAAAATACTGACTGTTTTCCACTCTAAAAATCCGTACGGCCACATAGTGGCTCTAAGAATCACGGAAACTGACATCTAGCAATTAATTGACATTGCGGATCAAAAAAAATTAGTTTCGTCGAATTCCGACTACGTTTGCAAAAGTGGCTATATTTTAAAGCTCTGGATGACCCATTTAAATATATAAATATATTTAAATATAACTAAATTAATATTTAAAAATAAATATTATCGTCTATATTCATAGTGGAATACCATACAACTCTACTAGGATTTATAACTTGATATTTCCAATCTGGGTCAACCCGATATTCGATTTATATTGAAATCCCTTTTTAAAATATAAATAATTCCTTTATAAATTATAAAGGAATTCTACAGCGACTTTTCTAAAATTTGATTTGGACGTAAATCAAAATCTACACGATGAAATCCCGATTTTTCTCTTCCACTAGAAAGATATACTCCACCAGCTCCACACGTTTCTTGTTTCACAGAAATCCTGCTTAAAACGAATCCTGTACATTCAGTTGAAGTTCAAATCGCCAAATTACGAACTATAGTGTCATTTCAAGCTCGATTTTAATTATATTATAACTCTACGTTCAAACTGTCGTTAATATAATATATTCGTTATTCAAATTCAATTCCAGGCAGAATTGAATATCACAGATGATCCGGTTCACACCATATTGCCATTTCGGCCAATTCTGATTATTTCAGAATTAAATATATTATTTAATTTATTATTTTAATTAAATATTCATCATTATTTAATTCCACCTTTTAAATAATTAAATAAATTAATTATTATACCTCTGCAAATGCGGGTCATTACATTTCCTTTATATTTGATTTCACAAATATTTTCCTTTATATTTGATTTCACAAATATTTTCCTTTTTATTTGATTTCACAAATATTTTCCTTTATATTTGTTACACAAATATTTCTTTTTATAAAATCCCTTGGTTTTATAAATATTCCTTTATATAAAATCCTTTGATTAATTAAAGGTTTCAATTTCAATATAACATTTGAAAATTCCCTTTTTCATTTTATTCCAGTATTTGTTATGGTATTTAACATACCATATATCACTGATCAATATCACTCCAACACACACAATCAACAACAGATTGTATATCACATCACATATCACAATATATGGAAAACGGTAAAAATAAATGTCGAGGAATCCAGTTGGATTCCACTGACCTGTTTCCCTGCATCACAGATGTTAAACAATATAATTAACATCGATTTCATTTCAATATGAAATATTCTGCTAAACAGAATCAATATTTGATTAACGATTTATATCTATATCGTTATCTATAATTTCAACCAATACATAAGCAATTCAACCAAACAGTTAACACACATCAATCAACAGATAATTATCAGTTCTAAGAATACGTTATAAAAGTATAACTGTTCAGAGTTGGTGAGTTTTACCCACTTTGGCAGTTCATCGTTAAAGAACGATAAACTGTTGTTTGATTTGAATCAAACAATTTATTTCACCATAAATTCAAACTAGCTCCAATCCACTCCCAGTCAGTTCCATTGGGTAGCCTTCTTCCATACGATCCCAACAAATCTTATTTCGCTGAATTTCGATCACGTATGAGATAGTTGTGATGTTACGAAGTTCATATACATTTAAATTAAATTTAAACGTAAAACAAATTAAATTCGGGCCTCACCCCTTTAATTACCCGACCCATCTCCAAGCTAAAAAGCCCAAACCCCAATTGAACTCCTTCTTCTCCCCAGGAATAACGACCGAACTCATGTATTCCCTCAATGCCATTCAAGACCACTTCACGATCCACCATGTTCCATGATTCAACAAACAAAACATATCATTACACTCCTCTCCTCTTTCTGCATTCACCCATACCACTTTCACCATACTCGAGCCCTTCCCGAAAATTCCGTCGACAAACCCATTTCACGCACAACAGTGAACTGCCGAACTCCCTTGAAACGGAAAATCCCAAAAACTCGCTATAAGGTACGATTTTCCAATCCGAATCCAAATATCCACTTTATTTTGCAAATCGGTTGCTTTATCATAAGCAAACCGCAACCCTAGCTAACGCTGTAAATACACAGCACCCACAAATGTGAATCGCACCCGACAATTTGAACACCAATTTGAAGAGCACTTCCTTACGATCACCAATATATAAGTTATGAGATTTATCGATTTTATTTTGAATTTGTGTGGATTTTTGAAGACCATGTTTTCTTCACGTTTGGGTTTCCAGAAAAAGGAAGTGGCGGCTTGAGAATGGTTTTATAAATGGGACGAGATTTTTTTTGTGGTTGAAAAAGAGAACGTGCGGCCTTGGTTAGGTTCACATACTTTTAGTTTTTATATTCTTTATGTTTGTCTCCGCACTCTAAAAATCCGTGTGATCACACATGATATCTAAAAATCATGAAAATTGACATACAGCTGTAGTTTGACATTCCAGTCCCAACGAAACTGGTTTCGTCGAATTTCGACTCTGTTTGCTCACATAGCGTATTTTTAACTGTCCAAATACTGATTGTTTTTCACATTAAAAATCGGTATGGCCATATACTGACTTCAAAAATCACGAAACTTGACATCTAACAATAATTTAATATTGCGGATCCAACAAAATTAGTTTCGTCGAATTCTGAGGTCGCTTGCAAAACTGGCTATTTTTAAAGCTCTAAATAACCCTTTTAAATATATAAATATATTTTAAAACAATTAAATTAAATATTTATAAATAAATATTATCGTATATATTCACATGGAATACCATACAGCTCTCATTAGATTTACAACTCGATACTTCAAAATTCCCAGTTATACCAATATTCAATTTATATTAAAATCCATTTATAATATAAATAAATCGATATAAATTATAAAGAAATTCCACAACGACTTTTCTAAAATTTGATTTGGACATAAATCAAAATCTACACAACAAAATCCTGATTTTTCTCTTCCATTAGAAAATTTTACTTCACCGGCTCCTAACATTTCTTGTTTCATAGAAATCTGATTTAAAACGGCTTCTGTATATTCGGTTGAAGTTCAAATCGCCAAATTGCGAACTGACGTGCCATTTTGAGCTCAATTATAATTATAATAAAATTCTACGTTCAAAATTCGTTTAAATAATGTATTCATTATTCAAATTAAATTCCCAACTGAATTATATCTTATAAATAATTCCATTCACACGATATTGTGAATTCCTCCATTTATGATTATTTCTGAATTAAATGTATTATTAAATTATTGTTTTAATTAAATATTCAAAGTTATTTAATTCAACCACCATTTAATTCTCCAAATCAATATTTAAATAACTAAATTAATTAATTATAACACCGTAAAAATACGGGACATTACAATAAGTATTAATGTGTTGGAATAGTTTTAATAGAATTGTGCAAATTAATTAACTTTATGTATTTGGGTTTGTACAGTTCTTGAATTTAAAAATATAGATTGTGCATAATAATGTAAATAGTGAAATTTAGTGGAAAAATATAAATCTTGTATCAAAATGGTTTAACAAGTGGATTAGTATGTTTAATGATTATTATTGAAAGTGTGCTTTTGTATTATGTGTGTTGAAAGTAAATTGTAATGGTGTAAACATTGAGGGTAAATCAATATTTATAGACTAAAAATAATTTTATGTACCATTTGCGTCAAAAGTAAATTTTGTGTCATTTCAAAAATAAAAATACATGTTTTGTTCTTAAAATAAGAAAAAAAAATATTTTGAAGTATATTGTGAATCTTTGATGTTGTAAGTTGTATATGCATTAAATTGTGTTGAAAAGGATTAAATTTAAGTAAGTTGTTGCATAGTGTTAATAAAATGATTGTTGTACACTATTAAGTGTGTAAAATAAAAAACATAGTGTGTTATATCAAAATGTTGTTTAAAAATGTTTTAACGTTATTTGAGTGTATGTGTGTTTATGTTTTGGAAATTATGCATAACCTAATTTGTGTGGGTATATGTTATAAGGATTGAAAATATGTTGGAATTATTTGTAATTGTGTAACTAGGCCATAATTAGCATACGTATATTGTTTTCGGGCTTGGTTGGGTCGGTCATTCCATTCTTCTTACTGATTATTTTTGAAGAAAGCAAAGGGAAAAGATTATGTATTTTCCCAGAAGCTTCTCTTTATCTCTTTGTTAAGAAAAGAAAACAATGGCTTCCTCCTCAATCACATAATTCTAAACCTCCTAATTTATATTAAAAATTAATATAGAACCAAGTTTTCCTTTACATAATAGCTGATTCACTTTGTACTTTATCCTTTGGAGCCATTTCTTAGTTGTATTCGTGTATTTGAGTCATTATATATTCTTGTTTTGGAGACATTGTATATTTGTATGGTTCATATTAAACCATTCAGATTTGTAGCACATGCATATATTGTATTTTGTGATTGTATCTACGTGTATCTGTTTTGTGATCTGTTCATTGTGATGAGTTGTAGATTGTTCTGAATACAGTCATCAGTCATCGTGATTTCATGATATATGTATTGAGTATGTCGATCCACTTAAGATAAAAAGAAAAAAATTATACACCCAATCGACATAGTCAATATTTGCCCGATATGAAATTACGGATGGTTGCCGGTATCCATCTCTATTCTCTGCTCTAATAGACAATATTACTTAATAATGCTCTTTATTATGGTGGGTCTCAAAGTAGGATGTCACAATCGATATTTGTTCTAAAATCCATTCTAGGTATAATTGATAGCTTTTAAAATCCTAAATATTTTCTAATGTATTTATTAGAGACTCTGTGACACCCATCGTCTATTAATGTCACTCACTAAGGGAATGCATTAAGTTTCATGAAGTGCTATAGGTAAACAGACATATAATAATTACAAGACAGATATAAATAAGACATCAGCGGAAATTTAAATTTTTATTTCAAACATAAATCATAGTACCGTGGTCCACAATTCCATAAGTCACAAAAACCGTTACAATAAAATAACTTCTGTCTTGCACCATCAGAGTACATAAGTAAATAAAAAGCAAAATTACCCAATTAAAAGAGTTAAGCCATAGTAGAGATAAGAACTTGAGCCATACTTCAGAAGTAGCTCCTAGCAAGATGATATCTGAGTCCTGACTAAGCCTGGGTGTTTCATCCCTGAGAACCGAAGGGGGAGGGACAGAAGAAAGAAGGAGAAACAAAAGGGTCAGACATAAAGTCTAGCAAGTCTAGTTACTTTTAACCAGTAAATAAATAAAAGTAACATGATAGGCATATAAAGTGGATAAGAGAGAGGTCACTACATAAATGGCTGGTGCGACAAGGTAAGCAAGATAAGGTGTTTGTGCGTCACTAATGATTACTCTGCATTATTACAAGTATAACTAAAATGAGATGATCCCTTCCACTATAAGTTGGTAGACTTAGGGCATACATGTGAAGACCCGCAACTTCCCCGTAAAGGAAAGCGTCGGATAGTTCGAGAACAAGCCACACCAGAACGCATACAGAAGAACATTTCACTGTATATTACAACAATGCATCAGATTACAAGAATATACAGAGTATAAATGAATAAACATTACACAGAAATATCAGAGATTTAAATTACATTTAAATACATAGCAGCGGAAAATAATACAATACACAACTAGAAAGAGATATACGGATACAAAGCTTTCCGGATATCATTCCAGCTGTAAACCGGGATCCTGTGAATATAAATCTGCAAAACCAAAACTACTAGCTGCCCGTGTCAAAATAGGGGCATCCAGAGTTTAGGTTAAAACAATAAACTCCAGGTCAGTCATGTGACTGGTGTGAGAACTAAAACAGTTATTAATCTTTGTTTTTAAACTTAGGTAAATCAAGGGACCACGCCGTTTAACACGGAACGGGTTTCCTCCCAAGAATACCAGTGCATAAACAAACAGCGCAATGCTAAATAAAGAAAAATGAAGCTGTTATAAGACCCAGGTCCTATCACACAATGCAACGCAAGCCGGAGGATAGGGTTTTCCCTTATAACAGCCAAAGAATGCTTGATACGTTTTAAAACAAATCATTTGATACTATAATAAGTGCATAGTGTATAAAACAACTTCAAATCATAAGTATCAATCATAGGCGGCATGGGTACCATATATCATGTCGCCATATATAGGTTTACAAATCAAACCGCAAAGTCACGTATTTGGAAATTGGATTTCCTTCTATGAACCGAGGCAAAAGATAGTCCTCAACCGATTCGAGACTGTCTAGCCCGAGCCTCAGGAACAGCCGCAACTGCCCCTTGGATCCTCAGGGCCGGTCCACACGGAGTGGATTATTATGCCTGAACAATACGTCTCCCCACCCTATGGGGTGTAAGTCTGGTCCGTCAGCCGACCAGAATGCATTCGGCCGAAACCGATATAACCGAGGCGCCTCGCAACAGCAACAACCACATAAGTCAAACTCGTCAGGGCGTGTAAAACCACTGACGCCACTTCTAGCTAGAAAGAAACGCATGCCCTCCCTGACGTCCGTCTCCCGTTTTTGGTTCATACCTGGTGTGAAACACGCGAGGTAAACGTTACACAAAGCTACGCCACAAAGGCCGTGCTTTGATCATCACCACAAGACTTTGCTTTTCAACAGAAGCCTCGATCAATTGCCACTTAGGCATGCCACACAGGCAATTCACTCCATGCGTTTGATATCCATCAATATATAACCTCTGAGCTCGTACGTCTCAGAGAAGGGCGTTAAGCAAGAGAATAAATTCTCCGCCGCCAAACAGATATATATTTAATAGAGATCAATCACACGGACTAAAATCCAATGTCAGACACACAGTCCATTTACAAGTCCGTTCTGGGTCTGAACGAAACCGGAGGCACCTAGTACCCCGCATATCCATCGATCTCCAAGTACGTCTGGACGATCACCAACTGTTTCCATCTTCTTGGGTGTACAGCCCAATCAAGATCATCAGTTATCACCCAAACGACGTGAAGACCTCCGGTCTTCGACCATCGTCTTCATCTTCGACTTATCGTCGTATCAGTTATCCAGAATGGGATAAACCCGGTCTTTCCGAATAACTCGCGTATATTTTAAATAAGTGTTACACAAACACAACATACGCCTCATTCCAATTCATTAGTCACTAACCGTAAATTAATCAAGAGAATAATTCCCCAAATATTAACCCCGAAGGCCGAAACCAACATCAGATCAATATCCAGAAAACCATTCTGCTTGGCTAACCGACAGTTAGTTTCTAAATTTCACGTTCAAATCTAATTAAAGATTTAACTATCGCCTGGAGCAAAACTGGTGATACTCCATTCTCGATCTTTTCAATCTAATTAAAGATTCATTAAAACTCCACTTAGTTTTAATCATTATCCGGGTTAAAGAATCAGTGTCATTTAAAACACGATTCAAGATAAACCCAAAATCCCATTCCATTAATTATCGGGTTAAAGAACAAGTGTTATTTAAAACACTGTTCACGATAAACCCAAAAATCAATACCAATTCAATTCCAATTAAATATCATTTAATTGGTACACTTCATTAAATCTAAATAAAAAGATTTAATCTTTTCTCAACTGGGTTCAAGAACAGTGTTAGTGAAGACACCATTCACGACAAACCCAAATCACATTCGATATTCAATACAAGGCTCTGAATAGAAAATATATCGGCTTATATTCAATATCGAATTCTACGACTAACAAATGTCGTATTGGAAATAACGATATAAATATATATCTTTCAAATTTCCATAACAACACCTGTATAATCACGAATTCCAACATCGAAATATTCCGAAGACAATTTCGATTCAAATCCACTCCAATGCAATCATTGGAAATTTTGGTTATTTTCAAAACCATTTCAAATTCAATTTATTTATTTAAAAATAAATAGAATTATAATTCTAGTTCAAAACTAGTTCATTTCGATAAAAATCTATTTTTATCTTTTCAAATATGGAGTTTTTCATCCCAAACTTTCACAAATCATTTCTTATGATTTTACACAAATTATTACTATTTTTAATAATTTTTATCAAGGCCCGTACAGTCGATTTCCATTAACAGCCATCGAACTGCACTTACAGCGACCTTTTTCGAATTTGATTTGGACGTATCTCCAAATCCAACCGTTAGATTTCAAATTTCTAACATTCATTAGAAAGCTCTTTTCGATACGAACCCAACGGTTCCGGTTTTAGGAGAATCCGACGGTCGGATCTCCCGTAATGTCCGTTTGAAACAAATGGTCGAAATTCGCGAACTGCCGCGGCGCGGCGCGTTCTATTCAGGCCATTATATTATATATATAATATATATAATATATATTTCGTCGATTTCTATTTAAAACGAATTATATGAATAGTTTTAAATTCGTTTCAAAAGCAATTTCAACTTCCATTTCAATTCAAATCAAAATTGAATTCATCTTTATAAATTCGTTTCAAAATTCATTTCTATTCAATTCAAATTTCAATTCAATTTGAATTCATTTCAATTCGTTTTCAATTCAATTCATTTCAAAATCGTTTTCAATTCAATTCATTTCGAAATCGTTTTCAATTCAATTCATTTCGAAATCGTTTTCAATTCAATTCATTTCGAAATCGTTTTCAATTCAATTCATTTCGAAATCGTTTTCAATTCAATTCATTTCGAAATCGTTTTCAATTCAATTCATTTCGAAATCGTTTTCGATTCAATTCATTTCGAAATCGTTTTCAATTCAATTTGAATTCGTTTTCAATTCAATTCATTTCGAAATCACTTTCAATTCAATTCATTTCGAAATCGTTTTCAATTCAATTCATTTCGAAATCGTTTTCAATTCAATTCATTTCGAAATCGTTTTCGATTCAATTCATTTCGAAATCGTTTTCAATTCAATTCATTTCGAAATCGTTTTCAATTCAATTCATTTCGAAATCGTTTTCAATTCAATTTGAATTCGTTTTCAATTCAATTCATTTCGAAATCACTTTCAATTCAATTCATTTCGAAATCGTTTTCAATTCAATTCATTTCGAAATCGTTTAAAATTGATATAAATATCGTTCACGTCAAAATGGCGTCAATCTAATCAACACGGCTTCATAAATTTCTACTTTCAAATATTCTATTTCAAATATTTCTTTTTCAAATATTTCTTTTTCAAAACTGGAATGAGGCCCAATCAATTACCATATAAAATTAATTATATGGATTTGCATACAACACATGTATATAATAGCATTGAAAATAATCAACCATCAACCAAAGTGCACTACACTGTATAAGCATCAAATATAGATATTCAACGCTTATAACAGCCTGTCAATCAATCGATCGACATATTTAATCAATCAGGATGAGTGAACTTCAAATTTCATCCCAACACCCGTGTGGGGTTTCAAACAATCAAACACAGATTTTATTTGTGCAGTTGGGCGATGTGTGAAATTTATCGACCCAATCAATATCAGTCAAATCAGTGTATATACAAACAAATCATTTATTCACATTCACGTTAAAAATTATATTTTTAACGATAAAACATTTTATTTCAACCTATGAATTTCTATTCAATTCATTTACACAATAAAATGATATTTTTATTTTCTAACATATTTTAGAAAATTTCGGCGGCATAACGGCACGATACTAGAAACGGGACAAGGCCTAGCCTTATCCCCGGACTAGTGAAGGCCCACGCCATTCACACATCAATCTTAATCAATTTCCAATTCAACCAATCAATCAAATCCCAATCAAATAATCTAACCAACTACACAACCAAACAAACAAGTCCATGGTATGTGGACGGGTGTCGGGTGCTACTAAGCACCGTCTGCATCCTAGTATATATATATAACTAGAAAAGAAATTAATTGAAAGGTGAGAAATTCTCACATATAGCTATCCTAGCTCCACGGCACTTCACTGATAGAAAACTTCATCGCTATCGCATCTTCGTCATCTTCGTTGCCCGTATCCTCTACATATGTAAAAATCGAATTTTTACGATGCTATTCAATATATAAAAATATGATTTTTATCTCGACTTTCTATACATAAAAATATGATTTTTATCTCGACTTTCTATATATAAAAATATGATTTTCCTTTCTACAAATCTGATCTTCTTAAAGTTTAAACCTTTTTCTTTAATCTTAAAATTAAAATAAAATCAGTTTTAATTCTTTTTCAAAAATCAGCTTTTATATTCTAATTCAAAAATCAGTTTTTATATTCTAATTCAGTTTAATTCTTTTATTTCTAAAATAAACAGTTTTAATCTTTATAAATAAATCAGTTTTTAACTTTAAACATAAAACAGTTTTTAAACCTTTAACATAAAATAGTTTTTAAACTTTTAACATAAAACAGTTTTTACTTCTTTTTTTTTTCCAAAAAAAATCTGTTTTTAATCCTTTTTTAAAAATTCAGTTTTAAAATCTTTGAAAAGAAAGAAAAAAACAGTTTTTCTCTTTTTGAAAATTTCAGTTTTAAAATCTTTAAAATCAGTTTTATTCTTTTAAAAATTTCAGTTTTAATCTTTAAACAATTTTTAAACTTTTAACATAAAAACAGTTTTACAGAATAAATAAAAATAAAATAAAATAAATAAATAAAAATAGCAAATGCTCACCGATGTAGCTGCGAAGGGGAGGAGGCGTCGGCGGCGGCTCTGAGGCGGCGTTCGGAGGTTCGCGGTAGGGTGCGTCGTCTTCGGGTGTCGAGGGTTGCTCGATGGTTCCAGGAGGTGTCGCGATGTCTCGACGGAAGGAGGGGGTCGGGCGGTGGGGGCTTCAGCGAGGCCTTCGTCGGTGGGTTCGTGGGTCAGGAGGGCGGCGGCGATTTAGAATTAGGTTTGCTTTTTTTTTTTTTTTTTTTTTATTTCTCTTTCTGGTAATGATCGGGGGGGGGGGGGGGGGCAGTGAAGAAGAAAAAGGGGGGGGGGGGGGAGAAAGTATGTTTTTTTTTTATTTTATTTTATTATTTAATTATTTATATTTGCACAAGGGTTGACTTTTACACATGACCTCGAAACGAGGCCCACCGCCTGTCGCCCATAGCGTTCCACCCCCCTTCCGAACACAATGGGATATGTATCGCAAGCTGAATCGACCGTTTCGATCAGTTTCCGTTGCATTTACATTTAAATCATTATATTGGATTTTAAACGTACATTTCAAATTACCGGGGTCACATGCTAACTTTAAAAATTCCAGAAAAATATTTTCTAGCTTCGTATTGACGATACGGTCCTAACAAAACTAGTTTCGTCGAATTCTGAGACCGTTAGAAAAATGGCCAATTTCCAGTCGATTAAAATCAACTGAAACTGGTCAAACGCGTTTTCCTTTGCCACGCTCACATATTGATTCGAAAAATTATGAAATTTGGAATCTAGCAATAACTTTACACTGCGGATCCAACAAAAGTGGTTTCGTCGAAATCCGAGGTCATTTGCAAAATGTCTATTTTTAAGGGCCTGAATTCCATAGCGACTATTCAGAATTTTCAACTGGACATATCTTTTGATTCCCGCTACGAACTTTTGATCATTCGGATTCGTTGGAAAGATATTCACTATTAGATTCCATTATTTTTGGTTTCACTAAAATCCGGATTGTTTTGCACCCGGTACATTCAATTGAAGTTTGAAATCGAATTATCGAACTACCGCGCCATTTTCAATTCTATTTATAATTATATATAAATATTTATATTCTAACGACGACGCGTATAATATATACGTTATAATTATATTCAAAATAAATTTTCTCGTCGATACTATTTAAAATAATCTATTTTAAATATTCAAAACTCGCTAAAATCGCTAAAATAAAAATTTCAAACTGGCTCGCATTTTACGGGTTGTTACAATCTCCTCCACTTAAAACTTTTCGTCCCCGAAAAGGAACAAAGTCGAAAGTGGTTTGATTAATCAACTCTACGCTCGGTCTGGCTTCCATTCTCCAACTCTTTAGTTTCTGAGAATTTTCAAAATTTCAAAAATTTGGCTAACTCCCTAAATTTTCGAAAAATTTCGCCATAACCTCCCCTGCACCGGGAGCATCGGGGAATTTCAAATAGCTTCCCCGGTCCTTCAGATCTCAAAAAGAAAAAGAAAAAGAAAAAGCCAAGCGGCTAGCCAATAGGCTCACAAAATCATCATCACCCAAACAAAACAGGAAATTATGTAGTAAACATGTACCTATTTGTCGGGCAAACAAATTTTATTCTCTGCTCTAGCCTCCTTGCTATGACCTGTTCAATGTAAGTATATGTATATGCAAGCAAATGCAACCAATTTTCAATATAATTCAATATTTGATTCAGTTAGGCATAATGGTTCAAAATTATCAAACAATTAAACAAACAACACAAACATCAATCAATTATTGAATTAGAGTTTCAAATTCATAATTTTAATACATAGTCAAGAATCAGATTTTTGATGCCAAATCACAACAATAGGCCCTATCTAATTTTGGTTCTCACACCAGTCAATAGGAAATATATAGAAATCTCACTTTCGTCGCTCGAAAATAAATACGGGCGACAGTGCCCCATCACCAGAATCATTCCCGGGCACTAGAGGGATTCTATATCTACCCAATATATTAAAACTTCGAATACACGTTTGCAAGACATATATGCAAAATCTTTATATATCGGATTGTCCTAATCAATATAAAATAAATAATCAAATACGAATAATTGATTTAAATTTTCAAAACGAAATTTGTTTTCATTTGAAAAATATACTCTTCACACTCGTTCTAGGATACTACTGATCCTATCTCTAACGAGTCATTCTAATTGGATATTACTAATCCAATATCTGATGAATTCTTTCGTATGGTTCTAATGTGTCTTGTTCTCTAGCTTTGTAAACCAAAGCTCTGATACCACGTGTGAAGACCCGCAACTTCCCCGTAAAGGAAAGCGTCGGATAGTTCGAGAACAAGCCACACCAGAACGCATACAGAAGAACATTTCACTGTATATTACAACAATGCATCAGATTACAAGAATATACAGAGTATAAATGAATAAACATTACACAGAAATATCAGAGATTTAAATTACATTTAAATACATAGCAGCGGAAAATAATACAATACACAACTAGAAAGAGATATACGGATACAAAGCTTTCCGGATATCATTCCAGCTGTAAACCAGGATCCTGTGAATATAAATCTGCAAAACCAAAACTACTAGCTGCCCGTGTCAAAATAGGGGCACCCAGAGTTTAGGTTAAAACAATAAACTCCAGGTCAGTCATGTGACTGGTGTGAGAACTAAAACAGTTATTAATCTTTGTTTTTAAACTTAGGTAAATCAAGGGACCACGCCGTTTAACACGGAACGGGTTTCCTCCCAAGAATACCAGTGCATAAACAAACAGCGCAATGCTAAATAAAGAAAAATGAAGCTGTTATAAGACCCAGGTCCTATCACACAATGCAACGCAAGCCGGAGGATAGGGTTTTCCCTTATAACAGCCAAAGAATGCTTGATACGTTTTAAAACAAATCATTTGATACTATAATAAGTGCATAGTGTATAAAACAACTTCAAATCATAAGTATCAATCATAGGCGGCATGGGTACCATATATCATGTCGCCATATATAGGTTTACAAATCAAACCGCAAAGTCACGTATTTGGAAATTGGATTTCCTTCTATGAACCGAGGCAAAAGATAGTCCTCAACCGATTCGAGACTGTCTAGCCCGAGCCTCAGGAACAGCCGCAACTGCCCCTTGGATCCTCAGGGCCGGTCCACACGGAGTGGATTATTATGCCTGAACAATACGTCTCCCCACCCTATGGGGTGTAAGTCTGGTCCGTCAGCCGACCAGAATGCATTCGGCCGAAACCGATATAACCGAGGCGCCTCGCAACAGCAACAACCACATAAGTCAAACTCGTCAGGGCGTGTAAAACCACTGACGCCACTTCTAGCTAGAAAGAAACGCATGCCCTCCCTGACGTCCGTCTCCCGTTTTTGGTTCATACCTGGTGTGAAACACGCGAGGTAAACGTTACACAAAGCTACGCCACAAAGGCCGTGCTTTGATCATCACCACAAGACTTTGCTTTTCAACAGAAGCCTCGATCAATTGCCACTTAGGCATGCCACACAGGCAATTCACTCCATGCGTTTGATATCCATCAATATATAACCTCTGAGCTCGTACGTCTCAGAGAAGGGCGTTAAGCAAGAGAATAAATTCTCCGCCGCCAAACAGATATATATTTAATAGAGATCAATCACACGGACTAAAATCCAATGTCAGACACACAGTCCATTTACAAGTCCGTTCTGGGTCTGAACGAAACCGGAGGCACCTAGTACCCCGCATATCCATCGATCTCCAAGTACGTCTGGACGATCACCAACTGTTTCCATCTTCTTGGGTGTACAGCCCAATCAAGATCATCAGTTATCACCCAAACGACGTGAAGACCTCCGGTCTTCGACCATCGTCTTCATCTTCGACTTATCGTCGTATCAGTTATCCAGAATGGGATAAACCCGGTCTTTCCGAATAACTCGCGTATATTTTAAATAAGTGTTACACAAACACAACATACGCCTCATTCCAATTCATTAGTCACTAACCGTAAATTAATCAAGAGAATAATTCCCCAAATATTAACCCCGAAGGCCGAAACCAACATCAGATCAATATCCAGAAAACCATTCTGCTTGGCTAACCGACAGTTAGTTTCTAAATTTCACGTTCAAATCTAATTAAAGATTTAACTATCGCCTGGAGCAAAACTGGTGATACTCCATTCTCGATCTTTTCAATCTAATTAAAGATTCATTAAAACTCCACTTAGTTTTAATCATTTTCTGGGTTAAAGAATCAGTGTCATTTAAAACACGATTCACGATAAACCCAAAATCCCATTCCATTAATTATCGGGTTAAAGAACAAGTGTTATTTAAAACACTGTTCACGATAAACCCAAAAATCAATACCAATTCAATTCCAATTAAATATCATTTAATTGGTACACTTCATTAAATCTAAATAAAAAGATTTAATCTTTTCTCAACTGGGTTCAAGAACAGTGTTAGTGAAGACACCATTCACGACAAACCCAAATCACATTCGATATTCAATACAAGGCTCTGAATAGAAAATATATCGGCTTATATTCAATATCGAATTCTACGACTAACAAATGTCGTATTGGAAATAACGATATAAATATATATCTTTCAAATTTCCATAACAACACCTGTATAATCACGAATTCCAACATCGAAATATTCCGAAGACAATTTCGATTCAAATCCACTCCAATGCAATCATTGGAAATTTTGGTTATTTTCAAAACCATTTCAAATTCAATTTATTTATTTAAAAATAAATAGAATTATAATTCTAGTTCAAAACTAGTTCATTTCGATAAAAATCTATTTTTATCTTTTCAAATATGGAGTTTTTCATCCCAAACTTTCACAAATCATTTCTTATGATTTTACACAAATTATTACTATTTTTAATAATTTTTATCAAGGCCCGTACAGTCGATTTCCATTAACGGCCATCGAACTGCACTTACAGCGACCTTTTTCGAATTTGATTTGGACGTATCTCCAAATCCAACCGTTAGATTTCAAATTTCTAACATTCATTAGAAAGCTCTTTTCGATACGAACCCAACGGTTCCGGTTTTAGGAGAATCCGACGGTCGGATCTCCCGTAATGTCTGTTTGAAACAAATGGTCGAAATTCGCGAACTGCCGCGGCGCGGCGCGTTCTATTCAGGCCATTATATTATATATATAATATATATAATATATATTTCGTCGATTTCTATTTAAAACGAATTATATGAATAGTTTTAAATTCGTTTCAAAAGCAATTTCAACTTCCATTTCAATTCAAATCAAAATTGAATTCATCTTTATAAATTCGTTTCAAAATTCATTTCTATTCAATTCAAATTTCAATTCAATTTGAATTCATTTCAATTCGTTTTCAATTCAATTCATTTCGAAATCGTTTTCAATTCAATTCATTTCGAAATCGTTTTCAATTCAATTCATTTCGAAATCGTTTTCAATTCAATTCATTTCGAAATCGTTTTCAATTCAATTCATTTCGAAATCGTTTTCAATTCAATTCATTTCGAAATCGTTTTCAATTCAATTCATTTCGAAATCGTTTTCGATTCAATTCATTTCGAAATCGTTTTCAATTCAATTTGAATTCGTTTTCAATTCAATTCATTTCGAAATCACTTTCAATTCAATTCATTTCGAAATCGTTTTCAATTCAATTCATTTCGAAATCGTTTTCAATTCAATTCATTTCGAAATCGTTTTCGATTCAATTCATTTCGAAATCGTTTTCAATTCAATTCATTTCGAAATCGTTTTCAATTCAATTCATTTCGAAATCGTTTTCAATTCAATTTGAATTCGTTTTCAATTCAATTCATTTCGAAATCACTTTCAATTCAATTCATTTCGAAATCGTTTTCAATTCAATTCATTTCGAAATCGTTTAAAATTGATATAAATATCGTTCACGTCAAAATGGCGTCAATCTAATCAACACGGCTTCATAAATTTCTACTTTCAAATATTCTATTTCAAATATTTCTTTTTCAAATATTTCTTTTTCAAAACTGGAATGAGGCCCAATCAATTACCATATAAAATTAATTATATGGATTTGCATACAACACATGTATATAATAGCATTGAAAATAATCAACCATCAACCAAAGTGCACTACACTGTATAAGCATCAAATATAGATATTCAACGCTTATAACAGCCTGTCAATCAATCGATCGACATATTTAATCAATCAGGATGAGTGAACTTCAAATTTCATCCCAACACCCGTGTGGGGTTTCAAACAATCAAACACAGATTTTATTTGTGCAGTTGGGCGATGTGTGAAATTTATCGACCCAATCAATATCAGTCAAATCAGTGTATATACAAACAAATCATTTATTCACATTCACGTTAAAAATTATATTTTTAACGATAAAACATTTTATTTCAACCTATGAATTTCTATTCAATTCATTTACACAATAAAATGATATTTTTATTTTCTAACATATTTTAGAAAATTTCGGCGGCATAACGGCACGATACTAGAAACGGGACAAGGCCTAGCCTTATCCCCGGACTAGTGAAGGCCCACGCCATTCACACATCAATCTTAATCAATTTCCAATTCAACCAATCAATCAAATCCCAATCAAATAATCTAACCAACTACACAACCAAACAAACAAGTCCATGGTATGTGGACGGGTGTCGGGTGCTACTAAGCACCGTCTGCATCCTAGTATATATATATAACTAGAAAAGAAATTAATTGAAAGGTGAGAAATTCTCACATATAGCTATCCTAGCTCCACGGCACTTCACTGATAGAAAACTTCATCGCTATCGCATCTTCGTCATCTTCGTTGCCCGTATCCTCTACATATGTAAAAATCGAATTTTTACGATGCTATTCAATATATAAAAATATGATTTTTATCTCGACTTTCTATACATAAAAATATGATTTTTATCTCGACTTTCTATATATAAAAATATGATTTTCCTTTCTACAAATCTGATCTTCTTAAAGTTTAAACCTTTTTCTTTAATCTTAAAATTAAAATAAAATCAGTTTTAATTCTTTTTCAAAAATCAGCTTTTATATTCTAATTCAAAAATCAGTTTTTATATTCTAATTCAGTTTAATTCTTTTATTTCTAAAATAAACAGTTTTAATCTTTATAAATAAATCAGTTTTTAACTTTAAACATAAAACAGTTTTTAAACCTTTAACATAAAATAGTTTTTAAACTTTTAACATAAAACAGTTTTTACTTCTTTTTTTTTTCCAAAAAAAATCTGTTTTTAATCCTTTTTTAAAAATTCAGTTTTAAAATCTTTGAAAAGAAAGAAAAAAACAGTTTTTCTCTTTTTGAAAATTTCAGTTTTAAAATCTTTAAAATCAGTTTTATTCTTTTAAAAATTTCAGTTTTAATCTTTAAACAATTTTTAAACTTTTAACATAAAAACAGTTTTACAGAATAAATAAAAAGAAAATAAAATAAATAAATAAAAATAGCAAATGCTCACCGATGTAGCTGCGAAGGGGAGGAGGCGTCGGCGGCGGCTCTGAGGCGGCGTTCGGAGGTTCGCGGCAGGGTGCGTCGTCTTCGGGTGTCGAGGGTTGCTCGATGGTTCCAGGAGGTGTCGCGATGTCTCGACGGAAGGAGGGGGTCGGGCGGTGGGGGCTTCGGCGAGGCCTTCGTCGGTGGGTTCGTGGGTCAGGAGGGCGGCGGCGATTTAGAATTAGGTTTGCTTTTTTTTTTTTTTTTTTTATTTCTCTTTCTGGTAATGATCGGGGGGGGGGGGCAGTGAAGAAGAAAAAGGGGGGGGGGGGAGAAAGTATGTTTTTTTTTATTATTTTATTTTATTATTTAATTATTTATATTTGCACAAGGGTTGACTTTTACACATGACCTCGAAACGAGGCCCACCGCCTGTCGCCCATAGCGTTCCACCCCCCTTCCGAACACAATGGGATATGTATCGCAAGCTGAATCGACCGTTTCGATCAGTTTCCGTTGCATTTACATTTAAATCATTATATTGGATTTTAAACGTACATTTCAAATTACCGGGGTCACATGCTAACTTTAAAAATTCCAGAAAAATATTTTCTAGCTTCGTATTGACGATACGGTCCTAACAAAACTAGTTTCGTCGAATTCTGAGACCGTTAGAAAAATGGCCAATTTCCAGTCGATTAAAATCAACTGAAACTGGTCAAACGCGTTTTCCTTTGCCACGCTCACATATTGATTCGAAAAATTATGAAATTTGGAATCTAGCAATAACTTTACACTGCGGATCCAACAAAAGTGGTTTCGTCGAAATCCGAGGTCATTTGCAAAATGTCTATTTTTAAGGGCCTGAATTCCATAGCGACTATTCAGAATTTTCAACTGGACATATCTTTTGATTCCCGCTACGAACTTTTGATCATTCGGATTCGTTGGAAAGATATTCACTATTAGATTCCATTATTTTTGGTTTCACTAAAATCCGGATTGTTTTGCACCCGGTACATTCAATTGAAGTTTGAAATCGAATTATCGAACTACCGCGCCATTTTCAATTCTATTTATAATTATATATAAATATTTATATTCTAACGACGACGCGTATAATATATACGTTATAATTATATTCAAAATAAATTTTCTCGTCGATACTATTTAAAATAATCTATTTTAAATATTCAAAACTCGCTAAAATCGCCAAAATAAAAATTTCAAACTGGCTCGCATTTTACGGGTTGTTACAATACATCTGAGTGTACCCTAACCACTACCCAAATCGATCGGCTCCCTACCCCGTAGATATCCTGTGCTGGTCCCATAGTAGGAGGAATCACTCCCTAAAGTGGCAACCCTTTATTTCCCAAGATGTGCACAACCATATCTACTGGTGTCATGGTCGTCTTATCCCCTTCTGCCCGGCTCATGCACGCACATGGCCCGGTCAGTTTATGCCGCCCACACCGTCTGTCTCATTTGGATCTCTTATAATCAATTAGTAAGCGTTCCCTTTCTCCGCCTAGTACGAAGTTCTTTATTTGATACCAACTCCGGGTTACTGACTGAAATGGGTCCTATACAACAAGATATAAGCTCTTCCCTTGTCTTGAATCCCCACTAGGTTTTTCACTGATTATTTATACCCTTAGGTGCCTTTAATTACATAGCACTATGTCAGTTATGCTTACCCTAGAGGGTGTCTTTAATTACATAACTTATTATATTTTCCATTGGTTTTGTATACCACTAGGTGTCTTTAATTACATAACCTTATTGGGTTAAGTTCGTGGGCCTATATGTAAATATTGCCCACCCCCTCTAATTTACTTAACCAACCCACTACCCATCCAATTTTACTTAACCCGAACTTAATTAAGTTCATAATCATACAATCTTTATGGATTAAATTAGGTTAAGTAGTCCAATTCTTTACCATGTCCATTTATGGTTTATAATGGGCTAGAACTCTCACATTACTCCTACAACGTGTGGATGCTAGATATGTTGACCGGGTCCGGGTAGTCTTATTCCACAATTGGGCCTAACCTTGTGTCTTATCCCGATTCGTCTTTGTGCACTTACACCTCTCACATTAGGTTCAACATTAGTGGCTGCTGGATATGCCGGTCGGGTCCTGATAGACTTCCGCCACTAATGCAACCTAACCTCGTGTCATAAGTGCAATTACAATTCCTAATTGTAATTATTAAATATTCCATTTTTATCCAAATCTACCTATGTCATTATAGGTAATTATTTCTATGTTTCCCCATTTGAATTACATGTCCAATTCATATAAATATGACATAAATTATGCCAATTATAACTCCCCTTTTCCTCGTTTCATAACTAACGTATTCGCATGTATTTTGGCGGCATCTAGGCTATAAAGTAGCCTAGCCATAACAATGAAAAGGGAATGTGACAAAGATGATAGTTTCAACATACCTTGGCATAAGCATAAACTAGCATGATAACAAGGTGAGTGGACATGTAATTACCATCATAACAAGGTGGACATAAAACTGATGAACTTGTGGCAACTACGATGTCAAAGAAAGCACAGTGAGATCTAAATTAACCCTTTAAGTGTCATTAACCCTTTAAGTGTCCAACTATTTGGATAATTAGGGTGACATAGCAACATGTTTAGATCTAAAGATGGCTTCGCATGTCAAGTTTACAACATATTTAGATTGATCACAATATAATAGGTGAAAGGTGATTTACATAAAGAACTAGATCTAGACAATGTTACAACTGTCCAAATTAATAGGTGTATATTCACCACTATATAATTACAAGTCAAGATCCACATAGGCAACACAATAGGATAACCACAATTGTATTAGATCCAGGGAAATAGATCTATCATGACATAGTATAGGATTTAAGACTAGCACAAAATCATACTTTACAACATAATCAATTAACAGTCTTTCATAACTTACTTTTATTTATCTAAACCAAAAAACAACTAGAAACTCACAGCGTTAGGTTTAGAGAATTGAGAAAGTACGGATCCTGAATTCCTGAATTTGATTTGCAAAGTGTAACACCCCGTATGTTAAATAACTTGTTATAACATAAATCAGAGCAGAATTAAATTTAATATTCTGAATCAGGGGAAACGGGCTGTGCCATTGCGTTCGTCTCGGAAAAATACGCGAAATAGAGTCCGAGTTTTCGTAAATCGGAGTCCGTATGACCAAGTTATGGCCCGTCAAAGTTTCACGAAAAATCAAAAACGAAAACTGCTCATGTTTTGAGGCCCGGGATGAGTTTTGGGCTGTTTTTTTTTTGGGCCCTAAATGGTTCCTACACTTGACTTCTTCCCCAAGACATGCTTTAAAGGCTAGGATTGGTTCTAGGGTATATCCTATGGTCCTAAAACATCTAACTAATCTATATATACACCTTAATACCCCCCTTATCCTTACCAAAAATAGATCTAAGGCCATTATGCCACCACTTAGAAAATTGGAGAGCCTCCACTAGAAATCCTAAGAGGGTTTGCAAGCTAATCTACATCTTCTTCTACTTAATCATTGGGATTTGCTTCATTTAACTTGCTAATCTTGTTTTGGTGAGCTTCTATCCCCTTAATAATCAATTATTGAATTGATTATGATAAGATGTGATAAAGTATGGCTATGTTTGTGGATCCATATATTTATGCAAGCTTGATGTAGTGAATATTATGTGTTTTGCAAGTTATATGCCTTATGTCATGCAAGTTTCATAATATGTAATCATGATATTTTTATGCAAGTTGTTTCATGATGTTTATGATGCAAAACACTAAGTGAATATGGATCCATTATGCAAACATGTTATGCAAGTATGTGAGTACTTATGCAAGTCATGTATATGCTTATATGCATGTTTAACATCTTATGCAAGTATATGAATGTTTATGCAAGTTATGTATATGTTGAAATGCAAGTTTAACATAATATGCAAGCCTATGCAAGTATGTGAATGTTTATGCAAGTTATGTATATGTTGAAATGCAAGTTTAACATAATATGCAAGCCTATGCAAGTATGTGAATGTTTATGCAAGTTATGTATATGTTGAAATGCAAGTTTAACATAATATGCAAGCCTATGCAAGTATGCGAATGTTTATGCAAGTTATGTATATGTTGAAATGCAAGTTTAACATAATATGCAAGCCTATGCAAGTATGTGAATGTTTATGCAAGTTATGTATATGTTGAAATGCAAGTTTAACATAATATGCAAGCCTATGCAAGTATGTGAATGTTTATGCAAGTTATGTATATGTTGAAATGCAAGTTTAACATAATATGCAAACCTATGCAAGTATGTGAATGTTTACGCAAGTTATGTATATGTTGAAATGCAAGTTTAACATGATATGCAAGCTTATGCAAGTATATGAATGCTTATGCAAGTATGTGAGTGCTTATGCAAGTTAAGTATATGCTAAAATGCAAGTTCTACATGTTATGCAAATCACATGTATGATGATATGTAAGTTCATATGCAACATGTTATGCAAATCACATGTTTGATGATATGTAAGTTCATATGCAACATGTTATGTAAGACACATGTTTGATAATATGCAAGTTTGGGTTGAATATAGTTGGGTTAATATATGCTCATATATGCAAGTTGACATCCTCTTAACCCATGACAAAGTTGTATGCTAAACCCATGATAGTTGTGATGGATCTTCCCCTTTATTATGTCATGAAATGAGAACGATTTACGTGGGGAAACGATGGGGTTGGTAAATATGTTAATTAAAGCATGGTTGGGTATGATTAAGCATACCATAAAAATAAATTACCATAAGTGGGAATTTACCTATTGAGTTAGGTCTACCCCATGGGAATTTACCTATTGAGTTAGGTCTACCCATGTTATGGAAAACTTGATATTAATTAGGAATAATTAATATGGGGGTGATTAATTATGTGTAATTAATCGACTAAGACACGAGGTTGGACTCATTTGTAGTGTAAAACTGCCCGGACCCGACCGGCTTAACCAGTTGCTACAAATGTCAGCCCAATGTGAGAGGTCTTAGCCATAAATTAAATACGTGATTAAGGTAAAGACACGAGGTTAGACTCTGTTATGACGTAAGACTGCCCGGACTCTACCGGCTTAACCAGGCGGTCATAACAGCCAGTCTAATGTGGGAGGTCTTTATGGGAGATCACGGTCTTAATTAATTAAGAAACACTTAACCATATTAGCATGTAGTGGGACATGAGGGGTTAAGTGGGTGCCTTGGGTGGCATATAGTAACTAGTGGGGGTGCCTTGGGTGGCATGAGGAAACTAGTGGGTTGCCTTGGGTGGCAATAGAAAATACGATAAGAATACTTAACCAAAGTGGAACATGTAACTAAACATGATTAAAGGGTTAAGTAAGTGCCTTGGGTGGCATGGGGAAATCAGGTAAGCGCCTTGGGTGGCATGTGGGAATCAAGTAAGTGCCTTGGGTGGCATGTGGGAATCAAGTAAGTGCCTTGGGTGGCATGCGAAAATCTAGTGGGTGCCTTAAGGGGCAATTGTAATATAATTGGATGACTTAACCAAACCTTAACATGTAAGGGGGCATGATTATAAAAAGGGGTTAAGTGGGATGCACTAGATAAAATGACAAGCTTAAGTAGTAGCTTGTGGGGGGCCCATTTCAACCAATATCCCAAACGTATCTTTGTGGGCTCGACCCATGTCGAGTGACGGGACACGCATATTGGGCTTGATTATAAGAGGCCAAAACGGGGTAGCGGTGGCAACGCAAGTCCAACGGGTTTCATATGCGTGTGTGGGCCCGGGCTGGTAGATAAGCCGTTGTTGCATCGTGTAGATATAAAGCCGTGCACCGTTGATAGTATTGGGTAGCCACTTTAGGGGAGTGATACACCCCACTGTGGGACCAGCACAGGTATCTACGTTAGGGAGCCGATCGCTTTGGGTAGTGGGGTACACCTAGTAGAGATAGGGGCAGACGGCACCTATGTAGTCAACTAGGGTACAGGAAACTACTGATTATATCTATCTTTGATATCCTTGGGTGGGATCAACCTTTGAGTAGGAGTGACTGGTGTGGTGCAGTTAGTAATTATCCTTGGGTGGGTAGATGTGTCTTTACGGTTATCTTAGTTCGTCCTGTGTTCGTGGGCAACTTAGTGTAGTCATTATCCCCAAAGATACCATACCGAGTTCATATCATACCCTAATTACTTTAATAATTGTATTATTAAGGAGATAGGGTTCACTCAGGCTTATGTCTGACCCCCGTTGTTTTTATCTTTTTCCTTCAGGTCCTCAGGTTGGGCCTAGTGCTAGTGGGCTTTGATCAGTTTGCTTTATCTATCTCTTGGAGCTTGGACCGTAGATGTAGAGCTCAGCTTATCTTATCTTTTCTGTTATGGCTATTTGTTATGAGTAGTGGGATTATGTACTTATTTTATTCAGGATGGATATTTTGTACTTGACTCTTGTTATGGTTTTATGATGTAACCAAACATGTTTTACTTTCCGCTGCTATGAGATGATGTTTTAAATTTTCAAGTATTACATTATATCTGTCTTGTTGTAATTTTACTGTTCTATACTCACTAAAAATACTCCACCGATGCTATGGCATTCCCTTAGTGAGTGACTATAGCGGGTGTGGGGTGTTACACGTGGTATCAGAGCTTAAGGTTACCAGAACAGATAAACTTTTTAGGAAAACTATTTTCTAAGAATATTTTTGAAAGGAGTATTTTCGAAAACATGTCTTTTAAGAGAAAAGTTTTTGAAAGAAAAGCATAATCCCCAATAGCCATATCTATATCTTTCGAATTCTCCATTTTGAATCTCTTCCTCTCTCTCATTTTGAGTTTCCCCTCCGCGTATAGATGATCTTTCTAAGATGGATAAGGATGGAAAACCACTTCAAGGGACTCAGACGTAAATCTGGTTAGAAGTTGGTTCAAGAAGAGAGGAAGGCTCAAATAGTTGTTTGGTTAATGAAGGGTGAAACCTCATTGGTGGGAGGTTGTGAGTGGAGAATAGGGAAGAGGAAGGCTAGTAGTTATCCTTTTGAGAGGAATAGGACACGTTATTAGGATTGTCCAAAGAAGCAAGGGCAAGGTATGGAATCTTCTGGGGGGTAATTGTATTCCCTCACGACTAAGGTACCAGATGGGGATAAGACCGTCTAGGTTGGAATTTGGATTTCTTTATTATCCGATTCAAACTTTATTTGATCCTGATATATCGAGTTCGTTTATCTCACCATTGATAGTTGAGTCACTGCACTTAGACACCAGTTTGGTTGATGATCCCTTAGTTGTTTCAAACCCAATTGGGCTCCATGGTGTGGTTGGGTTTGAAAGTTTTTATACTTAGCATTGAGTTTAGATGTGATGCTTGTTGGGCTTCACGGGCTATGGGTTAGTTCTGGGCATGGACTGGTTATCCAGTAGGGGTGCCGTTTTTGATTTTGGAGGGAGAGTTGTTAGGCTTATGGGCCGCTTGGGCAACACTCTCGAGATCTCTTGTAATCCCATAGAATATGTTATGCTAAGTTATCTAGAATCGCTTGACATGTTGGTCTAGAATTTGTGATCTGTTAGAGCGGTCCGGGAATACCCGGATGTGTATAAGGAGGTGAAGGGCTTACCTCCGGAGCTGGAAATTGACTCCCAAATATATCTGGTGGGTAAGGCTAAACCAGTGTCTTGGCCAGTGTGCCACGTGGCTCCTCGTGAGAGGAGGGAACTCCATAAGTAAGTAGGCGATTTGCTTGAGAAGGGGTTCATAAGACGAAATATATCGGAGTGGGGCGCTCCAGTAGTTTTTGCCACGAAGGCGGATGGGTCCCTCAGACTTTGTGTAGGCTAAAGAGAGCTAAATAAACTCACAAAGAAGAATAGACACCCATTGTCGAGGATTGATGATCTCTTTGATCAGTTAGTGGGCGCCTCAGTATTTTCGCAGTTGGACTTAGCCACGGGATTTCATCAGTTGAGAGTGGCTGAGGATAGTACAGAGAAGACTGCCTTTAGGACTCCGGATGATTTTTTTTTATGAGTGGCTGGTGATGCCATTGGGTTTGACGAACGCCCCCGTATACTTTGATGATTTGATAAGAAGGGTGTTCAAGGAGTACCTAAATAAGTTGTGATGGTCTTTGTGGATGACATCTTGGTCTTTTCTAGGAGCAAAGCCAGTTAGGGAAAAACGGTGGTTTTGGAGTAAGACTGGCGGGGACATCCAGGGTTGGACAAGGGGCTTAATTATTTAGCCGTTTTTACTAGTATCATCTCACGAAGGTCGTCTGAATTCGAAGGAGGTATCCCTTGGGTGTTTGTCTGATATTGGTTTAGGCCTTTGGGGCTTGCATTTGGGGGAATGCCGAGTTCGATTAGGGTGGTCTGCGTGAGGGATGGATAGCTGTGATGATTTTGGATGATATCCTGGTGGAGAAGAGCATGCCCTACATCTTAGGGAAGTGCTGGAGGCTCTTCAAGCGCATAATCTTAGGACAGTAAAAGTGGATGGGATTTTTAGCATCCTATGGGTTTGAGATAGCGTATACCCCTGGCAAGGGTAACATGGTAGCGGACACCTTAAGTAGAAAAAGGGATTGTCCTCGAGTTTGTGGTTCGTTGAACAAAGGAGCCTAGAGTTTATTTCTATGATGGATTTCAGACCTTCCGTTGATTGTGTACCCGGTTTGCTAGCTTCCTTGGAAGTTAGACCTACTCTTTTGGGGCAAATTGTAGAAGCACAGAGGGACGACCCACAGTTGGTTGAGTTAGTAGAAAAGCTCATAAGAGGGGGAGTCGTCCAGCCATTTGAGTAGGTACACCCTAGATGATAGGGGGTGCTTGTGTAGAGACGGTAGACTTTGTGTACCGCAAGATGAGGGTTTGAGGAAGGTTATTCCTGATAATGCACACCGTTTTAGGATGACCATTCATCCCGGTGGGGACGAGATGTACCAAGACATGAAAAGGACTTTCTTCTGGGCCGGTAGGAAGAAAGATGTGGCCGAGTATGTTGCTAGATGCTTGGTGTGCCAACAAGTAAAAGCAGAGCAAAAGAAGCCAGGTGGGTTGCTTCATCCTTTGGAAGTTCCGATATGGAAGTGGGATAGTGTCTCGATGGACTTCGTTGATGGTTTACCGAGATCGAGGAAGGGCAATACAGGAATTTGGGTCGTGGTTGATAGACTTACTAAGAGCGCCCATTTCATACCCGTAAAGAGTAAGAGGACTGCTCCATGGCTTGCTTCAGTCTATGTTCGAGAGATAGTTCGATTGCATGGGGTACCTTCCAGCATAGTGAGTGATCGAGATCCTATCTTCACTAGTGAGTTTTGGAAGAGTTTACAGGAGGCGGTGGGGACTCAGTTGTGTTTGAGCACCGCATATCATCCTCAGACAGACGGCCAGACCGAGAGGGTGAACCGTGTTTTGGAAGACCTTTTGAGGCTTTGTATCTTGGATTTTGGAGGTACACGGGAAGAGCATCTTCCTTTGGTGGAGTTTGCATATAACAACAGCTTCCAGTCTAGTATTGGCATGGCACCTTTTGAAGCTCTTTATGGAAGGCCTTGTCGATCACCTACATGTTGGTGGGAATCTACGGATAAGATCTTGCTAGGGCCCGATATGGTTAGAGAGACTTCAGAGAAGGTTGATTTGATTCGAAGAAGGATGAAAGCAGCGCAAGACAGACAGAAATCTTATGCAGATAAGAGGAGGACTGATCTTGAGTTTGAAGTTGGGGACATGGTTTTTGTCAAAGTGTCTCCATTACGGAATGTTGTTCGCTTTGGATCCGCTGGGAAGTTAGCACCGAGGTTTGTAGGACCGTTTCCTGTCAAGGAAAGAATTGGACGGATGGCATATAGGGTGGAGTTGCCAGACAGACTTAGTGGTATACATGATGTTTTCCATGTGTCACATTTGAGGAAGTGCCTACATGAGACCGCAGAGGTGGTAGAGCCGAGCTTGCTTAGAGAAGTGGAAGTAGAGCGTGATGCGACGATTCGACGAGCTCCTACTCGCATCCTTGGGTCAGAGATTAAGAAGTTGAGAAACAGAGAGGTTCAGCTAGTCAAAGTGCAATGGGGAGATGACGAGAGCAATGCTACTTGGGAGACGGAAGCGAAGATGCGTTCTTTGTACCCTTTTCTTTTCGAGAGTATGTTCTTTAACTTCTCCTTTATTGCCTATCTTGTACTTATCTTGTCCTTAGTATGTCCTCTCGTTAGCACCTTTGACCTTTTAGATAGGGTAAACCTATGGTTGAAACATGTGTTTGAGACATGTTATGATTGATGGATGCAAGTGGATGCAAGTGTTTGCTAGTGGTTGCTCGTGGATGCATATACACACACTTTAGGCACTAGATCGGCTCAATCACTTCATATTGCATATTGCATATAAATGTGTGTAGGTAGCTATATTAATGGATGTATGATGGTTGTGCTATCATATGGATGATGCATTTATTCGGTGAATGATTGTGCACGCATGTAGAAATAGTATGTGTCGATAGGGTTCTTTCGCATACATATTGGATGCATGGCACTATCATGGTTTGCATTAAGGAGGTCAACTGAATCAGTAGACCGCCTGATTTTGCATTAGATAGGGAACATATACACACACTTTTTGCATATGTTCATACAACATTAGAAACTTTAAGGACAATGGATGCCAGTGTTTGATGGTTGAGTAGATGCTTGTTTGGTTGGTAGGATACGTTCTTCTTGACTTAGAGATTTCGGGGACGAAATCCTTTAAGTAGGGGAGAATGTAACACCCCGTATGTTAAATAACTTGTTATAACATAAATCAGAGCAGAATTAAATTTAATATTCTGAATCAGGGGAAACGGGCTGTGCCATTGCGTTCGTCTCGGAAAAATACGCGAAATAGAGTCCGAGTTTTCGTAAATCGGAGTCCGTATGACCAAGTTATGGCCCGTCAAAGTTTCACGAAAAATCAAAAACGAAAACTGCTCATGTTTTGAGGCCCGGGATGAGTTTTGGGCTGTTTTTTTTTTGGGCCCTAAATGGTTCCTACACTTGACTTCTTCCCCAAGACATGCTTTAAAGGCTAGGATTGGTTCTAGGGTATATCCTATGGTCCTAAAACATCTAACTAATCTATATATACACCTTAATACCCCCCTTATCCTTACCAAAAATAGATCTAAGGCCATTATGCCACCACTTAGAAAATTGGAGAGCCTCCACTAGAAATCCTAAGAGGGTTTGCAAGCTAATCTACATCTTCTTCTACTTAATCATTGGGATTTGCTTCATTTAACTTGCTAATCTTGTTTTGGTGAGCTTCTATCCCCTTAATAATCAATTATTGAATTGATTATGATAAGATGTGATAAAGTATGGCTATGTTTGTGGATCCATATATTTATGCAAGCTTGATGTAGTGAATATTATGTGTTTTGCAAGTTATATGCCTTATGTCATGCAAGTTTCATAATATGTAATCATGATATTTTTATGCAAGTTGTTTCATGATGTTTATGATGCAAAACACTAAGTGAATATGGATCCATTATGCAAACATGTTATGCAAGTATGTGAGTACTTATGCAAGTCATGTATATGCTTATATGCATGTTTAACATCTTATGCAAGTATATGAATGTTTATGCAAGTTATGTATATGTTGAAATGCAAGTTTAACATAATATGCAAGCCTATGCAAGTATGTGAATGTTTATGCAAGTTATGTATATGTTGAAATGCAAGTTTAACATAATATGCAAGCCTATGCAAGTATGTGAATGTTTATGCAAGTTATGTATATGTTGAAATGCAAGTTTAACATAATATGCAAGCCTATGCAAGTATGCGAATGTTTATGCAAGTTATGTATATGTTGAAATGCAAGTTTAACATAATATGCAAGCCTATGCAAGTATGTGAATGTTTATGCAAGTTATGTATATGTTGAAATGCAAGTTTAACATAATATGCAAGCCTATGCAAGTATGTGAATGTTTATGCAAGTTATGTATATGTTGAAATGCAAGTTTAACATAATATGCAAGCCTATGCAAGTATGTGAATGTTTACGCAAGTTATGTATATGTTGAAATGCAAGTTTAACATGATATGCAAGCTTATGCAAGTATATGAATGCTTATGCAAGTATGTGAGTGCTTATGCAAGTTAAGTATATGCTAAAATGCAAGTTCTACATGTTATGCAAATCACATGTATGATGATATGTAAGTTCATATGCAACATGTTATGCAAATCACATGTTTGATGATATGTAAGTTCATATGCAACATGTTATGTAAGACACATGTTTGATAATATGAAAGTTTGGGTTGAATATAGTTGGGTTAATATATGCTCATATATGCAAGTTGACATCCTCTTAACCCATGACAAAGTTGTATGCTAAACCCATGATAGTTGTGATGGATCTTCCCCTTTATTATGTCATGAAATGAGAACGATTTACGTGGGGAAACGATGGGGTTGGTAAATATGTTAATTAAAGCATGGTTGGGTATGATTAAGCATACCATAAAAATAAATTACCATAATTGGGAATTTACCTATTGAGTTAGGTCTACCCCATGGGAATTTACCTATTGAGTTAGGTCTACCCATGTTATGGAAAACTTGATATTAATTAGGAATAATTAATATGGGGGTGATTAATTAGGTGTAATTAATCGACTAAGACACGAGGTTGGACTCATTTGTAGTGTAAAACTGCCCGGACCCGACCGGCTTAACCAGTTGCTACAAATGTTAGCCCAATGTGAGAGGTCTTAGCCATAAATTAAATACGTGATTAAGGTAAAGACACGAGGTTAGACTCTGTTATGACGTACGACTGCCCGGACTCTACCGGCTTAACCAGGCGGTCATAACAACCAGTCTAATGTGGGAGGTCTTTATGGGAGATCACGGTCTTAATTAATTAAGAAACACTTAACCATATTAGCATGTAGTGGGACATGAGGGGTTAAGTGGGTGCCTTGGGTGGCATATAGTAACTAGTGGGGGTGCCTTGGGTGGCATGAGGAAACTAGTGGGTTGCCTTGGGTGGCAATAGAAAATACGATAAGAATACTTAACCAAAGTGGAACATGTAACTAAACATGATTAAAGGGTTAAGTAAGTGCCTTGGGTGGCATGGGGAAATCATGTAAGTGCCTTGGGTGGCATGTGGGAATCAAGTAAGTGCCTTGGGTGGCATGTGGGAATCAAGTAAGTGCCTTGGGTGGCATGCGAAAATCTAGTGGGTGCCTTAAGGGGCAATTGTAATATAATTGGATGACTTAACCAAACCTTAACATGTAAGGGGGCATGATTATAAAAAGGGGTTAAGTGGGATGCACTAGATAAAATGACAAGCTTAAGTAGTAGCTTGTGGGGGGCCCATTTCAACCAATATCCCAAACGTATCTTTGTGGGCTCTACCCATGTCGAGTGACGGGACACGCATATTGGGCTTGATTATAAGAGGCCAAAACGGGGTAGCGGTGGCAACGCAAGTCCAACGGGTTTCATATGCGTGTGTGGGCCCAGGCTGGTAGATAAGCCGTTGTTGCATCGTGTAGATATAAAGCCGTGCACCGTTGATAGTATTGGGTAGCCACTTTAGGGGAGTGATACACCCCACTGTGGGACCAGCACGGGTATCTACGTTAGGGAGCCGATCGCTTGGGGTAATGGGGTACACCTAGTAGAGATAGGGGCAGACGGCACCTATGTAGTCAACTAGGGTACAGGAAACTACTGATTATATCTATCTTTGATATCCTTGGGTGGGATCAACCTTTGAGTAGGAGTGACTGGTGTGGTGCAGTTAGTAATTATCCTTGGGTGGGTAGATGTGTCTTTACGGTTGTCTTAGTTCGTCCTGTGTTCGTGGGCAACTTAGTGTAGTCATTATCCCCAAAGATACCATACCGAGTTCATATCATACCCTAATTACTTTAATAATTGTATTATTAAGGAGATAGGGTTCACTCAGGCTTATGTCTGACCCCCGTTGTTTTTATCTTTTTCCTTCAGGTCCTCAGGTTGGGCCTAGTGCTAGTGGGCTTTGATCAGTTTGCTTTATCTATCTCTTGGAGCTTGGACCGTAGATGTAGAGCTCAGCTTATCTTATCTTTTCTGTTATGGCTATTTGTTATGAGTAGTGGGATTATGTACTTATTTTATTCAGGATGGATATTTTGTACTTGACTCTTGTTATGGTTTTATGATGTAACCAAACATGTTTTACTTTCCGCTGCTATGAGATGATGTTTTAAATTTTCAAGTATTACATTATATCTGTCTTGTTGTAATTTTACTGTTCTATACTCACTAAAAATACTCCACCGATGCTATGGCATTCCCTTAGTGAGTGACTATAGCGGGTGTGGGGTGTTACACAAAGTATGTTGTTGCAGAAAATGGTTCAGTTCGCACTCCAGCAACATATGGCCTCCATGATTTCCAATGAAGAAAATAGGAGAATAGGACACATATACATAGCTGCCAGACCCCCTGAAACTAAGTGACATGTCATCCCTAGGGGTGTCGACACCCTTGTGGGTGGGTCAACCCATAGGTCAGCACCCTTAAGGGGGGTCGACCCCCTAGAGCAGGAATTTTGCTGCTCTGATGAATTTTTCGAGTTTGAATCGTTCTAGATACAATTTTAACTCATCTCTGACTCATGCGTATATATATAATTTTCCTATGCGTATAAAAACTTAAAACCCAACTTCTTCATACAGTGTCCGTTTTACGAAAACCAAATATCTTTCTTGTCCAGAATTTTGAGATGGACTCAATGTGCAGTCTGTTTCCTCTAATTCTGAATATTAAATTAATTATTATTTAATTTATTCTCTTTAATGTTGTCTAAAAATTCGGGGTGTTACAGTCTCCATCCTTTGTAGATTCCCACTGATTAATTTGTTCCGTTAGTTCAACTTATAGCTCATTTTTTAGACTTATCTTTGACCTAACAGAATAAATAGTTGAATTTTTTTATGTATAGCTCTTATTAATGATTAATGTGAATAAACGAATGTGTTAATAACTAAGGTAATAATTACTTAGTTTATTAACTATTGAAAAAAGATAATTTGAAATGTATTATATGAACTTAAGATGTTGTATTAAGAAAATCAATGCAAATAAGATTTAAAAGATAATAAATTGCAAATAAATAGAGATTAGAATTCATAAATTTCATATAAAATGATGTTGAAATAGTAATAATTTCCTGATAAGAAAAATATTAATTATATTTCATAAACATGATATTTTGAAATTGTTAACTTTATTCTAAGTCAAATGAGAATGAAATATTAATTTGATTCAGGTAAATGTAATTGGAATATTAATATGTTTTAGAAAGATATTTATAAAATGATAAGTTCTACTTTATATGGATATAAATCTTTTTTACAAAAGAATAATAATTATGAATTACCTAATGTAAATTAAACTTATAAATTTAAATGGATTTTGTAAGTATAATGTAGGAATTTTTTACATGCATGGCATGTTAAAAGCTAACAAAACTGACTATTATCCATTTTTAATTTGAGTTAAGTCATTAGAAATAAGTGTTGAATTTAGGAAGGGCTAAAATAAATATAAACGATAATTTAAACCTTTGCAACAATAATAATGATAAGGAATTATATATATATATACCTGATTTATTGGGAATGAATTTAATATTTACTTAGTGAGTATGACAAATTATATAGATGGAAACATAAATGGTATATTTTGAACAATAATAAAATTGGTGTGCTAAACAAAACGAAATTTAATTTAAAATTTAGAATGTTTAAAATATGATTTATGAATCTAAAGAACTGTAGTTTAAGTGAATGATAAATATATTAACTGACCATATATGTTACATATATTTGTGATTGTTATATGATTTCAAACGGCAATTGTAAGTTTGTATATTTGGATATATGATAAAAGACAAAATATGATAAATAAATAAGTGGGGGTGATATGTATAATTTTCCATGTTCGAGATTTATAATAAATGAATGATTTGAAATGTTATTTATAGTATCTATATTTGGAAATTTGTATATCTTTTGTTTTAAAAATGAAAAGCTTCGAGTATTTTTCTTTGATGTTAAGATTGGACTACCAAGTACTTAATAATTTTGGGCATGCATCTGATAAACATATGTGCTAAATTCTATAGGCACTAGAGAGATATAGAATCACACTCTAGTCTTTTGAAAATGATTCTGGAGATAACCATGGCATCATCAGTATTTACTTTCATCTTTCAAATGTAAGATAGATACATAGTGCCAGCCGAGATGCCGAATATATACTTAAAACTATTTTGAAAATATGGGAAATATCTAAACTTTTAATTTTTACATTTGTTTATATATAAACTACATAAGTATTTAATGTATGTAACATCATTTTTTTAATACATTAAATTGCTTAATTATTATTTTCCATGCCTCATTCCTTTTCGGGGACAGAAAAGTTGGAGTGGGGGAGAATGTGTCAACCTGGATTTTTGATCGATTTCAAATATGGATTTAAATAAGATTACTGGACTTATAAAAGGGAGTTAAAAGTAAATATATTAAAATTTGATATTTTAATATTATTTCAATATCCTAAAAATATAAATTTTGCAAATGACCTCGGATTTCGACGAAGCCACTTTCATCGGATCCGGAATAGTAAATTATTGTTATATTTAAAATTTCAAGTCAATCGGAGTTAGTGTGTAAACATACGTAATATAAACGCGTATGGAAAAATCGGTTTGAATTCAATAAAAGCTAGAAATAATTTCATTCTTCAAATCATCTCTAAATACGAAGACACAAATTTTATTGGATTCATATTAGTGAAATATAATAGGGTTTCAAATTTCGTATTGATCGGACTTATGGTTTGATCATACGAGTTGAAACTGTGTAGGAATTGTTTTATTGAAATTTGACTTGAAAATAAGTAGTTTTGGCTAATAAGGAACAATTGAAAAATACTGATAAAATGGTAAACGACAACCTAAATGACGTATTAACACATGTTAATGGTTTTATAGGGTTTAAATGATTTTTTTAATAAAGATACTACCTTCCTTATATACACCTAAATGGTTAGATAAACATTTACTTAAACAAATCATATTTTCCTTACACCATTTCCTATAGTCCCTTCCTTTGGACAACTCATGGTACTTCATTACCAATTATCGTTGTTCGAAGAAGCCCACTTCCCTTTGTGTGCTTGAGCACATGGAGAAATGATTATTTTTTATTTTAATTTCATTTCATTTTCCATTTTCATCCCCTAAGCCTCCAATATTTACTCCTCCCTCCTCCTAAACCCCATGCCACCTCCTCCCTCACCACCATCAACCTCCAGCACCCTCTCCCACCTGGCACAACACCCCACCTCCACATATTTCCAACTGTGGGCTCCTTGGCTCCAAAGTTCTTCCTTTGGCTTTAAAACACTTAAAATCACTCATTTTACCCTTTTAGCCAAACTCCACAACCATAAGCTACTTGTAACAACCCAGATTATCTGAACCAATTTTTTTTTAGCTATTTTAATGGATTTTGAATATTTAAAATAATTTATTTTAAATAATAACGATAATTTTTTATTTAAATCGAAGTTAGAATGTATAAATTTATTTTAATTATAAATAGGGTTTGAAATGGCGTGGTAGTTTGAAAATTTGATTTTAAATTTCAAATAAATGCACAAAATTCAATATAAATCAGATTTCAGTAAATCCAGAAATATTTGAATCTTTATAATTATATCTTTCTAACGAATGTGAAAAATCCAGATTTCAAAATATAAATTAAAAGTTATGTCTAGTTTAAAATTTAAAATAGTCGCTATGGAATTTATATATATTTTAATATAATATACGACCCTTAAAAAAAGCCACTTTGCAAAAGACCTCCATTTACGACGAAACCAATTTTGTTGGATCCGGAATGTCAAATTATTGCTAGATTCCAATTTTCATAATTTTTTGGAATTAACATGTGAGCGTGGTAAATTAAAAACGTGTTTGGTCAATTTCAGTTTTCAAACGATCTCCAAATTTGATGAAATTAGTTTTGTTAGGATCGTATCAGTAAAACAAAGCAAGATATAATTTTTTTTGTAATTTTTGGAGTCAGTATGTGGCCTTGGTAAATTAAAATGTATGGTTGAATTCAAAATATATTGATTTATATTTTAATTTTGATAAAAACTGATCGGAACAAGCAAATTGGCTTACGAAACATATCCCGTTGTGTCCAGAATGGGGGTATTTAGCTAGGGGCGACAGTCGTTGGGTTGGATTTGGAGTTCATAACGATAAACAAGTATTTTCCAAATTAAAATAATATATATATATTAAAATTCAAAAACCCTAATTTCATTTCATAAGGCCGCGGCCCTTTCTAAATTAATGGCCGCGAGCGCGTCTTCTTCCCTCTTTGATTCCTTCAAATTCGTTCACTATCTCTACCAGCTTATATCTACGAAAATGTTCGGCTCTCTGACCTTGACAACTTCAACGGTGATGATCATCTTTCAGGCAATGTTTTGCAAGAAATTAGACCTCGAAGTGCTGCGCTTCGATCGATTTTTTAGGGCTTTGGCGGACCTCAAGGTGCGTGCCACGGCAGTGTAGGGTGGTAGCGCCGAGGTGCACGATGTGGTGGCTTTGGATCGGCTCCAAGTGGCCTCGATTCTCGTGCGTAGGGGCTTTTGGGTTAGCAATTTAATGGGTTACGAGTTCGGCTCTCTACAGGAAGAAGGAATGAAGGTTAACCACCCTCAATGATGTTATTAAGGTTAATATATTAATTTAGTTAATTAATTTGTTAAGGGTAATTAGTTTTTAAAATATAAAATAAAATTGACAAAGTTTTATAAAATAAATTTTACAAAGTTTTATAAAATAAAATTGACAAAGTTTTATTAAATAAAATTGACATTGTTTTAAAATAATAAAACTGACATTGTTTTTAAATAATAAAATTGACATTGTTTTTATACTATAAAATAGCATTACTTTTAAACTATAAAATAGCATTACTTTTAAATTATAAAATAAGCATTGTTTTTAAAATAAAAATATGGTTTTTATTAAAAATGGCTTAGAATAAAAATATGATTTTTATATAATATACCATAGAAATAAAAATGTGATTTTTAATTCATATAATAATGGTATAAAAACATAATATATATATAGCTTAAATAAAAATATGATTTTTATTGTGTATAACATTGTATAAAAATGTGATATATATATATAATAATAAAAATATGTTTTTAAAAATGTAATTTTTATTATATATAATGAGACGACCCGAACTTCCCCGTGAAGGAAAGCACGGATTGAATTGAGGACAAGACAAAATAGAACGCATACAGAAGAACATTTCATTGTTATTACAACAATTCCATCAGATACAAGAATATATAGAGTATAAATGAATAAATTACATTCGATAAATATCAGAGATTTAAATAACATTTAAATACATCGCAGCGGTAAATAACACAATATACAACTAGAAGAGATACACGGATACAGAGCTTTCCGAGCATCGTTCCAGCTGTAAATCAGGATCCTGTGAATATAAATCTGCAAAACCAAAACTACTAGCTGCCCGTGTCGAAAATAGGGGCACCCAGAGTTTAGGTTAAAACAATAAACTCCAGGTCAGTCATGTGACTGGTGTGAGAACTAAAACAGTTATTAATATTGGTTTTAAAGTTTGGTAAATCTAGGGACCACGCCGTATAACACGGAACGGGTTTCCTCCCAAGAATACCAGTGCATAGAACAAACAGCGCAATGCTAAATAAAGAAAAATGAAGCTGTTATAAGACCCAAGTCCCATCACACAATGCAACGCAAGCCGGAGGATAGAGTTTTTACCTTATAACAGCCAAAGCATGCTTGATACGTTTAAAACACATTATTTGATACTATTATAGGTGTATAGTGTCAAAACAATTTCAATCATAAGTATCAATCATAGGCGGCATAACTACCATCTACTATGTCGCCATACTAGGCTCTACAAATAAAACCGAAACACACGTATTGGAAATTGGATTCCATCATGAGCCGAGGCAAGGGGCAAGCTCCTCTCCGATTCGAGACACTCTAGCAAATGTCTCAGGACCCCACTATGATCCTTGGATCTTCAGGGCCGGTCCTCTCTTACTTTTGAGGATTGGCAATTCCTGAACACACGTTTCCCGGTCCTTACTGACCTATATCCGAGGCGCCTCGCATTCCAACAACCACACAGGTGAAAAGTATATAAATGTCAGGGCTGGTAGGTCACTGACACCACCCTAGCTAGAAAGAAACGTCGTGCTCTCCCTGTAGTCACTATCCCGTTTTTGACTCATACCGAGGTGTGAGGCTCGCGAATTCACGTTATACACAAAGCTACGCCACACAGGCTGTGCTTTGATCATCAACCACAAGACTTTGCTTTTCAACAGAAGCCTTGATCAATTGCCACTTACGCGTGCCACATTGGCAATTCACTCCATGCGACTGATGTCCATCGATATACAACCTCTGAGCTCGTACGTCTCAAAGAAGGGCATTAAGCAAGAGAATAAATTCTCCACCGCCAAACAGATGTATATTTAATAGATATCAATCTACACAGAATAAAATCCAATGTCAGACACACAATCCATTTACAAGTTTGTTCTGGGTCTGAACGAAACCGGAGGCACTTTCCTCGCATATCCATCCATCTCCAAGTACGTCTGGACGATCACCAACTGTTTCCCTCATCCTGGGTGTACAGCCCAATCAAGATCATCAGTAATCACCCAAACGATGTGAAGACTTCCGGTCTTCAACCACCGTCTTCATCTTCGACATCTCGTCGAATCGGTTATTCAGAATGGGTATAAACCCGGCCTTTCTGAATAACCCACGTATATAATAAACAAATGTTACACAAACACAACGAACGCCTCATTCCAATACAGAATATTCTTTTATTCACAAAATCACATTCTTAGGGAAAGGTTCCCATTAATTTTATCAAAGATGAATTCTTCTAAATTTATTCTTTGATCTTCCTTTGGATATCATTTCTAACTAGTCGGGATTAGCGAACCACACCGAAGTAATTATTTATTTTATTTCCCAATCCCAACCTATATATCCCATGGAGCAAAACTGGTAATACTCCATATCTAACACCACGGTGTTATCGGTAAAATTAATTACCATTTCACGTTCAAATCTAATTAAAGATTTAACTATCGCTTTGGAGCAAAACTGGTGGTACTCCATTCTCGATCACCTTTCAAATTTGATAATTTAAATTATCAATTCACCTTTTTAATCTAATTAAAGATTCATTAAAACTCCACTTAGTTTTAATCTTTTCAAAAATCAACATAATGCCTTTAACTGGGTTAAAGAACCAATGTCATCTAAAACACGATTCACGATAAACTCAAATCACATTTGATATTAAATACAAGGCTCTGAATAGAAAATATACCGGCTTATATTCAATATCAAATTCTGAAACCAACAAATATCGTATTGGAAATAACGATATAAAATATATCTTTCAAATTCCCAAAACAATATCTGTATAGTCACGAAATTCAACATCGAAATATTCCGAAGATAATTTCGATTCAACTCAGTTCCAATTCACGTATTGGGAATATTGATTATTTTTAAAATCACTTTCAAATTCAATTTATTTAAATCAAAAATAAATTGATTTTAATTCTAGTTCAAAACTAGTTCATTTCGATAAAAATCTATTTTTATCTTTTCAAATATGGAGTTTTTCATCCCAGTTCTTTCCAATTCATATATTATGATTTTACACAAATTATTGATATTCTTAATAATTTTATCAAGGCCTGTACAGTCGATTTCCAACAACGGCCATCGGACTGCACTTACGTCGACCTTTTTTGAATTTGATTTGGACATAATTCCAAATCCAACCGTTAGATTTCAAATTTCTAATATTCATTGGAAAGCTCTTTTCGATACGAACCCAACGGTTCCGGTTTTAGGAGAATCCGACGGTCGGATCTCCCGTAATGTCAATTCGAAGTCAATGGTCGAAATTCACGAACTGCCGCGGCGCGGCGCGTTCTATTCAGGCCATTATATATATAATATATATATATATATATATTATATATATTTCGTCGATTTCCCTTTAAAACGCATTTTATAAATCGTTTTAAATTTGTTTTCAAAACCATTTCAACACTATATTCACTTTCTAATCAAAATTGAATATTTCATATCATTACTATATAAATGATAATATTTTCAAAACGTTATATTTTGAAATCACTTCTTTTCTATATTCATTTTAAAAACGAATATAATCGATATAAATACCGTTCACGTCAAAATAGCGCAACTCTAATCAACACGGCTTTATATATTTCAATAATCCGTTATTCTATTCAACAAATGAATAATTATTCTATTCAACACATGAATCTATATTTCTTTCAACACACGACTAATCTCAACACATGAGTACTGTCAACACATCACTATTTTTGTTATGTAAAATATTTTATAAAATTATGGTATCTATCGTTTGATTTTCAATTAGACTTCAACCGTAAAGTAGTACTAATTTTAAATATGATAAAGATGTGAATTTTATTATTAAAATATTTTACTCAACACATGAACATCGTCAACACATGACTATTTTTATATTCAACACATGAATTTTCTTTTATAATATTCATTGTTGTCCCGATTGGAATGAGGCCCAATCAATCACCATATAACGTTAATTATATGGATTCCATACAACACATGTATATAATAGCATTGATAAACAATCAACCATCAACCAAAGTGCACTACACTGTATAAGCATCAAATATAGGTATCTTACGCTTATAACAGCCTGTCAATCAATCGATCGACATATTTAATCAATCAGGATGAGTGAACTTCAAATTTCATCCCAACACCCGTGTGGGGTTTCAAACAATCAAACACAGATTTTATTTGTGCAGTTGGGCGATGTGTAAAATTTATCATCCCAATCAATATTAGTCAAATAGGTGTACATAAACAAACCGTCCGGTTTGTAAATGAATATTTATTTATTCACATTCACGTTAAAAATTATATTTTTAACGTCAAAAATATTCTATTTCAACACATGAATTTCTATTCAGTTCATTTACACAATAAAAATGATATTTTTATTTTTCTAACATATTTTGGGAAATTTCGGCGGCATAACGGCACGATACTAGAAACGGGACAAGGCATAGCCTTATCCCCGGTCTAGTGAAGGCCCACGCCATTCACACATCAATCAAATCCATTCCATTTCACCAAACAATTCAATTCAAACCAATTAGACTAATCAACTACACAACCAAACAATTTAACAAACAAGCCATCCATGGTCTGTGGATGACGGGTGTCGGGTGCTGCTAAGCACCGTCTGCATCCTAGTATATATATATATATATATATATATAACTAGAAAAAGAAGTTGAAGAGTGAGAAGTTCTCACCGACTAGCTAAACCAAACGCCACGACTCTTCTTATGTAGAAATCTTCGTCGTTCTCGCCTTTTGTCACTTTCACCGCCCGTAGTCACTACATATATAAAAATCACATTTTTATATTGTTGCCATGTATATAAAAATCACATTTTTATATTGTTGCTATGTATATAAAAATCACATTTTTATACTACTACTATATAGATAAAAATTCTATTTTTACAACGGTGTTCATATAATAAAGATTATATTTTTATATCGCCACTTATATAAAAATTACATCTTTGCTCCTTCTACATAATAAAGATCAAATCTTTAATACTTCTATAATGTAAAAATCATATTTTTATCATCTCTATATCATAAAAATCATATTTTTATTAACTTCATATGTCAAAAATCATAGAAGCTTTAAAATGGAGAAAACTCACTTTTTTTTCTAACGCCTTTTCTGAACTGCTGAATTGTTGTTCGAGCTCCAGACTTCGCATACAAACTCAAATCTTCAATCCATCTTTTTCTCTAGCACAAGCACGTCATTCTGAACAACTTTCGCCTAAGGAACTTTTTGCTGAAAATGCTCCAATTCGCCAGAATTCGCGAAAGTACACGAATTTTGCCGCTTCCGGACAGCAGACTTTAAACGCGTTTTCCGGGCAGCTCCGAACTCCAAAACATGACTTCCATATAGCCAAATCGAAGAGAATTTCGTGCTCTACAACTTTGGTCTAGAGGGACTTTGGCCAAAAGCGCACCGTTTGGGAGTTATTGGCGAAATACGGTCAGGGACTTATTTGCAAAACGGGTAATTTTGGTGAAAATGGGTTTTCGGGTGTAGCGGGGCCCACGGCCGGAATTGAGGGGGCTGGAGGGGGGGGCGCGGGCCTGATGGACGTGGGGGAGGGTGTGGGTGGCGGTGGTGGGGCCCGTGGTGGTGGCGGTGGTTGGTGTTTGGCCTAGGGTTCATGAGAAGAGGAGAGAGAAGGAGGAAGAGGAAGAGGAGGAGGAGGGGAGGAGGAGGAGGGGGTGCGGCGGCTCGCCGTAGGCTGGTGGTGGGCTGTAACGACCCAGAAAATCTGAACCAATTTAAAATTTTTAAACTAGCTAAATTAATGGATTTTAAATATTTAAAATAAATATTTTAAATAATGGCGATGAAAACTGAGTTTGAATCGACAATTGAAAACCAATATAATTAATTATAATTATATATAGAATTGATAATAGCGCGGTAGTTCGATAATTCGATTTCAAACTTCAATTGAATATACCGGGTGCAAAACAATCCGGATTTTAGAGAAACCAAAAACATTAGGATCTAATTGATGATATCTTTCTAACGAATCCGACCAATCGAAATTTGATAGCGGGAATCAAAAGATATGTCCAGTTGAAAATTCTGAATAGTCGCTATGGAATTCAGGCCCTTAAAAATGGATATTTTGCAAATGACCTCGGATTTCGACGAAACCACTTTTGTGGGATCCGCAGGGTCAAGTTATTGTTAGGTTTCAAATTTCATAATTTTTCGAATCAATATGGGAGCGTGGCAAAGGAAAACGCGTTTGACCGATTTCAGTTGATTTTAATCGACTGGAAATTGGCCATTTTTCAAACGGTCTCAGAATTCGACGAAACTAGTTTTGTTAGGACCGTATCGTCAATACGAAGCTAGAAAATATTTTTCGGGAATTTTTCTAGTTAGTATGTGACCCCGGTAATTTGAAATGTGCGTTTAAAATTCAATATAGTGATTTAAATGAAAATTCAACGGAAACTGATTGTAACGATCAAATCAGCTTGCGATACATATCCCATTGTGTTCGGAATGGGGGAAAAACGCTATGGGCGACAGGCGGTAGGCCTCGTTTCGAGGTCGTATGTAAAAGTCAACCTTTTTAAAAAAATTAAATAATTAAATAATAAAAAGGAAAAAATATATTATTTTAATTTCTCCCCCCCTTTTTCTTCTTCATTGCCCCCCCCCCCAATTCATAAATCAGAAAAAAAGAAAGAGAAAACTAAAACCTATCGCCGCCCCCCCTCGAGACATCACCGACGAAGACCCCGAAGCCGCCGCCCTCATCTCGAAGCTGCCGCACCTCCCTGAGCAACCGCGCCCCCCTCGAAGCCCTCGAGCCCCTCGCGACGCCCACCCCCCCCCCCCGTAGAATCAAATCGAAGCAGCCCCCCTTACCTCGACGCGACACCACCGAGCACCACCACCAACCTGCCTCCGACGATCGGCGAACCCCCCCCCCTTCTTCAAAATACTGTAAGTATTTTATTGTATTTTATTTTTATTTTAATTCGTTAAAACTAATTTCGATTTTAGGGATTTAAAAACTGTTTTTTTTAGGCATATAAAAACTGATTTTTAAAAAGCATTTTTAAACTGATTTGAAAAGCATTTTTAAAACTGATTTGAAAAGCATTTTAAAACTGATTTGTTTTTTTATAGGATGTTAAAAACTGATTTTCGAAAGAGTTTAAAACTGATTTTATTTTAAACTTTAAATAGAAAAAGGTTTGAATTTTAAAAGAAAAAAGATTTAAACTTTAAATAGAAAAAGATTAGAACTTTAGAAAAAAAATAAAGATCATATTTTTAAAATAGAAAAGATCAGATTTTTAGAATAGAAAAGATCCTATTTTTAAAATGGAAAAGACGGAATTTTTATTAAGTAAAAGAAGTAAGATATGAAAATTTATATTTTTAAAGCAATAAAAATATAATTTTTACATCATAGGAATATTAAAAAATATGATCTTTATATATTTAATAGCGAAGTCAAAATGCAATCTTTATATATTGAATGACATAGTAAAAATTCGATTTTTACATATGTAGAGAATACGGGCAACGAAGCGACGAAAGGCGAGATTGGCGAAGATTTCTGAAAAGGAAGAGTCGTAGTATTGGATAGCTATTGGTGAGATTTCTGATTTAAAAATATTATATATGTGTTGAAGTAAAAGTGAATTGCTATATATAAATAAATATATATCTATATATATATATATATATATATATACACCCCTCGTCCACAAACCATGGACGATATTTATCGATTGAAATTGTTGTGAAAATTGGTTGATAGTGAATGATTGTTTGGGATTGTTTGTGATTGATATTGGTTGATTGTGGTTGAAAAATACCCGTTTGTGATTGTGAAATATTTGGTTGAAACCACATAGGATTAGTTTGTGGAAATGAAATAAATATATACATGCCGCCTGCGTGCGAACTAAATGCATGATCCCCATTGTCAAAAACCGCGAGGTTTTAAGGTAGAGCGAGGAGCCGTACTAGGGACGGTCCCGGTTTAACTACCCTGCCGTTATGCTGCCGAAATTTTGAATAATATTCTTGTGTTTGAATTATTTTCATATGCTTAAACTATAGAAAACATTCATGTGTTGAATTGATATTCATTCGTTGATTAGAAATTCATGTGTTGAATGGTATTCATATTTTGAAATAAATCGTTTGATAATAAAAATCACATTTTTATCTATATATAGAAACTATAGAAAACATTCATGTGTTGAATTGATATTCATTCGTTGATTAGAAATTCATGTGTTGAATGGTATTCATATTTTGAAATAAATCGTTTGATAATAAAAATCACATTTTTATCTATATATAGAAACTATAGAAAACATTCATGTGTTGAATTGATACTCATTCGTTGATTAGAAATTCATGTGTTGAATGGTATTCATATTTTGAAATAAATCGTTTGATAATAAAAATCACATTTTTATCTATATATAGAAACTATAGAAGACATTCATGTGTTGAATTGATATTCATTCGTTGATTAGAAATTCATGTGTTGAATGGTATTCATATTTTGAAATAAATCGTTTGATAATAAAAATCACATTTTTATCTATATATAGAAACTATAGAAAACATTCATGTGTTGAATTGATATTCATTCGTTGATTAGAAATTCATGTGTTGAATGGTATTCATATTTTGAAATAAATCATTTGATAATAAAAATCACATTTTTATCTATATATAGAAACTATAGAAAACATTCTTGTGTTGAATTGATATTCATTCGTTGATTAGAAATTCATGTGTTGAATGGTATTCATATTTTGAAATAAATCGTTTGATAATAAAAATCACCTTTTATCGACTATATGAACTGTGTAAAATAATCTCGTTTTAAAAGAAATTGTTTTATGATAAAAATCCCATTTTTATCACCAACTTGAACTATATAGAAAAATAGTGTTTTGAAATGAATTGTTTTACAATAAAAATCACATCTTTATTGTATGCATAAATCGTTGAAATGTGAAGTGTTAAAAATAGCCACTTGTTCAAAATAAACATATATGAGTTGAAATATTCATTAATTAGCTAATGAAATGATTTGCACCTATTTATGTAACATTAGAATGAATGGAGTTTTTAAACCAAATAGAAATCAAATATGAAGTCGAATAGAAATTGATAAATGATAAGAACTGTATATATATGTACATGCAATATTCATTGAACAGGTTATAGCAAAGGGGCTAGAGAAGAGGAATAAAATTTTGTGCCCGACAAATAGGTACACATTTACTGATTTGTTTGGGTGATGATTTTGAGCCTGTTGGCTAGCCGCTTGGCTTTTTCTTTTTCTTTTTGAGATTAGAAGGACCCGGAAAGCTATTTGCGATTTCCCGATGCTCCCGGTGCAGGGGAGGTTATGGCGAAATTTTTCCGAAATTTAAGGCGTTAGAAAAATATTTGAAGTTAAAACGATATGGAAATCATTGAATGAACTATATTTATATAAATATATAAATATAAATAAAATTAAAACGAAACGAAGCCGTGCAGTTCGTATTTTGAAACCATGATTTCAAACAACTAGTGCGGGAAATCCGACCATTGGATTTTTCCGAAACCTCAACCGTCGGGTTCGCCTTGGAAATATCTTTCCAACGGCACCAACCTTGTAAAAATCCAACGGTTGGACTGTCTGGAATGTTTAAATCAAATCTGATGAAAAACAGCGCCAGAAGCGATTATATTTTTATATATATAAATATAATTATATATTTAATCGAATAACGACGCTGCAGTTCGTATTTTGAAATCGAAACTTCAAACGATTGTACCGGGAGATCCGACCGTCGGATTTTCCCGAAACTGGAACCGTTGGATTCGTTTTGAAAAGACCTTTCTAATGATGTAAATTTTGTGAAGATCCAACGGTTAGATTTTCAGATATGTGTAAATCAAATCTGAAGAAAAACAGCGCCACGGCCGCTTTATGGCCCGAAGCGTCGTTTTGAATATATGGGCTATTTTAAAATAAATAAAAACAGCGATAAATAGTTATAAAATATCATAAGCGATATGGAATGGAAATAAACTGAATTTGCTTGATTTATGTGGCTTTTGATGGTTGAATGTGTTTAGTGTGAAAATTACATTAAAGAACAAAATTGGTGTTGTCGAATAATTTAACCATTGAAATAAATTGATTTGAAATTCTAAATATACGTGAATTATTTGAAAAGGCCGAGTTAATTCTCATTTCGAATAATTGACCGACGATTGAAAGTCGAAGATGAAGACGACGGTCGAAGACCGGAGATCTTCACCTCGTTTGGATGGTAACCGAGGTCCTGATTGGGAGGCATCCCGAAATATGGATAATGAGTGGTGATCGTCCAGACGTACGTGGTGATCGATGGGTTTGCGAGGTATTTAGTGCCTCCGGTTTCGTTCAGACCCAGAACGGACTTGTAAATGGACTGTGTGTCAGACATAGGATTTATTCTGTGTGGCATGCTAAGATGCAGTGATCAGGGCTTCTGTTGAAAAGCAAAGTCTTGTAGTGATGATCAAAGCACCGCCTGTGTGGCGTAGCTTTGTGTATAACGTAAATTCGCGAGCCTCACACCCCGGTATGAACCAGAAATGGGAGAAGGACCTCAGGGAGGGCATGCGTTTCTTCCTAGCTAGGGTGGTGTCAGTGACCTACCAGCCCTGACATTTATATACTTTTCACCTATGTGGTTGTTGCTGTTGCGAGGCGCCTCGGTTTGATCGGACGATCCGGGTCCGATGGAGTCATTCGTTGGCTCGTTTACGCCCCAAAGGGCGGGGAAACGTATTGTTCAGGCATAATAATCCACATCGGTGGACCGGCCCTGACGATCCAAGGGGCAGTTGCGGCTGTTCCTGAGGCTCGGGCTAGGCAGTCTCGAATTCGGTAAGGACTATCTTTTGCCTTGGTTCATGACAGAAATCCAATTTCCAAATACGACATCGTGCGGTTTTGATTGTATACCTATATATGGCGACATAGTGGTATGGGGCATTAAGCCGTCTAGGATTGATAGTTATGATTTGAAATTGTTTTCAAAACATATTAACACTAGCAATAATATCAAATGCCTTTGTTTTATTCGTATCAATCATATTTTGGCCATTATAAGGTAAAACTCTATCCTCCAGTTTGCGTTGCATTGTGTGATGGGAACTGAGTCTTATAACGGCTTCATTTTTATAAAAAGCATAGCGATGTTTTAAAAGAAAGATTTGTTTTAAAGCACTGGCAATCCAATGGAGTAAACCCGTTCCACGAAAGTGGCGTGGTCCTGTGATTAGCCAATTATATATGTGTTGAGTGGATTTCTCATACCAGTCCCATGACTGACTCGTAGTTTGTTTCACTTTCAAACTCGGGTGCCCCTTTTTCTACACGGGCAGCCTTGTATTCAGGTTTAGTTGGTTCTTTCTGGATAGCTGGAGCTGAAGGTGGATTCTATCATTTATTTCTTTTTATGCTGTTCAGCTCCTATTGTACATATTTTGTTTATTTCCGCTGTAGACATTTATGTATAGCTGAACTGTATTTGTACTAAGTAAGATCCTGTATACTGTGTAACTCTGATGATTACTTGTATCCAGTATATTCTATTGTTCATTATCTGGTGTATTTATTTAATTCTGTTCTGCTATTATATGTTTCTGTATTATATACCAAAGATAACCCTTGTTTCCGTGAGAACGGGAAATCGGGTCATCTCATGGGCGGTGGAGGAGGGGCAGCGGTGGTGGTGGAGGAGGAGGCCATTTTTGAGTTTTTGTGGAGGAAGGAGGAAAAGTGAATTTATGAAATAGAAAAGGAGGAAAAGTGATTATATGCTAGTTTCTCGCGTATCGCCTGAACGCTAGCGATCTCCGATGGCCGCGGATTTCGGACATGAGATAGTAGACATGAAGACGAGTCCAACGAAATAAGTTTCGTCGAATTCCGAGTTCGTTTGACCATTCAAAAAAAATCACAAAAATGCTCAAATAAGCTCTAAAAATGCGATTTTGGCGCACCTTTTCTTCTCGCACGCTCACATGCTAATTCAAAAAATCAAGCCCTCTTGGATTTAACCATTATTAGATGATACGAATCTAGAAAAAAAAGTAGAATTGAATTCCGAGGTCGTATCAATAATGTTCCTTTGTAAAATGACTGCCCGCTTTACCCTGAACTGTTTTAGCTCGCACGACCACATACTGACTCCGTTCGACGATCCCTTTGGAACATAACAATATTTTGTCATTATGAATCCATAAAAATTTATCTCGTCGAATTCTGAGCTCGTATGCAAAATTTCACTTTTTAAGGGCTATGTATTGTTAACCGAACAACTCTAGCCCATAGCCATTATTCCGGATATCGGAATATATCGAAGCTTATAGTTTTCGGAGTTCTAAACGACATTTTGAACTCAATGGAAGTGGTTTCGAGTCCAAATTCATCCGTATGCAAAATTTGACTTTTTGGGCCATGTATAGTTTACACAGTGACTATTCTGAATTTTCAACTGGGCATAACTTTTGATTCCCGCTATGAAATTTCGATTTTTCGGATTCGTTGGAAAGATATTTTCAACTAGATTATAATATTTTTGGTTTCACTAAAATCCGGATTGTTTTGCACCCGACACATTCAATTGAAGTTTGAAATCGAATTATCGAACTACCGCGCCATTTTCAATTCTATTTATAATTATATATAATTATTATATTCTAACGACGACGTATATAATATATACGTCGAATTCCATTCAAAATAAATTTCTCGTTGATATTATTTAAAATAATTCATTTTAAATGTTCAAAATTCTCTAAAATCGCCAAAATAAAAATTTTAAACTGGCCCAGAATTTCCGGGTTATTACAATCTCCCCCACTTAAAACTTTTCGTCCCCGAAAAGGAACAAAGTCGAAAGTGGTTTGATTAATTAACTCTACGTTCGTTCTGGCTTCCATTCTCCAACTCTTTAGTTTCTGAGAATTTTCAAATTTTCAAAAATTTGGCTAACACCCTAAATTTTCGAAAAATTTCGCCATAACCTCCTCTGCACCGGGAGCATCGAGGAATTTCAAATAGCTTCCCCGGTCCTTCAGATCTCAAAAAGAAAAAGAAAAAGCCAAGAGGCTAGCCAATAGGCTCATAAAATCATCATCACCCAAACAAAACAGTAAATTATAGTAAACATGTACCTATTTGTCGGGCAAACAAATTTTATTCTTCGGCTCTAGCCTCCTTGCTATGACCTGTTCAATGTAAGTATATGTATATGCAAGCAAATGCGACCAATTTTCAATACAATTCAATATTCAATTCAATTAGGCTAAATGGTTCAAGATTAGCAAACAAATAGACAAACAACACAAACATCAATCAATTAGTGAATTAGAGTTTCAAATTCATAATATTTGATATATATAAAAAATCAGGTTTTTGATGCCAATTCACAACAATGTGTTCTAACTATATTAGTTTTGGTTCTCACACCAGTCTAATGGAAATATATAGAAATCACACCTTCGAAATTCGAATATGAATACTGATGATGATGCACCATCATCAGAATCATCCCCGGATGTCTAGAATGTGATTATATATCTACCCAGTATATTAAAACTTCGAATATACGTTCATGACGCGTATACGCGAAATCTTTATATATTGGATTGCCATATTCAAAATAAATAAATAATCACATACGTTTAAAACGATATAAATTTCAAAACAAAATTGTTTTCATTTGAAAAATATACTCTTCACACTCGTTCTAGGATACTACTGATCCTATCTCTAACGAGTTATTCTAATTGGATATTACTAATCCAATATCTGATGAATTCTTTCGTATGGTTCTAATGTGTCTTGTTCTCGAGCTCTGTAAACCAAAGCTCTGATACCAAACTGAGACGACCCGAACTTCCCCGTGAAGGAAAGCACGGATTGAATTGAGGACAAGACAAAATAGAACGCATACAGAAGAACATTTCATTGTTATTACAACAATTCCATCAGATACAAGAATATATAGAGTATAAATGAATAAATTACATTCGATAAATATCAGAGATTTAAATTACATTTAAATACATCGCAGCGGTAAATAATACAATATACAACTAGAAGAGAAACACGGATACAGAGCTTTCCGAGCATCGTTCCAGCTGTAAATCAGGATCCTGTGAATATAAATCTGCAAAACCAAAACTACTAGCTGCCCGTGTCGAAAATAGGGGCACCCAGAGTTTAGGTTAAAACAATAAACTCCAGCTCAGTCATGTGACTGGTGTGAGAACTAAAACAGTTATTAATATTGGTTTTAAAGTTTGGTAAATCTAGGGACCACGCCGTATAACACGGAACGGGTTTCCTCCCAAGAATACCAGTGCATAGAACAAACAGCGCAATGCTAAATAAAGAAAAGTGAAGCTGTTATAAGACCCAGGTCCCATCACACAATGCAACGCAAGCCGGAGGATAGAGTTTTTACCTTATAACAGCCAAAGCATGCTTGGTACGTTTAAAACACATTATTTGATACTATTATAGGTGTATAGTGTCAAAACAATTTCAATCATAAGTATCAATCATAGGCGGCATAGCTACCATCTACTATGTCGACATACTAGGATCTACAAATAAAACCGAAACACACGTATTGGAAATTGGATTCCATCATGAGCCGAGGCAAGGGGCAAGCTCCTCTCCGATTCGAGACACTCTAGCAAATGTATCAGGACCCCACTATGATCCTTGGATCTTCAGGGCCGGTCCTCTCTTACTTTTGAGGATTGGCAATTCCTGAACACACGTTTCCCGGTCCTTACAGACCTATATCCGAGGCGCCTCGCATTCCAACAACCATACAGGTGAAAAGTATATAAATGTCAGGGCTGGTAGGTCACTGACACCACCCTAGCTAGAAAGAAACGTCGTGCTCTCCCTGCAGTCACTATCCCGTTTTTGACTCATACCGAGGTGTGAGGCTCGCGAATTCACGTTATACACAAAGCTACGCCACACAGGCCGTGCTTTGATCATCAACCACAAGATTTTGCTTTTCAACAGAAGCCTTGATCAATTGCCACTTACGCGTGCCACATTGGCAATTCACTCCATGCGACTGATGTCCATCGATATACAACCTCTGAGCTCGTACGTCTCAAAGAAGGGCGTTAAGCAAGAGAATAAATTCTCCGCCGCCAAATAGATGTATATTTAATAGAGATCAATCAACACAGAATAAAATCCAATGTCAGACACACAATCCATTTACAAGTTTGTTCTGGGTCTGAACGAAACCGGAGGCACTTTCCTCGCATATCCATCCATCTCCAAGTACGTCTGGACGATCACCAACTGTTTCCCTCATCCTGGGTGTACAGCCCAATCAAGATCATCAGTAATCACCCAAACGATGTGAAGACTTCCGGTCTTCAACCACCGTCTTCATCTTCGACATCTCGTCGAATCGGTTATTCAGAATGGGTATAAACCCGGCCTTTCTGAATAACCCACGTATATAATAAACAAATGTTACACAAATACAACGAACGCCTCATTCCAATACAGAATATTCTTTTATTCACAAAATCACATTCTTAGGGAAAGGTTCCCATTAATTTTATCAAAGATAAATTCTTCTAAATTAATTCTTTGATCTTCCTTTGGATATCATTTCTAACTAGTCGGGATTAGCGAACCACACCGAAGTAATTATTTATTTTATTTCCCAATCCCAACCTATATATCCCATGGAGCAAAACTGGTAATACTCCATATCTAACACCACGGTGTTATCGGTAAAATTAATTACCATTTCACGTTCAAATCTAATTAAAGATTTAACTATCGCTTTGGAGCAAAACTGGTGGTACTCCATTCTCGATCACCTTTCAAATTTGATAATTTAAATTATCAATTCACCTTTTTAATCTAATTAAAGATTCATTAAAACTCCACTTAGTTTTAATCTTTTCAAAAATCAACATCATGCCTTTAACTGGGTTAAAGAACCAATGTCATCTAAAACACGATTCACGATAAACCCAAATCACATTTGATATTAAATACAAGGCTCTGAATAGAAAATATACCGGCTTATATTCAATATCAAATTCTGAAACCAACAAATATCGTATTGGAAATAACGATATAAAATATATCTTTCAAATTCCCAAAACAATATCTGTATAGTCACGAAATTCAACATCGAAATATTCCGAAGATAATTTCGATTCAACTCCAGTCCAATTCACGTATTGGGAATATTGATTATTTTTAAAATCACTTTCAAATTCAATTTATTTAAATCAAAAATAAATTGATTTTAATTCTAGTTCAAAACTAGTTCATTTCGATAAAAATCTATTTTTATCTTTTCAAATATGGAGTTTTTCATCCCAGTTCTTTCCAATTCATATATTATGATTTTACACAAATTATTGATATTCTTAATAATTTTATCAAGGCCCGTACAGTCGATTTCCAACAACGGCCATCGGACTGCACTTACGTCGACCTTTTTTGAATTTGATTTGGACATAATTCCAAATCCAACCGTTATATTTCAAATTTCTAATATTCATTGGAAAGCTCTTTTCGATACGAACCCAACGGTTCCGGTTTTAGGAGAATCCGACGGTCGGATCTCCTATAATGTCAATTCGAAGTCAATGGTCGAAATTCACGAACTGCCGCGGCGCGGCGCGTTCTATTCAGGCCATTATATATATAATATATATATATATATTATATATATTTCGTCGATTTCCCTTTAAAACGCATTTTATAAATCGTTTTAAATTTGTTTTCAAAACCATTTCAACACTATATTCACTTTCTAATCAAAATTGAATATTTCATATCATTACTATATAAATGATAATATTTTCAAAACGTTATATTTTGAAATCACTTCTTTTCTATATTCATTTTAAAAACGAATATAATCGATATAAATACCGTTCACGTCAAAATAGCGCAACTCTAATCAACACGGCTTTATATATTTCAAAAATCCGTTATTCTATTCAACAAATGAATAATTATTCTATTCAACACATGAATCTATATTTCTTTCAACACACGACTAATCTCAACACATGAGTACTGTCAACACATCACTATTTTTGTTATGTAAAATATTTTATAAAATTATGGTATCTATCGTTTGATTTTCAATTAGACTTCAACCGTAAAGTAGTACTAATTTTAAATATGATAAAGATGTGAATTTTATTATTAAAATATTTTACTCAACACATGAACATCGTCAACACATGACTATTTTTATATTCAACACATGAATTTTCTTTTATAATATTCATTGTTGTCCCGATTGGAATGAGGCCCAATCAATCACCATATAACGTTAATTATATGGATTCCATACAACACATGTATATAATAGCATTGATAAACAATCAACCATCAACCAAAGTGCACTACACTGTATAAGCATCAAATATAGGTATCTTACGCTTATAACAGCCTGTCAATCAATCGATCGACATATTTAATCAATCAGGGTGAGTGAACTTCAAATTTCATCCCAACACCCGTGTGGGGTTTCAAACAATCAAACACAGATTTTATTTGTGCAGTTGGGCGATGTGTAAAATTTATCATCCCAATCAATATCAGTCAAATAGGTGTACATAAACAAACCGTCCGGTTTGTAAATGAATATTTATTTATTCACATTCACGTTAAAAATTATATTTTTAACGTCAAAAATATTCTATTTCAACACATGAATTTCTATTCAGTTCATTTACACAATAAAAATGATATTTTTATTTTTCTAACATATTTTGGGAAATTTCGGCGGCATAACGGCACGATACTAGAAACGGGACAAGGCATAGCCTTATCCCCGGTCTAGTGAAGGCCCACGTCATTCACACATCAATCAAATCCATTCGATTTCACCAAACAATTCAATTCAAACCAATTAGACTAATCAACTACACAACCAAACAATTTAACAAACAAGCCATCCATGGTCTGTGGATGACGGGTGTCGGGTGCTGCTAAGCACCGTCTGCATCCTAGTATATATATATATATATATATATAACTAGAAAAAGAAGTTGAAGAGTGAGAAGTTCTCACCGACTAGCTAAACCAAACGCCACGACTCTTCTTATGTAGAAATCTTCGTCGTTCTCGCCTTTTGTCACTTTCACCGTCCGTAGTCACTACATATATAAAAATCACATTTTTATATTGTTGCCATGTATATAAAAATCACATTTTTATATTGTTGCTATGTATATAAAAATCACATTTTTATACTACTACTATATAGATAAAAATTGTATTTTTATAACGGTGTTCATATAATAAAGATTATATTTTTATATCGCCACTTATATAAAAATTACATCTTTGCTCCTTTTACATAATAAAGATCAAATCTTTAATACTTCTATAATGTAAAAATCATATTTTTATCATCTCTATATCATAAAAATCATATTTTTATTAACTTCATATGTCAAAAATCATAGAAGCTTTAAAATGGAGAAAACTCACTTTTTTTTCTAACGCCTTTTCTGAACTGCTGAATTGTTGTTTGAGCTCCAGACTTCGCATACAAACTCAAATCTTCAATCCATCTTTTTTTCTAGCACAAGCACGCCATTCTGAACAACTTTCGCCTAAGGAACTTTTTGCTGAAAATGCTCCAATTCGCCAGAATTCGCGAAAGTGCACGAATTTTGCCGCTTCCGGACAGCAGACTTTAAACGCGTTTTCCGGGCAGCTCCGAACTCCAAAACATGACTTCCATATAGCCAAATCGAAGAGAATTTCGTGCTCTACAACTTTGGTCTAGAGGGACTTTGGCCAAAAGCGCACCGTTTGGGAGTTATTGGCGAAATACGGTCAGGGACTTATTTGCAAAACGGGTAATTTTGGTGAAAATGGGTTTTCGGGTGTAGCGGGGCCCACGGCCGGAATTGAGGGGGCTGGAGGGGGGGCACGGGCCTGATGGACGTGGGGGAGGGTGTGGGTGGCGGTGGTGGGGCCCGTGGTGGTGGCGGTGGTTGGTGTTTGGCCTAGGGTTCATGAGAAGAGGAGAGAGAAGGAGGAGGAGGAAGAGGAGGAGGAGGGGAGGAGGAGGAGGGGGTGCGGCGGCTCGCCGTAGGCTGGTGGTGGGCGGTGGAGGAGGGGCAGCGGTGGTGGTGGAGGAGGAGGCCATTTTTGAGTTTTTGTGGAGGAAGGAGGAAAAGTGAATTTATGAAATAGAAAAGGAGGAAAAGTGATTATATGCTAGTTTCTCGCGTATCGCCTGAACGCTAGCGATCTCCGATGGCCGCGGATTTCGGACATGAGATAGTAGACATGAAGACGAGTCCAACGAAATAAGTTTCGTCGAATTCCGAGTTCGTTTGACCATTCAAAAAAAATCACAAAAATGCTCAAATAAGCTCTAAAAATGCGATTTTGGCGCATCTTTTCTTCTCGCACGCTCACATGCTAATTCAAAAAATCAAGCCCTCTTGGATTTAACCATTATTAGATGATACGAATCTAGAAAAAAAAGTAGAATTGAATTCCGAGGTCGTATCAATAATGTTCCTTTGTAAAATGACTGCCCGCTTTACCCTGAACTGTTTTAGCTCGCACGGCCACATACTGACTCCGTTCGACGAGCCCTTTGGAACATAACAATATTTTGTCATTATGAATCCATAAAAATTTATCTCATCGAATTCTGAGCTCGTATGCAAAATTTCACTTTTTAAGGGCTATGTATTGTTAACCGAACAACTCTAGCCCATAGCCACTATTCCAGATATCGGAATATATCGAAGTTTATACTTTTCGGAGTTCTAAACGACATTTTGAACTCAATGGAAGTGGTTACGAGTCCAAATTCATCCGTATGCAAAATTTGACTTTTTGGGCCATGTATAGTTTACACAGCGACTATTCTGAATTTTCAACTGGGCATAACTTTTGATTCCCGCTATGAAATTTCGATTTTTCGGATTCGTTGGAAAGATATTTTCAACTAGATTATAATATTTTTGGTTTCACTAAAATCCGGATTGTTTTGCACCCGGCACATTCAATTGAAGTTTGAAATCGAATTATCGAACTACCGCGCCATTTTCAATTCTATTTATAATTATATATAATTATTATATTCTAAGGACGACGTATATAATATATACGTCGAATTCCATTCAAAATAAATTTCTCGTTGATATTATTTAAAATAATTCATTTTAAATGTTCAAAATTCTCTAAAATCGCCAAAATAAAAATTTTAAACTGGCCCAGAATTTCCGGGTTATTACATATAACATAGTATAAAAATATGATTTTTATATAACTAGCATTGTAATAAAAATTGGGTTTTTATATGTACAACTTTGAAATAAAAATATGATTTTTGTGCGTTTGTCATTGAAAATATGATTTTTATTATATGAAGAACATTACAAAGATCGGATTTTTATATATACAATAGAATAACAATAAAAATGTGATTTTTATCTATATAGTGTTAAACTAAAAAAGTGATTTTAATACAAAAATCGTGTGAAACAGATTGCGATGAAACTGACTGGAAGTAGAGCGGAATCCAAATCATCCAATAAAGAATGGAGGAGTGGAAACCAAAAGTGAGAACTCTTTCTCACTCAATTTATATTATAGTTAAATATATACTAGGAGGCAGACGATGCGTAGTAGCACCCGACACCATTTATTGTACAGACCATGATTGTTCGTTTGGATTGAATTGATTGTATTGTATGTTGTTTGTGATGTTGAAATGTTTAACGTATAAAAAAATAATGTTAACATTAATGTGGTAGTTGAAATTAAATTATAAATATCTATTTATAAATTTAAAAAGTGAAAATTAGCTGATTAGAAAAATACTTCAAACCGAATTAAAATTGGTTAAATTTATTAACCAATTATTTATTTAAATAAACTGTTGTTGTTTTAAAACCTCACACGGGTCTGGGGATGATAATTTATTCACATCTCCCCTGAATTTAATTATATGTCAATCGATGGGTTGACAGACTGTGATGAGTGTTATTTATTTATTTTAATGCTCACACAGTTGTAAATTTCACTCTGGATGTGAGTGGACTGTTCAAATGATTATTTATCATTATTGTTGCATACATGCGATGTATGAAATCCATATAACTGAAATTATATGGTTATTGATTGGTCCGCATTATGATTCAGAAATAAAGATTATTTTAAAATAAAAAATATTTTAAAATAAAAAATATTTTAAAATAAAGAATATTTTAAAGGAACAAATACTTTAAAATAATATTCAGTGAAGAATAAAATATAAAGTTGGGTTAAGTATAGAAACGCCGTTTTAACCCGAACGGGTTTATCGAACGGTTTTATTCATTTTATAATGAATATCGAAAAGAAGTGATTTCAAAATTTAATATTTTGAAAATATTATTACTTTAATATAATAAAGATATAGAATATTCAATTTTGATTTAAAATTGAAAATGAAGTTGGAATCGTTTTAAAACGAATATATAAACAATTTATGAAATACGTTTTAAATGGAAATCGACGAAATATAAATAATATATATATATATATATATATATATATATATATAATGGCCTGAATATAACTCGCCGTGCAACGACCATTCGCTAATTTCGACCATTAACTTCAAATTGATGTCACGGGAGATCCGACCGTCGGATTCTCCTAAAATTGGAACCATTGGTTTCGTATCGAAAAGAGCTTTCCAATGAATATAATAGATTTGAAATGTAACTGTTGGATTTGGAATTATGTCCAAATCAAATTTGAAAAAGGTCGCTATGGATGTAGTTCAGTGACCATTATTGGAAACCGACTGTAAGGGCCTAAATAAAATTATTAAAAATATGGAAAAATTATGTAAAATCATAATAAATGATTTGGAAAGATTTTGGAGGAAAAATTCCAAGTTTGAAAAGATTAAAATACATTTTTATCGAAATGAACTAGTTATTAACTAGAATAATAATCCAATGTTTTAAACAAATAAATTGTATTTGTAAATGGTTTTTAACATAACCAGAAATTTCCAATGCATGAATTGGAATAGATTTGAATAAAAATAATCTTTGGAATATTTCAATATTGGATCCCGTGATTATACGGATATTGCTGAGGAATTTGGAAGATATATATATACATATATGTCGTTATTCCCAATACGATATTTGTTGATTTCAGAATTTGATATTGAATATAAGCCTATATAATTTCTACTCAGAGCCTTTTATTTAATGTCAAATTGGATTTTGGGTTTGTCGTGAACGATGTCTTTAATAACATTGTTCTTAAACCTCGATGAGAAAAGAATAAATCTTTAAATTAAGATTTAATGAAGTTTTCCAATTAATTAATATTTAATTGGAATTAAATAAATAAATTGGATTTTGGGTTGTAGTGAATGGTGTCTTTTATAACACTGGCCTTAAACCCAGTTTAGAAAAGAATAAATCTTTTAAATAAGATTTAGAGAAGTTACCAATTAATTAATATTCAATTGGAATTGAACTGAAATTGGATTTTTGGGTTTATCTTGAACAATGTTTTAAATAACATTTGTTCTTTAACCCAATTAGCAGTGAAAATATAATTTGGAATTTATAAATCTTTTATTAAGATTTAAGTGGAAATTTCCAAAATAAAGTTTTCCAATTTAATATATTAAATTGGAATTGAATGGAATTCGATTTGGTAATAATCGAGATGAGCTTCTGTAAATGAATACCGTTACTATATAGGGAATTTTAAAGGCTTTGCCGTTATTCCATTTATATTATTTGTCTAATACGGGAACTTATATCAATTATGCACTATTATGATTTTCGTGTAGATACCATTTTGATGGAAGATGATTTTAGGATTATCGTGAACTGTGTTTTAAATGACATTGGCTCTTTAACCTAGTTAAAGATAAGATTAATTTCTTAAATTTGAATAATCATCAAGTAATGTTTTCTGAGATTAAAACCAAATTGCGGTTTTAATAAAATTTTCATTAGATTGAAAATGAGAATGGAATAATTAAATTTATCGAATTCATGAAATGATCGAGAATGGAGTACCGCCAGTTTTACTCGAGACGATAGTTGAATCTTTAATTAGATTTAAACGCAAATGGCTAATTAATTTTACTCAGAACACAGTGGTGTAAGATATGGAGTGGAACCAGTTTTTCTCCATGGGATGAATAGGTTGCGATTGGATAATAATAAATGATTATTGCGGTAAGATTCGATAATCTCGACTAGTTAATAAAATCTTTTGAAAATGAGATCCTAAAGAAGATTAAAGAATTTGTCTTTGACAAAATTAATGGGGACCTTTCCCTAAAAATGTGAATATTGGAATAAAAGAGTATTTTGAATTGGAATGAGGCGTATGATGTGTTTTTATGGCACTTGATTATTGACTATAAAATACGCGAGTTATTCGGAAAGACAGGGTTTAACCCATTCTGAATATTGAATACGACGACTAAAAATCAAAGATGAAGACGGTGGTAGAAGACTGGAATTCTTCACATCGTTTGGATGATTACTGATGTCTTGGTTGGGCTGTACACCCAAGGCAAGGTAATAAGTGGTGATCGTACAGACGTACTTGGAGATTGATGGATATGTGAGGACCTCTCTCCTGTATTGGACATATGGGACGAGGAATAAGGTGCCTCCGGTTTCGTTCAGACCCAGAACATACTTGTAAATGGATGTGTGTCTGACATTGGGTTACATTCTGTGTTAATTGATTTCTGTTAAATATATATCTTTTTGGTGGAAGAGAATTTATTCTCTTGCTTAACACCCTTCTCTGAGATGTACGAGCTTAGAGGTTATATATTGATGGACATCAGTTGTATGGCGTGAATTGTCAGTATGGCATGACAAGATGCAAATGATCAAGGCTTTTGTTGAAAAGCAGAGTCTTGTGGTTGATGATCAAAGCACAAATTTAACTAGCATAGATTTGTGTGTAGCGTTACTTCGGTGCCTCACACCCCGGTATGAACCAGAAACAGGAGAAGGATCCAAGGAGAACATGCATTTCTTTCTAGCTAGGAGTGGTGTCATGGTATGGAGCCCATACATTTTACTTATGTGGTTGTTGGAAAGCGAGGTACCTCGAATATTGAGCCCCTAGTGGCTCATATTTTATTCCCTATAGAGCAGGGAAACGTATTTTTCAGGAATTATAATCCACTAAAGTAAGTATGGACCGACCCTGTGGCTCCAAGTGTAGTTGCGGCTGAATTCTGAGACATGGGCTAGATTGTCTCGAATATGGTAAGGACGTTCCCTTGCCTTGGTTCATAGATGGAAATCCAACTTCCAATATGACATTATGCAGTTTTGATTGTAGAACTAGTATGGCAACATGATATATGGTACCCATGTCGTCTATGATTGATACATTATATTTGAAGTTGTTTTTAAACACATTGCACTTATAATATCAAAATAATTTGTTTTAAATGTACCAAGCATGTTTGGCTATTACAAGGGAAAACTCTATCCTCCGGCTTGCGTTGCATTGTGTGATGGGACCTGAGGCTTATAATAACTTTTTTTTCCAAAAAGCATTGCACTGTTTTATTTTAAACTAGGTTTTGTGTAGAGTAAACCGTTCCGTGTTTTACGGTGTGGTCCCATGATTTCCCAACTTTTAAAGTAAAAATATAATAACTGTTTTAGTTCTCACACCAGTCCCATGACTGACCTGGAGTTTATTGTTTTAACCTAAACTCTGGGTGCCTATATTTTCCACACAGGCAACTAGTAATTTTGTTTTGCGCAGGTATTTCTCTTCATAGGATCCTGAATTATTGCTGGAGCTATATTCGGAAAGCTTTGTATCCGTGTATCTCTTTCAGTTGTGCTAGTGATGTATTTTCCGCTACGCATTGTATTATATTTTCCGCTGCTTTGTAATTTATTAAATCTCAGATATTGTATTTCCAATGTGTAATATTTATTCATACTCTGGATATTCTTATACACTGATGTAATTGTTGTAATAGCAATGAAATGTTCTATTGTTTGTGTTCTGATTTGTCGTGTTCTCAACTCAATCCGGGCTTTCCCGAAAGGGTAAGTTTGGGTCGTTTCATTTTGGTATCAGAGCTTTGGTTTACAGAGCTTGAGAACAAGACACGTTAGAACCAAATGAAAGAATTCATCAGGGATAGGATTAGTAACATCCTATAAGAATAACTCATTAGAGATAGGATCAGTAGCATCGTAGAATGTGTTCAAAGTGTATTATTTATTTAAAAAAAATTAACTTTGGAAAGTATATCATATTATACGTATTTGAGTATATTATTTTATATTGAATTTGGACAATCAAGTACATGAAGATTTTGCATATACGCCTAGCTAGCGTGTATACGAAGTCTCAATAAACTGGATAGATATAGAATCACAATCTCGTCGCCCGGAGATGATTCTGGAGATACCCGGGCATCATTAGTATTTATGTTCGAGTTTCGAAAGTGGGATATCTATATATTTCCAATTGACAGGTGTGAGAACCAAAACTTAGTTAGAGTTTATTGCCATGGTTTGCACTAAAAATATGATTTTTGACTATATGTAAAAGATATATGTTTGAAAAGTTAATCGACTAATTGATTGCTGGTTGTGATGTTTGATTTTTAGTTTAACTAACAAAATTATTGGATTAATAATTAATTTAACCAATAAGAGTATGAAAGGAAAAATTTAGCCAAATCGAATCGAATACTGAACTGAATTGAAAATTGATTTGAATTCCATATATGTACATATATATATATATATATGTGAACAGGTCATAACATGAAAGCTAAGACGAGGTATAAAATTGTATGCCCAACAAATAGGTACATATTTAATGTATTTCTTGGGTTTGATGATTTTATGAGCCGATTGGCTTTTTATTTTTCTTTTGGATTGATGAGGGCCCTGTGAGGCAAGTTGCGGGTTTAAATATCAACTCGTCCAAAGGAGGTTATGATGATTTTTTTTTGAAAATTTTGGGTGTCAGCCAAATTTTTGAATTTTTTTTGAAATTCGTAGAAACTAAAAAGTTGAAGAATTAAAGCCAAAATGAAAGTTGAGTTGGTTGGTTAAACAACTTTCAGCTCCGTTCCTTTTCGAGGACGAAAAGATTTTAAGTAGGGGAGACTGTAACAACCCAGAATTTCGGAACCAATTTAAAATTTCTATTTTAGCTATTTTAATGGATTTTAAATATTTAAAATGATTTATTTTAAAAAATAATGATAAAAAAATTTATTTAAATCGAAGTTAGAATGTATAAATTTATTTTAATTATAAATAGAGTTTGAAACGGTGTGGTAGTTTGAAAATGCGATTTTAAATTTCAAATGAATGCATAGAATTCAATATAAATCGGATTTCGGTAAAACCAGAAATATTTGAATCTGTTTAATTATATCTTTCTAACGAATGTGAAAAATCCAGATTTCATAATATAAATTAAAAGTTATGTCCATTTTAAAATTTAAAATAATCGCTATGGAATTTATATATATTTTAATATAATATATGGCCCTTAAAAATAGCCACTTTGCAAACGACCTCCGTTTTTGATGAAACCACTTTTGTTGGATCCAGAATGTCAAATTATTGCTAGATTCCAATTTTCATAATTTTTGGAATTAACATGTGAGTGTGGTAAATTAAAAACGTGTTTGGTCAATTTCAGTTGAATTGGATCGACTAGAAAAAGAACATTTTTCAAAAAATCTCCAAATTCGATGAAATTAGTTTTGTTAGGATCGTATTGGCAAAACAAAGCTAGATATAATTTTTCTGCAATTTTTGGAGTCAGTATGTGGTCCCGGTAAATTAAAATGTACGATTGAATTCAAAATATATTGATTTATATTTTAGTTTTGATAAAAACCGATCAAAACAGTCGAATTGGCTTACAAAACATATCACTTTGTGTCCGGAATAGGGGTATTTAGCTGGGGCTACAGTCGTTGGGCTAGATTTTGAGTTCGTAACGATAAACAAGTATTTTCCAAATTAAAATAATATATATATATATTAAAATTCAGAAACCCTAATTTCATTTCATAAGGTCGTTTCCCTTTCTGAATTAATGGCCACGAGCGCGTCTTCTTCCCTCTTTGATTCCTCCAAATCCGTTCACTATCTCTACCAGCTTATAACTGTGAAAATGTTCGGCTCTCTGACCTTGACAACTTCAACTATGATGATCATCTTTCAGGCAATGTTTTGCGAGAAATTGTACCTCGAATTGCTGTGCTTCGATCGAATTTTTAGGCCTTTGGTGGACCTCGAGGTGCGTGCCACGGCAGGTGTAGGATGGTGGCGCCGAGGTGCACGATGTAGCGGCATTGTATCGGCTCCAATTGGCCTCGATTCTCGTGCGCAAGGGCTTTTGGGTTAGCGGTTTCATGGTTTATGAGTTCAGCTCTCTACAGGAGGAAGGAACGAAGGTTAACCACCCTTAATGATGTAATTAAGGTTAATATATTAATTTAGTTAATTAATTTTTTAATGGAAATTAGTTTTTAAAATATAAAATAAAATTGACAAAGTTTTATAAAATAAAATTGACAAAGTTTTATAAAATAACATTGACAAAATTTTATAAAATAAAATTGACAAAGTTTTATAAAATAAAATCGACAAAGTTTTATTAATAAAATTGACATTGTTTTTAAATAATAAAATTGAAATTGCTTTTAAACTATAAAATATCATTACTTTTAAACTATAAAATAACATTACTTTTAAATTATAAAACAAGCATTGTTTTTAAAATAAAAATATGTTTTTTATTATAAATGGATTAGAATAAAAATATGATTTTTATCTAATATACCATAACAATGGTATAAAAATATGATTTATATATATATAGCATAAATAAAAATATGATTTTAATTGCGTATAACATTTTATAAAATGTGATATTTATATATATCGTAGTAAAAATATGATTTTAAAAATGTAACTTTTATTATATATAACATAGTATAAAAATATGATTTTTATATAGCCAGCGTTGTAATAAAAGTTGGGATTTTATATGTACAGCTTTGAAATAAAAATATAATTTTTGGCATATATCATTGAAATAAAAATATGGTTTTTATTATATGAAGAACATTATAAAGATTGGATTTTTATATATAATAGAATAACAATAAAAATGCAATTTTTATCTATATTGCGCTAAAATAAAAAAGTGATTTTTGATATAAAAATCGTGTGAAACAGGTTGTAATGAAACCGACTGGAAGCAGAGCGGAATCCAAATCGTCCAATAAAGAATGGAGGAGTGGAAACCCAAAGCAGAAATCTTTCTCACTCAATTTATATTACATTTAAATATTTACTAGAATGTAGACGGTGCTTAGTAGCACCCGACACCATTTATTGTACAGATCATGATTGTTTGTTTGGACTGAATTGACTGAATTTTGTGTGTTGTTTCTGATGTTAAAATGTTTAATGTACAAAAAAATAATGTTAACATTAATGTGGTAGTTGAAATTAAATTATAAATATCTATTTTAACCCAAACGGGTTTATCAATGATTTTATTCATTTTATAATGAATATTGAAAAGAAGTGATTTCAAAATTTAATATTTTGAAAATATTATTATTTTAATATGATAAAGATATTGAATATTCAATTTTGATTTAAAATTGAAAATGAAGTTGGAATCATTTTAAAATGAATATATAAACGATTTATAAAATGCGTTTAAAAAGGAAATCGACGAAATATATATTATATATTATATATATATTATATATATTTAATAGCCTGAATAGAACGCGCCGCGCAACGACCGTTTGCGAATTTCGACCATTAACTTCAAATTGATGTCACAGGAGATCCGACCGTCGGATTCTCCTAAAACTAGAACCGTTGGGTTCGTATTGAAAAGAGATTTTCAATGAGTATAGGAGATTTGAAATTTAATGGTTGGATTTGGAATTATGTCCAAATCAAATTTGAAAAGGTTGCTATGGATGTAGTTCGGTGGCCATTATTGGAAACCAACTGTAAGGGCCTAAATAAAATTATTAAAAATATGTAAAAATTATGTAAAATCATAATAAGTGATTTGGAAAGATTTTGGAGGAAAAATTCCAAGCTTGAAAAGATTAAAATATATTTTTATCGAAATGTACTAGTTTTTAACTAGAATAAAAATCCAATGTTTTTTAAAAAAAAAAAAATTGGATCTGTAAATGGTTTTTAACATAAACAGAATTTTCCAATGCATGAATTGGAATGGATTTGAATAGAAATAATCTTCGGAATATTTCAATATTGGATCCCGTGATTATATGGATATGGATGAGGAATTTGGAAGATATATATATATATATATATATATATATATATATATATATATATATATATATATATATATATATCGGTATTCCGAATATGATATTTGTTGATTTCAGAATTTGATATTGATTATAAGCCTATATAATTTCTATTCAAAGCCTTTTATTTAATGTAAAATTGGATTTTGGGTTTGTCGTGAATGATGTCTTTAATAACATTGTTCTTAAACCCTGACGAGGAAAGAATAAATCTCTAAATTAAGATTTAATGAGGTTTTCCAAGGCACGAGACTGACTTCCGCATATATCTGGTGGACAATGCAAAGGTAGTTGCGTTACTAGTGTGCCACATGGCTCCAAGGGAAAGGAGGGTGCTGAGTAAGCAAGTAGGGTAGTTACTTGAGAAAGGGTTTATCAGACGAAGCATATCGGAATGGGGTGCTCCAGTAGTATTCGCAACTAAAGCGGATGGTTCACATCGTTTATGTGTTGACTATAGAGAATTTAATAAGGTCACCAAAAAGAATAGGCACCCACTTCCGAGGATTGATGATTTATTTGATTAGCTTGTTGGTGCCTGGGTATTTTCTCAATTGGACTTGGCTACGCGGTTCCATCAGTTGAGGGTGGCTGAGGACAGCATAGATAAGACTGCTTTCAGAACTCCGGATTGTTTCTATGAATGGCTAGTTATGCCTTTTGGGTTGACAAATGCACCTGCCTATTTTGTTGATTTGATGAGTAGGGTGTTTCTGAGTTCCTAAACAAATTCGTCGTAGTCTTCATGGATGATATTTTGATCTTCTCCAAGAATGAAGAAGAGCATCCCCAGCATTTGGGAGAAGTTTTGAAAACTCTCTGTGACCATCAACTAAAAGCAAAGTTCTCCAAATGCCATTTATGGAGAAAGAAGGTGAGATTCTTGGGGTATGTAGTCTCCAAAGAAGGGATAGCTGTAGATCCCGCGAAGGTGGTCACAGTGCAAAATTGGCAGATTCCTAAGAATGCAACAGACATGAGAAGCTTTCTTTGGTTGGTAGATTATTACAGGAAGTTCATTAAGGACTTCGCGAAGATATCAACCCCTCTCACCAGGCTGACAAAGAAGAACTTGGCATCCTCATGGGACATAGACTATGACGTTGCTTTCCAACGACTAAAAAGGGCTCTGACAACAGCCCCAGTCTTGACCTTGTCTGATGGAATTAAAGTATATATTATTTACATTGATGCATGCTGTACAGGGCTTGGTGCGGTTCTAATGCAAGAACGGAAAGCAATATGTTATGGGGGTAGATAGTTGAGAATTCATGAGAAGAACTACCCCACCCATTATCTAGAGCTAGCTGCCATAGTATTCGCATTAAAGACGTGGCACCATTATTTACTTGGAGAAAAGTTCGAGTTATACACCGATCATAAATCTCTCAAGTATCTATTCTCACAGAAAGATCTCAACTTAAGGCAACAACGGTGGATGGAGTTCTTAGCTTCATATGATTTTGAGATTGCTTATACCCCTGGCAAGGGTGATGTGGTGGAAGACGCACTAAGTAGGCATAGGATGGCCTTGAGTCCTTTGTTTGTGGAGATGAAGAGCTTGAAGTTCATAACAGCGTTTGATTTTAGGCCCTCCATCGAGATTTTGCCTGATTTGTTAACTTCCTTGGAGATACGACCGACCCTTATGGACAAATAGGAGCTTTGCAATAAGATGACCCACAAATTCTAGACATCATGGATAAGCTCAGAAAAGGGGGAACTTCTAGTCACCTCAGTAGATATGCCATGGATGAAAAAGGGTGGTTGCAATGTGATGGAAGGCTTTGTGTTCCTCAAAGTGGATGCTTGATAAAGGCAGCCCTAAAAGAAGCCCACCATTCTAAGATGGCCATTCATCCAGGCGGTGATAAGATGCACATGGACATGAAGAGGGTTTTCCTATGGGCTGGGATGAAGAAATATGTAGCTAATTTTTTTTTCAGTGTTTAGTTTGCCAGCAAGTCAAAACTAAGCAAAAGAAGCCTGATGGATTACTTCATCCGTTGGAGGTTTCGTAGTGGAAATGGGAGACCATCTCTATGGACTTCATAGATGGTTTGCCTAGATCGAAGAAAGGTAACACCAACATTTGGGTGGTAGTGGATAGACTCACTAAGAGCGCTCACTTTATTCCAGTTAAGAGTAAGAGGACGACATCATGGTTGGCAGCAATTTATGCCCGAGAGATAGTTTGTCTTAATGGAGTACCTTCCAGCATCGTGAGCGATCACGACCCCATCTTTACCAGCGAATTTTGGAGGAGTTTGCAAAAGCATTAGGTACATAGTTGTGTTTGAGCATCGCTTATCATCCTCAAACCGATGGGAAAACGGAGAGGGTGAACAGAATTCTAGAAGATCTTTTAAGGCTGTGTATCCTAGCCTTCAGAGGGACTTGGGAAGATCATATTCCTCTAGTAGAGTTTGCATATAATAATAGCTATCAGGCCAGCGTGGGCATGGCACCCTTTGAAGCATTGTATGGATGACCTTGTAGATCGCCAACTTGTTGGTGGGAATCTACAGAAATATTATTAGTTGGACAAAATATGGTTAGGGAAACATCCATAAAGATTGACCTTATTCGATGGCGGATGAAGACAACTCAAGATAGACAGAAGTCCTATGCAGACAAGAGAAGGACTGACATCGAATTTGAAGGTAGGAGACATAGTTTTTATCAAAGTATCGCCTTTAAGGAATGTAGTTCGCTTCAGATCAGTAGGGAAGTTGGCACCTAGGTTTGTGGGACCTTTTCCCATAACCTACAGGATTGGCCAAATGGCCTACCGAATAAAGCTCCTAGAAAATCTATCCGGTGTACACGACGTTTTCCACGTCTTTCGTATGTGGAATTGCCTGCATGAAGCCGCAGAAATTGTTGAGTCGAGGATGTTGGAAGAAGTCGAAATGGAACGGGAGGCGACAGTCAGAGGAGTCCTTACCCGTATTCTTGGGTCAGAAGTTAAGAAGCTGTGCAATAAGGAGATCAAGTAGCTAAAGTTTCAGTGGGGAGATAACCAAGAAGATGCGACTTAGGAGACCGAAGACAAGATTCGTGCTTTGTACCCTTTTCTTTTCGAAGGTATGTTCTTAACTCCTTTTCATAAGTTTTATCGATGCTTGTTTCTGTCAAAAGATTATATCTTATCCATAGTATTTTCGACCTTTAGATAGGAATCCTATGGATGTAAACATGTGTTTGAAACATGTTATGTTTGATGGATGCAAGTGGAAGCAAATGTTTGTAAGTGGTTGCCTGTGGACGCATATACACACATTAGGCACTAAGATCAGCTCGATCACCTTCATATTGCATATGGATGTGCGTGAATTTTTTCCTTTTATGGATGAAAATGGATGAACTAGCATATGGATGTTGCATTTGGACGGATGGGTGTGCATACATATAGAACTTATGTGATACAACGGTTTATTTGCGTACATATTAGATTCATGGCACTAACATACATTGCATTAAGGACGTCAACTGAATCAGTAGACCACATGATCTTCACATTAATGTTGGGACATATACATACACCTTCGCATAAATTCATATAAGCATTAGAAATCTTTAAGGATAATGGATGTCAGTGGTTAGCGGATGAGTAGATGGATGATGGATGGTAGGATATGCATTCTTCTCAGCTTAGAGATTTCGGGACGAAATCCTTTGAGTAGGGGATTCTGTAACACCCCGAATTTTTAATGACATTAAAGAGAATAAATCAAATAATAATTAATTTAATATTTAGAATTAGAGGAAACGGACTGAACCATTGCGTCTGTCTCGAAATTTTGGTCAAGATAGACATTTGGTTTGCGAAAAACGGACACCGTATGAGGAAGTTATGAAGGTTTTAAGTTTGTATACGCGTAGAAGAATTATATATATACGCATGAGTCAGAGGTGAGTCAGTGATGAGTCAGAATTTTATCCAGAAAGATTCAAATTCGAAAAATTCCTCAGGTCGGCAAAATTCCCGCTATAAGGGGTCGACCCTCCTAGAGGGGTGTCGACCCACCCACGGGGGTGTCGACACCCCTAGGGCTGAGGTGGCAGTCGATTTCAGAGGGTTCTGAAGCTATAAATTTGTGGTTATTTCTCATATTTTCTTCATTGGAAGTCATGGAGGCCATATGCTGCTTGATGCAAACTGAACGGTTTTCTACAACAACATACTTTGCAAATCAAATTTAGAAATTCTAGTTCCGTTCTTCTCAATTCTCTAAACCTAACGCTGTGAGTTTCTAGTTGCGTTTACGTTTAGATAAATAAAATTAAATTGTGAAAGGCTATGACTTGGATATGTTGTAAAGTATGATTTTGTGCTTGTCTTAAATCCTATACTCTGTCATGATAGATCTATTCCCCTAGATCTAATACAATTGTAGTTGTTGTATTATATTGCCTATGTGGATCTTGACTTGTAACCATATTATGGCGAATGTACATCTAATAATTTGGACGACTGTAACATTGGCTAGATCTAGTTCCTTATGTAAATCACCTTTCACCTGTCATATTGTGATCAATCTGATATGTTGTAAACATGACATGTGAAGTAATTTTTAAATTAAACATGTTACTATGTCACCCTAATTATGCTAGATCTAAATAGTTATACACCTAAAGGGTTAATTTAGATCTCATCAAGTTTTCTTTGACATCATAGTAATTGCCACAAGTTATCAACATTATGTCTACCTTGTGATGGTGTTAATTACATATCCATTCACCTTGCTATCTTGTTAAGTTTATGTGTATGCCAAGATATGTTGAAAACTATCACCTTTGTCATATTCCCTTTTTCATTGTTGTGGCTAGGCTACTTTATAGCCTAAATGCCGCCAGAATACGTGTAAATGCGTTAGTTAGGAAACAGGGAAAAAGGGGTTTATAATTGGCATAATTTATATAATATTAAACATTTAATTCAAATGGGGAAACATAGAAAAAATTACCTATAATGACATAGGTAGATTTAGACAATAATGGAATATTTAGTAATTACAATTAGGAATTGTAATTGTACTTATGACACGAGGTTAGGTTGCATTAGTGGTGGAAGTCTGCACGGACTCGACCGTCATATCCAGCAGCCACTAATGCTGAACCTAATGTGAGAGGTCTAAGTGCACAAATACGAATCGGGCTAAGACACGAGGTTAGGCACAACTGTGGAATAAGACTGCCCGGACCCGACCGGCTTATCCAGCATCCACACATTGTAGGCCTAATGTTGGAGGTCTAGCCCATTATAACCATAACTGGACATGGTAATGAATTGGACTACTTAACCTAATTTAACCCATAAGGATTGTATGATTATGAACTTAATTTAGGGTTAAGTAAAATTGGATGGGTAGTTGGTGGGTTAAGTAAATTAGAGGGGGTGGGTAATATATATATATATATATATACCCATAAACTTAACCCAATAAGGATATGTAATTAAAGACACCTAGTGGTATACGTAACCGGCAGAAAATATAATAAAGTTATGTAATTAAAGACACCCTTTAGGTTAAGCATAACTGACCTAGGGTTATGTAGTTAAAGACACCTAAGTGTAACACCCCATGTCCATAAATATCACTCTCAAAGGGAATGCATTAACTTTCATGGCGCATTGTTAGTCCATAAATATCACTCTCAAAGGGGATGAGTAGTGATTTGATGTTCAAATAACGGGCCAAAGAAGATGTGGTTATGATAAGTTGAATCGATAAGGTAAAAGGAAATGTTATAGCAATATTTTGAAATGTTAGTTGAAAATTAAATTAGGAATGATTATGAAATTTTCTAGGTATATGGTAAAAGGGATTTGAGAATATTAACATATTTAAACCAATATATTATGGCCAAGTGATGTTGTGTATAAACCTATGGATTTTGTTTTATTTTTATGGTTGTTTATTTTGATAGTTAAATAATCGACTATCAAAATCTGACCCAACGTTATTGGTATGGAAAGACTAGGATCGAATTTGTATTCGAAAACCATTCCGACCAATAAATATGAATACGTCAAAGATGCTGATCGAGATGGAGCAATTGAAGACCGTAGATCTTCATGAAACGGAGGAATTACTTACAATCTCTGGCTGATCCCTAAGGATATACTGTGATTCTGTCGTGATTGGAATATGCGGGTTGCAAGGACTTCTCGCCGCTGATCCATGGGGTGATTCCTATATTGGATGCAGTAGGAGAGTACCTTCGGTTCATCCTGTTCTTGGATGACATGTATGGACAATGTAAATGGTGGCCAGATGTTTCAAAAGTTGATAATAGCCTCAAGCCTCATTAACTGGGAAATGACAAAAATCAGGCAGGCAACATGGCTATGTGGGTCGCACCCATTAGGGTGTATTGTCACCATCTAGAGAATATTCATATTTGTAACTTCTTTCCATTTCTGTATCACCCGGGAACTACGGTGATCGCGACAAAAAACCGTAAGGTGGCAATATATTCGATACACTCAAGAGAAATGAGTGGTCGGTCATCTGTGGGCCGGGTTGTAAGACATTCTTGTTGAACCCAGTGTATTCATCAAATGAAATTTTGGTCGCTGGAAACAAACCTAGTGATGCCTAGGGTTCGAATTTTCATGGAAATAGGGAAGAGATGGACCACGACAAGGGTGGCACTGGATTTCAGGTGAGGAAGCGAGCTTGGTGGTATAAATTGTTTGTTTTAGTCGTGGGTTCCAGTATAGTGTAACTGAACATAATGGGTATGGAGACTCGAGCATGGAATTAAGGGGATGGAGTGGAAGCTGAAGCGAACAGGATTGTGTCGGTGGAAGTTTGATTGCATTTCATAAAGAACGGGGGATGAACGAAGGCATAAAAGTGGAGTTCACGGCCAAGGTAAATTGCCTGGGAGTCGGGTTTTTCAATTGAAGGAGAAGGGGTTAGGAACTGTTAAGTGTGTTTAAGGAGAAGTTAAGGTGAAGGGATTTTTGGGTGTACAGGAGTTTGATGGCATGAATTGCGGATTAGTGGAGCAAGGAGGAAGATGTGGTGAAGTGTTTCGACCAGGGAAGTATGGTGTCGAGTTTGAGTTCCTAGGTGTTGAGAAAGATAGGTTTACATAGCTTAATGAAGATTTGGTATGTTATTAAGAGTTAATGAAAATTTTTAAGATATTTAACATTTGATTTGTAATGAAAATGGAGGATGAATTGTGGTAAGAGTGCTATGTTTTGAGCGTGCAGATTGATACAGAGGAGGGAGAATAATTTACGGTAATGATGTGGTTTAAGAAATATAATTATAATTAAGGATATAATTAATGTTAGTAATATCAAGTAAATGAACTTTAAATATATATATAAACTTGTAATAATCGTAACTGTTCATACATAAACAGAATTCAGCAAAACAAGATATGGACGACGAATACACAATTGAACTGATAAAGAGTGAATTGGAGCTCGTTACAATTTATAGCAAAATAAATTGCCTGATCTAAATCAACAACGGTTATCGTTATTTAACGATAAACCACCAATGTGAGTAAAACTCACTATCTCTGCCAGTTTATATTCTTATAACGTATTTTTCGAATTGGTAAATGATGATTGATTACTGTGATTTGACTGTTTGGATGAACTATTAATTAATTGGTTGAGAATATAAATAACGATATATATATATATATATATATATATCGTTAATTAAATACTGATTCTATTTATCAGAATATTTCGTATTGAAATGAAGTCGTTGTTATTTATATTTTTTTAACATTCGTGATGAAGGGGAACGGGTTGGAGGGATCCGATTGGATTCCTAAACATTTATATTACTGTTTTTCATGTATTGTAATATATGATGTGATATTTTATCTCAGACTGATTGTGTGTGTTTGGATGGTACTGGGCCTTTCTATTTATTATTATAAATACCATAAGTAAATATTGGAATATATTAAAGGAAATTTTAAAGTGGATATTGAATTTAAATATTTTATAAAATCAATAGATTTTATAAACAGAAAATATTTTATAAAATCAGTAGTTTTCCTTTGATAGTTAAAAAACCGACTATCAAAATTTTGACCATTTTTCCATCATCAATACGGAGAGACCAGAATTAGATTTATTATCCGAAAACCACTGCGTATGGGCATTAGCGTTGCGAATCGAATATGATGAAGATAATTGAAGATGGAGTTTTTATGCAAGGGCTATTCTGGCAATCCTAGGTTAAAATTTCCTAAGATGGATTTACAGAATAGTGCCTTCGGATTGTCCAGTCCCAGGACAACCTGTATGGAAGAATGTCTGACGGAGTATATTTAATAGATCGCGTAAGTTGATCTCTTCAAACGTATTTACGTTTGGTGGCGGAGGAATTCGTTTCTCTTAGCTGTATACCTGTGGTATTTTTTAGGAAATCAATTTGTGAGTTGGTGGGTATGACGATGTGGCATCCAAAGTAAATAAAGGTGTGATCTATATGTTATGACCTCTTGCCTCACAACCAGGAAATGGTATAAATCGGGTAGGTCGCATGGCTAAGTGAGTAGCTCCCAATTAGGGTGTTTTGTCACCTGATCTAGAGAAAATCTATTTGCTTCTTTAAACTATTTCGATGTTGTCCCTTTCGAGAAACGATTGTTGATCCCAACCGTTGGTGATAATACATTCAGTACACTCAAGCGAAATGAGTGACTGGTCATGTTAAGCCTGGGTTACAAGATGTTCTTGTTGAACCCTGTGTATTCCTCTCTAGGGATACACTGTCGGAAGGTGGTTCTATACCTTGCCAGTTAGTATCCATTATCGAATAAGCACCCGTGGTTTTTGAGTATATATTATATATGTGGAACATGAGATTAAAGCATTCCACTAGATTGCTATTTATTTGTTTTCCCTAAACTCTTGGGTGCCCAATTTTGTACGGGAAGTCAATTAGTTGGGATTTTATAGATACTCGAAGAGTTGGAGCATGAGGCTTCAGGATTATATAGCTATTGTTATTTCCGATGTGTTGTAAGTGTTGAACTCCGATAATGGTATTGTATACAGATACTAGTTCTATTTCAAAAGTTATGTTACATATTATATTTATTCGTTCTGCCATGAGATTCGTATTTAGTTCGATTCTGTTCTAATGTGATCTTCTTCTTCTTCTATTCTAATTTTCTATCTTATCTATTTCTCACCCTCTAACTACTTTTTATTAATGATCTGGGATGTTCCATGCCTTAATAATTGTCATGGGTTTTATGTTGATTTTCTGGGTCGAAAATCTCGGTTCGTTACAAATACAAAGGAGGTTATGGCGATTTTTTTTGAAAATTTAAGGCGTTAGCCAAATTTCGAGAAATTGGGAAGTTCTTAAAAAGTAAAAAGTCTAAGAGCTTAAGTTCCAACGAAGGCTGAGTTGGTTAAGTAAATGACCTTCAGTTCGGTCTTCGATTTCGAGGACAAAATGTTTTTAAGTGGGGGAGAATCTAATGACCTAGATTTTTGGTTGATTTAAATAAGATCAGAAGACTTTAAAAGGGATTTAAAAGTAAATATATTAAAGTTTGATATTTTAATATTATTTCAATAGCATAAAAATATACATTTTGCAAAGGAAGTCCGATTTCGACGAAACCGCTTTCATTAGATTTGGAATATTAAATTATTGTTAGGTCTAAAGTTTTAAGTCAGTCCAAGTTAGTGTGTAAATATACGTAATATAAACACGTATGTAAAAATCAATAGAATTCAATAAAATCTAGAAATAAGACCATTTTTCAAACAAACTCCGAATTCGACGAGAATAATTTTATTGGATCCGTATTAGTGAAACATAGTTTGGTTTCAAATTTCGTATTGATGGGACTTACGGTTTTGTAACAACCTGGTATTTCAGAACCAATTTAATTTTTTTATTTTAAAACTATTTTAATGGAATTTGAATATTTAAAATGATTTATTTTAAATATTAATGACTAAAAAATTATTTAAATCAAAGTTAGAACGTATAAGTTTATTTTAATTATAAAACGAGCCTGAAATGGCGCCGTAGTTCGAAAATTCGATTTCTATTTTCAACTGAGTATACATAATTCATTTTTAATCAGAATTGGACAAAACAAGAAACGTTAAAATCTGTTTAACTATATCTTTCTAACGAATGTAAGAAACTGAGATTTCACTCAATAAATAATAAGTTATGTTCAGTTTAATATTAAAAACAGTCGCTATGGGATTTGTATATATTTTAATATAATATAAAGCCCTTTAAAATAGTCATTTTGCAAATGATCTCCTTTTCGACGAAACCATTTTTGTTCGATCTGGAATGTCAAACTATTGCTAGATTCCAATTTCCATAATTTTTGGAATTAATATGTAAGCGTGGTGAATTTAAACGTGTTTGGTCAATTCAGTTTGAATTTAATCGACTGCAAAAAGGCCATTTTTCAAACGATCTCCAAATTCGACGAAATTAGTTTTGTTAGGACCGTATCGTATAGGTAGATTTATTTTTATGGAATTTTTGTAGTCAGTATATGGCCCTGCTAAATTAAAATGTACGTTGAAATCAATTTTGAACGTTATATTAGTTTATATTTTAATTTTGATGAAAACTAATCGAAATGGTCAAATTAGCTTACAGGACATATCCCATTGTGTCCGGAATGGGGGTATTTAGTTAGGAACGACAGTCGTTGGGTTCGATTTGGAGTTCGAATGAAAAACTAACTTCTTGGAATTAAAATTAAATTAAATATATATTTGGTTAACTCTCTTCTCTCTCCATTCATCGTTCAAAATAAAAAAATAAAAAAAAAGAGGAAACCCGTCGTTCATCGCTACCGCACCTTTCCACCGCTGCTCGCCTACGCCGTCGGCCACCCACCCGCCGCCACAGGCCCTCTTCCTTCCACTCCTCTCTCTCCTATTCAAACCACGAAACCCTAGCCAAAAACCGCCACCTCCAGCCATCCCTGGCCCACCTCTACCTAGCCGTGACACAACCTGACCTGCAGCACCCTGGCGTCGCCCTCCCCGCCACCTAACTCTGACTCGGGGTCCCCCTTTGACCAAAAATCCAATTTTTATAATTTCCAGTGTTTGCAAACAAACCCCTGACCTTCCCACCTCAATAACCGTGCGCTTCTGGCCAAAACTCCACAGTGCCTAAGTTGAAGATCTCGTTTTTCTCTTCGATTTGGATATATGGAAGTTGTATTTTGGATTGCGTAGTTATTCAGAAAACACGTCCAAAGTCTGCTGTCCAAATACTGTCTTTTCGCAAATTCTGGCGAATTGTAGCATTTTCAGAAGAAAGGTCACTAGGCGAAAGTTGTCCGTAATGTGCGTTTAAGCAAAAAAAAGATCGTGTAAAGATTGGGGCTCATTTGCAAATTCTGGAACCAAAACAGCAAATCAGAGCGTCAGAAAATAACGGCGGAGTGGATCCCAAGGTGAGAACTCTTTCTCACTCAAACTATTTTACAGTTAAATATATTATAGGTTGCAAACAGGGACTAGTAGTTCCTAACACTATTTATTGGTAGAAACCATGGTTGTTTGTTGGTATGGATTGAATTGTTGTTGTAAATTTGGTTGATTGAGAAATGGATTGTATTGTGGTTTTTTGATTGGATTGATTGTTTATATGTATGGCGCGAGCCAGTATCAGGAGAGGGATAATGCTAGACCTTATTCTGGTTCTAATATCACGCCGTTATAATGCCGAAATTTTCTGAAGTAAACTATTAAAAATATTCATGTGTTGAATAAAATGTTTGAACAATAAAAATATAATTTTAATTGAATGTATAAACTATATAAAATAGTAAATTGTTGAAATAAATATTTTATCATTAAAAATAAAATTTTGAACGTATATATGAATGACATAAAATTCTCCTGAAATGAAAATAAATATTCATTCACAAATCCGACGATCTGTTTATGGACACCCATTTAACTGACATTGATTGGGACGATAAATTTTACACATCGCCCAACTAGACAAATAATATTCAGTATTTGTTGGTTGAAACCCCACATGGGTATTGGAAGATATTTGGCGTACACTAATCACAATTGTTTAGTTGTAGGTCATTCGATTGGTTGACAACTGTTGTAAGCGTTAATTATTAATATTTAATGCTTATGCAGTTGTGTAATGCACTCTAGATGATGGTTGATTGTGTATTATTATTGTTGTGTACATGTGTTGTATGAAATCTATATAAATAACATTATATGGTAATTGACTGTGTCTGATTCCAATTCAAAAATATTTAAAATAACGAATATTTTAAAATAATATTCAGTGAAGGATTAAAATATGAATTTGATGTCCGATTTGGATAGACACAAAAATATTGAAATATTTGAAGCCATATTGGTTAGATATGCGTCATTTTAACACGAACGATATTGATATCGATTTTATTCATTTTGATGATGAATATAGAAAAGGAAATGATTTCAGAATCTGATATTTTGAAAATATTATCATTTAAATATTATAATGACAAGGAGCATTCAATTTTGATTAAAATTGAAATGGAAGTGGGAATCATTTCAAAACAAATTTATAAAATATGTTTTGAATGATATATATATATATATATACATACATACATATTAATGGATTGAATAGAACACACCATGCAGCGATCGTTCGTGAATTTCGACCATTAACTTCAAATTGACATCACCGGAGATCCGACCGTCAGATTCTCCTAAAACCGGAACCATTGGGTTCGTATTGAAAAGGGCTTTCCAATGAATATAAAAGATTTGAAATCCAATGGTTGGATTTGGAATTATATCCAAATCAAATTTGGAAAAGGTCGCTATGGATGCAGTTCGGTGGCCGTTTTTGGAAAAGGTCGCTATGGATGCTATAAATGATTTGAAAAGAATTTGGATGAAAAATTCCACGTTTGTAAAGATAAAAATATATTTTTATCAAATGAACTAGTTATTAACTAGAAAGATAATCCAATGTTTTTTCAATAAATAAATTGGATTCATGAATGGTTTTAATCTAACAAGTATTTTTCAGTGTATTAATTGGAATGGATTTGAATAGAAATCATCTTCGGGATATTTCGATATTGGATTCCGTGACTAAACGGATATTGTGGAGGAATTTGGAAGATAGACATATATCGTTATTCCCCATCGGATATGTGTTGGCTTCATAATTCGATATTGAATGTAAGCTGATATAATTTCTGTTTATAGCCTTATATTTAATAACAAAGTGGATTTTGGGTTTGTCGTGAATGGTGTCTACAGTAACACTGTTCTTAAATCCCGTATGAAAAGAATTAATCTTTTAATTATGATTATTAGAGTTTCCAGTTATATTTAGTAATTGGAATAAAACAGAATGTGAATTGGGTTTATTGTGAACTGTGTTTTTAAAGACATTAGTTATTTAACCCGATTAATAATGAAATGTGATTTGGAATATATAAATATTTTATTAAGATTTAATGAAAATTTTCCAAAGTAAAGTTTTCCAATTTAATATATTAAATTGGAATTGAATGGAATTCGATTTAGAGATAATTGTAGTGAGCTTCTGTGGAGGAAGACTATCTCTATATATGGAATTTAAAAGACTTTGTCTTTATTACATTTATATTATTAGTTGGATACAGAAATTGATATCGATTATATATTGATATGTTTCCCGTGAATATTCCATGGTTAATGGAATGTGGTTTTGGGTTTATCATGAACTGTGTTTTAAATGGCATTGGTTCTTTAACCCAGTTAAAGACAAGATTACATGTCTAACGTTGTATTTCGAACTGTATTGTTGATCTCTGCTAAATACATATATGCTTGGTGGCGAAGAATTCATTCTCTTACTTGACACCCTTCTTTGAGATGTATGAGCTTAGAGGTTATATATTGGTAGAAATCAGTGGTACGGTGTAGATTGTCGATATAGCATGTTTGTGTTTCCAAAGTTAATTAATCAACAAATAATGATTGTTGGAAGAATAAAACTAATTGGAGTTTTAATGAATCTTTAATTAGATTGAAATGGGAATGTGATAATTTAAATTATCAAATTGGGAAATGATCGAGAATGGAGTACCACCAATTTTTCTCCATGCGATAGTTAAATCTTTACTTAGATTTGAATGTAAAATGATAGTTAAATTTACCGATAATACCGCGGGTTTTAGATATGGGGTACTACCAGTTTTTCTCCATGGGATGAATAGGTTGAGATTAGGATTAATAAATAAATGATTACTTTGGTAAGACCCGATAATCCCGACTAGTTGATAAACCTTAATTTGGTTTTGAATTGTTATCCAAAGGAAGATTAAAGAATAAATTTAAAAGAATTTATCTTTGATAAAATTAATGGGACCTTTCCCTAATTATGTGATTACTTGAATAAAAGAATATTCTGAATTAGAATGAGGCGTATAATGTGTTTTTATAGCACTTGATTATTGATTATCAAATGCGAAAGTTATTTGGAAAGACCGGGTTTATCCCATTCTGAATAACTGATACGACGACTAAAAATTGATGATGAAGACGGTGTTTGAAGACCGGAGATCTTCACATCGTTTGGATGATTACCGATGTCTTGATTGGGCTGTACACCCAAGACAAGGTAATAAGTGGTGATCGTCCAGACGTACTTGGAGTTCCACCGGATATGCGAGGACCTCTCTCCTATATTGGACATATGGGATGAGGAATAAGGTGCCTCCGGTTTCGTTCAGACCTAGGACAAACTTCTAAATTGATGTGTGTCTGACATTGGATTTCATTCTGTATTGACTGATTTCTATTAAATATATATATGTTTGGTGGCAGAGAATTTATTCTCTTGCTTAACACCCTTCTCTGAGACGTACGAGCTTAGAGGTTATATATTGATAGACATCAGTTGCATGGCATGAATTGCCAGTGTGGCATGTTGAGATGCAAATGATCAAGTCCTTTGTTGAAAAGTAGAGTCTTGTGGTTGATGATCAAAGCATGGCTTTAAATAGCATAGCTTTGTGTATAGCGTTAATTCGCGAGCCTCACACCCGGTATGAGTCAAAAACGGGATTGTAACTGCAGGGAATGCAAGACGTTTCTTTCTAGCTAGGAGTGGTGTCATGGTATGGAGCCCATACATTTTTACTTATGTGGATGATGGAATGAGGCGCCCTGGATATTGAGTCCGTAGTGGCTCAGAGATAGGTCTGGTAGGACAGGGAAACGTGTGTTCAGGAATACTAATCCACTAATGTAAGTGTGGACCAACCTTGAAGATCCAAGGGTTAATTCACTACAAGGAATCCTGAGGCATTTTCTAGAGTGTCTCAAATCAGTGAGGAGCCATCCCTTGCCTTGACTCATAGATGGAATCCAATTTCTAATATGTGACTTTTTGGTTTTAGTTGTAAACCTATATGGCGACATAGTAGGATGGGCTACTATGCTGTCTGTGACTGATATGTTTATATTTGAAATTGTTTGATACACTATGCATTTATAGTAATATCAAAATGATTTGTTTTAAAACGTACCAAGCATGTTTGGCTATTATAAGGTAAAACTCTATCCTCCGGCTTGTGTAGCATTGTGTGATGGGACCTGAGTCTTATAATAGATTCATTTTTTCCAAAAAACAACGCGTTGCTTTATTTTAAACTGAGATTCATGTGGAGTAAACTCATTCCATGTTATACAGCGTGGTCCCGTGATTTACTTTATTTTAAAGCAAAGTTTAATAAATGTTTTTAGTTCTCTCACCAGTCCCATGAATTACTTGGAGTTTATCGTTTTCACCTAAACTCTGGGTGCCCATATTTTCCACACGAGCAGCTTGTAGTTTTGGTTTTTCGAGGATATTTCTTTTCCCAGGATCCTGGATTACAGCTGGAGCTATATTCAGAAAGCTCTGTATCCGTGTATTTCATTCAGTTGTGTTCGGTTGATGTATTTCCACTACGCATTGTATTTATACATTTTATTTCTGCTTCTATGTATTTCAAACCTCTGCTATTGGTATTTCCGCTGTGTATATTATTTATTTGTACTCTTATATATTCTTGTACTCTGATGTAAATTGTTGTAATAGCAACGAAATATTCTATTGTTTATGTTCTCAACTCAATTCGGGCTTTCCCTAACGGGTGAGTTTCGGTCGTTTCAGCGTGGTATCAGACCTTTGGTTTACATAGCTCGAGAACAAGGCACATTAAAATCGAACGAAAGAATTCATCATATAGAATTCATCATATATAGGATGAGTAACATCCTATAAGAATGACTCGTTAGAGTTGATGCCCTATAATAAGTTTGAAGAGTGCTTTTCCTTGAAAAAAAACAAATTTAGTTTTGAAAAGTATATCACATTATATGTATTTGAGTATTTTATTTTATATTTATTTGGACAATCGAGTATATAAAGATTTCGAATGTATGCGTAATTAATGTGTATTCGAAGTCTCAAATATACTAGATAGATATAGAATCACACTCTAGTCGCTCGGAGATGATTCTGATGATGGCGCACCATCTTCAGTGTTTATGTTCGAGTTTCGAAAGTGGATATCTGTATATTTCCAATTGACTGGTGTGAAAACCAAAACCTTAGTTAGAATTTATTGTTCATGATTTGGCACTAAAAATTTGATTTTTGAGTATATATAGAAAAGTTATATGATTGAAAACATAATCAACTAATTGATTGAAGGTTGTGATGTGTGATTATTAGTTCAACTAATTTAAAAATATTGGAATGATCAAAGCAATATGTGATTGGAAGGTAAAATTTAGCCAAATTGAAACAAATATTGAGCTAAACTAAAAATTTGTTCGAATTGCATACATGTACATGTATATGATGAATAGGTCAAAGCATGGAAGCTAAGAAGAGGAATAAAATTGTATGCCCAACAAATAGGTACATATTTAATGTATTTCTTAGGGTTTGATGATTTTATGAGCTAATTGGCAAGCTACTTGGCTTTTTCTTTTCTTTTGGATTGATGAGGGCCCTGTGAGGCAAGTTGCAGTTTTACTGAACAGCCCGTACAAAGGAGGTTATGGCAAAAAAAATCGAAAATTTAAGGTGTTAGCCAAATTTTTGGAAAATTAGAAAGTTCTTAGAAACTGAAAAGTTAAAGAATGAAAATTGAGTTGGTTAGTTAAACAACTTTCAGCTCCGTTCCTTTTCGAGGACGAAAAGATTTTAAGTGGGGGAGATTATAACAACCCGTAATTTCAGAACCAATTTAAATTTTTTATTTTAGCTATTCAAATGGATTTTGAATATTTAAAATGATTTATTTTAAATAATAACGGCTAAAAATTTATTTAAATCGAAGTTAGAACGTATGAATTTATTTTAATTATAAAACGAGCCTGAAATGACGCGATAGTTTAAAAATTCGATTTCTAATTTCAATTGAGTATACTAAATTCATTTTTAATCAGAATTGCACGAAACTAGAAACGTTAGAATCTGTTTAACTATATCTTTCTAACGAATGTAAGAAACTAAGATTTCACTTTATAAATAATAATTTATGTTTAGTTTAAAATACAAAATACTCGCTATGGAATTTATATATATTTTAATATAATATAAAGCCCTTAAAAATAGCCATTTTGCAAACGACCTTCGTTTTTGACAAAACCACTTTTGTTGGATTCGGAATGTCAAATTATTGCTAGATTCCAATTTTCATAATTTTTGGAATTAATATGAGAGCGTCATGTTATTGATTAAGAGTTTTAACACATTATGAAGTCACCAAAATATCACAATCACATGATAGCTCACCGCCATTAAAATACTATAATATAATGAAATCATAAACAAGAATCACATTTACAAATCACATCAAAGTATGATAAAAGATCATATGGATCCATATCCATATTGGCGAGACTCAGTAACGCCGCATGTGCAATGGAAATATCATATACCAGTACTAAAAAAAATTGACACCTATAATGGAAGATACTCAGATCTTCATAAGTTAGACTCTCAGGTCTAATATAGTATAGTCACTCAGGACTACCTCGACAGCCGTTCAGGACTATCTAGTACTGGTAAGGAGACAGTCGCTCAGGACTTCTCAGTATAGAAAATGGTTTATACGTTATCAACTCACAATTAGTAACTCGAACAGTGGCAACAGTGCGTCCCATTACACATGTTCTCATTGCTTGGTTTACTAACCGCTCGTCGACTCTGCACTAGAAAACTCAAAAATCTTCAATCACAAAAATCTCACGAATCACAACATCAACTCAATAGCTTCAATCATATGGAATATGAAACGAACCAATCTCGTATACCACCGTGTCCCATACCATGGGGTTTACGACATTGTTTAATATCCGTAACATCATCTCAAAAGGTGCAGACAAGTGCAGTTTATAGCTAGAATAATACTTAGTTCTGATAAAACAAGTTTTAAAATGATTTCCCCCAAAATTGATAGCTTTGTTTATGAAAACAATATATTTACGAAAATAACTTTGTACTATTGTTTTGAGGCCATTTAACTTTAAAAACTAAGATAATAAAACTCATTTAGCATAAAAAATATTGTGAAATTGAAATTTATGTATATATACATGCTTCCTCAATTTATTTAAAATTAAACAATTGATCGGTCATCAAAACAATAATTTATACTAGTATATCATTTGAAAGAAAAATCAGTTATGTCTCCTCTGCATACAAACAACCAACCAACACAACATCATTAATAAACCCAACTCATAATCAATAACATGACAAACCATTCAAATATGCTATCAATTCAATCACCCAAACAATCAAATCTAATACGGACAATGATATGAAAATACATGTAACTATTATGGAATAAAACACTGATGTGAGTGAGGGGAAAAATCAGCGAATTAGACAAATAAAATCCAATGATACCTTTGCTGTGAATGCAAGAACTTTTATAATTGTCCCAGTAACAATCGCCCTCAAATTACTTCTTAGAATCACAGCTCCCGCACCAATCTGATAATCAGTACCATCCTCATCGCGCCTATCACCATCCTCATCGCATCAAGATGCTTTATCGACATCCAATCATCGCTTCTCTAACCTTTGTTCATCTCTTTCGCGTGCACTCCAGATCTAGCTCAATTTACCTTTTATTTCTAATCGCCTGAACTGAAATCGACAACAGACTGAGAGTTGTTTCACTCTACCTCACCTCGCACGCGCCTCAGGCAGTGCTTCTCCCCCATTCGCCGATAGCTCGCAGGCCTTAGATATCCGATTGAAATCCTTTGTTTTTTCCAATAGGGGTCGAGATGAAAAAGGGGTAATGGGTTTTCCCATTACGCGTGTGATTTTCTTGATAGCTCCAGCGGCTATCGGTAAAGAATAAAAGGGAGTATTTCTCTAGATTCTGGGCTTTAAGATTTTGGGGCTCCAACTGACCCATATTCAATGTTTATTATTATTAGTTTTTCTCATATTCTATTATAATTAGGTTTTAAATTTAATCGCAAATTGATTTCAATCTTAGTGCAAAACTATTCACAACTCATTTTGTAGTTTACAACTAAGCAATTAATTTTTTTATTGTATTCAACCCTTGTTTGAATATGTTTGTTAATTCATCGTTTAGTAAATATCTATTATATTATTGTTTTATTTATACAAAATTATTTAACTATCCTGGAACTACTTTATATCTAATACAATCTAATTCACGTCACATTCTATAATTTGATTGTTGATAGCAGACAACTTAATTTAACTCAATGTTTGACAATTTATCTAAATTCCAATACTCAATATAAAATAATTATATTGCCATCTATTCCTCTTATATATATATATAATTTGCTTAATATCACAATCATATCTAGTTTAACATGTTTGTTAAATTGGCCATCATACTTAAAATCTAACACTTTTATTTTAACTAAACACACATTATATTTTAATCCAAAAAGGGTTGTTATAGATATGGATGACCATCCTAATATGATGTGTGTTGATATGATTTTGTTTTGGCCAGTTGTGGAAATGTAGTGTTAATAAGGTGTAATACCTTAGTTATCAATGGGTTGATTAGGTACTAATTGTTTTTTAGAGTAGATTTGGGTACTAAGTGTTAATGATCTTAACACTTATGCTGAAGATGCCACTAAGTGGTAACTGGATGTTAATAGTTGTTAATAACTATTATTAAATGTTAATGATGTGTAAAATCCATATAAACTGAATTATATGGTAATTGGTTGAATCTCATTCCAATTTGGAATTAATTTTAATATTTTATTAATAAAATATTCAGGGAAAAATCAAAGTTTGAATTTTAAATTCAAAATAACTTGGAAGGGTAGTATAAATCATTATGAATAGTTTTCGTAAAAGAAAGAATTTGATTTGAATAAATTTTAACTTAATAAAGACATGTTCTCAAATTTAAATTTGAAATGAACAGTAATATGAAAAAGTGAAGTTCGGTTAGGGTATCTAGGAAAAGTTTTAAAGAGAATTTTCTTTACAAAAATGCCTTATTTATTTCTACAACGGATGTCAGAAAATTTGGACTTCAAATAATATGTTTTGAAAAATAATATTTTTTAATGATTTAAATAATATTAAATTGATTAAATAATGAAATATTTGATTTTGAAAAGAAATAATTGAATATAGTTTCCAAAAAAATTATGTATGTTTTATATAATTAATAGATTATTTTGGAAAGATTTCGATTCAATTTTAGTTATAAATTGAATCTGGTCTGAATAGGACTTGTCGCGCAGCAGTATTTCTCGAACTTCGACCATTAACTTTAAATTCACTTTTTGGGAGATCTAACCATCAGATTTTCCCAAAACGAAAAACATTTGATTCAAAATGAAAAGAGTTTTCAAATGAAAATGAATGCGTAAGATTCAATAGATAGATTTCAAGATAAATCCAAATTGGATTTTCCAAAAAATCCCGATTTGGCAGTTTAGGGGTCAAAACTGGATTTGACCTATAAGGGTCAAATAAAAATTATTAAAAATTGGGAAAAATCATGATAAATAATAATTAATGATTTAAGCAGGAATTGTGAAGTTTTGAACTATAATTTGAATTTTTGGACTTTTGACTTGATTTACTTAATATAGTAAATCAATATTCTGAAATTTAGTTTAAAGGTAAAATAAAAGTTTTCAAACTAGCCTTTTTTTGAATGTTAAGCGCAATTTAATTATCAACAAGACATTCGAGATACAGACTCGAGAATAAACAAACATTAAGTAACCATAGTATACTCTCCTAATAACCATAGTAACATTCCATTACTCACTAAACTAAAAATTACAAGATGCCGAAAGAAACTGCAGTCAGCTTTAGCTTCAAGATTTACTTATATCCCACTATCATCCTGGTCATTGTAACAATATTAAACCATCACTAATATATCGTCACACGGCTTTATCATTATAAAAGATCAAGTAAAAGCTATACCAAGAAACAGGAACATTATTTGGTAATCCATTTCAACTAAAGCAACATGAAAACCATCAAAGAAATTGTCCACCCATCAACACAAGGACCTCAAATAGAAAACTAATAACACTATGCACGAACTCCAAACAAAACATGCAAAAGCCATAACATAGTAGCATATATAGCTCTTGGCAAAAATAACCATTCTAAGAACTTCAAGTGAGAGATGGATCATACATTGGATTACTTCTAGTATGTCTTCTAGAGGATTTCAAATTAGCACTTAAAGGCATCACATCCTCTGGTCCATAATCAAAACCTTCATTTAGATCATCCCAGAATCTACCTTTCAGCTTTATGTTCTTAGATCTAGATGAAGGAATTGAACTCTTAGAGATAATGGATGAAAGAAATGTCGTAGTATTAATCTTTTGAAAAGTCAGCCCTAATCCTTCAACTGGTGGTATAATGATACGAGATAGAGGCTTCAAATTAGCATAAGGTGACTTTTCCTTTGATGGTGATGTCACTGCAGATCCAGCTAAGGGTGAAGAATTACATACAGAGGAACTGGCTGTAGCAGAAGCAGAAAATCTGAAAGTTGAGGAGCAAGACATGGTAGAACATGAACCTATACTCAAAGGGTTATTAAAAACACTAGTAGAAGCTGACATTGCATTATTTGAACTAGAAGAACCAAAAGAAGAATTCATGACTGGATCAATATTCTTTGTACTCTTATGTAACAAATCCGAGTAATCATTTTGTATCTTCAAAAAGATTCCCAACTAAAGAATCATCTTACTGATCACTAAAAATTGTATCGTTTGTATCAATATTTACATCATTGTTTGCTTTCCCTATATCATTCCTTTCCTCATTGTTAGCATCCTAGTGTACATTATCCTCTTGAATTAACCATCAGAAGTTAACGAGGCAAAAGGATTAACACATTCATTTTCCGCTTTAGCACTATTACCATCATTCTCCTGACCTATACTACTATCCTTCTTCCTCCAATGTTGCCTTTTCTTAGTATATACAATGTTCCAATTACTCATATTATTATTCACATGAACATTCTGTTTTGGATAATCAGTATGGACATATTCACTACCATGATGATCCTCTTTATTATGCTCAAATTTAGTAGTATTAACCTTTTTACATAAATCATAGTTAGAAGAATCGTGACCAAAATCTTTACACACTATGAACAAATCAATGGATTCCAATCATATGATAGCTTGACAGAAGGACACACCTAGCTCTGCAATTTCTATTGACATAGGTAAATCAAAATCAGGTGATACTTTAACCAACACTTTAATATACCTAAAGCGATTCATTATTTCAATGCTACTATCAAAGCAAATTAATCTATCTATATGACACAATAACCAATTAATTCCAATTAGAGTCCAAAGAATGAGTGGAATACGATAGAAATGGATCTATATTGGTATCTTCTTGATTTGTGATTGTGCATTCCCACCCCAGTAATAATAAACATCCTGCCTCTTATGAAGATAGGATCAAATCGAAGACTTCTTTCTTTATGTAATTCGTTTGAAAATTTAAATTAAAATTGCTTGCCATCAAACTTAGTATCTACTACACCTTGCAGTTTCCAATGTCAACTTAAGTAACTAACCATAGCAAGGTAGTTTAAGGTTGCATCTAAGAAAAACCCAACCAAATAATCGCTTCAAAAATCTATACCTGCTTTTTAACTAGATTTGGAACTGGGTTATGCTTCCCATCCCTAGGGATATCAAAGTGAAGAAGCTTGAAAGTTCCAGTGTTCCTAGGGAGAGATCTAAAAAGTGAGGCGAAATCACATTTGGTAAAAGATGGAAACGACGAATTCGTGGACACTTACCAAACTAGCCTTTCCAAAAAAAGTTTTCGAACTTAAGTTTGTTTGTTTTGAATGGAAATAATCTTCAAATATTTCTCCGTAGTTATACGGATACTTTTTGAGGAATTTGGAAGATATAGATATCATTATTCCCTATACACTATTTGTTTATTTTAGAATTTGATGTCGAATATAAGTTGATGTGATTTCCATGTAAGGCCATATATTTGATATCAATTTGGATTTTGTTATGAATGATGTCTTAAATAACATCTATTCTTTATCCCAACTAAAGACAAATTTGTTTCCAAAGTTAAGTAATCATTGAATAATGAATGGAGAATAAAACTATGTTAGAGTTTTAAAAATCAATCAATAAAGATTTGAACGAATGAAATGGAGATTAAAACAATTTTAGTGTTTGAATAAAACTTTCAATAAAGATTTGATTCAATGAAATGTATATCAAAACTAAGTTAGAGTTTTAATGAATCTTTAATTAGATTTAGAATGAAAGAAGGTAAGTACACTTACCAAAATACGAGGGGTACTAGATATGGAGTACTACCAGTTTTGCTCCATGGGAAGAATAGGATGGAAATGGGATTTTAATTTTTGTAATAACCTTTGGGTTAAGGGTTAAATTGAAATTAAATAATATTCCGAATTATAATGAGACTTATGATATGTTTTTATATCACTTGATTTTAAAGTCGCGATAGTATTAGGAAAGACCAATTTTCAACTCATTCCGAATTACTATACGAGCAATGAAGATACTAAAGACAGTGGTTGAAGATCAGAGACTTCACATCGTTTGGATTATTGTCGATGTCTCGATTGGGAGGTACACCCAAGACGAGGTTATAAGTGGCGTTCGTACAAACGTACTAGGATATTGATCGAATATGCAAGGGCATCTCTCCTTAATTGGACGGGGAACAAGGTGCCTTCGGTTTCGTTCAAACCTAGAATGTACTTGTAAATGGATGTATGTCTGACATTATAAGTTACGACATAATAAATTGATGTTATATCAGTATGTGGTGGAGGATTTATTCTCTCAGCTTAACACCCTCCTCTGAGACTTATGTACTCAGAGGGTTATATATTAATAGACACCGATTATATGTTGTGAATTGACATTGTGGCATGCTAAGTTGTTGATAGATCCAAGCTTTTGTTGAAAGGCATAGCCTTGTGGATGATGGTCAAAGCATAGCTGAAATAGCGTAGCTTTGTGTTGAAACGTGACTTCGACAAGCCTCATAACCCGTAAATGGCCGAAAACAGGATGATGGACAGTAGAGTAAGGACTAACGTTTCCTTTTAGGTGAAAAGTGATGCCATAATATGGAGCCCACACAATTAAATTATGTGAGTGATGGATCAAGGAGCCTCATATGATGGTCAAACAACGACCCGGATGATGGTCACATATGATCGGAGAACATTATGTTCAGGTAAGATTCCAACCAGCCGCATTCAGTGCTGGTCAGCTCTACCGATCTATGTCACATGCATGTGAGTTCTGGGACATCTGTTAAAGTGTTTTGAATGGATAAGGAAGATCCTTTTCCTTTTTCATTGATGGAAATCCAACTTCCAATACGAGCCTTGTGTTTTCAGTTGTAAACCTGTATGGCGACATAATAGGATGGGGTATTATGCCATCTAAGTTTGATACATTTATTTATGAAATTGATTTTCACACTATGCACAAGTGATAATAAAAGAGAAATTTCGCGTATCATGCAAGTTTAACTATTATAAAGTAAAACTCTATACTTTGGTTTGCATTGCATTGTGTGATGGGACTTAAGTCTTATAATAGCTTCATTTTTCATAAAACATTACGAATTTTTGACTGGTATTCATCTAGAGAAAACCCGTTCTGTGTTATACAACGTGGTCCCCTGATTTACCCAACTTTAAAATAAAGTAAATAACTGTTTTTGGTTCTCACACCAGTCCCATAACTAACTCGGAGTTTAGTGTTTCCCAGCTAAACTCTGGGTGCCCATATTTTCTACATGAGTACCTAGTAGTTTTGGTTTTGCAGATATTTTATAGAGATGGATTCCGGATTGAAGCTAGAGCTGTGTCCATAGCAATAGATAGTCTTCCTTTGATTTAGTTATCTTTCCGCTATATATAGTATTGTCTTTGATATTTTTGATATTTGCGATGTACTCTGATGTAAAATTGTTGTATTAACAATAAAATGTTATTTTGTGTTTTGTTCTGATGTGTTGTATCCCATAACGGTTCGAGGATTTTTGCCTTTTGGATCAGACTTGTGTCTCTTATAGTCGATTCGAAAGGTAGGAATTTTCATGCCATCACAAAGAATGTAACTACTAGCAAATTTGAAAGATTTTAAATTGAATATATTCGAATTTAAGTTAGATTTAAAATAATGAATCAGTTATGTTGAATATTATATTTGACCAAATTTATAGAAAATTTATTTTTTTTGAAAAATTGATTTTTGGTCAAAATTTGTATTTAAGTTGAAAATTTAAATATTTGAACAATTCAAAAAAGTCTATGATTCTAGATAAAATTCTAAGATGGTTAAATTTTTTGTTTCCTTCAAATCGCGGTTTATTTTCTTTGAATTTGCAATTTACATTAGCGAAAACAAGCAAATAGAAGGTGTTTGGCGCATTATTTGTATTACGTCTCTTTGTCCTTTTCTAGATTACTCTCTAGCGTAATGGGAAAGTTTTGAACACTGCCACGTCATGCCTCGTCTTATACTTTATGTTTGAATTTCGAAAGTTTTCTAGAGAAATAAATGCACATATTTATTTTTCAGATTTCTCATTTTCTTCCACCAAAATTTTTGTCTACCATTCCTTCTTTTTCCTTTGTAACAATCTCTTCTCTATAAAATTTAAAACTTCCTTTATTCCATAGATTTAAATTTCTAGGTAAATTATATTTTTTATTTTTTATTTCTATTCTTTCTTTCTCTCCTTTTCTTTTTCCTACCTAAATGTCCAAACCGTTGTCGTCTTGTCCCCTCTATCTTGACCGCCGCCACCATGGGTCCCCCCGCTACCGGCACCACTAGCTCCAGCCATCTCAGAATGCCTCCTACCCATTTTCCCCAACCAAGTCCAATACCTAAAGAGAACCCTAAATTTGTGAAGAAAATCCTAACCCTAGTTCAACAAAATCCTAACCTAGCCGACCATACCCACCACTTTTGATCAGACAAACCTGACCATCACCACCTAACCTACTCCCAAACCTCTATCCAAACCCCTGATAACCTAATCAGAGCCAAAACTTCACAAAACCCAAATCCCAATTCCCTTTCATCTTTCCATTTTCGGAGTTTTTCCATATTTTTGCCATTTCTTGTTGTGGACATAATTTCCCTGTAGAAATACCAAATTGACTTTTTTTTATATTCGAGTTAGCTACATTTTTAATATTTACCACATTTTCAAATTCCATATTTTACTGTGTCAAAAACGCAAACCTTTCACACCATTTTTTACGCCCACATTTTTTTTATTCAAAAATGTCCATCACTATTTCATTCATATTTTCTTCAAAAATAATCGGAATTGAGTTTTACTTTTTCTTAAATGATAGAAAAAAGACTTTACAAGAACTTTAATGTTGATCATTTTTTCAACTTCGATGATTAGCATATTCAAAATCTATTTCATAATAACCAAATTTTTTGTTTTTGGATATTCCATGAAATCTAAATCCATCTGTAACGACCCAGATATTTTAGTCATTTAAATTTGAATATTTAAATCTGTTTTAAATATTGTATTAAAAATATTAATGAATTTATATATATAATTTATAAAATGAAGCTTAAATGTATAAATTTATATTTAATTTAAAACAAACTCATAGCGGCGTGGTAATTTGTAATATTGAAATTTGAACTTCAATTGAATATATAGAATCCGATGTAACAACCCGTAAAATGCGAGCCAGTTTGAAAATTTTATTTTGGCAATTTTAGCGAATTTTGAATATTTAAAATAGATTATTTTAAATAATATCGACGAAAAATTTATTTTGAATAGAATTAGAACGTATATATTATATACGCCGTCGTTAGAATATAAATATTTATATATAATTATAAATAGAATTGAAAATGGCGCGGTAGTTCGATAATTCGATTTCAAACTTCAATTGAATGTACCGGGTGCAAAACAATCCGGATTTTTGAGAAACCAAAAACATTAGGATCTATTCGTGAATATCTTTCCAACGGATCCGAAAAATCAAAAGTTCGTAGCGGGAATCAAAAGATATGTCCAGTTGAAAATTCTGAATAGTCGCTATGGAATTCAGGCCCTTAAAAATGGACATTTTGCAAACGACCTTGGATTTCGATGAAACCAGTTTTGTTGGGTCCGGGATGTAAAGTTATTGCTAGGTTTCAAATTTCATAATTTTTCGAATCAATATGTGAGCGTGGCAAAGGAAAACGCGTTTGACCAGTTTCAGTTAAATTTAATCGACTGGAAAATGGTCATTTTTCAAACGGTCTCAGAATTCGACGAAATTAGTTTTGTTAGGACCGTATCGTCAATACGGAGCTAGAAAATATTTTTCGGGAATTTTTCTAGTTGGTATGTGACCCCGGTAAATTGAAATGCGCGTTCAAATTCAATATACAGTGATTTATATTTTAATTTGAACGGAAACTGATTGTAACGGCCACATTGGCTTGCGTGGCATATCCCATTGTGTTCGGAATAGGGGTATTTAGCTAGGGGCGACAGTCGTTGGGTTTGAATCTGAGTTCGAAACAAAAGGTCAACTTTTATGGAAACGAAATAATAATATTAAATTATTATATATATTTATTTAAACCCCCTCTCCCCTTTTCTACTCTTCTGGTCAACGTTAAAAATCGATTTATAAAAAAAAAAAAAAAGAAGAAGAAGGAAAAGCGATCGATAGCCAGCCGCCACCGCCCCGTTCTGGTCCACCGCGCCCATCGCCATGCTCAGGCCAACCGCCCCTCCGCACCCCCTCTTGCCTTCGACCCTCTCCTCCTTCTCCTCCCTGATTCGAACTCACGAAGAACCCCACGTCCATGCCCAAATCGAGAACCGAGAAGAAACCCCCCCTTCCAGGCGCCACCACTGCGCCGACAACCACCTGCCAGCTTCCCCGTCCTCCTCTGCGCCACTGCGAAGAAACCCTCCCTTCCAGTAGTTAACAGCAGCGATTTTTACAGAAAGGTGAGCTTTTCTGTTCCTTATTTATTTACTTTATTTTATTTAAGGTAAATAGGTTTTTCATTAAAATGAAATGATAAAAAAAAATATGATTTTTCTATTAGATTTTTTTTTATGCGAAAGGATTTGATTTTTTTTCTCATAAGATAATATTTTTAGAAAACTAAAAGTATGATTTTTAGTTTATATATGTTAATGATAAAAGTCATACAACAAAAGAATTATTAATGGGTAAAGGTGTATGTTTTTTTAAGTTGATAAAAATTAGATTTCTATTATTGCTATGGCAAATAAAAATTAGATTTTTATTTATATGAATACCAAATAGGAAAAAAAATTGGATTTTTATTATAAATAGCAATGAAATAAAAATGTGATTGTTATAAGGATAACAGAGAAAATAAAATTATAATCTTTATTAGAAGTGGAGCGATAAAAAAAAAGTATGATTTGAAATTAGGAAAAAAATATAATCTTTTACAGTATATGAAGTGAAATAAAAATATGAACTTTATTTTTATCATGAAGTGGTATTGTAAAATTGTGACTTTTAACGTGAAACCGCGTGTAACAGATCTCTTTGGAAGCACGGTGAAGATTTCCTACCCATGAAGAATTGCGTCATTCAGTTTAGCGAAAGGGTGAGAACTCCTCACTCTAAATTTCTTATTCTAGTTAGACATATATATGTATATTTATACCAGGATGCAGACGGTGCTTAGTAGCACCAGACACCCGTCATCCACAGACCATGGATGGCTTGTTTGTTAAATTGTTTGGTTGTGTAGTTGGTTAGATTATTTGTTTTGAACTGAATTGTTTGGTGAAATGAAATTGATTTGATTGATGTGTGAATGGCGTGGACCTTCACTAGACCGGGGATAAGGCTAGGCCTCGTCCCGTTTCTAGTATCGTGCCGTTATGCCGGCGAAATTTTCTAAAATATGTTAGAAAAATAAAAATATCATTTTTATTGTGTAAATGAAATGAATAGAAATTCATGTGTTAAAATAAAATATATTATCATTAAAAATATAGTTTTAACGTGAAAGTGAATAAATAAATATTTATAAACAAATCGGCCGATTTGTTTATATACACTGATTTGACTGATATTGAATGGGTCGATAAATTTTACACATCGCCCAACTGCACAACTAAAAATCTGTGTTTGATTGTTTGAAACCCCACACGGGTGTTGGGATGAAATTTGAAGTTCACTCATCCTGATTGATTAAATATGTCGATCGATTGATTGACAGGCTGTTATAAGCGTAAGATATCTATATTTGATGCTTATACAGTGTAGTGCACATTGGTTGATGGTTGATTGTTTATTATTGCTATTATATACATGTGTTGTATGGAATCCATATAATTAACGTTATATGGTGATTGATTGGGCCTCATTCCAATCGGGAAAGTAATGAATATTATAAAAGAAAATTCATGTGTTGAATATGAAAATAGTGATGTGTTGACAGTACTCATGTGTTGAGATTAGTCGTGTGTTGAAATAAATATAGATTCATGTGTTGAATGGGATAAATATTCATTTGTTGGATAGAATAAAGAAGTTTTGAAAATATAAAGCCATGTTGATTAGATTGACGCCATTTTGACGTAAACGATATTTATATCAATTTTAAACGATTTCGAAATGAATTGAATTGAAAACGATTTCGAAATGAATTGAATTGAAAACGATTTCGAAATGAATTGAATTGAAAACGATTTCGAAATGAATTGAATTGAAAACGATTTCGAAATGAATTGAATTGAAAACGATTTCGAAATGAATTGAATTGAAAACGATTTCGAAATGAATTGAAAGCGAATTCAAATGAATTCAAATTGAATTGAATAGAAATGAATTTTAAAACGAATTTATAAAGAAGAATTCAATTTTGATTTGAATTGAAATGGAAGTTGAAATTGTTTTGAAACGAATGTAGAACTATTTATAAAATTCGTTTTAAAAGGAAATCGACGAAATATATATAATATATATATATTATATATATAATGGCCGGAATAGAACGCGCCGCACCACGGCAGTTCGTGAATTTCGACCATTTATTTTAAACGGACATTGCGGGAGATCCGACCGTCAGATTCACCTAAAACCGGAACCGTTGGGTTCGTATCGAAAAGAGATTTCCAATGAATATTAGAAATTTGAAATCTAACGGTTGGATTTGGAGTTATGTCCAAATCAAATTCGAAAAAGGTCGCTGTAAGTGCAGTTCGATGGCCGTTGTTGGAAATCGACTGTACGGGCCTTGGTAAAATTATTAAAAATATCTATAATTTGTGTAAAATCATAATATATGGATTGGAAAGAGTTGAGCTGGAAAATTCCACATTTGAAAAGATAAAAATAGATTTTTATCGAAATAAACTAGTTTTGAACTAGAATTAAAATCAATTTATTTTTGAAATAAATAAATTGAATTTGAAAGTGATTTTAAAAATAATCAATACTCCCAATACGTGGATTGGACTGGAGTTGAATCGAAATTATCTTCGGGATATTTCGATGTTGGATTTCGTGACTATACAAATATTGTTATGGGGATTTGAAAGATATATTTTATATCGTTATTTCCAATACGATATATGTTGGTTTCAGAATTTGATATTGAATGTAAGCCGATATATTTTCTATTCAGAGCCTTGTATTTAATATCAAATGTGATTTGGGTTTATCGTGAATCGTGTTTTAGAAGACATTGGTTCTTTAACCCAGTTAAAGGCAAGATATCGATTTTTGAGAAGATTAAAACTAAGTGGAGTTTTAATGAATCTTTAATTAGATTGAAAAATGAATTGATTATTTAAATTATCAAATCTGAAAGGTGATCGAGAATGGAGTACTACCAGTTTTGCTCCAAAGCGATAGTTAAATCTTTAATTAGATTTGAACGTGAAATGGTAATTAATTTTACCGATAACACAGTGGTGTTAGATGTGGAGTATTACCAGTTTTCTCCATGGGATATATAGGTTGGGATTGGGAAATAAAATAATAATTACTTCGGTGTGGTTCGCTAATCCCGACTAGTTTGGAAAACCATAATATGGTTTGAAATGATATCCAAAGGAAGATTAAAGAATAAATTTAGAAGAATTTATCTTGGATAAAATTAATGGGAACCTTTCCCTAAAAATGTGATTATGTGAATAAAAGAATATTCTGAATTGGAATGAGGCGTTTGACGTGTTTGTGTAACATTTGTTTATCATATACGTGGGTTATTCAGAAAGGCCGGGTTTACACCCATTCTGAATAACCGATTCGACGAGATGTCGAAGATGAAGACGGTGGTTGAAGACCGGAAGTCTTCACATCGTTTGGATAATTACTGACGATCTTGATTGGGCTGTACACCCAAGAGGATGGAAATAGTTGGCGGTCGTCCAGACGTACTTGGAGATGGATGGATATGCGAGGAAAGTGCCTCCGGTTTCGTTCAGACCTAGAACGGACTTGTAAATGGATGGTGTGTCTGACATTGTATTCCTTTATATTGTATTTGTTGATCTCTGCTAAATATATATTTGTTTGGCGGCGGAGAATTTATTCTCTTGCTTAACGCCCTTCTCTGAGACATATGAGCTCAGAGGTTATATATTGGCAGAAATCAGTGGTACGATATGGATTGATAGTGTGGCATACTGAGATGCAGTGATCCAGACTTTTGTTGAAAAGCAAAGTTTGGTGGTTGATGATCAAAGCGCAGCTGATATAGCATGGCTTTGTGTATAGCGTTGATCCGCGAGCCTCACAGCCCGGAATGGTGGTAAACTGATGGTTTGATCAGTATACATTTTTAGTGTAGTGGATTCGGTCGACCGATATTGAGCTTCGTGCTCGGAGGGATAGAGTAAGCGGTGTTTTCTCTTGCTGGGACGTAAGCCGCGGTGATACTTGAGTCCCAAAAGTGCGGATGTGCATAGCGGTGTTTTCTCTCACTGAGACGTAAGCCGCGGTGATTTGTACTACGCGATCGATCTTTCGAATCAGGAGCCACCATGATGGAAATCCAATTTCCGATACGTGTGATTCGGTTTTAGTTGTATTACTAGTATGGCGACATGATATAATGGTACCCATGCCGTCTATGATTGATATTTATGATTGGAATTGTTTTGACACTATACACATATTATAGTATCAAATGATTTGTTTTTAAACGTATCAAGCATGTTTGGCTGTTATAAGGTAAAACCCTATCCTACGGCTTGCGTTGCATTGTGTGATGGGACCTGGGTCTTATAACAGCTTCATTTTTCGAAAAAGCATTGCGGTGTTTATTCTATGCACTAGTATTCTTGGGAGGAAACCCGTTCCGTGTTATATGGCGTGGTCCCTTGAATTACTCTCTTTTAAAGTAAAGTTTTAAATAACTGTTTTAGTTCTCACACCAGTCACATGACTGACCTGGAGTTTATTGTTTCAACCTAAACTCTGGGTGCCCTTATTTTCCACTCGGGCAGCTAGTAGTTTTGGTTTTGCAGATTTATATTCACAGGATCCTGGTTTACAGCTGGAATGATATCCGGAAAGCTTTGTATCCGTATATCTCTTCTAGTTGTGTATTGTATTATTTTCCGCTGCGATGTATTTAAATGTAATTTAAATCTCTGATATTTCTGTGTAATATTCATTTATACTCTGTATATTCTTGTAATCTGATGCATTGTTGTAATAACAGTGAAATGTTCTTCTGTTTGTGTTCTGATTTGTCTTGTCCTCACAGTAATTCGTTCTTTCTCATCTCTTCGGAGACCGGGGAAGTTTCGGGTCGCTACATTTGGTATCAGAGCTTTGGTTTACAAAGCTCGAGAACAAGACACATTAGAACCATACGAAAGAATTCATCAGATATTGGATTAGCAATATCCAATTAGAATGACTCGTTAGAGATAGGATCAGTAGTATCCTAGAACGAGTGTGAAGAGTATATTTTTGAAAATGAAAACAAATCTTGTTTTGAAATTTAAATCAATTATTCGTATTTGGTTATTTATTTATATTGATGTGGACAATTCAGTATATAAAGAATTTGCATATACGCCTTGCAAACGTATATTCAAAGTTTTAATATATTGGATAGATATAGCACCACACCCTAGTCGCCCGGAGATGATATTGATGATAGCGATCGCATCATCAACATTTATGTTCGAGTTTCGAAGGTGTGATTTTCTATATATTTCCATTAGACTGGTGTGAGAACCAAAACTAATATAGCTAGAATTCATTGTTGTGAATTGGCATCAAAAACATGATTTTCTTTATATATATCAAAGTTATCAATTTGAAACTCTAATTCACTAATGGATTGATGTTTGTGTTGTTTGTTTAATTGTTTTATAATTTTGAACCATTATGCCTAATTTGAACAAATAATGAATTGTATTGAAATTTGGTCGCATTTGCTTACATATACTTGTACTTACATTGAACAGGTCATAGCAAGGAGGCTAGAGCAGAGAATAAAATTTGTTTGCCCGACAAATAGGTACATAATTTACTGTTTTGTTTGGGTGATGATGATTTTATGAGCCTATTGGCTAGCCGCTTGGCTTTTTCTTTTTCTTTTTGAGATCTGAAGGACCGGGGAAGCTATTTGAAATTCCCCGATGCTCCCGGTGCAGGGGAGGTTATGGCGAAATTTTTCAAAAAATTAGGGTGTTAGCCAAATTTTTGAAATTTTGAAAATTCTCAGAAACTAAAAAGTTGGAGAATGGAAGCCAGATCGAATGTAGAGTTGATTAATCAAACCACTTTCGACTTTGTTCCTTTTCGGGGACGAAAAGTTTTAAGTGGGGGAGATTGTAACAACCCGTAAAATGCGAGCCAGTTTGAAATTTTTATTTTGGCAATTTTAGCGAATTTTGAATATTTAAAATAGATTATTTTAAATAATATCGACGAAAAATTTATTTTGAATAGAATTAGAACGTATATATTATATACGCCGTCGTTAGAATATAAATATTTATATATAATAATAAATAGAATTGAAAATGGCGCGGTAGTTCGATAATTCGATTTCAAACTTCAATTGAATGTACCGGGTGCAAAACAATCCGGATTTTTGAGAAACCAAAAACATTAGGATCTATTCGTGAATATCTTTCCAACGGATCCGAAAAATCAAAAGTTCGTAGCGGGAATCAAAAGATATGTCCAGTTGAAAATTCTGAATAGTCGCTATGGAATTCAGGCCCTTAAAAATGGACATTTTGCAAACGACCTCGGATTTCGATGAAACCAGTTTTTTTGGGTCCGGGATGTAAAGTTATTGCTAGGTTTCAAATTTCATAATTTTTCGAATCAATATGTGAGCGTGGCAAAGGAAAACGCGTTTGACCAGTTTCAGTTAAATTTAATCGACTGGAAAATGGTCATTTTTCAAACGGTCTCAGAATTCGACGAAATTAGTTTTGTTAGGACCGTATCGTCAATACGGAGCTAGAAAATATTTTTCGGGAATTTTTCTAGTTGGTATGTGACCCCGGTAAATTGAAATGCGCGTTCAAATTCAATATACAGTGATTTATATTTTAATTTGAACGGAAACTGATTGTAACGGCCAAATTGGCTTGCGTGGCATATCCCATTGTGTTCGGAATGGGGGTATTTAGCTAGGGGCGACAGTCGTTGGGTTTGAATCTGAGTTCGAAACAAAAGGTCAACTTTTATGGAAACGAAATAATAATATTAAATTATTATATATATTTATTTAAACCCCCTCTCCCCTTTTCTACTCTTCTGGTCAACGTTAAAAATCGATTCATAAAAAAAAAAAAAAGAAGAAGAAGGAAAAGCGATCGATAGCCAGCCGCCACCGCCCCGTTCTGGTCCACCGCGCCCATCGCCATGCTCAGGCCAACCGCCCCTCCGCACCCCCTCTTGCCTTCGACCCTCTCCTCCTTCTCCTCCCTGATTCGAACTCACGAAGAACCCCACGTCCATGCCCAAATCGAGAACCAAGAAGAAACCCCCCCCTTCCAGGCGCCACCACTGCGCCGACAACCACCTGCGAGCTTCCCCGTCCTCCTCTGCGCCACTGCGAAGAAACCCTCCCTTCCAGTAGTTAACAGCAGCGATTTTTACAGAAAGGTGAGCTTTTCTGTTCCTTATTTATTTACTTTATTTTATTTAAGGTAAATAGGTTTTTCATTAAAATGAAATGATAAAAAAATATGATTTTTCTATTAGATTTTTTTTTATGCGAAAGGATTTGATTTTTTTTCTCATAAGATAATATTTTTAGAAAACTAAAAGTATGATTTTTAGTTTATATATGTTAATGATAAAAGTCATACAACGAAAGAATTATTAATGGGTAAAGGTATGTTTTTTTTTAGTTGATAAAAATTAGATTTCTATTATTGCTATGGCAAATAAAAATTAGATTTTTATTTATATGAATACCAAATAGAAAAAAAAAATTGGATTTTTATTATAAATAGCAATGAAATAAAAATGTGATTGTTATAAGGATAACAGAGAAAATAAAATTATAATCTTTATTAGAAGTGGAGCGATAAAAAAAAGTATGATTTGAAATTAGGAAAAAAATCTTTTACAGTATATGAAGTGAAATAAAAATATGAACTTTATTTTTATCATGAAGTGGTATTGTAAAAATGTGACTTTTAACGTGAAACCGCGTGTAACAGATCTCTTTGGAAGCACGGTGAAGATTTCCTACCCATGAAGAATTGCGTCATTCAGTTTAGCGAAAGGGTGAGAACTCCTCACTCTAAATTTCTTATTCTAGTTATACATATATATGTATATTTATACCAGGATGCAGACGGTGCTTAGTAGCACCCGACACCCGTCATCCACAGACCATGGATGACTTGTTTGTTAAATTGTTTGGTTGTGTAGTTGGTTAGATTATTTGTTTTGAACTGAATTGTTTGGTGAAATGAAATTGATTTGATTGATGTGTGAATGGCATGCCTTCACTAGACCGAGGATAAGGCTAGGCCTCGTCCCGTTTCTAGTATCGTGCCGTTATGCCGCCGAAATTTTCTAAAATATGTTAGAAAAATAAAAATATCATTTTTATTGTGTAAATGAAATGAATAGAAATTCATGTGTTAAAATAAAATATATTATCATTAAAAATATAGTTTTAACGTGAAAGTGAATAAATAAATATTTATAAACAAATCGGCCGATTTGTTTATATACACTGATTTGACTGATATTGAATGGGTCGATAAATTTTACACATCGCCCAACTGCACAACTAAAAATCTGTGTTTGATTGTTTGAAACCCCACACGGGTGTTGGGATGAAATTTGAAGTTCACTCATCCTGATTGATTAAATATGTCGATCGATTGATTGACAGGCTGTTATAAGCGTAAGATATCTATATTTGATGCTTATACAGTGTAGTGCACATTGGTTGATGGTTGATTGTTTATTATTGCTATTATATACATGTGTTGTATGGAATCCATATAATTAACATTATATGGTGATTGATTGGGCCTCATTCCAATCGGGAAAGTAATGAATATTATAAAAGAAAATTCATGTGTTGAATATGAAAATAGTGATGTGTTGACAGTACTCATGTGTTGAGATTAGTCGTGTGTTGAAATAAATATAGATTCATGTGTTGAATGGGATAAATATTCATTTGTTGGATAGAATAAAGAAGTTTTGAAAATATAAAGCCGTGTTGATTAGATTGACGCCATTTTGACGTAAACGATATTTATATCGATTTTAAACGATTTCGAAATGAATTGAATTGAAAACGATTTCGAAATGAATTGAATTGAAAACGATTTCGAAATAAATTGAATTGAAAACGATTTCGAAATGAATTGAATTGAAAACGATTTCGAAATGAATTGAATTGAAAACGATTTCGAAATGAATTGAAAACGATTTCGAAATGAATTGAATTGAAAACGATTTCGAAATGAATTGAATTGAAAACGATTTCGAAATGAATTGAATTGAAACCGATTTCGAAATGAATTGAATTGAAAACGATTTCGAAATGAATTGAATTGAAAACGATTTCGAAATGAATTGAATTGAAAACGATTTCGAAATAAATTGAATTGAAAGCGAATTCAAATGAATTCAAATTGAATTGAATAGAAATGAATTTTAAAACGAATTTATAAAGGAGAATTCAATTTTGATTTGAATTGAAATGGAAGTTGAAATTGTTTTGAAACGAATGTAGAACTATTTATGAAATTCGTTTTAAAAGGAAATCGACGAAATATATATAATATATATATTATATATATAATGGACGGAATAGAACGCGCCGTGCCGCGGCAGTTCGTGAATTTCGACCATTTATTTCAAACGGACATTGCGGGAGATCCGACCGTCGGATTCTCCTAAAACCGGAACCGTTGGGTTCGTATCGAAAAGAGCTTTCCAATGAATATTAGAAATTTGAAATCTAACGGTTGGATTTGGAGTTATGTCCAAATCAAATTCGAAAAAGGTCGCTGTAAGTGCAGTTCGATGACCGTTGTTGGAAATCGATTGTACGGGCCTTGGTAAAATTATTAAAAATATCTATAATTTGTGTAAAATCATAATATATGGATTGGAAAGAGTTGAGCTGGAAAATTCCACATTTGAAAAGATAAAAATAGATTTTTATCGAAATAAACTAGTTTTGAACTAGAATTAAAATCAATTTATTTTTGAAATAAATAAATTGAATTTAAAAGTGATTTTAAAAATAATCAATACTCCCAATACGTGGATTGGACTGGAGTTGAATCGAAATTATCTTCGGGATATTTCGATGTTGGATTTCGTGACTATACAAATATTGTTATGGGGATTTGAAAGATATATTTTATATCGTTATTTCCAATACGATATATGTTGGTTTCAGAATTTGATATTGAATGTAAGCCGATATATTTTCTATTCAGAGCCTTGTATTTAATATCAAATGTGATTTGGGTTTATCGTGAATCGTGTTTTAGAAGACATTGGTTCTTTAACCCAGTTAAAGGCAAGATATCGATTTTTGAGAAGATTAAAACTAAGTGGAGTTTTAATGAATCTTTAATTAGATTGAAAAATGAATTGATTATTTAAATTATCAAATCTGAAAGGTGGTCGAGAATGGAGTACCACCAGTTTTGCTCCAAAGCGATAGTTAAATCTTTAATTAGATTTGAACGTGAAATGGTAATTAATTTTACCGATAACACAGTGGTGTTAGATGTGGAGTATTACCAGTTTTCTCCATGGGATATATAGGTTGGGATTGGGAAATAAAATAATAATTACTTCGGTGTGGTTCGCTAATCCCGACTAGTTTGGAAAACCATAATATGGTTTGAAATGATATCCAAAGGAAGATTAAAGAATAAATTTAGAAGAATTTATCTTGGATAAAATTAATGGGAACCTTTCCCTAAAAATGTGATTTTGTGAATAAAAGAATATTCTGAATTGGAATGAGGCGTTTGACGTGTTTGTGTAACATTTGTTTATCATATACGTGGGTTATTCAGAAAGGCCGGGTTTACACCCATTCTGAATAACCGATTCGACGAGATGTCGAAGATGAAGACGGTGGTTGAAGACCGGAAGTCTTCACATCGTTTGGATAATTACTGACGATCCTGATTGGGCTGTACACCCAAGAGGATGGAAATAGTTGGCGGTCGTCCAGACGTACTTGGAGATGGATGGATATGCGAGGAAAGTGCCTCCGGTTTCGTTCAGAACTAGAACGGGCTTGTAAATGGATGGTGTGTCTGACATTGTATTCCTTTATATTGTATTTGTTGATCTCTGCTAAATATATATCTGTTTGGCGGCGGAGAATTTATTCTCTTGCTTAACGCCCTTCTCTGAGACATATGAGCTCAGAGGTTATATATTGGCAGAAATCAGTGGTACGATATGGATTGATAGTGTGGCATACTGAGATGCAGTGATCCAGACTTTTGTTGAAAAGCAAAGTTTGGTGGTCGATGATCAAAGCGTAGCTGATATAGCATGGCTTTGTGTATAGCGTTGATCCGCGAGCCTCACAGCCCGGAATGGTGGTAAACTGATGGTTTGATCAGTATACATTTTTAGTGTAGTGGATTCGGTCGACCGATATTGAGCTTCGTGCTCGGAGGGATAGAGTAAGCGGTGTTTTCTCTTGCTGGGACTTAAGCCGCGGTGATACTTGAGTCCCAAAAGTGCCGATGTGCATAGTGGTGTTTTCTCTCGCTGAGACGTAAGCCGCGGTGATTTGTACTACGCGATCGATCTTTCGAATCAGGAGCCACCATGATGGAAATCCAATTTCCGATACGTGTGATTCGGTTTTAGTTGTATTACTAGTATGGCGACATGATATAATGGTACCCATGCCGTCTATGATTGATATTTATGATTGGAATTGTTTTGACACTATACACATATTATAGTATCAAATGATTTGTTTTTAAACGTATCAAGCATGTTTGGCTGTTATACGGTAAAACCCTATCCTCCGGCTTGCGTTGCATTGTGTGATGGGACCTGGGTCTTATAACAGCTTCATTTTTCGAAAAAGCATTGCGGTGTTTATTCTATGCACTAGTATTCTTGGGAGGAAACCCGTTTCGTGTTATACGGCGTGGTCCCTTGAATTACTCTCTTTTAAAGTAAAGTTTTAAATAACTGTTTTAGTTCTCACACCAGTCACATGACTGACCTGGAGTTTATTGTTTCAACCTAAACTCTGGGTGCACTTATTTTCCACACGGGCAGCTAGTAGTTTTGGTTTTGCAGATTTATATTCACAGGATCCTGGTTTACAGCTGGAATGATATCCGGAAAGCTTTGTATCCGTATATCTCTTCTAGTTGTGTATTGTATTATTTTCCGCTGCGATGTATTTAAATGTAATTTAAATCTCTGATATTTCTGTGTAATATTCATTTATACTCTGTATATTCTTGTAATCTGATGCATTGTTGTAATAACAGTGAAATGTTCTTCTGTTTGTGTTCTGATTTGTCTTGTCCTCACAGTAATTCGTTCTTTCTCATCTCTTCGGAGACCGGGGAAGTTTCGGGTCGCTACATCCGATTTCCATGAAACAAGAAATGTTAGGATCTATTTGATAATAACTTTCTAATAAAAGAAAAAAATCAATATTTTATATTATAAACTGTGAGTTATGTCCAAATTAAATTTCCAAATAGTCGATATGAGAATTGTTTATAAGCTATAACATTTTATTTAATAAATTAAAATGGATTTCTATGTAATTTGAATATCGTTGAGCTCGAAATTGTTAATATTGAGTTTAAAATCCATATTGGTTGTATTTGAAGCTATATTTTATTATATTTAGATATATACGATAATAATTTATTATTTTAAAATATAATTTGTTTTGGAATTTAATTATATTTTATCGATATTATATATGCCTTAGAGATAGCTATTTTTCAAACGACCTCCGTTTTGAACAAAACAAATTGTATTGGAATATGTATGGCGAATTTTTGTTAGATTTCAAGTTTAAAGCCAATAAGAGTTATTTGCGATCATGCGAAATTCAAATGTGAACCTATAAATAAATTGAAATTAAAATCACACCATTTTTGCAAATAGAGTCAGATTTCAACGAAATTAGTTTCATTGGGACCAGAACGTCAAGACGTAGTGATGCGTCCATTTTTGTTGCATTTAGGGTTAATGTAGTGTGGTATGAAAATAATGGGTAGTGGCAATCTACTGTAGAATAAAATGGACGGTATAAAAATAATATAATATACCAAAAGCTTCTACCTAGCAATAAAACTTAATATAATAAAAGTACCAACATACATGCTTAGCTCTTAAGCAAAAATTCAAATTCACGCACATGAAAATTTTCAAAATATGGCACCCTACCATGTACCTACTAAAACCGTGCACCATATTTATTCCTTAAGTTTTTCCTACCCTAAAAATAGAAACCCACGCACAGTCCTACTTCTAAAAACCATACATGTAGAAACCCATGTGAAATTTTTCTTCGATCGGTCCATACATGCATCAACTACCCTATATATATATTTTTCCAGCTACGCGCATGCTCTGTTCGAACACACAACTATCCTAAAAGCTATCCATGTGTTGCCTTGTAACCAACTTTACTTGCTGGCCAAACTTTTCCCCACCTATTTATATGTGTAGCCTCACTCTAATTCTTTCCCTCTGTAAACAGCTAAAACTGATACCCATTCAAAATGATAAAAAAACCCGAACCCAATGTTTATATTAAGAAATATAAACGAAACCTCATGTTAGTAGATGGTGGCATTTAAAGGTACTATGTGAAGAGCTAGGGAGTTTCATGGCGCGGACATTTTTTTGGAGAGGCTCACGTGTACAGGGAGAAGAAAGAACAACGATGTGGGGATGGCGAAGGTTATGGGGAAGAGGACGCGGGTTGTATGGAGTGAAGTTCTGGAACAATTGTTTTAACATAGGAAAGAAAGAGGTATGGGATAGTGGGCTGTTATTTTTTTCGAGTGGGCTTTCAGGCTTAAAAAGAAGAAAAAGAAAAACGTTGCAAATGGAAGAGAACAGTATAGGGAAGAAGGAAAGAATATGGGGTAGTGAGATAGTTCGTGCACAGTTGAAGGCATACATGAAACAACATAAAGAAAGGAAATAGGTTGGGCTAGTTTTTATTTATAGAAAGTAATTATTGTGCTGTTTTAATTTTAATTCAAAGAAGTTAGTTAACCCATGATTAGAATTAATAAAATTTAATTATCATAATTATTAATTATAAATTTACTAATATCTTAAAAAATAATGTAATGGAGACTTTTAATTGAACTTCTAATGGCAAGTTGGATACTTCACAACATCGTAATAAGAATTTTCCAGTCACTAATGACACAGGTAGGCCACCCGATCAGAGGCCAGGTAAGGAACCGATGCGGGGAAGTCTGAGCGATCGGGATCTTCGCGAGAGGTTTGTTCTTTCTCAACGGATCTACGGTTTCAAGAGATTCGGTTGGGGGGGATGAGCACGGGGGAGACGGGGTATCATGTGATGCCCAAAATACTGACTGAGAATGTAGTTTGTCAACCTAGATCTACAGTTGCGAGGGGAGTGGCTACTCGATCCAAAACCGATGATCACATGAAACATCATGCTTCTAGGAAGTTCGTGAATTTGTATGAGAAGATCTGGAGATATATTCATAAAGACATGGTTGTAGGCAATTCCAAATCCTGGATCCAAGTTGCGTCCGGAGGGATAGGATAAAATCAAGATGCATGGGTTGATATGAACTATATAGAACCTTCGGTGATAAATAACAAAAAGAAAGCACGTGCGTCTGAGATAGCGACCATGAGATCAGCAGACAAATGGAGGAACTTTATTATTTTTTATGTTTTTGGGTCGAGACCTTATCACTTGCATTTGAAAAAGTATATCAAACATATATGGAAACTATCAGGAAAATTTCAACTATTATCAACGATAACGGTTTCTTTATTATTCATTTTGATAATGGTGTAGACTGTGAGAGGATACTACGAGGAGGACCATATCTGTTCGATAATAGAATTATCACTTTGAAAAATTGGTGTATGGTTACGAAATTCAAAAAAGACCTATTATCTACAATGTCGTTATGGGTTAAACTATCAAACCTGAAATTGGAATTATAGGATAGTGAGGCGATGTGTGTGATCGCAAGTGTATTGGGAAGACCAATAAAGATAGATAGAATTACGGCGGATGAGTAATGAGTGGCATTTTCTAGATTTTAATAGAAATGGAGGCTTGATCGGAGTTCCCTAACGAGGTGGAAGCTGTGATGCACACTGGAGAAGTGTTGAAAGTCGATGTGGATTACATTTATAAGCTATAATGCTACAAAATATGCAAATTTTTTGGGCATTTATTACAACATTGCAAAGGGAAAATGGAGGAAATGTGGGTACCAAGAGCTACGAAGAAATCGAATGCACAATTGGAACAACCTATTAATGTCCAAAACAGGGTGATGATCATCGATCAGAACAGTTAAATGAATAATAATGAGACAGTTTTTGTAGACAGATATGAAACTAGTATAGAAAACGATACACATATGAAGATAATAACTGAAGATTATGGAAAACAGCAGGGTGAACCGAATGACATAATAGATCTCACGAATACAAAATATACAAGTCCAGGAAACTCAAGGGAACTTAGTTAACGCACAAGTTGTAAATTTCAGTGATCATGCTTATGACATTACAACAGAGAGTAATAATGAAACCATTAGAACAGATAAGAGTGGAAATAATTTGGCTGACAACTTATTACAAAGTGGTTGTAGCATTTCACAGAATAATTAATTACAAGCTAACGATTGGGGGGGATTTCAACCCATTAACTAATAATAATTTTACAGTTCTAAACAATGAAAACCATGAACTGGAGAATTTACTGAATGCTAGATACGCTAACATTCACAACAAGATTGTTAGGGACAACAACGAGATGGGAGTGGAAGATAACAGTTCACCATTCAGGTCCACTTATGAGGTTGATATGGCAGGAGAACATGCAGATAGAGGCGATGCCAACGATCTAGTAGAAGGTGTTGTAGAGGACTGGGTTGATTCTGAAGAGAACATCATCAAACATATCACTAGCTTAGAAATAGAACAGGTAGAAAATGATGAACCTACAAAACAGATAGATGTATCAGATCATGTGGAAAAGAACAAAAATTTCTTCGATGAGGTTGAGGCAGTTAATAAGAATAATAAACGAAAATGCACAACAAAAACAACTCATGTTGCTCCTCCTAAATTTACGACAATGGGCCAAAGTAAAATCAAATGAATGTTATTGCGTGGAATGTTAGGGGTTTGAATGCTTCGAACAAACAGTTTGAAGTATTCAAATTCTAAATAAGTACAGGCCATCTTTGGTTGGCCTATTGGAGAACAAATTTAAAAAAAAATGCAATGCAACTGGCCATCTATCGATAATAAGATTGCAGATGCAAAGATAGAATTCTTATTTTGTGGGACATAAATGTATGGTCCGTTAATCATGAATCTTCTTCACAACAACACATTTCTATTTAGGCTACTAATGTAGGTGGGCTAACATGTAGGATGACTTTTATATATGTGAGTAATTTTTTACTTGAAAGAGAATTGTTGTGGAAAATTATTGCTAATGAGGCTAGACAGGTCAAATTACCGTGGAAGGTTCTTGGTGACTTCAACAATATTATATCATTGAGTGATAAAAAGGGGGGATCGAACTTACCTTTCAGACATCTTGCAGGGCACATAGATTGTATTGCTTCCGCAGGAATGATCGATTTACCTATTACAGGCTTTAAATACACGTGGAGGAAGAAAGGTATGGCGTCTAAAATTGACAACCTGTTTTGCAATCATTTATTATTGGATAATTTTCATGAGATTAAGGCTTTTAGTGTGGCTAATCTGATTAGTGATCATATTCCCATCTGTATTGATCTTAAAAAAGGAAGTAACAGAAGAAAAAAATATTCCTTTAAATATGTAAACACTTAGCATACTAAAGAGGGGTATATGAATAATATAAACTTGGTTCTGGACATGATGTATTCAGCAATTTTTCAAGGTTCAAAAATATACATCTTTCAGCAATTCCTGAAACTGTGTAAACAACAATTAAAATGGTGGAATTGTACCAGTTGGAAGGATAGTATTAAGCTGAAGCAATTGGAATATGAGTATAACTCTTTGTTGTAGAAAATTGATAGAAAACCGACGGACAAGTCTATATATGGTAAACTCAAAACGGCTTACAATAGGTGGAAAGACTAGAGTATTATTGAGTATCGTAATGCTAAGTAAAAAGCTAAGATCAGTTGGTTAATGGAAGGTGATTCATGTATGAGGTTCTTTCATGCTAAAATTTCAAAGAGGAATTACATTAACAATTGGAGCAATATTATTATAAATAATGGTGAATTGGTGCACGACGCGGATAGAATAGGAAAGGAAGCAATTTCTTATTTTTCTAACATTTACAATGCTGAGATGCCTATGAGAGAAGATTTTCCAAGAATAGACTGCTTGTTTGTGATCAATGAAAGGGGGAGAAATTACTTGTCTGCTGATATCAATACGGATGAAATTTTTAAGGCAACTTTCCCCATTCTGGATGATAAAAGCCCTAGGCTAGATGGTTTTACAGTAACGTCCTGTAATGGCCCGAATTTCCGTACACTTTGAGTCAACTAATAACACCACACGTCCAACCCAAATTGCGCAGAAATACGAATCATTATTAGAAAGAAGTTAGAGGATTAGTAATAGAAAGAAAGAAATATTAGAATAGAAGAAAACGAAGAGCACAAGTCATACAGCAGAACAAATAAAATATGTTATATAACATAAATTTTGAAATACAAATCAATAACTGTATAAACATACCATCATCAGAGCACAACAGTTATTCCTGGAACAGTTATAAATACCTGTTTCCAGATACAACATAGTACACAGCGGAAAATATGATAGTTTATAGCTAACAGGTGAAGCCCTCTGCTTCAAGCTCCTCCAAGTGAATCTGTAAGATCCCGACTACTTGACTGCCCGTGCAAATTTGGGCACCCAAGAGTTTAGGGAAAACATGCAAAATAACTCTGGGTCAGTCATAGGACTGGTGTGAGTAAACTCCAACCATTTGTTTAACTTTCAAAATCCTTTCGAAAGAAATGATAATCGTAAGACCGATCCATACATAAAACACGGATGGTTTTTACCTTACGATAACCAAAAATATTTTTGATATCAAATCCATTGATATTATAATAGTGTCTACATCAAACAAATAGAATGTAGCGGAACGCTTACATCTCACGCTCCATATATAATATAAAATCAAAATCCGGAGGGCGCTTATTGGAGATTGGATTTCCAACATGACAAGGTATGGAACTACCTCCCGATAGTGTATCTCTAGAGGCGAATACACAGGGTTCAACAATAACTTCTTGCAACCCGGCCCACACATGACTGACCACTCATTTCGCTTGAGTGTATCGAATGTACATCACCAACGGTTGGGATCAGCAACTGTTTCCCAAAAGGGACAGCATCGATAGATTAAAGAAACAAATGGAATTTCTCTAGATAGGTGATTATACATCCTAAAATGGGGGCGACCCACATAGCCATGCTGCCTGCCTGATTTTTGTCAAATTCCGGGTTGTGAGGCTTGTGGTTTGAATTATCTTCCAGAACATTTGGTTACCATTCACTTTGAATGCCACATCGTCAGATCCATCGAAAATCACTAATTGGTTCCCACAAAAATACTCGGATTGTTAGGCTAAATAAGTTTCCCTTCTTTTCCACCAACCTCGTATGTTTGAAGGAACCAATGTACGTAATCCCTTTGGAAATACTCTGTCAGATATTCGTCCATACATGTTGTCCTGGGTCTGGAAAAACCGAAGGTACCGTTCTATTAATCCATCTTGGGCAATTTCTACCTAGGATTAACAAAACAGCTCTTGCATTTTACTCTGTCTTCAATTATTTTCAGCATAAGTTGATTCATAACGCTTATCCCAATACGGAATGGTTTTCAGATATTAAATCTGATCCCCGTCTCTCCGTATTGACAACGAAGGTATAAAATAAATCGAAACTTTGATAGTCGGTGATTTGACTATCAAAGGAACATCCATTCAACCAACGACCCTATTTCTAACTTGGAAATTCTACTGATCAATCATCAGACAATACTGGCCCTTTTTGTATAAATTCCTTATTTTGTTATCAGTTCCAAATTTCCATCTTTCCTATATTTTCAAAGCTCAATTTTCTCTCTTGATTCTTGTAAAACGTTTTCAATATCCTAATTCTTTATTCGAGAAAATATCTCTTATTCTAGTTAGAAAACAATTCTGTATATTCATGATTCCTTATTTCTATATTTAGAAAACATACTTTATTAATATCCGAAAATACTTCCATATTCCATTTTTTTAATTCCTGGTTGACCAATTCTTTTCATTTGGGGAAAACATTTCAAAAATCCTTTAAATTAAAACGATGTTATAAAACATCGTTATTCTAACTCAAACCATTAATCATTTATTAACTAACCATATTGCTAACCAATCTTCACTATCGAACCTTAACCATTTCTACATCAATCATGAAGTCAATCAAGTTGGGGCACAATTACCTCACAGACCTTAACTGAACAACATTCTCAACTTTGAAATAGTCATAGCTCACAACTTAAAAAAAATATCGCTTACGCGACTCTTAGATTCAATCTAAGAATCCCTTTTTTTTACGGAAAAACACTGATTATAACAGTAGTGTTATAATCGCTGTCTCCAAATATTTGATTTATAAAAAATTATTTTTAACAACAGCGTTACAATCGTTGTCTAGAATTTTAGAACATTTATTATAACAATAGCGTTAAGATCGCTGTTAAAACAGTTATTATAATGGCAGCGTTAAAATTTCCATTTTAATTTACCAAAACATTTACTCTAACGACAGCATTTAAAATCGCTATTTAAAAATATTTGGTTTATCAAAATGCAACTTGTATTTATTTATTTCAATAAATAAATTAATAAGTAAATAAATAAATAATTAAGTTATTAAATTTGTTTCAAACGAAAAGTAAAATAACTACTTCCCTAAATTCGATATAATCGAATTCCAATAAATAACTCTCATTCGAATAATCTATATTCGATTTACATTCTGAATTTCAGAATTTATTTACCATTTCAGGTAAATTCAAATTTCAAATTCACCATTGAACTTATCCTTTCAATTCCTTTATAACCATTCCAATCTATGAAACGTTATCACAATTTATATTCTGAATCTTGAACTAAACTCATCCTTTTCTTTTAGAACGATTTCCCATTTCCCTTTTTACACAATTTCTAGTTTGGCTTCATATTTCAAATCATCTAAATTTTCTTTATAGATATTTCATTTGCAAAATATTTCCTTTAAACCATTATTCACTTTAGTCGTAAATATATTCCTTTTATATATAATCAAATCAGTTTGATTTTCATACTTAAAAATAATATCTTAAATCTAAATTCTATTTATAACCCCTATTTAGAGTTTTCATACAAATCTAATTCTTATTCCAATCATTTAAATTTTCGTTTATAATTCCCTTTATTATTTTCTAAGTTCAATCTTATTTCAAATATTGGTTTCAAATCCCATTCCCTCTTTCCCATATAAATTCATATTTAGATTTATATTTCAATTTATCTAACGATAACCAATTTACTTAATTTATATGCTCATTTAAAATCAACTTCTTGTTTTAATTAAACAACTTTATACCTTTTCACTATGTTCGAAACAACACTTCAATTTTATGGAAAAATATATTTTCTTTTTGAATCTCAAAATTTCATTTTCTATTCGAGAATATTTTACGGTATTTAAATACCAAAATTCTAGGGCCAGGGTAACACAGCATAATCAATCACAGTATATATCACAGTAAATAACAAACAATAATATAAATGTTGAGGAATCTAGTTGGATTCCTCCAACCTGTTTTCCTGCGTCCACAGATGATAATCAACATTAATTTCACATAAATATGAAATATTATGGCGAATAGAATTATTAAACGATCAATGATATAACTATATCAACCAATTCAACCAATTTATCAACCATTCAGCCAAACAACCATCATACAGTATAAAATTATTTAAAACTCGTTTATATAAAAATATAAACGAAGCAGAGTTAGTGAGTTTACTCACCTTGTTCGCAGTCGACGATTCTGCATTTGTTTCGATTTAAAATCAAACAAATGTTTGATCTTATCATGGAATTTCAGTAGCTCTGTTCATAGTGAAATCGGTCCCACTGCAGTTTTGCTGGTCTGATTCGGTCCATACATGCATAAGTTATACTATTATATGAGTCCATGATTAAAATTAAATAATTTAATTCCTAAATAAATAGATAAAACTATTTACGCTAATTACTTCTGTTTAAGGTTAATAGGCTGGTTAAGTTCTATTTGCGGCTTCGTTCAGCAATAGCAATATCCCCACATTCGTTCAACCGTTGCACCCCGTCTTCAACGCGTTCAGTATCTAACAAAATTATAAATTACTTTTTTAATTAACCAATTATATTATTATTATTAACAAATTACGTTGGAAATATACAGTTTGATACAGTGATACCTTTCTGCCTCGTTCACGGTTGTTCAATAATTCGAACCAGCTCCAACAGACCATCGCACCATCGCACTCACCAAAATACTAAACATGAACGCATCCTTTCTTTAAGGTTTCAGTTCAATCTCCTTTTTATCTCTTGCCTCATTCAAAACAAGACACCTGCGCATGCTATTCCATGCTCAACTTTCCCTCCATCATTCATCACGCCATACTGATTAAATTACCAGCTTCACCAAACTTATCACGCAACTGTGTGCCTCCCCACCCATACAGCAATTTCCGCAATAGTACACATACATCTGACATGCCCAGAAATACCGCAACTTCCATTCCCCTCCTCCAGTTTGATTCTCGGTAGATACGAACCGAAAACTGAAATATCCACAATTTCCCTTTCCTAAAACCAGCCATTGGGCATGCTACTTCACCAATACTTCTCCAAGCATTTAACATCAATATCAGTACATAACCCATACTAACGCTGCAAACCCCTTCACCATTTTGTCCCATCTCCTTCCCTATATACAAATACTTCCTTTTCTAACCAATACTCTCCAACTGACAGTACGACCTTGAAGCTGCCTCTATCCATCATCGCCCTTCTAAGATGCCTCACCACCCTCATTCGATTCAACTATGCCATCGCATGCTTCACCGGACCCCTCTGCATCACCGCTTGAGGCATTCCTAGCCTCGGCGGAGCCCATAGCTATCAAACTCCCCACCTCGAATGCCTTCTACCTCCCCATCGCAAAACCCGACATCCTCTGGTGTAATTTCGAGCAAACAAACACCTCAATGAACAAGGTGAAAAGAGTGTGAGGGTGGTGCTATTGTATTAACGAACTGAATGGGAGAACAATTGTTGGGTTTGTTGTGTGAATCACTAGATTCGGTCATTTGAAAAGTTTAAGAGGAGGATTTTTCAGAAGGAAATCAAATTGGGGAAATTCGGAATGGAAGTGAAATACGAAAATAAAGGGAGAGCTGGGTATGTATATATAATACTAATTACTTGGCACACACGAAGCGAATTGCCTTGGCAGGCACGGTGTTGAAGTATCTTGACTGGCGAGGCTTAGAAAGTGTGAAGAGCACGCTTGTCAGTAGCTTTCAGCATAAGGCAGTGTTGGTATATATATTCAAAACGATGGAAAATGGTTCAAAAACAAAACAGTAATCAAAGGGGATCAACGCTTTATGATATCTATACGTTCCATTTGTATATATAAAGATAGCATGTATATAACTATATATAAGGGACCATCAGAGAGCATGTTACTTTTTGAGTCTTGAATGAAAAGAGAAGAACGAAACACATTTATTTCTAGATAGTTGAAGTACCACTACACGAGTAGTATATAGCTAATAATAACTAAGAAACATCCAAAGTCAAAACCAACTTTATGTATATGCATGTACCCTTTTAATGTGTGTACTTAAGTTTAAAATAAAGTTTAATATGGTACACTATTACATAAAACTCCATCCGTGTACGAGTCGCTACGGACAGAAGTAAGAATGCAATCGTGTCATGCGAGGTGTCACGATCCCAAAAATATAATAATATCGATAGGTTAACTAATATTGTGAAACCCCAAAAATACTGATATAGGGTGTAAAACACTCCAAATAAAAAGTAGCTTATTTTCCAAAATAAAAATTATAGTAAAATTCTAAAAGTTAAATTATCACTACGTATCAAAGGGCCTGTCCAAATTCAAGACCGATATTTAAATATATTTAAATAACCGTTATTGCTTATATACGATTCCACAGCGACTTTCTGAAAATTTGATTTGGACATAACTCCCAATATATAAGACGAAATCTCGAATTTTCTCTCCAGTTAGAAAAATATAGTTAAACAGAACCGAACGTTTCTTGTTTCAAAGAAATCCGACTTATATCGGATCATGTATATCCAATTTAAGTTCAAAACGTAAATTACGAACTACCGCGACTTATAAATTATACGTTTAAATATCATTTTATTAAATAAATTCCTATATATAATTCAAATAAAATATTTAAAACAAATTTAAATATTCAGAATTCAACGGTTAAAAATCTGGGTTGTTACATTCCTTCCCCCTTAAAATAATTTCGTCCTCGAAATTGCTAAGCAGCAAAGGTGTTATAACTCTAACTCCTCATAACCTTCTTAGTTGGAATCTTGTATTCCATATCTTATAACCTCGTTCTTATCCAACCTTCGAATTCTCATACCAATACTCGACCATTCATAATTCTTTCCAAATGACCTGTCCACCATTTTTGGACAATTCGTCGTCACTTTCTTGTCTTCAATCCATATGCTCTTCTGCATATACACACCCATTCCAATTTATGTTAAATCCGTTTATCAATTTCATTATTCAACATGAAATCTCATTAACTAATTCTGGTTTTCTTATTTCAATTATAATTAACACTTGACTACCAAAAATTTCTTGAAAATTTTCTAACTCTTAAATTTTCGAAAAATTTCGCCAGCATCTTCTTTGCACGGCTCAATCGGTACAACCACAACTCGCCTTTCTAGGCCTTCTCCAATCCAAAAGAAAATCAAAAACCCAAGCAGCTTGCCTCATAGGCTCATAAAATCATCAAACCCAAGTAATATTGTAAACATGTACCTTTTTGTCGGGCATAATTCTATCTCTTGCATTTGCTTTCATTCAATATCTGCTCAGCATACTTATATCCCTTTCCAGTTGGTTTCAAATCAATCCAACTTCCAGTTTTGAAATCACTAATCAACTTCTGATTAGCTAACTTCCATTCAATCGATTCCATTTAATCTTTATTTCAGAATCAATCCACCTATTCAGTTTGAGTTCAATTTCATCACAGCTTAATTCCAAACAACACATCCAATATATATTCAACTTTTTATACATAAGTCGAATTCACTTCATTAATTACTATTTCAAGCATTTCTATTTGTTTAATTTCTTCCTGGATTTCCTCTAATCCAGTCCAATTTCCTTAAGTCAAATTTTAATTTATTTGATTTACTTTTACCATTCCGACCTATTTAACTAGCACGAGTTCAATTTAATCCCAGAATTTAAATTCCCTGCTTTCATTTCAAATTTCTTTAAAATTATATAAATATATGCAAATTTTAATAACCATTTGCAACTCAAACATTTGAATTTTAAAAACCTTTCAACCAAATTTTCCATTAATGAATTAATACACTAGCAATCGATCACTTAGAAACTTGAAAATGAATACTGATAATGTCGCGACCCATTATCAGAATTATTTTCTCGCCATTGAAGTGATTTCAATGCTTAATTACTTTCAAAATCCATTTAAAACCATTCTTATTCAAAATCTTTTACAGTAATATTGTATTACTTTTTAAAAATACTTCAGAAAATATATTCTAAACATCTGGGATTTAAATTCTCAAATCCTGGTTCTGAATTTAATTCCAGTTCATTTTATGTTTATATATTATAATATATTAGAAATTATTCCTTTTATATCAAAATAATTTTTGGGCAAAATTATTTCATTTACCCATTTCAAAACAATACTGTATTGAATTGTTCTGTTCGAGAGTTTAGAAGCACCTATCGATACGGTTGTACATTCTGTATCGACCAGAATTCATAAACTACTCAACAAACCAGTCAATACAATATAAAACAATTTTATACCAAATCTACAAATACACGCTCATATATATACACTCAACTCAATCTAGGGTATTACTAACCCCATCTCTATTGAGTTACTCAACAAAGCCAAGGTTATCACTCAACCTTCGACTCTGATACCAAATGTAATGGCCCAAGTTTCCGTACTCTTTGAGTTGACTAATGGCACCACATGTCCAACCCAAATTGCGTAGAAATACGAATCATTATTAGAAAGAAGTTAGAGGAAGAGTAATAGAAAGAAAGAAATATTAGAATAGAAGAAAATGAATAGCATAAGTCATACAGCGAAACGAATAAAATATGTTATATAACATAACTTTTGAAATACAAATCAATAACTGTATATACATACCATCATCAAAGCACAACAGTTATTCCTGGAACAGTTATAAATACCTGTTTCCAGATACAACATAGTACACAGCGGAAAATATGATAGTCTATAGATAACAGGTGAAGCCCCCTGCTTCAAGCTCCTCCAAGTGAATCTGTAAGATCCCGACTACTTGACTGTCGTGCAAATTTGGGCACCCAAGAGTTTAGAGAAAACATAAAAAATAACTCTGGGTCGGTCATGGGACTGGTTTGAGTAAACTCCAACCATTTGCTAACTTTCAAAATCCTTTCGAAAGAAATGATAATCGTAAGACCGAACCACACATAAAACACAGATGGTTTTTACCATATGATAACCAAAAATATTTTTGATATCAAATCTAGTGATATTATAATAGTGTCTACATCAAATAAATAGAATCTAGTGGAACGCTTACATCTCACGCTCCATATATAATATAAAATCAAAACCCATAGGGCACTAATTGGAGATTGGATTTCCAACATGACAAGGTATGGAACCACCTCCCATAGTGTATCTCTAGAGGCAAATACACTGGGTTCAACAAGAACTTCTTGCAACCCGTCCCACACAAGACTGACCATCCATTTCGCTTGAGTGTATCGAATGTATATCACCAACGATTGCGATCAACAACCGTTTCCCGAAAGGGACAACATCGATAGATTAAAGAAACAAATGGAATTTCTCTAGATAGGTGATTATACATCCTAATGGGGATGACCCACATAGCCATGCCGCCTGCCCGATTTTTGTCAAATTCCAGGTTGTGAGGCTTGAGGTTTGAATTTTCTTCCAGAACATCTGGTTACCATTCACTTTGAATGCCACATCGTCAGATCCATCGAAAATCAATAATTGGTTCCCACAAAAATACTCAGATTATTAGGTTAAAGAAGTTTCCCTTCTTTGTCACCAACCTCATACGTTTGAAGGAATCAACGTACGTAATCCCTCTGGAAATACTCTATCAGACACTCGTTCATACAAGTTGTCCTGGGTCTGAAAAAACCGAAGGTACCATTCTATTAATCCATCTTGGGCAATTTCTACCTAGGATTAACAGAACATCCCTTGCATTTTACTCCGTCTTCAGTTATTTTCAGCATAAGTTGATTCATAATGCTTATGCCAATATGGAGTGGTTTTTAGATATTAAATCTGATCCTGATCACTCCGTATTGACAACAGAGGTATAAAATAAATCAAAACTTTGATAGTCGGTGATTTAACTATCAAAGGAACATCCATTCAACCAACAACCCTATTTCCAACTTGGAAATTCTACCGACCAATCATCAGACAATACTGGCCCTTTTTATATAAATTCCTTGTTTTGTTATCAATTCCAAATTTCCATCTTTCCTATATTTTCAAAGCTCAATTTTCTCTCTCGATTCTTGTAAAACATTTTCAATATCCTAATTCTTTATTCGAGAAAATATCTCTTCTTCTAGTTAGAAAACAATTCTATATATTCATGATTCCTTATTTCTATATTTAGAAAATATACTTTATTAATATCCGAAAATACTTCCATATTCCATTTTTTTAATTCCTGGTTGACCAATTCTTTTCATTTGGGGAAAACATTTCAAAAATCCTTTAAATTAACGAGATGTTATAGAACATCGTTATTCTAACTCAAACCATTAATCATTTATTAACTAACCATATTGCTAACCAACCTTCACTATCGAACCTTAACTATTTCTCCATCAATCATGAAGTCAATCAAGTTGGGGCACAATTACCTATCAGACCTTAATTGAACAACATTCTCAACTTTGAAATAGTCAAAGCTCACTAATTCAAACAAAATATCGCTTATGCGACTCTCAGATTCAATCTAAGAATCCACTTCTTTTTACGGAAAAACGCTGATTATAACGGTAGCATTATAATCATTGTCTCCAAATATTTGATTTATAAAACATTATTTTTTACAACAGCGTTACAATCACTGTCTAGAATTTTAGAACATTTATTATAACAATAGCATTAAGATCGCTGTTAAAACTGTTATTATAACGGTAGCGTAAAAATTTCCATTTTAATTTACCAAAACATTTATTGTAACGGCAGCATTTAAAATCGCTATTTAAAAATATTTGGTTTATCAAAATGCAACTTGTATTTATTTATTTCAACAAATAAATTAATAAGTAAATAAATAAATAATTAAGTTATTAAATTTTGTTTCAAACGGAAAGTAAAATAACTACTTCCCCAAATTCGATATAATCGAATTCAAATAAATAACTCTCATTCGAATACTCTATATTCGATTTACATTCTGAACTTCAGAATTTATTTACCATTTCAGGTAAATTCAAATTTCAAAGTCACCATTGAACTTATCCTTTCAATTCCTTAATAAACATTCCAATCTATGAAACGTTATCACAATTTATATTCTGAATCTTGAACTAAACTCATCGTTTTCTTTTGAAACGATTTCCCATTTCCCTTTTTACTCAATTTCCAGTTTGGGTTCATATTTCAAATCATCTAAATTTTCTTTATAGATATTTCATTTGCAGAATATTTCCTTTAAACCATTATTCACTTTAATCGTAAATATATTCCTTTTATATATAATCAAATCAGTTTGATATTCATACTTAAATATAATATCTTAAACCCAAATTCTATTTATAACCCCTATTTAGAGTTTTCATACAAATCTCATTCTTATTCCAATCATTTGAATTTTCATTTGTAATTCCCTTTGTAATTTGCTAAGTTCAAATCTTATTTCAAATATTGGTTTCAAATACCATTCCAACTTTCCCATATAAATTCATATTTGTATTTATATTTCAATTTATCCAACGATAACCAATTTACTTAATTTATATACTCGTTTGAAATCAACTTCTTGTTTTAACAAAACAAGTTTCAACCTTTTCACTATATTCGAAACAACCCTTCAATTTTTTGGAAAAATATAATTTCTTTTTAAATCTCAAAATTTCATTTTCTATTCGAGAATATTTTACGGTATTTAAATAACAAAATTCTAGGGCTAGGGTAACACAGCATAATCAATCATAGTATATATCACAGTAAATAACAAACAATAATAAAAATGTTGAGGAATCTAGTTGGATTCCTCCAACCTGTTTCCCTCCATCCACAGATGATAACCAACTTTAATTTCACATAAATATGAAATATCATAGCGAACAGAATTATTAAACGATCAATGATATAACTATATCAACCAATTTATCAACCATTCAGCCAAACAACCATCACACAGTATAAAATTATTTAAAACTCGTTTATATAAAAATACAAACGAAGCAGAGTTAGTGAGTTTACTCACCTTGTTCGCAATCGACAATTCTGTTTTTGTTTCGATTTAAAATCAAACAAATGTTTGATCTTATCATGGAATTTCAGTAGCTCTGTTCACAGTGATATCAGTCCCACTGCAATTTTGCTATTATACTATTATATGTGTCCATGATTAAATTAAATAATTTAATTCCTAAATTAATAAATAAAACTATTTACGATAATTACTTCTGTTTAAGGTTAATAGGTCGGTTAAGTTCTGTCTGCGTCTTCGTTCAGCAATACCAATATCCCCACATTCGTTCAACCGTTTCACCCCGTCTTTAACGCGTTCAGTATCTAACAAAATTATAATTAACTTTGTTAATTAACCAATTATATTATTATTATTATTAACAAATTATGTATGAAATATATGGTCTGATACAGTAATACTGTTCAATAATTCGAACCAGCTCCAACAGACCATCGCACTCACCAAAATACTGAACATGAATGCATCCTTTCTTTAAGGTTTCAGTTCGATCTCCTTTTTATCTCTTGCCTCGTTCAAAACAAGACACCTGCACATGCTATTCCGTGCTCAACTTTCCCTCCATCATTCACCGCGCCATACTGATTAAATCACCAGCTTCACCAAACTTACCACGCAATTGTGTGCCCTCCCACCCATACAGCAATTTACGCAACAGTACACATACATCTGACATGTCCAGAAATACCGCAAATGCCATTCCCCTCCTCCACTTTGATTCTCAGCAGATCCAAACCGAAAACTGAAATATCCACAATTTCCCTTTCCTAAAACCAGGTATTGAGCATGCTACTTCACTGATACTTCTCCAAGCATTTAACATCAGTATCAGTACATCACCCATACTAACGCTGCAAACCCCTTCACCATTTTGTCCCTTCTCCTTCCCTATATACAAATACTTCCTTTTCTTACCAATACACTCCAACTAACAGTACGACCTTGAAACTGCCTCTATCCATCACCGCCCTTCTAAAATGCCTCACCACCCTTATTCGATTCAACTATGCCACCGCATTCTTCACCGGACCCCTCTGCGTCACCGCCCGAGGCATTCCTAGCCTCGGCCGACCCCATAGCTATTAAACTCCCCACCTCGAATATCTTTCACCTCCCCATCGCAAAACCCGACCTCATCTGGTGAAATTTCAAGCGAACAAACACCTCAATGAACACGGTGAAAAGAGTGCGAGTGTGGAGCTATTGTATCAATGAACTAAATGGGAAAACAATTGTTGGGTTTGCTGTGTGAATCACTAGATTCGATCATTTGAAAATTTTGAGAGGAGGCTTTTTTAGAAGCAAATCAAATTGTGGAAATTGGGAATGGAAGTGAAATCCGGATATAAAGGGTGAGCTGGGTATGTATATATAATACTAATTACTTGGCACACACGAAGCGAATTGCCTTGGCAGCATGGTGTTGAAGAACCTTGACAGGCAAGGCTTAGAAAGTGTGAAGAACACGCCTGTCAGTAGCTTTCAGCGTATGGTAGTGTTGGTATATATATTTATAACGATGGAAAATGGTTCAAAAACAAAATAGTAATCAAAGGAGATCAATGCTTTATGATATCTATACGTTCGGTTTGTATATATGAAGACAGCACGTATATAACTATATATAAGGGACCATCAGAGAGCATGTTACTTTTTGAGTCTTAAATGAAAAGAGAAGAACGAAACACATTTATTTCTAAGATTGCTGAAGTACCACTACACGAGTAGTATATAGCTAACAACAACTATGAAACATCCAAAGTCAAAACCAACTTTATGTATACGCATGTACCCTTTTAATATACTTACTTAAGTTTTAAAATGTAGTTTAATATGGTACACTATTACATAAAACTCCGTCCGTGTACGAGTCGTTATGGACAGAATTAAGAATGCAACCGTGTCCAGCGAGGTGTCACGATCCAAAAATATAATAATATCGGTAGGTTAACTTATATTGTGAAACCCTAAAAATACTGATATAGGGTGTAAAACACTCTAAATAAAAAGTAGCTTATTTTCCATAATAAAAATTACAGTAAAATTCTAAAAATTAAATTATCATTACGTCTCAAAGGGCTTATCCAAATTCGAGGCCGATATATAAATATATTTAAATAACCGTTATAGCTTATATACGATTCCACAACGACTTTCTAAAAATTTGATTTGGACATAACTCCCAGTATATAAGACGAAATCTCGAATTTTCTCTCCAGTTAGAAAAATATAGTTAAACAGAACCGAACCTTTCTTGTTTCAAAGAAATCCACTTATATCGGATCCTGTATATCCAGTTGAAGTTCAAAACGTAAATTACGAACTACCGCGACTATTTCGAGTTCATTTTAATTATATTATAAATTATGCATTTAAATATCATTTTATTAAATAAATTCCTATATATAATTCAAATAAAATATTAAAAACAAATTTAAATATTCAGAATTCAATGGTTAAAAATCCAGGTCGTTACACGTCCCGAATTTTTAGCTGTTATATAATGAATATTTTAATTAGTTTTAAATATCTAATTGGGAATATAAATGGATTTTTTATTGAATTTATAAATTTAATATCGAATATATTTCATTATCGTAATATGAAAGAGTAATGACCGAATTCACAGTCAAAATCTGGATCTAAACAATTTAGTGATGAATATAAATTCTATTTTGAATTAGAATTGTCTAATAATTATTCATTTATTTAAATTGTTTGAAATCGATTTATATTTTAAATCGATTTAATTTAATCATCGGTTTAAATTGATATCTTTTCCAGACGACCCAATCAGGCTTAGATATTTGTTCCAGTGTGTTCGGAATAGTGGTATAACCTTAGGGGTGATGGGTGCTACACTAAAAATGGAGTTCGAAATCAGCGGGTATTTTAATTAAATTAATTCATATAATATATATTCCTAGCGCAGACGTATTTACCTTCAATAACTTTTCTCCCTTAAAATTTTGCATACGTCTGCCTCCAACTATCAATATCAAAGAAACCTTAATTAATGGCTTAAGTATGGAGGGAGACAAGTTGTATGTATTGGGTACGGAGGGTTTCCTCTTCTCGTTATATAAACCATTGCGATCTCTTTCTCTCATTCAACAGAAACAAATAGAAGTCGTTCCTCTCTTTTCAAAGGTCTTCAAATAAATCGAAAAAAACAAATCGATTCCTCTACAAAATAGTAATAAATCAAATTCTTCAGCTCGCATTTGCGTCAATACTTCAATTTCTTCTATGCGATGCGATGCTACTCGGCAATGGCGACAATGAGATTAGGGCTCGCGATTTTTGGGGAAGTTTCGATCGCATTAAATCCCGTAGCCACTGGAGGAGACCGCGACGGTTGCTTGGGGATGCGAGTTCATGATTTGTTGATTGGAAAGGGAGGGCCGACAGTGGACGTGAAGTTCGAGAAGTCGATGTCAGTTTTGGAGGTGTGAGAGTGGAAGAAAGGCACTACGTTATTTTGAAGAGGTTGATGATGACTCTGATTCCTGTTCTAAGGGGTTCGACAGTTGAAAATAGGATAGTTTGATTTTTTTAATTATTGAAATGGCGGTGCGATGGTTTCATGGGAAGTTCAATTCAAAGGAATAGGAGTGGTGCAATGTTTGGAGGAAGTGGCACTGTAGATTTCAGGGAAGAAGTTGGAGTTAGCATTGAAGAGGCCGACGTAGATATAAGTGCGATGTCTGATGGAGTTGAACGGGGAGATATGGGATTCAGCTATGGGTTAATTGGAGCTTGAGGATGGATTTTGTGGCATCGCGATTTCATAAAAAAAGGGAAAGCTTGCACTGTCTGAGTGCGATGTGAATGTGGAAGTGCGATTTCAGAGGATGCCATGTTGTTGTCGTTTTTGATTTTCTGGAGTTCGATAGCTCAAATTAAGGTAGAGAGAATGAAGATGATAGAAGCTAAGGCGAAGAAGTATAAGTTTGGAAATGAAGAGAAATTGTAACAACCCTGAATTTTGGGGTAAATTTAAAAATTTATTTTAAGTTATTTTAATGGGTTTTGATATTTAAAATAATTTATTTAAAATAATAATGATTAAAAATCTATTTAAATCGAAGTTAGGATGAATAATTTAATTTTAATTATAGAAGGAGTCAGAAATAGCGCGGTAGTTTGAAAAGTCAAACTTGAACTTTGACTGACCATATAGGATGCAAAATTTAACGAATTTTAGTGAAACCAAAAATATTAGAATCTATTTAAAAATATCTTTCTAACGAATCTGAAAAATTGAAATTTCATAATGGGAATCAAAAGTTATGCTCAGTTTAAAATTTAGAAAGGTCGCTATGAAATTTATATAAAATATAAAGGTCAAAATGGCTACTTTTTGCATAAGAAGGAATTTGGACTCGAAACTACTTCCATTGAGTTCAGAATGACGTTTCTGCGTTTAAAAAATATAAATACTTATATATTCCGAGTTTCGGAAATTATTTTTTTAAAATGTATTTTTATTATTTAATATATACGCCTTAAAAATAGCCATTTTTCAAATGACCTTTGTTTTCGATGAAACCATTTTTGTTGGATTCGGAATGTCAAATTATTGCTAAGTTTAATTTTTCATAATTTTTCGAATTAATTTGTGACCGTGGCGAAAAGATTTTAGTTTGGTCAATTTCGGTCAATTTTAATCGACTTGGAAAATGCCATTTTTCAAGTAGGCTCAGAATTGAAAGAAATTAATTTTCCTAGGTCCGCAACGTCAAAACATAGCTAAATATATTTTTCGGGATTTTTCGAAGTTAATTTGTGGCCCTGGTGAATTTATTCGTACGGTTGAATTAAATATAAAAGAAAATATTTTAAAATAAAGAAAACTGGGTCAGGACAGTCATTTGGGCCTGCGGGACATAGCTAGATGAGTCCGGAATAGGGGTTAATGGGTAGGAACGACAGTCGTTGGACTTAAATCTGACAAAGTTGCAAATCCGGCCATTAGTGGGTAATTAGTGAATATAATAATATAAATAATATGCTAAATGACAAACCCCAAACCCTAATCCAAATGGCCAGCCGCCACCCTATTTTTTTAATGGCCAGAAATGTCCCAACTTTGATCTTCATTTTCTCTCAATCCAAACTATAACTTCTAGCTATCCATAGACCAAATCGAAGAGATTCTTCTTAGCTACAATTCTATACCGAGATAATGAGATTTAATGAAGTAATTTGGCCAGAAATTGCTCCCCAACCCACGGCCAAAACAGCCCCGCCGCCCCTATAGGCCCCACTGCATCTTTCCCCCCTTACGGCGCCGATAGCCCTCCCTCCCCCTCCAATATGCCACCTTCCGATCGTCTTCAGGCTTCACCAATCTAGAGATATTTGCAACCCTAGATTTGAAGGCTATGGGTTCAAAAAAATATAAAAGGAGCGGCTTTGAACGTGGAAGAGGAAGATGGAGGAGAGGTTGACTTTTTCAAACTTTAGTTGACTAATTAATTTAATTCAATTTTTACCAATCTTAATTTAACCATATCTTGCTCATACGAACTCGAAACAGAACGATTTTAGGTGCGCCATGATCGTGAGAACGAGATCTACGCGATGACACTGGCTAGGCCTAATTCTAAACAAGTTGAATTTTTGATAAATTTTGGATCTGAACAGTGCAGAACCCAATAACGATGTGAGATTTCTGTTTTAAAATTTTATATTTTCATTCATCGATGCTTGAATCTCATATCTATGTATTTATATAATCAAATCTGTGTTTGTTGTCCTTAAATTTTGTTGTTTGTGATGGGTGACTGATTGTATTGTTTGTGTGCAATAGATCTGGTTATGTATAACCAGAATTCTCCATTGTTTGAATCTGAGTGATGAATCTGAGCATTATTTTGAATTAATGTCGATAATAATTTATAATGATTTTAACTTTTGTTTTTTTATGAAAGCTTGAAACTTTGTTTGTGTGAAATATAAAGATTTAACCTTTGTTAAATATAAAGATTATACCTTTTTGATTGTAAATAAAAGTTTCATTTTTGGTTTTAAATATAAAAATATTAGCTTTTTTAATGAAAAAGAATCATTATTTTTTATGTGTAATGGAAAAAGAATCATTTTTGTGTGTGAGTAAAAGAATTTGCTTTTGTTTGTTAATATAAAAGACATCATTTTTGTCTTTGTTTTGTTAATTTAAAAAGATATCATTTTGGTCTTTGTTTTGTTGATATAAAGAGACATCATTTTTGTCTTTGTTTTGAAAAAAAAATATCATTTTTGTTAAAAAGAAAAGAATGATTTTCACTGTCATTTGTTAAAATGAAATTGACATTATTTTGTACCGTCATTTGTTAGAAATGTAGTGAACAATATTTACACTGTTATGTGATAAGTTAGGAAATGAACGATTTTTACACCGTTATGTGTTAAGTTAGAAAATGAACATTACTTACACAGTTATGTGTTAAGTTAGAAAAAGAACATTACTTCCACCGCCACTTTATTAGAAATGAAAAGTAGGTCATTGATTTCATTAGTTAAAACTGAAAATTACATTTTCATGTAATGAGATGAATAAGAAGAAAAGATTACATATTCATGTAATGAGATTAAAAAGTAGGAGGTTTACATTTTCATGTAAATAAGATAGAAATGAAGTAAAGTTACATTTTTCCTAATGTAAATAAGATAAGAAGTAAATCTTACATTTTCAATGTAAATAAGATTAAAAAGAAAATTTACATTTTTAATGTAAATTAGATTAAATAGAAAAGTTTACATTTTCTAAATGTAATATTAGAAAACTGAGAAAAGAATCATATTTCATTATGAAATATGATTTGCATTAAAAACAAATCTTTAATGTAATATTAGAAATCTTAGAAATAATCATATATTTATTAAGAAATATGTTTTGAATTAAAATACATTTTTAATGTAATAGTAGAAACATAGTAGGATGAGGTTACAATAAAAAGAAAACGTTTGGATCTAAAAAGATTACCCTTTTAATTGTCAATATGTTAAATTAAGAAGATTTGTTTCCAAAACGTTATCAATCTTGAATTAAAGGAATGTTTTTATTTTATATTCAATTAATGGAATTAATTGATGTTGATTTAGAAAGATTACGTCTTTATTGTCTTAAAGTTACAATAAAAGAATTCAATTAAAAAGACTGCATCTTTGGTGCCAATATGTTAAAGTAAAAAAATATGGTTTCAAAATTGAACATCTTGAAAAGGTTGTTATTATAAAATCATAATAATATGGAAAGTTACAATTTATATTAAGATACTTGAAAGCAAGATATTTAGAAATAAAGAATATCTTAAAATTAAGATTCCTTAATGGAAAGGATAATTTCAAATAATTTGTTTTGGAAAAAAATAATTTTAATTATAAATTATAATTGTGCTTGGACATGAGGTTAGGTTACATTTGTGGTGGAAGTCTTCCCGGACCCGACCGGCATATCGAGCAGCCACTAATGTTGAACCTAATGTGAGAGGTCCAAGTGCACAAATACGAAAACGGGCCATGACACGAGGTTAAGCCCAACTTGTGGAATAAGTCTGCCCGGAACCGACCGGCACATCCAGCATCCACAAGTCGTAGGCTTAATGTGAGAGGTCTAGCCCATTATAAAATACAAATGGATAAGAAAATGAGTTGGGCTATTTAATACGTTTTAAAAATAGCAACGCATTTAAAAAAAACGAACGAGTTTATCGATTTATTTTATCCATTTTATAACGAATATTAAAAGAGAAATTTCAAAATTAATATTTTGGAAAATAATATTATTATAAAAGGATAACATATAGAATAATCAATTTTTAGATTATAGTTGGAATCATGAAAATGCATATGAAAATGAAATCATGTTTTTTTTAATGTAACATGAGTACATAAGAAATAAATATAATCATTTGTTTTAATGCCATTTAATTGCATATGAAGATAAAATCATATTTAGAAGTAGCGTTAAAGCATATGAAAATAAAATCATGTTTGGAGTAGCGTTAATGCATATGAAATAAAAACATGTGTTGGAATCATGTGAATGCATATGAAATAGCTTCATATTTTAAAGTCATATTAATTATATGAAATATAATCGTATTTTTAATGTTATGTTAATATATGAAATTTAAAACATATTTCAGTGTTATGTTATCATCCTAAAAATAAATATATTAAGATCATGTTCATATATTAAAGATGAAACATGTTTTTAGTGTCATGTTCATGTATTAAAATGAGGCATAATTTTAGTATCATTTTCATTGGAAAGAATTAAACGTTTAAGGACTTCAATTTAATATAAGTTGACTCCAATGAAAAGATAGTAATTGTATAAAAGTAAAAGTTACATTTTTCATGTAATTGAATTAAAGTGAAATTACATTTTTCATGTAAAAGATCAGCAGTATGAAATTTACATATTTATGTAAAAAGATTTTTAGTAAAGATTATAACGATGAAATGTACATTTTCATGAATGGATTTTCATTAAAAAGAATAAGGACTAGAAGTCTACATTTTAATGAATGGATTTTCATTAAAAAGAATAAGGAAACAAAATATGCATTTTGTTTAGTTTGAAAGATAAAAGAAAATGTACATTGTTGTGTATAGTATGTGAATGTGAATAAAACATTATTATGTGTCATGTTATACCTTGATATTATATATAGAAAGAGGGATATATGTTGTTAGCAAAATATATGGATGAAGGAATTATATATATATATATATAAAAAAAAATTAAAATCAAACGAATCGAGAGTGGTAGTTCGCATTTTGGAATCATGCCTTTAAACGCTTATACCGAAAGATCCGACCGTCGGATTTTCCAAAACTGAAACCGTTAGGTTCGCCTTGGGAAGATCTTTCCAACGATATGAATTGTGTTAAAATCCAACGGTTAGATTTAGAGAAATGTGTAAAACAAATTTGGGTGAGAACAGCGCCAAGGTCGCATATTGATGTGAAGCGTCGTTAAATATAATTCAATTATTTTTATATAAATAAAAATAGAGATTAATCGTTATAAATTAATATTAACGATAAGAAATGATTTTAAATTATATATATACGAGGATCATTTGAAAAGTCCGAGTTCAATCTCATTTCAATTGATCATTCGTCGATCTAAGTCGAAGAGTTGAAGACGTTGATTGAAGACCGACGATCTTCTCGTCAAATGGATGAGTTACCATTGACGCCCATGATTGGAGTAGCTACCTTGAAGGAGCTACAATGGTGGCCGTCCAGACTACTTGTCGATTGTTAGGATATGTGAGGTATAAGGTGCCTCCGGTTTCGTTCAGACCCAGAACAGACTTGAAATTGGATTGTATGTCGTACGTTGTATTCCTTTATACATGAGACGACCCGAACTTCCCCGTGAAGGAAAGCACGGATAGAATTGAGGACAAGACAAAATGGAACGCAGACGGAAGAACATTTCATTGTTATTACAACAATTCCATCAGATACAAGAATATACAGAGTATAAATGAATAAATTACATTCGATAAATATCAGAGATTACAATAAATTACATAGAAGCGGAAAATAATACAAAAGCACAACTGAAAGTAATGCACGGATACAGAGCTTTCCGAGCATCGTTCCAGCTGTAAATCAGGACCCTGTGAATATAAATCTGCAAAACCAAAACTACTAGCTGCCCGTGCGGAAAATAGGGGCACCCAGAGTTTAGGTTAAAACAATAAACTCCAGGTCAGTCATGTGACTGGTGTGAGAACTAAAACAGTTATTAATCTTTATTTTTAAAGTTAGATAAATCAAAGGACCACGCCGTATAACACGGAACGGGTTTCCTCCCAAGAATACCAGTGCATAAAACAAACAGCGCAATGCTAAATAAAGAAAAATGAAGCTGTTATAAGACCCAGGTCCCATCACACAATGCAACGCAAGCCGGAGGATAGGGTTTTTACCTTATAACAGCCAAAGCATGCTTGATACGTTTAAAACACATTATTTGATTCTATTATAGGTGTATAGTGTCAAAACAATTTCAATCATAAGTATCAATCATAGGCGGCATAGCTACCATCTACTATGTCGCCATACTAGGCTCTACAAATAAAACCGAAACACACGTATTGGAAATTGGATTCCATCATGAGCCGAGGCAAGGGGCAAGCTCCTCTCCGATTCGAGACACTCTAGCAAATGTCTCAGGACCCCACTATGATCCTTGGATCTTCAGGGCCGGTCCTCTCTTACTTTTGAGGATTGGCAATTCCTGAACACACGTTTCCCGGTCCTTACAGACCTATATCCGAGGCGCCTCGTATCCAACAACCACACAGGTGAAAAGTATATAAATGTCAGGGCTGGTAGGTCACTGACACCACCTTAGCTAGAAGGAAACGTCGTGCTCTCCCTGCAGTCACTATCCCGTTTTTAACTCATACCGAGGTGTGAGGCTCGCGAATTCACGCTATACACAAAGCTACGCCACACAGGCCGTGCTTTGATCATCAACCACAAGACTTTGCTTTTCAACATAAGCCTTGATCTATTGCCACTTACGCATGCCACATTGGCAATTCACTCCATGCGACTGATGTCCATCGATATACAACCTCTGAGCTCGTACGTCTCAGAGAAGGGCGTTAAGCAAGAGAATAAATTCTCCGCCGCCAAACAGATGTATATTTAATAGAGATCAATCAACACAGAATAAAATCCAATGTCAGACACACAATCCATTTACAAGTTCGTTCTGGGTCTGAACGAAACCGAAGGCACTTTCCTCGCATATCCATCCATCTCCAAATACGTCTGGACGATCACCAACTGATTCCCTCATCCTGGGTGTACAGCCCAATCAAGATCATCAGTAATTACCCAAACGATGTGAAGACTTCCGGTCTTCAACCACCGTCTTCATCTTCGACATCTCGTCGAATCGGTTATTCAGAATGGGTATAACCCGGCCTTTCTGAATAACCCACGTATATGATAAACAAATGTTACACAAACACACAAACTCCTCATTCCAATTCAGAATATTCTTTTATTCACAAAATCACATTCTTAGGGAAATGTTCCCATTAATTTTATCCAAGATAAATTCTTCTAAATTCATTCTTTAATCCTCCTTTGGATATCATTTCAAACTAGTCGGGATTAGCGAACCACACCGAAGTAATTATTTATTTTATTTCCCAATCCCAACCTATATATCCCATGGAGAAAACTGGTAATACTCCACTTCTAACACCACGGTGTTATCGGTAAAATTAATTACCATTTCACGTTCAAATTTAATTAAAGATTTAACTATCGCTTTGGAGCAAAACTGGTGGTACTCCATTCTCGATCACCTTTCAGATTTGATAATTTAAATTATCAATTCACATTTCAATCTAATTAAAGATTCATTAGAACTCCACTTAGTTTCAATATCTTCAAAAATCAATATCCTGCCTTTAACTGGGTTAAAGAACCAATGTCATCTAAAACACGATTCACGATAAACCCAAATCACATTTTATATTAAATACAAGGCTCTGAATAGAAAATATATCGGCTTATATTCAATACCAAATTCTGAAACCAACAAATATCGTATTGGAAATAACGATATAAAATATATCTTTCAAATTCCCATAACAATATCTGTATAGTCACGAAATCCAACATCGAAATATTCCGAAGATAATTTCGATCCAACTCCAGTCCAATTCACATATTGGGAATATCGGTTATTTTTAAAATCACTTTCAAATTCAATTTATTTATTTCACAAATAAATTGATTTTAATTCTAGTTCAAAACTAGTTCATTTCGATAAAAATCTATTTTTATCTTTTCAAATGTGGAGTTTTTCACCCCAGTTCTTTCCAATTCACATATTATGATTTTACACAAATTATTAATATTTTTAATAATTTTATCAAGGCCCGTACAGTCGATTTCCATCAATGGCCATCGAACTACACTTATAGCGACCTTTTTCGAATTTGATTTGGACATATTTCCAAATCCAACCGTTAGATTTCAAATTTCTAATATTCATTGGAAAGCTCTTTTCGATACGAACCCAACGGTTCCGGTTTTAGGAGAATCCGACGGTCGGATCTCCCGCAACGTCAATTCGAAGTCAATGGTCGAAATTCACGAACTACCGCGACGCGGCGCGTTCTATTCAGGCCATTCTATATATAATATATATATATATTTCGTCGATTTCCTTTTTAAAATGTATTTTATAAATCGTTTTAAATTCGTTTTCAAAACCATTTCAACACTATATTCAATTTCAGATCGATTTGATTTCAATTCAATTCGAATTCATTTCAATTCGAATTCATTTCAATTTAATTCAATTTGAATTTACCTTCTATTTGATTCAATTCGAATTCGTTTCAAATCGATTTCAATTCAATTTCAATTTAATTTCATTTGAATTCATTTCTATTCTATTCGAATTCAAATTCACTTTCTATTCAATTCAAATTCTAATTCGTTTTCTACTCAATTCGAATCGAGTTCATTTTCTATTCAATTCCAATCGAATTCCTTTTATGTCCGATTCTAATTCATTTCAAATTGATTCAATAAAATTTCAATTTCAATTTTTATCTAATTCAATTTGAATTTCATTTCAAAATATTAGATTTTGAAATCACCTTTCCATATTCATTATAAAATGAATAAAATCGATATAAATATCGTTCGCGTCAAAATAACGCATCTCTAATCAACACGGCTTTATATTTTTCAAAAACTTCTTTATTATATTCAACAAATGAATATTTATCCCATTCAACACATGAATCTATATTTCTTTCAACACACGACTAATCTCAACACATGAGTACTGTCAACACATCACTATTTTCGTTATGTAAAATATTTTATAAAACTATGGTATCTATCGTTTGATTTTAATTAGACTCCACCGTGAAGTAGATTCTAATTGTAAATATGATAAAGATGTAATTTTTATTATTTAAAATATTTTACTCAACACATGAATAGTTTCAACCCATAATCATCGTCAACACATGACTATTTTTATATTCAACACATGAATTTTCCTTTATAATATTCATTATTTTCCCGATTGGAATGAGGCCCAATCAATCACCATATAATGTTCATTATATGGATTTTCAGACACCCCACGTATATAATAGCATTGAAAAATAATCAACCATCAACCAAAGTGCACTACACTGTATAAGCATCAAATATAGATATCTGACGCTTATAACAGCCTGTCAATCAATCGATCGACATATTTAATCAATCAGGATGAGTGAACTTCAAATTTCATCCCAACACCCTTGTGGGGTTTCAAACAATCAAACACAGATTTTATTTGTGCAGTTGGGCGACGTGTAAAATTTATCGACCCAATCGATATCAGTCAAATCAGTGTATATAAACAAATCGACAGATTTGTTTATAAATATTCATTTATCCACTTTCACGTTAAAAATTATATTTTTAACGATAAAACATTTTATTTTAACACATGAATTTCTATTCAGTTCATTTATTCAATAAAATGATATTTTTAGTTTTCTAACATATTTTAGAAAATTCGGCGGCATAACGGCACGATACTAGAAACGGGACAAGGCCTAGCCTTATCCCCGGTCTAGTGAAGGCCCACGCCATTCACACATCAATCAAATCCATTCCATTTCACAAACAATTCAATTCAAACCAATTAGACTAACCAACTACACAACCAAACAATTTAACAAACAAGCCATCCATGGTCTGTGGATGACGGGTGTCGGGTGCTACTAAGCACCGTCTACATCCTAGTATATATATATATATATATATATATAACAAGAAAAAGAAGTTTAGAGTGAGAAGTTCTCACAAATAGCTATCCACTCATCTTGACTCTTCTTTTATAGAAATCTTCTTCATTCTCGCCTTTTTATCACCTTCGTTGCCCGTAGCCACTACATATATAAAAATCACACATTTTTATATTTGATGTCTTTAAAATAAAAATCACATTTTTATTTGTTCACTTTCAATTTAGAAATCATATTTTTATAATCACTTCATATATTTAAAAATCGAATTTTTACTATGCTATTCAATATATAAAAATCGAATTTTTACTTTGGTGTCATATAGATAAAAATTCCATTTCAAAAATATTGATTTCTCCTTTATAAAAATAAAGTTTTCGCCTTTATATAAATAAAGTTTTTGCCTTTACTATTTTTAAAATATCGTCTTTTCATTTTTAAAGATTTTATGTAACGGCCCGGGAAAATTCGACGCTCGAATTTTCAACAACAATACTTAATCCCGTATTACTTGTCAAAAATCCAAGTATCGAACCTCAAACTGTTAATAGAAAGAAGTTAGAGGATGAGGAATAGGAAGAAAGAAATTTTAGAATAGAAGAAAGAAGAAGAACACATCAGAATCTCACAGCGGAACGAGTAAATATAATATAACAAATCTCTTTGAAAAGAAGACTGTATATATACATACCATTTATCAGAGTAAACATACATCAATCACAGCGGAAATACTTGTATAACTAACGGTGAACCCTCCTGCTTCCAACTCTGAAACTTGTAGCGGAACCTAACCTGTAAATATGCTTGGTCTGACCCGAGCACATTTGATTTAAAACAAAAACACACCGGGTCAGTCTGAAATACTTTCAGTAATAAATTCACAGCACACACAACTTGTTTAACTTTTGAAAATCCTTTCTGAAATAAAAGGATAATAGTAAGACCAGCCCACACATAAACACGGACGGTTTTTACCTTACTATAACCCAAAACGTTTTTGAAATCAATATCTTTTTCTGATATTATCATAGTGTCTAAATACAAGTAAATATCAATTTAGAGGAACGCTTGCATCTCACGCTCCCCATATATAGTATACAAACCAAAACCGCGGGCGCTTATTGGATATTGGATTCCAACTTGACAAGGTATGGGTCCACCTTCCGAACGTGTATCTCTAGAGGCGAATACACTGGGTTCAACAAGAACGTCTTGCAACCCGGCCCACACATGACCGACCACTCATTTCGCTTGAGTGTATCGAATGTATATCACCGACGGTTGGGCTCAAACCACCGTCTCCCGAAAAGGGACAACATCGATAGATACAAGAAGCAAAAGGAATTTCTCTAGATAGGTGATTATACATCCTAATGGGAGCGACCCACATAGCCATGCTGCCTGCCCGATTTCTGTCATTTACCGGTTGATGAGGCTCGAGGTTACGCCTTATCATCACATCAGATTCACTTCGAATGCCACATTGTCAGATCCATCAAAATCACTAATTGACGTCTACAATGATACAATACGTGTCAGCTTAAAGAAGTTTCCTTCTCTGCTTCCACTCTTGGTACGGTTGAAGAAATCAATGTACGTGACCCTTCTGGAAATATTCTGTCAGACATTCATCCATACAAGTCATCCAGGCACAGGATGAACCGAAGGCACTCTCCTACCGCATCCAAGGTATCACCCTATAGATCAGTAGCGGGAAGTCCTTGCAATCCGAAGATTTCAATCACGACAGAATCACAGGTCAGAATATCTTCGGGAGCTACCCTTAGAAATCCAACGAGTAGTTCTTCCGCTCATGAAGATCAACGGTCTTCAATGCTCCATCTCAACCATCTTCTGTTTTCTTCAACGTTACGTAATTGCTGGTCGGAATGGTTTTCGAATATAAATTCGATCCCGGTCTTTCCGTACCAATCAATCGATAAAAGGCCAAACTTTGATAGTCGGTGATTTAACTATCAAATCATAACAGTGTATCTCAGTGGACTAGCAGCTCAGGTCCTTTATATGAAATATCTCATAAAACCAATTTATCGATTTCTTATAATCGACTTCATAACTTTATCTTAACAAAACTCTTATGGGTTTCGTTACTTGAAAACATTACTCGCTACCCGCTTTAGCACAACATACTTACCAAGCTTCTCTTTTTATCTCCTTTGTTTGGAAATAATGCCATCTTTTATGAATCATCCTTTATTTCTTTTGGTCGTTAACATCGTATAATTACCTCAAAACCCTTTTGAGTTTCTCTTTGATTTGAAATCCTGGTTATAGTTCTATAAATCCACTTTCCCTTTTTCTTTATCATTTTCATATCGTTATATTCTTATTCAATCAACGACAAATATTTAATTACCAAAATCTCTTTCTTATCATGATTAAACCACTTCGCTTAATCTCGTTCCCAGGTGAACGCTTGTTTTAAAATCCTTGTTTCGGGTAAAACCCCTTTTTCATACTCGTTTATACGATTTGAATTAGATTCAATTCCTTTCGATGCTAATCCATTTTTAAAGGTTTGTTTTAAATAAATGATAAATTCCATTTATCGCAAAACATCTCGATAATCACTTCTCTATACATTACAAACAAATATCATCTCTCGATAATAGCGGAGCCATTCAAGTTGGGGTATTCCAATTACCTCTCAGACCTTGATCGACAACGTTCTTATCTCAAGATAGATAAAAGCTTATAATTTAAAACCAATGTCAAACCATCTCAATAATCTAATATGTTATTCCCATTTCCATTTATCTTGGTTTTATAAACCATTTTCTTTCATTTGAAAACCCACTTTTCATATTAATTTCTTTTTCTTAATTGAGCAAAACTCTGATTGGAATGTACGCCTTAGGTTGCACCCATATTTACAAATCTTGTTTATACGATTTGAAATAAATTCAAATCCCTTTCATACAAATCTATCCATAACTTATATTTATTTTAAAGGAAATTTCAAGTCTTTTAAATGTCAATCCCTTTGATTTGATCCATTTAAAACAAATTGACACAATCGTCAAATTCCAACTTTAAACGGTTGATTTTCGCCCACCGTACATATCAGTTAACCATTAACTGATTTACGTTATCATTTCTTCCTTAAATTTATTAAATAACTTAATAAATTTAAAACATCAGTTATTTGATTAAAAAAACAATTATTTCATTTCACTAATACGTAGGTTAGTTCCTGACTGCAGTTCACGAATGATTGCAGTTCATAAATAACAGGATAAACAGTTGGTTCCTGCCAACCATAACCCTCAGTTAAGTGGCTATCTGACTTCTATTCAATTTCTCTTCTTAAATTAATTAAATAACTTAATTAATTTAAAACATCGGTTAATTGTTTTGTAAAAACAATTATTCCTTTTCACTAATTGTATGTTAGCTTCGACTGCAGTATTAAAAATCTCTATTGACACTGATTATAAACATATAAGGAAAATTATAAACATTTTTCCATATAACATAAATAAATACTTTAATTTATTTAAAAACATCACTTTGCTTATTGTATAAACATTTATTTAGTTTACTGATTCATATACTAGCTCCTTACTTTTCTGTTCGTAAACAACGTAAAAATTCATTGTATAACTTATAAATAATCATGTTTGTAAAACATGATTCGAATTATAAATATTTTTATAAAACTTCTTATTCATTAAAAATAAAATGAAATAAACCCCAAAGATTTAATTCAGTTATAAAATAAATTTTATAACTTGAAACTGCGATGGTTCGCCTGACGGCAAAACGATGTTTTGAAAACTATAGATTTAAACCCTCACTGCCAACCAATGTCGACTGATTAAAAATCACATCAACGGTCACATTAATTCAACCATCAACAGTCAATAGGTTTTGATGTCAATTGGGGTTCAAACAGTTCATGTGCAACCAGTATAAAAATAAACAACACACAAATTATTTTGAGGAATCCGGTCGGATCCCTCCAATCTGTCCTTCTCTGCATCACAGATGGTTATAACATTATAATTTAAATAAATAAATAAATTAACGGCAATAATCTAACAAATAGCAACCAGTTAATCGACCATAAGCAACCAATGCAGCCAATCAAACAGTATTTATTTTTAAATGGATTTATCACATCATAGTAGTCCAGAAAAGTGTGAGAATTAACTCACCAGTTTTTGTCGATTGACGGTTGACGCGTTCTGTCGTATAAAATTTTTAACTGGTGTTTAAAATTACACGAATCTTCAACTGCTTCGATTTCATATCAGACCAGCCCGACTGCGTAGCGCCTGTCGCCACGATCTCAACAGTCCTGTTTTTGTTTAATTTGTTATCGTATGAATATATTACGCTAATCTCGAGTTTGTATAATTTAAACGATAACTGATTATAATTAAATCATACATAATTAATTACCTTAATTATTTGCGTTCCACGTCATCATTAACATAGCTGTTTCAAGCGTCTTCCTGAAAGACAACGTCTTGCTCTTTAACCAAGCTTCCATGCGTTATATTTTTCTTTTTTTTTTCTTTTTTTTTTCTCACATTAAATCCCAATCCCATGCCCCTCCCAGTTCTTCACATATTGCACTCCCTCTTGTACCATACTACCACGCCCCTCTTGTACGCTACCCCCATGCAACAGCCGAATGCACCATCCTCTTCCCAACGTTTTCCTTTCCCATTCCTTTTTTTTTTCTTTTTGGGGATCCAACGCATGCATCAAGCCAAGCCACCTTTCCTTCTTCTTTTCACCTACAGCATATCTCACGCATGGCCTCTTTCTCCCATTTTCGTTTTTCTTTCAATCCCCTTTTTTTTTTTTTTTTTTTTAGAAGGAGAGGGACTGAAGTATATACAGCAAGGGAGAAAGGAGGAGATGCGAGATGACAGTGTGGATGGAGATGTGGATGGAGAAGCTTCCGTGAGTATTTATAGGCGTGAAGCCGTGGCGTCCAAGTTTTGTTAGCAATAGGGTGCTAGGATAGGTCTGCGTCTTCCTTCCTTTGTCTGCACGGTGACTGGAATGTCACTTTCGTGATTAAATATTGGCCGACAAGGTTACAGACTTTGTCCGCAAGAAATGAACGAATGTATACAGTAGGTCTGCTCCGTGTATTATATATAATATATTTTTAACAAAATTTCCCCACCCGAACATGATACACGTTCTTAAAGGCAGCATGCCTTCCCATCAACCAAGGCAAGGAAACGTTGAACACTTACAGTATACATTTGTAAGTACTACCCAAATATATATATTATTTTATTGTTCCTTGCTTTGCATAGAGAAATTCGTCAAGTTACCTACATAAATCCTCCGTTTTTGCCAAACAAATAGGTAATCCTAGCATAAAAAAATATTCCGGACCCAATGGGACAGGTTTCGTCGAATTCCGACACCGTTTGCGAAAATCCCTTAGAAAATATCGATGAAAAACACCGAGCAATAATTCCTAACAATTCCAGAAAAAATCCTAAAAATATGAGGCCTTGACGTTTCACTAGACCTCTTCCTAAGGTTTCGTATGAAACTTGTTTCGTTGAATTTGAAGTTCGTTTGACCAGTTAACCATTCAAATAAAGTCACTCACACCACTATGTACGGTTATATGAGCGTTGCGGACTGAAATAAAAATACAGTCGTGATCAACGAGGTGTCGCGATCCCGAAAATGTAATAATACCGGTAGATTGACTTATATTGTGAAAACCCAAATTCGCTGCTTAAGGGTGCAAAATACTTCAAATAAAAAGTTGCATATTAAATTAATTAAAAATTACAGTAAAATTCTAAAAATTAAATTAACACTATGTCTCCAAAGAACCTTGTCCAAATTCGAATCCGGTATGGAGTTATTTCAAATAAACCGTTACGGTCGATAAACGATTACGCCGCTGCTTTCTTGAATATTAAATTTGGACATAACTCGCAATATATAACGCGGAATCTTGATTTTTCACTTCTGTTAGGTAGATATAGTTCAACAGATTTCAATGTTTCTTGTTTCGAGAAAATCCGACTTAATTTGGGCCCTGTACAGCCAATTAAAGTTCAAAACGCCAAAACACGAACTGCCGCGCCGCTGCAGCTCATTATTTAATTAAATTATAAACTATATATATATATATTCATCGTCATCATTTAGCCGAAATCATCAATATAATTTAATATAGACTAATATTCAACTATTCCAAACTGCCAGTTCACATTATATTGCCAACTCAACATTTTCTGACGGTTTGGAAACTTAAAATATTATTTTATTATTTATTTAAATAATATATTCTTAAATAAATCGTTAAATTCAATTATTTAAATCAAACCCATATTTTAAATAATAAATTAAATTAAATAATTACCAGAAAAATGCGGGTCGTTACATTCCTTCCCCCTTAAAAATAATTTCGTCCTCGAAATTGCTAAGGTAGAAGAAAGTGGAAATCTCGTTATCTTTTCGAAAATATATTTAATTAAACTCCGTTTTTATTTTCAAATCTAATCCAACTGGTTTTTAAAACCAAATTATTTCAAATAACAAATTTTCCCAAAAATTCCAACAAATTTCTAACACTTTAAATTCTGGAAAAATTTCGGCAGAGTCTCCCCTGCACGAGGGACATCTGCAATATCGCAGGATCAAGCAATATGTATACATCGACCAACAGGGTCGGAAAAATCCAAAAAAAAAACAACTCAAAGCCCAAATAAAAGCAAAATCTTATATTTGGCGTAGGCGTACCTTTTTGCGAGCGCTATTACGCGATTAGCGATATATATGTTTGCTTACTCGACTAGCATACCAAACTAGATTCAAATTTCTCTAGAATTTTTCTTGGATTAACTTTGTACCTGTACTCAACTCCAATAAAATCCATTAGTATTCAAACCAAAGTCAATTTGATCCAAATATCTCCCACATCATCCAATTCCAACAATTGGAAATAACCACATCACTTTATTCAACTCTGATGGACTTAGCAATCCATTTATTTTAAACATCCATTTAAATTAATCTTGGTTTAATTCCTTTACTTGATCAGTTCAGATTGGTTTCAACCAACAGTTGGTGAATTTTATACACTCCATCCAATATCAAACAACAACCAAGGCATTCAATTCAACAAAACCATTTTGGTTAATATTTCTCATTTGCTTTTACTTTGTTTTTCACATCCATTGATTTACATTGGATTAATTCCATTCAATTATCCTTTACTCGATTTCACAAGTGAAATTTCTTTATTTCAGTTCAATATTCTAGTTTGAATTCTTATTCAAGTTATTCAAACAAATCTGTTTTATAATCGATTAAGAAAATATATTTATAACAAAAATATAATCCGGGCAAAACTATTTAAAAATAATTTTATAAGAAATTACAAATACGCGCTCTCATATATACACTCAAACTCAATCTAGGGCATTACTAACCCCATCTCTATCGAGTTATGCCACAGAGCCAAGGTTATCACTAAACCAATAGCTCTGATACCAACTGTAATGGCCCGGGAAAATTCGACGCTCGAATTTTCAACAACAATACTTAATCCCGTATTACTTGTCAAAAATCCAAGTATCGAACCCCAAACTGTTAATACAAAGAAGTTAGAGGATGTGGAATAGGAAGAAAGAAATTTTAGAATAGAAGAAAGAAGAAGAACACATCAGAATCTCACAGCGGAACGAGTAAATATAATATAACAAATCTCTTTGAAAAGAAGACTGTATATATACATACCATTTATCAGAGTAAACATACATCAATCACAGCGGAAATACTTGTATAACTAACGGTGAACCCTCCTGCTTCCAACTCTGAAACTTGTAGCGGAACCTAACCTGTAAATATGCTTGGTCTGACCCGAGCACATTTGATTTAAAACAAAAACACACCGGGTCAGTCTGAAATACTTTCAGTAATAAATTCACAGCACACACAACTTGTTTAACTTTTGAAAATCCTTTCTGAAATAAAAGGATAATAGTAAGACCAGCCCACACATAAACACGGACGGTTTTTACCTTACTATAACCCAAAACGTTTTTGAAATCAATATCTTTTTCTGATATTATCATAGTGTCTAAATACAAGTAAATATCAATTTAGAGGAACGCTTGCATCTCACGCTCCCCATATATAGTATACAAACCAAAACCGCGGGCGCTTATTGGATATTGGATTCCAACTTAACAAGGTATGGGTCCACCTTCCGAACGTGTATCTCTAGAGGCGAATACACTGGGTTCAACAAGAACGTCTTGCAACCCGGCCCACACATGACCGACCACTCATTTCGCTTGAGTGTATCGAATGTATATCACCGACGGTTGGGCTCAAACCACCGTCTCCCGAAAAGGGACAGCATCGATAGATACAAGAAGCAAAAGGAATTTCTCAAGATAGGTGATTATACATCCTAATGGGAGCGACCCACATAGCCATGCTGCCTGCCCGATTTCTGTCATTTACCGGTTGATGAGGCTCGAGGTTACGCCTTATCATCACATCAGATTCACTTCGAATGCCACATTGTCAGATCCATCAAAATCACTAATTGACGTCTACAACGATACATTACGTGTCAGCTTAAAGAAGTTTCCTTCTCTGCTTCCACTCTTGGTACGGTTGAAGAAATCAATGTACGTGACCCTTCTGGAAATATTCTGTCAGACATTCATCCATACAAGTCATCCAGGCACAGGATGAACCGAAGGCACTCTCCTACCGCATCCAAGGTATCACCCTATAGATCAGTAGCGGGAAGTCCTTGCAATCCGAAGATTTCAATCACGACAGAATCACAGGTCAGAATATCTTCGGGAGCTACCCTTAGAAATCCAACGAGTAGTTCTTCCGCTCATGAAGATCAACGGTCTTCAATGCTCCATCTCAACCATCTTCTGTTTTCTTCAACGTTACGTAATTGCTGGTCGGAATGGTTTTCGAATATAAATTCGATCCCGGTCTTTCCGTACCAATCAATCGATAAAAGGCCAAACTTTGATAGTCGGTGATTTAACTATCAAATCATAACAGTGTATCTCAGTGGACTGGCAGCTCAGGTCCTTTATATGAAATATCTCATAAAACCAATTTATCGATTTCTTATAATCGACTTCATAACTTTATCTTAACAAAACTCTTATGGGTTTCGTTACTTGAAAACATTACTCGCTACCCGCTTTAGCACAACATACTTACCAAGCTTCTCTTTTTATCTCCTTTGTTTGGAAATAATGCCATCTTTTATGAATCATCCTTTATTTCTTTTGGTCGTTAACATCGTATAATTACCTCAAAACCCTTTTGAGTTTCTCTTTGATTTGAAATCCTGGTTATAGTTCTATAAATCCACTTTCCCTTTTTCTTTATCATTTTCATATCGTTATATTCTTATTCAATCAACGACAAATATTTAATTACCAAAATCTCTTTCTTATCATGATTAAACCACTTCGCTTAATCTCGTTCCCAGGTGAACGCTTGTTTTAAAATCCTTGTTTCGGGTAAAACCCCTTTTTCATACTCGTTTATACGATTTGAATTAGATTCAATTCCTTTCGATGCTAATCCATTTTTAAAGGTTTGTTTTAAATAAATGATGAATTCCATTTATCGCAAAACATCTCGATAATCACTTCTCTATACATTACAAACAAATATCATCTCTCGATAATAGCGGAGCCATTCAAGTTGGGGTATTCCAATTACCTCTCAGACCTTGATCGACAACGTTCTTATCTCAAGATAGATAAAAGCTTATAATTTAAAACCAATGTCAAACCATCTCAATAATCTAATATGTTATTCCCATTTCCATTTATCTTGGTTTTATAAACCATTTTCTTTCATTTGAAAACCCACTTTTCATATTAATTTCTTTTTCTTAATTGAGCAAAACTCTGATTGGAATGTACGCCTTAGGTTGCACCCATATTTACAAATCTTGTTTATACGATTTGAAATAAATTCAAATCCCTTTCATACAAATCTATCCATAACTTATATTTATTTTAAAGGAAATTTCAAGTCTTTTAAATGTCAATCCCTTTGATTTGATCCATTTAAAACAAATTGACACAATCGTCAAATTCCAACTTTAAACGGTTGATTTTCGCCCACCGTACATATCAGTTAACCATTAACTGATTTACGTTATCATTTCTTCCTTAAATTTATTAAATAACTTAATAAATTTAAAACATCAGTTATTTGATTAAAAAAACAATTATTTCATTTCACTAATACGTAGGTTAGTTCCTGACTGCAGTTCACGAATGATTGCAGTTCATAAATAACAGGATAAACAGTTGGTTCCTGCCAACCATAACCCTCAGTTAAGTGGCTATCTGACTTCTATTCAATTTCTCTTCTTAAATTAATTAAATAACTTAATTAATTTAAAACATCGGTTAATTGTTTTGTAAAAACAATTATTCCTTTTCACTAACTGTATGTTAGCTTCGACTGCAGTATTAAAAATCTCTATTGACACTGATTATAAACATATAAGGAAAATTATAAACATTTTTCCATATAACATAAATAAATACGTTAATTTATTTAAAAACATCACTTTGCTTATTGTATAAACATTTATTTAGTTTACTGATTCATATACTAGCTCCTTACTTTTCTGTTCGTAAACAGCGTAAAAATTCATTGTATAACTTATAAATAATCATGTCTGTAAAACATGATTCGAATTATAAATATTTTTATAAAACTTCTTATTCATTAAAAATAAAATGAAATAAACCCCAAAGATTTAATTCAGTTATAAAATAAATTTTATAACTTGAAACTGCGATGGTTCGCCTGACGGCAAAACGATGTTTTGAAAACTATAGATTTAAACCCTCACTGCCAACCAATGTCGACTGATTAAAAATCACATCAACGGTCACATTAATTCAACCATCAAAAGTCAATAGGTTTTGATGTCAATTGGGGTTCAAACAGTTCATGTGCAACCAGTATAAAAATAAACAACACACAAATTATTTTGAGGAATCCGGTCGGATCCCTCCAATCTGTCCTTCTCTGCATCACAGATGGTTATAACATTATAATTTAAATAAATAAATAAATTAACGGCAATAATCTAACAAATAGCAACCAGTTAATCGACCATAAGCAACCAATGCAGCCAATCAAACAGTATTTATTTTTAAATGGATTTATCACATCATAGTAGTCCAGAAAAGTGTGAGAATTAACTCACCAGTTTTTGTCGATTGACGGTTGACGCGTTCTGTCGTATAAAATTTTTAACTGGTGTAATGTCCCGACTTTTTCGACCATTTGTAAATCATTTTGATGAGTAATTAAAATGAATTAATTAGTTAAAAACAAAGCTAAAGGAGATTTTTGAAAACAAATATATATATATAAGTATAGGCATATGTATATATATATATATGAGAAATATTTTAATAAACATATATACTTGAATAATCTTAGATTTGAATATACTTGAATTATCTTGGAATTCAAAACAAGTATATGATAGAAATTCCTAAGGGAATAAATTTATAAAATAAAAGATACTTTGGAATGTCATTTTGATGAAGTAAGAAGTTTTCAAGAACAAAGGACTAAGAACTTAAACAAAAAAAAATAAAAGGAGCATTTCTTCCATTTGAAAATATAGGGACCTATGGAAAAAAACACCACCATATGTTGTCTACAACATAAACAAGTCGGCAAGAATATGAATCATATGAAATATTCAAACTAAAGACAAAAAGAAATTTCCAAGAAGAGATAAAAACATTAAATGGAACATACCTTAAATAGTAACACTAGAATTAGCAAATCATTACCTAAATCCTATAGTAAATGTGACATGTGTATTTCCAGCAAAGAAGAAAACAAATGCAAGCATTTGTTTAAGGCTTTAAAAATCCAAAATGGATCCTTGCATTTAATGCAAGTATGGTTCAAGCTTCTAGAAACACTACCTAGGAGCATGTCATTAGCTACAAGCCTAAGTAAGACAAATTTTAAAGTACTTGAGCTCCTCATTTCTGGCCGTAGGTATAGATAGAAGAGGGGTGAGGCTATGAGAGTTTACTGTGTGAACATGTGCTCAGAAATTCATATTTTAATGCATGACTTTACCTATATATACCACTCAAATTCTCTCATACTTTCACACAAGCAAACCAAGTTTTCATTCTCAGATCTGAAGCATTTTATTGGATCATTTGGAGAGCATTTAGGTGAGTAAAACATTTGTAACTCTCTTGTTTTAAAAATACAGTAAACAGTTTTTGGGTTAATTAGAAATCTGCCATGTTTGATTGTAACCATCGTTTGAAAATACCAGTCAGTAGATCATGGTGTAGAAGACCTTGAATTCATCTGTATAGATGGATCCATCATATAAGATTCATCATAGTATGTGTTGCGAATGGTTGATGTTCACCAACATTAATTTCCTGTATAAGTTCTGTTAAACACAGAACCTGTTCATTTGCTAGCTAAAATAGGATGATCCACTTTTTGTTGATGAAAGCATGTAAATCTAGTGAATAAACATCATACAAACACATCTCAGATCAAAGAAAATACCATTTGAAATATATTAGTTCAAAAACAGAAATACAGGAGTGTTCTCTGTAAGTGGAAAATCAAAGTATAAATTCAAATGAAATAAAAACCTGTTTTGATGTTATGAATTTAATCCCGAATGCAAATGATGATTTTTAAAGTAAAAATCACGATTTTTAAGCTTGTGCATTTCGAGAATTTATGATATGAACGGAAATGGTGTTTTGACCAAATTCCGGCGATCGGAGGGACGAGGGTTCAGGCGGTCAAGGGTGAAGCATCATCGGGGACCAAGGACTACGGGAAAAATACGAAAAGATTTTTATAATGTATGAATTGTGTAAATGGATCAAAATTAGGGTTGAATACTATGAATGGGTTCGACTGTATGGCGGCGACGTGGAGCCCCCACAGGCGTGCGAATTGGCTGGGGTCGAGCATGGAGCGACGTTGGGTCTTGGGGAAGATGGTGGCGGTGGTGCGAGGCGCTCTGGTGGTCGGAGGCGATGGGACGAGCTCGGTTTTAGTGGGGTACTTTTTACTGTTGCGAACGAGAAAACTGATGGAACATCGATTTTGAGGAGGAGGTGATAATTGGAGGTGGTGGCTGGTCGGTTGAGGTCGGCGGAGCAAGTGGAGTTTGTGGGTGGTGGTTCGGTGGTGTCATGGCGGCGTGTGGTGGCGTACACGTGCACGGTGCACCCCGTGTACTGTGCAAATTGAACGAAGTACCAAGGCTGGTACTTGGCCAATGCCAAGACCAGTGCCTTGGCACTTTTCCAAGACCTGGTACTTGGTAAATGCCAAGTCCAGGCACTTTGGCACTTTGCCAAGTGTTCGGCACTTTGGCAGTGCCAAACTTGACACTTTGGCAGTGCCAAGTTCTGGTACCTTGGCACTGCCAGAGTCCAGTTCTGGCACTTGCCAAACCGGTACTCGGGCAGTGCCAAAGCCCGGTGTTTTTCGTTCAGTAGAATACGAGATTTTAAATAAATTTAAAATTTAAAATATAAATAAATAAATGTTTTATTAAGCCGATGACAAGTGAGAAGTAGAAACCGAATTTTGAACCGACAAGTTCGACCGTGAAAGATCAACCAAGTTGAAATGTAAATTAGACGAAAATAAATAATTTAAAATAAATTATTTGAATTATTTATATAAATAAATAATCGTTAAAGGATAAGAACAAAAGGAAAATAAGTTCAAACATCATTTGAACTAAAATAATAAAAGGGAAATACACCGTGTGCGGAGCACGGGAAATTTCCAAAGGATGAACAAACACCGTCAAAAACCATATACACCTCAACTGATGTATGTAACAGATAAACTAATGATGCTAATGCAAACCAAATAAACAAACACTGTTTGGAAAATATATATTTTATCTGAAATGAAGTGATACTCCTAATTTCACTGATAAACATTTATCGACTGTAAAATATTTCGTACATCGTTCGAAGAGTCCGGAATAAACAAATTCCACTTCGATTCGAAGTATACGACGCATATCAATGTGCTAAAGACAACGAGATGCAAGCGTTATTTAGAATGATATTTTTGGTCTGTTCAAACCCAGAACAAACCCGAATGGACGAGTGTCTGACAACGTATATCAGTCAGATCTTGCACATCGAATTTACGTAAGTATATTATGTTGGTGGCAGGGAAATTCGTTTCTTTTTGCTTCATTACCCGTAATATATTTGGGTAATCGAATGAGTATTTTCTGACGGATAGGACAATGTGGCATTCAAAGAATGGAAAGAGAAAACCTGTCAGAAGAACAACGTAGCCTCAAAACTTCACAACCCGGAGGTAACAAAAGTTGGGCTAGGCAGCATGGCTAGTTGGGTCATACCCAAGCAGGGTATATTATCACCATCTAGAGGATTTCCTTATTTACTTCTAAAATCATTTTCACTGCTGTTGCATTCGGAAACGGTAAATCGAGCTCAACCGTAGGAGTGATAATATATTCGTTACACTCAAGCTAAATGAGTGGACGGTCATGTGTGGCCGGGTTACAAGACGTTCTTGTTGAACCCCAGTGTATCCTCTCTAGAGTACACTGATCGGTGGGTGCTCCCATACCCTGTATGTTGGAATCCAAACTCAAATACGCACTCTGCGACTTTAAATTTGTATACTATATATGTGAACGTGAGATGCAAGCGTTTCACTAGATTTTAATTACCTGTTACAAACTATTATAATATCAAATGTCTTGATATAAAAGAAATTAGATCATTTCCAAATATTAGACATGGATGGATCTAATGATTTTTATGTTAAAAGTAATTACATGGATCAATATAAACACCTTGACATCTATACCCTGTTTTTACTGTCTAACTATGTTTCCTCACACCAGTCCCCTGACTGACCCAGAGTTTATTTTTGTGTTTCTTAAACTCTTGGGTACTCATAATATTTATTATGAGTAGACAAGTAGGTTCAGGCAAGGCAAGTGGAACATGATGCGGAACCAGTTCAAGACCCAGTAGCATATATGTTTTAATTATCAGTTTAATTACCAATGGTATTGTAATATGGTATTGTATGAACCATGATGATGTAATATATTATGTACTCTGATGTATCAGGCTTTGTGATGTAATATATAAGTATTTTGTGAAATTCCGCTGTGAGATTCTGATAACTTCTTTCTCTTCTATTCTATAAGTTCTACCTTTTCTATCTCATCTTCTAAATTCTTTCAATAATGACACGGTTTCCCAGGTATGGAAAATCACGCCGTTACAGTTGGTATCAGAGCTTAGGTTTTCTGAACACCTAGGCTTAGAGTGAGCATCGAGAAAACGTATTTTTACTAAAAACTATTTTAATATGGGTCGTCCTTAGTTCTCAACCATAGTTATTAACCTTAGTTATCAACCCTAGTTATTTGGTTAATTTACCCTTAAAGACTGGTTTCTGAGTGAGTATTAACTCTCGAATCATTTACTCAGAAGTTGACAATGAGTTCTCAAGCAAGGCGAGGACGAGGAGCAAGTCGGGCAACTACGACAAATGGGCACACTGTTAATCAGACCCAAGTGGAAACGACTGAAGTAGTCCAAGCTCCAACGCAGCTAAACTTCGCTATGATTTGTAAGAACTACACTACTCTGGGAGGAAAAACCTTTAAGGGAACAGAATCACTAGTTGACGTCCAAGCATGGATTAGATCGTGTGAAAAGATTTTTAAGGGGCTGAAACTGGATGACGAGTATAAACGACTGTTAGCATCATGGAATCTAGAAGGAGCTGCAGCTATCTGGTGGGATGCCCAGACTGCAAATACTCCAGAGGAGAACTTTACTTGGGCTATGTTCAAAGAAGTTTTTGAAGCTCAGTATCTGCCTGCAACTGGGAAAACCAGGATGTACCGAGACTTCATCGATTTGAAGCAAGAAACCATGACTGTCACTGAGTACGAAAACAAGTTCAATGCAATGTCAAGTTTTGGACCAGAGTTGGTAAATACCTCGCTAAAAAAGAACGAGATGTTCGTAGCTGGATTGAAGGATAGTCTTCAAGGCAGGATGATGGGGCATTTGAAGGACCCGTTTGTTGAGCTCGTGGATCTAGCACTCAGGTATGAAGCACTGGATGCTAAGAACCCAACTGCAACAAAGACTCAGACGGGAGAAGCAAGTGGAGGGAATCCCCAGAAAAGGAAATTCATCCCTAATTGGAAAGGTAACCAAAACCAAGGAAAGGCTGTGCAACAGAAGACTGAAAACCGCTTCAAAAATGTGTTGTGTCACAACTGCAAACAAAAGGGTCACATTGCAAGGTTCTGTAAGCAGAAGAGCAACAAGAAACCCCAACAGCAGCAACCACAACAACAGCAAAGGAAGCCTCAGCAACAACCACAGCAGCAACATCAGCAAGTTCAGAGGAATGAGATGGTATTGAAGAACCTCTGTTTCAACTGTCACCAGCCCGGACACATGGTGAAAGAGTGTCCACTGATGAAGAGAGCACCTCAGGCGAAGGTTTACGCCATCAAGAATGAACCATCCACCTCTCTGAATGTGAAAGGGAAGGGAGTTCTGGAAGGTACTTTACAATTTAAAGGAATTTACCTTCGAGTTTTATTTGACACCGGCGCTTCACACAGTTTTATTTCTTCTGAAACCGTAAACCAATTTAACCTTGAACCAATCATTTCCTCAAACCCAATTTGCGTATCAAATCCCATTGGTGGAAAAACAGAGTTGAAAATGTGTTGTGAGGATATAGCGCTGTTATATCTCTCGCATTCCTTTCGTTTTGATTTCTATGTTTTAGACTTCAAAGGTTTCAATTTTATTCTTGGATTGGACTTGCTGAGCGAGTTCCAAGCCAAGATAAAATGTGATAAAGAAACCATAACCTTGACGACAAGTTTAGGTCGAAAAGCTAGAATACCCTGTGGAAAACCCGGTATTCATACCTGTTGTTTCCTATACGCCCTAGAAGCACCCCAAGAGAACCTTGAAACACTGGACGTGGTTAGAGAATTCAAGGATATTTTCGAAGAAGTCGGGAGTTTACCTCCTCATCGTGAGATAGAATTCCGAATCGATTTAATCCCAGGAGCAAGACCGATAGTACAACCAAAGAGACGTATGGCACCAAAGGAAGTATTGGAACTGGAGAAACAGACTCGGGATTTGCTGAGTAAAGGATTAATCCGACCTAGTTTTTCCAGTTGGGGCTCGGCGGTAGTTTTTGTAGTGAAGTCTGATGGGTCATTACGACTATGTGTTGACTATAGAGAGTTAAACAAAGTGACCATCAAAAACAAATACCCTTTACCCCGAATCGATGACCTTTTCGATCAATTACATGGAGCGACCGTATTCTCTCAAATGGATTTAGCAACAGGATTTCATCAATTGAAAATCGCTGAGGATAGTATTCCTTTAACAGCATTTAGAGGCCCGGATTTCTTTTATGAGTGGTTGGTTATGCCATTCGGTCTAACCAACGCACCAGCATTTTTCGTGGATTTGATGAACAGAGTCTTTAGGAAAATTCTAAACAAGTTTGTTCTAATTTTCATTGACGATATTCTGATTTACTCAAAAACTGAAGAGGAGCATCGCTATCACCTCAGAGTAGTATTAGAAACCCTACGGAAAAATGTGTTGAAAGCAAAATTTTCAAAGTGTCATTTTTGGAAGTCTGAAGTGAGATTTTTGGGGCACATCGTAAACGGAGGTGGAATATCGGTAGATCCGATGAAAGTTGAATCAGTACAACAGTGGAGGCAACCTTGTACACCAACTGACATTCGAAGTTTCCTAGGATTGGCGGGATATTACCGAAGGTTTATCAAAGACTATTCTAAAATATCATCTCATCTAACGAAATTGACGAAGAAAAACCAGAAGTTCAATTGGACCCCGAAATGTGAAGAATCTTTTCAAGAGTTAAAAGATCGCTTAACCAATGCACCGGTATTAGCCGTTCCCGATGGAACGAGCCAATTTGAAGTTTACACTGACGCTTGTGGAACTGGATTAGGAGCCGTGTTGATGCAGAACCGTTGTGTGATTGCATATGCAAGTAGGCAATTAAAGATACACGAGAAGAATTATGCAACTCACGATTTGGAGTTATTGGCCGTTGTTTTTGCATTGAAGATATGGAGGCATTATCTGCTGGGTGGAAAATTCGAACTATTTACAGATCATAAACCGTTGAGGTACTTATTTTCCCAGAAGGATTTAAATTTGAGACAACAACGATGGTTAGAGTTTCTTGCATCGTATGATTTGGATATCATCTATACGCCGGGCAAAGCAAATGTAGTAGCAGACGCTTTGAGTAGAAATGCGATTCTAACCCTACTAGAAGTCACACCGACTCTCCAAGAAAGGATTATGAGCAATCAGAGAAGAGATGCTAAACTGGAGAAGATCATACAAGGAGTCGCGAATGGAAGGGAGTCTGATTTCGAATTGAACAACCGAGGAGTGTTAAGAATTAACAATAGATTATGTGTTCCGGATGTGGATGGATTGAGACAAGAAGTTTTGAAAGAGTGTCATGCATCAAGGTTGAGTATTCATCCGGGAATTCATAAAATGATTAACGATATGAAAAGAGTATTCTGGTGGCCAGGAATGATGAAGGATGTCACAACTTTTGTGAATGAGTGTTTGTGTTGTCAGCAAGTCAAGGGAGATCATCAAAAGACTGCTGGATTGTTGCGATCTTTAGAAATACCCAACTGGAAGTGGGAAATGATATCAATGGATTTTATCGATGGATTACCAAGGACCAGAAGAGGATTTGAAGGAATTTGGGTAATTGTCGATCGACTGACAAAAAGTGCACATTTTATTCCTGTAAAACCAACACGTACAGCCGCATCATTAGCTGAAGTCTTTATGAGAGAAATTGTGCGATTACATGGAGTTCCATCAAGTATTGTAAGCGATCGAGATCCCATCTTTACAAGTAACTTTTGGAGAGCACTACAAAGAACTTTGGGAACGAGATTGAATCTCAGTACAGCTTACCATCCTCAAACGGACGGTCAAACTGAGAGAGTGAACCGGATTTTGGAAGATTTGTTAAGAGCGTGTATTCTTGATTTTGGAGGATCGTGGGAAGATCATCTACACCTAGTCGAATTTTCTTATAACAACAGTTATCAGGCGAGTATACAAATGGCACCATACGAAGCATTGTATGGAAGACCCTGTAAAGCACCAGCATGTTGGATTGAATCCGGAGACAAATTAATACTTGGACCAGACATGATCCGAGAAGCAACCGAGAAAGTAGAATTGGTGAAGTTAAGAATGAAAGAAGCCCAGGATCGACAGAAAAGTTATGCCGATCAAAGACGAAGAGATCTTGTATTTGAGATAGGAGACCTGGTATTTGTGAAGATTTCGCCAATGAGAGGAGTGGTGAGATTTGGAAAAGCTGGAAAGTTAACTCCGCGATATGTTGGACCTTTCCGAGTTATGGAGAGAATTGGTTTTCAAGCCTACAGAGTAGAATTACCAGAACATATGGTAGGGATCCACAACGTATTCCATGTGTCTCATTTAAGGAAATGTTTGCACGATCCGTCTTTAATTCTGGAACCATCTGTTCAGCAAGAAATAGAAATTGAACCAGATTTGACTATAATTCGACGACCATTTCGTATTATCGACAGAGAAGAAAAGCAACTTCGCAACAAGGCAGTAAGTCTGTTTAAGATTCAGTGGAGCGATAATCCGAAAGATTGCACGTGGGAGACCGAGAACCATATCAGGAAATTATACCCGGATTTATCCACAGATTAGGTATGTTTTACTGTTTGGTTGTTTGGATGAAATGAAACCTTGGATTTCTTCATTTCTGTAAGCATTGGCATATACATTTGTGGATTCGGTTTATTAGGGCTTATGAACTCCCTTGCTATGATTTTATCATTGACGAGTTCTTTTCCTTGTTTACTTTCAGATGGCACCACTGATGAAGAGGACCGCTAGAAAGAGACTTACATCACACCAAACGGAGAGACTACTAGCCAAGCGAGCAAGAGTGGGTGATTCTGAAGATGTTAGAGGAAGGATACCAAGTGAGGATGAAGGCACACACAGGACCTCGGATGAGTCGAATGTAGGCAGAGAGGAACCCATGGAGCAAGATCCAGACAGCACGGAGCCCTCAGAGGATGATGGTGTACTTATGATTGAAACCGGTTGTGGAGACAATGATAGTGATGACGATGACAGTGATCAAGAGGGAGAGGAGGCTGAGGATATGAATATGGATGGGGATGATGAAGAAGAACCCGAGGAGGAAGAAGAGTTTGTACCTGAGACACCGATAGCTGATATGGGAGAGCAGCCAACGGAATTTGTGGACCCAGCAGTGGTGATATGGGAGAAACTGAAGCAAGCACTTGTAGAGTATCACGAAGTAGGAGGATGGGTTGAGATTTTCGGAGACTTTGGTTATCCTTGGATTCAGGTGTACATGATTCCGCCCGTAGAGGTTATAGAGATCTCTGATGATGAAGAGGTGGTACCGACTAATCCGGAGATCATGGATGTTTTTGTACCATCTGATGATGAGGATGAGGTGGTAGAGGTCGTTAACATATCCGATGATGAGTGGATCGTGATCGAGAGTGATCCAGATGAGTAGAGTGCAGTAGACTGATGTGTATGGACTATGTATGTATATATTATGTAGCTATAACTTGATTTAGTCAAGTATAGCCTAGTTATGTAGTATGGTATATGATTAGTCAGGTGTAGCACTAGGAGTGTAGTATGTTATCTAGACTAGTGCTAGTATCGAACTGGTTGTATAATTATGATGTACTAAATGATTATGATATATAGAATCATCTTTTGGAAAAAAAATCCTTTCTATCTTGCTTACTTGTAATTTCGAGGACGAAATTCGTATAAGGGGGGTGGACTGTAATGTCCCGACTTTTTCGACCATTTGTAAATCATTTTGATGAGTAATTAAAATGAGTTAATTAGTTAAAAACAAAGCTAAAGGAGATTTTTGAAAACAAATATATATATATATATAAGTATAGGCATATGTATATATATATGAGAAATATTTTAATAAACATATATACTTGAATAATCTTAGATTTGAATATACTTGAATTATCTTGGAATTCAAAACAAGTATATGATAGAAATTCCTAAGGGAATAAATTTATAAAATAAAAGATACTTTGGAATGTCATTTTGATGAAGCAAGAAGTTTTCAAGAACAAAGGACTAAGAACTTAAACAAAAAAAAATAAAAGGAGCATTTCTTCCATTTGAAAATATAGGGACCTATGGAAAAAAACACCACCATATGTTGTCTACAACATAAACAAGTCGGCAAGAATATGAATCATATGAAATATTCAAACTAAAGACAAAAAGAAATTTCCAAGAAGAGACAAAAACATTAAATGGAACATACCTTAAATAGTAACACTAGAATTAGCAAATCATTACCTAAATCCTATAGTAAAGGTGACATGTATATTTCCAGCAAAGAAGAAAACATATGCAAGCATTTGTTTAAGGCTTTAAAAATCCAAAATGGATCCTTGCATTTAATGCAAGTATGGTTCAAGCTTCTAGAAACACTACCTAGGAGCATGTCATTAGCTACAAGCCTAAGTAAGACAAATTTTAAAGTACTTGAGCTCCTCATTTCTGGCCGTAGGTATAGATAGAAGAGGGGTGAGGCTATGAGAGTTTACTGTGTGAACATGTGCTCAGAAATTCATATTTTAATGCATGACTTTACCTATATATACCACTCAAATTCTCTCATACTTTCACACAAGCAAACCAAGTTTTCATTCTCAGATCTGAAGCATTTTATTGGATCATTTGGAGAGCATTTAGGTGAGTAAAACATTTGTAACTCTCTTGTTTTAAAAATACAGTAAACAGTTTTTGGGTTAATTAGAAATCTGCCATGTTTGATTGTAACCATCGTTTGAAAATACCAGTCAGTAGATCATGGTGTAGAAGACCTTGAATTCATCTGTATAGATGGATCCATCATATAAGATTCATCATAGTATGTGTTGCGAATGGTTGATGTTCACCAACATTAATTTCCTGTATAAGTTCTGTTAAACACAGAACCTGTTCATTTGCTAGCTAAAATAGGATGATCCACTTTTTGTTGATGAAATCATGTAAATCTAGTGAATAAACATCATACAAACACATCTCAGATCAAAGAAAATACCATTTGAAATATATTAGTTCAAAAACAGAAATACAGGAGTGTTCTCTGTAAGTGGAAAATCAAAGTATAAATTCAAATGAAATAAAAACCTGTTTTGATGTTATGAATTTAATCCCGAATGCAAATGATGATTTTTAAAGTAAAAATCACGATTTTTAAGCTTGTGCATTTCGAGAATTTATGATATGAACGGAAATGGTGTTTTGACCAAATTCCGGCGATCGGAGGGACGAGGGTTCAGGCGGTCAAGGGTGAAGCATCATCGGGGACCAAGGACTACGGGAAAAATACGAAAAGATTTTTATAATGTATGAATTGTGTAAATGGATCAAAATTAGGGTTGAATACTGTGAATGGGTTCGACTGTATGGCGGCGACGTGGAGCCCCCACAGGCGTGCGAATTGGCTGGGGTCGAGCATGGAGCGACGTTGGGTCTTGGGGAAGATGGTGGCGGTGGTGCGAGGCGCTCTGGTGGTCGGAGGCGATGGGACGAGCTCGGTTTTAGTGGGGTACTTTTTACTGTTGCGAACGAGAAAACTGATGGAACATCGATTTTGAGGAGGAGGTGATAATTGGAGGTGGTGGCTGGTCGGTTGAGGTTGGCGGAGCAAGTGGAGTTTGTGGGTGGTGGTTCGGTGGTGTCATGGCGGCGTGTGGTGGCGTACACGTGCACGGTGCACCCCGTGTACGGTGCAAATTGAACGAAGTACCAAGGCTGGTACTTGGCCAATGCCAAGACCAGTGCCTTGGCACTTTTCCAAGACCTGGTACTTGGTAAATGCCAAGTCCAGGCACTTTGGCACTTTGCCAAGTGTTCGGCACTTTGGCAGTGCCAAACTTGACACTTTGGCAGTGCCAAGTTCTGGTACCTTGGCACTGCCAGAGTCCAGTTCTGGCACTTGCCAAACCGGTACTCGGGCAGTGCCAAAGCCCGGTGTTTTTCGTTCAGTAGAATACGAGATTTTAAATAAATTTAAAATTTAAAATATAAATAAATAAATGTTTTATTAAGCCGATGACAAGTGAGAAGTAGAAACCGAATTTTGAACCGACAAGTTCGACCGTGAAAGATCAACCAAGTTGAAATGTAAATTAGACGAAAATAAATAATTTAAAATAAATTATTTGAATTATTTATATAAATAAATAATCGTTAAAGGATAAGAACAAAAGGAAAATAAGTTCAAACATCATTTGAACTAAAATAATAAAAGGGAAATACACCGTGTGCGGAGCACGGGAAATTTCCAAAGGATGAACAAACACCGTCAAAAACCATATACACCTCAACTGATGTATGTAACAGATAAACTAATGATGCTAATGCAAACCAAATAAACAAACACTGTTTGGAAAATATATATTTTATCTGAAATGAAGAGATACTCCTAATTTCACTGATAAACATTTATCGACTGTAAAATATTTCGTACATCGTTCGAAGAGTCCGGAATAAACAAATTCCACTTCGATTCGAAGTATACGACGCATATCAATGTGCTAAAGACAACGAGATGCAAGCGTTATTTAGAATGATATTTTTGGTCTGTTCAAACCCAGAACAAACCCGAATGGACGAGTGTCTGACAACGTATATCAGTCAGATCTTGCACATCGAATTTACGTAAGTATATTATGTTGGTGGCAGGGAAATTCGTTTCTTTTTGCTTCATTACCCGTAATATATTTGGGTAATCGAATGAGTATTTTCTGACGGATAGGACAATGTGGCATTCAAAGAATGGAAAGAGAAAACCTGTCAGAAGAACAACGTAGCCTCAAAACTTCACAACCCGGAGGTAACAAAAGTTGGGCTAGGCAGCATGGCTAGTTGGGTCATACCCAAGCAGGGTATATTATCACCATCTAGAGGATTTCCTTATTTACTTCTAAAATCATTTTCACTGCTGTTGCATTCGGAAACGGTAAATCGAGCTCAATCGTAGGAGTGATAATATATTCGTTACACTCAAGCTAAATGAGTGGACAGTCATGTGTGGCCGGGTTACAAGACGTTCTTGTTGAACCCCAGTGTATCCTCTCTAGAGTACACTGATCGGTGGGTGCTCCCATACCCTGTATGTTGGAATCCAAACTCAAATACGCGCTCTGCGACTTTAAATTTGTATACTATATATGTGAACGTGAGATGCAAGCGTTTCACTAGATTTTAATTACCTGTTACAAACTATTATAATATCAAATGTCTTGATATAAAAGAAATTAGATCATTTCCAAATATTAGACATGGATGGATCTAATGATTTTTATGTTAAAAGTAATAAGATGGATCAATATAAACACCTTGACATCTATACCCTGTTTTTACTGTCTAACTATGTTTCCTCACACCAGTCCCCTGACTGACCCAGAGTTTATTTTTGTGTTTCTTAAACTCTTGGGTACTCATAATATTTATTATGAGTAGACAAGTAGGTTCAGGCAAGGCAAGTGGAACATGATGCGGAGCCAGTTCAAGACCCAGTAGCATATATGTTTTAATTATCAGTTTAATTACCAATGGTATTGTAATATGGTATTGTATGAACCATGATGATGTAATATATTATGTACTCTGATGTATCAGGCTTTGTGATGTAATATATAAGTATTTTGTGAAATTCCGCTATGAGATTCTGATAACTTCTTTCTCTTCTATTCTATAAGTTCTACCTTTTCTATCTCATCTTCTAAATTCTTTCAATAATGACACGGTTTCCCAGGTATGGAAAATCGCGCCGTTACAACTGGTGTTTAAAATTACACGAATCTTCAACTGCTTCGATTTCATATCAGACCAGCCCGACTGCGTAGCGCCTGTCGCCACGATCTCAACAGTCCTGTTTTTGTTTAATTTGTTATCGTATGAATATATTACGCTAATCTCGAGTTTGTATAGTTTAAACGATAACTGATTATAATTAAATCATACATAATTAATTACCTTAATTATTTGCGTTCCACGTCATCATTAACATAGCTGTTTCAAGCGTCTTCCTGAAAGACAACGTCTTGCTCTTTAACCAAGCTTCCATGCGTTATATTTTTTTTTTCTTTTTTTTTTCTCACATTGAATCCCAATCCCATGCCCCTCCCAGTTCTTCACATATTGCACTCCCTCTTGTACCATACTACCACGCCCCTCTTGTACGCTACCCCCATGCAACAGCCGAATGCACCATCCTCTTCCCAACGTTTTCCTTTCCCATTCCTTTTTTTTTCTTTTTGGGGATCCAACGCATGCATCAAGCCAAGCCACCTTTCCTTCTTCTTTTCACCTACAGCATATCTCACGCATGGCCTCTTTCTCCCATTTTCGTTTTTCTTTCAATCCCCTTTTTTTTTTTTTTTAGAAGGAGAGGGACTGAAGTATATACAGCAAGGGAGAAAGGAGGAGATGCGAGATGACAGTGTGGATGGAGATGTGGATGGAGAAGCTTCCGTGAGTATTTATAGGCGTGAAGCCGTGGCGTCCAAGTTTTGTTAGCAATAGGGTGCTAGGATAGGTCTGCGTCTTCCTTCCTTTGTCTGCACGGTGACTGGAATGTCACTTTCGTGATTAAATATTGGCCGACAAGGTTACAGACTTTGTCCGCAAGAAATGAACGAATGTATACAGTAGGTCTGCTCCGTGTATTGTATATAATATATTTTTAACAAAATTTCCCCACCCGAACATGATACACGTTCTTAAAGGCAGCATGCCTTCCCATCAACCAAGGCAAGGAAACGTTGAACACTTACAGTATACATTTGTAAGTACTACCCAAATATATATATTATTTTATTGTTCCTTGCTTTGCATAGAGAAATTCATCAAGTTACCTACATAAATCCTCCGTTTTTGCCAAACAAATAGGTAATCCTAGCATAAAAAAATATTCCGGACCCAATGGAACAGGTTTCGTCGAATTCCGACACCGTTTGCGAAAATCCCTTAGAAAATATCGATGAAAAACACCGAGCAATAATTCCTAACAATTCCAGAAAAAATCCTAAAAATATGAGGCCTTGACGTTTCACTAGACCTCTTCCTAAGGTTTCGTATGAAACTTGTTTCGTTGAATTTGAAGTTCGTTTGACCAGTTAACCATTCAAATAAAGTCACTCACACCACTATGTACGGTTATATGAGCGTTGCGGACTGAAATAAAAATACAGTCGTGATCAACGAGGTGTCGCGATCCCGAAAATGTAATAATACCGGTAGATTGACTTATATTGTGAAAACCCAAATTCGCTGCTTAAGGGTGCAAAATACTCCAAATAAAAAGTTGCATATTAAATTAATTAAAAATTACAGTAAAATTCTAAAAATTAAATTAACACTATGTCTCCAAAGAACCTTGTCCAAATTCGAATCCGGTATGGAGTTATTTCAAATAAACCGTTACGGTCGATAAACGATTACGCCGCTGCTTTCTTGAATATTAAATTTGGACATAACTCGCAATATATAACACGGAATCTTGATTTTTCACTTCTGTTAGGTAGATATAGTTCAACAGATTTCAATGTTTCTTGTTTCGAGAAAATCCGACTTAATTTGGGCCCTGTACAGCCAATTAAAGTTCAAAACGCCAAAACACGAACTGCCGCGCCGCTGCAGCTCATTATTTAATTAAATTATAAACTATATATATATATATATATTCATCGTCATCATTTAGCCGAAATCATCAATATAATTTAATATAGACTAATATTCAACTATTCCAAACTGCCAGTTCACATTATATTGCCAACTCAACATTTTCTGACGGTTTGGAAACTTAAAATATTATTTTATTATTTATTTAAATAATATATTCTTAAATAAATCGTTAAATTCAATTATTTAAATCAAACCCATATTTTAAATAATAAATTAAATTAAATAATTACCAGAAAAATGCGGGTCGTTACATTTTACCTTTTCAATTTCATCCCTATAGAAATCACATTTTATTTTGCTACCTATAAAAAGATGATATTTTTAATATTCCTAACATGTAAAAATTATATTTTTACCACTTCTATATAGTAAAGATTATATTTTTAATACTTTAAAAATATAAAAATCATATTTTGATTATCTTCCTTATATAAAAATTATATTTTTACTTCACTACTCATCTCAAAATATCGTCTTTTCATATTAAAAATATCGTCTTTTATGTTTTAAAAATATAGTCTTTTCATTTTAAAAATCTAATCTTTTATATTTTAAAAATCAAATCTTTTCTAATTTAAAAATCAAACTTTTTCTAATTTAAAAATCCTAATCTGAAAAATAAATAATAAAGTAAATAAATATATAAATAAAAACAAAATTAACATGAAAAAAAAACTTACAGTCAATTTTCCGAAGAAAGGGGGGTGTTTTGCGGGTTCGGGTCTGGGTGGGGTCGGGCGTCGCAGGCGAAGGGAAGGGGAGGAGGAGGAAGCGGCGGTGGCTCATCGGGGGGGGGGGGGGGGGGATGCGGCTGAGGCTGCGGTCGTGGGGAGGAAGGAGAAGAAGGAAGGAGGAAGAAGAGGAAGCGGCGGTGGCGGCAGCGTCGCTGGGGGGGGGGGGGGGCGCGATGTGGCGGCGGCGGCTCACCCCCCCATCGCCCTCGTCTCTTTTTTTTTTTTTTTTTTTTTAGTTTTTTTTTCTGTTGAATGAAAACGAGAAGGGGGGTTTATATATTTTAAATTTTATTTAATTTAATTTTCAAAAAGTTGACTTTTACTTACAACCTCGAAACGAGGCCCACCGCCTGTCGTCCATAGCGTTTCACCCCCATTCCGAACACAATGGGATATGTATCGCAAGCTGATTCGATCGCTTTGATCAGTTTCCGTTGAATTTACATTTAAATCACTATATTGAATTTTAAACGTACATTTCAAATTACCGGGGTCACATATTAACTTTAAAAATTCTAGAAAAATATTTTCTAGCTTCGTATTGACGATAGGGTCCTAACAAAACTAGTTTCGTCGAATTCTGAGACCGTTGGAAAAATGGCCAATTTCCAGTCGATTAAAATCAACTGAAACTGGTCAAACGTGTTTTCCTTTGCCACGCTCACATATTGATTCAGAAAATTATGAAATTTGAAACCTTGCAATAACTTGACATCCCGGATCCAACAAAAGTGGTTTCGTCGAAATCCGAGGTCATTTGCAAAATTCCTATTTTTAAGGGCCTGAATTCCACAGCGATTATTCAGAATTTTCAACTGGACATATCTTTTGATTCCCGCTATGAAATCTTGATTATTCGGATTCGTTGGAAAGATATCACCAATTAGATCCTAATGTTTTTGGTTTCACTAAAATCCGGATTGTTTTGCACCCGGTACATTCAATTGAAGTTTGAAATCGAATTATCGAACTACCGCGCCATTTCAATTCTATTTATAATTATATATAAATATTATATTCTAACGACGACGAATATAACATATACGTTCGAATTATATTCAAAATAAATTTCTCGTCAATATTATTTAAAATAATCTATTTTAAATATTCAAAATTCGCTAAAATTGCCAAAATAAAAATTTTAAACTGGCCCAGATTTTCGGGTTATTACAATACAGTATTCGTTGATCTCTGCTAAATATATATCTGTTTGGTGTTTAACACCCTTCTCTAAGACGCACGAGCTTAGAGGTTATATATTGGTAGGAATCAATGGTATGGTATGGACTGACAATGTGGCATGCTAAGATGCAAATGATCAAGGTTTCTTGTTGAAAAGAAGAACCTTGTGGTGACGATCAAATCACGGCCTGTTTAGGCGTAGCTTTGTGTATAACGTAGCTTCACGAGCCTCACAACCCGGGTGGAGTCTAAAACGGGAGAAGGGAATGCAGGGAGAACAGCACGTTTCACTCGAGCTAGGAGTGGTGTCAGTGCATAAACTGGCTGGAATTTTACTTATGTGGATGATGGAATGAGGCGCCTCAGATGATAGGTCTTATAGGATCGGGAAAGTGTGTTCAGGAATTGCCAATCGACGAAGCTGTATGTGTGGACCGGCCCTGCAGGATCCAAGGGTTAACTGTGGGGAATCTTGTGACATTAGCTAGAGTGTCTCGAATCGGTAAGGAGCTCCTCCCTAGCCTTGACTCATGATGGAAACCCAATTTCCAATACGACCTCATGCAGTTTTGATTGTATTACTAGTATGGAGGCATAGTATTTGGTAGGTATGCTTCCTAGGATTGATACAATTACTTTGAAACGTTTTTATATACACTAATAATAATATCAAATTCGTTTTATCGTACCAAGCATGTTTAATCATCATAAGGTAAAACTCTATCCTCTGGTTTGCGTTGCATTGTGTGATGGGACTTGAGTCTTATGGTGATTTCATTTTTCCAAAAAGCATTGCATTGTTTTACGATTACTTATTTATTTGTTCAGTCACCTTAAGTTATGCATGGCAATCCAATGGAGTAAACCCGTTCCGCATTAGCAGCGTGATCCTTGGATTTGCCTTATTACTATTAGTTAAATTAGGTTAGATTTCTCATACCAGTCCCATGACTGACCCGTTGTTTGTTTCCACCTTTGCAAACTCGGGTGCCCTGTTTTCCCCACGTGCAGTCAAGTAGTTTGTCTACAGGTCCTTATCTCGAGTAGGATTCTGGATTGAAGCTTAAAGTTGTGTCCAGAGCATAGTTGTCTTCCGTTGTCTTAGTTATTTTATTTCCACTGCAATGTATTAAAATATTGTAATTTATCTTCCGCTATAATTTGATTCGATGTACTCTAATATTATGTACTCTGATGTAACATTACTGTAATGTTTATAAAAGTCTGCTGTTGTTGTTCTAATGTGTTGTATTCCCAGAGTTAATGTATTTGGGTTTTGAACGGTCTTGGTCGATTTTGCGATCGATCGGGACGGGCGAACCCGGGCCGTTACAGAAATCTTAATCTAGAGGCTAATCGAGTGGAAATGGTGATGCACAAAATTGTTTGATGGAATAGAAGTATATTTTGTGTAGCCAGTATGGTCCCATAGTGATAAAAAGAACAGTCTAGTACTTGTGGTGAAGTGGAGAACGCAGATCTGTGAAGTGAAGCTGAGTGCTGATGGATTTATAGTGGCAAAAGGACTTGATTGGGAAGTCAGAATGGTGGATGCGAGAAAGAGCAACTGCTGTCGACACATTTTCTTTTGGAGTAGTTTGGCTTTTTTTTAAAGAGAAGAAGGTAAAGTTTATTTACTTAGTTAATGATTTTTAAAATCACTTAAGTTGTCTACAAAATTTAAATAGCTAAAATTATTTCATACAAAAAGAATCAAATGAAACCAGTGGAATACGGATGGACGTAGAGTCGAATTGGAGTAACTTGGAGCTAGTCGAAACTTTTGAGTAAATTAAACACTTGTTTAATTTAATCGGAAAATAAAATCGCTATTCCAGCCAATAAAATCCCGATGAGTATATCTCGCTCAAAAGTTATATTTAATTTATTTTTATCAGTAAAAAAATAAACAGTTGGTTGTCTGGATGCATGCATGAACTACTGAATAATTTGGTTATATATATTAGTTATTTAGGCTTGGTGATTGTGGTTATTATATATATACATTGGATTTCCCGTAGTACCATTAGCGGATGCCCGCAATATCATTAGCGGATGACCCTATCGCCCCACGATATATGAGTGGATGACCTTCTATACCGCGATATCCTGCCTTGAAGTAGGATTGGTATTATTTAAATTGTCTAACATTTGTGGATGCAGGGAAACAGGTTAGAGGAATCCAACTGGGTTCATCAATTTTTTTTACTATTATTTACATATTTATATATGTGTGATGTGTTGAATTGGATTACTTGTTTGTGTTTGGATGTTGAATATCACTGGCCCTAGATATTTATATCTAAAAGGAAAGATTTATTTTTCCAAAATAGAAATTGAATTTCGAACAAATTAGAAAATATCAACTTGTTTTCAGCAATAAAACAAGTAATTGAATTTATAAACAATGTTATAAATGGAAAGAAAAGTTATCGTTTGATAATATTGGATTTTTAAATTCAAGTTTGAATTTAAAAGGGTATATTTATTTTCCAGAATGGGAATTGCATTTCAAATAAGATTTGAAATAAGGATTTGTTTTAAACAATTTAAAACAAGAAGTGGAATGTAAAAACGATGTTTATAAACGAATAAAAAATTATATTATCGTTAGATAATCTAAGAAAAGTAAATTCAAGCAGGATTTTAAAAAGGAAAAATCATTTTCCAAAGTTGGCTTTCAAATGGAATTTGAAAAAGAAACTTGTTTTAAATAATTTAAACCAAGAAGTGAAATGTACAAACAACGTTTTAAAATGAATCTAAAAACTATCATTAGATAATTTATAAATTAAATTCAAGTGTGAGCTTAAAAAGATAAATAGAATTGTTCTGGAAAGAAACAATGAAATTTATTTACGATGTTCGGAATGTAATCAAATTGAAATAAATCTCTTTGGATTTATAGTTGGAATTCGAGCATGTCAAATTTATAGAAATAAATTTATTTCCAAAGGATATTGGAACTGTATTGAATAGAAATTTATAATTTTAATATGAGAATAGATTCTATGCTTATATATGTATAGTTGTAATAATAACATGTTTTAAACAGAGAATTGAGTTTTAAATGGAAGTTTGTTAAATATAAAATAAGAAAGTGATTTATAAACCATGTTTATAAATGAAATGAAGTAATTTTCTTTAGGTAGATTGGTAATAGATTTATTCCAAATATAAGAACTGACATTTAAAAATCATATTTTTTAATGAGATAGAAGAGGAAATTTTATTTATAAGTAATGGACGTTTTGTATTACAAATTCTTATCCGTCTCAAGATAAGAACGTTGTCGGTCAAGGTCTGAGAGGTAAATAAAATACCCCAACTTGAACGACTTCACTATTATCAAGGGATTGATATTAGTTTGTAATGGGAAAGGGTATTTAATAAATTGATTTTCTCCATAAAGGAAATTTATAATTGAAATTCGATTATATCGAATTTTTATAAAATAATTTATATCCAAGGAAATTGGAATTGAATATAAAATTTAGTTTTGAATCAATTCATAACTAAGTTATGAATGTGGCATAAAGAAATCAACGAGTTTTCAGAAATTGGTTTGGATAATTGGTTTGTTTTAAAATATTGAAATGGAGTTGAAATTTATTAATAAACGAAGTTTAAACCTTATATTTAAATTAATTAAAATGAACTCGTCGTAGCGCGGTAGTTCGTAATTTGGCAATTCGAACTTCAATTGAGTATACAAAACTCAATGTAAGTCGAAATTCGATGAAACAAGAAACGCCCAGATCGATTGAATAATAATTTTCTAATAGAAGAGGAAAACCTTGATTTTGTCATATAGATTTTGAGTTATGTTAAAATCAAATGTTAATAAAAACAACGCTATAATCGTTTTAAACCATAACGGTTTATTAAACTGAATAAAAGAAATTTTATTGATTGAAAATCCGTGTTTCAAATAGTATAAATCCATATTTGAATTTAGAATTGAATATGAACTCAAATGGAGTGAATTAGAAGATTTTTGGAACAAAAACCGGATTTTTAATTATCGAATGAAGTTAACTAATTTCTTTGAAATTATTTGATAGAGTTTTGGCCGAATTCAACTTTGTTAAGTAATTTTGTTAATGGAATTTGGAAATCCGAATTGGAACTTGAATTAAATTTTGGAATTTGACATGGAGATTGAATTCAACTTACATATATATATATATATATATATATATATATATATATATATATATATATAAGCAAAAAAAAGAATGGTTGAACGTGAGAAGTTCAAACTGAAAGTGAATAAAGTAAAAGGGGGTAAATTGGTAATAAAATGGTAAAGTGAATATGATTGAAATCTTAAAGTTGAATTGGAGTACATGATAGACAGGTATTCGATGAAGCTAAAAGTAAAAAGAGAATATGAAGATTTATAATTTAAATGCTCGACAAAAAGGTACATGTTTCAATTTCCATATGAGGTTTTATGCACCGAATCGGCTAGCCACTTGGCTTTTTGATTTTCTTTTTGAATGGAAAGGGCCTAGAGAGGCGAGTTGGGTTTTGAACGATTGACCGGTACAGCGGAGGTGCTAGCGAAATTTTCCAGAAATTAAGGAGTTAGAATATTTTTAAGAAATTTTGAAAATAGAAATCAATATATCGAAATATATAGAATTCAATAAGGAAAATGGAAATATAGTTAATGAATGAATATTAATTAAAAAGGTCCAGTTATTGTGTAATTATTTGATGGATGTTTATTTTCCCTTTGATAGTTAAATCACCAGCAAGCAAAGATTTTTGGACCATCATTGTCAATACGGAGAGACCAGTTGGATTTAGTATCCGAAAACCACTCCGTATAGGCATAGGCGTTGCGAATTGGATTATTTGAAGATAATTGAAGATGGAGTAAAGATTGCAAGGGCTGTTATGTTTGTCCAGACCCAGGACAACTCGTATGGACGAATGTCTGACAGAGCATTCCTAACAGATCACATAAGACAATCTTTTTGAGTATTACGTCTGGTGGCGGAGGAATTCGTTTCTCTTAGCTTTTACACCCGTAATATTTTTGGGAAGATCAACTAGCGATTTGACGGGTTTGACGATGTGTCATTCAAAGTGAATGGTGGCCAGATGTTCTGAAAAATTTATGTATCCGCAAGCCTCACAACCGGGAAATTGACAAAAATCGGGCAGGCAACATGGCTAGGTAGATCATTCCCAAGCGGGGTATATTTGTCACCGATCTAGAGAAAATTCAATATTCATTCTTCTTTCAATTCTGTATCTTACGAATTACGGTTGGATGGCCGACAACCGTGGGTGATAATATATTCGATACACTCAAGCTAAATGAGTGGTCGGTCATGTGTGGGCCGGGTTGCAAGATGTTCTTGTTGAATCCTAGTTTATCCCCTCTAGAGTACACTGATCGGGAGGTGGTCCCATACCTTGTCATAGTTGGAATCTAATCTCTAATAAGTGCCTAGCGGTTTTTGATTTTATACTATGTATGTGGAGCACGAGATGCAACCGTTCTGCTATTTGGTTATTTATTTGATTAGACATTATTATATTATCACTGGATTTTGATATCAAAAGTGGTTTGGTTATAGTAAGGTAAAAACTGTCCGTGTTTATGTGTGGGTTGCTCTTACTATTACCTTTTCTTTCAAAGGATTTTTCAAAATTAAACAAACTGGTTGGATTTTACTCACACATGTCCCATGACTGACACAAAGTTTATTTTATTTGTTTTTTCCCTAAACTCTTGGATGCCCAAATTTGTACGGGCAGTCAAGTGTTTCAGGCTTTTATAGATACACTTGGAGGAGCTTGAAGTAGAAGGCTTCACCGTTAGTTATTTAGAGTTATTTCCGCTGTACCAAATGTTATGTTGTACTCCGATATGGTATGTATATACAAAACAGATTTGTATTTCAAAGTTGTGTTATATAATATATTTTATTCGTTCCGCTGTGAGGTTCTATTTTTGTTATTTCTTTTCTTCTTCTGTCTATTTCTATTTCTTTAACCCTAATGACTCATATATCTGTATTATTTGAGTTGGACATGAGTTGTATTAGTCAGCTCAGATGGTATGGATTTGCGGGCCATCACAGTTGGTATCAGAGCTTAGGTTGAGCGAACGCCTAGGCTTTGGTGGGGGTTTACTCATTAGAGATAGGGTCAGTACCCTAGAATGAGTTGAGTGTATATATATGAGAGAGCGTATTTGTAGATTTGTATAAAAACCATTTTATATTGTTTTGATTGATGTGTTGAGTGGTATATAAATTTCGCATCGACGCGTTTAGCTAACATTGCCGATAGATATTAATAAACACTTGGACAGAGTAATTTGACACAGTATTGTTTTAATAGCTGGATAAATGAAATAATTTTACCCAAAATTATATTTTTTATAAAAAGAACAATTTTCTGAAATTATTATAATATGTGGTTGTGTTGGATGTTATTTTTATAATCAAATTATATTATAAAATTGAAATGGTTATATATGACCAAATAGAACTTATATATAAAATGAGATGAACTAAATTGGATTGAAACATAAATTTGGAATTTAAATCACGAAATGTTTGAAAAATATTTTTTGAAATAATATGGCTATGTTTTGGAAGGATTTTGAATAAAAATCATTTTCAACATATATTTGAAAGTGATAAAGCATTGAACTCACTTCGGTTACTGGAAAATAATTCCAATGATGAACCGCGGCATTGTCGGTGTTCATTTTCGAGTTTCTAAGTGGTGAATTGCTACCTTGGGAAAAATTCTCAATGGAATTTTTTTTTAGAGAAAACAAGTTGTTTGGAAATTTCAAATGTTTTAAATTATTAATGATTATATATATATATATATGATTTCAAAAAGGAATTGAAGTAAAAGCCGAGAACTTGAATTCTGGAGTTTAACTTAAGCAATTTAAATAAACCGAACTAATGGAAACCAATTAAATGTACTGAAATTAAATATTTCCATGAAAACATAAAGTTGTATGGGTCTTGAATAATAGAATATGAATACCGAGTTATAACAAAGTGGGCTTTTGAGAATTTAACGGGTTTGTAGTATTTCTTCTACCTTAGTAATTTCGGGGACGAAATTCTTTTAAGGGGAAGGGAATGTAACATCCCGGATTTTTAGCTATTATATAATGAATATTTTAATTAGTTTCAAATATCTAATTGGGAATATAAATGGATTTTTTATTGAATTTATAAATTTAATATCGAATATATTTAATTGTCGTAATATGAAAGAGTAATAACTGAATTCACAGTTAAAATCTGGATCTAAACAATTTAGTAGATGAATATAAATTCTATTTTGAATTAGAATTGTCTAATAATTATTTATTTATTTAAATTGTTTGAAATCGAATTATATTTTAAATCGATTTTGTTTAATCATTGGTTTAAATTGATATCTTTTCCAGACGACCGAATCAGGCTTAGATATTCATTCCAGTGTGTTCGGAATAGTGATATAACCTTAGGGGTGTTGGACGCTACACTAAAAACGGAGTTCGAAATCAAAGGGTGTTTTAGTTAAATTAATTCTTATAATATATATATATATATTAAATAATAAAAAATCATAAAGAGGAGTGGACCTAAATACTTCCTAACGCGGACCTATTTACCTTCAATCACTTTTCTCCTTTAAAATTTTGCGTACGTTTGCCTCCAACTTTAAATATTAATGAAACACTTAATTAACTGCTTGAGTACTGGAGGGAGACAAGCTGTATGTATTGGGTCCGGAGGGTTTTCTCTTCTCATTATATAAACCATTACGATCTCTTTCTTTCATTCAACAGAAACAAATAGAAGTCGTTCCTCTCTTTTCAGAGGTCTTCAAATAAATCAAAAAAAAAAACAAATCGATTCCTTCACAAAATAGTAATAAATCAAATTCATTAGCTCACATTTGCATCTACTTCAATTTCTTACCCTCTCTATGCGATGCGATACTTCTCGGCAACAACGACAATGAGATTTGGGCTCGCGATTTTTGGGGAAGTTTCGATCGCAACAAATCCCATAGCCACCGGAGGAGACCGCGACGGTTGCTTGCGGGTGCGAGTTCATGGTTGTTGATTGGAAGGGGAGCGTCGACAGTGGACGTGAAGTTCGAGGAGTCGATATATTTTTTGGAGGTGTGAGAGTGGAAGAAGGGCACAGCGTTATTTCGAGGAGGTTGATGATGACTCTGATTGCTGTTCTGAGGAGTTCGACAGTTGAAAATAGGATAGTTTGATTTTTTTTGTTATTGAAATGGAGGTGCGATGGTTTAATGGGAAGTTCAATTCAAAGGAATAGGAGTGGTACAATGTTTGGAGGAAGTGGCACTGTAGATTTCAGGGAAGAAGTTGGGGTTAGTATTGAAGGGGCCGACGTAAATATAAGTGCGATGTCTGATGGAGTCGAACGGGGAGATTAGGGATTCAGCTATGGGTTAATTGGAGCTGGCGGATGGATTTTTTGCATCGTGATTTCATAAAAAAAAGGGAATGTTGGCACTGTCTGAGTGCGATGTAAATGTGGAAGTGCGATTTCAGGGGATGTTATATTGTTGTCGAATTTGATTTTCTGGAGTTCGATAGATCCAATTATGGTAGCGAGCGTGATGATGCTAGAAGCTAAGGCAAAGAAGTATAAGTTTGGAAATGAAGAGAAATCTTAATTTGGAGGCTGACCAAGTGGAAATGGTGATGCTAAAAAATGTTTGATAGAATAATAGTAAATGTTGTGTAGCCAGTATGGTCCCATGGTGATAAAAAGAACAGTTTGGTATTTGTGGTGAGGTGGAGAATACAGATCTGTGAGGTGGAGCTGAGTGCTGACGGATTTACAGTGGCAAAAGGACTTGATTGGGAAGTCAGAATGGTGGATGCGGGAAAGAGGAGCTGTTGTCGACACATTTTTCTTTGGAGTAGTTTGGCTTTTTTTTTAAAGAGAAGAAGGTAAAGTTTATTAAATTAGTTAATGATTTTTAAAATCACTTAAGTTATCTACAAAATTTAAATAGCTAAAATTATTTCAAATAAATAGAGTCAAATGAAACCAATGGGATACGAATGGACGTAGAGTCGAATTGGAATAACTTGGAGCTAGTTGAAACTTTTGAGTAAATTAAACACTTGTTTAATTTAATCGAAAAATAAAATCGCTATTCCGGCCAATAAAATCCAGATGAGTAAATCTCGCTCAAAATTTATATTTAATTTTGTAACAACTCGGAAATTCTGAGCCAATTTAAAATTTTTATTTTGGCTTGTTTAACGGATTTTGAATATTTAAAATGGATTATTTTAAATAATAATGACGGAAAATTTATTTTCGACAAAGTTAAAACGAATAATTTTATTTTAATTATATAACAAGCCTGAAATGGTGCGGAAGATGGAAAATTCGATTTCGAATTTCAAATGAATATACAGAATTCGTTTTAAGTCGAAATTGGACGAAACAAGTTTGTTTGACGATATCTTTCTAACAGATGTAAGAAACTGAGATTTCACTTTATAGAGTGCAAGATATGTCCAGTTTAAAATTCAGGAAAATCGCTGTGGAATTTATATAATTTAATATATATAAAGGCCTTGAAAATAGAAATTTTGCAAACGACCTTCGTTTTCGACGAAACCACTTTTGTTGGATCCCTGATGTCAAGTTATTCCTAGATTTCAAAATTCGTAATTTTCTGATTCAATATGTGAGCGTGGCAAAGGAAAACGCGTTTGACCAGTTTCAGTTGATTTTAATCGACTGGAAAATGGCCATTTTTCAAACGGTCTCAGAGTTTGACGAAACTAGTTTTGTTAGGACCGTATCGCCAATACGAAGCTAGAAAATATTTTTCTGAAATTTTTAGAGTTCGTATGTGACCCCGGTAAATTGAAATGTGCGTTTAAATCGAATATATAAAGATTTACATTTTGATTTTGACGGAAATTGATCGAAATAGTCAAATAGGCCTACGATACATATGCCATTGTGTTCGGAATGGGGGTAGTTAGCTAGGGACGACTGTCGTTGGGCTTCGTTTGGGGTTCAAATTTAAAAGTAACTTTTCAGAAATTAAATTAAATAATTAATTATATATATGCACTCACTCTACACCCTCATCCCCTCTATTTGGTCAACGCCCCCCTAATCCTCCAAACCTGTCGTTCATTTCAAAAAAAAAAACGACGATGAACGTCGTTCCCCCTCCACCGCCACCGACAGGCGACCCCCCTGTAACGACCCAGGTTTTTGAACGATTTATTTTAAATATTTAATATCGTTTTAAATATTGTGTTGGTATTATAAAAGAATTTTTATATTGAATTTATCGATTAAATAATCAATATAGGATATAATTCAGATTTAAAACTGAATCGAAACACTTCGGTTAATTAATATAAATTCTATGTTGAATTAAAACGATAATAATAATTTATTATCGATGAAATTAAATGTTGAAATCTATTTATATTTAAATCGAATTTAATTTAAACCGTTGATTTAATTTATTCTATGCTGTCGAATTAAAATTCAGAATTTGGTTCTACTAATCTTGTAACGTCAATGGTTGCGTTGAAATAACGGTTCAGGATTTTAATTAGGAGACCAAGAGATACTTTGAAATATTATATTACAAAGTCAAATCAATATATATATAAATCCATTACATCAGCCGACCTTAGTTTCATTTCGCAGACCTATATTTCTCGAGCACGAATTAGTGTCTCCCAACTTCACAACAAGGAAGACAACGAATTCAATGGCGTGTACCTTCTGTTCTCGTTCGCGTTCTATATAAACGAACCGAGCTTTCATTCTGAAACCAACATACAGTTCAAGTCTTTCTTCTCGTTCTTTTTCCAATCAATGGCCGCTCCTAAATTCCCTTTAAAACCGAATGAGATTTCGAACTCGTCCTTTCCTCAAAATCAATTCGAAAGGGGGCTAAATCCAATTGCGCTCAAGGACCGCGGCTTCCAGGGAGGTCAACATCATATCGGAGGCACTCAAATTCAGGAAGAGGTGCGATGGAAATCGCTGTATCCTCTGAAGCTCGTCATCGGTCTGATGATGCGATAAGGCTCAGAGTGGCGCAGTGGGGGTTGCCGAAGTTTCAGGGTTCGACATCGTGGGTTCTGGGGTTCGCGAGTTGGTTTCTGGGTTCGACGGTCATCGCGAAGGAGTTTGAACGTGCTGATGTAATTCATACCTAAGGGTGATTTGGGGGATTCGGCAGAGGAAGAAAGTGATTTCAGAAAATTAAGGTAATCAAAATTTTTATCTGATTAATTTTATTTATTCAAATAAAGATTTTTTTTCTTTTTCTTTGATTGTAATTTGAATAAATGATAAATCGATTAATTTGAATAAATAAATACAGGTAAAGGATTATCAAAAATTTATAAGCTAAATTAGATTGTTAAGATATGAATTTATTTCAAGATAAGAAATTAACTTAACTTTTTGTGTGAAATGATTTTGATTTAAATGCCGAAAATTTATTTTATATATTTGGAAATTTAAATTTTTATAATCAGTTTGGGGAAAGAAAATAAACTAGTAGTAAATGATAATTAACTAAAAGTGTTAATATATATATATGTGTATATATGTATAGGGTTATATATATATTTCAAAGTGGTGAAATAATTCAACTCGTTCATAGGTTACCATATTGGATCAAACCAAAGGTGTTAGATTCGTAGCCACTCTATCTACGCAATAGAATTTGGATTGGAACAGGTTTCAACAAAGGGAAAATCGAGGTGAGTAAATCTCACTCACCTTTAGAATTATTTTTATTTCGTTAAAAATAATTGTTTGTTGCTTGTGTGAATGTTTTCTGGTTGTTTATATATATTAGTTATTTAGGCTATTATATATATATATATATATATTGGGTTGATTGGTTGGTTGGATTCCCGCAGTCTCATTAGCGGATGCCCGCAGTTTCATAGCGGATGATTACCCTATACGCCCCACGCTATGATTAGTGGATGACCTTCTATACCGCGATATTCTGCCACGAAGCAGAATGGGTATTATTTATGTGCTAACATCTGTGGATGCAGGAAAACAGGTTGGAGGAATCCAACTGGATTCCTCAAAAATATATTATCTGTTTGTTTATTTGTTGCATATATATTGTTATATATGATGTGTTAGAAAAATAAATAATTGGTTGCTTTGTGTGTTTTATCACTGGGCTTAAGTAATGATATTTTAAAATATCGTAAAAAGGATATTGGCGATTTAAAAAGGGAAAATTCTATTTTAAAATAGAATTTGAATTTTTAAATGGAAATAAAATATAAACTCGTTTTGAAAAATAAACCAAGTAGTTTCTTTTAAACGAAGTTTATAAACAGTCTTTTATAACGAAGTTATAAATGAAGTAAGGAGAATTATCATTTGATAATTCAGAAATAGAAATACAAGTGTGAAATTAAATTTTGAAATGAAATTTCAAAATAGAACTTGAAATAGAATTTTTAAGTAGAAATTTAAATATTAGAAGGGAGTTGAAATATTTGAAATACAAAAGAAATTTCAAATAGGATTTGGAATGGAATTTTTAAATATATAATTCAATTAAAATTTGAGTATAACATTTGAATATAGAATTTGAATAAAGAAATTCCAAAATTGAATTTTGGTATAGAGATTCAAATAGAGTTTGAATAAAGGAAATTTAAAAGAACATTTAAAATAGTAGAATTTGAATAATAGAAATCAAATGGGCTTTGAATATTAGAGTTAGAAAAAGAGTTTAACTATTTGAATTTTAAATAGAAAAGAAAAGGAGATTGAATATTGGAAATTCAAATAGAAGTTCAAATAGAATTTGAATAGACGGAATTAGATTGGAAAATAGAATTTGAATTCAAGAAATTAAAATAAGATTTGAATTCAAGGGAATTCGAATAAAGGAATTCAAATAGAGATTTGAATGTCGAATTTCAAAATAGATTTGAAATATAAAATTTCAAAGAAGAATTGAACAGACTTTGAAATATAGAATTTCAAAGAAAAATCGAATAAGATTTGAAATATAGAATTTCAAAAGAAGAATTGAAATATGAAATTTGACTAGAGATTTGAAATGAAATTCAAATGTGAAATTTGAATAGAGATTTGAATATCGAATTTGAAAATAGAATTTGAAATAAACTTTGAAATTAGGATTTCAAAGTAAGAAGTGGAATAGGATTTCAAAATAGGAAATCCAAATGATTTTGAAATGGAATTTGAATTCAAGGGAATTCAAATGGCTTTGAGTGAAGAAATTCAAATAGCGTTGAAAATAAGTTTGAATATTAGAATTCAAATGGGATTGGAATAAAGGAAATTCAAAAATGGAATTTCAAATAAAAAGAAGAATGTAATTTGAAATTTTGGGAATTTCAAATAAGAGAAATGGAATCTGAAACATTTAGAATTTCAGAATAGAAATTTAAATGGTGTTTGGATATTTGAATTCAAGTATGAATTTCAGGTATGAATTTGAAATGGAATTTCAAGTATGAATTTCGAATATAGAAATTCAAAAGGAATTGAATTAAAGTGAAAATTAAATAAAGGATTTGAAATAGAATTCGAATGAATGATTTGAAATGGAATTCGAATAAAGGGTTTCAAATGGGATTTGAATACAGGGTTTAAAACTATGGAATTTGAAATGTAAAGATTCAAATGGAATTTGAAATATATATGAATATATATATAAAGGTGGAGTTGAATTCATTTTAAAACGAAGTTTTAAAAGTTTATATATATAATTATAATTAAAACGAACTCGCCGCAGCGCTGCAGTTCGTAAAATAGCGATTCGAACTTCAATTGAATATACAGAACCCAATTGAAGTCGGAATTCTTCGAAACAAGAAACGTCAGGACCGGTTTGATAATAGTTTTCTAATGAAAGAGAAAAATATGAATTTCGTCGTATAGATTTTGAGTTATGTCAAAATCAAATTTTCAGAAAAGCAGCGCCAGAATCGTTTTAAAACCATAATGGTTTTTTTAATGTTATAAAAGGATTTTAAGCAAATAAAATCCGAAGTTCTATTTAGAGAATGTCAGAGTTGAGCTGTAAAATATATGCGAATTTAAGTTGTGAAAATGAATATGATTTTTGAAAACAGAAACCAGATTTTGATTTATTAAATGAAATTAACTAAATTGAATTGAAATTAGTTAATGAATTTTCGAATTAATATTGGGCTTTGAATAAGCGAATTCGATTTGAAAATGTATATTCGAAATCAAAGAAGGAAACTAGAATTGAAATTGAAATTCAATTTAGTTATGAACGAGTTAAACATTTTGTTTGAACATGTTATGTTCAACAAAGAGGTGAAATAGGCAAAATAGCCGATTTAAAGAGTAAACGGGCGAAACTGAATTCAAACGATTAGATGGTATTGAATTAAATTGAAAACAGGTGAACAGGTGTTAAACAGATATGGGATGGAGTATATGAAGATTTTAATTTATGTGCTCGACAAAAAGGTACATGTTTAATTCGTATATGAGGTTTTATGCGCCGTATCGGCAAGCCGCTTGGCTTTTCCTTTTTCTTTTTGATTAAGGAAGATACCGGGAAGCTATTTGAAATTTCCCGATGCTCCCGATACAGGGGAGGTTATGGCGAAATTTTCCGGAAATTTAAGGAGTTAGAATATTTTTAAGATATTTTGATAATTTGAAATCACTGTATCGACGTATTGAATTCGATAGTAAAGTGAATATAAGAATCGAAGGTTGAAAAGGGGATAGAGATAAGTGATTGAAATTATTTTCAATTGCAAATAGAGATATTTGCTAATATACAGAAATAAAAGAAGTTAATGTTTGGAAACGTTTTCCAACTAGCATAAGAGCCAAGAATGATTATTGAAAATATTTGGTTAACAAATATTGATAGAGAAAATAGAGAAGTGGTTAATTAATGAAATATTAATTTAAGAGCCCAGTGATTTGTTTGATATGTTGATTGAACACTTGTTTTTATTCGATAGTTAAATCACAGACTATCGAAGTTTTTGACCATCGTTGTCAATATGGAGAGACCGGTTGGATTATTATCCGAAGAACCACTCCGTATCGGCATAAGCGTTGCGAACCAAGTATGCTGAATATATTGAAGACGGAGTAAAGTGCAAGGGCTTTTCTATTAAATAGAAATAGTGCCTTCGGTTTCGTTCAGTCCCAGAACGAACGTATATGGACGAATGTCTGACAGAGTAGTTCCAATGATCAAATAGGTTGGTCTGTATGATTATATATGGTTGCAACGGATTTATCCCTTAGCATAATATCCAGAATATTTGTGCAAACTCAACTAGTGATTAACGGATCTGACAATGTGGCATTCAAAGTGATTGTGCTATCAATGAATGGTAAGTATGCGTAGCCTCAGGTCTCAACAACCGGGAAAGGACAAAAATCGGGCAGGCAACATGGCTATGTGGGTCGCACCCATTAGGGTGTATAATCACCTATCTAGAGAAATTCCTTTTGTTTCTAAATCTATCGATTCTGCCCATTCGGGAAACGGTGGTTTGAGTCCAACCGTTGGTGATATACATTCGATACACTCAAGCGAAATGAGTGGTCGGTCATGTGTGGGCCGGGTTGCAAGACGTTCTTGTTGAACCCAAGTGTATTCCTCTCTAGAGATACACAGTCGGAAGGTGGTTCCGTACCTTGTCATAGTTGGAAATCCAATCTCCAATAAGCGCCATGCGGGTTTTGATTTTATAATATATGTGGAGCGTGAGATGCAAGCGTTCTGCTATTTGGTTATTTACTTGATGTAGACATTATTATAATATCACTGGATTTTCGTATCAAAGTGTTTTGGGTTATAGTAAGGTAAAAACCGTCCGTGTTTATGTGTGGGCTGGTCTTACTATTATCTTTTCTTTCGAAAAGAGTTTTGAAAGTTAAACAAGTGGTTGGAGTTTACTCACACCAGTCCCATGACTGACCCAGAGTTTGTTTTGTTTTGTTTTCCCTAAACTCTTGGGTGCCCAAATTTGTACGGGCAGTCAAGTGTTTCAGGCTTTTACAGATACATTTGGAGGAACTTGAAGCTGGAGGCTTCAATGTTATTTATTTAGAGTTACTTCCGCTGAATCAAATGTTATGTGTACTCTAATGATGGTATGTATATATGTACAGAACAGATCTGTATTTCAAAGCTTATGTTATATAATATATTTTATTCGTTCCGCTGTGAGTTGTGATCTTCGTTTTTCTCCTATTCTAATATTTCTTTCTTTCTTTTTCTCATCCTCTATCTTCTTTCTATTAATGGTTCGTATTTCTGAGTTATTTGGGTTGGACGTGTAGTATATTTAGTCAACTCAGATAGCTCGGATTTGCGGGTCGTTACAGTTGGTATCAGAGCTTAGGTTGAGCGAATACCTAGGCTTGTTGGAATGTGCTCATTAGAGATAGGGTCAGTAGTACCCTAGAATGAGTTGAGTGTATATATACGAGAGCGCGTATTTGTTAGTTGATATAAAAGTTGTTTTATATTGTGTCGACTTGTCTGTTGAGTAGTTTATGAATTCTGGTCGAATCGTGGGACGCCACGAAGTCGATAGGAATTTCTAAACGCTTGAACAGAAGATTGAACATGATATTTTTTTCAAGTGGGTAGATGAAATAATTTTACCCAAAATTATATTTTGATATAGAAAGAATAATTTTCTAGAATTATTATTATATGGATGTGTTGGATGTTGACTTTATAATCAAATGAGATTATAAACTTGGAACGGTTATATATAACCAAAATAGAATTTGTATGAGAAATTAAATATACAAATGAGATGAATTAGAATTGAAATTCAAACCAGAATTTGAAAATTTAATCCTGAGAAGTTTGGAAATATTTTTCAAAGTATATTAAAATAATATAGATTTGTTTAGTAAGATTTGAAAGAAAATCATTTTAGATGGATTTTGAAATAATAAAGCACTGAACTCACTTCAGTGGCTAGGAAATAATTCTGATGATGATTGCAACATCATCAGTTTTCATTTCCGAGTTTCTAAGTGATGGATTGCTACCTTAGAAAATTTTCGATGGAAATTTGTTTGAAAGAAAACAAGTAGTTTGAAAATTCAAATGTTTGGAATTTGAAATGGAAATAAATATATGTATATATGTATGTGATTTCAGAAGAATTTGAAATGAAAACCCTGGGATCTGGATTCTGAAATTAAAATTTAACTGAAGCAAGTTAAATGGTTCGAGGTGAATAAATTGACTAGAATCAATTTGAAATAAATTGAAATGAATATGAATTAGAATGCATATGAATGGAAACCAAAAGTTTTGGTTGAAACTAAAATCATAGAAATATGAGGAGTTGAGTTTCAAAATAAGTGAGATTTTGAAAAGTAATGAATTTGTACCATTTTTCCTAACTTAACAATTTCGAGGACGAAATTATTTTAAGGGGGAAAGAATGTAACGACCCAGGTTTTTGAACGATTTATTTTAAATATTTAATATCGTTTTAAATATTGTGTTGGTATTATAAAAGAATTTTTATATTGAATTTATCGATTAAATAATCAATATAGGATATAATTCAGATTTAAAACTGAATCGAAACACTTCGGTTAATTAATATAAATTCTATGTTGAATTAAAACGATAATAATAATTTATTATCGATGAAATTAAATGTTGAAATCTATTTATATTTAAATCGAATTTAATTTAAACCGTTGATTTAATTTATTCTATGCTGTCGAATTAAAATTCAGAATTTGGTTCTACTAATCTTGTAACGTCAATGGTTGCGTTGAAATAACGGTTCAGGATTTTAATTAGGAGACCAAGAGATACTTTGAAATATTATATTACAAAGTCAAATCAATATATATATAAATCCATTACATCAGCCGACCTTAGTTTCATTTCGCAGACCTATATTTCTCGAGCACGAATTAGTGTCTCCCAACTTCACAACAAGGAAGACAACGAATTCAATGGCGTGTACCTTCTGTTCTCGTTCGCGTTCTATATAAACGAACCGAGCTTTCATTCTGAAACCAACATACAGTTCAAGTCTTTCTTCTCGTTCTTTTTCCAATCAATGGCCGCTCCTAAATTCCCTTTAAAACCGAATGAGATTTCGAACTCGTCCTTTCCTCAAAATCAATTCGAAAGGGGGCTAAATCCAATTGCGCTCAAGGACCGCGGCTTCCAGGGAGGTCAACATCATATCGGAGGCACTCAAATTCAGGAAGAGGTGCGATGGAAATCGCTGTATCCTCTGAAGCTCGTCATCGGTCTGATGATGCGATAAGGCTCAGAGTGGCGCAGTGGGGGTTGCCGAAGTTTCAGGGTTCGACATCGTGGGTTCTGGGGTTCGCGAGTTGGTTTCTGGGTTCGACGGTCATCGCGAAGGAGTTTGAACGTGCTGATGTAATTCATACCTAAGGGTGATTTGGGGGATTCGGCAGAGGAAGAAAGTGATTTCAGAAAATTAAGGTAATCAAAATTTTTATCTGATTAATTTTATTTATTCAAATAAAGATTTTTTTTCTTTTTCTTTGATTGTAATTTGAATAAATGATAAATCGATTAATTTGAATAAATAAATACAGGTAAAGGATTATCAAAAATTTATAAGCTAAATTAGATTGTTAAGATATGAATTTATTTCAAGATAAGAAATTAACTTAACTTTTTGTGTGAAATGATTTTGATTTAAATGCCGAAAATTTATTTTATATATTTGGAAATTTAAATTTTTATAATCAGTTTGGGGAAAGAAAATAAACTAGTAGTAAATGATAATTAACTAAAAGTGTTAATATATATATATGTGTATATATGTATAGGGTTATATATATATTTCAAAGTGGTGAAATAATTCAACTCGTTCATAGGTTACCATATTGGATCAAACCAAAGGTGTTAGATTCGTAGCCACTCTATCTACGCAATAGAATTTGGATTGGAACAGGTTTCAACAAAGGGAAAATCGAGGTGAGTAAATCTCACTCACCTTTAGAATTATTTTTATTTCGTTAAAAATAATTGTTTGTTGCTTGTGTGAATGTTTTCTGGTTGTTTATATATATTAGTTATTTAGGCTATTATATATATATATATATATATATTGGGTTGATTGGTTGGTTGGATTCCCGCAGTCTCATTAGCGGATGCCCGCAGTTTCATAGCGGATGATTACCCTATACGCCCCACGCTATGATTAGTGGATGACCTTCTATACCGCGATATTCTGCCACGAAGCAGAATGGGTATTATTTATGTGCTAACATCTGTGGATGCAGGAAAACAGGTTGGAGGAATCCAACTGGATTCCTCAAAAATATATTATCTGTTTGTTTATTTGTTGCATATATATTGTTATATATGATGTGTTAGAAAAATAAATAATTGGTTGCTTTGTGTGTTTTATCACTGGGCTTAAGTAATGATATTTTAAAATATCGTAAAAAGGATATTGGCGATTTAAAAAGGGAAAATTCTATTTTAAAATAGAATTTGAATTTTTAAATGGAAATAAAATATAAACTCGTTTTGAAAAATAAACCAAGTAGTTTCTTTTAAACGAAGTTTATAAACAGTCTTTTATAACGAAGTTATAAATGAAGTAAGGAGAATTATCATTTGATAATTCAGAAATAGAAATACAAGTGTGAAATTAAATTTTGAAATGAAATTTCAAAATAGAACTTGAAATAGAATTTTTAAGTAGAAATTTAAATATTAGAAGGGAGTTGAAATATTTGAAATACAAAAGAAATTTCAAATAGGATTTGGAATGGAATTTTTAAATATATAATTCAATTAAAATTTGAGTATAACATTTGAATATAGAATTTGAATAAAGAAATTCCAAAATTGAATTTTGGTATAGAGATTCAAATAGAGTTTGAATAAAGGAAATTTAAAAGAACATTTAAAATAGTAGAATTTGAATAATAGAAATCAAATGGGCTTTGAATATTAGAGTTAGAAAAAGAGTTTAACTATTTGAATTTTAAATAGAAAAGAAAAGGAGATTGAATATTGGAAATTCAAATAGAAGTTCAAATAGAATTTGAATAGACGGAATTAGATTGGAAAATAGAATTTGAATTCAAGAAATTAAAATAAGATTTGAATTCAAGGGAATTCGAATAAAGGAATTCAAATAGAGATTTGAATGTCGAATTTCAAAATAGATTTGAAATATAAAATTTCAAAGAAGAATTGAACAGACTTTGAAATATAGAATTTCAAAGAAAAATCGAATAAGATTTGAAATATAGAATTTCAAAAGAAGAATTGAAATATGAAATTTGACTAGAGATTTGAAATGAAATTCAAATGTGAAATTTGAATAGAGATTTGAATATCGAATTTGAAAATAGAATTTGAAATAAACTTTGAAATTAGGATTTCAAAGTAAGAAGTGGAATAGGATTTCAAAATAGGAAATCCAAATGATTTTGAAATGGAATTTGAATTCAAGGGAATTCAAATGGCTTTGAGTGAAGAAATTCAAATAGCGTTGAAAATAAGTTTGAATATTAGAATTCAAATGGGATTGGAATAAAGGAAATTCAAAAATGGAATTTCAAATAAAAAGAAGAATGTAATTTGAAATTTTGGGAATTTCAAATAAGAGAAATGGAATCTGAAACATTTAGAATTTCAGAATAGAAATTTAAATGGTGTTTGGATATTTGAATTCAAGTATGAATTTCAGGTATGAATTTGAAATGGAATTTCAAGTATGAATTTCGAATATAGAAATTCAAAAGGAATTGAATTAAAGTGAAAATTAAATAAAGGATTTGAAATAGAATTCGAATGAATGATTTGAAATGGAATTCGAATAAAGGGTTTCAAATGGGATTTGAATACAGGGTTTAAAACTATGGAATTTGAAATGTAAAGATTCAAATGGAATTTGAAATATATATGAATATATATATAAAGGTGGAGTTGAATTCATTTTAAAACGAAGTTTTAAAAGTTTATATATATAATTATAATTAAAACGAACTCGCCGCAGCGCTGCAGTTCGTAAAATAGCGATTCGAACTTCAATTGAATATACAGAACCCAATTGAAGTCGGAATTCTTCGAAACAAGAAACGTCAGGACCGGTTTGATAATAGTTTTCTAATGAAAGAGAAAAATATGAATTTCGTCGTATAGATTTTGAGTTATGTCAAAATCAAATTTTCAGAAAAGCAGCGCCAGAATCGTTTTAAAACCATAATGGTTTTTTTAATGTTATAAAAGGATTTTAAGCAAATAAAATCCGAAGTTCTATTTAGAGAATGTCAGAGTTGAGCTGTAAAATATATGCGAATTTAAGTTGTGAAAATGAATATGATTTTTGAAAACAGAAACCAGATTTTGATTTATTAAATGAAATTAACTAAATTGAATTGAAATTAGTTAATGAATTTTCGAATTAATATTGGGCTTTGAATAAGCGAATTCGATTTGAAAATGTATATTCGAAATCAAAGAAGGAAACTAGAATTGAAATTGAAATTCAATTTAGTTATGAACGAGTTAAACATTTTGTTTGAACATGTTATGTTCAACAAAGAGGTGAAATAGGCAAAATAGCCGATTTAAAGAGTAAACGGGCGAAACTGAATTCAAACGATTAGATGGTATTGAATTAAATTGAAAACAGGTGAACAGGTGTTAAACAGATATGGGATGGAGTATATGAAGATTTTAATTTATGTGCTCGACAAAAAGGTACATGTTTAATTCGTATATGAGGTTTTATGCGCCGTATCGGCAAGCCGCTTGGCTTTTCCTTTTTCTTTTTGATTAAGGAAGATACCGGGAAGCTATTTGAAATTTCCCGATGCTCCCGATACAGGGGAGGTTATGGCGAAATTTTCCGGAAATTTAAGGAGTTAGAATATTTTTAAGATATTTTGATAATTTGAAATCACTGTATCGACGTATTGAATTCGATAGTAAAGTGAATATAAGAATCGAAGGTTGAAAAGGGGATAGAGATAAGTGATTGAAATTATTTTCAATTGCAAATAGAGATATTTGCTAATATATAGAAATAAAAGAAGTTAATGTTTGGAAACGTTTTCCAACTAGCATAAGAGCCAAGAATGATTATTGAAAATATTTGGTTAACAAATATTGATAGAGAAAATAGAGAAGTGGTTAATTAATGAAATATTAATTTAAGAGCCCAGTGATTTGTTTGATATGTTGATTGAACACTTGTTTTTATTCGATAGTTAAATCACAGACTATCGAAGTTTTTGACCATCGTTGTCAATATGGAGAGACCGGTTGGATTATTATCCGAAGAACCACTCCGTATCGGCATAAGCGTTGCGAACCAAGTATGCTGAATATATTGAAGACGGAGTAAAGTGCAAGGGCTTTTCTATTAAATAGAAATAGTGCCTTCGGTTTCGTTCAGTCCCAGAACGAACGTATATGGACGAATGTCTGACAGAGTAGTTCCAATGATCAAATAGGTTGGTCTGTATGATTATATATGGTTGCAACGGATTTATCCCTTAGCATAATATCCAGAATATTTGTGCAAACTCAACTAGTGATTAACGGATCTGACAATGTGGCATTCAAAGTGATTGTGCTATCAATGAATGGTAAGTATGCGTAGCCTCAGGCCTCAACAACCGGGAAAGGACAAAAATCGGGCAGGCAACATGGCTATGTGGGTCGCACCCATTAGGGTGTATAATCACCTATCTAGAGAAATTCCTTTTGTTTCTAAATCTATCGATTCTGCCCATTCGGGAAACGGTGGTTTGAGTCCAACCGTTGGTGATATACATTCGATACACTCAAGCGAAATGAGTGGTCGGTCATGTGTGGGCCGGGTTGCAAGACGTTCTTGTTGAACCCAAGTGTATTCCTCTCTAGAGATACACAGTCGGAAGGTGGTTCCGTACCTTGTCATAGTTGGAAATCCAATCTCCAATAAGCGCCATGCGGGTTTTGATTTTATAATATATGTGGAGCGTGAGATGCAAGCGTTCTGCTATTTGGTTATTTACTTGATGTAGACATTATTATAATATCACTGGATTTTCGTATCAAAGTGTTTTGGGTTATAGTAAGGTAAAAACCGTCCGTGTTTATGTGTGGGCTGGTCTTACTATTATCTTTTCTTTCGAAAAGAGTTTTGAAAGTTAAACAAGTGGTTGGAGTTTACTCACACCAGTCCCATGACTGACCCAGAGTTTGTTTTGTTTTGTTTTCCCTAAACTCTTGGGTGCCCAAATTTGTACGGGCAGTCAAGTGTTTCAGGCTTTTACAGATACATTTGGAGGAACTTGAAGCTGGAGGCTTCAATGTTATTTATTTAGAGTTACTTCCGCTGAATCAAATGTTATGTGTACTCTAATGATGGTATGTATATATGTACAGAACAGATCTGTATTTCAAAGCTTATGTTATATAATATATTTTATTCGTTCCGCTGTGAGTTGTGATCTTCGTTTTTCTCCTATTCTAATATTTCTTTCTTTCTTTTTCTCATCCTCTATCTTCTTTCTATTAATGGTTCGTATTTCTGAGTTATTTGGGTTGGACGTGTAGTATATTTAGTCAACTCAGATAGCTCGGATTTGCGGGTCGTTACACCCCCCCCCCCCCCCAAATCACTCCTCCTCCACCACAAAACCCCATCCACTGCCCAGTCAACGCGTCGTCACCACCTCCTTCTCAAACGCGACTCCCCCAAACCCTAGTTTGCCAAATCACGCCGCCCGCCACCCCTTTGCTCGACCCCTGCCTAGCCGACGCCGCCCTCAGCACCCGTCCTCCTCCTTCCTGCAATGTGGGACCCCCCCAGCGAAAACAGCGAAAAGAGAAGAGAGATGTGAGTTTTTTAGTTAATTCATTTAAATTCGAAAAATAAGTTTTTATATGTATTTAACCTTATAAAAATCTGATTTTTACCTTATAAAATTCCGATTTTTAATGATGTTGAGTTAGGATTTATATGAAGATAAAGCTATGATTTTTATCGGTGAAAAGATTTAATTTTTATTGTATAGAAGAAAGTTAAAAATATAATTTTGTTATAAGGTATGAAGTTTTAAAATATGATTTCTTTTGTTAGAAAAGATCAGATTTCAAAGAAAAGATCGGATTTTTATACAAAGAAATATAATCTTTATTGGAAGAAGAGCAATATAAAAATATAATTTTTATATAGAGAATAGCGTGATAAAAATGTGATCTTTATTACATGAACACCAGTATAAAAATATAATTTTTATCTATATAGTAGCGGTGTAAAAATAGAATTTTTATCTATATAGTAGCCGTATAAAAATGTGATTTTTATATACATAGCTACAATATACAAATGTGATTGTTATATATGTAGTGGCTACGGGCAACGTAAGTGACAAAAGGCGAGCACGACGAAGATTTCTATATATGTAGAGTCGCAGTGTATTGGTTTAGCTATTATATGAGAACTTCTCACTTTAACTGTTCTTTTCTAGTTAAAAATATATACTAGGATGTAGACGGTGCTTAGTAGCACTCGACACCCGTCGTCCACAGACCATGGATGACTTGTTTGTTTGATTGTTGTGTTGTGAAATTTGATTGTGTGATGTGAAATGAAATAAAATATTTTATAGTTAAAAATATAATTTTTAACGTGTATATAAAGTAAATAGTAATAAACAAATTGGAGATTTGTTTATATTTACTGATTTGACTGATATTGATTGGGACGATAAATTTTACACATCGCCTAACTGCACAAATAAAATGTGTGTTTGTTGATTTGAAACCCCACACGGGTATTGGGATGATATTTGACGTACACTAATCCCGATTGTTTAGTTGTATGTCAATCAATGGGTTGATAGACTGTATAAGCGTTAATTATTTATATTTAATGCTTATGCAGTTGTGTGGTGCACTTTGGATGATGGTTGATTATTTATTGTTGCTATTATATACATGTGTTGTATGGAAATCCATATAATAAACGTTATATGGTAATTGATTGGGCTTCATTCTAAAATAGAAAAATAAATTCATGTGTTGAATTGAAAATAAATCCATGTGTTGAATTGAAAATAAATTCATGTGTTGAATAAAAGCCGTGTTGATTAGACTGACGCCATTTTGACGTGAACGATATTTATATCGATTTTATTCATTTTTGTAATGAACATAGAAAACAAAGTGATTTCAAAATATAACGTTTTGAAAATATTATCATTTGTATATCGATGATGCGGAATATTCAATTTTGATTTGAAATTGAATATGAAGTTGAAATCGTTTTGGAAATGAATTTAAAACGATTTATATAATACGTTTTAAAAGGAAATCGACAAAATGTATATAATATATATATTATATATATATATATAATGGCCTGAATAGAACGCGCCGCGCTGCGGCAGTTCGCGAATTTCGACCATTGACTTCGAATTGACGTTGCGGGAGATCCGACCGTCGGATTCTTCTAAAACTAGAACCGTTGGGTTCGTATCGAAAAGAGATTTCTAACGAATATTAGAGATTTGAATCTAACGGTAGGATTTGGAGTTATGTCCAAATCAAATTTGGAAAAGGTCGCTGTAAGTGCAGTTCGATGGCTGTTGATGGAAATCGACTGTACGGGCCTTGATAAAATTATTAAAAATAGTAATAACTTGTGTAAAGTCATAAGAAATGATTTGTGAAGAATTAGGATGAAAAACTCCATATTTGAAAAGATAAAAATAGATTTTTATCGAAATGAACTAGTTTTGAACTAGAGTTATAATTCTATTTATTTTTAAAATAAATAAAGTGGATTTGAAATGGTTTTGAAAATAAACAGAATTTCCAATAATTGAATTAGAATGGATAGGAATCGAAATTATCTTTGGAATATTTCGATGTTGGATTTCGTGATTATACATATATTGTTATGGAAATTTGAAAGATATATTTATATCATTATTTCCAATACGATATTTGTTGGTCGTAGAATTTGATATTGAATATAAGCCGATATATTTTTTATTCAGAGCCTTGTATTTAATATCAAATGTGATTTGGGTTTGTCGTGAATGGTGTCTTCATAGACTGTTCTTAAACCCAGTTGAGGAAAAGATTAAATCTTTTTATTTAGATTTAATGAAGTGTACCAATTAAATGATATATAATTGGAATTGAATTAGGATTGATTTTTGGGTTTACCGTGAACGGTGTTTTAATTAACACTGGTTCTTTAACCCGATAATTAATGGAATATGATTTTGGGTTGTCGTGAACGGTATCTTCAATAATATTGTTCTTAGACCCAAAGGAGTTAAGAAATCAGAAACTAACTAGAGATTAGTTAAGTTGAATGGTTTCTTGGGTATTGATCTGATGTTGGTTTCGTCCTTCGGGGTTAATACTTAAGGAATTGCTCACTTGCTATTTTACGGTTAAAGGCTGATAGAATAGAATGTGATTTTGGGTTTATCGTGAACTGTGTTTTAAATGACATTGATTCTTTAACCCAGTTAAAGATTACTGGGCTGATTATAAGTGGTGAAATGGGTCCCCGTTACTAGGGTTTCCTATTGGTTAAGTTTGCGGGCCTATATTTACTAATATTACCCACCAACCCGATATCTACTTAACCCTCCCATCTATTCAAGCATTTTTAATAAACGGTTAAGTTTTGTGGGCCTATATGTACTAATATTACCCACCTACGTGAGATGTACTTAACCCTCCCACTGATTCAAACATGTTTATTTAATGGTTAAGTTTTGTGGGCCTATATTTACTAATACTACCTACCAACCCGATATGTACTTAACCCTCCCGCGCATTACATCATATTGGTTAAGTGTTGTCCGTCCATGTTAACTTAACCCATTCATTCATCATGTCATGTTGGTTAAGCGTTTCTTATTAACTTGACCCTCCTTACTTATCGTGTTGGATCAGATAAGTGTTTCCTATTAACTTAACCCCGTTCGTTCATCAAGAAATATTGCCTAAGTGTTTCTTGTTAACTTAACCCCACGTATTCATCTTGTTGTATTGGTTAAGTGTCATCAATCAATTCAAGTTAACTTAACCCACCTACGTGTCATGTTACTTTGGTTAAGTGTTGCCTTCTTGTGTTAACTTAACCCTACTACAAATCAAGTTATATTGGTTAAGTGTTGCCCTCTTATTTTAACTTAACCTTTCCATAAATCAAGTTATATTGGTTAAGTGTTTCTAAATTTACTTAATCTCACCCACTTGTCTAATTAACATGTTATAACGGTTAAGTGTTCTAAATTTACTTAATCTCACCCACTTGTCTAATTAACATGTTATAATGGTTAAGTGTTCTAAATTTACTTAACCTCACCCGCTTGTTTAATTAACATGTTATAACAGTTAAGTGTTCTAAATTTACTTAACCTCACCCATCAGTTTAGTGAACATGTTGAATTGGTTAACTGTTTCCTTAATTGACTTAACCCTACCAATCATGACTTAGCTTTATTAAAGCACCAACCACTCACATTAGACATGTACTGTTGTGGTCACTGGATGTGCCGGTCGGTTCCGGGCAGTTTTACACCACAACTCAGTCTAAACCCAGGTCTTTTTTGGGCTCAACGCACTAACCACCCACATTAGACATGTATTGTTGTAGTCACCGGATGTGACGGTTGGTTTCGAGCAGTTTTACGCCACAACTCATTCTAACCTCGGGTTAGGCATATTCGTCTTTTCTAAATTTAGATATTTCTTATTTATGACAAATTCCATATGTAAATTATTCCCAATTTAATTATTCCATAATTATCCTTTTTATTATGCTCACAATTAATGGTATACTAAATATACCATTTCATGAACCAATCTATGCCATGTAATTTTTCATGTTTATCCTACATATTTACATGTAAATTATAAATAAATTATTGTCATGGCCCACTTTCCTTCTAAATCACGTTCAAAATTTTAGGTACATATATTATACCATTTTCATGCCACTTATCATGCTTATGTGTCAAACATGCCAATTACATGTAATTTCATGTTTTCCCCAACGTTACCCCCGTTGTACGTTCGCAAAATTACATAGAATGTTAGGCTCGATATTTTAGCCTAACTTATAAAACAAAAAGGGAAAAGAAAAACTTTGCAACATTCCAACATCATACAAAATTATGGATCTAACTACACATATGTCACATGGATTTGACATAGAATAATATACTTTTAACTATGAACTTGCAAATTTGATCTATGCAACATGAACCACAAACATATGAATTTACATAAAACTGTACAAGTTAAACTTGGCATGTAGTGGTAAACTTGCAAATTAGATCTATCATAAAGGCATATGGATCTAACATATAAAGTTGTAGATCTAAACATATAAGGTCGTAGATCTAAACATGTATGCATAATGGCTCTAAACAATTAGGCATAAACGACATGACTTAGCCTAAAACTTGTATGTATCATAATATTACCAAACTTACATATGATAATTTCATTCCCAAATTCCTATGCAACATTATAGATTTACTCACCAATTTCCACATAACATGATAGGTTCGATAGACAACAATAGTTCATAGGCATATATGATAGAATAGACATGAATAAACATAAATCAGCATCACATACAACTTGATACAATTCTATTTTACAATTCATTACAAACCATGTCTTTAATTTATTCACATATGAAAGATAACTACACTTATAAACAAAAAGGAATTCTTGAGTTCTGGGATCTGTATTCTAAAATTGAGTTGCTCGCCTTTGATGTAGATCGTTGAATTCTCTTAGTTGAATTAGATTAGATTTAATTTGATTTAGGTTTTAGTGGCGGCTAGGTTTAGATGAGAGTGAATAATAGAATTAGGTTTTAGGTTTAGGGTCCTTATAGTTGTAGAGAGTGTTTTAGGACCATTAGATTAACCCTGAACCATGAGAACCAATTAGACGCCACATCTGCCTTAGAGCGAATCAGCCCACGAGTTGACAGCCAAACACCCTAAATCAACCCCTAGTAGACCCAGCGGGGCTTGGGTCGACCTCAAAAATGGGTCAGTTCGGTTATTCCTCCTCCCGATTCACTGTTTTGAACTTTTTTGCATATTTATTTATTTAATTTATATATATATTTTTTTTTCTCATATGCATACAAACTTCAAGGCTTAATAACTTCTTCATAAGGTATTTGTTTTATGCAAACCAAATGTCTATCTTGACCAAAATTTTGAGACGAATGTAATAACGCAACCCATTTCATTTAATTCTTCTTCTAAAAATTAAGTGTTCTTGAATTTGTTAATTTTAATATTCTCAGAAAATTCGGGGTGTTACACACACACATATACGTACACACACACACACACGTGTGTGTGTATATATATATATCGAACTTACATCGTTCAACTGTGAACATTGAAATAAATACCATATTAAAAAAACAAAGATAAATTAGCTAGCAATATTAATTTAGAACTAAAAAGAACATTCATAATCACATATAAAAAACCACAACATCCATTATCCTTTATCAATTCATACACCAAGCTGAATTATGAACAATAAAACCAATCAGTTGGTGCTAACATTATCCAAATACAAACACATATCATCCATAATCATACTAAAACCACGTAACGCCATATTTACACCAAAATAAGTCTAACTAACATATCCAACAGCTTACGAAGATGGCGACGAAGAAGTCTCATGCAAACGCAAAACCGAAGGCAAACACGAAACTCTATCATGGCCCTTAAGCATTGCCATCCGCTTTGCACAGAACCAATAGCATAAGAATGAAAGCTGATGCTAAATTGTAGAACTTTTTTAGCATTGCATTTTGCAGACAAAGAGTACAATGATGTGAAGTAAGCATTTAAAAACAAATTAAATATTACTCTTCTACTAGTACTTTTCTAACATCCGTTATTTCCTAATTCTATAATACTTCTGCCTGAAAATAGAAAAAAATCTAATGAAAACAAAAGTATAAGATCCAATGTAATACTTAAACTATGGTGATCACTCTTAAGTCCAGGGGATAAAGATTAACCATCTTTGTTAAAACCCATTAAAAATATAAATATGATATGCATAAGAAGTACTGCGAATCATTGTTATCCAATACAGTTTATCATTATCTATCATTTACAATCTTATCTTGGAATTGTAATTGTTGCCTTACATACTAAAATATTCGAGCGGAAAATTCAAAATTGTTTATGCACTAACGTGTATGTGAATCTCATAAACTATTTGTATCTTCTTTCAACACCATAGATACATCATTTCTTATGAAATATAAGATCAATATCATTGTATACATCCCCATCATTCACAAATTCAACAACATTTCCAGCATTCCCCTAACAGTATCACTATTACTTCAGCTTTCTCTTGAATCAGTGATCTTCTAAAGAATCTCAATGGATTGCACATAATAATGATCTTTACTTCTCCTTTAACTTTCTCGTCTACCATAAGAGAAACACATGTCATTTCCTAGTAAGGATCAAATACACTATACTATAGGTAAATTTTTCATAAAATATATGTTGCACAGCTCCATGGTTAACCATCATGAGCGGAGCAATGCCTATACTTTATAATGTTGGTATAATTGTTTCCTACGTATCCAAACTAATGTCTGAACATGTTGTTGAGGAGTAATTATGTTGCGATATCATGCAATCAAATTAGTGGCCAAAATAAGAAAAAATAATAGATATAAAAAAAATTATGGTCACCTATTGCATAAAAACTGTTTTTAACTAATTAATTATCTTATCTAAAACAAAACAAAACATGTAATGAAATAAAATAACCAAAATGTTCAAACACAATGCATTGATATGTCACAGAAAATGGAGGAGTGTAACTTAAAATTAGAATTTAAAATCTAAATATTTAGCTAACACCAACATTGTTACTAAAAGTTTTCAGGGTCCAGTAAAGGAAAGAAAAAATAACATGATCACACACACACACACACACACATACATAATATTTTTTTCAGCTGAGATGTTGAATAAGCCAAACACTACATATATTGTGCCTCTTACATGTACTTGCTTTGCCAAAGTATGAAAGGTGCATGATAACAGCAGATGATGCTTTGAGGGGTATGGCGAAGGGGAAAATAGCGATATGATACACACTAATTTAATGATTATGCATAACTCATACTGAACATCAAGTTATATATTATTCTAATGCACATTAAACTAATAAACTGTATTCCATAAATTATGTCTTTCAAGCATATTATTGTGTGTGTGTGTGTGTATATATATATATATATTTGTGTGTGTGTGCGCGCGCACGTGTGTGTTTGTATGCATGTGTGCAGAGCTCGTACTAAACATCATTCAATTTTCTTTGTCAGTTTGTTATAGATTGTGTCGATCATGATATAATATAAAAAAGGTTTTGATGGCAAAGCAATATATATTTAAAGTTTAAAACTATAATACTATGACATACATGACTGTAATGCAACAAATATATATATGAAAGATACTAATTTTTTTTACCTGTAATGACCGGATTCTTATGGGTTAATTTTGAATATTTAATATTTAATTTAAATATTGATTTGGTGAATTAAATGAATATTTATATTAAGTTATCAGCTTAATAATCAATTTCGATTCAATATCGAATATATTAAATCATCGTAATGCGAAAACATAATTCAGTTCGAGATTTTAAAACTGAATTAAAAACAGTTCAGACTTCTCTTTGAATTCAAATAATAATATTAATTTATTTTTGTAGAATTTATTGTTTTAAATTTAATTTATATCAATTTATATTAATATCTTCTACAGGTGATCGAATTAGACTTCGTGACCTATCCCAGTGTGTCCGGAATAGAGGTATTACCTTAGGGTTGACAGTTATTGGGTTCAGAAAGGAGTTCGAACACACGAAGTATTTTAAATTAAATAAAAACTGATTTAAAACAAAACATGTGGCTCCCTTACCTCCACATTTTAAAACACGGTGGCTTCCTTTCTTCCACAATGTAAAACATAACCGTGGCTCCTTTTCTTCCTCAAAGAAAATAAACCGTGGTCCCTTTCATCTCCACACAAACATGGCCTCGCTGTTCGTTATTGAGCCCGCACCTTTCCCTTATAAAATCCGAAGCCTCATCCCTAAAAAAAATCCAACCGAGGCTTCAACAAAAAAAAATCAGAAATGGCCGCTCCATTTCCTCCTTTTGAAAACCCAAATCGCAAGAAACACCATGGATCTTGAAGCCGGAAATCACGATCTGAAACCAAATAGAAATCCAACGATCGACTTAATGCTAAAGACACTTGCGATAAAAGGGGGTAATCGTTTGAATCCAAGTTCTGAATGCTGTGAAGACAACATCGAGTTAGGGTAGGGAGTATCGCGTTCGATAGGAGGCTGCGCTGTGAAGTTTTGAGGGGATTCGAACTTGAAATCATCGCATGTTTTCCGTGTCAGTTGTGCGAGATTGATAGGTCGCGATGGGTGAAATGGTGAAGGTAAATGTCGCGACCTGCAACCTGAAATTCGAAGTCACTGCTGGGCCAAGTAGGTGGTCAGATCTAAGGCACTCCAGTGTTCAACGTTTTGGGCAAAGGGTTGCTCGACCTTGAGGAAATTGAAGTCGCGATCTGCAAATGGTCACCGCAAGAAGAAGGGCTTCTAGGTGGATGTTCTGAAGTGGGAATGAAACCGAGTTGATGATGATGCCAAGTATGTCAGGAAATTTTGTGAACGTCCTTCTGGAGCTATTCGACTTGGAGGAAATATTGGTGATTTGAAAATCGTCAGTTAGGAGCAACTATGCGAATTGGAAATCCGAGGAGAGAGGTTTAGCGTGAGATTTTTAAGGTTCGAATTTCATGAACAAGACGAAATTGGGTAAAGCGTTGAAATTTACAATATGGAATTTTATCAAGAACAATTGGAATCAATGCAATGGTGTACCAATTTGGAATCGAAACAGAATGCAGAATTTAAAAATCTAGGTGAATAAATCTCACTCTGTTTATCTAGAATTATTTTTATCAGTTAAAAATAATTGTTTTGTTGATCGTTGGATGCTTTAAATATTTATTTATTGCGGTTAAAAATATATTAGTTATCTAGGATTGGTTGACTATTATATATATTAGGTTGATGATTGGTTGTATTCCCGCAGTCTCATTAGCGGATGCCCGCGGTTTCATTAGCGGATGATTACCCTATACGCCCCACGCTATGATTAGTGGATGACCTTCTATACCGCGATATCCTGCCTCGAAGCAGGATGGGTATTATTTATGTGCTAACGTCTGTGGATGCAGGAAAAACAGGTTGGAGGAATCCAACTGGATTCCTCAAAAATATATTATCTGTTGTTGTTTGTTTGATTTCATATATATATATATATATATTCATATATGATGTGTTAAAAATCAAATGATTGAAAATTGGTTGATTTGATTGTTTAAATATCACTGGGGCTTGGGATATTGATTTATAAAAATATCAAAAAGGGTATTTGAAATATAAAAGGGGAATTCTATTTTTATAAATAGAATTTGAATTTTAAATGAAGTATAGAAACATTAACTTGTTTTGAATATATATAAACAAGTAATCGAATTTATAAACTTTGTTTATAAATGAAAATATGGGATTTGAATTGAATTTATAAACATTGTTTATAAATGGAAAGGTGGGATTTGAATTGAAGTTATAAACGTTGTTTATAAATAATGTATAGAATTCAAATGGACTTTAAACTATAGATTTTGAATATAGAATTCAAATGGACTTTAAACTATAGATTTTGAATATAGAATTCAAATGGACTTTAAACTATAGAATTTGAAAAGAGAATTCAAATGGACTTTAAACTATAGAATTTGAAAATAGAATTCAAACGAAGTTTAAATAAAGAGAATTCAAATAGAGTTGAATTGGAATTTGAATAAGAAGTCGATAAGGAAACGAGAGTATGAGTATAATTAGAATTTGTTAATATGCAGTTAAAATATATTTGAACATGTCATGTTCAAATATGAAGGTGAAATAGACTGAAAAGTTAAGCAACAGATTTAATTAACAAATTTAGTTAAAACGATTGGTATAGTTAAAATAGATTGGACAGGTATAAATATGCAGGAGTCGGGTATGGAATAAAGTATAGAAGTGAAATAAATAGAATGCCCGACAAAAAGGTACGTATTTAATTTCCATATGAGATTTTATGCGCCGTATCGGCAAGCCGCTTGGCTTTTTCTTTTTCTTTTTGAGATAAGAAGGACCGGGAAAGCTATTTGAAATTTCCCGATGCTCCCGGTACAAAGGAGGTTATGGCGAATTTTTCCGGAAATTTAAGGAGATAGAATATTTTTAAGATAATTTGATAGTTAGAAATTAACATATCAAAATATATATAGAAGTCGATAAGAAAACGAACTTAGAAATAGAATAGTATAATAAAAAGGGAAGTATAAGAATAAAATCTAGTAGGAATAGAAAGAGAAAATGTATATGTGTTTAAAGGTGAATAATCAGTTGTATGGTATTGATTATTCGAGTAAGTAGTCTTGTCTGTTTTGACGTTAAATGTTATTCAGTCAAGGTCTGAGAGGTAATTATACCCCAACTTGGTTGATTTCATGATATACCGATAAGTAGCAAGATTCAGGCTCGAAGATCAATGTGGAATAAGAATTAGTTAAATACTGTATTTGGGTTGTCGTAACGATGTTTTACACAACATCTGTTTTAACCCAAATATGTGCAAAGCTTGGAAATAGAATAATGAACGTTTCCTAAGTATAGAAATAAACGAGATTGGAAAAGAGATAAGTAATTGGAATATTTTCCAATTATAAATAACATATATTTTCTAAAGTTTAGAAAATAAAAGAAGGCGATATATGGAAATGTTTTCCAAATAACATATAAGGCCAATATGGTTGTTGAAAATATTTGGTTAACAAATATTGATAAGAAATAGAGAAGAGATTTAATTAATGGAATATTAATTAAAGGTTCAGTGATTGTTGGATGTTGGATGAACACTTGTTTTATTCGATAGTTAAATCATCGACTATCGAAACACTTGTTTTTATTCGATAGTTAAATCATAGACTATCGAAGTTTTGACCATCGTTGTCAATATGGAGAGACCGGTTGGATTATTATCCGAAGAACCACTCCATATCGGCAGTAGCGTGCGAATCAGATTATATAAAGATAATCGAAGACGGAGTAGAGTGCAAGGACTTTTTCTATTAATAGAAATAGTGCCTTCGGTTCATCCTGTTCCTGGATGACTTGTATGGATGAATGTCTGACAGAGTATTTCCAGAAAGGTCACGTACATTGATTTCTTCAACCATACCAAGAGTGGAAGCGGAGAAGGGCACTTCTTTAGCTAACACGTAATGTACTGTTGTAGACGTCAATTAATGATTTTCGATGGATCTGACAATGTGGCATTCGAAGTGAATCTGATGTGATGATACAGCGTAACCTCTGGCCTCAACAACCAGGAAATGACAAAAATCGGGCAGGCAGCATGGCTAAGTCGGTCGCTCCGAAGTAGGGTGTATAATCACCTATCTAGAGAATATTCATTTGCTTCTTTAATCTATCAATGCTGTCCCATATACATATATACGAGAACGATTGCTGATCCCAACCGTTGGTGATATACATTCGATACACTCAAGCGAAATGAGTGGTCGGTCATGTGTGGCTGAGTTGCAAGATGTTCTTGTTGAACTCCAGTGTATCGTTCCTAGAGTACACTGATCGGAAGGTGGTTCCATACCTTGTCATAGTTGGACATCCATTACCCAATACGTGCTTGCGGTTTTGATTGTATATTATATATGTGGAACGTGAGATGCAAGCGTTCCACTAGATTGTTATCTACTTGATTTAGACATTATTATAATATCAAAAGAGTTTTGATATAAAGATAAATCAAGTGTTTGGATTCTCATAAGGGAAAAACCCGTTCCGTGTTATACGGCGTGGTCTTATGAGATATCATTTAGTTTTCTGAAACTGTTTTAAACTGTTTACTCATACCAGTCCCATGACTGACCCGGAGTTTACTTTGTTGTTTTCCCTAAACTCTTGGGTGCCTAAATTTGTACGGGCAGTCAAGTAGTCAGGAATTTACAGATATACTGGAAGAGCTTGGAGCAGGAGGCTTCAGGATCATATAGCTATAGTTATTTCTGCTGTGTTGTAAGTGATGTACTTTGATATTGATGTATATTCAAGTACAGATGTATATTTCAAGTTATGTTATATATATTATATGTTATTCGTTCCGCTGTGAGATTCGTGTTACTCTGATGTTGTTTTCTTCTTCTTCTTCTATTCTAAGTTTCTATCTTATCTATCCTCACCCTCTAACTTCTTTCTATTAATGGTTCGAATTTCCGTGATATTTGGGGTTGGACTTGTGTTTTTGGTCAGCTCAAATTCTACCGGATTTTTGGGCCATTACATTATCCATATGCAACTACTATTTTGCATATGGGACTACTATTTGGCATCATCAATAAAGTTAGCTATAGAACTATTACCTGGATCACCATCCTCATTAACTACTTCCTTTCCAACTACAGCTGAATCCATCATCTAAATAAAAAATATTCAAATTTGATCAATTTACAACCCATTTTTTTTAGTTTGTATCTCCTATTACTTATTGAATTGCTTATATTATTCTAGATAGATTATGCATGGAAATGAAAATTGATCAAACATCTTTTAACACTTTACCAGACTATTCCTAAAACTCATAAATTGGTACACGTGAATTCGATTAACAGTTGTAGACATAGGAGGAGACTGGTTTAATTCCACTGTAATCCATAAGCAATACCCTAAAGAAATCCACAAATAGTCCTTAATAGTACCATTCAGTTATCCATGGGAACCAACATTGAAAAGATTATCTCAAGCTCTTCTCATTTAAAATTTCAGTTAATCAAAATATGATATTTCAATAAAACTGGTTTGTGTAGTTGAAATTAGCAAATCCCAAAAAAAATTATCAATACTTGAAACCCATATAGAATAATTAATCAATACTTGAAACTCATATAGAATAATTCCCAAACCATTTAAATTCAAACTAGATGTAAAATTCCTACCCAAAATCAGAAAGAAGCTACGTTGTTTGCAGATCCAATTTTTACAGGATCGTTTGAGAAGATGGGAAAGATTCAGCTTTTAAGATCTTGTAACTGTTACTCCAAATCACCAAATTGCTTGATGTCTTGATCCTCCATCGGACGAACAGAACCGTTGTTTCTTCCTGATGTGATCTATAGAAGGATCGATTTAAGGATGAAGCCACCATTTTTTTGATCTGTGATCCACCTTTCCATGAAGAGTTTTGATTTTGGGAGGGAAAGGCAAGACTAGTTTTGAAGGGGTTGTGTGAGTTTGGGGAAGAAGAAAAAGGGGAAAGCTAATACTGGATTTGCAGCATTAGTTTTCAGCGTGGAGGGTGGAACTATTTCGTTTCCTAGAGCAATTATTTTGGCACTTTCCTCCTTAATTTAAGTCAAAAGTTTCAACTTAGAGCAACTCCAGTGGCTTACGGGTGTAATATTCAGGTGACTGAATATTACACCAGTAATCCGGGTTGTTTTACCAGTGGTCTGGAGCCTATTTTATAGGCGCCAGACCCTGGCGCCTATTTTATAAGCGCTAGAATCCTAGCGCCTATAACATAGTCACCAGATCCCCCTATAATTCCCCCATTCCCGCCATTTCCCTCATAATTTTTCCGAAGATTCTCTTTTTAATTTTGTTGTTAATAGAGAATTGAATCGAAATGTCGTCACATCCCATTAAAATTGCAAGGAGGGTTGTTCGTAAGCCATCAGATGAGCAAGCGGATCCATTGCACACTCCTCCGGCTCTTGGAGTATCAGTTGATGAGCTTTGTGTTCTTCATGATCTTACAGAGGGATACTAGCATAGAACCAATACTGCATTGCCCACAATACATGTATAATTTAAACGATAATGATTTCTATTATTATGCGTATTATATGTTCGTACAAGCCAAATAGCTGTTAGTGAACTGAAAAACATTGCTTATTTCATTATATATAGGACAAGTACATTCATTGCCGTGGTAGTTGGGCGAAGTGCATTATTAAATTTTATGACACACTTCCCACTCCTATTAAAGATAGGCTACATCAAAGTCCTTTTGGTCAGTTTTTATCAATTAGGCTGATTCAGTCATTCGATAGACCCCTATTATAGGCATTAGGTGAGCGGTGACGGCCGACCACAAATACCTTTCATTTTTATGACTTTGAGCTTGGTATCACTCTGGTTGATTTCTATATGCTGATCGACATTGAGATTGGTGGTCTTGATCGTAGACCTGTTTCGTTTGATGATTTGTACGAGTCGCCCCACGTGTTCTCTGTGTTCTTACCCCCTTTTGATGATACCAAAGTTAGTATTGGTGTGATCACGTTGACTTGCTTGCAGTAGTACATCACTTGATATGCGAGTCGAGAAGGTATTATGGATGGGGTGACTAGGGAATTTTTATTGTACTTGTTTGGTTCAACCTTTTTTTTGAACCATATGAGTAACGTTCGGTAGGGTTATCTAGCTTCACTTACTTTGTTGGATCGGCTTTGAATGACAGACTGGGGTCACAACTATATTAGGCACCCTTTACACGGCTTTAGATTCTTATGCCCTACGAGACATTAGAGAGATGCAGGCTTTATCGTATATTTTGCCCATTTGGTATTACGAGTTCATGGCTAACATGCATCCACGCACATTAGAGGTGTCTAGTCAGGCGGTTAAGCAGTACTTTCCGAGGATGAGATGGGGGAGCGTATTCAGTATGTACCTCATGCTTCATTGGGTGTACGTCATTATTTGATGGAGGCTAGGACGCAACTTGACATGCAAGTTGGGGAAATCTCATACGCACTCCTTGGACCTTACATTTGTCCTAGCTGACAGGTGCAGGTCTTCTGATCGACGGGCACCTGATGGTTACTGCATATACACTATCCACTCGTAGGGTTGCTTTACATACACCAACATATATGCCTATGTGGTATTTGGGTGAGAGATGTGTGTATTAGACTACCAGTGATTTCCGTATGACAGGAGATCCGTTATCATAAGAGGGCATGTTTGGTAGACGTCGGTTGATTGGCCAGCAGTATATACAGGCCCTACGGGAGGCTGGTTGGGTTGATATTAGCTTATTCTTCATTGAAGGGGATTACGATTCTTATTGGGCTAGACTTGCTCCACGTAGACTGATATGTCTTGATTATGCCCGGGTGGTCAACTCTGATCATTTAGGACCTCGTATGGCAGCTGGTAGAGTTCAGGTACCACGGGTTTCATTTGACCCTATTCCATCACAGTTTTCACAGCCTCCTATGTAGATAGAGCATGATTGTACCTTCAGAGCGTACGACATTAAGGGTACTGTTATTGAGCAGCCCGTAGTGTTTCCAGATCCTCTCGACTTTCCTGGAGTACCCTCAGCCGAATTGTACCCTCCATACCAAGTATGTTTATTACATATTTCTATTTATGTACATTTTTTATTTATGGTACGTTACGTAATGCATGTCACATGTCTTTGTAGTACGCACATTGGTTGGACGAGGCTAGAGTTACCCTTGGCGTTTATCGTAATATGACTCTTGTGCATACTCACACGATGCATGACATGTACCTTAGTCATACACAGATGTTGGAGTCTCAGATTGGTCAGTTATAAGCTAGACTTGCCTTATATGAGCCTTTTGCACCCAACATTAGCCTTTTGCACCCACCAATGTTGGTCCTAGTGGATCTATGACCATAGATTTTGGCGAGGACATTAGTCTTGATGATTTTACGATCCATGATGCCGATAAGGACGAAGTTGCTGATGAGGACGACGATGTTGATGATGACGATGATGGTGACGATGATGGTGGTGTTAATGACAACGACGACGGTGTTGACGGCGACGATGATGATGACGGAGATGATGATGAGAGTGATGACGATGGAGGCATTGCTTTGTAGTGGTATTGATGTATGATTTAGGGGACTATTGTAGTATGTCTGTATGTTGTAATGTATTTTATAGTTGTACTTCTATAGTGGGTTGTAGTATTGGTTTGTAGTTGTCACTACAAGAAAATATGATATACATAGCATTGTATTACAGCCTTACATTAAAGTTCTATAATAAAATAATTAAAATAATAATAATGCATAAATTGTGCTATATAAAGAAAGCAAAGAAATAACAAATAAATTATGCTATACAAAAATCTATTGCGCTATATTTCCATTCCTAATAGAAAAAGCAGGAGCGAAGAGACGAAGCCGGGATCAAAAAAAACTTAAGGCCGCCAAATTATAAAAATCCCTCTATTACATTCAACTTTATCCCTAAATCCCTAAAAATTTCGATTCATTGAAAGTCGGTCATCTCTGATTCAATCCAACATCCAAGTCTGCTCTCGCATCGCCTCAACCTCTAAAGGATAACGCCCTACCTCCAAGCCGGGTATTCAACTTATTTCATGTCCTTTCAGATTGCTCTTGGCTCATGGACGATCTCACATCTCCTCCAAATCGCTGATGTTGTCCATCCAAATCGCAATTGTGAATCGGGGTTCCAAAATCGCGAAGGACGATAGAGTCTATCGGTGCCATAATCGCTCTCACACGGTCGATCCCAATCCATGAATGTAGCAAACATCTGTGCCCCTCTGATTTCAATTGCTATAAGAGGTATTATTATATAGTTATAAATTAACTTGTTTATAACAAGCTTTTGTACCCTTTAGATGGGCACGCTAGTGATTGAGTACGATTTAGATTGGTTGTATCATATTATATCCAGAAAGTGAAAGTGATTGGATTTAAGATTAAATGTAAGTGCTCAACTTCACTTTAATAGTAAGAACATTTCCATAGTAGGAAATAATTTACTGAATGCGCTATGTAAAAAAAAAGTTTAAACTAACCTTACACAAAATCAAGTGCGGTGATAATCAGCAATGAACATTTCAAGTTTAGAAAATAAAATACCCAATATATAATCCAATTAGTACACGAGCTCGAATTCGAGAAGTACACAGTTCAAACTTATAGATACATATTATATTTTGTAAAGTGTAACCTCTAACTTCTGATGTTCTTGTAGATGCAAGGATTGCATCTTTATTAGGTTCAACCTCTTAGATGCAAAGGTGCTTCTAATGTTGTTTTCCTCTTGAGAATAAAAACAAGACTATTAAGGGAAAGAAGTTGAATTAAAGTAAAATGAAAAACATGAACGTAAGGCGCGTGCCTTATAGTAGCACGTCTTTTTCACTTCTGATTTGAGAACACTTAGTATGTTCAATTTATTGAATAATGTTTCAAACAGACGGCTATATCTAGTGATTTAGTAGTAATACCAGCCAATTAGAATGTATTATATAATTTGGCTTCTTTGTTATGTGTTCATAAGCTTATGAAAAACAAAGCTTAGGCATTTACTATAATTTTGGTACTAGAAATCTTACAATTAACATGAACAACATCCGCAATTTTATAAACCATGTATTATATTATATCATTGGACAAAACCTTCTAAATTCATCAAATTTATCTAGTTAAGTGCTGGGACATCGCAAATAGTTAATCAATTTGTAGTTATACATTAATGTGGTTGCCAACATATTTCCCCCCTCGTTCAGGTATTCATAAATCGTTGTTTTTTTTGTGCGCTTAACAAATTTTGAGATATGTTTTTTAGCCCAAAACAAGTGATTCTATGATTTTATGGAGTTAAGATAACAATTGTTTATGGAAAATGACAGCTTGAAAAATTTTAATTGCTACTTATTTTCTAAAAGTAATATATATAATTCTTAAGCAATGTTCTAGGCTTTGTGGATATGTCTGCCATAAAGTAATGTTTTAACTGTTTAACTCATTAAAAGTACTATTTCAGCTTCATTAAATTTGGGACAATGACTACTTGATTATTTATGTTAAACAATTGTTTTACACCTCAAAATAGCTACTAAAATGAATAATTTTATTAGGCTTATTCAAATTTAGAAAAAACATACTCTTTTCTTACTAATGTTAATCCATAATTTTAAAATTTTATTCTTCGTTGCATGTTTCAGTAACTTGACTTCTACTTAGGGTTACGAAATTCAGAAATAAATTGTTTTATCAATTAAGAAAAAAAATATCCAAGAATATCAAACCACTAACAAATATAAATTGAATTATTTTGAGTGACAACATTACTGGCTAATTTATGTACAGCTTGTCATGCCATCATGTAGTTATTTTGTGTATTACACTAGTCATATGGCTATCTTATCTACATAGTTTTTAGTGTATCATTATATTTATTTTTTATGTTTATTTGTTCTGTTTTGTGTTGCTGGTTAGTCTAAGTAACTAGGGGGATAATTTTATTACATGGGGATTTAACTATAAGTAATATTGATTTCCTGTCACATTCTTCTGTTTAGTCCACCCACACTATTTTAGGAGTTTTAAATATTTCAATCTAACATATAAATTATTTTTGCAGGTTGAACTTTTTGTTCGGCTGGAGAACAAAGAAACAAAGGAGACAGAGAAGTGATCAAATGAGCTCCAGCAGTCGTAGAATTCATATGAGAATATTGTCGATGCTTAATCCAAAAGCTCAATACAAGGAATACACCGATAGAGCTTTGGATTTGATGAGTAATGCTAGCTTGACGGAGGTAAGAATTGCTCAAAATATCATTATTATACTTCCAAATGCTAGCATTCGAACACATCACATTTTTTCCCCTTCAAACTTCACGTAGTCTATTCATCCGTACCAATAGCTGTTGCTTGTAGTTGATATGGTAAAAAGGGTACTTGTAGACGAGTTTACTCATGTTATCATGTTCTTGTGCATCCATTTTGTTATCATGTTCAAATACATAGTCTATTCAGTTCGCATGGAAGTTTAAGCACCAGAGTCACTTACATGCTGTATATATAATTTATAATAATCAAAGGATAAACTTTTGGTCAGTACTTTGTAAGTTCATATAAAACTTAATCATGCTATGTATATATTATGATCTTTGACTACGTCTGCATATGTTAGCGTACATGACTAATTGAGTTGGAAGTGTATATTAATTATATGGAGAAGGTTGGCTAATTTGGAAAAGACATTGCAACAGAATTATGTAGCTAAAGCTATCATAGATAATACCACTATGATTTTAAGAGGCTTGATAGTTTGGTGCTAAAGTACATTTCTTTCTCTTAACTTTTTATTTGCGAAGCTTTGACAAGCTGTCCTATCAAATATATTACAAGAAAACAATATTTGAGTATTGTGTAGTATGAAAAAAAAATTATATTTACATAAATTCCACTGTCTTATTATACATATGTTGGTGTATTTGTTTCTCTTAGTATTAAAAATGTCGGGGTATTATTGAGTATATCACTTATTAACCTAGCTCAATATCGACCTTAAGCTCAGGTAAACCACCATGAAGCTCAGGTAAACTACGAATCCACCCTCCCAAAATTCAGAATACTGCATGAACGGAGTGAAAAATTCTGATAAAAAAAGACCTCCAAGTGGTACTAAAAGGCGATGACGTCCTTCCAAAAGATGATCAATGTAGTGGAGGAATCACTGCTCGATGTAGGCGTTGCTCAGGATATCAATATAGATGAAGATGAGGCTCCAAATCTTATCGAACAGGTTACTGCTATAGCTCCCGTAGAGCAAGTTTTTACTATCTAAATTGGTGATTTCAATGCTATCTTAATTTCTATCTTCTAGTTGATATTCTTTGGTTGATTTGTACTTTCTGTTGAAATTGGTTCATGTAGAGTAGAAAACTGTTGTAGACTCTGAATTGTGCTTTCAGCACTGACTTGATGTTGTGTATCTTTCTAGATTGATAAATGATGTTCCTTAAGTTATCCAAAAAAAAGACTCAATGTTGATACCTTTCAAGAATTTTAAGCAAAAATAGATTTTAGGCCACCTGATTATCTTTTAAATTTTTTGTTATTCATAGTCTGAAAGGCAATGCAGCATAGTAAAAATATGGTTTTTTTTATGATATTAACAATAATCTGGAATAACATGTTATAATGTTGACTACTGTTTTTGTGCAGATCCAATGTCGGTTATTATTGCTTAGGTTGCAACTGCTTCTGATTGTGTAATTTGATATGCCTGTGACACTGAATGCATCGATCGAGTTGTAGCATTGGACAGCGATAAAGGTAGACTTACAGTTTCATAAATTTTGTTAATTTTTCATTTTTTATTCATAATTCACTACCCCAGTAAGCATTCACTACTTTATTCATAATTTACTAGTATTTTTTTCTTCCGAAAAATATGATAATATTAGAATATAGTTATAGCATATGCATAAATAGCTACCATATAATATCACTCCAGTAAATCAAAATATAGTGGTATATGCCAAAAATTTAAGTGAAGCGACTGTGATGCCTACTATGCTACTGACTAGTAGCCATTGTGGTTACTGTTGGAGATAACTGGCGAAGAGGCGAACATTGGACATGGATATACCTCTAGTGAACTGTGAGAACATATATTTATCCGAACTTGCAAGTTGCTGATTACAAAGTGGGCAGGAATGAGTATATGGATGAAGATTGTGGTGATAAACAACATCAAAGATCTGACATGAGCGAAGTTTGGATGGCAGCATATTGAATATGATTGGGATGGTCAGAGCGACTAATCTATAGAGAATGAAAATTGTTGACAACACCTGGGTGTGGAGAGACAGGACATAAAAATTAATATCTCCAAGATGGAAAAAAAGCACCATAATAATTAAAGATTGTGTGAAATATAAAAGCAATTATATTGTGCTAAGTTGCAGGCCTGTACAAATGGTTTCCCACTCACAAAGACATCTTCTCCTTTTAAGTTATTCACATTTAATTTATCCTTTATTCTCTTTTTAAATAACCCAAAAGTGTTTGTAACATTCATTTTAGCATTGTAAGAGGTATTAATTTGATTAGTGCACTATCACAATGTGCAGAGCGGTTATTCGGTGTTATGATAGGAAAAAAAAACAATTCACTGCAGGAATTTCATCAGTCTCCCTTGATCTTAGTAACAGCTTCACCAAGGCTAGAATAATTATTTGTATTTTCCTTGTCATTTAATTCTTGCATGTTAGAATCATTATCAGTTGATACAGAGAATGCATTAGATAACTTAAAACTTTTTTGTCATACTTTTTTTTAATATTTTTTTCCATGTGAAATGAAAATCATACCTTTTGAAGACCAGCCTTTAAATGCGTCTTCTTTAGAACTCCTTAAATTCAGCTTGCGTTGATTTCTAAACCGTACAATGATTAAAATCAATATTATTGGTATTTAATTTGATGTTAACTAGGCTATAGTAATTTCAACATATTCTTACTCTTTCTATATCAAAATTTCACCGTGACCCCGCACTTGCAAATTATGTAATTTTGCCACTGTGATAGTTCCGATTATTGGCCAAATTTGCGTGAGAGGCGCACGACAAATTCTAGCATCCGAGGAAAAACTACTCGATCTAATTTTGGACTTCATCATCCAATTCAAATTCCAATTTTCAGGTATTACCCATTCTATTTTTTTCATTTATTTTGTTTCAAATTAATATTGTTTTTATCCTTTCAACTATTTTCTACATTTAACCTAGTACTTCATTATGCACTTTACACATTACAAATTCTTTTTCTTTTGCTACATTTGTATTATCTAATACAATTAGAAAATTAGTATGTTTATTTCACATATTCATACCTTACTTTTCTAATTACTTTCTTCCTGATGAACACAGCAGCAAAGACATGCATGAGATAACACACAACTGACCTACTCAATTTGTTTGCATATTAGTTTATCCGCGGATTTTCTTGCCTATTTCCCTGCTTTCATTCCAGTTTTTTTAGTGTCATTTCTGCATGCATGCAATTTTCCCAGTGGCAGGACAACGTGAATATTTAACTCATGATCGGAACTGCATGTTGTGGATATGATACTGAATTTCTCATGCCCTTTATTTCCCAACATTATGACATGACGACATTTATTAACATAGTACACATTGGTTCATATAGTAAATCTCATCTCTGTTTGTTGTTCTACCATGTTGTTCCTTTAACCATCTTTAATTTCTCAGATCAACAATTGTAATACAAGTAATAATTTAAGTTCATATAGATGGTTGTGACAAATTTTAAGTTCTGCACACCTTTTCACTATGCTAAACATATTATTGCCGATTTTTATTCTACTCCAAAAACTCACATTTCGCTGTTACATGCTTAATTGTGTTTGCATCGTTCATCAACCTTTTACTTCAAAATCCCATGTGGTTGTGTTTCGGTTTATCGTATATTAATCTCAACACAGAAATCAATGCATTATTCTTGTTAAGATTATGTACATGCATGCTTCCATAGAAAAGAGAGCAACAAATGGAAGTAAGTGAAGAAAATAATTTAGTGCACCCTGGGCTTATCAGCTGCAGCATTTCATAAGAGATATATATTCCAAGAGGTCAATAACCAAATAAAGTCAGCAAAAGTGCATGGTCATTTAATATGGTAGATGAACACTGATGAGTGAGTTACCTAAAGGCACAAAATGAGAAATAGTGATTACAATGTACTGTGAATGTAACACCCCGTATTTTCTGTGAATATTAAAATTAACAAATCTAAGAATACTTAATTTTTAGAAGAAAAATTAAGGGAAACGAGTTACGTCATTGCGTTCATCTCAGAATTCTGCTTAAGATAGAGTCCGAATTTGCGTGAATCGGACTTCGTATGCAGAAGTTATGGAGTTCAGAAGATTTCAAGAATAAATAGAAAATAATAATTAAATAATAAATCAAGTTCAAAATTCAAACAGAACAGGCTGAGCGGGGAAATTCCCGCTCAGGGTGTCAAACTCCCCCCCAAGGGGAGTTGACATGGGTGTCGACCCCCTATAGGGGAGTCGACATAGGTGCCGACCCCCCTATAGGGAGTCGACCCCTTTGAGATCTGCTTCCTATGACGAATTTTAGTAGCTCTGAGCTGATGTGGCCTTCCCTGATAGGCCAATGACTAATTTCTGAGGTGTTAGGGATTATGTGTCGTGTTATGATTGGTTGGATGACACCTCTTTGGTTTGATGGCTCTGATTTCTCCTAGAATAATCTAAAGTCTAGAATTAATCCTAGACATTTATATATACTTAGCCAAACCTAGACCCTAACCTCATAACCCCAAGACTATGTTGTCATCATGTTGTTCGTCTACAAGCTAGCCTAGCCTCCTTCATCTTCTCCTAACGAGAAAAATAAATCCAAACTAGTAATCGATTAGAAGAACTTCAAATCAAATGTCTACATCAAAGGATAGCTTTTTAAATTCAGAAATCATATCCCAGAATACAAGATTCGTCCTTTTTCTGTAAGTTTAGTTATTATTTAGATTTAAACATCTGATAAAAGTCATGACTGTAATAATCGAATCTAGAACGATGCCTAATTCTGATTCATGCCTATCCTTTTGTCTAATCTAAATTGCTTATGCCTATGAGACTATTGTGATTGATGTAATGACACCTATCATGCCTATGAGACTGTTGGACTAACATAATAGAACCTATCATGCCTATGAGGCTGTTGGACTGACAAAATAGAACCTATCAGGCCTATGAGACTGTTTAACTGACATAAATGAACCTATCATGCCTATGAGACTGTTGTGAATTATAGGATGTAAATTTTCATGTTGTACAACCTATGCCTATGAGACTATTGGGATTTATCAAATGGGACTTATCATGTTGTACATTAAATTAGTAATTCTCTTATGTCCAATTCTATCTAATCTTTTATACCGATTGTGTGAATTGCTTAGCTTGTCTACACATAGTGTTAATGTGCAACATTGAAACATGATTCTTGAATTTGGTACATCTTTACATGCCTATTTTTCCTTATGTCAATTCTTATGCTCCTTCTCTATTTTTCCCCTTTTTTACTTGCTTTTGTGAATACTAAGTCCATTCAGAACTTAGATTGAATCTCGTTATACGTGAGATTATAACGTGGTGAAAGTTAGGTATAATTTAATTTAGTAAATTTTGGGCATAGCTTGGGAATGTGGCATAAACTTGTATTTACTAGACTTGTGGAAAATTTGACACATAGATTTGGACACATATGACAAATATGTAAATTGGCTAAAGATGAACATTCCTAACCTGAGGTTAGATTGAGTTGCAGTGTAAGACTGCCCAGAACCGCCCGGCACATCCAGCTACAGCAACGATATAAATCTAATGTGAGAGGTTAGCGCATTAAGCCCCAAAAACCCGAGGTTAGACTGAGTTGCGGTGTAAGACTGCCCGGAACCGCCCGACACATCCAGCGACCACAACAATATAGATCTAACGTGAGAGGTTGGTGCTTTAATGAATGAATTAAAGCTAAGGAACAGAAATGCTAAGAATGGTAGGGTTAAGTTAAATAAGGCAACACTTAACCAATAAAACATGTTAGCAAAATAAATGGGTGAGGTTAGGTAAATTTTGAGAACATTTAACCGTTTTAACATGTTGATTAGGAAACCCTAATAACGGGGACTCATTTCAGCAGTAACCCACATAGATGTATCATGGTACCCTGAACTAGGCACGCTGGGGCACGATTACTGGGCTGATTATAAGTGGTCAAAATAGCGGCAGGTGGCGCAGCAGTGTAGTTCCGACAGAGTATGAGCGTGCACGTACTCCGGAGTGGAAAAGAAGGCACTGGGCATCAGTAGTATACACTGTGCATCTCGAATTTGTGTCACGTTGCCACCATAGAAATTGATACACCCCATGGTGGGACCAGCACAGGTATCTACAATCAAGCAGGGACGAATGACACAAGTAAGAAAATGCATGCGAGTAGAAGCCGATCGGGAAAGGGATCACTTTGTTATGAACACACGATAGTATTTGAAACATTCGTAGTAGGTGCAGAGAAATGGAAATAAGTGCTATAAGTATATTCAGTTTATCTTGCCTTATCTTATGTTATCTTATTTCTATGGCATTGTCCTATGTTCAGTTTATTCATGTCATGATCCTTTTACCTGTTTACGTGCCAAATAATCACTGGACTTACCAGACTTATGTCTGACCTATTTTCTTTCGCCTTCTTTTCTTCCGTCCCCCCCCCCCCCTCGGTCCGCCGGGAGGGAACACTTCAGCTTAGTGCAGACCTTTTCCAGTTTGAAGAGAGTAGATGTATTGCTTGGATTCTCTCTTCTTGGGCTATGGCTGTGATTACACTTTTATTGGGGATTTTTGTTGCTTTACTACTATTTTATGCTGCTTTATGTACTTGGAGTTTCAAATCAAGAAAGTTGTTTAATCGTAATAATTTAGAAGTTGGGTTTTGAGACAATGCTTGTAATGTTTTGACTGAACCATGCTATTTATGAAATGATTTCAGTTTTCCGTTGTTTATATGTCTGTCTTGTAAATTATTTGTGTCTTTTACCTAAAATGCTTCACCAAAGTTAATGCATTCCCTTTGTGAGTGACCTTAATGGATGTGGGGGTGTTTTAATGAACCATTGAAAAACCACATATCAGACGAATGTAGTTTAAGCAAATATCAATTTTAAGTTTGCATAGAGGATGTGAAGTAATGTAAGAAGATGTTGAAGCAGCAATAGTAGGGAATGATGGTGCACCACTAAGACCTTCACATATCTTCTTCACTAGAGAACGTAGTTTCCTTCCTTTAGAATAATACATACCTATTTATGTAGTAATATTGCAACCTTTATGGTTTTGATTTCATAATCTTTACTTGAGTTAATGAATATATCTTCATCAACAGCTACCAAACTAGAAAAAGATGCAATACAGTTTTGTGCCTCCTTATCTATACGTAAAGAAAAACAGAGACTTCAGCTCTGTAAATTTTACTCTGACATAAAACTTAATTTTAGTGCATTTACATAGTTGCCTTATTTTCCTTAATTTACTTCTGCAACTTCCTTTTCCATTAGAATATTTTTATGCTGATCCCGACCGCAAGGTAATAAGATTTTCAACCAATCCTTTTATATAACTTCATATAACTTCAGGTGTATGACCTCTTGGGTTTATATTATGGCTTTGCACACACTTTTCTGAATCCTGTTAGTGTAATTGTAGCTATTATATACTGCATTTTCCATTTTCAGTACACAAACTAACAAATGCTTGATCTACTCTTATTCCTAATAATATGCTGGGCACCATGTCATTGAACAGGCAAAATTATTTACGTCTTCGAGATTTAAGTCTATAGGTAGGATCCAAGAATTATACGGTCGCCGCTGCCCTTGATGATAGAAGCTGAGTTTTACAGCAGATCTACCTCCAATGCATTTTTCATGCTAATATCGGTTCGATTACAGTTTAAAATAACGGTTGTAGTCACTATGGTTATTGAACGTGTATGTTTTCCTGTTATTTCGATAGGGTGGAGCGTTCGTGTTCACGTACATCCTTAAATATAAACTGTTATAAATTTGATTCGTATATGATATTGCATTATGGAGTATTGGTTCCTCCCTCATCAAGTGCCCAACAGTCATCTATAATGGTATAAGATCAATGTGAATGAGCAATTAGGCAAAATGGTAAAGTTTGACACATGATATACTTGTTTTGTTTATTAAATTTGTATATGAGCAGCTCATAGTCACAAGTTTGTGAATAATATAAGATTACTTCCGTGAATAATATGATGTATTGATATACATGTTTTGTTTATTAAATATGTTGTATTCGTGTTGCAATTGTATTTAACAAGTTAAATAGATAGGTATTGAGAACGTATGATTGTTAAGGAAGATAAGGTTTAGGCCTTTAGCAAGTTTTCATTGTTAGTACACGGAAGTACTTTAGGTTTGTTTATATGTGCTAATTTATAATAATCAGAGGATCAGTAATGGTGAACGGAAGAAAATGTTCATTTGGAAAGTGTTTGTTGTGAAATCCTATTTTATAAGACTGTTACATTTTACATGGCAGCTTCTGCAGTTTTATAATAATCACTATTTCTTTTTATGGTGAACGACACTTTCTGCAGTTTCTGCAGGGGATCAGTAATGGTGAATGACAGTTTCTACATATTTTCTGTTATACCAAAAGCTTATTTTACGTGATTACTACATGCAACATATTTTTTTTTGTTATGAACTTTCATTTTTGCATTTTAATTGTGTTTCTTGCATTTTTTTTGTTATTAAACTATAACTTGTGCTTGTGAATTGCAAGTTCTAGAAGTTGACGAGCTTACAAGTTGAAAACTAAGTGATTTTTCATGTAATCTTGTTTTGAAACGATATTTGAACAATACGTATGTTAATTGACTTATTTCTATATTTATTAGTAGATTTGTTAACTTTGACTTTGTAATTGAAATCAAATATGCTTTTTGTATTAATTTTTTGCTACTGGCAATTTTATCTTATGAATTTCCTGTCTAATTGTTTAAACTGTGCACAAATTAAATAAGAGATTTGCTATATAAAGATCATAGCTGATGTTGTTATATATTAAAAATATTAATACCAAAAAATTTCTCTTATGAAAATATAAGGTGAATGCTATGTAAAAAATTAAATAGTGTTGAAAACCTTTTCATATCATTGAATATGTGCTACGAATGATAATGCTATATATACTACAAATATTCATAGCGGAAAACTCCACTTACGGAATCAAAATGTGAAATGCTATTAAATCGTGTGGATAACATTTTATATCACTGAATATAAACTATGTAAACAATGATAATGCTATGGAAAATATTTTTCATATTAATTTATATATGCTGTGAAAATATTGATAACGCTATAAAAAAATAAGCTGAGATTTTTAGTAAACAAATATAATTGCAAGGTCTGAACGCTATATAAAACATTTCATGGTGGTGAAAGTGCGCTATAAAATGTATAATACTATAGCGTATAGATTTGAGCTATAAGATATAACAAGGCTATTATAACATGTCGTTATATAGCGTCGTCACTAATGCTATGGTAGCATATTATAGCATTTTTCACGTGCTATTAAAAGGTAAATCTGTTGTAGTGTGTTCAAATGTATTACTAGCAGACTATTGTAGTATGTCCATAACTTGTACTGATGATGATAGTTGTACTTCTGTATCTGTGATCACTGTATTAGTTGTGGACTTTAGTATTACTTTTGTAGTTGTTAAAATTTGATTGCAGTATGCATGGTTGTTGCTTGATGTTGCTTTTATTGTTGATAATTATCATACTGTTTTAGCTCTACTTCATATCAAGTTGCTAGAAATCCATCCAGTACTGCATCGATAGCGGATCCACTCCCATGACATCCTTTTCCATTACTAAAGTCTCTTGCTGTTCCCGCTCCAACTAAACCTACGCATTCAATCTCGGTTAACTATTTTAATACAGTAAGTTTTTCTGAACTATTTCTTAGACGTTCTTCATTTTCTCTGGCACGCTTCACGTGCATCTGCGCCAACCGAGAATCAAGATGGGTTTGAACATCATTTTTCTTCTTTGCAGCATGCTACCCTATAGGTCTTGCATCTTCATCAACTATGGGAGTTGAATCTTCACCCTTAATAGAATCTCTTTGCGAAGATTCTCCTGGACTTGAAGTATATGAATTTCGGCTTACTATTTTCTTTGCTCTTTCTTTCATTTGAACATCCCTTAAGCTCTTCGCATTGCTAGAAGTTCATTTGGGATGACTAACGAGCAATCCATAGCAATTAGCAAACTGGTAGTAATGTGGTTTTTTGGCATCATTTTCTCTAGGAAATAATTTCAAGAATTGTTCGTTCGCCATTCGCTTCTACAAATGATAAACTAATAAATATTGGTATACTTTCAAGCTAGATAAATAAAAAATCACCAAAAAAATTAGAGGGTTTCAAATTATTACTAATTCGGATTCATCGCCCATTCTGCTAGGATTTGCGGTTCTTATTTTGTGAACTTGAGACTCGAAGAATTGGGTTTGTCGATTAATCTTCCCAAATCGACCTGAAAGTGTAGACATTGATCTTGTCTTTTCTACGTGCTTTTTTTGTATGCAGCCATAACTTTTCCCCAAAATACCTCCCCACTTTGATCATTTCCCATGACTGAATCGTTAGAAAGGTGACAGTACATTAAACAAAGATCTTTATCTTAGTCCCCAGTCCACGGCGTAGAAGAATGAAATGAGAGTGGTGGAGCATAATGAGGGTTAAGATCCTCGACTGGTTGAGAATCAAAATCTCAACTACTCGTATTCATCGCTTTATTGTAGGATTGGGATGGATATGACATTGTTTGCTACTAGATAAAGATTATGGTGGACTTGGAGAAGTTTGTGTGTTCTACAATGAGCTACTCATACCAACATATATAGAAAAATAAAAAATATGACCATTTATGGCCGTTGTAACTTCCATATGACCGCTTATAGCCATTGTTAATTTAAAAAAAAAGATCATTTATAACCGTTGGAAGGGGTAATAGATATGAAATGGGTTTGGGACAGGCACGTGGGATGGAGGGGGGAATCCTGGCGCCTATAAAATAGGCGCCAGCGTTCGATTCAGGATCCTGAATTGGATCCTGAATCTTAGCCTTAATTTTAAGGCTGAACACAATGACTAGGGAGAATACCCTTAATATTATGCCTGTAATTCCCAATACTGGAGTTGCTCTTAGTGCCAAAAGTTAAAACTTTAGCAAATAAGATTTAAACTATAAATAATTATATGTGATTTACTAACTATTCATAATTAACCATAATAAAACGTTAAATTTAAATTTAGTTACTGTTTATAAACAAAAATTATGAATTATAAAATATTTATTTATAATCATTTATTATAAACTATGGATAAATAATCCTTCTAAATTTTCAACTATAAATTATTAATTACTATTTATAAATTATTTAGTCGTATACTTATTATTTGTTATTAACTATAAATTATCTATTACTATAATATTTTGATAAATATATTTATTTTTTTAACCACAAACCTATGTATAAAGTAAAATTACTTCTATACAATTCGTGGTAACTTAATATTTAGTTGGAACCAATGTTTTTTTATGACCTTTGGAATAACTATTAAAAGGTTAATAGATAATTATAAGGAATAAATGTTGTCAAAACTTGTCGCACTACTGTGTTATATGAAAATGTTACAGAAATCTATATTTTACAACGTCTCTAAACAAAATTTTCTAAAAACATAAGTTATTTAAACATTTCTGTCAAAATATTGTAAATGAACGTCTTTTACAATGTTTTGTTATCGATTATTGTAAAAAATAAACATTGTAAAACAGTACTTTTTGTGGCAACAATAAATTTTATAGATTAAAGTTTACCAATAATGTCAAAAAATAATGTACCATCAAGTTTATCTCCAAATAAATTTTATAGATTTAATTTTGTAGATAATAAGTTAAAGAATCGTACACTAATTGAAGACTAAACAAATAATAAATTACATTAATCGAAACTTATACTTATGCTTTATATGTTTTAGATGTCGTTAGAAGGTCCAAAATAGTTCGTTTTCCCATTTATAAAAAATGAGTCATTTGAATCTGTTACCATGGACGTGATGGGCGTCAGTTTCTTTTCTACCATCTACACATGGAATACACCATGTGAACCAACTAAACACATAATTTTATTATTTTAATATCAATTTAATATTAAATTAAATATTGATTTTAATATTAGTAATCAGTTGTAAAAAAATGTTTACTTCAACTGATAACAAAACGAAGTTTGTTTATTGCAACTAGCAAAAAATAACTGTTGTTAAAAATGCGTCTGTACAACTTTATTTTTATTTCAAAACTATGAAAAATTCAAAAGTTTATATTTATTTTAGAAAATACAAAAGTTTTAATTTTTTGAATTAATATGTATTAAACATAATTATCATTATAGTTATTGGATTTTATATACTAAATAATAAATTTTGCTCCTTAATTATTAAAAATAAACTGTTAATCATTGATTATTAAATATTACTTATTAATTGATATTATTAATTATTATTACCTATTAATTATTAAGAAATTATTAATTAATCAATTTTAACTATTGAACTTTATTTACTATTAATACTCGTTATTTATTTTTCGCTATTTGTATATTATTATTAACATTGATTTTTTACAGTTTATTTTTACTTACCAATAACTTAGTAAAGCACAAAAGTGAAATATGTTATGAATAGTAAGCATACCAATCCCTTGCAAATCAATTGAAAACTGCTGCAAATAGCTTCGAAAAATACATGGCTGTAAACCATCTCAAATTGCGACGGAATTCAGCGATAAAAAAATGATGACGTTAAACCATTGCAATTTGCTATGGTTTAGCGACGGAAAAAAGAACTCGATGGTAATGTTTTAAAATAAGTTAAAATAAAAATTCCTAGATAATATCCCTTGCACATCCATGAAAATCCGTCGCTAATTTGAGATTGAAATTTTCGCTGCTAAAAATCTGCTTCTTTTTGTGGTTTTTCTTATAGTGTTGATTAGGGTGATTGAGACTTTAACTTAGTCAAATTAGGTTTCATTTTATCAAACCAGACTCTAGGGGCTTGTTTAAGCCCATAGATAGCTTTGTTTAATTTGCACATAAGCTCTTTGTCTTTCTGATATCCTTGTGCTTGTGTAATGACCCATAATTTGGCAGGAGAATAATTAACTAATTTAATTATTAAATATCGATTTAACGATATCAATAACTGGAATTAAATAATATTTATATTTAATTAATATAAATAATAGGATAATATATTTCCAGAATAGTCGGAAATAGTAGAATTCACAATACGATGTGAACTGGATCTTATATAAGCTATAATTCAGTTTGGAGTTGAATGATAATAACGAATATATTGAATCGACGACAGTTGAACGTATAGTTTATAATATATTTATAAACGAGCTCGAAATGGCGCTACAGTTCGCTATTTGGCGATTTGAACTTCAACTGAATGTACAGAGTTCGTTTTAAATCGGATTTCTGTGAAACAAGAAACGGGTGGAGCTGGTGGAGTATACCTTTCTAGTGGAAGAGAAAAACCGGGATTTCATCATGTAGATTTTGATTTATTTCCAAATCAAATATTCAGAAAAACAGCGGTATATTCGTTCGTGGCCATAACGGTTATTCAAATATATTTGAGTATCGGTTGTGAATTTAAACAAGGTCCTTTTGGAAAATAGCGATAATTTAATTTTTGGAATTTTACTGTAATTTTTAATTAATTTAATGAGCAACTTTTTATTTGGAGTATTTGGCACCATGTATCGACATTTCGGGGTTTCACAATATGAGTCCATCTACCGGTATTATTACATTTTTGGGACCAGAGCACGTCACTCATTTAAATGGTATCTTTGTTTCTGTCCATAGCAGTCCCTACGTGAACAGGATATTTCATAGTACGGTACACTATGTTTTTTAACTTGAAACAAACTAAACTGAATGGTTAACTGGTCAAACGAACTCGAAATTCAACGAAACAAGTTTCATACGAAACCTTAGGAAGAGGTCTAGTGAACCGCCAAGCCCTCATATTTTTAGGATTTTTTTTGTAATTTTAAGGAATTAATGCTCGGTGTTTTTCATCAATATTTTCTAAAGGATTTTCGCAAACGGTGTCGGAATTCGACGAAACCTGTCCCATTAGGTCTGGAATATTTTTCTATGTTAGGAATAGCCTAGTTTGTCAAAAACAGAGATCGTATGAGATTATTTTTCTGTGAGATTTCACGTATAAGTTTAACTATATTAAAATATTATAAAATTGGTCCTTAACCTTCTCTATAAAAGATGATGAAAACCTAGGTCATTTATTTCCATTCTCCGCAAATGAACGAGCCGCCACAAAAAATCAAAATCGCAGAAATTAAAATCAAAAGAAAAACAAAGAAAATTCTATAATTCTTGGAATCGAATGTTGGAGCTGAGATTTGAGTTGCTCTTCATCTCAGCATGGCCTTTTTGGGTGCGATGTGTTTTCTGGACTTGGGAGTTTTTGTGAACGACACCATCTCATCGATTCCTGACTGGTGGAGTTGATTTAGGTGCGGAGCTGTGAACATCGAAAGAGATAAGGAATGGTGGAGGAGTGTTGGTCTTGTTCACGGTGGACGGGGTGACAGTCTGGAAGGGCATGAAGCCCAGACGTGAATTAGAAGAATTCGAACTAAGGAAAAGGGGGTAGTTGGGTCAATGTAGAGTGTACAGGAGGTATGTATGCTGACGTAAATAAATGTAAGGAAGATAGTGATGATAGTTGACGGGGCATTTTCGAGGGAGGTGCTGTTACGAAGTCGAGATCAGACTTTCACAGGGGGGATTCGATTGCCTCACGGTGGTGACGAAATGGTATTGATTTAGAAGAGATTTCGATAGGAGACAGTATGGTATTTTTAGTTAATGCATGGCGGGCGATGGAGTTGGAGTGTTGAGCACGAGCAGGGATGAACATTGCTGAAGCTTTGTGTTTATTCCAAAAGTTAAAAGAGAGAGGGGATACTGTTGCATACAGTTGAATATAAAATGTGTGGGTTGAAGTGGCAGGCCAAGTGTGTGTAGAAGAAAGAAATGGTATAGTTCATGCGGATGACAATATTGCTGGGTCGACGTTTAAAACAATAGGATTTGGTAACTGACGCAGCAATGGGATTATGGGAAAACAACATGGTGAAGTTGAGAGAATTTGTCCGCCGGTTATAAAAGGGGTGAGGCTGATTTATTTAAATTAAGTTTAATTGTTAATATAATATGTATGAAATTATTAACATATTTTCTCGTACCTACGGACTCAGTTCCATGAGCAGTTTGATCGGTTGAAATCGTAGGGACGAGGGCAACACCATGGAACTGACTGGAAGTGGATTCGAGCTCGTTTGGATTTACGGCGAAATAAACTGTTTGATTCAAATCAAATAACGGTTTATCGTTCTTTAACGATGAACTGCAAATGTGAGTAAAACTCACCAACTCTGAACAGTTATATTTTTAATGTATTCTTAGAACTGTTAATCATCTGTTGATTGCTGTGTGTTGGTTGATTGATTGAACTGCTAGTCAGTTAGTTGAAATTATATATATATATATATATATATATATATATATTGATTCTGTTTATCAGATTAATTCGTACAGAACTGTAATGGATGTTGATTATACTGTGTAACATCTGTGATGCAGGGAAACAGGTTGGAGGGGTCCAACTGGACTCCTCAATATTTATATTACTGTTCTGTTCATATATTGCAATATATGATGTGATATATAATCTATTGTCGACCATATGTGTTTGGACGATATTTATCGTCGTGATTTGATATGATTGAATACCATAACATACAGGATGTTGATAAGGAGATTTTCAAAGTGATATTGAAAACAGAATATTTATAAATTGGAATATTTATAAATAAGAGATATTTATAAATGGAATATTTATAAATAAGGAATATTTATAAATTTGGAATATTTATAAATAGGAGATATTCAAAAAGGAAATAATTTCAAACCATTTTCTTTTTGAATGGAAAGGCCTGTGTGGCGGGTTTGGGGATTTTCCCAATGCTCCCGATACAAAGGAGGTTATGGTGAATTTTCCTGGAAATTTAAGAAGTTAGAATATTTTTAAGAATAGAATTGAAAAGGAAATATTTGCAAACCATTTGCAAATAGAATAAAATAGAAAAAGGAAATATTTGTAAACCATTTACAAATAGAATTGAAAAGGGAATATTTAGTAAATAAATAGAGTTAATAAAAAGGAAAACGTTATTAAAAGGACATTTATAAAGTGAAGAACCGTTACTAAAAAGTGAATCTTTATAAATGAATAAACGTTGTTTAAAGGGGATCTTTTTAAATGGATAAACATTATAAAAAGGAGAAATCGAATATGGTATTCGAAGTTAGTTAATCGAATATGGTATTCGAAGTTAGTTAATCGAATATGGTATTCGAAGTTAGTTAATCGAATATGGTATTCGAGGTTAGTTAATCGAATATGGTATTCGAAGTTAGTTAATCGAATATGGTATTCGACGTTAGTTAATCGAATATGGTATTCAAAGTTAGTTAATCGAATATGGTATTCGAAGTTAGTTAATCAAATATGGAATTCGAAAGGGGTTAGTCGAGTCGTGTTAGTCAAATAGAGTTAACCAGTTAGAGTTAACCAGTTAGGGTTAATCAGTTAGAGTTAACCAGTAGAGTTAATCAGTTAGAGTTAAATACTAGAGTTAATCAAGTGTAGTTATTTGAGTTAGAGTAGTCAAACATAGTTATTCAGGATAAGTGTCATTCAGCACGACTGCTAGCGTAATTCGCAGGGCTGTAAATAGCCTAAGGCGGTCGGGTGTTTCCTAAGAGAATCAGGTGTAACCATTGTGATCGCTGCGATCTAGAGTCAAGCGAATGGAGTTAAATCGAATATTAGTTATTCGAAATAAAGTTAAACATGCATAGTAATTCGAATATAAGTTAATCGAATATTAGTTATTCGATAGGAGTTAAATAAGTCGAGTTAATTAAGTTAAGTTAGTCAAAATGAGTTAAGTAAACCAAGTAAATCCAAGTGAGTTGATTTAAAGGAGTTAGTCGAATATTGGTTATTTGAATAGTGTTAAAGGAGTTAGTCGAATATTGGTTATTCGAATAGTGTTAAAGGAGTTAGTCGAATATTGGTTATTCGAATAGTGTTAAAGGAGTTAGTCGAATATTTGTTATTCGAATAGAGTTTAAGCAGTTAGTCGAATATAGTTTATTCGAATAGAGTTAAAGGGAAGGAGTTATCGATTATAGTTTAATCGAAAGGAATTATCGAGTATAGTTAAATCGAAAGGAATTATCGATTATAGTTAAATCGAAAGGAATTATCGATTTGTGTATAAATTGAAAAGAGTTATCAATTAGTTAATCGAAAGGAGATTATCAAATATGGCGTATTCGAAAGAGAGAGATTTCGAATATAAGTTATTCGAAGAGAGATAATCGAATATAGGATATTCGAAGAAGAGTTAATCAAATAGAGATTACTCGAAAGAGAATTATACGTCGAATTCAATTATATCGAATTCGGGAAAGTAATATTTACTTTCTGGTTTTTAAATCAAGAGTATACACTTTTAAAGTAGGGTTAGGTTTAATTATTCGAATTAAAGAATAAAGGTTATAATTGAAGTTAGATATTTCGAAAGTAAGGATTATAACGGTATCGCTATAATCAATGTTTTCAATAAAGAAGTGGATTCGTAAATTGAATCCGAGAGTTATGTGAAGAAGTTGTTAAAGGTTTAAAAGAGAAAATGTTACTATTTCGAAGTTATAACGTTGTTTAGTTAAGGTCTAAGAGGTAATTATACCCCAACTTGATTGACTTCCTTCTTAACTAAGGAATGGTAAGGTTTGATAGTGAATGATGGTTAAGTGAATTCAGTAAATGGTTTGAGTTGGCATAGCGATGTTTATTTAAACATCAGTTTAAAATCCAATAAAGGAACTTTGGAAATGTTTTTCCAAATAAGAAATCAGAAATGTTTTCTAATATAGGAAACAGGAAATGGAAATGTTTTCCATTGTTAATAAAGTATATTTTTTAAAATTAGAAAATAAGAAATTTAGAATATAGGGAAACAGGAGATAAGTAAATTAATGAACTAAAGAGATAAATGTTGAATGATGATTGATTGATATAATTTGCATCTGGAAATAATATCGTTGTTTGCACACGTATTTTTCTTTGATAGTTAACTCATCGACTATCGAAGTTTTTGACCATTTTACGTTGTTAATATGGAGAGACCGGTTGGATTATTATCCAAAGAACCACTCTGTATTGGCATAAGCGTTGCGAATCATATATGCCAAAGATATTGAAGACGGAGTAAAATGCAAGGGCTATTGTATAAGTCTTAGATAACAGTGCCTAAGATGGATGTACTGAATAGTGGCTTCGGTTCATCCTGTTCCTGGATGACTTGTATGGATGAATGTCTGACAGAGTATTTCCAGAAAGGTCACGTACATTGATTTCTTCAACCGTACCAAGAGTGGAAGCGGAGAAGGGCACTTCTTTAGCTAACACGTAATGTACTGTTGTAGATGTCAATTAGTGATTTTCGATGGGTCTGACAATGTGGCATTCGAAGTGAATCTGATGTGATGATAAAGCGTAGCTTCTAGCCTCGCATCCGGTAAATGACAGAAATCGGGCAGGCAGCATGGCTAAGTCGGTCACACCGAAGTAGGGTGTATAATCACCTATCTAGAGAATATTCATTTGCTTCTTTTAATCTATCAATGCTGTCCCATATATATACGGGAAACGGTTGCTGATCCCAACTGTTGGTGATGTACATTCGATACACTCAAGCGAAATGAGTGGTCGGTCATGTGTGGCTGAGTTGCAAGATGTTCTTGTTGAACTCCAGTGTATTGTTCCTAGAGTACACTAATCGGAAGGTGGTTCCATACCTTGTCATAGTTGGAAATCCATTATCCAATACGTGCTTGCGATTTTGATTGTATACTATATATGTAGAATGTAGCGACCCGGGAATTTCGACACTCGAATCCAGACACTAACCCGTTCCGTGTCCAAACTCAAGTATCGAAAACCCAGAAAGCTAATAGAAAGAAGTTAGAGGGTGAGAAAAGAAAGAAAGAAATATTAGAATAGAAGAGTAAGAAGATCAGAGTCTCACAGCGGAATGGACAAAATATAATAATCAATAATACTTTTTTTAAAAGAACTGTATATTACAACATCAGAGTATACATTCAGATCAATACAACACACAGCGGAAATAAACTAGTACCAGTATATATATGGAATATGTCTTGACTTCAACTCCTCTTCTGAAGCTCCAAGCGATATCTAACCTGGTAATATACTCGGCCTGACCCGAGCATATTTGATTTAAAACAAAATTCACCCGGATCAGTCTGAAATACTTTCAGTGATAAATTCATACAGCAACCAACTTGTTAATCTTTGAAATCCTTTTGAAATAAAAGGATAATAGTAAGACCAGTCCACACATAAACACGGACGGTTTTTACCTTACTATAACCCAAACCATTTTGAAATCAATATCTTCTTCTGATATTATCATAGTGTCTAAATACAAGTAAATAGAATCTAGCAGAACGCTTGCATCTCACGCTCCACGTATATAGTATACAAACAAAACTGCGGGCGCTTATTGGAGATTGGATTTCCAACTATGACAAGGTATGGGACCACCTGCCGATAGTATATCTCTAGAGACGAATACACTGGGTTCAACAAGAACATCTTGCAACCCGGCCCACACATGACCGACCACTCATTTCTCTTGAGTGTATCGAGCATATTGTCACCTTACGGCTTTTTGTCGCGCGACCACCGTAATCCCCGGGAGATACAGAAATGAAAAGAAGTAACAAATATGAATATTCTCTAGATGGTGACAATACACCCTAATGGGTGCGACCCACATAGCCATGCTGCCTGCCCGATTTTTGTCATTTCCCGGTTGTTGAGGCTTGAGGCTATAATCGACTTTTGAAGCATCTAGCCACCATTCACATCGTCCATACACGTCATCCAGGAACAGGATGAACCGAAGGCACCCTCCTACTGCATCATAGGAATCACCCTATAGATCAGTAGCGAGTAGTTCTTGCAATCCGTAGATTCCAATCACGACAGAATCATCGTTAACTCTGGGGATCAGCCAAAGATATTTAACAATAGTTCTTCCGCTCATGGAGACTTACGGTCTTCAATTGCTCCATCTCGATCAGCATCTTCGACGCATTCGTAATTATTGGTCAAAATGGTTTTCGAATATAAATTCGATCCCGGTCTTCCCGTACCAATAACGTGGGGTCAGATTTTGATAGTCGGTTATTTAACTATCAAAATAAACAACCATAAAAACAAACAGATCCATTCATGGTTTACACACAGCATCACTTGGCCCTTATAATATATCAGTTTCCATATATTAGTATTCTCGAATCCCTTTCCAATTCCCTTTTATATATTCCCAATATTTCAAATAACGTTACGTTATTATTTCTCAAAACATCTTCACCATTACGACTAATATTATCCTTCGCTAATCCTGAAGTCGTTCAAATTGGGGTATTTTAATTACCTCTCACACCTTGATCAACAACGTTCTTATCGAAAGACAGATATCAGTTGTAATACAAAAATCGATACTTATTTCCCTTATCACAACAAATCACAATTTTATTTCCATGTTGATGAAATACCATTTCTTCTTTAAAACAGTGGTCCTATATCACATCTTTATAACTTATCTCATTTCACTACTCTAGTTCAACTCGGGTTTTATAACCTCGTCTATCTTGGATTTCATAAAATCCCATTAAATATAATTCAATAAGAATTGAATTAAAACTTCAGTTTCACATTATAGATACTAATTCGCTTTATCTACTATCAGCACGGCTTTAAACTTCACAACATTCCTTACTATATTTAACATTCCAAAATATCACTTTGATTTTAAATAAATGACAAATAATTAAATTTCAACCTTTAAAAATAAAACTAGGTTACCCCACCATCAACTACTTTCTTTAAATTAATGAACTTATTTAACAAACAATTTCAGCAAAGCCGTTTACTTGTTTCTCTTTAAACATGACTAACTAGTTAGTCAATCGTTATCGATCTTGTCATTTAAATTAATTAATAATTAATTTAAATAATGCTATTCACTTTGATTTTCAATAAGTCATTATCAATATAAACCCCATTCTATTTGTTACATCAAATCCGGCCACTTGAACTTGCTAAATAAAATTGTTTAACAGTCATTTGATAAGCACGTGCTTCGCGCACGGTAGATTTTGGTTAAACCAAAACGACAATTTGTGGTTAAAACGAACCAATGTATATATGTGATTAATATATTCCCTTTTTAGAACTTCATTTAAAATAATATATATATTTAAAAATATATATTCGGTTATACAATAATTTTTATAACTCTATTTCTAGCGATCCACCTGACGGTGACTCGTTCTTTATAAAACAGTGCATATTTGGGCCATCTGCTATTTACTTATTGACTGTAACGAACCGGGATTTTCGACTCCGAAAATCAACATCAAACTACCATGTTGACCATTCAGACATCGAACATTCCAGATCATTAATAGAAAGAAGTTAGAGGGTGAGAATAGATAAGATAGAAATATTAGAATAGAAGAAGAAGAAGAAACACCACAACACAGTCTCACATCGCAGCGGAACAAAATATAATACAGAAATAACCTTTATTGAAAGCTTTTGAAATACTTACCACATCAGAGTACACATCTGGACAGTGATACTAATCTGTCCTCATATAATACACAGCGGAATACTAGTAATAATATCATACGTCTGGACTCTTCCAGCTCGCCTCTTCACAGTAGTCGATAACCTGAACCTGTACAACCCGGCCTAACCCGAGCATTTACAAAACACCGGGTCAGTCTGGTGAACCAGAGTGAGATAAACTCGCACAGTAATAAGGGTGAATCATCCAATCATGATTTTTAAAAGTTCAAAATCTTCTCCAAAGAAAAGGATAATCGTAAGACCAAATCCACACATAAACACGGACGGTTTTTACCTTACGATAACCCAAACAATTTTGAAAACAATATCTTGTCTGATATTATAATAATGTCTAAACACAAGTAAATAGAAATCTAGTGGAACGCTTGCATCTCACGCTCCACATATATAGTATACATATCAAAACCCGCAGGCGCTTATTGGAGATTGGATTCCGACCTGACAAGGTATGGGTCCACCTTCCGATCGTGTATCTCTAGAGACGAATACACTGAGTTCAACAAGAACTTCTTGCAACCCGGCCCTCACATGACCGACCACTCATTCCGCTTGAGTGTATCGAATGTATATCACCGACGGTTGGGATCAGCAACCGTCTCCCGACAAGGGACAGCATCGAAACATAGATTAAAGAAGCAAATAGGATTTCCTCTAGATAGGTGATCATACACCCTAATGGGAGCGACCCACATAGCCATGCTGCCTGCCCGATTTTTGTCATTTCCCGGTTGATGAGGCTTGAGGCTTAGATTAGCTTTTGAACATCTGGTCGTCATTCACTTTGAATGTCACATCGTCAGATCCGTCCGATACCACTAATTGACGACCCCAAAACTACTCTAGCTGGAAGCTAAGAGAACGGCAAATCTCTGCCAACAACTATCGTACGTTTGAAGAAGTCAACGTACGTGATTCTTTGGAAATACTCTGTCAGACATCCGTCCATATACGTCATCCAGGAACAGGATGAACCAAAGGCACTCTCCTACCGCATCCATATAGGAATCACCCCATGGATCAGTAGCGAGAAGTCCTTGCAACCCGTAGATTCCAACTACGACAGAATCACAGCTTATCTCTGCTTGCCAGGCAGAGAATATTAGTGGTTCTTCCATTTATGAGAATCAACGGTCTTTACAGCACCATCTCGATCATCTTCTGATATCTTCACGTATTTGTTGGTCGGAATGGTTTTCGAATATAAATTCGATCCCGGTCTTTCCATACCAACAATCGTATTGGACATGATTTGATAGTCGGTGTTTTAACTATCAAAATATACAGTGTTTCAATCATGACACTCCAACGAGTTCACTGATTCAGTATTTAGCATCATTTGGCCTTTGACACTAATTTCCTTTTTGTTAAATTGAAATTCCCAATTCTTTTAATATTCAAAAATACGATATTTGAATAACTCTAATTCGGTTTAACTCTAGTCGATTAACTCTAATTGATTTACTAATACTCGACTTAAATCCATTCACTTGACCCTAGATCGCAGTGATCACAATGGTTACGCCTGATTCCCTCAGGAAACATCCGACCGCCGTAGGCTATCTGCAGCCCTGCGAATTACGCTAGCAGTCGTACTAAATGGCAACTTAGCCGAATAATTATGTTTGGCTAATTTTATCTTGAATAACTATATTCAATTTCCTATTTGAAACCTCATTTAAAATTCTCCTTTTTACTAGACCTCGTTTTCAAATAACGTTAATGTAATATTAACGTCTTAACACTTTGAATCTCACTTAAAACCTCTGGTTTATAATAAACCCTTTTTATCGTAATCTCCTTTCACTTAATTCATATAATTGAGTACGTTTATTTCCTTTCACCATTCAATTGGCTTGCATCTCACATTCGGTAACCTTTTTAAATGAATTCCCATTTACAAATATATTCCTAAATTCATCATTTATCGAAATAATAACTTATTTCAAACATTAACTACTTTAGTAGTTAATCCCTTTTATCCTTATTTAAATTCAAACAATATTCATTTAACTATTTTAGTCAAAACACGTTACTTGGGTAAACAATTCTAATTCCGAACGGTTTTATTTAATTAACTCAAAAACTTGATTACCTCGTTAACCGATTTCAACAATCCTCGCTTTAAATTAATTAAAAATATAATTAATTTAAATAGATTCTAATTATTTGTTGCTTTACAAAACAATTTTCAAGGTTTAACCATTTAATTCATTTCTTATTCTTCAACTGGTAAATCTGATTAACATCAGCATTTGCTTTGCAAAATAACTTCATAACAAATCAAAGTCTTAAACAAATAAAATATTTATTTATTTCTCTTAAATAACTTTTATTCAAATAATATAATTCAAATCTAACTCTGGTTATAAAACAAATTTTATAACCTCAACTCTATCGATTTACCTGACGGTGAATAAATATTTATAACTCGATTGGTTTTAAAGGCCATACTCTGCCAAACACTTAACCAATATCGCCCATTGGTTTAGACCAAACAGATGTTGAATATCCAGTCAATAATCAACCATCAAATCAATCACACAAACAGATCAGTTTCATATATGATCATATGAAAATAAATAATACATTTGAGGAATCCGGTTGGATCCCTCCAACCTGTTCTTCCCTGTATTCAAATGGTTATCTCAAATCAGACCATTCAGTTTTGTTTAACTGATAACACTAAATAGCAACCATTCAACATCAACCACAAGCAATTCAAACAATTCAACCATTTAAACACGTTTATAAATAAACGTGACCAACCAAGGTGAGTTACCTTTATTGGAACCATTCGTTAAGAATAACGATTTGGTATTTTACTGAAATTAAACACAGTTTAATTTCATCAGTTAATCAACAAACAAATATATAACTAGCAAACAGGCAACCATCAGCAAGCAGAGCACACAAAATAAAGAACCCAATTTATAAAAATATAAATGGGAAAACTGAGTGAGTTTAACTCACCTGATTTCATCCATCGCTGAAACAATTCGTTTTAATTAAATTAAACAAGTGTTTAATTTAGTCAAAACTCTCAGTTGTGTCCAAAACTGCCCAAACCCCAGTTCCAGAATGTTACTTTTGCCAGTATGGTCCTATCGTCTCTTGTTTTTGTCCAATTCTGTTATTGAAATGAACAAGCCATGTTATACGAATTTAATTAAACGGATTAACTATCTATATATATATTTTTATTAACTATCCTAAATTAAAAATAAATCCAATTAATTAATCTGGCCATGTTAAAATATTGGTTAAATCCGGTATGTATAAGGCAGATGGGATCTAACTGGACACTTATAGGAACGTCTAACTGGTTATTCCAAATCACGTTAAACGTTGATTAGGTATGTAAGTATTTAATTAGGCGTAAATTAATAAATACTGTACATCGTCTTTACCTTTTTCCAGAACAAGCCGCACCTTCTTCTGCTTATACACGCAGCAAACACCCAAGTCTCCATCGCCTACAGTTCTTGAAACCGCCATGCCATGCTTTTTGTTCCTCCGTGCTGTCACTCAAAGCCGCACCTCTCCCCGCACATACACAGCCACGCATTTCTGTCCAGACCCCTCCCATGCATCGCACGTTCATCCTCACACCGTCCCACCTTTCCTACTTTGGAACCCAGCTCACGTCCCTCCCCTATGCTATCGTTCAACGTGGAGCTTTTCGCGTTAAACACTTCTCGAAAACATTGTTTTTTTTTTTTTTTTTCCATACCGAAGCCCAGAATCTTGTTTAGACAACCCACGTCTCCTTCCATGCATCTCTCCACTATTGTATCCTCACGCCAAGTATACAAAACCCCCCATCTTCTTACTGTTGTCCCTTTCCTACTGCATGCTCTCTTCCCATTTCATCTTCTGTTCTCAATACAAACCCCACGTTGAACCCACCCTCGCCGGCATCCGCCACCGACACTGCTCTCCGACCATCTCCATTTCGAACTACTTCCGCTTCACTCCGGACCATCTAGGCAACGTTCGGCTCCTCAAGCTCAACGCTTTTGTGGTTAAATGATTTGTAAATTGAAGTGTTGATTCGAATCCTTAGAGGAGAAGTTTTGGGAGTTTTCGTCAGTGTCTGGAGGATAATAAAATGGCGAGGAAGATGTTGATATATATAATGGGGAGGACGTGGTGGGCAAGGTTCTGAGGTGTCACATCATTCGAACCCCTTTGTCGGCACGGTTTCATATTTTCATGCATGTCATTTTCATTTGCATTACTTTGTCGGCAAGGTGTCTGTGTAATGGTAGACAAAGAAAAGAAATGTTGGGTGGCCCGTTTCCTTGAACAACACGGATGGACAGTTTGGCCAGCAAGTATAGAAGAGAACAAGCTATAGCAACAAAGAATGGATAGTTTTATTCATATTATAAGGTACGAAACTTCGTCGTGTAGAAACCGTGTTAAAAATCACTACAGACGATTTTCGTTTACTGATAAAAAGGCTGTTCTTGATGTAAAACGATATTCCGGATCCAATAGGACAAGTTTCGTCGCAATCCGAGGTCGTTTGAAGAAAATTCCCTTATAAAACCAGAAATGAACACGCGTTTAATTTTTCCACGGTCACCAGATAAATCAAATCAACTTGAAACTGCGAACATCGATAATAACTTTTCGATACGAATCCAACGACACTAATTTCGTCGCATTCTGAGACTGTTGCCCCGGTAGGCTGTTTTTACCCCGAACCGCCCTACCATTTTTAACGCCAAATTTCTCGATCTCTAAAAATAACAAACTATATATATATCCTGACTCTAATCGACGATACGAATTCAACGGAACTGGTTTCGTGGCCTAATTCGATCGTCTGCTCAAGTTATGCTCGAATGTCCCTTTATTTATTTAAATCCGCGCTATAGAAATGAACGGGCGTTTATGGCTACCGTGGTCACATACGACATTGGTTTTCCACGCAGTTTGATTTTCTGACAATAATTTAATGATACAGTTCTAATGAAACTGATTTCGTCGAAATCTGAGTCCGTTTGCAAAATGGCCATTTTAAAGGCCTATAATTTAATAACGATTTTCCATAGCGACTATTTCAAAATTTGATTTAGCCATAACTCGCAATCTATAACATGAAATCTGGATTTTTCTCTTTCATATGAAAACTATCGTCAATACGGTTCCAACGTGTCTTGTTTCATAGAAATCCGACTTATATCGAATCATGTATTCTCAGTTGAAGTTCAAACTCGAATTTACGAACTGCAGCACTATTTCCAAGCTCTAATTTATATTATATATATAAATTATAACGTTCAACTTCGTTTCAATAACGAATTAAATATTAAATTCCATTAATATTCCCAATATAATATTTAAAATAAATAAATTAAATTAAATATTTGACGGCCAAAAATGCGGGTCGTTACATTCTTCCCCCCTTAAAATAATTTCGTCCTCGAAATTGCTAAGGTAAGAAAGAACGTTACAAACTCATTAATTTCAAATCTAATTTTATATTAAATTAGAACCCAACTCAATACTGTAAATAAATATTTTCAAAAATATCGAAAATTTTCTAACACTTTAAATTTTCGAAAAATTTCGCCAGCACCTCCTCTGTACGGCTCAATCGGTACAATTCCAACTCGCCATTCTAGGCCTTCTCCATTTCAAAAGAAAATAAAACAGCCAAGCGGCTTGCCAAACAGGCTCATAAATCACCAAATCCCATATAAAAGTAAACGTGTACCTTTTGTCGGGCATATCATTATCCTTTCCATCTGCTGCCCTGTCAGCTTATACAAATGCATCCCCAAACGAAATTCCACTTTTATCCTCAAGCCCAAATCCTTCACGCAACCAAGCCAAATCTCATTCTTAACTCAATTTCCATCCGTTATCCATTCCAACTCTTAACTTGCCAGTCCAACACCATTTTAGATTCCTGTCTCCAAATCCCAAATCTGATTCTACTTGATATAATATATCTCGATTCAATTTGCAGTTAATTGGTTCCAATTTAATTCATATTTGCTTTCACAAATTCTATTTAATTTTGTTTTTGTTCAAACAATCTTCCCTGGGAGTTTTAAACAGTTCCCTCTTTCAAAAATAAAATATTCCTTTCAGGATTCAAAACAACTTGTTTTCTTAAAGCCATTCAAAACAAGATTTTTGGTAGTAATCCGTCACTTAGAACTCGAAAATGAACACCGATAACGGCGCGCACATCATCGAAATCTATTTTCCAGCTATCTAAGTGAGTTCAATACTATATCACTTTCAAAACCATTTCTAAACACTTCCATTTTGAAATCAGTTCAAAATATCCTTTCCAAGGCTGGTAAAACAATTTAAAACCCCCCAGGATTTTAAAATTCTCATATATTAAGTCCAATTCCAATTTCAACCACTTGCTCGAATTTCCAAAGTTTTAATTTCAATTCTGATTTAAATTCAGATTTACTTCATCTGATTCCATATATTATACTGATATGAATTCTGGTTGGTTATTTATATAACCATTTCAATTTTAAATCAACCAACACAACCAATATATACATTATAATAATTTTAATATATATACCTTGTTTATATCAAAATATATTTTGGGTAAAAATTTCCATTTACCCTCTTTCAAAAACATACTGTGTCGAATTATTCTGTTCAAGAGTTTAGAAACACTTGTCGACACAGTTTGCATTACTGTATCGACCAGAATTCATAAACTACTCGACAAACCAATCAACACAATATAAACAGTTTTTATAACAATTTACAAATACGCGCTCATATATATACACTCAAACTCAATCTAGGATATTACTAACCCCATCTCTACTGAGTCACGCCACAGAGCCAAGGTAATTACTTAACCAATAGCTCTGATACCACTGTAACGAACCGGGATTTTCGACTCCGAAAATCAACATCAAACTACCATGTTGACCATTCAGACATCGAACATTCCAGATCATTAATAGAAAGAAGTTAGAGGGTGAGAATAGATAAGATAGAAATATTAGAATAGAAGAAGAAGAAGAAACACCACAACACAGTCTCACATCGCAGCGGAACAAAATATAATACAGAAATAACCTTTATTGAAAGCTTTTGAAATACTTACCACATCAGAGTACACATCTGGACAGTGATACTAATCTGTCCTCATATAATACACAGCGGAATACTAGTAATAATATCATACGTCTGGACTCTTCCAGCTCGCCTCTTCACAGTAGTCGATAACCTGAACCTGTACAACCCGGCCTAACCCGAGCATTTACAAAACACCGGGTCAGTCTGGTGAACCAGAGTGAGATAAACTCGCACAGTAATAAGGGTGAATCATCCAATCATGATTTTTAAAAGTTCAAAATCTTCTCCAAAGAAAAGGATAATCGTAAGACCAAATCCACACATAAACACGGACGGTTTTTACCTTACGATAACCCAAACAATTTTGAAAACAATATCTTGTCTGATATTATAATAATGTCTAAACACAAGTAAATAGAAATCTAGTGGAACGCTTGCATCTCACGCTCCACATATATAGTATACATATCAAAACCCGCAGGCGCTTATTGGAGATTGGATTCCGACCTGACAAGGTATGGGTCCACCTTCCGATCGTGTATCTCTAGAGACGAATACACTGAGTTCAACAAGAACTTCTTGCAACCCGGCCCTCACATGACCGACCACTCATTCCGCTTGAGTGTATCGAATGTATATCACCGACGGTTGGGATCAGCAACCGTCTCCCGACAAGGGACAGCATCGAAACATAGATTAAAGAAGCAAATAGGATTTCCTCTAGATAGGTGATCATACACCCTAATGGGAGCGACCCACATAGCCATGCTGCCTGCCCGATTTTTGTCATTTCCCGGTTGATGAGGCTTGAGGCTTAGATTAGCTTTTGAACATCTGGTCGTCATTCACTTTGAATGTCACATCGTCAGATCCGTCCGATACCACTAATTGACGACCCCAAAACTACTCTAGCTGGAAGCTAAGAGAACGGCAAATCTCTGCCAACAACTATCGTACGTTTGAAGAAGTCAACGTACGTGATTCTTTGGAAATACTCTGTCAGACATCCGTCCATATACGTCATCCAGGAACAGGATGAACCAAAGGCACTCTCCTACCGCATCCATATAGGAATCACCCCATGGATCAGTAGCGAGAAGTCCTTGCAACCCGTAGATTCCAACTACGACAGAATCACAGCTTATCTCTGCTTGCCAGGCAGAGAATATTAGTGGTTCTTCCATTTATGAGAATCAACGGTCTTTACAGCACCATCTCGATCATCTTCTGATATCTTCACGTATTTGTTGGTCGGAATGGTTTTCGAATATAAATTCGATCCCGGTCTTTCCATACCAACAATCGTATTGGACATGATTTGATAGTCGGTGTTTTAACTATCAAAATATACAGTGTTTCAATCATGACACTCCAACGAGTTCACTGATTCAGTATTTAGCATCATTTGGCCTTTGACACTAATTTCCTTTTTGTTAAATTGAAATTCCCAATTCTTTTAATATTCAAAAATACGATATTTGAATAACTCTAATTCGGTTTAACTCTAGTCGATTAACTCTAATTGATTTACTAATACTCGACTTAAATCCATTCACTTGACCCTAGATCGCAGTGATCACAATGGTTACGCCTGATTCCCTCAGGAAACATCCGACCGCCGTAGGCTATCTGCAGCCCTGCGAATTACGCTAGCAGTCGTACTAAATGGCAACTTAGCCGAATAATTATGTTTGGCTAATTTTATCTTGAATAACTATATTCAATTTCCTATTTGAAACCTCATTTAAAATTCTCCTTTTTACTAGACCTCGTTTTCAAATAACGTTAATGTAATATTAACGTCTTAACACTTTGAATCTCACTTAAAACCTCTGGTTTATAATAAACCCTTTTTATCGTAATCTCCTTTCACTTAATTCATATAATTGAGTACGTTTATTTCCTTTCACCATTCAATTGGCTTGCATCTCACATTCGGTAACCTTTTTAAATGAATTCCCATTTACAAATATATTCCTAAATTCATCATTTATCGAAATAATAACTTATTTCAAACATTAACTACTTTAGTAGTTAATCCCTTTTATCCTTATTTAAATTCAAACAATATTCATTTAACTATTTTAGTCAAAACACGTTACTTGGGTAAACAATTCTAATTCCGAACGGTTTTATTTAATTAACTCAAAAACTTGATTACCTCGTTAACCGATTTCAACAATCCTCGCTTTAAATTAATTAAAAATATAATTAATTTAAATAGATTCTAATTATTTGTTGCTTTACAAAACAATTTTCAAGGTTTAACCATTTAATTCATTTCTTATTCTTCAACTGGTAAATCTGATTAACATCAGCATTTGCTTTGCAAAATAACTTCATAACAAATCAAAGTCTTAAACAAATAAAATATTTATTTATTTCTCTTAAATAACTTTTATTCAAATAATATAATTCAAATCTAACTCTGGTTATAAAACAAATTTTATAACCTCAACTCTATCGATTTACCTGACGGTGAATAAATATTTATAACTCGATTGGTTTTAAAGGCCATACTCTGCCAAACACTTAACCAATATCGCCCATTGGTTTAGACCAAACAGATGTTGAATATCCAGTCAATAATCAACCATCAAATCAATCACACAAACAGATCAGTTTCATATATGATCATATGAAAATAAATAATACATTTGAGGAATCCGGTTGGATCCCTCCAACCTGTTCTTCCCTGTATTCAAATGGTTATCTCAAATCAGACCATTCAGTTTTGTTTAACTGATAACACTAAATAGCAACCATTCAACATCAACCACAAGCAATTCAAACAATTCAACCATTTAAACACGTTTATAAATAAACGTGACCAACCAAGGTGAGTTACCTTTATTGGAACCATTCGTTAAGAATAACGATTTGGTATTTTACTGAAATTAAACACAGTTTAATTTCATCAGTTAATCAATAAACAAATATATAACTAGCAAACAGGCAACCATCAGCAAGCAGAGCACACAAAATAAAGAACCCAATTTATAAAAATATAAATGGGAAAACTGAGTGAGTTTAACTCACCTGATTTCATCCATCGCTGAAACAATTCGTTTTAATTAAATTAAACAAGTGTTTAATTTAGTCAAAACTCTCAGTTGTGTCCAAAACTGCCCAAACCCCAGTTCCAGAATGTTACTTTTGCCAGTATGGTCCTATCGTCTCTTGTTTTTGTCCAATTCTGTTATTGAAATGAACAAGCCATGTTATACGAATTTAATTAAACGGATTAACTATCTATATATATATTTTTATTAACTATCCTAAATTAAAAATAAATCCAATTAATTAATCTGGCCATGTTAAAATATTGGTTAAATCCGGTATGTATAAGGCAGATGGGATCTAACTGGACACTTATAGGAACGTCTAACTGGTTATTCCAAATCACGTTAAACGTTGATTAGGTATGTAAGTATTTAATTAGGCGTAAATTAATAAATACTGTACATCGTCTTTACCTTTTTCCAGAACAAGCCGCACCTTCTTCTGCTTATACACGCAGCAAACACCCAAGTCTCCATCGCCTACAGTTCTTGAAACCGCCATGCCATGCTTTTTGTTCCTCCGTGCTGTCACTCAAAGCCGCACCTCTCCCCGCACATACACAGCCACGCATTTCTGTCCAGACCCCTCCCATGCATCGCACGTTCATCCTCACACCGTCCCACCTTTCCTACTTTGGAACCCAGCTCACGTCCCTCCCCTATGCTATCGTTCAACGTGGAGCTTTTCGCGTTAAACACTTCTCGAAAACATTGTTTTTTTTTTTTTTTTTTCCATACCGAAGCCCAGAATCTTGTTTAGACAACCCACGTCTCCTTCCATGCATCTCTCCACTATTGTATCCTCACGCCAAGTATACAAAACCCCCCATCTTCTTACTGTTGTCCCTTTCCTACTGCATGCTCTCTTCCCATTTCATCTTCTGTTCTCAATACAAACCCCACGTTGAACCCACCCTCGCCGGCATCCGCCACCGACACTGCTCTCCGACCATCTCCATTTCGAACTACTTCCGCTTCACTCCGGACCATCTAGGCAACGTTCGGCTCCTCAAGCTCAACGCTTTTGTGGTTAAATGATTTGTAAATTGAAGTGTTGATTCGAATCCTTAGAGGAGAAGTTTTGGGAGTTTTCGTCAGTGTCTGGAGGATAATAAAATGGCGAGGAAGATGTTGATATATATAATGGGGAGGACGTGGTGGGCAAGGTTCTGAGGTGTCACATCATTCGAACCCCTTTGTCGGCACGGTTTCATATTTTCATGCATGTCATTTTCATTTGCATTACTTTGTCGGCAAGGTGTCTGTGTAATGGTAGACAAAGAAAAGAAATGTTGGGTGGCCCGTTTCCTTGAACAACACGGATGGACAGTTTGGCCAGCAAGTATAGAAGAGAACAAGCTATAGCAACAAAGAATGGATAGTTTTATTCATATTATAAGGTACGAAACTTCGTCGTGTAGAAACCGTGTTAAAAATCACTACAGACGATTTTCGTTTACTGATAAAAAGGCTGTTCTTGATGTAAAACGATATTCCGGATCCAATAGGACAAGTTTCGTCGCAATCCGAGGTCGTTTGAAGAAAATTCCCTTATAAAACCAGAAATGAACACGCGTTTAATTTTTCCACGGTCACCAGATAAATCAAATCAACTTGAAACTGCGAACATCGATAATAACTTTTCGATACGAATCCAACGACACTAATTTCGTCGCATTCTGAGACTGTTGCCCCGGTAGGCTGTTTTTACCCCGAACCGCCCTACCATTTTTAACGCCAAATTTCTCGATCTCTAAAAATAACAAACTATATATATATCCTGACTCTAATCGACGATACGAATTCAACGGAACTGGTTTCGTGGCCTAATTCGATCGTCTGCTCAAGTTATGCTCGAATGTCCCTTTATTTATTTAAATCCGCGCTATAGAAATGAACGGGCGTTTATGGCTACCGTGGTCACATACGACATTGGTTTTCCACGCAGTTTGATTTTCTGACAATAATTTAATGATACAGTTCTAATGAAACTGATTTCGTCGAAATCTGAGTCCGTTTGCAAAATGGCCATTTTAAAGGCCTATAATTTAATAACGATTTTCCATAGCGACTATTTCAAAATTTGATTTAGCCATAACTCGCAATCTATAACATGAAATCTGGATTTTTCTCTTTCATATGAAAACTATCGTCAATACGGTTCCAACGTGTCTTGTTTCATAGAAATCCGACTTATATCGAATCATGTATTCTCAGTTGAAGTTCAAACTCGAATTTACGAACTGCAGCACTATTTCCAAGCTCTAATTTATATTATATATATAAATTATAACGTTCAACTTCGTTTCAATAACGAATTAAATATTAAATTCCATTAATATTCCCAATATAATATTTAAAATAAATAAATTAAATTAAATATTTGACGGCCAAAAATGCGGGTCGTTACATTGACCATGCTATTTATTGATTCAAAACCCAACCACATTCAATGATCAATAGGGTTTAAAGTCAACGGGTTTGAACAGTTCATAAAATATGAAATAACAGCATAATAAATATTTGAGGAACCGGTTTGGTTCCTCCTACCTGTTCTTCCCTGCAACACAGATCATTAAAATCTTTCATATCAGTACATAGAGACATTTTAGCAACGATAATATAATTAACGTCAATCGTTAAAGCAACCATAGGCATCCAAGGCAACCAATCAACCAATTAAATTATATGAATTTAACACATCCAAGTATTTCAGAAATGTGTGAGAATTAACTCACCTTTGTTTCTGATTGACGATATCACGTTGTTTTCATTTAATTTTAAATGGTCGTTTAAAATTGAATGAAGATCTGGTTGCTTCTGGTTCTGTCTGAACCTAATCAGCAGCGCAGTACTCTTTGCTGTAATTCCGATAAATCTAACTTCATGTGATTCTGTACACGAACGAACGATTTGCGACCACTACAATATTTAAGTAAGATTGAAATAGTTTAAGCCACACTAATATAAGTTAATTAATTTTAATCAATGTTATTACCTCACGTGGTACTGTTTATATATGCGGTTTCTCCAAAACAACTCCTAAGGCCGATATCTCCTTTGTTCAACATTCCTGTTCGTTCTGCCCAAGTTTAAAACTAGTATAAGTATTAGAATTTTTATTTAAGCAATTAAATCCTTAAATTTTATATTAAATAGTAACTTAACTACCTTTACCTATCAGAACCTAGTATTAGGCCGATCTACTGTTCTTCTCCAATCGTGATGGCCTACCTTCGTTTCCCACTGTTCAACAAATTACCCCCTGTCATGAATACCAAGTATTGTTTAATAGTTTATAATAGGATTGAATAATTTAATGATAGCTTTAATAATCCCATTAACTACAAAATTATCTAACTGATACCAGTTCATAATCCTTCTTCCCCAAACAAAATATCTGTAGACCGTCCCCCTCATGCAAAGAACCACGTCCCTCACCAATAAAACACAAGTCGGCACCACCTTCATTTGCTTCTACTTTCCACCCCATCATACGTCTGTAGCATTATTTCATGCAAACACTTTCCTGTAGCCTTATCCCCTTACTCACACCACTACCCAATGTTAAAACATGCTAACACTCCACCAGACGCTCCCATTTCTTCTTCACCGTACCCAAACTACCTCAGCTCAACATCAGGAACTAACGCCCCTAACAGCCACTCCTACATCCAGTTTTCTCTTTTTTTTTCTTTTTTTTCTTCTTTTCCCTTTTTTTTTTTTTTTTTTTTTTTTTTGAACCAGGGAACTTCACTACTTTGGTGGAAATGAACGGATGGTGCCAGTATTTATAGTATGGTTTTTCCTTGGCACGCACGGTTATAGTGCCTTGGCCGTGAAGGAACTCAATATGTAGGATGGTTAGGTTAGTATAGCTGTTCTTTGATAAGACAATACCCTGCAGCGTGATATATTTTCTGTAGGCCTGAGCAAATGTTTAAAGCAGCTATTGTATTCATAAGTTAGGCCACAAGTAATAGGTTAACTGAAATTTCCAATAAAACATGTATCTTATTTTCGTTTTGTCACTTCAAGTTATATGTACGTTCCCACAGAAAGATGGCGGCTTGCGTTTTAGGTTCTGTAGGGGTTGACAATGGCATGTGGGGTGATTGGCTCAAGGAAGACTACGGTGCAGAGGAGAAAAGATTGGATAGGTCTGCATTCTTGGAAATGAAAGACATGCGTGATAGCATAGGATATGATACCCATGTGCATGTATATTTGATTATCATTCATTTGTGTTGGCGAGGAAAATGTATTAGGCAATAGGGTAGTCATTCTCGGCTGAAAAGAATTGAGTTGAAGTATATGTTATATTTTAATCTAAAGAAGGCATGGTAGAACTTTAGACAGCACGTCCTATTATTTAGGTGTAGATAGACTAGAACATTGCCAATTGTAGAGTAGGCCTACTTTTGTTTTATTTTTCTTTTTAGTTCCAAAGTTAACGTACCCCGCTATATAAAATTCTACCCGCACACGACTCGTTAACGACAGAAATAAATATATCGTCGCATCCAGCGTTGTGCCATGATCACAAATATATAATATTATCGGTAGCTTGACCTGTATTGTGATATCCAAAATGCTGATATAGGGTGCAAAATACTCCAAATAAAAAGTTGCTTATTTTAAGAAATAAAAATTATAGAAAAATTCTAAAAATTAAATTATGAATACGCCTCAAAAGAACCTTGTCTAAATTCGAATCCAGTATGCAGTTATTTCAAATAAACTGTTATGGTTGATGAACGATTCTATAGCGATTATTTCAGAATTTCACTTGGACGTAAAACAAAAGCTAAAATACGAAAACTCGATTTTTCTCTTCCATTAGAAAAATATAATCAACTAGATTTAGACGCTTCTCGTTTCACTGAAATCCGACTTAACACGAGCTCTATATGATCAATTGAGGTTGAAATTCAATTTTTACGAACTACCGCGCTGTTTGAATTCTTTTTATATTAAAGATAATTATAAACGTTCATTCATCATTAAATTAACGAATTCGATAGTAAATTCCAAATAAAATATTTAAAATAAATTTAAATATTCTAATCAAATGGCCGAAAAATCCAGGTCGTTACATAGAACGTGAGATGAAAGCGTTTCTGCTAGTTGATATCTATTTGTACATAGACATTATTATAATATCAAAAGGTTTTTGATATAAAGATATTTTGGATTCTCATAAGGGAAAAACCCGTTCCGTTCTGCGGCGTGGTCTTATGAGATATCGTTTACTTGTTCATATACCTGTTTAAACTGTTTTACTCATACCAGTCCCATGACTGACCCGGAGTTTATTTTGTTTGTTTCCCTAAACTCTTGGGTGCCTAAATTTGTACGGGCAGTCAAGTAGTCGGGATTTTACAGATACACTTGGAGAGCTTGGAGCAGGAGGCTTCAGGATTCTATAGCTATTATTATTTCCGTTGTTGTTGTAAGTGATGTGCTCTGATAAGTGCTATTGTATATATAACTGTTTGTATTTCAAAAGTTATGTTATATTTTATTCGTTCCGCTGTGAGATTCGTGTTTACTCTGATGATGATGTTCTTCTTCTTCTTCTATTCTAATAGTTCTACCTTATCTTTCCTCACCCTCTATCTTCTTTCTATTAGTTTCTTGAATTTCCAGTGCAATTTGTGGTTGGACTTGTGTTATTTGGTTAGCTCAAATTGGACCGGATTTTCGGGTCACTACAATTGGTATCAGAGCATTGGTTTAGTTAATACCTTAGCTCTGTGGCGTAATTCAGTAGAGATGGGATTCGTAATATCCTAGACTGAGTTTGAGTGTATATATACGAGTGCTTATTTGTTAGTTAATATAAAATGGTTTTATATTGTGGAGACTCATTGGTTGAGTGGCTTATGAATTCTGGTCGATCAGTTTGATCCACTGTATCAGTAGGAGTTCTATAAACACTTGAATACGATGAACCGACATAGTACGTTTTGATATAGTATATTGGTTATGTTGGTTGTTATTATAATCGAATAAGATTATAAAAGTGAAATGGTTATAAATAACTAATCAGATTCATATAAGTAAAGTATATGAAATAAGATGAAGTAAATCTGAATTTAAATCAGATTTGGAATTAAAATAAGGAAATTTTAAGTTCCTGGGAGATTTTGAAAATGTTTTTCAAACTGAAAGTGATATAGTATTGAACTCACTTCGATTGTTGGAAAATAGATTCTGATGATGAATCGTGACATCATCAGTGTTCATTTTCGAGTTCTAAGTGACGGAAAACTACCAAAGGTTTTGTTTTTGAATTGTTTTGAGAAAACAAGTGTTCAGAAATTCAAAGGTTTTGAATTGGTATTATAATTTCAAATTGATTTGAAAGAAACCCAGGAATTTGAGTTCTGGAATTAAAATTTAACTGATTAAGTTAAATAGATTGAAATGGTATAAATGAATGAATTAATTGAAATTTAACTTGAACTAAGTTAAATAAAATTTAATTGGATTAGAGAATAATCTGTTATGGAATTGGGTTGATGAGTTAAGAACTTGAAATTTGATATTGGGGTTCGAATGAAATTCGATTTGGATGTGAGGATATGAACTGATTAGAATTAGATTGAGATAACACTGGTATATGCTGAGTTGATAGCATATGGAAGTGATAAAGTGGATATGCCCGACAAAAAGGTACCAGTTTATATTATATATGGATATGAGATTTATGAGCCGAATTGGCAAGCCGCTTGGCTGTTTGATTTTCTTTTGGGTTGGAGATGCCCCAGAGAGGCGAGTTGTGGTTTTACCGATAGGGTTGTACAAAGGAAGTTATGGCGAAATTTTTCAAAAAGTTAAGGTGTTAAAAAATTTTCAGAATTTTTGAAATTTTTTGTTAGTCGGAATAAATTAATATTTTAGTCGATATTAATTGGTTCAGTTGAAACCGGAGATAAGAGGTAAAAAGATAAATTTTTACCCAGTAGTTAGGGTCGTCCCCTACCTTAGCAATTTCGAGGACGAAATTATTTTAAGGGGGAAAGATTGTAATGACCCGTAATTTGGCAGGAGAATAATTAACTAATTTAATTATTAAATATCGATTTAACGATATCAATAACTAGAATTAAATAATATTTGTATTTAATTAATATAAATAATAGGATAATATATTTCCAGAATAGTCGGAAATAGTAGAATTCACAATACGATGTGAACTGGATCTTATATAAGCTATAATTCAGTTTGGAGTTGAATTATAATAACGAATATATTGAATCGACGACATTTGAACGTATAGTTTATAATATATTTATAAACGAGCTCGAAATGGCGCTGCAGTTCGCTATTTGGAGATTTGAACTTCAACTGAATGTACAGAGTTCGTTTTAAATCGGATTTCTGTGAAACAAGAAACGGGTGGAGCTGGTGGAGTATACCTTTCTAGTGGAAGAGAAAAACCGGGATTTCGTCATGTAGATTTTGATTTATTTCCAAATCAAATATTCAGAAAAACAGCGGTATATTCGTTCATGGCCATAACGGTTATTCAAATATATTTGAGTATCGGTTGTGAATTTAAACAAGGTCCTTTTGGGAAATAGCGATAATTTAATTTTTGGAATTTTACTGTAATTTTTAATTAATTTAATGAGCAACTTTTTATTTGGAGTATTTGGCACCCAATATTGACATTTCGGGGTTTCACAATATGAGTCCATCTACCGGTATTATTACATTTTTGGGACCAGAGCACGTCACTCATTTAAATGGTATCTTTGTTTCTGTCCATAGCAGTCCCTACGTGAACAGGATATTTCATAGTACGGTACACTATGTTTTTTAACTTGAAACAAACTAAACTGAATGGTTAACTGGTCAAACGAACTCGAAATTCAACGAAACAAGTTTCATACGAAACCTTAGGAAGAGGTCTAGTGAACCGTCAAGGCCTCATATTTTTAGGATTTTTTTCTGTAATTTTAAGGAATTAATGCTCGGTGTTTTTCATCAATATTTTCTAAAGGATTTTCGCAAACGGTGTCGGAATTCGACGAAACCTATCCCATTTGGTCCGGAATATTTTTCTATGTTAGGAATAGCTTAGTTTGTCAAAAACAGAGATCGTATGAGATTATTTTTCTGTGAGACTTCACGTATAAGTTTAACTATATTAAAATATTATAAAATTGGTCCTTAACCTTCTCTATAAAAGATGATGAAAACCTAGGTCATTTATTTCCGTTCTCTGCAAATGAACGAGCCGCCAAAAAAAATCAAAATCGCAGAAATTAAAATCAAAAGAAAAACAAAGAAAATTCTATAATTCTTGGAATCGAATGTTGGAGCTGAGATTTGAGTTCCTCTTCATCTCAGCATGGCCTTTTTGGGTGCGATGTGTTTTCTGGACTTGGGTGTTTTTGTGAGCGACGCCATCTCATCGATTCCTGACTGGTGGAGTTGATTTAGGTGGGGAGCTGTGAACGTCGAAGGAGATAAGGAATGGTGGAGGAGTGTTGGTCTTGTTCACGGTGGACGGGGTGACAGTCTGGAAGGGCATGAAGCCCAGACGTGAATTAGAAGAATTCGAACTGGGGAAAAGGGGGTAGTTGGGTCAATGTAGAGTGTACAGGAGGTATGTATGCTGACGTAAATAAATGTAAGGAAGATAGTGATGATAGTCGACGGGGCTTTTTCGAGGGAGGTGCTGTTACGAAGTCGAGATCGGACTTTCACAGGGGGGATTCGATTGCCTCACGGTGGTGACGAAATGGTATTGATTTAGAAGAGATTTCGATAGGAGACAGTATTGTATTTTTAGTTAATGCATGGAGGGCGATGGAGTTGGAGTGTTGAGCACGAGCAGGGATGAACATTGCTGAAGCTTTGTGTTTATTCCAAATGTTAAAAGAGAGAGGGGATACTGTTGCATATAGTTGAATATAAAATGTGTGGGTTGAAGTGGTAGGCCCAGTGTGTGTAGAAGAAAGAAATGGTATAGTTCATGCGGATGACAATATTGCTGGGTCGACGTTTAAAACGATAGGATTTGGTAACTGACGCAGCAATGGGATTATGAGAAAACAACACGGTGAAGTTGAGAGTATTTGTCCGCCGGTTATAAAAGGGGTGAGGCAGATTTATTTAAATTAAGTTTAATTGTTAATATAATATGTATGAAATTATTAACAAATTTTCTCGTACCTACGGACTCTGTTCCATGAGCAGTTTGATCCGTTGAAATCGTAGGGACGAGGGCAACACCATGGAACTGACTGGAAGTGGATTCGAGCTCGTTTGGATTTACAGCGAAATAAACTGTTTGATTCAAATCAAATAACGGTTTATCGTTCTTTAACGATGAACTGCAAATGTGAGTAAAACTCACCAACTCTGAACAGTTATATTTTTAATGTATTCTTAGAAATGTTAATCATCTGTTGATTGCTGTGTGTTGGTTGATTGAACTGCTAGTCAGTTAGTTGAAATTATATATATATATATATATATATATATATATATTGATTCTGTTTATCAGAATAATTCGTACAGAACTGTAATGGATGTTGATTATACTGTGTAACATCTGTGATGCAGGGAAACAGGTTGGAGGGGTCCAACTGGACTCCTCAATATTTATATTACTGTTCTGTTCATATATTGCAATATATGATGTGATATATAATCTATTGTCGACCATATGTGTTTGGACGATATTTATCATCGTGATTTGATATGATTGAATACCATAACATACGGGATGCTGATAAGGAGATTTTCAAAGTGATATTGAAAACAGAATATTTTAAATTGGAATATTTATAAATAAGAGATATTTATAAATGGAATATTTATAAATAAGGAATATTTATAAATTTGGAATATTTATAAATAGGAGATATTCAAAAAGGAAATAATTTCAAACCATTTTCTTTTTGAATGGAAAGGCCTGTGTGGCGGGTTTGGGGATTTTCCCAATGCTCCCGATACAAAGGAGGTTATGGCGAATTTTCCTGGAAATTTAAGAAGTTAGAATATTTTTAAGAATAGAATTGAAAAGGAAATATTTGCAAACCATTTGCAAATAGAATAAAATAGAAAAAGGAAATATTTGTAAACCATTTACAAATAGAATTGAAAAGGGAATATTTAGTAAATAAATAGAGTTAATAAAAAGGAAAACGTTATTAAAAGGACATTTATAAAGTGAAGAACCGTTACTAAAAAGTGAATCTTTATAAATGAATAAACGTTGTTTAAAGAGGATCTTTTTAAATGGATAAACGTTATAAAAAGGAGAAATCGAATATGGTATTGGAAGTTAGTTAATCGAATATGGTATTGGAAGTTAGTTAATCGAATATGGTATTCGAAGTTAGTTAATCGAATATGGTATTCGAAGTTAGTTAATCGAATATGGTATTCGAAGTTAGTTAATCGAATATGGTATTCGAAGTTAGTTAATCGAATATGGTATTCGAAGTTAGTTAATCGAATATGGTATTCGAAGTTAGTTAATCGAATATGGTATTCGAAGTTAGTTAATCGAATATGTTATTCGAAAGGGGTTAGTCGAGTCGTGTTAGTCAAATAGAGTTAACCAGTTAGAGTTAATCAGTTAGGGTTAATCAATTAGAGTTAACCAGTAGAGTTAATCAGTTAGAGTTAACCACTAGAGTTAATCAAGTGTAGTTATTTGAGTTAGAGTAGTCAAACATAGTTATTCAGGATAAGTGTCATTCAGCACGACTGCTAGCGTAATTCGCAGGGCTGTAAATAGCCTAAGGCGGTCGGATGTTTCCTGAGAGAATCAGGCGTAACCATTGTGATCGCTGCGATCTAGAGTCAAGCGAATGGAGTTAAATCGAATATTAGTTATTCGAAATAAAGTTAAACATGCATAGTAATTCGAATATAAGTTAATCGAATATTAGTTATTCGATAGGAGTTAAATAAGTCGAGTTAATTAGGTTAAGTTAGTCAAAATGAGTTAAGTAAACCGAGTAAATCCAAGTGAGTTGATTTAAAGGAGTTAGTCGAATATTGGTTATTCGAATAGTGTTAAAGGAGTTAGTCGAATATTGGTTATTCGAATAGTGTTAAAGGAGTTAGTCGAATATTGGTTATTCGAATAGTGTTTAAGGAGTTAGTCGAATATAGTTTATTCGAATAGAGTTAAAGGAAAGGAGTTATCGATTATAGTTTAATCGAAAGGAATTATCGATTATAGTTAAATCGAAAGGAATTATCGATTATAGTTAAATCGAAAGGAATTATCAATTTTAGTTTAAATCGAAAGGAGTTATCAATTAGTTAATCGAAAGGAGATTATCAAATATGGCGTATTCGAAAGAGAGAGATTTCAAATATAAGTTATTCGAAGAGAGATAATCGAATATAGGATATTCGAAGAAGAGTTAATCAAATAGAGATTACTCGAAAGAGAATTATACGTCGAATTCAATTATATTGAATTCGGGAAAGTAATATTTACTTTCCGGTTTTTAAATCAAGATTATACACTTATAAAGTAGGGTTAGGTTTAATTATTCGAATTAAAGAATAAAGGTTATAATAATTGAAGTTAGATATTTCGAAAGTAAGGATTATAACGGTATCGTTATAATCAATGTTTTCAATAAAGAAGTGGATTCGTAAATTGAATCCGAGAGTTATGTGAAGAAGTTGTTAAAGGTTTAAAAGATAAACTGTTACTATTTCGAAGTTATAACGTTGTTCAGTTAAGGTCTAAGAGGTAATTATACCCCAACTTGATTGACTTCCTTCTTAACTAAGGAATGGTAAGGTTTGATAGTGAATGATGGTTAAGTGAATTCAGTAAATGGTTTGAGTTGGCATAGCGATGTTTATTTAAACATCAGTTTAAAATCCAATAAAGGAAATTTGGAAATGTTTTCCAAATAAGAAATCAGAAATGTTTTCTAATATAGGAAATAGGAAATGGAAATGTTTTCCATTGTTAATAAAGTATATTTTCTAAAATTAGAAAATAAGAAATTTAGAATATAGGGAAACAGGAGATAAGTAAATTAGTGAACTAAAGAGATAAATGTTGAATGATGATTGATTGATATAATTTTCATCTGGAAATAATATCGTTGTTTGCACACGTATTTTTCTTTGATAGTTAACTCACCGACTATCGAAGTTTTTGACCATTTTACGTTGTTAATATGGAGAGACCGGTTGGATTATTATCCAAAGAACCACTCTGTATTGGCATAAGCGTTGCGAATCATATATGCCAAAGATATTGAAGACGGAGTAAAATGCAAGGGCTATTGTATAAGTCTTAGATAACAGTGCCTAAGATGGATGTACTGAATAGTGCCTTCGGTTCATCCTGTTCCTGGATGACTTGTATGGATGAATGTCTGACAGAGTATTTCCAGAAAGGTCACGTACATTGATTTCTTCAACCGTACCAAAAGTGGAAGCGGAGAAGGGCACTTCTTTAGCTAACACGTAATGTACTGTTGTAGACGTCAATTAGTGATTTTCGATGGGTCTGACAATGTGGCATTCGAAGTGAATCTGATGTGATGATAAAGCGTAGCTTCTAGCATCGCATCCGGTAAATGACAGAAATCGGGCAGGCAGCATGGCTAAGTCGGTCGCACCGAAGTAGGGTGTATAATCACCTATCTAGAGAATATTCATTTGCTTCTTTTAATCTATCAATGTTGTCCCATATATATACGGGAAACAGTTGCTGATCCCAACCGTTGGTGATGTACATTCGATACACTCAAGCGAAATGAGTGGTCGGTCATGTGTGGCTGAGTTGCAAGATGTTCTTATTGAACTCCAGTGTATCGTTCCTAGAGTACACTGATCGGAAGGTGGTTCCATACCTTGTCATAGTTGGAAATCCATTATCCAATACGTGCTTGCGATTTTGATTGTATACTATATATGTAGTACGTGAGATGAAAGCGTTTCTGCTAGTTGATATCTATTTGTACATAGACATTATTATAATATCAAAAGGTTTTCGATATAAAGATATTTTTGATTCTCATAAGGGAAAAACCCGTTCCTTCTGCGGCGTGGTCTTATGAGATATCGTTTACTTGTTCATATACCTGTTTAAACTGTTTTACTCATACCAGTCCCATGACTGACCCGGAGTTTATTTTGTTTGTTTCCCTAAACTCTTGGGTGCCTAAATTTGTACGGGCAGTCAAGTAGTCGGGATTTTACAGATACACTTGGAGAGCTTGGAGCAGGAGGCTTCAGGATTCTATAGCTATTATTATTTCCGCTGTTGTTGTAAGTGTTGTACTCTGATAAGTGCTATTGTATATATAACTGTTTGTATTTCAAAAGTTATGTTATATTTTATTCGTTCCGCTGTGAGATTCGTGTTTACTCTGATGATCATGTTCTTCTTCTTCTTCTTATTCTTCTTCTTCTTCTATTCTAATAGTTCTACCTTATCTTTCCTCACCCTTTATCTTCTTTCTATTAGTTTCTTGAATTTCCAGTGCAATTTGTGGTTGGACTTGTGTTATTTAGTCAGGTCAAATTGGACCGGATTTTCGGGTCACTACAGCTTGACTCATGTACACTTCTTCCCTTAGATCACCATTTAAGAAAGCATTGTTAACATCTAATTGTTGTATTCTATAGTTTTTATGCAAGGATAAAGTAAGAATAATTCCTATTGTAGTTGGCTTAACTACTAGAGAAAAAGTTTCCTCAAATTCAAATCTGTATTGCTGAGTGTATCCTTTGAGTACTAGTCTAGCTTTATATCTGTGTATAGACCCATATGCATATCTTTTTAATCTAAATGTCCATTTGCCCTCAATCATATTTTTATCCTTTGGTGCTTTGACAAGAGTCCATGTTCTTTGTTTATTAGTGCTTTCTTTTCTTCACCAATATCCTTTTTCTAATTTTTATTGTTGACTACTTGATTGTAGTTCACTGGTTCTTCTGATGCATATATGGCTATGTAGACATTATGACACGACCCGAACTTCCCCGTAAAGAAAGCCCGGATTGAATTGAGAACATGACAAATCAGAAGACAAAACAGAATAACATTTCATTGCTTATTACAACAATTTACATCATAGTGCAAAATATACAGAATATGAATAATTTTTACATTGTAAAATACCAGAGATTAAAATACATTACATAGCAGCAGAAAATAATACAAAACACAACTGAAAGAGATAAACGGATACAGATCTTTCCGAATATCGTTCCAGCTGTAAACAAGGATCCTGTGAATGTAATCTGCAAAACCAAAACTACTAGCTTCCCATGTAGAAAATAAGGGCACCCAGAGTTTAGGTTAAAACAATAAACTCCAGGTCAGTCATGTGACTGGTATGAGAACTAAAACAGTTATTTAAAACTTTACTTTAGAAATAAAGTAAATCAAGGGACCACGCCGTATAACACGGAACGAGTTTCCTCCTAAGAATACCAGTGCATAAAACAAACAACGCAATGTGTAACAACCCGCAAATTCGAGCCCTTTGCGTCGACCAAATACAATACAAGTCCGACCCAAATTGCACGAAAATACGAATCATTAATAGAAAGAAATAAGAGGATGAGAAAGATAAGGTAGAACTAATAGAACAGAAGAAGAAGAAAGAGAACACAACTGAGCAGAATCAGAGTAAACACGAATCTCACAGCGGAACGAATAAAATATATTATATAACATAACTTTGAAATACAAATCTGTTTTGTGTATACATACCATATCAGAGTACAACATTACATTTGATGCAGCGGAAATATCTCTAAATAATCAATAGTGGAAACTTCGTCTTCAAGCTCCTCCAAGTGTATCTGTAAAGCCTAAAACACTTGACTGCCCGTACAAATTTGGGCACCCAAGAGTTTAGGGAAAAACAAACAAAATAAACTCTGGGTCAGTCATGGGACTGGTGTGAGTAAATTCCAACCATATGGTTTAACTTTGAAAATCCTTTTTGAAACAAAAGGATAATAGTAAGACCAACCCACACATAAACATGGACGGTTTTTACCTTACTATAACCCAAAACACTTTTAAAATCAATATCTTTTCTGATATTATAATAATGTCTAAATACAAGTAAATAACAATCTAGTGGAACGCTTGCATCTCACGCTCCACATATATAGTATACAATCAAAAACCGCAGGGCGCTTATTGGAGATTGAATTCCAACTATGACAAGGTATGGGATCACCTGCCGCTCGTGTACCTCTAGAGGCAAATACACGGGGTTCAACAAGAACATCTTGCAACCCGGCCCACACATGACCGACCACTCATTTCGCTTGAGTTTATCGAATGTATATCACCAACGGTTGGACTCAAACCACCGTTCCCGAATGGGCAGAATCGATAGATTTAGAAACAAAAGGAATTTCTCTAGATAGGTGATTATACACCCTAATGGGAGCGACCCACATAGCCATGCTGCCTGCCCGATTTTTGTCATTTCCTGGTTGTGAAGCTAGAGGCTACGTTTACCTTTTAGGACATCTGGCCACCATACACTTTGAATGCCACATCGTCAAACCCGTCAAATCACTAGTTGATCTTCCCAAAATATTACGGGTATAAAAGCCAAGAGAAACGAATTTCTCCGCCACCAGACGTAATATCTTGAAAAGAACGTCTTAGGTGATCTTCTAAGAATACGCTGTCAGGCATTCATCCATACAAGTTGTCCCGGGTCTGGACAAACAGAAAGCACCATTCTGAACAGGACGACCCTTTCACTTCCCTCCGTCTTCAATTTTCTTCAGCATAATTTGCAGCGCTTATGCCTACACGGAGTGGTTTCAGATAGTATATCCAACCGGTCTCCCCGTATAGACAACGATGGTCAAAACACTTCGATAGTCGGTTGTTTAACTATCGAAGTAAAAACAACATCCATTCAATGTACAACCAATATCACACAAATCACAGGCACTTTTTATTTAACATTCGTTCATATATTTCTTTGGACAAACGTCATTACTTATCACTTTTGAATAAGTGAATTTCAAAACAAGCTGTTTTCCTTCCCTAGGAAGTGCTACTGTATATAAACATCACGCTTAAGTTTGGTTAACAGCGTTTCATTTATCGTTACAGTTCAAACTAGCTATACGCTGCTATATCCCTTTATAACTAATCTTGGCATAATAGTCACGCTTAAGCCTAGTCAACAGCGTTACTTTATCGCTATAGTTCTAAGAATTGCAATATGCTGTCATATTCCTTTATACTAATCTTGACATCCCTTTCCGTTATAAAAATCTTGACATCTCTTTCCGTTACAAAAATCTTGACATATCTTTCCGTTATAAAAATATTGACATATCTTTCCGTTACAAAAATATTGACATATCTTTCCGTTACAAAAATATTGACATATCTTTCCGTTACAAAATCTTGACATATCTTACCGTTACAAAATCTTGACATATCTTACCGTTACAAAAATATTGACATATTTTAAATATGCCATATCCTTATTTGAAAAATCGGGTGTTTAAAATTATTTACATTGGTCATTAACTCTTCACTCCATCTTCCTTAAACATTTCTCTTATCAAAAATCGATCATGTCCTTTGTCTTTTTGGTAATTTACTTCTTATTCGTATTATTATACCCAATTCAATAAAACATCTCAATACAAACTTAATACCAGTTTATAATAGAATTTCTATTATAATTTAAACATCGCTTCAATTATAAAAATATAATTTTTATAATTAACTTCGTTGATTTCTCTGACGGTCAACCAACTTCTTAACAAAATGGGTTTACGGTTGACTGTCGTTGATATCGTTTATTTACCAAATCAACATAACGTTGAATTTCCATTCAACACGGTTCAAACAGTGTACAAACAGTACATATACATATTTAGGAATCCGGTTGAATTCCTCCAACCGGTTTCCGCATCCACATATGTTAGTCAAACAATTAACACTGATCCCATACTAGGGAATATTATAATCGATGGGATCAGTATCCAACCGGTGATGTGTACATATGCAACGATATATAATATTCAACCAATTTATCCATAATCTGCCTAAACAACCATCACACAGCATTCAACCATTATTTAAAATATAATTAAAATATTTTAAATAAAACAGAGTTCGTGAATTTACTCACCTTGGCGCGTTAACCGTTAAATACGATTTTGCGTTGATTGCTCCGATCAGACGTTCTAATCAACCGTAATTTTTGACGATGTCCAAATGGTTCCAGCTCCGCTTCACCTTATAGCCTTCGTCCATATGATTTCAACGAATCAGATCATTCGCGAAACTGACCCAATGCCTTCTTTAAACCCACCGACTAGTTTCAATAGCACCCTTCTCTCGGTTCCATACTTTATTATATTGTCTCCCTCTACTACTTCCACCACAAATAAACATAACCGCCAGTTCCCGTTTACCCTTTTTTCCTTTCTAAACAAACGCTGCTCCCAGTATGGTACTCCCTTACTTCATACTTCCATGAAACGAAGACCCATGCTGGCCCCTTCCAGTATGAATTCACGCAAAACAACAGAAACTGCCTTCCTCCCCCTCCGTCACGTTTCCCACCTCTTCATTGTTCACAGTACCCCACACCTCAAACGCCCATCGCAACTTTAGCTTCCCCCCCCCCCCCCCACCGCAAGCCTTCCCACCTCCATGAACTGTTTTCGAAAAGGACGGTCCCATCTCCTCCAAGCAATGCAAACATCCCGACTTCCCATCCTTCCCCTTCACGTCACTTGCAGGGTTCAGCCTTTCACCATCGAGCTCATCTCTCGCTGACCTACAGGCCTGCCACCAACCCTTTGCGCGAGCAACACTACTGCTGTGGCTTCACTTAACCAAACAATTTCTTCCTCAAACACGAGTCACGTATGTTTCTTTCCTTTTTCCGTGAACAAAGACGGTGTTGAAAGAAAAGGCCATAAAGAGGTAGTTGATGGTTTCAGGATTTCATAAATGTAAGTTTCGATCTTCTAAGTGTGGTATGGAAATTTGGTTTTGATTTTCTTAGAAGCCATTTCCCTTTAAGCTTTCGGTCGGTTATGGGTTTTCAAAACAGACCAAATGAACGAGGAAAATAGTGTATTTATATAGGTTGGAAGTTTGATGCCCAAGTATCCTTTATTGTCAAGTAATAGGCTGTATAGAGGACGTACACCTCTTAATCCTATGTCTGTAGTTATTTATATTTTCTCTTGTCTGTAGGATTTGAAAATACATTGGGTCGGCTGTTTGATTATGAAAGCATAGATGTCTGCGATAGGAGCTATTGGGGTAGCTGAAACATGAAAGAGGTAGGCATGTTCATGGTTTTAATCCTTTTCAGAAGCTTATTCGGTGAAGGTCGGAAACTGTCATTTCTTTAGAAGCATGGATTCAGAGTTAGGCATGTGCAAACATAGAGGAGAGGCCTGCGTGATATATTTGTGGTGACGTTTACTGTACGATACTTGGCTACCATGTAATGATAATATATATTTTACTTCCTAGCGTCCTAATATACAAGGGGATTCACTAACTGGTCTACTATCATACCGCAAAAGAAAACATTGATTTAACAATTCAAGTGTGCACTATTTATACGTGTTAACCAAGGAACTGCAAAGTCAAATAGTGTGAGTATTTAATGTATATTTGAACTTGCGTGACTAAGCGGCATGGAGGCAAGGATGTAGTGTGTTTCTGGTGTAGGCATTTTGATTGGTTCGGTGTCCAATAGTATTGGTCTGTCACTTCTAGCGAGGAGACGTTCATAGAGATGTGTGATAGCTATGCCATTAGTTTTAGAGTTGCAGTTTTGATTTAATAATTCATTTCGAGGGGTTCCTTTGTCGAGATTGATTGCTAGGATTTTGAGAAGATTAGACTATGATATAGCAAAGATTATCAAAGATTTGGATTACTCTCACTAGACGCCTATGCTATATGGTTAGGTTTCTTATAAACAAACTATAATGTTTTAAGGGTATTATAGAATTGTACAGGGATTCAATAGGATACTCAGCGTGTGTCCAATTTTAGTATATTGCGGTACATAAGGTTTTCGTTTATGTTCGAACTGCTACGGACAGAAATAAGAGTACGGTCGTGTCCAGTGAGGTGGCACGATCTCAAAAATATAATAATATCGGTAGGTTGACTTATATTGTGAAATCCCAAAATACCGATACAGGGTGCAAAATATTCCAAATAAAAAGTTGCTTATTTAATTATTTAAAAATTACAGTAAAATTATAAAAATTAAATTATCGCTATGTCTCAAAAGAACCATGTCAAAATTTGAAAACGATATCTAGTTATATCAAATAAACCGTTACGGTCGATATACGATTCTACAGCGACTATTTGAATATTTGATTTGGACATAACTCACAATCTGTAATACGAAATCTTGGTTTTCCACTGCCATTAGAGAAATACAGTTCAATGAATTCGAACGTTTCTTGTTTCGAGTAAATCCGATTTATAACGTGTTCTGTATGGTCGTTTAAAGTTCAAAACGTTAAATAACGAACTGCCGCGATATTACGGGTTCGATTATATTTAATATATTTTTATACGTTCAACTTCGTTTAATTAATATATAAATCCACTTATATTACGAATTCAATATTTAAACTGATTTAAATATTCAAACTCAAACCGATAGAAATGCGGGACGTTACATTCCTTCCCCCTTAAAATAATTTCGTCCTCGAAATTGCTAAGAAGTGAAGATGCTCTAATTCTAACTCCTCACAACCTGCTTGGTTGAAATTTCATACTTCACATCCCCATAACTCAATCCTTGCGTTGAATCTTTTATCCTTAACCAATATTTTTCTTATATTCAAGCCAACTCCATTTCAAACTCCAATTCAATTCCAAATTTCAAATTCAATAATCAAATTTCACCCCCAGGCTCGGTTCCGTTCCAAATCTTAATTCACAACTCAACTACTTTGCCAGGTCAAATCTTTATTCCAGTACGATTTCCGCTTACTTGGCTTCAATCCAACTCCACTTTTATTTGGCTTATCTAAATTCTCTGTTTATTTACTTCATAAGTAAATTTTAAATTTCAGAATTCAAATTCCTGGGGTTTTCATGTCAAATAAGTTTGAAATCATATGTATTCATAGTAACTCAAAACATTTTAATTTACGAACAACCTATTTCAAAACAAAATCTTTGGTAGTAATCCGTCACTTAGAAACTCGAAAATGAACACTGATAATGCGGCCGTCATCATCAGAATTTATTTCCAGCCATCAAAGTGAGTTCAATACTATATTACTTTTTAATACTCATTTCAAACCCTTTTATTTTTGAAATTACTTCAAAATATCTTCACAGTACTTGGAAAACAATTTCAAATCTCCCAGGATTTTAAAATTCTCATATATTTAATTCAAACATTATTTCCAACTCTTTTCCAAGTTTTCAGAGTTTTGTTTCAATTCTGGTTTTAAATTCAGATTCAATTCATCTGATTTATATATTATACTTATGTGAATGCTTATTGGTTATTTATAACCATATCAATTTCAATCTCATTTGATTTTTATAACGATCACCACACCCAATATATATCAAAATAATTCAAAATATATACTTATTTTTATATCAAAATATAATTTGGGTAAAATTATTCTATTTACCCGGCTTTCAAAACAATACTATGCCGAAATTCTCTATCCAAGCGTTTATAAATCCCTATCGACCTCGTCAGCTAAACGCGTCGATCTGGAATTTATATACCACTCACCAGATCAACCAACACAATATAAAACAGTTTTTATATTGATTTACAAATATGCTCTCATATATATATACTCAAACTCAATCTAGGGTATTACTAACCCCATCTCTACTGAGTCACGCCACAGAGCCAAGGTAATCACTTAACCTTTGGCTCTGATACCAACTGTAACAACCCGCAAATTCGAGCCCTTTGCGTCGACCAAATACAATACAAGTCCGACCCAAATTGCACGAAAATACGAATCATTAATAGAAAGAAATAAGAGGATGAGAAAGATAAGGTAGAACTAATAGAATAGAAGAAGAAGAAAGAGAACACAACTGAGCAGAATCAGAGTAAACACGAATCTCACAGCGGAAAGAATAAAATATATTATATAACATAACTTTGAAATACAAATCTGTTTTGTGTATACATACCATATCAGAGTACAACATAACATTTGATGCAGCGGAAATATCTCTAAATAATCAATAGTGGAAACTTCGTCTTTAAGCTCCTCCAAGTGTATCTGTAAAGCCTGAAACACTTGACTGTCCGTACAAATTTGGGCACCCAAGAGTTTAGGGAAAAACAAACAAAATAAACTCTGGGTCAGTCATGGGACTGGTGTGAGTAAATTCCAACCATATGGTATAACTTTGAAAATCCTTTTTGAAACAAAAGGATAATAGTAAGACCAACCCACACATAAACATGGACGGTTTTTACCTTACTATAACCCAAAACACTTTTAAAATCAATATCTTTTCTGATATTATAATAATGTCTAAATACAAGTAAATAACAATCTAGTGGAACGCTTGCATCTCACGCTCCACATATATAGTATACAATCAAAAACCGCAGGGCGCTTATTGGAGATTGAATTCCAACTATGACAAGGTATGGGACCACCTGCCGCTCGTGTACCTCTAGAGGCAAATACACGGGGTTCAACAAGAACATCTTGCAACCCGGCCCACACATGACCGACCACTCATTTCGCTTGAGTGTATCGAATGTATATCACCAACTGTTGGACTCAAACCACCGTTCCCGAATGGGCAGAATCGATAGATTTAGAAACAAAAGGAATTTCTCTAGATAGGTGATTATACACCCTAATGGGAGCGACCCACATAGCCATGCTGCCTGCCCGATTTTTGTCATTTCCTGGTTGTGAAGCTAGAGGCTACGTTTACCTTTTAGGACATCTGGCCACCATACACTTTGAATGCCACATCGTCAAACCCGTCAAATCACTAGTTGATCTTCCCAAAATATTACGGGTATAAAAGCCAAGAGAAACGAATTTCTCCGCCACCAGACGTAATATCTTGAAAAGAACGTCTTAGGTGATCTTCTAAGAATACGCTGTCAGGCATTCATCCATACAAGTTGTCCCGGGTCTGGACAAACAGAAAGCACCATTCTGAACAGGACGACCCTTTCACTTCCCTCCGTCTTCAATTTTCTTCAGCATAATTTGCAGCGCTTATGCCTATACGGAGTGGTTTCAGATAGTATATCCAACCGGTCTCCCCGTATAGACAACGATGGTCAAAACACTTCGATAGTCGGTTGTTTAACTATCGAAGTAAAAACAACATCCATTCAATGTACAACCAATATCACACAAATCACAGGCACTTTTTATTTAACATTCGTTCTTATATTTCTTTGGACAAACGTCATTACTTATCACTTTTGAATAAGTGAATTTCAAAACAAGCTGTTTTCCTTCCCTAGGAAGTGCTGCTGTATATAAACATCACGCTTAAGTTTGGTTAACAGCGTTTCATTTATCGTTACAGTTCAAACTAGCTATACGCTGCTATATCCCTTTATAACTAATCTTGACATAACAGTCACGCTTAAGCCTAGTCAACAGCGTTACTTTATCGCTACAGTTCTAAGACTTGCAATATGCTGTCATATTCCTTTATACTAATCTTGACATCCCTTTCCGTTATAAAAATCTTGACATCTCTTTCCGTTACAAAAATCTTGACATATCTTTCCGTTATAAAAATATTGACATATCTTTCCGTTACAAAAATATTGACATATCTTTCCGTTACAAAATCTTGACATATCTTACCGTTACAAAATCTTGACATATCTTACCGTTACAAAAATATTGACATATTTTAAATATGCCATATCCTTATTTGAAAAATCGGGTGTTTAAAATTATTTACATTGGTCATTAACTCTTCACTCCATCTTCCTTAAACATTTCTCTTAAACTTCTCTTATCAAAAATCGATCATGTCCTTTGCCTTTTTGGTAATTTACTTCTTATTCGTATTATTATACCCAATTCAATAAAACATCTCAATACAAACTTAATACCAGTTTATAATAGAATTTCTATTATAATTTAAACATCGCTTCAATTATAAAAATATAATTTTTATAATTAACTTCGTTGATTTCTCTGACGGTCAACCAACTTCTTAACAAAATGGGTTTACGGTTGACTGTCGTTGATATCGTTTATTTACCAAATCAACATAACGTTGAATTTCCATTCAACACGGTTCAAACAGTGTACAAACAGTACATATACATATTTAGGAATCCGGTTGAATTCCTCCAACCGGTTTCAGCATCCACATATGTTAGTCAAACAATTAACACTGATCCCATACTAGGGAATATTATAATCGATGGGATCAGTATCCAACCGGTGATGTGTACATATGCAACGATATATAATATTCAACCAATTTATCCATAATCTGCCTAAACAACCATCACACAGCATTCAACCATTATTTAAAATATAATTAAAATACTTTAAATAAAACAGAGTTCGTGAATTTACTCACCTTGGCGCGTTAACCGTTAAATACGATTTTGCGTTGATTGCTCCGATCAGACGTTCTAATCAACCGTAATTTTTGACGATGTCCAAATGGTTCCAGCTCCGCTTCACCTTATAGCCTTCGTCCATATGATTTCAACGAATCAGATCATTCGCGAAACTGACCCAATGCCTTCTTTAAACCCACCGACTAGTTTCAATAGCACCCTTCTCTCGGTTCCATACTTTATTATATTGTCTCCCTCTACTACTTCCACCACAAATAAACATAACCACCAGTTCCCGTTTACCCTTCTTTCCTTTCTAAACAAACGCTACTCCCAGTATGGTACTCCCCTACTTCATACTTCCATGAAACGAAGACCCATGCTGGCCCCTTCCAGTATGAATTCACGCAAAACAACAGAAACTGCCTTCCTCCCCCTCCGTCACGTTTCCCACCTCTTCATTGTTCACAGTACCCCACACCTCAAACGCCCATCGCAACTTTAGCTTCCCCCCCCCCCCCCCACCGCAAGCCTTCCCACCTCCATGAACTGTTTTCGAAAAGGACGGTCCCATCTCCTCCAAGCAATGCAAACATCCCGACTTCCCATCCTTCCCGTTCACGTCACTTGCAGGGTTCAGCCTTTCACCATCGAGCTCATCTCTCGCTGACCTACAGGCCTGCCACCAACCCTTTGCGCGAGCAACACTACTGCTGTGGCTTCACTCAACCAAACAATTTCTTCCTCAAACATGAGTCACGTATGTTTCTTTCCTTTTTCCGTGAACAAAGACGGTGTTGAATGAAAAGGCCATAAAGAGGTAGTTGATGGTTTCAGGATTTCATAAATGTAAGTTTCGATCTTCTAAGTGTGGTATGGAAATTTGGTTTTGATTTTCTTAGAAGCCATTTCCGTTTAAGCTTTCGGTCGGTTATGGGTTTTCAAAACAGACCAAATGAACGAGGAAAATAGTGTATTTATATAGTGTGGAAGTTTGATGCCCAAGTATCCTTTATTGTCAAGTAATAGGCTGTATAGAGGACGTACACCTCTTAATCCTATGTCTGTAGTTATTTATATTTTCTCTTGTCTGTAGGATTTGAAAATACATTGGGTCGGCTGTTTGATTATGAAAGCATAGGTGTCTGCGATAGGAGCTATTGGGGTAGCTGAAACATGAAAGAGGTAGGCATGTTCATGGTTTTAATCCTTTTCAGAAGCTTATTCGGTGAAGGTCGGAAACTGTCATTTCTTTAGAAGCATGAATTCAGAGTTAGGCATGTGCAAACATAGAGGAGAGGCCTGCGTGATATATTTGTGGTGACGTTTACTGTACGATACTTGGCTACCATGTAATGATAATATATATTTTACTTCCTAGCGTCCTAATATACAAGGGGATTCACTAACTGGTCTACTATCATACCGCAAAAGAAAACATTGATTTAACAATTCAAGTGTGCACTATTTATACGTGTTAACCAAGGAACTGCAAAGTCAAATAGTGTGAGTATTTAATGTATATTTGAACTTGCGTGACTAAGCAGCATGGAGGCAAGGATGTAGTGTGTTTCTGGTGTAGGCATTTTGATTGGTTCGGTGTCCAATAGTATTGGTCTGTCACTTCTAGCGAGGAGACGTTCATAGAGATGTGTGATAGCTGTGCCATTAGTTTTAGAGTTGCAGTTTTGATTTAATAATTCATTTCGAGGGGTTCCTTTGTCGAGATTGATTGCTAGGATTTTGAGAAGATTAGACTATGATATAGCAAAGATTATCAAAGATTTGGATTACTCTCACTAGACGCCTATGCTATATGGTTAGGTTTCTTATAAACAAACTATAATGTTTTAAGGGTATTATAGAATTGTACATGGATTCAATAGGATACTCAGCGTGTGTCCAATTTTAGTATATTGCGGTACATAAGGTTTTCGTTCATGTTCGAACTGCTACGGACAGAAATAAGAGTACGGTCATGTCCAGTGAGGTGGCACGATCTCAAAAATATAATAATATCGGTAGGTTGACTTATATTGTGAAATCCCAAAATACCGATACAGGGTGCAAAATATTCCAAATAAAAAGTTGCTTATTTAATTATTTAAAAATTACAGTAAAATTCTAAAAATTAAATTATCGCTATGTCTCAAAAGAACCATGTCAAAATTTGAAAACGATATCTAGTTATATCAAATAAACCGTTACGGTCGATATACGATTCTACAGCGACTATTTGAATTTTTGATTTGGACATAACTCACAATCTGTAATACGAAATCTTGGTTTTCCACTGCCATTAGAGAAATACAGTTCAATGAATTCGAACGTTTCTTATTTCGAGTAAATCCGATTTATAACGTATTCTGTATGGTCGTTTAAAGTTCAAAACGTTAAATAACGAACTGCCGCGATATTACGGGTTCGATTATATTTAATATATTTTTATACGTTCAACTTCTTTTAATTAATATATAAATCCACTTATATTACGAATTCAATATTTAAACTGATTTAAATATTCAAATTCAAACCGATAGAAATGCGGGACGTTACACAATGCTTTTTGGAAAAATGAAGCTATTATAAGACCCAGGTCCCATCACACAATGCAACACAGGCCGGAGAATAGGGTTTCCCTTATAATAGCCAAACATGCTTGGTACATTTAAAACAAATAACTGGATACTATTATAAGTGCATAGTGTGCAAAACAACTTCAAATATAAATGTATCAATCATAGACGGCATAGTTCCCTACCCTACTATGTCGTCATACTAGGCTCTACAATGAAACCGAAATGTCACGTATTGAAAATTGGATTTCCGTCATGAGTCGAGGCCAGGGATGTCCGATTCAAGACACTCAAGCAAATGCCCCAGGATTCCCTGCAGTGAACCCTTGGATCAGTTGGGTCGGTCCTCCCTTATGTTTGAGGATTAGTTACTCCTGAACACACGTTTCCCGGTCCTATCAGACCTATATCCATCGGCTCCATAGTAACTGATATATCCGAGGCGCCTCGCAATCCAACAACCACATAGGTAAAAAATAATAAATGTCTGGGCTGTATACAATGACACCACCCATAGCTAGAAAGGAACGTCATGTTCTCCGAACAGTCCGATCCCTTTTTGACTCATGCCGAGGTGTGAGGCTCGCGATTTAATGTTATACACAAAGCTATGCTATATTAAAGCCGTGCTTTGATCATCAACCATAAGACTCCGCTTTTCAACAGAAGCCTTGATCATTTGCATCTCAGCATGCCACATAGGAAATTCATACCATGCGACTGATATCTATCGATATATAACCTCTAAGCTCGTACGTCTCAGAGAAGGGCGTTAAGAAATAGAATAAATTCTCCACCGCTAAACAGATATATATTTAATAGAAATCAATCAATATAGAATAAAATCCAATGTCAGACACGCATCCATTCACAAGTTCGTTCTAGGTCTGAACGAAACCGAAGGCACATTATTCCTCGTCCCATATGTCCAATATATGAGAGAGGTCCTCGCATATCTAGTCGATTTCCAAGTATGTCTGGATGATCACCACTTATTATCTTGTCTTGGGTGTATAACCCAATCAAGACATCAGTAGTCATCCAAATGATGTGAAGACCTCCGGTCTTCAACCACCGTCTTCATCGTCGACTTATCGTCGAATCAGTTATTCAGAATGGGTATAAACCCGACCTTTCCGAATAACTCGCATATATAATAAACAACTGGCCTCATTCCAGTTCTAAATATTCTTTTATTTAAATATTCATATCCTTTGGGAAATGTTCCCATTAATTTTATCAAAGATAAATTCTTTAAATTTATTCTTTAATCTTCCTTTGTATATCAATTCAAACCAAATTAAGGTTTATCCAAACTGGTTGGGATTAGTGCACCTAACCGAAGTAATCATTTGTTTAATTTCCCAATCCCAACCTATTCATCTCATGGAGCAAAACTGGTCATACCCCATATCTAACACCACAGTGTTATCGGTAAATTTAATTACCATTTCTCATTCAAATCTAATTAATGATTCAACTATCGCTAGGAGCAAAACTGGTGATACTCCATTCTCGATCATTTCCCAAATTTGATAATTTAAATTATCAATTCTCATTTCAATCTAATTAAGGATTCATTAAAACTCCACTTAGTTTTAATCTTCCCCAAAATCATTATTAATGATTATTTAACTTTGGAAACACCAACATGTCGCATCGACAATCTACACCGTACTATTGATTTCTGCCGATATATAACCTTTGAGCTCGTACGTCTCAGAGAAGGGTGTTAAGCAAGAGAATAAACCCTCCGCCACCAAACAGATATATATTTAGCAGAGATCAACCATGCAGTTCAAAATACAATGTTAGGAATGTAATCCTGTCTTTAACTGGGTTAAGGAACTAATGTCATTTAAAACATAGTTCACGATAAACCCAAATCACCTTCCATTAATTACAGAATCTTGACGGAAAACAGATCAAAATATAATCGATATCAATTTTCGTATTCGACTAATATTATAAATGGAATAACGACAAAGCCTTTCAAATTCCATATGTATTAACAGTCTTCCTCCACAGAAGTTCACTTCGATTATTATCAAATTGAATTCCATTCAACTCCAATTTAATATATTAGATTGGAAAACTTTACTTGGAAAATACCCGTTAAATCTTAATAAAAAGATTTATAAATTCCAAATCCCATTTCGCTATAAATTAGGTTAAAGAACGAATGTCGTTAAACACAGCTCATGATAAACCCAATTCACATTCCATTTTATTCCAATTAAATGTTAATTAACTGGAAACATTAATAATCTTAATTAAAACATTTATCCTATAACACCCCACCTCTGCTAGGGTCACTCACAAAGGGAATGCACTAGTTTTGGAGGAGTGTTATCGAGGTAAACAAACACAGAAATATTACAAGACAGAACATAGATAAAACAGCGGAAGAATCAAAAGAAAATTTTCATTACTTTTATGAAGAGTCAAAACCTTTTACATCAAATAGCCAAGGTCATTATTTTCCATTACAACAAATTCTGTCTTGCATAAATAAAGAAGCATAGACTTAAAACATCAAAAGTAGCTTAATTCCCCAAAGGTAGCAGAAATGCAGCCATAGCATAGCTCAAGATCAAACCGTACATGAGCTGAACCGAAAGCAAGTGAAATCCAAGCAAGTGCTAGAGTTTCCTCCCTGAGAACCGGGGGGGGGGGGACAAAAGAAAAAGAGACAAAAGAAAATGGGTCAATCATGAAGACTGGTAAGTCCAAACCCCTTAAAGCATAAAAACAGATAAAGGTAACATGACATGTATAAACTAAAAGTAAACATACGGATGATGACAAGATGGGCAAGATAGATTAAGATAACATGATAAATCAAGTATAAATCAAGTATAGCATCACGTATTCAAGGTTCGCTGCATCAACCGTACTAGGATCCCAAATCCATGTCTTATATTAATCATGAAATGATCTCTTGGCCCCATATCAAGAATGACCCATTACTGGGTCCAACGGAACGATCCACTACTCGATCGGCTCCTTACAAGTTCTAGCTCATTGTGTGTCTGTGTCATACGGCCCAATCACGAATGTAGTCACCTGTGCTAGGTCCACCATAGGGTGTATCAAGCCCTATGGTGCCAACCACCGACATGAATCAAGAGTGCACAGATAAACCTACTGATGCCCAATGCCTGCTTTTTTCAACTCCGGACCACGTGCACGACCATAGCCCGCCTGAACCTACACTGGCGCACCAACACAGCCGTCGTTTTGGTCGCTTACAATCAGCCCAGTAATCGTGCCCCACCTTGCCTAGTTCCAGGGTACCGTGATACATCTAGTGGGTTACTGCTGAAATGGACCGCGTAACTAGGGTTTCCGTCCAATCGGTTAAGTGTTGTCATTTAAATTCGAGACTTAACCCCTTATCAGTCTAACATGTCAAATTGGTTTATCATTCAAGTTCGTGACTTAACCCTACAATTCACGTGTCAAGTTGGTTAGGTGTTGTCGTTCAAGTTCATGACCTAACCCTACCAATCATGTTTCAAGTTGGTTAAGTGTTGTCTTTCATGTTCATGACTTAACCCTATCATGTGGCATCAATTCATTAATGCACCCCCAACCTTTCACATCAGACCTGTTGTTGTGGTCACTGGATATGTAGGGCGGTTTCGGGCAGATTTACAACACAACTCAGTCTGACCTTGGGTTTCAAGCGCGATATAACCAACTACCCATATTGGATCCTATTATTTGCAGTCACTGGATTTGTCGGGCGGTTCCAAGCAGAATTACACTGCAAACTAATCCCAACCTCGAGTTGGCCATTTTCAAGTTCATTCTAGTGTCATGTCCATGTTCAAGATTCATGTCAAGTTCGTGTCAAGTTTTCAAGGCAAGTTTCATGTCAAGTTTCGTATGATTACCAATTTTTCCCAACGTTACCCCATCTAAATATTAGGCTAACAATCTTAGCCTAATTTTCTGTCCGCATGATTTTTGACATATAATATTAGGCTAAAAACTTAGCCTAATTTAATGTGCACAAAATTTGCATAAAGAAATCCATTAATATAAATATGTCATAGGTGTAAACTTGGCATTCTCGGCATAGTCAATATGAACACCATAGGTGTGTACTCGCAAAGTAATCAACATGAATATCATAGGCACGAACTTGCAACGTGGACTAATTCAACATACATATATGTGAATTTGCAACATAGACTAAATCAACTTACATATATGTGAACTTGCAAATCAGTCACGAACATATGAATAAGTGTGAACTTGAAATATGACGTAGGATTAACACATACACATAAACATGTAGTCCTAACATTTGGTCACATATGTGATATGATTTTACAACCTAAAACTTGCATAACATGATAAACTACACAACTTATCATAACAGGTTATACTTCAAGTTCCTATACATATGAATAGACTTATTTATTAATTCCCAATTCAACATGATAATAAAATAGAACCACAGGCATAGATCAATATCATTCAATAACATAATCAATCTATTTTCAAGGTATGACATAACTGAATAAATTGATTAAAACATCACAGGCATATAAAACATTACGAACATAAAAAGGGTTGAATACTAATTTAGATTCAAGAACATGGATAGATCTAACTTAAATAGAAAAATCCCCAAAATCGAGATCCAAGGAAAAATAAAGAAAATAGGTCTGAATAGAAAGTCAAGCTTAGATCCAATTTCATAGTCATAATCCTAGGCAATGAATCATAGGTGATTAACCACAATTGTCCTTGTCATAGTCATAGGCAATAGTCTTATTGTTCATAGTCATAGGCAGTCTTATGTTCATCATCATAGTCATAGGCATAGTCTTATTAGTCATAGGTGGTCTTATGTTCACCGTCATAGTCATAGGCATAGTCTTATGTTCACCGTCATAGTCATAGGCATAGGCAAAATCTTATGTCTAAAGTCATAGGCATAGTCATAGTCTTATGTCATTAACAATAGTTTCAACGTCGTAGGCAATATTCCCAATAGTCAAGATCCAAGAAGAAACCAAGAATAGGTATGAATCATACATAAATCACTTCCAAATTATACCATGCACATATTAGATTTATAGTTTTTATCTAAAAGTAACTAGAACTTACAGATCATGGTCTAAGAAATTTAGAAGTCAAGTCTAGAAATTAGTCGTCGAACTGTTGCGGTGTCGCTGATCTATTCTCTTTAATTGTTGTAGAATCTTTGATCTTTGATTTGAATCGAGTTTGAATGCTTAAGTTTTAATTTGGAGGCAGCGGCCATGGTTCAAGAGGTGAATTAGCAGCATAGCAGTGTAAGAATGATTTGTATGAATTAGGCTAGGTCTTAGGATGTATTTATAGGGGAAGCAACTAGTTTAGGCCCATAGATTAACCCTAGAATCAATCCGAACCATCAAAACATGTCTCAGGCTTCAAAAATAGGCTCTGGGTCAAAACAGGCCGACCAGGTCGACTTGTAAGGGGGGAGGTCAACCACATGGTCGACCTGGGGGGTAGGTCACATGGTCGACCTGGTCCCCAGGTCGACCCCCAGGTCGATCTTCCTGGTCCTGTGCTGCCTAAAATCTGCTGAATCTTCTATAGGCCATAACTTCTTCATCCGGACTCCGAATTTCGAAAACTCAGACTCTATTTCATGTAAAATTTCGAGATGAACGCAATGGCCTAACCCGTTTCCCTTGATTCTTATTTTAAAATTTAATTCTGCCTTGATTTATGGTTTTAACATGTTATAAAAATTCGGGTTGTTACATTCTTCCCTCCTTAAAGGATTTCGTCCCTGAAATCTTCAAGTTAAGAAGAACGAATCCTATTATCCATCTACTCAAAACATCATCCATAAGCAATCATTGTCCTTAAAAGATTTCTAATGCTATATGAACATATGCAGAAAGTGTGTGTATATGTTCCTTATCTAATGCAAATGATCAGGTCTGATTGATCTTTCTAATGCAAAATATGTTGCCATGAGTCCAACATGTATGCCAATGGTCCTAGTCATATTAACACTATATGTGTGCTCAAACATCCATCCATATGCAACATCCACATGATAACACATTTAATTTCATCCATAAACAAGTATAAACACTCATGCATATGCAATATGAAAATGTGTCTGAGCCGATCTAGTGCCTAATGTGTGTTATGAAACCACGAGCAACCACTTGCGACCACTTGCAATCATTTGCAAACATCAACCATAACATGTTTTCAAGCACATGTTTACATCCAAAAGGGTTCTACCTAAGGTTCTCAAGATAGGATTAAGAAGATAAGCAAGATAAAACGAAGCATCTAGGAGAAGAAGTTAAAGATGTACCCCCAAAAGGTCCTTCTTGCGGGGCTTGCCCTTGCTTCTTAGGGCAGTTCTTGCTGATATGTCCAAGCTCACCACATTGAAAGCACGCACCTATCTTCTTTTCCCTTCTTTTACAATCCTTGATAACCTGCCCAACTATGTCACAGAAGTTGCACTTCCTCTTATCATGTGACTTGTTATTATTGTTGTCGTTGTTCTCGCCTCCCTTCTGGAAGTCTTTCTTCTCGTTCTGAGACTCATCCGCCTTAACTTATCACACATACCTTCCTTATGTAACATGTTAACAAGCTTCACAAACTATCTCCATCGTATGGAAAACCCTCTACGAAGCTAGAAAGAAGATTAGCCGCAGATAAAAACTACTGCGACTATAGATGGAGAAAAGAAAGGAAAAGAGATTCAAACGAGGAAACAACGGATAATGCTAATGGCTTTTGGGGAATAACCTTTAAATAAAACAAGACTTTTCTTGAAAAATGTTTCTTTGTAAATGGTTCTGAAAATAGTTTTAGAAGGTTTTAAAAACTTTTGCCCAGTCTGGTAACCTTCTGCTCTGATACCAAATGTAACACCCTACCTCCTCTTGGGTCACTAACAAAGGGAATGCACTAGTTTTGGAGGAGCGTTATTGAGGTAAACAAACACAGAAATATTACAAGACAGAACATAGATAAAACAGCGGAAGAATCAAAAGAAAATTTTCATTACTTTCAAGAAGAGTCAAAACCTTTTACATCAAATAGCCAAGGTCATTATTTTCCACTACAACAAATTCTGTCTTGCATAAATAAAGAAGCATAGACTTAAAACATCAAAAGTAGCTTAATTCCCCAAAGGTAGCAGAAATGCAGCCATAGCATAGCTCAAGATCAAACCGTACATGAGCTGAACCGAAAGCAAGTGAAATCCAAGCTAAGTGCAAGAGTTTCCTACCTGAGAATCGGGGGGGAACGGAAGAAAAAGAGGCGAAAAAAAACGGGTCAGTCGTGAAGACTGGTAAGTCCAAGTAACTTTCAGCATAAAAACAGATAAAGGTAACATGACATGTATAAACTGAAAGTAAACATACAGACGATGACAAGATGGGAAAGATAGACTAAGATAACATGATAAATTAAGTATAGCATCACGTATTCAAGGTTCGCTGCACCAACTGTACTAGGATCCCAAACTCATGTCTTATATTAATCATGAAATGATCCCTTGGCCCCATATCACGAATGACCCATTACTGGGTCCAACGGAACGATCCACTACTCGATCGGCTCCCTACAAGTTCTAGCTTGTTTTGTGTCTGTGTCATACGGCCCAATCACGATTGTAGTCACCTGTGCTAGGTCCACCATAGGGTGTATCAAGCCCTATGGTGCCAACCACCGACACGAATCAAGAATGCACAAATAAACCTACTGATGCCCAATGCCTTCTTTTTTAACTCCGGACCACGTGCACGACCATAGCCCGCCTGAACCTACACAGGCGCACCAACACAGCCGTCGTTCTGGTCGCTTACAATCAGCCCAGTAATCGTGCCCCACCCTGCCTAGTTCCAGGGTACCGTGATACATCTAGTTGGTTACTGCTGAAATGGATCGCGTAACTAGGGTTTCCGTCCAATAGGTTAAGTGTTGTCATTTAAATTCGAGACTTAACCCCTTATCAGTCTAGCATGTCAAATTGGTTAAGTGTTGTCATTCAAGTTCGTGACTTAACCCTACAATTCACGTGTCAAGTTGGTTAGGTATTGTCGTTCAAGTTCATGACCTAACCCTACCAATCATGTTTCAAGTTGGTTAAGTGTTGTCTTTCATGTTCATGACTTAACCCTATCATGTGGCATCAATTCATTAATGCACCCCAACCTCTCACATCAGACCTGTTGTTGTGGTCACTGGATATGCCGGGCAGTTCGGGCAGATTTACATCACAACTCAGTCTGACCTCGGGTTTCAAGCGCGATATGACCAACTACCCACATTGGATCCTATTGTTTGCAGTCACTGGATTTATCGGGCGGTTCCTGGAAGAATTACACTGCACACTCAACCCAACCTCGAGTTGGCCATTTTCAAATTCATTCTAGTGTCATGTCCACGTTCAAGATTCATGTCAAGTTCGTGTCAAGTTTTAAAGGCAAGTTTCATGTCAAGTTTCGTATGATTACCAATTTTTCACAACGTTACCCCGTCTAAATATTAGGCTAACTATCTTAGCCTGATTTTCCATCCGCATGATTTTTGACATATAATGTTAGGCTAAAAACTTAGCCTAATTTAATGTACACAAAATTTGCATAAAGAAATTCATTAACATAAACATGTCATAGGTGTAAACTTGGCATTCTCGGCATAGTCAATATGAACACCATAGGTGTGTACTTGCAAAGTAATCAACACGAATATCATAGGCGCGAACTTGCAACGTGGACTAATTCAACATACATATATGTGAATTTGCAACACAAACTAAATCAACTTACATATATGTGAACTTGCAAATCGATCACGAACATATGAATAAGTGTGAACTTGAAATATGACGTAGGTTTAACATATACACATAAACATGTAGTCCTAACATTTGGTCACATATGTGATATGATTTTACAACCTAAAACTTGCATAACATGATAAACTACACAACTTATCATAACAGGTTATACTTCAAGTTCCTATACATACGAATAGACTTATTTATTAATTCCCAATTCAACATGATAATAAAACAGAACCACAGGCATAGATCAATATCATTTAATAACATAATCAATCTATTTTCAAGGTATGACATAACTGAATAAATTGATTAAAACATCACAGGCATATAAAACATTACGAAAATAAAAAGGGTTGAATACTAATCTAGATTCAAGAACATGAATAGATTTAACTTAAATAGAAAAATCCCCAAAATCGAGATCCAAGGACAAATAAAGAAAACAGGCCTGAATAGAAAGTCAAGCTTAGATCCAATTTCATAGTCATAATCCTAGGCAATGAATCATAGGTGATTAACCACAATTGTCCTTGTCACAGTCATAGGCAATAGTCTTATTTTTCATAGTCATAGGCTGTCTTATGTTCATCGTCATAGTCATAGGCATAGTCTTATTAGTCATAGGCAGTCTTATGTTCACCGTCATAATCATAGGCATAGTCTTATGTTCACCGTCATAGTCATAGGCATAGGCAAAATCTTATGTCCACAGTCATAGGCATAGTCATAGTCTTATGTCATTTACAATAGTTTCAACGTCGTAGGCAATATTCCCAATAGTCAAAATCCAAGAAGAAACCAAGAATAGGTATGAATCATACATAAATCACTTCCAAATTATACCAAGCACATATTAGATTTATAGTTTTTATCTAAAAGTAACTGGAACTTACAGATCGTGATCTAAGAAATTTAGAAGTCAAGTCTAGAAATTTGTCGTCGAATTGTTGCGGTGCTGATCTATTATCTTGAATTGTTGTAGAAGTGTTGATCTTTCATTTGAATCGAGTTTGAATGCTTAAGCTTTAATTTGGAGGCGACGACCATGGTTCAAGAGGTAAATTCGCAACATAGCAGTGTAGGAATTATCTGTATGAATTAGGCTAGGTCTTAGGATGTATTTATAGGGGTAGCAACTTGTTTAGGCCCTTAGATTAACCCTAGAATCAATCTGGACCATCAAAACATGTCTCTGGCTTCAAAAATAGGTTCTGGGTCAAAATAGGCCGACCAGGTCGACCTGTAGGGGGAAGGTCGACCACATGGTCGACCTGGGGGGTAGGTCGACCCTAGGGTCGACCACATGGTCGACCTGCCTGGTCTTGTGCTGCCTAAAATCTGCTGAATCTTCTACAGGCCATAACTTCTACTTCCGGACTCCGATTTTTGAAAACTCGGACTCTATTTCATGTAAAATTTCGAGACCGACGCAATGGACTAACTCGTTTCCCTTGATTCTTATTTAGAATTTAATTCTGCCTTGATTTATGGTTTTAACATGTTATAAAAATTCGGGTTGTTACATATCCCCTTCACACGGGGTTCAAGAACAGCGTTATTTAAGACACCATTCACGACAAACCCAAAATCTAATTTAATATCAAATATAAGGCTTTGAATAGAAATTATATCGGCTTATACTCAATATCAAATTCTGAAACCAAAAAATATCGTTTTGGAAATAATGATGTAAAATATATCTTCCAAATTTTCATAACAATATCCGTATAATCCCGAATCCAACATCGAAATATTTCGAAGTTGATTTCCATTCAAATCCACTCCAATTCATATATTGGAAAATTTATGGTTATTTTGAAACCATTTCAATCCAATTTATTTATATATAAAAATATTGGATTCTAAATCTAGTTAATAACTAGTTCATTTCGATAAAAATATATTTTTATCTATACAAGTATGGAATTTTTCATCCCAATTCTCTCCAAATCATTTATTATGATTTTACACAAATTACTAATATTTTTAATAATTTTATCAAGGCCCGTACAATCGATGTAATTACCCGCATTCTATGCATCGAAGGATCATAAAATATTTATTTCTCTCACATAAGAAGTCGTACGGTCATGTAACTTTGGGATTTGACTATTGGGGTCATTTCCCATGTTCATGATTTTTGTCGTTTTTTAAATGACCGTTTTGCCCTTAGTTGATCTTGTTTTGGCCATAACTTTTGATTGGTAATGAGTTTTGACCTGAAACCACTTCCATTAGAACCAGATGATGGTTTACCTCTGCGTAGATGATCACATTAGCCAAACGGACTTACCATTTGGGAGATATTGCTTAATTGAGGTTTAGAGGGTGAAAAATAGCTTAATTGGGCTTAACCCGGCGGTTAGCAGCTAGGCCCATTGGGGGATTTTGGAATTTGGGGTATTTAAGGGCTGTTAGGCTTAGGGATTTCGGTTTTTACTCATTTCCAGCTGCCACATACATCATAGAAACCCTAACAATGGTCTCCAACATCTAGAATCATCTCTAATCACTGTTTAATCAAGGATTAAGCTTAGCAACATCAAAACAAGGAGAAATAGCACCATTTCAGAGTTAGAGCTGCTGTTAGACGCTGGAGATCGCCCCAAAGCAGTGGAGTTTCAGTTTTGAAAGTTTTATTTGTGGCTAAGGTGAGTGATTGGCCTTATTTTTACGCTAATTATGGTTAATTAAGGGTAATTAGTGTTAATTAACGAATTTAAACATAATTAAATTCTAGAAAAATATTTATAAATTTCGAAATATTATTTTAGGCCTCTGTTAGAAATTTAGGTTGATTTGATTAAGCTTTGCTAAGCCTAACATTAGTTATTGTTAAACATGATTAAGGGGAAAATATGGGTTTTGGGTAAGTTTGATCCATTTTAACATATCAAATTGTTGTTTTGGTGTTTATGGTCAATTCTATATGTTGCTATGACTGTATGGTATGCTTTGTGATTGATTAGAACAGTTAGAATAGTCGAAAACGTCGTCGTACGACGTAAAATAGTCAATGGAAAATTACAGGAAAATTGTCCAGGAACCGGATCGGATCGCCACAACCCGACCCCGACCTACTCGTAAATGATGGCACCTCCGACCCGAACCGCTCGTGACAAGGACACCACGAACCGATGCTTGGAACCACGACCTAGAGCCACGATCTGAACCAATTAAGGGACCCGACCCGAACCTAATGGGTGTCCACGACCTGATCCAGTGGAAGGAGAATAAACTAAACCGAAGTGGACTGGAGCCTACGTACTGAACCTATGGGGTCATCACGACCTGACCTATATGGAGTAGTCCGATCCGAACTGTCTGGTGGCCACGAATAGAAGCTTCACGAAATGAATGGGTGAATAGCGTGTATCACGAACCAAACCACCTCAAGGAGCACGAACCAAAGCGAAGTGAATTGAAGAGCTGAACCGATCCGGAGAAGACCAAAACCCGAGATGCAAAGGTAGTCTAAAGGAGAAGTTTGTACTTAGGATCCAGATAGGAACTAATGAGTCAACTTCATAATTGGAATTTGCTGCGGGACATGTGCTAAGGAGTTGTCGATGTCCGTAGATTTGATTCACCACCGAGAGACGATTGTTAGGCTATGGATCAGTGCAGTGGGGTAGTTATTATTCCACGGGGCAGAGTGATCGTAGCATTGCTATGAACCAGTGCAGTGGAGTCGTTATGACTTCATAGGGGCAGAGTGGACATATTAAGGACTAGTGGCTATGGATCAGTGTAGTGATGTGACGATCCCAAAACCCCGTGACACGGTGTTAAGGATAATCATTGGAATATAACACATTAATCATCATTAGCAGATCATAGATAATAGCATAAAACAGAAAATAGAATAATTTACACACATATGACAGCGGAATCATATAGATATCATCACATCAGAGAAGCACAGTACAGGATACAACTTAGTGCATAATGATACATAATCAGTCACCATCGCCTGAGGCGGAATCATACATAAAGAGTACTCAAAATAAATATCAGTCTACATCGCCAATGGCGGAATCATAATATAGATACAATAATGGCGGAGAAAATCCAAGTCAGCATGGTGTAGTCAAGCCTCGCTATGAGCCAAAAGGTGCGTCAGAAACCTGTAACTAGGCTGCCCGTGTGAAAATGAGGGCACCCTAGTTTGCAAGGTGAAACAAACTACGAGTCAGTCATGGGACTGGTATGAGAAATCTACTCAACTTATTAACAACAATAATAAGGCAAATCAAAGGACCACGCCACTTTCGCGGAACGGGTTTACTCCAATGAGTGCTAGTGCATGAGATAAAGTAAACGATTAAATCAACGCAATGCTTTTTATAAAATGAAGCCATTATAAGACTCAGGTCCCATCACACAATGCAAAGCAAGCCGGAGGATAGAGTTTTACCTTATAATGGCCAAAAATGCTTCATACGTATAAAACAAAAGTGTTTGATATTATTACTAATGCATATATGTTTCAAAAGCAAATTCAATCATAAATATCAATCCTAGACGGCATGGGTATCATATATCATGTCGCCATACTGGTAATACAATCACATTCGCATATTTCGCATTGGGAATTGGATTCCTTCATGAGTCGAGGGAAGGGGCAAGCTCCTCTCCGATTCGAGACACTCTAGCAAATGCCTCAGGACCCCACTATGATCCTTGGATCTTCAGGGTCGGTCCTCTCTTACTTTTGAGGATTGGCAATTCCTGAACACACGTTTCTCGGTCCTTATAGACCTATATCGAGGCGCCTTGCATTCCAACAACCACACAGGTGAAAAGTATATATAATGTCAGGGCTGGTAGGTCACTGACACCACCTTAGCTAGAAAGAAACGTCGTGCTCTCCCTACAGTCACTCTCCCGTTTTTGACCCATACCGAGGTGTGAGGCTCGCGAATTCACGTTATACACAAAGCTACGTCACACAGACCATGCTTTGATCATCAACTACTAGACTTTGCTTTGCAACAGAAGCCTTGATCATATGCCACTTAGGCGTGCCACACAGGCAATCCACTCCATGCGACTGATTTCGGTCAATACATAACCTCTGATCTCGTACGTCTTAGAGAAGGGCGTTAAGCAAGAGAATAAATTCTCCACCGCCAAACAGATATATATTTAACAGAGATCAATCAGCACAGAACAAAATCCAATGTCAGACACATAGTCCATTTACAAGTCCGTTCTGGGTCTGAACGAAACCGGAGGCACCAATTCCTCGCATATCAGTACAATCAACAGTATGTTTGGACGGCTACTACTTCAGTTCCTTCATGGTAGCTACTCCAATCACGAGCATCAGTAGCGCCCATCCATCCAATGTGGAGATCGTCGGTCTTCAGCCGTCTTCGACTCTTCGACTTCTCAACGTCGATCGATTATTTGTAATGAGATAAACTCGGCCTTTTCAAATAACCCACGCATATTTAGATTTTCAAATCAATTAATCACATGGTTGGACTATTCAACATTCACATTTTAGTTATTTAGTTATAATTTTCACGTCAAATATATTCAACCATCACATATCAAGCAAGCACAATGAAATTGGTTTATTTCCACTCTATATCGTCTATAATATTTTATAACGATATGTCACCATTTTATTTAATTTAAAACGGCCATATTTAATTAAACGACGTTTCAGGTCGTCTCGATGCACTGGCGCTGCTTTTCACTAATTTTGTTTTACACATATCTGAAAATCTAACCGTTGGATCTTCACAAATTTTATATCATTAGGAAGGTCTTTTCAAAATGAATCCGACGGTTTCAGTTTTGGGAAAATCCGACGGTCGGATCTTCCACACTAGCCATTTGAAATTACGATTTCAATTTATGAACTGCAGCGTCTTTATTCGATTTAATTTAATTATATTTTTATATATATATATAAATATAATCGTTTCTGGCGCTGTTTTTCTTCAGATTTGAATTAAACATTCCAGACAATCCAACCGTCGGATCTTCACAAAGTTGGTGCCGTTGGAAAGATATTTCCAAGGCGAACCCAACGCCTTTAAATTCCTATATCGTTTCCACTTCAATTATTTCACTAACGCCTTTAAATTTCGGAAAATTTCGCCATAACCTCCTTTGTACGGGAGGGTCTGGGAAAATTCCCAAATAGCCACATGGGCGTCTCCTATCAAAAAGAAAAAGGAAAAGCCAAGCGACTAGCCAACAGGCTCATAAAATCATCACCCAAACAAAGCAGTAAATGTGTACTTATTTGTCGGGCACAAAATTTTATTCCTCTTCTCCAGCCCCTTTGCTATAACCTGTTCAATAGATATGCATGTACATATATACAATTTCTATCACTTATCATTTTCCATTCAATTTCATACTTGATTTACTATGGTTTAAAAACACCATTCACTCTAATGTTGCATGCATAGGTTAAAATCATATCATTAGCTAATTAATGTATATTTCAACTCATGCACATTTATTTGAACAAGTGGCTATTTTTAACACTTCACATTTCGAAGATGATAATTTTGGCGAACTAAAATAGATTTCAACACATGACTATTTTATTTGGTTCCTATGCATGTTAAAAATAATATTTCTTCCACAAATAGTTATTTCAACGTCCGCATATCTTTAGCATATCACAACAACAACAACAAAGCTATATATCCCAAACAAGTTGGGGTTGGCTAGATATGGAACCCAAAATTAAAATAAAATAAAATAAATAATGATGATAATAATATTATATATATATAAAGGGTTTAAAATAACCAATCAAATAAAAAGTCGTCCGGTAAAGGGATTTTTTAAATAATAATAGTAAGAAGAAGAAGTAAAAATGTTCAATAAAAGTGAAATAAAATTTAAAATAGTAAATAAAAAGTAAAAATGTTTAGTAAACGTGAAATAAAGTCTAAAAAAAAACCCACTATGGTTCTGGTACATGGATTGCCAATTTCCATGCACTCCTATCAACTACCAGCTCTTCCGATAAACTCCAGTTACTTAAATCTCTTTTTATTATCTCCTCCCATGTCATTTTAGGTCGACCTCTACCTCTCTTTGGGCCTTCGGCGCGACCTGGAATTCCATCGCGTACAGGTGCATCGTATGGTCTACGTTGGATATGTCCAAACCATCTCAAGCGGTTTTGGACTAACTTATCTTCAATAGGTGCAACTCCAAGTTTTTCCCGAATATCCTCATTTCTAACCCGATCTCTTCTGGTATGCCCACAGCTCCAACGCAGCATTCGCATCTCTGCTATACTTGTCTTCTGGACGTGTTGCCTCTTATGGATATGGAACCTTTAGCATATCACAAATATGATAAAAATGATATTTTTGTCGTTCAAAATATTTATTCGACAAATAGATGTTTTCAACACTTCATAGTTTCAATAAAAATGTAATTTTTATTGTTCGGTCTTTTTATTCCACACATGAACTTTTCTACTACACACACTTCTCAACACATGAGCATTTCCACACATGGACATTTTATTTATGTTGTTCATATTAGAAAGACGGGATTTTTATTGTTGAAACTATTTATATAAGGCGAATATTTTTCATACTTCATATATATATAAATGTGATTTTTATTGTTTAAACATTACATTCGTCCACAAATGAATTTAATTTTCACACGTCACTTTTCAACACATAAACATTTCCACACATGGACATTTTCAATATATGACTTTAATTTCAACGCATGAAAATAATTTCAACATATGAAAATAATTCTAAAACACAAAGATTATTCAAAATTTCGGCAACATAACGGCAGGGTAGTTAAAACCGGCGCCGTCCCAAGTACGGCTCCTCGCTCTACCTTAAAACCTCGCGGTTTTTGACAATGGGGATTCATGCATCTAATTCGCACGCAGGCGGCATGTTTATTTTTATTTCCACAAATATTTCCAATTCATTTCAATCACCAATGGGTATTTTTCAACCACAACCAAACAATATCAACCACAAACAATTATTCAACCATTCGTATTTTTCATCCAATGTTTCACACCAATTCACAACAATAAATATCGTCCATGGTTTGTGGACGAGGGGAGTATATATATATATATATAATTGCTATATTTCACTTGCATTTCAACACATATATCAATTATTCTATGCATGTAAAATTCATACTTCGCTTATATAGCTTACACTACGCATGTACATGAGGTATACAACACGTATGTAATTTATATTTCGCTAATATAAATTATACACGACATTTTCCATTCAATTTCACGTTAATTTAGATTTCTCACATTGGTTTTCGGAGTGCTAAAAATCGATACGATGTCTAAAAAATCCGCGGCTTCTTCTATTGGGTAGAGAGCTTCCTTGTGGTCCCGATGTTTCCTGTTTCATCGAATTTCGTCAACACACCAAAAAGATATGATTTTTCAAAGTGTAAAGATAAAAAAAAACTCACCTTTCACGAAGGTTCTAAACTAGGTTTACGGTTTTCGCGACAATCGGGGCACGAGGGGATGATCGGCGAGTTGGACGTGGAAGAGGGAAGAGAGGGCTTTCTGGCGGTGGTGGTTTGGTGGCGTTCGGTGGTCAGAATCGGCGGTAGTGGCGCTGGGAAGGTCGGAACTTTGGAGCTTCGATTCGGGCGGCACAGGAGACGAGGGGTGGAGGATGTTGGTCGGATTTGAAGGGGGGACGGAGATGCTTCGAATGGTGGCGGTGGCGAAGGCTGTAGGTGGCGGTAGCGGCAGCGATCGGGGCTGGAAGGTTTGGAGCATGGGTCGCCGTTAGTTCGAGGGTTTTTTTTTTTTAAATTATGAATGGAGAATTCTGATTGGCTGAGGACTTTATTAATTTTTAAATATTGTTTTCTCAAACGAACTCCTTTTTAAACCCAATGACTGTCGCCCTTAGCTAAATACCCCCATCCCGGACACAATGGGATATGTTTCGTTGGCCAATTCGATTGTTACAATCAGTTATTTTTCAAATTAAAGTATAAAACATTTAATTTTTAACTCTGAACTTACATTTCAATTTGTCAGGGCCACAAACTGATTCGAAAAATTTCAGAAAAATAAATCTAGCTATGTTTTGACGCTATGGTCCCAACAAAACTCATTTCGTCGAATTCTGAGGTCGTTTGAAAAATGGCCATTTTCTGGTCGATCCAATTTAACAGAAATTGACCAAACACATTTTCTTTTGCCACGCTCACATACTAGCTTCAAAAATTATGAAATTTGAAACCTAGCAATAGTTTGACATCCCGGACCCAACAAAACTGGTTTCGTTGAATTCCGAGGTCGTATGCAAAATATCAAATTTCCATGGCTATATATTTTATATAGCGACCATTCTGAAAATTCATTCGGCCATAACTTTTGATTCCCGTTATGAAACTTCGATTTTTCAGATTTGTTAGAAAGGTATTGACTACAGATTTAAATATTTTTGGTTTCACTAAAATCCGTTATATTTCCACCCTGCACAGTCAGTCAAAGTTTGAATTCAAATTTTCAAACTGACTCACTATTTCTAATTCCATATTTTATTGAAATATTCTATTTCAATTGTTCAAATTCCTTTGAAATCACCAATTTAAAATTTTTAAATTTGCTCATATTTTCCGGGTTATTACAATCTCCCCCACTTAAAACTTTTCGTCCTCGAAAAGGAAACAACAGTAAAGTAGGAAATAAAATGTAAATGAAAAGTATTGTAAAGGTACCTTGCACCGGAGTTAGTCAGAGATATCCACTCTGCATTTGGGGTAAGCTTGCTTAATGCTTTCCTCAGTCTCCCAAGTACAGTCTCTAGGATCACTGCTCCACTGCGCTTTAACTAAATGAACCTTTTTGCTTCTGCGTTCTCTAGTTTCTTTGCCAACAATCTTTAATGGCTCTCTTCTGAGTGATAATTCTAGAGTTATGTCCACATCCTATTGCACTGCTTCTTCAACAACAAGATCCGGATCATGCACATGTCTTCTAAGTTGAGATATGTGAAATACATCGTGCACTCCGGGCAACCAATCCGGTAATTGAACTTTATAAGCAAGAGTTCCAATTCGTTCGAGTATAGGAAAGGGACCAATAAATCTCGGTGCCAACTTCCCCGTCTTGCCAAATCTGATTACTCCTGTCATCGGAGAAACCTTCAAATAAACATAATCGCCAACGGCAAATGATAAATCTCTTCTTCTCGAATCAGCATAACTTTTCTGTCAGCTTTGTGCGGTTTTCAATCGCTTCTTGATGAAGTCGACTTTATCAGATGCTTCTCTAATCATATCGGGTCCCAACACAAGTCTGTTGCCAGGTTCCACCCAACATGCTGGAGATCTGCAAGGTCTGCCATATAATGCTTCAAATGGCGACATTCCCAAACTTGCTTGATAGCTATTGTTATATGAGAATTCTGCCAAATGTAAGTGATCTTCCCATGACCCACCAAAATAAATTATACAAGCCCGCAATAAATCTTCTAGAATTCTATTCACCCGCTCAGTTTGGCCATCTGTTTGAGGGTGATTAGCGGTGCTCATATTCAGTTTCGTTCCCAATTCTGTTTAGAAAGCCTCCCAGAATTTGCTAGTAAATAGGGGATATCCATCACTGACTATGCTGATGGGAATTCCATGCAGCTTAACAATTTCTTTGAAGTATATCTGCGCTAGACTTTGAGTGGTTCTATTGGATCTAACAGGTATAAAATGGGCAGTCTTCGTGAAGCGATCTACGATTACCCAAATGTTGTCATTACCTTTCTTGGTTCGCGGCAAACCATCTATGAAATCCATGGAAATCTGTTCCCATTTCCAACTTGGGACTTCCAACGGTTGCAATAATCCAGCTAGCTTCTGTTGGTCGCTCTTGACCAATTGACAAGTAGGGCATCTGCTAACATACAAAGAAATATCCCTTTTCATTGCCTTCCACCAGAAAGTGCGTTTGATATCATTGTACATTTTACTCACCCAGGATGGATGCAAAAATTGGATTTATGGCATTCATCCAGCACTTCTCTTTTGAGCTCAGGAAGCTTGGGAACACAAATTCTCCCATTCAGCCTCAGAACTTCTTCTTTATCTACCTGAAAGCTGGAGGGCTCTCCCTTCTGGATTCTTCCTTTGATCTTTTGAACGAAATAATCATTCTTCTGAAGAGCACATATCTTATCGATCAAGCTAGGTGTAATTATAAGATGGGCAACGATTGCGGTCTTTCTACTAAGCACATCCGCTACAACGTTAGCCTTCCCCGGCGTATACAGGATATTCAGATCATACGCTGCAAGAAATTCTAGCCAACGCTGCTGTCTCAGATTCAGATCTTTCTGGGTGTATAAATACTTCAATGATTGATGATCTGTGTACAGTATAAATTTCTCGCCCAATAAATAATGCCTCTAGATTTTCAAGGCAAAAACGATGGCTAGCAACTCAAGATCATGAGTCACATAATTTTTCTCATGCGGTTTCAGTTGGCAGCATGCATAAGCGACTACTTGGCCTCTCTGCATTAACACTGCACCAAGACCTCTAATAGAAGCATCTGTCCAAATCGTTAAATCCTGATTGCCATCAATAATGGTTAACACTGGAGCAGTGGTCAGTTTCGATTTCAATTCCTGGAAAGCTTCTTCACAGTCGGAAGTCCACTTAAACTTCTCATGTTTCTTAGTGAGCTTCGTTAACGGACCGGATATCTTCGAAAAATCCTTAATGAACTTTCGATAATAACTAGCCAACCCCATGAAACTTCTAACTTCCGTGGGAGTAGTATGTTGTTTCCAATCTTGAATCGCTGTTATTTTGCTTGGGTCAACAGAAATTCCTTTCTCTGACACGACATGGCCAAGAAATTTCACTTCTTCTTACCAGAAGACACATTTAGAGAATTTGGCTTTGAAGACATTCTTCCTTAGAATCTCCAATACTTGTTCTAAGTGTTTTTCATGCTCGGGTTTTGATTTGGAGTAGATTAAAATATCATCGATAAATACGAGGACAAATTTATTCAGAACTCCCCTGAACACTCTATTCATTAGATCGACAAAGTATGCTGGAGCGTTACACAGGCCAAACGGCATTACTAACCATTCATAAAATATGTCTGGACCTCTTAAAGCTGTCAAGGGAACACACTCTTCTGCTATCCTCAATTGATGAAAACCTGTAGCTAGGTCCATTCGGGAAAATACTTTCGCCCCATTCAATTGGTCTAGCAAATCATCGATGCGGGGTAATGGATACTTATTTTTAAGCGTCTGTTTGTTGAGGTCTCGGTTATCAACACATAATCAAAGAGTACCGTCTGACTTTGGGACAAACACAACAGCTGCACCCTAATTAGAAAAACTAGGTCTGATTAGACCCTTCCACAACAGTTGACGAGTTTGATCACCTAATTCTTCTTTTTCTTTCGGAGTCATTCTGCGAATTGGATGTACCACTGGTCTGGCATTGGGAATTAGATCGATTCGGAATTCTATTTCTCTTTGCGGAGGTAAGTTTTCAACTTATTCAAACACATCGGCATAGTTTCTAACAATCGGAATCTTTTCTATGGAAGTGGGTGTAAGTTCTAATGCCAACCAAAATTCTTCTCTATTCGGATTCGAACCATGACAGGGTACCGTAATATATCCAAGCTTCGTTCGAATTTTAACGATTCTTTCTGCACAATTTACCTCGGCTTCGTATTTCGTTAACCAATCTAGCCCGAGAATAATATCGAATTCGGGAAAATCCATAACGATTAAATCAAAAGGAAACTTGTAGGAAGAATAAGAGACTGGCACTCTACAATATGAACTGAGAGTAACGGGACCCCCTATCGGGTTATGTACTTCAGCCGATTCTTTAAGCTTTCTCTATTTTAACTTTAATTTGTGCACTGTGTTATTAACAATAAAACTACGCGATGCGCCTGTGTCAAACAATACAGAAACAGGAATATTTTTAATGGTAAGGGTACCTCCCAAAACATCAGGTTTACTTGCTCCGTCGGAAGCAGCTGGCGGACTCGACCCGTCATAGACGTGAGCTACTGTAACTTTCTTCAGCAAAGGACAGTCTTTGACCAGATGATCGGTCTTGCGGCAATTGAAGCACGAGCGAGGGTTCTGGGAGCCTTGGCTCGAGCCTTGAGAGTTTGTCTTCTGCCTCTTTGGAGCTGTGCAGACGTTTGAGTAGTGCCCCGGCTTACCACAGTTAAAGCAATTTCCTCTTGGCGGCTTGCCAGTCTGAGGTTTTGAAGATGCTGCTTGGCTTGACTCGCCTTGATTTACAGCAGGCTTGCGCTTGTTTCCGACTTGGCTTCTAGCGCGATCCTGATCCAGATGCCTTTGATCAAGGTCTTCGTAGTTGCATGTCATTTCCACCAGCTCGTTGAATTCCAGCTTGACATGGGCCATGGGTCTATCATGATATTGTCGTCTTAGCCCAAGGATAAACCTCTTATTTTTGGATTTCGCAGTGGCGACGAGCTCCGGAGCATACGGCGACAACAATGTAAATTTATTGAGATAATCTTGCACGGAAAGATCCCCCTGCTGGAGATTGGCGAAGTCATCGTGCATTCGTTCTAGAGCTTGTTCTGGGACATATTTCTCCTTGAAGAGTTCTTTAAATCCATCCCATGTTATTCCAGCTTTTCTATTCCTGGCGGTAAGAGATTCCCACCATAGTTCAGCTTGTTCCTGCATAAGCCAGGCGCCCATAATAGCTTTGTCTTCGTCTCCAAGCCTTAGGCCTTCAAGAATTTTCTCGCATGTTTTGAGCCATGCTAGGGCCTCTATTACGGTGCCAATACCCGAGAAGGTCTTGCCTCCTAAGTTCTTATATCTCTTAGCTACACGGTCTAGTTCGAAGTATTGAGCTGCCGGAGGTTGTATCAAAGGTCCTTCTTGAGCTGGGACTTCTCCCCTTCCTCGACCTCGGCCGGCACAGCCTCCTCTATCGGCGGCTGCTCTGGTAGCCATTTTTCAAATTCTGTATAAGCAACGAAAAAGTCAGCCAACAGAAATGATAGTCTATTGCATAGTTAAGCAGAAAATTTACGGAAAGATAACGATGGACTGATCAATTGTTTTTGCTATTCTGCTCGGCTCATTCTAGGACTTTACTAGTCCTATCTCTAATGAGCGACTCGCCTTAGAATACTACTGATTCTATTTTGACGAAGTGTTTAATGTGTTAGACTCTAGACTAAGGTTAACCAAAGCTCTGATACCAGCTGTGACGATCCCAAAACCCCGTGACACTGTGTTAAGGATAATCATTGGAATATAACACATTAATCATCATTAGCAGATCATAGATAATTGCATAAAACAGAAAATAGAATAATTTACACACATATGACAGCGGAATCATATGGATATCATCACATCAGAGAAGCACAGTACAGGATACAACTTAGTGCATAATGATACATAATCAGTCACCATCGCCTGAGGCGGAATCAAACATAAAGAGTACTCAAAATAAATATCAGTCTACATCGCCAATGGCGGAATCATAATATAGATACAATAATGGCGGAGAAAATCCAAGTTAGCACGGTGTAGTCAAGCCTCGCCATGAGCCAAAAGGTGCGTCAGAAACCTGTAACTAGGCTGCCCATGTGAAAATGAGGGCACCAGAGTTTGCAAGGTGAAACAAACTACGAGTCAGTCATGGGACTGGTATGAGAAATCTACTCAACTTATTAACAACAATAATAAGGCAAATCAAAGGACCACGCCACTTTCGCGGAACGGGTTTACTCCAATGAGTGCTAGTGCATGAGATAAAGTAAACGATTAAATCAACGCAATGCTTTTTATAAAATGAAGCCATTATAAGACTCAGGTCCCATCACACAATGCAACGCAAGCCGAAGGATAGAGTTTTACCTTATAATGGCCAAAAATGCTTCATACGTATAAAACAAAAGTGTTTGATATTATTACTAGTGCATATATGTTTCAAAAGCAAATTCAATCATAAATATCAATCCTAGACGGCATGGGTATCATATATCATGTCGCCATACTAGTAATACAATCACATTCGCATATTTCGTATTGGGAATTGGATTCCTTCATGAGTCGAGGCAAGGGGCAAGCTCCTCTCCGATTCGAGACACTCTAACAAAGGCCTCAGGACCCCACTATGATCCTTGGATCTTCAGGGCCGGTCCTCTCTTACTTTTGAAGATTGGCAATTCCTGAACACACGTTTCCCAGTCCATACAGAACTATATCGAGGCGCCTCGCATTCCAACAACCACACAGGTGAAAAGTATATATAATGTCAGGGCTGGTAGGTCACTAACACCACCTTAGCTAGAAAGAAACGTCGTGCTCTCCCTGCAGTCACTCTCCCGTTTTTTACTCATACCGAGGTGAGAGGCTCGCGAATTCACGTTATACACAAAGCTACGTCACACAGACCATGCTTTGATCATCAACCACAAGACTTTGCTTTGCAATAGAAGCCTTGATCATATGCCACTTAGGCGTGCCACACAGGCAATCCACTCCATGCGACTGATTTCTGTCAATACATAACCTCTGAGCTCGTACGTCTCAGAGAAGGGCGTTAAGCAAGAGAATAAATTCTCCGCCGCCAAACAGATATATATTTAACAGAGATCAATCAGCACAGAACAAAATCCAATGTCAGACACACAGTCCATTTACAAGTCTGTTCTGGGTCTGAACGAAACCGGAGGCACCAATTCCTCGCATATCCGTACAATCAACAGTATGTTTGGACGGCTACTACTTCAGTTCCTTCATGGTAGCTACTCCAATCACGAGCATCAATAGCGCCCATCCATCCAATGTGGAGATTGTCGGTCTTCAGCCATCTTCGACTTCTCAACGTTGATCGATTGTTTGAAATGAGATAAACTCGGCCTTTTCAAATAACCCACGTATATTTAGATTTTCAAATCAATTAATCATATGGTTGGACTATTCAACATTCACATTTCAGTTATAATTTTCACGTCAAATACATTCAACCATCACATATCAAGCAAACACAACGAAATTGGTTTATTTCCACTCTATATCGTCTATAGTATTTTATAACGATATGTCGCCATTTTATTTAATTTAAAACGGCCATATTTAATTAAACGACGTTTCAGGTCGTCTCGGTGCACTGGCGCTGCTTTTCACTAATTTTGTTTTACACATATTTGAAAATCAAACCGTTGGATCTTCACAAATTTTATATCATTAGGAAGGTCTTTTCAAAACGAATCCAACGGTTTCGGTTTTGGGAAAATCCGACGGTCGGATCTTCCACACTAGCCATTTGAAGTTACGATTTCAATTTACGAACTACAGCGTCGTTATTCGATTTAATTTAATTATATATATATATATATATATAATCGTTTCTGGCGCTGTTTTTCTTCAGATTTGAATTAAGCATTCCAGACAATCCAACCGCCGGATCTTCACGAAGTTCGTGCCGTTGGAAAGATATTTCCAAGGCAAACCCAAAGGTTGCGGTTTCGGGAAAATCCAATGGTCGGGTTTCCCGCACTAGTCGTTTGAAATCACGGTTTCAAAACACGAACTGCACGGCCACGTTTCATTTTAATTTTATTTATATTTATATATTTATATAAATATAATTCATTCAAAAATTCCTATATCGTTTCCACTTCATTTATTTCACTAACGCCTTTAAATTTCGGAAAATTTCTCCATAACCTCCTTTGTACGGGAGGGTCTGGGAAAATTCCCAAAAAGCCACACGGGCGTCTCATATAAAAAAGAAAAAGGAAAAGCCAAGCGGCTAGCCAACAGGCTCATAAAATCATCACCCAAACAAAGCAGTAAATGTGTACCTATTTGTCGGGCACAAAATTTTATTCCTCTTCTCTAGCCCCTTTGCTATAACCTGTTCAATAGATATGCATGTACATATATACAATTTCTATCACTTATCATTTTCCATTCAATTTCATATTTGATTTACTATGGTTTAAAAACACCATTCACTCTAATGTTGCATGCATAGGCTAAAATCATATCATTAGCTAATTAATGTATATTTCAACTCATGCACATTTATTTGAACAAGTGGCTATTTTTAACACTTCACATTTCGAAGATGATAATTTTGGCGAACTAAAATAGATTTCAACACATGACTATTTTATTTGGTTATTATGCATGTTAAAAATAATATTTCTTCCACAAATATTTATTTCAACGTCCGCATATCTTTAGCATATCACAAATATGATAAAAATGATATTTTTATCGTTCAAAATATTTATTTGACAAATGGATGTTTTCAACACTTCATAGTTTCAATAAAAATATAATTTTTATTGTTCAATCGTTTTATTCCACACGTGAACTTTTCCACTACACACACTTCTCAACACATGAGCATTTCCACACATGGACATTTTATTTATGTTGTTCATATTAGAAAGACGGGATTTTTATTGTTGAAACTATTTATATAAGGCTAATATTTTTCATACTTCATATATATATATATAAATGTGATTTTTATTGTTTAAACATTACATTCGTTCACAAATGAATTTAATTTTCACACATCACTTTTCAACATATAAACATTTCCACACATGGACATTTTCAACATATGACTTTAAATTCAATGCATGAAAATAATTTCAACATATGAAAATAATTCTAACACACAAAGATTATTCAAAATTTCGGCAGCATAACGGCAGGGTAGTTAAAACCGGCACCGTCCCTAGTACGGCTCCTCGCTCTACCTTAAAACCTCGCGGTTATTGACAATGGGGATTCATGCATCTAATTCGCACGCAGGCGACATGTTTATTTTTATTTCCACAAATATTTCCAATTCATTTCAATCACCAATGGGTATTTTTCAACCACAACCAAACAATATCAACCACAAACAATTATTCAACCATTCGTATTTTTCATCCAATGTTTCACACCAATTCACAACAATAAATATCGTCCATGGTTTGTGGACGAGGGGAGTATATATATATATATAATTGCTATATTTCACTTGCATTTCAATACATATATCAATTATTCTATGCATGTAAAATTCATACTTCGCTTATATAGCTTACACTACGCATGTACATGAGGTATACAACACGTATGTAATTTATATTTCGCTAATATAAATTATACACGACATTTTCCATTCAATTTCACGTTAATTTAGATTTCTCACATTGGTTTTCGGAGTGCTAAAAATCGATACGATGTCTGAAAAATCCGCGGCTTCTTCTATTGGGTAGAGAGCTTCCTTGCGGTCCCGATGTTTCCTGTTTCATCGAATTTCGTCAACACACCAAAAAGATATGATTTTTCAAAGTGTAAAGATAAAAAAAAAAACTCACCTTTCACGAAGGTTCTAAACTAGGTTTACGGTTTTCGCGACAATCGGGGCACGAGGGGATGATCGGCGAGTTGGACGTGGAAGAGGGAAGAGAGGGCTTTCTGGCGGTGGTGGTTTGGTGGCGTTCGGTGGCGTTCGGTGGTCAGAATCGGCGGCGGTGGCGCTGGGAAGGTCGGAACTTTGGAGCTTCGATTTGGGCGACACAGGCGACGAGGGGTGGAGGAAGTTGGTCGGATTTGAAGGGGGGACGGAGGCGCTTCGAATGGTGGCGGTGGCGAAGGCTGTAGGTGGCGGTAGCGGCGACGATCGGGGCTGGAAGGTTTGGAGCACGGGTCGCCGTTCGTTCGAGGGTTTTCTTTTTTTTTAAAAAAAAAAATTATGAATGGAGAATTCTGATTGGCCGAGGACTTTATTAATTTTTAAATATTGTTTTCTCAAACGAACTCCTTTTTAAACCCAACGACTATCGCCCCTAGCTAAATACCCCCATCCCGGACACAATGGGATATGTTTCGTTGGCCAATTCGACTGTTACAGTCAGTTTTTTTTCAAATTAAAGTATAAAACATTTAATTTTTAACTCTGAACTTACATTTCAATTTGTCAGGGCCACAAACTGATTCGAAAAATTTCAGAAAAATAAATCTAGCTATGTTTTGACGCTACGGTCCCAACAAAACTCATTTCGTCGAATTCTGAGGTCGTCTGAAAAATGGCCATTTTCTGGTCGATCCAATTTAACAGAAATTGACCAAACACATTTTCTTTTGCCTCGCTCACATACTAGCTTCAAAAATTTTAAAATTTGAAACATAGCAATAGTTTGACATTCCGGACCCAACAAAACTGGTTTCGTCGAATTTCGAGGTCGTATGCAAAATATCAAATTTCCAGGGCTATATATTCTATATAGCGACCATTCTGAAAATTCATTCGGCCATAACTTTTGATTCCCGTTATGAAAGTTCGATTTTTCAGATTCGTTAGAAAGGTATTGACTAACAGATTTAAATATTTTTGTTTCACTAAAATCCGTTATATTTTCCACCCTGCACAGTCAATCAAAGTTTGAATTCAAATTTTCAAACTGACTCACTATTTCTAATTCCATATTTTATTGAAATATTCTATTTCAATTGTTCAAATTCCTTTGAAATCACCAATTTAAAAATTTTAAATTGGCTCGTATTTTCCGGGTTATTACAAGTGGAGTCGCCATGACTCCAGGGGCAGAGTGATCATAGCAAGGATTTTGGTGATCAAAGCAGTGGATATCGTATGCTTCATGCATTGAGTGAGGGATGTGAGGATGGTTCCTATGCTTGATTGTTTGCCATCACTATGACATGCACACCCCCACCCCTGTATCCTTTACACCATATGTTAGTGGCACCTTAGAGTATTGTATGGTATGTTGTGATAACTCTTTGGTTGTAGGTCTGGGTTCAGGTATGGTTTAGTATACCTGTTATTGTTCTGTTTTGCTTCTTATCGCTCATACCAGACTTTTGTTTGACCCAGAGTTTTATGTCTCTTCTTATTACTCTGGGTTCTCCTAAACGAGTAGACTAGACACACGTTAGATGGTTATGACAAGTAGGAGGCTCCTACGTATTATCTACATATATTCCCCCTATGTTGTTGATGGTCACTGCTTTGGGCATTAGTAGTGTACTTTTCCTTTCTTTTGCTTTAGAGACAGTATTTTGAGGTTGTAATAATGGTTATGGATCATAAGCTGTATTTTGGATTTTCGCTGCTATGATGATTATGGTTTAGTTTTCATCTTATGCACTGTCTCGCCTGTTTTATGTCAAGTATGTTATTATTATATTTGATTCCATGCGCTGTGAGACATTCTATAGGTTCCTTGTTCGTTCAAATTACTTTCTTTTCCTAATTTCTTTGGCAACCATCTTGTGCTAGTCAGGCATTGGTAAAACGCGCTTTCATTGGAAATGTCGGCTGGTAGGGGCAGGCCAACACATTTGGTATCAGAGCTCTAGGTTGCGTAGTTAACCTAGGGAAGACACCAGAGAGAGATAATACGTATATGAGAGCGCCTATTTGTGATATTTTGGTTTTCAAAAGCTATATATATATATATATATATATATATATATACTACTACTAGTATATTTAAGGATGAAATCGCATTGCACTAGCACCACTGAAGAGATGGTTAATCGTTTTCTCCTTACAGATTGAACGATGAGCCAATATATGAGGGGTACTGGTAGAGGAGCTAATAATGGGAATGCTCCTGATATGAGGACGATGTTCACTGACCTCATAAGAGAGATGCTTAAGGATGTTCAAAGGGCAGCTCCTAATGCTGCAAATGGTGGTGGTGCAGGTGCCTAGGGCCGATTTTGCCAAGCTATGCAAGGATTACACTAGTCTTGGTGGAAAGCCATTCCATGGAACAGAATCAGCTACAGAAGTTCAGGATTGGTTGGATAGCTGTGAGCGTATCTTCAAAGACTTAGGTATTAAGGATGCGATGAAGAGAAAGATAACATCCCGTCAACTGCAAGGACGGGCGATGAATTGGTGTAATGCTATTCAGGCAGCTACTCCAGAGGATCAAGTTACATGGGATCAGTTTAAGGCCCGATTCGGTGAAAAGTTTATCCCAGCTGCTCAAAAGTTAGAGTTGTTTAGGAAGTTCTTGGAGCTTAAGCAGAATGGTAGGGCAGTCTCGTAGTATATTGCTGAGTTCAATACTTTATCCAAGTATGGATTATCCCTTATCGACACTTCCGAGAAGAAGAATGAGAAGTTTATAATAGGCTTAGATCAGTACTTGGGGGAAAGGCTTATAAACCATATCGATGAGACGTTTGAATCAATTGTGGGGAAAGCATTGAGGTCAGAGAGCCTTTATCCTAAACCTAAGACTGAAGTCGCTGTTACATCTGCAGAGGGGCCAAAGCCGCAAGCAAGCAGTGGAGGCAAGAATAATTCTCAGAATAAGAGAAAGTAGAATCAAACCAAGGAGGGATAGAAGAAGATGAATAAGAAAGATGTTGAATGCTTTAGCTGTGGCAAGAAGGGCCATTATGCTAAAGAATGTCGAGCAAAGCTAGCGAATAGGAAGTGTTTCAACTGTGGCCAAGTGGGACATCACAAGGATAAATGTCCGCAACCCCCTAAAGAAAAGCAGATTGTGAAAGCATATGCTATCAATGTTGTTCCTTCTTCATCGAGTGCCTCAACTGCGGTGGAGAAGGGAAAGAATGTCATCATTCAAGGTATGCTTTCTATTTATGATGTTCCTGTTCGAGTATTGTTTGATACCGGAGCTTCCCGTACCTTCATATCTAGTGACCTGGTAGATAGGTTAGGAATTGGAACCCGAGATAGTCGATAGACCTTTAGCGGTGACGAACCCGATTGGTGGTTCAACTAGCGTTAGCATGATTCATCGTAATGTGGTCTTACCGAGTCATAGATGCATGTTTGTTTGTGATTGCTTTGTTTTGGGCTTTACTGGGTTTGGCATTATTTTGGGAGTCGATTGGCTCCAAAGATACGGGGTAGTGGTAGACTGTGAGGGCTTTTTAGTGACAGTTAGAGCGGATGATGGGCGGAGGGCAGTGTTTGATGGTCTACCTAGTGATGGGGTAATGGCTAGTTTTCTAAATTCCCTCGACATCCTGCATGATGAGTTGTCAGATGTGCCCGTAGCTGGCCAGTATCCGGATGTCTTCGAGGAAGTGACCGGAGTTCCACCACACTGAGAGATTGAGTTCCGTACTGATTTACTGAAAGATGCCAGACCTATAGTGATGTCACTTTGTCGTATGGTACCAAGGGAGCAGCGAGAGCTCGGGGTGCAAGTAACCAATCTTTTGAAGAAGGGATTTATCAGAAGAAGTGTTTCAGAGTGGGGAGCACCAGTTGTGTTTGCTACCAAGGTAGATGGTTCCCTTCGATTGTGTATGGACTACCGCGAATCGAATAAGGTGATGAGGAGGAATAAATATCCTCTACCGCGGATAGATGATTTGTTTGATTAGTTGAGTGGCGCAAGAGTGTTCTCACAGTTGGATCTCATGACATGTTTTCATCTGCTTAGAGTGGAAGCTGAGAGTATAGCTAAAACGACATTTCGGACACCGTCTGGATTTTACAAGTGGATAGTCATGCCATTCGGGTTGACCAATGCACTAGCATATTTTGTGGATCTTATGATTAGGGTATTCAGAGATCAGTTGAATAAGTTTGTTCTTGTGTTGGTAGGCGATATCTTGGTTTATTCGAGGATAGAGGAAGAACACAAGGAACAATTGAGGATGGTGATGGAGGTATTGAGAAAACACCAATTGAAAGCAAAGTTTTCTAAGTGTCACTTCTGGAGGAGGGAAGTGAGATTCTTGGGCCATGTTGTTTCAGAGAATGGTATTTCCGTGGACCCTACGAAGGTGGCTACGGTACAGGATTGGTCTACGCCCAAGAATGCAACATACGTAAAAAGTTTCTTGGGATTGGCTGGATATTATCGTAAGTTTATCCAAGACTTCTCCAAGATAGCAGAACTGTTGACTCAGTTGACCAAGAAGAACCAAGCTTTTGTTTGGGACGAAAAGTGCGAGAATGCATTCAAGAGTCTAAAGGAAAAGTTGACATGTGCACCAGTGTTAGTCATTCCTAAGGGGAATGAAGAGATGACGGTATACACAGATGCATGTGGTACCGGGCTAGGTGCTGTATTGATGCAAGGACGTAGGGTTGCAGCTTATGCTAGTCGGCAACTAAAACCGCAAGAGAAAAGACATCCTACCCATGATTGGGAATTGGTCGCGATCGTGATCGCATTGAAGATGTGGAGACATTATCTCTTGGCAGCGATCATAAATCGTTAAAGTATCTTTTCTCTCAGAAGGATCTAAATCTCCGACAGCAAAGATGGTTAGAATTCTTGGCTTCCTATGATTTCGATATCGCATATACACGAGGAAAGGGCAATGCGGTAGCTGATGCATTGAGTAGAAGACATACCAATTTAGGGGCTATGTTTCTAGAATGGAAGCAACTGGAGTACAACACTGGGCATGATTTCAGACCAAAGTGCAAATTGGATCCAGAAATGTTAGCAAGTTTGACGATCAGACCCACTTTGGTTGAGCGGATTGGTTCCAGTGAGAGGGACGATCCTGACCTATTGGAAATCATCTCAAAGTTAGAGATGGGAATCGATGAAGAGATGAACAAGCACGGGCTTGATCGAGATGGATGGCTTAGAAAGAATGGAAGACTAGTTATACCCAATGTCAATGGATTGAGAGATGAAATGCTTAGAGAATGTCATCACTTGAAACTGACCATACATGTAACACCCCATGTCCATTAATGTCACTCTCAAAGATACCCGTGTCGGTCCCACAGTGGGGTGTATCACTTCGCAAAGTGGCAACCCGATACCACTAAAGATGCACGGCTTATACGTACACGATGCAACAACGTCTTGCCTACCAGCCCAGGCCCACGCATGCACATGACCTCGTTGGACTTGCGTTGCTACCGCTAACCCATTTTGACCTCTTACAATCAAACCCAGTAAGCATGTCCCGTCCTCGATCTAGATCGAGCTCACTTAGATACTAAAAGGGTTACTGATTGAAAAGGGTCCCCATGCTTGACACAAGCTTTCCACCTATGCTTGGTCCCCACTAGTATTTCCCACTCAACCCCCTCTTATTTATGTCTTCTTACATGTTTCAACTTGGTATCATTTTATTTGTTAAGTTAAATTAGAAATCGTTACAAATAAAATTGTCATTCTTTTATTTGTTATATAGAATACAAATTGTACACAAATAAATTATTCTTTTATTGCGTCATTGAAATACATAGAAAATGTAAACAAATAAATCATTCTTTATTTGTCATTGAAATATATGGAAAATGTAAACAAATAAAAATATTCTTTTATTTGTCATGTGAATACGTAGGGAAGTGTTTGTAAACAAATATGTCATTCATATAGGAAACATATGTTAAGATTAAATGTCATTTTATTTAGAATTGTCTTGTGAAAATGAAAATGTCATTCTAGTAGAATTGTCATGTTAAAATAAAAAGAAGTCATTTTATTTAGAATCTCCATGCGAATATGAATATGTCATTTATTTAGAAATACCATGTCATATAAAAATGCCATTTGATTTAGAAATGAATCATTAAATATGATTCATTGTTTTGAAAATGTAATTACATAAAAATCCATTATTTAATGTAAATGAATCATAAAATATGATTCACTGTTTTGAAATGTATTTACATTAAAAAAAGATGCATTTTTGTCTAAATTAAAAGAATGGACTAAAAACATCGTTTATGTTAGAATTGACAAATTAGAATAAAAACATCGTTTGTGTTAAAATTGTCACATTAGATTAAAAACCATGTATGTTAGAATTGTCAATTAGATTAAAATACATCATTTTAGTTAGAAAAAGTTACATTGGATTAAAAATATCATTTTAATTAGAAATCGTTATGTTAGTATAAAAATAAACATTTTTGATAGGAAATGTTATGTTAGAAATATAAAAATATCATTTTGTTCCATTAGAATTATTAGAAGTGTAAAAATGTCATTTTGTTCCATTAGAATTAGTAGAAATATAAAAAGGGTCATTTTGTTTAATTAGAAATGTCATTTTATTCAATTAGAAATGTCAAATTAAGTAAAATATAATCATTTGTTAAAAACATTACATTACATTACATTAGAATAAAAATGACATCTTTTGTTAAAACATTACATTAGAATAAAATATAATTTTTATGTTGAATTAGACTTGTTAGATAAAATAACATTTTTGTTGTAAATTATCATGTTAGATAGCATTAGCATTTTTGTTATAAATTTTCCTGCTAGATAAAATCAACATTTTTGTTATGAACTGTCATGATTAGAAAAAGTACATTTTGTATTTGCAACCATGAATAGAAAAAATTATATTTTTATTTGCAAATTATTTGCAAATTAAAAAAGACATGAATAGGAAAAAGTACATTTTGTAGTTGCAAACATGAATAGAAAAGATTATATTTTTGTTTGCAAATTATTTGCTAATAAAAACATGAATAGGAAAAATTACATTTTGTATTTGCAAACATGAATAGGAAAGATTACATTTTATATTTGCCTTTCTATATGCAAATTTAAACATAGGAAAAGAACTACATTCTTATTTGCAAATTAGTTGCAAAAAAAAATGAATATATGAAGTACGTTTTTATTCCCATTTTAGATATGAATAAAAACATGAATTTACAAAGTATATTTTATTTACATTTTAGATGAAAGCAAAAACACAGATTTAAAGTGACACCTTCATTTACATTCAGATGTAAATAAAAAGAATTCATTCGGAGTTACATTTTTTGTTTACATTTTAGATGGAGACAAAAATATAGTATTAAAAGTGCATTTTTATTCGCATTTTAGATATGAATAAAAACATGAATTTGAAAAATACATTTTTATTTACATTTTAGATGTAACAAAAAGAATAGATTTAAAATGGCATCTTTATTTACATATCAGATATAGATAAAAAGAATAACTTTGAAATCACATCTTTATTCACATTTTAGATGTAAACAAAGGATTAGATTAAAAATTTATATTATTATTTATTTACGTTTTAGATGTAAATAAATGAATAGATTAAAAAGTTATACTATTATTGTCATTTTAAAGACAATTAAAAAGAGTAGATTTAAAAGTGACATTTTTATTGATGTTCTATACTCAATAAAAAGAATAGGTTAAAGGGGTATCATCTTATTTACATTTTGGATGTAAATAAAAGATTAGATTAAAAGCTACACCTTTATTTACATTGTAGATGTAAATAAAAAGAATAAATTTTAACTGACACCATTATTTGCATTTTTAGATGTAAATAAAAAGAATAAAAATAAAGTGACATCTTTATTTACATTGTGGGTATGGATAAAAAGAATGAATTAGAAAGCAAATTTGTGTTTACATTTTAGATGTAAAAAAACATGAATTAGAAAAGTACATTTTTATTTGCATTTTAGATGTAAATAAAAATATGAATTGAAGAGTTACATTTTTATTTGCATTTTAGATGCAGATAAAAACATAAATTTTAATGTTATATTTTTTGTCGTCTTTTTAGATGCGATGAAAAGAACAGATTTTAAAGTTACATTTTTAATGTCATTATAGAGGCTATAAAAGGAATAGAAATAATGATATTTTGATCATCATTTTAGGTGCGATAAAAAGACTAGATTATAATAGTTGAAATAGCCAAATGATTTATATATATATACATATATAAATCAAAATTAAAACGAAACGCGTGCGGTAGTTCGCGTTTCGGCAATCGTGACTTCAAACGATTATACCGAAAGATCCGACAGTCGGATTTTCCCAAAACTGGAACCGTTAGGACCGCTGGGGAAAACTCCCAAAAGTTTAAATTTCGTCAAAATCCAACAATTAAATTTTGAGATAAGTGCAAATCAAATTTGGATAAAAACAGCGCTAGGGCCGCCCATTGACCCGAAGCGTCATTTAATTATAATTGAGCTATTTTAAATAAATAAAAATAGCGATAAATCGTTATAAATAGATTGGAATGATATGAAATGATTAAAATGATAATTATTCGAGGATAATTTGCAAAGACCAAGTTCAACTCATTTCAAATAATTACTACGACGATTTAAGTCGAAGATTTGAAGACGGTGATTGAAGACCGACGATCTTCACATCGAATGGATGAGGACTACTAACGCCCATGATTGGAGTAGCTACCTTGAAGGGGCTGCAGTGGTAGTTGTTCGGATTTGTTGACTGTTTGGATATGCAAGGAATAAGGCTCCTCCGGTTTCGTTCAAACCCAGAGCGGACTTGTAAATGGATGGTATGTCTGACATTGTATTCCTTTATATTGTCTTCGTTGATCTCTGCTAAATATATATCTGTTTGGTGTTTAACACCCTTCTTTGAGACGTACGAGCATTAAGGTTATATATTGGTAGGAATCAATGGTATGATATGGATTGACAATGTGGCATGCTAAGATGTGAACAATCAAGGCTTTTGTTGAAAAGCAAGCCTTGTGGTTGATGATCAAAGCATAACCTGTTCAGTCGTAGCTTTGTGTATAGCGTGGCTTCACGAGCCGCACACCCTGATAGAGTCTAAAACGGGACAAGGGAACACAGGGAGTGCACACGTTTCTTTCTAGCTAGAGTGATGTCAGCGACCTACCAGCCCTGACATTTTACTTTTGTGGATGATGGATTATGAGGTACCTCGGTTTTATAGGTTGCTAGTGGCCATATTAGAGGTCCAAAGGGACCGGGAAACGTGTGTTCAGGCATAACTAATCCACTAATGTAGGTGTGGACCAGCCCTACAGAATCCAAGGGTTGCCCATATGTGTGATCCTGAGGCATTTGCTATAGTGTCTCGAATCGGTAAGGAGACCACCCCAAGCCTTGACTCTTGATGGAAACCCAATTTCCAATACGACACCATCGGTTTTGATTGTAGAACTAGTATGGCGACATAGTAGGATGGGGTGCTATGCCATCTATGATTGATACATTATGATTGAAATTGTTTTTGAAACATATATACTCTAGTAATAATATCAAATCTTTTTTATCATATCAAGCATCTTTTGACATTATAATGTAAAATTCTATCCTCCTGTTTGCGTTGCATCGTGTGATGGGACTTGAGTCTTATAATGGTTTCATTTTTCTAAAAAGCATTGCGTTGTTTAACGATTTACCCTATGATGCACCGGCAATCCAATTGAGTAAACCCAGTTTGCGTTAGCGGCGTGGTCCTGTGATTAGCCTTATCATTAGATAAGTTTAAGTTAAGATTTCTCATACCAGTCCCATGACTGACCTGTAGTTTGTTTCATTGGCAAACTCGGGTGCCCATATTTTCCACACATGCAGTCGAGTAGCTTTTTGCAGATATTAATCTCTTGAGCAGGATTCTGGATTGAAGCTTAAAGCTGTGTCCAGAGCATTTATAGTCTTCCGCTGTAATGTATTAAATTCATTGTAATTTATCTTCCGCTATATTATTTCTTTATTTGATCTACTCTGATATTTTGTACTTTAATGTAACATTATTATGATGCTTATAAAAGTATTTTGTTTTTGTTATGATGCGTTGTATGCGCAAAGTTAACGTATGCGGGAACTGAACGGTCTTGGTCGATTTTGCGATCGATTAAGTCCGGGCAAAATCCGTGTCATTACAGTTGGTATCAGAGCTCTGGTTAGCTCAAATCTTTGGGGTACAACTCGTTAGAACTGAAAAAAAGAATCATCCGAGATTGGATTAGTAATATCCAATAAGAATACTCATTACAGATAGGATCAGTAGTATCCTAGAATGAGAAAACTCATTAGAAATGGGGTTAGAAATGCCTTAGAACGAGTTGAGAGTGACAAGTTATAATTAACGTATTTGTGATTATATCTATAATCCGATCTTAGAAAATATGATTTTGGATATTTAAAAGTTATGGATATTTGAAAAGTTAATCAGCTAATAAAATTAGTGAGACCAATAAAAGATTAAAATTGAATTGGTTAATTAAACAACTTTTAGCTCTATTTCTTTTCGAGGACGAAAAGATTTTAAGTAGGAGAGATTGTAACAACCCGGAATTTTGGGGCCAATTTAAATTTTTTATTTTAGAAATTTTAAAGGATTTTGAATATTTAAAATAATTTATTTTAAATAATAACGATGAAAAATTTATTTTAATCGAAGTTAAAAGGAATCAATTTTATTTAAATTATAAAAGGAGTTAGAAATAGTGCGGCAGTTTGAAAATTTGAATTTTAACTTTGACTGACTGTACATGATTCAAAATAAACCGAATTTCAGTAAAACAAAAAATATTTGAATCTATTTAATCATATCTTTCTAACGAATCTGAAAACCTAAAATTTCATAATATAAATAGAAAGTTATGTCCAATTTAAATTTAGAAAAGTCGTTGTAGAATTTATATATATTTTAATATATATATATAGCCCTTAAAAATAGCCATTTTGCAAACGACCTCTATTTTCAACGAAACCACTTTTGTTGAAACAAGAATGTCAAATTATTGCTAGGTTTCAGTTTTCATAATTTTCTGAATTAATATATTAGCATGGCAAAAGAAAATGTGTTTTGTTCATTTCAGTTAAATTTAATCGACTGGAAAATAGCTATTTTTCAAACGGTCTCGGAATTCGACGAAATTAGTCTTGTTAGAACCGTATCGTCGAAACAAAGTTAGAAATATATTTTTTTCTGTAATTTTTAAAGTCCATATGTGGCCCCAGTGAATTTATATACACGGTTAAATTAAATAAATAAATGTTTTTAATTTAAATTAAAGAAAACTGACTGAAAATAGCTGTTTAGACTCACGGAACATAGCCCATTGAGTTCGGAATAGGGGTTATTAGCTAGGGATGTCTGTCGTTGGGCCTGAATTGGAGTAAGTGGCTAAATGGGCCTTAAGGGTTCAATTAAATAATATTTTAATATAAATATTCACTAAACCAACTTAGCAAACCCTAATCTACCTATTACGGCCGCCGCCATGTTCAGTGAATGGCCAGAAAACAACAAAAGAAATTGATTCGTTCTTCTAATCGATGCAATGAAATCAACGTTATTAGGAAGTGAGTCCCTCAATCTAAACATTATGATCAAACGAAATCAATCGATGCAGTCTGAATCGAGGTGGAAAGTCATGGCGATTGCGGTTGATTTCAGCGATGGAGAGAGGCGCGAGTTTCTAGGGGATGGGTGGCGGTGGAAGCACGTCCGAAGGTCTTCGAGATGGTGGTGCTTGATCATCCGGCCATGGCTCGAGTGGAGGGGCACAAGTTAAGCTTGACGAAGACGTTGGGTTCATCTTCTTATAGTATAACGATGAAGAGGAGGGCGCGACTAATTCTTTTGATTAAGGTTAATCATGAAAATATAATTATTTTTAAATAACTATATAATGTAACCAATGTTTAAATTAACGTATCTTCTTCAAACAGAAACGAAATGCAGTGATTTTAGAAGCGTTTGAATCGTCAATGCGAGATCTTCACTATGGAACTGACTAGAACCATTTCTGAGCACATCAAATCTGGACCAAATTTCAGATCTGAACCACTCAGATTCAAACAACGGTGAGAACTCTATTTCTTTTAAAATAATTAAAATAAATTAATTATAATTGTGTTATTATTCCTCTGTTGTTAAATTCAATGTATGATTATACGTGATTTGATGATAATTACAATTGTCACTATTATGATGATCTGTTAATTCGATTGATTATTGTGTTGAAATTGAAATGTCATTTTGTTTGAAATAAAATTAGACAATAATCAAATTTCATCTTTGTTGAATTGAATTAGACAATAATCAAATTTCCATCTTTGTTGAATTGAATTAGACAATAATCAAATTTTCATCTTTGCTGAATTGAATTAGACAATAATCAAATTGTCATCTTTGTTGAGTTGGATTAGACAAAAATCAAATTGTCATTTTTGTTGAATTGGATTAAACAAAACCAAATTATCATATTAATTGAAATAAAATAGTTAAAACCAAAATATCATTTTTGTTAATTAGTAATTGTTAACAAATAAAATTATCATTTTATTTCTTAAGTTAAATTAGAAATTGCAACAAATAAAATTTTCATTCTTTTATTTGTTATGTAGAATACAAATTGTACACAAATAAATTATTCTTTTATTGTGTCATTGAAATACATAGAAAATGTAAACAAATAAATCATTCTTTATTTATTATTTGAATACATAGAAAATGTAAACAAACAAAAATATTCTTTTATTTGTCATTTGAATACAGAGGGAAATGTTCATAAATAAATATGTCATTCATATAGGAAACATATGTTAAGATAAAATCTCATTTTATTTAGAATTGTCTTGTGAAAATGAAAGTGTCATTCTAGTAGAATTGTCATGTTAAAATAAAAAGATTTCATTTTATTTAGAATCGCCATGCTAATATGAATATGTCATTTATTTAGAAATACCATATCATATAAAAATGCCATTTGATTTAGAAATGAATCACTAAATATGATTCATTGTTTTGAAAATGTAATTACATTAAAATCCATTCTTTAATGTAAATGAATCATAAAATTTGTTTATTGTTTTGAAATGTATTTACATTAAAAAAAGATGCATTTTTGTCAAATTAAAAGAATAAAATAAAAACATTGTTTATGTTAGAATTGACAAATTAGAATAAAAACATCGTTTGTGTTAAAATTGTCACAATGGATTAAAAACCATGTATGTTAGAATTGTCCATTAGATTAAAATACATCATTTTATTTAGAAAAAGTTACATTGGATTAAAAATATCATTTTAATTAGAAATTGTTATGTTAGTATAAAAATAAACATTTTTGATAGGAAATATTATGCCGGAAATATAAAAATATCATTTTGTTCCATTAGAATTATTAGTAATATAAAAATATCATTTTTTCCATTAGAATTAGTAGAAATGTAAAATGGATCATTTTGTTCAATTAGAAATGTCATTTTGTTCAATTAGAAATGTCATGTTAAGTAAAATGTAATCTTTTGTTAAAAACATTACAATACATTACATTAGAATAAAAATGACATCTTTTATTAGAACATTACATTAGAATAAAATATCACTTTTATGTTGAATTAGACTTGTTAGATAAAATAACATTTTTGTTGTAAATTATCATGTTAGATAACATTAACATTTTTGTTATAAATTTTCCTGCTAGATAAAATCAACATTTTTGTTATGAATTGTCATGATCAGAAAAAGTACATTTTGTATTTGCAAACATGAATAGAAAAAATTATATTTTTATTTGCAGATTGTTTGCAAATAATAAAAAACATGAATAGGAAAAAGTAAATTTTGTATTCGCATACATGAATAGAAAAAGATTATATATTTTTTTGCAAATTATTTGCAAATAAAAAGATGAATAGAAAAAAGTAAATTTTGTATTTGCAAACATGAATAGAATAGATTACATTTTTTATTTGCCTTTTTATATGCAAATAAAAACATAGGAAAAGAAGTACATTCTTATTTGCAAATTAGTTGCATATAAAAAAAATGAATATTTGAAGTACATTTTTATTCCCATTTTAGATATGAATAAAAACATGAATTTACAAAGTACATTTCATTTACATTTTAGATGAAAGTAAAAACATAGATTTAAAGTGACACCTTCATTTACATTCAGATGTAAATAAAAAGAATACATTTGGAGTTACATTTTTTGTTTACATTTTAGATGGAGACAAAAACATAAAATTAAAAGTGCATTTTTTTCACATTTTAGATATGAATAAAAACATGAATTTGAAAAGCACATTTTTATTTACATTTTAGATGTAAAATAAAATGAATAGATTTAAAGTGGCATCTTTATTTACATATTAGATGTAGATAAAAAGAATAACTTTGAAATCACATCTTTATTCACATTATAGATGTAAATAAAGGATTAGATTAAAAATTTATATTTATATTTATTTACATTTTAGATGTAAATAAATAAATAGATTTAAAAGTTATCTTTTGTTTGTCATTTTAGAGACAATTAAAGAGAGTAGATTTAAAAGTGACATTTTTATTGATGTTCTATACTCAATAAAAAGAATAGGTTAAAGGGGTATCATCTTATTTACATTTTAGATGTAAATAAAAGATTAGGTTAAAATTTACACCTTTATTTACATTATAGATGTAAATAAAAAGTATAAATTTTAAGTGACACCTTTATTTTCATTTTTAGATGTAAGTAAAAAGAATAAAAATAAAGTGACATCTTCATTTACATTGTGGGTATGGATAAAAGAATGAATTAGAAAGCATATTTGTATTTACATTTTAGATGTAAATAAAAACATGAATTAGAAAAGTACATTTTTATTTGCATTTTAGATGTAAATAAAAATATGATTTGAAGAGTTACATTTTTATTTGCATTTTAGATGCAAATAAAAACATAAATTTTAATGTTATATTTTTGTCGTCATTTTAGATGCGATGAAAAGAACAGATTTTAAAGTTACATTTTTATTGTCATTATAGAGGCAATAAAAGGAATAGAAAAAAAATGATATTTTGATCGTCATTTTAGATGCGATAAAAAGACTAGATTTTAATAGCTAAAATCGCCAAATGATTTATAATTATACATACATATATATATATATATATATATATATATATATTAAAATTAAAACGAAACGCGCGCGGTAGTTCGCGTTTCGGCCATCGTGACTTTAAACGATTATACCGAAAGATCCGACCGTCGGATTTTCCCAAAACTGGAACCGTTAGGACCGCTGAGGAAAAACTTCCCAATAATATAAATTTCGTCAAAATCCAACGGTTAGATTTCGAGATAAGTGCAAATCAAATTTGGATAAAAACAGCGCCAGGACCGCCCATTGACCCGAAGTGTCGTTTAATTATAATTGAGCTATTTTAAATAAATAAAAATAGCTATAAATCATTATAAATAGATTGGAACGATATGAAATGGTTAAAATGATAATTATTTGTAACAACCCGGAAAATCTGGGCCAGTTTAAAATTTTTATTTTGGCAATTTTAGTTTGATTATTTAAAATGAATTATTTTAAATAATAACGACGAGAAATTTATTTTGAATATAATTCGAACGTATATATTATACGCGTCGTCGTTAGAATATAATATTTATATATAATTATAAATAGAATTGAAAATGGCGCGGTAGTTCGATAATTCGATTTCAAACTTCAATTGAATGTACCGGGTGCAAAACAATCCGGATTTTAGTGAAACCAAAAACATTGGGATCTAATTGTGAATATCTTTCCAACGAATCCGAAAAATCAAGATTTCATATCGGGAATCAAAAGATATGTCCAGTTGAAAATTCTGAATAGTCGCTATGGAATTCAGGCCCTTAAAAATGGACATTTTGCAAATGACCTCGGATTTCGACGAAACCAGTTTTGTTGGGTCCGTGATGTCAAATTATTGCTAGGTTTCAAATTTCATAATTTTTCGAATCAATATGTGAGCGTGGCATAGGAAAACGCGTTTGGCCAGTTTCAGTTAGTTTTAATCAACTGGAAATTGGCCATTTTTCAAACAGTCTCAGAATTCGACGAAACTAGTTTTGTTAGGACCGTATCGTCAATACGAAGCTAGAAAATATTTTTCTGGAATTTTTCTAGTTAGTATGTGACCCCGGTAATTTGAAATGTACGTTTAAAATTCAATATAATGATTTAAATATAAATTAAACGGAAACTGATTCAAACGGTCAAATCAGCTTGCGATAAATATCCCATTGTGTTCGGAATGGGGGTAATTAGCTAGGGGCGACAGTCGGTGGGTCTCGTTTGGAGTTTAAAATTAAAATTCAACCTAGATAGAAATTAAATTAATAAATTAAATATAAAATTATCCCCTCTCCCTTTTACCCCCTTATCCCCAGTCAAACACCCCCTCCCTTTTCACGTTCAATTCAATCAGAGAAAAAAAAAACGCTCGATAAACCTCGTCGCCCCTACCCGTCCACCGCGCCGCCACGAGGGGAACCGCTGCCAACGCCAGCAGCTAGCCCCGAGCCCTTCCCCCTCCCGATTCGAGTTCCCCCAAAGCACCCCTCGAAGAACCCTAGCCCTTTGCTCGATACAGTCGTCGCCTCCCTGAACGGACCCCACCCACCTCGCGCGCCAGTCCTCCAACCCCGCCAGCGAGCAGCTTCACTCCAACCTCAGGCGACAGTGAACCCCCCCCCCCCTTCTTCGCAGAGCTGTAAGTGATTTTATTTTATTTTTCTTTTATTTTTATTTTTAAATTCAGTAAATACTGATTTTAAAAGGGAAAAAGAAACTGATTTTAAAAGGAAAAAAGAAACTTTTTTTTTATTTTAAAACTTTAAATAGAAAAAGGTTAAAACTTTAAATAGGAAATATAAATTTGAAATGTTTTTTTTAATATAAAAATTAGCATTGTTGAAAATATATCTATATCACAAAGTTTTGAATATGTATATATCACAAGGTTTTGAAAATATATAGGAATGTTTTAAAAATATAAAAATTCGATTTTTATATATTGAACTTTGATATAAAAATTCGATTTTTATATATTGAACTTTGAAATAAAAATTCGATTTTTATATATTGAACTTTGAAATAAAAATATGATTTTTATATATTGAACTTTGAAATAAAATATGATTTTTATATATTGAACTTCGAAATAAAAATATGATTTTTATATATTGAACTGCGGAATAAAAATTCGATTTTTATATATTGAATAGCGTAGTGAAAATTCGATTTTTACATATGTAGTGGCTACGGGCAACGAAGATGACGAAGATGCGATAGCAATGAAGATTTCTATCAATGAAGTGCCGTGGAGCTAGGATAGCTATATGTGAGAACTTCTCACCTTTCAATTTCTTTTTCTAGTTATATATTTATATATACTAGGATGCAGACGGTGCTTAGTAGCACCCGACACCCGTCATCCACAGACCATGGATGGCTTGTTTGTTAAATTGTTTGGTTGTGTAGTTGGTTAGTTTAATTGGTTTGGATTGAATTGTTTGGTGAAATTGAATGGATTTGATTGATGTGTGAATGGCGTGGGCCTTCACCAGACCGGGGATAAGGCTAGGCCTCGTCCCGTTTCTAGTATCGTGCCGTTATGCCGCCGAAATTTTCTAAAATAAGTTAGAAAAATAAAAATATCATTTTATTGAATAAATGAATTGAATAGAAATTCATAGGTTGAAATAAAATGTTTTATCGTTAAAAATATAATTTTTAACGTGAAGTGAATAAAATAAAATATTCATTTACAAACCAGACGGTTTGTTTATGTACACCTATTTGAATGACATTGATTGGGACGATAAATTTTACACATCGCCCAACAGCACAAATAAAATATGTGTTTGATTGTTTGAAACCCCACACGGGTGTTGGGATGAAATTTGAAGTTCACTCATCCTGATTGATTAAATATGTCGATCGATTGATTGACAGGCTGTTATAAGCGTTGAATATCTATATTTGATGCTTTTACAGTGTAGTGCACTTTGGTTGATGGTTGATTATTTTCAATGCTATTATATACATGTGTTGTATGAAAATCCATATAATTAACTTTATATGGTAATTGATTGGGCCTCATTCCAATCGTGAAAATAAAGAATATTTTGATAATAAGAAATATTTGAAATAGAATATTTGAAAATAGAAATTTATGAAGCCGTGTATGGACGCCATTTTGACGTGAACGATATTTATATCGATTTGAAAACGATTTCGAAATGAATTGAATTGAAAACGATTTCGAAATGAATTGAATTGAAAACGATTTCGAAATAAATTGAATTGAAAACGATTTCGAAATGAATTGAATTGAAAACGATTTCGAAATGAATTGAATTGAATATGAATTCAAATTGAATTGAAATTTGAATTGAATAGAAATGAATATTCAAAACGAATTTATAAAGAAGAATTCAATTGTGATTTGAATTGAAAAGGAAGTTGAAAATGTTTTTGAAACGAATTCAAAACTATTTATATAATTCGTTTTAAATAGAAATCGACGAAGTATATATTGTATATATTATATATATAATATAATGGCCTGAATAGAACGCGCCGCGCCGCGGCAGTTCGTGAATTTCGACCATTTGTTTCAAACGGGCATTACGGGAGATCCGACCGTCGGATTCTCCTAAAACCGGAACCGTTGGGTTCGTATCGAAAAGAGCTTTCTAACGAATATTAGAAATTAGAAATCTAACAGTTGGATTTGGAGATACGTCCAAATCAAATTCGAAAAAGGTCGCTGTAAGTGCAGTTCGATGGCCGTTGATGGAAATCGACTGTACGGGCCTTGATAAAATTATTAAAAATAGTAATAATTTGTGTAAAATCATAAGAAATTATTTGAGAACAATTGGGATGAAAAACTCCATATTTGAAAAGATAAAAATAGATTTTTATCGAAATGAACTAGTTTTGAACTAGAAATATAATTCTATTTATTTTTAAATAAATAAATTGAATTTGAAGAAGGGTTTTAAAAATAACCAAAATTTCCAATGATTGCATTGGAGTGGATTTGAATCGAAATTGTCTTCGAAATATTTCGATGTTGGAATTCGTGATTATACAGATGTTGTTATGGAAATTTGAAAGATATATATATATATATATCGTTATTTCCAATACGACATTTGTTAGTCGTAGAATTCGATATTGAATATAAGCCGATATATTTTCTATTCAGAGCCTTGTATTGAATATCGAATGTGATTTGGGTTCGTCGTGAGTGGTGTCTTCACTAACACAGTTCTTGAACCCAGTTGAGAAAAGGTTAAATCTTTTTATTTAGATTTAATGAAGTGTACCAATTAAATAATATTTAATTGGAATTGAATTGATATTGATTTTTGGGTTTATCGTGAACAGTGTTTTAAATAACACTCGTTCTTTAACCCGATAATTAATGAAGGTGATTTTGGGTTTATTGTGAACTGTATTTTTAAACGACACGGATTCTTTAACCCAGTCACAGATTAAAACTAAGTGGAGTTTTAATGAATCTTTAATTAGATTGAAATAATCGAAATGGAGTATCACCAGTTTTACTCCAGGCGATAGTTAAATCTTTAATTAGATTTGAACGTGAAATGGTAATTGAATTTACCGATAACACTGTGGTGTTAGATATGAAGTATTACCAGTTTTACTTCATGGGATAAATAGGTTAGGATTGGGAAATTAAAACAAATGATTACTTCGGTAAGTTTCGTTAATCCCGGCTAGTTGAATCGAAATTCAAAAGTAGATTAAAGAATAAATTCAAGAATTTATCTTTGATAAAATTAATGGGAACCTTTCCCTATGAATGTGAAATTTAGAAACTAACTGTCGGTTAGCTAAGCAGAATGGTTTTCTGGATATTGATCTGATGTTGGTTTCGGCCTTCGGGGTTAATATTTGGGGAATTATTCTCTTGATTAATTTACGGTTAGTGACTGATGAATTGGAATGAGGCGTATGTTGTGTTTGTGTGACACTTATTTAAAATATACGCGAGTTATTCGGAAAGTCCGGGTTTATCCCATTCTGAATAACTGATACGACGATAAGTCGAAGATGAAGACGATGGTCGAAGACCGGAGGTCTTCACGTCGTTTGGGTAATTACTGATGATCTTGATTGGGCTGTACACCCAAGAAGATGGAAACAGTTAGTGATCGTCCAGACGTACTTGGAGATCGATGGATATGCGGGGTACTAGGTGCCTCCGGTTTCGTTCAGACCCAGAACGGACTTGTAAATGGACTGTGTGTCTGACATTGGATTTTAGTCCGTGTGATTGATCTCTATTAAATATATATCTGTTTGGCGGCGGAGAATTTATTCTCTTGCTTAACGCCCTTCTCTGAGACGTACGAGCTCAGGGGTTATATATTGATGGATATCAATCGCATGGAGTGAATTGCCTGTGTGGCATGCCTAAGTGGCAAATGATCAAGGCTTCTGTTGAAAAGCAAAGTCTTGTGGTTGATGATCGAAGCACGGCCTTTGTGGCGTAGCTTTGTGTAACGTTGATTCGCGAGTATCACACCCGGTATGAATCAAAAATGGGAGACGGACCTCAGGGAGGGCATGCGTTTCTTTCTAGTTATGAGTGGCGTCAGTGCTTGAACTGGCTGACGAGTTTGACTCATGTGGATGTTACTTATTATTACTTGCTGAAAAGCGAGGCGCCTCGTGATATCGGTTTCGGCCGATGCTTCTGGTCGGCTGACGGGCCAGATTTACACCCCAAAGGGCGGAGAAACGTAGTGTTCAGGCATAATAATCCACATCGGTGGACCGGCCCTGACGATCCAAGGGGCAGTTGCGGCTGTTCCGGAGACATGGGCTAGATTGTCTCGAATCGGTTGAGGATCTTGCCCCTAGCCTCGGTTCATACCATAAATGATAACCCAATTTCCAATACGTGTATTGCGGTTTTAATTGTAGAACTAGTATGGCGACATGATATATGGTACCCATGCCGTCTATGATTAATACTTATGATTTGAAGTTGTTTTATACACTATGCACTTATAATAGTATCAAACGATTTGTTTTAAACGTATCAAGCATTCTTTGGCTGTTATAAAGGAAAACCCTATCCTCGGCTGCGTTGCATTGTGTGATGGGACCTGGGTCTTATAACAACTTCATTTTTCTTTATTTAGCATTGCGCTGTTTGTTTTATGCACTGGTATTCTTGGGAGGAAACCCGTTCCGTGTTATACGGCGTGGTCCCTTGATTTACCTAACTTTAAAATAAAGATTTATAACTGTTTTAGTTCTCACACCAGTCCCATGACTGACCTGGAGTTTATTGTTTTAACCTAAACTCTGGGTGCCCTTATTTTGACACGGGCAGCTAGTAGTTTTGGTTTTGCAGATTTATATTCACAGGATCCTGGTTTACAGCTGGAATGATATCCGGAAAGCTTTGTATCCGTATATCTCTTCTGGTTGTGTATTGTATTATTTTCCGCTGCTATGTATTTAAATGTAATTTAAATCTCTGATATTTCTGTGTAATATTCATTGTTACTCTGTATATTCTTGTAATCTGATGCATTGTTGTAATATACAGTGAAATGTTCTTTTATATGCGTTTTGTTGTGGTTTGTTCTCGAACTATCCGACACTTCCCTTTACGGGGAAGTTGAGGGTCGTTACACGTGGTATCAGAGCTTTGGTTTACAAAGCTAGAGAACAAGACACATTAGAACCGTACGAAAGAATTCATCAGATATTGGATTAGCTATATCCAATGAGAATGACTCGTTAGAGATGGGATCAGTAGTATCCTAGAACGAGTGTGAAGAGTAGTGTTTTTGATAAATAAAAGTGAAAACAAATTTTGTTTTGAAAATTTAAATCAATTATTCGTATTTGATTATTTATTTATATAGAAATGGACAATCCAGTATATATAGATTTTGCGTATACGTCTGATCCGCGTGTATTCGAAATTTTAATATACTGGATAGATATAGAATCACACTCTAGTCGCCCGGGGATGATGCTGATAATTGTGATAACATTATCAGTATTTATATTCGAATGACGAAAGTGATATTTCTATATATTTCCTATTGACTGGTGTGAGAACCAAAATTAGATAGGGCCTATTGTTGTGATTTGGCATCAAAAATCTGATTTTAGTATATGTATCAAAAGTATGAATTTGAAACTCTAATTCACTAATTGATTGATGTTTGTGTTGTTTGTTTAGTTGTTTGATAATTTTGAACCATTATGCCTAATTTGATTGAATATTGAATTGTATTGAGAATTGGTCGCATTGGCTTGCATATACATATACTTACATTGAACAGGTCATAGCAAGGAGGCTAGAGCAGAGAATAAAATTTGTTTGCTCGACAAATAGGTACATGTTTACTACATAATTTACTGTTTTGTTTGGGTGATGATGATTTTATGAGCCTATTGGCTAGCCGCTTGGCTTTTTCTTTTTCTTTTTGAGATCTGAAGGACCGGGGAAGCTATTTGAAATTCTCCGATGCTCCCATTGCAGGGGAGGTTATGGCGAAATTTTTCAAAAATTTAGGGTGTTAGCCAAATTTTTGAGATTTTAGAAAATTCTCAGAAACTGAAAAGTTGGAGAATGGAAGCCAAATTGAACGTAGAGTTGAATAATCAAACCACTTTCGACTTTGTTCCTTTTCGTGGACGAAAAGTTTTAAGTAGGGGAGATTGTAACAACCCGGAAAATCTGGGCCAGTTTAAAATTTTTGTTTTGGCAATTTTAGCGAATTTTGATTATTTAAAATGAATTATTTTAAATAATAACGACGAGAAATTTATTTTGAATATAATTCGAATGTATATATTATACGCGTCGTCGTTAGAATATAATATTTATATATAATTATAAATAGAATTTAAAATGGCGCGGTAGTTCGATAATTCGATTTCAAACTTCAATTGAATGTACCGGGTGCAAAACAATCCGGATTTTAGTGAAACCAAAAACATTGGGATCTAATTGTGAATATCTTTCCAACGAATCCGAAAAATCAAGATTTCATATCGGGAATCAAAAGATATGTCCAGTTGAAAATTCTGAATAGTCGCTATGGAATTCAGGCCCTTAAAAATGGACATTTTGCAAATGACCTCGGATTTCGACGAAACCAGTTTTGTTGGGTCCGTGATGTCAAATTATTGCTAGGTTTCAAATTTCATAATTTTTCGAATCAATATGTGAGCGTGGCATAGGAAAACGCGTTTGGCCAGTTTCAGTTAGTTTTAATCGACTGGAAATTGGCCATTTTTCAAACGGTCTCAGAATTCGACGAAACTAGTTTTGTTAGGACCGTATCATCAATACGAAGCTAGAAAATATTTTTCTGGAATTTTTCTAGTTAGTATGTGACCCCGGTAATTTGAAATGTACGTTTAAAATTCAATATAATGATTTAAATATAAATTAAACGGAAACTGATTCAAACGGTCAAATCAGCTTGCGATAAATATCCCATTGTGTTCGGAATGGGGGTAATTAGCTAGGGGCGACAGTCGGTGGGTCTCGTTTGGAGTTTAAAATTAAAATTCAACCTAGATAGAAATTAAATTAATAAATTAAATATAAAATTATCCCCTCTCCCTTTTACCCCTTATCCCCAGTCAAACACCCCCTCCCTTTTCACGTTCAATTCAATCAGAGAAAAAAAAACGCTCGATAAACCTCGCCGCCCCTACCCGTCCACCGCGCCGCCACGAGGGGAACCGCGGCCAACGCCAGCAGCTAGCCCCGAGCCCTTCCCCCTTCCGATTCGAGTTCCCCCAAAGCACCCCTCGAAGAACCCTAGCCCTTTGCTCGATACAGTCGTCGCCTCCCTGAACGGACCCCACCCACCTCGCGCGCCAGTCCTCCAACCCCGCCAGCGAGCAGCTTCACTCCAACCTCAGGCGACAGTGAACCCCCCCCTTCTTCGCAGAGCTGTAAGTGATTTTATTTTATTTTTCTTTTATTTTTATTTTTAAATTCAGTAAATACTGATTTTAAAAGGGAAAAAGAAACTGATTTTAAAAGGAAAAAAGAAACTGTTTTTTTTTATTTTAAAACTTTAAATAGAAAAAGGTTAAAACTTTAAATAGGAAATATAAATTTGAAATGTTTTTTTTTAATATAAAAATTAGCATTGTTGAAAATATATCTATATCACAAAGTTTTGAATATGTATATATCACAAGGTTTTGAAAATATATAGGAATGTTTTAAAAATATAAAAATTCGATTTTTATATATTGAACTTTGAAATAAAAATTCGATTTTTATATATTGAACTTTGAAATAAAAATTCGATTTTTATATATTGAACTTTGAAATAAAAATATGATTTTTATATATTGAACTTTGAAATAAAAATATGATTTTTATATATTGAACTTCGAAATAAAAATATGATTTTTATATATTGAACTGCGGAATAAAAATTCGATTTTTATATATTGAATAGCGTAGTGAAAATTCGATTTTTACATATGTAGTGGCTACGGGCAACGAAGATGACGAAGATGCGATAGCAATGAAGATTTCTATCAATGAAGTGCCGTGGAGCTAGGATAGCTATATGTGAGAACTTCTCACCTTTCAATTTCTTTTTCTAGTTATATATTTATATATACTAGGATGCAGACGGTGCTTAGTAGCACCCGACACCCGTCATCCACAGACCATGGATGGCTTGTTTGTTAAATTGTTTGGTTGTGTAGTTGGTTAGTTTAATTGGTTTGGATTGAATTGTTTGGTGAAATTAAATGGATTTGATTGATGTGTGAATGGTGTGGGCCTTCACCAGACCGGAGATAAGGCTAGGCCTCGTCCCGTTTCTAGTATCGTGTCGTTATGCCGCCGAAATTTTCTAAAATAAGTTAGAAAAATAAAAATATCATTTTATTGAATAAATGAATTTAATAGAAATTCATAGGTTGAAATAAAATGTTTTATCGTTAAAAATATAATTTTTAACGTGAAGTGAATAAAATAAAATATTCATTTACAAACCAGACGGTTTGTTTATGTACACCTATTTGAATGACATTGATTGGGACGATAAATTTTACACATCGCCCAACAGCACAAATAAAATATATGTTTGATTGTTTGAAACCCCACACGGGTGTTGGGATGAAATTTGAAGTTCACTCATCCTGATTGATTAAATATGTCGATCGATTGATTGACAGGCTGTTATAAGCGTTGAATATCTATATTTGATGCTTTTACAGTGTAGTGCACTTTGGTTGATGGTTGATTATTTTCAATGCTATTATATACATGTGTTGTATGAAAATCCATATAATTAACTTTATATGGTAATTGATTGGGCCTCATTCCAATAGTGAAAATAAAGAATATTTTGATAATAAGAAATATTTGAAATAGAATATTTGAAAATAGAAATTTATGAAGCCGTGTATGGACGCCATTTTGACGTGAACGATATTTATATCGATTTGAAAACGATTTCGAAATGAATTGAATTGAAAACGATTTCGAAATGAATTGAATTGAAAACGATTTCGAAATGAATTGAATTGAAAACGATTTCGAAATGAATTGAATTGAAAACGATTTCGAAATGAATTGAATTGAATATGAATTCAAATTGAATTGAAATTTGAATTGAATAGAAATGAATATTCAAAACGAATTTATAAAGAAGAATTCAATTGTGATTTGAATTGAAAAGGAAGTTGAAAATGTTTTTGAAACGAATTCAAAACTATTTATATAATTCGTTTTAAATAGAAATCGACGAAGTATATATTATATATATTATATATATAATATAATGGCCTGAATAGAATGCGCCGCGCCGCGGCAGTTCGTGAATTTCGACCATTTGTTTCAAACGGGCATTACGGGAGATCCGACCGTCGGATTCTCCTAAAACCGGAACCGTTGGGTTCGTATCGAAAAGAGCTTTCTAACGAATATTAGAAATTAGAAATCTAACGGTTGGATTTGGAGATACGTCCAAATCAAATTCGAAAAAGGTCGCTGTAAGTGCAGTTCGATGGCCGTTGATGGAAATCGACTGTACGGGCCTCGATAAAATTATTAAAAATAGTAATAATTTGTGTAAAATCATAAGAAATGATTTGAGAACAATTGGGATGAAAAACTCCATATTTGAAAAGATAAAAATAGATTTTTATCGAAATGAACTAGTTTTGAACTAGAAATATAATTCTATTTATTTTTAAATAAATAAATTGAATTTGAAGAAAGGTTTTAAAAATAACCTAAATTTCCAATGATTGCATTGGAGTGGATTTGAATCGAAATTGTCTTCGGAATATTTCGATGTTGGAATTCGTGATTATACAGATGTTGTTATGGAAATTTGAAAGATATATATATATATATATATATATATATATATATCGTTATTTCCAATACGACATTTGTTAGTCGTAGAATTCGATATTGAATATAAGCCGATATATTTTCTATTCAGAGCCTTGTATTGAATATCGAATGTGATTTGGGTTCGTCGTGAGTGGTGTCTTCACTAACACTGTTCTTGAACCCAGTTGAGAAAAGGTTAAATCTTTTTATTTAGATTTAATGAAGAGTACCAATTAAATAATATTTAATTGGAATTGAATTGATATTGATTTTTGGGTTTATCGTGAACAGTGTTTTAAATAACACTCGTTCTTTAACCCGATAATTAATGAAGGTGATTTTGGGTTTATTGTGAACTGTATTTTTAAACGACACGGATTCTTTAACCCAGTCACAGATTAAAACTAAGTGGAGTTTTAATGAATCTTTAATTAGATTGAAATAATCGAAATGGAGTATCACCAGTTTTACTCCAGGCGATAGTTAAATCTTTAATTAGATTTGAACGTGAAATGGTAATTGAATTTACCGATAACACTGTGGTGTTAGATATGAAGTATTACCAGTTTTACTTCATGGGATAAATAGGTTGGGATTGGGAAATTAAAACAAATGATTACTTCGGTAAGTTTCGTTAATCCCGGCTAGTTGAATCGAAATTCAAAAGTAGATTAAAGAATAAATTCAAGAATTTATCTTTGATAAAATTAATGGGAACCTTTCCCTATGAATGTGAAATTTAGAAACTAACTGTCGGTTAGCTAAGCAGAATGGTTTTCTGGATATTGATCTGATGTTGGTTTCGGCCTTCGGGGTTAATATTTGGGGAATTATTCTCTTGATTAATTTACGGTTAGTGACTGATGAATTGGAATGAAGCGTATGTTGTGTTTGTGTAACACTTATTTAAAATATACACGAGTTATTCGGAAAGTCCGGGTTTATCCCATTCTGAATAACTGATACGACGATAAGTCGAATATGAAGACGATGGTCGAAGACCGGAGGTCTTCACGTCGTTTTGGTAATTACTGATGATCTTGATTGGGCTGTACACCCAAGAAGATGGAAACAGTTAGTGATCGTCCAGACGTACTTGGAGATCGATGGATATGCGGGGTACTAGGTGCCTCCGGTTTCGTTCAGACCCAGAACGGACTTGTAAATGGACTGTGTGTCTGACATTGGATTTTAGTCCGTGTGATTGATCTCTATTAAATATATATCTGTTTGGCGGCGGAGAATTTATTCTCTTGCTTAACGCCCTTCTCTGAGACGTACGAGCTCAGGGGTTATATATTGATGGATATCAATCGCATGGAGTGAATTGCCTGTGTGGCATGCCTAAGTGGCAAATGATCAAGGCTTCTGTTGAAAAGCAAAGTCTTGTGGTTGATGATCGAAGCACGGCCTTTGTGGCGTAGCTTTGTGTAACGTTGATTCGCGAGTATCACACCCGGTATGAATCAAAAACGGGAGACGGACCTCAGGGAGGGCATGCGTTTCTTTCTAGTTATGAGTGGCGTCAGTGCTTGAACTGGCTGACGAGTTTGACTCATGTGGATGTTACTTATTATTACTTGCTGAAAAGCGAGGTGCCTCGTGATATCGGTTTCGGCCGATGCTTCTGGTCGGCTGACGGGCCAGATTTACGCCCCAAAGGGTGGAGAAACGTAGTGTTCAGGCATAATAATCCACATCGGTGGACCGGCCCTGACGATCCAAGGGGCAGTTGCGGCTGTTCCGGAGACATGGGCTAGATTGTCTCGAATCGGTTGAGGATCTTGCCCCTAGCCTCGGTTCATACCATAAATGATAACCCAATTTCCAATACGTGTATTGCGGTTTTAATTGTAGAACTAGTATGGCGACATGATATATGGTACCCATGCCGTCTATGATTAATACTTATGATTTGAAGTTGTTTTATACACTATGCACTTATAATAGTATCAAACGATTTGTTTTAAACGTATCAAGCATTCTTTGGCTGTTATAAGGGAAAACCCTATCCTCGGCTGCGTTGCATTGTGTGATGGGACCTGGGTCTTATAACAACTTCATTTTTCTTTATTTAGCATTGCGCTGTTTGTTTTATGCACTGGTATTCTTGGGAGGAAACCCGTTCCGTGTTATACGGCGTGGTCCCTTGATTTACCTAACTTTAAAATAAAGATTTATAACTGTTTTAGTTCTCACACCAGTCCCATGACTGACCTGGAGTTTATTGTTTTAACCTAAACTCTGGGTGCCCTTATTTTGACACGGGCAGCTAGTAGTTTTGGTTTTGCAGATTTATATTCACAGGATCCTGGTTTACAGCTGGAATGATATCCGGAAAGCTTTGTATCCGTATATCTCTTCTGGTTGTGTATTGTATTATTTTCCGCTGCTATGTATTTAAATGTAATTTAAATCTCTGATATTTCTGTGTAATATTCATTGTTACTCTGTATATTCTTGTAATCTGATGCATTGTTGTAATATACAGTGAAATGTTCTTTTATATGCGTTTTGTTGTGGTTTGTTCTCGAACTATCCGACACTTCCCTTTACGGGGAAGTTGAGGGTCGTTACATTATTCGAGGATTATTTGTAACGACCCGTAAAATCTGAACCAATTTAAAAATTTTAAATTGGCTATTTTAGTGGATTTTAAATATTTAAAATAAATATTTTAAATAATATCAATGAAAAGTAAGTATGAATCAAAGTTGAAAATAAATATAATTACTTTGAATCATAAACAAGGCCTGAAATGGCGCGACAGTTTCAAATTTTCATTTCAAACTTTGACTGACTGTACCGGGTGCAAAACAAAACGGATTTGAGTGAAACCAAAAATATTTAAATCTGTTAGTGAATATCTTTCTAACGAAGATGAAAAATTGAAGTTTCATAGCGGGAAGCAAAAGTTATGGCCAAATGAATTTTCAGAAAGGTTGCTATAGAATTTAGATAGCCCGTGAATATGGCCATTTTGCAAACGACCTCAGAATTCGACGAAACCAATTTTGTTGGATCCGGGATGTCAAATTATTGCTAGGTTTCAAATTTCATAATTTTTAAAGCTAGTATGTGAGCGTGGCAAAGGAAAATGTGTTTGGTCAATTTCTGTTAAAATGGATCGACCAGAATATGGCCATTTTTCAAACAGTCTCAGAATTTGACGAAACTAGTTTTGTTGGGACCGTATCGTCAAAATATAGCTAGAATTATTTTTTTCGGAATTTTTAGAATCAGTATGTAGCCCCGGCAAATTAAAATGTATATTCAAATCAAATATTGAATGTTTTATATTTTAATTTGAATGAAAACTGACTTAAACATTCAATGGGCCTACGAAACATATCCCATTGTGTTCGGCATAGGGGTAATTAGCTAGGGGCGACAGTCGCTGGGTTTGATTTGGGGTTCAAACAAAGTTGAATTAATTAGAGAATAAAATTGAATAAAATATTAAAATATATTTATATATAAATACACCCCTACTTAAACCCTAACCCTAAATTATCGAGCCGCCACACTTTTATTTTAAACGATGGAAATTGCCCCAACTTCCTCCTCCCCGATCTCCCTCCCCACTCAGCAAAAATCGAAACCCCCTGAAGCAAATGGAAGCAATTCTCACGAGCTCCACATTGAAACCACTTTGACCAATTTTCGTCTGCTGGGTCTCTTGAATTAGCTCCTCAAAGTCGATGGCTTTGAAGTCGATTTCAGGCCGCTGGGCCCCTCCGAGTGAGCCGCCTTCGCTGGCCGTGGAAGGTGGCACCACGCCGCCTCACGTGGCCTCCCCTGATCGGGGTCCGCCGGCTCCAAGTGTACGCAAAAGCGGGATGAAGGTTTGAAGGGGGGTGGAGTCACGGGTGATTGCTGAACGAGGAAGAAGATGATGATATTAAAATAATTAACTATTCATTAATTGCTTTATAATGACATTAACCTTTGAACGCTTATATCTTTCACATATGAATGCGGAATGGAACGAAACGGGATGCGTTGGACTTGCCTTGAAGAGAGCTTCACAACAAGACCAACCGGGTCCAATTTAGAGCATGTTAAATTTCCAAACAACTTCGAATCCGAATAGAAATTCAGAAATTCAGAAATAAAACCGCTCAAAGTGAGAATTCTCTCACTTTAAATTTTCTGTACAGTTATTTATTTCATAACTGCATATATGAACAGTTCCCCGTCGTCCACAGACCATAGATGACTTGTTTGATTGTATTGTATGTGAAAATTGATCGTGATGTGAAATGAATTATATATATTGAAAGTGAGATTTCTAAATTATAAACAACATGGAAGACGACGATGTATAAATTATATAGTCGATGTATCGGTTATATAAGCATTGTATACCTCATGTATAAGCGTTGTATAAGTTGTACGTTCGATGTATAAGTTATATATGCATTGTAAAAATTATATATGTGTTGAAATAGAAGTGAAATGCTATATATATATATATATATATATATATATATATATATATATATATATATATATATACACGCCCCTCGTCCACAAACCATGGACGATATTTATTGGTTGTGATTGGTGTGAAAATTGGTTGATTACGAATGGTTGATTAGAATTGTTTGTGGTTGAAATTGATTGATTGTGTTTGAAAAATACCCGTTTGTGGTTGAGAAATATTTGTTTGAAACCACATAGGATTAGTTTGTGGAAATGAAAAAAATATACCTGCCGCCTGCATGCGAACTAGATGCATGATTCCCCATTGTCAAAAGCTGCGAGGCTTTAAGGTAGAGCGAGGAGCAGTACTAAGGACGGTCCCGGTTTAAACTACCCTGCCGTTATGCTGCCGAAATTTTGGATAATATTCATGTGTTAGAATTATTTTCCTGTGTTGAAACTATATTCATCTGTCGAATATAAAACCTTCATGTGTTGAATCGATATTCATTTGTTGAATTGAAAATTCATGTGTTGAATGGTATTCGTGTTTTAAATATAAAAATCACCTTTTTATCTATATATATAAAATATAGAAAACCTTCATGTGTTGAATCGATATTCATTCGTTGAATTGAAATTCATGTGTTGAATGGTATTCGTGTTTTAAATAAATTGTTTTAACAATAAAAATCACATTTTTACTCTATATATACAAACAATAGAAAACCTTCATGTGTTGAATCGAAATTCATTCGTTGAATTGAAATTCATGTGTTGAATGGTATTCATATTTTGAAAGAAATTGTTTTATAATAAAAATCCTATTTTTATCATCAATATGAACTATATAAAATAATCTTGTTTTGAAATAAATTGTTTTATAATAAAAATCCTATTTTTATCACCTATATTAACTATATAAAATAGTCGTGTTTTGAAATAAATCGTTTTACAATAAAAATCACATTTTTACTATATACATGAATTGTTAAAAATAGTGGAGTGTCGAATTGAATGTATGTTGGATAAAAACATCATTTTTATCAAATGTATGAAAAGAATATAGTTTTGAAATCGAAGAATCGATATATATATATATATATTAATTGAATTGAAATATATCGAATAACGAAGTTGCAGTTCGTATTTTGAAACCGTGATTTCAAACGATTAGTGCGGGAGATCCGACCATCGGATTTTCCCGAAATCGCAACCGTTGGGTTCGCTTTGGAAATATCTTTCCAAAGGCACCAACTTAGTAAAAATCCAATGGTTGGATTGTCTAGAATATTTAATTCAAATATGAAGAAAAACAGCGCCAGAATCGATTATATTTATATATATATATATATATATAAATATAATTATATTAAATCGAATAACGACGCTGCAGTTCGTATTTTGAAATCGAAACTTCAAACGATTATACCGGGAGATCCGACCGTCAGATTTTCCCGAAACTGGAACCGTTGGATTCGTTTTGAAAAGATCTTTCTAAAGATGTAAATTTTGTGAAGATCCAACGGTTAGATTTTCAGATGTGTGTAAATCAAATCTGAAGAAAAACAGTGCCACGACCGCGTTATGGCCCGAAGTGTCATTTGAATAAATTGGCTATTTTAAAATAAATAAAAATGGCGATAAATCGTTATAAAATATTATAAACGATATGGATGTGAAATTTAGAAACTAACTGAAGGTTGGCTAAGTCGAATGGTTTCCTGGGTGTTGATCTGATGTTGGTTTCGGCCTTCGGGATTAATATTTGGGAAATCGTTCTCTTACTGATTTACGATTAGTGACTAATGAATTGAAATGATGGGTAGTTGTGTTTGTGTAGCACTTTTTTATTATATACGCGAGTTGCTCAGAAAGACCAGGTTTATCCCATTCTGAATAACTGAATCGACGATAAGAAATCGAAGATGAAGACGGTGGTCGATGACCGGAGATCTTTACCTCGTTTGGTTGGTAACCGATGTCCTGATTGGGAGGCATCCCGAAATATTGATAATGAGTGGTGATCGCCCAGTCATACGTGGAGGTCGATGGGTTTGCGAGGTATATAGTGCCTCCGGTTTCATTCAGACCCAGAACGGACTTGCAAATGGACCGTGTGTCTGACATTGGAATTTATTCTGTGTGATTGATAGCCATCAGTTGCATGGTGTGAATTGCCTGTGTGGCATGCTAAGACGCAGTGATCAAGGCTTCTGTTGAAAAGCAAAATCTTGTGGTGATGATCAAAGCACCGCTTGTGTGGCGTAGCTTTGTGTATAACGTGAATTCGCGAGCCTCACACCCCGATATGAACCAGAAACGGGAGCAGGACCTCAGGGAGGGCATGCGTTTCTTTCAAGTTAGAAGTGGCGTCAGTGGTTTTACACGCCCTGATGAGTTTGACTTATGTGGTTGTTACTGTTGCGAGGCACCTCGGTTAGATCGGACGATCCGGGTCCGATGGAGTCATTCGTTGGCTCATTTACACCCCAAAGGGCGGGGAAACGCAGTGTTCGGGAATTTTAATCCACATCGATGGACCGGCCCTGTCGCTCCAAGGGCCCACCTGAGTCTGGGTCCTGAGGCTCGGGCTAGAGAGTCTCGAATTCGATAAGGACTATCTTTTGCCTAGGTTCATGACAGAAATCCAATTTCCAAATACGTGACTGTGTGGTTTTGATTGTATACCTATATATGGCGACATGGTGGTATGGGACATTAATGCCGTCTATGATTGATAGTTATGATTCGAAATTGTTTTCAAAACTTATAAACACTAGCAATAATACCAAATACTTTTGTTTTATTCTTATCAAGCATATTTTGGCCATTATAAGGTAAAAACTCTATCCTCCGGTTTGCGTTGCATTGTGTGATGGGAACTGAGTCTTATAATGGCTTCATTTTTATAAAAAGCATTGCGATGTTTAAAAGAATGATTTGTTTTAAAGCACTGGTAGTCCAATGGAGTAAACCCGTTCTGTGAAAGTGGCGTGGTCCTGTGATTGGCCATATTTAAAATGTGTTGAGTAGATTTCTCATACCAGTCCCATGACTGACTCGTAGTTTGTTTCACTTTCAAACTCTGGTGCCCTTTTTCTACACAGGAAGCCTTGTGTTTAGGTTTAACAGGCTTTTCTGGATAGCTGGAGCTGAAGATGGATTCTATCATTTATCTTTTTTTATACTTTTCAGCTCCTGATGTACATATTATGTTTGTTTCCGCTGTAGACATTTATGTATAGCTGAACTGTATTTGTACTAAGTATGATCCTGTATACTGTGTAACTCTGATGATTATGTTTATCCAGTGTATTATTTGTTCATTATCTGGTATATTTATTTAATTATGTTCTGATGTTATCTGTTTATGTGTTATATTCCAAAGATTACCCTTGTCGCCGTCAGTACGGGGTTTGGGGTCATCACATAATTTGAAAAGACTGAATTTAACTCATTTCAAATAATTACTACGACGATTTAAGTCGAAGATTTGAAGACGGTGATTGAAGACCGACGATCTTCACATCGAATGGATGAGGACTAATGATGCTCGTGATTGGAATAGCTACCTTGAAGGGGCTGCAGTGGTAGTTGTCCGGAAGTATTTGTTGATTGTTCAGATATGCGAGGAATAAGGTTCCTCCGGTTTCGATCAAACCCAGAGTGGACTTGTAAATTGATGGTATGTCTGACGTTGTATTCCTTTATATTGTATTCGTTGATCTCTGCTAAATATATATCTGTTTGGTGTTTAACACCCTTCTATAAGACGTACAAGCTTAAAGGTTATATATTGGTAGGAATCAATGGTATGATATGGATTGACAATGTGGCATGCTAAGATGCGAACGATCAAGGATTTTGTTGAAAAGTAGGCCTTGTGGTTGATGATCAAAGCATAACCTGTTCAGGCGTAGCTTTGTGTATAACATGACTACACGAGCCTCACACCCCAGTAGAGTCTAAAACGGGACAAGGGAACGCAGGGAGTGCACACGTTTCTTTCTAGCTAGAGTGATGTCAGCGACCTACCAGCCCTGACATTTTACTTATGTTGATAATGGAATATGACGTACCTTGGTTTTATAGGTTGATAGTGGCCATATTAGAGGTCCAAAGGGACCAGGAAACGTGTGTTCAGGCATAACCAATTCACTAACGTAGGTGTGGACCGGACCTATAGGATCCAAGGGCTGCCCATAGGTGTGATCCTGAGGCATTTGCTAGAGTATATCGAATCGGTAAGGAGACCGCCCCTAGTCTTGACTCTTAATGGAAACCCAATTTCCAATACGACACCATCGGCTTTGATTGTAGAACTAGTATAGCGACATAGTAGGATGGGGTACTATGCCGTCTATGATTCATACAATATGATTGAAATAGTTTTTGAAACATATATACACTAGTAATAATATCAAATCCGTTTTATCGTATCAAGCATCTTTTGACCATTATAAGGTAAAACTCTATCCTCCGGTTTGCGTTGCATTGTGTGATGGGACTTGAGTCTTATAATGGTTTCATTTTTCTAAAAAGCATTGCGTTTTTTAACGATTTACCCTATGTTATGCACTGGCAATCCAATGGAGTAAACCTGTTCCGCGTTAGCGGCGTGGTCTTATGATTAGCCTTATCATTAGATAAGTTTAAGTTAAGATTTCTCATACCAGTCCCATGACTAACCTGTAGTTTGTTTCACTGGAAAACTCGGGTGCCCATATTTTCCACATGGGCAGTCGAGTAGCTTTTTGCAGATATTTATCTCTTGAGCAGGATTCTGGATTGAAGCTTAAAGCTGTGTCCAAAGCATTTATAGTCTTCCACTGCAATGTATTAAATTCATTGTAATTTATCTTCCTGTATTATTTCTTCCTGTATTATTTCTTTATTCGATGTACTCTGATATTCTGTACTCTGATGTAACATTATTATGATGTTTATAAAAGTCTTTTGTTTTTGTTCTGATGTGTTATATGCCCAAAGTTAACGTATGCGGGAATTGAACGGTCCTGGTCGATTTTGCGATCGATTAAGTCCAAGCAAAATCCGCTCTCAAAGGGAATGCATTAACTTTCATGGAGCATTATTAGTGTATAGAACAGAATATAACAAGACAGATACATGTACTAGTACTTGAAAAATTTAAAATAACTGTTATTGCAGCGGAGAAATAGTTTGATTACGACAACTTCACAAACCAATAGTAAAACCAAGTACACTTAATATCCATCTTGACAAATTGTTTCTGAGTACATAAACTAAAAAAGCATAACCCCAACACAAGTAGCCACAAAAGAGATGAGCTGAACTTTACTTTCAGCACTTCCAAAAGAAAGAGAAAGAGATCCAAGATCAAGCTCCATTAGTACTAGTCCCACCGCGAGAACCGGGAGGGGGGGGGGAAGGAAGTAAAGAGGTGAAAACAAGGGGGTCAGACATAAAGTCTAGCGAGTATAATAACTTTAACAATATAATTATTAAAGTAATTAGAATAAGGCATAAACTGGTAAAACAAGGTATGACCGTGAAATAAGTGGGCATGACAAAGAAAACAAGAGGAATATACTGGCGTTAATCTCGCTCCTAATCACTATAGGATAATTACGATACGGCACTAATGCTAATTACACTGCACCATTACCAGTCCATACTGGAAGTTGATCCCTCTTACTAATAATGACAATTTTAATAATGGTAGTTTCGTGTACTCCTAGCTGCTATCGTAGGTGTCGCATGCTCCTACCTCCACTAGTTGTACCCACTACCCCCCCCCCCTCAGTCTAGTTACAACATTTATTCGTAATATGGTAGTTTCTTGTGCTCCTGGCTACTGTCATAGGTGCTGCCTGCCCCTATCTCCGCTAGTTGTACCCACTACCTTCCCCATTCGATCATCTCCTTAACTCGTATATACCCGTGCTGGTCCCACAGTGGGGTGTATCACTCCCCAAAGTGGCAACCCGATACCACTAAAGATGCACGGCTTATATCTACACGATGCAACAACGTCTTACCTACCAGCCCAGGCCCACGCACGCACATGACCCCGTTGGACTTGCGTTGCCACCGCTAACCTGTTTTTACCTCTTACAATGAAACCCGGTAAGCGTGCCCCGTCCTCGTTCTAGATCGAGCTCACTAGATACTAAATGGGTTACTAGTTGAAAAGGGTCCCCACACTTGACTCAAGCTTTCTATCTATGCTTGGTCCCCACTAGGATTTCCCACTTAACCCCCTCTTATTCATGTCTTCTTACATGTTTCAACTTGGTTAAGTGTTTATAATTATATCCCACATGTCACCCATGTTACCCACTTATCAAATCAATATGTGTTATTGGTTAAGCTTGTCTTAACCCTATCCGCTTATTAGATCAATATATATATTATTGGTTAAGCTGGTCTTAACCCTATCCACTTATATGTATTATTGGTTAAGCTGGTCTTAACCCTACCTACTTATCAGATTTTTGGTTAAGCTGGATCTTAACCCGATCCACTTGTCAGATCAAAATGTATTATTGGTTAAGTTGGTCTTAACCCTATCCACTTATATATATTGTTTGTTAAGCCGGTCTTAACCCTACCTACTTAATTTATGATTAAGTACATTTTAGTTCACAGATACATTGGTTAAGAGAATAACTCCTTAAGTATCAACCCCGAAGACCGAAATCAACATCAGATTGGTACTCAGAGAATTACTCACTCAACCAAACATTTGTTTGTAATTCATATTCGTCTTTGATCTAATTAATTATTAATGCACAGACCTCTCACATTAAGTTGATTGCTGATGGCCACTGGATAAGCCAGGCGGTTCCGAGCAGACTTCCACCACAAGCCTGTCGTAACCTCATGTCTAAACATCTTTTAATTTATGCCTTTGACCTCTCACATTAGACTAACATTTGTGGTTGCTGGATTTGCTAGGCGGGTCCGGGCAGTCTTATACCACAAACGAGTCTAACCTCATGTCTGAGGCCTTTATTACACATTTAATTTATGCCTTTGACCTCTCACATTAGACTACCGTTTGTGTTTGCTGGATTTGTCGGGCGGGTCCGGGCAGTTTTATACCATAAACGAGTCTAACCTCGTGTCTTAGGCATTTATTATTATTATTCAACCCCAATTTGAATTAACATCCCTATTTCAAATTGTCAATAACTTCCAAATTAATCTATGTCCATAATTGTCACCTAAATTATGTCCATAATTTCTATGCATATAAATTAGGCCAATTAATGTCTCAAATTAATTATATGCCCTTTTAAGCCAACTTATGCCAATTTCACAATATTAATATTTAATATTTTCCCATTATCCCCTCGTCGTTTGTACGTTTAATATGAAATATGTTAGACTCGCAAATAGTCTAACTCATAAAAAGAAAAGAAACATCACAACTTGCATAGCACATAAAAATGGATCCAACTAGCATATAAGAATAGACTAACATGGATCAAAACTAGCATGATTATGATTGATAAATTTGCATAATCAACACTTGCATAGGCAATAGTCATAAAACATAAATTCGCATAAACTATGTACTTTCATGGATCTAAATGTATTCTAAACATATAATTGTGAAATTGCATATATGGATATGGTTTTCCTATAACTTGTATATGAATTTCATTCAAACTAGCATATGATTCACATATAAAGCTAGCATAGGCAACATAAATTTGCATAACTATGTACTGCCATGGATCCAAATATAGATCTAAACATAGAACTGTGAACTTGCATATGGATCTAAACATAGATCTAAACATAAAAATGTGAACTTGCATATGGATCTAAACACAGATCTAAACATAAAAATGTGAACCTGCATATCGATCTAAACATGAAAATTAATGTCACATGTTTTTGCATATAAACTAGCATATATATATATATATATATATATATATATACACACACACACACACACTTGATTCACATATGAATTTGTGTATAATCCGCATATAGACTTGCATAAGATTCACATATGATTCAACATCCTAAACTTACGTAAGATTAACACATGATTTAGCATCCTAAACTTGCATAAGATGAATCAAGTTAAACATGTACAATTCAACATATGAAATAGATCCACACAACAAAACTGTCAACAATAACATCACATGATTCAGAGTCATATTCTCATAATCCCAATTATAACTTATCACAATTGAATTAATTAATTATTTTGTTAAAGAAATTATACTCACAAACAAAAGAATAGTCTTGTTTTTCTGGGATCTGTATTATGAAACTGAATTTCTCGCCTTTGATGTAGACTAATTATTATACTAATTTAGATTAGATTTGATTTTTGATTCTTTCTTCTATCTTGTTTTTGAGTTGAAAGAGAACGGTGGCTACTCTTGGTTCTCCATTGATGGCATGGTGGCTCTTGGTATGAATTAGTGTGATTTTAGGTTGAGAGTTAGGTTGCTTCTATAGAATTTTAATTAATCTAGATCCGTCAGATTAATCTAGAAGCAATCAAGACCATCCTGTCAAGATAGAATAACACCTCAGCCCTAATGACTCGGCATTGAGTCAAAACATCGTCACCTTTCAGATCTGCCCCGGGGGGGGGGGGGTAGGTCGACCCCTTGGTCGACCTGGCTTTGGGCGGGAATTTTCCAGTCCAGCCCGCGTCTTTGTTTGAAATTTGAATTTGAAATTTTCTGAACCTGAGCTGTTTTTAATTTGTTTAAATTCTGAAACTTCGGAAGGCCATAACTTCTTCATACGAAGTCCAATTCACACAAACTCAGACTCTATCTCAAGCAGAATTCCGAGACGAACGCAATGACACAACCCCGTTTCCCTTAATTCTCACATTTGAAATTAAGTATTCTTTAATTCGTTAATTTTAATATTTAAATTCATGGGGTGTTACATTCTTTCCTCCTTGAAGGATTTCGCCCCCGAAATCTCCAAGTTAAGGAGAATGTATATCCTAACATCCAATCATCCATCTACTCAACCATCAACCATTGTCCTTACAAGATCTCTAATGCCGTATGAACATAAGCAAAAAGTGTGTGTATACGTTCCTTATCTAATGCAAAATCAGGCGGTCCACTGATTCAGTTGACCTCCTTAATGCAAATCGTGATAGTGCCATGCGTCCATTATGTATGCGAAAGAATCCTAACGATACATATTACTTTTATATGTGTGCACAACCATTCATCAAATGCAGCATCCATATGATAACACAACCATTATACATCCATTAATTTTAAATATGCACACACATTTGTATGCAGTATGAAAGTGATTGAGCCGATCTAGTGCCTAATGTGTGCGTAAATGTATCCACGAGCAACCACTAGCAAACACTTGCATCCACTTGCATCCACCAAACATAACATGTCTCAAACACATGTTTTCAACCATAGGATGTTTCCTAATTAAAGATCGAAGATATCATCGCCAAGACATACTAAATGATAGGACAAGTATCAAAAAAGCGGTAGAGAAAGGAGAAGTTAAAAAACATACCCTCAAAAAGGAAAGGGTGCATTGTACGCATCTTGTCTTCCGCCTCCCTAGTCGCATCTCCTTGATCATCTCCCTATTGCACTTCGACCAACTTGACCTCTTTGTTGCGTAGCTTTCATACCTCTGACCCAAGGATGCATGTAGGAGCTCGTCTAATCGTGGCATCTCACTCTACTTCCACTTCCTATAAGCATGTTCGGCTCCACTACTTCCGTGGTACCTTGTAACACTTCCGCAAATGCGATACGTAAATCACGTCGTGAACACTACTAAGCTCGTTGCCTCTTCTCATGTCCCTCCAAAATCTAGGATACATAACCTCAAAAGATCTTCAAGGATTTTATTCACCCCTTTATGTCCGTCCGTCCATCTGTGGATGATGAGCGATGCTCTTACTCGCCGCCTTTTGCATATTACCTTTTCCTTTTGCATCGAAAATTGCTCCAAGCCCTATCCCGCAAGCACCGGTATACACCATGAATGGCTTACTTCCATCTGGAAAAACTATAACTGGAGTTGTCGTCAAAACCTTCTTCAAATGTTGGAAAGCATCGTCACAGTTAACATACCAAGCAAAAGTCAAGCTCTTCTTCGTTAACCGAGTAAGTGGGGCAGATATCTTCGTGAAGTCCTTAATGAACTTCCTATAATAACCAGCCAGCCCTAAAAAGCTTCTTACTGTTGCGTTCTTAGGAATCTTCCAATCTTTGGATTGCCACCACTTTTGCGGGATCCACAGCTATCCTATCCTTAAAGACCACATGTCCTAAGAACCTCACTTCTTTTCTCCAAAAATGGCACTTGGAGAACTCAGTTGATGCGCTCGTAGGGTCTCTAAGACTTCCCTAAGATGTAGGGCATGCTCTTCTTCACTTTTAGAGAAAATCAAGATATCGTCCACAAACACTACCACAAACTTGTTTAGAAACTCCCTAAACACCCTACTCATTAAGTCCACAAGGTATGCGGGTGCATTCGTCAAACCAAAAGGTATGACGAGCCACTCGAAGAAACCGTCAGAAGTTCTAAATGCAGTCTTATCTATGCTTTCTTCAGCCACCCTTAGCTGATGAAATCCTGTAGCCAAATCCAATTGCAAGAAAACCGAAGCACCCACCAACTGATCGAATAAATCATCTATCCTCGGCAATGGGTGTCTGTTCTTCTTTGTAAGCTTATTCAGCTCTCTATTGTCCATGCACAATCTAAGTGAACCATCAGCTTTGTTAGCAAAAACGACTGGAGCACCCCACTCCGAAATACTTCTTTATATGAACCCCTTCTCAAGAAATTCTTTCACTTGCTTATTGAGTTCTCTTCTCTCTCTCTCGGAGCCATGTGGCACACTGGTAATACAACTGGCTTTACATTATCTATTAGGTATATACGAAAGTCTATCTTGCGCCTCGGGGGTAAATCCTGAACTTCATCGAAGACGTCACCATATTCACGAACCACACGAACAAATTCCAAATCATCGTTGGATGGGTCAAGAGATTCTAGGTAGCTAAGCATCACCGAACCTCTAGGGTCATAAGAAATATCATGGGTCTCTCCACAACGAGTCAACAATCTAACTACCCTTCTTTCACAGTCTAGGATGGCACCGTATCTGGCTAGCCAATCCTTGCCTAGAATCAAGCCATATCCCAAGAAGCCAAGAACGAAGGCGTTACATCCAAACCCAATGCCCAAGATAGACACTCTAAAATCCCGACAAATCATTGAAAGATGAGCCGAACCACCAATATGATTTGAGACTACTATGGGATCCATAACTAGACTAGTATTTAGGTGCAGTGTTTCAACTGACAAAGCAGATACGAACAAGTGTGAAGTGCCAGAATTCAAAAAAGGTTCGAATAGGATGATCAAAAAGAAAAACCAAACTTTTAACCAAGGTATTTCTACCTCTATCAGGTATGCCAGCTGTGAGGGAACGCGTCTTCCCTCTAGAAGATCCTGTACTTTGCCCTTACCTTTGCCTTTTGCTTCTTTGGACGATCCTAATAAGATGTCCTGTTTCTTCGTAACGATAACAACTAGTCTTCTTCTTCTTTCTAACGTCTTTATTTAAGTAGTCAGGTATTTCACAAGTGTGGCCCTTCCTTTTCTCTTGGCCCCTTGTTATCCTTACCGCCTTTCTTTGGATCTATTTTCTTATCATGTGTCCCATCCATGTCTCTCCTCTATATCCTCAATTCGTGACCTCCCACCAAAATGAGGCTTCGTCCTTTATTAATCAAGCAGCTAATTGAACCTTCCTCCCATTGTCTATCTTCAGGATACCAACAAGTCCTCCACTTCCTTCTAGCTTTGACAAACATCCCAATCCCATGAAGCAGTTTTCCGCCCATCGTACAGAAGTTCTTACATATCATAGGAATAGTGTCTATACGTGGAGGAAGAAATTCAAAAGGGAAAGAGGAAGAGATTCAAAATGGAGAATCGAAAGAAAGATATATGGCTCTTGGGGGTTATGTTTTTACAAAAAACTTTTCCCTTGAAAATACTCTACTTAAAACAAATTTTTGTAAGTATTTCTTTACAAAATGCTTTTGAAAAACAGTTTTTCAAAATCCCATATCGGTTCTGGTAACCTTCAGCTTTGATACCACGTGTAACACCCCACGTCCATTAATGTCACTCTCAAAGGGAATGCATTAACTTTCATGGAGCATTATTAGTGTATAGAACATAATATAACAAGACAGATACATATATTGGTACTTGAAAATTTTAAAACAACTTTTACTGTAGCGGAGAAATAGTTTGATTACAAAAACTTCATAAACCAACAGTAAAACTGTAACAACCCGTATTTTCAATAACCTGTTATAACATAAATTGAGGCAGAATTTAATTCTAAAATCTGAATCAAGGGAAACGGGCTATGCCATTGCGTTCGTCTCGGAAAAATACGCGAAATAAAGTCCGAGTTTTCGAAAATCGGAGTCCGTATGACCCGATTAAGGCCCAACGAAGTTTTCAGAAAATTTCTAAGTAAAAACAGATTTCAAATTCAAGTTTGAAATTGGAAATTTGGGCCAGTTTGGGCCAGGAGGGAAAAATCCCGCCGGAACGCCCAAGTCGACAGCCCTGTCGACTTGGTTGGACCCAAGTCGACAGCCCTGTCGACTTGGCTGTCGACTTGGTCCAGCCGGGCTGTTTAGCCTGGTGCACCATTTAGAGATTGTGTTGAGCTTGGGGGCCAGATTCGGTTTTGAGGGCTGAGATTGGAACTAGGATTAAATCCTATGGCCTAAAACACTTGCCTAATCTATAAATAAGACCCTAACCTACCCTAAATCGTCATTATTCATTCTAGTAACTAAACTAAGGCAAAATCATCCCTCTCATGGCCTCCACTCTCTTCACAAAATTCCTAAATAAATTTCTAAGTGATTTTTCATGCATACAAGTGTTTTCAAACTTGTATGAGCATCATTAGCTTGCATTCAAGTCAAGTTTTTATATTTGCATCATAAAGAAGGAGTTTTGATCATTTTGGCTTGCATTTTTGGGTTGTATTGGTTGCATAAGGGCTTTCTTATATTTGCTATACTCATTTGAGTCCTCATAAACATTGTAAGCCCTATTCTACTTTCATACTTAGACTCTAAAGTTAAAAGTATGATATGCAAGTTTTCTATGATGTAATATGCAAGTTTATCATGTTATGCAAGTTTTCTATGATGTAATATGCAAGTTTATCATGTTATGCATGTTTTCTATGATGTAATATGCAAGTTTATCATGTTATGCAAGTTTTATATGATGTAATATGCAAGTTTATCATGTTATGCAAGTTTTCTATGATGTAATATGCAAGTTTATCATGTTATGCAAGTATGCTATGATATGATATGCAAGTTCATCATGTTATGTTATGCAAGTTTGATATGCATGTTGTCATATGATATGCAAGTTATGCTATGCAAGTTTGGGTTGAACCTTTTGTTCATGCTATCATGTTATGCAAGCTTATCTTGGGTTTATGAACATAAAGCTTCAAGCTTTATGCCAAAGGTTGCATTTTGGCAACATGTAAGTTATCATATCCCTTATGATAACTTGCATGTGAGGCTAAATGCGAACTTATGGCCATTTCTACATGTCATTTAGTACCATGTATCACCAATATGCCAAGTTTGGTTTTATGCATGCTTTTGGGGCCTAAAAATGTAATATGCAAGTGTATGAACACATGAACATTTCATATGCCACCATGTTGAACTTGTGGCTTCAACACCTTTATGTCATGATTATGCCAAGTTCCCTCTTTCTATCCTTTATGCGCTATTGCGATATGTAAGCGATGGGATTGCGTTTGGGGTTGGGTAAACTTAAAAGACATAAAACATAAGCTTGGGAATTTACCTATTAAGTTAGGCCTACCCATTGGGAATTTACCTATTAAGTTAGGTCTACCCAATTGCTTGAAAACTTGTAACATGTTTTGGAAACATGATGGACATGACACTTAGAAAATATAAGTGTGACCAACTCGAGGTTGGGTTGAGTTTGTAGCGTAAACCTACCCGGAACCGACCGGCTTAACTAGTTGCTACAAACAATAGGACCCAATGTGAGAAGTTGGTCATGTTGTACCTTGAACCCGAGGTTAGACCAAGTTGTGGTGTAAAGCTACCCGGACCCGCCCGACTTAACTAGTAACCGCAACAAAGTCTAATGTGAGAGGTTAAGGCGCATTAAATTAATTAATGCCTCATGATTAGGGTTAAGTCATGGTCCACTTAGTACTTAACCAATTTGGGCTCGGTAGATTAATCGGGGTTAAGTCGTGAACTCATCGTTACACTTAACCAAGTTAATCCATGATTAGCAAGAGGGTTAAACCGTACTTAACCCACTAGAAAAATCCTAGCAATGGGGGTCCACTCCAACAGTAATCCCGAGTTAGTATCATCATGACCCTAGGGACTAGGCTAGGGAGGGGGCACGATTACTGGGCTGGAGGTAAGCGACCAAAAGCGACGGCAGAGGGTACGCCGGTGTAGTTCCGGGCGGACCATGGTCGTGCACATAGTCCGAAGCCGGGGAAAGCATGCACGGGTACCAGTAGATCAAGACTGTGCACTCATGTTTATGGTGTCCAGGGGTTGCCACCCTAGGGCTTGATACACCCGACGGGAGACCCTGCATAGTCTGACTACAAGTATGATTGGGCCGTATTGACACCAACACGTGACGAGTTAGGCTTAGGGAGCCGATCGACTAGACCGTTTGGTTGGACCTTGTATTAGGGTCATTTCATGTTATTGGGCCAAAGCTTGGGCCAAGGGATCAATACTTGTTTATTCAAGCCATGTTTGTTTGCTAGTACACCTGTGGTGCAAAACCTTAATCCTGATTATGAGATGACACCTTTATCTACCTTGTTAGTTAATCATCATGCTAGTATGTTGTTATCCTTATGTTCATCCCTGCTGCTCATGCCAGTTAACTTTATCAGTTTACATTGATTGTAGTAGGGCTTACTCAGTCTTTTTGACTGACCTGTTTTCTTTCGCCTCTTTTCTTCCGTTCCACCCCCCCCCCCCCCCCCCCAGGTTCTCAGGGAGCGAATACTGGAGCTTAGCTGGATTTTTGACTGCTTGCTTGTGGGATTTAGCTCTTGTACGGTTTGGACATGAAGCTAGCTGTGGCTATCACTTCTTTTGGGGATTAGTACTTATGTATTTCAGTTTTTCAGTTGATGCTGTTTTATCTAGACTTGTTATTTTGGAAAGTTGACATTATGATTATGTTGTACCAGACTTATTTTGAAATGGTTTGAAATCTTCCGCTGTTTTATCCATGTTATTTACTCTGTTTACATATATACATATGTTCTTGTTCTGCCTTGATATATCATTATGCATGTTTACCTGATTCAAACGCCCCTCCAAAATCAGAGTGCTTGCAAGAGTCACCCTGGCGGAGGCGGGGTGTTACAATTTGGTATGAGAGCATATGGTTTACGAGAAGGAACAAAAAGGTTTTTAAAACTTTTGGAAAACTATTTTCAAAACCAAGTATAAAGTATTTTCCAAAGAAAAGTCTAGTTTATTTTAAAGGCTATTCCCCAAAAAGCCATTAGCAAAATTCCTTCGTTTTTTTTCGCCATTCTGAATCTGTCTTTTTTCTTCGTTTTCAGCATGGCCGATAATTTTGCTATTCCGGAGGGAGTGCACGTACCTATTTGGTATAGGAGACTTTTGGAGGCTAGGGCGACCGAAGCCGGCCCCGCGGACGTTCCTCCTCCTACAGTAGTTAATATTCCTCCTCCTGTCGCTAATGTTCCTCCTCCTCCTGTCGTTGAGGTTCCTCTTCCTCCTCCCCCTCAGCATCCTCAAGCCGACTTCGCAAAGACTTGCAAGGATTTCAAAGCAATGGATGGCAAGAACTTTCAAGGCACCGAGACTTTTGTAGAGGCCAGAAATTGGTTGAAAGAGACCGAAGATTTATTTGCTATCTTTGGGTAAGATGATCAGAGGAAGATCTTGTTGGCGGTTTGGCTTATGAAGGATGAAGCCGCTTATTGGTGGGAAGTCACCAGTGGTACTAGGCCTATTGAGACTTGGGCCGATTTCAGGGCAAGGTTCGTGCTTAAGTTTCTATCTTCTGCTGAGGAGAATCTGCAAATGGAGAGGTTCATAACTTTGAAACAAGGAGATATGTATGTCAAAGAATATGTGAACAAGTTCAATCAGTTAGCTCGTTTTGGCTTGGATATGGTTAATACTCCTCAGAAGAAGGCTCTTCGTTTTGCTAGAGGGTTGAATGAGCCGTTGCAGGGATTGGCTATGTCACATATTCCCCATGGGGCCACGTTTGAGAGCTTGGTTGATATGGCATTACTTCAGGGAGATGTCAAGAAAGAGATCAAGATGAATGATACTCAAGCCAAGAAGACTGATTCCCAGGGGAAAGGAAATCAGAGTAATCCAAGTGGTCAGAGCAGTCAAGGCAATCAGAACAAGAACAAGAACAAGAGTCAAGGCAACAAGGGGAACAACAACAAGGGCAAGAACAACAAGGGGAAGTGCCATTATTGCGGTTCAGTTGGGCATCTTATTAAGGATTGTAAGAAGAGGAAAAGGAAGAATGGTGAATGCTTTTTCTGCGGTGAGACTGGGCATTTCAGTAAGGATTGCCCGAGGAAGCAAGGGCAAGGCCAGGGTCAGACTCAGCGTGTTGGACCTTCAGGAGGGCAAGTTCATGCTCTCAATGTTGCTCCAGTTCCCGATCGAGGTAGTATTTCTGTTGAGAGCCTTGTATATATTTCTAATTTTCCAGTTCGTACCTTGTTTGATTCTAGTGCATCGCATAGCTTTATCTCATCTGATCTTGTTGATAGTTTGCACCTTAGTACTAGCTTGGTAGATGATCCCGTCTGTGTCTCAAATCCTATTGGGGGTTCCGCCCATTTGTCTATGATATGTGGGGATTTGAGGATCTCTATACTGAGTATAGAGTTCTTGTGTAGTGCTTATGTTCTTGGTTTCAGGGGATACGGATTGATATTGGGCATGGATTGGTTGTCCAGATATGGAGCCATCCTTGATTGTGAGCATAGGGTTGTGAGGCTCGTGACTCGCCTCGGAAACATCCTAGAGATTTCTTGTGATCCGAGAGGTCCCGTCATGTTGTGCTATCTTGAATCACTCGACTCGTCAATGGAAACTCTTCAGTCTGTGAGAGTGGTTCGAGAGTATCCGGATGTTTTTGATGAAGTTAGGGGGTTGCCCCCTAAGCGAGAGATTGATTTCCGCATTTATCTGGTAGATAATGCAAAGCCGGTTTCTTTGCCCGTTCGGCACATGGCTCCACGTGAAAGGCGGGAGCTAAGTAAGCAAGTGAAGGAGTTGCTTGAAAAGAACTTCATTAGACGAAGCATATCTGAATGGGGAGCGCCTGTGGTATTTGCTACCAAGGCAGCTGGTTCTCTCCGACTTTGTGTTGACTATCGAGAGTTGAATAAGCTGACTAAGAAGAACAGACACCTGTTACCGAGGATCGATGATCTCTTTGACCAGCTTGTCGGTGCTTCTGTTTTCTCTCAGCTTGATCTTGCTACTGGATTCCATCAGCTCAGGGTAGCTGAAGATAGTATAGACAAGACTGCGTTCAGGACTCCAGATGGATTCTTCGAATGGCTTGTCATGCCGTTCGGCTTGACTAATGCACCCGCATATTTCGTAGACTTGATGAGTAGGGTGTTCAGGGAGTTCTTGAACAAGTTTGGCGTGGTCTTCGTAGATGATATTCTGATCTTCTCTAAGGATGAGGAAGAGCACGCAAGGCATCTCGTGGAGGTGATGGATACGCTTAGAGCGCATCAGTTAAAGGCCAAGTTCTCCAAGTGTCACTTTTGGAGAAGGGAAGTTAGATTCCTTGGGCATATAGTATCTAAGCAAGGCTTAGAGGTGGATCCCACTAAGGTAGTTGCAGTTCAGGATTGGAAGACTCCAAAGAATGCAACCGAAGTGAGAAGTTTTCTAGGTCTTGCGGGTTTTTACCGGAAGTTCATCAAGGACTTCGCAAAGATTTCCGCTCCTCTCACTAAATTGACGAAGAAGAATTTAGTTTTTGCTTGGAGCATAGAATGCGAGCTTGCTTTTCAGAAGCTCAAGAGAGCTCTCACATCAGCACCTGTTCTAGCTTTGCCCGATGGAGGGAAGTTATTTACAGTATACACCGATGCATGTGGCACGGGGTTAGGAGCTGTTTTGATGCAAGAAGGAAGAGTGATATGCTTTGGCGGTAGACAACTCAAGGTGCATGAGAAGAATTATCCCACTCATGACTTAGAGTTGGCAGCAATAGTATATGCACTCAAGGCTTGGCGCCATTATCTTCTGGGCGAAAGATTTGAGCTTTATACCGATCACAAGTCATTGAAGTATCTCTTTTCTCAGAAAGATCTGAATCTGAGGCAACAAAGATGGATGGAATTCTTGGCGTCCTAAAATTTTGAGATAGCTTATACCCCTGGCAAGGGGAATGTGGTAGCATACGCATTGAGTAGAAGAAGGTTGAACCTAAGTCCTCTATTCGTTGAGATGAAGAATTTAGAGTATGTGGCGACCTTTGATTTCTCTTTGGCGGTTGAGTCGATGACCGGTTCTTTAGCATCTCTGGAACTCAGACCTACCCTTCTTGATCAAGTTGGGGCTTCGCAGAGAGAAGATCCTCAGATAGTTGAGATTATGGATAAGCTGATTCGAGGAGAGGCGTCTAGTCATCTCGCTCGATATTCTATTGATGACAAGGGTTGGCTGAGGAGAGACGGAAGGTTATGTGTTCCCATGGTAGAAGATTTGGTAAGAAAGGTTCTTGAGGAAGCGCATCGCTCTAAGTTGACTATACATCCGGGCGGAGATAAGATGTATAAAGATATGAAGCGCATCTTCTTTTGGCCTGGGATGAAAAAGGATGTGGCAGAGTTTGTCTCTAGATGCATCATTTGCCAGCAAGTTAAGGCCGAGTCGAAGAAGCCCGGTGGGCTATTGCATCCTCTAGACGTTCCACTATGGAAGTGGGAGAGTATTTCCATGGACTTTATCGATGGTCTACCAAGGTTAAGGAAAGGGAATACGAGTATTTGGGTTATTGTGGATAGACTTACGAAGAGTGCTCATTTCATTCCGGTGAAGAGCAAGAGGACCGCATCTTGGCTAGCGTCTGTATATCTTCGTGGGATTATGAGACTTCATGGAGTCCCTTCTAGTATAGTCAGTGACCGTGACCCAATCTTTACAAGTCAATTCTGGAATAGCTTGCAAGAAGCCATGGGCACGAAGTTGAATCTAAGTACGGCTTATCACCCACAGACGGACGGTCAAACCGAAAGGGTGAATAGGGTACTCGAGGATCTGTTGAGGCTTTGTATTCTGGACTTTGGTGGTACTTGAGAATACCATCTTCCTCTTGTTGAGTTTGCATATAATAACAGTTATCAGGCAAGCATAGGGATGGAACCATTCGAAGCTTTATATAGGAGACCGTGCAAGTCGCCTACATGTTGGTGGGAGACTACTGATAAGCTTATACTTGGGCTTGATATGATTAGAGATACATCCGAGAAGATCGATTTGATTCGGAGACGGATGAAAGCGGCCCAAGACCGACAGAAATCCTATGCTGATAAGCGAAGAACTGATTTGGAGTTTGATGTTGGGGATATGGTTTTCGTGAAGGTTTCTCCTTTGCGGAATGTGGTCCGATTTGGAGCCGTTGGGAAGTTAGCACCGAGGTTTGTTGGACCATTCCCTATTATAGAGAGGATCGGGCAGATGGCTTATAGAGTGGAGTTGCCCGAGAAGCTTGCCAGAGTACACGATGTTTTTCATGTCTCGCATCTCCGGAAGTGTTTACATGAATCAGCAGAGGTTGTTGAGCCAAGTGTTCTGAAAGATGTGGAAGTGGAGAAAGAGGCTACCTTGAGGAGAGCTCCGATTCGTATCTTGGGACAGAGACCAAGAAGCTAAGGAATCGAGAGGTCAAGTTGGTGAAGGTTCAATGGGGTGAAGCCGAAGAAGACGCAACTTGGGAAACCGAGGAGAAGATGCGTGGGCTTTATCCATTCCTTTTTGAGGGTACACTCTCAATCTCTTTTCTTTGTTAGCATATCTTTCCCTTTGCTATCCATGTTTATCTAGTTTATCGTGTTAATCTTGTCATGAGGACCTTAGGTAGAAACCCTTTGGATGAAACATGTGTTTGAAACATGTTATGCTTGATGGTTGCAAGTGGTTGCAAGTGTTTGCAAGTGGTTACTCGTGGATGCATTATACACGATTAGGCACTAGATCGGCTCACACACTCCTCATATTGCATATGCATGAGTGTTTATGCTAATTCATGGATGAAAATTTTTGTGTTATCACATGGATGTTGCATATGGATGTATGTTATGTGCACACATATAGATGTTATACATTATGTTAGGAATTGCATACATATGGATTCATTTCACTAACATAATTTGCATTGATGATATTTGCATTAGATAGGTACATATACACACACCTTTGCATATGTTCATACAACATTTAGAATCTTGTAAGGACAATGATTGCTCGTGGGTGATGTTTTGAGTAGATGGATGATTGGATGGTAGGATACGTTCTTCCAAACTTGAAGATTTCGGGGACGAAATCCTTTAAGGAGGGGAGAATGTAACAACCCGTATTTTCAATAACCTGTTATAACATAAATTGAGGCAGAATTTAATTCTAAAATCTGAATCAAGGGAAACGGGCTATGCCATTGCGTTCGTCTCGGAAAAATACGCGAAATAGAGTCCGAGTTTTCGAAAATCGGAGTCCGTATGACCTGATTAAGGCCCAACGAAGTTTTCAGAAAATTTCAAAGTAAAAACAGATTTCAAATTCAAGTTTGAAATTGGAAATTTGGGCCAGTTTGGGCCAGGCGGGAAAAATCCCGCCAGAACACCCAAGTCGACAGCCCTGTCGACTTGGGAGTCGACTTGGTTGGACCCAAGTCAACAGCCCTGTCGACTTGGCTGTCGACTTGGTCCAGCCGAGCTGTTTAGCCTGGTGCACCATTTAGAGATTGTGTTGAGCTTGGGGGCCAGATTCGGTTTTGAGGGCTGAGATTGGAACTAGGGTTTAATCCTATGGCCTAAAACACTTGCCTAATCTATAAATAAGACCCTAACCTACCCTAAATCATCATTATTCATTCTAGTAACTAAACTATGGCAAAATCATCCCTCTCATGGCCTCCACTCTCTTCATAAAATTCCTAAATAAATTTCTAAGTGATTTTTCCATGCATACAAGTGTTTTCAAACTTGTATGAGCATCATTAGCTTGCATTCAAGTCAAGTTTTTATATTTGCATCATAAAGAAGGAGTTTTGATCATTTTGGCTTGCATTTTTGGGTTGTATTGGTTGCATAAGGGCTTTCTTATATTTGCTATACTCATTTGAGTCCTCATAAACATTGTAAGCCCTATTCTACTTTCATACTTAGACTCTAAAGTTAAAAGTATGATATGCAAGTTTTCTATGATGTAATATGCAACTTTATCATGTTATGCAAGTTTTCTATGATGTAATATGCAAGTTTATCATGTTATGCAAGTTTTCTATGATGTAATATGCAAGTTTATCATGTTATGCAAGTTTTCTATGATGTAATATGCAAGTTTATCATGTTATGCAAGTTTTCTATGATGTAATATGCAAGTTTATCATGTTATGCAAGTATGCTATGATATGATATGCAAGTTCATCATGTTATGTTATGCAAGTTTGATATGCAAGTTGTCATATGATATGCAAGTTTGGGTTGAACCTTTTGTTCATGCTATCATGTTATGCAAGCTTATCTTGGGTTTATGAACATAAAGCTTCAAGCTTTATGCCAAAGGTTGCATTTTGGCAACATGTAAGTTATCATATCCCTTATGATAACTTGCATGTGAGGCTAATGCGAACTTATGGCCATTTCTACATGTCATTTAGTACCATGTATCACCAATATGCCAAGTTTGGTTTTATGCATGCTTTTGGGGCCTAAAAATGTAATATGCAAGTGTATGAACACATGAACATTTCATATGCCACCATGTTGAACTTGTGGCTTCAACACCTTTATGTCATGATTATGCCAAGTTCCCTCTTTCTATCCTTTATGCGCTATTGCGATATGTAAGCGATGGGATTGCGTTTGGGGTTGGGTAAACTTAAAAGACATAAAACATAAGCTTGGGAATTTACCTATTAAGTTAGGCCTACCCATTGGGAATTTACCTATTAAGTTAGGTCTACCCAATTGCTTGAAAACTTGTAACATGTTTTGGAAACATGATGGACATGACACTTAGAAAATATAAGTGTGACCAACTCGAGGTTGGGTTGAGTTTGTAGCGTAAACCTACCCGGAACCGACCGGCTTAACTAGTTGCTACAAACAATAGGACCCAATGTGAGAAGTTGGTCATGTTGTACCTTGAACCCGAGGTTAGACCAAGTTGTGGTGTAATGCTACCCGGACCCGCCCGGCTTAACTAGTAACCGCAACAAAGTCTAATGTGAGAGGTTAAGGCGCATTAAATTAATTAATGCCTCATGATTAGGGTTAAGTCATGGTCCACTTAGTACTTAACCAATTTGGGCTCGGTAGATTAATCGGGGTTAAGTCGTGAACTCATCGTTACACTTAACCAAGTTAATCCATGATTAGCAAGAGGGTTAAACCGTACTTAACCCACTAGAAAAATCCTAGCAATGGGGGTCCACTCCAACAGTAATCCCGAGTTAGTATCATCATGACCCTAGGGACTAGGCTAGAGAGGGGGCACGATTACTGGGCTGGAGGTAAGCGACCAAAAGTGACGGTAGAGGGTACGCCGGTGTAGTTCCGGGCGGACCATGGTCAGGCACATAGTCCGAAGCCGGGGAAAGCATGCACGGGTACCAGTAGATCGAGACTGTGCACTCATGTTTATGGTGTCCAGGGGTTGCCACCCTAGGGCTTGATACACCCGACGGGAGACCCTGCATAGTCTGACTACAAGTATGTTTGGGCCGTATTGACACCAACACGTGACGAGTTAGGCTTAGGGAGCTGATCGACTAGACCGTTTGGTTGGACCTTGTATTAGGGTCATTTCATGTTATTGGGCCAAAGCTTGGGCCAAGGGATCAATACTTGTTTATTCAAGCCATGTTAGTTTGCTAGTACACCTGTGGTGCAAAACCTTAATCCTGATTATGCGATGACACCTTTATCTACCTTGTTAGTTAATCATCATGCTAGTATGTTGTTATCCTTATGTTCATCCCTGCTGCTCATGCCAGTTAACTTTATCAGTTTACATTGATTGTAGTAGGGCTTACTCAGTCTTTTTGACTGACCTGTTTTCTTTCGCCTCTTTTCTTCCGTTTCCCCCCCCCCCCCCCCAGGTTCTCAGGGAGGGAATACTGGAGCTTAGCTGGATTTTTGACTTCTTGCTTGTGGGATTTAGCTCATGTACGGTTTGGACATGAAGCTAGCTGTGGCTATCACTTCTTTTGGGGATTAGTACTTATGTATTTCAGTTTTTCAGTTGATGCTGTTTTATCTAGACTTGTTATTTTAGAAAGTTGACATTATGATTATGTTGTACCAGACTTATTTTGAAATGGTTTGAAATCTTCCGCTGTTTTATCCATGTTATTTACTCTGTTTACATATATACATATGTTCTTGTTCTGCCTTGATATATCATTATGCATGTTTACCTGATTCAAATGCCCCTCCAAAGTCAGAGTGCTTGCAAGAGTCACCCTGGCGGAGGCGGGGTGTTACAAAAACCAAGTACACTTAATATCCATCTTGACAAATTGTTTTTTGAGTACATAAAGTAAAAAGCATAACCCCAACACAAGTAGCCATAAAAGAGATGAGCTGAACTTTACTTTCGGCAATCCAAGCACTTCCAAAAGAGAGAGACAGAGATCCAAGATCAAGCTCCATTAGTACTAATCCCACCCTGATAACCTTGGGGGAGGGGGGGAAGAAAAGAGGCAAAAACAAGGGGGTCAGACATAAAGTCTGGCAAGTATAATAACTTTAACAATATAATTAATAAAGTAATTAGGATAAGGCATAAACTAGTAAAACAAGGTATGACCGTGAAACAAATGGGCATGAAAAAGCAAACAAGAGGAATATTCTGGCATTAATATCGCTCCTAATCATTATAGGATAATTACTATACTGCACCAATGCTAATTATACCGCGCCATTACTAGTCCCATACTAGAAGTTAATCCCTCTTACTAATAATGACAATTTTAATAATGCTAGTTTCATGTACTCCTAGCTGCTATCGTAGGTGCTGCCTGCTCCTACCTCCACTAGTTGTACCCACTATCCTCCGCAGTCTAATTACAACATTTATGCATAATATGGTAGTTTCTTGTACTCCTAGCTGCTGTCATAGGTGTCGCCTTCCTCTATCTCCGCTAGTCGTACCCACTACCTTCCCCATTCGATCGGCTCCCTAACTCGTAGATACCCGTGCTGGTCCCACAGCAGGGTGTATCACTCCCCAAAGTGGCAACCCGATACCACTAAAGATGCATGGCTTATATCTACACAATGCAACAACGTCTTACCTACCAGCCCAGGCCCGCGCACGCACATGAACCTATTGGACTTGCGTTGCTACTGCTAATCCATTTTGACCTCTTACAATCAAACCCAGTAAGTGTGCCCCGTCCTCCATCTAGATCGAGCTCACTAGATACTAAATGGGTTACTGGTTGAAATGGGTCCTCACACTTGACACAAGCTTTCCACCTATGCTTGGTCCCCACTAGGATTTCCCACTTAACCCCCTCTTATTCATGTCTTCTTACATGTTTCAACTTTGTTAAGTGTTTATAATTATATCCCACATGTCACCCATGTTACCAATTATCAAATCAACATCTGTTATTGGTTAAGCTTGTCTTAACCCTATCCGCGTATCAGATCAATGTATATATTATTGGTTAAGCGGGTCTTAACCATATCCACTTATATGCATTATTGGTTAAGCTAGTCTTAACACTACCTACTTATCAGATTATTGATTAAGCTGGATCTTAACCCTATCCACTTATCAGATCAATATGTATTATTGGTTAAGTTGGTCGTAACCCAATCCATTTATATATATTGTTGGTTAAGCTGGTCTTAACCCTACCTACTTAATTTATGATTAAGTACATCTTAGTTCACAGATAAATTGGTTAAGAGACTAACTCCCTAAGTATCAACCCCGAAGACCGAAATCAACATCCGATTGGTACTCAGAGAATTACTAACTCAACCAAACTTCTGTTTGTCATTCATATTTGTCTTTGATCAGCATTAATTAATTATTAATGCACGGACCTCTCACATTAAGTCGATTACTTGTGGCCGTTGGATATGCCGGGCGGTTTCGGGCAGACTTCCACACAAGCCAGACTTGTGGCCACTGGATATGCTGGATACCTGGATATGCCGTTGTTTACTAGTGGATTTTGGAAGAGCTTACAAGAGGCTCTAGGGTCAGAACTACATCTCAGTACCGCGTATCATCCTCAAACCGACGGTCAGACAGAGAGGGTGAATCGTATATTAGAAGACCTCTTAAGAGCTTGTATATTGGATTTTGGTGGATCATGGGATGGCCATTTACATCTAGTGGAGTTCGCATATAATAATAGTTATTAATCCAGTATTGGTATGGCTCCATTTGAAGCTTTGCACGGAAGACCGTGCAACTCACCGTCATGTTGGTTAGAAACTGGTGAGAAGTTTGTGCTTCGACCTGATCTGATAAGAGAAACCTCAGACAAGATTAAGATCATCTGACAACGAATAAAGGCTGCCCAAGACAGGCAGAAGAGTTATGCTAATAAGAGGAGAAGAGATTTAAAATTCTCCATTGGTGACTTGGTGTTTGTCAAGATTTCTCCATTAAAGAGCGTGATACGATTTGGTAGGAGAGGCAAGTTAACACTAAGATTTGTTGGTCCATTCCCAGTTCTAGAGCAAGTTGGGAATTTGGCATATAAAGTTGAATTACCAGAGGAGATGGCAGGAGTTCGTAATGTATTTCATGTTTCCTTATTAAGGAAATTCGTGCACGACCCCGATATGACTATTTCACCTGATCAGTTGGATGATATCGAGGTAGAACCCGAGGCGGTTGAGAACCGCAAGCCGATTCGTATTGTCGAGCACGATACGAAGCAACTTCGAAGGAAAGCAGTAGATCTAGTCAAAGTTCAGTGGGGCGAGAATGAGAATGACTATACTTGGGAGACAGAAGAGAGCATTAGGAAGACGTATCCGGAACTCTTTTCCTGGTAAGATTTTAATTACAACTTAGTTTTTCGCATGCTAAGATAGACTTGTTAGTTTGTTTTGTATGTCTGATTGTTGTATATGGCTGATACGCATGCGGGAATCCTTTGTTTGTTTCTTAGTTAAGAAATTTCGGGGGCGAAATTTCTTAAGGGGGGTGGGATGTAACGAACCAAATTCTATGCATCGAAGGATCGTGGAATATTTATTTCTCTCACATACGAAGTCGTATGGTCATGTAACTTTGGAAGACGACTATTAGGGTTATTTCCCATGTTCATGATATTTGCTGACTTTTAAATGACTATTTTGCCCCTAGTTGATCTTTTTTTGGCCATAACTTTTGATTGGTAAGGAGTTTTGACCTGAAACCACTTCCATTAGATTCGTATGATGGTTTAGCTTTCTGCAGAGTGGTCACATTAGCCAAACAGACTTATTTTTTGGGAGATATGGTTGAATTAAGGTTCAGAGGGTGAAAAACAGCTTAATTGGGCTTAACCGGGAGATTAGCAGCTAGGACCATTGGGGGATTTCCGGATTTGGGGTATTTAAGGGCTTTTAGGGTTAGGAATTTCAGTTTTACTCATTTCCAGCCACCACATACATCATAAAAATGCTAACAATGGCCTCCAACATCTAGAATCATCTCTAATCACCGTTTAATCAAGAATTAAGCTTAGCAACATCAAATCAAGGAGAAATAGCACCATTTCAGAGTTAGAGCTTCTGTTAGACGTTGGAGATTGCCCCAAATAAGCAGAGTTTCAATTTTGAAAGTTTTGTTTGTGGCTAAGGTGAGTGATTAGCCTTGTTTTTACACTAATTATGGTTGATTAAGGGTAATTAGTGTTAATTAGCGAATTTAAACATAATTAAATTCTAGAAAAATATTTATAAATTTTGAAATATTGTTTTAGGCCTCTGGTAGAAATTGAGTTGATTTGGTTAAGCTTTGCTAAGCCTAACATTAGTTGTTGTTAAATATGATTAAGGGAAAAATATGGGTTTTGGGTATGTTTGATCCATTTTAACATATCAAATTGTTGTTTTGGTGTTTGTGGTCAATTCTATATGTTGTTATGACTATATGGTATGCTTTGTGATTGATTAGAACAGTTAGAATAGTCGAAAACACAGTCGCTGGAAAAGTTGCAGGAAAATTATGCAGGAACCGGATCGGATCGGATCGCCACTACCCGACCCCAACCCGATCGTAGAGCACTACCCGATCCAGACCCGCTCATGAATGATGGCATCTCTGACCCGAACCGCTCGTGACAAGGACACCACGAACCGAACCAATGGGGTCATCGCGACTTGACCTATATGGAGTAGTCTGATCCGAACCGTCTAGTGGCCACGAACAGAAGCTCCACGAAACGAATGGGTGAATAGCGTGTATCACGAACCGAACCACCTCAAGTAGCATGATCCAAAGCGAAGTGAAGTAAAGAGCCGAACCGATCTGGAGAAGACCAAAACCCGATATGCAAAGGTAGTCCAAAGGAGAAGTTTGTACTCATGATCCAGATGGGAACCAACGAGTCAACTTCATGATTGGACTTTGCTGCGGGACGTGTGCTAAGGAGTTGTCGATGTCCATAGCTTTGATTCACCACCGAGAGACGATTGTTAGTCTACGTATCAGTGCAGTAGGGTAGTTATTATTCCATGGGGCAGAGTGATCGTAGCATGGCTATGAGCTAGTGCAGTGAAGTCGTTATGACTTCATGGGGAAAAGTGGACGTAGCAAGGACTTGTGGCTATGGATCAGTGCAGTGGAGTCGCCATGACTCCATGGGGCAGAGTGATCATAGCAAGTATTTGGATGATCAAAGCAGTAGATATTGTATGCTTTACGCACTGAGTGAGAGATATGAGGATGATTGCTATGCTTGATTGTTTGCCATCACTATGACATGCACACCCCCACCCCTGTATCCTTTACACCATATGTTAGTGGCACCTTAGAGTATTGTATGGTATGTTGTGCTAACTCTTTGGTTGCAGGTCCAGGTTCAGGTATGGTTTAGTATACCTGTTATTGTTTTGTTTTCCTACTTATCGCTCATACCAGACTTTTGTCTGACCCAGAGTTTTATGTCTCTTCTTATTACTCTAGGTGCTCCTAAACGAGCAGACTAGAGACTGGTTAGCTGGTTATGCATGAGTAGCTGATCCAGAGACAAGCAGGAGGCTCCTACGTATTATCTACATATATTCTCCTTGTGTTGTTGATGGTCACTGCTTTGGGCATTAGTAGTGTACCTTTACTTTCTTTTTCTTTAGAGACAGTATTTTAAAGTTGTAATAATGGTTATGGATCATAAGCTATATTTTGGATTTCCGCTGCTATGATGATTATGGTTTAGTTTTCAGCTTATGCACTATCTCGCCTGTTTTATGTCAAGTATGTTATTATTATATTTGATTCCATGCATTGTGAGACATTCTACAGGTTCCTTGTTAGTTCAAATTCCTTTCATTTCCTTTCTTTGGTGACCGTCTGTGCTAGTTGGGCATTAGTACAATGCACTTTCATTGGAAATGTCGGCTGGTACGAGGCGGGCCGTCACAGTTGATTTCAATAAACGGTCATCGAACAACACTTACAGCGACTTTTCCAAATTTGATTTGGACATAATTCCAAATCTAACCATTAGATTTCAAATATCTTTTATTCGTTAGGAAGCTCTTTTCGATACGAACCCAACGGTTCCGGTTTTAGGAGCATCTGACGGTCGGATATCCCGTAATGTCCATTCGAAGTCAATGGTCGAAATTCGCGAACTGCCACAGCGCGTTCTATTCAGTCTATTAAATATATATAATATATATATTATATATATTTCATCGATTTCAATTTAAAACATATTTTATACACCGTTTTAAATTTTTTCAAAATAATTTCAACTTCATATTCAATTTCAAATCAAAATTGAATATTCCATATCATCAATGTATAAATGATAATATTTTCAAAACATTAGATTTTGAAATCACTTCCTTTTTTATATTCGTTGTAAAAATGAATAAAATCAATATAAATATCGTTTATGTCAAAATGGCGTTAATCTAATCAACACGGCTTCATATATTTAAATATATTCATGTCCATCCCAAATCGGATATTAAAAATCATATTTTGATCCATTACTGAATATTATTTTAAGATATTCCTTATTTTAAAATATTCATTATTTTAAAATATTCATTATTTTAAAATATTTGTTCTTTCTGAATTAGAATCAGACACAGTCAATTACCATATAATTTTATTTGTATGGATTTCATACACACATGTACACAACAATAATCAAAACAGTCAACCAACATTCAGAGTGCATTACACAACTGCATAAGCGTTAAATATGAACAATCAACGCTTATAATAGCCGGTCAACCAGTCGATTGTCATACAACTAAATATTGGTATTAGTGTATGTCCAATATCATCGCAATACCTGTATGGGGTTTTCAAACAACAAACACTGATGATTATTTGTATAGTTGGGCGATATGTAAAGTATATCATCCCAATCCATATCAATCAAATGCGTATACATAAACAAATCATACGATTCATAAATGATCATTTATTCTATTTAAGTAAATATTTTATTTCATTCATTTATACAATAAAAATGATATTTTTATTGTTCTAACACTTTTTCAACACATGAATATTTTATTTTCCATTCCACATCACAATCAATTTCCACAACACAATCAAATCAAACAAGTCGTCCATGGTCTATGGACGACGGGTGTCAGATGCTGCTAAGCACCGCCTGCATCCTAGTATATATTTTAACTAGAAAATAAAATTAAAGTGAGAAGTTCTCACCTTTGGGATCCACTCCTCCATTCCTTTTTTCTGAACAGTTCAGATTTGGATTTGTTTCCCGACAGTTCCATCGCAAACCTTTTCACGCTGTTCATAGTAAAAATCACACATTTAATATGATGTTTATATAAAAAATCACATTTTTACATTGCTATATATAATTAAACATCACATTTTTATAAAGCTATGTATACAATAAAAATCATACTTTTAATTCACTACATATATAAAAATCATATTTTTATATTCTCTACATATATAAAAATCATATTGTTATATTTTCTACATATATAAAAATCATATTTTTAACGCTACTTCATATAGACAAAAATCATATTTTTAACACTACTTCATATAGACAAAATTCATATTTTTATATAGCAACTACATATGTACGAATCACATTTTTATATAGCTACTACATATGTAAAAATCACATTTTTATATAGCTACTACATACGTAAAAATCACATTTTTATATAGCTACTACGTATGTAAAAATCACACTTTTATATAGCAACTACATATGTGAAAATCACATTTTTATATAGCTACTACATATGTAAAAATCACATTTTTATATGGCTACTACATATGTAAAAAATTAGGTTTTTATATGACCATTCAAACAATAAAAATCAAATTTTTATTTGACCATTCAAACAATAAAAATCAAATTTTTATATAGCCATTCAAACAATAAAAATCAAATTTTTATCGTGCTTCTACATATGTCAAAATCATATTTCTATTTCACTATATAAAAAAAACTGATTTTTAAATCTATGCTACATAAAAAAATTGATTTTTTTAAATGTTTCTAAAAGTAATTGCATTAAATTAAAATCAAAATAAAAATTAACCTTTTTCTTTTAGAAAATTGAATTTTTGTTGAAGGAGGGCCCACAGATCGGATGTGGGGTGCTGAGGGGGTGGTGCCGGTTGTGGCGCCAGGGGGTCTCACGGCGGCTGGAGCGGCTGATTTGGGGAGGTAGGGTTTTTAATTCAAAGAGGAGAGAGGAGAAAGAGGGGAGGAGGATAGGCGGGTGGCACGAGGGGGCGCGGTGGAGCTGAACAACGGGGGAGGAGGGGTATGTGGTTTTTTTGAACAAACGGTAAAAGAGAAGTGAGGGAGACAAAGAAAGTAGGGGGAAGTTATATAATTAATTATTTATTTAATTCTCCAAAAAGGTTGACTTTTCATTCGAACTCCGAACTAAACCAAACGAGTGTCATCACCAACTAATTACCCCCATTTCGAATACAATGGGATACGTTTTGTGAGCCAATTCGACTGTTTTGCTCAGTTTTCATCAAAATTTAAATATAAATTAATATAACAGTCAAACTTGATTTAACGTATATTTTAATTCACCGAGGCCATATACTGACTCTGAAAATTCCAAAAAATAATTCTAGCTATATTTTGATGATACGGTCCTAACAAAAAAAGATTCGTCGAATTTGGAGACCGTTTGAAAAACAGTTATTTTCTAGTCGATTAAATTCAAACTGAATTGACCAAACACGTTTAAATTTACCATGCTCACATATTGATTCCAAAATTATGAAAATTGGAATCTAGCAATAATTTGACATTCCGGATCCAAAAAAAGTGGTTTTGTCGAAAATGGAGGTCGTTTGCAAAATTGCTATTTTTAAGGGCTATATTTCCATAGCGACTATTCTGAATTTTCAACTAGACATAATTTTTTATTCCTGCTATGAAATTTCAATTTTTCAGATTCGTTGGAAAGATAATTTTGAACAGATTCAAATATTTCTAGTTTTACTAAAATCCGGTTTATTTTGAAACATTCATTTGAAATTTGAAATTGAATTTTCAAACTACCGCGCCATTTTCAGTTCCTTTTATAATTAAAATAAATATTTATATTCTAACTTCGATTTAAATAAATATGTGCATTCTAATTCTATTCAAAATAATTTTCTAGTCATTATTATTTAAAATAAATTATTTTAAATATTAAAAAATCATTAAAATTGCCGAAATAAAAAATTTAAATTGGTTCTGATTTTCCGGGTTGTTACAATATCCCCCACTTAAAATCTTTTCGTCCTCTAAAAGGAACAGAGCTGAAAGTTATTATACTAATCAACTCAACTTTCATTTTGGCTTTCATTCTTCAACTTTTTAGTTTCTAAGAATTTTCCAATTCTTCACAAATTTCCTAACACCCTAAATTTTTGAAAAATTTCGTCATAGCCTCCTTTCTACGGGGAGACATTTAAAACCACAACTAGCCTCGCAGAGCCCTCACCAATCCAAAAGAAAAAGAGAATGCCAAGCGGCCAGCCTTAGGCTCATAAACCTTTTAAAAGAAAAAGAAATTTGCCAAGCGGCCAGCCTTAGGCTCATAAACCTTTTAAAATAAAAAGAAAATAGTAAACATGTAACCATTCGTCGGGCATAAAATTTTATTTCTCTTCTTAGCAGTATATCCATAACCTGTTCAACAATGTGTATATGTACATGTATGCATTTCTAAACAATTTCCAACTCAGTGAAATATTTGATTCAATTTGGCTTAATGGTTCAAAATTTTAATTAATCAAACCAATAATAAAACAACACAACCATCAATCAATTAGTTGGTTATCTTCTCAGATTCATAATTTTTTTATATATATAAAAATCAATTTTTGATGCCAAATCACAACAAATAAATCCTGTCTAATTTTCGTTCTCACACCAGTCAATTGGAAATATATGGATATCACACCTTCGACATTCGAACATAGGGTCTGATGACGAGATCTCAATCATCATAATCATCTCCGGGCGTCTAGATTGTGATTCTATATCTATCCAGTATATTAAAACTTCGAATATATGTTTGCAAGGCGTATATGCAAAATCTTTATATACTCGATTGTCCAAATTCAAGATAAAATAAATATTCAAATATGTATTATAAGGTTTAAATTTTCAAAACAAAATTTGTTTTCACTTTTAATTTTAAAACAACACTCTTTGTAACACCCCACCTCCACCAGGGTGGCTCTTGCAAGCACTCTGACTTTGGAGGGGCGTTTGAATCAGGTAAACATGCATAATGATATATCAAGGCAGAACAAGAACATATGTATATATGTAAACAGAGTAAATAACATAGATAAAACAGCGGAAGATTTCAAAACAAGTCTGGTACAACATAGCTTTCCAAATAAACAAGTCTAGATAAAACAACATCAACTGAAAAATTGAAATAAATAAGTGCTATCCCCAATTAAGTGGTAACCATAGCTAGCATCATGTCGAAACCGTACATGAGCTGAAATCCCACAAGCAAGCAATCTGAAATCCAAGCTAAGCTCCAGTATTCCCTCCCTGAGAACCTGGGGGGGAAACGGAAGAAAAGAGGCGAAAGAAAACAGGTCAGTCAAAAAGACTGAGTAAGCCCTACTACAATCAATGTAAACTGATAAAGTTAACTGGCATGAGCAGCAGGGATGAACATAAGGATAACAATATACTAGCATGATGATTAACTAACAAGGTAGATAAAGGTGTCATCGCATAATCAGGATTAAGGTTTTGCACCACAGGTGTACTAGCAAACTAACATGACTTGAATAAACAAGTATTGATCCCTTGGCCCAAGCTTTGGCCCAATAACATGAAATGACCCTAATACAAGGTCCAACCAAACGGTCTAGTCGATCGGCTCCCTAAGTCTAACTCGTCACGTGTTGGTGTCAATACGGCCCAATCATAATTGTAGTCGAACTGTGCCGGGTCCATCCTTCGGGTGTATCAAGCCCTAGAGTGTCAACCCCTGGACACCATGAACATGAGTGCACAGTCCCGATCTACTGGTACCCGTGCATGTTTTCTCCAGCTACGGACTATGTGCACGACCAGAGTCCGCCCGGAACTACACCGGCGTACCCTCTGCCGTCGCTTTTGGTCACTTACCTCCAGTCCAGTAATCGTGCCCCCACCCTAGCCTAGTCCCTAGGGTCATGATGATACTAACTTGGGATTACTGCTGGAGTGGGCCCCCATTGCTACGATTTTTCTAGTGGGTTAAGTACGGTTTAACCCTCTTGCTAATCCTGGATTAATTGGTTAAGTGTAACGATGAGTTCACGACTTAACCCCGATTAATCTACCAAGCCCAAATTGGTTAAGTATTAAGTGGACCATGACTTAACCCTAATCACGAGGCATTAATTAATTTAATGCGCCTTAACCTCTCACATTAGACCTTGTTGTGGTTACTAGTTAAGCCGGGCGGGTCCGGGTAGCTTTACACCACAACTTGGTCTAACCTCGGGTTCAAGGTACAACATGACCAACTTCTCACATTGGGTCCTATTGTTTGTAGCAACTAGTTAAGCCGGTCGGTTCCGGGTAGGTTTACACTACAAACTCAACCCAACCTCGAGTTGGCCACACTTATCTTTTCTAAGTGTCATGTCCATCGTGTTTCCAAAACATGTTACAAGTTTTCAAGCAATTGGGTAGACCTAACTTAATAGGTAAATTCCCAATGGGTAGACCTAACTTAATAGGTAAATTCCCAAGCTTATGTTTTATGTCTTTTAAGTTTACCCAACCCCAAACGCAATCCCATCGCTTACATATCGCAATAGCGCATAAAGGATAGAAAGAGGGAACTTGGCATAATCATGACATAAAGGTATTGAAGCCACAAGCTTTACATGGTGGCATATGAAATGTTCATATTTTCATACACTTGCATATTACATTTTTAGGCCTCAAAAGCATGCATAAAACCAAACTTAGCATATTGGTGATACATGGTGCTAAATGACATGTAGAGATGGCCATAAGTTCGCATTTAGCCTCACATGCAAGTTATCATAAGAGATATGATAACTTACATGTTGCTAAAATGCAACCTTTGGCATAAAGCTTAAACCTTTATGTTCATAAACCCAAAATAAGCTTGCATAACATGATAGCATGAACAAAATGTTCAATCCAAACTTGCATAACATAACTTGGCATACTTGCATATAAACTTGCATATCACAACATGATAAACTTGCATATAAACTTGCATATCACAACATGATAAACTTGCATATAAACTTGCATATCACAACATGATAAACTTGCATATAAACTTGCATATCATACATTTAACTTTAGAGTTTAAGTATGAAAGTAGAATAGGGCTTACAATGCTTAAGAAGTCACAAAAATATGACAAAGCCCTTATGAAATCAATTAAACCCAAAATGCAAGCAAAACCCTTGAGCCCAAATGATCAAGACTCTTTCTTTATGATGCAAATATATAAACTTGACTTAAATACAAGCTAATGATGCTCATACAAGTTTGAAAACACTTGTATGCATGGAAAATCACTTAGGAATTTATTTAGGAATTTTATGAAGAGAGTGGAGGCCATGAGAGGATTGATTTTGCCCTAGTTTAGTTGTATGAATGAATAATGATGATTTACGGTAGGTTAGGGTCTTATTTATAGATTAGGCAAGTGTTTTAGGCCATAGGATTAAACCTAGATTCAATCCAAGCCATCAAAGCATGTCTTGGGGAAGAAGTCAAGTGTAGGAACCATCTAGGGCCTTTAGATTAAAGATGAACCATGAGAACCATTCAAATGCAAAATCTGCATTTGAGCGAATCGGCCCACGGGTTGACAGCCCAACACCCTGGATTAACCCCTAGTCGACCCAGCGGGCTTGGGTCGACCTCAAAAATCGGCCGGTTCGGTTATTCCCCTCTCCCAATTCGCTGTTTTGAACATTTTTGCATATTTATTTATTTAATTTTCAATTTTATATATATATATATATATATATATATACCAATATATATATGTTTCTCTGCGCAACCCATTTCACTTAATTAAGTATACTTTAATTTGGGAATTTTTCGTGAAACTTCGCGAGGCCATATCTTGGTCATACGGACTCCGATTTTCGAAAACTCGGACTCTATTTCGCGTATTTTTCCGAGACGAACGCAATGGCATAGCCCGTTTCCCTTGATTCAGATTTGACAGTTTAATTCTGCCTCCATATATGTTATAACATGTTATTCAAAAATACGGGTTGTTACATTCTTCCCTCCTTAAAGGATTTCGTCCCCGAAATCTCCAAGTTAGGAAGAACGTATCCTACCATCCATCATCCATCTACTCAAAACATCATCCACGAGCAATCATTGTCCTTAAAAGGTTCTAAATGTTGTATGATCATATGCAAAGGTGTGTGTATATGTACTTATCTAATGCGAAAATCAGGAGGTTACTGATTCAGTAAACCCCCTTAATGCAAAATATGTTAGTGAAATGAGTCCATATGTATGCAAATTCCTAACATAATTTATAATCTCTACATGAGTGCACATAACATTCATCCATATGCAACATCCACGTGATAGCATAACAAGTTTTCATCCATGAATAAGCATAAACACTCATGCATATGCGGTATGAAAGTGTGTGAGCCGATCTTAGTGCCTAACGTGTATTATGCATCCACGAGTATCCACTTGCAAACACTTGCAACCACTTGCAACCATCAAGCATAACATGTTTCAAACACATGTTTCATCCAAAGGGTTTCTACCTAAGGTTCTCATGACAAGATTAACACGATAAACTAGATAAACATGGATAGCAAAGAGAAAGATATGCTAACAAAGAAAAGAGATTGAGAGTGTACCCTCAAAAAGGAATGGATAAAGCCCATGCATCTTCTCCTCGGTTTCCCAAGTTGCGTATTCTTCAGCTTCACCCCATTGAACCTTCACCAATTTGACCTCTCGATTCCTTAGCTTCTTGGTCTCCGTCCCCAAGATACGAATCGGAGCTCTCCTCAAGGTATCCTCTTTCTCCACTTCTACATCTTTTAGAACACTTGGCTCAACAACCTCTGCTGATTCATGTAAACACTTCCGGAGATGCGAGACATGAAAAACATCGTGTACTCCAGCAAGCTTCTCGGGCAACTTCATTCTATAAGCCATCTGCCCGATCCTCTCTATAATAGGGAATGGTCCAACAAACCTCGGTGCCAACTTCCCAACAGCTCCAAATCGGACCACATTCCGCAAAGGAGAAACCTTCACGAAAACCATATCCCCAACATCAAACTCCAAATCCGTTCTTCGCTTATCAGCATAGGATTTCTGTCGGTCTTGGGCCGCTTTCATCCGTCTCCGAATCAACTCGATCTTCTCGGATGTATCTCTGATCATATCAGGCCCAAGTATAAGCTCATCTGTAGTCTCCCACCAACATGTAGGCGACTTGCACGGCCTCCCATATAAAGCTTCAAATGGTGACATCCCTATGCTTTCCTGATAACTGTTATTATATGCAAACTCAACAAGAGGAAGATGGTCTTCCCAAGTACCACCAAAATCCAGAATACAAAGCCTCAACAGATCCTCGAGTACCCTATTCACCCTTTCGGTTTGACCGTCCGTCTGTGGGTGATAAGCCGTACTTAGATTCAACCTTGTGCCCATAGCTTCTTGCAAGCTATTCCAGAATTGACTTGTAAAGATTGGGTCACGGTCACTGACTATACTAGAAGGGACTCCATGTAGTCTCACAATCCCACGAAGATATACAGACGCTAGCCAAGATGCGGTCCTCTTGCTCTTCACCGGAATGAAATGAGCACTCTTCGTAAGTCTATCCACAATAACCCAAATGCTCGTATTCCCTTTCCTTGACCTTGGTAGCCCATCGATAAAATCCATGGAAATACTCTCCCACTTCCATAGTGGAACGTCTAGAGGATGCAATAGCCCACCGGGCTTCTTCGACTCGGCCTTAACTTGCTGGCAAATGATACATCTAGAGACAAATTCTGCCACATCCTTCTTCATCCCAGGCCAAAAGAAAATGCGCTTCATATCTTTATACATCTTATCTCCGCCCGGATGTATAGTCAACTTAGAGCGATGCGCTTCCTCAAGAACTCTTCTTACTAGATCTTCTACCATTGGAACACATAACCTTCCGTCTTTCCTCAGCCAACCCTTGTCATCAATAGAATATCGAGCGAGATGACTAGACGTCTCTCCTCGAATTAGCTTATCCATAATCTCAACTATCTGAGGGTCTTCTCTCTGCGAAGCCCCAACTTGATCAAGAAGGGTAGGTCTGAGTTCCAGAGATGCTAAAGAACCGGTCATCGACTCAATCGCCAAAGAGAAATCAAAGGTTGCCACATACTCTAAATTCTTCATCTCAACGAATAGAGGACTTAGGGTCAACCTTCTTCTACTCAATGCATCTGCTACCACATTCCCCTTGCCAGGGGTATAAGCTATCTCAAAATCGTAGGACGCCAAGAATTCCATCCATCTTTGTTGCCTCAGATTCAGATCCTTCTGAGAAAAGAGATACTTCAATGACTTGTGATCGGTATAAAGCTCAAATCTTTCTCCCAGAAGATAATGGCACCAAGCCTTGAGTGCATATACTATTGCTGCCAAATCTAAGTCATGAGTGGGATAATTCTTCTCATGCACTTTGAGTTGTCTACCGCCAAATCATATCACTCTTCCTTCTTGCATAAGAACAGCTCCTAACCCCGTGCCACATGCATCGGTGTATACGGTAAATAACTTCCCTCCATCGGGCAAAGCTAGAACAGGTGCTGATGTGAGGGCTCTCTTGAGCTTCTGAAAAGCAAGCTCGCATTCTATGCTCCAAGCAAAAACTAAATTCTTCTTCGTCAATTTAGTGAGAGGAGCGGATATCTTTGCGAAGTCCTTGATGAACTTCCGGTAGAAACCCGCAAGACCTAGAAAACTTCTCACTTCGGTTGCATTCCTTAGAGTCTTCCAATCCTGAACTGCCACTACCTTAGCGGGATCCACCGCTAAGCCTTGCTTAGATACTATATGCCCAAGGAATCTAACTTCCCTTCTCCAAAAGTGACACTTGGAGAACTTGGCCTTAAACTGATGTGCTCTAAGCGTATCCATCACCTCCATGAGATGCCTTGCGTGCTCTTCCTCATCCTTAGAGAAGATCAGAATATCATCTACGAAGACCACGACAAACTTGTTCAAGAACTCCCTGAACACCCTACTCATCAAGTCCACGAAATATGCGGGTGCATTAGTCAAGCCGAACGGCATGACAAGCCATTCGAAGAATCCATCTGGAGTTCTGAACGCAGTCTTGTCTATACTATCTTCAGCTACCCTGAGCTGATGGAACCCCGTAGCAAGATCAAGCTGAGAGAAAACAGAAGCACCGACAAGCTGGTCAAAGAGATCATCAATCCTCGGTAACGGGTGTCTGTTCTTCTTAGTCAGCTTATTCAACTCTCGATAGTCAACGCAAAGTCGGAGAGAACCATCCGCCTTGGTAGCAAATACCATAGGCGCTCCCCATTCAGATATACTTCGTCTAATGAAGTTCTTCTCAAGCAACTCTTTCACTTGCTTACTTAGCTCCCGCCTTTCACGCGGAGCCATGTGCCGAACGGGCAAAGAAACAGGCTTTGCATTATCCACCAGATAAATGCGGAAATCAATCTCTCGCTTAGGGGGCAACCCCCTAACTTCATCGAAAACATCCGGATACTCTCGAACCACTCTCACAGACTGAAGAGTTTCCATTGACGAGTCGAGTGATTCCAGATAGCACAACATGACGGGACCTCTCGGATCACAAGAAATCTCTAGGGTGTTTCCGAGGCGAGTCATGAGCCTCACAACCCTATGCTCACAATCAAGAATGGCTCCATATCTGGACAGCCAATCCATGCCCAATATCAATCCGTATCCCCTAAAACCAAGAACATAAGCACTGCACAAGAACTCTACACTCAGTATAGAGATCCTCAAATCCCCACATATCATAGACAAATGGGCGGAACCCCCAATAGGATTTGAGACACAGACGGGATCATCTACCAAGCTAGTACTAAGGTGCAAACTATCAACACGATCAGATGAGATAAAGCTATGCGATGCACCAGAATCAAACAAGGTACGAAATGGAAAATCAGAAATATATACAAGGCTCTCAACAGAAATACTACCTCGATCGGGAACTGGAGCGACATTGAGAGCATGAACTTGCCCTCCTGAAGGTCCAGCACGCTGAGTCTGACCCTGGCCTTGCCCTTGCTTCCTCGGGCAATCCTTACTGAAATTTCCAGTCTCACCGCAGAAAAAGCATTCACCATTCTTCCTTTTCCTCTTCTTACAATCCATAATAAGATGCCCAACTGAACCGCAATAATGGCACTTCCCCTTGTTGTTCTTTCCCTTGTTGTTATTGCCCTTGTTGTTGTTCCCCTTGTTGCCTTGACTCTTGTTCTTGTTCTGATTGCCTTGACTGCTCTGACCACTTGGATTACCCTGATTTCCTTTTCCCTGGGAATCAGTCTTCTTGGCTTGAGTATCATTCATCTTGGTTTCTTTCTTGACATCTCCCTGAAGTAACGCCATATCAACCAAACTCTCAAACGTGGCCCCATGGGGAATATTTGACATAGCCAATCCCTGCAACGGCTCATTCAATCCTCTAGCAAAACGAAGAGCCTTCTTCTGAGGAGTATTCACCATATCCAAGCCAAAACGAGCTAACTGATTGAACTTGTTCACATATTCTTTGACAGACATATCTCCTTGTTTCAAAGTTATGAACCTCTCCATTTGCAGATTCTCCTCAGCAGAAGATAGAAACTTAAGCATGAACCTTGCCCTGAAATCGGCCCAAGTCTCAACAGGCCTAGTACCATTAGTGACTTCCCACCAATAAGCGGCTTCATCCTTCATAAGCCAAACCGCCAACAAGAGCTTCCTCTGATCGTCTAACCCAAAGATAGCAAACAAATCCTCGGTCTCTTTCAACCAATTTCTGGCCTCTACAAAAGTCTCAGTGCCTTGAAAGTTCTTTCCACCCATTGCTATGAAATCTTTGCAAGTCTTTGCGAGGTCCACTTGAGGATGCTGAGGGGGAGGAGGAAGAGGAACCTCAGCGACAGGAGGAGGAGGAACATTAACCACCGGAGGAGGAGGAGGAGGAACATTAACTACCGGAGGAGGAGGAGGAGGAACATCTGCGGGGCCGGCTTCGGTTGCCCTAGCCTCCAAAAGTCTCCTATACCAAACAGGTACGTGTACTCCCTCCGGAATAGCAAAGTTATCGGCCATACTGAAAACGAAGAAAAAGACAGATTCTGAATGGAGAAAAACGAAGGAATTTTGCTAATGGCTTTTTGGGGAATAGCCTTTAAAATAAACTAGACTTTTCTTTGGAAAATACTTTATACTTGGTTTTGAAAATAGTTTTCCAAAAGTTTTCTAAAAGCCTTTTTGTTCCTTCTCGTACCATATGCTCTGATACCAAATGTAACACCCCACCTCCACCAGGGTGGCTCTTGCAAGCACTCTGACTTTGGAGGGGCGTTTGAATCAGGTAAACATGCATAATGATATATCAAGGCAGAACAAGAACATATGTATATATGTAAACAGAGTAAATAACATAGATAAAACAGCGGAAGATTTGAAAACTTTTCAAAACAAGTCTGGTACAACATAGCTTTCCAAATAAACAAGTCTAGATAAAACAACATCAACTGAAAAACTGAAATAAATAAGTGCTATCCCCAATTAAGTGGTAACCATAGCTAGCTTCATGTCAAAACCGTACATGAGCTGAAATCCCACAAGCAAGCAATCCGAAATCCAAGCTAAGCTCCAGTATTCCCTCCGTGAGAACCTGGGGGGGGGGGAACGGAAGAAAAGAGGCGAAAGAAAACAGGTCAGTCAAAAAGACTGAGTAAGCCCTACTACAATCAATGTAAACTGATAAAGTTAACTGGCATGAGCAGCAGGGATGAACATAAGGATAACAATATACTAGCATGATGATTAACTAACAAGGTAGATAAAGGTGTCATCGCATAATCAGGATTAAGGTTTTGCACCACAGGTGTACTAGCAAACTAACATGACTTGAATAAACAAGTATTGATCCCTTGGCCCAAGCTTTGGCCCAATAACATGAAATGACCCTAATACAAGGTCCAACCAAACGGTCTAGTCGATCGGCTCCCTAAGCCTAACTCGTCACGTGTTGGTGTCAATACGGCCCAATCATAATTGTAGTCGAACTGTGCCGGGTCCACCCTTCGGGTGTATCAAGCCCTAGGGTGTCAACCCCTGGACACCATGAACATGAGTGCACAGTCCCGATCTACTGGTACCCGTGCATGTTTTCTCCGGCTACGGACTATGTGCACGACCAGAGTCCGCCCGGAACTACACTGGCGTACCCTCTGCCGTCGCTTTTGGTCATTTACCTCCAGTCCAGTAATCGTGCCCCCACCCTAGCCTAGTCCCTAGGGTCATGATGATACTAACTTGGGATTACTGCTGGAGTGGGCCCCCATTGCTACGATTTTTCTAGTGGGTTAAGTACGGTTTAACCCTCTTGCTAATCCTGGATTAACTTGGTTAAGTGTAACGATGAGTTCACGACTTAACCCCGATTAATCTACCAAGCCCAAATTGGTTAAGTATTAAGTGGACCATGACTTAACCCTAATCACGAGGCATTAATTAATTTAATGCGCCTTAACCTCTCACATTAGACCTTGTTGTGTTTACTAGTTAAGCCGGGCGGGTCCGGGTAGCTTTACACCACAACTTGGTCTAACCTCGGGATCAAGGTACAACATGACCAACTTCTCACATTGGGTCCTATTGTTTGTAGTAACTAGTTAAGCCAGTCGGTTCCGGGTAGGTTTACGCTACAAACTCAACCCAACCTCGAGTTGGCCACACTTATCTTTTCTAAGTGTCATGTCCATCATGTTTCCAAAACATGTTACAAGTTTTCAAGCAATTGGGTAGACCTAACTTAATAGGTAAATTCCCAATGGGTAGACCTAACTTAATAGGTAAATTCCCAAGCTTACGTTTTATGTCTTTTAAGTTTACCCAACCCCAAACGCAATCCCATCGCTTACATATCGCAATAGCGCATAAAGGATAGAAAGAGGGAACTTGGCATAATCATGACATAAAGGTATTGAAGCCACAAGCTTAACATGGTGGCATATGAAATGTTCATATGTTCATACACTTGCATATTACATTTTTAGGCCTCAAAAGCATGCATAAAACCAAACTTAGCATATTGGTGATACATGGTGCTAAATGACATGTAGAGATGGCCATAAGTTCGCATTTAGCCTCACATGCAAGTTATCATAAGAGATATGATAACTTACATGTTGCTAAAATGCAACCTTTGGCATAAAGCTTAAAGCTTTATGTTCATAAACCCAAAATAAGCTTGCATAACATGATAGCATGAACAAAATGTTCAACCCAAACTTGCATAACATAACTTGGCATACTTGCATATAAACTTGCATATCACAACATGATAAACTTGCATATAAACTTGCATATCACAACATGATAAACTTGCATATAAACTTGCATATCATACATTTAACTTTAGAGTTTAAGTATGAAAGTAGAATAGGGCTTACAATGCTTAAGAAGTCACAAAAATATGACAAAGCCCTTATGAAATCAATTAAACCCGAAATGCAAGCAAAACCCTTGAGCCAAAATGATCAAGACTCTTTCTTTATGATGCAAATATATAAACTTGACTTGAATGCAAGCTAATGATGCTCATACAAGTTTGAAAACACTTGTATGCATGGAAAATCACTTAGGAATTTATTTAGGAATTTTATGAAGAGAGTGGAGGCCATGAGAGGATTGATTTTGCCATAGTTTAGTTGTATGAATGAATAATGATGATTTAGGGTAGGTTAGGGTCTTATTTATAGATTAGGCAAGTGTTTTAGGCCATAGGATTAAACCTAGATTCAATCCAAGCCATCAAAGCATGTCTTGGGGAAGAAGTCAAGTGTAGGAACCATCTAGGGCCTTTAGATTAAAGATGAACCATGAGAACCATTCAAATGCAAAATCTGCATTTGAGCGAATCGGCCCACGGGTTGACAGCCAAACACCCTGGATTAACCCCTAGTCGACCCAGCGAGCTCGGGTCGACCTCAAAAATCGGCCGGTTCGGTTATTCCCCTCTCCCAATTCGCTGTTTTGAACATTTTTGCATATTTATTTATTTAATTTTCAATTATATATATATATATCAATATATATATTTCTCTGCGCAACCCATTTCACTTAATTAAGTATACTTTAATTTGGGAATTTTTCGTGAAACTTCGCGAGGCCATATCTTGGTCATACGGACTCCGATTTTCGAAAACTCGGACTCTATTTCGCGTATTTTTCCGAGACGAACGCAATGGCATAGCCCATTTCCCTTGATTCATTTTTTACAGTTTAATTCTGCCTCCATTTATGTTATAACATGTTATTCAAAAATACGGGTTGTTACACTCTTCACACTCGTTCTAGGATACTACTGATCCTATCTCTAACGAGTCATTCTCATTGGATATTACTAATCCAATCTCTGATGAATTCTTTTGTTTGGTTCTAATGTGCCTTGTTCTCGAGCTCTGTAAAACCAAAACTCTGATACCAAACTGACACGAACTTCCCTGCAAAAGAAAGCTCGGACTGAATTGAGAAAATGACAAATCAAAAGGTAAAACAAAAGAACATTTCATTGCTTATTACAACAATTTACATCAGAGTACAAGAATATACAGAGTATGAATAATTTATACATTGTCAAATACCAGAGATTAAAATACAATACAAAGCAGCGGAAAATAATACAAAATATAACTGAAAGAGATAAACGGATACAGAGCTTTCCGAATATCGTTCCAGCTATAAACAAGGATCCTGTGAATATAAATTTGCAAAACCAAAACTACTAGCTGTCAATATGGAAAATAAGGGCACCCATAGTTTAGGTTAAAACAATATACTTCAGGTCAGTCATGTGGCTGGTGTGAGAACTAAAATAGTTATTTTAAACTTTACTTTAGAAATAAAGTAAACCAAGGGACCACGCCGTATAACACGGAACGGATTCCTCCCAAGAATACCAATGCATAAAACAAACAACGCAATGCTTTTTGGAAAAATGAAGCTATTATAAGGCCCATGTCCCATGACACAATGCAACGCAAGCCGGAGGATAGGGTTTTCCCTTATAATAACCAAACATGCTTGGTATGTTTAAAACATATCATTGGATACTATTAGAAGTGCTTATGTATAAAAAAACTTCGAATATAAATGTATCAATCATAGACGGCATAATACCCCATCCTACTATGTCGTCAAACTAGGCTCTACAATGAAAACCGAAATGTCACATATTGGAAATTGGATTCCCATCATGAGTCGAGGCCAGGGATGGCACCTTTCCGATTTAAGACACTCTAGAAAATGATTCAGGATCCCCCACAGTGAACCCTTGGATCGGTTGGTCCGGTCCTCCCTTACGTTTGAGGATTAGTTACTCCTGAACACAGGTTTCCTGGTCCTATCCGACCTATATCCATCGGCTCCGTAGTAACCAATATATCCGAGGCGCCTCGCAATCCAACAACCACATAGGTAAAAATAATAAATGTCTGGGCTCCATACCATGACACCACCCATAGCTAGAAAGAAACGTCATATTCTCCCAACATCCCGATCCCGTTTTTTACTCATACCGAGGTGTGAGGCTCGCGAATTAACGCGATACACAAAGCTATGTTATATTAAAGCCGTGCTTGGATCATCAACTACAAGACTCTGCTTTTCAACAGAAGCCTTGATAATTTGCATCTCAGCATACCACACAGGCAATTTATACAATGCGACTGATATCTATCGATATATAACCTATAAGCTCGTACGTCTTAGAGAAGGGCATTAAGCAAGAGAATAAATTCTCCGTTGCCAAACAAATATATATTTAATAGCAATCAATCAACACAGAATAAAATCCAATGTTAGACACACATCCATTTACAAGTTCATTTTGGGTCTAAACGAAACCGTAGGCACCTTATTCCTCATCCCATATGTCCAATACAGGAGAGAGTTCCTCGCATATCTGGTCGATCTCCAAGTACGTCTGGACGATCACCGCTTGTTACTTCGTCTTGGGTGTAAAACCCAATCAAGGCATCAGAAATCATCCAAACGATGTGAAGACCTCCGATCTTCAACCACCATCTTCATCGTCGACTTATCGTTGAATCGGTTATTCAGAATGGGTATAAACCCGGCCTTTCCGAATAACTCACGTATATAATAAACAAGTGCTATAAAAACACAACATACGCCTCATTCCAATTCTGAATATTCTTTTATTTAAATATTCATATCCTTTGGGAAAGGTTCCCATTAATGTTATCAAAGATAAATTCTTTAAATTTATTCTTTAATCTTCCTTTTGATATCAATTCAAACCAAATTAAGGTTTATCCAAACTAGTCAGGATTAGCGCACCTTACCGAAGTAATCATTTGTTTAATTTCCCAATCCCAACCTATTCATCTCATGGAGAAAAACTAGTTATACCCCATATCTAATGCCACGGTGTTATCGGTAAATTTAATTACCATTTCTTGTTCAAATCTAATTAAAGATTTAACTATCACTAGGAGCAAAACTGGTGATACTCCATTCTCGATCATTTCCCAAATTTGATATTTTAAATTATCAATTCTCATTACAATCTAATTAAAGATTCATTAAAACTCCACTTAGTTTTAATCTTCCCGAAAATCAATATTAATGATTATTTAACTTTGGAAACACCAACATGCCGCGTTGACAATCTACACCGTACTATTGATTTCCACCGATATATAACCTCTGAGCTCGTACGTCTTAGAGAAGGGTGTTAAGCAAGAGAATAAATCCTCCACCACCAAACAAATATATATTTAGTAGAGATCAACCATACAGTTTGAAATACAATGTTAGGCATGTAATCCTGTCTTTAACTGGGTTAAAGAACTAATGCCGTTTAAAACACAGTTCACGATAAACCCAAATCACCTTCCATTAATTATGGAATCTTCATGAAAATTAATTAATATATAATGGATTTTAATTTATGTATCCGACTAATAATATAAATGGAATAACGGCAAAGCCTTTTAAATTCCATATGTATTAACAGTCTTCCTCCACAGAAGTTCACTTCGATTATTATCAAATCGAATTCCATTCAATTCCAATTTAATATATTAGATTGGAAAACTTTACTTAGAAAATTCCCGTTAAACCTAAATAAAAAGATTTATAAATTCCAAATCCCATTTCATTGTAAATCGTGCTAAAGAACGAATGTCGTTAAAAATAGAGCTCACGATAAACCCAATTCACATTCCGTTTTATTCCAATTAAATGTTAATTAACTGGAAACACTAATAATCTTAATTAAAAGATTTATCCTTTTCGCACGGGGTTCAAGAACAGTGTTATTTAAGATATCATTCACAACAAACCCAAAATCCAATTTAATATCAAATATAAGGCTCTAAATAGAAATTATATCAGCTTGTATTCAATATCATATTCTGAAACCAACAAATATCGTTTTTATAAAATATATCTTCCAAATTTCCATAACAATATCCGTATAATCCTGAATCCAACATCCAAATATTCCGAAGATGATTTCCATTCAAATCCACTCCAACTCATATATTGGAAAATTTCTAGTTATTTTAAAACCATTTCAATCCAATTTATTTATATATAAAAATATTGGATTCTAAATCTAGTTAATAACTAGTTCATTTCGATAAAAATATATTTTTATCTGTACAAATATGGAATTTTTCATCCCAATTCTTTCCAAATCATTTATTATGATTTTACACAAATTATTAAATTTTTAATAATTTTATCAAGGCCCGTACAGTTGATTTCCATAAACGGTCATCGAACTGCACTTACAGCGACCTTTTCCAAATTTGATTTGGACATAATTCCAAATCCAACCGTTAGATTTCAAATCTCTTATATTCTTTGGGAAGCTCTTTTCAATACAAACCCAATGGTTCTAGTTTTAGGAGAATCCGACGGTCGGATCACCGGTAATGTCCATTCGAAGTCAATGGTCGAAATTTGCGAACTGCCGCGACGCATTCTATTCAGGCCATTAAATATATATAATATATATCTATATATTATATATTACTTCGATTTCTATTTAAAACGTATTTTATAAACCGTTTTAAAATCATTTTCAAAAAGGTTTCAACTTCATATTCAATTTCAAATCAAAATTGAATATTCCATATCATCAATATAAATGATAATATTTTCAAAACATTAGATTTTGAAATCACTTCCTTTTCGATATTAATTGTAAAAATGAATAATATCAATATAAATATTTTTCATGTCAAAATGGCGCTAATCTAATCCACATGGCTTCATATATTTAAATATATTCGTGTCCATCCCAAATCAAATATCAAAATCATATTTTGATCCATTACTGAACATTATTTTAAGATATTCCTTATTTTAAAATATTCATTATTTAAAAAAATTGTTCTTTCTGAATTGGAATCAGACACAGTCAATTACTATATAATTTTATTTATACGGATTTCATACACACATGTACACAATAATAATAAGTACAGTCAACCATCATCCAGAGTGCACTATACAACTGCATAAGCGTTAAATATGAAGAATCAACGCTTATAACAGCCAGTCAACCAATCAATTGACATATATCTAAATATTTGGATTATTGTATATCCAATATCATCCCAATACCCGTGTGGGGTTTTCAAACAACAAACACTGATTATCATTTGTGCAGCTGGGCGATGTGTAAAGTATATCATCCCAATCCATATCAGTCAAATGTGTATACATAAGCAAATCGTCCGATTTGTAAATGAATATTTATTTTATTTTTAATAAATATTTTATTTCATTCATTTATACAATAAAAATGATATTTTTATTGTTCTAACACTTTATTCAACACATAAATATTTTATATTCCATTCCCACATCACAATCAATTTCCATAACACAATCAAATCAAACAAGTCGTCCATGGTCTGTGGACGATGGGTCTCAGGTGCTGCTAAGCACCATCTACATCCTAGTATATATTTTAACTAGAAAATAAAATTAAAGTGAGAAGTTCTCACCTTTGGGATCCACTCCTCCATTCCTTATTTCTGAACGGTTCAGATTTGGATTTGTTTCCCGATAGTTCCATCGCAAACCTTTTCACACTGTTCATAGTAAAAATCACATTTTTAATATGATGTTTATATTAAAAATCACATTTTTACATCGCTATATATAATTAAAAATCACATTTTTATAATGCTATGTATACGTGGAAAATCATATTTTTAATTCGCTACATATATAAAAAAAACATATTTTTATATTCTCTACATATATAAAAATCATATTTTTAGCGCTACTTCATATAGACAAAAAGCATATTTTTAATGCTACTTCATATAGACAAAAATCATATTTTTAACGCTACTTCATATAGACAAAAATCGCATTTTTACATAGCAACTACATATGTAAAAATCACACTTTTATATAGCCGCTACATATGTAAAAATCACACTTTTATATAACTACTACATATGTAAAAATCACACTTTTATATAGCTACTACACATGTAAAAATCACATTTTTATGTAGTTACTACATACGTAAAAATCACATTTTTATATAACTACTACATATGTAAAAAACTACATTTTTATATGACCATTCAAACAATAAAAATCAAATTTTTATATGACCATTCAAACAATAAAAATCAAATTTTTATATAGCCATTCAAACAATAAAACTCAAATTTTTACCATGCTTCTACATATGTCAAAATCATATTTTTATTTCACTATATAAAAAAACTGATTTTTAAATCTATGCTACATAAAAAATGATTTTATTTTTTATATGTTTCTAAAACTAATTACATTAAATTAAAATAAAAATAAAAACTAACCATTTTCTTGTAGAAAATTGAATTTTTGTCGGAGGAGGGCCCACGGATCGGATGTGGGGTGCTGAGAGGCGACGTAGTGCTAAGGGGGTGGTGCGGGTGGTGGCGCTAGGGGGTCTCACGGCAGCTGGAGCGATTGATTTGGGGAGGTAGGGTTTTCAATTCAAAGAGGAGAGAGGAGAGAGAGAGCATAAGGAAGGGAGGAGAGGCAGGTGGTGCGACGGCGGGTGGCGCGAGGGGGGTGTGGTAGAGCTGAACAATGGAAGAGGGGTCCAGTTTTCTTTTTTATTCTATTTTGTTTTGAATGAACAATAAAAGAGAAGTGAGGGAGAGAGAAAGAAGGGGAGGTTATATAATTATTTATTTATTTAATTTAATTCTCCAAAAAGGTTGACTTTTTATTTAAACTCCAAACGAGACCCAACGACTGGCGCGAGGGTTCTGATTTTCCGGATTGTTACACATTAGGCTTGAAAAATCCTCCTTTTGATCTTATGATCATTGGGTGACCAGTTTTTGGTTGCTTCCTTTCTTGTTTATGACCTCTAGTGTTATTTTGTCTAGTGCTTGCTTGATCACTGTTGACTTCTCGACTTGAATCATATGGTTGACTTCTAAGTTGTGTTTGATTATCATTGGGAACTTGAGTGGGATACTTGGATGGTTCGGACTGCTCATTGCTTAATCAGGAGACATGATATGTTGAGAGTCCGAGCAACCATCATCCTACTCCTTAACTTGATCACCTGAATATAAAGGTATGCCTGGAATTGATTTCCTTGCATTGTAGACATTTTGTGTTATATTAATTTTTGCATTGTAAAATGGAAACACCTTTTCATTAAATACTGCATTCCTAATAGCAAAAACTTTACCTTTTTCATCTAAACACTTGTACCCTTTTCTATCACTAGCATATCCTATAAATGTACATGGTATAGATCTGAAGTTTGGTTTGTGAGCATTATACGGTCTTAAATAATGATAACATAGACAGTCAAATCATCTCAATTTCTTATAGTTTGGCCTTACATTGTATTGCACTTCTAGTGGACTTTTAACCTTCAGTGCTTTAGTTGGTAGTCTATTTATCAAATTTACTGAAGTACTGAAGGCATTAGGCCAGAACTTCATTGGAAGATGGCTGTGTACTAACAGTGTAAGACCACTCTCAACAATATGTCTATGCTTTCTTTCTACCAACCCATTCTGTTCATAAGTATATGGGCAACTTAACCTATGAATAGTAATTTTCTTTTGAAATAAATCACTTCAAGGTTTAAATTCAATGCCCCATCAGTTTGCAGTATTTTCAACTGCTCTGCTATTTGTTTCTCTGCTTGATTAATAAAATGAATCGTTACCCTACTAGTTTTAGACATGGTTTTCATGAGACACACCCATGTATATCTAATATAGAAATCAACAAAGCATACGTAGTGATTAAAAACATAATCATAATTTATTGGTGTCGGACCCCAAAGGTCGGCAACAACTCATTCAAGAGGTTTGTTATAAGTAGTTTGAGAATTTGAGAAAGGAAATTTGTGACTTCTTCCCATTTGATATTAAGTACAAACAAATGGCATTGATATATTTTCAAATGAAATTTTATTGTGAATTAGAACTTTCTTAACAATATTAACATTGAGATGATCAAGTTTTACATGCCATAAATCAAAAACACTTTTTTTATCATTAATTTCAGATAGGTAATAGCTATTGCTCCTTTTTCACTACCTTGCAAGATGATTTCAATTTCCAGTAAGTATTTAACTAAACATTGATAAGGATGAAATTCAAAGTACGCACTATTGTCTTTAGCAGACTGAGATACACTAAGTGGATTCTTTTTTATTTTTTGTACCATACATAAATTGTTGAGATATAGTTGTTTTTATCTCCTGATGTTGCCAAAGCCATCATATGTAATATTTACACTCCCACTATTACACATGTGTATAGAATTCATACCCAGAGCCGGTCCTGAGATTTATTATTCCCAGTGCGATTTTCTAAATGATGCCCCTAATATATAGAAATTCAAAATAATACTAAATAATATTCATATTGTAAGATATAGATAATATCACAAAACCAGTAGTGCTGTTACAGGTTAACCGTGCATATAAGGTGAATAAAATAACATGGTTAAAATGCAGAAAAGACATAAAGAATAAGTTTAAATAAAGAAATTTAACATAAAAGACTTGGACTAATTCAATTGTTGGAAACCGACCTTTGCTTCCTTTGTACCACTAGAAAGCTAGCCCTCTATATACCTACAAATTATGATATGGATAACATGGTCATTTGTGAAAAATATAACTATAAAATAATAAACATATTATAACGTTATTTTAATAACAAATAATAAAAGTAAATAAAGCACTGTTAAAAATATGATCCCTGTTAAAAAAATCAATATTTGCAGTAAGAAAAATATGAAATCTGCTATTTTTTTAAATATTTACAGTAAAAAAAATTAGTATTCACATATGATCCCTGTTACAAAAACGTACAAGCCGTGAACTAAAACATACACGTGTTAGCTGATGAGTAGATTAGAACTAATACTTCAAGATGATAGAAATATAACTAAAAAATATTAACGTCCTAACTCTGGACACTAATCAAAAATTTAACAAAAGACTTGTTCAAATTCTTCATCAGCATATAAACTATGGATAGTTACAGGCTAAAGCAATACAGCTTGCACAAAAGCTTAAGAAAATAATAATTCATATTGGCTTCCATGATCCGGATGCAATTACATGAATCAGATTTATCCTACCTCCTGGATTTCCAGATGTTACAATATATGAGCTATCCTAAAGAGGATAATTTAGAAATAGGGTTGCCTATTTTAGTAGTAGGGCTTGAGATTTGTCCAATTCCATCTTTAGTTACACCTTGCATCGTCTTCATGGTTCATTTCGCCCTTGGGTTTGAGTAAATTCTTCCTTTTCCTTCACGCAATTCACCAGCTACAGCATTTTTTTCCTTTTGCGCATTTATTCATGGATCTGAGAAGGCTGCATTTTTTTTTTCTTCCTTTCACGCCTTTTTCTATTTAGGGGTTTTATGCCCTACTCGCGATTGCTGCCCTGTGCAATGGCACCGCTGGCACTGCGCCAGGGCCGACTGTGTTCATACCTCTATACCCCTTTTGACCAAGAGTAGGTTGTCCAGATTATTAGTAATGTGATTAGGTTCTCTAGAGTTAGGATACTAGTTATCATCACCTATTTCATCAGATAGATATTGATGATTATTTCTAGTGCTATTACTTTAGCTGTATGCTTCCATTTATGCCATATTAGCACTAAGGTTTGCTTTTCTTTGATTACCCTCACTTTGACCTGCAACATAGCTTGAATTGAATCTGAAGTAACACTTCACAATAGTATGTCCCCTTTTTTCACGTATTCGGAACTTGTGTCTGGTGTTGTTACCGTACTAACTTCCTCTGCCTCTACTTTTTTTAGAATACCCTCCTCTTTGAGTGGGTTGATCACCTCTGTTTTGATTCTTGTTTTTATCTTCAACATAGTTGAAAGATAATTCAAACAATTGTGATTTTATGGTTTCAATTCTTGCTTCATGTGCAAGCAACATAGAATTCACACCTTCCATAGAACACACTACTTTTAATGATGATATTACTACTACCACTGCTACATATTCATCACTATGACCATTGATAAAGGTTAAGAGTTTTTTAGATTCATCAACTTTTCCCCTACTTCTTTTAAATGATCACAAGTGGTTTTCACCTTAGCAAGATATTATCTCATGGGTAAAATTGTTTTTATTGAATTTTGTAACCGACTTTGTGGAACATTATATTGGCTGTTGATTAAGTGTTTTTCTCAATTGTAGACCAAATCTCATTAGCAATCATACATCCTATAACTTGAGATATAAGTTTTTCCCTGATTAAATATAGTATCCAAGAACAAATTAATCAATTCTACCTGTAAAATTTCACATACCCTTCGTTGCTAATCATTCTATATTATGTGTCTGTAACAAATTTTAAGGGTATAGGAAGGGTTCCAAGGATGTAATCTTCAAGCCCATATATTGTATGGCTGTTTCAACTTGCAATTTTCAGAGTAGATAATTGTTTTCTTCAAGATGAATGGTAGTCAATTGACTTTGGGGATTGATGCCAGTCTTTCCAAGAGATTCAGCATTAGCAGTGGCTTGAATATTGGAGGTGGCTTGAATTTGCGTGTCAAGTGGACCAGCTACAGTGGTTGAGTTGTTATCTTCGGCCTGGATATAGCAATGACGATCACTCAGTGACAAAATAACAAGTATGAAATTCTGAATGTTTTGAAGCTTTGAATTTATTTTTTCTTGAAAATATATGCAGTTAAATATCTGAAGCAATCTTGAATGCTTATGTGATGAATTTTGTTGAAATTCTTGAATTTTCTTTACTGATATGCCTTTTTAAATGGCACATTTGTTTGACTACAAAGATTTTCTTGAATTTCTTGATCGGTTTTCTATTATTCAGAATGCTTTTACCATAAGCTTGATGATGCGAAGTTAATGCAGCCAGTGTTAACCAACTTAGCGAAGCACTAGTTCACACTTCAGCCTTAACTTCCAAATGATTAGATTGAGAAATATCTCCAATAGAAGGATTACATATGATGAGGATTTTATGATGGATATTATATCGAAAGAAAGAACAGATCGTCGATGAGAATTTTCTGAAAATCAAAATAAAAAATTTGATGTTAAGCACATTGGCACTGATACCATGTAAAGATTTTGATGAATATTTGAATTTGAGATTATGCAATGTGGCAAAAAGTAAAAAATGTTTTATTCTCATTGATAGTTGAAGTGTATAATGTAGCCTTGTATATACATAGTGATTTATAATGTACGAGCTTGAAATGGAAAATAAAAGAGACTAGGTTAGGCCCATTAACAACCAACAACCGTACTAATGATAACACAACCCTAATTATGCATTTGCTTCAAATATGGAGATCAAATACCTTGATAGTCTTATCTCAAGAAACATGTTGCTACAAGCTCCTCTCTTATGTGGTTAAACGATATAGAGTTGACCTATCAAAAACATAATTATCTAAAGATTAATAGAAACTAAAATATTGACAAAATGACTATTATCTTTATGAGAAAAAGGCATCACTTATACCAAATTTATGAACAAGTATAGACTGAGCTAGATTGGTATCTTCTTTTGTTCAAACATCCCATATATGTAAATATTTACGGACACCAACCGAGCCATACATTAATTCATTTTTCGTATGCCAAGCAACACCCTCCATACCATTATAGGCCCAGTTCAAATTATTCATAATATAATTACCTTTGGGAAACCGTTTTACTTGTATGACCATTGTAAGTTACAATTAATCAAGAATAACTATAAGAAAGTTCCACTTTTTTGTCATTCATTTATGACTTATTGAACTTAAGATAGAGCACGGTAGTCACTTTTTTGTGGGAAAAAAATACAAAATCAAGTTAAATTAACATCTTATATAAAGGAAATAAACAAAATGAGGTAGGCTTAGTGTCATACCTATGTAGATTTTGTTCTTTTATACATGTAAAACTTGTTGACCATCTTTAGGAATGAAAGTTACATATGCAGGTCAAGGTAAAAAAGAGCATAGAAATTTGAAATAACGAATTGAACAATCAAATATAAAAATGAACCCAAACAACACAAAGATGAGATGTGTGAATGGAAAAGTATCCTTAAAAAAAATACAAATATCAATGGACTTATTTTCAGATCTTGCATTGATGTCCCCAAAAGTCTATTTCTCCATTATATGCAGTAAATGACCCTGTTTTAAAGCATTCCATAACAAATCATATCCTTCTTCTGTATTCCCCTTCAATCTATATTCAGGATTGCATTCATTATCAATAGGTTAACTTGAATGTTTTTCTGTATCGAACATTAGTATATCCAGGCTATTGGTCTTTGTTGCAATAAAAGAAGTTTCTAGGGCATATGACGAGCTACAATGACTATACCTTCATGATTTATTCTCTAACTTATCATAAACTGTAAAAGAAAAACAAGTTTTTCATGTAATACAGAGAACGGTTAATCTATTCACAGAATATTATTCATACCTAAGTACAAGTAACTACTAATAGATATTCAATATTGTTTCCTAGCATTATTCCATTTTTCCTAGTCAATTCAGATCAAATCAAAATGACAAATTACATGCACAATAAAGCATAATAAATACCTATTGAATCGCGCAAACACTTATGGTAATCTGGCATCATAGAATAATCATGATGAACAATTATGAATAGACAAACTGATTAATTATATACTAGTCAGAAATATTTAAACTTAACTTGAAGAATTGTATATTTAATATATATTAAAAGGAATAATAACTAAAGAATTAAATTACTAACAACTTCAAAAATCATCCATTTTAACAATATATCACGCTAATAGAACCATTTTTTTTAAGAAAACAAATAAATATCTACCAAAAATAAAGAAAAATAGCCTTTCTCCAGTGGCGCACAAAAATAGTATAGCAATGCAGAACTCTCAGGTATGGGTGTGAAACAAAACTGATCCTACACCCTTAAATGCCATGACGGCCAAAAAGGAAATAATAAATAAGAAAACACAACAAATGCCACAAGTACAGAAATGCAGGAAACACCAGCTCGAGACATCGAGAAGGAGCAGGAATCCAGATGCACCCTTTAGTAAGAACAAAGGCAATCCAAAACTCAAGAGCAACTAAAAGATGAAAGCTCATGTAACGACCCACAAATCCGTACAATTTGAACTGACTGAATACAACTCACATCCAACCCAAATTGCATGAAAATATGAATCATTAATAGAAAGAAGTTCGAGGATGAAAAATAGAAAGAAGTTTGAGGATGAGAAATAGAAAGAAAGAAAATTTGAATAGAAGAAATTAGATAGAAGATAGAACTAAGCCACAACATAGAATCTCACAATTGCAGTAGAATAAAACATATATATCATAACTTTTGAAATAAAAAACTGTATTTGAACTTACATACAACATTAGAGTACATCACATATACAACACAATGGAAGTAAACTCTAAATATCTACCGTTGAAGCCTCCTGCTCCAAGCTCCTCCAAAAAATCTGTAAAATCCTCAAGTATTTGACATCCCGTACAAATTTGGGCACCCAAGAGTTTAGCGAAAACATAGAAAAATAAACTATGGGTCACACATAGAACTGGTATGAATAAACAATTTTAAAACAGCTCAAGAAAAGAAAAGGCATCTCATAAGACCAAACCGTATAACAGAGAATGGGTTTTTCTCTTATGAGAATCCAAAATACTTGGTTTAACTTTCAAAAACCTTTTGAAAGAAAAAATAATTGTAAGACTGAACCACACGTAAACATGGATGGTTTTTACCTTACGATAACCCGAAAAATTCTTTTTATCAAAACTCTTCTGATGTTATAATAGTGTCTAAATCAAATAAATATGAATCTAGCAGAACGCTTGCATCTCACGCTCTACATATATAATACACAATCAAAACCGCAAGCGCTTATTGTATAATGGATGTCCAACTATGACAAAGTATGGAACCACCTTCCGATAGTGTATTTCTAGAGGGGAATGCATTGGGTTCAACAAAAACATCTTGCAACATTCGGCCACACATGACCGATCACTCATTTCGCTTAAGTGTATTGAATATATTGTCACCAATGGTTGGGTGCAACCCACCATTTTCCAAAAGGGACAACATCGATAGAATAAAGATGCAAATGGAATTTCTTTAGATAGGTGACAATACACCCTAATTAGAAGAGACCCACTTAGCCATGTTGCCTGCCCGATTTTTGTCATTTCTCGGTTGTGAAGCTGAACTTACCTTTGACAAATCATTTCTTTACTTACTTTGAATGTCACATCGCCAATACCGCAAACCACTAATTGACTTCCCTAAAAATATATTATGGGTATAAAGCAAGAGAAACGAATTCCTCTTCCACCAACATAAATAAGTTTGAAGAGATCAATGTACGTGATCGGTTAGGCATACTTTGTCAGACATTCGTCCATACAAGTTGTCCGGGGACTGGACAAACCGAAGGCGCTATTATGTAAATCTATCTTAGGCAATTTTTAACTAGGATTGACAAAACAACCCTTTTATAACTCCGTCTTCACTAGTCTTCAATAATCCTAACTTGCAACATATAAATCAAATCAAAGTGGAATTTAGATTCTGGACTCTTCGAAATGATAATCGATAAGGTCAAGATTTGATAGTCGGTTATTTAACTATCAAATGAATAATAAAATAAATAGATTTAACTCAATTGTATTTGCTAAACCTTCTTTAAATAATCTTTAATTATTTAATTTTGAATATTAACTTATATATATATATATATATTTGAAAACATATCTATTTCTTAACATATAAAATTCTTATTATCAATCTTACGTAATAATCTCACTCTTGAATCTCAGTTTCATAGCCGAAAACGATATTCAACTCTAATGCTCATTTTGAACACAAACTAATACTATCTATAAGATAATAGTGAAATCGTTCAAGTTGGGGTATTTTAATTACCTCTTAAACCTTGAGTCGAAATCATTTTTATTGTTAAGATTTGTAGAAGTCAAATATCCAAAATATTCGACAAACCAGAATTTGTAAATCCATTTGATTTCCAAAATATTAAACTGTAACCAAATAACTTTGTTGTTTTGGGAACATTTATCAAGTCAACTTGGCTAACTTATATATTAAATCGGGGAATTTAATCCAAATGATCGACTTATTTCCCTTTTCCTTTAATAATTAAATTATCTTCTTCACTTACTTAATTAAGAGGCTACTTAAGTCTAGATCATCCTTCTGAGATAATTTATCCAAATTTAAACTATTATTTCACTACAGCATTATCTTAACCAATCTGTTAATTTAAACTTTACCAAGTTCTTAAACAACCATTTATTAAAACCTCTTCTATTAAATTAATTGAAACAAATTAATTTAATAATCAATTCCCATTTAAACAGTTGATTTAAATCAACTCTAATCAACTTGATTAACTGATTATAATTGATCTTTCGTTTTTAAATAAATCAATAAATTAATTTAAAATAATCCATTTAGTTATTTCTTAAAAACAATTATTCAACTATTAACGTCTTAAGTTAATTTCTGATTTACTTTACAGAGAATTTAACTTAGCAGTCTCAACGGTTTATAACAGTTCTTATAAAAGATTATATTCAAGTCATTAACCTGATTTGAACAAACAATCATTTAAATACAATTCATTATTATCAACTGATAATATAATATCTCAACATCATATATTAACAGATAAAATATGTCAAACTGATATAATTGCGGAACTGTGTTTATTTCTGCTAACACGGTGTTCATACAATTCAGTCAATCAAATATATAGTGGAACGGTGTTTATTTCCACTAACTGATGTCAATATATAACATATAATTATTGTTAACGTAACTAAACACAACTTTATTAATTAATTAAATATCCAATTCAGAATTTACTGAATTCATAGATTGTTACCGATTAGCTATTAATAGTTTACATGTTAATTTTTATGACTAAATTTGCGTTCGATAAATTTTAAATGATATTTATATTAAAATTAATTTCAATATTTAATAAATCAATTCATTTTAAATCGAATTTTTAATTTTGTTAACTTATATTGTGTTACTTATACACACCATCGTTCGACCCAATATCACATACCGAGCCAAAATATTCGATCATACCTTCCTGATCTAAACTCATATATGTACATCAATATATATATATATATATAGTTATATTATTTTTTCCAATTTTCATTTGATATTTAAATTAAATAATTTTTCTTTTACTTGAAATTGGCTGGGCTACTTTAAAACAACCCATTCCTCATATATATTTTGCTAATACATATACTTATACTTTTTAAACAAAAATTAAATTAAAAACTTCCTTTTTTTCTTTATTTTTTTTAGAACCCCGGGATTAGCTAAAGCCCAACATCCAGACCCACGTACCAAAAAGAAAACTGCACCCATCTTTCCCATTCGTTTTTTCCTTTCATTCTCTTCTGTTTTTTCCTATTCTTTCTAGTCCAGTTTCCTTCCATGCAACAATCCCAAGCCGATCACTACACATTCAAACAAAGCACCATGCATAACATGATCAAGCCACTTTGAACATCATCTCCCCTGCCCCACTCTTCCACTTCCCTTATTTTGTTTCTATTTATTTTGAATACATACCTATGCACATAGTTGTGCACCACTTTGTGCACATACACATCACCAACGGCCACCAGAACTTCACCGTGCCACCACCCACGAGTTCCATCTTTCCCCAGGTCGCCATCGACCAAATGTAGTGGGCCCACCACTATTTCTCTTATAATTCAACACTCGGCCACATTCAAAACCGAAAACTTCGAAAAAAATGCTCCACCAAAATATCTTATACAACCCCCTCCCTCGTCCAGTCATCACCGGACTTCACCATAACAACTTCGACATCCTCCTCCTCAGATTCTTACTTATGTGGCACCTTGTAATGCCCCCATGCCATAGTAGTTCGTGGCAAACCAAAGGGTTCAAAACAATGTCAAAAATCCACATTTCGACCTAATTCGCTCAAAATAGGTTTTAGAAAAATAATTTACTATTTTTTCCTTGATCCCTGCTTCACTCCGATCCTCGAGCTCCAGTGCCATGATCCACGATCTTTTACGTCGCCGGAATTTTCTAAAAATCCATTTTCCGATTGACTCAAAATTTCTCTTTAATCCTAATACTAAAATTCATCATTTTGTTTTTTAAAAAACACGATTCTTGATTTTTAATGACCTCATTACCTTGAATCACCCAATAAACAACTTTAAAATTTGACCAATTATGTTTTCGTTCACTGTATATCCCATATATCCGAGATCACACACCCTTATTTATTTTGAAACTACTTTTATAATCATTGTTTCAAATCTCAAAAATATCTCCTAAGATCTCCTTTGAGATCTCGTTTTAGGCTCCCCCCGAAACGAAACGACAAATCTCACTATAAATCTCTTTTAGAATATATCGTTCGAGATATTGCAATATCGAACAATACATCGACCGATACAAGATACTAAGATATCACCCTAGATCTTGGTTTTTCTAGTTAAAATTTAAACTTGTGCCTAAACTAAAACAATAATTAAGATAACTCAAATCTAGCCATGATAATCTCTTGCTATTTTATATTTTGCATGTTACATAAGCAAATCATATACTCATATATTTTCTACAATGCTTAAAATTTTCATATTCGTCATTTTTTACTAGTATATTACCTATGAAATTGTGTATTTTATGTTGTACTTATTTTGATTTGTTTTATGCTTTGTATCGTTTTTATGTTCTATGTCTAACAATAAATCATGTTTGTGGATCATAAGTTGTAAGCACTAATCTATTTGTATTTTGTTATTTTTTTATTTTAATCATATTATGATTTTTGAATATGAATATTCTTTTGTAAATTAAGAACGATGAGGTGATTTTGCAATTCAAGTTTATATTACTATTTTTATGTGGCATTCATGAAAATTATTGTGTAAGAATATCAGTTTTTGACATATCATATACCCAATATTGTTCCGATATGAGATTTCAGACCCGAGATGGAAATCCGAGACGAACCCTCGAGTTAGATTCATCTCATCCGGGATTTCCCCCGATATAAGAACAAGTCTTTAAAATCGCCAAGATGGAACACGACCGGTATCTGGTATTTAAAACCCTGTTTATAACTCACCAGAGGTCTAAACAAAACTTTTTATGTTGGACTCAGGTCCTGAACCCAACTAGGATTTAAGTTATTTATTTTAAAGTAAATGGAGATGTAAATGTTATCACAGTTTTACCATATAGGATTTTTTTACTGTAGCAGGGATCTAGTTTCAACATAAGTTGAGCCCATAACAATAAGACACCTTTCAGAGGAATGTATGTATAAATGCAAGTTTGTATCACTATCTATATCATCAGCAAATAGATTTAAATAGGGACATAAAGTGGTTTACTCCCAACAGTAAGTCCACTGTTTTATTTTTTTCCAGGTTTTGCCAAGTTATTCATTTATTCCAGATGAACACCATACATTCACTGCATATCATTATATATATATATATATATATATATATATATATATATATATATATATATATATATATATATGTCAGTTGATAGATTCAAAAGGAAAATAGTTTACTCACCTATATTGTTAAAAGTTTTAGGTTCCAGGTTATAAGTTTACTACCATTTTCTCCAATTTTTGTTCTCTGTTCTAAGCTACTCTAGTCTCCGGTTTTGTTCTGAGTTTGCTACCATTTCTCTGCTTTTTATTTTCTAGATTCTTTGATCTCTTGTTCTAACTTTTGTGCATGAGCTTCTCTACCATTATTTGTTCCAATTTTGCTTCTGGATTTTGGTCTTAGTGTAAATGAATTGAGAAGGTGTATGTGTGTGTATTTATAGGGAATTCAAGACTTACACTTGAAGTATGTAGGGTAGAAATAGGGACACTAGAAGGTAGGTAGGCTGTCTCAACTTGTTTGATTGAAAATCCATTTATAAGTCACTTCCCCATTTCCTTCCAGTCATACATACTACAACCATGCGCAAATATATATAAAAAAATCAAATGCTTAGCTCTTATACAATTACAAGCTATAAATTTCAACGTAGTTTTCATGGTATAGTCTGTTGCCTGTACAATTGCTAGGATTGAAAAGTTTAGATATTAACTTTCTAGGGTGCAGTATAGGCTATTATATATATATATATATATATATATATATATATATATATGATGGACAAGAAATGTGCTTCAATTTATATATATTCTCTTTGCCTATACATGTACTTTGAGCCTTAAATAAGTACATAGCATGTACACAAATCTAAATACAAATGGGTTTATGTTGCCTATAGGTTGATTGAAAGGAAGGTTCTTTAAGGGTAGCCTCACTAAATCTCTAACTGTGACAACAAGAAATTTCGCTCGATCCAAATCGATCTCTAAACCGACCAAGACCGTTCGAAACCCCTGATTGTTTTGAGAACACGACCAATCGGAACGCAAACAGAAAAACATTTCATTGTTAATTACAACAATTTCATTAGAATAGAAGAATATACAGAGTATGAATAAATATTATACATTCGATAAATATCAGAGATTTACAATTTACAATGCAGCGAAAAAATAATACAAAACACAACTGAAAGTAATACACGGATACAGAGCTTTCCGAGTATCATTCCAGCTGTAAACCAGGATCCTATAAATATAAATTTGCAAAACCAAAACTACTAGTTGCCCGTGCGGAAAATAGGGGCACCCAGAGTTTAAGTTAAAACAATAAACTCCAGGTCAGTCATGTGACTGGTGTGAGAACTAAAACAGTTATTCTTTATTTTAAAGTTGGGTAAATCAAGGGACCACGCCGTATAACATGGAACGGGTTTCTTCCCAAGAATACCAGTGCATAAAACACAGCGCAATGCTAGATAAAGAACAATGAAGCTATTATAAGACCCAAGTCCCATCACGCAATGCAACACAAGCCGGAGGATAGGTTTTTACCTTATAATAGGCAAGAATGCTTGGTACGTGAAATTTCATGTTTATTATTACTATAAGTGTATAGTGTCAAAACAATTTCAGTCATAAGTATCAATCATAGACGGCATAAGTTCCCCATACCACTATGTTGCCATATATAGATTCTATAATCAAAACCGCAAAGTCACGTATTGGAAGTTGGATTTCCATCTATGAACCGAGGCAAAAGATAGTCGTCTACCGATTCGAGACGCTCTAGCCCGTGGCTCAGGACCCGGACTCAGGTGGGCCCTTGGATCATCAGGGCCGATCCACTGATGTGGATTAAAATGCCTGAACACTGTGTTTCCCCGCCCTTTGGGGCGTCAATGAGCCAAATGACTCCATCGGCTCCACATAGTCATCGATATATCTGAGGCGCCTCGCAATCCAACAACCACACAGGTGAAAATAATATAAATGTCAGGGCTGGTAGGTCACTGACAACACCCTAGCTAGAAGGAAACGCATGCCCTCCCTGATGTCCTCTCCTATTTCTGGTTCACAACCGGGGTGTGAGGCTCGCGAATTAATGCTACACAAAGATGTGCCACACAGACTGTGCTTTGATCATCAACCACAAGACTCTGCTTTTCAACAGAACCCTTGATCATTTGCATCTTAGCATGCCATACAGGAAAACCACTCCATGCAACTGATAACCATTAGTCACACAGAATGATATCCAATGTTAGACACACAGTCCATTTACAAGTCTGTTCTGGGTCTGAACGAAACAGGAGGCACCTTGTACCTCGCATATCCATCGACCTCCAAGTACGTCTAGACGATCACCAACTGATTCCCTCCTCTCGGGTGTACAGCCCAATCAAGATCATCAGTAATTATCCAAATGATGTGAAGACTTCCGGCCTTCGACCACTGCCTTCATCCTCGACACCACGTCGAATCAGTTGTTCAGAATGGGATAAACCTGGTCTTTCTGAATAACTCATGTATATAATAAACAAGTGTTACACAAACACAACATACGCCTCATTCCAATTCAGAATGTTCTTTTATTAAAATATTCACATTCTTAGGGAAAGGTTCCCATCAATTTTATCAAAGATAAATTCTTTAAAATTTATTCTTTAACCTTCCTTGGAATATCATTTCAAACCTTATTAAGGTTTTCCAAACTAGTCGGGATTAACGCACCTTATTGAAGTAATTATTTGTTAAATTTCCCAATCCCAACCTATACATTCCATGAAGTAAAACTGGTAATACTTCATATCTAACACCACAGTGATATCGGTAAATTCAATTTCCATTTCATGTTCAAATCTAATTAAACATTTAACTATCGCTTGGAGCAAAACTGGTGATACTCCATTCTCGATCATTTCAATCTAACTAAAGATTCATTAAAACTCCACTTGGTTTTAATCTTCCAAAAAATCAATATCAATGATTGTTTAACTTGGGAAATCATATCCTGTCTTTAACTGGGTTAAAGAACCAATGTCATTTAAAACACAGTTCACTATAAACCCAAAATCACATTCCACTAACGATGGAATCTTCATGGAAAACAAATCGATATATATAATCAATATAAACTTCCATATCCGACTAACAATATAAATGGAATAACGGCCAAGGCTTTCAAATTCCATATATATTAGCAGTCCTTACCCACAGAAATTCACTTCGATTATCACCAAATCGAATTCCATTCCAATTTATTTTATTAAATTGGAAAACTTTACTTTGGAAAATCTCCTTTAAATCTTAACAAAAGATTGATATATTCCAAATCACATTTCACTGTAAATCGGGTTAAATAATGAATGTCATTAAAACACAGTTCACGATAAACCCAATTCACATTCCATTAATTATCGGGTTAAAGAACAAGTGTTATTTAAAACACCATTCGCGATAAACCTAAGAATCAATTCCAATTCAACTCCAATTAAATATTATTTAATTGGTATACTTCATTAAATCTAAATAAAAAGATTTAATATTTTTCTCAACTGGTTTAAGAACAGTGTTAATGAAGACACCATTCACGACAAACCCAAATCCTATTTGATATTAAACACAAGGCTCTGAATAGAAAATATATCGGCTTATATTCAATATCAAATTCTATGACCAAAAATATCTTATTGGAAATAACGATATTAATATATCTTTCAAATTTCCATAACAGTATCTGTATAATCACGAAATCCAACATTGAAATATTCCAAAGACAATTTCGATTCAAATCCATTCCAATTCAATTATTGGAAATTCTGGTTACTTTTAAAACCCTTTCAAATCCAATTTTTTTGTTTCAAAAATAGATGGATTATAATTCTAGTTCAAAACTAGTTCATTTCAATTAAAATCTATTTTTATCTTTTCAAATATGGATGTTTTCATACCAATTCTTTCCAAATCATTTCTTATGATTTTACACAAATTATTACTATTTTTAATAATTTTATCAAGGCCCGTATGGTCGATTTCCATCAACGGTCATCGAACTGCACTTACAGCGACCTTTTCCAAATTTGATTTGGATGTAATTACAAATCCAGCCGTTATATTTCTAATTTCTTGTATTAGTTAGAAATCTCTTTTCGATACAAACTCAACGGTTCCAGTTTTAGGAGAATCCGACGGTCGGATCTCACGTAATGTCCATTCGAAGTCAATGGTCCAAATTCGCGAACTACTGTGGCGCGACGCGTTCTATTCAGGCCATTATATATATAATATATATATTATATATTTCATCGATTTCCTTTTAAAACGTATTTTATAAATCGTTTTAAATTCATTTTCAAAACGATTTCAACTTCATATTCAATTCCTAATCAAAATTGAATATTCCATATCATCGATATATAAATCATAATATTTTCAAAGCATTAGATTTTGAAATCTATTCCTTTTTGATATTCATTATAAAAATGAATAAAATCGATATAAATATCGTTCACTTCAAAATGGCGTCAATCTAATCAACACGGCTATATGTATTCCAATAACTTCGTTATTCTATTCAACAAATGAATATTTTCTTCAACACATGAATTTTCTTTTATTCAACACATGAATATATATTTTATTCAACACATGAATTTTCTTTTATTCAACACATGAATATTCTTTTTATTCAACACATGAATTTTGTTTATTTTCAAACTTGGAATGAGGCCCAATAAATTACCATACAATGCGATTGATATGGATTTCATACATGCACGTACACTACAACAATCAAACACAGTCAACCATCACCCAAAATGCATTTTACACTGCATAAGCATCAAATATAAATATTTAACGCTTATATAAGCCTGTCAATCAATCGATCGACAAACCTAATATATATCAGTCAAATGTGTGTACATAAACAAATCGTCTGATTTGTTCATAACTATTTATTTTATATACACGCTAAAAATTATATTTTTAACCATAAAATAATTTATTTCATTCCACTACACATAATCATTTTTCACAACACATCAATCAAACAAACAATTCATCCATGGTTTGTGGACAACGGGTGTCGGGTGCTGCTAAGCACCATCTGCATTCTAGTAAATATTTCAACTAGAAAACAAATTAAAAGTGAGAAGTTCTCACCGATTCGCTAAACCAATTCACCGCGACTCTTCATATGTAGGAAATCTTCATCGCGTCTCCAACGAGATCTGCTTCACACGGTCATGTTTTTAACATCACTATATATATATATATATATATATATATATATATATATATATAGTTAAAAATCACATTTTTATACTGCTACTTTATATATAAAAATCGAATTTTTATCCTATCGTTATATATATAAAGATTAAATTTTCACTATCTATATTATATAAAAATCGTATTTTTATTATCTATATAATATAAAAATCATATTTTTTTTCTTTTTATAGTATAAAAATCGTATTTTTATTTTTTTATAATATAAAAATCATATTTTTATTCTTTCTATAATATAAAAATCATATTTTTATTCTTCCTATAATATAAAAATCATATTTCTATCTCGCCTTCAAGATGATTAAAATATATATATATCTTTTTATGTTAAACAATCTTATCCTTTTATTTCTAAAAATCTTATCTTCTTCCCCTTTTAAAAATCTGAAGGTCCTATCTTTATAATCATATAAGTCCAAATTTTATACTCATAAAATCCTACTTTATCTAATAATATTCATGATAAAAATTGAATTTTTAATAAACCAAAAATCAAATCTTTTTACTAATAAAAATCGGATCTTTAACAAACCCAAAAATCAAATATTTATATTCTATTTAAAAAAACCAAATCTTTTTATTCTTTCCTATATAAAAAAAACTGATTTTCATTTTATAAAATCCATTACCTTGAATAAACAAAATAAACAAACAAAAATAATTAAATACTTTCTGTTAAAATGGAAAGGGGGGTTTCACGTTGGAAATGGAGTGCTGGAGGTGGCGAAGGGTTGTCAGGCGGTGGCTGCGCGATAGGGAGGCTCGCGATCTCGAGGTGGCGGCCCTCGTGTACTACGGTGGTCAAAGGCTAGGGCTGGGCTTCGATTTGGGTGGAGGGTCTTCACCAGTTCGAGGACGGAGAGAGTGGAGGCGCGGATGAAGGTGGAGGGGGAACCCGCAATGGTGTCGCGGTGGTGGCGATGGCGTCGGCTGCCGTCGATTTGAGGATTCGTTTTTTTTTTCTTTTATTTTAAAATAACTGACAGGGAAAGAGTGAGGGAGAGGGAAAGAAGCAGGGGATATATGAAAATATTTAATTAATTTATTATTATTTTTTCCTCCATAAAGTTGCTTTTTAAATCGAACACCAAATCGAAACAAACAACTATCGTCCCTAGCTAATTACACTCATTCTAAACACAATGGGATATGCTGCGTAAGCCAATTCGGCCATTACGATAAGATTTGCTTTAAATTAAATTATAAACCAATATATTCAATTTTAAACGTACATTTCAATTTACCGGGGCCACATATTAACTCTAAAAATTCCCGAAAAATTATTTCTAGCTTCGTATTGATGGTACGGTCCTAACAAAACTAATTTCGTCAAATTTTGAGATCGTTTGAAAAATGACCATTTTCTGGTCGATCGAAATTGATTGAAATTGTTAAAACACGTTTTCTTTTGCCGCGCTCACATATCGATTTAGAAAATTATGAATTTTGGAATCTAGCAATAACTTGACATACGGATCCAACAAAAGTGGCTTCGTCGAAAACCGAGGTCGTTTGCAAAACTTCCATTTTTAAGGGCTAGAATTCCATAGCGATTATTCTGAGTTTTCAACTGGATGTATCTTTTGATTTCCGCAATGAAATTTTGATTTTTCGGATTCACTAGAAAGATATTTTCAAATAGATTCAAATATTTTTGGTTTCACAAAAATCCGGTTTGTTTGGAATCATGTACATTCGTTTGAAATTTGAAATTGAAATTTCGAACTACCACGCCATTTTCATTTCCTTTTATAAATAAAAATAAATATTTATATTCTAACGTCGATTCAAATAAAAATATATGTTCTAATTATATTCAAAATAAATTTCTCGTCGTTATTATTTAAAATAATTCATTTTAAATATTCAAAATTCACTAAAATTGCCAAAATAAAATTTTAAATTAGCTTAGATTTTCTGGGTTGTTACACTAACAAGCTATATGCAGTGCTTGGCCAAGCTATGTAGTCACAAGTGTAGGTTATGTATATCTTCATTGGAAATGAAATTTTACCCTAGACTGCTACATATATATGCATATGCTATGGTATATAAGCCATGTGTGTGTTATATAGATTTATGTGTACAAATATGGTTAAAAATGCTATGTCCCTTTCATTTGATAGCCATATTTTCTACATACTTGGATGTGACTTTAATTTAAACATTTCTAGTTATTTCCTTATATAATTCTTGATTTCTAAGATTTTAGATGTAAACAAAATGATTAACATCATATATATATATATATATACACACATACAAACACATATAAGTAAGTCAAAATATACACATAATATTTTAATTATTTTATTTTGCTATAATATTCGTATCCGATATTATCTATATTTGTAACACCCCATAATTCTATAACATTAAGTTTCGCAAATTAAAGTATAAATAAATTTTAAAATAAGAATCAGGGTAAACGGGTTGCGCCATTGCGTTCGTCTCGAAATTCTGCTTGAAAACAAGTCCGAGGTTTCAAGAAACGGAGTCCGTATGAGGGAGATATGACCCTCCGAAGTTTCAGGAATTTTCAGAATCGAAAACAGCTCAAAATTCGAATTCAAAATTCGAATTCAAATGCCAATGCAGACTGGGCGGGAATTTTCTCGTCCAGGACCAGGTCGACCTTGGGGTCAACACTGTGGTCGACCGCCCAGGGACCAGGATGACCCTATGGTCGACCTGGGGGCGACCTGGTGCCAGAACCCAGTTCTGAGCCTGGGTTCATTCTGATGTATCTGGTCACGTTTTCTGTCTAGATTCGTCCGCCTAATCCTATACAAACAGCCTCCAAGCTTCATTATCTTTACACCATTTTTCTCTAAACTTATGCTGCACAAATTCTTGATGGACATGGCTTCTTTTGAAATAAATTAAAACCACGAAGACTATTCTTCAAGACTACGGCTAGGAATTGCATACTGGAGATTTAAATAAAGTTAAAGCATCAAGAAGGGAAGCAAAGGCTAATTCAACGGCTTCGAGCTACGTCACGCGAATCATAGCAAATCACCTCAGCGTTATTATCCTTTTCTAAAACCGATCAATGTAAGTCGGTTACTTTTTAGATTTGAACGCCTAGATCTATTTGTGACATGTAATTAAATGGATATGAGAATATGTCTAATCCTTTCGTTTGACTCGGTGCTTGTATATGCCTTTGGATCTGATTCTCGATTATGGCCTAGAACTTATTGTGGCTAATTGTCAATGACTATGATTATGGGACTTTTTGCCTAAGACTATGGCTATGAAGCCGTGGCCTATGAAACTATTGCCTATGACTACGAACATAAGACTATGCCTATGCCTATGACTATGAACATAAGACTATTGCCTAGGACTATTTTGTGGTTAATTGCCTAGGACTATTTTGTGGTTAATTGCCTAGGACTATTGTGGTTAATTACCTATGACTATTATGGTTAGTGGCGTATGCCCATAACATTATAGTTACCAATCACGAATGTATACCGTACTGGCATTATGTTGGATCAAATCACCTATATCTCCCTTGATTATGTTGGATCTCATACTTAGGGTGTAATTTGCTTAGTTTATTCATGTTCACTATTATGTACACCAAACCCATTGGATCCATTATCTTTGTATTTTTGTATTTTGGTTTGCTTTTTCATGCCTATCCTCTTATGTAAATTCTCGTGCTTATCCCCTATTCCTTTTGTTAGCTTCATGTCATGAGTACCTAGAAACTTGTGAAATCATGTTAAACGTACAACTACGGCGGGGGAATTTGGGCGTAGCTTAATTAAGATAATTTTGCATAACAAATATGTTGGAATAATCTGATTTGGCTATAATAGTAAATAATTTACATGCATATTAGACTTGGGCGTAAAATGGTAAATTGTTAATTGGCCGCAAAGTAAGTAATTGGCATGTAAGCCAAGTTTGGATATAAATTGTAAGCTAGAATATTAAATCCAGTTTTGACATGAACTGATCTAATTTGGCATAAACTGCAAGTTGGGTTAAATGATAGGTAAATCAAGATTTGGGCCTTGAATATAGGTACGTTGGTGGGCATCACAAATGAATATGATATAGGACAAATTTGTTTAAAGAGCCGTTAGCAATTTACATATAGACAAAAAGGATAAATATGTAAATCTAGGAACGATGAATATGCCTAACCCGAGGTTAGATTGAGTTACGTATAAGACTGTCCGGAACCGCCCAACAAATCCAACAACCGTAATAATACCTATCAAATGTGGGTGGTTAGAGCATTGAGCCCAAAAAGGACCCGAGGTTAGACTAAATTGCGGTGTAAATCTTCCTGGAACCGACCGGCACATCCAGTAACCGCAACAATATCTGTATAATGTGAGTGGTTGGTGCTTTAAATGAATAATTTAAAGCTAAGAAACAGATAAGTTAGAATGGGAGGGTTAAGTCCATAGGAACACTTAACCAATTTAACATGTTAATTAGACTAGAAGGTGGAGTTAAGTAAAACACATTTAGCCAGTTTAACATGTTAACTAGACTAGAAGGTGGAGTTAAGTAAACTTAGAACACTTAACTATCATAGCATGCCAAATGAACAAGGTTAAGTTAAAACATGAAGGGACAATACTTAACCATTAGGGCATGTGAATTAAACATTTGTTAGGGTTAAGTTAACTAAGAGAAAACTTAACCGTTATAACGTGTTAGCTAAACAGATGGGCAGGGTTAAGTTAAAGGGAACACTTAACCAATATAAGATGAAGGGGTGGGGTTAAGTAATAAGAAATACTTAACCAATATAACTTGATTTGTGGTAGGGATAAGTCAACATGAACTACTGATAACACTTAACCAGTTTAACATGACAAATGAATGGGTTAAGTTAACTTGAATTGACTAATTACACTTAACCAATCCAACTTGACGAGAAAAAGAACTAAGTAGTAAACCTTAGTTAAGAGGACTAAGTTGTAAACCTTAGTTAAGAAAATGACGATTCAGGAACTAAGTAGTAAACCTTAGTTAAGGGAACTACGTAGTAAACATTGGTAGAACATGAGAAGGAGCGAACGTCCATCTGATCTTAAAGAAGGCTCCAAAAAACTGGGTTACAAAGCACGCGGCTTCGAGGAGACGTGAGGGTACTCTTGGTATCCCTCTGTGAGGCTGCAGATGATTCGCCTGGGCTCATAGAGGTCAAGGTCTGCATTAGAAGAACCAAGGGTACGCCTTGGTTGCAATATAAGGCAACCTAAAGACTAGGATGGACCAGCGTGATTCGGCGAGACCGGTAGCCCTGTGATAGCAACTCATCGTCTACCTACCATCTTGAGTCAGTCGAGATACGTACAGCGGAAAGGCGGAGAACTCCAAAAGACCATATACGTGCTATCTAGTTATGAGTGCGGATGGCCATAGGTTAGTGGGGGCATAGAGGGCCTGCGTATAGTTCTCATTTTTCAAGATGTGCCTTTCATTAGTTGAGGGAGGGGTCAAGTGGGACCATAGCCACTGGAAAAACAGACCTTAGCATCTGCATCGGCAGATATCTGAAAGCTCCCGACCGAGTTCCGTGTTTCTTGATTTGCCCTGCCACGAGACTCGGGAAACACATATAGAGGACATGTGCATCTAGATAGTGATAACGATCCACGACACATACATGGGGAAAGTCTAGGAACCTATACCACTATGGGTAGTGTGTCCTAGATTAGGGGCGTTGTTCGATAGGTAGCATAATCCTTAGTTGTACCTAGGTCGCGTAAACCCTAAAATCTGAGAAATGTTCAATGGGTAGCATAAACCCCAGCAGCCCTGGGTAACATAAACCCTGGTTGGATCTAGGAAGTGTTCGATAGAAAACCCTAGATTAGATCTAGGTAATAAATAATAGATGTACACCAGAAAATAACCACAATTTCGGGGTTTGGGATCACGTTACTGTTTTATCAGTTTATACAGATTACTACTTGGACACTAGTTAGGTGGTGCAGAAATATAGAAACCAGAATAATAGGGTAATAGTGAAGCAGAGAAAGTAGTGAAGCATATCTTATCTTACCTTATCATATCTTGTGCTAACCTTATGATTCCCATCATCATGGTGTTGTCTTGTAATCAGTTAAATTCATGTCATGTTACTTTTACCTGTTCACATGCTGAAAATTACTAAACTTACCAGACTTTATGTCTGACTCTGTTTTCTTTCGCTTTGTTGTCTTCCGTTCCCCCCAAGGTTCGTAGGGAGGGAATATTACTACTTAGTTCAGTTTTCTTTCCAAGCTGAAGATTAGTCAAAGTTTTGCTGGGATTCTCTTTTCCATTGCTATGGCTGGCTCACGCTACATTGGGGAATATAAATGTTATTTTATGCTTCTTTATTTTGTAAGACAGATATTCTGATATTGGAAAACAATTGTTGTACAAACTATTTTATCAATAAAGTAAAGTTTTTATTTACCGCTGCTTTGATTATCTGTCTTGTAATTTATCTGCATCTTTTACCTTAAATGCTCCACAGAACTTAGTGCATTCCCTTTGTGAGTGACACTAACGGATGTGGCGTGTTACACGTGGTGCCGGAGCTGAAGGTTACCAGATCAGATAAAAGATTTGAAAAAATATATATTTTCAAAACGGTTTTTAAAGAAGCATTTTTCAAAATAAAAGTTTTGTTTCAAAGGCATATTCCCCAAAAGCCATACGCACACTACACAAGAAATGACGTTTGGTAGCATTTGAAAAACTCTACCAAAGCTTTTGGTAGCGTTTTATTGAACGCTACTACAGGTCCCGCAACTAAAAGTCTTTTTTTTTTGTTGCGTTTTAATAAACGCTACCATATGATGAGTAGTTGCGTTTTCCAAACACTACTGAAGGTCTGTACGTAGGTCACATTTTTCTTTTCTGTAGCGTTTATTTTATGCAACTAAATATTCAAATGGTATATTATATTTGTTTCTGCAGCATTTCTAAAATGCTACTAAAAGGTAATGATTGTTTTGTAACATATTTTAAATGCTACTATATATTGTTAATGGCTTATATTATTTTCAGCAACTAATTATATAATAGTCATATTAAAATCAGCAACAATCGTATAAAAGTCTAATTTAAAACAATTGCAATCAATCTTATAATCATCATATTAAAATAAATGAGAACACATAAATCACATAAGTATTTTCCATAACCATTTAGATAATAGTTATTTGGCAAAATCAACAAATTCACATACCACATGCATTTAGAAATAAATTTACACAATAAGTACTAATAAATACCATAATACATACAAAAATTAAAGTCATGTCCATTGTTGTTGATGGTTTTCGCTTCAGAAAAGCTAATTACCTGTGAACAATATTAATTGGTTATTATTAGAACAAGCACATAAGCAATATAAACAAGGTGTACTTTTTGTTGCTTCAACTAAAATAAAAAATTTCTTATGGCATGCATGTGATTAGATATGTATTTTTCTATCGCTTTACCTACATCATACACCACATGAAAATAACCAAAAATATCAATTAATAACAATAGTGGATGCAATTATGCATCAAGCAGCCAAAGATGTACAAGATGGATCATTTATATGAATACCTTTCACGGTTCTGCAATGTTCACACAAAAGAAGCTTGGTTACTAGAATTAACAGAATTGTTTTCATCCAAGATCAAGAGACGGAGTAGCAGTTGCTCCTCCAACAGGAGCAAGAACCTAATTTTAAGAGTTTGCAAAATCAAAGCTTCTTCATCCTTTATCAAGAAATTGGTAAGAAGGCCCTCCAACTATAATAACAGAATACAATGAGCCAAACTTCTGCTTGGCTTTCCTTTATGTGTTCTATATTAAAATATTGAAAGGGTGAGGCCAGTATGATCAAATCAAAAGTAATGGTGAGTATGACAAATATTGGAGTGAGAATAGGTGTTTCTTTAGTACTATTACTACTTCACTTTGTAAAAGCATTCACTAAAGTTACTCATACATGAGGAGGTCTAGATTGCACCTTAACTTATATGGGTCGGAAATCTGGAAAGAGAGGTCCAAAAATATGATGATATTCAGTGTTTCCAATAGCCAAAGGATAAGCATATTAGAAAGTGTGAATATTCGAGGGAAAAACAGGCATTACAGAAAAAAATATCTTTAATCATCATCATGTATTCAGTATTTCAACATGTTATATATTTGGCCATAATTTGATTAGCTTTCTTTGTTATTTTTTCTAATCCCACGTTATGCATGCATTAAAATACAATGCGCTTGTGCTCTGCAAGTCTGCAGTAGCCAAATTAATCTAGTCCGTAACTTTTTTTGGTTATTATTGATAGAAGTACCAAGAAGCCTATGGATAAAATTAATCTAAACAATACAAAACAAGTTAGTCAACCATTTTTAATTCAATACAAATATATTTATCATAGTTAGTACCTGCTATGTATGAATCTACGGTAGTGTAATAGTGTTATGTAGACCACTAACCATTATAGTATAATAGTGCATCATATGTTTTGTATTCATAATTTCAATTCGTGTTCTCAACTGATGTTAGAAAAAAACAAAAATAAAATAAAAACAAATACCTCACCATTGAACGATTTTTATGATGAAATCTATGTGCAACGCACGACTGCACAGGTCCAATTAGTTAGACAAAAAAGAATAAACCTTTCCTGTTGCTTTGAAATATTCCACTCCATTCTCTTTGTAGCAACTCATTTTGTGAAAAACACATGAATCCACTAACTCATGCCCACAAGAAAATAAACCCAGGTCTAATGTCTACTTGTTTATCAAGTCTAATAATGACCAATTAGTCATCCATACTTAAGAATAAAAATCTCTCTTATGTAACTATGCAACCAAATACTATAGGTAATAGTTGATGTATGATATCAAATCATCAAACTTCTGCTCAAATCTGGGTTTTTTTCTTGTTACTAAAGCTGAGTAGAATAAAATCCATGCAACTGAAATGTAAGGCAAGGTGGAAATTGAAAAACCTGGTTTTTTCCTTGTAATCTGTACGGTGCATTTTGGAACTGCACAATTTAACTTTTTGACAGTTGGACAAATGTTTTTTTGCAGTTTGATTTACGTGGATTGAAACTGTGCCATACATAAAATTTCCATTGTCCGATTGCATACATTGGACTGGATCTGGATATATACACAGGCGCAGACAAGCAGCCTTAGATGCTGATATCCATTGAACCTAAATGGTACAACATCCAAAATATTCCATGAAGTCCAATTGTAGCTCCCTACTACAATAATAGTTCAACTGAGATTATCATTTAAATATAATCAGGTGGTGTAAAGTAGGAAACATTTTAAATGATTAAAATCAAGTTACCTTCTCTTTGTTTAACACCATTTAAAGCCTTTGATATTAGACACAAATTTCTATTCAATATTCCTTTTTCCACTAATGTGCTATGGACCAAACATTTCAATACAAAAGCAATACTGGGGTTTATAGATAACGTCAAATAATTGGGTATATACACACACACAAAAAAAACACGCATGCGTGTGCGCATGCATTCACGTCCTTTATTTCAATGACATGTTCCTAGTTAAATGTATGTTTTATCTCTTCTAAAGCGATAAAAGGTAGAATGTATATTATTTATTCGGAACATGCAATTGGAATTTGAGGTGATTTTAAGGAGATGCTGTGGTGTACCAAAGAGAAGGCTTAACAAATAATTGCCTGCACACACAAAGTATCAATAGCCCTCCCTTAGTCATCCAATATCAAATAAAAATAAAAATTTAACTGTTTGATTTAAGACAAAAAAAAATTTATAAATTCAATAACCCTTATAAATTCAGCTCCAAAACCTATCCTTTAATACTAGACATCCATTCCCATAATTACTTTATTATTTTTATTGCATAGCGCAATTATCTAAATCGGGATGACTAGTTAAAATTAGAGTGCTCCATTAGTGCTTTATTGAAGGCTATGGTCTATTACTCCAGGAGTAGATGACATTCATTTGTTGTTCGGAAGTGACAGCATTTAAGAATGGGGCCTTAATGATCAATAGTTCTAACGTCATTTTCAATATTTCATTTTCACATCCAAGGACAAACTTTGGGCTACATTAGCAAAGCCCAAGTATGTGATCCCAGTGGCTCTTGATTAGGTGTGCGGTATGCTGAACGTGCATAGTACATAGCCTACGCACTTAAAGGAGATGCCTTGCCTGTTAGGCCAGAAAAAACACAAGTAAAAAATGCTCATGGTTATAAACTAGAATGATATATACATACACCACAATTTGGGTTGAAGCTTTGAATGAATGGTATTGAACTGTTATCAAATAGAACAGAAAGCTACTTAAAACATAGCTTAAGGAACTGACCTGCCACTTCTGTGGGACAAACTGGTGAGAGTTTGCATATAAATCTTGATCTAGACGAACTGCTGCAAGAACCGAAAGTACTTTTCAACCACATGGAATGTGATAACCTACAAAATTATACATTCATTTTCACACAAACAATGATTTTTGCATACTATGTTGAGTTGTAGAGTTAAAAGTTCATGCCTTTGTAACACACATATCTGGTCACCTTCTGATGAAGAAAGTTCACAACATTTCTGAATCGAAAAGCCTTGTTCATTACCTATTTCAGAATAATGTGAAAGGATTATAAATTTATTTTGTATATGTTACTGTCATACATTTTCCTACTTCAAATTTTAGAGTTTACACATTGCCTAAATTCAATTTGCTTATAATCATCCAATTCAGTCCACATTGTTCTTTTTGCTTCTTGCTTGCAGCTATTTTAGAATCTTCTTCCTATAAATTAATGCATCAAAATATGAATAAATCATCAATTTTTACTACCCCTAACTCTCCTAACTGATGAATTAATGTCAAACCATATCTTGTCACCATGCATATTTCTTGCTTTCTTTTTACATATTAAAGAAGGACTACTGATCGAAATTGAGGCAATCAAGCCAACATATCAATCATTCAGTAATCTACCAACACAAGTAATAAGATGATCGAGCTTATTTAAGTTTCATTAAACCACACACATATTAGCAGCAAAAAAAAAGTAAATTAGCAGCAAGATATATATACAAACACCCAAGAAGTAATAGAATATGCTTGTAGAAGAAATTCAGTTTTAACTAAAATATGTCATGCTCTTAGTCTAGAGCTAGTGACTTTTGTAGGTATTGTTTCTCTAAGAGCTACATTAGTCAGTTGAAATGATATTAAGTTTTAATCGTCCAAACTTACTTTCAAGTGAAATATAATGCATAATATCTTAACTCAAGTAAAGGTTGTGGAAGCCTCCATTGCCGTGGAGGCATACCAGAAGTTAAAACACTACTTTTGGCCATTGCACCATTAATCTCCCTTTTTATGACATACACCACACTGAACTCAAGTTTTAAGCATCAGGTTTCAAAAATTTCTTGCAAGAATAAAAATATCTAATATCAATTCAAATGGATAACATGTGGTTAAAAGGTAAAGAGTAGAAAATCCACTTGGTGGTGATGTGATTATCTATTACAAAAGAAGTGGTATCCTGAACTAAGGTTACATTATAATCTTGTGGGGCATCTAACCTTCTTGTTTTTCAAATTGACGTGGATGCAAATCCTGAAAATATTGGTGGTTTAGTATTTCATGACAAAAAGGAGTTTATTGCACAAGCATTTCTGGTTCTCCAGTCTGAAGACACCATAAATATTGGATAAGTGATACCAATTACAGTTGTAAACCATTTATCAATGTTTATAAGCAAAATAGAAAATATACAGACTTTCCTAGCCTAGGCATTTCTAGAGAATCTGTAATTGCATTCATGCATTTCTTTAGTGAAAATATATGGAATTTCCTAGCCTAGGCATTTCTTAATGCTACATTTCACTACATGAACTAAAAATGAATGGCGGCGCCGGGTTGGTGTGCAGCAGCAGCGGAAAGGAAGATGGCGACGTAGAGTGGACGAAGGCCATAAATTCAGTAGTCACTTCCCACTCAAATGGCCCTAGCATCCAAAAATCTAACTCAACCCAAACGAAAGAGACGTCTTCCGAATCTGTCCCAAATTTTATCAAATCATGGTAATACCAATTCAATGTTATGGTACTTTCTGTTGATTCGCAAAACCTTTCTGAGCTGGAAAATAAACCATTGGAACCATCCAAACGGACGCGAAGCATGATTTACTAAAGAATCAATCAAAATGCATTGAATATTTTCATTGGACAGCCTTTCATCTTTTACCAATCTATTCCTAACTCAGTGGTCAGTTAGGAGGCCCAGATCAGGGAGACAAAGAAAGTATGGACAGTGATGAAAATTAGGGAGAAGTTCCATACGTTTAATCTTTATACTGACAAAATGACGCAAATGCTTTCAGCGCCTTTGGTATTTTCCAAAGTAATGACAGCCATGAGCACCACCACCAATTGACATGTGGAGTATCACAGCATTAGATGTTCAAAATTTAATTTGATGAATTTATATTTATGTTCATAGTTTGGTTCTGTTTTCACAATTCAAATGATTTAGCAATTACATTTCATAAGTGTAATTCAGTTGAGTGACATGCAGTGGATGACATTAATTTAGCTTTGTTTTATGAACCCAATTTAATCATACTGTGTAGTATAATTCTGCACATTTAATTTACATAATTATAGAATTCAAGAATAACATATTAAAATAAACACATGATACAAATTATGTTATATGCTTAATTTACATCATTCATTTTATACACATGTATTACAGTTTGTTGTTACTATTTTTTAATAACCACATAATGATATAGAATCCTAGTTTCAGAAACACATCTGCTCCACCTAGTAGTGAAATAATGGTTCAACTATTTCTTCAAAAAAAAAAAAAATTAGGCAATGTATCCATGTATCTAATAATTGTTAATTGTATCTTTGACCTCCACCACAATTATCTATTTACTCATTAACATACTAACAACATTGGTATAATGCATCACGTCTAATATAAGCTCTGAAATACTCACTGTTCCATATTAAGACAGCCTAAAATTCAGTAAATAAGGTACACAATAAAAGAAACCAAAGAATTTAATGATTATATATTAACCACCAAAGAATATTTACTGGAGAGTTCGTTGTAGTTGTCAGCTAGGTGAATGAGATTGGGTAGAAACTGTAAAAGATAGGATTGAGAACTAGGAACAAAAACAACACTGATCCTCAAAAACTAAATGAAAACTAAAATGCAGAACTGTAATAAAGCAAGATCTAAAGTAAACATAGCAGAACAGTAAATAGTGAAATGTAGCAAAGCAAGAATGTAGTTTAACTGAGATGCATAAGGTGCAGAAATAAAAATGAAATAAAATGCAAAGTTTATTTTTGAGTGATAGTTTTGAAGGTTGACGATAATGTAATACAAAACAAAATGATATTTTTAAAAGCACCAGAACAATACAAATGAAATGGATAAAATGAAGCGCACACAAGCCAGTGAAGCGAATAGCAAAACTACTAATAGCTATATGTCAATTGTAAGATGGTATATGTGAATTATCCTTGCTAAGACTTAGTATCAAATAGGGAAAGAAACAAAGAGGAAAAACAAACTATCAAATCTACCTCTTACTTGTTAAGAATTAGGATGTAGTTTGTGACATCGAAACAAAGCAAACCATCAATCCATGTTTCAATAGGATCGCCCTGTGCATACGTGGTTGACTCATTAAATTCTATTTTCTTGGAGTTCCAACCTGTTATGTACACAGTAAAAAATCAATTTACACATAAGCAATGTACTTCAAACTCAATGGCTGTCCTATTTAACATTAACTAACTGGGAACATGTGTAAGATATAAATTATGCAAAAATGTGCAAGGGGTTCCATTCAGATATGTACATTTCAAAACAGTTCAATTATTTGGTGTGCGTTAGGAGTTTGCTTTGTTGTTTCTCATTATTCTTGAATTAAGTCTGACTCGATATTTAGGTAAGATCATTTACTTATGATAGCTGGAAAGAAGCCATTGATTGAGTGTTCATGTTTTAAGCACTTCATTTTTTGTTTTTTCACATGAACATAACCATAAGTAAGAGCGAGTGTGTGTGTATATGATTTATTATACAAGTTTTAAATCTACATAATCATATTCTCAGAACTGCATTCACTACAAATAACACTAATATATCCATGGGCCAAAATGTATAAATGTTCCATTCTCAAATATATATTTATCAAACTCAGGGTATAACAATGTATACTACGGCAAACACACATATATGCATCAAAATGCAATAGCAGTATCAGTATACAACTACCTAAGCATATATTCACGCTTATGTGTTCACACTACTTTGGCTTTGTTACTAATCTCTTGCCTGTATTAGTAGAGTTTGTTTTTTCAGCCCAGTTTTTAATACCTCCATTCCACTACAGTGCTTTTCCACCGTATGAGGTAGTCCCACTTCATGCATCGCATCCACAGCGCTGCACCATCTTTCTGTTTTCTGCCTTGTGTGACTTTTGCAACTCCCTACAATGCCGCCTCGAAGACTTTCCCAATCTAGCATTGTTCTCTTGCTTCCTGTGCTATATTTTTAAACATCCACTCTTACATCACATCTCTTTGCTCCTGAACCTATCTTGGAGCTTCTCACATTCCTGGAGGTATTTCAAACAGTTCAATTGGATCACAAACAGTGTAAATCGTACAATCTTATTTCAGAACGAAAATAATGAAGTCCGATACTGAATCACAATTTCAATTTAAATATCGAATCGGAAAAAAATAATCGAAAGTGATTTAGGTCTACATCGTGATCCCGATTCAGCAATTTGAAAGAAAGCAAAATGGGAGAGAGCCCTAGGGGGCGGAGAAGGAGAAGAAGAATAAAAGTAGGAAGAGGCAACAGCGGCAAACCTGAACTAAAGACTCCAGGAGGTAGAAGTGAACTTGGCACCATGTGAGAACTAGGTCGTGGGAGAAGAAGTGAGAGGGAAGCTGAAATAGATAACACGGAAATGAAAATGGAAAATTCTAGATCGACCGGCGTATGCGTAAGTCAAATTGTGCGGAAGTAGCATCAGCCCTTCGTTTTCACTTGCCTCCCTGAATATCTACCGTACACCCCATGAATCCCACGATTTGACCGCAAATAATCGGTCGCCCTAGCATTTCCCAATGAAAATTATGCGGGAATCAAAAAAAATTAAGGGCGGTAGTCTGCTAAGTTCAATCTTGGTTGCGTTTCTTGGTATAAGCAAAGGTGTAAAAATGTAAATCGCTCCACCTCAGCAACAAACATCGCCACATTGAGCAGCCAAAGCCTATTTTTCTTGTAGTGGCATTATCTTCTGATCCTCTGTTTGAATTCTTGTCCCCTACTTTCTTGAGGTTTCGGGGCTCCTGGCTTTCTGGGGGTAACCTCATCGCAGCACGGTTCTGTTGGCTTGATAAGACTATGATACCTATCGAAGGGTAAAGTAGTGCCCGACTCCCATCAATAGCCATAGTAGTTTCACCTGCAGCTAGTTTTCTTTCAAGCTTTGGAGGGATTTCCGTGCGATGGAGGCAGCTTTTGAGAAACTTGTCAGTATGATTACACAGGGACGGTAAAGATGAGGATAAGAGAGTTTGGCTAGGGAGTCAACGCAAGGATGAGAAATTCATGGATATAAACTGACTCATGAAGAAAGAAGGAATTATAAAACCTGAGACGAGAGGGAGTATCTTTTCCATGGTATAATAGGGCATATAATTAAGGACAAGGGCAAGGACGAGGGACAGGATTTTCAGAAGTGCGAGTTCATGCTTTCACTACCATAATACCTGAGAGAGAGATGGTAAAAGTCTCTGTTGGAAAAGTTTAGCTTTTCGTTTTTATTAACCAGTTAGTACTCTTTTGATCTTAGCGCTTCGCATTTGTTCATATCTACTTCCATAGCCGATTCTCTGCACCTTAGTACTTGTATAGTAGAAGATCCCATTTTAGTCTCAAATCCAATTGGTGGTTCAGCCCTTTTACTTTTGGTTTGTAAGGATTTGAGAATAACTATATTAAGTGTTTATGTTTTTGGTTCCATGGGCTATGAGTTTATTATAGGCATGGGTTGGTTGGCTAGTAATTCTGAAAGGAGGGTGGTTAGACTTCTGACATGCCTTGGAAATACCCTCGAGATTTCATGCGATCCTAAAGGATTAGTTAGGCCTAGCTACCTAAAATCACTTGATACATTTATCGACGGTTTGCGATCCGTTAGAGTAGTCCATGAGCTCGAAGAAGTTTTTGGTTAGTTTAGCGGTTTATCCCCTAAAATGCGAGATAGACTTCTGCATATATCCAGTTGACAATACAAAGACAGTTGTCCGATCAACGACAGTTTTGGAAATGGAGATCAAGAAGTTTCGCAATCGTGAAGATTAACTAGTTAAGGTACATAATAGTGAAGCTCAAGAAGATGCGACTTAGAAGGCTGAAGACTAGATACATGCATCATACCCTTTTTCTTAAGGGTACATCCTTGATCTCTTTTTTCTAGGAATTTTATGTATACTTTCTAGCTTTTAAGGTATATCCTCCAGGGCGTATCATCGATCCTTATGTAGAAGCCAATGGGTGTAAACATGTATTTGAAACATGTTATGATTGATGATTGCAAATGGTTGCTCGTGGATGCATATACACACCATAGGCGCTAGAACAGCTCAGACGCTTTCATATTGCATTTGCATATATGTATTTATTTATGGATTTAACTTAATATGTTATCATATGGATGTTGCATATGGATGAATGGCTATGCACACATGTAGTATTTACATAACTAGGGATGCTTGCATACATGATTGGACACATGGCACTGACATAATTTGCATTAAGGAGGTCAACTGAATCAGTAGACCCGTGATTTTGCATTAGATAAAGACATATACACACACTATGCATATGAACATGAAAGCATTAGAATTTTTTTTAAGGACAATGAATGCCTGTGATTGAATGGTTTAGTAGATGGGTGATTGAATGGTAGGATACATCCTTCCTAACTTGAAGATTTCAGGGACGAAATCCTTTTAAGAGGGGGAGAATGTAACACCCCGTAATTCTGTAACATTAAGTTTCGCAAATTAAAGTATAAATAAATTTTAAAATAAGAATCAGGGGAAACGTGTTGTGCCATTGCATTCTTCTCGAAATTCTGCCTGGAAATGATATCCGAGTTTCCAAGAAACGGAGTCTGTATGAGGGAGATATGACCCTCCGAAGTTTTAGGAATTTTCAGAATCGAAAACAACTCGAAATTCGAATTCAAACACCAGCGCAGACAGGGCGGGAATTTTCCCACCCAGGACCAGGTCGACCTGGGGGTCGACACTATGGTCAACCTCCTTGGGACCAGGTCGATCTGGTGCCAGAACCCAGTTCTGAGTCTGGGTTCATTCTGATGTATCTGGTTACGTTTTCTGTCTAGATTCGTTTGCCTATTCCTATATAAACAGCCTCATTCTCTTTACACCATTCTTCCTTAACCTTATGCTGCACAAATTCTGGATGGACATGGCTTCTTTTGAAATAAATTAAAACCACGAAGACTATTCTTGAAGACTGTGGCTATGAATTGCATATTGGAGATTCAAATAAAGTTAAAGCTTCAAGAAGGGAAGCAAAGGCTAATTCAACGGCTTCGAGCAACATCGCGCGAATCATAGCAAATCACCTCAGCGTTATTATCCTTTTCTAAAACCAATCAATGTAAGTCAGTTACTTTTTAGATTTGAACACCTAGATCTATTTGTGACATGTAATTAAATGAATATGAGAATATGCCTAATCCTTTCGTTTGAATCAGTGATTGTATATGCCTTTGGATCTGATTCTCGATAATGGCCTAGAACATACTGTGGCTAATTGTCAATGACTATGATTATGGGACTTTTTTCCTAAGACTATGACTATGAAGCCGTGGTCTATGAAACTTTTGCCTATGACTATGAACATAAGACTATGCCTATGCCTATGACTATGGACATAAGACTATTGCCTAGGACTATTTTGTGGTTAATTGCCTAGGACTATTTTGTGGTCAATTACCTAGGACTATTGTGGTTAATTGCTTATGACTGTTATGGTTAGTGGCTTATGCCCGTAACATTATAGTTACAAATCATGATTGTATACCGAACTGGCATTATGCTGGATCAAATCACCTATGTCTCCCTTGATTATGTTGGATCTCATACTTAGGATGTAATTTGCTTAGTTTATCCCTGTTCGCTATCATGCACACCAAACCCATTGGATCCATTATCTTTGTATTTTGGTTCACTTTTTCATGCCTATCCTCTTATGTAAATTCTCGTGCTTATCCCCTGTTCCTTTTGTTAGTTTCATGTCATGAGTACCTAGAAACTTGTGAAATCATGTTATACGTACGACTACGGCGGGGGAGTTTGAGCGTAGCTTAATTAAGATAATTTGGAATAACAAATATGTTGGCATAATTTGATTTGGCTATAATAGTAAATAATTTACATGCATATTAGACTTGGGCGTAAAATGGTAAATTGTTAATTGGTCGCAAAGTATGTAATTGGCATGTAAGCCAAGTTTGGATACAAACTGTAAGCTAGAATATTAAATCTAGCTTTGACATGAAATGATCTAATTTGGCATAAACTGCAAGTTGGGTTAAATGATAGGTAAATCAAGATTTGGGCCTAGAATATAGGTATGTTAGTGGGCTTGACAAATGAATATGATATAGGCCAAATTTGTTAAAAGAGTCGTTAGAAATTTACATATAGACAAAAAGGATAAATATGTAAATCTATGAAAGACGAATATGCCTAACCCGAGATTAGATTGAGTTACGGTATAAGACTGCCTGGAACCGCCCGACAAATCCAACAACCGTAATAATACCTATCTAATGTGGGTGGTTAGAGCATTGAGCCTCAAAAGGACCCGAGGTTAGACTGAGTTGCGGTGTAAATCTACCCGGAACCGACCGGCACGTCTAGTGACCGCAACAATATCTGTCTAATGTGAGTGGTTGGTGCTTTAAATGAATATTTTAAAGCTAAGAAACAATTAAGTTAGAATGGGAGGGTTAAGTCCATAGGAACACTTAACCAATTTAACATGTTAACTAGACTAGAAGGTAGGGTTAAGTAAAATACACTTAGCCAATTCAACATGTTGACTAGACTAGAAGGTGGAGTTAAGTAAACTTAGAACACTTAACCATCATAGTGTGCCAAATGAACAAGGTTAAGTTAAAACATGAAGGGACAATACATAACCATTAGGACATGTGAATTAAACAGAAGTTAGGGTTAAGTTAACTAAGAGAACACTTAACCGTTATAACGTGTTAGCTAAACAGATGGGCAGGGTTAAGTTAAAGGGAACACTTAACCAATACAAGATAAAGGGGCGGGGTTAAGTAATAAGAAATACTTAACAAATATAACTTGATTTGTGGTAGGGTTAAGTCAACATGAACTACTGATAACACTTAACCAGTTTAACATGACAAATGAATGGGTTAAGTTAACTTGAATTGACTAATGACACTTAACCAGTCCAACTTGATGAGAAAAAGAACTAAGTAGTAAACCTTAGTTAAGAGGACTAAGTTGTAAACCTTAGTTAAGAAAATGACGATTCAGGAACTAAGTAGTAAACCTTAGTTAAGGGAACTAAGTAGTAAACCTTAGTTAAGGGAACTAAGTAGTAAACCTTAGTAGAACACGAGATGGAGCGAACGCCCATCTGATCTTAAAGAAGGCTCTACCAAACTGGGTTATGAAGCACACGACTTCAAGGGGATGTGATGTATCCCTCTGTGAGGATGTAGATGATCCTCCTGGGCTCACAGAGGTTAAGGTCTGCTTTAGAAGAACCAAGGGTATGCCTTGGTTGCAATATAAGGCAACCTAAAGACTGGGATGGACAGCGTGATTAGGCGAGACCAGTAGCCCTGTGATAGCAACTCGTCGTCTACCTACCATCTTGAGTCAGTCGAGATACGTACAGCGGAAAGGCGGAGAACTCCAAAAGACCATATACTTGCTATCTAGTTATGGGTGTGGATAGCCATAGGTTAGTGGGGCATAGAGGGCCTGCGTATAGTTCTCATTTTTCAAGGTGTGCCTTTCATTAGTTGAGGGAGGGGTCAGTGGGACCAAAACCACTGGAAAAACAGAAATTAGCATCTGCATCGGCACATATCTGAAAGCTCCCGACCGAGTTCCGTGTTTCTTGATTTTCCCTACCACGAGACTCAGGTCGCACATATAGAGGACATGTGCATCTAGACAGTGATAACGATCCACGATACATACGTAGGGAAAGTCTAGGAACATATACCACTCTGGGTAGTGTGTCCTAGATTAGGGGCGTTATTCGATAGGTAGCATAATCCCTAGTTGTACCTAGGTCTCGTAAACCCTAAAATCCGAGAAATGTTCAATGGGTAGCATAAACCCTAGTAGCTTTGGGTAACATAAACCCTGGTTGGATCTAGGAAGCATTCGATAGAAAATCCTAGATTAGATCTAGGTAATAAATAATAGATGTACACCAGAAAATAACCACAATTTCGGGGTTCGGGATCACATTAATGTTTTATCAATTTATACAAATTACTAGTTGGACACTAGTTAAGTGGTGCAGAGATATAGAAACCAGAATAACAGGGTAATAGCAAGGTAGAGAAAGTAGGGAAGCATATCTTATCTTAACTTATCATATCTTGTGCTAACCTTATGATTGTCGTCATCATGGTGTTGTCTTGTATTTCAGTTAAATTCATGTCATGTTGCATTTACTTGTTCACATGCTGAAACTTACTGATCTTACCAGACTTTATGTTTGACCCTGTTTTCTTTCACTTTCTTGTCTTCCATTCCCTCCCTCCCCCCACCCCAAGGTTCACAGGGAGGGAATATTACTACTTAGTCCAATTTTCTTTCCAAGCTGGAGATTAGTCGAAGTTTTGCTGGGATTCTCTTTTCCATTGCTATGGCTGGCTCACGCTACATTGGGGAATACAAATGTTATTTTATGCTTCTTTATTTTGTAAGATAGATATTCTGGTATTGGAAAACAATTGTTGTACAAACTATTTTATCAATAAAGTAAAGTTTTTATTTACCGCTGCTTTAATTATCTGTCTTGTAATTTATCTGCATCTTTTACCTTAAATGCTCCACAAAACTTAGTGCATTCCCTTTGTGAGTGACACTAATGGATGTGGGGTGTTACAATATTTAATAAGAATGAAAACCAAAAAAACGAAACATCACATACTTGTCTTATATTCATATATACACTGGTTAAAATATTTTAAACCATTAAAATATGTATATTTGGAATTTTCCCTAATATTTATTGTGCACAATTTATTATTTAATAAATTTCTAAAATAATCAAAATATATTTTATTACAAAAGCATTCAATACCTGGGTCGTTATAATCTACCCACCTTAAAAGAATTTCGTCCTCGAAATTAAAGAGTAGTCTGGATATTCCAGTTATATCTATAGTTATAGACTAGCACACAAAATACATACATGGGTCATCCCCTAATAATCAAAATAAACAACGCATCCAAAACACACATGTTATGAACCAGCAATCAAAACATTCATTACATCAGCAATTAGCTATCATCACATTTATTTTCATAATCTAGAAATATCTGTTACTAAACATGGAAAACATTTCCATTTATTGCTATTCTACAACATCCATCAATCCCTGATCGTAAATTGGTAAGAAAATAATCATCCAAGTATCAACCCCAAATACTGAAATCAACATCAGATTAATACTCAGAAAATCATTTAACTTAGCTAATCTCCAATTAGGTTCCCATTACTTAACTTTTGTTAAATTTGCGAATTCCAGAATCCAATTTTTTTGTTTTTTACTCCAGTTTGAAATTACATATCTTAATTCCATTGTAAATTCAATACCTTTTAATTTCCCAAACCATTATGTTTTACTCAAATAATTCTCCATTTTTTCTTATTTGTATATCTTATTATTATACGAATTCAATTTGGTTATATATAACCATTTCAATGTTTATAATCATATTTGATTATAATAAGAACCTTCAACACATCCATATATATTATAATAATTTTAGAAAATTATTATTTTATAACAAAATAATTTTAGGCAAAATTATTCTATCTACCTAGCTTTTAAAACAAGTCAAATTACTTTGTTCAAGTGGTTAGAAATACTTATCGATACAACTGTTCCTTTCTGTATCAACTAGAATCCATAAACCACTCAATAAATCAATCAATACACTATAAACAATTTTTATATTATTTACCAAATACGAGATCATATATATACACTCAAACTCAATCCAGGATATTATTACTAATCCCATCTCTATCGAGTTATGCCACAAAGACAAGGTTATCACACAATCTTATGCTCTGATACCAACTGTAACGACCCGCAAATCCGCACCATTTGAGCTGACTAAACATAACTCACATTGTAACGACCTAGATTTTTTTTGATTTATTTTTGAATATTTAATATTTATTTTAAATATTTAGTTGATAATATAAATGGATTTTTATATTTAGTTTGTCAATTTAATAATTGATATGCGATTTATTTCGAATATATAATCATCGTAATACGAAAATAAATTTAATTGAATTCATAATTTAAAACTAAATTAAATGCAGTTCAGATGATCAATACAAGCTTTCATTTGAATTGGAATAATAATATTAATTTATTATTGAAGAATTTATTGTTTTGAATTTAATTTAATTCATATCGATTTAAATTATATCTCCTCATACGATCAAATGGAGCTTCGAACCCTGTTCCAGTGTGTTCAAAATAGTGGCTAAACCCTTTAAACGATAGTTGTTGTGTTTCGATTGGTGTTCAGAACCCCGAATTATATTGTTTTAAAATGTAATGGATAAGATCGAACTCAAATCACGGTTAAATCAACGATCAAATCGTATTTAATACAAATCAAATCATATTTAATTATGTGCACTTAGCCTACCCTACTTCGTACCTTCCACAGACAAATTCCTTAATCCTTAAGCACTCGTCATCTATAAATCGCGCCTGCTTCCTCTTATATTTTCTTCTTCTGAAAAGCCAAAATGAAATATTTCAGTAAACAAAGTAATGCGCTCCTTTTCAATTGTAACCAAATATAGCACTGTGATGTTCTTTTCCCTTTCTCAACACAAAAACCAAATCAATTCTCTTCCTCCTAATCAAAAGAAAATCGAAATCGATTCTAAGCCTATACAAGAACATATATACCCAAATTCTAGCTCGAGCGATATTCGCATGTTCGATTTCATGGTTTTGGGGACCAACGCGATCGATTTAGGGTTGCTTCAATGCTGAGAAAGGGGCTTCGATCGTGGGTGTGCAAATGGGAGAAATTGGCGATAAAAGTTGCGATAGGATTCATGGGTTTTTCTGGAATCGAGTATCGCTATCTACTGTAACTAGTGCTGAAGTTGGGAATCGTGATGGGTTTCTAATGTCCTTCCTGTTCGAACAAAGCGGTGGATCTAGGGTTGAATAAGAGGGTGTGACAGTACAATATTCATGGAATTTTGGGTATATGAATTCAGGAAAGTTGCTATTTTGAACAACAGTAGGATTAGGGGAGCGGCTTATGAGTGATTAACATGGATGGATGATCAAAAGTGGTAGTTGGCCATTGGAAGTAAAATCCGTGGGATTCTAGAGCGGTTGAAGCAAAGACTGCGAATGGAATTTGAAATGGCAGGTGGCGATTTGGATTAGCAACATCAGGGTGCTGATGAGTGCGATGAAAATGCTGTTGGTAGATGGAAGAATGTACAGCTATAAAAAAGGAAATATATAGTGAGGGTTTCAAAGCTGAGAAAAATAGATTAAGGTAATTAAATAAATTTATTTAGTTATAATTAACTTATGAGTGTTATACTAAATTTAATTTATTAATCAGTTAATCAGTAAATTAAAATCAAATAATCGTAGGTGTTGAATAAACTCGATCGAGACAATTCATAGCCGTGAAATTTGGAGTTTAATAGATATTCAGAAAAAGGAAACCCGGTGAGTAAATCTCAATCCGTTTTGATTTAGAATTGTTTTTATCTGTTAAAAATATTTGTCTATTGTTGTTTGGTTGCATTAAAATATTACTATAGCTATTAGTTATATATATGTATCAGTTATTTAGGATTGGTGTTTGTGGTTATTATATATATTGGTGGTTGGATTCCCGTAGTACCATTAGCGGATGCACGCAGTATCATTAGCGGATGACTCTATACGCCCCACGCTATGATAGTTGATGACCTTTTTTACCGCGATATTCTGCCACGAAGCAGAATGGGTATTATTTATGTTGGCTAACGTTTGTGGATGCAGGGAAAACAAGTTGGAGGAATCCAACTGGATTCCTCAAAAATATTATTATTTGTTTGTTTCACATATATTATCATATATGACGTGTTGGAAAATATGTGTTTGATAATTGGTTGTTTTTGATTGGTTAAATGTCACTGGCCCTAAATGTTGATTTATATAAAATATCATAAAAATGATATTTAGAGATTTAAAAGGGAAATCTATTTTTCCAAAAATAGAATTTGAATTTGGAATGGACTATAAATATTTACTTGTTTTGTAAAATAAAAACAAGTATTGAATTTATAAACGGCGTTCATAAATTAGATAATGTAGTGAATTTATAAACAGTGTTTATAAATAAAATGAAATGATTTTCATGGGATAACCAGGGAATTGAAATGAATTTATAAACAATGTTTATAAATAGAAATGGGAAAAATTATCAATGGATAATTTGAATATTTAAATTCAAATGTGAATTTAAAAATAGAAATGGGAAAATCGTTTTAAAGAATTAAATGATGGAATTTATTCTGATGTTCAGAATATAAATTGAACTAAAATAAATCCATAAGGATTTATGATTTGAATTCGATTAATTCGAATTTATTTAAATAGAAGTTAAATTGAATATGAAAATAAATTGGGTATTATATATATGAGTTATTATAAATAGAAATTTCCAAAAAAAGATTTTGGTTTTAAATAGATTTCGAAATAGACTTGTTTATATATAAAACAAGGAAATTTATAAAATGGTGTTTATAAATATAATGAATTAATTATCAAGAGATAATTTGAATATTTAAATTCAAATATGAATTTAAAAATAGAATTTGAAATCATTCAAAAGGGAACAACGGGTTTTATTCTGCAACTCGGAATATCAAAGGGATGGAGTTTCAAATAGAAATTTGAAAAGGGAACTTGTTTAAATATATGAAACAAGGAATTTGAATTTATAAGTAGTGCTATAAATTTGGTAAAATAAATTATCATTTGGATAATTTAAACCATTTAAATTCAAATAGGAATTTAAAAGTAAACTGGGAAGTGTTTTGAAACAAAACGATTGATTATATTCTGAAGTTGGGATATAAACTAAATTAAGAAAAATCAAATGGGTTTATAATTGAAATTCGATTATATCGAATTTTATAAAACAATTTGTTTCAAAAGGAATTGGAGTTCAGTATAGAAAATTGAGTTATAAATAAATTTATAACTAAGTAATGAAAAATCGTCGGTTAGAGATAATCGAAAATGTTAAGTTGAATTCGGAAACTGGATTTATATATATTAAAATATATATTAGAATGGAGTTGAAATTTAAATTAAACGAAGTTTAAGAGTTCTTATACATATATAATTTAAACGGACTCACCGCAGCGCGGCAGTTTGTAAATTGGTGTTTTGAACTTCAATTGAGTATATAGAACTCAATTTAGGTTGGAATTCTTTGAAACAAGAATCATCAGGAGCGATGTGGCAATAGTTTTCTAATGGAAGAGAAAAATCTGGATTTCGTCAAATAGATTTTGAGTTATGTCAAAATCAATTTTTCAAAAAAAACAATGCCATAACCATTATAAAACCATAACGGTTTATTTAATTAAATATAAGGATTTTAAACAAATAAAATGCGAATTTCCATTTGAAAAATTCAGACTTGAGTTATAAAATAAATATGAACTCGAGTGGAGTAAATGGATTGATTTTCGAAACAAAATCAGTTATTTATTTTTGAATAGAATTAACTAAGTGGAAGAATAATTTGTTAATCGGATTTTAGATCGAGATATTTCTTTTGATAAGTAAATGAGACTTGCGAATTTCATATTTGAAATCGAATATGAAAGCTGAAATGAAAATGGAATTCAATTGATTTATAAGCAAACTAAAAATACATATGAACATGATACGTTCAAATCACAAGTGAAATAGGCAAAGAAGCTAATTAAAGAATAAATGGGCGAAACTGAATTCAAACGATTGGATTGAGTTGAATTGGATTGAAAATAGGTGAACATATGTTAATTTGGTATGGAATGAAGAGATGAAGATTTATAAATTTAGTCGCCAACAAAAAGTTACAAGTTTAAATTCTATATGTGTTTTTATATGCCGAATCGGCAAGCCACTTGGCTTTTTGATTTTCTAGAGGTGAGTTAAGGTTTGAACTATTGACCGGTACAAAGGGGGTTATGGCGAAATTTTCCGAAAATTTAAGGAGTTAGAATATTTTAAGAAAATTTGATAGTTAAAAATCAATGTATCGATATATATAGAATTCGGAAAGGAAATGAACTTAAAAATAGAATATTACAAACAAAAAGGAAATCTATAAATTATATTTGTTAAAAATAGAAAGAGAAGCGTATACATGTTTTAGAAATGGAAAATTGGTTTAATATGGTGTTGATTATTCGAGTTAGCAGTCTTGTTTGTTTTGAAGTTAATAATATTTTCAGTCAAGGTCTGAGAGGTAATTATACCCCAATCGATTGATTTCATTATTAGCTGATAAATAGCAAGATTCGGTCTCGAAGAGAAACGTTTAAAGAAATTTAGTCCAATGCAGTATTTTGGGTTGTTGTAGCAATGTTTTACATAACATTCTTTTTAACCCAATTAAATGGAATTTTGGAAATATAATAATAAATATTTCCTCAAGTATAGAAATGAATTGTCGTGAAACGGAGAAGTAATTGGAATATTTTCCAATTATTAATAGAAGATATTTTCTAAGTATAGAAAATAAAAGATGGCGAAATATAGAAATGTTTTCCAAACAGCATAAGAGACCAAGATGATTATTGAAAATATTTGGTTAATAAACATTGGTAAGGAAATGAAGAGGTGATTTAATTAATGAAATATTAATTAAGAGGCCCAATGATTTGTTTGATGGTTGGAATGCTTGTTTATTCTTCTTCGATAGTTAAATAACTGACTATCGAAGTGTTTGCCAATATCATTTCAATATGGAGAGACCGGTTGGATTATTATCCGAGAACCACTCTGTATTAGCAATAGCATTGCGAATCAGATTATATGAAGATAATCAAAGACGGAGTAAAGTGCAAGGACTTTTTTCTATTAATAGAAATTGTGCCTTCGGTCTCGTTTAGTCCCAGAACAAACGTGTATGGACGAGTGTCTGACAGAGTATTTCCAATGATCACATATGTTGATATGTATAAATATATATGGTGGCGGAGAATTTATTCTCTTGGCATAATATCCAGGTTATATTTATGCAAGTCAATTAGTGATTAACGGATCTGACCATGTGGCATTCAAAGTGATTGTGCTATCAATGAATGATAAGAAATCGTAGCCTTAGGCCTCAACAATCGGGAAATGACAAAAATAGGGCAGGCAGCATGGTTATTTGAGTCGCTCCCATTAGGGTGTATAATCACTTATTTAGAGAAATTCATTTAATTCCTTATTCTATTCGATGTTGTCCCATTCGGGAAATGGTTTCTGATCCCAACCGTTGGTGATATACATTCGATACACTCAAGCAAAATGAGTGGTACTGTAAGGACCCGTAACTTCCCCGTGAAGGAAAGCGCGGATACTTTGAGGACAAGACAAAATAGAACGCAAACGGAAGAACATTTCATTGTTATTACAACAATTCCATCAGATACAAGAATATATAGAGTATAAATGAATAAATTACATTCGATAAATATCAGAGATTACAGTAAATTACATAGTAGCGGAAAAACAATAGAAAACACAACTGAAAGTAACACACGGATACAAAGCTTTCCGAGCATCGTTCCAGCTGTAAATCAGGATCCTGTGAATATAAATCTGCAAAACCAAAACTACTAGCTGCCCGTGTCGAAAATAGGGCACCCAGAGTTTAGGTTAAAACAATAAACTCCAGGTCAGTCATGTGACTGGTGTGAGAACTAAAACAGTTATTTAAAACTTTATTTTAAAGATAGTAACTCAAGGGACCACGCCGTATAACATGGAACGGGTTTCCTCCCAAGAATACTAGTGCATATAACAAAACTACGCAATGCTTTTTGGAAAAATGAAGCTATTATAAGACCCAGGTCCCATCACACAATGCAACGCAAACCGGAGGATAGGGTTTTCCCTTATAATAGCCAAACATGCTTGGTACATTTTAAACAAATCATTTGATACTATTATAAGTGTATAGTGTCAAAACAATTCAAATCATAAATTTCAATCATAGGCGGCATGGGTACCATATATCATGTCGCCATACTAGTTCTACAATTAAAACCGCAATATCACGTATTGGAAATTGGATTTCCGTCATGAGTCGAGGCAAGGGGCAAGCTCCTCTCCGATTCGAGATACTCCAGCAAATGTCCCAGGACCCCACTATGATCCTTGGATCTTCAGGGCCGGTCCTTTCTTACTTTTGAGGATTGGCAATTCCTGAACACACGTTTCCCGGTCCTTACAGACCTATATCCGAGGCGCCTCGCATTCCAACAACCACACAGGTGAAAAGTATATAATGTCAGGGTTGGTAGGTCACTGACACCACCCTAGCTAGAAAGAAACGTTGTGCTCTCCCTGTAGTCACTATCCCGTTTTTGACTCATACCGAGGTGTGAGGCTCGCGAATTCACGTTATACACAAAGCTACGCCACACAGGCGGTGCTTTGATCATCAACCACAAGACTTTGCTTTTCAACAGAAGCTTTGATCAATTGCCACTTACGCGTGCCACACTGGCAATTCACTCCATGCGACTGATGTCCATCGATATACAAGCTCTGAGCTCGTACGTCTCAGAGAAGGGCGTTAAGCAAGAAAATAAATTCTCTGCCGCCAAACAGATGTATATTTAATAGAGATCAATCAACACAGAATAAAATCCAATGTCAGACACACAATCCATTTACAAGTTCGTTCTGGGTCTGAACGAAACCGGAGGCACTTTCCTCGCATATCCATCGATCTCCAAGTACGTCTGGACGATCACCAACTGTTTCCCTCATCTTGGGTGTACAACCCAATCAAGATCATCAGTAATCACCCAAACGATGTGAAGACTTTCGGTCTTCAACCACCGTCTTCATCTTCGACATCTCGTCGAATCGGTTATTCAGAATGGGTATAAACCCGGCCTTTCTGAATAACCCACGTATATGATAAACAAATGTTACACAAACACAACAAACGCCTCATTCCAATTCAGAATATTCTTTTATTCACCAAAATCACATTCTTAGTGAAAGGTTCCCATTAATTTTATCCAAGATAAATTCTTCTAAATTTATTCTTTAATCTTCCTTCGAATATCATTTCAAACTAGTCAGGATTAGCGAACCACACCGAAGTAATTATTTATTTTATTTCCCAATCCCAACCTATATATCCCATGGAGCAAAACTGGTGATACTCCATTCCTAACACCACGGTGTTATCGGTAAAATTAATTACCATTTCACGTTCAAATCTAATTAAAGATTTAACTATCGCTTTGGAGCAAAACTGGTGGCACTCCATTCTCGATCACCTATCAGATTTGATAATTTAAATTATCAATTAACATTTTAATCTAATTAAAGATTCATTAAAACCCCACTTAGTTTTAATCTTTTCAAAAATCAACATCTTGCCTTTAACTGGGTTAAAGAACCAATGTCATATAAAACACGATTCATGATAAACCCGAATCACATTCGATATTAAATACAAGGCTCTGAATAGAAAATATACCGACTTATATTCAATATCAAATTCTGAAACCAACAAATATCGTATTGGAAATAACGATATAAAATATATCTTTCAAATTCCCATAACAATATTTGTATAGTCACGAAATCCAACATCGAAATATTCCGAAGATAATTTCGATTCAACTCCAGTCCAATTCACGTATTGGGAATATTGATTATTTTTAAAATCACTTTCAAATTCAGTTTATTTATTTTAAAAATAAACTGATTTTAATTCAAGTTCAAAACTAGTTCATTTCGATAAAAATCTGTTCTTATCCTTTCAAATGTGGAATTCTTCAGCCCAATTTTTCCCAAATCATTTCTTATGATTATACACAAATTATCAATATTTTTAATAATTTTATCGAGGCCCGTACAGTCGATTTCCATCAACGGCCATCGAACTGCACTTACAGCTACCTATTCCAAATTTGATTTGGACATAATTCCAAATCCAACCGTTAGATTTCAAATTTCAAATTTCAAATATTCATTGGAAAGCTCTTTTCGATATGAACCCAACGGTTCCGGTTTTAGGAGAATCCGACGGTCGGATCTCCCGCAACGTCAATTCGAAGTCAATGGTCGAAATTCGCGAACTGCCGCGGCGCGTTCTATTCAGGCCATTGTATATATAATATATATATATATATATATATATATTTCGTCGATTTCCTTTTAAAATGAATTTTATAAATAGTTCTAAATTCGTTTCAAAAACAATTTCAACTTCATCTTCAATCTCAAATCGATTTGATTTCAATTCAGTTCGAATTCATTTCAATTTTATTTAATTCGAATTCAAATTCATTTTAATTCAATTCAAATTCTAATTCGTTTCAATTCAATTCAATTTGAATTTACCTTCTATTTAATTCAATTCGAATTCATTTCAGATTGATTTCAATTCAATTTCAATTCGTTTTAAATTTCATTCAAAGCGATTTCAATTCGTTTTTAATTCAATTTCAATTTAATTCAATTTGAATTCATTTCTATTCAGTTCGAATTCAAATTCGCTTTCTATTCAATTTGAATTCAAATTCACTTTCTGTTCAATTCGAATCGAATTCATTTTCTATTCTATTCGAATTCATTTCAAATTGATTCAATAAAATTTCAATTTGAATTTTTATCTAATATAATTTGAATTTCATTTCAAAATATTAAATTTTGAAATCACTTTTCAATATTCATTATAAAATGAATAAAATCGATATAAATATCGTTCACTTCATAATAGCGCGTCGCTAATCAACACGGCTTTATATTTTTCAAAAACTTCGTTATTCTATTCAACAAATGAATATATATTCTATTCAACACATGAATCTATGTTTCTTTCAACACATGACTATTTTTGTTATGTAAAATATTTTATAAAATCATGGTATCTATCCTTTGATTTTTAATCAGATTCCACTGTAAAGTAGATCTAATTTTAAATATGATAAAGATGTATATTTTATTATTAAAATATTTTACTCAACACATAAATAGTTTCAACACATGAACATCGTCAACACATGACTATTTTTATATTCAACACATGAATTTCCTTTTATAATATTCATTATTTTCCCGATTGGAATGAGGCCCAATCAATCACCATATAATGTTAACTATATGGATTCCATAAAACACATGTATATAATAGCAATGATAAACAATCAACCATCATCCAAGGTGCACCACACAACTGCATAAGCATCAAATATAAATAATTAACGCTTACACAGCCTATCGACCAATCGATCGACATATAATTAAATAATTGGGATTAGTGTACCCAAGTATCATCCCAACACCCGTGTGGGGTTTTAAATCAAAAAACACAGATTTTTATTTGTGCAGTTGGGCGATGTGTGAAATTTATCATTCCAATCAATATCAGTCAAATCAGTGTATATAAACAAATCGGCCGATTTGTTTATAAATATTTATTTATTCACATTCACGTTAAAAATTATATTTTTAACGATAATTAATTTATTTCAACCATCTACTTTTATTATCGATTTCACATCAACATCACAAACAATTTCACAACACATCAAACAAGCGTACAAGCCATCCATGTTCTGTGGATGACGGGTGTCGGGTGCTACTAAGCACCGTCTGCATCCTAGTGTATATATATATATATATATATATATAACTAGAAAAAGGAAATTTGAGTGAGAAGTTCTCACCTATAGCTAATCCAATACCACGACTCTTCTTATGTAGGGAATCATCGCCGTTCTCGCCTTTTGTCACTTTCGTTGCCCGTAGCCACTACATATATAAAAATCACATTTTTATTTCGCTATGTATATAAAAATCACATTTTTATTCTATTAATATATAGATAAAAATTCTATTTTTATACCGTTGTTCATATAGTAAAGATCAAATCTTTACTATCTATATAATATAAAAATCATATTTTTATTATCTCTACTATATAAAAATCATATTTTTATCATGCTATTCTTCATAAAAAGATTTCGCCTTTTCAAATATAAAGATTTCGCCTTTTCAAATATAAAGATTTCTCCTTTTCAAATATAAAGATTTCGCCTTTTCAAATATAAAGATAATATTTTTAGCCTTTCTAAAATGTAAAAATTATATTTTTAAACTTCACATATAATAAAAATATATCTTTATTATGTTATTCATGTAAAAATCCCGTCTTTGTTGTTATAAAAATATCAACATTCACTAATAAAAAATCTAACTTTAATCGTTATAAAAATCTAAATTTTATCTTCACAAAAATCCTCATTTTCCCTAAACAAAAATCTAAACTTCCTCTAAGGGCAAAATCATATTTTTCTAATCATAAAAATCACATTTTTATTACTATAAAAACCTAATTACATTAAATAATAATTCAATAAGGACTTACATCGCTTTGAGGAAGAGGAGGGGGGTCTTTGCGTTCGGTGGAGGGCTGTCGGGGTTGTCGGCGGGGTGGTGGTCGCAGTAGGGGGGGTGCGTTCGAATGGGGCTTCGACCTTGGGGGTGTCGACGGGGTTCAACGGGTTCTTCTCGAGTTCGGCGAGAGGACGGAGGGGAAGAAGGGGATGGCCAGAGGAGAGAGAGGCGCGGCGGTGGAGGGCTTCCGGCGGTGGCACAGCAGCGCAAGGGGAGCGGCTAGGGCTAGGCGCGATTTCGATTTATTTTTTTTATTTTTTTTTATTTATCGATCTGAGGAGGTGAGAGAAGAGGGGTAGGGATTATATATAATAATATATATTTAATTATTTAATTAATTTCAAAAAGCAACTTTTATTTTCGACCTCGAAACGAGACCCACCGCCTATCGTCCATAGCTAATTACCCCTATTCCGAACACAATAGGATATGTATCGCAAGCTGATTTGGCCATTTCGACCAGTTTTCGTTAAAATCAAAATATAACTCTATACATTAAATTTGAACGTGCATTTCAGTTTACCAGGACCACATACTAACCGGAAAAATTCCAAAAAATATTTTCTAGCTTCGTATTGACGATACGGTCGTAACAAAACTAGTTTCGTCGAATTCTGAGACCGTTGGAAAAATGGTCATTTTCCAGTCGATTAAAATCAACTGAAACTGGTCAAACGCGTTTTCCTTTGCCAAGCTCACATATTGATTCGAAAAATTATAAAATTTGAAACCTAGCAATAACTTGACATCACGGATCCAACGGAAGTGGTTTCGTCGCATTCCGAGGTCGTTTGCAAAATTCCCATTTTTAAGGGCCTGAATTCCATAGCGACTATTTAGAATTTTCAACTGGACATATCTTTTGATTCCCGCTATGAAATTTCGATTTTTCGGATTCGTTGGAAAGATATTCTCAATTAGATCCTAATGTTTTTGGTTTCACTAAAATACGGTTTGTTTTGCACCCGGTACATTCAATTGAAGTTTGAAATCGAATTATCGAACTACTGCGCCATTTCAATTCCTTTATAATTTAAAATAAATATTTATATTCTAACGATGACGTATATAATATATACGCTCGTATTATATTCAAAATAAATTTTCTCGTCGATATTATTTAAAATAATATATTTTAAATGTTCAAAATTCGCTAAACTTGCCAAAATAAAATTTTTAAACTGGCCTAGATTTTCGGGTTGTTACAGGTCGGGCATGTGTGGGCCGGGTTGCAAGATGTTCTTGTTGAACCCAGTGTATTCCCCTCTAGAGATACACTATCAGCAGGTGGTTCCATACCTTGTCATAGTCGGAATCCAATCTCCAATATGCGCCCTGCGTTTTTTTGATTTTATATTATATATGGAGCGTGAGATGCAAGTGTTCCGCTAGATTGTTATTTACTTGATTTAGACACTATTATAATATCACTGGATTTTCGTATCAAAGTGTTTTGGGTTATAGTAAGGTAAAAACCGTCCATGTTTACGTGTGGGCTGGTCTTACTATTATCCTTTCTTTCGAAAGGATTTTGAAAGTTAAACAAATGGTTGGAGTTTACTCACACCAGTCCCATGACTGACCCAGATTTTATTTTGTTTGTTTTCCCTAAACTCTTGGGTTTCCAAATTTGTACGGGCAGTCAAGTAGTCGAAATTTTATAGATTCACTTGGAGGAGTTTGAAGCAGGAGGCTTCACTAGTTAGCTATAAACTATAATATATTCCGCTGCTATAGACTATCATATATTCCACTGTGTACCATGTTTGTATCTGGAAACAGGAGTTTATAACTATTCCAGAAACAGCTGTTGTGCTCTGATGATGGTATGTATATAAAGTTACTTAATTGTATTTCAAAGTTTATGTTACCTAATATATTTTATTCATTCCGCTGTGAGTTTGTGATCTCCATTTTCTTCTATTCTAATATTTCTTTCTTTCTATTTTTCATCCTCTATCTTCTTTCTAATAATGATTCGTATTTCTGTGCAATTTGGGTTGGACGTGTGGTGTTATCAGTCAACTCAGATAGCACGGATTTGCGGGCCATTACACACATCTAACCCAAATTGCACGAAAATACGAATCATTAATTGAAAGAAGTTAGAGGATGAGAAATAGAAAAAAAAGAAAATTTGTATAGAAGAAATTAGATAGAAGATAGAACTGAGCCACAACACAGAATCTTAAAATTGCAATGAAATAAAATAAAATATATATCATAACTTTTGGAATACAAAATTGTATTTGAACTTACATACATCATCAGAGTACATCACATATACAACACAATGGAAATATACTCTAAATATCTATCGTTGAAGCCTCCTGCTCCAAGCTCCTCCAGAAAATATTTAAAATCCTAAGCTACTTGACTGCCCTAACAAATTTAGGCACGCAAAAGTTTAGGGGAAACATAGAAAAATAAACTCTAGGCCAGTCATGGGACTGGTATGAGTAAACGATTTTAAAACGGCTTAAAAAAAGTTATCTCATAAACCACGCCGTATAACACGAAACGGATTTTTCTCTTTTGAGAATCCAAAATAAATGGTTAACTTTGAAAAACCTTTTGAAAGAAAAGCGTAAGACCGACCCACACATAAACATGATGGTTCTTACTTTAAGATAACCCAAAACATTCATTGTATCAAAACTCTTATTATATTATAATAGTGTCTAAATGAAAAAAATAGCAATCTAGTAGAACGCTTGCATCGCACGCTTTACACACAATCAAAACAGTGAGTACTTATTGTATAATGGATTTCCAACTATGATAAGATATGGAACCACCTTCCGATAGTGTACTTCTGTAGGGGAATACACCGGGTTCAACAAGAACATCTTGCAACACGGCCACACATGACCAACCACTCATTTCGCTTGAGTGTATCGAATATGTTGTCACCAACGGTTGGGTGTGACCCCACCGTTTCCTAAAAGGGACAACATCGATTGAATAAAGAAGTAAATGGAATTTCTCTAGACAGGTGACAATACACCCTAATTAGAAGCGACCCACTTAGCCATGTTGCCTGCCTGATTTTTGTCATTTCCCGGTTGTGAGGCTTGAGGTTGAATTTACCTTTGACAAATCATTTCTTTACTTACTTTGAATTCCACATCGCCAATATCGCCAACCATTAACTGACTTCCCCAAAAATATATTGCGGGTATAAAGAAAGAGAAACGAATTCCTCTGCCACCAACGTAAATAAATTTGAAAAGATCAAAGTACGTGATCGGTTAGGCATACTTTGTCAGACATTCGTCCATACAAGTTGTCCTGGGACTGAACAAACCGAAGGCACTATTATGTAAATCCATCTTAGGAAATTTCTACCTACGATTTAGAAAACAACACTTGCATAACTCCATCTTCACTGGTCTTTAATAACCTCTAACTTGCAATGTATAAATTGAATCGTAGTGGAATTTAGATTCTGGACTTTTCGAAACCATAATCGATCAGTTCAAGATTTGATAGTCGGTTATTTAGCTATCAAATAAATAATAAAATAAATAGATTTAACTCCATTGAACCTGCTAAGCCTTCTTTAAATAATCTTCAATTATTTAATTTCAAATATTAACTTTGTTTATATATATATATATATATGTATATATATATGTATATATATATATATATATATATTTGAAAACATATCTATTTCTTAACATATAAAATTATTATTATCAATCTTACGTGATAATCTCACTCTTGAATATCTGTTTTATAACTGAATATGATATTCAACTCTAACGCTCACTTCGAACATAAACAAATACTATCTATCAGATAATGGTGAAATCATTCAAGTTGGTGTATTTTAATAACCTCTCGGACCTTGAGTCAAAATATTCTTATCGTTAAGATTTGTTGAAGTTCAATATCCAAAATATTTGATAAACTAGAATTTGTAAATCCATTTGATTTCCAAAATCTTAAACTTTTACCAAATAACATTATTGTTTTGGGAACATTTACCAAGTCAACTTGGTTAACTTAAATATTAAATCGGGGAATTTAATCTAAATGATCAACTAGATTCCCTTTTTCCTTTAGTAATTTAATTATCTTCTTCACTCACTTAATTAATAGGCTAATTAAGTTTAAAACATCCTTCTAAGATGATTTATCCAAATTTAAACTGTTACTTAACTACACCATTATCTTACCCAGTCTGTTAATTTAAACTTTATCAAGTTTTTAAACAACCATTTATTAAAGCATCTTTTATTGTATTAATTAAAAAAAATTAATTTATTAATCAATTCCTATTTAAACAGTTGATTTATAACTCTAAACAACTTGATTAGCTGATTATAATTGATCTTTCCTTTTTAAATAAATTAGTAAGTTAATTTAAATTAATCCATTTATTTGTTTCTTAAAAACAATTATTAAACTATTAACATCTTAAGTTAATTTCTGATTTACTTGCTAGAGAATATAACTTAGCAGTCCTAATGGTTTATAACAGTTCTTATAACATATGACATTCAAGTCATTAACCCGATTTGCACAAAAAATCATATAAATGCAATTCAATATTGTCAACTGATAATATAATATCTCAACATCATATATTAACTGATAAAATATGTCAAAATGATATAATAGTAGGATGGTGTTTATTTCTGCTAATAGGGTGTTCAATCAATTCAGTCAATCAAATATATAGTGGAATTATGTTTATTACCACTAACAAATGTGAATATATAATATATAACTATGGTTAACATAATTAAACACAACTTAATTAATTAGTCAATTAATTAGACATCCAATTCAGAATTTACTGAATTCATAGATCATTATAGATCAATTATTTATAGTTTACACGTTAATTTATTTTATGACTAAATTTACATTCGATAAATTTTAAATGATATATAATACTAAAATTACTTTCAATATTTAATAAATCAATTCATTTTAAATCGAATTGTTTTAAATTCGATAACTTACATTGAGTTACTTATACACACCATCATTCGACTCAATTTCACATACCCGAGCCAAAATATTCGATCATACCTTACTGATCTAAACTTATATATATATACATCAATATATATAGTTATATATTTTTTTTTCCAATTTTCTTTTGAAATTTAACTAAACCAATTTTTCGTTTCCTTTTACTTGAAATGGGCTTAGCTACTTTAAACAACCCATTCCTCATATATATTTTTACTAATACATAAACTTATATTTTTTTAAACTAAATTTAAAATCAAAACTTCCCGTTTCTTTTTAAAAAAACCGTGGGCTTAGCCCAAGCCCAACATCCAAACCTACCTACCAAAAAGAAAAATGCACCCATCTTTCCCATTTGTTCTTTCCTTCAATTCTCTTATGGTATTCCCTATTCTTTCCAGTCCACATTCCTTCCACGCAACAATCCCGTGCTGATCACTGCACATTCAAACAAAGCATCATGCATAACGTGATCGAGCCACTTTGAACATCATCTCCCTTGACCCACATTTCCTCTTCTCCTATTTCGTTTTTATTTCTTTTGAATACATACATGTGCACATAGTTGTGCACCACCTCTATGCACATACACATCGTCAACGGCCATCGGAACCTCACTGCGCCACCACCCAAGTGCCATCTTTCCCCTAGGTCACCATCAAGCAACTGTAGTGGGCCCACCACCCTTTCTCCTCCAATTCAACCCTCAGCCCCATTAAGACCGAAAACTTAAAAACAGCAGCTCCACCAAAATATCTTGTACAACCACCTCCCTCGTCCATTCATCACCGGACTTCACCAGAACAACTTCGACATCCTCATCCTTCGATTCTTCCTTATGCGACACCTTGTAATGTCCCCATGCCAGAGCAGTTCGTTGTAAACTAGAGGGTTCAAACCAACCCCAAAAATCATGTAATGACCCGCATTGTCAGAGGTATTATAATTAATTTATTTAATTATATAAATAGTGATTTAGGGAATTAAATCGTCGTTAATTAAATAAAGTGAATATTTAATTAAATTAATATAATAGAATAATATATTTAATTCAGGAATAATAAAAAATATGGGAAATCACAATATTCTGTGAACAGGGTCGTCCCTAAGATTTAATTCATCTTAGAGTTGAATTATATTGACGAATATATCCAATCGACGTCAGTTTGAACGTAGAATTATAATATAATTAAAATAGAGTTTGAAATGGTGCTGCAGTTCGCTATTTGGCGATTTGAACTTCAATTGAATGCACAGGATTCGTTTTAAGCCGGATTTCTGTCAAACAAGAAACGTGTGGAGTTGGTGGAGTATATCTTTCTAGTGGAAGAGAAAAATCTGGATTTCGTCGGGTAGATTTTGATTTATGTCCAAATCAAATTTTAGAAAAGTCACTGTGGAATTCTTTTATAATTTATAAAGGAATTATTTATATTTTAAAAAGGAAATTCAATGTAAATCGAATATCGGGTTGACCCAGAAGTGAATATCGAGTTAGAAATCCATATAGGAATATTGTGAAGCTGTATGGTATTCCACTGTGAATATAAACGATAATATTAAATTTTAAATATTTAATGTAATTATATTTAAATATATTTATATATTTAATAGGCTAGTTAGAGCTTTAAAAATAGCCACTTTTGCATATGGTGTCGGAATTCGACGAAACTAATTTTGTTGGATCTGAAATGTCAAATAGTTGTTAGATTCCAAGTTTCGTGATTTTTAGAGTCACCGTGTGACCGTACGGATTTTTAGAGTGAAAAACAGTCGGTATTTCGACGATTAAAAATACGCTGTGTAAGCATACGAAGTCGGAATTCGACGAAACCAATTTCGCTGGGACCGTAATGTCGAGATGTAGCTGCATGTTCGTTTTCGTGATTTTTGGGTATCATGGGTGACCACAGAGATTTTTAGACGATGAAACAACTTAACGGTTGAATATAAAAATAATATAAAATCCCTATAAATACCTAACTTAAACTCTTAAACCCTAAACAAAATTTCTCAGAAGTCAATCGAGCAAGAAATGCGCCGCACCATTTTCTTTCTCCACTATAATATTTTCGTCTTCATAAATCAAACTAAAATGGAAATAAAATTCCTAAAATCAAAATTCAAACATCGTTGAGATCACTGATGGACCCTCTTCATTTCTGTGCAATTATTAGCTGGTTCGATGCTCATATTTTTGGGGCTGGAGTTTTGCAGCGACGCTAGGGTTGGTGTTCATTGGTGTTTCGAGAGGAATCAGGGGAAAACAAGGGTGTGAACGAGATTGTGTGATCGAATAGAGTACGTTTGCAAAGGATTGGGGGATTCCGTTCAGAGAAATGTCGATCTCTGTAATGGGTTACGCTAGTATTGCCGTCGTCGGAACTTGAGTGAGGGGTTCGAAGTTGGTGCTTTGGGCGTAGGGAGGTGGAGTGTTGGTCAGAGAAGCTAATGGTGATTTCTATGTGAAGTTCGGCTAAGTAGAAGAGTGGACGGAGATGTCTGAAGTTGTGAAAATGGCCATGAGTATTTTCGGTACTTGTAGAAGAAGGAAGGCATACGGCGGGTTGGGTATTGGTGGTAATGGTCCGGGTTGTTGAGATGAAGCCCAATTAAGGTTTTAAAAGTTTAGTTTTAATTTTATTTAAATGTATATGAACTTCAAAAGATCATAACTAGTGCGTACGATGTCAGAATCAGACGAAACAAGATCCGACAGGATCGTATGGACGAGAGCTTCACAATGAAACTTACTGGAGGTGGATTGGAGCTCGTTTGAATTTTCGGCAAAATAAATTGTTTGATTCAAATCAAACAAACAGTTTATCGTTCTTTAACGATGAACTGCCAATGTGAGTAAAACTCACCAACTCTGAACAGTTATATTTTATAACGTATATTTAGAACTGATAAATGATGACTGATTACTGTGTGTTAACTGTTGGTTGAGTTGTTTGCGTATTGATTGAAATCATAGATAACAATATATATATATATATACACATAAATCGTTAATCGAATATTGATTCTGTTTTATCAGAATATTTTATATATGTGTTGTTTAACGTCTGTGATGCAGGGGAACAGGTTGGAGGGGTCCAACTGGACTCCTCAATATTTATGATATTGTTCTGTTCATATATTGTAATATATGATGTGATATACAATCTATTCGATTATGTGTGTTTAAATGATATCGATCATTGTGGTTTGCTATTTTAAATATCATAAAAGACCCTGGGATGTAAATAGAATAAAGGAATTTTTATAAAATCAATAGATTTTATAAAAGGAAATATTTTGAAATTAAAGTATTTATAAAATCATAGGATTTTATAAAGGAGAACATTTATTTAGGAAATAAATAGAAGTATAAATGAAATATTTATTTAGGAAATAAATAGAATAAAGGAATATTTATTTGGGAAGGTAAATAGGATTTATAAAAAGAAAATTTGACGAGATATAAAAGAGTTAATCAAATTTAGTTATTCGAAGTCGAGTTAATCGAATATGGTTAGTCGAATAGCGTTAGTCAAACATAGTTATTCAGGATAAGTTACAATTTAGCACGACTACTAGCGTAATTCACAGGGCTGTAGATAGCCTACGACGGTCGGATGTTTCCTGAGGGAATCAGGCGTAACCATTGTGGTCGCTGCGATCTAGTGTCAAGAGAATGGAGTTAAATTCAATATTAGTTATCTGAATAGGAGTTAAACAAATAGAGTTATTCAATTATAGTAAATCAAAATGGAGTTAAACAGAAATTAGAAACTGACTAGAGATTAATATGTTGAATAGTTTTCTGGGTATCGATCTGATGTTGGTTCCGGCCTTCGGGGTTTATACTTAGGAAGTTGTTCTCTTGTTAGTTTATAGTTAGAGTCTGATAGATGTGGAAGGATAGCGATACGTAAATAAGCTATGGAAATGTTTTCCAGTGTGAATAATGTATATTTTCTAAAACACATAAAATAAGGAAATGTGAATATATATATATATATATATATGTTTGATGATTGGATCGATATTTCCATTTGGAAATAAGATCGTTGTGTGTACACGGACATGTTTTCATTTGATAGTTAAATCACCGACTATCAAAGTTTTGACCATTTTAACGTTGTTAATATGGAGAGACCGGTTGGATTATTATCCAAAGAACCACTCTGTATTGGCGTAAGCGTTGCGAATCAAGTACGCTGAATATATTGAAGACGGAGTAAAGTGAAAGGGCTATTGTATAAGTCTTAGATAAGAGTGCCTAAGATGGATGTACTGAATAGTGCCTTCGGGTTGTCCAGTCCCAGGACAACTTGTATGGACGAAGGTCTGACAGAGTATATCTGGTAGATCACGTAAGTTGATCGTTTCAAACGTATTTACGTTGGTGGCAGAGGAATTAGTTTCTCTTAGCTTTATACCCATGGTATTTTTGGGGAATTCAGTTTGTGATTTGGCGGGTATGACGATGTGACATTCAAAGTGAATGAAGATTTGATATGAAAAAGATAAGCGTAGCTTCTAACCTCACATTCGGTAATGACAGAAATCGGGCAGGCAGCATGGCTAAGTCGGTCGCTCCGAAGTAGGGTGTATAATCACCTATCTAGAGAATATTCATTTGCTTCTTTAATCTATCAATGTTGTCCCATATATATACGGGAACGGTTGCTGATCCCAACCGTTGGTGATGTACATTCGATACACTCAAGCGAAATGAGTGATCGGTCATGTGTGGCTGAGTTGCAAGATGTTCTTGTTGAACTCTAGTGTATCGTTCCTAGAGTACACTGATCGGAAGGTGGTTCCATACCTTGTCATAGTTGGAAATCCATTACCCAATACGTGCTTGCGGTTTTGATTGTATACTATATATGTAGAACGTGAGATGAAAGCGTTTCTGCTAGATGATAAATATATTGTGGCTGATAGACATTATTATAATATCAAAAGGTTTTTTATATAAAGATATTTTGGATTCTCATGAGGGAAAAACCCGTTCCGTTATACGGCGTGGTATTATGAGATATCGTTTACTTGTTCAAACTGATCTAAACTGTTTTACTCATACCAGTACCATGACTGACCCAGAGTTTATTTTGTTTTGTTTCCCTAAACTCTTGGGTGCCCAATTTTGTACGGGCAGTCAAGTAGTCAGGATTTACAGATATATCTGAAGAGCAGGAGCAGGAGGCTTCAGGATCATATAGCTATAGTTTATTTCCGCTGTTTTGTAAGTGTTGTACTCTGATAAGTGCTATTGTATACATAACTGTTATATTTCAAAGTTATGTTATATATTATATGTTATTCGTTCCGCTGTGAGATTCGTGTTACTCTGATGTTGTGTTCTTCTTCTTCTTCTATTCTAAGTTTCTATCTTATCTTCCCTCACCCTCTAATTTCTTTCATTAATTATCCGGATTTTTCGATGTTTTGGTTATCGACATCGAGTTTATGTTGATAACCAAAGTCGCTAAAAATCCGGGTCGTCACAAATCCACATTTCTACGTTGTTCACTCAAAATAGGTTTTGAAAAATAATTTACTTTTATTCCCTTAATCCCTGCTTCACTCCGATGATCCAGCTCATGTGTCGTGATCCACGATCTTCCATATTGCCGGAATTTGCTAAAAATCCCTTTTCCGATTGACTCAAAATTTCTTTTTAATCCCAATACTACAAATCATCATTTTGTTTTTAAAAAAAATGATTCTCGATTTTTAATGACCTCATTGCCTTGAATCACCCAATAAATAACTTTAAAATTTGAGCAATTATGTTTTCGTTCACTTTATATCCCATATATCTGAGATCATACATCCTTATTTAAGTTGAAACTACTTTTATAATTCACTAGAGGTCTAAACAAGCTCTTTTTATGTTGGACTCAGGTCCTGAACCCAACTAGGATTTAAGTTATGTATTTTAAAGTAAATGGAGATGTAAATGTTTTCACAGTTTTATCATACAGGTAATTTTTACTTTAACAGGGATCCAATTTCAACATTAGTTGAGTCTATAATAATATAACATCTTTCAGAGGCATGTATGTATAAGTGTAAGTTTGTATCACTATCTATATCATCAGCAAATAGATTTAAATAGGGACATGAAGGAGTTTACTCCTAACAGTAAGTCCACTATTTTATTTTTTCCTGTTTTTCCCAAATAATTCATTTATTCCTTATGAACACCATACATTCATTGCATATCATTATATATAGATATATATAAATCAGTTGATAGATTCAATAGAAAAAGAGTTTACTCACCTATATTGTTTGATGTTTTAGGTTCCAAGTTCTAAGTTTACTACCATTTTCTCCAGATTTTAGTTCTCTATTCTAAGTTACTCTAGTTTCAAGTTTTGTTCTGAGTTTGCCACCATTTCTCTGATTTTTATTTTCTGGAGTCTTTGATCTCTTGTTCTAACTTGTGTGCATGAGTTTCTCTGCCATTATTTGTTCCAGTTTTGCTTCTGGTTTTTGGTATTAGTGTGAATGAATTGAGAAGGTGTATGCGTGTGTATTTATAGGGAATTCAAGACTTACACTTGAAGTATGCAGGGTAGAAATAGGGACACTAGAAGGTAGGTAGGTTGTCTCAACTTGTTTGATTGAAAATGCATTGCTAAGTCACTTCCCCATTTCCTTCTAGTCATACATACTACGACCATGTGCAAATATATATAAAAAATCAAATGCTTAGCTCTTATGCAATTACAAGCTATAAAATTCTACGTAGTTTTCAGGGTATAGTCTGCTGCCTGTAATATTTAGATCTTAACTTTCTAGGGTGTAGTATAAGCTATCATATATATATATACACACACACATAACAAGAAATGTGCTTCAGTTTATATATACTCTCTTTGCCTATACATGTACTTCCAGTCTTATATAAGTGCATAACATGTATACAAATCTATATACAAATGGGTTTATGCTGCCTATAGGTTGATTGAAAGGAAGGTTGCTTAGGGGTAGCCTCACTTAAACTCTAACAGGCTATATGCAGTGCTTGGCCAAGCTATTGTAACGGCTGGAAATTTCCGACTCCTCGAGAGTCGAAAATCCCGAGACGTTAGTGAAAGAAAGTAGAGGGTGAGGAAGAAAAGATAGAACTAATAGAATAGAAGAAGAAGAACTTAGATCATCAGAGTAAACACGAATCTCACAGCGGAACGAATAAAATATAACATAACTTTGAAATACAAATCAGTACTCGTATATACATACCATTTCAAAGTACAACACTTAACAACCCAGCGGAATAATAATAGCTATAATCCTGAAGCCTCCTGCTCCAAGCTCTCCAAGTGTATCTGTAAAATCCCGACTACTTGACTGCCCGTACAAATTTAGGCACCCAAGAGTTTAGGGAAAACAAAACAAAATAAACTCCGGGTCAGTCATGGGACTGGTGTGAATAAAACTCCAACACTTGGTTAAATAAAGGATATCTTTCTGATATTATAATAATGTCTAAATACAAATAGATATCAATCTAGCAGAACGCTTGCATCTCACGTTCCACATTCATAGTATACAAATAAAACCGTGAGCGCTTATTGGAGATTGGATTCCAACAAACAAGGTATGGGAGCACCTTCCGATCAGTGTACTCTAGAGGAGATACACTAGGGTTCAACAAGAACGTCTTGCAACCCGGCCACACATGACCGTTCACTCATTTAGCTTGAGTGTAACGAATATATTATCACCGATGGTTGGGATCAACAACCATCCTTCCCGATAAGGGACAACATTGAAATAGATTATAAAGAAGTACAATTGAATATTCTCTAGATGGTGATAATACACCCTGCTTGGGTATGGCCCAACTAGCCATGCTGCCTAGCCCAACTTCTGTTATTTCCCGGTTGTGAGGTTTTGAGGTCACGTTTATCACTTTGGCAGATTATTGCTTCAATTACTTTGAGTGCCACATCGTCATACCCACCAAATCTTTATCGATTTCTCAAGGCATCACGGGTATAAAAGCTAAGAGAAATGAATTTCTCCGCCACCAACGTAATACGTTTAAAGAGATCAACATATATGATTCGCTAAGAATACTTTGTCAGACACTCGTCCATATACGTTGTTCTGGGACTGAATAAACCGAAGGCACTATTCAGTGAATCCATCCTACCTAGGCTTTTCACAATAGCCCTTGCACTTCACTCCGTCTTCAATTATCTTCAGCGTACTTGATTCGCAACGCTTATGCTAATACGGAGTGGTTCTTCGAATAATAATCCAACCGGTCTCTCCATATTAACAACGTAAATATGGTCAAAACTTTGATAGTCTGTGATTCAACTATCAAATGAAAACATGTCGGTGTACAAACAACGATCTTATTTCCAAATGGAAATTCGATCGATCAATCATCATATACACATATATGTTCATATTTCCTTATTTCATATATTTAGAAAATATATGTTATTAATCATTGGAAAACATTTCCCTAGCTTATTTTCACATCACTATTATTTCGCAACTATCAGTCCCTAACTGTAACTAGTATGAGAACAATTCTCTAAGTATCAATCTGGAAGGTCGAAACCAACATCAGATCGTCACTTAGAAAACCGTTCAACTTACCCTCTCCAGTCAATTTCTGAATTTGCTTAACTCTATTTCTTAAATTCTTATCATGAAAACATTTCATTTTCTATGTTTAGAAAACATATCTGACTATATTTGGAAAACATTTCCAAAACTCATTTACGGATTTCCAATGAACGTTGTATAAAACATCGTTACGCTTAATCCATTAATCGCTTATTACTTAACTATATTTCAAATCAACCTTTTCTATCGAACCACAACTATTCCTTTGTCAATTCTGAAGTCAATCAAGTTGGGGTATAATTACCTCTCAGACCTTAATTGAACAACGTCCTTTACTGTGAAATAGATGAAGCTCGTCACTCACTTTTTACAATCATCTGTTTTACGCAAATTCTCGGATTCAGGTTACGAATCCACTTCTTATATGAAAACGTTTGATTATAACTATAACGTTATAATTCCTACTTCTGCAATATCTAACCTAAATTATAACTTTTATCTCCTAACTCGAATAATTTAACAGACACCTAATTTCTAAATCAATAACTAAATCTTGATTTAAACCCTGGAAAGTAAATAGTACTTTCCCGAATTTGATATAATCGAATTCGACGTATAACTCTCTTTCGAGTAATCTCTATTCGATTAACTCTCCCTTTTTAATAACTTATATTCGATAAACTCTATTTCGATTAACTCCTATCGAATAACTAATATTCAAATAACTCTTCTTGGTTGGCTCTATTTCATTAGCTCTTATCGAATAACAAATATTCGATTTTCTTAAATATGTCAATTCTTATCGAATAACTAACATCCGATTTAACTTAAATGGATTTACTCTTATCGAATAACTTATTCGATTAATTCAACTTGATTTTCTTAACTCGATTATCTCAACTCGATTACTTAACTCGATTACTTAACTCGATAAATCTTAACTCGATTACTTAACTCGATAACTTAACTTAACCGAAATCGATTAACTCAACTCTAATCGATTAACTTAATTTGATTTACTCCTTCGAATAACTAATTCGAATAACTTAATTGATTAACTCCTTTGAATAACTAATTCGATTTACTCTTCTCGAATAACTAAATTCGATTAACTCAAATTGAATAACTAATATTCAATTAACTCTTCGACTAACTCCTTTGGATTAACTGACTTCGAATAACTCCTTTGGATTAGCTAACTTCGAATAACTCCTTTGGATTAATTAACTTTTAATAACTCCTTTGGATTAACTAACTTCGAATAACTCCTTTGGATTAACTAACTTCGAATAACTCCTTTGGATTAACTAACTTCGAATAACCAATATTCGATAACTACTCTTCGAATAAATAATATTCGGTAACTCTTCTCAAATGAATAACATTTGATTTCTCCACTCGAATAAACTATATTCGATTACTCTTCTCTCGAATACACTATATTCGATAACTCTACTTCGAATAAGTGATATTCGGCAACTCTACTCGATTAACTCCATTTGGATAACTCTAACTGGTCAACTCTAACTGGTCAACTCTAACTGAGTAACTCTAACTGATCAACTCTAACTGGTCAACTTTAACTGGTCAACTTTAACTGGTCAACTCTAACTGTTTATCTTTAACTGGTAAAATTTAACTGGTTAACTCAAATGGTTTAACCTAACTGGTTAACTCAAATGGTTTAACCTAACTTGATTTACTTGTCTCGATTAACTGAACTAATCCACTTAGTTTAACTTAGTTAATTCACTTTGATTAACTCTAACCGATTTACTTTGTTTAACTCAGCTAATTCACTTTGATTAACCCAACTAATTTACTTCGATTAACCAATTAGTTTAACTTGACTAATTCACTTAGTTTGACGCAACTAATTCACTTTGATTTACAAATTAGTTTAACTTAACTAAGTCACTTAGTTTGACGCAACTAATTCACTTTGATTTACCAATTAGTTTAACTTGACTAATTCACTTCGATTAACCGCTTAGTTTATCTTAACTAATTTACTTTGGTTAACTTAACTAATTACTTTGATCAACTCGACTAACTCGCTTTGGTTAACTTAACCAATTACTTTGTTTAATCTTTTTATCACACTCTGGTATAATTCCTACTTCTACAATATCTCCTTAAAATCCATATCGTGTTATACTTGTGTGCGAAGCACGTGTTTAAATCTATCCTTGTATAATTCTATTTATTTTCCGAAAAAGTGTTCCTTTATTTATTCCCTAAATAAATATTCCTTTATTCCATTATTTATAATCTAAATAAATGTTCCTTTATTTATTTCCTAAATAAATATTCCTTTATATTCTAATTCATTTATTTTCTAAATAAATGTTTCTATTTTATTTCATTTATTTTCTAAATAAATGTTTCCTTTTTCATTTATTTATTTTCTAATTAAATAAATGTTTTCCTTTTATAAAATCCTATCGATTTTATAAATAAGATTCATTTTCAATATAAACATTGAAAATCCCCTTATCAACATTTCTGTATGTTAGGGTATTCAATCATATCAAATCACGATGTTCAATATCGTCCAAGCACATATAATCGCCCACAGATTTTACATCACATCATATAAGAATATATGGAAAACAATAAAATAACTGTTGAGGAATCCAGTCGGATTCCTCCAACCTGTTTCCCTGCATCACAGATGTTAGACAATATAGATAACATCACTTTCAGTTCCATATGATATATTCTGTTAAACAGAATCAATATAGAAATTTAACTAACTGACTAGCAGTTCAATCAAACAATCAACACACAGTCAAACAGACAATTTTAACAGTTCTAACAATACAACATGAAATTATAAACTGTTCAGAGTTAGTGAGATTTACTCACATTTGCAATTCATCGTTAAAGAACGATAAACTGTTATTTGATTTGAATCAAACAAATTTATTTCGCCATAAATCCAAACGAGCTCCAATCCACTTCTAGTCAGTTCCAGTGCGTAGCCACAGTCCATACGATCCCAACGCAACTTACGGTTTTCGATTCTGATATAGTATGAGCATGTTATATCAATACGAAGTTAGTAAACATTTTAAGTAAATTAATACTTGGATTTTATTTCCTAAATGGGCTTTACCTTCACTCAACAGGCCCATACCCATCGCTACTACCCTGACCCGCACTTTATCTTCTCCCCCAACTTCAGTAATCAAACCCGATAGCTCCTCAAACACCATTTCGCCAATTTCATCCTCCCACCGTTCCTCAATCTTTCAACGAAACCCAAAACCGTGACTACCGTTCAGCTTCTTATCGAAAACCGCACCACCCCGTGTCCTTCCATTCGAACTCGAGACCACCCTGGTCGTTGCGACCTCACGCTCCCACGTTCGACTACAGGAACTCTGCGACTCAAGTTGGCACCGAACTTCACCAGAAGACCCACAACCGAAACCCCTCTCCTTGCTCAATCCACAAACAACATCAAATCGAAGCATCGCTCACTAATTTAGGCTACAGCTCGAACCCTAGGTCGCTGCCCAAATTTCCAGCGAATGAAATTATAACCGAACTTGTCGAAATTCACCTCAGGCGGAAGAGAATCATCCCACGGTCTTATATATATACATATTTTGATTTATGGATTTTTCTACGTTTTCTTTGGATTTTCTTTGGGAAAATTGTTTGCTGTGATGTTTATACGGGTTATATAGCCTGTTGGTGGTAGGTAGCGTTTGTGGTAGGGATTGAAGGCCGTGTGGCCTGTGCGGAACCTCAGAAAATGGGAGGGATATTTTCAATTTGATTTTTGTAATTTATTTACTCGATTTTCTCCTTGCATCTGTCTCCTAAAAATCCTACCGATCACATACGATCCCCAAAAATCACAAAACTGGACATGTAGCTAGAGTTCGACATTACGGTCCCAACGAAACTGGTTTCGTCGAATTCCGACTCCGTATGCTCACACAGTGTATTTTTAACTGTCGAAATACTGACTGTTCTTCACTCTAAAAATCCGTACGGCCACACAGTGACTCTAAAAATCACGAAACTTGACATCTAGCAACTATTTGATATTGCGGATCCAACAAAACTGGTTTCGTCGAATTCCGACTTCGTTTGCAAAAGTGGCTATTTTTAAAGCTTTAAATAGCTTATTTAAATATATAAATATATTTAAATATAATTAAATTAAATATTAAAAATTTAATATTATCGTCTATATTCACTGAGGAATACCATACAGCTCCAAGGTAATTATATACTCGCTATTCCGAGTCTAGATTGATTCGATATTCAATTTACATTGAAAAATCCTTTTATAACGTATATAAAGCGTTACGAATTATAAAGGAATTTCACAGCGACTTTTCTGAAATTTGATTTGGACGTACATCAAAATCTACATGACGAAATCCCGATTTTTCTCTTCCACTAGAAAGATATACTCCACCAGCTCCACACGTTTCTTGTTTCACAGAAATCCGGCTTAAAATGAATCATGTACATTCAGTTGAAGTTCAAATCGCCAAATAGCAAACTGCCGCGCCATTTCGAGCTCGATTATAATTATATTATAAATTATACGTTCAACTATTGTTTATTTAATATATTCGTTATTTAAATAATTAAATAACTTAAATATTATACCTTACAAAGCGCACCATTACAGACTTTCCCCCTTAAAATAATTTCGTCCTCGAAATTGCTAAGCTAGGAAAATGCTACCAACTTTACTAACTAGATTCAAATATCTTTTAGTTTACTTCTCAACTCCAGTTTCAACTGAACCATTAAATTTTCAATTAAATTATTAATTCATTCTGGCTAACTGAATTTCCATAAATCATGAGAATGTTCTAACGCCTGGAATTTTCGAAAAATTTCGCCGTAACCTCCTTTGTATTGGTCAATATGACAAACCACAACTCGCCTCTCTAGGCCTCCTCCAATCCAAAAGAAAATCAAACAGCCAAGCGGCTTGCCAATTCGGCTTATAAATCTCATATCTATATATAATATAAACTGGTACCTTTTTGTCGGGCATATCAACTCTATCCCTTGCATCTGCTACCACTTCAACATATACCAATGTTATCCATTCCAATTGATCTCCAATCAGTTCATATCCTCAAATCAAAATCGAATTTCATTCGAACTCTAATATCAAATTCCAAATTTTTGACTTATCAATTTGGTTCCATTCTAGATTATCTCTAATCCAATTCAATTTTATTTAACTCGGTTCAAGTTAAATTTCAATTTATTTTTACCATCTCATTTTATTTAACTTTATTAGTTAAATTTTAATTCCAGAACTTAAGTTCCTGAGTTTCTTTCAAATCAATTTGAAATTATAATGCCAATTCAAAACCTTTGAATTTCTAAACAACTTGTTTTCTCAAAACAATTCAAAAACAAAACCTTTGGTAGTAATCCGTCACTTAGAACTCGAAAATGAACACTAATGATGTAGCTACACACATCAGGGTTATATTCCAGTGATACAAGTGAGTTTAATAGTATATTTCTTTTCAAAAATCATTTTAAACCTTTTCATTTTGAAATACATTTCAAATATTTTTCACACTGCTTGAAAACATTTCAAAATCTCCCAGGAACTTAAAATTTCCTTATTTTAAATTCCAAGTTTTGATTTAAATTCTTATTTAATTCAAACTATTTCATATATTACATTCATATGAATTCTGATTGGTCATTTATAACCATTTCACCCTTTTATAATCTTATTCGATTATAATAACAACCAACACAATCAATATACTATAATAATTTCAAGATATATATTTCTTCTATAAACAAATATATTTTGGGAAAAATTATTTCATTTACCCTCTTTCAAAACATACCATGACGGTTCATCGTATTCGAGTGTTTAGTAACCCTTATCGATATAGTGGATCAAACTGATCGACCAGAATTTATAAGCCACTCAACCAATGAGTCTCCATAATATAAATCACTTTATATTAACAAATACGCACTCGTATATATACATTCAAATTCAGTCTAGGATATTACTAATCCTATCTCTACTGAATTACGCCACAGAGCCAAGGTAAACACTTAACTTAAGCTCTGATACCAACTGTAACGGCTGGAAATTTCCGACTCCTCGAGAGTCGAAAATCCCGAGACGTTAGTGAAAGAAAGTAGAGGGTGAGGAAGAAAAGATAGAACTAATAGAATAGAAGAAGAAGAAGAACTTACATTATCAGAGTAAACACGAATCTCACAGCGGAACGAATAAAATATAACATAACTTTGAAATACAAATCAGTACTCGTATATACATACCATTTCAAAGTACAACACTTAACAACACAGCGGATTAATAATAGCTATAATCCTGAAGCCTCCTGCTCCAAGCTCTCCAAGTGTATCTGTAAAATCCCGACTACTTGACTGCCCGTACAAATTTAGGCACCCAAGAGTTTAGGGAAAACAAAACAAAATAAACTCCGGGTCAGTCATGGGACTGGTGTGAATAAAACTCCAACACTTTGTTAAATAAAAGATATCTTTCTGATATTATAATAATGTCTAAATACAAATAGATATCAATCTAGCAGAACTCTTGCATCTCACGTTCCACATTCATAGTATACAAATAAAACCATGAGCGCTTATTGGAGATTGGATTCCAACAGACAAGGTATGGGAGCACCTTCCGATCAGTGTACTCTAGAGGAGATACACTAGGGTTCAACAAGAACGTCTTGCAACCCGGCCACATATGACCGTTCACTCATTTAGCTTGAGTGTAACGAATATATTATCACCGATGGTTGGGATCAACAACCATCCTTCCCGATAAGGGACAGCATTGAAATAGATTATAAAGAAGTACAATTGAATATTCTCTAGATGGTGATAATACACCCTGCTTGGGTATGGCCCAACTAGCCATGCTGCCTAGCCCAACTTCTGTTATTTCCCGGTTGTGAGGTTTTGAGGTCACGTTTATCACTTTGACAGATTATTGCTTCAATTACTTTGAGTGCCACATCGTCATACCCGCCAAATCGTTATCGATTTCTCAAGGCATCACGGGTATAAAAGCTAAGAGAAACGAATTTCTCCGCCACCAACGTAATACGTTTAAAGAGATCAACATATATGATTCGTTAAGAATTCTTTGTCAGACACTCGTCCATATACGTTGTTCTGGGACTGAATAAACCGAAGGCACTATTCAGTGAATCCATCCTACCTAGGCTTTTCACAATAGCCCTTGCACTTCACTCCGTCTTCAATTATCTTCAGCGTACTTGATTCGGAACGCTTATGCTAATACGGAGTGGTTCTTCGGATAATAATCCAACCGGTCTCTCCATATTAACAACGTAAATATGGTCAAAACTTTGATAGTCTGTGATTCAACTATCAAATGAAAACATGTCGGTGTACAAACAACGATCTTATTTCCAAATGGAAATTCGATCGACCAATCATCATATACACATATATGTTCATATTTCCTTATTTCATATATTTAGAAAATATATGTTATTAATCATTGGAAAACATTTCCCTAGCTTATTTTCACATCACTATTATTTCGCAACAATCAGTCCCTAACTGTAACTAGTATGAGAACAATTCTCTAAGTATCAATCCAGAAGGTCGAAACCAACATCAGATCGTCACTTAGAAAACCGTTCAACTTACCCTCTCCAGTCAGTTTCTGAATTTGCTTAACTCTATTTCTTAAATTCTTATCATGAAAACATTTCATTTTCTATGTTTAGAAAACATATCTGACTATATTTGGAAAACGTTTCCAAAACTCATTTACGGATTTCCAATGAACGTTGTATAAAACATCGTTACGCTTAATCCATTAATCGCTTATTACTTAACTATATTTCAAATCAACCTTTTCTATCGAACCACAACTATTCCTTTGTCAATTCTGAAGTCAATCAAGTTGGGGTATAATTACCTCTCAGACCTTAATTGAACAACGTCCTTTACTGTGAAATAGATGAAGCTCGTCACTCACTTTTTACAATCATCTGTTTTACGCAAATTCTCGGATTTAGGTTACGAATCCACTTCTTATATGAAAACGTTTGATTATAACTATAACGTTATAATTCCTACTTCTGCAATATCTAACCTAAATTATAACTTTTATCTCCTAACTCGAATAATTTAACAGACACCTAATTTCTAAATCAATAACTAAATCTTGATTTAAACCCTGGAAAGTAAATAGTACTTTCCCGAATTTGATATAATCGAATTCGACGTATAACTCTCTTTCGAGTACTCTCTATTCGATTAACTCTCCCTTTTTAATAACTTATATTCGATAAACTCTATTTCGATTAACTCCTATCGAATAACTAATATTCGAATAACTCTTCTTGGTTGGCTCTATTTCATTAGCTCTTATCGAATAACAAATATTCGATTTTCTTAAATGTGTCAATTCTTATCGAATAACTAACATCCGATTTAACTTAAATGGATTTACTCTTATCGAATAACTTATTCGATTAACTCAACTTGATTTTCTTAACTCGATTATCTCAACTCGATTACTTAACTCGATTACTTAACTCGATAAATCTTAACTCGATTACTTAACTCAATAACTTAACTTAACCGAAATCGATTAACTCAACTCTAATCGATTAACTTAATTTGATTTACTCCTTCGAATAACTAATTCGAATAACTTAATTGATTAACTCCTTTGAATAACTAATTCGATTTACTCTTCTCGAATAACTAAATTCGATTAACTCAAATTGAATAACTAATATTCAATTAACTCTTCGACTAAATCCTTTGGATTAACTGACTTCGAATAACTCCTTTGGATTAGCTAGCTTCGAATAACTCCTTTGGATTAACTAACTTCGAATAACTCCTTTGGATTAACTAACTTCGAATAACTCCTTTGGATTAACTAACTTCGAATAACTCCTTTGGATTAACTAACTTCGAATAACCAATATTCGATAACTACTCTTCGAATAAATAATATTCGGTAACTCTTCTCAAATGAATAACATTTGATTTCTCCACTCGAATAAACTATATTCGATTACTCTTCTCTCGAATACACTATATTCGATAACTCTACTTCGAATAAGTGATATTCGGCAACTCTACTCGATTAACTCCACTTGGATAACTCTAACTGGTCAACTCTAACTGGTCAACTCTAACTGAGTAACTCTAACTGGTCAACTTTAACTGATCAACTTTAACTGGTCAACTCTAACTGGTCAACTCTAATTGTTTATCTTTAACTGGTAAACTTTAACTGGTTAACTCAAATGGTTTAACCTAACTGGTTAACTCAAATGGTTTAACCTAACTTGATTTACTTGTCTCGATTAACTGAACTAATCCACTTAGTTTAACTTAGTTAATTCACTTTGATTAACTCTAACCGATTTACTTAGTTTAACTCAGCTAATTCACTTTGATTAACCCAACTAATTTACTTCGATTAACCATTTAGTTTAACTTGACTAATTCACTTAGTTTGACGCAACTAATTCACTTTGATTTACAAATTAGTTTAACTTAACTAAGTCACTTAGTTTGACGCAACTAATTCACTTTGATTTACCAATTAGTTTAACTTGACTAATTCACTTCGATTAACCGCTTAGTTTATCTTAACTAATTTACTTTGGTTAACTTAACCAATTACTTTGATCAACTCGACTAACTCGCTTTGGTTAACTTAACCAATTACTTTGTTTAATCTTTTTTATCACACTCTGGTATAATTCCTACTTCTACAATATCTCCTTAAAATCCATATCGTGTTATACTTGTGTGCGAAGCACGTGTTTAAATCTATCCTTGTATAATTCTATTTATTTTCCGAACAAGTGTTCCTTTATTTATTCCCTAAATAAATATTCCTTTATTCCATTTATTTATAATCTAAATAAATGTTCCTTTATTTATTTCCTAAATAAATATTCCTTTATATTCTAATTCATTTATTTTCTAAATAAATGTTTCTATTTTATTTCATTTATTTTCTAAATAAATGTTTCCTTTTTCATTTATTTATTTTCTAATTAAATAAATATTTTCCTTTTATAAAATCCTATCGATTTTATAAATAAGATTCATTTTCAATATAAACATTGAAAATCCCCTTATCAACATTTCTGTATGTTAGGGTATTCAATCATATCAAATCACGATGTTCAATATCGTCCAAGCACATATAATCGCCCACAGATTTTACATCACATCATATAACAATATATGGAAAACAATAAAATAACTGTTGAGGAATCCAGTCGGATTCCTCCAACCTGTTTCCCTGCATCACAGATGTTAGACAATATAGATAACATCACTTTCCGTTCCATATGATATATTATGTTAAACAGAATCAATATAGAAATTTAACTAACTGACTAGCAGTTCAATCAAACAATCAACACACAGTCAAACAGACAATTTTAACAGTTCTAACAATACAACATGAAATTATAAACTGTTCAGAGTTAGTGAGATTTACTCACATTTGCAATTCATCGTTAAAGAACGATAAACTGTTATTTGATTTGAATCAAACAAATTTATTTCGCCATAAATCCAAACGAGCTCCAATCCACTTCTAGTCAGTTCCAGTGCGTAGCCACCGTCCATACGATCCCAACGCAACTTACGGTTTTCGATTCTGATATCGTATGAGCATGTTATATCAATACGAAGTTAGTAAACATTTTAAGTAAATTAAAACTTGGATTTTATTTCCTAAATGGGCTTTACCTTCACTCAACAGGCCCATACCCATCGCTACTACCCTGACCCGCACTTTATCTTCTCCCCCAACTTCAGTAATCGAACCCGATAGCTCCTCAAACACCATTTCGCCCATTTCATCCTCCCACCGTTCCTCAATCTTTCAACGAAACCCAAAACCGTGACTACCGTTCAGCTTCTTGTCGAAAACCGCACCACCCCGTGTCCTTCCATTCGAACTCGAGACCACCCTGGTCGTTGCGACCTCACGCTCACACGTTCGACTACAGGAACTCTGCGATGCAAGTTGGCACCGAACTTCACCAGAAGACCCACAACCGAAACCCCTCTCCTTGCTCAATCCATAAACAACATCAAATCGAAGCATCGCTCACTAATTTAGGCTACAGCTCGAACCCTAGGTCGCTGCCCAAATTTCCAGCGAATGAAATTATAACCGAACTTGTCTAAATTCACCTCTGGCTGAAGAGAATTGTAACACCCCACGTCCATTAATGTCACTCACAAAGGGAATGCATTAACTTCCATGGAGGTTTTAAGTGAATATAGAACAGTAAAATTACAACAAGACAGATATAAAATATTACTTGGAAATTCAAAAACTTTATTTCATTGTAGCAGAAGTCAAAACATGTTTGATTACATCATAACACCATATTCAATGTCAAGTACAATATCTATCTTGATAAAACAAGTACATAATCCCATTACATGAATAGCCATTAAAAAGAAAGATAACAAGCTGGACTTTACTTCAGCAGTCCAAGCTTTCCAGAAGATAAGCGATCCAACTAGACTCCACTAGAACTTGGCCCAACCTGCGGACCTGAAGGGAGAAAAAGGATGGAAAAGAGGGGGTCAGACATAAAGTCTGGTGAATATGATAATTCTACAATACTATTACCAAAATAACTGGACTAAGGCATAAACTGGAAAACAAGAAAATGTCTATGAAGAGCAGATTAAGGACATAGACAATCGCTAAAGGCAACGTTATAGGCGCTCCTAAATACTAAAGGATAAACACTATACTGCACCACACCAGTCACCCTAAAGATTCATCCCACTTAGCTTCACTTAGAAACTTTCCCAATGGCTTTAAGTACCCCTAGCTGACTACATAGGTGCCGCCTGCCCCTATCTCCACTAGGTGTACCCTACTTCCCATTATTCGATCGGCTCCCTAACTCGTAGATACCCGTGCTGGCCCCACAGTGGGGTGTATCACTCCCCTAAAGTGGCAACCTGATACAACGGACATGCACGACTTATACCTACACGATGCAACAACGTCTTACCTACCAGCCCGGGTCCACAAACGCATATGAAACCCGTTGGACTTGCGTTGCCACCGCTCCCTGTTTTGGCCTCTTATAGTCAAACCCAGTATGCGTGTCCCGTCCTCGACTTGGGTCGAGCCCACAAAGATACGTTTTGGGATACTGGTTGAAATGGGCCCCCACTATTTACCACAAGCATTCCACCTAAGCTTGTCCCCATTAGTCCATCCCACTTAACCCACTTAGTCATGTTCATTTACATGTGTGTTTGGTTAAGTCTAATCGTATTTCAAATGCCTCTAAAGGCAACCACCAGATTCCTCATGCCACCCAAGGCACCTACTTAACCCCCATGTCCCACCTTACATGATTATCTGGTTAAGTATTTCTTAGTTCATTAAGGCCATAACCTCATAAAGACCTCTCACATTAGACTGGCATTTATGGCAGCTGGATTTGCCGGGCGGGTCCGGGCAGTCTTACACCATAAAAGAGTCTATCCTCGTGTCTTTACAACTGTTATGCTTTAGTTTGGGCCTAGGACCTCTCACATTAGGCCGACATTTGTGACTACTGGATTTGCCGGGCGGGTCCGGGCAGGTTTACATCACAAACGGGTCCAACCTCGTGTCCTAAGCATTGATTATTAATAATAATCCATTTTCCCCCAATTTTAATAATTCCCTACTTGAATTATTAATTACTTCCAATTTTTAACAATGTCCATAATTGACTCAATTATGGACATCCATTCATGGTATGCAAAATCTTACAAAATTGCACCCAATTTATTAATTCCTAATATTACCCCTACCCCATGTTTGAACGTTTATTCGCAAAATATATGTTAGACTCGAATAGCCTAACTCATAGCATAAAAGAGATTATCATAATAACAACATGTATATGTGACCAAATGAATCATAATAAGGGGTGAAACTTGCATATGTCCAACTTGCATAGATTATACATGTCATGGACCTAAAGGTGTCAACTTGTTCAAAATTCACCTAATATAATCTCAATCAATTTTCATAAACTTACATATGAACATGTGCGAATCAACATCATCTAATTTTTTAACAACATGGTTTTATATGGGTACACCTAACTCAATAGGCAAATTCCCATAATCAAGTTTTATTTAATTATAGTTTCAAGTTTATGGGTACACCTAACCTAATAGGCAAATTCCCATAAACAAGATCCATTTAAATTAAGAAAAAAAACATAACTTTAAGCATGATCCAACAGCATGATTTTTCAACATAATATAGCATGATTTATAACATGGCATAGTATGATAGTATAACATAGCTTGACATGATTCTCAACATAGCACGACATAGCATAAGAGAATTTACAACATAGCATGACATAGCATATATAATTTACATCATACGACAACATAATAACATAATAAGAGATCCACAATATATAGAATTTACAATTACAAATCACATCACTTTCTTGTGATCCATTCATAACTGAGTCAAATTAGTTTGTAATAGTCTTGTGAGAATCATCATACTCACCAACAAAAGAAAAGAATTAGAGAAAGAGAGATCTTTTGATTTGATTTGTGTAGATTTAGTTGTAGATGATTAGGCTTCCTCTTCTTAGTTTGTGACGGCTACGCTGAACTCCATGGCAGCAGCATGACGGTAGCTTCTCTAATTTTACAAGTGATTTAGGTTTTGGGTCTACCCACTTATTTATAGATTTTAGAATGCATTTAGGCCATTAGATTTAACCTAGAAATAACCGCAGCCGTTCAGACAAGATGGGGTTTATCTTGTTGACTCAGCAATGAGTCGGAAGTGACTCAGCAAACACTCAGCAATATATATATATATATATTCTACAATGTACACATTAGATACATCCCCCCTTTTACACACTTATTATTGTTTTTATATACATATTAGATACATCCCCTCTCTTACACACTTATTAATATTTTTATATTCATATTAGATACATCCCCTCTCTTACACACTTATTAATATTATTATATTCATATTAGATACATCCCCTCTCTTACACACATTTATATTCATATTAGATACATCCCCCCTCTTACACACTTTTATATTCATATTAGATACATCCCCCTCTTACACACTTATTAATATTTTAGCAACTTTAGTGTTAATAAAAAATTCGGGGTGTTACATTCTCCCCTCCTTTTAGGATTTCGTCCCCGAAATCTTCAAGTCTGGAAGAATGTATATCCTACCATCCAAACGTCCATCTACTCATCCATCGTACACAGGAATCCATTGTCCTTACAGACTTCTAATGCTTTCATGTTTAAATGCACAGTGTGTGTATATGTCCGTATCTAATGCAAAATCAGGCGGTCCATTGATTCAGTTGACCTCCTTAATGCAACTATGATCGTGCCATGCATCCATTATGTATGCAAAAGATTCTTAATGCTACATAATACTTCTATATGCGTGCACAACCATCATCTGAATGCAGCATCCACATGATAATACAACCATCGTTCATCCATTTTACTAAATACATCCATATATATGCAATATGCAATATGAAGTGACTGAGCCGATCTAGTGCCTAGAGTGTGTGTATATATGCATCCACGAGCAACCACTAGCAAACACTTGCATCCATTTTGCATCCATCATACATAACATGTCTCAAACACATGTTTCAACCATAGGATTATCCTAACTAAAGGTCAAAGATACTAATGAGAGTACATACTAAAGATAAGATAAGATAAGCTAAGCGATAAAGGAGAAATTAAAAGACATACCCTCAAAAAGAAAAGGGTACAACGAACGCATCTTCTCTTCTGTCTCCCAAGTTGCGTTGCTCTCATCATCTCCCCATTGCACTTTAACCAGTCTGACCTCTCGATTCCTCAACTTTTTGATCTCCGACCCAAGAATGCATGTAGGAGCTCGTCTAATTGTTGCATCACGCTCTATTTCCACCTCTTTAAGCAAGCTCGGCTCTACCACCTCCGCGGTCTTGTGCAAACACTTCCTCAAATGTGATACATGGAATACGTCGTGTACTCCACTAAGTTTCTCAGGCAACTCCACCCTATATGCCATCTTCCCAATCCTGTTTTTTTTTACAGGAAACGGCCCTACAAACCTTGGTGCTAATTTCCCCACGGACCCAAAGCGAACAACATTCTGTAACGGAGATACTTTGATAAAAACCATGTCCCCAATGTCAAACTCAAGATCTGTCCTCCTCTTATCAGCATACGATTTTTGCCTATCTTGTGCTGCTTTCATCCTCCTTCGAATCAACTCAATCTTCTCCGAGGTTTCCCTAACCATATCGGGCCCAAGTAGGATTTTATCGGTAGATTCCCACCAACATGTAGGCGAACGGCAAGGCCTTCCATAAAGAGCTTCGAAAGGTGCCATGCCAATAATAGACTGAAAGCTATTGTTATATGCGAATTCTACTAACGGAAGGTGCTCTTCCCATGTACCCCCAAAGTCTAGGATACAAAGCCTTAAAAGATCCTCTAGAATGCGATTCACCCTCTCGGTCTGGCCGTCTGTCTGAGGATGATATGCGGTGCTCAAACATAGCTGAGTCCCTACCGCCTCTTGTAAACTCTTCCAAAATTCACTAGTAAAGATGGGGTCACGGTCGCTTACTATACTAGAAGGAATACCGTGCAAACGAACTATCTCCTTAATGTATACAGAAGCCAACCACGGAGCAGTCCTCTTACTTTTCACGGGAATAAAATGGGCGCTTTTAGTAAGTCTATCTACTATAACCCAAATCCCCGTGTTACCCTTCCTTGATCTTGGTAATCCATCCAAAAAATCCATTGAGATGCTTTCCCATTTCCATAGTGGAACTTCTAATGGGTGAAGCAACCCACCGGGTTTCTTTTGTTCTGCTTTAACTCGTTGGCACACCAAGCATCTAGCGACGTACTCGGCCACATCCTTTTTCATACCAGCCCAAAAGAAAACCCGCTTCATATCTTTGTACATCTTATCCCCGCCGGGATGAATGGTCATTTTTGAGCGATGAGCATCATCAAGAATGGCCTTCCTTAAGTCTTCGTCTTGTGGTACACAAAGTCTATTATCCCTTCGTAACCAACCCTTATCGTCTAGGGTATACCTACGAAGATGGCTTGATGACTCCCCCCTTTGAGCTTTTCTACTATCTCAACCAACCGTGGGTCGTCTCGCTGTGCCTCACCAACCCGTCCTAGAAGTGTAGGTCTAACCTCCAAGGATGCTAACAGACCGGGTACTAAGTCAACGGAGGGTCTAAAGTCAAACATAGAGATGAATTCTAAGCTTTGTCGTTCAACAAACAACGGACTCAAGGACAACCTTTTCCTACTTAAGGCGTCTGCCACCACGTTACCCTTGCCCGGGGTATATGCTATTTCAAAATCGTAGGAGGCTAAGAATTCCATCCACCGTTGCTGCCTTAAATTCAAATCCTTCTGAGAGAATAAGTATTTTAATGATTTGTGGTCAGTGAACAGTTCGAATTTCTCACCAAGAAGATAGTGACGCCAAGACTTAAGCGCGAAAACAATTGCGGCTAGCTCTAAGTCATGCGTGGGGTAATTCTTTTCATGAACCCTCAACTTCCTTCCACCATAGGCTATTACTCTTCCCTCTTGCATGAGGACCGCGCCAAGTCCCGTCCCACAAGCATCAGTATAGATGGTAAACGGTTTATTCCCGTCTGGCAGCACTAAGACTGGGGCTGAAGTTAAGGCTCTCTTTAAACGTTGGAACGCATCATCGCAATCTTTGTCCCACGTAAAAACCAGGTTCTTCTTCGTTAACCGTGTTAATGGAGCTGATATTTTTGCGAAGTCTTTGATAAACTTCCTATAATAGCCAGCCAACCCCAAGAAACTTCTTACTTCGGTTGCATTTTTAAGGACCTTCCAATCTTGGATGGCCACCACCTTTGCGGGATCCACTGCTATCCCTTCTTTGGAAACCACGTGCCCTAAGAACCGTAATTCCTTCCTCCAGAAGTGACACTTAGAAAATTTTGCCTTAAGGTTATGTGCTCGAAGGGTTTCCAACACTTCCCTAAGATGTAGGGAGTGCTCTTCTTTATTCTTAGAAAAGACTAAGATGTCATCCACAAAGACTACCACGAATTTGTTAAGGTATTCCCTAAACACCCTACTCATCAAATCAACAAAATATGCAGGGGCATTTGTCAAACCAAAGGGCATCACTAGCCATTCATAGAATTCGTCAGGAGTCCTAAAAGCAGTCTTATCTATACTATCCTCAGCCACTCTCAGTTGATGAAAGCCAGTGGCTAAGTCCAACTGCGAAAACACTGAGGCGCCAACTAACTGATCAAAGAGATCGTCAATCCTCGGCAGTGGGTGTCGGTTCTTTTTAGTAAGCTTGTTTAGTTCTCTATAGTCCATACAAAGTCTAAGAGACCCATCCGCCTTTGTGGCAAAAACTACTGGAGCACCCCACTCCGATATATTACGTCTTATGAACCCCTTCTCAAGCAACTCCTTTACTTGCTTATTGAGTTCCCTCCTTTCACGAGGAGCCATGTGGCGCACTGGCAAAGATACGGGTTTAGCATTATCCACAAGATAAATTCGAAAGTCTATCTCCCGCTTTGGAGGTAAGCCCTTCACCTCCTCAAACACATCCGGATATTCCCGGACCACTTCTACCGATCGCAGGTTCTCTACAGACGCGTCAAGCGATTCAAGATAACTTAGCATAACGGAATTTATGGGATTACAAAAGATGTCGAGAGCATTACCAAGGCGAGTCACAAGCCTAACTACTCTCCTTTCACAATCAAGAATGGCCCTATTTCTAGACAACCAATCCATTCCTAAAATTAGCCCATAGCCCGTGAAGCCCAATACATAAGCATCACATCTAAATTCAACGCTAAGTATAGAGATTTTCAAATCCAAACATATCATGGTCAAATGAGCCGAACCCCCAATTGGATTTGAAACGACCAAGGGATCCTCTACTAAACTGGTGTTCAAGTGCAGTGATTCAACTAATGATGCAGAGATAAACGAATGAGATGCGCCAGAATCGAATAAGGTACGGACAGGATGATCAAACAGAAAAACTAAGCTTTCAACAGAAATTGTTCTACCTCTTTCTTGCAGCGGTGGGGCCGCAATAGCCTGAACTTGCCCCCTTGCCTGCCCTGGTGCCATAAGAGCCTGCACCTGTCCTCCCGAGGTAGACCCTGCCCTCTGCCCCTTCTTTGGACAGTCCTTCACTAAATGTCCCGCATCTCCACAATGAAAACAACCAGTCTTCTTTTTCTTTCTACAATCTTTGCTGAGATGGCCAGGCGTCCCACAATTGAAGCATTTCTTCTTCCCTTTGCCATTATTGTTTTTACCACCCTTCTTATTTTGCTGTTGGGGTTTCTTCTGATCCCCTTTCTTTTCAACTGCCTTATCCTCATGCATAAGTGCCATTTCTACTAGCTTTTCAAAGGTGGCTCCCATAGGGATGTGGGTCATAGCCAACCCTTGCAACGGTTCATTCAAGCCTCTAACGAACCTCAAAGCTTTCTTCTCTGGCGTGTTCACCAACTCCAAGCCAAACCTTGCTAACTGATTAAATTTATTGACATATTCCTTTACTGATGAGCTCCCTTGCTTTAGTGCCAGGAATTTTTCCATATTTAAGTTCTCCTCTGCCCTTGAAAGAAACTTTGCCTCAAACCTTCATCTGAAATCCGCCCATGAATCAACTGGACGTTCCCCGTTAGTGACCTCCCACCAAAACGAGGCCTCTCCCTTCATTAACCAAGCAGCTAAACGGACTTTCCTCCCATCTTCCACTTCAAAGATATCCAACAATTCCTCAGTCTCCTTAAGCCAATCTATGGCCTCCACAAACGTCTCAGTCCCTTGAAAAGTTTTTCCTCCCATAGCCTTGAATTCCTTGCACGTCTTTGCAAAAGTGTCAACACGAGGAGGAGGAGGAGGAATGGGTGCAACTAGGGGTGGAGGAGTATCCGCTGGGCCTGCAGTGGTGGCCCTAGCCTCCAAGTATCTCCTAAACCACCCTGGAATCGTCACACCTTCTGGGAGATTAAGATCTTCAGCCATGCTGAAACAAAAAAGGAAAGATTCAAAATGGAGAATTCGAAAGATAAAGATAAGGATGTGGCTATTTGGGATTATGTTTTTCATAAAAACTCTCTTTAAATAACATGTTTTTTTTTTGAAAGCACTTCTTCCAAAAATACTTTAGAAAAAAAAATATTTTTCTAAAAAATTTTTTTATCTGTTCTGGTAACCTTATGCTCTGATACCACGTGTAACACCCCACGTCCATTAATGTCACTCACAAAGGGAATGCATTAACTTCCATGGAGGTTTTAAGTGAATATAGAACAGTAAAATTACAACAAGACAGATATAAAATAGTACTTGGAAATTCAAAAACTTTATTTCATTGTAGCAGAAGTCAAAACATGTTTGATTACATCATAACACCATATTCAATGTCAAGTACAATATCTATCTTGATAAAACAAGTACATAATCCCATTACATGAATAGCCATTAAAAAGAAAGATAACAAGCTGGACTTTACTTCAGCAGTCCAAGCTTTCCAGAAGATAAGCGATCCAACTAGACTCCACCAGAACTTGGCCCAACCTACGGACCTGAAGGGAGAAAAAGGATGGAAAAGAGGGGGTCAGACATAAAGTCTGGTGAATATGATAATTCTACAATACTATTACCAAAATAACTGGACTAAGGCATAAGCTGGAAAACAAGAAAATGTCTATGAAGAGCAGATTAAGGACATAGACAATCGCTAAAGGCAACGTTATAGGCGCTCCTAAATACTAAAGGATAAACACTATACTGCACCACACCAGTCACCCTAAAGGTTCATCCCACTTAGCTTCACTTAGAAACTTTCCCAATGGCTTTAAGTACCCCTAGCTGACTACATAGGTGCCGCCTGCCCCTATCTCCACTAGGTGTACCCTACTTCCCATTATTCGATCGGCTCCCTAACTCGTAGATACCCGTGCTGGCCCCACAGTGGGGTGTATCACTCCCCTAAAGTGGCAACCTGATACAACGGACATGCACGACTTATACCTACACGATGCAACAACGTCTTACCTACCAGCCCGGGTCCACAAACGCATATGAAACCCGTTGGACTTGCGTTGCCACCGCTCCCTGTTTTGGCCTCTTATAGTCAAACCCAGTATGCGTGTCCCGTCCTCGACTTGGGTCGAGCCCACAAAGATACGTTTTGGGATACTGGTTGAAATGGGCCCCCACTATTTACCACAAGCATTCCACCTAAGCTTGTCCCCATTAGTCCATCCCACTTAACCCACTTAGTCATGTTCATTTACATGTGTGTTTGGTTAAGTCTAATCGTATTTCAAATGCCTCTAAAGGCAACCACCAGATTCCTCATGCCACCCAAGGCACCTACTTAACCCCCATGTCCCACCTTACATGATTATCTGGTTAAGTATTTCTTAGTTCATTAAGGCCATAACCTCATAAAGACCTCTCACATTAGACTGGCATTTATGGCAGCTGGATTTGCCGGGCGGGTCCGGGCAGTCTTACACCATAAAAGAGTCTAACCTCGTGTCTTTACAACTGTTATGCTTTAGTTTGGGCCTAGGACCTCTCACATTGGGCCGACATTTGTGACTACTGGATTTGCCGGGCGGGTCCGGGCAGGTTTACATCACAAACGGGTCCAACCTCGTGTCCTAAGCATTGATTATTAATAATAATCCATTTTCCCCCAATTTTAATAATTCCCTACTTGAATTATTAATTACTTCCAATTTTTAACAATGTCCATAATTGACTCAATTATGGACATCCATTCATGGTATGCAAAATCTTACAAAATTGCACCCAATTTATTAATTCCTAATATTACCCCTACCCCACGTTTGAACGTTTATTCGCAAAATATATGTTAGACTCGAATAGCCTAACTCATAGCATAAAAGAGATTATCATAATAACAACATGTATATGTGACCAAATGAATCATAATAAGGGGTGAAACTTGCATATGTCCAACTTGCATAGATTATACATGTCATGGACCTAAAGGTGTCAACTTGTTCAAAATTCACCTAATATAATCTCAATCAATTTTCATAAACTTACATATGAACATGTGTGAATCAACATCATCTAATTTTTTAACAACATGGTTTTATATGGGTACACCTAACTCAATAGGCAAATTCCCATAATCAAGTTTTATTTAATTATAGTTTCAAGTTTATGGGTACACCTAACCTAATAGGCAAATTCCCATAAACAAGATCCATTTAAATTAAGAAAAAAACATAACTTTAAGCATGATCCAACAGCATGATTTTTCAACATAATATAGCATGATTTATAACATGGCATAGTATGATAGTATAACATAGCTTGACATGATTCTCAACATAGCACGACATAGCATAAGAGAATTTACAACATAGCATGACATAGCATATATAATTTACATCATACGACAACATAATAACATAATAAGAGATCCACAATATATAGAATTTACAATTACAAATCACATCACTTTCTTGTGATCCATTCATAACTGAGTCAAATTAGTTTGTAATAGTCTTGTGAGAATCATCATACTCACCAACAAAAGAAAAGAATTAGAGAAAGAGAGATCTTTTGATTTTATTTGTGTAGATTTAGTTGTAGATGATTAGGCTTCCTCTTCTTAGTTTGTGACGGCTACGCTGAACTCCATGGCAGCAGCATGATGGTAGCTTCTCTAATTTTACAAGTGATTTAGGTTTAGGGTCTACCCACTTATTTATAGATTTTAGAATGCATTTAGTCCATTAGATTTAACCTAGAAATAACCGCAGCCGTTCAGACAAGATGGGGTTTATCTTGTTGACTCAGCAATGAGTCAGAAGTGACTCAGCAAACACTCAGCAATATATATATATATATATTCTACAATGTACACATTAGATACATCCCCCCCTTTTACACACTTATTATTGTTTTTATATACATATTAGATACATCCCCTCTCTTACACACTTATTAATATTTTTATACTCATATTAGATACATCCCCTCTCTTACACACTTATTAATATTATTATATTCATATTAGATACATCCCCTCTCTTACACACTTTTATATTCATATTAGATACATCCCCCCTCTTACACACTTTTATATTCATATTAGATACATCCCCCCTCTTACACACTTATTAATATTTTAGCAACTTTAGTGTTAATAGAAAATTCGGGGTGTTACAAGAATCATCCCACGGTCTTATATATATACATATTTTGATTTATGGATTTTTCTACGTTTTCTTTGGATTTTCTTTGGGAAAATTGTTTGCTGTGATGTTTATACAGGTTATATAGCCTGTTGGTGGTAGGTAGCGTTTTTGGTAGGGATTGAAGGCCGTGTGGCCTGTGCGGAACCTCAGAAAATGGGAGGGATATTTTCAATTTGATTTTTGTAATTTATTTACTCGATTTTCTCCTTGCATCTGTCTTCTAAAAATCCTAGCAATCACATACGATCCCCAAAATTCACAAAACTGGATATGTAGCTAGAGTTCGACATTACGGTCCCAACTAAACTGGTTTCGTCGAATTTCGACTCCGTATGCTCACACAGTGTATTTTTAACTGTCGAAATACTGACTGTTCTTCACTCTAAAAATCCGTACGGCCACACAGTGACTCTAAAAATCACGAAACTTGACATCTAGCAACTATTTGATATTGCGGATCCAACAAAACTGGTTTCGTCGAATTCCGACTTCGTTTGCAAAAGTGGCTATTTTTAAAGCTTTAAATAGCTTATTTAGATATATAAATATATTTAAATATAATTAAATTAAATATTAAAAATTTAATATTATCGTCTATATTCACTGAGGAATACCATACAGCTCCAGGGTAATTATATACTCGCTATTCCGAGTCCAGATTGATTCGATATTCAATTTACATTGAAAAATCCTTTTATAACGTATATAAAGCATTACGAATTATAAAGGAATTTCACAGCGACTTTTCTGAAATTTGATTTGGACGTACATCAAAATCTACACGACAAAATCCCGATTTTTCTCTTCCACTAGAAAGATATACTCCACCTGCTCCACACGTTTCTTGTTTCACAGAAATCCGGCTTAAAATGAATCATGTACATTCAGTTGAAGTTCAAATCGCCAAATAGCGAACTGCCGCGCCATTTCGAGCTCGATTATAATTATATTATAAATTATACGTTCAACTATCGTTTATTTAATATATTCGTTATTTAAATAATTAAATAACTTAATTATTATACCTTACAAAACGCGCCATTACAGCTATCTAGTCACAGGTGTAGGCTATGTATATCTTCACTGGAAAGGAAATTTTACCCTTAGCCACCATATGTGTGTTAAGTAGATTTTTGTGTATTAATATGATCAAAAATGTCGTTTCCCTTTCATTTGATAGCCATATTTTCTACATACTTGGATGTGAAGTCATTTAGATTTTAATTTAAACATTTTTATTTATTGCCTTATATAATTCTAGATTTATACAAAGTTACTAAGGTTTTAGATGTAAACAAAATGCTAAACATCATCATATATATACATACATACATACATACATACATACATACATACATATACATATATAAGTAATCCAAAATATACACATAAGATTTTAAATGATCACTATTTTTTTTCTACAATATTCATATCCAGTATTATCTATATTTATATTTAACAAGAATGAAAACAAAAAATCAAAACATCACTTACTTGTCTTATATTCATATATACATTGGTTAAAATATTTTAAACCATTAAAATATGTATATTAGGAATTTTCACAATATTTATTATATATAATTTATTATCTAATAAATTTCTAAAATAATCAAAATAAATTGTATTACAAAAGCAATCTGAAACTGGGTCGTTACATCTCATCCCGATGACCCTCATAGCCTACAAGATCATCCTAGAGTGCATCCTCTGGTGACACTTACCTGGAAAGCCATGCAATACACACTTCCATAGATCCAGAACTAGATCTACTGAACCGCCATCGATCCTGCTACCAACATCTTGGGTCCTGCTAGAAAACCAGGATTCAATGTTGTTGATAAATAGTCATCCAGATAAATAGACAACAACAGATCAAAATAAAAAAATGCACAAGATTCAATCTCTCCGGCAACAATTTTGATTCAGACATATAATGATTAATTAATGTTAAATTTATCTCTCGATCACATAATAAAGAACGGTTGATAAACAAACATATTCAGATCGTGAAGCGACCCGAACTACGCCGATCTCCGAAGAGACGGAAAAGGCTAGATTGAGTTAAGAACACGACAAATCAGAACATAAACAATAGAACTTTTCATTGTTATTACAACAATTTACATTAGATTACAAGAATATAACAGAGTATGAATAAATACCATACATCAGAAAAATATCAGAGGTTTAAAATACTATGCAGCAGAAAAATAATACATAACACGGCTGAAAGAGATACACGGATACAAAGCTTTCCGAATATAGCTCCAGCTGTAAACCATGATCGTGTAAAATAGAAATCTGCAAAACCAAAACTACTAGCTGCCCGTGTGGAAAATATGGGCACCTAGAGTTTAGGTTAAAACAATAAACTCCAGGCCAGCCACGGGATTGGTGTGAGAACTAAAAACAGTTAGTAACTTGGTTTTAAAGTAAGGTAAATCAAGGGACCGTGCCATATAACACGGAACGATTTTTAACCCCAAGAATACTAGTGCATAAACAAATATTGCAATGCTAAAGAAGAAAAATGAAGCTATTATAAGACTCATGTCCCATCACGCAATGTAACGCAAGCCAAAGGATAGAGTTTTACCTTATAATTGTCAAATAATGCTTGATACGCGAAATCTAATCTTTTATTATTACTATAAGTAAACAAATCAACTTGAAATATAAACGTATCAATCATAGATGGCATAGTATCCCATGCTACTATGTCGCCATACTAGTTCTGCAATTAAAACCGAAATGTCATGTACTGGAAATTGGATTCCATCTATGAACCAAGGGAAGGGATCATCCTTACTGAATTCGGGACAATCTAGCCTACCATGTCTCAGACTACAGCCACAACTGCACCTAGGAGCGCCATGGCCGGTCCTCTCTTACGTTTGAGGTTTGACAATTCCTGAACAATGTGTTTCCCCGCCCTATGGGGCGTAATGGCCAGTATGTCGACCATATCATCCATCGGCCCTGTAGTGACCGATATATCCAAGGTAACTCGCTTTCCAACATCCACATGAGTAAAAATGTCTAGGCTCCATACCATGACACTACTCCTAGCTAGAAAGAAACGCACGTCCTCCCTAGGGTCCTTCGACCCGTTTCTGGTTCACACCGGGAAGGCTCGCGAATTAACACTATACACAAAGCTATGCTATTTAAAACCGTGCTTTGATCATCAACCACAAGACTCTGCTTTTCAACAGAAGCCTTGATCATTTTCATTTCAGCATGCCACACAGGCAATTCACGCCATGCGACTGATGCCTATTGATATATAACCTCTGAGCTCGTATGCCTCAGAGAATGGTGTTAAGCAAGAGAATAAATACTCCACCATCAAGCAGATATGTATTTAATATAGATCAATCAACACATAATAAAATCCAATGTCAGACACACATCCATTTACAAGTTCGTTCTAGGTATGAATGAAACCAGTGGCACCTTATTCCTCATCCCATATGTCCAATACAGGAGTGAGATCCTCGCATATCCGGTCGATCTCCAAGTACATCTGGACGATCACCACTTATTACCTTGTCTTGGGTGTAAAGCCCAATCAAGACATCAGTAATCATGAAAAACGATGTGAAGACCTTCGGTCTTCAACCACCGTCTTCATCGTTGACATATCGTCGGATCAGTTATTCAGAATAGGTATAAACCCGGCCTTTTCGAATAACTCACGTACATTATAATCAAGTGCTATAAAAACACAACATACACCTCATTCCGATCCAGAATATACTTTTATTCAAATATTCATATCTTTAGGGAAAGTTTTCCATTAATTTTATCAAAGATAAATTCTTTTAAATTTATTATTTAATCTTCCTTTGGATATAATTTCAAAAGATTTCACTGTCTTTTGAATTCTAAACCAAATTTAGGTTTATCCAACTAGTCGGGATTAACAAGCCATACCAATGTAATCATTTGTTTAATTTCCTAATCCCAACCTATTCATCCTACGGAGCAAATCTTGTAACACTCCATATCTAACACCACAATGTTATCGGTAAAAATTAATTACCATTTAACGTTCAAATATAATCAAAGATTTGACTATCGCCAGGAGTAAAACTGGTGATACTCCATTCTCGATCATTTCCCAAATTTGATAATTTAAATTATTACATTTCAATCTAATTAAAGATTCATTAAAACTTTACTTAGTTTTAATCTTCTAACAATCGTTATTTAAAGATTATTTAACTTTTGGAAATCAAACATGCTGCATCGACAATCTACACTGTACTATTGGTTTCTACCAATGTATAACCTCTAAGCTCGTACATCTCAGAGAATGGTGTTAAGCAAGAGAATAAATACTCCGCCACCAAACATATATATATATATATATATATATTTAGCAGAGATCAACCATACAGTTCGAAATACAATGTTAGACTTGTAATCCTGTCTTTAACTGGGTTAAAGAACTAATGTCATTTAAAACACAGTTCACGATAAACCCAAAATCACATTCCATTAATTATGGAATCTTCACGGAAAATAGATCAATATATATATAGTCGATATCAATTTCTGTATCAGACTAATAATATAAATGGTATAATGGCAAAGCCTTTTAAATTCCATATATACTAACAGTCTTCCTCCACAAAAGCTCACTTCGATTATTACCAAATCGAATTCCATTCCATTCCAATTTATTTTATTTAATTGGAAATCTTTACTTTGGAAATTACATTAAATCTTAATAAAAGATTTATATATTCCAAATCACATTTCACTGTTAATTGGGTTAAAAAGTGAATGTCATTAAAAACACAGTTCACAATAAACCCAATTCACATTCCGTTTATTCCAATTAAATGTTAATTAACTGGAAACTCTAATAATCTTAATTAAAATATTTATTCTTTTCACACGGGGTTTAAGAACAACGTTATTGAACACACCATTCCTGGAAAAACCCAAAATCACATTCTTTTATTCAATTCCAATTTAATATTAATTAATTGGAAAACTTCACTAAATCTTAATTAAAAGATTTATTCTTTTCTCAACTGGGTTTAAGAACAGTGTTATTTAAGACATTGTTCACGATAAACCCAAAATCCAATTCAATATTAAATACAAGACTCTGGATAGAAATTATATCGGCTTATATTCAATATCAAATTCTGAAACTAATGGATATCGTATTGGGAATTACGATATATGTATCTTCCGAATTCCCATAATAATATCCGGATAACCACGGAATCCAATATCAAATATTCCGAAGATTATTTACATTCCCATTTATTTATTGGAAAATTCTGGTTATTTTTAAATCCATTTCAAATCCAATGTATTTCTTTAAAAATATTGGATTATTATTCTAGTTAATAACTAATTCATTTTGGTAAAAATGTATTTTTATCTTTACAAACGTGGAATTTTCATACGAATTCTTCCCAAATCATTTATTATGATTTACAAAAATTATTAATATTATTAATAATTTTATTAAGGCCCTTTCAGTCGATTTCCATAAACGGTCATCGAATTGCATTTTGAGACGACCCCAAACCCCGTACTGACGGTGGCATGGGTAATCCGTGGAATATAACACAAAAACAGATAATAGCAGAACAGAATTAAATAAATACACCAGATAACGAACAATAGAATATACTGGATAAGAGTAATCATCAGGATCATACTTAGTACAAATAAAGTTCAACTATACATATGTGTCTACAGCGGAAAATAAACATAATGTACAATAGGAGCTGAACAGCACAAAAAGATATAAATGATAGAATCCATCTTCAGCTCCAGCTATCCAGAAAGAACCGGCTAAACCTGAATACAAGGCTTCCCGTGTAGAAAAAGGGGCACCCGAGTTTGAAAGTGAAACAAACTACGAGTCAGTCATGGAACTGGTATGAGAAATCTACTCAACACATTTATAATATGGCTAATCATAGGACCACGCCACTTTCGTGGAACGGGTTTACTCCATTGGATTGCCAGTGCTTTAAAACCAATCATTCTTTTAAACATTGCTATGCTTTTTATAAAAATGAAGCCATTATAAGACTCAGTTCCCATCACACAATGCAATGCAAACCGGAGGATAGAGTTTTTACCTTATAACGGCCAAAATATGCTTGACACGAATAAAAAAAAGGCATTTGATATTATTGCTAGTGTTTATATGTTTTGAAAATAATTTCAAATCATAACTATCAATCATAGACGGCATGGGTACCATATATCATGTCGCCATATATATATATACAATCAAAACCGTACAGTCACGTATTTGGAAATTGGATTTCTGTCATGAACCAAGGCAAAAGATAGTCCTTACCGACTTCGTGACTCTCTTGCTCAAGCCACAGGGTCAGAGCGCATCGACCCTTGGATCGTCAGGGCCGGTCCACCGATGTGGATTAAAAATTCCTGAAAAATGCGTTTCCCCGCCCTATGGGGCGTAAATTAGCCAATGAATGACTCTATCGGACCCGGATCATCCGATCAAACCGAGGCGCCTCGCAACAGCAACAAACACATAAGTCAAACTCGTCAGGGCGTGTAAAACCACTGATGCGACTTCTAACTAGAAAGAAACGCATGTCCTCCCTGAGGTCCTCTCCCGTTTCTGGTTCATACAGGGGTGTGAGGCTCGCGATTTCACGTTATACACAAAGCTACGCCACGTAGGCGGTGCTTTGATCATCACCACAAGACATTGCTTTTCAACAGAAGCCCTGATCACTGCATCTTAGCATGCCACACAGGCAATTCACACCGTGCAACTAATGGCTATCAATCACACAGAATAAATTCCAATGTCAAACACACTTTCCATTTACAAGTCCGTTCTGGGTCTGAACGAAACCGGAGGCACTAAATACCTCGCAAACCCATCGATCACCACGTACGTCTGGATGATCACCACTCATTATCCGTATTTCGGGATGCCTCCCAATCAGGACCTCGGTTACCATCCAAACGAGGTGAAAATCTCCGGTCTTCGACCATCGTCTTCATCTTCGATTTCTTATCGTCGATCCAGTTATTCAGAATGGGATACACCCAGTCTTTCTGAGCAACTCGCGTATATAATAAACAAGTGCAACACTAATATATACACACATCATTTCAATTCATTAGTCACTAACCGTCAATCAGTAAGAGAACGATTTCCCAAATATTAACCCCGAAGGCCGAAACCAACATCAGATCAACACCCAGGAAACCATTCGACTTAGCCAACCTTTAGTTAATTTCTAAATCACATCCATATCGTTTATAATATTTTATAATGATTTATCGCTATTTTTATTTATTTTAAAATAGCCAATTTATTCAAAACGACGCTTCGGGCCATAAGACGACCGTGGCGCTGTTTTTCTTCAGATTTGATTTACACATATCTGAAAATCTAACCGTTGGATCTTTACAAAATTTACATTATTAGAAAGATATTTTCAAAACGAATCCAGCGGTTCCAGTTTCGGGAAAATCCGACGGTCGTATCTCCCGGTACAATCGTTTGAAGTTTCGATTTCGAAGTACGAACTGCAGTGTCGTTATTCGATTAAATATAATTATATATATATATAATCGATTCATGCGCTGTTTTTCTTCAGATTTGAATTAAACATTCCAGACAATCCAACCGTTGGATTTTTACAAAGTTGGTGCCGTTGGAAAGATATTTCCAAGGCGAACCAAACGGTTGCGATTTCAGGAAAATCCGATGGTCGGATCTCCCGGTATAATCGTTTAAAATCACGGTTTCAAAATATAAACTACAGCGTCGTTATTCGATATATTTTAATTCTATTTATATATATATATATATATATATCGATTCTTCGATTTCAGAGCTATATTCTTTTCATACATTTGATAAAAATGATATTTTTATCTAACTGTCTTTTATTTCAACACTTCACTATATTTAGCAATTCATGTATATAATAAAAATGTGATTTTTATTGTAAAACTATTCATTTCAAAATACTATTATTTTATATAGTTCATATAGGTAATAAAAATAGGATTTTTATTATAAAACAATTTATTTTAAAACAAGGTCATTTTACATAGTTCATATAGATGATAAAAAAGGTGATTTTTATTATAAAACAATTTATTTCAAAATATGAATACCATTCAACACATGAATTTCTATTCAACGAATGAATATCGATTCAACACATGAAGGTTATCTATAGTTTATATATATAGATAAAAATGTGATTTTTATATTTAAAACATGAACACCATTCAACACATGAATTTCAGTTCAACGAATGAATATCGATTCAACACATGAAGGTTTTATAGAGTTTATATATATAGATAAAAATGTGATTTTTATATTTAAAACACGAACAACATTCAACACATGAATTTCTATCCAACGAATGAATATCGATTCAACACATGAAGGTTTTCTATAGTTTATATATATAGATAAAAATGTGATTTTTATATTTGAAACACGAATACCATTCAACACATGAATTTCTAATCAATGAATGAATATCGATTCAACACATGAAGGTTTTCTATTCAAATAATAAATATAGTTTCAGCAAATGAAAATAATTCAAATACATGAATATTATTCTAAATTTCGGCAGCATAACGGCAGGGTAGTTAAAACCGGGACCGCCCCTAGTACGGCTCCTCGCTCTACCTTAAAACCTCGCGGTTTTTGACAATGGGGATCATGCATCTAGTTCGCACGCAGGCGGCATGTATATATTTATTTCATTTCCACAAACTAATCCTATGAGGTTTCAACCAAATATTTCTCAACCACAAATGGGTATTTTTCAACCACAATCAATCAATATTAACCACAAACAATCCCAATCAACCATTCACTATCAATCAATTTTCACACCAATCACAACCAATAAATATCGTCCATGGTTTGTGGACATGGGGCGTGTGTATATATATATATATATATATATATATATATATATATATATATATATATATATATAGCAATTCACTTCTATTTCAACACACATATAATTTTTACAACGCATATATAACTTATACATCGACCGTACAACTTATACAACGTTTATACAAGAGGTGTACAACGCTTATATAACTATACATCGACTATATAATTTATACATCGTCGTTTTCCATCTCGTTTATAAATTAGAAATCTCACATTGGATTCCACTCCACCAAAAATAGCAGAAGGCTCAGAAAAATATGTGGTCTCTTCTAAAATGTAGAAGACGTCCACACGAGTCCACTGTCTCTTGTTTCACTGAATTTCGACCACAAAGCAAAAGGATATGATTTTTCAAAGTTTGCAACGGTTTAAAGGTGTTAAAACTGTTGAAAATATATATGGCCGTATACCTTTCTGAAACGTTCAAAATTAGGTCACGCGATTTCGGGAAATCCGTGAATCAATAGAACGATCGGGCTACGCAGTGTCGAAGGGGGAGGAGAGGCGCTCAGGCGCCGAGGGGAGTTGGCCAGTTCGACGCTGGCAGGAGGCGGTGGCGGCGGTTGGAAGTCGCCAACTTCCAGGCGTCGATCCAGGCGCTACAGGCCACGAAAAAATCCAATCTTTATGTTGACGTGAAGATCATGAGGAGGTCTACAAAATCTTCAACTGGAGGAGGGGCTAATTTTGCGTGGATTGATCAGAAAGTGGACGGGAAGATTTCTAACGGTTTCTGACAGAAAGTGATCAGAAAGGGGTTTTCTGACACGACCACCAATCTAAACCCAACGACTATCGTCCCTAGCGTTCTGCCCCCATTCCGAACACAATGGGATATGTTTCGTAGGCCCATTCGACTGTTTCAGTCAGTTTTCCTTCAAATTAAAATATATAACATTCAATATTCAATTTGAACGTACATTTCAATTTGCCAGGGCCACAAACTGATTCGAAAAATTCCAGAAAAATAAATCTATCTATGTTTTGACGATACGGTCCCAACAAAACTAGTTTCGTTGAATTCTAAGACCGTTTGCAAAAAGGCCCATTTCTGGTCTATCCAATTTAACTGTAATTGATCCCAACACGTTTTCCTTTTCCACGCTCACATATTAGCTTCAAAAATTATGAAATTTGAAACCTAGCAATAACTTCACATCCCGGATCCAACAAAAGTGGTTTCGTCGAATTCTGAGGTCGTTTGAAAAATGGCCAATTTCACGGGCTATATAAATTCCATAGCGACCTTTCTGAAAATTCATTTGGCCATAACTTTTGCTTTCCATTATGAAAATTTGATTTTTCAGATTCGTTAGAAAGGTATTCACTAACAGATTTAAATATTTTTTGTTTCACTAAAATCCGTTTTGTTTTGCACCCCGTACAGTCCGACAAAGTTTGAATTCAAATTTTGAAACTGCAGCGCCATTTCAGGCCTTGTTTATAATTATAATTAATTATATTCGTTTTCAATTGTCGATTCAACTAGCTTTTCATCTCTATTATTTAAAATATTTATTTTAAATATTTAAAACCCATTATTTTAGCCAATTTAAAAATTTTAAATTGGTTCTGATTTTCTGGGTCGTTACAATCTCCCCCACTTAAAACTTTTCATCCCCGAAAAGGAACAAAGTCGAAAGTGGTTTGATTAATCAACTCTACGTTCGATCTGGCTTCAATTCTCCAACTTTTCAGTTTCTGAGAAATTTCAAATTCTTCAAAAATTTGGCTAACACCCGGAATTTTTGGAAAATTTCGCCATAAACTCCTTTGTACGGGGAGAGGTTTGGAAATTTATTGGGCCGTATTAGGTACCCAATAAATCCTAATAAGCATACATGTGACGACCGAGTATTTCGCTCGATCCGAATTAGTCGTTAAACCGATCTAGACCGTTCGAAACCCCTGATTGTTTGAGAACAGGACAAATCAGAACGCAAATGGAAGAACATTTCATTGTTATTACAACAATTCCATCAGATACAAGAATATACAGAGTATAATTGAATAAATTACATTCGGTAAATATCAGAGATTACAATAAATTACATAGTAGCGAAAAATAATACAAAGCACAACTGAAGGTGATATACGGATACAGAGCTTTCCGGATATCATTCCAGCTGTAAACCAGGATCCTGTGTATATAAATCTGCAAAACCAAAACTACTAGCTGCCCGTGTCGAAAATAAGGGCACCCAGAGTTTAGGTTAAAACAATAAAATCCAGGTCAGTCATGTGACTGGTGTGAGAACTAAAACAGTTATTTAAAACTTTACTTTAAAAGAGAGTAATTCAAGGGACCACGCCGTATAACACGGAAAGGGTTTTCTCCCAAGAATACCAGTGCATAGAATAAACAACGCAATGCTTTTTCGAAAAATTAAGCTATTATAAGACCCAGGTCCATCACACAATGCAACGCAAGCCGGAGGATAGGGTTTTCCCTTATAATAGCCAAACATGCTTGGTACGTTTAAAACAAATCATTTGATACTATAATAAGTGTATAGTGTTAAAACAATTTCAATCATAAATATAAATCATAGACGGCATAACATCCCATGCTACTATGTCGCCATACTAGGCTCTACAAATAAAGCCGCAATACATGTATTGGAAATTGGATTTCCATCATGGTGGCTCCTGATTCGAAAGATCGATCGCGTAATGCAATTCACCACGGCTTACGTCCCAACAAGATAAAACACCTTCTGCACATCCGCACATTTGGGACCAGAGTACCACCACGGCTTACGTCCCAGCGAGAGAAAACACCGCCTACTCTATATATCCCTGAGCCCTAGGTTCATCTCGGTCGACCGAATCCATGACACCACTAAGGTGCCTATCCACTAAAAAGCATACTGATCAAACCACCAGTTTACCACCATACCGGGGTGTGAGGCTCGCGGATCGACGCTATACACAAAGCCATGCTATATCAGCTGCGCTTTGATCATCAACCACCAAACTTTGCTTTTCAACAAAAGTCCAGATCACTGCATCTCAGCATGCCACACTATCAATCCATATCGTACCACTAATTTCTGCCAATATATAGCCTCTGAGCTCATATGTCTCAGAGAAGGGCGTTTAGCAAGAGAATAAATTCTCCGCCACCAAACAGATATATATTTAGTAGAGATCAACAAATACAATATAAAGGAATACAATGTCAGACACACCATCCATTTATAAGTCCGTTCTGGGTCTGAACGAAACCGGAGGCACTTTCCTCGCATATCCATCCATCTCCAAGTACGTCTGGACGGCCACCAACTATTTCCATCCTCTTGGGTGTACAGCCCAATCTGGATCGTCAGTAATTATCCAAACGATGTGAAGACTTCCGGTCTTCAACCACCGTCTTCATCTTCGACATATCGTCGAATCGGTTATTCAGAATGGGTATAAACCCGGCCTTTCCGAACAACCCGCGTATATTAAAAATAAATGTTACACAAACACAACATACGCCTCATTCCAATTCATTAGTTACTAACCTTAAATCAGTAAGAGAGCAATTCCCCAAATATTAACCCCGAAGGCCGAAACCAACATCAGATCAATATCCAGGAAACCATTCTTCTTAACTAACCTTCAGCTAGTTTCTAAATTTCAATTCTTAGGGAAAGGTTCCCATTAATTTTATCCAAGATAAATTCTTTAAAATTTATCCTTTAATCTTCCTTTGGATGTCATTTCAAACCAAATTATGGTTTTCCAAACTAGTCGAGATTAGCGAACCATACCGAAGTAATTATTTAATTTATTTCCCAATCCCAACCTATTCATCCCATGAAGCAAAACTGGTAATACTCCATATTTAACATCACAGTGTTCGGTAAAATTTATTACCATTTCACGTTCAAATCTGATTAAAGATTTAACTATCGCTTTGGAGCAAAACTGGCGATACTCCATTCTCGCTCATTTCTAAATTTGATAATTTAGATTATAGATTCACATTTCAACCTAATTGCAGATTTGTTGAAACTCCTTTTACTAGGCTCAAGAACTAGGTGTTATTTAAAACACAGTTCACGGCAAACCCAAATCACATTCTATTTATTATCGGGTTAGAGAACTAGTGTTATTTAAAACACGGTTCACGACAAACCCATTTCAAATCTAATCAAATATATTAGAAATTCCGATTATTTAAAACCCCTTTTTAAATCTAATTTATTTATTTAAAAATAATTGGGTTTTAAATTTAGTTCAAAACTGGTTCATTTCGATAAAAATCCATTTTTATCTTTTCAAATATGGAGTTTTTCATCCCAATTTTTCCCAAATCACTTCTTATGATTTTACACAAATTATTGATATTTTTAATAATTTTATCAAGGCCCGTACAGTCGATTTCTATCAACGGCCATCGAACTGCACCTATAGCGACCTTTTTCGAATTTGATTTGGACGTATCTCCAAATCCAACAGTTAGATTTCAAATTTCTAATATTCGTTAGAAAGATCTTTTCGATACGAACCCAACGGTTCCGGTTTTAGGAGGATCCGACGGTCGGATCTCCCGTAATGTCCGTTTGAAATAAATGGTCGAAATTCAAGAACTGCCGCGGCGCGGCGCGTTCTATTCAGGCCATTATATTATATATATATAATATATATAATATATATTTCGTCGATTTCTATTTAAAACGAATTATATAAATGGTTTTAAATTCGTTTCAAAAGCAATTTCAACTTCCATTTCAATTCAAATCAAAATTGAATTCTTCTTTATAAATTCGTTTTAAAATTCATTTCTATTCAATTCAAATTTCAATTCAATTTGAATTCATTTCAATTCGCTTTCAATTCAATTTGAATTCGTTTTCAATTCAATTCAATTCCAAAGTCATTTTCTATTCGATTCAATTCAAATTGGTTTTCTATTCGATTCAATTCAAATTGGTTTTCTATTCGAATCAAATTCGTTATATATTCCATTGAAATCAAATTCGTTATATATTCAAATCAAATCAAATTCGTTATATATTCAATTGAAGTCAAATTCGTTTTCTATTCAATTCATTTCGAAATCGTTTTCAATTCAATTCATTTCGAAATCGTTTTCAATTCAATTCATTTCGAAATCGTTTTCAATTCAATTCTTTTCGAAATCGTTTTCAATTCAATTCATTTCGAAATGAATAAAATCGATATAAATATCGTTCACGTCAAAATGGCGTTAATCTAATCAACACGGCTTCATATATTTCTATTTTCAAATATTCTACTTCAAATATTTCGTTCAACACATGACTAATCTCAACGGATGAGTAATGTCAACACATGAACCTTTATTTTATATTGATAAAGATGTAAATTTTATTATTAAAATATTTCGTTCAACACATGACTAATCTCAACGGATGAGTACAGTCAACACATGAACCTTTATTTTATATTGATAAAGATGTAAATTTTATTATTAAAATATTTCGTTCAACACATGACTAATCTCAACGGATGAGTACAGTCAACACATGAACCTTTATTTTATAATATTCTTTATTTTCTAAATTGGAATGAGGCCCAATCAATCACCATATAATGTTAATTATATGGATTTTCATACATCACACGTATATAATAGCATTGAAAAATAATCAACCATCAACCAAAGTGCACTACACTGTATAAGCATCAAATAGAGATATCTAACGCTTATAACAGCCTGTCAATCAATCGATCGACATATTTAATCAGTCAGGATGAGTGAACTTCAAATTTCATCCCAACACCCGTGTGGGGTTTCAAACAATCAAACACAGATTTTAGTTGTGCAGTTGGGCGATGTGTAAAATTTATCGTTCCAATCAATGTCAGTCAAATCAGTGTACATAAACAAACCGTCCGGTTTGTAAATGAATATTTATTTATTCACATTTACTATATTCATATTCACGTTAAAATTTATATTTTAACGATAAAACATTTTATTTTAACATATGAATTTCTATTCAATTCATTTATTCAATAAAATGATATTTTTATTTTTCTAACTCATTTTAGAAAATTTCGACGGCATAACGGCACGATACTAGAAACGGGACGAGGCCTAGCCTTATCCCTGGTCTAGTGAAGGCCCACGCCATTCACACATCAATCAAATTCAACAAACAACCAAATTCAAATCAAATCATCTAACTAATTTATACAACCAAACAAACAAGTCCATGGTCTGTGGACGATTGTGTCGGGTGCTGCTAAGCACCGTCTGCATCCTAGTATATATATAACTAGAAAAGAAATTGAAAGGTGAGAAATTCTTACCAATAGCTATCCAATACCATGACTCTTCATTTAGAGAAATCTTCATCGTTCTCTCCTTTTATCACTTTCGTCGCCCGTAGCCACTACATATGTAAAAATCGAATTTTTTACTATGCTACTCAATATATAAAAATCGAATTTTTACTATGCTATTCAATATATAAAAATCGAATTTTTACTTTGTTATTCAATATATAAAAATCGAATTTTTACCTTGTTGTTCAATATATAAAAATCGAATTCTTACCTTGTTATTCAATATATAAAAATTGAATTTTTACCTTGTTATTCAATATATAAAAATCGAATTTTTACCTTGTTATTCGATATATAAAAATCGAATTTTTACCTTGTTATTCAATATATAAAAATCGAATTTTTACTATGCTATTCAATATATAAAATCAAATTTTTACCTTGTTATTCAATATATAAAAATCGAATTTTTAATTCGTTATTCAATATATAAAAATCGAATTTTTACTATGCTATTCAATATATAAAAATCGAATTTTTACCTTGTTATTCAATATATAAAAATCGAATTTTTACTTCGTTGCCGTATAGATAAAAATTCTATTTTTACTTTGTGACGGCCCGCCCCGCACCAACCGACATTTACTTCGAAGGTGCGCTATACACATGTCCAGTTAGTACGGAACGGGTCGCCAGAGGGAAAGGGAAGAAGGAAATGGACATACAAAGAACCTGTAGAATGTCTCACAGCGTATAGGACAAAATATAATAATAACATACTTGACATAAAACAGGAGAGACAGTGCATAAGCAGAAAATCAGAACTAAACATCATAGCAGCGGAAATCCAAAATACAGCTTATTACAACTTTTCAACTGTCTCAAAGCAAAATAAGATAAATGAGGTACACTACTAATGCCCAAGTAGCGACCACCAACGACACAGGGAGAATATGTATATATATATCATACGTGGAAGCCTCCTGCCCGCCTTCGAATCAGCTACTCGCGCATTACCAGCTAACCTGTCTCTAGTCTGCTCGTGTGAGCACCCAGAGTAATAAGAGGAGATATAAAACTCTGGGTCAGACATAAAGCCTGGTATGAGCGATAAGCATCTAAAGTGAACAATAACAGGTAGACTAAAACATACCTGAACCTGGGCCTGCAACCAAAGAGTTAGCACTACATACTGTACAACACTCTAAGGTATCATATCTGTAATGACCCGCATTGGCAGAGGTATTATAATTAATTTTATTTAATTATATAAATGGTGATTAGTGAATTTAATGATCGTTGAATTAAATAATGATGAATATTTGATTAAAATAATAAATTTAATTCTGAAATAATCAGAATTGGCCGAAATGACGATATGGTGTGAACCGGATCATCTGTGATATTTAATTCAGCTTGGAATTGAATTGGAATAACAAATATATTATTTGAACGACAGTTTGAACGTATAATTATAATATAATTAAAATAGAGCTTGAAATGACGCTGCAGTTCGTAAATTGGCGATTCGAACTTCAACTGAATGTACAGGATTCGTTTTAAACCAGATTTCTGTGAAACAAGAAACGTGTGGAGCGGGTGGAGTATATCTTTCTAGCGGAAGAGAAAAATCGGGATTTCGTCGTGTAGATTTTGAGATATGTCCAAATCAAATTTTAAAATAGTCGCTATAGAATCGTTTATCGACCGTATCAGTTTATTCGATATAACTAGAGACCGGTTTCGAATTTAGACTAGGTTCTTTTGAGACGTAGTGATAATATAATTTTTAGAATTTTAGTGTAATTTTTAATTAATTAAATAAGAAACTTTTTATTAGGAGTATTTTGCACCCTGTAATCAACATTTTGAGGTTTCACAAAATGAGTTAATCTACCGATATTTTTATATTATTGGAATCCTAGCACATCGCTGATCACAACGGTAATTTTGTTTTCATTGTTCGTGGCTCGTATGTATAGGAGGTAGTATGTAATGGGGTATGTTCAATATTTTAACCGATAAATAGAGACTCAAACCCTTTTAACTTTCTTTCTCTGATCAAAACAAGGCCACACCTTCTTTGTTCTCAACCATAAATTCTTTGTGGTTTCAAACCAAAAACATGGAGAAACATCCTCCACAAATTCAAAGAACTAAATTCTATAAATACCACTATATCACTCCTAAACCCTAGGATCATTTTTCTGGTCAACAAGGCAGTAGCCGTCGAGTTCATTTTCCAGGAAAATACATTTTTCGTGAGCTTCCAAAAATCCATATCAATTCAAGTAAAATCATATAAATTCTAATATATATATTTTTAGGACCCGATTAGATTTCTCTTCGATATGGTATAGGTTTAAAGGGGTTCGGTGGGATTTGATGTTGATACTTTTTCTGTATCGTGAGTTGCAGTGAGAACGGTTTCACAAGGATGAAGTCGAATGGAACATTGCGGGTACCGGTTGAAAGAGGAGAAGATGAGAAATCATTTGGTGTTAGTTTCATGATTTGCAATGAAATAATGGTGGGTTTGTTACGTGGATTTTCGGAACTGGGGGAGAGTTATGCAGATGGTAATGGCATGATAAAAGGGAGCGGTTTTACACCTACAGGCTACAGAGGCATCGCATATACATTTTTGGGCGAGATGAATTATACTGTAGGCAGTATGGCTTGTTTGCCTGGGCGTGTTTCATCCGGGAAGGAGAAGAGTTGTACGGGTTGGAGACTTGGAGTACTGTTAACACAGTTGGAAGCATATGCGGTTTGAGTTATCATGGTGGATGGGATACATGAGATAACAACACACGAACGAAGGGAGGAGATGCACCATTTTTCATTTAAGTATTTGGAGTAAGAAAATATAAAATAAAATAAAAAATAAAGGGGAGAATGGCGGTAATGGGTACTGGAGCTCTAACTGTAGGGAAACTGCGATGATGTTGGGAAGACGGAGCACTGTTTCCACGCGGGTATAGGTGTCCAATAGGGAAGTTGGGCCGACCTGAGAAGCTAAAGCCCGTATGAAATATAAAAGTAGTGGATGGAATGAAGTAGTGTAATGTTAGTTTTCTTTTTGGGGTTAAGTGAAGGAAGATGGGCCTTATAAACATGGTGAGCCCATTTAGAATTAAAGGCCAAGTTTCTATATAAAATAAAAGTATGTTGACTGGTAAATTGAATATCTTTGTCATACGATATCAGATTGACGAACCGTAAGTTGCGTTGGGATCGTATGGACGAGGACTACACGCTGGAGCTGACTAGGAGTGAATCTGAGCTCGATACAATTTATGGCGAAATAAATTGTCTGACTGAATCAAATAACGCAAACCGTTATTTAACGGCTAACGCGCAAATGTGAGTAAATCTCACTAACTCTGAACAGTTTATAAATTCATGTTGTATTTTTAGAACTGTTAGATATTGGTTGATTTACTGTATGTTGACTGTTTAATTGAACTGCTAGTCAGCTAGTTAAATTTTCTATATTGATTCTGTTTAACAGAATATATCATATAGAACTGAAAGTGATGTTATCTATATTGTTTAACATCTGTGATGCAGGGAAACAGGTTGGAGGAATCCAACTGGATTCCTCAACATTTATTTTACTGTTCTCATATATTGTGATATATGATGTGTTATATAATCTCTTATGGATTATGGGTGTTGGAATGATGTTGATCATTGTTATTCGATATTTTAAATATCATAAGAAACCCTGGGATGTAAAAAGAAGTATTTCAATGTATATTGAAATAAAGGAATTTTATAAAATCACAGGATTTTATAAAAGGAATTATTTATAAAACGAACACGGTTTTAAAAAAAGGAATATTCATTTAGAAAATAAATAGAAATAGAAAAGGAATATTTATTTAGAAAATAAATAGAAATAGAAAAGGGATATTTATTTAGAAAATAAATAGAAGTTATAAATAGGAAATATTTGTAACGGTAAATAGAAGTTATAAATATGATATATTTGTAACGGTAAATAGAAGTTATGAATAGGATATATTTGTAACTGTAAATAGAAGTTATAAATAGGATATATTTGTAACGGTAAGTAAACGTTATAAAAAGGAAATAGTTGTAACGGAAAACGTAGTTTATAAAAAGAAGTTAATCGATGTTAGTTAATCGATTAGTGTTAAAGTAAAAGAAGTTAATCGATGTTAGATAATCGATTAGAGAATAAAGTTGAAAGGAGATAATCGATGTTAGTTTAATCGATTAGAATAGAAGCAAAAGAAGTTAATCGAATATAGTTATTAGAATAGAAGCAAATGAGTAAATCGAATATAGTTATTCGAATAGAAAGTAAAAGGAATTATCGAATATAGTTATTAGAATAGAAGCAAATGAGTAAATCGAATATAGTTATTCGAATAGAAAGTAAAAGGAATTATCGAATATAGTTATTAGAATAGAAGCAAATGAGTAAATCGAGTATAGTTATTCGAATAGAAAGTAAAAGGAATTATCGAATATAGTTTATTCGAAAAGAGTAAGTGAAATGAGTAAATAAATAGCGTTAGTCAAATAGTGTTAGTCCAATAGGGTTAATTGATAGGGGTTAGTCCAATAGAGTTAATTGATAAGAGTCAATCGAATATAGTTATTCGAACGAGAGTTAAGTAAGGAAGTTAGTAAATGGAATACAAAGTGAACTTTGCCCATTTCAAAGTTAGAAATGTTGTTCAGTTAAGGTCTGAGAGGTAGTTCTACCCCAACTTGATTGACTTCATTTTTAACTAAGGAATAGTTAAGGTTTGACAGTAAAGGAAATGGTTTGAGTTGGCATAGCGATGTTTGTTTAAACATCTGTCTAAGTCCAATGAAGAAGCTTTGGAAATGTTTTCCAAATAAGAAACCAGAAATGTTTTCTAATAAAGAAAACGAGAAATGGAAATGTTTTCCATTGTTAATAACGTATATTTTTCCCAATTTAGAAAATAAGGAATACTGAACGTAGGGAAAAAGGAGATAAGTAAATTTATGAACTAAGGAGATGAATGTTAAATGATGTTTGATAGATATAATTTCCATTTGGAAATAATATCGTTGTTTGCACACTTGTTTTTATTCGATAGTTAAATCACAGACTATCGAAGTTTTGACCATTTTAACGTTGTTAATATGGAGAGACCGGTTGGATTATTATCCAAAGAACCACTCTGTATTGGCATAAGCGTTGCGAATTATATATGCCAAAGGAAATTGAAGACGGAGTTATGCAAGGGCTATCCTGTTTACAGAATAGTGCCTTCGGTTCATCCTGTTCCTGGATGACTTGTATGGACGGATGTCTGATAGAGTATTTCCAGACGATCACGTATACTGATTTCTCCAACTGTACCAAGAGTGGAAGCGGAGAAGGAAACTTCTTTTAGCTAACACATAATGTATTGTTGAGGACGTCAATCGGTGATTTGATGGATTTGATGATGTGACATTCAAGGTGAATCTGATGTGATGATAAAGCGTAGCTTCTAGCCTCATCATCCGGTAAATGATAGAAATCGGGCAGGCAGCATGGCTAAGTCGGTCGCACCGAAGTAGGGTGTATAATCACCTGATCTAGAGTTTCATTCATTTCTAAAAATCTATTGTTGATGCTGTCCCATTCGGGAAACGGTTGCTGATCCCAACTGTTGGTGATATACATTCGATACACTCAAGCGAAATGAGTGGTCGGTCATGTGTGGCCGGGTTGCAAGATGTTCTTGTTGAACCCAGTGTATTCCACTCTAGAGGTACACGAGCGAAAGGTGATTCCATACCTTGTCATAGTTGGAAATCCATTACCCAATACGTGCTTGCGGTTTTGATTGTATACTATATATGTAGAACGTGAGATGAAAGCGTTTCTGCTAGATGATTATATATATACTGTGGTTGATAGACATTATTATAATATCAAAAGGTTTTTGATATAAAGATATTTTGGATTCTCATAAGGGAATAACCCGTTCCGTTATGCGTCGTGGTCTTATGAGATATCATTTACTTGTTCAACTGTTTTTAAACTGTTTTACTCATACCAGCCCCATGACTGACCTGGAGTTTATTTTGTTGTTTTCCCTAAACTCTTGGGTGCCTAAATTTGTATGGGCAGTCAAGTAGTCGGGATTTTACAGATATAGTTGAAGAGCTGGAGAAGGAGGCTTCAGGATCATATAGCTATAGTTATTTCCGCTGTGTTGTAAGTGTTGTACTTTGATAATGATGTATATTCAAATACAGATGTATATTTCAAAGTTATGTTACATATATTATATGTTATTCGTTTCGCTGTGAGATTCGTGTTACTCTGATGTTGTGTTCTTCTTCTTCTTCTATTCTAATTTTCTATCTTATCTTTCCTCACCCTCTAATTTCTTTCACTAATTACCAGGATTTTTCGACGTTTTGGTTATCGGCATCGAGCTTATGTCGATAACCAAAGTCGCTCAAAATCCGGGTCGTTACAATATCAAACAGTGTAAAGATACGGAGGTGGGGGAGGTGTGCATGTCATAATGATGGAAAACAATCAAGCATAGCATCCATCCTCACATCTCTCACTCAGTGCGTAAAGCATACGATATTCACCACTTCGATCACCCAACATACCTTGCTACGATCACTTTGCCCCATGAAGTCATAAATGGCTTCACTGCACTGATAATGTAGCCACAAATTCCTCGCTATGTCCACTTGCCCCATGGAGTTATTCACCCCATCTGCGCTGGCTCATGGCCCTACCAATCCTTACTATGTCCACTTGCCCCATGGAGTTATTCACCCCATCTGCGCTGGCTCATAGTCTTACTACGCATCACCTTGCCCCTCAGGTCATAATGACCCTACTGCACTGATAACGTAGTCTTGCTACCATCACCTTGCCCCTCAGGTCGTAGTGACCCTACTGCACTGATAAGTAGCCCATCGTTCCTTTTTAGTGGTGAATCGAAGTTATGAACGTCGACAACTCCTTAGCACACGTCCCGCAGCAAAGCCCAACCATGAAGTGAACTCATTGGTTCCCAACTGGTTCCGGGATCCTGAGCTCTAACTTCCATTTGGACTACCTTTGCATCTCGGGTTATTGGTCATCACCATCGGATCGGATCGGCTTAGTTCGGATCGCCAACACCCCCTGCGGATCGAGTCGTGTTCCTCCAGCGTGTGGCTCCTTCTCCTGGCTCGGATCGGCGTCACCATTTCGGGTCGGATCGTGGTCACCCATTCGGATCGGGTCGGGGTTCCTCCTTCAAGTCAGTTCGTGCTTTCCCCGCTGGTCGGGTCGGGTCGGGTGCAACTTCCCAGATATTCTGCTCGTGAGCTTCTAAAATGGATCGGTTCGTGCTCCTCCCTTCGGATCATTGCGCCTCATCTATCTGGATCGGATCGTGGAGAGGATTCGCGATCGGGGGTGGGCATGCGGATCGCTGTCTTCGGATCGGATCGTGGCATATGCCCACGATCGGTTCGGGTCGGGAAAAAGGGGTCCGATCCGATCCCGCTTGCAATTTCCTGCAGTCCTTCCAGTGAGCAGTTTACGCCATTCGACGGCGTTTTCGACCATTCTAGCTATTCTAATCAATCACAAAACATACCATACAGTCATAGCAACAAGTAGAAATGACCTCAAACACCAAAATAACAATCATAGCATGAAAAATGGATCAAACTTATCCAAAATCCCATATTTCCCCTTAAGCATGTTTAAGTGAAACTAATGATAGGATTAGCAAATCTTAACCAAATTAACCCAAATTCATATCAGAGGTCTAAAACATCATTCCGAATTTTATAAACATTTTTCCAGAATTTTATCATGTCTAAATTCGCTAGTTAACACTAATCACCCCTAATTAGCCATAATTAGTGCAAAACTATGCAAATCACTCACCTTAGCCACAAAATAAACTAAGATCTGAAATGATTCTCTGATTTGATGCGAATTTCAACGCCAAACAGCAGCTCCTTTGTTGATTTGGTGAAGATCCTCCTTGATTAGGGGTTGCTAAGCCAAATCCTTAACCTAAAGGTGATTTGGAGGTGATTTAGAGGTTGGAGGGCATTTTTAGGGTTCCTTGGTGATAAGTGGAGGCTAGAAAACTGAAATGGAATGATTCTCCATCTCATTTCAGCCCTCCCATAACCCTAATCCCGAAATGGGTTATGGGCCTACTAACTAATCACCCGATTTGGCCCGGTTAAGCAGTTTTTCACCCTTCAAACCTTGTTTCAGCCATATCTCCCAAACGGTAAGTCCGTTTGGCTATTATGACCACTCTACGGAAAGAGAAACCATCAAACGAATCAAATAGAAGTGGTTTCAGGTCAAAATTCCTTTCCAATCAAAAGTTATGGCCAAAACAGTACCAACTAGGGGCAAAATGGTCATTCAAAAATCAACAAAAATCATGAACATGGGAAATGACTCTAATAGGTGTTTCCTAAAGTTACATGACCATACGACTTCACACGGGAAAGAAATAAATATTCTACAATCCTATGATGTGTAGAATACGGGTCGTTACACTCTCCCCCCCTTAAGAAATTTCGCCCCCGAAATTCCCTAATCCAAACACACACAAAGGTCCCGCATGCCTATCAACCATAAAACAACCATCAAACATGCAAAACAAGTAAAATAAGTCTATCCTAGCATGCGGAATAACTAAATCGCAAAGTAAATCTTACCAGACAAAGAGTTCTGGATATGCCTTCCTAATGCTTTCTTCTGTCTCCGAAGTACAATCATTCTCGTCTTCGCCCCACTGAACCTTGACTAGCTTCACCGACTTCCTTCGAAGTTGCTTCGTATCGTGCCCCACAATACGAATCGGCTTGCGGTTCCCAACCGCCTCGGGTTCTACTTCGAAGTCCTCTAACTGATCAGGTGAAATAGTCATATCTGAGTCGTGAACGATCTTCCTTAGTTGGGAAACATGAAATACATTGTGAACTCCCGCCATTTTCTCTAGTAAGCCAATTCTATACGCCAAATTCCCGACTAATTCAAGAACGGGGAACGGGCCAACAAATCTTGGTGCCAACTTGCCTCTCCTGCCAAATCGAATCACGCTCTTCAACGGGGAGATCTTGACGAACACCAAGTCACCAACGGAGAATTTCAAATCTCTTCTCCTCTTATCAGCATAACTCTTCTGCCTATCTTGGGCAGCTTTCATTCGTTGCTGAATGATCTTGATCTTATCGGAAGTTTCCCTCACCACATCTGGTCCAAGCACAAACTTCTCGCCAGTCTCTATCCAACATGATGGTGAGTTGCACGGTCTTCCGTACAAAACTTCATATGGAGCCATACCGATACTGGATTGGTAGCTATTATTATATGCAAACTCTACTAGATGAAAATGGTCATCCCATGATCCACCAAAATCCAATATACACGCTCTCAAGAGATCTTCCAATTTACAATTCACCCTTTCCGTCTGACCGTCGGTCTGAGGATGATAAGCGGTACTGAGATGTAATCCTGACCCTAAAGCCTCTTGTAAGCTCTTCCAAAACCCACTAGTGAACAACGGGTCTCGGTCACTCACAATGCTTTTGGGTACTCCATGAAATCTCACTACCCACTTCATATACAATTCTGCCAACTTGGCAGCCGTTCTGGTCGATTTGACTGGTATAAATCTTGCGCTCTTAGTCAATCGATCCACAATTACCCAAATGCTATCATATCCCAATCTAGTCCTAGGTAAACCATCGATGAAATCCACCGAGACTTGTTCCCATTTCCATTCGGGAATTTCTAATGGTTGCAACAACCCACTAGGCTTCTTTTGCTCGGCTTTAACTAGTTGGCAATTCATGCATTTGGATATAAACTTCCCAACGTCTCTTTTCATCCCTTCCCAGTAGTAAGTCTGTCTCATGTCTCGATACATCTTATTACCACCGGGATGTATAGTCAGTTTTGAGTGATGACATTCTCTAAGCACTTCATCTCTCAAACCATTCACATTGGGCACAACTAGCCTTCCATTCTTTCGAAGCCATCCATCTCGATCAATCCCATACACATTCATCTCCTCATCGATACCCATCTCTAACTTGGAGATGATTTCTAATAGATTAGGATCGTCCCTCTGACTAGAACCAATCTGCTCTATCAAAGTGGGTCTGATCGTCAAACTAGCTAGCATAACTGGATCCAATTCGCACCTTGGTCTAAAATCAAACCCCGCGATATACTCCAGTTGCTTCCATTCAAGAAACATTGCCCCTAGGCTGGCCTGTCTCCTACTCAAGGCATCGGCTACCGCATTACCTTTCCCAGGTGTATATGCAATATCAAAATCATACGAAGCCAAGAACTCTAACCATCTCTGCTGACGGAGATTCAAATCTTTCTGAGAGAAGAGATACTTTAACGATTTATGATCGGTAAACAACTCGAACCTTTCTCCCAAGAGATAATGTCTCCACATCTTCAATGCGAACACAATCGCTGCCAATTCCAAATCATGGGTAGGATACTTCTTCTCATGCGGCTTTAACTGTCGACTAGCATAAGCTACGACCCTACCTCCTTGCATCAATACTGCACCCAGTCCGGTACCACAAGCATCCGTGTATACCGTCATCTCTTCATTCCCTTTAGGAATGACTAACACTGGCGCACGCGTCAACTTCTCCTTTAGACTCTTGAAGGCATCCTTACACACTCCGTCCCAGACGAAGGACTGATTCTTCTTAGTCAACTGAGTCAATGGTGCTGCTATCTTGGAGAAGTCCTGGATAAACTTACGATAATATCCAGCTAATCCCAAGAAACTTCTTACATCTGTAGCATTATTGGGCGTAGGCCAATCCTGTACCGTAGCCACCTTTGCAGGGTCCACGGCAATACCACTCTCGGAAACAACATGACCAAGAATCTCACTTCCCTTCTCCAAAAATGACATTTAGAGAATTTCGCTTTCAATTGGTGTTTCCTCAACACCTCCATCACTATCCTCAAGTGTCCCTTGTGTTCCTCCTCTGTCCTTGAGTAAACAAGGATATCATCAACGAACACAAGAACAAACTTATTCAACTGATCTCTGAATACTCGATTCATAAGATCCACAAAATAGGCTGGTGCATTGGTCAACCCAAACGGCATGACCAACCACTCATAAAATCCAGATGGCGTCCTAAATGCCGTTTTCGGAACACTCTCATCCGCTACTCAAAGCTGATGAAATCCTGTCGCGAGGTCCAACTGGGAGAACACTCTTGCTCCTTCCAGCTGATCAAACAAATCATCTATCCGCGGTAGAGGATACTTATTCTTCCTCGTCACCTTATTCAACTCGCGATAGTCCACACACAACCGAAGGGAACCATCTTCCTTAGTGGCAAATACAACTGGTGCTCCCCACTCGGAGACACTCCTTCTAATCAATCCCTTCTTCAAAAGATTGCTGACTTGCACCCCGAGCTCTCGCTGCTCCTTTGGTGCCATACGACGAAGTGGCATCACTATAGGTCTGGCATCTTTCACTAAATCAATACGGAACTCAATCTCTCGATGTGGTGGAAGCCCGGTCACCTCCTCGAAGACGTCCGGATACTGGCCGACCACGGGCACATCTGACAACTCATCCTGCGGGATGTCGAGAGAATTTACAAAACTAGCCATAACCCCATCACTAGGTAGACTACCAAACACTACCCTCCGCCCATCATCCGCCCTCACTGTCACCAAAAAGCCCTCACAGTCTACCACCACCCCGTATCTTTGGAGCCAATCGACCCCCAATATAATGCCATACCCAGTAAAGCCCAAAACAAAGCAATCACATACAAACACACATCCATGACTCGATAAGACCAAATTCCTGCAAATCATACTAAGACTAGTCGAACCACCAATCGGGTTCGTCACTATCAATGGTCTATCGACTATCTCGGGTTCCAGTCCCAACCTATCTACCAGGTCACTAGATATGAAGGAACGGGAAGCCCCAGTATCAAACAAAACTCGAACTGGTACATCATAAATAGAAAGCATACCTTGAATAACAACATTCTTTTCTTTCTCCGCCGCAGTTGGGGCATTCGACGAAGAAGGAACAGCATCAATAGCATATGCTTTCACAATCTGCTTCTCCTTAAGAGGTTGCGGACACTTATCTTTCTGATGTCCCACCTGACCACAGTTGTAGCACTTCCTTTCCGCTGGCCTGGCCCGACATTCTTTAGCATAATGGCCTTTCTTTCCACAGCTGAAGCACTCAACATCCTTCTTGCTCTTTTTCCGGCCACCCTTTGATTGGTCCTGCTTCCTCTTATTCTGAGAATTATTCTTGCCTCCACCGCATGCTTGCGGCTTTGGCCCTTCTGCAGATGCAGCCTCAGTCTTTGACTTAGGGTAAAGACTCTTTGATCTCAAAGCTTTCCCCACGATCGATTCAAAAGTCTCATCAATGTGGTTAATGAGCCTCTCCCCTAAGTACCCATCCAGACCAGTAATGAACTTCTCATTCTTCTTTTCAGGAGTATCGATAAGAGACAGTCCATACTTCGACAAAGTGTCGAACTCAGCGATATAATCAGAAACTGCCCTTCCGTTCTGCTTCAGTTCCAAGAACCTCTTAAACAATAATGACTTATGGGCAGCTGGAATAAACTTCTCGCTAAAGCGAGCCTTGAACTGATCCCAAGTAACCTGGTCCTCTGGAGTAGCTGTTCTAATAGCATTCCACCAATTCATCGCTCGCCCTTGCAGCTGACGAGATGCTAGCCTTCTCTTTATCGCATCCTCGAGACCCAAGTCATCAAAGATACGGTCACAGCTATCCATTCAGTCCTGAACATCCGTGTCCGACTCCGTCCCGTGAAACGGCTTCCCATCAAGATTAGTGTAATCTTTGCACAACTTGGCGAAATCGACCCTAGGCGCCTGCACTACTGGGCCAACACCAACTCCGGGATTGGGAACTGCCCCTTGCACTTCTCTAAGCATGTCTCTCATGAGGTTGGTAAACATCGCCCTCATGTCAGCGGCATTCCCATTATTGGCCCCTCTACCGGTACCTCTAACATGTCGGCTCATCGTCAACCTGAAAAAGGAAAACGATCAACGACCCCATAGTGGTACTAGTGCAGTGCCACTTCATTCTTATACTACTAATAGTATATGTATACATAGCTTTTGGAAAACCAAAGTAATCACAAATACGCGCTCTCATATACGTACTAACTCTCCCTAGTGTATTTCCCTAGGTTAACTACGCAACCTAGAGCTCTGATACCAAGTGTGACGGCCCGCCCCGCACCAACCGACATTTACTCCGAAGGTGCGCTGTACACATGTCCAGTTAGTACGGAACGGGTCGCCAGAGGGAAAGGGAAGAAGGAAATGAACATACAAAGAACCTGTAGAATGTCTCATAGCGTATAGGACAAAATATAATAATAACATACTTGACATAATACAGGAGAGACAGTGCATAAGCTGGAAATCAGAACTAAACATCATAACAGCGGAAATCCAAAATACAGCTTATTACAACTTTTCAACTGTCTCAAAGCAAAATAAGATAAATGAGATACACTACTAATGCCCAAGTAGCGACCACCAACGACACAGGGAGAATATGTATATATATATATATATATATATATATATCATACGTGGAAGCCTCCTGCCCGCCTCCGAATCAGCTACTCGCGCATTACCAGCTAACCTGTCTCTAGTCTGCTCGTGTGAGCACCCAGACTAATAAGAGGAGACATAAAACTCTGGGTTAGACATAAAGCCTGGTATGAGCGATAAGCATCTAAGATGAACAATAACAGGTAGACTAAAACATACCTGAACCTGGGCCTGCAACCAAAGAGTTAGCACTACATACTGTACAACACTCTAAGGTATCATATCAAACAGTGTAAAGATACGGAGGTGGGGGAGGTGTGCATGTCATAATGATGGAAAACAATCAAGCATAGCATCCATCCTCACATCTCTCACTCAGTGCGTAAAGCATACGATATTCACCACTTCGATCACCCAACATACCTTGCTACGATCACTTTGCCCCATGAAGTCATAAATGGCTTCACTGCACTGATAACGTAGCCACAAATTCCTCGCTATGTCCACTTGCCCCATGGAGTTATTCACCCCATCTGCGCTGGCTCATAGCCCTACCAATCCTTACTATGTCCACTTGCCCCATGGAGTTATTCACCCCATCTGCGCTGGCTCATAGTCTTACTACGCATCACCTTGCCCCTCAGGTCATAATGGCCCTACTGCACTGATAACGTAGTCTTGCTACCATCACCTTGCCCCTCAGGTCGTAGTGACCCTACTGCACTGATAAGTAGCCCATCGTTCCTTTTTAGTGGTGAATCGAAGTTATGAACGTCGACAACTCCTTAGCACACGTCCCGCAGCAAAGCCCAACCATGAAGTGAACTCATTGGTTCCCAACTGGTTCCGGGATCCTAAGCTCTAACTTCCATTTGGACTACCTTTGCATCTCGGGTTATTGGTCATCACCATCGGATCGGATCGGCTTAGTTCGGATCGCCAACACCCCCTGCGGATCGAGTCGTGTTCCTCCAGCGCGTGGCTCCTTCTCCTGGCTCGGATCAGCGTCACCATTTTGGGTCGGATCGTGGTCACCCATTCGGATCGGGTCGGGGTTCCTCCTTCAAGTCAGTTCGTGCTTTCCCCGCTGGTCGGGTCGGGTCGGGTGCAACTTCCCAGATAGTCAGCTCGTGAGCTTCTGAAATGGATCGGTTCGTGCTCCTCCATTCAGATCATTGCGCCTCATCAATCTGGATCGGATCGTGGAGAGGATTCGCGATCGGGGGCGGGCATGCGGATCACTGTCTTCGGATTGGATCGTGGCATATGCCCACGATCGGTTCGGGTCGGGAAAAAGGGGTCCGATCCGATCCCGCTTGCAATTTCCTGCAGTCCTTCCAGCGAGCAGTTTACGCCATTCGACGGCGTTTTCGACCATTCTTGCTATTCTAATCAATCACAAAACATACCATACAGTCATAGCAATAAGTAGAAATGACCTCAAACACCAAAACAACAATCATAGCATGAAAAATGGATCAAACTTACCCAAAATCCCATATTTCCCCTTAAGCATGTTTAAGTGAAACTAATGATAGGATTAGCAAATCTTAACCAAATTAACCCAAATTCATATCAGAGGTCTAAAACATCATTCCAAATTTTATAAACATTTTTCCAGAATTTTATCATGTCTAAATTCGCTAATTAACACTAATCACCCCTAATTAGCCATAATTAGTGCAAAACTATGCAAATCACTCACCTTAGCCACAAAATAAACTAAGATCTGAAATGGTTATCTGATTTGATGCGAATTTCAACGCCAAACACCAGCTCCTTTGTTTATTTGGTGAAGATCCTCCTTGATTAGGGGTTGCTAAGCCCTTAACCTAAAGGTGATTTGGAGGTGATTTAGAGGTTGGAGGCCATTTTTAGGGTTCCTTGGTGATAAGTGGAGGCTAGAAAACTGAAATGGAATGATTCTCCATCTCATTTCAGCCCTCCCATAACCCTAATCCCGAAATGGGTTATGGGCCTACTCACTAATCACCCGATTTCGCCCGGTTAAGCAGTTTTTCACCCTCCAAGCCTTGTTTCAGCCATATCTCTCAAACGGTAAGTCCGTTTGGCTATTACGACCACTCTACGGAAAGAGAAACCATCAAACGAATCAAATGGACGTGGTTTCAGGTCAAAATTCCTTTCCAATCAAAAGTTATGGCCAAAACAGTACCAACTAGGGGCAAAATGGTCATTCAAAAATCAACAAAAATAATGAACATGGGAAATGACTCTAATACGTGTTTCCTAAAGTTACATGACTATACGACTTCACACGGGAAAGAAATAAATATTCTACAATCCTATGATGTGTAGAATACGGGTCGTTACATACTTTGTTATTCTCTATATAAAGGTTTCGCCTTTTCAAAAATAAAGATTTCGCCTTTTCTAATATAAAGATTTCGCCTTTTCAAAAATATAGATTTATAAAAATCACATTTTTATTTTTCTACACATATAAAGATGATATTTTTAATATTCCTATCATGTAAAAATTATATTTTTAATCCTCTACATAAACAAAAATCATATTTTTACATCATCTATATAGTAAAGACTATATTTTTAATACTTTAAAAATATAAAAATCATATTTTTAATACTTTAAAAATATAAAAATCATATTTTTTCTTTTTATAATCACTTCATATATTTAAAAATCATATTTTTATTTGTTCACTTTCAATTTAAAAACAACGATGTATATTTTCTATTTGGAAAATCAATGCTAATTTTATTTGAAAAGCGATGACAATTTTATTTTAAAAACAAGGATTATTTTTCTTTTACAAACAATGCAAATCTTATTTTATGAACAAAGTTCTTATATTTAAATATTACATTTTTAATTCAAACAAAACTAATGCCATTTTTATTTTCAAAACAACGTATATATTTTTCTTTACAAAGACATTCATATAAAATCTAAGATTTAAAAACTATTTTGTTCCTATATTAAAACAATGTCTTTTTTCTAATTTAATTTAAACTAATTTCCTAAAAAAAAACCTTAATCAGTTTAAAAAAAAGAAAAGAAATGGACCTTTCTTCCTCTATTCCTTCTGTACAGAAACGGCAGTTGTTTACTGAACCCATGAAAACCCACCACCTCAACAACGAACTTCCACTGCCGCTCACTCCACAGGTAGCCAGAGCGCCACCTGAAACCTTCACGTCGACGCCCTTAGACTCCTCCACCAACGCCGAGAAGAGCAGCCCCTCCGATGGGCCCACCTGCGCGGAAAAGGGGCGCGAACGAGACGACTTTGCCCCCAAAAATCGAGCAACTTGCTTCATGAAGATCGATCCGATTTTATGGATTTCAAGCTGAAGGAAATCTCTACAAATTTTGCCCTATGACTTCGTGAAATTACTGAGTGTTTTTCACGCAAATTGGAGGAGAAAGAATCGATGAATTTCGTTGTTCATTCGTTGGTGTCGGCTGTAATAGGGAGCGTTGACCACGGGTTAAACGAGATAAGGGTTTTTGACTTGGCCAAGGGGATATTTACAATTTTATTTATTATTTAATTTCAAAAATAAAGATTTTACATACGAACTTCAAATCAAACCCAACGACTATCGTCCCTAGCCAAATACCCCTATTCCGAACACAATGGGATATGCTTCGTAACCCAATTCGGCTGTTACGATAGGTTTTTATCAAAATTAAAGTATAATTCAGTATATATTCAATTTTAAACGTACATTTCAATTTACTGGGGTCACATACAAACTCTAAAAATTCCTGAATAATATTTTCTAGCTTCGTATTGACGATACGGTCCTAACAAAACTAGTTTCGTCGAATTCTGAGACCGTTGGAAAAATGGCCATTTTCCAGTCGATTAAAATCAACTAAAACTGGTCAAACGCGTTTTCCTTTGCCACACTCACATATTAAATCGAAAAATTATGAAATTTGAAATCTAGCAATAATTTGACACTGCGGATCCAACAAAAGTGGTTTCGTCGAAATCCGAGGTCATTTGCAAAATGTCTATTTTTAAGGGCCTGAATTCCATAGCGACTATTCAAAATTTTCAACTGGACATATCTTTTGATTCCCGCTATGAAATCTCAATTTTTCAGATTCGTTGGAAAGATATTATCAATTAGATCCTAATGATTTTGGTTTCACTAAAATCCGGATAGTTTTGCACCCGGTACATTCAATTGAAGTTTGAAATCGAATTATCGAACTACCGCGCCATTTTCAATTCTATTTATAATTTAAAATAAATATTTATATTCTAACGACGATCCATATAACTATATACGTTCGAATTATGTTCAAAATAAATTTCTCGTCGATATTATTTAAAATAATCTATTTTAAATATTCAAAATTCATTAAAATAGCCAAAATAAAAAATTTAAACTGGCTCAGATTTCCCGGGTTATTACAATCTCCCCCACTTAAAACTTTTCGTCCTCGAAAAGGAACAAAGTCGAAAGTGGTTTGATTAATCAACTCTATGTTCGATTTGGCTTCCATTCTCCAACTTTTTAGTTTCTGAGAATTTTCAAATTTTCAAAAATTTGGCTAACACCCTAAATTTTCGAAAAATTTCGCCATAACCTCCCCTGCACCGGGAGCCACGGGAAAATCCCGAAATTGCCATATAGGCCTTCTGATCTCAAAAAAGAAAAAGAAAATTCCAAGCGGCTAGCCAATAGGCTCATAAAATCATCATCACCCAAACAAAACAGTAAATTATGGTAAACATGTACCTATTTGTCGGGCAAATAAATTTTATTCTTCGGCTCTAGCCTCCTTGCTATGACCTGTTCAACGTAAGTATATGTATATGCAAGCAAATGCAACCAATTTTCAATACAATTCAATATTTGATTCAATTAGGCTAAATGGTTCAAAATTATCAAACAAATGAACAAACAACACAAACATCAATCAATTAGTGGATTAGAGTTTTCAAATTCATAAATTTGATATATATACAGGAAATCATGTTTTTGATGCCAAATCACAACAATGTGTTCTAACTATATAAGTTTTGGTTCTCACACCAGTCTAATGGAAACATATAGAAAGCACACCTTCGAAACACGAAACTAATTACTGATGATGACGCGTCAATCATTTGAATCAGGTCCGGGCGACTAGAATGTGACCCTATATCTATCTAATATATTAAAACATCGAATATACGTTTATGACGCGTATATGCAAAATCTTTATATATTAGATTGTCCATATTCAAAATAAATAAATATTCAAATACGTTTAAAACGATTTAAATTTTCAAAACAAAATTGTTTTCATTTGAAAATATACTCTTCACACTCGTTCTAGGATACTACTGATCCTATCTCTAACGAGTCACTCTAATTGGATATTACTAATCCAATATCTGATGAATTCTTTCGTATGGTTCTAATGTGCCTTGTTCTCGAGCTCTGTAAACCAAAGCTCTAATACCAAATGTGATGGCCGAGAATTTCGCTCGATCCGAATCAGTCGTTAAACCGATCTAGACCGTTCGAAACCCCTGATCGTTTGAGAAAAGGACAAATCAGAACGCAAATGGAAGAACGTTTCATTGTTATTACAACAATTCCATCAGATACAAGAATATACAGAGTATAATTGAATAAATTACATTCGGTAAATATCAGAGATTACAATAAATTACATAGCAGCGGAAAATAATACAAAGCACAACTGAAGGTGATATACGGATACAGAGCTTTCCGGATATCATTTCAGCTGTAAACCAGGATCCTGTGAATATAAATCTGCAAAACCAAAACTACTAGCTGCCCGTGTCGAAAATAAGGGCACCAAGAGTTTAGGTTAAAACAATAAACTCCAGGTCAGTCATGTGACTGGTGTGAGAACTAAAACAGTTATTTAAAACTTTACTTTAAAAGAGAGTAATTCAAGGGACCACGCCGTATAATACGGAACGGGTTTTCTCCCAAGAATACCAGTGCATAGAATAAACAACGCAATGCTTTTCTGAAAAATGAAGCTATTATAAGACCCAGGTCCCATCACACAATGCAACGCAAGCCGGAGGATAGGGTTTTCCCTTATAATAGCCAAACATGCTTGGTACGTTTAAAACAAATCATTTGATACTAAAATAAGTGTATAGTGTCAAAACAATTTCAATCATAAATATAAATCATAGACGGCATAGCATCCCATGCTACTATGTCGCCATACTAGGCTCTACAAATAAAGCCGCAATACACGTATTGGAAATTGGATTTCCATCATGGTGGCTCCTGATTCGAAAGATCGATCGCGTAATGCAATTCACCACGGCTTACGTCCCAACAAGAGAAAACACCGTCTGCACATCCGCACATTTGGGACCAGAGTACCACCGCTGCTTACGTCCCAGCGAGAGAAAACACCGCCTACTCTATATATCCCTGAGCACTAGGCTCATCTCGGTCGACCGAATCCACGACACCACTAAGGTGCCCATCCACTAAAAAGCATACTGATCAAACCACCAGTTTACCACCATACCGGGGTGTGAGGCTCGCGGATCGACGCTATACAAAAAGCCATGCTATATCAGCTGCGCTTTGATCATCAACCACCAAACTTTGCTTTTCAACAAAAGTCTGGATCACTGCATCTCAGCATGCCACACTATCAATCCATATCGTACCACTGATTTCTGCCAATATATAACCTCTGAGCTCATATGTCTCAGAGAAGGGCGTTTAGCAAGAGAATAAGTTCTCTGCCGCCAAACAGATATATATTTAGCAGAGATCAACAAATATAATATAAAGGAATACAATGTCAGACACACCATCCATTTACAAGTCCGTTCTGGGTCTGAACGAAACCGGAGGCACTTTCCTCGCATATCCATCCATCTCCAAGTACGTCGGGACGACCACCAACTATTTCCATCCTCTTGGGTGTACAGCCCAATCAGGATCGTCAGTAATTATCCAAACGATGTGAAGACTTCTGGTCTTCAACCACCGTTTTCATCTTCGACATATCGTCGAATCGGTTATTCAGAATGGGTATAAACCCGGCCTTTCCGAACAACCCGCGTATATTAAAAATAAATGTTACACAAACACAACATACGCCACATTCCAATTCATTAGTTACTAACCGTAAATCAGTAAGAGAGCAATTCCCCAAATATTAACCCCGAAGGCTGAAACCAACATCAGATCAATATCCAGGAAACCATTCTTCTTAACTAACCTTCAGCTAGTTTCTAAATTTCAATTCTTAGGGAAAGGTTCCCTTTAATTTTATCCAAGATAAATTCTTTAAAATTTATCCTTTAATCTTCCTTTGGATGTCATTTCAAACCAAATTATGGTTTTCCAAACTAGTCGAGATTAGCGAACCATACCGAAGTAATTATTTAATTTATTTCCCAATCCCAACCTATTCATCCCATGAAGCAAAACAGGTAATACTCCATATTTAACATCACAGTGTTCGGTAAAATTTATTACCATTTCACGTTCAAATCTGATTAAAAATTTAACTATCGCTTTGGAGCAAAACTGGCGATACTCCATTCTCGCTCATTTCTAAATTTGATAATTTAGATTATAGATTCACATTTCAACCTAATTGCAGATTCGTTAAAACTCCTTTTACTGGGTTCAAGAACTAGGTGTTATTTAAAACAAAGTTCACGACAAACCCAAATCACATTCTATTTATTATCGGGTTAGAGAACTAGTGTTATTTAAAACACGGTTCACGACAAACCCATTTCAAATCCAATCAAATATATTAGAAATTCCGATTATTTAAAACCCCTTTTTAAATCTAATTTATTTATTTAAAAATAATTGGGTTTTAAATTTTGTTCAAAACTGGTTCATTTCGATAAAAATCCATTTTTATCTTTTCTAATATGGAGTTTTTCATCCCAATTTTTCCCAAATCACTTCTTATGATTTTACACAAATTATTGATATTTTTAATAATTTTATCAAGGCCTGTACAGTCGATTTCCATCAACGGCCATCGAACTGCAACTATAGCGACCTTTTTTGAATTTGATTTGGACGTATCTCCAAATCCAACCATTAGATTTCAAATTTCTAATATTCGTTAGAAAGCTCTTATCGATACGAACCCAACGGTTCCGGTTTTAGGAGGATCCGACGGTCGGATCTCCCGTAATGTCCGTTTGAAATAAATGGTCGAAATTCACGAACTGCCGTGGCGCGGCGCGTTATATTCAGGCCATTATATTATATATATATAATATATATAATATATATAATATATATTTCGTCGATTTCTATTTAAAACGAATTATATAAATGGTTCTAAATTCGTTTCAAAAGCCATTTCAACTTCCATTTCAATTCAAATCAAAATTGAATTCTTCTTTATAAATTCGTTTTAAAATTCATTTCTATTCAATTCAAATTTCAATTCAATTTGAATTCATTTCAATTCAATTTGAATTCGTTTTCAATTCAATTCAATTCCAAAGTCGTTTTCTATTCGATTCAATTCAAATTGGTTTTCTATTCGATTCAATTCAAATTGGTTTTCTATTCGAATCAAATTCGTTATATATTCAATTGAAATCAAATTCGTTATATATTCAAATCAAATCAAATTCGTTATATATTCAATTGAAGTCAAATTCTTTTTCTATTCAATTCATTTCGAAATCGTTTTCAATTCATTTCGAAATCGTTTTCAATTCAATTCATTTCGAAATCGTTTTCAACTCAATTCATTTCGAAATCGTTTTCAATTCAATTCATTTCGAAATCGTTTTCAATTCAATTCATTTCGAAATGAATAAAATCGATATAAATATCGTTCACGTCAAAATGGCGTTAATCTAATCAACACGGCTTCATATATTTCTATTTTCAAATATTCTACTTCAAATATTTGTTTCAACACATGACTAATCTCAAAGGATGAGTACTGTCAACACATGAACCTTTATTTTATATTGATAAAGATGTAAATTTTATTATTAAAATATTTCGTTCAACACATGACTAATCTCAACGGATGAGTACAGTCAACACATGAACCTTTATTTTATATTGATAAAGATGTAAATTTTATTATTAAAATATTTTGTTCAACACATGACTAATCTCAACGGATGAGTACAGTCAACACATGAACCTTTATTTTATAATATTCTTTATTTTCTAAATTGGAATGAGGCCCAATCAATCACCATATAATGTTAATTATATGGATTTTCATACATCACACGTATATAATAGCATTGAAAAATAATCAACCATCAACCAAAGTGCACTACACTGTATAAGCATCAAATAGAGATATCTAACGCTTATAACAGCATGTCAATCAATCGATCGACATATTTAATCAGTCAGGATGAGTGAACTTCAAATTTCATCCCAACACCCGTGTGGGGTTTCAAACAATCAAACACAGATTTTAGTTGTGCAGTTGGGCGATGTGTAAAATTTATCGTCCCAATCAATGTCAGTCAAAGCAGTGTACATTAACAAACCGTCTGGTTTGTAAATGAATATTTATTTATTCACATTCACTATATTCATATTCACGTTAAAAATTATATTTTTAACGATAAAACATTTTATTTTAACATATGAATTTCTATTCAATTCATTTATTCAATAAAATGATATTTTTATTTTTCTAACTTATTTTAGAAAATTTCGGCAGCATAACAGCACGATACTAGAAACGGGACGAGGCCTAGCCTTATCCCCGGTCTAGTGAAGGCCCACGCCATTCACACATCAATCAAATTCAACAAACAACCAAATTCAAATCAAATCATCTAACTAATTTATACAACCAAACAAACAAGTCCATGGTCTGTGGACGATTGTGTCGGGTGCTGCTAAGCACCGTCTGCATCCTAGTATATATATATATAACTAGAAAAGAAATTGAATGGTGAGAAATTCTCACCAATAGCTATCCAATACCACGACTCTTCATTTAGAGAAATCTTCATCATTCTCTCCTTTTATCACTTTCGTCGCCCGTAGTCACTACATATGTAAAAATCGAATTTTTTACTATGCTACTCAATATATAAAAATCGATTTTTTACTATGCTATTCAATATATAAAAATCGAATTTTTACTTTGTTATTCAATATATAAAAATCGAATTTTTACCTTATTATTCAATATATAAAAATCGAATTCTTACCTTGGTATTCAATATATAAAAATCGAATTTTTACCTTGTTATTCAATATATAAAAATTGAATTTTTACCTTGTTATTCAATATATAAAAATCGAATTTTTACCTTGTTATTCAATATATAAAAATCGAATTTTTACCTTGCTATTCAGTATATAAAAATCGAATTTTTACTTCGTTATTCAATATATAAAAATCGAATTTTTACTATGCTATTCAATATATAAAAATCGAATTTTTACCTTGTTATTCAATATATAAAAATCGAATTTTTACGTCATTGCCGTATAGATAAAAATTCTATTTTTACTTTGTTATTCTCTATATAAAGGTTCCGCCTTTTCAAAAATAAAGATTTCGCCTTTTCTAATATAAAGATTTCGCCTTTTCAAAAATATAGATTTATAAAAATCACATTTTTATTTTTCTACACATATAAAGATGATATTTCTAATATTCCTATCATGTAAAAATTATATTTTTAATCCTCTACATAAACAAAAATCATATTTTTACATCATCTATATAGTAAAGACTATATTTTTAATACTTTAAAAATATAAAAATCATATTTTAATACTTTAAAAATATAAAAATCATATTTTTTCTTTTTATAATCACTTAATATATTTAAAAATCATATTTTTATTTGTTCACTTTCAATTTAAAAACAACGATGTATATTTTCTATTTGGAAAATCAATGCTAATTTTATTTGTAAAGCGATGACAATTTTATTTTAAAAACAAGGATTATTTTTCTTTTACAAACAATGCAAATCTTATTTTATGAACAAAGTTCTTATATTTAAATATTACATTTTTAATTCAAACAAAACTAATGCCATTTTTATTTTCAAAACAACGTATATATTTTTCTTTACAAAGACATTCATATAAAAATCTGAGATTTAAAAACTATTTTGTTCCTATATTAAAACAATGTCTTTTTTCTAATTTAATTTAAACTAATTTCCTAAAAAAAAAACTTTAATCAGTTTAAAAAAAAAGAAATGGACCTTTCTTACTCTATTCCTTCTGTACAAAAACGGCTCAAATTTCCCGGGTTATTACAATACACATATTTATAGTGATATATTCTGGTGTTTACAGGGGAGCGTGTATTGATAATAACTCCAGAGAATAAATTCTCATTACCCTGTCAAAGCCTGAGGGAGTGTGTATTTAAAATGCTCCAGAGGATAAATCCTTGTCACCTCGTCCCGTGTGGGAAATAAATAGTCCATGTACCGTATCTAATAACTAGAGAGACGTGGTTATTGTTAACTCCAGACCCGTGTGGGGTTTTTATTAATCTGGCAATTTAATCGTTACAATTTAAATAGTCCATATCAGTCATCAGTTCAACCTGTAAAATATAGTCATCGCCATACAAGCCTCTCGCTCGTATGGTAAATCTTCCACCTCATCACACAAGCTCCAAATGCTTATGTGGTATATGATGAAGTATGCCTATCTTCAGAAGTATGCCATGCAGTGTAGTTCAAAATTAATTGTTACTATCCTATGGCGATGTTTATTATTTCACATAGAAAAACCAGCACTCCGCATCCAATGGCATTCACAGGAGTTGATATAATAATATTCGCATCCAACTCATTAAGATTTACCTATTTGTCGGGCACGCAAATAAAATCTTTACTCAACAGCTATCCATTTACCTGTTCAAACATATATAATGCACAAATATATATATTTCCATCTATTTTTAAATCAGTTCAATGTGTGATATAATCGAATAAATTCTACCATTATCCTATTGTTGATTAAATTAACTATTGTTTCAATAATTCAATTAATCAAATTTACTATCACACAATGCAAACAATCAATCAAATTGTTTTTTTTTTTGACTTTTCAAAACCATACAAATTAATTCCTACTCTCTTTTAAAATCATTCAGACTATAGAATTAAAAGTGCACATCCATGGAAAGAAAATAACAACAGAGTAGAGAACTAATTTGTAATGCAAAGTATGGTAAATGTACCTTGCACCGGAGTCAATCAGAGATATCCACTCGACATCTAGGATAGGCTTTCTGAATGCTCTCCTCGGTTTCCCAAGTACAATCTCGCGGATCTCCACTCCATTGCACTTTGACTAAGTGAACCTTCTTATTCCTCAGCTCTTTGGTTTCTTTGCCGATAATCTTTAGCGGCTCTCTTCTCACAGCTAATTCTGGGGTAATTTCAATATCCTGTTGAGCTGCTTCTTCCACGATCAAGTCTGGATCATGAACGTGCTTTCGAAGTTGAGATATATGAAATACATCATGGACTCCAGGCAACCAATCAGGCAGTTTAACCCTATAAGAGAGAGTTCCGATCCGTTCCAGAATAGGAAACGGACCAATGAATTTGTGTGCCAATTTCCCCGTTTTACCGAACCGGATTACTCCTCTCATTGGCGATACTTTCAGATATACATAGTCGCCAACAACAAAGGATATATCTCTTCTTCTCCTATCGGCATAGCTCTTTTGTCGGCTTTGAGCGGCGAGTAATCGCTTCTTAATAAAATTGACTTTGTCGGCGGCTTCTCAGATCATATCAGGACCCAACACAAGTCTATTACCGGGTTCGACCCAACAAGCAGGAGATCGGCACGGTCTACCATACAATGCTTTGAATGGTGACATTGTCAGACTCGCCTGGTAGCTGTTATTATAAGAGAATTCAGCCAAATGCAGATGGTCTTCCCATGATCCACCGAAATTTATAACACAAGCCCGCAATAGATCTTCTAAAATACGATTCACCCTCTCAGTCTGACCGTCTGTCTGAGGATGATAAGCGGTGCTCAAGTTCAGCTTCGTTCCCAGCACGACTTGAAATGCCTCCAAGAATTTGCTAGTAAATATTGTATCTCTATCACTGACTATACTGAGCGGCACTCCATGTAGTCTAACTATTTCCCTGAAGTATATCTGCGCCAGACTCTGAGCAGTTCTGTTTGATCTGACAGGTATGAAATGGGCGGTCTTCGTGAAGCGATCCACGATCACCCAAATACTGTCATTTCCTTTTCTGGTTCTGGGAAAACCATCAATGAAATCCATAGAAATATGTTTCCACTTCCAACTAGGAAAGTCTAGCGGTTGTAATAATCTAGCTAGTTTCTGTTGGTCGCTTTTGACTAGCTGGCAAGTAGGGCATCGACTAACATATAAAGAAATGTCCCTCTACATCGACCTCCACCAGAAAGTACGTTTGTTGTCATTGTAAATTTTGCTTACTCCCGGATGGATACTAAGTTTTGACTTGTGGCATTCATCCAGAACTTCCTTTCGGAGCTCAGCAATGTTAGGAACGCAGATTCGACCTTTCAGCCTTAGAATCTCCTCATTATCAACTTGAAAACTCAAGGGCTCGCCTTTTTGAATTATCTCTCTGATCTTCTGAATGAAGTGATCATCCTTTTGAAGAGCAGACATTTTATCTATCAATGAAGTCGTGATAATAAAACTGGCGATCATCTCATTCTTTCGGCTTAACGCATCGGCCACGACATTTGCTTTCCCTGGAGTGTATATAATTTCAAAATCATATGCTGCAAGGGACTCTAGCCAACGTTGCTGCCTCAGATTCAAGTCCTTCTGGGTGAACAGATACTTTAACGATTGGTGATCTGTAAACAGTTCAAATCTCTCACCCAGTAGATAGTGCCTCCAGATTTTCAAAGCGAATACTATCGCCAATAACTCAAGATCATGAGTGACATAGTTTTTCTCGTGTTGCTTCAGCTGACGGCTAGCATAAGCGATCACTTGGCCTCTTTGCATTAACACTGCGCCAAGGCCTTCTCTAGAAGCATTCGTCCAGACTTTCAAATCTTGATTGCCATCGATGATGGTTAACACTGGAGCTGTCGTTAATCTTAACTTTAGCTCATCAAAAGCCTCCTCACTTTCTGGAGTCCATTTGAATTTAGAGTGCTTCTTTGTAAGCTTCGTTAAGTGGCCAGATATCTTCAAAAAGTTTTTAACGAACTTTCGGTAATAGCTAGCCAATCCGAGAAAACTGCGGACTTCTGTAGGGGTACTGGGCTGTTTCCAATTCTGAATAGCTGTGATTTTACTTGGATCCACAGCAATTCCTTCTTTCGATACGACATGGCCTAGAAATTTCACTTCATCCTACCAGAATATACATTTGGAAAACTTTGCTTTCAATACGTTCCTTCTGAGAATTTCTAGAACCTGTTCTAAATGCTTTTCATGTTCGGCCTTTGACTTAGAGAAGATTAGAATATCGTCAATAAAAAACAGAACAAATTTATTCAAAACCCCTCTGAACACCCTATTCGTCAGATCGACGAAGTAAGCGGGAGCGTTACATAAGCCGAACGGCATTACTAACCACTCGTAGAATAAGTCAGGACCTCTGAATGCTGTCATTGGAACACACTCTTCGGCAATTCGAAGTTGATGGAAACCTGTAGCTAGGTCCGTTCGTGAAAATACTTGTGCGCCATTTAATCGATCCAACAGATCATCAATCCGCGACAATGGATATTTGTTCTTTATTGTCTGTTTGTTCAGATCACGATAATCCACACATAGACGTAGAGTACCGTCAGATTTTGGGACAAACACCACTGCTGCACCCCAATCAGAGAAACTAGGACTGATCGGACCCTTCCATACTAGCTGTCGTGTTTGATTGTCAAGTTCTTCTTTCTCTTTCAAGGACATTCTTCGAATAGCTTGAACTACCGGCCTTGCATTGGGAATCAAAGCGATCTTGAAATCTATTTCTCTCTGCGGAGGTAAGTGAACAACTTCTTCGAACACATCCGCATAGTTCTTGATGACAGGAATATCTTTCACTAGGTCGGGAATATTCTCTGTGATTTCAGGGACATTTTCTATTTGGGCTGGAGAAACATTCAAAGCTTCCCAGAAGTCTTTTCTATTAGCATTCTGACCTTCACAAGGAATGGTTATATAATCACCTGATTTAATCTTCGCCTTTACGACTCTATCGGCGCATTTAACTTCAGCTTCATATTTGGTCCACCAGTCTAACCCCAAGATAAGATCAAACTCTTTAAAATTCATGACGACTGCGATGGTAGGAAACCGATAACGAGAGATAGAAACCGACACTCCACAAACCCAACTGAGATCAATGGAACCCCCAACCGGATTCTGGATAGTCATTGGTTCCTTCAGCTTTTTCAAATTCAAATCCAGTTTCTTAGCTACATCCTTTGCAATGAAGCTTCGTGACGCGCCTGTGTCAAACAGTAATTTAACTGGAATATCTTTGACAGTTAGCGTACCTTCTAAAACATTGGCCCTTTCTTGACTAGCTGAGGGCTCAGAAGTTTCTGCTACTTCATTTATTTGAACTATTTCAGGCTTGTTTAAGAGCGGGCAATCCTTTGCAAGATGACCAGCCTCGTGGCACTGTTTGCACTCCCTATTCTCTTGAAACTCCCCATCAGTTCTGAACCTTTTCTTCTTTTGCTTTTGATTTGCTCTATATCCCTCTTTTCTTTGTTTCTTTAAAGATCTGCAACTTATCGACAAATGTCCTTTCTTATTGCAGTTAGAGCAAATAGCAGTTGTTACTGGTTCTTTCCCAGACTTAGCCCTTTTCCTCTTAGCACTGGGCTTCTCACTGACCTCAGACCTCGTACTGGCTTCAGGAATATCAGTTTCCGACTCTTCTTTGTCACTACAACAGACTTCTTCTTCATCGCGCAACATTCCTTTCTTATGGAGATCTTCATACTGATAAGCCATATAAATCATTTCAGAGAAAAGAAGTTTTACATTCCTCAGTACACTATTCTGATATCTCCTTTGCAGGCCATGAATAAATCTCAGATTTTTCCTCTTTGGATCTTGAATCAGATGAGGAGCAAAGTGAGCAAGTTCGTTGAATTTCTTATGATATTCTGGGATGGTCATATCACCTTGTATTAGATAAGGAAATTCATCACATAACCGCTCCGTCGCTTCAGGAGGAGTAAATCTTTCTAGGAAAATCTCTTTGAATCTGTCCCAGGTGATATCACCTTCTGGATTATTGTTGATGATTATTTCCCACCAGATTAAAGCTTCTTCTTTGAGCGCACAAGAGGCTACTAATCTTTTCTGATCATCTCTCAACTGGATATGCTCAAATATTCTTTCTGCAGAGCTCACCCAAGCTTGAGTCTGAATTATAGATTCATTGCCCGAGAACTGTGCTCCGTTCAGATTTCGATATCTCTTTAATAGAGCCTCTAGATCGGGTTCTGCATTTCTCCTGTTTCTAACACTCATTTTTCTAGTACTTCTGCAACAGCAGATCAAGTGTCAGGTCACAGGAAAGATAGTTTAAAATATAGAAACACATACTTCAAATGTAAATGTGTCTATCGAGGTGTAATTTCATTCTGCTTTACTCATACTAGGATATTACTGGTCCTATCTGTAATGAGTTACCCGTCCTAGAACACTACTAGTTCTATTTCTGACGGGTTCATTCATATGTTATATTCCAGACTAAGCTTAACCAGCGCTCTGATACCAAAATGAGACGACCCCTTGCCACCGTCAGTATGGGGTTTGGGGTCGTCTCACATTTATAGTGACCTTTTCTAAATTCGATTTGGACATAATTCCAAATTCAACCATTAGATTTCAATTCCCTCATATTCATTGGAAAGCACTTTTCAATACGAACCCAATGGTTCTGGTTTTTGGAGAACTGACGGTTGGATCTATCGTAATGTCAATTCGAAGTCAGTGGTCGAAATTCGCGAACGGTCGCAGCGCAGCAAGTTCTATTTGGGCCATTAAAAATATATATATATATATATTATATATATATATTATATATGTTTTGTCGATTTCCATTTTATAAATCATTTTAAATTCGTTTAAAAAATGATTCCAACTTCATTTTCAATTTTAAATCAAAATTGAATGTTCCATATCGTTATATTATTTAAATTATAATATTTTCAAAATATCTGATTTTGAAATCATTTCCTTTTCAATATTCATTATAAAAATGAATAAATCGATATATATATCGTTCATGATAAAATGGCGCAAATCTAATCAACACGGCTTCACACATTTCAATATTTTCGTATCCGTCCCAAATCGGACATCAAAATCATATTTTAATCCTTTATTGAATATTATTTTAAATTATTCATTATTTTAAAGTATTCATTATTTTAAAATATTCGTTCTTTCTGAATTGGAATCAGACACAGTCAATTACCATATAATGTTATTTATACGAATTTCATACAACACATGTACATAACAATAATGATACACAATCAACCATCATCCAGAGTGCAATTTACAACTGTATAAGCATTAAAAATAAATAATTAATGCTCATCACATCCTGTCGACACATCGATTGGCATACCACTAATTATTGGGATTTGTGTATGCCAAATACCATCCCAATACCCGTGTGGGGTTTTCAAACAATAAATACTGGTTATTATTCGTGCATATAACACATTAATCATCATTAGCAGAGTACAGATAATAGCATAAGCACCAAATAGAATAATTTACATAAATATGACAGCGGAATCATAATATGTAAGGGCAGCCTAGTAACAGGTAGCAGGACATATTTTCGTTTTCGCACTACAGCAGGGAGTGCATCTTTTGTCTTATATGGAAAGGCTTGACTTCTCAGTGTTTTGGCTATTGATATTCCGCCATTATTATCTATGTATATGTACCGCTTATGGCAATGTAGACTGATATTTCTTTTATGTACTCTCTATGTATATGTACCGCTTATGGCGATGTAAACTGATCATTTACTTTTATGCACTAAGTTATATCCTACACTGTGCTCTCTGAAGTTCTGACATATTATGATTCCGCTGACATATTTATGTAAATTATTCTATTTTCTGCTTATGCTATTATCTGTACTCTGCTAATGATGATTAATGTGTTATATTCCAATGATTATCCTTAACACCATCGTACGGGGTTTTGGGATCGTCACAGTGCAGTTGGGCGATGTGTAAAATTTATCGTCCCACTCAATATCAAATAAATGGTTGTACAAAAACAAACCGTCCGATTTGTAAATGAATATTTATTTTATTTTCATGATAATCTTTATATACATTTTATATATGTAATTATATATATATATATATATATATATATACACAAAAATATCAATTAATAATAATCTCAATCACAATCCAAATAAACAATCATAGTTTGTACAATAAATGGTGTCGGGGGCTTCTAAGCCTCGTATACTTCCTAGTATATATTTAACTGAAAATTATTTTGAGTGAGAAAGAATTCTCACCGTCGGCTTCCACTCCGTCAATTTTATTTTTGAATTTTTGAATAGCTTGGATTTCAATTTGCCTGAAGTTCTAACGTGCTCTGAATTGGACTTGGTCAGTTTCGTTGTGAAGCTCTCGACTCCATGATCGCAACGGATCCTGTTTCATGTGATTTGGAGTGCGTATGAGAAAGATATTATAGTTTATTCATTAATTACATAATTAATAATTAAATAAATAATTTAAAATTACTAATTACATCATTAGACCCAAATTCCCTCATTTAATCCTTTCTCCATCATCTTCCCTTTCCTGTTGAGCTATGAAACCCATGCTCGAATGATTTCCGCCTCCGCCGCTCCGTCCCTCGTCGATCGAAACCCCATCAGAGGCGTCCCCCACCCGCGCCTTGACGACGCCCATCACCGTTGGCTACCAACACCGATTCGGTGTGCCCTCCTGTGTGATAATCGCGCTCAAACTCTGGACGTTTGAGCAGCAAATTAAAATGATTTACACCACTTAACCACATCATCACCGTACCAATGGATATATCTCGAAAATCTCTTCGATTTTCGCTTAATGATCAGAAGTTAATTAGCAACATCTTGGGAAAGATTAAGGATTTAATTTTGGAGCTTTCAAGCTGTTTATTGTGAGAGGGTGACGGCCTGTTAATTGGGCTAGGGTTTTAAAGAGGGGTATTATAGAAAAATAAAATATTATTAATTAATTCTTTAATTTATTTAGTTTTGACTTTTTGCATTCGAACTCCAATCAAACCCAACTACTGTCGCCCCTGGCTAAATACCCCATTCCGGACACAATGGAATATGTCCCGTAGGCCAATTCGATCGTTTTGATCAGTCTTCCTTTAAATTAAAATATAAATCAATATATATTACATTTAAACGTACATTTTAATTTACTGGACCCACATACTGACTCTAAAAATGCCAGAAAAATAAATCTACCTATATTTTGACGATACGATCCTAACAAAACTAATTTCGTCAAATTTGGAGGCTTTTTGAAAAATGTCCATTTTCTGGTTGATCCAATTTAACTAAAATTGACAAAACATGTTTTCTTTTGCCACGCTCACATATTAATTCCAAAAATTATGAAATTCGGAATCGAGCAAAAATTTGACATTCTGGATCCAACAAAAGTGGTTTCGTAAAAAATGGAGGTCATTTGAAAAATGGTTATTTTTAAGGTCTATATTATATATATATATATTCCACAGCGGCTATCTCAAAATTTAAACTGGCCACAACTTTCAATTTATATTATGGAATCTCGGTTTCATACTGTAACAACCCGAAAAATCAGAACCAATTTACAAATTTTAATTTTGCTATTTTAATGAATTTTGAATATTTAAAATAAATTATTTTAAGTAATAATGACTAAAAATTTATTTGGATCGAAGTTATAGCGAATATATTTATTTTAATTATAAAACAAGGCCTGAAATGGCGCGACAGTTTGAAAATTTGAATTCAAACTTTGACTGACTGTATAGGATGCAAAATAAAACAGATTTTAGTGAAACCAAAAATATTTAAATCTATTTATGAATATCTTTCTAAAAATCTGAATAATCGAGATTTCATAGCAGGAATCAAAAGTTATGGCCAAATGAATTTTCAGAAAGGTTGCTATGGAATTAATATAGCCCGTGAAAACAGACATTTTGCAAATAGCCTCCATTTTCGGTGAAACCACTTTTGTTGGATCCGGGATATCAAGTTATTGCTAGATTTCAATTTCCATAATTTTTGGAGTTAATACGTGAGCGTGGCAAAGTAAAATGTGTTTGGTTAATTTCAGTCAATTTGGTCGACCAAAAAATGTCCATTTTTCAAACGGTCTCCAAATTTGACGAAACTAGTTTTCTTGGGACCGTATCGTCCAAACATAGATAGATTTATTTTTCTGGAATTTTTGGGATCAGTATGTGGCCCCGGCAAATTGAAATGTATGTTTAAATCCATATTTGATTGTTTTATATTTTAATTTGAAGAATAACTGACTGAAACAATCGAATGGGCCTACGAAACATATTCCATTATGTCTGAAATGAGGATATTTAGCTAGAGGCAACAATCTTTGTGTTTGGATTGGAGTTCGTATGGGCAAAGGTGTATTTTCGGATTTAAATAAATTAAAAATAAAATATAAAATCTTGGCAAATCAAAGAACTTCGTTCATTATCGTCAAACCCTCTTCTCTTCCGTAAACCCCAATCTCGGACGGCGGCTATGTGCTCCATTCTTCCTGGCCAAATTTTGGCCAAACCCTTCATAATTAGCCTTCGCTTCAGTTAAACTTTTGAAGATCCCAACGCTCTCTACAAATCCATACCTAATGATCCCCCTATCGTCGCGTCATTCGCAAGATTTGTCACCTCGAAGTGCTCGACTTCTAGGCGCCGCCGAGCTTTTGATTCGCCATCGCACCTGATGCGGTCCCTACCCCTTGGCGCGTCGTTCGAGGCTCTCCACTGTGGCGCAGCCTAATCATCCAATCGCTGCTCGGATTTCATGCAAAATCGAAACCTAGTCTCGAAAAGTGGGCTGAGGTAATGGTTGTATATATTTTAAAATATATACAACACTTTAAAAGCGCTACAAATCGTGATTTCACTGTAAAAATCATATCTTTTTGCTATGTTGTCGAAATCCAGTGAAACAAGAGACAATGGGACCGTGAGGACGTCTTCTACATTCAAGAAATGGCCGGGGAATTTTTAGAGCTTCCTACAATTTTTGGAGGAGTGGAACCCAATGTTATATTTCTAAATTATAAATGATATGGAATGGCGATGTATAAATTATATAATCGATGTATAATTTATATAATCATTGTACACCTCATGTATAAGTGTTGTATAAATTATATGTGCGATGTACTTGTTATATATGCATTGAAAAAAAATTATATGTGTGTTGAATGGAGTTGAAATGAAATTGAAATATATTTGTATATGTATATAAATATATACTCCCCTCGTCCACAAACCATGGACGATATATATTGGTTGTGATTGTTTGGATTTTGGTTGACGTGAAATTTGGTTGATAAATGCGAATAGTTGATAATGATTGTTTGTGGTTAAAACAAAATATGAATTGTTTGTGGAAAAATCTGTTGTGATATGAAAATGATCGAAATATTTAGATTATAAGGATAAGCCCCTTAGGGAACACTGTGAGGCGTAAGGTAGTGTGAGGAGCCGTACTCGAAACGGTGCCAGTTTTAAACTCCATCCCTTTACGCTGCTGAAATTTTCTAAAATATTTATGTGATTGATTTATATTCATGTATTGAAATATATTCATGTGATGAAAATTATTCATGTTTGAAATAAATTGTTTAAACGATAAAAACCACATTTTTATAACATATATGAATCGCTAAAAATATTCATTTTTGAGATTGTTTTAACAATAAAAACCACATTTTTATAACATATACGAATCGCTAAAAATATTCATGTTTGAAATAAAACTTTTATACAATAAAAATCACATTTTTATAATATATATGAAGAGTTAAAAATAGTCATGTGTTGAAATGAATATGTATTAGGTAAAAATATTATTTTTATCAAATGTATGAAATGAAAAATGGTTTGGAAATCGAAGAATGGATTATATATATATAAATATATAATTAAGATAAATTGAATAACGATGGTGCAATTTGTATTTTGAAATCGTGATTTTAAACAATTATTGTGGGAGATCCGACCATCGGATTTTCCCGAAACCGAAACCGTTGGGTTCGCTTTGAAAATATCTTTCCAACGATACCAAATATGTAAAGATCCAATGGTTAAATTGTGTGAAATGTTTAATTCAAATCTGAATAAAAATAGCGCTGGAATGGATTATATTTTTATATATAAATATAACTAAAATAAAATGAAGAAATACGCTGCAGTTCGTATTTTGAAATCGTAACTTTAAACGATAGTACCAGGAGATCTGACCATTGGATTTTCCCAAAACTGGAACCATTGGATTCGTTTTGAAAAGATCTTTCCAACGATATAAAATTTTTAAAGATCCAACGGTTAGATTTTCAGATATGTGTAAATCCAATCTGAAGAAAAACAGCGCCATGGCCTGAAGCGTCGTTTGAATAAATGGGCTATTTTTAAATAAATTAAAATAGCGATAAATCGTTATAAAATATTATAAATGATATGGAATGGAAATAAACCGAATTTACTCAATTTATGGGATATTTGATGGTTGAATGTGTTTGACGTGAAAATTACATTAATGAACTGAATTATGGATGTCAAATAATTTAACCATGGAAATGAATTGATTTGAATTCTAAATATACGTGGATTATTTGAAAAGGCTGAGTTAAATCTCATTTCAAATAATTGGTCGATGATTAGAGATCGATGATGAAGACGGTGGTTGAAGACCGAAAGTCTTCACATCGTTTGGATGATTGTCGATGTCTTAATTGGGAGGCATCCCAAGACAAGATAATAAGTGGTGGTCATCCAGACATACTTGGAGATCAACCGGATGTGAGAGAACCTCTCTTCTGTATTGGACATACGGGAGATGAATAAGGTGCCTCCAGTTTCGTTCAGACCCAAAACGGACTTATAAATGGATTGTGTTTCCGATAATGGATTTCATTCTGTGTGATTGATATACATCAGTTTTGTGGCGTGAATTGCCTGTGTGGCATGCTGAGATGCAGTGGTCGAGGCTTTTGTTGAAAAGCAAAGCCTTGTGGTTGATGATCAAAGTAGGGATTTAAATAGATAGCTTGTGTTTGGCATTGATTCGCGGGCCTCACACCTCGGTATGAACCAGAAATCGGAGAGGGCTTCAGGGAGAACATGCGTTTCTTTCTAGGTAGGAGTGGTGTTTTGGTTTTTACATATCTGGGCATTTTACTTATGTGGATGATGGATAGCAAGGCGCCTCGGTTATATCGGGCGTTATGGGGCCAATGGTTTGGTCAGGATATGACCAGTTTACGCCCCATAGGGCAGGGAAACGCAGTGTTCAGACATTTTAATCCACTCCGTGTGGGTCGACCCTGACGATCCAAGGGCCCACCTGAGTTTGGGCCTTGAGGCTCGGGCTAGAAAGTCTCGAAGCAGTAAGGACAATCCCTTGCCTTGGTTGATGACTGAAATCCAATTTCAAATATGACATTGTGCGATTTTGATTGTATACCTATATATGGCGACATAGTGGTATGGGGCGATTATGCCGTCTGTGATTGATACTTATGATTGAAATTGTTTTTGAAACATATAAACGCTAGTAAAAATATTAAATGCTTTTATTTTATTCGTATCAAATATTTTGGCCATTATAAGGTAAAACTCTATCCTCCGGTTTGTGTTACATTGTGTGATGGGAACTAAGTCTTATAATGGCTTCATTTTTGTAAAAAGCATTGCGATGTTTTAAATGATTTACTTGTTTTTAGCACTGGCAATCCAATGGAATAAACTTGTTCTGCGTTAGCGGGGTGGTCCTGTGATTGGCCTTATTGTAGAATAAGTTAAGTAGATTTCTCATACAAGTCCTATGACTGACTCGTAGTTTGTTTCACTTGCAAACTCAGGTGCCCCTATTTCTACACGAGCAGCCTTGTATTCAGGTTTTAGCAGGCTCTTTCTGGATAGCTACGGAGCTGAAGATGGAATCTATCACTTCTTTCTTTTTTTATGCTATTTAGCTCCTGTTGTACATATAATGTTTTGATTCCATTGTAGACATTTATATAAAGCTAAACTATATTTTGTACTAAGTATGATCATGTTATACTGTGTAACTCTGATGATTATTATTTCCCATGTAATTTGATGTACGTTATCTGGTGTATTTATATATTTTTGTTCTGCTGTTATTTAGTTATGTGTTATATTCCAAAGATTACCCTTCCCATAGTGGAATGGGGTTCTGGGGACAACACACGTGATATCAGAGCTTTGGTTAAGCTTAGTTCTGGAATATAACATATTTACGAACTCGTTAGAAATAGAATCAGAAGTATTCTATGACGAATAACTCATTTTAGATTGGATCAGTAATATCCTAGAATGAGTGTAGTAGAATGAAATACACCTTGATAGACACATTTACATTCAAGTACATGTCTCTATTCTTTAAAGTGTCTTTTCTGTTGACCTGGCACTTTGTCTGCTATTTGCACACTTAGAAAAAAGAGTGGCAGAAGCAGAAGAAGTAATCCTATGGTTCGACAATCTAATGAGCCAGTTGTGCTCCCACAGCCAAGATCAGATATAGAAGCCCTATTAAAGAGGTATCGAAATTTGGGTGGAGTACCGTTCTCGGGCAATGAATCCATTATTCAAATACAAGCATAGATGCGCTATGTTGAGAAAATTTTTGAAGGTTCAAAGCAGAGAGATGATCAGAAAAGATTACTGGCATCTTGGGCACTCAAATACGAAGCTTTAATCTGGTGGGATACCGTTATTAAAGATAATACAGATGGTAATATCACCTGGGATAGATTTAAAGAAATTTTCAATGAAAGATTTATTCCTCCAAAAGCAACTGAGCGGTTAAGTGATGAATTCTACTATCTGATACAAGGAGATATGTCTATTCCGGAGTATCATAAGAAATTCAATGAACTTTCTCGTTTTGCCCTGCATCTAAATCAAAGTCCTAAGATGAAGAATCTGAGGTTTATTAATGGGCTTGAAAGAAAGTACCAAAGTAGGGTAATTGCACGTGTGCAACAGTCTTTTTCTAAAATGATATACATGGCTTACCAGTATGAAGATCTCGATAAGCAAGGTCTTTTGAGAGACGAAGAGGAATGTAGTACTAGCAACAAAAGGAAATTCGAAACTGATAGCCTAGAGACAAGTATGCAGCCTAAGGCAAGTACAAAGTCTGAGTTCAGTAGGAATCCTAGAGTCAAGACGAAAAAGGTAAAGTCTGAGAAAGAACTGGTAACGATGGCCACATGCTCTAACTGCAATAAGCAAGAACATTTGTCGATAAGTTGCAGATCTCTAAAGAAACATACAAAGGATGGATTTTAATCCAAAAAGAAGTCTCAACAGAATGGGGGATGTCATAAGTGCCACCAAGCTGGTCACATTGAGAAAAACTGCCAGCTATCACAGAAATCTGAAGAACTGCAGGTAAATGAAGTGGCAGAAGTTCCTGCATCCTCAGCCAGTCAAGCAATGTCAGATGTTTTAGAAGGCACGCTCACTGTCAAAGATATTCCAGTTAAAGTACTTTTTGATACAGGCGCGTCGCGAAGCTTTATTGCAAGTAATGCGGTTAAGAAATTGGATTTGAAATTGAAAAAGCTCAAAGAACCCATGACTGCCCACAATCCGGTTGAGGGTTCCCTCAATCTTAGTTGGATTTGTGGGTGCCTATCTCTTTTTCTTGTTATCAGTTCCCTACCATCTCAATCATCATGAATTTTACCGAATTCGATCTTATTCTAGGATTGGATTGATTAACCAAGTATGAAGCTGAGGTCGAATGCGCCGGTAGGGTTGTTAAGGCAAAAACAAAATTCCGGGAGTATATAGCCATTCCATGTATAGGTCCGAATTTGGATAGAAAAGACTTTTGGTCAGCTCTTGATGTTTCTCCTGCTCAAATAGAAAAGATTCCTGTCGTTATGGAGAATATTCCGGCCGACGTAGAAAATATCCCTATCGTGAAGAATTATGCGGCTGCGTTTAAAGAAGTTGTTAGCTTACCTCCGTGTAGAGAAATCGATTTCAAAATCTCTTTAATTCCAAATGTAAGGCCAGTAGTTCACGCTATTCGAAGGATGACCTTGAAGGAGAAAGAAGAGTTAGACAATCAAACTCAACAGCTTGTGTGGAAGGGTCTGATCAGGCCTAATTTCTCTAATTGGGGAGCAGCAGTGGTGTTTGTCCCAAAGTCAGACGGTACTCTCAGACTATGTGTGGATTATCATGACTTGAATAAGAAGATCTTAAAGAATAAATATCCATTGCCGCGAATTGATGATTTGTTGGATCGTCTGAATGGCGCACAAGTATTTTCACGAATGGACCTAGCTACATGTTTCCATCAGCTTCGTATTGCTGAAGAGTGTGTTCCTTTGACAGCATTCAGAGGTCCAGATTTATTCTACGAGTGGTTAGTAATGCCGTTCGGCTTATGTAACGCTCCACCTTATTTTGTCGATCTAATGAACAGAGTATTCAGAGAAGTATTGAATAAATTTGTACTGGTTTTCATTGATGACATATTGATCTTCTCTAAGTCAGAAAGCGAGCATGAAAAACATTTGGAACAAGTGTTATAAATACTCAGAAAGAATATTTTAAAGGCAAAATTTTCCAAATGTATATTCTGGAAAGAAGAGGTAAAATTCCTTGGTCACGTCGTGTCAAAAAAAGGAATTTCTGTGGATCCCAGTAAAATCACTGCTATTCAGAATTGGAAATAACTGACTACACACACAAAAGTCCGAAGTTTACTTGGGTTGGCTAGTTATTATCTGAAATTCATTAAGGATTTTTCGAAGATATCTAGTTCCTTAACAAACCTTACTAAGAAAAGTTCAAGGTTCAGTTGGACTCTAGAATGTGAGGCAACTTTCCAAAAGCTGGAGTTAAGGTTGACAACTGCTCTAGTGTTAACCATTATCGATGGCAACCAAGACTTGAAAGTCTGGATAGATGCTTCTAAAGAAGGTCTTGGTGCTGTATTAATGCAAAGAGGTCAAGTAATCGCTTATGCTAGCCATCATTTGAAGCCGCATGAGAAGAATTATGCAACTCATGACCTTGAATTGTTAGCCATCGTGTTTGCTTTGAAAATCTGGAGGCATTATCTATTGGGTGAGAAATTTGATTTATATACCGATCATCAATCATTGAAGTATTTATTCACCCAGAAAGATCTAAATATGAGGCAGCAACATTGGCTAGAATTTCTCGCGGCATATGATCTTGATATTTTGTATACTCCGAGGAAAGCCAATGTTGTGGCTGATGCACTCAGCAGAAAGAATGTGATCATCGACAATCTTATCATTACACCATCATTGATTGATAAAATATCTATTCTTCAGAAAGACGATAGTTTTTGTTAAAGAGATGATCAAAAGAATTCAAAGGGCGAAGTCTCCAGTTTCTAAGTGGATAGCGCAGGAGTTCTGAGATTGAAAGGAAGAATTTGTGTTCCCGACAGCCTTAAGCTCAAAAGAGAAGTAATGGACGAGTGACACAAGTCCAAGCCAAGTATCGATCTAAGGGTTAGTAAAATTTATAATGACCTCAAGCAAACATTCTGGTGGAAGGCGATGAAAAGAGACATCTCTATATATGTCGGCAAGTGTTCTACTTGTCAACAAGTCAAGAGAGATCAACAGAAACTCGCCGGATTGTTGCAACCATTGGAAATTCTAGGTTGGAAGTGGGAACAAATTTCTATGGATTTCATAGATGGTTCGCCCAGAACCAGGAGAGGAAATGACAGTATTTGGGTGATCGTAGATCGTTTCAGGAAGACCGCCCATTTTATACCTATCAGATCAAATAGAACCGCTCAAAGTCTGGAGCAGATTTATTTCAAGGAAATTGTTAAACTGCATGGAGTTCCCATGAGTATCGTTAGTGATTGTGACCCTATTTTTGCTAGTAAAGTCTGGGAACCATTCCAAGTAGAATTGGGAACAAAACTGAACTTGAGCACCGCTTATCATCCTCAAATAGATGGTCAAACAGAGAGGGTGAATCGTATTGTAGAAGATTTATTGCGGGCTTGTGTTATTGATTTTGGCGGATCAAAGGAAGACCACTTGCATTTGGCTGAGTTCTCATACAACAACGGCTACCATGCGAGCCCGGAAATGTTACCATTCGAAGCACTGTATGGTAGACCATGCAGATCTCCTGCTTGTTGGATAGAACCTGGCAATAGACTTGTATTGGAACCCAATATGGTTCATGAAGCTGCAGACAAAGTCGATTTCATTAAGAAGCGATTGCAAATGGCTCAAAGCCGACAGAAGTGCTATGTAGACTTGAGAAGAAGAGATTTGGCTTTTTCTATGGGTGACTATGTGTATTTGAGGGTTTCTCCAATGAGAGGAGTAGTCCGATTTGGCAAAACAGGGAAGTTGGCACCCAAATTTATTGGTCCATTTCTTATGCTTGAACGGATTGGAACTCTCGCTCATAGAGTTCAATTGCCTAACTGGTTGCCTGAAGTACATGATGTATTTCACGTATCTCAACTTCGAAAGCATGTGCACAATCCAGATTTGGTCATGGAAGAAGCCGCGCAACGGTATTTGGAAATTACTCCAGAATTGGCAGTGAGGAGAGAGCCGATAAAGATTATTGGCAAAGAAACTAAAGAGCTGAGGAACAAGAAGGTTCACTTAGTCAAAGTGCAATGGAGTAGAGATCCGCGAGACTGTACTTGGGAAACTGAGGAGAGTATCAAGAAAGCATATCTCAATTGCAGGCTGGATATCTCTGATTAGCTCCGGTGCAAGGTACATTAACCATATTTTGCATTTCCGTATTGTTTTCTACTTGGTTGTTGTTTCCTTTTCATGGTTGTAATTTTTTTAATTATATAGTCTGATGATTTTAAAAGGGTATATAAATTAATTAGTATATTTTTGAAAAGTTAATCAATAAATTGATTGTTATTTGTGTTGTGTGATTATGAATTTGATTAATCAAAGTATTGGAAGGATAGTTAATCTAATCAATAAGAGGATGAAGGTAAATTTATGCAAATTGAATCAAATATTAAACTGATTTAAAATAGATAGAAATATATGCATGTACATTATATTTGTTTGAACAGGCAAATGGATTCGCAGTTGAGTAAAGTATTTATTTGCGTGCCCGACAAATAGGTAAACCTTAATGAGTTGGATGCGCAATTTTATTATTATATCAACTCCTGTGAATGCCATTGGATGCAGAGTGCTGGTTGTTCTGTTTGTAATAATAAATGTCGCCATAGGATTGCAACCATTAATTTTGAACTACACTACATGACATACTTCTTGAAGATAGCATACTCATGGCATACTTCTTGAAGATAGCATACTTTATCATATACCACATAAGCATTTGGAGCTTATGTGACGAGGCTGAAGATTAACCGTACAAGCGAGAGGCTTGTATGGTGATGACTATATTACAGGTTGAAGCGAAGACTGACATGGACTATATAAATTATAATAGTAAATTACTAGGTTAATAAAAAACCCCACACGGGTCTGGAGATGACAATAAACACGTCCCTCTGGTCATTAAGGCACAAAAACCATTTATAAGGTGACGAGAATTTATTCTATGGAGTTATGATCTATACAAACTCACCTGTGGACACCGAAATATATTACTATAAATATGTGTATGCTTTTTAGGATTTATTGGGTACCTAATACAGCCCAATAAGTTTCCAAACCCCTCCCCGTACAAAGGAGATTATGGCGAAATTTTTCGAAAATTTAGGGTGTTAGCCAAATTTTTGAAGAATTAGAAAACACTTAAAAGCGGAAAAGTTGAAGAACGAAAGCCAAAATTAAAGGTGAGTTGGTTAGTTAAACAACTTTCAGCTTCGTTCCTTTTCGGGGATGAAAAGATTTTAAGTGGGGGAGATTGTAACAACCTGGAAAATCAGAACCAATTTAAAAATTTTAATTTGGTATTTTAATGAATTTTGAATATTTAAAATAAATTATTTTAAATAATAACGACTAAAAATTTACTTGAATCGAATTTATAGCGAATATGTTTATTTTAATTATAAAACAAGGCCTGAAATGGCGCGGTAGTTTGAAAATTTGAATTTGAACTTTGACTGACTGTACAAGATGCAAAATAAAACGAATTTTAGTGAAACAAAAAATATTTAAACCTGTTTTTGAATATCTTTCTAACGAATATGAAAAATCGAGATTTCATAGTGGGAATCAAAAGTTATGGCTAAATGAATTTTCAGAAAGGTCGCTATGGAATTAATATAGCCCGTGAAAATAGACATTTTGCAAACGGCCTCTATTTTCGACGAAACCACTTTTGTTGGATCCGGGATATCGAATTATTGCTAGGTTTTCAACATTACAAGAAAAACCGCAATTAGCGACACCTATTTAGCAGTGAAAAATTCCGTTGCAAATTAGCGATGAATTTTCGTGGAATCTGTAAGGGATATTATCTAAGATTATTTATTTCAACTTCTTTTAAATTATTACCATCGAGTTTTGATTTCCGTCGCTAAACCATAACAAATTGCGACGACTTAACATCATCATTTTTTCGTCACTGAATTTCATCGCAATTTGAGACGGTTTACCGTCATGTAATTTTTGAAGCTAATTTGCAGCTGGTTTTCAAGGGATGTGCAAGGGACTGGTATGCTTATTCTTCATTAAATGTTTTACTTTTATGATTTTAATAAATAATTGATAAGTAAAATAAATTTTATATAATTTATATTAATAATAACAAAAAACAAATAATTACTATCAATAGTAAACAAAGTTCAATAGTTAGTATTAGTTAATTAATAACTACTAAATTATTAAGAGGTAATAATAATTAATAATGTAGATTAATATGTATTCTTTAATACTCAATGATTAATAAGTAATTTTTAATTATTAAGAAGTAAAATTTATCATCTAGTATCTAAAATTTAATAGTTATAATTGATAATTATGTTTAACATGTATTAATTCAAAAAATTAAAACCTTTTTATTTTCTAAAATAAACATAAAGTTTAAATATAAACTTCTGAAGTTTTGATAATTTAACTCTTCTCCAAATTATCATCTTTCCTGAATCGAACTCTTCCCCAAATTATCATTGCCAAATTATCGTCTTTCCCGAATCAAACTCTTCCCTAAATTATCATTGCCAAATTATCATCTTGCCCGATTTTAACAACTGAATTTTACTTGCTAGTGCAATGAATATATTTTTAACAATTGTTTCTTTTCGCTTGGTTGTAATAAAAATTTATAACAACTAATTAATTATGACTAGTAAAAAGTCATTTATAACCTTAATTGCTCAGATATTATAAGTGATTGTACAACCATTTTATACGCACGCGTTGTTAATTGAAAATTGTAATTTGGGCAGTAGTTAATAAACTAACATTACCTATGATACAAAAATACTTTCATATGCATTTAACATTTAATATTTAAGAATAATTAATATTGTATAATTTATAAGTAATAGTCAATATTGAATAATTAATAAATAATAATTAATAATTATAGCAATTAAATAATAATAATAATGAACAATTGATACATCTTATTCAATTTGAATAAATCCTTTTACTTTATCGCACTCCACAATTTATTTACGTTTAATAGTCAACATATACAGTTAGTATTTAACAATTAATACTATATAATTAACAATTAACATTAACGCAAAATTATAGCTAAGGAAAATTATTATTAGGTAAAAGTGTTATATAATTATTGTCACATCTTTAGATTGTTCTAATGCTCAGTAAAAAGTAATTTTTAATAACAATACTTTAATAATTAATAATTATAAATTACTACTAATACATAGTAATCAAGACTAATATTTAGTAACTGATAATTAATTGGTACATAGAATTTAATGAATTAAAAGTAATGTTTATTCATTATTTGACAATTAATAATTATAATTAATATTTTATTTTTATTTTTGTGAAATAAAACTAAAAACATTGGATAATTAATACAGATATGACACTATATATATCCAAAAATATCTGCCCGCTAATTTAAATATTCAATTTTTCGCATACTGCACTCTATTCTAAAACTATAAACAATTATAAACCAAATTAAATATTCATAAATCCATTGATTGTTTCCAATAATTATAAACCAAATTAATTAATCATAATTATGATTAACATTCTACTATTATCTTATAACTATATTCCAGTAAATATTTTTGACTACAGTCAACAAATTGTGTGATCATCAATATAAGGTTGGATTTTATGATAGTCTGATGCTAAAAACATTGTTTGGTCCTTTCGTTTAAATATGGCAAACATTGGTTTTTTCTAAAGGTACCAGGACACAAACGGCAGATGGGGGAGGGGCGAACCCATATCTAGAAATTTAGTTTGGCTCCACAACGAATTTTTTGGCTCTAAAGTTAAAATTTTGGCGCTTGCTGCCTCTGTTTTTCCAATCAGCGTCTCCTTTTGTTTTAACCCGATTCAAGCAATCGTCTATATAAACCTATCCACGTCACATATTCTGTCCTCTCTCCATCATCTCTTTCTATCTTTTCTTCTCAAAATAAATCCCTTAATTGAAACTACAATTAAAGGCAAGTTTATAGATAATAGGCCTGGATTGCTATATTAGTGGTCGTGGGTTGCGAGATAGATCCATACGTGGATCTGATGGAGGGTGGGAAAGCGATTTAGATCCAATCTGTTCGTGGATCTGGTGGTGGTGAATTTGGGTGGACATGTGAAATTGACGAGATCACGTGAGCCACTTCTGTAGACAAATAAATCTATTCAATAAATTTTAGCATTATATCTATTCTAAAATGACTAGTATTCATTCTTCTTTGCATCTGCAGGTCTTGTTAGATTGGCAAGAGTTGTAGGCTTGGATGGATCAATTACATGCTCCCTGATCTTAAAGGAGGAAACTTCACTGAAGATGAAGATGATTTGATCATTAAACTTCATAGCTTGCTTGTCAATAAGTATGTTCTCTCTATTCTTTTAAATATATATATATACCCATTTTGCTTAGTTTTAACTTGAAGAGCTATATATTATAACAATTGTATTTGTCATGTTACTTGGTGTTCTAAGGTCTAAAATGAGAAAAACATCAAGAATTGCAATAATTGCCTTAAATAATGTCTAATGCTTATTGCTATAACAGTTGATTGGTTTTCAGTACCTTCGTAGAACAAAACCATGTAACCTTACTCATATTGACACAGGAAAATTCGGAAAAAAATAAAAAGATGTTACCGAAATGTTTGTTAAATCAGATATATTTTATAATGCACATATATTCCTTTTTTATAAATAAGAAATAAAATTATACATAAATTTCTCTGGGTTATAAAACTGATTTTTGTAAGTCAAGATAAACAATAATATGCATGATTTATCATTGAACATATAGTCGTTGATAGCAGGAAGATTACCAGGCAGGACAGACAAAGAAATCAAGAACTGTTGGAACACACACATAAGAAGAAAGCAGCTAAGTCGAGGCATGGACCTAAACATGCATCGCCCAATAGTTGAAGGCGTTTCTTCGAATACAACCACCATTTCGCTCGAGAAAACACAAGAAGATAAAAGCAACAGCGAAGAATCCTTCACTTACTCAGATGCGCATTATCAGATCCCAGATCTCAACATGGATCTCCGAATAAGCCCACCCTTCCAACAGCATTTTGAACCTGTTAAAACAGAAATAGGACTTGGTAGCAACCATGTCATCGAAAGTTTTCTTGGATTCAAGAAAGGAGTGCTAGACTATAGAACAATTTGAACATTTGAAGTTACTTATGTCCAAATCTTCATTTTGTAATCTAAGTTTGTATTACTTTACTTGTAAGTAGTAATTTACACTGGAAAAGTTGTTTCACTTGTTGTTAATAACCTTATTCTGCTGTCGATTCGTGTTACAATTATTTGTATCTATAGTTGAATAATATTAGTTTGTAAAGTTGAAAGGAGAGAATTGAGAAAATATTTATTGATAGATTACAAAGGGAATAGCGACAGATTACTGGCAAAAAAGGAAAGCTATTTGTCGCTAATCTCTTGGCAATTAGCAAGAGATTACCAATGTTTTTTATAAATAATAATTTATTACAAACTACTTATCCGTCGGTAAATGGTCGATAAATAAATTAAAAGTAAATTAATAAATAATATTATATTTTTGTTATATAATTAGTAAAGGACGTTAGATTGTCGGAAAACTCACGGCAAAATCTGTCGTAAAAATTCGACATAATTACCGTCATGGTTTTTACCGACTACCATGATTTACAGGAAATCCGTCACTACAAACAATATAGTGACAGATTGGCAGCGGATTTTGCCGCAGCAAAATCAGCTTTTTCTTGTAGTGCAAATTCCATAATTTTTGGAGTTAATACATGAGTGTGGCAAAGGAAAATGTGTTTGGTTAATTTCTGTCAATTTGGATCGACCAGAAAATGGAAAATTTTCAAAAGGTCTCTGTTAGACCGAAAAATGGTCCTAACACCCAAATCGTCGTATTTTGAGCATAGGATATGAAGAAATATCTGAAAAATATAGAAAAAGCAAGATAACAAGATTTTTATAGTGGTTCGGCGTTAACGAGCCTATGTCCACTTCATATTTTCTCATTTCATTCACGGATTACAGTTACAACGAGTGTTGTCTCTCTCTCACTCGAATTCAATTTCCCTCTGAATTCATTGATTTTATAGAGGAAGTTTGTGGTTGTTCATGGATTAGTGTCGGCCATGGCTGCCATGGATGTTGAGATGCCAAAAGGTCCCTTGAAAATGCCCTCTGGTGGTGTATTTATAGCTGTAGGAAAGCCCATTTGGTGACCAGGTCGTGGTAGGACACATGGCACCCGATTCGGGAAAGTAAGAGCGGTCATAGCCTTGAGAATAGGTCAAAATCTACATGTGTAGTAGCAGGTCCTGGTCGCGGTTCGTGGTCATAGTTCATGAGTCGAGGTGGTGCTGGTGATGGTCGTGATGGTGATGGTCACGATCCGAATCTGTTAGCGTACATGGTCACGATCCGAATCGGATAGCGTACATGGTCATGATCCGAATCGGTTAGCGTACATGATCACGATCCGAATCGGTTAGCGTACACGATCACGATCTGAATTGGTTAGCATATATGTTCGCGATCCGACCCTAGGGGGTGGTCACGAACCGATCTTCAAAAGTGCCAAAATCCATATTTTTCCATATTCTGCCACTTCATCCAAATGATTGATGATCAATGCATGCTCATACTCAAATCCTTTGCTTTGGGTGGCCTAGTCATAAAGCAGGCTAACATTTTGCCCCATAAAGTACATCTTATCGCAGATGAGATGTGCTTTGAGTGTGTTGAGCTAAGTCTCTCCGGAACGTCATTCATCCTTGGGGAGGCTTTATCAAATTGTTGCAATGCTTCCCTGGGAGCTAGTCAGGCCAAGTTCTATGGAAGGAGCATTCGAGATGATCAAGTAACTGTCTAAACCTTATCGAATCAAAAGGTCTGGTTTATTCGTCAAAAGTCATGCTAAATCGTTGGCTCTAGAGCGTGATTCTACACGCATAGGTCGTTGCCAAACAATTTTATCATTTTTCGCAAGTCGAGTGCATCGTCGGGCCAAATTTTCTTTTACATATGGGTCAATGTATGAAGTAGCCATCCAAATCATTGGGTAATTCAGGCATTCTCAAGCTTTGAGTCGGTATCTAGATCGACGAGACCGAGCACATTAGAATCAACATATGAATTTTTCATTTATACTCAAGTTTGGACTAGCTTGATATCTTGATATTGATCCAGGATCTTAAAATTGTGTTGAATTGTAACAGTAAGGAATCTGAAAGCCATGATCACTCTGGATCGTGGTCAAAGAAATCCATAATCGCTCTGGATCGCTTCGTTATCCAATAATCACATATGAAGTAGTCAATAAGGGATGTTGTTAAAATCATGTGCACCAGCGCCTATATGATCGTTTCCACCGTAAGGTAATAGATAGGTTTGTCACACCTTCCATCCGGTGTTGTTTGAGTCTTTAAGTTAACATCTGATCAACAAGCTTGCTTGCTTGGTCGGGGAAGATGAGTAAGGTCGTACTCCGGAGGCATGACGTACATGCTCTGAATCTGTTCCATGCTGGGATTGTCTTCAAGGTTAGTCTATGAATCGACACTTGTGCTCTTAGTGCTTTCAGAGGACAAGAAAAGTCAGTACTCATGCCCCCAGCATCAGTGGGGTTGAGCTAATTTAGTGGGGCATACGGTCTTTAAGCTCCTATACTCTCTGCAGTTGATTCAGGCCGTAGCTGAGTTGCAAGTTCAGCAATTCTAGTCCCAAGTTGTCCTATGCTCTTCTTGAGTCAACAAGAGTTCGAGTTGTACATGCGAATGGTCGAATCACATTTTCTTTGATATCATCCCTTCCCTTTAGTCAGAAGGCGGGAATTTACTCATTTGGTGTTAGCTAACATTAGCACTCTTATCGGATCAATCACAGGGATAAATAGGCTCGTCAAAGATGTAAGCGGATTAGTCGAGCCCCTCCGTTCATACTTCAAGATAATCCAAAATGGTCTTCATAGTATTGTTGAATCCCTTTGTCATGATCGGTTCAATTGAGCTTGACAAACAATATCGTGGGCCCGATAAGTGATATAGATTCTCCTTAGAACTGCACATTCTAATCATTCATTTCCAAGGTTTTTTCTTTATCCTTATCAGTTCGGGAGTCGAATGGTGCTCCATCCTTTATCATAAAAGCATTGAGATTTTTTGTCTCGACATTAATACCTTCTTGTCATAGAAGTATGTCCACCTCAGGGTTGAGTTCATCAAAGCTTCTAAGCAACTCTCATTAGAGAGAAAATTTAAAGTCTGGGGGAATAACAGGGGATCCTGACGTCCCAAGTGTAAGGGCTGACTGTCGTTATCCATACCATCTTGAGAAGTGACGCCTCTCGAGAGGCGCTGAATCAAACTGGCGAGCAGGTTGCCATCAAAGAATTGCTGCATATCGTCAATATCATGACTGGTGCCCCCAGCATTGAATTTGAGGTTACAAAGGGGGTCTTTGTTGATTTCTTACTTCCGCTTCGATATTGCCCCCGGGTAGTGGTTCGAGTCATTTGACCCGACTGGGTTCCTGTTCTTCGAATTATTGCGTTCTTGCTTGGAGCTAAGTATGGAATATCGGTCGAATATCCATTCGAGTTGGAGCTAAAGCTGGTCGTGCATAACCTGAGTTTGTTACAATTCTTGCATTCTCATCTAGGATGTTGCAGGTAGCTGTTCCATTGTCCATGTTTTCATCCATGATGTTCTGAATCGAAGCCGTATGCTGCACGCCTGCTGATTCGTTCATGTTCATCCCGAGTTGATGGTGGCTATGTGACTGTGCCAAGTTCGTCGCTGCTTGGACTTCGATTTTATCATTTTCAGTGAATGGATGATTGTTGCTCGACCTTCCGATTTAGAGATGGTGTCCTCAGCGTGAAGTCTTGAAATAGGTGAAGATCGACTTCGGGCTTCTTGGTTCCACATGAGCAATATCCGTCAATCAAGCTTTTGTCATTCAATTCTAAATATAGGCATCGAGAAGTTGAACTATGCTACTTGAGGCTCGTATTCCGTGCCCCCATCCTCGGGGGTTTGGTCTGAGTAGTAGACTTTGAATCCATATCTTTCATACTCCCTCTTCGCATCATGAGTCATAGTTGGGTGAAAATCGATTTGTTGGTACGTAGCCCATGCCAATCTCTTGTCACTTATCCAAATTTCGAGGATCGGTATCAGACGGCAAAAGGTCAGACTTTGATAGTCCCGAGTGTTGTCGCTTGCCCCTTGCCTCAAGGGAAAGGTCGGAGACAGGGTGGCTGTGTCACACCTAGTCATTGCATGTTATATGTCCAGCCTCATCTGAACTTTCCAGTTTGGAAATAGGTTAGGACGAGCAAATGGACGTTCTCGCTGCATCCGCTTCATGGTCCTCAAACGGCCTGTCAAGATCATAAAATAAGTACAAGCAAACAAACTATGCCATTTGTGACTAATTTTAATAGTCATGCCCCCCGTCCGGGGTAACGGCATAGGACATGTGGAGGTCGGATCACATCCTTTTTCGAATTTAGATGAAGGAAGGTGTGTTCTGGATAGCCCGAGAAATCTTCAATTCATAAAATCCTGATTATCACAATTGAATCAGATCGTATTAAGGCCAAGTAGAAATCAAAGAATCCCAAGGCTTCGCTGGATCCTTCCCAGCCACGAGTATTAAGTCGCATGATATGTCAATGAATAATTCACTCTAAAGCCCACTTTTGGGATGCTGCCTTAATTCACGTAGGAATCTTATCATTGGGCATCAATCCCATCCTTCTGGATGTGCTCCTTAGTTTCTTTTCCACTGGCCAGCTGTCGTTGTTGTGATTTCGGTCTTCGTGTTCCTGACAAGTTAACCTTTGTAAATTGTTTTGCCCCCATGTCCGGACATGGAGGATCCCGGCTTAGCTTTCAGTCTGGCCCCTGACACTTCGGCTAGGTAAGAGCCTTCGATTGGTATTTCAACCTATGCCTTTATACTCTCTCTGGAGTTCGAACTCAGCTTTCAGTCTGCTCCTCGATCCTTCAGCAGGGTAGGAGTTCTTGTCGCGCTAAGTCTTTATCGCCTTTATAATCTCCCAATCCTTCAGCGGGTTAGAGTTATGGGGGCGCTGAGTCTCCAGCACCTTTCTCAGCGCTTAATCATAGACGCTTTTATACTCTCCTGGCGGTCGCCAAGGTTAGAGTTCGAGCTTAGCTGTTCTGTCGCTCCTCGATCCTTCAACAGGGTTAGAGCTCTTTCTCAGCGCTTAATCATAGACGCTTTTATACTCTCCTGGCGGTCGCCAAGGTTAGAGTTCGAGCTCAGTTGTTCTGTCGCTCCCCGGTCCTTTAGCGGCGTAAGAGCTCTTTCTCAGCGCTTAATCATAGACGCTTTTATACTCTCCTGGCGGTCGCTAAGGTTAGAGTGATGTCAAGGCGGTTCTTATCATGGTGCATCGTCACGCCTTGCGGACGTCATCTTCGCGTCCTTTATACTCTCTCTCGAATCTTGAGAGTTAGAGTTACGGATCGAGTGGTCTTAAATCATGGCATGCCCATCACACTCGTCCTAGATTTATACTCCTATCCCAGCTTCGAGGATTAGAGTTTATCGAAAAATATTCGCCAAGGCTTTGGGTTCCTCCAATCCATCTGTGAGAGGATTGGTTGGCGCCAAACTTTGGGTACCTGCATCATTCATATTTCTTGAGTTAGTCATGTCATTGACTCAGGAAACGTGTAAAAGAAAATTGCATTATTGAGGAATATGCATATCAAGGGGCAATGCTGCCTCCTTTATTTGAATTCATGTAATCTGGTGGCATCGAGGCTAGGATCGAGCCATATAGACGGTCACACCGTGTCCATCTGGAGTAGGACTCCGACTTAGCAACTCAATGATTTATGTATGATTGTTTTGTGGTCTTCCATGTGTGAGCCAAGGATTGGACAGTCATCTCAAATCCATCTTGACCTATGCAGCTTTCTTTAGATGGAGGGCATGGCTTTGTAGACGAGCAGTTCGGTCGAGCTCGTTATAGTTCTGTTCCATAATTCCATATGCGGGTGTTAGAAATTTGATCGGCATAAAATCTAGGGTACCTATACCATCCACATATTAATTCATCTGAGTTAATTACATCAATAATTCATAAAGCATGCAAATATAAGTGTCATGGTTAGAGAATAATCCCATTAAAGGAATAAGTATCATTCTGAGCGAAAAATGGCGTTGCATGTTCATTGCAGGTCCATTTTGCTTCGTCTTATCTCTGCCAATAAAGGGCTGCTAAAGTCCTTTAGTTGATGAGGGGTATCTTTTCAAACTATCATGGGGGCGGCAGTCCCAAAAAAATGAATAGACCTTGATCGGGGTCTTGAGATGGCAAAGGCGACTAGGTAGGTACTATAAGCGAGTGATGAGGTCGCATCTCTTTTTGAATCGCCTCTTTGCCCCAAATTTGTTGATACGCCTTCGATTCCATATTGGGGCCAAGAATTGGAGTGTAGACGATCAATTAGCATTCGGGCATAAGCGTTTTAAATACTCAATTTGCTACTCTTCAGGCAAGAATAAGGCAATCGGCCGTGCAAACTCCTGTTGTGTCAGCTTTGAATTGGATGATTTAATCTCGAGCGATTAATGCTCAAATCTCCAGTTGCCCCCAGCGTTCGAGGAATGAGTTACTTAGCAGATAATCGATGAGGGGAGTGGAAATGTGAATCTTCACTTTCTTACACCAAAATGTTGTTCATCAGAAGTTTCATTCATGGACATCTCCCATCTAGCGGGAAGTCGACTAGTAATTTCAACAAATCATTCAGGGCAATGAGTTTGGTAATGGGATTCATTGATTTCTATCTCGGGACAACTTTCCAAGGGAAATACGCTATGTCGCCTTGCCCGTTATTTATTGAGGCATAACGAACGATGGTACGACATTCATTCTCGTTGCCGAAAGCACTGTGTGCTGCAGGAAGTTTCTTACGGGGGTTATCGATGATTCTCATTCGGGTGTTGCATCCATCCAACATTGGATCAACTTCCGTCTAATCAATGGTTGTATTTTATAGTGTCTTTATGGGGATCATCTCTATCTTTTCTAGATTGTCGGACCCTTCTAACTTGGTCAGATTATCCGCCTTTTGATCTTCTGCTCGTAGGACATGAGATATGTTGTAACATTCTAATATATCCAACAACCCTTCTCCCGGTTCTAGGTAAGCTGCGAGTGGTGGTTCCTTCATCTGGAATTCCTTTCGAGCTTGGCGAACAACAATGTGAAAGTCAGAAAATATGTTCAATGCCACTATTCCCAACTCCTTAGCGAGTTTCAATTCGATAATCAGGGTGTCGTCTTCGGAACCGTTGTTACTAGCGGAGAATTTCAACCATAAGGCATAGTAAATTGACCGCCCTTTAGGGGTTATTTATAAGACATGTCGGACAGTCAATCATTCTTTGCACCATCTGATTACATCTTCTAGGTGCATCTTCTACATCTGCCACATCCTCTTCGGGAGTGGTACATTTAGCGATGAAGTTGGCTAATGCTTGTCCTCGTATGGACTTCTTTAGGATGAATTTGAGATCAAACTGGTTCAGCTCTATGTCCCATTTGAGCTGTCTTCCAAAAGCCTCAGGTTGTTGTAGGACCTGTCGTAGTATCTAATCAATGTGTATCACAATTAAGTGAATGTCAATAGTGGCGGAGTTTTGTCGAAACAATGAACGAGCTTTAAGCAAGCTTTTCCAACTTTGGGCAATTGCTATGTTAGATGTCGCACTCCTGCATACTGAATCTTCATTCTCTATGGGATCTATATCTTTGGGCAGATCATCGGGCAATTCCTTTTGTGATGCTCCCTTTATTCACAACATTAACACCTCCTTCACACTCCATTTCATCTGGAGGGGAAGCGTCTTCGGGTATCATGCCATCTCCGTTGCGTATCGTATTCCACCCAGCCAAATAGTCACCTTCTCCAATAAGTTGGCCACCGTAGACACTTTCCACTCCATCTTCCATTAGGATATTTAGCAATAGGCACTAGGGTGCAATGCAGGCTCTGAATTCCGTTGGAGCTGGTCTGTCTGGACCTTGATTAGATAAGCTTGAATATGAAAGCATTGCTTGTGAGGCTTCAAGTAATGTTCACGTGTTCTGTCACAATGAAAGGAAGAAGTAGAGAGGTAATGGTTGATTCATATTTACTTTGATCTCGAACTCTCATCTCTTGACCAAGGTCATATGATGGCTGGTGAGTAGTCAAGTTGCTATCATCCGGGCAAGGATCCATATGCCTAATCATGGCCTACGGTGGTTCAATTGGTACCTAACGCTGGGCACCAAAGTACATTGATCTACCCTTTATTCTATGGAAATTAGTCTTCCTCGATGCGGTTGACGACAAATAGGCATTGCAAATGTTAGCTAAGCTTTTCAAGGAATGAACCATGGGACATATATTTTTCACCACGCCATTCAAGTGAAGGGTAACTTTGTAGTGCTAGGATCCGTACTTGCTGTCGGGTATCCCATTATCGAGAATCATAGTCATTGGGATCTTCTGAGTCATCCTCAGAATAGTATCCGGATTGTTCTATGTCAATGTCATTTGGGATTTCGCGTGTAGGACAGGTTTAAGTCATGTAAACTAGGTGATCACTAACCGTTCAGGAAAAACATCAGTTGCATTGGCCAAATCAATACACCATCGGAACTCTAGAAGAGGAGGCCTGTAACACCCCGTATTCTCTGTGAACGTATAAGTAACAAATCAGAGGATAATTAATTTTTAAAATAAGAATCAAGGGAAACGGGTTGCTCCATTGAGCTCATCTCGGAATTCTGCATGAAAACTAGTCTGAGTTTGCGAGAATCGGAGTCTGTATGAAGGAGATATGACCCTCCGAAGTTTCAGGAAATTTCAGAATTGAAAACAGTTCGAAATTCGAATTCAAAATTCGAATTCAAACCCAAAAGCAGGCTGGGCGGGAAATTTCCCGCCCAACCCTAGGTCGACTGGGGAGTCGACTGGGTAGTCGACCCCCCCTGACCAGGTCGACTGCGCAATCGACCTGGGGGTCGACCTGGGCACATTTCTGCAGATTGGGCCTTTGACGATTTTTACCCCTTTTTGATGAACCGGATGACTTCTAGACCGTCTGACGGCTCTAAACACTCCTATTCTCCTATTTAAACAACCCCAAACCTAGCCTTCTCTACACACAATTCTATTCTGCTTCTCTACCTCTGTTCTAAATAAAAATAAAAATGGCGTCGCTACTCTGCTGGAATCAAAACTAGAAGCTAATCAACACCAACCTAAGCAACTCAATTCAAACTAGAGATTAAAGCTTCTGCAACGATTCTACAACAATTAAAGTTCTTTCTTTAATCCAACCAAGGCAAGTACAGTTATTTTCTGATATAAACGTTAATGCTAATTGTGAGATGAATTGTAAATCTGAATCTGAGGTTATATCTGTTCTGTTCTGTTTAGATCTTATTTTGTATCTCTTTCCTCTTTCTGTTTTATAGCCAGGCTACTACGAGCCTGAGCCAATCTCATAAGAGATTAACATATGCTAAATGTTTGGGACAGTAAAATGAATGATGCATAAATTGGGCATGACCAATAGGTGACTGATTTGAGGAAAGAAGATGGAATGTAGCTAGAACGTAAATCTAAGACATATGACTGGACATGTTATATTTATAACATAAAGGGTATTGAACATATGATTGGACATAAATATAGACTGTATTGAACATATGACTTGAGATAAAGAGAATATGGCTTAGGTATAAAGATTTACATTAAAATAGGATATCTATCAAATGTGAATAACACCTAAGTAGGAGATTTTTGAATATATGACATGCATTGAAACCGATGGCTATATTTGGTATAATTTATATGGGAATCTTTTAGGCAAGTTGAACTAAATTGGGACATGTAAATTATGACCAAAATTTGTGACATGTAAATTCAATGCAAACATGGGGTACATGATCATAGTGTGAATCATGACAACTATCTAGGCATGCAAACTTAGGCCAAATTTATAATTAGGCAAGATATGTTTGTGAAACTTTAAGGAATGATTAAAACTGTTATATTTTCCTAATTTGTTAGTTCTGCTATATTGGCCTAATCTGCTAGTTCTGTTATATTGCTTAATCTGCTAGTTCTGCTCTACTGCTTAGTCTGCTAGATTTGTTCATCTGCTAAGTCTGTTGAAAATGCCAAATTTGCTAAACTAAATCTGTTGAGATGCCTAATCTGTTATTTGCTAAATCTGCTAGTTTTCTTAATCTGCTAAATCCGTTAAGTCACCTAATCTGAAAAATCTGTTATCTGCTATATCTGTCGAGTTGATATAATTAGTCCGCTATTGACATAATCTGAATTGGCTATAGTTTTGGATAATTGACATGTATATTAGGCGTGGGTATAAATGGTAAATCATTAATTAATTGGCCGCAAAGATAAACATGGCTAACTCGAGGTTAGAATGAGTTTGCGGCGTAATTCTGCCCGGAACCGCCCGGCATATTCCAGTGGTCGCAAACAATAGGTTCTAATGTGAGAAGTTAGTCATAACGTGCTTGAAACCTGAGGTTAGACTCAGTTTGCGACAGAAACCTGCCCGGAACCAACCGGCCTAACCAGTAGCCACAAACTGTCAGTTTAATGTGAGAGGTCTGGGTATTCATATTTAATTAACGAAAATCTGAGATAAGTATGATGTCTAAAACGTGTTGGGTGGGTAAGGTTAAACCAATTGGACCAATGAATCTGATAAACCCGTTTCGTGAATCTGTAGGCCCAATACGAAGTTAGACAATCTGTAACCGGTTAATCTGTAACTGGTTAATCTGTAATTCTGTTAATCTGTAACCAGTTAATCTGTAAGCCTGTTAATCCGAACATCTGATCCATTAATCTGGAAACTTGTTAACTTGATTATCTGATCTATGAACTAGTTGATCTAAACTCTGTATGTCTGAAACTTGTAAACAAGTTAATCTGAAATCTGTTAGTCTGGGGACACAAGGTTAGGAGGGGAATTACTTGTGTCATCTGTTGTTTGGCACCCATATTAGTCAGTAACCCTTTCTGGTATCAAAACTTTGACCCAATAGTAGGTAAGGTCCGGGCACGCTTACTGAACTAATTATAAGCGGTTCATTCTGATAATGGCGAGGGGTGTTGATGGTGCGTCCCAACCGGGTCATGTGCGTGCATGGATCCCGGTCTGCCTCTGAGGATGTAAGACGCCGTGACATCTGTAAATAGGTCTGTGCCAATTGGTTGTCACTTTAGGGAGTGATACACCCTACTGTGGGGCCGACACAGGGTATTTATGTATTAGGGAGCCGATCGCTTGGGGTAGGTTTTTAGGGTACACTTAGTTCTGTCTGTTTCTGTTGGTACCGTCTGTTTCTGTTGGGTGGTAACACCTGTCTGTTTCTGCGTGGTACCGTCTATTCGGGTGGTAAAGGCCCATTTACTAGTGTACACCTAATTCCACATTCTGTTTCCATAGGATTAATCTGTTTCTTTCTATTTCTGTTTGGGTTGTAAAGGCCCATTATTAGCATTCTGTTTCTGTCCGTTTCTGTTGGGCTGGTAAAGGCCCATTACTAGCGTTTTCTTCTGTGGAAATAATTCTGTACCCGTTTCTGTTTTAGTTTAGACATTAGGGAGACACCTAATTCTGTTATACTAGTATTAGTGCAGAGAAGTAAGATACAAATAAGAAGCATGGCTTAGTCTACATAATTCTGTTTCTATTGTTTAACCTAAGTATATCTGCTGCTCATGTAACTGCCATCTCTTATCCAGTTTTGCTTTCATGTCATTATTATTATTATCTGTTCATATGCTGAAAGTCACTGGACTTGCCAGACTTTATGTCTGACCCTTGTTGTTTCGCCTCCTTTCTTCCGTTCCCCCCCAAGTTTTATAGAAGGGAATACTCTAGCTTGATCCATATTTCTTCCGCTTGAAGTGCTTAAAGTATGGCTTGTCTTCTTCTGTGTGGATTATGATTTTAAACTATGCATTCTGAAGGCTTTTGTACAAGACCGATATATTGTACTTGAATTCTGATATGGTGATTTGAAAGGATGTAACCAAGCTTATTTCGGTTTCTGTTGTAATAAAGTTATAAAATTTTCAAGTACTATTTTATCTGTCTTGTAAGTTTCTGTTCTGTTTACTAAAATGCTCCACCAAAGTTAAGGCATTCCCTTTGTGAGTGGCCTTAACGGAGGTGGGGTGTTACACTTGGTATCAGAGCTGAAGGTTACCAGATTGGGTAAAGTTTTTGAAAACTATTTTCAAAAAGGTTTTGAAAGGAAGTATTTTCAAAAAATAAAGCTTATTTTGAAAAACATAATCCCCAAGAGCCATATAACTTTCCTTCAGTCCTTTTTGTAATTGAATCTTTCCTTTTTTTGTTTCAGCATGTCTGAAGCATCTGAGATACCATAGGGTGTTCATGTACCCGGTTGGTTTCGTCAATATCTTGAGGCTAGGACCGCCGCCGTAGGTCCAGCAAATGATCCCCCTCCTCCACCCCCTCCTCGTGCAATTTCTTTCTCAAAGATATGTAGAGATTTTAGGGCCATGGGTGGGAAGGATTTCAAGGGAACTGAATTATTCGTAGAAGCGAGGAACTGGCTCAAAGAAACTGAGGATCTATTCGTTATCTTCGAGGTGGACGATAGGCGAAGGTACAATTGGCGGTATGGCTGCTCAAAGACGAAGCTTCCTATTGGTGGGAAGTTACAAACGCCGAGAGGCCAGTTGAAACATGGATGGATTTAAGAACAAGGTTTGAGACAAAATTCCTCTTGCAAGCTGAACGAAGTTTACAATTGGAAAAGTTCTTATCTCTTAAGCAAGGAAGTATGACAGTCAAGGAATACGTCAACCAGTTCAACCAACTAGCTAGGTTCGGATTGGATTTAGTCAATACTCCATATAAAAAGGCTCTCCGCTTTGTTAAAGGATTTAACGATCCACTACACCGCCTAGCCATGACTCATGTACCTATGGGAGCGACTTACGAGAAATTGGTGGATATAGCACTACTGCACGAGGAAGACAGGGGCCCGAAAGAGGCAAAGAAGGAAGAACCACAGAATAAGAAAGCATGGCCCAAAAAGGAAACACAAAAGAAGGATGAGAAGTCTGAAGATAAGAAGGGGAAAGAGTTCTTTACTTGTGGGAGATCGACTCTTCTGAATAAGGATTGCAGAAAAAGGAAGGGCACTTGCTTCAACTGTGGAGAGATGGGACACTTCACTAGGGACTGCCCGAAGAAACGAGGGCAAGGAGGGCGGCAAACACTCTTTAGGCTAGTGGCTAGGATAGAAATAGGAAAATTCCTATAGTAGGTTTAATTTCTTTATCTGATTATGGAGTTAAGACTCTTTCTGATTCTGGCATTTTGATACTGTAATCGATACTCTAAACTTTAATACTAGTATCGTTTATGATTCCGCTGTAGACTCAAACCCATAAGGGTTATGACTAATCTGTTTGTGATAGATTGGGGTTTGAGAGATATCTGTGTTAGGCATCAGGTAGGACGTATACATTCTGGGTTTTATCATGCTTAGTTCGGTAACCTGATCTGTACCAGTAATCTGTAAATATCTTAATATTCCCGATAAGGTTAAGATTTACAGTTTTGACATTTTCTAAAGAGGGTAATCCTCTGGGTGTCAATTTGATGTTTTTTTCGGTCTTCGGGGCTGATACTTAGGAACCATGTCTAATGGGTACCAAGTTTTTGTTTTATCTGTACTCGCTTCCATCATTCGACTGTATCCTATCGATCGAATCTTCGAACTTTAGGTAGAAACTATTGGGTGTAAACATGTGTTTGAGACATGTTATGTTTGATGGTTGCAAGTGGATGCAAGTGGTTGCTAGTGGTTGCTCGTGGATGCATACACACACACTAGGCACTAGATCGGCTCGAAAACACTCTCATACTGCATATGGATGTAACACCCCGAAAATTCTATAACTGTGAAATTAACAAATTCAAGTATAATTAATCTGAAATCAAAGAACTAAGGGAAACGGGATACGCCATTGCGTTCGTCTCGGAAAAATACGCGAAATAGAGTCCGAGTTTTCGAAAAACGGAGTCCGTATGAAGAAGATATGGCCTTCGGAAGTTTTGAATTAAATTTAAAATTCAAACAAAATAAAATAATTAAAAATCGGGCCCAGTGGGCCAGGGCGGATAAACACCCGCCTAGGCCACCCAGGTCGACTGGGCTGTCGACCTGGGCTACCCATGTCGACAGGGCTGTCGACAGCCCTGTCGACAGGGGTATCGGGCTGGTCAGGTCTGTGTTTGGCCGATTTTCTGTGGTCTGCTTTGTCACTAGGGCTAGGTGGCAAGTTTTGATTGGTCTCTCTTCCTAATGAATGGCTATGATCAATCCAAGCAACATCAAGGGTCCTAATCAATTCCTAACCTCTATATAAACAACCCTAGACTAAACCCTAATCTATTCATTCAAATTAAGAACATAGCCGCCATGTTGCTGAGGAACGACTAAGAGTAGCCGCCGACTAGAGAGAGAATTAGGAAGAAAGTTCTAAATCCTAAAGCAATTCAAGCAACCTAAAGCCAATCAATTCAACATAGGAATCATATCTCTTAATTAGAGAATTCGCCGCAACCATTGTAAGTAGAGTATTACTTTGGTATGAATAAACAACTGTATTGATTTGTATGCTTGAATTGGGATAATAAAGTAATTCATATTTGTGCAAAATTATGTTATTCATTATAAAGAACTACAAGTGGTAGTTCTATGCAAGTATACGTTTGGAATATTTCGCAAATTATGTAATCCATGTTGAAGCTACACGTATGTAGTTGATTTAAATTTATGCAAGTTTGGGGTTTTGCTACTATGCCAGCATGATGTATATTTTTGTGCATAAATCATTTTGTAAGTAATTGGAAAAAGTTTGGTTATTATAATCCATAGGAAATTATGTTGAGAATTTGGCATCATGTATTAAGCCATGCTTTTGTACTAGAGAACCTATTTGCAAACTTATGAATATGGCTAGGCTATGAATGATATTTGGCATAATTGAAATCCATAATTAAGGCTATCTTGTTTACAAGAATCATGTGATGACATATGTGGTACAGGGCTAGGTTAGGTTCATGCTAGAAGTATTTATGCCATGTTTATGTTTGACACTATGCTATGTTCATGCTAGAAGTATTTATGCCATGTTTATGTTTGACACTATGCTATGTTCATGCTAGAAGTATTTATGCCATGCTTATGTTTGACATTATGCTATGTTCATGCTAGAAGTATTTATGCCATGCTTATGTTTGACATTATGCCATGCTTATGCTAGAAATATTTATGCCATGCTTATATTTGACATTATGCCTAAATAAAAATATAGGTTCATGTGACAATAATGATATCTCAATTACAAGTTCACATGCTTTGATTCATGTCACCTATGTTACCACTATGCAAGTACACCAGTTTCTATTATGTATTTCCAACGTCATATGCAAGTTCATGCGCTCACCTTCCCCTCTTTGTGTATGTAATCACGCTTTAAGCCTCCCCTTTCGCATGGCTAAATTGGGCTTTAAAAGGCTAAGCCCAATATATATGAACGTATGAACGGACGTGTAAAACAGGGGAAAATAACGTTGGGTTAAAATTAATTAATGAATGAAAATATAAAATAGAAGGGCCCAAATTCAAGTATGGGTTGGGCCCGTGATTGGTGTAATCTTTACACCATTAACTTAATAATGGGCCGCAAATATTTACATATAAATAAAGAAGAAAGACAAAATATGTAAAAGTAGAAAATACGATGTGTTTAACCCGAGGTTGGATTGAGTTGTGATGTAAACCTGCCCGGAACCGCCCGGCTGTCCAGTAGTCACAACAATACCTATCCAATGTGAGAGGTTAAACATGGAGTCCAATAAGGACCCGAGGTTAGACTGAGTTGTGGCGTAAGACTGCCCGGAACCAACCGGCAACAGGCAGCCACAACAATACCTGTCTAATGTGAGAGGTCAGGGCCTTAATAAGACAATTAAGGCTGAGTCAGGATTGTTAGGATTAAGTGGACTAAAGACTTAATCAAAATGGAACATGCTAAACTAAACGGACTGGTGGGGGTTAGGTTAGAAACACTTAACCAACTTAGCATGTTGGCTAGAGATAGAAAACCTAGTAACGGGGGACCCTTTTCAGCAGTAACCCTAGAAGGTGTATCAGGATACCCTGAAACTAGGCAGGGTGGGGCACGATTACTGGGCTGATTGTAAGAGGTCAAAGCAACAGCGGTGGTGTAGCAGTGTAGGTTCTAACGGTGTGCGGGCGTGCACGCACTCCGGCGCAGAAAAATAAAGCACTGGGCACCAGTAGCATACCTGTGCATTCTAAGGTTGTGTCGGGCCGCTGCCATGGGACTTGATACACCCCATGGTGGGACCAGCATAGGTAACTACAGACATCGGGGGCCGTAAGACACATGTAACTATGCGAGTAGGAGCCGATCATCATAGAATGGATCACATCACCCTGATTATGGGGTGCCAGTTGGAAACTAGTTTATATGGGTTCAGAGATCAACATGGGGTACGATAGTATATTCGACCCTAGACAACTTAACCAAGTTTATAGTGCATGCCCACTTCTTGTTTATACTTATCATACCCAGTTCTTTATTCATAGACAAAATAGTACTAGACTTACTCAGGCTTTATGTCTGACTCTACTTTTCTTTCGTCTTCATTCTTCCGTTTCCCCCCCCCCCCCAGGTCCTCAGGGAGGGAACACAGCAGCTTGACCTACCTCAACATCCAGCTTGAAGAAGAGAAATGTATTGCTTGGACTTTCCTGTTTTGAACTATGGCTTTGGACAATCCACTATGGGGCTTTTGCAGTTTATCTATGTTTTATTTATGCTTCTTTAAATAATGCACTCAAGACAGATTATGAAAGTGTTATGTTATGTTTTTGGAAAGGATGTTATTGTAATACGTATTTGACTTTATGAAATAAAGTTTGTTGTTCTTCCGCTGTTTGCAAATATGTGTTCTTATATCTGTCTTGTATATCTGTGACTTGTACTTATAAACCTCCACCAAAATTAGGGCATTCCCTTTGAGAGTGACCCTTACGGAGGTGGGGTGTTTCACTTGGTATCAGAGCATAGGTTTACCAGATAAGATAAAAAGTTTTGAAAAATTATTTTCAAAAAGGAAATTTAAAGAAGCATTTTTAAAAGAAAAATATTATTTTATTTTAAAAAGGCAAAGTCCACTCCCCAAAGCCATAGGAACTATCTCTTATCCTTCGTTTTGAATCTATCCTTTTTGTTTCAGCATGTCCCAAGATCTTAACTTGCCAGAAGGGGTGCCAATACATGGTTGGTTTAGACGGTTCTTAGAAGCAAGGGCCACTCAGCTAGGTCCTACCATTCCTCCTCCCCCAGCGGAAGGAAATCATCCAGCTGCAGCAGCACCTTTTCCTCCACCTCCTCCTCGGGGAAACACTTTTGCTAAGATATGTAAAGATTTTAAAGCTATGGGAGGAAGGGATTTCCATGGAACTGAGTCCTTCGTAGCAGCTAGAAATTGGCTGAAAGAAACTGAGGACCTATTCATCATCTTTGAGGTAGAGGATAGACAAAAAGTACAATTGGCAGTGTGGCTATTGAAGGGCGAGGCTTCCTACTGGTGGGAAGTCACTAATGCTGAAAGACCAGTGGAGACATGGGAGGACTTTAGGGCAAGGTTTGAGACTAAATTTCTCTCAGATGCAGAAAGAAGTTTGCAGTTGGAAAAATTCTTATTTCTTAAGCAAGGGGACAAGACAGTCAGAGAGTATGTGAATCAGTTCGATGGGCTGGCTAGGTTTGGACTTGACCTAGTCAACACCCCGCACAAGAAGGCTCTCCGTTTCGTCAAAGGGTTAAATGAGCCATTACACAGTTTGGCCATGACCCATATACCCATGGGAGCCACGTATGAAAGGTTGGTGCAAATGGCATTGCTGAATGAAGAGGATAAGAGTAAGAAGGAGACAAAAGCAGAAAGCTCTCAAGGGAAGAAAGAGGGTTTGCAGCCCAAGAAGACAGAATTTAAGAAGGGCGGGAAAGGCAACAAAGAGAAGAGGAAGTGTAATTTCTGTGGCAAAGTGGGGCACTTAGTAAAGGACTGCCGGAAAAAGAAGGCCAAGGAGAGTGGTGGGTGCTTTTCTTGCGGTGAGACGGGCCAAAGGGCTAAGGACTGCCCAAAGAAACGAGGACAGGGGCAGGGCGCTGGATCCACCCCAGGGGCACAGATTCATGTGCTGGAAGCACCACCTTTGCAACAGCGAGGTATAAATACTTCTGTAGAAAGTGTAGTTTATCTTTATGATCACCCCGTTCGCACTTTATTTGATTCCGGCGCATCACACTCCTTTATCTCGTCTGCTTTAGTAGAATCTCTGCACCTAAAAACTAGTATGGTAGAGGACCCCTTAATTGTTTCAAACCCAATTGGGGGCCCAGCTCATTTGTCTATGATCTGTTTGGATTTGAAAATTTCTATTCTAAGTGTTGAATTTCAATGTAGTGCCTTTGTTTTGGGCTTTTCGGGGTATGGTTTGATTTTGGGTATGGATTGGCTATCCCGTAATGGGGCCATCCTTGATTGTGAGAAAAGGGTTGTTAGGCTCCTAACCCAGCTCGGTAATACTTTGGAAATTTCTTGTAATCCCTCGTATGCGGTTATGCTTAGTTATCTTGAATCGCTAGATGCCTCTGTTGAAAACTTGCAATCAGTTAGAGTGGTCCGGGAATATCCGGATGTCTTCGAAGAGGTGAAGGGCTTGCCTCCGAAGCGGGAAATAGACTTCCGCATATATCTTGTAGATAATGCAAAGCCCGTTGTGTTGCCCGTTAGACATATGGCTCCACGAGAAAGGAAAGAGCTCAGTAAACAGATTAAAGAGCTTCTAGAAAAGGGGTTCATTAGGAGGAGCATTTCAGGATGGGGCGCTCCGGTGGTGTTCGCTACAAAGGCGGATGGTTCACTCCGTCTATGTGTTGACTATAGGGAGCTCAACAAGCTAACGAAAAAGAATAGGCATCCTCTCCCTAGAATTGACGATTTATTTGACCAGCTTGTAGGAGCATCTGTTTTCTCCCAACTCGATTTAGCAACCGGTTTTCATCAGCTAAGGGTGGCTGAAGATAGCATCGATAAAACGGCGTTCAGAACCCCAGACGGCTTCTTTGAATGGCTTGTCATGCCTTTCGGCTTGACAAATGCACCTGCTTACTTCGTGGACCTGATGAGTAGGGTATTTAGAGATTTCCTCAACAAATTCGTAGTGGTCTTCGTAGATGATATCCTTATCTTCTCAAAGAGTGAAGAGGAACATGCTCAGCACCTAAGGGCAATCATGGAAACTTTGCGAGTCCATCAACTAAAAGCCAAGTTCTCCAAATGCCACTTTTGGAGAGAAGAGGTGAGGTTCCTTGGGCACATAGTATCCAAACAAGGGTTAGCAGTGGACCCCGCTAAGGTAGTGGCGGTACAGGATTGGAAGACACCAAGGAATGCAACTGAGGTCCGAAGCTTTCTAGGACTAGTAGGTTTCTATCGAAGATTTATAAGGGATTTTGCGAAAATCTCAGCTCCGCTCACGAAGTTGACATTTGTTTATTTTCAAGAGATAATTCATCTATGTGGGATATCTTCTAGTAAGTGAATTTTGGAAAGCTTGCATGGAACCATGAGTACGCAGTTAGGCGTGAGCCAAGTATACTAGAAGGAGAATAAGTGAAAGAGGAACGAGAAATAGGTTCCAACTCATATTTTGGAAACAAGAATTAAGAAGCTACGAAATTGTGAAGTTAAAAACGGACAAAGCATAATGGAGTTAAGCTCAAGAAATGCGACTTAGAAGATTGAAGACTAGATTCGTACATAATATCTCTTCTTAAGAGTATATCCTTGATCCCTCTCTTCCTGTAGAGCTTACTTGCATGGTATCTTTTCTGTATATCCTCTCGGTCCCATTCTCAATCCAATTTCCGTTGCAAACCCCATAGGGAGTATGACTCACCTGTTAGTAACACATGTTGGGGCTCGAGGGTGTTCATTGGTTTGACTAAAGTTTTTGGGTTTTATAGGATACAGATTGGTCTTAGGAAGGGACTCCCTTATGACCTAAAAGGAGTCCATCATGCTTAGTTTCCTAGAATCATATATGGTGGTTGGGTTGAGTAACTCTTTGGGTGTCAGTCTGATGTTGATTTCGGTCTTCGGGGCTGATGCTTAGAGAGTTCTTCTCCTAATCAATATATATGTGGCATAGGTTTTCAGTTTTGACATTGCCTAATGGGCACAAAGTTTTTACCTGCTTCTATCATTCGACTATACCTTTAGATAGGAACAATTGGGAAAAATGTCCTATAGATTAGAGCTACCCGAGAAGTTGGCTGGAGTCCACAACGTTTTTCACGTTTCACATCTTCGAAAATGTCTACATGAGTCTGCTGAAGTGGTAGAGCCAAATATACTCGAAGAGGCCGAAGTGGAACGCGAAGCAACCATAAGAAAAGTTCCAACCCGCATCTTAGGAACGGAAGTGAAGAAGCTACGCAACCGCGAAGTTAAGCTCGTCAAAGTTCAGTGGAGCGACGCCGAGGGAGACGCGACTTGGGAAACTGAAGCTAGAATCCGTACTGCCTACCCTTTTCTGTTCGAGGGTACATCCTTGATCTTTCTTTTCCTTAAGTTGCGCTTTTATCTATCTTTTTAGGTATATTTCCTCGACATTATCTTTTAGGTAGAATCTTTTTGGATGGAAACATGTAGTTGAAACATGTTATGTATGATGATTGCAAGTGGTTGCAAGTGATTGCTAGTGGTTGCTCGTGGTTGCATATACACACACAATCTAGGTTTTAGATCGGCTCAGTCACTTCATATTGCATATGCATATATGTTTGCATTGGTATATGGTTGAACATTAATGTGTTGTCATATGGATGTTGCATTTGTATTGAATGATTGTGCACTCATGTAGAATCAAGAATAGGAAAATTTGCATACATAATGGATTCATGGCACCTACATAATTCGCATTAAGGAGGTCAACTGAATCAGTAGACCGCCTGATTTTTGCATTAGATAAGTTCATGTATACACACACACTTTGCATATGATCATGAAGCATTAGAAGTCTTTTAAGGACAATGGATGCTCGTGTTTGATGGATGAGTAGATGGATGATTGGATGTTAGGATATACATTCCTCCTAACTTGAAGATTTCGGGGACGAAATCCTTTTAAGTGGGGGAGAACGTAACACCCCGAAAATTCTATAACTGTGAAATTAACAAATTCAAGTATAATTAATCTGAAATCAAAGAACTAAGGGAAACGTGATACGCCATTGCGTTCGTCTCGGAAAAATACGCGAAATAGATTCCGAGTTTTCGAAAAACGGAGTCCGTATGAAGAAGATATGGCCTTCGGAAGTTTTGAATTAAATTTAAAATTCAAACAGAATAAAATAATTAAAAATCGGGCCCAGTGGGCCAGGGCGGATAAACACCCGCCTAGGCCACCCAGGTCGACTGGGCTGTCGACCTGGGCTACCCATGTCGACAGGGCTGTCGACAGCCCTGTCGACAGGGGTATCGACCTGGTCGAGCCCAGTCAACCTGGCTGGCCAGGTCTGTGTTTGGCCGATTTTCTGTGGTCTGCTTTGTCACTAGGGCTAGGTGGCATGTTTTGATTGGTCTCTCTTCCTAATGAATGGCTATGATCAATCCAAGCAACATCAAGGGTCCTAATCAATTCCTAACCTCTATATAAACAACCCTAGACTAAACCCTAATCTATTCATTCAAATTAAGAACATAGCCGCCATGTTGCTGAGGAACGACTAAGAGTAGCCGCCGACTAGAGAGAGAATTAGGAAGAAAGTTCTAAAGCTTAAAGCAATTCAAGCGACCTAAAGCCAATCAATTCAACATAGGAATCATATCTCTTAATTAGAGAATTCGCCGCAACCATTGTAAGTAGAGTATTACTTTGGTATGAATAAACAACTGTATTGATTTGTATGCTTGAATTGGGATAATAAAGTAATTCATATTTGTGCAAAATTATGTTATTCATTATAAAGAACTACATGCGGTAGTTCTATGCAAGTATACGTTTGGAATATTTCGCAAATTATGTAATCCATGTTGAAGCTACACGTATGTAGTTGATTTAAATTTATGCAAGTTTGGGGTTTTGCTACTATGCCATCATGATGTATATTTTTGTGCATAAATCATTTTGTAAGTAATTGGAAAAAGTTTGGTTATTATAATCCATAGGAAATTATGTTGAGAATTTGGCATCATGTATTAAGCCATGCTTTTGTACTAGAGAACCTATTTGCAAACTTATGAATATGGCTAGGCTATGAATGATATTTGGCATAATTGAAATCCATAATTAAGGCTATCTTGTTTACAAGAATCATGTGATGACATATGTGGTACATGGCTAGGTTAGGTTCATGCTAGAAGTATTTATGCCATGTTTATGTTTGACACTATGCTATGTTCATGCTAGAAGTATTTATGCCATGTTTATGTTTGACACTATGCTATGTTCATGCTAGAAGTATTTATGCCATGCTTATGTTTGACATTATGCTATGGTCATGCTAGAAGTATTTATGCCATGCTTATGTTTGACATTATGCCATGCTTATGCTAGAAATATTTATGCCATGCTTATATTTGACATTATGCCTAAATAAAAATATAGGTTCATGTGACAATAATGATATCTCAATTACAAGTTCACATGCTTTGATTCATGTCACCTATGTTACAACTATGCAAGTACACCAGTTTCTATTATGTATTTCCAACGTCATATGCAAGTTCATGCGCTCACCTTCCCCTCTTTGTGTATGTAATCACGCTTTAAGCCTCCCCTTTCGCATGGCTAAATTGGGCTTTAAAAGGCTAAGCCCAATATATATGAACGTATGAACGGACGTGTAAAACGGGGGAAAATAACGTTGGGTTAAAATTAATTAATGAATGAAAATATAAAATAGAAGGGCCCAAATTCAAGTATGGGTTGGGCCCGTGATTGGTGTAATCTTTACACCATTAACTTAATAATGGGCCGCAAATATTTACATATAAATAAAGAAGAAAGACAAAATATGTAAAAGTAGAAAATACGATGTGTTTAACCCGAGGTTGGATTGAGTTGTGATGTAAACCTGCCCGGAACCGCCCGGCTGTCCAGTAGTCACAACAATACCTATCCAATGTGAGAGGTTAAACATGGAGTCCAATAAGGACCCGAGGTTAGACTGAGTTGTGGCGTAAGACTGCCCGGAACCAACCGGCAACAGGCAGCCACAACAATACCTGTCTAATGTGAGAGGTCAGGGCCTTAATAAGACAATTAAGGCTGAGTCAGGATTGTTAGGATTAAGTGGACTAAAGACTTAATTAAAATGGAACATGCTAAACTAAACGGACTGGTGGGGGTTAGGTTAGAAACACTTAACCAACTTAGCATGTTGGCTAGAGATAGAAAACCTAGTAACGGGGGACCCTTTTCAGCAGTAACCCTAGAAGGTGTATCAGGATACCCTGAAACTAGGCAGGGTGGGGCACGATTACTGGGCTGATTGTAAGAGGTCAAAGCAACGGCGGTGGTGTAGCAGTGTAGGTTCTAACGGTGTGCGGGCGTGCACGCACTCCGGCGCAGAAAAATAAAGCACTGGGCACCAGTAGCATACCTGTGCATTCTAAGGTTGTGTCGGGCCGCTGCCATGGGACTTGATACACCCCATGGTGGGACCAGCATAGGTAACTACAGACATCGGGGGCCGTAAGACACATGTAACTATGCGAGTAGGAGCCGATCATCGTAGAATGGATCACATCACCCTGATTATGGGGTGCTAGTTGGAAACTCGTTTATATGGGTTCAGAGATCAACATGGGGTACGATAGTATATTCGACCCTAGACAACTTAACCAAGTTTATAGTGCATGCCCACTTCTTGTTTATACTTATCATACCCAGTTCTTTATTCATAGACAAAATAGTACTAGACTTACTCAGGCTTTATGTCTGACTCTACTTTTCTTTCGTCTTCTTTCTTCCGTTCCCCCCCCCAAGGTCCTCAGGGAGGGAACACAGCAGCTTGACCTACCTCAACATCCAGCTTGAAGAAGAGAAATCTATTGCTTGGACTTTCCTGTTTTGAACTATGGCTTTGGACAATCCACTATGGGGCTTTTGCAGTTTATCTATGTTTTATTTATGCTTCTTTAAATAATGCACTCAAGACAGATTATGAAAGTGTTATGTTTTTGGAAAGGATGTTATTGTAACACGTATTTGACTTTATGAAATAAAGTTTGTTGTTCTTCCGCTGTTTACAAATATGTGTTCTTATATCTGTCTTGTATATCTGTGACTTGTACTTATAAACCTCCACCAAAATTAGGGCATTCCCTTTGAGAGTGACCCTAACGGAGGTGGGGTGTTTCAATGGATGTGTGAGCATTTTCCATTTTTGTGGACGAAAAATGATTAACTCAGCACATGGATGTTGCATATGACTGAATAGTTGTGCACTCATATAGAAATGATATGTATCGAGTAGGAAAATTGCATACATGTTGGACTTATTGCACTGACATAATTTGCATTAAGGAGGTCAACTGAATCAGTGGACCGCATGATCTTTGCATTAGATAAGAAACATGTACACACACCTTTGCATATGTTTATACAACATTAGAAGTTTCTAAGGACAATGTACGCCAGTGATTGATGATTGAGTATATGGATGTTGGATGGTAGGACACATTCTTCTTAACTTGAAGATTTCAGGGACGAAATCCTTTAAGGAGGGGAGAATGTAACACCCCGTATTCTCTGTGAACATATATGTAACAAATCAGAGGATAATTAATTTTTAAAAAAAGAATCGAGGGAAACGGGTTGAGCCATTGCATTCGTCTCGGAATTCTGCATGAAAACGAGTCCGAGTTTACGAGAATCGGAGTCCGTATGAAGGAGATATGACCCTCCGAAGTTTCAGGAAATTTCAGAATTGAAAACAGTTCGAAATTCGAATTCAAAATTCGAATTCAAACTCAGAAGCAGGCTGGGCGGGAAATTTCCCGCCCAAGCCAGGTCGACTGGGGAGTCGACTGGGTAGTCGACCCCCCCTGACTAGGTTGACTGCGCAGTCAACCTGGGGGTCGACCTGGGCACATTTCTGCAGATCAGGCCTGTGACGATTTTTACCCCTTTTTGACGAACGAGATGACTTCTGGACCAATCTGAAGGCTCTAAACACTCCTATTCTCCTATTTAAACAGCCCCAAACCTAGCCTTCTCTACACAGAATTCTATTTTTCTTCTCTACCTCTGTTCTAAATAAAAATAAAAATGGCGTCGCTACTCTGCTGGAATCAAAACTAGAAGCTAATCAACACCAACCTAAGCAACTCAATTCAAACTAGAGATTAAAGCTTCTGCAATGATTCTACAACAATTAAAGTTCTTTCTTTAATCCAACCAAGGCAAGTACAATTATTTTCCGATATAAACATTAATGCTGATTGTGACATGAATTGTAAATTTGAATCTGAGGTTATATCTGTTCTGTTCTGTTTAGATCTTATTTTGTATCTCTTTCCTCTTTCTGTTTTATAGCCAGGCTACCACGAGCCTGAGCCAATCTCATAAGATATTAACATACGCTAAATATTTGGGACAATAAAATGAATGATGCATAAATTGGGCATGACCGATAGGTGACTGATTTGAGGAAAGAACATGGACTGTAGCTAGAACGTAAATCTAGGACATATGACTGGACATGTTATATTTATAACATAAAGGGTATTGAACATATGATTGGACATAAATATAGACTGTATTGAACATATGACTTGAGATAAAGAGAATATGGCTTAGGTATAAAGATTTACATTAAAATAGGATATCTATCAAATGTGAATAACACCTAAGTAGGAGATTTTTGAATATATGACATGCACTGAAACCGATGGCTATATTTGGTATAATTTATATGGGAATCTTTTAGGCAAGTTGAACTAAATTGGGACATGTAAATTATGACCAAAATCTGGGACATATAAATTCATTGCAAACGTGGGGTATATGATCATGGTGTGAATCATGACAACTATTTAGGCATGCAAACATAGGCCAAATTTATAATTAGGCAAGATATGTTTGTGAAACTTTAAGAAATGATTAAATCTATTATATTTTCCTAATTTGCTAGTTCTGCTATATTGGCCTAATATGCTAGTTCTGTTATATTGCTTAATCTGCTAGTTCTGCTCTATTGCCTAGTCTGCTAGATTTGTTCATCTGCCAAATCTGTCATCTGCTAAGTCTGTTGAAGATGCTAAATCTGCTAAACTAAATCTGTTGAGATGCCTAATCTGTTATTTGCTAAATCTGCTAGTTTGCTTAATCTGCTAAATCCATTAAGTCGCCTAATCTGAAAAATCTATTATCTACTATATCTGTTGAGTTGATATAATTAGTCCGCTGTTGACATAATCTGAATTGGCTATAGTTATGGATAATTGACATGTATATTAGGCGTGGGTATAAATGGTAAATAATTAATTAATTGGCCGCAAAGATAAACATGGCTAACTCGAGGCTAGAATGAGTTTGCAGCGTAATTCTGCCCGGAACCGCCCAGCATATTCCAATGGTCACAAACAATAGGTTCTAATGTGAGAAGTTAGTCATAACGTGCTTGAAACCCGAGGTTAGACTCAGTTTGCGACAGAAACCTGCCCGGAACCAACCGGCCTAACCAGTAGCCGCAAACTGTCAGTCTAATGTGAGAGGTCTGGGCATTAATATTTAATTAATGAAAATCTGAGATAAGTATGATGTCTGAAACGTGTTGGGTGGGTATGGTTAAACCAATTGGACCAATGAATCTGATAAACCCGTTTCGTGAATCTGTAGGCCCAATACAAAGTTAGACAATCTGTAACCGGTTAATCTGTAACCGGTTAATCTGTAAGTCTGTTAATCTATAACCAGTTAATACGTAAGCCTGTTAATCCGAACATCTGATCCGTTAGTCTGGAAACCTGTTAACTTGATTGTCTGATCTATGAACTAGTTGATCTAAACTCTGTATGTCTGAAACTTGTAAACAAGTTAATCTGAAATCTGTTTGTCTGGGGACACAAGGTTAGGAGGGGAATTACTTGTGTCATCTGTTGTTTGGCACCCATATTAGTCAGTAACCCTTTCTGGTATCAAAACTTTGACACAACAGTAGGTAGGGTCCGGGCACGCTTACTGAACTAATTATAAGCGGTTCATTCTGGTAATGGCGAGGGGTGTTGATGGTGCGTTCCAACCGGGTCATGTGCGTGCATGGGTCCCGGTCTGCCTCTGAGGATGTAAGACGCCGTGACATCTGTAAATAGGTTTGTGCCAACTGGTTATCACACTAGGGAGTGATACACCCTACTGTGGGGCCGACATAGGGTATTTATGTATTAGGGAGTCGATCGCTTGGGGTAGGGTTTTAGGGTACACTTAGTTCTGTCTGTTTCTGTTGGTACCGTCTGTTTCTGTTGGGTGGTAACACCTGTCTGCTTCTGCGTGGTACCGTCTGTTCGGGTGGTAAAGGCCCATTTACTAGTGTACACCTAATTCCACATTCTGTTTCCATAGGATTAATCTGTTTCTGTCTATTTCTGTTCGGGTGGTAAAGGCCCATTATTAGCATTCTGTTTCTGTCCGTTTCTGTTGGGCTGGTAAAGGCCCATTACTAGCATTTTCTTTTGTGGAAATAATTCTGTACCCATTTCTGTTTCAGTTTAGACATTAGGGAGACACCTAATTCTGTTATACTAGTATTAGTGCAGAGAAGTAAGATATAAATATGAAGCATGGCTTAGTCTACATCATTATGTTTCTGCTGTTTAACCTAAGTATATCTGCTGCTCATGTTACTACCATCTCTTATCCAGTTTTGCTTTCATGTCATTATTATTATTATCTGTTCATATGCTGAAAGTCACTAGACTTGCTAGACTTTATGTTTGACCCTTGTTGTTTCTCCTCCTTTCTACCGTTCCCCCCCTCCCCCGGGTTTTGTGGAAGGGAATACTCTAGCTTGATCCAAATTTCTTCCACTTGAAGTACTTAAAGTATGGCTTGTCTTCTTCTGTGGGGATTATGATTTTAAACTATGCATTCTGAAGGCTTTTGTACAAGACTGATATTTTGTACTTGAATTCTGATATGGTGATTTGAAAGGATGTAACCAAGCTTATTTCGGTTTCTGTTGTAATAAAGTTGTAAATTTTTCAAGTACTGTTTTATCTGTCTTGTAAGTTTCTGTTCTGTTTACTAAAATGCTCCACCAAAGTTAAGGCATTCCCTTTGTGAGTGACCTTAACGGAGGTGGGGTGTTACAAGGCTGTTATGAGACCATCATTATTTAGTATACTGCCATAGCCAGCGTGTCGAATCTTTTCAACAACTCCTCACATTCAATAACACCGATCGATAGAGGTCATGGCTTTTGGAGGAATTCCAGTCGTCGCCATTCCGTTGTCAAATTCTTTGACAATCCGTTTATTCTTCATTGATAAGCTTTGATGAATACTGTTGGCCAACATATATGTTGAGCTGAAGATGAGCCATGCTCCGAGCCGAAGGCGAGGCCGTCAGGGGGTCCGAGCGCAGCACCGGCCGGGGTCCGCACAATTTTTTCGATTTTGGACGATGGAGCCCTTTCTGAAATGATCCGAAAGTTGCATTTTTCATGAAAACTATCACTTTTTTGGGTCGGGTCGCGACCCTTGTTCGTCACCACATTTCTGGGTCGCGGATCGGGCTTCGCAAATCACTTCAGGTCGTGGCTCGGCGGTTCATCCGGTTCGTAGTCCAGCTTGGCGATCGGGACCCTCCAACCTTCCAGCTTCAGATCGGTCCGTGGATATATCACCGGGTTGGATCGCGATTTCCTTGCTCGGTCGGGTCGTGAAGGCTCTTTGGGACCGGATCGTGGAGATCATACTAGGTCGGATCGTGAACCAGACATCTCTCCGGGTCGCTGTCGCCTTAAGGGTCGTGGTTGCTCCATGGGTCGTTTTGTGGCCTCCCCAGCGATCCGCGAGCCAACCACCTACTCCTGCGCATTATCTATTCATTCTTCATTCGGTCACGAAGCTGGCGATTCCTTTGCATTCTTCGATGGCATGAAGCTATGATTTTCTGAAATCACCAAAAATCTTCAAAAATGGTAGGAAGGAGGACTATTTTCTTCGGACTTTCGGATCCAAATAGTAGAGTAACAATCCGATAGGATGGGAATTCAGTTCTCAGTGAAAGCACCAAAATGTTAGACCAAAAAATGGTCCTAACACCCAAATCATCGTATTTTGAGCATAGGATATGAAGAAATATATGAAAAATATAGAAAAAGCGAGATAACAAGATTTTTATAGTGTTTCGGTGTTAACGAGCCTATGTCCACTTCATATTTTCTCATTTCATTCATGGATTACAGTTACAACGAGTGTTGTCTCTCTCTCACTCGAATTCAATGAATAATTCCCTCTGAATTCATTGATTTTATAGAGGAAGTTTGTGGTTGTTCATGGATAAGTGTCGGCCATGGCTGCCATGGATGTTGAGATGCCAAAAGGTCCCTTGAAAATGCCCTCTGGAGGTGTATTTATAGCTGTAGGAAAGCCCATTTGGTGACCAGGTCGTGGTAAGACATATGGCACCCGATCCGGGAAAGTAGGAGCGGTCATAGCTTTGAGAATAGGTCAAAATCTACATGTGTAGTAGCAGGTCCTGGTCACGGTTCGTGGTCATGGTTCATGAGCCGGGGTGGTGCTGGTGATGGTCGTGATGGTGATGGTCACGATCTGAATCAGTTAGCGTACATGGTCACGATCCGAATCCGTTTAGCGTACATGATCATGATCCGAATCGGTTAGCGTACATGATCACGATCCGAATCGGTTAGCGTACATGATCACGATCCGAATCGGTTAGCATATATGTCCGCGATCCGACCCTAGGGTGTGGTCACGAACCGATCTTCAAAAGTGCCAAAATCCAGATTTTTCCATATTCTGCCACTTCATCCAAACGATTGATGATCAATGCATGCTCATACTCAAATCCTTTGCTTTGGGTGGCCTGGTCACAAAGCAGGCTAACAGTCTCCAAATTTGATGACACTAGTTTTGTTGTGACCGTATCATCCAAACATAGTGTGGCCCCGGCAAAGTGAAATATACGCTCATATCCATATTTGAATGTTTTATATTTTAATTTGAAGAATAACTGACTGAAACAGTCGAATAGGCCTACCAAACATATTCCATTTTTTCCGAAATGGAGGTATTTAGCTTGGGGTGACAGTCGTTGGGTTTGGGTTGGAGTTTGTATGGGCAGAGGGGTATTTTCGGATTTAAATAAATTAAAAATAAAATATAAAAATCTTGGCCAATCAAAGCGCTCCATTCATTATCGTCAAACCCGCGTCTCTCCCGTAAACCCCAATCTCGAACGGCGGCTGTGTGCCACGTTCATCCTGGCCAAATTCCGACCAACCCTTCATAATTAGCCTTCGCTCCAGTTAAACTTTTTGAAGATCCCAACGCCCTCTACAAATCCATACCAAAAGCTCCCCCTATCGTCACGTCGTTCGCGAGATCCATCACCTCGAAGTGCTCGACTTCCAGGCACCGCCGAGCTTGTGATTCGCCGTCGCACCTGACGCGGTCCCCACCTTCTTGCGCGCCGTTCGAGGCTCTCCACTGTGGTGCAGCCTTATCGTCCAATCGCTGCTCGGATTTCGCACAAAATCGAAACCTAGTTTCGAACAGTGGGCTGAGGTAACGGCTGTATATATTTTAAACTATGCACAACACTTTAAAAGCACTACGAATCGTGATTTCATTGTAAAAATCATATTTTTTTGCTATGTTGTTAAAATCCAGTGAAACAAGAGACAACGGGACCGTGAGGATGTCTTCTACATTCTAGAAGAGGACGGGAATTTTTAGAGCTTCCTATAATTTTTGGAGGAGTAGAACCCAATGTGAGATTTCTAAATTATAAACGATATGGAATGGCGATGTATAAATTATATAATCGATGTATAAGTTATATAAGCATTGTACACCTCATGTATAAGTGTTGTATTAATTATATATGCGATGTATAAGTTATATATGCATTGAGAATAAAATTATATGTGTGTTGAATGGAGTTGAAATGAAATTGAAATATATTTATATACGTATATCTATATATATACACCCCTCGTCCACAGACCATGGACGATATATATTAGTTGTGATTGTTTGGATTTTGGTTGACATGAAATTTGGTTATAAATGCAAATGGTTGATAATGATTGTTTGTGGTTGAAACCAAATTGGAATTGTTTATGGAAAAATCGGTTGTGATATGAAAATGATCGAAATATTTAGATTATAAGGATAAGCCCCTTAGGGAACGCTGCGAGGCGAGGTCCCGTACTCGGGACGGTGCCGGTTTTAAACCCCCAGCCGTTATGCTGCCGAAATTTTCTGAAATATTTATGTGTTTAATTTATATTCATGTATTGAAATATATTCATGTGATGAAAATTATTCATGTTTGAAATAAATTGTTTGAACGATAAAAACCACATTTTTATAACATATAGGAATCGCTAAAAATATTCATTTTTGAAATAAATTATTTTAACAATAAAAACCACATTTTTATAACAAATACAAATCGCTAAAAGTATTCATGTTTGAAATAAATTGTTTAAACAATAAAAATCACATTTTTATAATATGTATGAAGAGTTAAAAATAGTCATGTGTTGAAATGAATATGTGTTGGGTAACAATATTATTTTTATCAAATATATGAAATAAAAATGGTTTGGAAATAAAGAATGGATAATATATATATAACTAAAATAAATCGAATAACGATGGTGCAGTTTGTATTTTGAAATCATGATTTTAAACAATTATTACGGGAGATCCGATCGTTGGATTTTCCCGAAACCAAAACTGTTGGGTTCGCTTTGAAAATATCTTTCCAACGATACCAAATTTGTAAAGATCCAACAGTTAGATTGTGTGAAATGTTTAATTCAAATTTGAATAAAAACAGCGCCAGAATGGATTATATATATATATAAATATAATTAAAATAAAATGAATAAAGACGCTGCAGTTCGTATTTTGAAATCGTAACTTTACACGATTGTACCGGGAGACCCGGCTGTTGGATTTTCCCAAAACTGGAACCGTTGGATTTGATTTGAAAAGATCTTTCCAATGATATAAAATTTGTAAAGATCCAACAGTTAGATTTTCCGATAAGCGTACATCAAATCTGAAGAAAAACAGCGCCATGGACGTGTTATAGCCTGAAGCGTCGTTTGAATAAATGAGCTATTTTTAAATAAATAAAAATAGTGATGAATCGTTATAAAATATTATAAAAGATATGGAATGGAAATAAACCGAATTTACTCGATTTATGGGATATTTGATGGTTGAATGTGTTTGGCGTGAAAATTACATTAATGAACTAAATTATGGATGTAAAATAATTTAAACATGGAAATGAATTGATTTGAATTCTAAATATACATGGATTATTTGAAAAGGCCGAGTTAAATATGATTTCAAATAATTGGTTGACGATTAGAGATCGACGATGAAGACGGTGGTTGAAGACCGGAGGTCTTCACATCGTTTGGATGATTGTCATGTCTTGATTGTGAGGCATCCCAAGACAAGGTAATAAGTGGTGGTCGTCCAGACGTACTTGGAGATTGACCGGATGTGTGAGGACCTCTCTCCTATATTGGACATATGGGAGAGGAATAAGGTGCCTACGGTTTCGTTCAGACCCAGAACGGACTTGTAAATGGATTGTATGTCCGGCATTGGATTTCATTCTGTGTGATTGATATACGTCAGTATCATGGCGTGAATTGCCTGTGTGGCATGCTGAGATGCAGTGATCGAAGCTTTTGTTGAGTAGCAAAGCCTTGTGGTTGATGATCAAAGCAGAGCTTTAAATAGCTAGCTTGTGTTTGGCATTGATTCGCGGGCCTCACATCCCAATATGAACAAGAAATGAGAGAGGGCATCAGGGAGGATTGCGTTTCTTTCTAGCTAGGAGTGGTGTTTTGGATTTTACACGCCCGGGAATTTTATTATGTGGATGATGGACAACGAGGCGCCTCGGTTATATCGGTCGTTATGGGGATGATGGTTTGGTCGGGATATGACCAGTTTACGCCCCATAGGGCGGGGACATGCGGTGTTCAGGCATATTAATCCACTCCGTGTGGACCGGCCCTGACGATCCAAGGGCCCACCTGAGTCTAGGCCCTGAGGCTTGGGCTAGAGAGTCTCGAAGCAGTAAGGACGATCCCTTGCCTTGGTTCATGACGGAAATCCAATTTCCAAATACGACATCGTGCAGTTTTGATTGTATACCTATATATGGCGACATAGTGGTATGGGGCATTTATGCCGTCTATGATTGATACTTATGATTGAATTGTTTTTGAAACAAATAAACACCAGTAATAATGTTAAATGCTTTTGTTTTATTCGTATCAAGCATATTTTGGCCATTATAAGGTAAAACTCTATCCTCCGGTTTGCGTCACATTGTGTGATGGGAACTGAGCCTTATATTGGCTTCATTTTTGTAAAAGGCATTGCGATCTTTTAAATAATTTACTTTTTTTAGCACTGGCAATTCAATGGAGTAAACCCATTCCACTTTAGCGGCGTAGTCCTATGAATGACCTTATTGTAAAATAAGCTAAGTAGATTTCTCATACCAGTCCCATGACCGACTCGTAGTTTGTTTCACTTGCAAACTCGGGTGCCCATATTTCTACACGGGCAGCCTTGTATTCAGGTTTTAGAAGGCTCTTTCTGGATAGCTATGGAGCTGAAAATGGATTCTATCACTTCTTTCTTTTTTATATTGTTCAGCTCATGTTGTACATATTATGTTTTGATTCCGTTGTAGATATTTATGTAAAGTTGAACTGTATTATGTACTAAGTATGATCCTGTTATACTATGTAACTCTGATGATTATTATTTCCAGTGTAATTTGATGTACGTTATCTGGTCTATTTATAAATTTCTGTTCTGCTATTATTTGTTTATGTGTTATATTCCAAAGATTACCTTTGCCACCATGGAACGGGGGTTTGGGGACGTCGCACTTACATCCGTTAGAAAGATATAATTAAACAGATTCAAATATTTCTGATTTTACTTAAATCAGATTTATTTTGAATTATGTACATTCATTTGAAATTAGAAATCAAATTTTCAAACTGCTACACCATTTCAGGCTCGTTTTATAATTATAATAAATTTATACATTTTAACTTCGTTTTATATAAATTTTAGTAGTTATTATTTAAAATAGTTCATTTTAAATATCCAAAATTCATTAAAATTAATAAAATAAAAAATTTAAATTGGTTCTGATAATCCCGGTTGTTACAGTTTCCCTCACTTAAAATTTTTTCATCCTCGAAAAGGAACGGAGCTGAAAGTTGTTTAACTAATCAGCTCAACTTTCATTCTGGCGTTCATTCTTCAACTTTTTAGTTTCTAAGAAATTTCTAATTTTTCAAAAATTTGGCTAACTACCTAAATTTTCGAAAATTTTCGCCAAAACCTCCTTTGTACGGGGTTACCTTTAAAACTGCAGCTTGCCTCATAGGGCCCTCATCAACCCAAGAGAAAATGAAAAAGCCAAGCGGCTAGTCAATCGGCTCATAAAATCATCAAAACCCAATAAATTAGTAAACATGTACCAATTTTTCGGGCATACAATTTTATTCCTCTTCTTTGCTTCCTTGCTATGACCTGTTCATATATATATATATATATATATATATATATATATATATATATATATATATGTATGTACATGTATGCGATTTCAATCAAATTTCAGTTTAGTTCAATATTTGATTCGATTTGGCTAAATTGCTTTACATTCTCTTATTGGTTTTATTAGTTGAATTGATAATCAAACATCACAACTAGCAAACAATTAGTTGATTAAATTTTCAAATTCATAATTTTTTTATATACTCAAAAATCATGTTTTTAGTGTCAAATCACAACAATAAACCTATATAGTTTTCGTTCTCACACCAATCAATTGGAAATATATAGATATCCCACTTTCGTTACTCGAAAATAAATACTAGTAACACTGCAGCATTATCGGAATCATCCCTGGGCGACTAGAGTGTGATTCTATATCTATCCAATATATTTGAGGCTTTGTATTCGCGTTTGCAAGGACTATATGCAAAATCTTCATATACTCGATTGTCCAAAATCAATTTAAAATTAAATACATACAGTAAAGTTTAAATTTTCAAAACAAAGTTTGTTTTCATTTTTATTTTAAAAATAACACTCTTTACACTCATTCTAGGATACTACTGATCCTATCTCTAACAAGTCATTCTTATTGGATATTACTAATCCAAACTCTGATTAATACTTTCGTTTGGTTCAAATGTATCTTGTTCTCGAGCTCTATAAACCAAAGCTCTGATACAACCTGAAGCGACCCGAACTACCCCGATCTTCGAAGAGATAGAAAAGGACGGATTCAGTTAAGAACACGACAAATCAGAACACAAACAATAGAACCTTTCATCGTTATTACAACAATTTACATCAGAGTAAAAGAATATAATAGAGTATGAATAAATAATATACATCAGAAAAATATCAGAGGTTTAAATTACAATGCAGTGGAAAAATAATACATAACACAACTGAAAGAGAAACACGGATACAAAGCTTTCCGAATATAGCTCCAGCTGTAAACCAGGATCCTGTAAAATAGAAATCTGCAAAACCAAAACTGCTAGTTGCCCGTGTGGAAAATATGGGCATCCAGAGTTTAGGTTAAAACAATGAACTCTAGGTCAGTCACAGGACTGGTGTGAGAACTAAAAACAGCTATTAACTTGGTTTTGAAGTAAGGTAAATCAAGGGACCACGCCGTATAACACGGAATGGGTTTTAACCCCAAGAATATCAGTGCATAAACAAACAGCGCAATGCTAAAGAAGAAAAATGAAGCTATTATAAGACTTAGGTCCCGTCACACAATGCAGCGCAAGGCGGAGGATAGAGTTTTACCTTATAATAGCCAAATAATGCTTGATACGCGAAATTGAATCTTATATTATTACTATAAGTGAAGAAATCAACTTCAAATACAAATGTATCAATCATAGATGGCCTAGTATCCCATGCTACTATGTCGCCATACTAGTTCTGCAATTAAAATCGAAATGTCATGTATTGGAAATTGGATTCCATCTATGAACCAAGGCAAGGGTTCATCCTTACCGAATTCGAGACAATCTAGCCTACCATGTCTCAGGATACAACCGCAACTGAACCTAGTAGCACCATGGCAGGTCCTCTCTTATGTTTGAGGATTGGCAATTCCTGAACAATGCGTTTCCCAGCTCTATGGGGCGTAATGGTCACTATGTCGACCATATCATCCCTCGGCCCCGTAGTGACCGATATATCTGAGGTACCTCGCTTTCCAACATCCACATGAGTAAAAATGTCTGGCTCCATACCATGACACTACTCCTAGATAGAAAGAAACATACGTCCTCCCTAGGGTCCTTCGACCCGTTTCTGGTTCACACCGGGGTATGAAGCTCACGAATTAACGCTATACATAAAGCTATGCTATTTAAAGTCGTGCTTTGATCATCAACCACAAAGCTCTACTTTTCAACAAAAGCGTTGATCATTGGCATCTCATAATGCCATATAGGTAATTCACTCCATGCGACTGATGTCTATCAATATATAACCTCTGAGCTCGTATGTCTCAGAAAGGGTGTTAAGCAAGAGAATAAATTCTCCACTACCAAACAGATATATATTTAATAGTGATCAATCAACACAGAATAAAATTCAATGTCAGACACGCATCCATTTACAAGTTTGCTCAGGGTCTGAATGAAACCAGAGGCATCTTATTCCTCATCCCATATGCCCGATACAGGAGAGAGATCCTCGCATATCCGGTCGATGTCCAAGTACGTATGGAAAATCACCACTTATTACCTTGTCTTGGGGTACAGCCCAATCAAAACATTAGTAATCATCCAAATGATGTGAAGACCTCTAGTCTTCAACCACCGTCTTCATCGTTGACATATCATCGAATTAGTTATTCAGAATGTGTATAAACCCGGCCTTTTCGAATAACTCACGTATCTTATAATCAAGTGTTATAAAAACACAACATACGCCTCATTCCAATCCAGAATATTCTTTTATTCAAATAATCATATCTTTAGGGAAAGGTTCCCATTAGTTTTATCAAAGATAAATTCTTTTAAATTTATTCTTTAATCTTCCTTTGGATATCACTTCAAAAGATTTCATTATCTTTTCAATTCTAAACCAAATTAAGGTTTATCCAACTAGTCGGGATTAACGAGCCATACCGATGTAATCATTTGTTCAATTTCCCAATCCCAACCTATTCATCCTATGGAGAAAAACTGGTAATACTCCATATCTAATAATAGTGCTATCGGTAAAATTTAATTACCATTTCACGTTCAAATCTAATTAAAGATTTGACTATCACCTAGTGTAAAACTGGTGATACTCCATTCTCGATCGTTTCCCAAATTTGATAATTTAAATTATCACATTTCAATCTAATTAAAGATTCATTAAAACTTTACTTAGTTTTAATCTTCCAACAATCATTATTTAATGATTATTTAACTTTGGGAAATCAAACATGCCGCATCGACAATCTACACTGTACTATTGATTCTGCCGATATATAACCTCTAAGCTCTTACGTCTCAGAGAAGGGTATTAAGAAAGAGAATAAATTCTCTGCCACCAAACATATATATATATATATATATATATATATATATATATATATATATAAATGCGCGTGTGTGTGTGTGTATTGCAGAGATCAACAACACAGTTTGAAATACAATGATAGACATGTAATCCTGTCTTTAACTAGGTTAAAGAACTAATGTCATTTAAAATAAAGTTCATGATAAATCCAAAATCACATTCCATTAATTATAGAATCTTCATGGAAAACGGATCAATATATATAATCGATATCAATTTCCGTATCCGACCAATAATATAAATGGAATAATGACAAAGCCTTTTAAACTCCATATATACAACAGTCTTCCTCCACAGAAGCTCACTTCGATTATTACCAAATCAAATTCCATTCGATTCCAATTTATTTGATTAAATTGGAAATATTTACTTTGGAAATTCCATTAAATCTTAATAAAAGATTTATATATTCCGAATCACATTTCACAGTTAATCAGGTTAAAGAACGAATGTCATGAAAAACACAGTTCACAGTAAACCCAATTCACATTCCATTTTATTCCAATTAAATGTTAATTAACTGGAAACTGTAATAATCTTAATTAAAAGATTTATTCTTTTCACACGGGGTTTAAGAACAGTGTTATTGAAGATACCATTCCCGATAAAACCCAAAAGCACATTCTTTTATTCAATTCCGATTTAATATTAATTAACTGAAATACTTCACTAAATCTTAAATTAAAGATTTATTCTTTTCTCAAATGGGTTTAAGAACAGTTTTATTTAAGACACCGTTCACGAAAAACCCAAAATCCCATTCAGTATTAAATACAAGACTCTGAATAGAAATTATATCGTCTTATATTCAATATCAAATTCAGAAACTAGCGGATATCGTATTAGGAATAACGACATCTGTATATTCCAAATTCCCATAACAATATTTGTATAACCATGGAATCCAATATCGAAATATTCTGAAGATTATTACCATTCCAATCCATTCCAATTTATTTATTGGAAAATTCTAGTTATTTTTAAAAGCATTTCAAATCCAATATATTTCTTTAAAAATATTGGATTATTATTCAAGTTAATAACTAGTTCATTTTGACAAAAATGTATTTTTATCTTTACAAATGTGGAATTTTCATTCCAATTCTTTCCAAATCATTTATTATGCTTTACACAAAGTATTAATATTTTTAATAAATTTATTAAGGCCCTTTCAGTTGATTTCCATAAACGGTCATCGAACTACATTTACAGTGACCTTTTCCAAATTTGATTTGGACATAATTCCAAATTCAAACATTTGATTTCAAATCTCTCATTCATTGGAAAGCACTTTTCAGTACGAACCCAACGGTTCTGGTTTTTGGAGAACTGACGGTTGGATCTATCGTTATGTCAATTCGAAGTCAATGGTCGAAATTCGCGAACAATCGCAACGCGGCACGTTCTATTCAGGCCATTAAATATATATAATATATATATGTTATATATTTCGTCGATTTCCATTTGAAACGTATTTTATAAATCGTTTTAAATTCGTTTTAAAAATGATTTCAACTTCATTTTCAATTTTTAATCAAAATAAAAAATTCCATATCATTATGATATTTAAATGATAATATTTTCAAAATATCTAGTTTTGAAATCATTTCCTTTTCGATATTCATTATGAAAATGAATAAAATTGATATAAATATCGTTCGTATTAAAATGGCGCAAATCTAATCAACACGGCTTCAAACATTTCAATATTTTCGTGTCCATCCCAAATCGAATATCAAAATCATATTTTAATCCTTTACTGAATATTATTTTAAAATATTCGTTATTTTAAAGTATTCGTTCTTTCTGAATTGGAATAAGACACAGTCAATTACCATATAATGTTATTTATACGGATTTCATATAACACATGTACATAACAATAATGATACACAATCAACCATCATCCAGAGTGCAATTTACAACTGTATAAGCATTAAAAATAAATAATTAACGCTCATCACAGCCTGTCTACCGATCGATTGACATACCACTAATTATTGGGATTAGTGTATGTCAAATATCATCCCAATACCTGTGTGGGGTTTTCAAACATCAAATACTGGTTATTATTTATTCAGTTAGGCGATGTATAAAATTTATCGTCCCAATCAGTATCAGACAAATGGGTGTACATAAACAATCTGTCTGATTTGTAAATGAATACTTATTTTATTTCCTTTTCATGATAATCATTGTGTAAATAATTTTATATATACAACAATATCGATCAACAACAATCTCAATCACAATCCAAACAAACAATCATGGTTTGTTCAATAAATGGTGTCGGGGGCTTCTAAGCTCTGTCTGCATCCTAGTATATATTTAACTGAAAATTATTTTGAGTGAAAAAGAGTTCCCACCGTCGGTTTCTACTCCGTCAGTTTTATTTCTGAATTTTTGAACAGTTTAGATTTGAATTTACCCGAAATTCTAACGTGCTCCAAATTGGACCCAGTCAGTTTTGTTGCGAAGCTCTCAGGTCCACCATCGGAACAGATCTTGTTTAATGAGATTTGGAGTTCATATGAGAAATATATTGTAATTTATTCATTAATTACATAATTAATAATTAAATAAATAACTTTTAAGTCCTAAATACATCATTAGCCACAAATTCCATCGTTTAATCCTTTCTCCATCGTATTCCCTTTCCCATTGAACTATGAAACGCATGCTCGAATGATTTTCACCTCCGCCGCTCCATCCCTCATCGATCGGAACCCTATCAAAGGCGTCCCCCACCTATGCCTCGATGGCGCCCGTCACCGCTGGCCACTAGCGTCGGTTCGATGGGCCCCCCTCTGTGATAATCGCGCTCAATCTCCGGACGTTTGAGTGCAGATTAAAAAGATTTACACTACGTAATCACATCATCACCATACCAATGGATAGATCTCGAGAATCTCTTCGATTTTCGCTTAATGATCAGAAGTTAATTCGCATCATCTTAGGAGAGATTGAAGATTTAATTTTGGAGCTTTTCAGCCATTTATTGGGAAAGGGCGACGGCCTGTTATTTGGGGCTAGGGTTATAAAGAGGGGTATATATAGGAAAATAAAATATTATTAATTAATTAATTCTTTAATTGACTTAGTTTTGACTTTTTGCATCGAACTCCAAATCAAACCCAATGACTGTCGCACCCAGCTAAATACCCCCATTCCGGACACAATGGGATATGTCTTATAAGCGAATTCAATCGTTTCGATCAATTTTCCTTTAAATTAAAATATAAATCAATATATATTACATTTAAATGTACATTTTAATTTACCGAAGCCACATACTGACTCTAAAAATTCCAGAAAAATAAATCTCGCTATGTTTTGATGATACAGTCCTAAAAAAACTAATTTCATCGAATTTGGAGACCGTTAGAAAAATGGTCATTTTCTGGTCGATCCAATTCAACTGAAATTGGCAAAACATGTTTTCTTTTCCATGCTCACATATTAATTCCAAAAATTATGAAATTTGGAATCTAGAAATAATTTGACATTCTGAATCCAACAAAAGTTGTTTAGTTGAAAAACGGAGGTCGTTCGCAAAATGGCTATTTTTAAGGGCTATATATTATATCAAAATATATATATAAATTCCACAGCGGCTATTTCAAATATTAAACTGGCCATAACTTTCAATTTACATTATAAAATCTTAGTTTCTTACATCCGTTAGAAAGATATAATTAAATAGATTCAGATATTTCTGGATTTACTGAAATCCAATTTATTTTGAATTATGTACATTCATTTGAAATTAGAAATCGAATTTTCAAACTACCGCGCCATTTTAAGCTTGTTTTATAATTATAATAAATTTATACGTTTTATATAAATTTTAGTCGTTATTATTTAAATAAATCATTTTAAATATCAAAAATTCATTAAAATTGCTAAAATTAAAATTTTAAATTAGTTCTGAAAATCCGAGTTGTTACAGAATCATTACGGCAATAACTGTAACGAACAGGAATTTTCGACCCCGAAAATCAACCCAAAAACAACATGCCGAATCTTCAAGCATCGACAACACCGGAATGTTAATAGAAAGAAATTAGAAGATGAGATAAGAAAGAAAGAAATATTAGAATAGAAGAAGAAGAACCAACACAACACAGAGTTTCACATCGCAGCGGAACAAAATATAATATATGAATAAACTTTATAGAGAGCTTTGAAATTAAAACTTACAATCATCAGAGTACATCAATACATTGGGACAGTTATAATAGTCTGTACTTGTATACATCACACAGCGGAATAATACTAGATAGTATCATACTTTTGAACACCTTCAGCTCGTCTTTGGACTTCACAGCATCCGATAACCCGAACCTGTATGACCCGGTCTAACCCGAGCATTTCAAATACCAGGTTAGTCTGGTGAACCAGAGTGAGAAAAACTAGCTAAGTTTATAATATCATTCGTCTTGATTTTTAAGTTTAAAATCCTTTTGAAAGAAAAGGATAATCGTAAGACCGAATCCACACATAAATACGGACGGTTTTTACCTTATGGTAACTCAAAACAGTTTTGAAAACAATATCTTATTTCGATATTATGATAGTGTCTAAATACAAATAAATAGAATCTAGCGGAATGCTTGCATCTCACGCTCCACATATATAGTATACAAACAAAACCACGGGCGCTTATTGGAGATTGGATTTTGACTATGACAAGGTATGTGACCACCTACCGATAGTGTACCTCTAGAGAAGAATAAACTGGGTTCAACAAGAATGTCATGCAACCCGGCCCACACATAACTGATCACTCATTTAGCTTGAGTGTATCGAATGTATATCACCAACGGTTTGGTGCGACCCACCATTTTCCGAGGCATCGATAGATTAAAGAAGCAAATGGAATTTCTCTAGATAGGTGATTATACACCCTAATGGGTGCAACTCACATAGCCATGCAGCCTGCCCAATTTTTGTCATTTCCCGGTTGATGAGGCTTGAGGTTATAATCGACTTTTAGAACATCTGGCCACCGTCCACATCGTCCATACAAGTCATCCTGGAACAAGATGAACCGAAGCACCCCCCTACTGCACCCAATATAAGAATCACCCTAAGGATCAGTAGAGAGTACTCCTTCCAAACTGTAGATTCCAATCACGACGTAATCATTGTCGAAATATCTCTGGGGACTAGCTAGAGAAATTCAACAATGGTTCCTCAGCTCATGAAGATTTACGGTCTTCATTGCCCCATTTTGATCAGCATTGGATATCTTCTTCGTTTATGTTACTGTTGGTTGGAATGGTTTTCAAATAAAAATTTGATCCCGGTCTTTCCATACCAACAACGCATTGGGTATGATTTTGATAGTCGGTTATTTAACTATCAAAATAAACAATCATAAAATAAAATAGATCCACTGCTTTATTATATAGCATCATTTGGCCTTTAAAAGTAGTATATCAGTTTTAATATATTAAAAGTCTTAAATCATTTATTTATGTAAATATTCTCAAATCATTTCATTTATACACTTAAAACAATATCTCAAAACCATATCTGGTTTCAGTTCCAAATTTCCCATTAGTTATCATTTCAAACCATTTCCACAACATTACTTATTATCTATGATTGCAGAGTCGATTCAACTCATCATCGGAAAACAATCCTCACACAATCTTCTTTTGTCTCGTTATTTAACAAAATAATCATCACTTATTCTTTTAGAATAAACTCATTTTACATCTCATCTCCTTACTTTGAACCGTTATACTTTCCAAAACGCCTTTTATTTCTTTTATTTTAAAATATCACATCGTATTCTCAAGCCCTTTTTTTATTCCTATAAAGTTAAACAATTATTCCTTAAATGATTTCATTAAATTAGTTAGCACAAAAACTAATTTAATTCAATTATCAATTTCCGTTAAAACGGTTGGCTTAGTCAATTCTAAAGCATGATTAATTCGTTGATCAACTCTACTCGTCTTTTCATTAATAAATAATATTATTAATTTAAATAATCTCATTTACTTTGATTATTATTAAAATAAATAATAAGCTATTTCAAAATAATCTCTTTTTAATTGTTTCTTAGAACGAATAATCTCATTTATAGTTGTTAACTTAATCCTTGCTTACTTGCTTAACAAATCCTAGCTTCATTAACAATTACGATGAGGCACGTGCTTCGCACACGGCCAAATTTTGTACAAAATAGTGATTTGTGGTTAAACAAACAATAATTAAATATGATTGGTTTATATCATTTTTTATAAACTTATTTAAAAATAATATATTTTAAAATCTATATTTAGTTATAAAATAAATTTCATAACTTCATTTCTATCGATTCACCTGACGGTAAATCAATTTCTATAAAACAGTTTGTATTTTGGCCATCTACCATAAATTCCTTAACCAATACTACCCATTGGTTAATAACAGAACAAACGTTGAATTTGCGTTAAACAATCAATAATCAATTCAATAATCCAATCATATGGGTTCAACAATTCATATGATGATGATAAACAATAAATTTAACTGATAACGGTCAACTAATAACAACCATTCAAGCATCCAATTTAGTTTACTACGTTTATATTGTTATAAACTTCACCTAAGAAGGTAGGTTACCTTGTCTGGAAATAATCGTTAAAAATAACGATTTTGTTTCGATTAAATTAAATAACAGTTTAATTTAATTAGTTATAAAATATCCAACATATATGCAACCAATCATCAAATCAACCAACCATCAGCAAACAAGGCATACAAATAATAAACCCGACTTATAATATACTTATAAGGTGGGAAACTGAGTGAGTTTAACTCACCTTGGTTTTAGTTCATCGATTAATTGGCTTGTTTTAATTAAATTAAACAATCGTTTAATTTAGTTAAAAATTCCCACTGCCACCTATACCGACCAAATCTCCTCCATCTTTAGCATTGTTTGATCTGGTTCCACTCTGACGAATCGCGCTCAGTTCTGTTAATGGATGACCAATATATTATATAAATACGTTTGCGTATATAAATTATAATTAAAATCCAAACTTATAAAATAATTTATATGGGCCTTACCCAATTTGAAAATGGCTCACGTCCATCCTTTAACGTACCAAGACCCGTGTGAAATGCCCCTTGTTCCCATATGTCTACCGTGCTGCTTTTGTTTGCACCCAAGACCTAGCGTCCAACACTCCAAACATGCCGCCCTACCTATTTTTTTTCTTCTTCTTCTTTTTATTTTTTTCCCCTCAAAGGCCCATTGCCAAGCCCATTTATAAACTTCCACCTCCTACAATTACTGCAGATCTTCCCCAAACTTTGTTTCTGTTTCTTGAAGCTTTTCGTGCGCACCATTTCTTCTTCCCTTCTTCTCCATTTACCTACTGCCTTTCCCCATCGTTTATTTCCTTTTTCTATTTTTGTTTTAATTTTTTTTAACTTAAAACCCGTAAGCCCCGCATATTGGCTACGCCACACAAATCTGCACATTACTATAGTGCTTTCTTCTCCAAGAATATTGCCTGCTACCAAAAAGAATTCACCATTTACTTCCTGAGCTTCTCACCTTCTACATACATTCGCATCACTCTCCATGAAAATGCAGACCTCTTTCCATGGCACCCCCATCAGTATACACATGCTCCTCCATTCAACATACTCATATCCTCTAACAAAAACTACACTGCTTCTTGCTGCCTGTATACTACAAAACTCCCGTACCATGTCAAAATGCTTCACTGCCGCCATCCCACACTTGATAATGCTGCTCCCATCCACATCGCATAATTTTTTTTTAGATATTGAAGGCCCAATTGTAACCAAAACAGCCCACATCGCCTTACAGTAAACCCGCAAGCAAACTACAGTGTAGCGTCTTCTTCCCACTTTGATTATTACCTGGAAACTGCTGAGTTTTGTTCCATTATTCCTCTTTGATTTTTTTATAAAGATATTGTCGGCCCAAAAGCCCATTCTTTAAGCCCGTACTCCTATTTCTTTCACCACGTTAAAACAAATCTTCTCCTGCTCCTAATTCTTCTTCTCACCGGCTACTGCATTTCTCCTACCCATGTTCTCAACTGGACCCAAACTCCTACACCGCCCATCCTTCACCCGTAGTCCAAGTTTTCTTTTGGAGCTTCCATTCTCCTAAACCTTTCGCATGCGACTCACACTCCTTCCCATACAGAATTCTCCCACCCACAACAGCACTAGTTGCTGCTCCAGTTTTGAAAGCTTCATATCCCCCTTTCCATACATGCGATTTCCTTCCTACCACCCAGGCAAAACGAAAAAAGTCCCATGCCATACCACTGCTCATGCAAGCACTCCATTCTCTCCCTTTCCCTCTTCTTTGTTCGAGATTGAAAACTCCCTAAAGCACTTCAAACTGTCGATCCTCTTCAACATATATCCCCAACATTTCTTCACCATTCCTACCACACCTTTAACTCCTTTCTCAAATTTCATCACATCGCTCCCCTTTCTCAAGCGCTAACCCACATTTGAGCTCGCGGCTCAGCTCCAGAACGCCTGTACTTCTCCTTCCTACGCTGGTTCATTCATTCGATACTCCAAAAATCCAGTTGTTGCTCAGGCTCTAACAATGTCCGAGTCACTACCGGACCTCACTGTTTTGTTTAGAAGGTGAAATCTTTGATTTTATTTTAATTTTTTTGGAAAAGAGTGACATCGGTGGGTTTTTGCTTCATCTTTCTGAAGAAAAAGTGATGGTTATATACACTTTTTTATATAAGTGCAGAGATGTGGGCAGCACGAAGGTAAGAGTGGCGTGCAAGGAAAGTAATTGAGGAAGTGTGGCCGCCAAGGAAAGGTTGGGTAGCTTTCAGCGAAAGGAACTTTTTATATACTTATTTGTTTACGCTTGTCTTGCCAAGGTTTCGTTGTCACTTTTGAATATAACGAATAGATATATTTACGTCCCCAATTGATAATAGTTGAAGTCCAGAAATACCTTATATTCACTTATTTATTTAAACATAACTTGTACTGATGTGGTAGCTGGTATAAATATGTCTGCACATATTTTCTTTTTAGGGTAGGTTTATATTTTATTCAGTACTGTTATATAACGTTCATCTTAAATTCGCACCGATAAACACAATCTTCAAAAATAACGAAAATGGACAGTATGTTATAATTTGACGGTACTGTACTAATGAAACTAATTTCGTTGAAAACCAATGTCGTTTGGAAAACACGTATTTTTAATGCTTATATAATAAAATAAAAATATAATTGTTCTAACGTCGTTTTAATAAAAAATTCATATTAATAACCAATTAATATTTACAAATATAATATTTAAAACCAATTTAAATATTCAGAGAATAATCCGGGTTGTTACATTCTTCCCTCCTTAAAAGAATTTCGTCCCCGAAATTACTAAGTTAAGAAGAAGCTTTAAACATAATTATTTTAAAATATTATCAAAATATCTAAATTTTACGAAATTTTCGTCAGCATCTCCTTTGTACTTTTCGATTCAAACAACTACAACACGCCACTCCGGGCCTCACATCGATCAAAGAAAATAAAACCAAGCGGTTACCCGACTCAGGGGTATAAAATAAAACACCTAGATCAATATATTAAGGCTTACCTATTTGTCGGGTAGCTCAAACTCCAATTCCAAAGCAAAGCACTAGCGGCTCTTCCTTCAGCCAACATGTACTCAACTCACTATCCAATACCAATAACAAATACTGGGATAAATCATTTTAGCTTCATTTCATATTTAATTTTATTCGAATTTATTTATTCTCTTGGTTTCCAATTCATTCAATTGTTGATGAATTTTATATTCAACCAAACAATCAACAATCATCCACATTTAACTTATTGTAAGTTAAATCCTAATTTATCTGATTTCTTATTAAAATTCTTATTTACAAATTCTACTGGTTATGTTAAACTTATTCAAATTCAAAATCAAGTTTGAGTTCCCATTCTGGTTAAATTAACAATTCAAATCCAATATGAATTAAATTCAAATTAATTATCAAAACAATATCTCAATAATTGAGAAAATTTGTTTCTTTTTATATACAAAAATATATTAGGTAAAAAAATTTAATTTACCTTTTTTACAAAACAATATTGTATCCATTTGTTAGTTCAACCTGAACCGATCAAATAACACAATACAAAACATTTTTATATAAAATTTACAAGTACGCTCTCTCATGTATATACACTTCAGCTCAATCTAGGGTATTGTTAACCCCATCTCTATCGAGTTACACCACAGAACCAAGGTTATTCCTAAACCATTTGTAACACCCCACATCCATTAGTGTCACTCACAATGGGAATGCACTAAGTTCTGTGGAGCATTTAGGGTAAAAGATGCAGATAAATTACAAGACAGACAGAAATTACAACAGCGGAAAATAAAACTTTGCTTTATTGATAAAATAGTTTGTACAATGATTTCTTTACAATATCATAGTATCATCTGTCTTACAAAATAAAGAAGCATAAAACAACATTTATATTCCCCAATTTTAGCAAGAGCCAGCCATAGCATCTGAAAAGAGAATCCAAGCAAACTTCGACAAATCTTCAAGCTGGGAAAGAGTGACAGTCCAACTTAACCTGAGCTATACTATTCCCTTCTTTACTACCTGGGGGGGGGGGGAGAAAAGAAGACGAAAGAAAAACAGAGTCAGACATAAAGCCTGAGTAAGTTCAGTAACTTCTAGCATGTGAACATGGGAAAACAAAATGACATGAATTAACTGAATATAAGATAACACCATGATGGTAGGGTTGGCAAGATTAGACAAGATTAACACAAGATATGCTATGCTAAGATAAACTGGATATGCTCTAATACTTTCGTCGCTTCGCTATTTCCTTGTTATACTGATTTCTATATCTCTGCACCACCTAACTAGTGTCCCAACTAGTAACGATAACGTGATCCCAATCCCTGTAGTTTCAATTGCCTTTAGGCATACATTTATTATTTATTACCTAGATCTAATCTAGGGTTTTCTATCAAGTGCTTTCTAGATTCAACTAGAGTTTACGCTATCTGCTGAATGCTTCTCGGATTCAGGGTTTATGCCACCTAGTCCAACTAAGGATTATTCTACCTGTCGAATGATGCCCCCGAGTCTAGGACACACTACCTAGAGTGGTATATGCTCCTAGACTTCCCCACACTACTTAGAGTGGTATATGTCCTGTAATGTGCGGCCCGAGTCCTGTGGCAGGGCAAATCAAGAAATACAGAACTCGGTCGGGAGCTTTCAAATATCTGCCGTTGCAGATGCTAAGCTATGTTTTTATTCTAGTGGCTATGGCCCCACTTGACCCCTCCCTCAACTAATGAAAGGCACACCTTGAAAAATGAGAACTATACGCAGGCCCCCTATGCCCCACTAACCTATGGCCATCCTCACCCATAACTAGATAGCAAGTATATGGTCTTTTGGAGTTCTCCGCCTTTCCGCTTCACGTATCTCGACTGACTCAAGATTGATGGTAGACAACGAGTTGCTATCACAGGGCTACCGTTTTCTCGCCGAATCACGCTGGTCCATCCTAGTATTTAGGTTGCCATATATTGCAACCAAGGCATACCCCTGGTTCTTCTAACGCAGACCTTAACCTCTGTGAGCCCAGGAGGATCATTTGCAGCCTCACAGAGGGATACCAAGAGTACCCTCACGTCCCCTAGAAGCCTCGGGCTTCGTAACCCAATTCGTTGGAGCCTTCTTTTTACTCAGATGGACATTCGCTCCTTCCCGTGTTATACTAAGAATTACTACTTAGTTTTACTAACTAAGGTTTACCAATTAGTTTCCAGGATCGTTGTTTTCTTAACTAAGGTTTACTACTTAGCTCCTTTTAACTAAGGTTTACTACTTAGTTCTCTTCTCGTCAATTTGGATTGGTTAAGTGTCATTAGTCAATTCAAGCTAACTTATCCCTCTTCATTTATCCTGTTAAACTGGTTAAGTGTTATCAGTAATTCATGTTGACTTAACCCTACCACAAACCAAGTTATATTGGTGAAGTATTTCTTATTACTTAACCCTACCCGTTCATCCTGTATTGGTTAAGTGTTCCTTTTTAACTTAACCTTGCCCGTCTGTTTTAACTAACATGTTATTGGTGGTTAAGTATTATCCCTTCATGTTTTAGACTTAACCCTATTCCTTTATCACAATCTGATGGCTAAGTGTTCAAGTTTACTTAACCCTACGGTCTAGCCCATCTAACATATCAAATTGGCTAAGTGTATTAAATTTTACTTAACACCAACCTCTAGTCTAGTTAACATGTTAATTTGTCTAAGTGTATTAACTTTACTTAACCCCACCATCTGGTCTAGTCAACATGTAAATTTGGCTAAGTGTATTAACTTTACTTAACCCCTACAAATCTTGTCTTGTTGCCATGTTAAGTTGGTTAAGTGTCCAAGGGGCTTAGCCTTCCCATTCTAGCTTAACTGTGTTAAGTTGGTTAAGTGTTCCTATGGAATTAACCCTCCCATCCTAGCTTAACTGTGTTAAGTGTCTGTATGAACCTAACCCCACCCACCGGTCTGGTTATCATGTTGAATTGGTTAAGTGTCTTAGTTAACTTAACCCTACCATTCTTGTTCTAGCTTTAACTAAATAAATTAAAGCCGTGACCACTCACATTAGACAAGTATTGTTGCGATTACTAGATGTGCCGGTTAGTTCCGGGCAGGTTTACATCGCAACTCAGTCTAACCTCGGGTGAGGCATATTCGAGTTTTCTAAGTTCAAAGGGTTTTGATTAATTTTCAAATCAGGTTTTGAAATTAACCATCCCGTCCGTCGGATCAGTTAGGGATAGCCAGGAAGAGCAGGAAACTTGTATTTTCCAAACCCAAGCCTAGACACTATCCTCTCTGTCACCCTAGAACTTTCTGGTGTGTTATTAAAAGAGATGTCGTTAATAAACCTTTAATTTGTCTAAATTTACATTTTCTCATTTAGGACAAATTCTATAAGTAAATTATTCCTAATTTACTTATTTCATAATTACTCTCTAAATTGTCAACATTTATTCTTATGGCCCATTTTCCCCTCTATATCATATTTATGCCTTTTTGGTATATAAACTATACCAAATTAAGTGTCACTAACCATGATTTTACTAAACCTGACAAGTACTCCCAATTATGGCCAATTTCAAATTTATGCCAATATACTTACCATGCCAAATTAGCTAATCCAATTCTGATTTAACATTCTAATTACAATTCAAGTCAAACTAGACCTATTATTCTAGTTCACAATTCATGTAAATGCTAGATTTACAAGTCACTACTAGATTCAAATTACACATTCATGTCAAATTTATCCAATTTGCATTTTTATGAACATGCCATAATACTTGTTCCCAATTTATGCCAATTTCCAAGTTAAAAACTACGTTTTTAGTAAATTTCATATTTTGCCCAAATCGTATTCCCACCGTTCGTATAATCGTGATTTAATCTAGATTATAGATAAATCTGGATTCGTAGAAAATAGGGAATGAACCAAAGATGCTATGAAAAAGATAGACATAATAACTGCCATAAGATGACAATTTACTAATTACAGACCTAACGAATTACACTGAAATTGATCTAAAACGTCGGAAGCCTATAGGTCTGAAAATCGTATGACATAAAAAGGGTTGAATAACGACGTAGGTTCAAGAACATGGGTAGACCTAACTTAATAGGTAAATTCCCAAGGTCTAAAACCAAAGAAAACCAAGAATAGACAGAATAGATAATCAGGCTTAGACCCAATTTCATAGTCACAAAACTTAAGCAACACTTTCCTAGTCATGAATCATAGGTGTTTAATCACAGTTGTCCTTGTTATGTCATAAGCAATGGTTTATGTTTCCCAATCAAAGGCATAGGCTTGTGTTCATAGTCAAGGAAATAATTCTCATAGTCACAGTCACAGTCATAGGAAATGTTCATAGTCATAGGCAATGTTCATAGTCATAAGCAATGTTCATAGTCATAGACAAGGCCTAATTGGTCATCGAATCATAATAGTTCTTAATTAGGTCCAAGGATATGAGCACTGATTCGAATAGAAAAATTTGGCATATTCTTTTATTCCTTTAATTTCATGTCATGAACAGAGAAAAACATTCAAATCTAAAAAGTAACCGACTTACAGAGATTAGATTAGATTCGTAGAAAAACAGTCGTTGAAGTCGTTTGAATCATCACTTGAATCCTAGCTTGACTTGAATCTCCTCTTGAAAGTCTTGAGCAGCATTTGCTCATCTTGATTTATTTCATATATTATTTTATTTATTTATACATTTTCTCAGAGGCAGCATAAGGATAGAAAAGAATTGTGAATAGAGAAGGAGACTAAGGCTATTTATATAGGATTAGGCGGACGAATCTGGTCAGAATGGCGTCTGGATACAGAAAATTGAACCAGGCTGCAGATCCGGAAAAAGCAGGGGGAGTCGACCCCCAAGTCGACTACCAAGTCAACCTGGGTGCCCCAGGTCGACTACCCAGTCGACCTGGGTCTTGGGCAGGAAAATTCCCGCCCAGCCCAATCTGGGTCCGATTTTGAATTTTGAACTCGTTTCTGACCTGTTCGAATTTTAAATTGAATTTTGAAACTTCTGAAGACCATAACTCCTTCATACGGAGTCCGATTAACGCAAACTCGGACTCTATCTCATGCAGAATTCCAACACGAACGCAACGTCGCAGCCCGTTTCCCTTGATTTTGATTTTAAAATTTAATTTTGCCTTGATTTGTGAATCTTAGTGTTACAGAATTACGGGGTGTTACACCATTGCTCTGATACCACTGTGACGAACAGGAATTTTAGACCCCGAAAATCGACACAAAAACAATGTGTCGAATCTTCAAGCATCGAAAACACCGGAACGTTAATAGAAAAAAATAGAAGGTGAGATAAGAAAGAAAGAAATATTAGAATAGAAGACAACACAGAGTTTCACATCGCAGCGGAACAAAATATAATATACAAATAAACTTTATAGAGAGCTTTGAAATAAAAACTTACAATCATCAGAGTACATCAATACACTGGGACAGTTATAATAATCTGTACTTGTATACATCACATAGTGAAATAATACTAGATAATACCATACGTCTGAACACCTTCAGCTCGTCTTTGGACTTCACAACATCTGATAACCTGAACCTGTATGACCCGGTCTAACCCGAGCATTTCAAATACCGGCTCAGTCTGGTGAACCAGAGTGAGAAAAACTAGCTAAGTTTATAATATCATCCATCTTGATTTTTAAGTTTAAAATCCTTTTGAAAGAAAAGGATAATCGTAAGACCAAATCCACAAATAAATACAAACGGTTTTTGCCTTACGATAACCCAAAATAGTTTTGAAAACAATATCTTATTCTGATATTATGATAGTGTCTAAATACAAATGAATAGAATCTAGCGGAATTCTTGCATCTCACGCTCCACATATATAGTATACAAACCAAACTGCGGGCGCTTATTGGAGATTGGATTCTGACTATGACAAGGTATGGGACCATCTACCGATAGTGTATCTCTAGAGACGAATATAATGGGTTCAAGAAGAACGTCTTGCAACCCGGCCCACACATGACCGACCGCTCATTTTGCTTGAGTGTGTCGAATATAAATCACCAATGGTTGGGTGCGACCCACCATTTCCCGAAAAGGGACAACATCGATAGATTAAAGAAGCAAAAAGAATTTCTCTAGATAGGTGATTATACAACCTAATGGGTGCGAACCATATAGCTATGCCGCCTGCCCGATTTTTGTCATTTCCCGGTTGATGAGGCTTGAGGTTATCATCGACTTTTGGAACATCTGGCCACCGTTCACATCGTCCATACAAGTCATCCAGGAATAGGATGAACCGAAGGCACTCTCCTACTGCATCAAATATATAAATCAACCCAAGGATCAGTAGCGAGCAGTCCTTGCAGACCGTAGATTCAAATCACGACGGAATCATTGTCGAAATATCTCCGGGGATCAGCCAGAGAAATTCAACAATAGTTCCTCCGCTCATGAATATTTACGGTCTTCATTGCTCCATTTTGATCAGCATTGGATATCTTCTTTGTTTATGTTAATGTTGGTCGGAATGGTTTTCGAATAATAATTTGATCCCGGTCTTTCCATACCAACAACGCATTGGGTATGATTTTGATAGTCGGTTATTTAACTATCAAAATAAACAATCATAAAATAAAATAGATCCATTGCTTTATTATATAGCATCACTTGTCCTTTAAAAATAATATATCAGTTTTAATATATTAAAAGTCTTAAATCATTTATTTATGTAAATGTTCTCAAATCATTTCATTTATATACTTAAAACAATATCTCAAAACCATATCTGGTTTCACTTCCAAATTTCCCATTAGTTATTATTTCAAACCATTTCCACAACTTTACTTATTATCTATAATTGAAGAGTCGATTCAACTCATCATCCCAAAATAATCCTCACAGAATCTTCTTTTGTCTTGTTATTTAACAAAATAATCATCACTTATTCTTTTAGAATAAACTCATTTTACATCTCATCTCCTTACTTTGAACATATCGTTGTACTTTCCAAAACTCCTTTTATTTCTTTTATTTTAAAATATCACATTGTATTCTCAAGCCCTTTTTTTATTCCTATAAAGTTAAACAATTATTCCTTAAATGATTTCATTAGATTAGTCAGCACAAAACTGATTTAATTTAATTATCAATTTCCATTAAAACAGTTGGCTTAGTCAATTCTAAAACATGATTAATTCGTTGATCAACTCTACTCGTATTTTCATTAATAAATAATATTATTAATTTAAATAATCTCGTTTACTTTGATTATTATTAAAATAAATAATAATCTATTTCAAAATAATCTCTTTTTAATTGTTTCTAAGAACAAATAATCTCATTTATAGTCCTTAACTCAATCCTTGCTTACTTTCTTAACAAATCTAAGCTTCGTTAACAATTACGATGAGGCACGTGCTTCGCACACGGCCAATTTTTGTACAAAATAGTGATTTGTTGTTAAACAAACAATAATTAAACATGATTGGTTTATTTCTTTTTTTATAAACTTATTTAAAAATAATATATTTAAAAATCTGTATTTAGTTATAAAATAAATTTCATAACTTCATTTCTATCGATTCACCTGACGGTAAACCGATTTCTATAAAACAGTTTGTATTTTGGCCATCTGCTATAAATTCCTTAACCAATACTACCCATTGGTTAATAACCGAACAAATGTTGAATTTGGGTTTAACAATCAATAACCAATTCAATAATCCAATCATATGGGTTCAACAATTCATATGATGATTTTAAACAATAAATTTGACTGATAACGGTCAACTAATAATAACCATTCAAGCATCCAATTTAGTTTACTACGTTTATATTGTTATAAACGTCACCTAAGATGGTAGGTTACCTTGTCTGGAAATAATCATTAAAAATAACAATTTGGTTTCAATTAAATTAAATAACCGTTTAATTTAATCTGTTATAAAATATCCAACATATATGCAACCAATCATCAAATCAACCAACCATCAGCAAACAAGGCATACGAATAATAAACCCGACTTATAATAATTATAAGTTGGGAAAGTGAGTGAGTTTAACTCACCTTGGTTTTAGTTCTTCGATTAATTGGCTTGTTTTAATTAAATTAAACAATCATTTAATTTAGTTAAAAATTTCCACTGCCACCTGTACTGACCAAATCTGCTCCATCTTTAGCATTGTTTGATCTGGTTCCACTGTGACGAACCGTGCTCGGTTCTGTCAACGGATGACCATAATATTATATAAATAAAATATGTTTACGTATATATATTATAATTAAAATCCAAACTTATAAAATAATTTATATGGGCCTTACCCAATTTGAAAATGGCTCACGTCCATCCTTTAACGTAACAAGACCCGCGTGAAATGCCCCTTGTTCCCATATGTCTACCATGCTGCTTTTGTTTGCACCCAAGACCTAGCATCCAACACTCCAAACTGGCCACCCTACCTTTTTTTTTTCTTCTTCTTTTTCTTTTTTTCCCTCAAAGGCCCACTGCCAAGCCCACTTATAAACATCTGCCTCCTACTATTACTGCAGATCTTCCCCAAACTTTGTTTTTGTTTCCTGAAGCTTTTCGTATGCACCATTTCTTCTTCCCTTCTTCTCCATTTACCAACTGCCTTTCCTTATCGTTTGTTTCCTTTTTCTATTTTTGTTTTGATTTTTTTTTAACTTAAAACCCGCAAGCCCTACATCTTGGCCACACCACACAAATCCGCACATTACTATAGTGCTTTCTTCTCCAAGAATATTGCCTGCTACCAAAAAGACTTCACCATTTACTTCCTGTGCTTCTCACCTTCTACATACATTCTCACCACTCTCCATGAAAATGCAGACCTTTTTCTATGGCACCCCCATCAGTATACACATGCTCCTCCATTCAACATACTCATATCCTCTAACAAAAACTACACCGCTTCTTGCTGCATGTATACTACAAAACTCCCGTACCATCTCAAAACGCTTCACTGCCACCATCCCACACTTGCTAATGCTGCTCCCATCCACATGCATGGTTCTTAATCTTCACACACATTTTTTTTTAGATATCGAAGTCCCAATTGTAATCAAAACAGCCCACGTCACCTTACTGTAAACCCACAAGCAAACTACAGTGTAGCGTCTTCTTCCCACTTCAATTATTGCATGGAAACTGCTGAGTTTTGTTCCATTATTCCTCTTTGATTTTTTTTATAAAGATATTGCCAGCCAAAAATCCCATTCTTTAAGCCCGTACAACTATTTCCTTCACCACGTTAAAACAAATCTTCTCCTGCTCCTAATTCTTCTTCTCACCGGCTACTGCATTTCTCCTACCCACGTTCTCAACTGGACCCAAACTCTTACACCGCCCATCCTTCACTCGTAGTCCAAGTTTTCTTTTGGAGCTTTGTAACAACCCGAAAATCTGAACCAATTTAAAATTTTTATTTTGGCCATTTTATGAATTTTAAATATTTAAAAATAGTTTATGTGAATTAGCAGCTACTAAAAATTTATTTGAATTGAAATGTGCGTTCAAATTCAAAATATAAAGGATTTATATTTTGATTTTGACAGAAACTGATCGAAACAGCTGAATTGGCTTGAGTGGCATATCCCTTTGTGTTCGGAATGGGGGTAAAACGCTAGGGGCGGCAGTCATTGAGTTTAAATTCGAGTTCGTTTCGATAAGCATGAAGTTTTGAAATTTAAAAGAAATTAAATAAATTATTATAAAAAAAACCCCTCCCCCTATTTTCTTCAGACCCCCCCCGTCATTTTCCAAATCAAAAAAAAAAAGAAAAAAAGAAAAAAAATTGAGATCGACGAAGCCGTCCCAGCCGCCACCTCCGTCCCCGCTCGTCGACGGTTAGCACTTCGCCGCCTCCAACCCAGAACCCCCTCCGGCCTCTCGTTCCTCTTCTCGCTCCAGCCCTAGAGCGATCGAGACCCCCAGACCCAACAGAAACCCCCCAACTGCTGCCTTTGGCCCCTGAACCGCCGGAGTAGGCCCAGCACCACCCCTGAGCGATGCCGCCGGCCTGACAGCCCCCTCTTCACCAATTCCGACAGTAAACCCCCTCACCTCCCTGAATTCGATGCTCCCAAGACCCCCATCCCTTCGCTGAACTAAAGTAAGTATTTATTTTAATTTTAATTTAGCTTATTTATTTTCCATATAAATAATGTAAGAGAAGATTATATTTTTCATGTTAGGAAAATACAATTTTTAATATCATAAAGACGAGATTTTTATATAGAGAAAAATTCGATTTTTATATAGCAAGAAGCATTGTAAAAATCTATGATTTTTAGGCGAGTAAAAATATGATTTTTATATATTGAATAGTGAAGTAAAAATATGATTTTTATATATTGAATAGTGAAGTAAAAATATGATTTTTTTTATATATTGAATAGTGAAGTAAAAATTCGATTTTTATATATTGAATAGCGAAGTAAAAATTCGATTTTTATATATTGAATAGCGAAGTAAAAATTCAATTTTTAAATATGTAGTGAACACGGACGACGAAAGTGACAAAGGGCTGGTGGTGAAGATTTTCTACGAAAGAAGAGTCAAGATGTTTGGATAGCTATCGGTGAGAACTTCTCACCTTTCAATTTAATTATTCTAGTTATAAATATATACTAGGATGCAGACGGTGTTTAGTAGCACCCGACACCCGTCATCCATAGACCATGGATGGCTTGTTTGTTAAATTGTTTGGTTGAGTAGTTAGTAAGAATATTTGATTGAATGGAATTGTTTGGTGAAATGAATTGATTTGATTGATGTGTGAATGGCGTGGGCGTTCACTAGACCGGGGATAAGGCTAGGCCTTGTCCCGTTTCTAGTATCATGTCGTTATGCCGCCGAAATTTTCTAAAATATGTTAGAAAAATAAAAATATCAATTTTATTGAATAAATGAACTGAATAGAAATTCATATGTTAAAATAAAATATTTTATCGTTAAAAATATAATTTTTAACGTGAAAGTGAATAAATAGATATTTATAGACAAATCAGCCGATTTGTTTATATGCACTGATTTGACTAACATTGATTGGGTCGATAAATTTTACACATCGCCCAACTGCACAAATAAAATCTGTGTTTGATTGTTTGAAACCCCACACGGGTGTTGGGATGAAATTTGAAGTTCACTCATCCTGATTGATTAAATATGTCAATCGATTGATTGACAGGCTGTTATGAGCGTTAGATATCTATATTTGATGCTTATACAGTGTAGTGCACTTTGGTTGATGGTTGATTATTTTTCAATGCTATTATATACGTGTGATGTATGAAAATCCATATAATTAGCATTATATGGTGATTGATTGGGCCTTATTCCAATTTAGAAAATAAAGAATAATATAAAATAAAGGTTCATGTGTTGACTGTACTCATCTGTTGAGATTAGTCATGTGTTGAACGAAATATTTTGATAATAACAAATATTTTGATAATAGGGAATATTTGAAATAGAAATATTTGAAATAGAAATATTCGAAATGGAATATTTGAAAATATCAATATATGAAGCCGTGTTGATTAGATTGACACCATTTTGACGTGAACGATATTTATATCGATTTTATTCATTTTATAATGAATATCGAAAGTGATTTCAAAATCTAATATTTTGAAAAGAATAGAAATTCGAATTGAAACAAAATAGAATTGAATTCGAATTGAAATTGAATATAAATGAATTCGAATTGAAATGCAATTGAAATGAATTTGAAATCAATTTGAAAAGAATTTAAAACGAATTTATATTGGAATGTTCAATTTTGATTTGAAATTGAATATGAACATGAAACCGTTTTGAAAATAAATTTAAAACGATTTATAAAGCCCGTTTTGAATTGAAATCGACGAAGTATATATTATATATATTATATATATAATATAATGGCCTGAATAGAACGCGCCGCGCCGCGGCAGTTCGCGAATTTCGACCATTGATTCGAACGGACATTACGGGAGATCCGACCGTCGGATTCTCCTAAAACAGGAACCGTTGGGTTCGTATCGAAAAGAGCTTTCTAATGAATATTAGAAATTCAAAATCTAACGGTTGGATTTGGAGATACGTCCAAATCAAATTCGAAAAAGGTCGCTGTAAGTGCAGTTCGATGGCCATTGTTGGAAATCGACTGTACGGGCCTTGATAAAATTATTAAAAATAGTAATAATTTGCGTAAAATCATTAGAAATGATTTGGGAAAAATTGGGATGAAAAACTCCGTATTTGAAAAGATAAAAATAGATTTTTATCGAAATGAACTAGTTTTGAACTAGAATTACAATTCTATTTATTTTTAAATAAATAAATTGAATTTGAAATGGTTTTGAAAATAACCAGAATTTCCAATGATTGCATTGGAATGGATTTGAATCGAAACTGTCTTCGGAATATTTCGATGTTAAATTTCGTGATTATACAAATGTTGTTATGGAAATTTGAAAGATATAGATATATATATATCGTTATTTCCAATACGATCTTTGTTGGTCGCAGAATTTGATATTGAATATAAGCCGGGATATTTTCTATTCAGAGCCTTGTATTTAATATCAAATGTGATTTGGGTTTGTCGCGAATGGTGTCTTGACTAACACTGTTTTTGAACCCAGTTGAGAAAAGATTAAATCTTTTTATTTAGATTTAATGAAGTGTACCAATTAAATAATATTTAATTGGAATTGAATTGATATTGATTTTTGGGTTTATCGTGGGCAGTGTTTTAAATAACACTCGTTCTTTAACCCGATAATTAATGGAATGTGACTTTGGGTTTATCGTGAACCGTGTTTTAAATGAAACTGATTCTTTAACCCAGTTAACGATTAAAACTAAGTGGAGTTTTAATGAATCTTTAATTAGATTGAAATGATCGAGAATGGAGTATCACCAGTTTTGCTCCAGGCGATAGTTAAATCTTTAATTAGATTTGAACGTGAAATGGTAATAGAATTTACCGATAACACTGTGGTGTTAGATATGAAGTATTACCAGTTTTACTTCATGGGATGAATAGGTTGGGATTGGGAAATTAAAACAAATGACTACTTCGGTAAGTTTCGTTAATCCCGACTAGTTGAATCGAAATTCAAAAGAAGATTAGAGAATAAATTTTAATGATTTATCTTTGATAAAATTTATGGGAACCTTTCCCTGTAAATGTGAAATTTAGAAACTAACTGTCGGTTAGCTAAGAAGAATGGTTTTCTGGATATTGATCTGATGTTGGTTTCGGCCTTCGAGGTTAATATTTGGGGAATTATTCTCTTGTTAATTTACGGTTAGTGACTGATAAATTGGAATGAGGCGTATGTTGTGTTTGTGTAACACTTGTTTATAATATACGCAAGTTATTCGGAAAGACCGGGTTTATCCCATTCTGAATAACTGATTCGGCGATAAGTCGAAGATGAAGACGGTGGTTGAAGACCGAAGGTCTTCACATCGTTTGGATAATTACTGATGATCTTGATTGGGCTGTACACCCAAGAAGAGAGAAACAGTTGGTGATCGTCCAGACGTACTTGGAGATCGATGGATATGCGAGGTACAAGGTGCCTCCGGTTTCGTTCAGAGTGTGTCTGACGTTGTATTCCTTTATACTGTATTAGGTGATCTCTGCTAAATATATATCTGTTTGGTGGCAGAGAATTTATTCTCTTGATATACACCCTTCTCTGAGACGTACGAGCCTAGAGGTTATATATTGGCAGAAATCAGTGGTACAGTATGGACTGACAATGTGGCATGCTGAGTTGCATGGATCAAGGCTTTTGTTGAAAAGCAAAGTCTTGTGGTTGATGATCAAAGCACGGCCTTGTGTGGCGTAGCTTTGTGTAACGTTGATTCGCGAGTATCACACTCGGTATGAACCAAAAACGGGAGACGGACATCAGGGAGGACATGCGTTTCTTTCTAGTTAGGAGTGGCATCAGTGCTTGAGCTGGCTGACGAGTTTGACTCATGTGGATGTTGCTTATTATCACTTGCTGAAAAGCGAGACACCTCGTGATATCGGTTTCGGCCGATGCTTCTGGTCGGCTGACGGGCCAGGCTTACGCCCCAAAGGGCGGGGAAACGCATGTTCAGGCATTTTAATCCACATCGGTGGACCAGCCCTGAGGATCCAAGGGTCACTCGAGCTCTGATCCTGAGGGGCGGACTAGAGCGTCTCGAATTGGTGAGGATCTTGCCCCTAGCCTCGGTTCATACCATAAATGATAACCCAACTTCCAATACGACATTTGCGGTTTTAATTGTAGAACTAGTATGGCGACATGATATATGGTACCCATGCCGCCTATGATTAATACTTATGATTTGAAGTTGTTTTATACACTATGCACTTATAATAGTATCAAACGATTTGTTTTAAACGTATCAAGCATTCTTTGGCTGTTATAAGGGAAAACCCTATCCCCCGGCTTGCGTTGCATTGTGTGATAGGACCTGGATCTTATAACAGCTTCATTTTTCTTTATTTAGCATTGCGCTGTTTGTTTATGCACTAGTATTCTTGGGAGGAAACCCGTTCCGTGTTATACGGCGTGGTCCCTTGATTTACCTAACTTTAAAATAAAGAGTAATAACTGTTTTAGTTCTCACACCAGTCACATGACTGACCTGGAGTTTATTGTTTTAACCTAAACTCTGGGTGCCCTTATTTTGACACGGGCAGCTAGTAGTTTTGGTTTTGCAGATTTATATTCATAGGATCCTGGTTTACATCTGGAATGATATCCGAAAAGCTTTATATCCGTATATCTCTTCTAGTTGTGTATTGTATTATTTTCCGCTGCTATGTATTTAAATGTAATTTAAATCTCTGATATTTCTATGTAATATTCATTTATACTCTGTATATTCTTGTAATCTGATGCATTGTTGTAATATACTATGAAATGTTCTTCCGTCTGCGTTCTATTTTGTGGCTTGTTCTCGAACTATCCGCGCTTTCCTCACCGGGGAAGTTCGGGTCGTTTCATCGTGGTATCAGAGCTTTGGTTTACAGAGCTCGGAGAACAAGGCACTTTAGAATCAAACGAAAGAACTCATCAGAGATTGGATTAGTAATATCCAATAAGAATGACTCGTTAGAGATGGGATCAGCAGTATCCCAGAACGAGTGTGAAGAGTATATTTTTGAAATGAAAATTGAAAACAAATTTTTTTTTGGAAATTTAAACCTTAATATTCGTATTTGAATATTTTATTTGTATAGATGTGGACAATTCAGTACATGAGGATTTTGCGTATACGCCTAGCTAGCGTGTATGTGAAGTTATAATATACTGAATAGATATAGAATCACACTCTAGTCACCCGGAGATGATTCTGGTGATAGCGCGTCATCATCAGTGTTGTGTTCGAGTTTCGAAAGTGGGATTTCTATATATTTCCATCGACTGGTGTGAGAACCAAAACTAGAATAGGGCTTATTGTTGCGATTGGGCACCAAAAACATGATTTTCTCTACTTGTGTCAAAGTTATATGTTTGATAAGTTAATCAACTAATTGATTGATGCTTGTGTTGTGTGATTCTTCATTTAAAACCATATGTACATGAATGGTAAATTTAGCCAAACTGAATCAAAAGTTATATTGAACTGAATTGAAAGTTGCTTGAATTTGCATACATATGCATATATGTATATATCTTTTGGACAGGTCATAGCAAGGAGGCTAGAGCAGAGGAATAAAATTGTTTGCCCGACAAATAGGTACATGTTTACTATATTTCTTGGGTATTGGATGATTTTGTGAGCCGCTTGGCTTTTTCTTTTTCTTTTTGAGATCAGAAGGACCGGGGAAGCTATTTGAGATTTCCCGATGCTCTCATTGCAGGGGCGGTTATGGCGAAATTTTTCGAAAATTTAGGGTGTTAGCCAAATTTTTGAAAAATTTGAAAAGTTCTTAGAAACGGAAAAGTTGAAGAACTTAAGCTGTAACGAAAACAATGAAAGTTGAGTTGGTTAGAAAACAAATTTCGGCTTTGTTCCTTTTCGAGGACGAAAAGATTTTAAGTGGGGGAGGATTGTAACAACCCGAAAATCTGAACCAATTTAAAATTTTTATTTTGGCCATTTTAATGAATTTTAAATATTTAAAAATAGTTTATGTGAATTAGCAGCTACTAAAAATTTATTTGAATTGAAATGTGTGTTCAAATTCAAAATATAAAGGATTTATATTTTGATTTTGATAGAAACTGATCGAAACAGCTGAATTGGCTTGAGTGGCATATCCCATTGTGTTCGGAATGGGGGTAAAACGCTGGGGGCGGCAGTCGTTGAGTTTAAATTGGAGTTCGTTTCGATAAGCATGAAGTTTTGAAATTTAAAAGAAATTAAATAAATTATTATAAAAAAAAACCCCTCCCCCTATTTTCTTCAACCCCCCCCCCCCCTGTCATTTTCCAAATCAAAAAAAAAAAGGAAAAAAAAAATTTGAGATCGACGAAGCCGACCCAGCCGCCGCCTCCGTCCCCGCTCGTCGACGGTCAGCACTTCGCCGCCTCGACCCCAGAACCCCCTCCGGCCTCTCGTTCCTCTTCTCGCTCCAGCCCTAGAGCGATCGAGACCCCCAGACCCAACGGAAACCCCCCAACTACTGCCTTTGGCCCCTGAACCGCTGGAGTAGGCCCAGCACCACCCCTGAGCGATGCCGCCGGCCTGACAGCCTCCCTCCACCAATTCCCACAGTAAACCCCCTCCCCTCCCTGAATTCGATGCTCCCAAGACCCCCCTCCCTTCGCTGAACTAAAGTAAGTATTTATTTTAATTTTAATTTAGCTTATTTATTTTCCATATAAATAATGCAAGAGAAGATTATATTTTTCATGTTAGGAAAATACGATTTTTAATAACATAAAGATGAGATTTTTATATAGAGAAAAATTCGATTTTTATATAGCAAGAAGCGTTGTAAAAATCTATGATTTTTAGGCGAGTAAAAATATGATTTTTATATATTGAATAGTGAAGTAAAAATATGATTTTTATATATTGAATAGTGAAGTAAAAATATGATTTTTTTTATATATTGAATAGTGAAGTAAAAATTCGATTTTTATATATTGAATAGCGATGTAAAAATTCGATTTTTATATATTGAATAGCGAAGTAAAAATTCGATTTTTAAATATGTAGTGAACACGGACGGCGAAAGTGACAAAGGGATGGTGGTGAAGATTTTCTATGAAAGAAGAGTCAAGATGTTTGGATAGCTATCGGTGAGAACTTCTCACCTTTCAATTTAATTATTCTAGTTATAAATATATACTAGGATGCAGACGGTGTTTAGTAGCACCCGACACCCGTCATCCACAGACCATGGATGGCTTGTTTGTTAAATTTTTTGGTTGAGTAGTTAGTTAGAATATTTGATTGAATGGAATTGTTTGGTGAAATGAATTGATTTGATTGATGTGTGAATGGCGTGGGCCTTCACTAGACCGGGGATAATGCTTGGCCTTGTCCCGTTTTTAGTATCGTGTCGTTATGCCGCCGAAATTTTCTAAAATATGTTAGAAAAATAAAAATATCAATTTTATTGAATAAATGAACTGAATAGAAATTCATATGTTAAAATAAAATATTTTATCGTTAAAAATATAATTTTTAACGTGAAAGTGAATAAATAGATATTTATAGACAAATCGGCCGATTTGTTTATATGCACTGATTTGACTGACATTGATTGGGTCGATAAATTTTACACATCGCCCAACTGCACAAATAAAATCTGTGTTTGATTGTTTGAAACCCCACACGGGTGTTGGGATGAAATTTGAAGTTCACTCATCCTGATTGATTAAATATGTCAATCGATTGATTGACAGGCTGTTATGAGCGTTAGATATCTATATTTGATACTTATACAGTGTAGTGCACTTTGGTTGATGGTTGATTATTTTTCCATGCTATTATATACATGTGATGTATGAAAATCCATATAATTAGCATTATATGGTGATTGATTGGGCCTCATTCCAATTTAGAAAATAAAGAATAATATAAAATAAAGGTTCATGTGTTGACTGTACTCATCTGTTGAGATTAGTCATGTGTTGAACGAAATATTTTGATAATAACAAATATTTTGATAATAGGGAATATTTGAAATAGAAATATTTGAAATAGAAATATTCGAAATGGAATATTTGAAAATATCAATATATGAAGCCGTGTTGATTAGATTGACGCCATTTTGACGTGAACGATATTTATATCAATTTTATTCATTTTATAATGAATATCGAAAGTGATTTCAAAATCTAATATTTTGAAAAGAATAGAAATTCGAATTGAAACAGAATAGAATTGAATTCGAATTGAAATTGAATATAAATGAATTCAAATTGAAATGCAATTGAAATGAATTTGAAATCAATTTGAAAAGAATTTAAAACGAATTTATATTGGAATGTTCAATTTTGATTTGAAATTGAATATGAACCTGAAACCATTTTGAAAATAAATTTAAAACGATTTATAAAGCCCGTTTTGAATTGAAATCGAAGAAGTATATATATTATATATATATTATATATATAATATAATGGCCTGAATAGAACGCGCCGCGCCGCGGCAGTTCGCGAATTTCGACCATTGACTTCGAACGGACATTACGGGAGATCCGACCGTCGGATTCTCCTAAAACCAGAACCGTTGGGTTCGTATCGAAAAGAGCTTTCTAACGAATATTAGAAATTCAAAATCTAATAGTTGGATTTGGAGATACGTCCAAATCAAATTCGAAAAAGGTCGCTGTAAGTGCAGTTCGATGGCCATTGTTGGAAATCGACTGTACGGGCCTTGATAAAATTATTAAAAATAGTAATAATTTGCGTAAAATCATTAGAACTGATTTGGGAAAAATTGGGATGAAAAACTCCGTATTTGAAAAGTTAAAAATAGATTTTTATCGAAATGAACTAGTTTTGAACTAGAATTACAATTCTATTTATTTTTAAATAAATAAATTGAATTTGAAATGGTTTTGAAAATAACCAGAATTTCCAATGATTGCATTGGAATGGATTTGAATCGAAACTGTCTTCGGAATATTTCGATGTTGGATTTCGTGATTATACAAATGTTGTTATGGAAATTTGAAAGATATAGATATATATATCGTTATTTCCAATACGATCTTTGTTGGTCGCAGAATTTGATATTGAATATAAGCCAGGATATTTTCTATTCAGAGCCTTGTATTTAATATCAAATGTGATTTGGGTTTGTCGTGAATGGTGTCTTGACTAACACTGTTCTTGAACCCAGTTGAGAAAAGATTAAATCTTTTTATTTAGATTTAATGAATTGTACCAATTAAATAATATTTAATTGGAATTGAATTGATATTGATTTTTGGGTTTATCGTGGACAATGTTTTAAATAACACTCGTTCTTTAACCCGATAATTAATGGAATGTGACTTTGGGTTTATCGTGAACCGTGTTTTAAATGACACTGATTCTTTAACCCAGTTAACGATTAAAACTAAGTGGAGTTTTAATGAATCTTTAATTAGATTGAAATGATCGAGAATGGAGTATCACCAGTTTTGCTCCAGGCGATAGTTAAATCTTTAATTAGATTTGAACGTGAAATGGTAATTGAATTTACCGATAACACTGTGGTGTTAGATACTAAGTATTACCAGTTTTACTTCATGGGATGAATAGGTTGGGATTGGGAAATTAAAACAAATGACTACTTCGGTAAGTTTCGTTAATCCCGACTAGTTGAATCGAAATTCAAAAGAAGATTAGAGAATAAATTTTAATGATTTATCTTTGATAAAATTTATGGGAACCTTTCCCTGTAAATGTGAAATTTAGAAACTAACTGTCGGTTAGCTAAGCAGAATGGTTTTCTGGATATTGATCTGATGTTGTTTTCGGCCTTCGGGGTTAATATTTGGGGAATTATTCTCTTGTTAATTTACGGTTAGTGACTGATAAATTGGAATGAGGCGTATGTTGTGTTTGTGTAACACTTGTTTATAATATACGCAAGTTATTCGGAAAGACCGGGTTTATCCCATTTTGAATAACTGATTCGGCGATAAGTCGAAGATGAAGACGGTGGTTGAAGACCGGAGGTCTTCACATCGTTTGGATAATTACTGATGATCTTGATTGGGCTGTACACCCAAGAGGAGAGAAACAGTTGGTGATCGTCCAGACGTACTTGGAGATCGATGGATATGCGAGGTACAAGGTGCCTCCGGTTTCGTTCAGACCCAGAACGGACTTGTAAATGGATAGTGTGTCTGACGTTGTATTCCTTTATACTGTATTAGGTGATCTCTGCTAAATATATATCAGTTTGGTGGTAGAGAATTTATTCTCTTGATATACACCCTTCCTGAGACGTACGAGCCTAGAGGTTATATATTGGCAGAAATCAGTGGTACAGTATGGACTGACAATGTGGCATGCTGAGTTGCATGGATCAAGGCTTTTGTTGAAAAGCAAAGTCTTGTGGTTGATGATCAAAGCATGGCCTTGTGTGGCGTAGCTTTGTGTAACGTTGATTCACGAGTACCACACCCGGTATAAACCAAAAACGGGAGACGGACATCAGGGAGGACATGCGTTTCTTTCTAGTTAGGAGTGGCGTCAGTGCTTGAACTGGCTGAGGAGTTTGACTCATGTGGATGTTGCTTATTATTACTTGCTGAAAAGCGAGGCGCCTCGTGATATCGGTTTCGGCCGATGCTTCTGGTCGGCTGACGGGCCAGGCTTACGCCCCAAAGGGCGGGGATACGCATGTTCAGGCATTTTAATCCACATCGGTGGACCGGCCCTGAGGATCCAAGGGTCACTCGAGCTCTGATCCTGAGGGGCGGACTAGAGCGTCTCGAATTTGTGAGGATCTTGCCCCTAGCCTCGGTTCATACCATAAATGATAACCCAACTTCCAATACAACATTTGCGGTTTTAATTGTAGAACTAGTATGGCGACATGATATATGGTACCCATGCCGCCTATGATTAATACTTATGATTTGAAGTTGTTTTATACACTATGCACTTATAATAGTATCAAACGATTTGTTTTAAACGTATCAAGCATTCTTTGGCTGTTATAAGGGAAAACCCTATCCCCCGGCTTGCGTTGCACTGTGTGATAGGACCTGGGTCTTATAATAGCTTCATTTTTCTCTATTTAGCATTGCGCTGTTTGTTTATGCACTGGTATTCTTGGGAGGAAACCCGTTCCGTGTTATACGGCGTGGTCCCTTGATTTACCTAACTTTAAAATAAAGAGTAATAAATGTTTTAGTTCTCACACCAGTCATATGACTGACCTGGAGTTTATTGTTTTAACCTAAACTCTGGGTGCCCTTATTTTGACACGGGCAGCTAGTAGTTTTGGTTTTGCAGATTTATATTCACAGGATCCTGGTTTACAGCTGGAATGATATCCGGAAAGCTTTCTATCCGTATATCTCTTCTAGTTGTGTATTGTATTATTTTCCGCTGCTATGTATTTAAATGTAATTTAAATCTCTGATATTTCTGTGTAATATTCATTTATACTCTGTATATTCTTGTAATCTGATGCATTGTTGTAATATACTATGAAATGTTCTTCCGTCTGCGTTCTATTTTGTGGCTTGTTCTCGAACTATCCGCGCTTTCCTCACCGGGGAAGTTTGGGTCGTTTCATCGTGGTATCAGAGCTTTGGTTTACAGAGCTCGGAGAACTAGGCACTTTAGAATCAAACGAAAGAACTCCTTCCCATACAGAAGTCTCCCACCCACAACAGCACTAGTTGCTGCTCCAGTTTTGAAAGCTTCATATCCCCGTTTCCATGCATGCGATTTCCTTCATACCACCCAGGCAAAACAAAAACACTCCTATGTCATACCACCGCTCACGCAAGCACTCCATTCTCTCTCTTTCTATCTTCTTTGTTCGAGATTGAAAACTCCCTAAAGCACTTCAAACTGTTGATCCTCTTCAACATATATCCCCAACATTTCTTCACCATTCCTACCGCACCTTTAACTCCTTTCTCAAATTTCATCACATCGCTCCCCTTTCTCAAGCGCTACCCCACATCAGAGCTCGCGGCTCAGCTCCAGACCGCCTGTACTTCTCCTTCCTATGCTGGTTCATTCATTCGATACTCCAAAAATCCTGTTGTTGCTCAGGCTTTGACCATGTCCGAGTCACTACCGGAACCCGCTGTTTTGATTAGAAGGAGAAATCTTTGATTTTATTTTAATTTTTTGAAAAAGAGTGACATCGGTGGGTTTGAAAAAGTGATGGTTGTATAAACTTTTTTATATAAGTGCAGAGACGTGGGCAACACGAAGGTAAGAGTGGCGTGCAAGGAAAGTAATTGAGGAAGTGTGGCCACCAAGGAAAGGTTGGGGTAGCTTTCAACGAAAGTTACTTTTTATATACTTATTTGTTTACGCTTGTATTGCCAAGGTTTCGTTGTCACTTTTGAACATAACGAATAGATATATTTACGTCGCCAATTAATAATAGTTGAAGTCCACAAATACCTTATATTCACTTATTTATTTAAACATAACTTGTACTGATGCGGTAGCTAGTATAGAAATATGTCTGCACATATTTTCTTTTTAGGGTAGGTTTATATTTTATTCAGTACTGTTATATAATGTTCACCTTAAATTCGCACCGATAAACACAATCTTCAAAAATAACGAAAATGGACAGTATGTTATAATTTGACATTACGGTACTAATGATACTAATTTCATCGAAAACGAATGTCGTTTGGAAAACACGTATTTTTAAAGCTTATATAATAAAATAAAAATATAATTGTTCTATCATCGTTCTAATAACAAATTCAATTTTAATAATCATTTAATATTTACAAATATAATATTTGAAACCAATTTTAATATTCAGAGAAAAATTCGGGTCGTTACAATAACGCTTTCCAAAATAGGACATTTGATGCTCGTAATCAAGAAAAATACAAACTATTCGTACTAGAAAAAAAGGTAATGTATAAATTGATAAAAGCAAATAAATAACATTGATTCAAGAAAATGGCAGCGTAGAAGATATTGATAGACCTCTACTTTTGGCTGTCTTTTTTCTTTTCATGTTGCAAATTTCCATCTATGTCACGTTCCAATGGATCCAACTCATAATCATCATGATAAATCTTTACATCACTGATCATTAAACATTTAGTCTCATTAGATGAGGTATCAGATCCAAGAATCAACTTCGGATGAAATATTATCTGAATTCCCTTTTCACCGAAAGCCATTCTACTGTTTGAGATGGCCATTTAAGAAAATCCTCAAACATTAATTCATAAGCAGGTGGATTATTTCTTTTCAAGCTTTTTCTTTCTTTCCCTCCTTGTCGTCCATTGCGTTGAATATTTTGAAATCTAGTTTGAAATAAGAGTGATTTACGATCTAGGGTTATATTATCAATTTAGTATTACACCTAAAATAACCCTAAACCCATCCCCACAATTCAAAGAGGAGATTAATATTAAGGCAAATTCTATTGCTCCACCAAAATTTACTTAGCATATCCATTATTTTTCTATAAGAATCTATTGCTAAGATACCCATTTCTCATTGTTGCTATTTTTTTTAAATATTCAAATTCAAATTTTCCTTAAAAAGTATTAAAATTTGATGCAAACTGGATATGTTAATGAAAATGTTAACGAATTATTTCATCATGAAATCAAAAATTTCAATTAAGAAGGTATTCAGACATAATGTTCTAATTTAGAAGTGTTGATTCTTTTTTTCTAAAATTAGATTACTTTTGTTGAAATTGAAAATAAAAGTTAAAAAAATCGTATTACAATAGTGCAAGAATTAAAGTTTATTTGATTAAATTTTACTTAATTTGATGTAAGGGAATTCTGATTTTGGATAAATGTGTTTTAAGTCTGAAAGACGGAAGACAAAGAAGATGAAAACATAGAGAATTTAATAAAAGAAACAGTATACGTAAAGTAATATATGGCGTATGTTAGCATATTATAATTTTTTATATATGTTTTAGCAATTTTCGGTGTATGAATAAAGTTAACGTAAAATCAATTTATTGGAACACTACAAAAAACCAAATTTGGACGAATATACGACGTTGAGCAAAGAAAGAACCAATTGTTTATTGTAACCAACTAAAGTTATAAAACCAGTAAACTTAATTTCAAATTTTAAATCAACTGCTTAAGATTCAATTAGTGGTAGAATATATTCATATAAATATTGTAGCAAAGATCAATTTTATTTTTTTGAACAATTCAATTAAACTAGAAATAAGCAGGGTTTCTTGTTTGTATTTGAACAATGAATGAAATTTATGTGTTACAATGTCATGAACTTGAAGGCCAGATATATTTTTATTAATTATTATTACTTTGGTGCAAGTTATTGTAAGGATTGCCTCACATGTTGTTAAGGTAGGAATGATGGTTTGAATAAATAGTCTCACATCATAGAATAAACTAAAGCAGTGGAGTACAAATCTGAGTTGGTAAACATGTAATATAATAGATTCCTTTTGTTAAAAAGAAGTGTGTGCCAACCCATATGTGTGTGCTTTATGATGGAAGGAAGTGGGCTTTGTTCCGACCGACGTTACATAACTATAACATCCCATTATTAATTTATTGAATTATTTAAATACCAGTTTGGCGATATAATTGGCTTAAATTAAATAATATTTACATTTAATTAATATAAATAATAGAATAATAAATTTAATTTCCGAAATAATTGGAATTTAAGTTGAATTGACAATTTTGTGTGAATTAGATAGTGTAAGATATTTGGCTGAGCTTAGATTTGAATTATAATAACAAATTTATTTTTTTAAACGAAGTTTGAACGTATAACTATAATATATTTTATTTCGAGCAAGTAATGGCGTGGTAGTTTGTAATACTGAGTTTTGAACTTCAATTGAATGTACATAATCCGTTTTAAGGTGGACTTCTATGAAACAAGAAACGTTCGGATCTGGTGAATTTTATTTTTCTAATGGAAGAGAAAATTAAAGATTTCGTCGTGTAGATTGTGAGATATATCCAATTCAAATTTTCATAAAGTTGCCATGGAATTTGTTGTATATAACGGTGTTGTATACACAATTATATGATTTTTGTTTGATGATAACAACCAAATAAATATTATTTTAATGTGCTTGATATTGTACTGTTATTGTAAATCACTGACTGGAATATAATATTTATATTTAAATAAAATACAACTGTACAAAAATTTAAATATTCACAGTATTTTATTTCAAACTTTCAAACAGTACAAATCTTAACAACTCCACTATTTGTACATCTTTGTTATATAATACATTTCAATTTCATATACATATCAGCTCCTCATTATAGAATAACTCAGTCACTCATTTTGTACATACAGTCTCAACACTCATATTTACATGCATACACTTTGACACATTCACTGACACTACACACTGTCTTCTTATCTTTAGTCTTCTGTCTTCATTGCTTACAGTCAGTCCAGTCATCACCTGCTTACCTGTCACATGAAACACACACACACAATATACTGCAATAGAAATAAAACACATGCAAATATAAATTTTATTTTTAAAATTCCATTTTCCTCAGTTTTCTGGTGTGTTTCTCATCCTTTTTCATGACTTGATCTGATTTATAAAATCATCAATCTGTGTCTAGACAGTATACAATACAGGGACAGGAAATCTCTTCTGATGGCTGCATATACACACGTGTATAAATATACACGTGTGCACTGCCTCGCCAATCAGCGAGCAACTGAGGAGTGGCCACACGGACCTGCTCGACTCAGTGCATATGAATATGGTCGAGAGCTCAAACAAATTTCAAAGAAAAGCTCAAGTATAAGATCAAATGTACAAGCATCGACATGGCAAGAAAGTGCAAACATGCGAACAAGCTAAATGGCCGAGCATATGAATATGGCAACTATACATGGACACAGCAAAGAAGTGAAATCATGGTGTAGCAATGTACATGGAGCAAGTGGGCACAAAGTTAAAGGCAGCATGGGCCGAGCACAAACATAGACAGCTTCAAGTGTCGAGCCAAGAAGTTCAAGCCAAAATAAAACACACAGCAAATTCAAAATGGTGCAGCCAACATAAAGGGACAAGTCAACATAGCCGAAATACAAGACAAAATTAAATCAGTTCGATGGTGGAACACAAACAGTTCGGCATGGCAACAAAATGGTCATAACAGTGGTGATATTCAGTTCTCAACATGGCAATGCAGATGCACATGAACAGATGCAAGTCAAAGTGGCCGAGAGCAATGAGAACAAGCGCATATGCTACTCAGGAAACACAGTCATCAACATGTATAAGCATGTACAAGGTCGAACTCATATTGATGGCAGCAAACATCTCAAATGGTTACAGTCAAGCCATCATGAAGATTAAGACTTTACATGTAAACTTGAACAAATGGTGGCAATTCAAGTTGTTCCAGTATTGCATAAACAAGTTCAGGAAGTAGCAATGGACATGCTAAGTTTCAGGTGCAAACAAGGTCAAGTACAGCAGCAAAAGGTAGGGCAACACTAAGCATGGTAGATGAAGCTGCATGAATTGATGACTCGGAAAGTTTAAAAGTGGATGCAAGTCAAATGAAAAATGGCTTTTGGCAAATGCAAAAAAAAAAAAAAAAAATGGCAAGTGCAGATTTTTTTTCAAATGATCTAACTTGGCTAGAAATATATTTGTGTCTCCAAGTTTAAACAAAATCATTTTTCCGGTAACACAAATAAAGGGAGCAGTAATTATTGTTTTCCAGAAATATAAATGATTCAGAGATTTCCAGAAATCAGCAAGTATATCCACGACTTTAAAATCATGTTCAGAAAACTTAAGGGAATAAAAGGCAAGCATTCATATTGGTATGCAAATACAGTTTGGCAAATTGACTGGATTGATGCAAAAAAAGTTTTTGGCAAGTTTTATAATCAGTTTAAATGGCAAGAAATCAAGATTTTTTTTTACGGCAGCATTAATTCATTCTTAAACAGTGAGATGTATTTGCCAAACGCACAACAGAAAAATCAAAGGCAACTAATCTTTCCAAGAATCCAAATCAATGTCGCTTCAATCAATAAATCATTTTAAGGCAGTACGGCAATCAAGGAAAGAGTTTTAAATTCAAAGTGTGGACATTTTTTTTGGCAAGGAACATATTCCTGAAAAGGTTTTATTCATGGCATAGAAAATGAAATCACAAATTTTGTTTCCAAGAAATCTTTCTTTCAAATCTGGCAACGTTTTTAAATGGGCCGCAGATAACTATTTGCTGAAATCAAGCATGTATTTCAAAGCCGTGGTACAAATTCAATCGAGGATTTCAAAAGGGGAAACCGCAAATAATCAGAGCAAGTCATTATCGTGAAATCAGAGTTTGTTTAGGGTTTTTCTCTACCCTATATAAACTACACCAATTCATCATCGGCAGATATAGAAAACCAAACTCAACATTTCAGATCGAAAACACAACAACTCAGAAATTCAAATAAATCATTTCCAAGATTTTACTCACAGATTTTTTCGATTGAGAAATCCCCAAATCGTAGACAATGGAAGAACACCAGATTCAAGCTTCAGAGAGCAGCAAATTCATCAGACATCGGCTTCGATTTGGGATTCAAATCTGAAACCCTAGTTTACATTCATCAACGCCGCCATTTTTTTTCTCAGAGCAAAAGGAAAAGGATTCGGGCAAATAAATTAGAAATAGGGCAGCCAAGCTTTTCTAGGCTTAAGTGCTTTAATGTTAAAAGGGGATGACCCTTATATTTTTTAAATCCTAGGGTTTAATTTGTTTTTGTTATTAATTTTTTATTGTGTTTTGTTTTTGTTTTGTAAACCAAATTCAAACAGTGTCTAGATCTGTAAAGTCTAGGAATCCAGTCAGGGTGCTGACTGTCAGTTTCAGAGTCTGTAAAATCTATGTTACGTGTTACGGGATTGTAATACGGGTAAATCTGGTCGAGGGGATATCGTCCAGTCTGGGGTTTTGAGCGTAGGGTTAGGACAGGAGCAGGCGTTGCGAGTGTACATGGTCTTGTATGCGGGATCTATTTATAACACCTAGTAGAAACCTTAGGAATGCAGCAGTAGGCAGGGTTTTGCCGAAGCTGGGTATATCTGTGTGTGATTTATTTTCTGCACTTTTATTTCTGCTGCATTCTGTGATCTGTTTATTATTTTAATATCCGATCAGTTTTTCAATTCAGTTTAAAAACTGTGATAAACTCTATTCACCCCCCCCTCTAGGGTTAATCTAGATCCAACATTTGGTATCAGAGCCAGGTATTCGGTTAACTCTAGAGCAATGGTGATTCCTAGTTATCAGTCCATAGAGAGTCAGTCCAGTCACATTCCAAATATATTTGATGGCACAGATTTTTTAAACTGGAAATCCAAAATGGAATTTTATTTAAAATCTGTTAATATTAAATGTTGGAATGTTGTTATCCATGGATTTGATTGTGTAGATATTACTTTCAATACCCGTTCTATGAAAATTATATTTGATTATCTTAGTACTGAACAGTTTAATCTTATCTGCCATTGTTTATCTGCACAGGAAATCTGGGATACTCTCAATATGAAGTAATGAAAATCTGACAACGGCAGCTCAAAACCCGAGAAAGTCAACTCTGATTCAGAACTCTGTTTAACAGGATTTACAAATGAAAATTCAGAAGGATCAGATGATGGAGAATCAACAGATGCTGTAGTTGAAAATTTCTCATACGAAGATTTGGTTTATATGTGTGTTGATTTAACTAAATCTGTTGATAAACTCAAATCTAAAAACAAATCTCTGAAATCTAGGAATACTGAGTTGACCAGCAAAATTGATGATTTGGAATCACAGCTTGAATATTTTAAAAATTCTTCAAATTCAGATTGCAAAAATTGTTTAAAATTGAAAACCAATCTTGTTCATCTCAATAAAAATATTCAAAAGTTTGAAAAGGAAATTCTGATCTTAAAAGAAAACAAGATTGAGTTATCAAATTTGAACAATCTTCTACAAAAGGAATTTGAAGTTTTTAAGACTGATATAAGTTCCAAATTTGAGATTGCTGAAAATGAAAATTTGGTGAGAAGTGATTTGATTTTTAAAGAACTTGAAAATGAGATTGAAAAATCCAAGATTTTTGAGTCTGAAAAACAAAAATGATTTGAACTTGAAATCTCGGAATCTCAAGCCAAAATTAGATTGCTTGAAAATGAGAATTTGGTTTTAAAACAGACCAATGCTGAACAGATGATCGCTATAAATAATTGCTCAAATTTATTAAAAGAAAACGGCGATCTAAAATCCAAAATTCAACGATTGGAATCAACATTGAATAAATTTTCTAATGGGGAAAAATCTCTGAATATGCTGTTGCAAAATCAATTTTCATCTGGTAATAAAAATGGTCTTGGTTTTGGAAAAAGAAATGATTTTGAAAATTTGAGCTCTTGTTATTTCAAAAATCCTTCAAAATGCTTTAAGAAGATTCATTCTGAAAATTTGATTTTTAGAAATTCCAAAAGGTTTTTGAATCACAATCGAGATAAGAATTGGTTTGATAATAATTCATTTAATCCAGTTTGGACCCCGAAAGGAAATAAAGTAAATTCGTTTAATTTCAAACAAGTTTGGGTTCCGAAGGGTACAAAGATAAATTCAGATGGTTTGTTATATAGACAGGTTTGGGTACCGAAAGATCGATACACAGCTATGAGTGGTAAAACAATCTTTGTTAGGCCACTTAACCCTCTTAACAGTTAGGTACCAGAGGAGGCCGATGAACTGCTGTGCTAAAAGAAACCGAATTTAAGCTGCTCAATATTTCTGTAATACTTCTCAGTTCCTTAGCCAAGTTGGTTGAGTTAGAGATTCATTTGCTTACATGGATTTCAGGTATATCTCTATACTCATTCTTTTGTATATCCTTTGTTTTTTTTTTCCTTCTTCTATCTCTTCTGCCTATTTTCTTTGATTTGTCACTACCATAATTTTATTTCCTCTTGGGATTCATTAACTTCCAATTGCAGTAATCATGATCTTCTGGAAATTTGCTTTAGTTGAATATAATTCTGATATTTTAATCATTTCCAGACCTTGTATTTAAAATTGTAAATATCTGCAATTGTTTTGAAGTTTGTGTTCTAATTCTCTGAATTCATAACAGTGTTGATGTATTCTTGTCAAATCTTGAACACTATTAATTAAAATTCTAATTTTTTGAAGATCTGAAAAACAATTGAAATATCACACATCACTGCTGTTCTGAGTTTATTCTAATTCTGTTTAGAAAGGCTTGAAAATTTATACTCATTACAGCACACTGCTACTTCTCAGCTGTGATAATTTCTTTAATTTTTTTTCCAGATTGGCTTGAATTTTTTTTTAATTGACTTGAATCATTGCTTACATCTTGAAATTCATCGTTATTCATGATCGTCTGGTTTAGATTTTTGTTTGTTTGAGATCATTTGAAATTTCTGATATTTTGAATCTCACGCTCTTCTCAGATGTGAAGTCATTAATTATGTGTGATTGATTCATTGTATCTCATGACTTACAGTTGTTCAAGTGATTTTGAAATAAAACATTATTTTTTGGATCATGAGTTATTGCTCAAACTTGATGTAAATATTCTGAAAAATTCTTTGTGCCTGTCAGAAATACTTGAGAAAATTTCTTTAAAAATTTGGTCTTAAAATTCTCTATTATTTCATGGTTATTTGATTTTAATATATGATTGTTTAAAATCATTTGAGATTATTGATTTATTGAATCACACACATATCTTGAATCTGAAATATAATATTGTGTGATTGATTCATTAAATTCTGATATATTCGCATCTCTTCAAATGATTTAAAATAAACTAAATTTTATAATCATGGAATATATTGTTTTTTATGACCTTCAGAAACATCATCTGACAAGTCTGTTGTGATATTGATTTTTCTGTGTTGCTCTGATACAGGTTTTAAAATGTTTGTTCTAGAATCACTTACTTGCTGCTCTGATACATGTGCATAATCTATTACCTTGTCTGTTTGGGCTTGGTACTCAATAATTCTTTTGCCTAGGACATTCTTGTTCAGTATCATGTTAAAACTCCTCGTAAATAGAGACACCAAGTGGTATCAGAAGTGCTTATTTTTTTTGTTTCACCTATCTGTACTGAGATTCAAATTTTCACCTTGTATAGATCCACACATTTTTTTTGCCTTATACAAACAAATGTGATAAATTTGTCTGGCTGGGTTTGTGTGTAAAGTTCTTTGGTGTGAGATGTCCATGTTAGTCCATCAGGGTGTAATTAAATTCCTCGATAAGCGAGAACATTTGGTATCAGCCTTTTTCACTCATCTGTTTTTTGAATTATCACCCTGTATAGATTCAATTTTTTTTTATAAATCTGGTTAATTTCTTATTGTAATTGTTTTTCAATTTTAAAATTATCTATTTTTTATTCATTTAGAAATTGAAATCAATATCCAATTTGTGATGTGTTTATAATTCATCAAAATTATTATCAGTTTTTGAAATTGTGATGAATTGTGACTGCAGTGTATTTCACAACAAGAGGAGATTTTATTTGGATTTTCATGATGGTTGAATATTAATTATAATATCTTTGAACTGGCAGATATTTCACAACCATCTCCTGTACCTATCACCCATCTGCCATCCATCATGATTTTATATTAATGTGGAGAGTTTATTTTTAAAAAGAAAAATCATCTTGTTTTAAAATAGTGAAAATTATTTGTGATAGAAATGGGACTATATTATTTTTTAGAATTAGTGATAATTGAAAATTTCAATAATCCCAGTATAGTCGAGCTTACTTCATAATATAATTAATTAAGAAATTTATTTTCACAGTCCATCTCTGTACCTACCCCATTTTCTATCATTCATATATTGGTTTTACATACTGAGGAGTTTTTCCTTTAAATGCTGAAAATAATAAATATAATTAATATATAAGTGTGTCTCTAACCTCATTTAAAAATCCAAGCTCTGGTCATGCATGGTTAAGAGACAACTTATAATTTAAGCTGCAACTGACCTCAATTAAAAATCCAAGCTCTGGTTATTCGTGGTCAGTGTGCTCTTAAATAAAAATAAAAGAAAAAGGAATAATGTGCTATAAATTGAAAAAAACTTGAAATTCTCCTTTGTGTATAAAAACCAGCCTATCGATCCATTTTCTATTTGTGAAATGTGTTAATATCTTATGATGTATTATGATTTGTTGATTGATAACTATTGGGATTTGAGATTATACGATTTTATCACTTAAGTTGAATTATTAATTATAGCTCAAATCCATCACTGTTTTTGTGCTTTATTTTTATAAAAATTCTTTAATAAAAATCATTGGAAATAATTGAAATATTTTTTTAAAACTCTCTCCATTATATAAATCTCATCGTAAATCCATCATTATCTACAATGTGAAATATGCCACCTGTTCTCAGTATATTATGATTTTCATTTGACTGATTGAGATTTATGATGACCATTCTTCTTCTTAGGCTGAAATTATATTTTTAGTCAATTCTTCATCTATATTTTAGAATTCTATATCCTTTTGATGATAACAAAAGGGGGAGAATGGATTAGATTTTGATTTATGAGTGAATACTCTATAAATATTTTTACTTTTGAAAATTCATTATCATTCAGTTCAATTCACTCATGCACAGTTATAGGGGAAGTTGTCTGTTGTAGGGGGAGCTAATAAATAGGGGGAGTTCAATATTCACTGTCAAACACATCTATTGTATACAAAATCCTTTATTTGTTTGTCATCATCAAAAGGGGGAGATTGTTGTATATAACGGTGTTGTATACACAATTATATGATTTTTGTTTGATGATAACAACCAAATAAATATTATTTTAATGTGCTTGATATTGTACTGTTATTGTAAATCACAGACTGGAATATAATATTTATATTTAAATAAAATACAACTGTACAGAAATTTAAATATTCACAGTATTTTATTTAAATAGAGTATTTTATTTCAAACTTTCAAACAATACAAATCTTAACAACTCCACTATTTGTACATCTTTGTTATACAATACAATTCAATTTCATATACATATCAGGTCCTCATTATAGAATAACTCAGCCACTCATTTTGTACAAACAGTCTCAACACTCATATTTACATGCATACACTTTGACACATTCACTGACACTACACACTGTCTTCTTATCTTTAGTCTTCTGTCTTCATTGCTTACAGTCAGTCCAGTCATCACCTGCTTACCTGTCACATGAAACACACACACACAGTATACTGCAATAGAAATAAAACACATGCAAATATTAATTTTATTTTTAAAATTCCATTTGCCTCATTTTTCTGGTGTGTTTCTCATCCTTTTTCATGACTTGATCTGACTTATAAAATCATCAATCTGTGTCTAGACAGTATACAATACAGGGACAGGAAATCTCTTCTAATGGCTGCATATACACACGTGTATAAATATACACGTGTGCACTGCCTCGCCAATCAGCGAGCAACTGAGGAGTAGCCACACGGACCTGCTCGACTCAGTGCATATGAATATGGTCGAGAGCTCAAACAAGTTTCAAAGAAAAGCTCAAGTATAAGATCAAATGTACAAGCATCGACATGGCAAGAAAGTGCAAACATGCGAACAAGCTAAATGGCCGAGCATATGAATATGGCAACTATACATGGACACAGCAAAGAAGTGAAATCATGGTGCAGCAATGTACATGGAGCAAGTGGGCACAAAGTTAAAGGTAGCATGGGCCGAGCACAAACATAGACAGCTCCAAGTGTCGAGCCAAGAAGTTCAAGCCAAAATAAAACACACAGCAAATTCAAAATGGTGCAGCCAACATAAAGGGACAAGTCAACATAGCCGAAATACAAGACAAAATTAAATCAGTTCAATGGTGGAACACAAACAGTTCAGCATGGCAACAAAATGGTCATAACAGTGGTGATATTCAGTTCTCAACATGGCAATGCAGATGCACATGAACAGATGCAAGTCAAAGTGGCCGAGAGCAATGAGAACAAGCGCATATGCTACTCAGGAAACACAGTCATCAACAGGTATAAGCATGTACAAGGTCGAACTCATATTGATGGCAGCAAACATCTCAAATGGTTACAGTCAAGCCATCATGAAGATTAAGACTTTACATGTAAACATGAACAAATGGTGGCAATTCAAGTTGTTCCAGTATTGCATAAACAAGTTCAAGAAGTAGCAATGGACATGCTAAGTTTCAGGTGCAAACAAGGTCAAGTACAACAGCAAAAGGTAGGGCAACACTAAGCATGGTAGATGAAGCTGCATGAATTGATGACTCGGCAAGTTTAAAAGTGGATGCAAGTCAAATGAAAAATGGCTTCTGGCAAATGCAAAAAAAAAAAATGGCAAGTTCTGATTTTTTTTTCAAATGATCTAACTTGGCTAGAAACATATTTGTGTCTCCAAGTTTAAACAAAATCATTTTTCCGGTAACACAAATAAAAGGAGCAGTAATTATTGTTTTCCAGAAATATAAATGATTCAAAGATTTCCAGAAATCAGCAAGTATATCCACGACTTTAAAATCATGTTCAGAAAACTTAAGGGAATAAAAGGCAAGCATTCATATAGGTATGCAAATACAGTTTGGTAAATTGACTGGATTGATGCAAAAAAAGTTTTTGGCAAGTTTTATAATCAGTTTAAATGGCAAGAAATCAAGATTTTTTTTTTACAGCAGCATTAATTCATTCTTAAACAGTGAGATGTATTTGCCAAACACACAACTGAAAAATCAAAGGCAACTAATCTTTCCAAGAATCCAAATCAATGCCGCTTCAATCAATAAATCATTTTAAGGCAGCACGGCAATCAAGCAAAGAGTTTTAAATTCAAAGTGTGGACATTTTTTTTGGCAAGGAACATATTCCTGAAAAGGTTTTATTCATGGCATAGAAAATGGAATCACAAATTTTGTTTCTAAGAAATCTTTCTTTCAAATTTGGCAACGTTTTTAAATGGGCCGCAGATAACTATTTGCTGAAATCAAGCATGTATTTCAAAGCCATGGTACAAATTCAATCAAGGATTTCAAAAGGGGAAACCGCAAATAATCAGAGCAAGTCATTATCGTGAAATCAGAGTTTGTTTAGGGTTTTTCTCTACCCTATATAAACTACACCAATTCATCATCGGTAGATATAGAAAACCAAACTCAACATTTCAGATTGAAAACACAACAACTCAGAAATTCAAATAAATCATTTCCAAGATTTTACTCACAGATTTTTTCGATCGAAAAATCCCCAAATCGTAGACAAAGGAAGAACACCAGATTCGAGCTTCAGAGAGCAGCAAATTCATCAGACATCGGCTTCGATTTGGGATTCAAGTCTGAAACCCTAGTTTACATTCATCAACGCCGCCATTTTTTTCTCAGAGCAAAAGCAAAAGGATTCGGGCATATAAATTAGAAATGGGCCGGCCAAGCTTTTCTAGGCTTAAGTGCTTTAATGTTAAAAGGGGATGACCCTTATATTTTTTAAATCCTAGGGTTTAATTTGTTTTTGTTATTAATTTTTTATTTTGTTTTGTTTTTGTTTTGTAAACCAAATTCAAATAGTGTCAAGATCTGTAAAGTCTAGGAATCCAGTCAGGGTGCTGACTGTCAGTTTCAGAGTCTGTAAAATCTGTGCTACGTGTTACGGGATTGTAATACGGGTAAATCTGGTCGAGGGGATATCGTCCAGTCTGGGGTTTTGAGCGTATGGTTAGGACAGGAGTAGGCGTTGCGAGTGTACATGGTCTTGTATGCGGGATATGTTTATAACACCTAGTAGAAACCTTAGGAATGCAGCAGTAGGCAGGGTTTTGCCGAAGCTGGGTATATCTGTGTGTGATTTATTTTCTGCACTTTTATTTCTGCTGCATTCTGTTTATTATTTTAATATCCTGTCAGTTTTTCAATTCAATTTAAAAACTGTGATAAACCCTATTCACCCCCCCCCCCCGCCTCTAGGGTTAATCTAGATCCAACAGAATTCATTTATAATTTATTACGATTTATTTATATTATAAATGGATTTTTAATATAAATGGAATATCGATTTACCTCGGATTTTGAAATATCGAGTTATAAATCTCGACATATTTATTTGGGAACTAGATGATATTCTACGTGAATATATACGATAATATTAAATTATTACTACTTAATTAAATTAATTTTAAATATATTAATATTTAAATGGTTTATTAGAGCCTTAAAAATAGCCATTTTTGCATATGATCTGAAACGACCCGAACTTCCCCGGTAAGGAAAGCCCGGATATAGTTGAGGACAACACACAAAAGAATGCAGACAGAAGTACATTTCATTGTATATTACAACAATTTCATCAGATTACAAGAATATACAGAGTATGAATGAATATTACACAGAAAATCAGAGATTTAAATTACATTTAAATACATCGCAGCGGAAAATAATACAAAACACAACTGAAGGAGATATACGGATACAAAGCTTTCCGGATATCGTTCCAGCTGTAAACCAGGATCCTGTGAATATAAATCTGCAAAACCAAAACTACTAGCTGCCCGTGTCAAAATAAGGGCACGCAAAGTTTAGGTTAAAACAATAAACTCCAGGTCAGTCATGGGACTAGTGTGAGAACAAAAACAGTTATAAATATTTATTTTAAAGTTAGGTAAATCAAGGGACCACGCCGTATAACACGGAACGGGTGTCCTCCCAAGAACACCAGTGCATAAAACAACAGCGGAATGCTAAATAAAGAACAATGAAGCTGTTATAAGACCCAGGTCCCATCACACAATGCAACACAAGCCGGAGGATAGGGTTTTACCTTATAACAGCCAAAGAATGCTTGATACGTGAAATTTTATCTTTTGATTCTTAATCAAACTCCAACCGTAAATTAGTAAGAGAACGATTCCCAAAGTATTAACCCCGAAGGACGAAACCAACATCAGATCAATACCCAAGAAACCACCCATCATAACTCGTTTCTAGTTAGTTTCTGATTTTATATACAATCATAAATATCAATCACAGACGGCATGGGTACCATTTATCATGTCGCCATATATAGGTATAAAATCAAAACCGCAAAATGTCGTATTGGAAGTTGGGTTATCATTTATGGTATGAACCAAGGCAAAAGATAGTCCTCACTGATTCGAGACTCTCTAGCCCGAGCCTCAGGACCCAGACTCAGGTGGGCCCTTGGATCGTCAGGGCCGGTCCACACGAAGTGGATTATAATGCCTGAACATGCGTTTCCCCGCCCTATGGGGCATAAATAAGCCAACGAATGACTCCATCGGCTTCGCATAGTCACCGATAAAAATCCATATATTGGAAATTCTGGTTATTTTTAAAACCATTTCAAATTCAATTTATTTATTTAAAAATAAATAGATTATTATTCTAGTTCAAAACTAGTTCATTTCGATAAAAATCTATTTTAATCTTTTCAAATTTGGGGTTTTTCATCCCAATTCTTCACAAATCATTTCTTATGATTTTACACAAATTATTACTATTTTTAATAATTTTATCAAGGTCCGTACAGTCGATTTCCATCAACGTCCATCGAACTGCACTTACAGAGACCTTTTCCAAATTTGATTTGGACATAATTCCAAATTCAACCATTAGATTTCAAATTTCCAATATTTTTTAGAAAGCTCTTTTCGATACGAACCCAACGGTTCTGTAGTGACCCAGATTTCCGTAACATCAGAGTTGACTATATACATCATACGTCCAACCCAAATATCACGAAAATACGAGACATTTTTTTTTTAGAAGAAAGAGGTAGAAGAAGAACAGAAATAACAACACAGAATCTCACATCGCAGCGGAACAAAATATAATATATCACATCTTTGAAATACAAAATCTTAACTGTATAACATACACTTATCAGAGTACAACACTTACAACATAGCGGAACAAACTATAACTAGATAATGCTGAAGCCTCCTGCTCCAAGCTCCTTTAGATATATCTGAAAAATCCTGAACTACTTGACTGCCCGTACAAATTTAGGCACCCAAGAGTTTAGGTAGAACAAAAAAAATAAACTCCGGGTCAGTCAAGGGACTGGTATGAGTAAACAGTTTAAAACAGTTTCAGAAAAACTAAATGATATCTCATAAGACCACGCCGTATAACACGGAACGGGTTTTTCCCTTATGAGAATCCAAACACTTGATTTATCTTTATATCAAAACTCTTTTGATATTATAATAATGTCTAAATCAAGTAGATAATAATCTAGTGGAACGCTTGCATCTCACGTTCCACATATATATACAATCAAAACCGCAAGCACGTATTGGGTATTTGGTTTTCCAACTATGACAAGGTATGGGACCACCTTCCGCTAGTATATCTCTAGAGGAGAATACACCGAGTTCAACAAGAACATCTTGCAACTCAGCCACACATGACCGACCACTCATTTCGCTTGAGTGTATCGAATGTATATCACCAACGATTGGGATCAGCAACCGTTTCCCGAATGGGTCAGCATCGACAATAGATTTTTAGAAGTAAATGAAACTCTAGATCAGGTGATTATACACCCTAATAGGTGCGACCTACATAGCCATGTTGCCTGCCCGATTTCTGTCATTTACCGGTTGATGAGGCTAGAAGCTACGCTTTATCATCACGCCATATTCACTTCGAATGTCACATCGTCAAATCCATCAAATCACCGATTGACGTCCTCAACAGTACATTACGTGTTAGCTAAAAGAAGTTTCCTTCTCCGCTTCCACTCTTGGTACGGTTGAAGAAATCAATGTACGTGATCGTCTGGAAATACTCTGTCAGACATTCATTCATACAAGTCACCCAGGAACAGGATGAACTGAAGGCACTATTTCTATTAATAGAAAAGTCCTTGCACTCTACTCCGTCTTCGATTATCTTTATATAATCTGATTCACACGCTACTGCCAATACGGAGTGGTTCTTCGGATAATAATCCAACCGGTCTCTCCATATTGACAACGATGGTCAAAACTTCGATAGTCTGTGATTTAACTATCGAATAAAAACAAGTGTTTCGATAGTCGATGATTTAACTATCGAATAAAACAAGTGTTCATCCAAACATCCAACACTTACTGAGCCTTTAATTAATATTCAATTAATTAAATCACTTCTCTATTTCTTATCAATATTTGTTAACCAAATATTTTCAATAACCATATTAGCCTTATACGTTATTTGGAAAACATTTCCATATATCGCCTTCTTTTATTTTCTAGCTTTAGAAATATTCATTATTCTATTTCCAAGCTTTGCACATATTTGGGTTAAAACAGATGTTGTGTAAAACATCGTTACGACAACCCAAATACAGTATTTAACTAATTCTCATTTCATATTGATCTTCGAGCCTGAATCTTGCTACTTATCGGTATATCATGAAATCAACCAAGTTGGGGTATAATTACCTTTCAGACCTTGACTGAATAACATTTAACGTCAAAACAGAAAAGACTACTTGCTCGAATAATCAATACCATACAACTGATTATTCACCTTTAAACACATATATATTTTCTCTTTCTATTCCTACGAGATTTTTTTTCTTATACTTCCCTTTTTTTATTATACTATTCTATTTCTAAGTTCGTTTCCTTATCGACTTCTATATAATTTGATATGTTGATTTCTAACTATCAAATTATCTTAAAAATATTTTATCTCCTTAAATTCCTGGAAAAATTTGCCATAACCACCTTTGTACCGGGAGCATCGGGAAATTTCAAATAGCTTTCCCGGTCCTTCTTATCTCAAAAAGAAAAAGAAAAAGCCAAGCGGCTTGCCGATACGGCGCATAAAATCTCATATGGAAATTAAATACGTACCTTTTTGTCGGGCATTCTATTTGTTTCACTTCTATACTTTATTCCATACCTGTCTCCTGTATGTCTATACCTGTCCAATCTATTTTAACTATACCAATCGTTTTAACTCAATTTGTTAATTAAATCTGTTACTTAACTTTTCAGTCTATTTCACCTTCATATTTGAACATGACATGTTCAAATATATTTTAACTGCATATTAACAAATTCTAATTATACTCATACTCTTGTTTCCTTATCGACTTCTCTATTCAAATTCCAATTCAATTCTATTTGAATTCTCTTTATTTAAACTTCATTTGATTCTATTTTCAAATTCTATAGTTTAAAGTCCATTTGAATTTCTATATTCAAATATATAGTTTAAAGTCCATTTGAATTCTCGGCATTATTTATAAACAACGTTTATAACTTCAATTCAAATCCCACCTTTCCATTTATAAACAACGTTTATAAATTCAATTCAAATCCCATCTTTCCTATTTATAAACAACGTTTGTAAATTCGATTCAAATCCCATCTTTTCTATTTATAAACAACGTTTATAAATTCGATTCAAATCCCATCTTATAAACAACGTTTGTAAATTCGATTCAAATCCCATCTTTTCTATTTATAAACAACGTTTGTAAATTCGATTCAAATCCCATCTTTTCTATTTATAAACAACGTTTGTAAATTCGATTCAAATCCCATCTTTCCTATTTATAAACAACGTTTGTAAATTCGATTCAAATCCCATCTTTCCTATTTATGAACAACGTTTATAAATTCATATTCAAATCCCATCTTTCCTATTTATAAACAACGTTTATAAATTCATATTTGTTTTATATACCTTCAAACAAGTTAATATTTTCTATAGTTTTATTTAAAATTCAAATTCTATTTATAAAAATAGAATTTCCTTTTTAAATATCAAATACCCTTTCCGATATTTTTATGAATCAATATTCAAGCTCTAGGTATATTTTAAACAATCAAATCAATCAATTTTCAATCATTTGATTTTAACACATCATATAGGAATATATATGAAATTAAACAAACAACAAACGGATAATATATTTTTGAGGAATCCAGTTGGATTCCTCCAACCTGTTTTTCCTGCATCCACAGACGTTAGCACATAAATAATACCCATCCTGCTTCGAGGCAGGATATCGCGGTATAGAAGGTCATCCACTAATCATAGCGTGGGGCGTATAGGGTAATCATCCGCTATGAAACTGCGGGCATCCGCTAATGAGACTGCGGGAATCCAACCAATCAATCAACCCAATACATATATAATAGTCCTAAATAACTAATATATATTTTAAAACCATCAAACAGCATTCAAACAAGCATAACAATTATTTTTAACAACTAGAAACAATTCTAATTAAATGGTGAGTGAGGTTTACTCACCAGGGTTTTTATTCGCTGAATATCCCAATTTAGATAAATCGAACGCCATTCGATTTAAATTAAATCTTGCTTAATTCTGATCGACCCCAATTTCGTTACTCCACGCCTTTTCCAACCTTAATATAAATTTAACAATTTATATTTTATTTATTAATTTAAGCATTTGAACTATTTAAATGAATTAAAATTTAATTACTAAATTAGAAAAGATTACCTTAATCCTCTTTAAATGTCCCCTTCTTTGTTGCTATTTCTTAACAAGGCCATGACTTGTCACTGTCACATTTTCTGCTACATTTATCCCTAATCCGATACTCATAGGAACCCAACAGTGGCTTCAAGTCATGGTTGAACCATCACCTCCCACTTTACAGCAACATTTCGAACCCCTCTTTTAATTTTCCAGTTCGATCTCCACTGCTCCCCACTCTCCTGAACACATGCTACCTATGTCGCCTTCCTTCTTCCCTCCCAATCCGTAAGCAACGCACTCCACCTTCATCGCGACTCAGAAACCCTAGGAGCGATCCCATACTCCCCACGAACTCCTCAGCGCACCCCTACTGACATCGCTATCCACAAACTCCCACCATCGTGAGCCCAAATCGCACCTTCACCATTCCCCCAAAATCGCCATCAAAACTACTGTTCTTCACTGTGTCGCGCTCAACCTTCCTACTGACGTCGAACGCGCGCCCTAGCCCATCGTCAGAAAATGAAATCCACCCTTGTTTCTTTGATTTTGCTAAGTCGAGTTCGACTTGAAGGGGGTTACGGCCATTTAATTCACTCATGGATTTTCGATCTTTTGTCTGAGGCAGTAAACGAAGAGGATATAAATAGGAAAGGGGTGATTTTTAAGTGAACTGCGTGGCCATCTAATTTGCTAGAGAACGAAGACAAATTTTAATGGAGAAATAAGTGACACGACTTCAGTTTGTTGTGATTGGGAATGAACGGTGGAATGAAGAAGTTTATTAAAAATTTAATTTATATTTAAACCGGTACACTCTTATTTAAATTACTTTGTGCTATCGAACTTCTTTCTAGACCCAACAACTGACAAATTTAGGGTAATACCCCTATTTCGGACACACTGGGATAGGTCACGAAGTCCAATTCGATCATCTGTAGTTGATATAAATTTAAATTGATATAATTTAAATTTCAAACTATTTATTCTCCTTGATAATAAATAAATATTATTACTGTTAAAATTTCTTATTAATTATTTGAACTGTTTTCAATTCAAATAAAAATTTGAATTCAACTAAATCCATTTTCTTATTCTGATAATTTAATATTTTCAATATTAAATTGAAATTGATTTTTAAATCGATAACTCCCTATAAAAATTGATTTATTTACTTAACTCAATATTTAAATCCATATTAAATATTTTAAAATTTAACCCCTAAGAGTCCGGGTCATTACAATCTTCCCCACTTAAAATATTTTCGTCCTCGAAATTGCTAAGGTAGAAAAAGTGCTACAAACCTATTAACTTTTCAGAACTTATTTATGTTGATATTCAACATTTCAAACTTCCTTACGTCACTCTCTTTCGAATAAATCCCTATTCGATAACTACTCCCTTCGAATAACTATATTCGATAATTTCTCCTTCGAATAACTAGATTCGAAAACCTTTCTTCGAATCAACTATATTCGCTTTACTCTATTCAATTTACTCTTATCAATTAACTCTATTGGATTTAACTCTTTTCGATTAACTCCCTCGAATAACTAAATTCGATAACTCCTTCGAATAACCAATATTCTATAACTCACTTTGATTAAACTAATCGATAACTCTTTTCGATTAAACTATAATCGATAACTCATTTCGATTAACAAATAATCGATAACTCCTTCGATTTACTAATAATCGACAACTCCTTCCGAATAACCAAATTCGATAATTCCTTTCGAATAAACTATATTCGATAACTCCTTCGAATAACCAATATTCGATAACTCACTTTGATTCTATTCGAATAACTCGTATTTGATTTAACTCCATTCGCTTGACGCTAGATCGCAGCGATCACAATGGTTACGCCTGATTCCCCCATGAAACATCCGACCGCCCTAGGCTATCTGCAGCCCTGCGAATTTCGCTAGCAGTCGTACGAAATGGCACTTATCCTGAGTAACTATGTTTGACTAACTCTATCTCAATAATATATTCGATCAACTTTAATTGAACAACTATCATTCAATTATATTCTAATTCGATTAATTATGTTCAATTAACTTTATCTGGTTAACTCTTATTTGAATAACAAATATTCGATACATTCTAATTGAATAACTAATATTCAATTAACTCTATGGATTTACCCTAACTGATTACCTCTAACTGGTTAATTCTTACTCTAATCGATTTATTCTAACTCTAATCGATTATTTCTAACTCCAGTCGACTTCTCCTATTCGAATAACTCCTATTCGATAGCGTTTATTCATTTATAAAGATTTACTTTTAGTAACGGTTCTTCACTTTATAAATGTACTCTTCAATAACGTTACTTCACTTATACACAAGTGTTGTGTACCCCTTCTATTTAAAACTATCGGTGTTAAAAACCAATATCTCTTCTCTATATAAGCTCAGACTTATATATTCTATCTATCGAATGATAAATATTTAACTTAATTTATAAACTGTTATTCATAAATTAACCTTTCCATTTATCTGTTAAAAACAGATTTCCATTTTCTATTCATCTTCTATATATTCCTTTGATTTATTTCTATTTATTTAACAAATAAATATCTCATCTATAACATTCTATTTATTTTCTATAAATAAATATTTCCATTTAATCTATTTGTAAATGTTTTAACAAATGTTCCCTTTTTAAATTCCATTTGTAAATGTTTTTACAAATATTTCTCCTTTTATTCGTTTGCACATAACTTCCTTTGTATTTGTGTTACAAATATATTTCCTTTTCAACTCTTTTGGTTTTTCCTTTATTCAAACCCAATTCATATTTCATTCAAATGATTTTACTCAATTTATTCGTTTCGATCCATTTAACTTACTTAAGTTAAATTTAATTTCAATTATTCAAATTCCCATTAACTATTTGCTAATTAACCGTTTTTCCTATTTCACCCTTTTTATTTGAATATAACTTGTTCAAATATATGTCAACTTAATTATAAACTAATCTAATTATATTTTCAACTCGAGTTATATATTCGATTTCGAATATAAATTCTCAATCTCTTTCACTTATCAAAAATCCAATTTCGATTCAAATTCCTTTTAACTAATTATTTTCCAATTTAGTTAATTCTATTTAACCATTTAAAAATATGATTTTTGTCTTAAAAATCATTTCACTTACTTCACTGGAGTTCATATTTATTTTATATCTCCAGTCTATATTTTCCTCATGGCCATTCGGATTTTATTTACTTTAAAAATCCTTTTACTTATATATATAAACCATTGTGGTTTTTAATGGTTTCTGGCGCTGCTTTTCTAAAAATTTGATTTTTACATAACTCAAAATCTATACAACGAAATCTAGATTTTTCTCTTTCATTAGAAAACTATTGTTCAACCGGTCCCGATGATTCTGTTTCAAAGAATTCCGACTTAATTTGAGTCCTGTATACTCGATTGAAGTTCGAGTCGCCAATTTACGAACTACCGCGCTACAGTGAGCTCGTTTTAATTATATTTATAAATATAAACGTTCTAACTTTGTTTATAATAAATTCAATTCCATTCTGATATATTTTTAATATATATCCAATCCATTTCACATAATATTCCCGATCTATTTCCCTTCTAATATTCAAATCCTATATTTTTACATTATTCAAATTCCATTTGAATCTCTTTATTCAAACTCTATATTTGAATTTCCTTCTATTCAATTTCTATTTGAATTTTCTTCTACTCAAATTCCTATTTGAATTTCTTATCTTCGATTTCTATTTGAAATCGTTTATTCAAAACTCATTTGAAATCCCTTATTCAAATTCCATTTGAAATCCTTTATTCAATTTCTATTTAAATTCCTTTGTTCAATTTCTATTTGAAATCCTTTGAATTTAAATTCTATTTCAAACTCTATATTTTCTTGAATTCTAATATTCAACCTCCACTTTATATTCTCTTTGAAATTATATTTAACCAAATTCCATTTGAATTCTAATATTCAAATCTCTATTTGACTTTTCTTTATTCAAATCCATTTGAATTCCTATGAATTCAAATTCCATTTCAATTTTTCTTATACAATTTCTATTTGAATTTTATATTCAAATTTATTTGAATTCTCTATATTGAATTTCTATTTGAAATCTATATTCCAATTCCCATTTCACTTCTATTTGAAATCTATATTCCAATTCCCATTTCAAAATTTCTCAGAAATAATATAAATATATACATATATTTATATCTATCCCAAATTCAAAACATTTGAATTTTCAAACAACTTGTTTCTTTCAAACAAATTTCCATCAAAACTTTTCTAAGGCAGCAATTTATCACTTAGAAACTCGAAAATGAACACTGGTGATGTTGCGACCATCATCAGAATTATTTCCCAGCTACTGAATGAGTTCAGTGCTTTATTTCTTTCAAACTCCATTTAGAAAAATATTTTCCAAACTCCCAGGATTTTAAATTTTGAATTCTGGTTGGAATTCAATTTCAATTTATCTCATTTGTATATTTGATTTCATATACAAATTCCATTGGTTATATATAACTATTTCTATTTTATAATCTAATTTGATTATAATCCTAACAATCAACTTAACTATTTGAAAACAATATCGTGTCCAATCTCCTGTTCAAGTGTTTATAAATTCCTATCGACTTCGTGGCGTCCCACGATTCGACCAAAATTTATAATCCACTCACCAGACTAGTCAACACAATATAAAATAGTTTTTATATCAAATAACAAATACGCTCTCTCGTATATATATACGCTTAACTCATTCTAGGATACCACTGATCCTATCTCTAATGAGCACATTTCCACACAGCCTAGGTATTCGCTCAACCTAAGCTCTGATACCAACTGTAGTGACCTAGATTTCCGTAACATCAGAGTTGACTATATACATCATACGTCCAACCCAAATATCACGAAAATACGAGACATTTTTTTTTTTAGAAGAAAGAGGTAGAAGAAGAACAGAAATAACAACACAGAATCTCACATCGCAGCGGAACAAAATATAATATATCACATCTTTGAAATACAAAATCTTAACTGTATAACATACACTTATCAGAGTACAACACTTACAACATAGCGGAACAAACTATAACTAGATAATGCTGAAGCCTCTTGCTCCAAGCTCCTTTAGATATATCTGAAAAATCCTGAACTACTTGACTGCCCGTACAAATTTAGGCACCCAAGAGTTTAGGTAGAACAAAACAAATAAACTCCGGGTCAGTCATGGGACTGGTATGAGTAAACAGTTTAAAATAGTTTCAGAAAAACTAAATGATATCTCATAAGACCACGCCGTATAACACGGAACGGGTTTTTCCCTTATGAGAATCCAAACACTTGATTTATCTTTATATCAAAACTCTTTTGATATTATAATAATGTCTAAATCAAGTAGATAATAATCTAGTGGAACGCTTGCATCTCACGTTCCACATATATATACAATCAAAACCGCAAGCACGTATTGGGTATTTGGTTTTCCAACTATGACAAGGTATGGGACCACCTTCCGCTAGTATATCTCTAGAGGAGAATACACCGAGTTCAACAAGAACATCTTGCAACTCAGCCACACATGACCGACCACTCATTTCGCTTGAGTGTATCGAATGTATATCACCAACGATTGGGATCAGCAACCGTTTCCCGAATGGGTCAGCATCGACAATAGATTTTTAGAAGTAAATGAAACTCTAGATCAGGTGATTATACACCCTAATAGGTGCGACCTACATAGCCATGTTGCCTGCCCGATTTCTGTCATTTACCGGTTGATGAGGCTAGAAGCTACGCTTTATCATCACGCCATATTCACTTCGAATGTCACATCGTCAAATCCATCAAATCACCGATTGACGTCCTCAACAGTACATTACGTGTTAGCTAAAAGAAGTTTCCTTCTCCGCTTCCACTCTTGGTACGGTTGAAGAAATCAATGTACGTGATCGTCTGGAAATACTCTGTCAGACATTCATTCATACAAGTCACCCAGGAACAGGATGAACTGAAGGCACTATTTCTATTAATAGAAAAGTCCTTGCACTCTACTCCGTCTTCGATTATCTTTATATAATCTGATTCGCACGCTACTGCCAATACGGAGTGGTTCTTCGGATAATAATCCAACCGGTCTCTCCATATTGACAACGATGGTCAAAACTTCGATAGTCTGTGATTTAACTATCGAATAAAAACAAGTGTTTCGATAGTCGATGATTTAACTATCGAATAAAACAAGTGTTCATCCAAACATCCAACACTTACTGAGCCTTTAATTAATATTCAATTAATTAAATCACTTCTCTATTTCTTATCAATATTTGTTAACCAAATATTTTCAATAACCATATTAGCCTTATACGTTATTTGGAAAACATTTCCATATATCGCCTTCTTTTATTTTCTAGCTTTAGAAATATTCATTATTCTATTTCCAAGCTTTGCACATATTTGGGTTAAAACAGATGTTGTGTAAAACATCGTTACGACAACCCAAATACAGTATTTAACTAATTCTCATTTCATATTGATCTTCGAGCCTGAATCTTGCTACTTATCGGTATATCATGAAATCAACCAAGTTGGGGTTGTAACGACCCGGATTTTGAGCGACTTTGGTTATCGACATAAGCTCGATGTCGATAACCAAAACATCGAAAAATCCCGGTTGTTAATGAAAGAAATTAGAGGGTGAGGAAAGATAAGGTAGAACTTATAGAATAGAGGAAGGAGAAGAACATCATCATCAGAGTAAACACGAATCTCACAGCGGAACGAATAACATATAATAGATAACATAACTTTGAAATATAACAGTTATGTATACAATAGCACTTATCAGAGTACAACACTTACAACACAGCGGAAATAACTATAGCTATATGATCTTGAAGCCTCCTGCTCCACGCTCTTCCAGTATATCTGTAAAATCCTGACTACTTGACTGCCCGTACAAATTTAGGCACCCAAGAGTTTAGGTAAAACAAAACAAATAAACTCCGGGTCAGTCATGGGACTGGTATGAGTAAAACAATTTAAACAAGTATATAAACAAGTAAACGATATCTCATAAGACCACGCCGCAGAACGGAACGGGTTTTTCCCTTATGAGAATCCAAAATATTTTTGCAAAGCAATATCATTCTGATATTATAATAATGTCTAAGTACAAATAAATATCAGTCTAGTAGAAACGCTTGCATCTCACGTTCTACATATATAGTATACAATCAAAACCGCAAGCACGTATTGGGTAATGGATTTCCAACTATGACAAGGTATGGAATCACCTTCCGATCAGTGTACTCTAGGAACGATACACTGGAGTTCAACAAGAACATCTTGCAACTCAGCCACACATGGCCGACCACTCATTTCGCTTGAGTGTATCGAATGTACATCACCAACGGTTGGGATCAGCAACCGTTCCCGTATATATATGGGACAGCATTGATAGATTTAAGAAACAAATGAATATTCACTAGATAGGTGATTATACACCCTACTTCGGTGCGACCGACTTAGCCATGCTGCCTGCCCGATTTCTGTCATTTACCGGTTGATGAGGCTAGAAGCTACGCTTTATCATTACATCAGATTCACTTCGAATGCTACATTGTCAAATCCATAAGAATCACTAATTGACCTCTACAACCATACATTACGTGTCAGCTAAAAGAAGTTTCCTTCTCCGCTTCCACTCTTGGTACGGTTGAAGAAATCAATGTACGTGATCGTCTGGAAATACTCTGTCAGACATCCATCTTCATTCACTTAGAAATGTCACATCGTCATACCCGCCAAATCACAAATTGACTTATCCAAAAATAACACGGGTATACAGCTAAGAGAAACGAATTCCTCCGCCACCAAACGTGAATACGTTTGAATAGATCAACTTACGCGATCCATTGGATATACTCTGTCGGACCTTCGTCCATACAAGTTGTCCTGGGACAGGACAAACCGAAGGCACTATTCTGTGAACAGGATAGCCCTTGCATTTTACTCCGTCTTCAATTATCTTTGGCATATATGATTCGCGACGCTTATGCCAATACAGAGTGGTTCTATGGATAATAATCCAACCGGTCTCTCCATATTAACAACGTTAAAATGGTCAAAAACTTCGATAGTCTGTGAGTTAACTATCGAAGAAAAACAAGTGTGCAAACAACGATATTATTTCCAAATGGAAATTATATCGAACAAACATCATTTAACATTAATCTCTTTAGTTCATTTATTTACTTATCTCCTGTTTCCCTATATTCAAAATTCTTATTTTCTTTTATCAGAAAACATTCCTGATTCTCGTTTGGAAAACATTTCCAAAACTCCTTTACGATCAAACTTTACCATTTCTTAGTTAAGAAGGAAGTCACTCAAGTTGGGGTATAATTACCTCTCAGACCTTGACTGAACAACGTTATAACTTCGAAATGGTCAAAGTTTATCTTTTAATCTTTAACAACTTCTTTACACCTTTCTCGGATTCAATTTTACTAATCTACTTCTATATTTAAAACATTGGTTATAACGATAACGTTATAATCCTTGCTTTCGAATTATCTAACTTTAATTATAACTTCTATTCTTATTAGTGAATAATTAACCTAACACTTATTTATTTATAAATAAATAAATCTCTATTTTAGACACTGGGAAGTATAAGTACTTTCCCGAATTCGATATAAATCGAATTTGCCGATTAACTCTCTTCGAGAAATCTCTATTTGATTAACTCTTCTTCGAATAACCTATATTCGATTAACTCCTTCTCGAATAAACGATATTTGATAATCTCTTTTCGAATAACTAGTATTCGATAACTCTTCCCTTTTCAAATATCTCATATTTGAAAATCTCACTTCGATTAAACTATAATCGATAACTCCCTTCGATGAAACTAACATCGATAACTTCTTTCGATGAAACTAACACCGATAACTCCTTTCGATGAAACTAACATCGATAACTCCTTTCGATGAAACTAACATCGATAACTCCTTTCGATGAAACTAACACCGATAACTCCTTTCGATGAAACTAACATCGATAACTCCTTTCGATGAAAATAACACCGATTTATTTAACTCGACGAACTTAACTCGACTAACTTAACTTACTTGGTTCGACCAATTCGATTCAATTAACTAGGCTCGACTAACTTGGTTTATTTAACTCAACTTGATTTACTCCTATCGAATAACAAATATTCGATTTAACTCCATTTAACTCTATTCGAATAACTACTATTCGATTAACTCTATTCAACTCTATTCGAATAAACTATATTCGACTAACTCTATTTAACTCCATTCGAACAACTACTATTCGACAACTCTATTTAACTCCATTCGAACAACTACTATTCGACAACTCTATTTAACTCCATTCGAACAACTACTATTCGACAACTCTATTTAACTCCATTCGAACAACTACTATTCGACAACTCTATTTAACTCCATTCGAACAACTACTATTCGACAACTCTATTTAACTCCATTCGCTTGACTCTAGATCGCAGCGATCACAATGGTTACGCCTGATTCCCTCAGGAAACATCCGACCGCCATAGGCTATTTAAAGCCCTGCGAATTACGCTAGCAGTCGTACACGATGGCAACTTACCCTGAATACTATGTTTGACTAACTCTGTCTCAAATAACTACATTTGATTAACTCTTGTTCGTTTTAACTCTAACCGATTAACTCTAACTAATTAACTCCACTGGTTAACTCTTAACTGATTAACTCTAACTGGTTAATTCTATTTGATTAACTCTAACTGGTTAACTCTATTTGATTAACTCTAACTGGTTAACTCTATTTGACTAACACGACTCGACTAACCCCTTTCGAATAACTTGTTCGATTTACTAACTTTCGAATACTATATTCGATTAACTAACTTCGAATACCATATTCGATTAACTAACTTCGAATACCATATTCGATTAACTAATTCGAATACCATATTCGATTAACTAACTTCGAATACCATATTCGATTTACTAACTTCGAATACCATATTCGATTAACTAACTTCGAATACCATATTCGATTAACTAACTTCGAATACCATATTCGATTTACTTTATTCACTTTATAAAGATTTCCTTTTTAACAACATTTTATTCATTTGAAAAGATGTACTTTTAAATAACGGTTCTACACTTTAAAAAATGATTTCCTTTTTATAATGTTTCCTTTCCAATTCTATTTGTAAATGGTTTACGAATATTTCCTTTTCAAATTTATTCTTGAAATATTCTAACTCCTTAAATTTCCTGAAAAATTCGCCATAACCTCCTTTGTAATGGAAGCATCGGGAAAATCCCCAAACTCGCCACACAGGCCTTTCCATTCAAAAAGAAATGTTTGAAATTATTTCCTTTTTGAATATCTCCTATTTATAAATATCCCAATTTATAAGCATTTCTTATTTATAAATATTCCATTTTATAAATATTCTATTTTCAATATCACTTTGAAAGATCTCCTTTATCTACATTCCGGTATGTCATGGTATTCAATCATATCAAATCACGATGTCTAATCTCGTCCATACACACACAATCAACAACAGGTCATAATTCACATCATATATCAAAATATATGAAAAACAATAAAATAACTGTTGAGGAATCCAGTCGGATTCCTCCAACCTGTTTCCCTGCATCACAGATGTTACACAGTATAATATACATCAATTTCATCCCAACATGAAATATACTGATAATCAGAATCCATATTTGATTGACGGTTTTCTATATATAACTATATCTACGTTTTCAATCAAATCTATTTAACAGTCCAATTTAACAATCAATACACAGCAATCAATCATTAAAAATAAAGTACAGTTTATACAAATATAAACTGAACAAAGTTAGTGAGATTTACTCACTTTTGCGCGTTAACCGATAAATATCGGTTTGCGTTCATTGATTACGACGGACAATTTATTTCGCCATAAATTGTAACGAGCTCGGATTCACTCCCAGTCAGCTCCATGGTGTAGTGTCCGTCCATACGATCCCAACGCAACTTACGGTTCATAAATCTGATAAAGTATGACCGAGATTTTAAGTTTACAAGCAATATAGTTATTTAAATTTAACTTAACAGTCAAATTAAAAATGAATATTGGGCTTCACCATAATTTCTGGGCCCATTACCCCAATACCGACCCGCAACGTGCTTCCTCCCTCACCACACTTTACCGTGACCTGCTCCTCAACGTCAATGGCCATTTCGCCATTTCCTCCATCCACGAACTCCCTCAACACACCACGAATCCGTAAACCAGTTTCACCATCGCCCTTCCCTTCCTAATCTCTACGAATACATCACCATCAAAACCAACTCGACAGCTCCCAACAAAACCCATCGGAACCCCTACCACGCTCTGCACAGTGTAGCCGTCGATCCCAATTACAACCGAATGCCCCCAAAAATCCACCTGAGGTGCTAAACATTATGCTGAAACAAAAGACACCCTTTAGATCCTAATCGATCCTCCCCATACCACAAAATTCCGAACCCTAACTTTCGTTGTGCCATTTTGAACGACGGAAATTGACGTCGAACTCACCAATGACCACATAGGGTCGAAGAGCACTCTGATGTGGACTCGAAAATATACATTAGAGAATTTAAGGGATTTGATTTCTATTTCTTTGATTTTCTTTCTTAGATCGGTTTGTCTGTGTTTTGTTTGTAGGTGAACGAAGCTCGTGTTTTAAACAGGGAGGGTGCGGTGGTAATGATGCAAACGTGGCCAAGTTTTAGGCCATAAGACAGTTAGGATATTTTTATTTATTTGGTCCATGAAATTTCACTCAGTTCTGCTTACATACGGCAGCTACAGACGGAAAGAAAAACACCGTCGTGTCGGTTAATGTGCCACGACCCCAAACATATAAAAATATCGGTAGATTGACTCATATTGTGAAATCCCAAAATGTTGATTACAGGGTGCAAAATACCCCAAATAAAAAGTTGCTTATTTAATTAATTAAAAATTACAGTAAAATTCTAAAAATTAAATTATCACTATGTCCCAAAAGAACCTTGTCTTAATTCAAACCCGATCTCTCATTATATCGAATAAACTGTTACGGTCGATAAACGATTCTATAGCGACTATTTTAAAATTTGATTTGGGCATATCCCAAAATCTATACGACGAAATCCCGATTTTTCTCTTCCATTAGAAAAATATTATCTAATCGGTCCTGACGGTTCTTGTTTCACAGAAATCCGGCTTAAAACGAATCCGGTATATTCAGTTGAAGTTCAAATCACCAATTTACGAACTGCAGCGCCATTTCAAGCTCGATTTTAATTATAATATAATTCTACGTTCAAACTGTCGTCGATTGAATATATTCGTTATTATATTTCGAATCGAAACTCCACAAAATCTCGTATGCTATTCAATTCCCATGATATTGTGAATCTCACTATTTCAGACTATTTCGACATTATAATATATTATTATATTATAATTATTTTATTAAATATTCAATATTATTAAATTAAACGATCATTAACTTGTCTAAATCACCAATTATATAATTAAATAAATTAATTATATATCGCAGAAAATGCGGGTCATTACATTCTTCCCCACTTAAAATAATTTCGTCCTCGAAATTGCTAAGGTAGTGGACGACCCTATCTATTGGAATTCCTAAGATTTGCTTACCCCTTCTTTCTGATTTTAACTGAACCCATTAATATTGATTAAAATATTTATTCATTCCGACAAACTAAAATTTTCAAAAATTTTGAAATTTTTCTAACACTTTAAATTTTCGGAAAATTTCGCCAGCGTTTCCTTTGTACGGGGTTACCGGAAAAATTCAAACCTTGCCACACAGGCCCTCTCCAATCCCAAAGAAAATCAAACAGCCAAGCGGCTTGCCAAATCGGCTCATAAATTCCAAACTCATATAGAATATAAACTTGTACCTTTTTGTTGGGTATATCAACTTTTATCCCTTTCACCTGCTGTCAATTCAGCATATACCAAAGTATTTCCCATCAAACTCCAACCAAGTTATTCTTAACACAACCATTCGCTTATTCAAGCCGAATTCAATTTCAAATTCGAGTTTCAAATTCCCAACTCTTAACTTATCATTTCAAATCCCAATCCAGATTATTCTATAATCCAATCCAATTTCATTTAACTTAGTTCAAGTAAAATTCAAATTTATTTATTCACCTTTTTCCATTTTAATCCATTTAACCTCATTAGTTAAATTTTAATTCCAGAACTTAAATTCCTGAGTTCATTTCAAATCAAATTTGAAATCATAACACCAATTCAAAACATTTGAATTTCTAAACACTTGTTTTCTCAAAACAATTCAAAAACAAAACCTTTGGTAGTAATCCGTCACTTTGGAACTCGAAAATGAATACTGATGATGTGGCCACACTCATCAGAATCTATTTTCCAGTAATCGAAGTGAGTTCAATACTATTTCACTTTCTAAAATCATTTCTAAACACTTCCATTTTGAAAACAGTTCAAAATCTCCCAGGAACTTAAAATTTACTTATTTTAATTCCAATTCTGATTTAACTTCAGATTCAATTCGTCTTACTTCATATACTTTACTGATATGAATTCTGATTAGTTATTTATAACCATTTCATCTTTTTATAATCTCATTCGATTATACTAACAACCAACACAACCAATATACTATATTAATTTCAAAACATATCATGTCGGTTCATCGTATTTAAGTGTTTATAAAACTCCTACCGATACAGTGGATCAAACTGATCGTCCAGAATTCATAAGCCACTCAATCAATAAATCTCCACAATATAAAACCATTTTATATTCAATAACATATATGCTCTCTTGTATATATATACACTCAACTCAATCTAGGATATTACTAATCCCATCTCTACTGAGTTACGCCACAGAGTTATGTCCGATCACTAAAACATAAGCTCTGATACCAACTGTAACGACCCGGATTTTGAGCGACTTTGGTTATCGACATAAGCTCGATGTCGATAACCAAAACATCGAAAAATCCCGGTTGTTAATGAAAGAAATTAGAGGGTGAGGAAAGATAAGGTAGAACTTATAGAATAGAGGAAGGAGAAGAACATCATCATCAGAGTAAACACGAATCTCACAGCGGAACGAATAACATATAATAGATAACATAACTTTGAAATATAACAGTTATGTATACAATAGCACTTATCAGAGTACAACACTTACAACACAGCGGAAATAACTATAGCTATATGATCTTGAAGCCTCCTGCTCCACGCTCTTCCAGTATATCTGTAAAATCCTGACTACTTGACTGCCCGTACAAATTTAGGCACCCAAGAGTTTAGGTAAAACAAAACAAATAAACTCCGGGTCAGTCATGGGACTGGTATGAGTAAAACAATTTAAACAAGTATATAAACAAGTAAACGATATCTCATAAGACCACGCCGCAGAACGGAACGGGTTTTTCCCTTATGAGAATCCAAAATATTTTTGCAAAGCAATATCATTCTGATATTATAATAATGTCTAAGTACAAATAAATATCAGTCTAGTAGAAACGCTTGCATCTCACGTTCTACATATATAGTATACAATCAAAACCGCAAGCACGTATTGGGTAATGGATTTCCAACTATGACAAGGTATGGAATCACCTTCCGATCAGTGTACTCTAGGAACGATACACTGGAGTTCAACAAGAACATCTTGCAACTCAGCCACACATGGCCGACCACTCATTTCGCTTGAGTGTATCGAATGTACATCACCAACGGTTGGGATCAGCAACCGTTCCCGTATATATATGGGACAGCATTGATAGATTTAAGAAACAAATGAATATTCACTAGATAGGTGATTATACACCCTACTTCGGTGCGACCGACTTAGCCATGCTGCCTGCCCGATTTCTGTCATTTACCGGTTGATGAGGCTAGAAGCTACGCTTTATCATTACATCAGATTCACTTCGAATGCTACATTGTCAAATCCATAAGAATCACTAATTGACGTCTACAACCATACATTACGTGTCAGCTAAAAGAAGTTTCCTTCTCCGCTTCCACTCTTGGTACGGTTGAAGAAATCAATGTACGTGATCGTCTGGAAATACTCTGTCAGACATCCATCTTCATTCACTTAGAAATGTCACATCGTCATACCCGCCAAATCACAAATTGACTTATCCAAAAATAACACGGGTATACAGCTAAGAGAAACGAATTCCTCCGCCACCAAACGTGAATACGTTTGAACAAATCAACTTACGCGATCCATTGGATATACTCTGTCGGACCTTCGTCCATACAAGTTGTCCTGGGACAGGACAAACCGAAGGCACTATTCTGTGAACAGGATAGCCCTTGCATTTTACTCCGTCTTCAATTATCTTTGGCATATATGATTCGCGACGCTTATGCCAATACAGAGTGGTTCTATGGATAATAATCCAACCGGTCTCTCCATATTAACAACGTTAAAATGGTCAAAAACTTCGATAGTCTGTGAGTTAACTATCGAAGAAAAACAAGTGTGCAAACAACGATATTATTTCCAAATGGAAATTATATCGAACAAACATCATTTAACATTAATCTCTTTAGTTCATTTATTTACTTATCTCCTGTTTCCCTATATTCAAAATTCTTATTTTCTTTTATCAGAAAACATTCCTGATTCTCGTTTGGAAAACATTTCCAAAACTCCTTTACGATCAAACTTTACCATTTCTTAGTTAAGAAGGAAGTCACTCAAGTTGGGGTATAATTACCTCTCAGACCTTGACTGAACAACGTTATAACTTCGAAATGGTCAAAGTTTATCTTTTAATCTTTAACAACTTCTTTACACCTTTCTCGGATTCAATTTTACTAATCTACTTCTATATTTAAAACATTGGTTATAACGATAACGTTATAATCCTTGCTTTCGAATTATCTAACTTTAATTATAACTTCTATTCTTATTAGTGAATAATTAACCTAACACTTATTTATTTATAAATAAATAAATCTCTATTTTAGACACTGGGAAGTATAAGTACTTTCCCGAATTCGATATAAATCGAATTTGCCGATTAACTCTCTTCGAGAAATCTCTATTTGATTAACTCTTCTTCGAATAACCTATATTCGATTAACTCCTTCTCGAATAAACGATATTCGATAATCTCTCTTCGAATAACTAGTATTCGATAACTCTTCCCTTTTCAAATATCTCATATTTGAAAATCTCACTTCGATTAAACTATAATCGATAACTCCCTTCGATGAAACTAACATCGATAACTTCTTTCGATGAAACTAACACCGATAACTCCTTTCGATGAAACTAACATCGATAACTCCTTTCGATGAAACTAACATCGATAACTCCTTTCGATGAAACTAACACCGATAACTCCTTTCGATGAAACTAACATCGATAACTCCTTTCGATGAAAATAACACCGATTTATTTAACTCGACGAACTTAACTCGACTAACTTAACTTACTTGGTTCGACCAATTCGATTCAATTAACTAGGCTCGACTAACTTGGTTTATTTAACTCAACTTGATTTACTCCTATCGAATAACAAATATTCGATTTACCTCCATTTAACTCTATTCGAATAACTACTATTCGATTAACTCTATTCAACTCTATTCGAATAAACTATATTCGACTAACTCTATTTAACTCCATTCGAACAACTACTATTCGACAACTCTATTTAACTCCATTCGAACAACTACTATTCGACAACTCTATTTAACTCCATTCGAACAACTACTATTCGACAACTCTATTTAACTCCATTCGAACAACTACTATTCGACAACTCTATTTAACTCCATTCGCTTGACTCTAGATCGCAGCGATCACAATGGTTACGCCTGATTCCCTCAGGAAACATCCGACCGCCATAGGCTATTTAAAGCCCTGCGAATTACGCTAGCAGTCGTACACGATGGCAACTTACCCTGAATACTATGTTTGACTAACTCTGTCTCAAATAACTACATTTGATTAACTCTAGTTCGTTTTAACTCTAACCGATTAACTCTAACTAATTAACTCCACTGGTTAACTCTTAACTGATTAACTCTAACTGGTTAATTCTATTTGATTAACTCTAACTGGTTAACTCTATTTGATTAACTCTAACTGGTTAACTCTATTTGACTAACACGACTCGACTAACCCCTTTCGAATAACTTGTTCGATTTACTAACTTTCGAATACTATATTCGATTAACTAACTTCGAATACCATATTCGATTAACTAACTTCGAATACCATATTCGATTAACTAATTCGAATACCATATTCGATTAACTAACTTCGAATACCATATTCGATTTACTAACTTCGAATACCATATTCGATTAACTAACTTCGAATACCATATTCGATTAACTAACTTCGAATACCATATTCGATTTACTTTATTCACTTTATAAAGATTTCCTTTTTAACAACATTTTATTCATTTGAAAAGATGTACTTTTAAATAACGGTTCTACACTTTAAAAAATGATTTCCTTTTTATAATGTTTCCTTTCCAATTCTATTTGTAAATGGTTTACGAATATTTCCTTTTCAAATTTATTCTTGAAATATTCTAACTCCTTAAATTTCCTGAAAAATTCGCCATAACCTCCTTTGTAATGGAAGCATCGGGAAAATCCCCAAACTCGCCACACAGGCCTTTCCATTCAAAAAGAAATGTTTGAAATTATTTCCTTTTTGAATATCTCCTATTTATAAATATCCCAATTTATAAGCATTTCTTATTTATAAATATTCCACTTTATAAATATTCTATTTTCAATATCACTTTGAAAGATCTCCTTTATCTACATTCCGGTATGTCATGGTATTCAATCATATCAAATCACGATGTCTAATCTCGTCCATACACACACAATCAACAACAGGTCATAATTCACATCATATATCAAAATATATGAAAAACAATAAAATAACTGTTGAGGAATCCAGTCGGATTCCTCCAACCTGTTTCCCTGCATCACAGATGTTACACAGTATAATATACATCAATTTCATCCCAACATGAAATATACTGATAATCAGAATCCATATTTGATTGACGGTTTTCTATATATAACTATATCTACGTTTTCAATCAAATCTATTTAACAGTCCAATTTAACAGTCCAATTTAACAATCAATACACAGCAATCAATCATTAAAAATAAAGTACAGTTTATACAAATATAAACTGAACAAAGTTAGTGAGATTTACTCACTTTTGCGCGTTAACCGATAAATATCGGTTTGCGTTCATTGATTACGACGGACAATTTATTTCGTCATAAATTGTAACGAGCTCGGATTCACTCCCAGTCAGCTCCATGGTGTAGTGTCCGTCCATACGATCCCAACGCAACTTACGGTTCATAAATCTGATAAAGTATGACCGAGATTTTAAGTTTACAAGCAATATAGTTATTTAAATTTAACTTAACAGTCAAATTAAAAATGAATATTGGGCTTCACCATAATTTCTGGGCCCATTACCCCAATACCGACCCGCAACGTGCTTCCTCCCTCACCACACTTTACCGTGACCTGCTCCTCAACGTCAATGGCCATTTCGCCATTTCCTCCATCCACGAACTCCCTCAACACACCACGAATCCGTAAACCAGTTTCACCATCGCCCTTCCCTTCCTAATCTCTACGAATACATCACCATCAAAACCAACTCGACAGCTCCCAACAAAACCCATCGGAACCCCTACCACGCTCTGCACAGTGTAGCCGTCGATCCCAATTACAACCGAATGCCCCCAAAAATCCACCTGAGGTGCTAAACATTATGCTGAAACAAAAGACACCCTTTAGATCCTAATCGATCCTCCCCATACCACAAAATTCCGAACCCTAACTTTCGTTGTGCCATTTTGAACGACGGAAATTGACGTCGAACTCACCAATGACCACATAGGGTCGAAGAGCACTCTGATGTGGACTCGAAAATATACATTAGAGAATTTAAGGGATTTGATTTCTATTTCTTTGATTTTCTTTCTTGGATCGGTTTGTCTGTGTTTTGTTTGTAGGTGAACGAAGCTCGTGTTTTAAACAGGGAGGGTGCGGTGGTAATGATGCAAACGTGGCCAAGTTTTAGGCCATAAGACAGTTAGGATATTTTTATTTATTTGGTCCATGAAATTTCACTCAGTTCTGCTTACATACGGCAGCTACAGACGGAAAGAAAAACACCGTCGTGTCGGTTAATGTGCCACGACCCCAAACATATAAAAATATCGGTAGATTGACTCATATTGTGAAATCCCAAAATGTTGATTACAGGGTGCAAAATACCCCAAATAAAAAGTTGCTTATTTAATTAATTAAAAATTACAGTAAAATTCTAAAAATTAAATTATCACTATGTCCCAAAAGAACCTTGTCTTAATTCAAACCCGATCTCTCATTATATCGAATAAACTGTTACGGTAGATAAACGATTCTATAGCGACTATTTTAAAATTTGATTTGGGCATATCCCAAAATCTATACGATGAAATCCCGATTTTTCTCTTCCATTAGAAAAATATTATCTAATCGGTCCTGACGGTTCTTGTTTCACAGAAATCCGGCTTAAAACGAATCCGGTATATTCAGTTGAAGTTCAAATCACCAATTTACGAACTGCAGCGCCATTTCAAGCTCGATTTTAATTATAATATAATTCTACGTTCAAACTGTCGTCGATTGAATATATTCGTTATTATATTTCGAATCGAAACTCCACAAAATCTCGTATGCTATTCAATTCCCATGATATTGTGAATCTCACTATTTCAGACTATTTCGACATTATAATATATTATTATATTATAATTATTTTATTAAATATTCAATATTATTAAATTAAACGATCATTAACTTGTCTAAATCACCAATTATATAATTAAATAAATTAATTATATATCGCAGAAAATGCGGGTCATTACAGGGGTATACTTACCTTTCAGACCTTGACTGAATAACATTTAACGTCAAAACAGACAAGACTACTTACTCGAATAATCAATACCATACAACTGATTATTCACCTTTAAACACATATATATTTTCTCTTTCTATTCCTACGAGATTTTTTTTTCTTATACTTCCCTTTTTTTATTATACTATTCTATTTCTAAGTTCGTTTCCTTATCGACTTCTATATAATTTGATATGTTGATTTCTAACTATCAAATTATCTTAAAAATATTTTATCTCCTTAAATTCCCGGAAAAATTTGCCATAACCTCCTTTGTACCGGGAGCATCGGGAAATTTCAAATAGCTTTCCCGGTCCTTCTTATCTCAAAAAGAAAAAGAAAAAGCCAAGCGGCTTGCCGATACGGCGCATAAAATCTCATATGGAAATTAAATACGTACCTTTTTGTCGGGCATTCTATTTATTTCACTTCTATACTTTATTCCATACCTGTCTCCTGTATGTCTATACCTGTCCAATCTATTTTAACTATACCAATCGTTTTAACTCAATTTGTTAATTAAATCTGTTACTTAACTTTTCAGTCTATTTCACCTTCATATTTGAACATGACATGTTCAAATATATTTTAACTGCATATTAACAAATTCTAATTATACTCATACTCTTGTTTCCTTATCGACTTCTCTATTCAAATTCCAATTCAATTCTATTTGAATTCTCTTTATTTAAACTTCATTTGATTCTATTTTCAAATTCTATAGTTTAAAGTCCATTTGAATTTCTATATTCAAATATATAGTTTAAAGTCCATTTGAATTCTCGGCATTATTTATAAACAACGTTTATAACTTCAATTCAAATCCCACCTTTCCATTTATAAACAACGTTTATAAATTCAATTCAAATCCCATCTTTCCTATTTATAAACAACGTTTGTAAATTCGATTCAAATCCCATCTTTTCTATTTATAAACAACGTTTATAAATTCGATTCAAATCCCATCTTATAAACAACGTTTGTAAATTCGATTCAAATCCCATCTTTTCTATTTATAAACAACGTTTGTAAATTCGATTCAAATCCCATCTTTTCTATTTATAAACAACGTTTGTAAATTCGATTCAAATCCCATCTTTCCTATTTATAAACAACGTTTGTAAATTCGATTCAAATCCCATCTTTCCTATTTATGAACAACGTTTATAAATTCATATTCAAATCCCATCTTTCCTATTTATAAACAACGTTTATAAATTCATATTTGTTTTATATACCTTCAAACAAGTTAATATTTTCTATAGTTTTATTTAAAATTCAAATTCTATTTATAAAAATAGAATTTCCTTTTTAAATATCAAATACCCTTTCCGATATTTTTATGAATCAATATTCAAGCTCTAGGTATATTTTAAACAATCAAATCAATCAATTTTCAATCATTTGATTTTAACACATCATATAGGAATATATATGAAATTAAACAAACAACAAACGGATAATATATTTTTGAGGAATCCAGTTGGATTCCTCCAACCTGTTTTTCCTGCATCCACAGACGTTAGCACATAAATAATACCCATCCTTCTTCGAGGCAGGATATCGTGGTATAGAAGGTCATCCACTAATCATAGCGTGGGGCGTATAGGGTAATCATCCGCTATGAAACTGCGGGCATCCGCTAATGAGACTGCGGGAATCCAACCAATCAATCAACCCAATACATATATAATAGTCCTAAATAACTAATATATATTTTAAAACCATCAAACAGCATTCAAACAAGCATAACAATTATTTTTAATAACTAGAAACAATTCTAATTAAATGGTGAGTGAGGTTTACTCACCAGGGTTTTTATTCGCTGAATATCCCAATTTAGATAAATCGAACGCCATTCGATTTAAATTAAATCTTGCTTAATTCTGATCGACCCCAATTTCGTTACTCCACGCCTTTTCCAACCTTAATATAAATTTAACAATTTATATTTTATTTATTAATTTAAGCATTTGAACTATTTAAATGAATTAAAATTTAATTACTAAATTAGAAAAGATTACCTTAATCCTCTTTAAATGTCCCCTTCTTTGTTGCTATTTCTTAACAAGGCCATGACTTGTCACTGTCACATTTTCTGCTACATTTATCCCTAATCCGATACTCATAGGAACCCAACAGTGGCTTCAAGTCATGGTTGAACCATCACCTCCCACTTTACAGCAACATTTCGAACCCCTCTTTTAATTTTCCAGTTCGATCTCCACTGCTCCCCACTCTCCTGAACACATGCTACCTCTGTCGCCTTCCTTCTTCCCTCCCAATCCGTAAGCAACGCACTCCACCTTCATCGCGACTCAGAAACCCTAGGAGCGATCCCATACTCACCACGAACTCCTCAGCGCACCCTTACTGACATCGCTATCCACAAACTCCCACCATCGTGAGCCCAAATCGCACCTTCACCATTCCCCCAAAATCGCCATCAAAACAACTGTTCTTCACTGTGTCGCGCTCAACCTTCCTACTGACGTCGAACGCGCGCCCTAGCCCATCGTCAGAAAATGAAATCCGCCCTTGTTTCTTTGATTTTGCTAAGTCGAGTTCGACTTGAAGGGGGTTACGGCCATTTAATTCACTCATGGATTTTCGATCTTTTGTCTGAGGCAGTAAACGAAGAGGATATAAATAGGAAAGGGGTGATTTTTAAGTGAACTGCGTGGCCATCTAATTTGCTAGAGAACGAAGACAATTTTTAATGGAGAAATAAGTGACACGGCTTCAGTTTGTTGTGATTGGGAATGAACGGTGGAATGAAGAAGTTTATTAAAAATTTAATTTACATTTAAACCGGTACACTCTTATTTAAATTACTTTGTGCTATCGAACTTCTTTCCAGACCCAACAACTGACAAATTTAGGGTAATACCCCTATTTCGGACACACTGGGATAGGTCACGAAGTCCAATTCGATCATCTGTAGTTGATATAAATTTAAATTGATATAATTTAAATTTCAAACAATTTATTCTCCTTGATAATAAATAAATATTATTATCGTTAAAATTTCATATTAATTATTTGAACTGTTTTCAATTCAAATAAAAATTTGAATTCAACTAAATCCATTTTCTTATTCTGATAATTTAATATTTTCAATATTAAATTGAAATTGATTTTTAAATCGATAACTCCCTATAAAAATTGATTTATTTACTTAACTCAATATTTAAATCCATATTAAATATTTTAAAATTTAACCCCTAAGAGTCCGGGTCATTACAGGTTCCGGTTTTAGAAGAATCCGACGGTCGGATCTCCCGCAATATCCATTCGAAGTCAATGGTCGAAATTCACGAACTACCGCAGCGCGGCGCGTTCTATCCAGGCCATTATATTATATATATAATATATATAATATATACTACGTCGATTTCCTTTTAAAACGTAATTTTTTAAATCGTTATAAATTCGTTTTCGAAACGATTTCAACTTCATTTTTCAAATTCAAATCAAGATTGAATTTTTCAATATAAATTCATTTTAAATTCATCTCAAATTGATTTTAATTTAAATCGATTTTTAATTCAACTCGAATTTCAAATCATTTCAGCTTAATTCGAATTTCAATTCTTTTCACTTTAATTCGAATTTCAAATCATTTCAATTTAATTTGAATTTCAAAACATTTCAATTTAATTCGAATTTCAAATCATCTCAATTTTCATTGAAAAACGAATAAAATAGATATAAATATCGTTCACATCAAAATAGTGCATATCTAATCAACACGGCTTCATATATTTCTGTTTTCAAATATTCTATTTCAAATATTTCTTTTCCAAATATTTCTATTTCAAATATTTCTATTCAAATATTTATATTCAAATATTTTATTTCAAATATTTCTATTCAAATATTTCATTTCAAATATTTCTATTTCAAAATTGGAATGAGGCCTAATCAATTACCATAGATTTTATTTCTATGGATTTCCATACAACGCATGTATATATCAACAATGACCAACAATCAACCATCATCCAAAGTGCATTCTACACTGTATAAGCATCAAATACAAATATTTAACGCTCATAACAGTCTGTCAATCAATCGATCGACATACAACTAATTATTGGGATTAGTGTATGTCATATATCACCCCAATACCCGTGTGGGGTTTTCAAACAATCAAACACCGATTTTATTTGTGTAGTTGGGCGATGTGTAAAATTTATCGTCCCAATCAATATCAGTCAAATGTGTGTATATTAACAAATCATACGATTTGTTTATTTTTATTTTATTTCATATGCACGTTAAAAATTATATTTTAAACTATAAAATATTTTTCACTATAAAATATTTTATTTCACTTCACATCACATCAGACAATCAACTACACATCAAAATAAAACAAATAAGCATACAAGCCATCCGTTGTCTGTGGACGATGGGTGTAGGGTGCTACTAAACACCGTCTGCATCCTAGTATATATTTCAACTAGAATAAAAAGTGAGAAGTTCTCACCGAGGGTTCCACTCCTCCATAGAAATTTCTGAAATTCTGAACTGTTCGAATTCCTTTTGATTTCAATTCATTCCATCGCAATCTGTTTCACATGATATTTATATTAAAAATCACATTTTTATTTCAACGCTACATATATAATAATCATATTTTTATTCTTTCTATATTATAAAAATCATATTTTTATTCTTTCTATATTATAAAAATCATATTTTTATTCTTTCTATAATGTAAAAATCATATTTTTATTCTTTCTATATTATAAAAATCATATTTTTACTCTTTCTATATTATAAAAATCATATTTTTGTTCTTTCTATAATCTAAAAATTATATATTTTCCTTCACAAAATCATATACTTTCCATTCATAAGAACCATATATTTGAAATTAATTAAGCTTAAACAAAACAAATTAAACACTCACCTTTCTTCGAACTAGAGGTCACTGTCGAGGGGAGGGTGTTCTGCGAGATTGGAGGGCTGCGGGGGCTTGCTGCGTCGGAGTGGGGTCCTCCCTTGGCGGTCGGCGGCGTTCAGGGCAAGGGGCGGTGGGGCTTTCGCTATCGGCGCACATCAATTGATGAGAGGATTTCAACGGCGAAAGAAGGGAGAGAGGGCAGCATGAGATAGGGGGAGATCGGAGTGCGGTGGCGCTTCCACCGAGGTGGCGCGCGGCGAGGTTGTTGGTGGGCTAGGGGGCTAGGTCAACGTCGACGGGTTTTTTTTGTTTTCTTTTTTTTCTTTTGTAGTGAACGATAACTGTGGGGGGGGGGGGGGGGTTAAAGGGGTGGGCCTAGTATATTTTTTTAATTATTTTATTATTTTAATTTCTTCAAAGTTACCCTTTCCATTCGAAATTAAAATCTAGCCCAACGACTGTCGCCCCTAGCGTAATACCCCCATTCTGAACACAATGGGATATGTATCGTAGGCCATTTCCATCGTTTCGACCAGTTTCCGTCAAAATCAAAATATAAATCTATATATATTCAATTTGAACATACATTTCAAATTACCGGGGCCACATTCTAATTCAGAAATTTCCAGAAAAATTATTTCTAGCTTCTTATTGACGATACAGTCCTAACAAAACTAGTTTCGTCAGATTCTAAGACCGTTTGAAAAATGGTCATTTTCCAGTTGATTAAAATCAACTGAAACTGGTCATACGCGTTTTACTTTGCCACGCTCACATATTGATTCGAAAAATTACAAATTTTGGAATCTAGCAATAACTTGACGTCATGGATCCAACAAAAGTGGTTTCGTCGAAATCCGAGGTCATTTGCAAAATTTCCATTTTCAAGGGCCAGAATTCCATAGCGACTATTCTGAATTTTCAATTGGGCATATCTTTTGATTCCCGCTATGGAATTTCAATTTTTCGGATTCGTTGGAAAGATATTCTCAATTAGATTCAAATATTTATGGTTTCACTAAAACCCGGTTTATTTTGCACCCGGTACATTCATTTGAATTTTGAAATAGAAATATCGAACTACCGCGCCATTTTCAATTCCTTTTATAATTTAAAATAAATTTATATATTCTAACGACGATTCGAATAAATATATACGTTCGAATTCTATTCAAAAAAAATTCTCATCGATATTATTTAAAATAATTCATTTTAAATCATCAAAATTCGCTAAATTCGCCAAAATAAATTTTTTAAATTGGCTCGCATTTTCCGAGTTGTTACGTGATCTTCATTTTTGACGAAATTAATTTTGTTGGATCTAGAATATTAAATTATTGTTAGATTTTAAGTTTCGTGATTTTAGGAGTCAGTGTGTGGCCGTACGCAATTTTAATGTGTAAAATAGTCAACACTCTGACTTTAAAAATATGCTGTGTGAGCAAACAGAATTGGAATTCGATGAAACAAGTTTCTATGGGTCCGTAATGTTGAACTGTAGCTACAAATCCTTCTTCATTAAAATTGGATATCGTATGTTACTATACGGATTTTGAAATGGTAAATACTCGAGGTAGTATACTAAAAATTAATATAAATAATCAAATATAAAAGATTATTTCAATCCTATAAATACCCACTCTCCTTCTAAACCTAATTTCATTTTTCCTTTGGTCAAATTGGATGCCACCATCGGTTTCTACTTAAATGTGATCAACTGATCTTCAAAAAATCAAAATAATTCAGTGAAAATTCCTAAAATCACAAAACAATTTCCTTTGAATTCCTTGAAGTTGAAGCTTCATCTCCATACTCGTTTGATCAGGTGCAATGCAAGAATTTGCGATGGGTTTTTTTTTTGCAACGAATATTGGGGTTCGAAATATTGGGTAATTGAAGGAGTTTGGAATCATATTGAGATCAGATTCGGGTTTAGAGGATCGATTAGCTTTGGTGTGCTTTTTTGTATGGAGATCGACGCCGTTATATGTCGATACCCTTGTTGTAGCAGTTGATGTCGCGACACTCAAGTGGCCTGCAAGTTGGAGGTGATTCACATGGTTAGATAGAGAATGGAAAAAGGGTGATGATGGTAATTTTTGTTCATTTTATTATGGCGTGTAAGAGGATCCGCGGGAGGGAGAAGGTGGACTTGAGTTGGGTTTACTGATTCGGGTATTACAAAGGAAGAAGAAGGATTTGCAGGCAGCCTTAATTTAAAACAAGGGTATTAGTTTAAATATAGTAATTTGTTTATAAATTTAATGGTCAATGATTTCAATTATATTCGAAACTTATAAAATGTGTAATTATCTCAACGTTGTCCAAATTTAGCTAAACAAGATCCGTTGGAATCGTATGGACGACGGATACACAATGGAACTGATTCAGAGTGAATTGGAGCTCGTTTGAATTGATGGCAAAATAAAATGCCTGAACGGAGCTATTGAACGTTTATCGTTATTCAACGATAACCAACCAAAGTGAGTAAAACTTACTAACTCTGTCCAGTTTATATTTTTATAAACACAATTTAATATTGATAAAAAAGATTAAATGTTGTGTGTGATGATTGTTTGGATGAATTATCGATAATTGGTTGAGATAATTTATATATATAGTTATATATATGTCGTTGTTTAAAATACTAAATTCGTTTGTTATACAACTTTATATTGATATGAAATTGATATAATTTATGTGATTAACATCTGTGGATGCGGGGAACAGGTTGCTGGGATCCGACTGAATTCCTTAACATTTATGTATTGTTTTTCATATATTATGATATATGATATAATATATAACCTTTATTGATTATGTGTGTTTAGATGGTATTGATCCTTTTTATTTTGGTATTTTAAATACCATAAGTAATATTGGAATATAAAAAGGAATTTTTGAAGTGGGTATTAAGTTTAAAGAATTTTATAAAATCAAATGGATTTTATAAAAGGGGATATTTCAAAATTAAATAAGGAACTTCTGTATAAAATTATTAGCAGTTATATGGAAGTGTAAAAGACCGTTTGTGGTTAAAATACTTAATGGAAATAATAAGAAGTAAATAAAGAACTTTATGGAATAAATATAGTTTTTGAAATTTATAGGATTAAATTAGGGAATTGGCTAGATATAAAAGAATTATGGGAAATTGATTTAAAGTATATAGTTAATAGAAAACTATTTTTAACATATAAATTGATAAGAATAATTTATAAATGATGTTTATAAAATTAAGAAAAATATTGATCATTGGATAAATAAAAATATAAGTCTGAATTTATATAGAGAAGTAGAAATCGGTTTTAATATTTTTAATAGAATTTGAACTTAGCATTTATTAGGGGAATTATAAATGAGATTTTAAGTGTTAGAAGTAAAAAGGAGATTTTGTATGAATAATTCTATAATAGGAGTATAAATAGAATTTGGAAATGAGTGATTATTTGATTATACGAAATCAAACTAAATTTATTATATAAAAGAATTATTATTCACATTCGATGTGAAAAATGGATTAAGGTAAATAATTTGCAAATAGGAACATTTATAAAGGAAATTGGGATTTGAAATAGGAATTTAAATGGGAACTTGAATGAGATCGGAAATTGCGTTGAAATAAAATAGTTGATTGTATTTCGGGAAAAATAGATTAGTTATGAATTTATAAAACAACTCGATAAACAAAATTCGAACCTTCAATAATATTTATAAATTGAAATCAAGTTCTGATTTGTTAAATCAAGTCCAGAATTCTATAAAGGAATAATGTTCACATTTTAAGTGAATATGATTTAAAAGCAAACATTTTGCAGATTTAAACGGAGTTAAGGAAATTAGAAACTGACTGGATATTAGTTATGATGAACAGCTTTCTGCGTATCGATCTAATTCTGGTTTCGGCCTTTGGGTTTCTCCTTAGGAAGTTATTCTTTTACTGGTTTACTATTAGAGACTAATAGATCTGGGAGAGTAATGATGCATGAATAAGAAATCAAAATGTTTTCCAATGTGAGTAATGTTTTTTTTCTAAATTTAGAATATAAGGATTTACAAATATATGGAAACGGTAAATGGGGAAATGAATAAATTAACGATAAATTAATTTAAAATGCAAAAATGCAAATTGATGATTAATCGATAAAATTTCCATTTAGAAATAAGATCGTTGTGTGTACGGATGTTATCCTTTAATAGTTAAATAACCGACTAAAAAAAGTTTTGACCATTTTCCCGTCGTCGGTACGGAGAGACCGGGATTAGATTTATTATTGAAAACCACTGCGTATTGTGGATTTTATAAAAATGGTTTTGTATTGTGGAGATTTATTGGTTGAGTTGTTTTTGAATTCTTGTCGTTCAGTTTGATCCACTGTACCGGTAGGAGTTTCTAAACACTTGAATACGATGAACCTACACAGTATGTTTTGAAAAGAGGGTAAACAAAATAATTTTACCCAAATTATATTTTGGTATAAAGAATTTATATTGGAATTATTATAATATAATTGATATATTGGTTGTTATTATAATCGAATGAAATTATAATAAGTGAAAGGGCTAGATATAACCCATCGGAATTCGTACGAGCGTAAGATATATAAATCAAGATGAACTGAATCTAAATTTAAACCAGGGTTATAACTAAACTCTAGAAATTTGAATAAGATGTCTGTAAATGGACTTGGATTAAATATTTGGGAATTTTGAGATCCTGGAGATTTGGAAATGTTTTCCAAATATTTTGAAATAATTTCAAATTGGAAATGTTTAAATATGAGTTTCGGAATGTGATATGGTATTGAACTCACTTCGATCACTGGAAATAACCCTGAAGATGCTGGGTACATCATCAGTTTTCATTTTCGAGTTTCTAAGTGATGGATTACTACAAAAGATACTATTTCGAATTATTTTGGGAAAAAGAGTTGTTTTGATAATCCGAAATGAATATTTGATTTTTGAGAGAAGCAAAGATGTTTGAAATTCCCAAGAAAAGATTTTTTGAATTAAAAACAAATTAAACAAAAATTTGTGAAAATAAATTAAAATTTAAAATAAAGCCAGTTAAGTGGTAATTGAATTGAATTGGATTAGAACGATATCGAGAAAATTTCGATCTGTGAGATAGGAATTTGAAATTTGTATTGGATGGGTAAGATAAAAGTTTGGAATTAAAAATGGAATTGAAATTGAGTATGGAATTTGATTTGGATACTACGAATGATTTGGATTAGAGGATGAATTGATTGGAAATCAATGTGGAATGCGGTTGTATATACTCACTTGGTAGCGAATGGAAGATCTAGAGTTTAATGCTCAATAAAAAGGTACAAGTTCATATTATATATTGGGTATGAGAATTTTATGAGCCTATCTGGCAAGCCGCTTAGCTGTGGATTTTCTTTTGGGTTGGAGAAGGCCTAGAATGGCGATTTGTAGTTGTACCGATTGAGCCATACAAAGGAGACACTGGCGAAATTTTCCGAAAATTAAAGGTGTTAGAAAGTTTTCAGAATTTTTGAAAATTTTCGTTAATCGAAATTAATTAATATTTTAATTAAAATTGCTTGGTTCAGTTGAAACTGAAGTTAATAAGTAAACCAAAAGATTTGCAACCCAGTTAATAGGGTTTGTTTTCTACCTTAGTAATTTCGGGGATGAAATTCTTTTAAGGGGGAAGAATGTAACGTCCCATATTATTAACGGTTTAATGATTAATTTATTCAATTATTTAAGTACATGTTTGGCAATATAAATGGGTTAAATCAAATAATATTTATATTTAATTTATATATATAATAGAATAATAAATTTAATTTCCGAAATAATCGGAATTTAAGTTGAATTGACAATTATGTGTGAATTGGATAGTGTAAGAGATTTGGTTGAGTTTAGATTTGAATTATAATAACGAATTTATTTTCTTAAACGAAGTTTGATTATATATTTATAATATAATTTAAATCGAGCTCGTAATGGCGTGGTAGTTCGTAATATTGAGTTTTGAACTTCAATTGAATATACAAAATCCATTTTAAGTCGGATTTCAATGAAACAAGAAATGTTTGGATCTGGTGAACTATATTTTTCTAATGGAAGAGAAAAATTAAGATTTCGTCATGAAGATTTTGAGATATGTCCAACTCGAATTTTCAGAAAGTCGCTATGGAATTCGTTTATAATTTATAACGATTTATTTATATTATAAATGGATTTTTAATATAAATGGAATATCGATTTAACTCGGATTTTGAAATATCGAGTTATAAATCCCGATATATTTATTTTGGACCTAGATGATATTCTATGTGAATACATAAGATGATATTAAATTATTATTATTTAATTAAATTATTTTTAAATATATTAATATTTAAATGGTTTATTTAGAGCGTTAAAATAGTCATTTTTGCAAACGATCTCTATTTTCGACGAAATTAATTTTGTTGGATCCAGAATATTAAATTATTGTTAGATTTTAAATTTCATGATTTTTGGAGTCAGTATGTTGCTGTATGCAATTTTAATGTGTAAAACAGTTAATAGTCTGACTTTAAAAATACGCTATTTGAGAAAACGGACTCGAAATTCAACGAAACAAGTTTCGTTGGGTCTGTAATGTTGAACTGTAGCTGCATGTCCATTTTCATCAAAATTGGATATCGTATGTGACTATACGTAATTTTAAATGATATAAGTAGTAGACTAAAAGTTAATACAAAAAATCGAATATAAAATATAATTTCTATCCTATAAATACCCACTCTCCTTCTAAACCTAATTTCATTTTTTCTCTGGTCAAATTGGACACCGCCATCAGTTTCTGCTGAAACGTGAGCAACTGATCTTTGAAAATCAAAATAATTCGAAGAAAATTCCTAAAATCACAAAAAAATCCTTTGAATTCCTTGAAGCTAAAGCTTCATCCCCATACTCGTTTGATCAGGCGCGATGCAAGAATTTGCGATGGGTTTTCTTTTGCAGCGAATATTGGGTAATTAAAGGAGTTTGGAATCATGTTGAGATCGGATTTGGGTTTAGGAGATCGATTAGCTTCGGTGTGCTTTTTTGCATGGAGATCGACGCCATTATATGTCGATACCCTTTTTGTAGAGTTGATGTCGTGACACTCAAATGGCCTGCGAGTTGGAGGTGATTCACATGGTTAGATAGAGAATGGAAAAAGAGTGATGATGGTAATTTTTGTTCATTTTATTATGGCTTGTAGGAGGATCCGCGGGAGGGAGAAGGTGGACTTGAGTCGGGTTTACTGATTCTGGTATTACAAATGAAGAAGAAGGATTTGCAGGCGGCCTTAATTTAAAACAAGGTTATTAGTTTAAATACAGTAATTTGTTTATTAATTTAATGGTTAATGATTTTCGATTACATTCTGTAATGACCTACATCGGCAGAGGTATTATAATTAATTTATTTAATTATATAAATGGTGGTATAGTGAATTAAATGGTCGTAGAATTAAATAATGATGAATATTTAATTCAAATAATAAATTAAATAATATCTTTAATTCTGAAATAATCAGAATTGGCTGAAATGACGATATGGTGTGAACTGGATCATCTGTGATATTTTATTCAGTTTAGAATTGAATTAGAATAACGAATATATTATTTGAACGATAGTTTGAACGTATAATTTTATTATAATTAAAATCGAGCTTGAAATGGCGCCGCAGTTCGTAAATTGGTGATTTTAACTTCAACTGAATGTATAGGATTCGTTTTAAGCCGGATTTCCGTGAAACGAGAAACGTGAGGAGTTGGTGGAGTATATCTTTCTAGTGGAAGAGAAAAATCGGGATTTCGTCGTGTAGATTTCTGATTTACGTCCAAATCAAATTTTAGAAAAGTCGCTGTGGAATTCCTTTATAATTTATAAAGGAATTATTTATATTTTTAAAAGGAATTTCAATATAAATCGAATATTTGGTTGACCCAGAAGCGAATATCGAGTTAGAAATTCATATAGGAATATTCTAGAGTTGTATGATATTCCACTGTGAATATATACGATAACATAAATTTACAAATATTTATTTTAATTATATTTAAATATATTTATATATTTAAATGGGTCATCCAGAGCTTTAAAAATAGCCACTTTGGCAAACGAGGTCAGAATTCGACGAAACTAATTTTGTTGGATCCGTAATGTCAAATAGTGGTTAGATTTCCAGTTTCGTGATTTTTAGAGTCACTGTGTGGTCGTTCGGATTTCTAATGTACAAAACAGTCAGTATTTTGACCTTTAAAAATACGCTGTGTGAGCATACTGGGTTGGAATTCGACAAAACCAGTTTCATTGGGACCGTAATGTCGAACTGTAGCTGCATGTCCAGTTTCGTAATTTTTAGGTATCGTATGTGGTCACTGGAATTTTTAGAGCGAAGAAACGGATAAATAAGCAAAAAAATAAAATATCCTAAATATCTAAAAATATCTAAACCTCTCTATAAATACCCTTCCTATCCCTTAAAACCTAATTCCCCTTTTTCCTTTAGTCAAATTACATCCGCCGCAGCAGAATGCTTCAAACCTGAGGAAAACCATCTTCCAAATTCTCAAACAAATCACATAAATTCTTTTAAATAAAAGCACGTATATATATATATGAAATCAGGGAAGGTTTCTCTTCCTTTTCATCTCAGTTTTTCTGAGTTCGATCGTGGTTTGGATTCGCTGGAAAATCCACGGGTTTTCTAGGGTTGAGAAAATCATGAAATGGAGCCATCATTTGGGGAATCGGGGTTCGGAATTGAATTGAGGATGGAAAATGGTATCGGTTGTGATTTTTTGGGGTTTGTTGAGGAGTAAAAATGTCGCTACCTGTATGGGCTGTAGCATGAGCACCTGACGACGGGTTTTGAAAACAGGTTGCGAGCTGAGTGGAAATGATCTAGAGATGAAGTAGTCGGGGAGAGGGAGAGAATGGTAGGCTCAGTCTTTGATTTGTTGAAGAAAGGGTGGAGTTAGGGATCAAAGGAGTGGCGTTAATGGAGCAGCAACAGGGAGCTTACGGGATTTGTTCCGGGGAAGAAAGGGTAAACGGGCCTAGTAGTTTGCAATGTGGTATTGGCCGAAGATAACGGTAAAAGCCCAAAGTGTAAATAAATTAGGTTTAAACTCTATTTAATAGCATATTAATTTGTAAATGCGATAACTTATTCATATATTATCAAAATTCAGCGAAACGTGATCCGACAGGATCGTATGGACAGACACTACACGATGGAACTGACTAGAAGTCCATTGAAGCTCGTTATAATTTACTGCAAAATAAATTGTTCATCTGAATCAAAGACAGTTAATCGTTTTTAACGATAACCGTCCAATGTGAGTAAAACTCACTAACTCTGAACAGTTTATAATTTCATGTTGTATTTTTTAGTACTGTTAAATATTGGCCGATTGACTGTGTGTTAACTATTTAATTGAACTGCTAGTTAGTTAGTTGAATTTCTATATTGATTCTGTTTAACAGAATATGTCATATGGAACTGAAAGTGATGTTATCTATATTGTTTAACATCTGTGATGCAGGGAAACAGGTTGGAGGAATCCAACTGCATTCCTCAACATTTATTTTTACTGTGATTCTTATATTGTGATATATGATATGATATATAATCTGTTGTTGATTATGTGTGTTTGAACGATATTTATCGTTTTTATATGGTATGTTAAATACCATAAGAAATACTGGATTTTGGAAAGGGGATTTTCAATGTGTATTTTGAAAAAGAATTATTTATATAAAATCGATGGATTTTATATAGAAAAGGAAAAAGGGTTTTTAAAAAAGGAAATAATTATAAAATCAAAAGAGAAGAAAAGGAATATATTTGTAAAACAAATACAAAGAAAGATATTTGCAAAACAAATAGAAAGAGAAATATTTGTAAATCATTTACAAATAGAATAGAAAAGGAAATATGTGTAGAACATTTACAAATAGATTTAATGGGATTATTTATTTAGGGAATAAATAAAGGAAAAAGGATTTATTTATTTAGGAAATAAATAAAAGAAAAGGGGTTATTTATTTAGGAAATAAATAGAGAAGATAAAAGGAGATATTTATTTGTTTAAAATAAATATAGATAAAAGGAGATGTTTATTTGTTTAAAATAAATAGAGATAAAAGGAGAATTTACTAGTTAGAATAAATAGAGTTAAAAGAGTTAATCAGTTAGAGTTAATCGATAGAGAATCGAATATAGTTTATTTGAATAGAGTAAAAGGAGTTAATCGAATATAGTTTATTCGAATAGAAAGTAAAAGGAGTTAATCGAATATAGTTTATTCAAATGGAATAAAGGAGTTAATCAGATATAGTTTATTCGAATAGAGTAAAAGGAATTAATCGAATGTAGTTTATTCGAATAGAAAGTAAAAGGAGTTAATCGAATATAGTTTATTCAAATAGAATAAAGGAGTTAATCGGATATAGTTTATTCGAATAGAGTAAAAGGAGTTAATTGAATATATAGTTTATTCAAATAGAATAAAGGAGTTAATCGGATATAGTTTATTCGAACAGAGTAAAAGGAGTTAAATCGAATATATAGTTTATTCAAATAGAATTAAAAGAGTTATCGAATATAGTTTATTCGATAGGAGTTAAGAGAATAGAGTTAGAGTTAAATCAAAAGAGTTAAGTGAATAGAATAAATTGAATAGAGTTATCGAATATACCTTATCGAAGGAAAGAATTATCGAATAGAAAAAATTTGAAAGAGACTTACGTAAGGAAGTTTGTTAAAGAATTAGAAGGGTGAACTTTGTCTATTTCAAGGTTAGAAACGTTGTTCAGTTAAGGTCTGAGAGGTAGTATTACCCCAACTTGATTGACTTCATTTTTAACTAAGGAATGGTTAAGGTTCGATAGTAAAGGATGGTTAAGTGAATTTAGTAATTAAAGGAAATGGTTTGAGTTGGCATCGCGATGGTTTGTTTAAACATCTGTCTAAGTCCAATGAAGAAGCTTTGGAAATGTTTTCCAAATAAGAAACCAGAAATGTTTTCTAATAAAGAAAACAAGAAATGGAAATGTTTTCCATTATTAATAACGTATATTTTCCAAATTTAAAAAATAAGAAATATTGAATATAGGGAAATAGGAGATAAGTAAATTAATGAAATAAAGAGATAAATGTTGAATGATGTTTGATCGATATAAATTTTATTTTGGAAATAATATCGTTGTTTGCACACTAGTTTTTCTTCGATAGTTAAATCACAGACTATCGAAGATTTGACCATTTTAACGTTGTTAATATGGAGAGATCGGTTGGATTATTATCCAAAGAACCACTTTGTATTGGCATAAGCGTTGCGAATCATATATGCCAAAGGAAATTGAAGACGGAGTTATGCAAGGGCTATCCTGTTTACAGAATAGTGCCTTCAGTTCATCCTGTTCCTGGATGACTTGTATGGACGGATGTCTGACAGAGTATTTCCTGACGATCACGTATATTGATTTCTCCAACCGTACCAAGAGTGGAAGCGGAGAAGGAAACTTCTTTTAGCTAACACATAATCTATGTTTGAGGACGTCAATCGGTGATTTGATGGATTTGACGTTATGGCATTCAAAGTGAATCTGGTGTGATGATAAAGCGTAGCTTCTAGCCTCACATCCGGTAAATGACAGAAATCGGGCAGGCAGCATGGCTAAGTCGGTCGCACCGAAGTAGGGTGTGTAATCACCTGATCTAGAATTTCATTTACTTCTAAAAATCTATTGTTGATGCTGTCCCATTGGAGAAACAATTGCTGATCCCAACCGTTGGTGATATACATTCGATACACTCAAGCGAAATGAGTGGTCGGTCATGTGTGGCCGGGTTGCAAGATGTTCTTGTTGAACCCAGTGTATTCCTTTCTAGAGGTACACTAGCGAAAGGTGGTTCCATACCTTGTCATAGTTGGAAATCCACTACCCAATATGTGCTTGCGGTTTTGATTGTATACTGTATATGTAGAACGTGAGATGAAAGCGTTTTTGCTAGATGATTATTATATTGTGGGTGATAGACATTATTATAATATCAAAAGGTTTTTGATATAAAGATAATTTGGATTCTCATAAGGGAAAAACCCATTCCGTTATATGGCGTGATCTTATGAGATATCATTTACCTGCTGAACTGTTTTAAAATGTTTTGCTCACACCAGTCCCTTGACTGACCCGGAGTTTATTTGTTTGTTTTCCCTAAACTCTTGGTGCCTAAATTTGTACGGGCAGTCAAGTAGTCGGGATTTACAGATATACTGGAAAAGCTTGGAGCAGGAGGCTTCAGGACTATATGGCTATAGTTATTTCCGCTGTGTTGTAAGTGTTGTACTTTGATAATGATATGTATATTCAAGTACAGATTTGTATTTCAAAGTTATGTTATGAAATATATTTATTCGTCCCACTATGAGATTCGTGTTACTCTGATATTGTGTTCTTCTTCTTCTTGTATTCTAAGTTTCTATCATATATTTCCTCACCCTCTATTTTCTTTCTATTAATTTCCTGATTTTCTGTTTAATTTGGGGTTGGACTTGTGTTTTTGGTTAGCTCAAATTGGATTGGATTTACGGGTCATTACAGTTGGTATCAGAGCTTAAGTGAAGTGAATTACCTTGGCTCTGTGGCGTGACTCAGTAAAGATAGGGTTAGTAATACCCTAGATTGAGTTGAGTGTATATATACGAGTGAGTGTATTTGTTATTGATATAAAAATTTGTTTTATATTGTGGAGATTTATTGGTTGAGTTGTTTATGAGTTCTGGTAAGTCAGTTTGATCCACTGTATCGGTAGGAGTTACTAAACACTCGAATATGATGGGTCGACACGATGTGTTTTGAAAAGAGGGTAAATTAAAATAAGTTTACCCAAGGTATATCTTGATATAGAGAAGATATATATATTAAAATTATAATATAGTGGATATATTGGTTGTTATTATAATCGAGTAAGATAATAAATTAAATGGTTATGTAAATAACCAATCAGAATTCATCTGAGTGAAATACGTGAAATCAGATGAGTATACTGAAATTTAAACCAGAAATTGAATTAAGATTCTGGAAAATTGGATAAGTGTTTGTAAATGGATTTCGATTAAAAATAAGGAAATTTAAGATCTTGGGAGATTTTAAATTGTTTTACAAGCAGTGTGAATTATATTTTGAAATGAATTTCAAAGTGAAAATGTTTAGAAATGGTTTTATAGTATTGAACTCACTTCGATCGCTGGAAAATAGATTCTGATGATGACAGCTACATCATCAGTATTCATTTTCGAGTTGTAAGTGACGAATTACTACCAGAGATACTGTTTCGAATTTGTTTTGGGAAAGACAAGTTGTGTCAATTTCAAAATGGGATATATAATAAAGAATGAATAAAGAAAGTTTGAAAAGGAATTTGAAAAAAGGAAATTCAAACATAGAATTTAAATAAGAAAATTCAAAGGGGATTTGAATATAGAAAATTCAAAGGGAATTTGAATATAGAAATTCAAATGAGATTTCAATAAAGAAGATTTAAATAATGGAAAATTGAATATAGAATTCATATAGAGTAATAATAGGATTTGAATATAGAAATACAAAGGGAGTTTGAATATAGGAAATTAAATGGAATTGAAATAGAGTTTGAATATAGAAATTCAAATGAAATTTGAATATAGAATTCGAATGGAATTTAAACTATAGAATTTGAATAGAATTTGAATAACAGAATTTGATATATAGAATTTGAATAATAGAAGTGATATAAAATTTGAATAGAAATTGAATAGAATTAACTAAGTCGAAGAGGAATTAGTTAATCGAGTTTTGAATTTGAAGTCGAACTTTGAAAGGTGAATTGGTTTTGTAAATGGATATTCGAAATCGAATATAGAAATTAAATTTGAAATTTGGATTCAAATTAGTTAATAAGCAAGTTAAAATATATTTGAACATGTCATGTTCAAATATAAAAGTGAAATGGACTAAAGAGTTAATTAACAAATTAATTAACAAATTGAGTTAAAACGATCAGGTATAGTTAAATTAGATTGGGCAGGTACAAATATACATGAGATAGGTATGGATAAGGTATGAACGTATATAAATAGAATGCTCGACGAAAAGGTATGTATTTAATTCATATATGAGATTTTATGCGCCGTATCGGCTAGCCGCTTGGCTTTTTCTTTCTCTTTTGGATTGGTGAGGGCCGTGGGAGGCTATTTGAAATATACCGATGCTCCCAATACAAAGGAGGTTATGGCGATTTTTTCTGGGAATTTAAGGAGTTAGAATATATTTAAGATAATTTGATAATTAGAAATCAACGTATCGATATACATATAGAAGTCGATTAGGAAACGAACTTAGATATAGAATAGTAAAATCAAAAAGGAAGTCTAGAATAAAATATAGTAAGAATAGAAAGAGGAAGCGTATACGTGTTTAAAAGTGAATAAGTAGTTGTATGGTATTGACTATTCGAGTAAGTAGTCATATCTATTTTGACGTTATAAATGCTATTCAGTCAAGGTCTGAGAGGTAGTTATACCCCAACTTGATTGATTTCATTATTAACAAATAAATAGTAAGATTTCAGGCTCGAAGATCAATGTTGAATAAGAGTTAGTTGAATATAGTATATGGGTTGTCGTAACAATGTTTTACACAACATCCGTTTTAATCCAAATAAGTGTAAGCTTGGAAATATAATAAAGAATATTTCCTAAGTATAGAAATAAACAAGATCGGAAAAGAGATAAGTAATTGGAATATTTTCCAATTATAAATAGCACATATTTTCTAAAGTTTAGAAAATAAAGGAAGGCGATATTCGGAAATGTTTTCCAAATAACATAAAAGGCCAATATGGTTATTGAAAATATTTGGTTAACAAATGTTGATAAAGAAATATAGAAGTGATGTAACTAATGGAATATTAATTAAGGGCTTAGTGACATGTTCAAAACGAAAATTTGATTTTTGAAAAGAGTAAACTGTTTAAAAACTCCCAGGGAAAGACTGTTTCAATTAAAAACATATTTAACAGAAATTTATGGAAGCAAAATTGAATTAAAGTAAAGCCAATAAAGTGGTAACTAAGGTTGAATTAGAGTGATATCAAGACAAATTAGATTGTGAGATTCAAATTTGAAGTGTGATGTTATAATCAAGTTAAGAGTTGGGAATCAAGACGAAACTTGAGTTTGAAATGAAAGTTTGGCTTGGTAAAAGCAAATGGTTGTGTCATGGATAAAAGCAGATTGGAATTTGATTGGGATGACCCTTGTATCCGCTGAATTGATGGAAACGATATATTGATATGCCCGACAAAAAGGTATATGCATGAGATTTATGAGCCGAATTGGCAAGCCGCTTGGCTGTTTGATTTTCTTTTGGGTTGGAGATGGCCTAGAGAGTCGAGTGGTGGTTTGACCGATTGACCAGTACAAAGGAGGGGCTGGCGAAATTTTTCGAAAAGTTAAGGTGTTAGAAAATTTTTAGGATTTTTGAAAATTTTCGTTGATAAGAATTAATTAATAATTTAATTGAAATTAAATTGGTTCAGTTGAAACTGAAGTTAAGAAGTGAACAAATATGTTCTAACCAGTCGATAGGGTTGTCCTCTACCTTTTAGCAATTTCGAGGACAAAATTATTTTTAAGTGGGAAAGATTGTAATAACCCGCATTGGCAGAGGTATTATAGTTAATTTATTTAATTATATAAATGGTGGTATAGTGAATTAAATGGTCGTAGAATTAAATAATGATGAATATTTAATTCAAATAATAAATTAAATAATATATTTAATTCTGAAATAATCAGAATTGGCTGAAATGACGATATGGTGTGAACTGGATCATCTGTGATATTTAATTTAGTTTAGAATTGAATTAGAATAACGAATATATTATTTAAACGACAGTTTGAACGTATAATTTTATTATAATTAAAATCGAGCTTGAAAAGGCGCTGTAGTTCGTAAATTGGCGATTTGAACTTCAACTGAATGTACAGGATTCGTTTTAAGCTGGATTTCTGTGAGACGAGAAACGTGTGGAGCTAGTGGAGTATATCTTTCTAGTGGAAGAGAAAAATCGGGATTTCATCGTGTAGATTTTGATTTACGTCCAAATCAAATTTTAGAAAAGTCGCTGTGGGGTTCCTTTATAATTTATAAAGGAATTATTTATATTTTTTAAAGGAATTTCAATATAAATCGAATATCGGGTTGACCAAGAAGCGAAGATCGAGTTAGAAATTAATATAAAAATATTCTAGAGCTGTATGATATTCCACTATGAATATATACGATAATATAAATTTACAAATATTTAATTTAATTATATTTAAATATATTTATATATATAAATTTGCAAACGAAGTCAGAATTCGACGAAACTAATTTTGTTGGATCCGCAATGTCAAATAGTGGTTAGATTTCCAGTTTCATGATTTTTAGAGTCACTGTGTGGTCGTTCGGGTTTTTAATGTGCAAAACAGTCAGTATTTTGACCTTTAAAAATACGCTGTGTTAGCATACGGGGTCGAAATTAGACAAAACCAGTTTCATTGGGACCGTAATGTCGAACTGTAGCTGCATTCCAGTTTCGTGATTTTTAGGTATCGTATGTGGTCACAAGAATTTTTAGAGTGCAGAAACGGATAAATAAGGAAAAAATAAAATATCCTAAATATCTAAAAATATCTAAACCTCTCTATAAATACCCTAACTATCCCTTAAAACCTAATTCCACTTTTTCCTTTAGTCAAATTACATCCGCCGCAGCAGAATACTTCAAACCTGATGAAAACCATCTTCCAAATTCTCAAACAAATCACATAAATTCTTTTAAATAAAAGCACACACACACACACACACACACACATATATATATATATATATACATATATATGAAATCAGGGAAGGTTTCTCTTCCTTTTCATCTCAGTTTTTCTAAGTTCGATCGTGGTTTGGATTCGCTGGAAAATCCACGGGTTTTCTAGGGCTGAGAAAATCATTAAATGGAGCCATCATTTGGAGAATCGGGGTTCGGAATTGAATTGAGGAAGGAAAATGGTATCGGTTGTGATTTTTTGGGGTTTGTTGAGGAGTAAAAATGTTGCTACCTGTGTGGGCTGTAGCGTGAGCACCTGACGACGGGTTTTGAAAACAGGTTGCGAGCTGAGTGGAAATGATCTGGAGATGAAGTAGTCGGGGAGAGGGAGAGAATGGTAGGCTCGGTCTTTGATTTGTTGAAGAAAGGGTGGAGTTAGGGATCGAAGGAGTGGCGTTAATGGAGCAGCAACAGGGAGCTTACGGGATTTGTTTCAGGGAAGAAAGGGTGAACGGGCCTAGTAGTTTGCAATGTGGTATTGTGCCGAAGATAACGGTAAAAGCCCAAAGTGTAAATAAATTAGGTTTAAATTCTATTTAATAGCATATTAATTTGTAAATGCGATAACTTATTCATATATTATCGAAATTCAACGAAACAAGATCTGACAGGATCGTATGGACAGACACTACACGATGGAACTGACTGGAAGTCCATCGAAGCTCGTTATAATTTATTGCAAAATAAATTGTTTGTCTGAATCAAAGACAGTTAATCGCTTTTAACGATAACCGTCCAATGTGAGTAAAACTCACCAACTCTGAACAGTTTATAATTTCATGTTGTATTTTTTTAGAACTGTTAAATATTGGCTGATTGACTGTGTGTTGACTGTTTGATTGAACTGCTAGTCAGTTAGTTGAATTTCTATATTGATTATGTTTAACGGAATATATCATATGGAACTGAAAGTGATGTTATCTATATTGTTTAACATCTGTGATGCAGGGAAACAGGTTGGAGGAATCCAGCTGGATTCCTCAACATTTATTTTTACTGTGATTCATATATTGTGATATATGATATGATATATAATCTGTTGTTGATTATGTGTGTTTGAACGATATTTATCGTTGTTATATGGTATGTTAAATACCATAAGAAATACTGGATGTTGGAAAGGGGATTTTCAAAGTGTATTTTGAAAATGAATTATTTATATAAAATCGATGGATTTTATATAGAAAAGGAAAAAGGGTTTTTATAAAAGGAAATAATTATAAAATCAAAAGAGTAGAAAAGGAATATATTTGTAAAACAAATACAAAGAAAGATATTTGCAAAACAAATAGAAAGAGAAATATTTGTAAATCATTTACAAATAGAATAGAAAAGGAAATATGTGTAGAACATTTACAAATAGATTTAATGGGATTATTTATTTATTTAGGGAATAAATAAAGGAAAAAGGATTTATTTATTTAGGAAATAAATAAAAGAAAAGGGGTTATTTATTTAGGAAATAAATAGAGAAGAAAAAAGGAGATATTTATTTGTTTAAAATAAATAGAGATAAAATGAGAAATTTATTTGTTTAAAATAAATAGAGATAAAAGGAGATATTTACTTGTTAGAATAAATAGAGTTAAAAGAGTTAATTAGTTTGAGTTAATCGATAGAGTAATCGAATATAGTTTATTCGAATAGAGTAAAAGGAGTTAATCGAATATAGTTTATTCGAGTAGAAAGTAAAAGGAGTTAATCGAATATAGTTTATTCAAATAGAATAAAGGAGTTAATCGGGTATAGTTTATTCGAATAGAGTAAAAGGAGTTAATCGAATATAGTTTATTCGAATAGAAAGTAAAAGGAGTTAATCGAATATAGTTCATTCAAATAGAATAAAGGAGTTAATTGGATATAGTTTATTCGAATGGAGTAAAAGTAGTTAATCGAATATATAGTTTATTCAAATAGAACAAAGGAGTTAATCGGATATAGTTTATTCGAATAGAGTAAAAGGAGTTAAATCGAATATATAGTTTATTCAAATAGAATTAAAAGAGTTATCGAATATAGTTTATTCGATAGGAGTTAAGTGAATAGAGTTAGAGTTAAATCAAAAGAGTTAAGTGAATAGAATAAATTGAATAGAGTTATCGAATAGACCTTATCGAAGGAAAGAATTATCGAATAGAAAAGATTTGAAAGACAGTTACGTAAGGAAGTTTGTTAAAGAATTAGAAGGGTGAACTTTGTTTATTTCAAGGTTAGAAACGTTGTTCAGTTAAGGTCTGAGAGGTAGTATTACCGCAACTTGATTGACTTCATTTTTAACTAAGGAATGGTTAAGGTTCGATAGTAAAGGATGGTTAAGTGAATTTAGTAATTAAAGGAAATGGTTTGAGTTGGCATTGCGATGGTTTAAACATCTGTCTAAGTCCAATGAAGAAGCTTTGGAAATGTTTTCCAAATAAGAAACCAGAAATGTTTTCTAATAAAGAAAACAAGAAATGGAAATGTTTTCCATTGTTAATAACGTATATTTTCCAAATTTAGAAAATAAGAAATACTGAATATAGGGAAACAGGAGATAAGTAAATTAATGAAATAAAGAGATAAATGTTGAATGATGTTTGATCGATATAAATTTCCATTTGGAAATAATATCATTGTTTGCATACCTGTTTTTCTTCGATAGTTAAATCTCAGAATATCGAAGTTTTGACCATTTTAACGTTGTTAATATGGAGAGACCGGTTGGATTATTATCCAAAGAACCACTTTGTATTGGCATAAGCGTTGCGAATCATATATGCCAAAGGAAATTGAAGACGGAGTTATGCAAGGGCTATCCTGTTTATAGAATAGTGCCTTCGGTTCATCCTTTTCCTGGATGACTTGTATGGATGGATGTCTGACAGAGTATTTCCAGACGATCACGTATATTGATTTCTCCAACCGTACCAAGAGTGGAAGCGGAGAAGGAAACTTCTTTTAGCTAACACATAATGTATGGTTGAGGACGTCAATCGGTGATTAGATGGATTTGACGATGTGACATTCAAAGTGAATCTGGTGTGATGATAAAGCGTATGTAACACCCCACCTCCGCTAGGGTCACTCACAAAGGGAATGCACTAGGTTTGGTGAAGTATTATCGAGGTAAACATGCACATAAATATTACAAGACAGAACATATATAAAACAGCGGAAGTAAAACCAACTTTCATTTCTTTAATAAATAAGGTCTAAAGCCTTTTACATCAGAATACATCAAAACCTGTCTTGCAATAGTAAAGAAGCATAAAACCTTTTCATAAATTATTCCCCAAAATAAAGCGGTGAAGCAGCCATAGCCAAGAGAAGACCAAGCTATACATGATGACCTTCAAGCATAAGAGGTCCAAGCTAAATAACAGTATTTCCTCCCTGAAAAACTGGGGGGGAAACGGAAGACAAAGAGGCGAGAGAAAACAGGGTCAGTCATAAAGACTGGTAAGTCCTATCTACTTCCAGCATAAAAACAGGTAAAGGTAACATGACATGCATAAACTGAAAATAAACATAAGGATGAGGACAAGATAGATAAGCTAAACCAAGATAACAGGATGAACTACTGGATCCAGATAAACTAAGGTATCATGATGGACTACTGTGTCGAGATAAATCAAGGCGTCACATCATCAGGTTTCAATCAAGTATAATATCCCAAGGTATCTATCATATATATTTGCTCTGCACCTTTCCGTACTAGTATCCAAACCCGCGTCGTGTGTTAACTATAAAATGTCCCTTGCCCAATGTCACGTAATGGTCCATGTCGACCTAATATGTCGCATATATAGGTTTTCACAACTCGTGTGTTTCTTTCCATGTATAAGTTCAATACTTTGCCATACCTCGTGCGGGCTTCCTCACTACTTCAACGTAGCACCATTTGATCCTTGAAACCATTTGGACTGTCATCTTTTTTCTAACTATGTTTTCTTATCAAGAACTATAGCGTGTTCAACTAAGATTTATGCCACCCAGGACCACTGGGAATTATGCTACCTAATGAACGTTTCATATCTCGATTTGGGTTTTAGCCACCTAGGGCTACTAGGGATTATGCTACCCGTCAACCGTCCCTTTATCTCACGTATGAATTGTGAATCGTTTTCCGTGTCTAGACGCACATGTATCTCAATGTGCCATCTGAGTTCCGTGCCAGGGCAAATCAAGAAATACGGAACTCGGTCGGGAGCTTTAAGTCATCTGCCGATGCAGATATCAAGGTCTGTTTTTGTATCCGTGGCTATGGTCCCACGCGACCCCTCCCTCAACTACTGAAAGGCAAAACAAGAAAAGTCATGTATGAGAACTACACTAAGGCCATCGATGCCCCCTTCCCGGACGGCCAACCTCACCCATACCTAGATAGCAAGTATGGTCTGTTGGGTGTTCTCTGCCTGTAACGACCCAGAAAATCTGAACCAATTTAAAAATTTTAAATTGGCTAAAATAATGGATTTTAAATATTTAAAATAAATATTTTAGATAATGGCAATGAAAGCTGAGTTTGAATCGACATTTGAAAACGAATATAATTAATTATAATTATATGTAGAATTGAAAATGGCGCGGTAGTTCGATAATTCGATTTCAAACTTCATTGGAATATACCGGGTGCAAAACAATCCGGATTTTAGTGAAACCAAATATATTTAAATCTGTTAGTGAATATCTTTCTAATGAATTCGACCAATCGAAATTTGATAGCGGGAATCAAAAGATATGTCCAGTTGAAAATTCTGAATAGTCGCTATGGAATTCAGGCCCTTAAAAATGGACATTTTGCAAATGACCTCGGATTTCGACGAAACCACTTTTGTTGGATCCGCAGTGTCAAGTTATTGCTTGGTTTCAAATTTCATAAATTTTCGAATCAATATGTGAGCGTGGCAAAGGAAAACGCGTTTGACCAGTTTCTGTTGATTTTAATCGACTGGAAATTGGCCATTTTTCCAACGGTCTCAGAATTCGACGAAACTAGTTTTGTTAGGACCGTATCGTCAAAACGAAGCTAGAAAATATTTTTCTGGAATTTTTCTAGTTAGTATGTGACCCCGGTAATTTGAAATGTCCATTTAAAATTCAATATAATGATTTAAATGAAAATTCAAAAGGGAACTGATTGTAACAATCAAATCGGCTTGCGATACATATCCCATTGTGTTCGGAATGGGGTAAAACGCTATAGACGACAGGCGGTGGGCCTCGTTTCGAGGTCGTGGGTAAAAGTCAACTTTATGCAATAATTAAATAAAAATATATATATATATATATATATTTCTAATTCCCTCTCTCCTTCATCTTCCTGGCCCCCCCGACTTAATTTAACAGAAAAAAAAGAGAAGGAAACCCTAAACCAAATCGACGCTCCACCAACCTCCCACCGCTCCGCCCAGTTCGACGCTCGACCAACCTCCCACCGCTCCGCCCAGTTCGACGCTCGACCAACCTCCCACCACTCCGCCCAGTTCGACGCTCGAAGCATCGCCTCCCAGTTCGACGCCCGAAGCCATCGCCACCCAGTTCGACTCCCGAAGCCATCGCCGCCCGTTCGAAGCCCAAGCGCCGCCCCTCGAAGCTTGCCGCCGACGAGCTGCAGAAACCCCCCCTCCTCTGTAAGTTTGTTTTTATTTATTTTATTTTTATTTTATATGAACTGAATTTTTATAAACAGGTTTTAAAACTAATTTTTAAAAGAGATAAAAACTGATTTGATTAAAAGATAAAAACTGATTCGATTAAAAGATAAAAACTGATTTTATAAAAAGATAAAAACTGAAATTTTTAAAAGTTAAAACTGGTTTTTTTTAAAGAAAGTAAAAATAGAATTTTCATATTTTTATATATTGAAAGTCGAAGTAAAAATCATATTTTAATATGTTGAAAGTCGAAGTAAAAATCATATTTTTATATATTGAATAGCGAAGTCAAAAATCGATTTTTATATATTGAATAGCATAGTAAAAATTCTATTTTTACATATGTAGAGAATACGGGCGAAAGCGACAAAAGGCGAAGATTTCTATAAGTGAAGTGTCGTGCAGTTGGATAGCTATTGGTGAGATTTCTGATTTAAGAATATATATATATATATATATATGTGTGTTAAAATTAAAGTGAATTGCTATATATAAATATATATATATATATATATATATATATATATATATATACGCCCCTCGTCCACAAACCATGGACGATATTTATTGGTTGAAATTGTTGTGAAAATTGAATGATTGTTTGGGATTGTTTGTGATGGATATTGGTTGATTGTGGTTGAAAAATACCCGTTTGTGGTTGTGAAATATTTGGTTGAAACCACTTAGGATTAGTTTGTGGAAATGAAATAAATATATACATGCCGCCTGCGTGCGAACTAGATGCATGATTCCCATTGTCAAAAACCGCGAGGTTTTAAGGTAGAGCGAGGAGCCGTACTAGGGACGGTGCCGGTGTAACTACCCTGCCGTTATGCTGCCGAAATTTTGAATAATATTTGTGTGTTTGAATTATTTTCATATGCTTAAACTATATTTATTCATTGTATAGAAAACATTCATGTGTTGAACTGATATTCATTCGTTGTTTAGAAATTCATGTGTTGAATGTTATTCATATTTTGAAATAAATTGTTCGATAATAAAAATCACATTTTTATCTACATATAAAAACTATTGAAAACATTCTTGTGTTGAATTGATATTCATTCGTTGTTTAGAAATTCATGTGTTGAATGGTATTCATATTTTGAAATAAATTGTTCGATAATAAAAATCACATTTTTATCTATATATAAAAACTATTGAAAACATTCATGTGTTGAATTGATATTCATTCGTTGTTTAGAAATTCATGTGTTGAATGGTATTCATATTTTGAAATAAATTGTTCGATAATAAAAATCACATTTTTATCTATATATAAAAACTATTGAAAACATTCATGTGTTGAATTGATATTCATTCGTTGTTTAGAAATTCATGTGTTGAATGGTATTCATATTTTGAAATAAATTGTTCGATAATAAAAATCACATTTTTATCTATATATAAAAACTATTGAAAACATTCATGTGTTGAATTGATATTCATTCGTTGTTTAGAAATTCATGTGTTGAATGGTATTCATATTTTGAAATAAATCGTTTGATAATAAAAATCACCTTTTATCGACTATATGAACTATATAGAAAAATAGTGTTTTGAAATGAATTGTTTTACAATAAAAATCACATTTTTATTGTATGCATAAATCGTTGAAATGTGAAGTGTTAAAAATAGCCACTTGTTCAAAATAAACATATATGAGTTGAAATATTCATTAATTAGCTAATGAAATGATTTGCACCTATTTATGTAACATTAGAATGAATGGAGTTTTTAAACCAAATAGAAATCAAATATGAAGTCGAATAGAAATTGAAAAATGATATGAACTGTATATATATGTACATGCAATATTCATTGAACAGGTTATAGCAAAGGGGCTAGAGAAGAGGAATAAAATTTTGTGCCCGACAAATAGGTACACATTTATTGATTTGTTTGGGTGATGATTTTGAGCCTGTTGGCTAGCCGCTTGGCTTCTTGTTTTTCTTTTTGAGATTAGAAGGACCGGGAACGCTATTTGCGATTTCCCGATGCTCCCGGTGCAGGGGAGGTTATGGCAAAAATTTTCCAAAATTTAAGGTGTTAGAAAAATATTTGAAGTGAAAACGATATTGAAATTGTTGAATGAACTATATTTATATAAATATATAAATATAAATAAAATTAAAACGAAACGAAGCCGTGCAGTTCGTATTTTGAAACCGTGTTTTCAAACAACTAGTACGGGAAATCCGACCATTGGATTTTCCCGAAACCTCAACCATCGGGTACGCCTTGGAAATATCTTCCCAACGGCACCAACTTTGTAGAAATCCAACGGTTGGATTGTCTGGAATGTTTAATTCAAATCTGAAGAAAAACAGCGCCAGAAACGATTATATTTATTTATATATATAAATATAATTATATTTAATCGAATAACGACGCTGCAGTTCGTATTTTGAAATCGAAATTTCAAACGATTGTACCGGAAGATCCGACCGTCGGATTTTCCCGAAACTGGAACCGTTGGATTCGTTTTGAAAAGACCTTTCTAATGATGTAAATTTTGTGAAGATCCAACGGTTAGATTTTCAGATATGTGTAAATCAAATCTGAAGAAAAACAGCGCCACGGCCGCGTTATGGCCCGAAGCGTCGTTTTGAATAAAATGGCTATTTTAAAATAAATAAAAATAGCGATAAATCATTATAAAATATCATAAGCAATATGGAATGGAAATAAACTGAATTTGCTCGATTTATGTTGTATTTGATGGTTGAATGTGTTTGGTGTGAAAATTACATTAAAGAACAATATTGGTGTTGTCGAATAATTTAACCATTGAAATAAATCGATTTGAAATTCTAAATATACGTGGATTATTTGGAAAGGCTGAGTTAATTCTCATTTCGAATAATCTACCGACGATTGAAATTCGAAGATGAAGACGATGGTCGAAGACCGGAGATCTTCACCTCGTTTGGATGGTAACCGAGGTCCTGATTGGGAGGCATCCCGAAATATGGATAATGAGTGGTGATCGTTCAGACGTACGTGTTGATCGAAGGGTTTGCGAGGTATTTAGTGCCTCCGGTTTCGTTCAGACCCGGAACGGACTTGTAAATGGACTGTGTGTCCGACATTGGATTTTATTCTGTGTTGATTGATCTCTGTTAAATATACATCTGTTTGGCGGCGGAGAATTTATTCTTTTGCTTAACGCCCTTCTCTGAGACGTACGAGCTCAGAGGTTGTATATCGATGGACATCAATCGCATGGCGTGAATTGCCTGTGTGGCATGCTAAGATGCAGTGATCAGGGCTTCTGTTGAAAAGCAAAGTCTTGTGGTGATGATCAAAGCACCGCCTGTGTGGCGTAGCTTTGTGTATAACGTGAATTCGCGAGCCTCACACCCCGGTATGAACCTAAAACGGGAGGAAGGACCTCAGGGAGGACATGCGTTTCTTTCTAGCTAGGGTGGTGTCAGTGACCTACCAGCCCTGACATTTATATACTTTTCACCTATGTGGTTGTTGCTGTTGCGAGGCGCCTCGGTTTGATCGGACGATCCGGGTCCGATGGAGTCATTCGTTGGCTCGTTTACGCCCCAAAGGGCGGGGAAACGTATTGTTCAGGCATTTTAATCCACATCGGTGGACCGGCCCTGTCGCTCCAAGGGCCCACCTGAGTCTGGGTCCTGAGGCTCGGGCTAGACAGTCTCGAATTCGGTAAGGACTATCTTTTGCCTTGGTTCATGACGGAATTCCAATTTCCAAATACGTGACTGTGCGGTTTTGATTGTATACCTATATATGGCGACATAGTGGTATGGGGCATTAATGCCGTCTATGATTGATAGTTATGATTTGAAATTGCTTTCAAAACATATAAACACTAGCAATAATATCAAATGCCATTGTTTTATTCGTATCAAGCATATCTTGGCCGTTATAAGGTAAAAACTCTATCCTCCGGTTTGCGTTGCATTGTGTGATGGGAACTGAGTCTTATAACAGCTTCATTTTTATAAAAAGCATATCGATGTTTAAAAGAAAGATCTGTTTTAAAGCACTGGCAATCCAATGGAGTAAACCCGTTCCACGAAAGTGGCGTGGTCCTGTGATTAGCCAATTATATATGTGTTGAGTGGATTTCTCATACCAGTCCCATGACTGACTCGTAGTTTGTTTCACTCTCAAACTCGGGTGCCCCTTTTTCTACACGGGCAGCCTTGTATTCAGGTTTAGCTGGTTCTTTCTGGATAGCTGGAGCTGAAGATGGATTCTATCATCTATTTCCTTTTATGCTGTTCAGCTCCTATTGTACATATTTTGTTTATTTCCGCTGTAGACATTTATGTATAGCTGAACTGTATTTGTACTAAGTAAGATCCTGTATACTGTGTAACTCTGATGATTACTTTTATCCAGTATATTTTGTTGTTCATGCTGGTGTATTTATTTAATTCTATTCTGCTATTATCTGTTTCTGTGTTATATTCCAAAGATAACCTTGTTTCCGTGAGAACGGGAAATCGGGTCGTCTCATCGTGGTATCAGAGCTTTGGTTAAGCTTAGTTCTGGAATATAACATTTGAACGAACTCGTCAGAAATAGAACCAGTAGTGTTCTAGGACGGGTAACTCTATACAGATAGGATCAGTAATATCCTAGTATGAGTAAAGCAGAATGAAATTACACCTTGATAGACACATTTACATTGAAGTATGTGTTTCTATGTTTTAAAATACCTTTTCTGTGACCTGACACTTGATCTGCTAATTGCAGAAGTACTAGAAAAATGAGTGCCAGAAACAGAAGGAATACAGAACCCGATCTAGAGGCTCTATTCAAGAGATATCGAAATCTGGGTGGAGAAAAATTCTCGGGCAATGAATCTATTATTCAAACTCAAGCTTGGATGAGTTCTGTCGAAAAAATCTTTGAGCATATCCAGCTGAGAGATGACCAGAAACGGTTAGTAGCATCTTGGGCGCTCAAAGAGGAAGCTTTAATCTGGTGGGAAACAATCATCAAAGATAATCCAGAAGGTGATATCACCTGGGACAGATTTAAAGTGATTTTCCTAGAAAGGTTTACTCCTCCCGAAGCAACCGAGAGATTGTGTGAAGAATTTTCTTATCTAATACAAGGTGACATGACCATTCCGGAATATCATAAGAAATTCAACGAACTTGCTCACTTTGCTCCTCATCTAATTCAAAATCCGAAGAGGAAAAATATGAGATTTATTCACGGGCTTCAAAGGAAATACCAGAATAAGGTATTGGGGCATGTGAAGCTTCCTTTTTCTGAAATGATTTACATGGCCTATCAGTATGAAGATCTCCATAAGAAAGGAATGTTGCGCGACGAAGAAGAAGTCTGTTCTAGTGACAAAACAGAGTTGGAAACTGATATTTCTGAATCCAGTACAAGGTCTGAGGACAGTAAAGAGCCTAAAGTGAATCGAAAAAGGGCTAGATCTGAAAAAGAACCTGCCACGACTGCCATATGCAAAAACTGCAATCAGAAGGGGCATTTGTCCAGAAAATGTAAATCTGTAAACAAACGAGGGAAGAGTGGATTTGGACCCAGTAAGAAGATTCCTGAGGGCAGAGGATGCCATAAGTGCCATGAGGCTGGGCATATTGCGAAAAACTGCCCGCTAACTCCGAAATCTGAAGTGGTACAAGTGAATGAAGTGGCAGAAATACTTGCATCCTCGTCTACTCAGGAAAGGTCCGATGTTTTAGAAGGCACGCTCAATGTCAAAAACATTCCAGTTAAAGTACTGTTCGACACAGGCGCGTCACGAAGCTTTATTGCAAAGAGTGCAGTCAAGAAGTTGGATTTGAATTTGAAAAAGCTCAAAGAGCCCATGACTGTCCAAAATCCAGTTGGGGGTTCCATCAATCTCAGTTGGATCTGTGCAGTACCTGTCTCTTTTTCTTGCTATAAATTCCCTATAATCTCTATCGTCATGAATTTTAATGAATTCGATCTTATTCTGGGATTGGATTGGCTAACCAAATATGAAGCTGAAGTTAAATGCGCCGAGAGAGTTGTAAAGGCAAAAGCACAATTGGGAAATTATATAACCATACCATGTGAAGGCCCGACTTCAAATAGAAAAGATTTCTGGTCAGCTCTCGATGTTTCTCCAGCCCAAATTGAAAATTTCCCTGAAGTTACAGAGAATATTCCTGACCTCATCAAAGATATTCCTGTCGTCAAGAACTATGCGGATGTGTTCGAGGAAGTTGTTCGCTTACCTCCGCAAAGGGAAATAGATTTCAAAATTGCTTTAATTCCGAATGCAAGGCCGGTAGTTCACGCTATTCGAAGAATGTCCTTGAAAGAGAAAGAGGAATTAGACAATCAAACACGACAGTTAGTATGGAAGGGTCTGATCAGGCCTAGTTTCTCTGATTGGGGTGCAGCAGTGGTGTTTGTCCCAAAATCTGATGGTACTCTACGTCTATGTGTGGACTATCGTGATCTGAACAAGCAGACAATAAAGAACAAATATCCATTGCCGCGGATTGATGATCTGTTGGATCGATTAAATGGAGCACAAGTATTTTCAAGGATGGACCTAGCTACAGGTTTCCATCAACTTTGAATTGCCGAAGAGTGTGTTCCAATGACAGCGTTCAGAGGCCCCGACTTATTCTTCGAGTGGTTAGTAATGCCGTTCGGCTTATGTAACACTCCAGCTTATTTCGTCGATCTAATGAACAGAGTATTCAGAGGAGTATTGAATAAATTTGTTCTGGATTTTATTGACGATATTCTAATCTTCTCTAAATCAAAGGCCGAACATGAAAAGCATCTGGAACAGGTTTTAGAAATTCTCAGACGGAATGTATTAAAAGCCAAATTTTCCAAATGTATATTCTGGCAAGATGAAGTGAAATTTCTGGGCCATGTAGTATCGAAAGAAGGAATCGCTGTGGATCCAAGTAAAATCACAGCTATTCAAAATTGGAAACAGCCTAGTACTCCCACTGAAGTCCGCAGTTTTCTTGGATTGGCTAGCTATTACCGGAAGTTCGTTAAAGACTTTTCGAAGATATCTGGCCACTTAACGAAGCTTACAAAGAAGCATTCTAAGTTCAAATGGACTCAAGAGAGTGAGGAGGCTTTCGAAGAGCTAAAGTTAAGATTGACGACAGCTCCAGTGTTAACCATCATTGATGGCAACCAAGATCTAAAAGTCTGGACGGATGCGTCTAGAGAAGGCCTTGGCGCAGTGTTAATGCAAAGAGGCCAAGTAATTGCTTATGCTAGCCGTCAACTGAAGCCGCACGAGAAAAACTATGTAACTCATGATCTTGAGTTATTGGCTATCATATTCTCTTTGAAAATCTGGAGACACTATCTTCTGGGCGAGAGATTTGAACTGTTTACGGATCACCAGTCGTTAAAGTATCTGTTCACTCAGAAGGACTTGAATTTGAGGCAGCAACGTTGGCTGGAGTTTCTTGCAGCATATGACTTCGAAATTATATATACTCCAGGGAAAGCCAATGTCGTGGCCGATGCGCTGAGTCGAAAGAATGTAATGATCGCCAGCTTTATTATCACGACTTCCTTGATTGACAAAATATCTATTCTTCAGAAGGAGGATAACTTTATTAAAGATATGATCAAAAGGATTCAGAAAGGCAAACCCTCGTGTTTTCAAATAGATAACGACGAGACCTTGAGATTAAAAGGAAGGATTTGTGTTCCTGACATCCCAGAGTTAAAAAGGGAAGTGTTAGACGAGTATCACAAGTCCAAGCTGAGTATCCATCCTGGCGTGGCCAAAATGTATAACGATCTCAAAAGAACATTCTGGTGGAAGGCTATGAAGAGAGACGTTTCTATATACGTTTGCCGATGCCCTACTTGCCAGCTAGTTAAAAGCGACCAACAGAAATTGGCTGGACTATTTCAACCACTAGAAGTTCCTGGCTGGAAGTGGGAACATATTTCTATGGATTTCATTGATGGTTTGCCCAGAACAAGAAAGGGAAATGACAGTATTTGGGTGATCGTAGATCGCTTCACAAAGACCGCCCATTTTATACCTGTCAAATCAAATAGAACCGCTCAGAGTCTGGCGCAGATATACTTCAGGGAAATAGTTAGACTACATGGAGTGCCACTCAGTATAGTCAGTGATAGAGATACAATATTCACTAGCAAATTCTGGGAAGCATTTCAAGTCGAGCTAGGAACGAAGTTAAACCTAAGCACCGCTTATCATCCTCAGACAGACGGTCAGACTGAGAGGGTGAATCGCATTTTAGAAGATCTATTGCGAGCTTGTGTTATAGATTTCGGTGGATCATGGGAAGACCATCTGCATTTGGCTGAATTCTCTTATAACAACAGCTACCAGGCGAGTCTGACAATGTCGCCATTCGAAGCATTGTATGGTAGACCGTGCCGATCTCCTGCTTGTTGGGTCGAGCCAGGTAATAGACTTGTGTTGGGTCCTGATATGATCCGAGAAGCTGCCGACAAAGTCGATTTTATTAAGAAGCGATTACTCGCCGCTCAAAGCCGACAAAAGAGCTACGCCGATAAAAGAAGAAGAGATATATCCTTCGAAGTAGGCGACTATGTATATTTGAAAGTATCGCCGATGAGAGGAGTTATCCGGTTCGGTAAAACTGGAAAGTTGGCACCCAAATTCATTGGTCCGTTTCCTATTCTGGAACGGATTGGGACTCTCGCATATAGGGTCAAACTGCCTGACTGGTTGCCTGGTGTGCATGATGTATTTCATATATCTCAACTTCGAAAGCACGTTCATGATCCAGACTTGATCGTGGAAGAAGCAGCTCAGCAGGACATTGAAATTACTCCAGAATTAGCCGTGAGGCGTGAGCCGCTAAAGATTATCGGCAAAGAAACCAAAGAGCTGAGGAACAAGAAGGTTCACTTAGTCAAAGTGCAATGGAGTGGAGATCCGAGAGATTGTACTTGGGAAACCGAGGAGAGCATTCAGAAAGCTTATCCCAGATGCCGAGTAGATATCTCTGATTGACTCCGGTGCAAGGTACATTTACCCTACTTTGCACTACCATTCAATTCTCTATTCTGTTGTTATTTCCTTTTCATGGATGTGCACTATTTATTCTATACTCTGAATGATTTATAAAAGAATATAGGAGTTGATTAGTATATTTTTAAAGGTTAAAAACAATTGGATTGGTTGTTGTGTTGTGTGATTGTACATTTATCAAACCACTTTCGACTTTATTCCTTTTCGGGGACGAAAAGTTTTAAGTGGGGGAGATTGTAACGACCCAGAAAATCTGAACCAATTTAAAATTTTTAAATTAGCTAAAATAATGGATTTTAAATATTTAAAATAAATATTTTAGATAATGGCAATGAAAACTGAGTTTGAATCGACATTTGAAAACGAATATAATTAATTATAATTATATATAGAATTGAAAATGGCGCGGTAATTCGATAATTCGATTTCAAACTTCATTGGAATATACCGGGTGCAAAACAATCCGGATTTTAGTGAAACCAAAAATATTTAAATCTGTTAGTGAATATCTTTCTAATGAATTCGACCAATCGAAATTTGATAGCGGGAATCAAAAGATATGTCCAGTTGAAAATTCTGAATAGTCGCTATGGAATTCAGGCCCTTAAAAATGGACATTTTGCAAATGACCTCGGATTTCGACGAAACCACTTTTGTTGGATCCGCAGTGTCAAGTTATTGCTAGGTTTCAAATTTCATAAATTTTCGAATCAATATGTGAGCGTGGCAAAGGAAAACGCGTTTGACCAGTTTCTGTTGATTTTAATCGACTGGAAATTGGCCATTTTTCCAACGGTCTCAGAATTCGACGAAACTAGTTTTGTTAGGACCGTATCGTCAAAACGAAGCTAGAAAATATTTTTCTGCAATTTTTCTAGTTAGTATCTGACCCCGGTAATTTGAAATGTCCATTTAAAATTCAATATAATGATTTAAATGAAAATTCAAAAGGAAACTGATTGTAACAATCAAATCGGCTTGCGATACATATCCCATTGTGTTCGGAATGGGGGTAAAACGCTATAGACGACAGGCGGTGGGCCTCGTTTCGAGGTCGTGGGTAAAAGTCAACTTTATGCAATAATTAAATAAATAAATATATATATATATATATATTTCTAATTCCCTCTCTCCTTCATCTTCCTGGCCCCCCCGACTTAATTTAACAGAAAAAAAAAGAGAAGGAAACCCTAAACCAAATCGACGCTCCACCAACCTCCCACCGCTCCGCCCAGTTCGACGCTCGACCAACCTCCCACCGCTCCGCCCAGTTCGACGCTCGACCAACCTCCCACCGCTCCGCCCAGTTCGACGCTCGAAGCATCGCCTCCCAGTTCGACGCCCGAAGCCATCGCCACCCAGTTCGACTCCCGAAGCCATCGCCGCCCGTTCGAAGCCCTAGCGCCGCCCCTCGAAGCTTGCCGCCGACGAGCTGCAGAAACCCCCCCTCCTCTGTAAGTTTGTTTTTATTTATTTTATTTTTATTTTATATGAACTGAATTTTTATAAACAGGTTTTAAAACTAATTTTTAAAAGAGATAAAAACTGATTTGATTAAAAGATAAAAACTGATTCGATTAAAAGATAAAAACTGATTTTATAAAAAGATAAAAACTGAAATTTTTAAAAGTTAAAACTGGTTTTTTTTAAAGAAAGTAAAAATAGAATTTTCATATTTTTATATATTGAAAGTCGAAGTAAAAATCATATTTTAATATGTTGAAAGTCGAAGTAAAAATCATATTTTTATATATTGAATAGCGAAGTCAAAAATCGATTTTTATATATTGAATAGCATAGTAAAAATTCTATTTTTACATATGTAGAGAATACGGGCGAAAGCGACAAAAGGCGAAGATTTCTATAAGTGAAGTGTCGTGCAGTTGGATAGCTATTGGTGAGATTTCTGATTTAAGAATATATATATATATATATGTGTGTGTGTGTGTGTGTGTTAAAATTAAAGTGAATTGCTATATATAAATATATATAATTATATATATATATATACGCCCCTCGTCCACAAACCATGGACGATATTTATTGGTTGAAATTGTTGTGAAAATTGAATGATTGTTTGGGATTGTTTGTGATGGATATTGGTTGATTGTGGTTGAAAAATACCCGTTTGTGGTTGTGAAATATTTGGTTGAAACCACTTAGGATTAGTTTGTGGAAATGAAATAAATATATACATGCCGCCTGCGTGCAAACTAGATGCATGATTCCCATTGTCAAAAACCGCGAGGTTTTAAGGTAGAGCGAGGAGCCGTACTAGGGACGGTGCCGGTGTAACTACCCTGCCGTTATGCTGCCGAAATTTTGAATAATATTTGTGTGTTTGAATTATTTTCATATGCTTAAACTATATTTATTCATTGTATAGAAAACATTCATGTGTTGAATTGATATTCATTCGTTGTTTAGAAATTCATGTGTTGAATGGTATTCATATTTTGAAATAAATTGTTCGATAATAAAAATCACATTTTTATCTATATATAAAAACTATTGAAAACATTCATGTGTTGAATTGATATCATTCGTTGTTTAGAAATTCATGTGTTGAATGGTATTCATATTTTGAAATAAATTGTTCGATAATAAAAATCACATTTTTATCTATATATAAAAACTATTGAAAACATTCATGTGTTGAATTGATATTCATTCGTTGTTTAGAAATTCATGTGTTGAATGGTATTCATATTTTGAAATAAATTGTTCGATAATAAAAATCACATTTTTATCTATATATAAAAACTATTGAAAACATTCATGTGTTGAATTGATATTCATTCGTTGTTTAGAAATTCATGTGTTGAATGGTATTCATATTTTGAAATAAATTGTTCGATAATAAAAATCACATTTTTATCTATATATAAAAACTATTGAAAACATTCATGTGTTGAATTGATATTCATTCGTTGTTTAGAAATTCATGTGTTGAATGGTATTCATATTTTGAAATAAATCGTTTGATAATAAAAATCACCTTTTATCGACTATATGAACTATATAGAAAAATAGTGTTTTGAAATGAATTGTTTTACAATAAAAATCACATTTTTATTGTATGCATAAATCGTTGAAATGTGAAGTGTTAAAAATAGCCACTTGTTCAAAATAAACATATATGAGTTGAAATATTCATTAATTAGCTAATGAAATGATTTGCACCTATTTATGTAACATTAGAATGAATGGAGTTTTTAAACCAAATAGAAATCAAATATGAAGTCGAATAGAAATTGAAAAATGATATGAACTGTATATATATGTACATGGAATATTCATTGAACAGGTTATAGCAAAGGGGCTAGAGAAAAGGAATAAAATTTTGTGCCCGACAAATAGGTACACATTTACTGATTTGTTTGGGTGATGATTTTGAGCCTGTTGGCTAGCCGCTTGGCTTCTTCTTTTTCTTTTTGAGATTAGAAGGACCGGGAACGCTATTTGCGATTTCCCGATGCTCCCGGTGCAGGGGAGGTTATGGCAAAAATTTTCAAAAATTTAAGGTGTTAGAAAAATATTTGAAGTGAAAACGATATTGAAATTGTTGAATGAACTATATTTATATAAATATATAAATATAAATAAAATTAAAACAAAACGAAGCCGTGCAGTTCGTATTTTGAAACCGTGTTTTCAAACAACTAGTACGGGAAATCCGACCATTGGATTTTCCCGAAACCTCAACCGTCGGGTACGCCTTGGAAATATCTTCCCAACGGCACCAACTTTGTAGAAATCCAACGGTTGGATTGTCTGGAATGTTTAATTCAAATCTGAAGAAAAACAGCGCCAGAAACGATTATATTTATTTATATATATAAATATAATTATATTTAATCGAATAACGACGCTGCAGTTCGTATTTTGAAATCGAAATTTCAAACGATTGTACCGGAAGATCCGACCGTCGGATTTTCCCGAAACTGGAACCGTTGGATTCGTTTTGAAAAGACCTTTCTAATGATGTAAATTTTGTGAAGATCCAACGGTTAGATTTTCAGATATGTGTAAATCAAATCTGAAGAAAAACAGCGCCACGGCTGCGTTATGGCCCGAAGCGTCGTTTTGAATAAAATGGCTATTTTAAAATAAATAAAAATAGCGATAAATCATTATAAAATATCATAAGCGATATGGAATGGAAATAAACTGAATTTTCTCGATTTATGTTGTATTTGATGGTTGAATGTGTTTGGTGTGAAAATTACATTAAAGAACAATATTGGTGTTGTCGAATACTTTAACCATTGAAATAAATCGATTTGAAATTCTAAATATACGTGGATTATTTGGAAAGGCCGAGTTAATTCTCATTTCGAATAATCGACCGACGATTGAAATTCGAAGATGAAGACGATGGTCGAAGACCGGAGATCTTCACCTCGTTTGGATGGTAACCGAGGTCCTGATTGGGAGGCATCCCGAAATATGGATAATGAGTGGTGATCGTTCAGACGTACGTGTTGATCGAAGGGTTTGCGAGGTATTTAGTGCCTCCGGTTTCGTTCAGACCCGGAACGGACTTGTAAATGGACTGTGTGTCCGACATTGGATTTTATTCTGTGTTGATTGATCTCTGTTAAATATACATCTGTTTGGCGGCGGAGAATTTATTCTTTTGCTTAACGCCCTTCTCTGAGACGTACGAGCTCAGAGGTTGTATATCGATGGACATCAATCGCATGGCGTGAATTGCCTGTGTGGCATGCTAAGATGCAGTGATCAGGGCTTCTGTTGAAAAGCAAAGTCTTGTGGTGATGATCAAAGCACCGCCTGTATGGCGTAGCTTTGTGTATAACGTGAATTCGCGAGCCTCACACCCCGGTATGAACCTAAAACGGGAGGAAGGACCTCAGGGAGGACATGCGTTTCTTTCTAGCTAGGGTGGTGTCAGTGACCTACCAGCCCTGACATTTATATACTTTTCACCTATGTGGTTGTTGCTGTTGCGAGGCGCCTCGGTTTGATCGGACGATCCGGGTCCGATGGAGTCATTCGTTGGCTCGTTTACGCCCCAAAGGGCGGGGAAACGTATTGTTCAGGCCTTTTAATCCACATCGGTGGACCGGCCCTGTCGCTCCAAGGGCCCACCTGAGTCTGGGTCCTGAGGCTCGGGCTAGACAGTCTCGAATTCGGTAAGGACTATCTTTTGCCTTGGTTCATGACGGAATTCCAATTTCCAAATACGTGACTGTGCGGTTTTGATTGTATACCTATATATGGCGACATAGTGGTATGGGGCATTAATGCCGTCTATGATTGATAGTTATGATTTGAAATTGCTTTCAAAACATATAAACACTAGCAATAATATCAAATGCCTTTGTTTTATTCGTATCAAGCATATCTTGGCCGTTATAAGGTAAAAACTCTATCCTCCGGTTTGCGTTGCATTGTGTGATGGGAACTGAGTCTTATAACGGCTTCATTTTTATAAAAAGCATATCGATGTTTAAAAGAAAGATCTGTTTTAAAGCACTGGCAATCCAATGGAGTAAACCCGTTCCACGAAAGTGGCGTGGTCCTGTGATTAGCCAATTATATATGTGTTGAGTGGATTTCTCATACCAGTCCCATGACTGACTCGTAGTTTGTTTCACTCTCAAACTCGGGTGCCCCTTTTTCTACACGGGCAGCCTTGTATTCAGGTTTAGCTGGTTCTTTCTGGATAGCTGGAGCTGAAGATGGATTCTATCATCTATTTCTTTTTATGCTGTTCAGCTCCTATTGTACATATTTTGTTTATTTCCGCTGTAGACATTTATGTATAGCTGAACTGTATTTGTACTAAGTAAGATCCTGTATACTGTGTAACTCTGATGATTACTTTTATCCAGTATATTTTGTTGTTCATTCTGGTGTATTTATTTAATTCTGTTCTGCTATTATCTGTTTCTGTGTTATATTCCAAAGATAACCTTGTTTCCGTGAGAACGGGAAATCGGGTCGTCTCACTGCCTTTCCGTACGTACACAATTGACTAAAGATGGTAGGTGGCCGACGATGTGCTATCTAGGGCTACCGTAAAAATATCGCCGACCCCACGCTAATCCACCCTAGTCTTTAGGTTGCTCACACAGCAACCAAGGCATACCCTTGGCTCTTCTACCGCAGACCTTAACCTCTGTGAGGCCAGGTTTCATGGACCATCTGCCACCTCACAGAGGGATACCAAGAGTACCCTCACGTCCCCCGAAGCTACCGCTTCGTCACCTAGTTCGCTGGAGTTTTTTATCCAAGTCAGATAAGTTGCTCCTCCTCGTATACTAAGTGATGACCTACCGTATCAGGTTACTCATCTATTTATGAACTAGTCCCATGTCCTTGGCTAAGAATTATTACTTAGTTATTCTTAACTAAGGTTTACCACTTAGCTTCTTTTCCTGTTATCCTTGATTAACTACGATTTTCTACCTAGTTCCTCTAACTAGAGCTTTGTCTATTGGGTTAAGTGTTGTTATTCAAGCCCATGATTTAACCCGCCTACCAACCATGTCATGATCGGCTAAGTGTTCAAGTTCAAGGCTTAGCCCCACAACCCGTATGTCAAATTGGCTAAGTATAGCAAACGGTTTACGACTTAACCTTATCCACTTATCATTTTAGATTGGTTAAGTATAGATTTATTTAACCTCATCAATTTATCGAGTTAAATCAGTTAAGTGTATTTAAGTGGTTTGTGACTTAGCCTTATCAAGTTACTATGATAGATTGGTTAAGTGTAGATTAATTTAACCCCATCCAATTACCGTGATAGATTGGTTAAGTATAGGTCGATTTAACCCCATCAAGTTATCGAGTCGGATTGGTTAAGCATAGGTTAGCTTAACCCTATCCACTAATCGTATTAGAATGGTTAAGTATTTTCATTGGGACTTAACCCTATTAAGTTATCATGTTAGATCGGTTAAGTGTAGGTTACTTAACCTCATCACCTTACTGTGTTAGATTAGTTAAGTCTAGGTTACTTAACCCCATCTACTTACCGTGTTTAGATTAGTTAAGTGTGGATTACTTAACCCCATCGAATTTACCGTGTTAGATTAGTTAAGTATGGATTACTCAACCCCATTGAATTTACCATGTTAGATTAGTTAAGTCTAGGTTACTTAACCCCATCTAAGTACCGTGTTTAGATTAGTTAAGTGTAAATTACTTAACCCCATCCCCTAATTGTCTTATATGGTTAAGTGTCATTAAGAAATCAAGTCCGGATCCACTTAACCTACCCATTCGTGTCATATCGGTTAAGTGTCATTAGTCAAAATTACTTAACCTTTTCATGTGGCATTAATTAGATTAATGCACCCAACCTCTCACATTAGACTTTGTTGTGGTTACTAGTTAAGCCGGGCGGGTCCGGGTAGCTTTACACCACAACCTAGTCTGACCTCGGGTTTTAAGTGCTATATGACCAACTACTCACATTGGGTCCTATTGTTTGTAGCCACTAGTTAAGCCGGGCGGGTCCGGGTAGATTTATGCTACAAACTCAACCCAACCTCGAGTTGGCCACTTTCATGTTTGGTCTAGTGTCATATTACACTTACAACCCATATGTGTCTAGTTTCAAGTCCCATGTTTACCCCCACATGTCATGTCCACATTTAGGTGTATCATGAGTGTCATATTTTCATGAAATCCCATGTCAAATTATCATGTCATAATCACGTTCGTCTAACCTACCCCAAATCGTGTTTCCAACCCAAGTAAAAGCGAGTCAACATAGTAAGGATACTATGCTACATATTGGCTTCAAAAAAAGCACGATGTCAAAAAGAGATTGGCCATAAACATGCATGGTATCATAAGGGGTTTGGCCTCAAAATATGCATAGAATCATAAGGGGTTTTTGGCCTCAAACATGCATAATGTCACAACGGGATTAGCCACAAACATGCATGATATCATAAGGGGGTTTGGGTTCATTTACATGCATAAGCCCCAAGTCATATTCATGTACATATTTCACAAGTCAAAGTGATTTCAAGTATTCATGCCAACATTCCGCAAGTAAAGGTTCAATCTTTCATGATGGACTAAGTTAAACATAACATAAGTGGCATGATTTAGTCACTAAGCATAGCCCAAAGTCATAGGTTCAAGAAAAAGGGGCAAACTAGGTTTCATGTAGATTAACATACTCGTGTTCATCACATTTTCTTCCATGTCACATTAGATTTATCGTTTAAATCTACAAGTAGCTAGAACTTACATAGCAATGCTTAGAGAAGGATCATGCATCATCTTGACAAAGAAAGGTGGCTCCTTTGTTGAAGAATCGTCATGAAATTTGCGTAGCAACGTTGATCCACTCCCTTGATTTGATGTAGCAAGCTAGCACCTTTGATTCGGATCCGATTTGAATGCATAAGATCTTGGAGTTGGAGATGGAGGCCATGATCACTTGGCATTTGGGCAGCACTTCGTGGCATGAGTGATTTGTGAGGGTTTAGGGTAGGCTTAGGGGTCTTTTTATAGAGATTAGGACTAGTTTAGGCCCTTAGATTAACCCTAGGATAGATCTGAACACTCAAAATCCGTCACAGGCCCATAAAACATGTCTTGAGGAACAAGTCAGGTGCACCCAGGCCCAAGTGGTCGGACCACCCAGGTCGACACCCGTGTCGACTGGGCAGTCGACATGCCCCCTGGGCGTGTCGACTCCCCAGTCGACACCCCAGTCGACCTGGGGCTTGGGCGGGAATTTTCCCGCCCAGTCCGTTTGGCTCCAGATTTGAATTTCGAACTGTTTTTGAACTTGAGTTTTTCTGAAAACTTTGACGGGCCATAACTGGGTCATACGGACTCCAATTTTCGAAAACTTGGACTCAATTTCGCGTATTTTTCCAAGACGAACGCAATGGCGCAACCCGTTTCTTCTGATTCAGATTTTATAATTAAATTCTGCCTTGATTCTTGTCTTAGCATGTTGTAAAAATCCGGGTTGTCACATTCTCCCCAACTTAAAGTATTTCGTCCCCGAAATCTCCAAGTTAGGAAGAACGTATCCTACCATCCATCATCCATCTACTCAAAACATCCACAGGCAAACATGGTCCTTAAAAGACTCCTAATGCTTTATGAACACATGAAGAACGTGTGTGTATATGCTCCTTAGCTAATGCTAATGATCAGGCCTGAATGATCTTTCTAATGCAAAATATGTTTAGTGCCATGAGTCCAACATGTATGCAAATAGTCCTAGTCATATAAACACTATATGTGTGCACAAACATTCATTCATATGAAACATTCGCATGACAACGCATTAAATTTCATCCATAAACAAGAATAAATACTCGTGCATATGCAACATGAAACGTGACCGCGTCAATCTAGTTTCTAATGTGTATTCGCGCATCCACGAGCAACCACTTGCAACCATTTGCAACCATATCAATCATAACATGTTTCAAATACATGTTTACATCCATAGAGTTCTATCTAAGTTTCCCAAGATAAGATCGAGGAGATAAACAAGACAAACTCCTTACGGAGTTTGTTACAGAAACAGGACCGTGAGGATATCCACCAAGCGATAGCATGCAAGTAAGCTCTACAGGTGAACCAGGGATCAACGATATACTCTTAAAAAGAGACATGATGTGCGCGTCTAAGCCATATTTCCATGAGCTTAATTCCATTGTGCCTTGACCGCCTTTGACTTCATGATTTCGTAGCTCTTTGATTCCTATTTCCAAGGTATGAGTCGGAACTCGTTTCACTGTCGGCTCTCGTTCCTTTTTCACTTATTCTTTCCTAGAATACCTGGCTCAACCATAACTGCGTACTCATGGTTTCATGCAAGCTTTCCAACAATTCACTGGCAAATCTTGGATCTCGTTTGCCTACTAAGAGGTATTCCACGCAGAAGAGCTTTCCCTTGAAAACAACTGATGCCAGCCATGTTGCCCCGTGTACTTACTAGGGTGATTCCTACAGCCCATGCTTAAGCAGAATGAACTATCCTCCTTATTGGCGAAGATTACTCGATCGGATCAGAGATTTCCGATAATTGCATCAAGAGATTCTAGGTAACTAACCATGACAGAACCCAAAAGGTTACACGAGACTTCGAGGGTATTACCAAAGCAAGCCAAGAGTCTGACTACCCTCTTTTCAAAACCGAGGATAGTATCCCTTACTGGATAACCACTTTACCCCTAGAATCCATCCATAGCCCAACAAGTCTTGAATAAATGGACCGATCTTCGAACAAGATTTGGGACAAAAATGGGATCCTCTACCATGCTAGTACTAAGGTGCCGAGACTCAACTATCGAAGCAGGCTTAAATGATATGATCAAAACAAAGTCTGGATAGGATGATAGAAAAGAAAGGCTAAACCTTTAACAGAAACGATACCACTTCCCTTAGGTACGCTAGTGATGGCATACGATTGCCTTCTTGCTGATCTCGTCCTTGTCTTTCTTTGTGGATCAATCCATACCAACAAGTAGCTTATCCCTAAGTCCGTGTCCTTTATCCTTGCTCTTATTATCCTTTCTTATAGCACGACAACAGGTCCCTCGAGGACTCCCTCCATCGTACGGAAAACTCTTACTTAGCTGGACAAGGATTAGTCGCAGTTAAAACTACTGTGACTACGGATGAGGGAAGGAAAGGAAAAGAGACTCGATCAAGGAAACAAAGGATAGTGCTAATGGCTTTTGGGGAATAGCCCTTAAAAAAAACTTTTCTTGAAAAATGCTTCTTTGTAAACGGTTTCTCAAATAGTTTTCAGAAGGTTTTAAAAATTTTTGCCCAGTCTGGTAACCTTCTGCTCTGATACCAAATGTAACAATCCACCTCCGCTAGGGTCACTCACAAAGGGAATGCACTAGGTTTGGTGAAGTATTATCGAGGTAAACATGCACAGAAATATTACAAGACAGAACATATATAAAACAGCGGAAGTAAAACCAACTTTCATTTCTTTAATAAATAAGGTCTAAAGCCTTTTACATCAGAATACATCAAAACCTGTTTTGCAATAGTAAAGAAGCATAAAACCTTTACATAAATTATTCCCCAAAATAAAGCGGTGAAGCAGCCATAGCCAAGAGAAGACCAAGCTATACATGATGACCTTCAAGCATAAGAGGTCCAAGCTAAATAACAGTATTTCCTCCCTGAAAACCTGGGGGAGAAACGGAAGACAAAGAGGCGAGAGAAAACGGGGTCAGTCATAAAGACTGGTAAGTCCTATCTACTTCCAGCATAAAAACAGGTAAAGGTAACATGACATGCATAAACTGGAAATAAACATAAGGATGAGGACAAGATAGATAAGCTAAACAAAGATAACAGGATGAACTACTGGATCCAGATAAACTAAGGTATCATGATGGACTACTATGTCGAGATAAATCAAGGCGTCACATCGTCAGGTTTCTATCAAGTATAATATCCCAAGGTATCTATCATGTATATTTGCTCTGCACCTTTCCGTACTAGTATCCAAACCCGCGTCGTGTGTTAACTATAAAATGTCCCTTGCCCAATGTCATGTAATGGTCCATGTCGACCTAATATGTCGCATATATAGGTTTTCACAACTCGTGTGTTTCTTTCCATGTATAAGTTCAGTCCTTTGCCATACCTCGTGCGGGCTTCCTCACTACTTCAACGTAGTACCATTTGATCCTTGAAACCGTTTAGACTATCATCTTTTATCTAACTATGTTTTCTTATCAAGAACTATCGTGTGTTCAACTAAGATTTATGCCACCCAGGACCACTGGGAATTATGCTACCTAATGAACGTTTCGTAACTCAACTTGGGTTTTAGCCACCTAGGGCTACTAGGGATTATGCTACCCGTCAACCGCCCCTTTATCCCACGTATGAATCGTGAATCGTTTTCCATGTCTAGAGGCACATGTATCTCAATGTGCCATCCGAGTTCCGTGCCAGGGCAAATCTAGAAATACGGAACTCGGTCGGGAGCTTTAAGTCATCTATCGATGCAGATATAAAGGTTTGTTTTTGTATCCGTGGCTATGGTCCCACGCGACCCCTCCCTCAACTACTGAAAGGCAAAACAAGAAAAGTCATGTATGAGAACTACATTAAGGCCATCGATGGCCCCTTCCCAGACGGCCAACCTCACCCATACCTAGATAGCAAGTATGGCCTGTTGGGTGTTCTCTGCCTTTCCGTACGTACACGATTGACTAAAGATGGTAGGTGGCCGACGATGTGCTATCTAGGGCTACCGTAAAAATATCGCCGACCCCACGCTAATCCACCCCAGACTTTAGGTTGCTCGCACAACAACCAAGGCATACCCTTGGCTCTTCTACCGAAGACCCTAACCTCTGTGAGGCCAGGTTTCATGGACCATCTGCCACCTCATAGAGGGATACCAAGAGTACCCTCACGTCCCCCGAAGCTACCGCTTCTTCACCCAGTTCGCTGGAGCTTTTTATCCAAGTCAGATAAGTTGCTCCTCCTCGTATACTAAGCGATGACCTACCGTATCAGGTTACTCATCTATTTATGAACTAGTCCCATGTCCTTGGCTAAGAATTATTACTTAGTTATTCTTAACTAAGGTTTACCACTTAGCTTCTTTTCCCATTATCCTTGATTAACTACGATTTTCTACCTAGTTCCTCTAACTAGGGCTTTGTCTATTGGGTTAAGTGTTGTTATTCAAGCCCATGACTTCACCCGCCTACCAACCATGTCATTATCAGCTAAGTGTTCAAGTTCACGGCTTAGCCCTACAACCCGTATGTCAAATTGGCTAAGTATATCAAATGGTTTACGACTTAACCTTATCCACTTATCGTTTAAGATTGGTTAAGTATAGATTTATTTAACCTCATCAATTTATCGAGTTAAATCGGTTAAGTGTATTTAAGTGGTTCGTGACTTAGCCTTATCAAGTTACTATGTTAGATTGGCTAAGTGTAGATTAATTTAACCCCATCCAATTACCGTGATAGATTGGTTAAGTATAGGTCGACTTAACCCCATCAAGTTATCGAGTCGGATTGGTTAAGCATAGGTTAGCTTAACCCTATCCACTAATCGTATTAGAATGGTTAATTATATTCATTGGGACTTAACCACATTAAGTTATCATGTTAGATCGGTTAAGTGTAGGTTACTTAACCTCATCACCTTACCGTGTTAGATTAGTTAAGTCTAGGTTACTTAACCCCATCTAATTACCGTGTTTAGATTAGTTAAGTGTGGATTACTTAACCCCATCGAATTTACCGTGTTAGATTAGTTAAGTATGGATTACTCAACCCCATTGAATTTACCGTGTTAGATTAGTTAAGTCTAGGTTACTTAACCCCATCTAAGTACCGTGTTTAGATTAGTTAAGTGTAAATTACTTAACCCCATCCCCTAATTGTCTTATATGGTTAAGTGTCATTAAGAAACCAAGTTTGGTTCCACTTAACCTACCCATTCGTGTCATATCGGTTAAGTTTCATTAGTCAAAATTACTTAACCTTTTCATGTGGCATTAATTAGATTAATGCACCCCAACCTCTCGCATTAGACTTTGTTGTGGTTACTAGTTAAGCCGGGCGGGTCCGGGTAGCTTTACACCACAACCTAGTCTAACCTCGGGTTATAAGTGCTATATGACCAACTACTCACATTGGGTCCTATTGTTTGTAGCCACTAGTTAAGCCGGGCGGGTCTGGGTAGATTTACGCTACAAACTCAACCCAACCTCGAGTTGGCCACTTTCATGTTTGGTCTAGTGTCATATTACATTTACAACCCATACGTGTCTAGCTTCAAGTCCCATGTTTACCCCACATGTCATGTCCACATTTAGGTGTATCATGAGTGTCATATTTTCATGAAATCCCATGTCAAATTATCATGTCATAATCACGTTCGTCTAACCTACCCCAAATCGTGTTTCCAACCCAAGTAAAAGCGAGTCAACATAGTAAGGATACTATGCTACATATTGGCCTCAAAACATGCACGATGTCAAAAGGAGATTGGCCACAAACATGCATGGTATCATAAGGGGTTTGGCCTCAAAATATGCATAGCATCATAAGGGGGTTTTGGCCTCAAACATGCATAACGTCACAACGGGATTAGCCACAAACATGCATGATATCATAAGGGGGTTTGGGTTCATTTACATGCATAAGCCCCAAGTCATATTCATGTACATATTTCACTAGTCAAAGTGGTTTCAAGTAATCATGCCAACATTCCGCAAGTAAAGGTTCAATCTTTCATGATGGACTAAGTTAAACATAACATAAGTGGCATGATTTAGTCACTAAGCATAGCCCAAAGTCATAGGTTCAAGCAAAAGGGGCAAACTAGGTTTCACGTAGATTAACATACTCATGTTCATCGCATTTTATTCCATGTCACATTAGATTTATCATTTAAATCTACAAGTAGCTAGAACTTACATAGAAAGGCTTAGGGAAGGATCATGCATCGTCTTGACGAAGAAAGGTGGCTCCTTTGTTGAAGAATCATCATGAAATTTGCGTAGCAACATTGATCCACTCCCTTGATTTGATGTAGCAAGCTAGCACCTTTGATTCGGATCCGATTTGAATGCATAAGCTCTTGGAGTTGGAGACGGAGGCCATGATCACTTAGCATTTGGGCAGCACTTCGTGGCATGAGTGATTTGTGAGGGTTTAGGGTAGGCTTAGGGGTCTTTTTATAGAGATTAGGACTAGTTTAGGCCCTTAGATAAACCCTAGGATATATCTGAACCCTCAAAATCCGTCACAGGCCCATAAAACATGTCTTGAGGAACAAGTCAGGTGCACCCAGGCCCAAGTGGTCGGACCACCCAGGTCGACACCCGTGTCGACTGGGCAGTCGACCTGCCCCCTGGGAGTGTCGACTCCCCAGTCGACACCCCAGTCGACCTGGGGCTTGGGCGGGAATTTTCCCGCCCATTCCGTTTGGCTCCAGATTTGAATTTCGAACTGTTTTTGAACTTGAATTTTTCTGAAAACTTTGACGGGCCATAACTGGGTCATACGGACTCCAATTTTCGAAAACTCGGACTCTATTTCGCGTATTTTTCCGAGACGAACGCAATGGCGCAACCTGTTTCTCCTGATTCAGATTTTATAATTAAATTCTGCCTTGATTCTTGTCTTAGCATGTTGTAAAAATCCGGGTTGTCACAGCGTAGCATCTGGCCTCACATCCTGTAAATGACAGAAATCGGGCAGGCAGCATGGCTAAGTCGGTCGCACCGAAGTGGTGTGTATAATCACCTGATCTAGAGTTTCATTTACTTCTAAAAATCTATTGGTTATGTTGTCCCATTCGGGAAACGGTTGCTGATCCCAACCGTTGGTGATATACATTCGATACACTCAAGTGAAATGAGTGGTCGGTCATGTGTGGCCAGGTTGCAAGATGTTCTTGTTGAACCCAGTGTATTCCTTTCTAGAGGTACACTAGCGAAAGGTGGTTCCATACCTTGTCATAGATGGAAATCCATTACCCAATACGTGGTTGCGGTTTTGATTGTATACTATATATGTAGAATGTGAGATGAAAGCGTTTCTGCTAGATGATTATTATATTGTGGGTGATAGACATTATTATAATATCAAAAGGTATTTGATATAAAGATAATTTGGATTCTCATAAGGGAAAAACCGTTCCGTTATATGGCGTGGTCTTATGAGATATCATTTACCTGCTGAACTGTTTTAAACTGTTTTACTCACACCAGTCCCATGACTGACCCGGAGTTTATTTGTTTGTTTTCCCTAAACTCTTGGGTGCCTAAATTTGTATGGGCAGTCAAGTAGTCGGGATTTACAGATATACTGGAAAAGCTTGGAGCAGGAGGCTTCAGGACTATATGGCTATAGTTATTTCCGCTGTGTTGTAAGTGTTGTACTGTGATAATGATATTTATATTCAAGTACGGATTTGTATTTCAAAGTTATGTTATAAAGTGTATTTATTCGTCCCGCTGTGAGATTCGTGTTACTCTGATATTGTGTTCTTCTTCTTCTTCTTCTTCTATTCTAAATTTCTATCTTATCTTTCCTCACCCTTTGTTTTCTTTCTATTAATTTCCTGATTTTCAGTTTAATTTGGGGTTGGACTTGTGTTTTTGGTCAACTCAAATTGGACCAGATTTACGGGTCATTACATATTCTAAACTTCTAAAATGTGTAATTATCTCATAAGTTGTCCTAATTTTACGAAACAAGATCCTTGGGATCGTATGCACGACGGTTATATAAAGGAACTGATTTCAAGTGAATTGGAGCTCGTTTTAATTGATGGCAAAATAAAATGCCTGCACGGAGCTGTTGAACGTTTATCGTTATTAAACGATAACCAACTAAAGTGAGTAAAACTCACTAACTCTGTCTAGTTTATATTTTTATAAACATAATTTAATATTGATAAAATGATTGAATGTTATGTGTGATGATTGTTTGAATGAAATATAGATAATTGGTTGAGATAATTTACATATATAGTTATATATATATATAAGTCGTTGGTTAAAATATTGAGTTCGTTTGTTATACAACTTCATATTGATATGAAATTGATATAATTTATGTGATTAACATCTGTGGATGCAGGGAATAGGTTGGAGGGATCCAACTGGATTCCTCAACATTTATGTACTGTTTTTCATATATTGTGATATATGATATGATATATAATCTGTTATTGATTATGTGTGTTTGGATGGTATTGATCCTTTTTATTTTGGTATTTTAAATACCATAAGTAATATTAGAATATAAAAAGAAATTTTTGAAGAGGATATATAATTTAAAGAATTTCATAAAATCAAATGGATTTTATAAAAGGAGATATATGAAAATTATATATGGAACTTGTATATAAAATTATTAAAAGTTATATGGAAGTGTAAAAGACTGTTTTTGGTTAAAATACTTAATGGAGATAATAAGAAGTAAATAAAGAACTTTATGGAATAAATATAGTTTTGGAAATTTATAGGATTAAATTAGGGAATAGACGAGATATAAAAGAATTATGGGAAATTAATTTAAATTAATAGAAATCTGTTAACAGATAAATTTAGAAGAATAATTTGTAAATGATGTTTATAAAATTAAGAAAAATATTTATCATTGGATAAATAAAAATATAAGTCTGATTTTTTGTAGAGAAGTAGAAATCGGTTTTAACACCGATATTTTTAATATAATTTGAACTTGGCATTTATAAGGGGAATTATAAATGAGATTTTAAGTGTTAGAAGTAAAAAAGGGATTTTGTATGAATAATTCTATAAATAGGAGTATAAATAGAATTTGGAAATGAGATATTATTTGAAAATATGAAAACTAAATTGATTATATAAAAGAGTTACTATTCACATTCGATGTGAAAAATAGAATAAAGTAAATATTTTGCAAATAGGAACATTTATAAAGGAAATTGGGTTTTGAAATAGGAATTTAAATGGGAATTTGAATGAGATTGGAAATTGCATTAAAATAAAATAGTGGATTCTATTTTGGGAAAAATAGATTAATTATAGATTTATAAAATAACTCGATAAACAGAATTTGAACCTATAATAATATTTATAAATTGAAATTAAGTTTCGATTTGATAAATCAAGTCCAGAATTATGTAAAGGAATAATGTTCATGTTTTAAGTGAATAATGATTTAAAAGAAAACGTTTTGCAGATTTAAATGGAGTTAAGGAAATCAGAAACTGACTGGAGATTAGTTATGTTGAACTGCTTTCTAGGTATCAATCTGATGTTGGTTTTGGCCTTCGGGGTTTCTACTTAGGAAGTTGTTCTCTTATTGGTTTACAGTTAAAGACCGATAGATGTGGGAGAGTAATGATGCGTGAATAAGAAATGGAAATGTTTTCCAATGTTAATAAAGTTTATTTTCTAAATTTAGTAGATAAGCATTGACGAATATATGGAAACGAGAAATGGGGGAATGAATAAATTAATGATAAATTAATTTAAAAGGAAAAAATGTTGATTGATGATTGATCGATAAAGTTTCCATTTGGAAATAAGAACCTTGTGTGTATGGATGTTTTCCTTTGATAGTTAAATAACTGACTATCAAAGTTTTGACAATTTTTCCGTCGTCGGTGCGGAGAGACCGGGATCGGATTTATTACTTGAAAACCACTCAATATGGGCGTTAACGTTGCGTATCGAATATAATGAAGATAATTGTAGACAGAGTTTATGCAAGGGTTGTTCTGGCAAACCTTAGGTAGAAATTGCCTAAGATGGGTTTACAGAATAGTGCCTTCGGTTTGTCTAGTCCCAGGACAACTTATATGGAAGAATGTCTGACAGAGTATATTTAATAGATCGCATAAGTTGATCTCTTTAAATGTATTTACATTTGGTGGAGGAGGAATTCGTTTCTATTAGCTGTATACCCATGATATTTTTGGAGAAATCAATGTGTGATTTGGCGGGTATGACAATGTGGAATTCAAAGTGAATAAATGTGTGTTCTATCATAAAGTGTGATGACCCCAAACTCCCATGCCACGGAAGCAAGGATAATCTTTGGAATATAACACATAAACAATAACAGAAGAACAGAAATATATCATTACACCAGATAATGTACAACAAATTACACTGGAACAAATATAATAATCAGAGTTACATAGTATAGCAGGATCATACTTAGTACAAAATACAGTTTTAGCTTTATATAAAATGTCTACAGTGGAATCAAACATAATATACATAACGAAGTCTGAACAGCATAAAAAAATGATAGTATCCATCTTCAGCTCCATAACAATCCGAAATGAGCCTGCTAAAACCTAAACACAAGGTTGATCGTGTAGAAAATAGGGGCACCCGAGTTTGCAAGTGAAACAAGCCACGAGTCAGTCATGGGACTAGTATGAGATATCTTACTTAACCTATTTAACAATAAGGTCAATCACAGGACCACGCCGCTGACGCAGAACAGGTTTACTCCATTGGATTGCCAGTGCATAAATAAAGTAAATCATTTAAACAACTCAATGCTTTTTATAGAAAATGAAGCCATTATAAGACTCAAGTCCCATCACACAATGCAACTGTAATGTCCCGTATTTTTACTATGTAATAATAAATTTATTTAATTAGTAATTTATAGATGTGAATAGTGGTTTAATTAAAAATTTTGGAATATTTAATTAATATAATAATTTAAAGGATATATATAATTCTGAAATAATCAGAATTAGCCGAAATAGCAATATTGTGAAATGGGACAAATTCAAATATATAATTCAGTTTAAGATTGAATTATATTAACATATATATTTAAATAATGAAAGTTTGAAAGTATAATTATATTATAATTATAATCGAGGCCGTAATGGCACGGTAGTTCGTAATTTGGCGATTCGAACTTCAAACAAATATACAGAAGCCGTTTTAAATCGGATTTCTGTGAAACAAGAAACGTTAGGAGCTGTTGAAGTATATTTGTCTAATGGAAGAGAAAGATTAGGATTTCGTCGTGCAGATTTTGATTTATGTCCAAATCAAATTTTCGAAAAGTTGCTATGGAATTCCTTTATAATTTTATAACGATTTATTTATATTTAAATGGATTTTCGATATAAACTGAATATCGATTTAACTCTGGATTTGAAATATGGAGATATAAATCCAAATATGTTATTTCAGAGCTATATGATATTTTGTTTGGATATGTATACGATAATATTAAATTATTTTTATTTAATTTAGTTGTTTTTAAATATATTTATATATTTAAATGGGTTATTTAGAGCTTTAAAAATAACTAGTTTTGCAAAACGAACTTCGTTTTCAACGAAACCAATTTTGTTGGATCCGGAATATTGAATTGTTGTCAGGTTTCAATTTCCAAGATTTTTAGAGTCAGTATGTGGTTTTAATGTGAAAACAGTTGATAATTTGACTTTAAAAATACGTTGTGTGAGCAAACGGAGTCGGAATTCGACGAAACCAGTTTTGTTGGGTCCGTAATGTCGAACTGAAGGGGTATGTCCATTTTTATGATTTTTGGGTATCATGTGTGATTATAGGAATTTTTAACAATAAATACAGATAGCGTTTGCTTAAAAATAAATATAAAAATCAAATAAAAAATTATATAACTTACCTATAAATATCCTCCCAACCTTCTAAACCTAATTCAGTTTTCGTTAGTCAAACAAGGCGCCGCAACATTTTCTTTCTTATCCAAAATGTGAAGGAAACCAACTTCTAAAATCCACAAGAATTCAAATAAATTTCTATAAACTAGAAACTATATATATATGGAATCCTCATTCCTTTCTCTCCATTCCTATAAGGGTTTTAGCATGATCAACATTCACTTTTGTGGTTTGGTTTTTTCGACAGTAAGGCTAGGGTTCGAAGAATCTGAAGATATAAGCACTGATTTCAGTTTTTAGTGATGTAGTTGGATTTATAAGTAGAAGCGGCACCTTGCATCAAATTTTGGAGGAAATCGATGCTGATAGAAGTCAAGTTCTTCACCATATGTGCACCACTGAGCCCTAGGTCACGAAGAGCTATGGAGTTCGAGTGCCATGTTTTGAGTATGGGTAAAGGCGGATTTTGACGAGGAGTACGATCATACCTTTAGTTTGATTTTTAATGACATGGTAAAGATGGTTTTCGCACTTGAAATGATTGAAAGGGGAGGAATGGTAATTACTGAAGCACAGCATATTTCGTTTGTGGAAGAAGTGAAGGTGCGGGTCAGATTTTGGATAGGCCGTATAAAACAAAGTAAAGCCCATTTTTTTATTTTTATTTTAATTAGGTTATTGATAATATAAAATAGTGTATTAAGTTTCTAGAATGGCTGAAAGGGGAGGAGCGGAGGTCGTTATTTGGGTGGGGAAGATTGATCACTAATCTTGGCAGGTTGGTTATGGAAATGGGCTGGGGTATATAAATGGTGAGGCCCGATAACATGTTGGATAAATATAAATTGTATAGAAAATGTGTATTAACTTTAAAAATACATAACTTATGCATACGAAATCGGTTTTCATTAAAACCAGATCCGTTGGGATCGTATGAATTGGGGTTACACAGTGGAACTGACTGGGAGTGGATTGGAGTCTGTTACAATTTATAGCAAAATAAATTGTCTGTCAGAATCAATTGACAGTTATCGTTATTTAACGATGATCATCCAATGTAAGTAAAACTCACCAACTCTACCAGTTCATATTTTTATAATGTATTTTTAGAACTGATAAATGATGATTGATTGCTGTGTGTTGACTGTTTGGTTGAATTGCTTATGTATTGATTGAAATTATAGATAACGATATATATATAAATTGTTAATCAAATATTGATTCTGTTTAGTAGAATATTTCAAAGTGAAATGAAATTGATGTAATTATATTGTTTAACATCTGTGATGCACGGAAATAGGTTGGAGGGATCCAACTAGATTCCTCAATATTTATAATATTGTTTTTTCATATATTGTAATATATGATGTGATATATAATCTGTTGTTGATTATGTGTGCTGAATGATATCGATCATTGTTATTTGGTATTATAAATACCGTAAGAAATACTGGGATGTAGAAAAGGGTAATTTCAAAGTGTATTTTGAAAATGAATTATTTATATAAAATCAATGGATTTTATATATAAAAGAAAAAGGATTTTCAAAAAGGAAATAGTTATAAAATCAAAAAGGGTTTTTGAAAAGAAAATATTTATGGGAAATAAATATGATAAAATAGAAAGAGGAAATATTTGTAAAACAAATAGAAAAGGAAATAATTATATTATAAAAGGAATTACTTATCAAATTAATGGATTTTATATAAAGAGGAAATATTTTATAAAATAAATAGAATTATCAAAAGGGATTTATTTGGTAAATAAGTAGATTATAAAAGGAAATACTTGAAAAAATGAATAGAATTGTATAAAAAGAGAATTTTACATTTGAAAGGTTTAGACCCGTGCTTCGCACACGGGTATAACATGATATGGATTTAAAGCAAAGATTTTAAATAGAATCTGTTCTAACCGATAGACTGAGAAGATTAATTTATAAATAATATTTTATAAATAAAATAAAATATTTATCATTGGATAAATAGAATATATAAGTCATGACTTATATAGAGAAGTAAGAATCGATTTCGACATTGGTATTTGAAATTGAATATGGAAGTAGAGTTAATCAAAGGAGTTAATCAAAATGTGTTAATCAAAATGTGTTGGTCGAAATGAGTTAGAGGAGTTAATCGAATTATAGTTAATCGATTAGAGTTAGAGTTAATTGAATTATAGTTAATCGATTAGAGTTAGGGTTAATCGATTAAGGTTAATCGAGTTAGAGTTAATCAAAAAGTTAATCGAGTTAGAGTTAATCGATTAGAGTTAATTGAATAGAGTTAATTGAATAGAGTTAATCCAATAGTGTAATAACCCGAAAATCTGGGCCAGTTTAAAATTTTTATTTTGGCGATTTTAGCGAATTTTGAACATTTAAAATAGATTATTTTAAATAAAATTGACGAGAAATTTATTTTGAATAGAATTCCAACGTATATATTTATACGCGTCGTCGTTAGAATATAAATATTTATATATAATTATAAAAGGAATTGAAAATGGCGCGGTAGTTCGATAATTTGATTTCAAACTTCAATTGAATGTACCGGGTGCAAAACAATCCGGATTTTAGTGAAACCAAAAACATTAGGATCTAATTGATAATATCTTTCCAATGAATCCGAAAGATCAAAATTTCATAGCGGGAATCAAAAGATATGTCCAGTTGAAAATTCTGAATAGTCGCTATGGAATTCAGGCCCTTAAAAATGGACATTTTGCAAACGACCTCGGATTTCGACAAAACCACTTTTGTTGGGTCCGTGATGTCGAATTATTGCTAGATTCCAAATTTCATAATTTTTCGAATCAATATGTGAGCGTGGCAAAGGAAAACGCGTTTGACCAGTTTCAGTTGATTTTAATCGACTGGAAATTGGCCATTTTTCTAACGGTCTCATAATTCGACGAAAGTAGTTTTGTTAGGACCGTATCGTCAATACGAAGCTAGAAAATATTTTTATGGAATTTATAGAGTTAGTATGTGACCCCGGTAATTTGAAATGTACGTTTAAAATTCAATATAGTGATTTAAATGTAAATTTAACGGAAACTGATTGCAACAGCCGAATCATCTTACGATACATATCCCATTGTGTTCGGAATGGGGGTGAAACGCTATGGGCGACAGGCGGTGGGCCTCGTTTTGAGGTCGTATGTAAAAGTCAACTTTTTACAATTAATATAATTAAAGAAAAAATATATATATATATCTTCTTTCTCTCCCTTAAAACCTTCTGCCCCCCCCCCCCGATCATTCTTCTGCAAAAGAAAAAAAAAGAAACGAAGCCGCCGCCTCCACCCACGGAGCGCCGCCGCACCCCAGAAGCTGGCCTCCCCATCGACGATCCCCCCTCCTCCTTCTTCCTCCATTCGAACGCCCCGAACCCAAGCCCCCCTCGCCCCAAATCGCCACCGCAAACCCAGAGCCACCTCCGACCGCCTCCACCACCACTCCAACTCGCGAGCTCCACCACCAGGACTCCGACGTGAGCCCCTCCAAGCGGCAAAGATCCAATTTGTTTTACAGTGAAATGTGAGTTTCTTTGTAAACATTTTTTTTGTGCTATTAATTTGATTGAAAATCGAGGGTTTTGTAAATACAAATATTATAAAGGATAGGATTTTTCAATTATAAAAGGATAGGATTTTTCAATTATAAAAGGTAGGATTTTTTCAATGATAAAAGTTAGGATTTTTCAATGATAAAAGTTAGGATTTTTATCACATAAAAGTTAGGATTTTTATCACTTAGAAGTTGAGATTTTTAACTACTTAAAGACGAGATTTTTAATGTGTTAAAAATGTAATCTTTTTAGTGTATATCGCGTTGTAAAAATATAACCTTTTTATTTAAAGTAGGGTGATAAAGATATAATCTTTCTCGTATGTAAAGCAAGTTAAAAATATAATTTTTATATGATAGGAAGGTTCAAAATATAATTTTTATTCGAGTGGTAAGTTAGAAATATAATTTTATATAGTATAGATAATAAAAATATGATTTTTATATTATACAGATAATAAAAATACGATCTTTATATGAATGTGAACGATGTAAAAATATTATTTTTATTATATGTGAAGATTAAAAATATAATTTTTATAAAGTAAAGATAAAAAAATATAATTTTTATAATGAAGTGAAGTAAAAATTCGATTTTTAAATATATGAAGTGATTATAAAAATATGATTTTTAAATTGAAAGTGAATAAATAAAAATGTTATTTTTTATTTTAAAGACATCAAAATATAAAAATGTGTGATTTTTATATATGTAGTGGCTACGGGCAACAAAGGAGATGAAAAGGCGAGAACGACGAAGATCTGTACAATATGAAGTGTCGAGATGTTTGGATAGCTTTTGGTGAGAACTTCTCACTCTAAATACCTTTTTTTTCTAGTTATATATATATACTAGGATGCAGACGGTGCTTAGTAGCACCCGACACCCGTCATCCACAGACCATGGATGGCTTGTTTGTTAAATTGTTTGGTTGTGTAGTTGGTTAGTCTAATTGGTTTGGATTGAATTGTTTGGTGAAATGAAATGGAATTGATTGATGTGTGAATGGCGTGGGCCTTCATTAGACCGGGGATAAGGCTAGGCCTTGTCCCGTTTCTAGTATCGTGCCGTTATGCCGCCGAAATTTTCTAAAATATGTTAGAAAAATAAAAATATCATTTTATTGAATAAATGAACTGAATAGAAATTCAAGCGTTAAAATAAATTGTTGTATCGTTAAAAATATAATTTTTAACGTGAAAGTGGATAAATGAATATTTATAAACAAATCGGCCGATTTGTTTATATACACTGATTTGACTGATATTGATTGGGTCGATAAATTTTACACATCGCCCAACTACACAAATAAAATCTGTGTTTGATTGTTTGAAACCCCACACGGGTGTTGGGATGATATTTGGTGTACACTAATCCCAATTATTTAATTATTGTCGATCGATTGGTCGACAGACTGTGTAAGCGTCGATTATTTATATTTGATGCTTATGCAGTTGTGTGGTGCACTTTGGTTGATGGTTGATTATTTTTCAAAGCTATTATATACATGTGTTGTATGGAATCCATATAATTAACATTATATGGTGATTGATTGGGCCTCATTCCAATCGGGAAAATAAGGAATATTATAAAAGAAAATTCATGTGTTGAATATAAAAATAGTCATGTGTTGACGATGTTCATGTGTTGAGTGAAATATTTTATACAATGAAATTTACATCTTTATCATATTTAAAATTAGAACTACTTTACGGTTGAAGTCTAATTAAAAATCAAACGATAGATACCATAGTTTTATAAAATATTTTACATACCAAAAATAGTGAGGGGTTGACAGGACTCATGTGTTGAGATTAGTCGTGTGTTGAAAGAAATATAGATTCATGTGTTGAATGGGATAAATATTCATTTGTTGAATAGAATAAAGAAGTTTTTGAAAAATATAAAGCCGTGTTGATTAGTTTTGCCCCATTTTGACGTGAACGACCTTTATATCGATTTTATTCAAATTGAAATGAATATTATAGCAAATTCAAATTGAAAAGAAAACGAATTTGAATTGAATATAAAAGGACTTCGAATGGAATTGAATATAAAACAAATTCGAGTTGAATTGAAAACGAACTGAAATTTAATTGAATTCGAATCGAAATTAAATTGAAATAAATTGAATTGAAAACGATTTCGAAATAAATTGAATTGAAAACGATTTCGAAATGAATTGAATTGAAAACGATTTCGAAATGAATTGAATTGAAAACGATTTCGAAATGAATTGAATTGAAAACGATTTCGAAATGAATTGAATTGAAAACGATTTCGAAATGAATTGAATTGAAAATGATTTCGAAATGAATTGAATTGAAAACGATTTCGAAATGAATTGAATTGAAAACGATTTCGAAATGAATTGAATTGAAAAAGATTTCGAAATGAATTGAATTGAAAACGATTTCGAAATAAATTGAATTGAAAGTGAATTGAAATGAATTCAAATTGAATTAAAATTTGAATTGAATAGAAATGAATTTTAAAACGAATTTATAAAGAAGAATTCAATTTTGATTTGAATTGAAAAGAAAGTTGAAATTGCTTTTGAAACGATTTTAAAACGAGTTATAAAATTCGTTTTAAATAGAAATCGACGAAATATGTATTATATATATAATATAATGGCCTGAATAGAACACGCCGCGCCGCGGCAGTTCGTGAATTTCGACCATTTATTTCAAACGGACATTGCGGGAGATCCGACCGTCGGATTCTCCTAAAACCGGAACCGTTGGGTTCGTATCGAAAAGAGCTTTCCAATGAATATTAGAAATTTGAAATCTAACGGTTGGATTTGGAATTATGTCCAAATCAAATTCGAAAAAGGTCGCTGTAAGTGCAGTTCGATGGCCGTTGATGGAAATCGACTGTACGGGCCTTGATAAAATTATTAAAAATATCTATAATTTGTGTAAAATTATAATATGTGAATTGGAAAGAATTGGGCTGGAAAATTCCACATTTGAATAGGTAAAATTTCTATCGAAATGAACTAGTTTTGAACTAGAATTAAAATCAATTTATTTTTGAAATAAATAAATTGAATTTGAAAGTGATTTTGAAAATAATCAATATTTCCAATACGTGAATTGGACTGGAGTTGAATCGAAATTATCTTCGGAATATTTCGATGTTGGATTTCGTGACCATACAGATATTGTTATGGGAATTTGAAAGATATATTTTATATCGTTATTTCCAATACGATATTTGTTGGTTTCAGAATTTGATATTGAATATAAGCCGGTATATTTTCTATTCAAAGCCTTGTATTTAATATCAAATGTGATTTGGGTTTATCGTGAATCGTGTTTTAGATAACATTGGTTCTTTAACCCAGTTAAAGGCAAGATATCGATTTCTGAAAAGATTAAAACTAAGTGGAGTTTTAATGAATCTTTAATTAGATTAAAATGTGAATTGATAATTTAAATTATCAAATCTGAAAAGTGATCGAGAGTGGAGTATCACCAGTTTTGCTCCAAAGCGATAGTTAAATCTTTAATTAGATTTGAACGTGACATGGTAATTAATTTTACCGATAACACCGTGGTGTTAGATATGGAGTATCACCAGTTTTGCTCCATGGGATATATAGGTTGGGATTGGGAAATAAAACAAATAATTACTTCGGTGTGGTTCGCTAATCCCGACTAGTTTGAAATGATATCCAAAGGAAGATTATAGGATAAATTTAGAAGAATTTATCTTTGATAAAATTAATGGGAACATTTCCCTAAGAATGTGATTTTGTGAATAAAAGAATATTCTGAATTGGAATGAGGCGTTCGTCGTGTTTGGGTAACATTTGTTTATCATATACGTGGGTTATTCAGAAAGGCCGGGTTTATACCCATTCTGAATAACCGATTCGACGAGATGTCGAAGATGAAGACGGTGGTTGAAGACCGGAATTCTTCACATCGTTTGGGTGATTACTGATGATCTTGATTGGGCTGTACACCCAGGATGAGGGAATCAATTGGTGATCGTCCAGACGTACCTGGAGATGGATGGATATGCGAGGAAAGTGCCTCCGGTTTCGTTCAGACCCAGAACGAACTTGTAAATGGATTGTGTGTCTGACATTGGATTTTATTCTGTGTTGATTGATCTCTATTAAATATACATCTGTTTGGCGGCGGAGAATTTATTCTCTTGCTTAACGCCCTTCTCTGAGACGTACGAGCTCAGAGGTTGTATATCGATGGACATCAGTCACATGGAGTGAATTGCCAATGTGGCATGCGTAAGTGGCAATTGATCAAGGCTTCTGTTGAAAAGCAAAGTCTTGTGGTTGATGATCAAAGCACGGCCTGTGTGGCATAGCTTTGTGTGTAACGTGGATTCGCGAGCCTCACACCTCGGTATGAGTCAAAAACGGGATACGGACCCAAGGAGTGCACGACGTTTCTTTCTAGCTAGGGTGGTGTCAGTGACCTACCAGCCCTGACATTTATATACTTTTCACCTGTGTGGTTGTTGGATACGAGGCGCCTCGGATATAGGTCTATAAGGACCGGGAAACGTGTGTTCAGGAATAACTAATCCTCAAAAGTAAGAGAGGACCGGCCTTGGAGGTTCCAAAGGATCAGAGTGGGGTCCTGAGGCATTGCTAGAGTGTCTCGAACGCGGAGAGGAGCTTGCCCCTTGCCTCGGCTCATGACGGAATCCAATTTCCAATACGTGATATTGCGGTTTTAATTGTAGAACTAGTATGGCGACATGATATATGGTACCCATGCCGCCTATGATTGATATTTATGATTTGAAATTTTTTTGACACTATACACCTATTATAGTATCAAATAATGTGTTTTAAACGTATCAAGCATTATTTGGCTATTATAAGGGAAAACCCTATCCTCCGGCTTGCGTTGCATTGTGTGATGGGACCTGGGTCTTATAATAGCTTCATTTTTCCAAAGAGCATTGCGCTGTTTTGTATATGCACTAGTATTCTTGGGAGGAAACCCGTTCCGTGTTATACGGCGTGGTCCCTTGAATTACTCTCTTTTAAAGTAAAGTTTTAAATAACTGTTTTAGTTCTCACACCAGTCACATGACTGACCTGGAGTTTATTGTTTTAACCTAAACTCTGGATGCCCCTATTTTCCGCACGGGCAGCTAGTAGTTTTGGTTTTGCAAATTTATATTCACAGGGTCCTGATTAACAGCTGGAACGATGCTCGGAAAGCTCTGTATCCGTGTATCACTTCTAGTTGTGATTTGTATATTTTTCCGCTGCTATGTAATTTATTGTAATCTCTGATATTTGTTGAATGTAATTTATTCATTTATACTCAGTATATTCTTGTATCTGATGGAATTGTTGTAATAACAATGAAATGTTCTTCTGTATGCGTCCTTTTGTGTGTTGTTCTCAAAGTATCCGCGCTTTCCTTCACGGGGAAGTTACGGGTTCTCTCAGTTGGTATCAGAGCTTTGGTTTACAGAGCTCGAGAACAAGACACATTAGAACCATACGAAAGAATTCGTCAGATATTGGGTTAGTAATATCCAATTAGAATGACTCGTTAGAGATAGGATCAGTAGTATCCTAGAACGAGTGTGAAGAGTATATTTTTCAAATGAAAACAATTTTGTTTTGAAAATTTAAATCGCTTTATACGTATTTGATTATTTATTTATTTTGAATATGGACAATCGAGTATATATAGATTTCGCGTATACGCGTCATGAACGTATATTCGAAGTTTTAATATACTGGGTAGATATAGAATCACATTCTAGACATCCGGGGATGATTCTGATGATGGTGCATCATCATCAGTATTCATATTCGAATTTCGAACGTGTGATTTCTATATATTTCCATTAGACTGGTGTGAGAACCAAAACTTATATAGCTAGAACACATTGTTGTGAATTGGCATCAAAACATGATTTTCAGTATATATATCAAAATTTATGAATTTGAAACTCTAATTCACTAATGGATTGATGTTGGGTTGTTTGTTTAATTGTTTGCTAATTTTTAACCATTATGCCTAATTGAATCAAATATTGAATTGTATTGAAAATGGGTCGCATTTGCTTGCATACATGTATATCTTTTGAACAGGTCACAGCAAGGAGGCTAGAGCAGAGAATAAAATTTGTTTGCCCGACAAATAGGTACATGTTTACTACATAATTTACTGTTTTGTTTGGGTGATGATGATTTTATGAGCCTATTGGCTAGCCGCTTGGCTTTTTCTTTTTCTTTTTGAGATCTGAAGGACCGGGGAAGCTATTTGAAATTCCCCGATGCTCCCGGTGCAGGGGAGGTTATGGCGAAAATTTTCGAAAATTTAGGGTGTTAGCCAAATTTTTGAAATTTTTAAAATTCTCATAAACTGAAAAGTTGGAGAATGGAAGCCCGACCGAATGTAGAGCTTAATAATCAAACCACTTTCGACTTTGTTCCTTTTCGGGGACGAAAAGTTTTAAGTGGGGGAGATTGTAATAACCCGAAAATCTGGGCCAGTTTAAAATTTTTATTTTGGCGATTTTAGCGAATTTTGAACATTTAAAATAGATTATTTTAAATAAAATTGACGAGAAATTTATTTTGAATAGAATTCCAATGTATATATTTATACGCGTCGTCGTTAGAATATAAATATTTATATATAATTATAAAAGGAATTGAAAATGGCGCGGTAGTTCGATAATTTGATTTCAAACTTCAATTGAATGTACCGGGTGCAAAACAATCCGGATTTTAGTGAAACCAAAAACATTAGGATCTAATTGATAATATCTTTCCAACGAATCCGAAAGATCAAAATTTCATAGCGGGAATCAAAAGATATGTCCAGTTGAAAATTCTGAATAGTCGTTATGGAATTCAGGCCCTTAAAAATGGACATTTTGCAAACGACCTCGGATTTCGACGAAACCACTTTTGTTGGGTCCGTGATGTCGAATTATTGCTAGATTCCAAATTTCATAATTTTTCGAATCAATATGTGAGCGTGGCAAAGGAAAACGCGTTTGACCAGTTTCAGTTGATTTTAATCGACTGGAAATTGGCCATTTTTCTAACGGTCTCAGAATTCGACGAAACTAGTTTTGTTAGGACCGTATCGTCAATACGAAGCTAGAAAATATTTTTATGGAATTTATAGAGTTAGTATGTGACCCCGGTAATTTGAAATGTACGTTTAAAATTCAATATAGTGATTTAAATGTAAATTTAACGGAAACTGATTGTAACAGCCGAATCAGCTTACGATACATATCCCATTGTGTTCGGAATGGGGGTGAAACGCTATGGGCGACAGGCGGTGGGCCTCGTTTTGAGGTCGTATGTAAAAGTCAACTTTTTACAATTAATATAATTAAAGAAAAAAAATATATATATCTTCTTTCTCTCCCTTAAAACCTTCTGCCCCCCCCCCGATCATTCTTCTGCAAAAGAAAAAAAAAGAAACGAAGCCGCCGCCTCCACCCACGGAGCGCCGCCGCACCCCAGAAGCTGGCCTCCCCATCGACAATCCCCCCTCCTCCTTCTTCCTCCATTCGAACGCCCCGAACCCAAGCCCCCCTCGCCCCAAATCGCCACCGCAAACCCAGAGCCACCTCCGACCGCCTCCACCACCACTCCAACTCGCGAGCTCCACCACCAGGACTCCGACGTGAGCCCCTCCAAGCGGCAAAGATCCAATTTGTTTTACAGTGAAATGTGAGTTTCTTTATAAACAATTTTTTTGTGCTATTAATTTGATTGAAAATCGAGGGTTTTGTAAATACAAAGATTATAAAGGATAGGATTTTTCAATTATAAAAGGATAGGATTTTTCAATTATAAAAGGTAGGATTTTTTCAATGATAAAAGTTAGGATTTTTCAATGATAAAAGTTAGGATTTTTATCACATAAAAGTTAGGATTTTTATCACTTAGAAGTTGAGATTTTTAACTACTTAAAGACGAGATTTTTAATGTGTTAAAAATGTAATCTTTTTAGTGTATATCGCGTTGTAAAAATATAACCTTTTTATTTAAAGTAGGGTGATAAAGATATAATCTTTCTCGTATGTAAAGCAAGTTAAAAATATAATTTTTATATGATAGGAAGGTTCAAAATATAATTTTTATTCGAGTGGTAAGTTAGAAATATAATTTTATATAGTATAGATAATAAAAATATGATTTTTATATTATACAGATAATAAAAATACGATCTTTATATGAATGTGAACGATGTAAAAATATTATTTTTATTATATGTGAAGATTAAAAATATAATTTTTATAAAGTAAAGATAATAAAAATATAATTTTTATAATGAAGTGAAGTAAAAATTCGATTTTTAAATATATGAAGTGATTATAAAAATATGATTTTTAAATTGAAAGTGAATAAATAAAAATGTGATTTTTTATTTTAAAGACATCAAAATATAAAAATGTGTGATTTTTATATATGTAGTGGCTACGGGCAACAAAGGAGATGAAAAGGCGAGAACGACGAAGATCTCTACAATATGAAGTATCGATATGTTTGGATAGCTTTTGGTGAGAACTTCTCACTCTAAATACCTTTTTTTTCTAGTTATATATATATACTAGGATGCAGACGGTGCTTAGTAGCACCCGACACCCGTCATCCACAGACCATGGATGGCTTGTTAGTTAAATTGTTTGGTTGTGTAGTTGGTTAGTCTAATTGGTTTGGATTGAATTGTTTGGTGAAATGAAATGGAATTGATTGATGTGTGAATGGCGTGGGCCTTCACTAGACCGGGGATAAGGCTAGGCCTTGTCCCGTTTCTAGTATCGTGCCGCTATGCCGCCGAAATTTTCTAAAATATGTTAGAAAAATAAAAATATCATTTTATTGAATAAATGAACTGAATAGAAATTCAAGCGTTAAAATAAATTGTTGTATCGTTAAAAATATAATTTTTAACGTGAAAGTGGATAAATGAATATTTATAAACAAATCGGCCGATTTGTTTATATACACTGATTTGACTGATATTGATTGGGTCGATAAATTTTACACATCGCCCAACTACACAAATAAAATCTGTGTTTGATTGTTTGAAACCCCACACGGGTGTTGGGATGATATTTGGTGTACACTAATCCCAATTATTTAATTATTGTCGATCGATTGGTCGACAGACTGTGTAAGCGTCGATTATTTATATTTGATGCTTATGCAGTTGTGTGGTGCACTTTGGTTGATGGTTGATTATTTTTCAAAGCTATTATATACATGTGTTGTATGGAATCCATATAATTAACATTATATGGTGATTGATTGGGCCTCATTCCAATCGGGAAAATAAGGAATATTATAAAAGAAAATTCATGTCTTGAATATAAAAATAGTCATGTGTTGACGATATTCATGTGTTGAGTGAAATATTTTATACAATGAAATTTACATCTTTATCATATTTAAAATTAGAACTACTTTACGGTTGAAGTCTAATTAAAAATCAAACGATAGATACCATAGTTTTATAAAATATTTTACATACCAAAAATAGTGAGGGGTTGACAGGACTCATGTGTTGAGATTAGTCGTGTGTTGAAAGAAATATAGATTCATGTGTTGAATGGGATAAATATTCATTTGTTGAATAGAATAAAGAAGTTTTTGAAAAATATAAAGCCGTGTTGATTAGTTTTGCGCCATTTTGACGTGAACGACCTTTATATTGATTTTATTCAAATTGAAATGAATATTATAGCAAATTCGAATTGAAAAGAAAACGAATTTGAATTGAATATAAAAGGACTTCGAATGGAATTGAATATAAAACAAATTCGAGTTGAATTGAAAACGAACTGAAATTTAATTGAATTCGAATCGAAATTAAATTGAAATAAATTGAATTGAAAACGATTTCGAAATAAATTGAATTGAAAACGATTTCGAAATGAATTGAATTGAAAATGATTTCGAAATAAATTGAATTGAAAACGATTTCGAAATGAATTGAATTGAAAACAATTTCGAAATGAATTGAATTGAAAACGATTTCGAAATGAATTGAATTGAAAACGATTTCGAAATGAATTGAATTGAAAACGATTTCGAAATGAATTGAATTGAAAACGATTTCGAAATGAATTGAATTGAAAACGATTTCGAAATGAATTGAATTGAAAACGATTTCGAAATGAATTAAATTGAAAACGATTTCGAAATAAATTGAATTGAAAGTGAATTGAAATGAATTCAAATTGAATTAAAATTTGAATTGAATAGAAATGAATTTTAAAACGAATTTATAAAGAAGAATTCAATTTTGATTTGAATTGAAAAGAAAGTTGAAATTGCTTTTGAAACGATTTTAAAACAAGTTATAAAATTCGTTTTAAATAGAAATCGACGAAATATATATTATATATATAATTTAATGGCCTGAATAGAACACGCCGCGCCGCGGCAGTTCGTGAATTTCGACCATTTATTTCAAACGGACATTGCGGGAGATCCGACCGTCGGATTCTCCTAAAACCGGAACCGTTGGGTTCGTATCGAAAAGAGCTTTCCAATGAATATTAGAAATTTGAAATCTAACGGTTGGATTTGGAATTATGTCCAAATCAAATTCGAAAAAGGTCGCAGTAAGTGCAGTTCGATGGCCGTTGATGGAAATCGACTGTACGGGCCTTGATAAAATTATTAAAAATATCTATAATTTGTGTAAAATTATAATATGTGAATTGGAAAGAATTGGGCTGGAAAATTCCACATTTGAATAGGTAAAAATAGATTTCTATCGAAATGAACTAGTTTTGAACTAGAATTAAAATCAATTTATTTTTGAAATAAATAAATTGAATTTGAAAGTGATTTTGAAAATAATCAATATTTCCAATACGTGAATTGGACTGGAGTTGAATCGAAATTATCTTCGGAATATTTCGATGTTGGATTTCGTGACCATACAGATATTGTTATGGGAATTTGAAAGATATATTTTATATCGTTATTTCCAATACGATATTTGTTGGTTTCAGAATTTGATATTGAATATAAGCCGGTATATTTTCTATTCAAAGCCTTGTATTTAATATCAAATGTGATTTGGGTTTATCGTGAATCGTGTTTTAGATAACATTGGTTCTTTAACCCAGTTAAAGGCAAGATATCGATTTCTGAAAAGATTAAAACTAAGTGGAGTTTTAATGAATCTTTAATTAGATTAAAATGTGAATTGATAATTTAAATTATCAAATCTGAAAAGTGATCGAGAGTGGAGTATCACCAGTTTTGCTCCAAAGCGATAGTTAAATCTTTAATTAGATTTGAACGTGAAATGGTAATTAATTTTACCGATAACACCGTGGTGTTAGATATGGAGTATCACCCGTTTTGCTCCATGGGATATATAGGTTGGGATTGGGAAATAAAACAAATAATTACTTCGGTGTGGTTCACTAATCCCGACTAGTTTGAAATGATATCCAAAGGAAGATTATAGGATAAATTTAGAAGAATTTATCTTTGATAAAATTAATGGGAACATTTCCCTAAGAATGTGATTTTGTGAATAAAAGAATATTCTGAATTGGAATGAGGCGTTCGTTGTGTTTGGGTAACATTTGTTTATCATATACGTGGGTTATTCAGAAAGGCCGGGTTTATACCCATTCTGAATAACCGATTCGACGAGATGTCGAAGATGAAGACGGTGGTTGAAGACCGGAAGTCTTCACATCGTTTGGGTGATTACTGATGATCTTGATTGGGCTGTACACCCAGGATGAGGGAATCAGTTGGTGATCGTCCAGACGTACCTGGAGATGGATGGATATGCGAGGAAAGTGCCTCCGGTTTCGTTCAGACCCAGAACGAACTTGTAAATGGATTGTGTGTCTGACATTGGATTTTATTCTGTGTTGATTGATCTCTATTAAATATACATCTGTTTGGTGGCGGAGAATTTATTCTCTTGCTTAACGCCCTTCTCTGAGACGTACGAGCTCAGAGGTTGTATATCGATGGACATCAGTCGCATGGAGTGAATTGCCAATGTGGCATGCATAAGTGGCAATTGATCAAGGCTTCTGTTGAAAAGTAAAGTCTTGTGGTTGATGATCAAAGCACGGCCTGTGTGGCATAGCTTTGTGTGTAACGTGGATTCGCGAGCCTCACACCTCGGTATGAGTCAAAAACGGGATACGGACCCAAGGAGTGCACGACGTTTCTTTCTAGCTAGGGTGGTGTCAGTGACCTACCAGCCCTGACATTTATACACTTTTCACCTGTGTGGTTGTTGGATACGAGGCGCCTCGGATATAGGTCTGTAAGGACCGGGAAACGTGTGTTCAGGAATAACTAATCCTCAAAAATAAGAGAGGACCGGCCTTGGAGGTTCCAAAGGATCAGAGTGGGGTCCTGAGGCATTGCTAGAGTGTCTCGAACGCGGAGAGGAGCTTGCCCCTTGCCTCGGCTCATGACGGAATCCAATTTCCAATACGTGATATTGCGGTTTTAATTGTAGAACTAGTATGGCGACATGATATATGGTACCCATGCCGCCTATGATTGATATTTATGATTTGAAATTGTTTTGACACTATACACCTATTATAGTATCAAATAATGTGTTTTAAACGTATCAAGCATTATTTGGCTATTATAAGGGAAAACCCTATCCTCCGGCTTGCGTTGCATTGTGTGATGGGACCTGGGTCTTATAATAGCTTCATTTTTCCAAAGAGCATTGCGCTGTTTTGTATATGCACTAGTATTCTTGGGAGGAAACCCGTTCCGTGTTATACGGCGTGGTCCCTTGAATTACTCTCTTTTAAAGTAAAGTTTTAAATAACTGTTTTAGTACTCACACCAGTCACATGACTGACCTAGAGTTTATTGTTTTAACCTAAACTCTGGGTGCCCCTATTTTCCGCACGGGAAGCTAGTAGTTTTGGTTTTGCAGATTTATATTCACAGGGTCCTGATTAACAGCTGGAACGATGCTCGGAAAGCTCTGTATCCGTGTATCACTTCTAGTTGTGATTTGTATATTTTTCCGCTGCTATGTAATTTATTGTAATCTCTGATATTTGTTGAATGTAATTTATTCATTTATACTCTGTATATTCTTGTATCTGATGGAATTGTTGTAATAACAATGAAATGTTCTTCTGTATGCGTCCTTTTGTGTGTTGTTCTCAAAGTATCCGCGCTTTCTTTCACGGGGAAGTTTCGGGTTCTCTCAAATAGAGTTAATCCAATAGAGTTAATCCAATAGAGTTGATCGAATATAGTTTATCACTACACCATAATGGCCATTTGGTAACCCCTTTTTCTTTCAATTGCCAACAGTTATTTGTGTTGCAGGGTAATAACAATAATAAGCGTTGTTATATTAAAAAAGTGTTACCAATAATACATAATTGTAGTTTTTTTTATTGTCAACGCTTATTTGTGTTATCAAGGCTAGTTTCCAAGGGAAAAAATGTAAACTAACAGTCCGTGCCCCTATTTTCCATTTTTGCTTCCTTTGCCCAATGCTTTTACAAGAAACAACCGCCTACATTAGATATCCAAATCCATGATTTCAGAACGAGGAAAAAAATCGAATCCAAATCACACGAATCCAGCATTGAGGAGATTAAAAAAGTCGAATATGTTCCTCTCTAATTGGATTTTGGGGGTCGCTTTAGGGAACAACTCGCATTCAATTTTGGGTTCGATTTGTGCTCGCATTCACCTAGTATTCAACTCGGATTTAGTCGCATTCAGTCACTTCAGGTGTAAATTTTGTTCGATTTGTGCTTTTCTCGATTTCAGGTATAACTTTCATTTATCTAGTTTTTAGGATTCACAATGAGTTAGCTTTATAAGGTGTCTTATGGGTCTGGTTTTTATTATAATAGCCTATGGTTCATTAGTAGTTGTTGTTATTTAATAAGCACTTGATAGTAGAACACTTATTTAATAAGCGCCATGTTGTTATGCGAAACCCTGAATATTTATTTAGCTTTGAATATTTTGGACTGAATCTGTTATAGGTTTAAGCTATAAAGTCTCTGCGGGATCATTTTCATTTTCATGGTTATTTTTTATTATACTGCTTCTCTTTTTAAGAAAACAAAATTTGATTGTGTACATAGAGCAATATAACATTGTCATATAATAATTACCAACTTGCAGCAAAAATCAGTTCCAAAATATCATTTGGGAACGATAGTTGGATACCTATATGTATAAGAAGAAATAATTAATTGATGTAACCTCTAATCTATATAGAATCTATACAAACTCAAAACAATAATCAACCCATATGCCTCCAACTAGGTTGTGATGATAAACTAGTACCACCATTTACATTTGTCCCACCAAGAGTCGAGTAATGATTCCTTGCTATGTTGTATGAGTTTCCAGTAAGACCCCCTCTCATAGTTCCTAATGGCTGCCAATTCTGATTGTTTAGCCTTTGGTAAGCTCCCAAATCTGCAATCATGAGAGTATCGGCAATTTGCTCTTTTGCTCTTGATCATTATTCACGTACTTTATGTTTTGTCCACTTAAATTTCTATAATGTCACTGCCATGTAACTATTATTATGTTCCTATGTCAGGTTGCTGTAAAGACTATAGTACTAGATGAAAAAGAATTTTTGGATCATATCATAAGGTCAACTAACATGAAGTTCCTCACTCCTCCGTAAGTATTCTTCTTACGTTCATCCATATTGTTTTATTTTGTCGAAATCAAACTTGTGTTGCTTGAAGTGTAATTATTTCCTCTTTCATTTGTTTACTAATTTACTATTACTTTGTAATCATATTTTTATGGAAATTTATCCATTGACATTACGAAATTTCATGAAGTAAACAAATATTACCATAAACTTAAATCCGTAGTAATGATCTTCTTACCTGACCATACATGGCTTGTAGTTCTCAAACTTTTTATTATTGTATTTTGGATAATCAAACAGGTAATTTTGAAATTTTATAGTATATTAATGCATGTTGCATTTCGAATTATTGAAGTTCAATTTTAGTTGTTAGTCTACAGTTCAGCTTATATTGTTTTATGAACTTTGGGTCTGTCTTCGACTGACATGCATAATCAGTAATTGAAATGTTGGAAAGACATTAAGATATTTTCTAAATATTTGTTTAATGAGATATTCGATAAAGCTAATTATTTATCTGGAAATATGATCATAGAAATAACCTTTTTGTTTACTGCACCAGGATCATTATATTTCTCAATCATTTTGGTATTTTATTTTTTATATGTACTTTAATATGGTATAAATATAGTCATTATTCATGTTTAAGTCCAACATAACGATACTTTTTACAATAACTTTAGCATTTATGGGAGAGTATATGCATTTTGAGCATGACATGAAAATAATTTGATGTTGAATTTATAGAAAATATTTCACACATCTGGTTTATGTTGTACTAACGTCAATAGCAGTGTGTGAAACGTGCTATTTATAATACAAGCTATAATTAGTTAGCTAAAAATGCTTACTTTTTGAACCTGTAATCTGATTTAAACTGTATTCATATTTGAACCACACATTTTTGTAATGCCATTATTTGTATAGAAGGTCAAAATCAGAATATCAAAATAAAATAAAATTAAAAGCTATCAACTCTTGAGAAGTCAGCTATTCAACTTCTTAAATGTTTTGTAAAATGGATATCTTTCTATTTATTCCAGGTTATCCTTAATTGAAGTCATTTGTGGTATACTTGATACTCTAAATATTTAATACTTTATGTCATTATGGATCAACTATAGTACCAAGCATATCATTTTTTGTCAGCACTTTATGTTCCATACAAAGTTAAATGCAACATATTCATTTCTTCTTTTTCTTCGTTTATAAGGAATAAAATAAAATGAAATGAAAAGCTATTATTTTTATAATATAGGAATTTACATATACTAGTTTTTTATTTAAGTTTGCTGAAAAAAATTAACTATGTTGCTGGAATTGAAAATTCTCCTATTTACTGTTATGGACAACGCTACCTGTCTTTGTGATTTTATATAAATTGGATGTGTTTTGTTTGGTTAAATAATGGAACATTACTGTTATATATAATTCACAAATCCTCAACATCGGTTTTTTGTATAGGATCATTCTAAGTAGGAATGGCAATGTGGTGGGTTTCTCGTGCCCCGAACCCGACCAGACTTTTTAAACCCCGCCCCAAACCCGTCTCGTAGGCCCGGTGTGGGTCTGGAATTTCACCCCGTACCCGAAACCCATACAGGTCAGGGTAGACTCGACCTGCCCCGCGACCCGGTGATATTGTGTTCTAATGTACACAAATTTATATATTTATATTTTTTTAACACTATGTAATAAATTATATGCATATTATGATGTGTTCACAATGATAAGAGAATATAATAAAATGAATTGTAAGATAATTGTTAAACATGTATGCATTTGTTATTGTATGATTATCAGTGATGCAACTTATTACTATGAAAAATTTATAGTTTGTTGATTGAAAGAATACAATATTCAAGTTATAACCATGTATATCTAAGAAGATTAACAAGTAATAATTATAGTTATAAAGTATTTGAATGGTGTTTCAATCATGCGGGTCGGGTCGGGTCGGGGTGGGATAGTCATGCCCCAGACCTGACCCTAGATCCGGACCTCCAAAAGCGGGTCGCGGGTCTACCTGCCCCGAAGACCCTATGGGGCAGATCTAAATGGGTCAAAACAGGGGCGGGTCAAGCAGGTTTGTACCGTAGACCCACCCCATTGTCATCCCTAATTCTAAGTACTAGTGTCAAAAAAGTTGTGATATATTTTTTAGGAATAAATGAAATGAGTGTAACTATAGGATTAATTAATTGTAACAAAGGAGAATATAGGTTTTATGTAGACATCATACAAGAAAAATGAAACATGCAACATTAAAAGCATGCAGCAGTTTTTTGTGATCATGACTACACAAATAACATCATATTTTTATACATCACTCCCGTTCTTGTCCATTACTTCTTACTGTTTTTTAATAAAATGTCTCTCATCTCTCGTTCCAAAAGTCATAAACATTTTAGTTTAGAAAAACATAAAGATTCTTTGATTAAACTATGTATTAGCAAGCAAGATTTTTTTTTTTAGAAAAAAAATAGAGAATGAAGGAGGTAAAACAGAAGTAGATAGTTCAACTTTTAAAGGATGTTTTTCCTTGACTTGGAGAAATCCTTATGTTCTTTGCTTATCTTTCTCTGTTAGGATGGGTGGCTTGCTTTTAGATAAGATACAGGTTCATTTATTATGAGGATGATATTTTCTGAAGTTCATTGCAGCTCTTCATGGTAGTAGACTAATGTATAAAACACTATTCACATTTTCTCCATTAATTTCATTTAATGCCCACTCCTCTTCATTTATTCACATTTGCTAGGAAATTTCCTCTCCATTAATTTTATTTAATATTCACATTTAATAGCCGCATTTTAAATGTTAAAACCATGTTGTGATAACATCAGATAGTTTTCTTTATTTAGTTGTAATTTTTTGATGTAGAAGGGCACCAAATAGTTACAAATGAGTAGGAAGTAGTGAGTTAAAGCTTTACTGCAGCTCCGCTTTATGACATTTCATGTTAATTTTCATTTGCCGAACACTAGTGATTGTAGTAGTTTAAGGAGATGTTTATTTTATATTAATTTGAATAAGCTGTTTTTCAATAGCCTCTAGTGATTGTAGCAATTCCAATGGTTTAATTTACTAATTGTCGCGTTGTTTGAACATAATTTGTCAATGACTGGCATGAATGGTTTTGTCAAGGGCTTTCTGCCAGTTGGTCTTACTTCCTTAATGAGTTTCAAAGGAGAAAAGTCAAACATGTCAAGGGCTTCTTGCCAGTTGCTCCTATTTCCTTAATAAGTTTCTGAGGATAAAAGTCGAAAATGGCATGAATTTTTGTCAAGGGCTTTTCGTCAAGGACTTTTTGACATGGTAGCAATTGCATTCATAGCAATGGCAACTCAACAGGCTGATGCAAGCGTGTCTTATGCAATGGTGGACTCTGCCATATCCCCGTGCATTGGCTACCTCACCAAAAACAGGCCACTTGGTGGTTGCTGTGGTGGAGTAAAGACCCTACCTTTATTACTTGGAGATATTTGTATTAATGAACCAATCCTTAATTACTTGGGCTGTGTGCACAACCACTGTATTTGTATGAACTATATTACCATTTATACATGTCATTATTGAACCTATTTTTTAGCTATCTGGTGTTGAAGTTTGTTATATGTCTATTATATTTATTATTCTTTGGTTATTGGTTGATTTTCATAGGAGCGATTGGAAGGAGAATTGGTTGTTGCTAAAGAAGAATCAGAAAAATTGTCTGGAAGCCTAAAGGTACACTTTTGTAGAATTGTTTTGCTCGGTAAATTTGTAACGCGGATAACAAGTAAACCAAGTTTTCACAAGAATTGTTTTGCAACCACAAAATTTCTTTGTCTTCCTATTTCTCCATTTTCTTTCATAAATTATTACTTCATTCCTTATTACAAAGCACCATTTTTATGTGTATCCATTCTCAAACATACATGAGGAGAGGTGTATATAAACGTGTACAAGCATTTTACTTAGAAGGAAAGGATGTGTGGATTAGTAGACAAGTGGAAAACATGAACTTGTAGCATATGTTCATGTATGTGTAAGTGCAAGTATTCGTGTGCGTGAGTGCAAGTATGTGTATATGAATGTATGTGTGTTGTGTGAGATGGAGAGGTGCGTGTGCACTGTACAGGCATGAAGGATTGATGATAAAAAGCAACTACTATATCTTACTTAAAATTCATCTTTAGATGATTCCTACCCTTCTATTCTTGGATATTCTAAAAGTAGGTCATTATTACTATGAGTAGTTGAGCACATATGTTATTTCAATATAGTAAGAACATTAAAATTTAAACTTGTAACCCTTAATGACACCGGTATGTGATAGTTAATCAAGAATTAAGACAGTATGGTAGAATGTTATATAATATAATATAATATAATATAGTATAGTAAACCGATTAGCTGTATCGAGTTAATGACAATCAGATGGAATTAATAGCGTATATTGATTTTTGAAACATGTTAAATATTCTAAATTGAATGACGAATGCTACATCATATAGGAGAGTAAATCACTTGTACCCAAATCCTCTATCCCCTCTGTATCCAACCAACCAGGATTAATAATTTTCACTTTTTTTTCAATTAAGTATGAGGAATTAATTATAAAAAGGTGGAATTCAGGGGGTCCTGATTGGTTGGGTACAGGGGGATAGGGGATATTGGGTACAAGGGATTTCATTCCATCATATAGTGCTAGTATCCATCCTAGCTAGAATGACTCAAAGGTAGCACCTTATATATATATATATATATATATATATATATATATATATATATATATATTGTTGGGAAATAATGGCTGAGTCGCGGACCAGGTCGCTTTCTTGAAGACGATTCAGCGATCTGCTCGGAGGTGCAAAATCAGTTCGTACTTTCGCCGCCGCCTCTAGGATAAAACAGCCTCTCTGAAATTAATAACTGATCTGCTTTGCACAAACAAATCAGTGCAGATTTGCACTTTCTGAATTTAACTGCTCGAAAATTTCCGTAAGAATATTTTAATGGCGGTGGAAGAGAAAAGAGAAAAACAGTTTTTTTTATCTATATTATTCTCGTCTAATCTGAAGATAATAATATATAGACGAGGATTAGGTTTTTTGAAAATACTGGTCAGTGGAGGAAAATAGGATCTGCGAAATACTTGGTCAAAAGTTTGCCGTTTCAAATTAAATTCGGTTCAGAAATATTTTCTATAATTAAAAAATGGTTCGAAAAAATCAAGTTTTTCTGGTCTAAAAATATAAGTGTCTACACCACATAGCCAAGGCCCAAAGCCCAAGCCCAATACCGAACCGAGCCGGGCTGGGCCGGGCCGGGTCCGGTCGGGTCGAGTCGAGTCGGTCGGTCGCGCGCGCGTGTGTGGTGGTCATGATGCATGGACTCCCTCCTCACAACAAAGCATGTATTGGGAGCCCCAAGGCCCCATCAAAGCTTCTTAGAAACAAGTATAAATACTTGCTTCTTTCATATAATCCCATGATGTGGGACTATTCACATTTAGGAGCCATCATACACTTATTTCTATATTTTAAACAATTTACATAAATTTCCAACAATCCCCCACTTGAATTTTTTAAAATATTATCGAGCAGTTTCTAAAAACATAAGACTGTGCTTAAACAAAGGTGTCATCCGACTTGAACCTTTGCGTAGTGAATAAGATTCAGTTTTTACTAGAGTGACACGTAGTCTTGAACTCTATTCCTGACATCAAACCACACACAATCTTTTCTATAGTGCAATCAAATAAGCCTGTGCGTTTATGGCCATGCACGTCTATCCCAGTTTAGTGAACGCTCTAGAAGTTCTGCCCAAAACTCCATAGGAAACGACCACATTTCCACATTCACATAGGTGAGTCTATCAAGAGTACTCCTGAAGGTAGGTACTCCACTCCAAATAGAGTATAGATCTCATTAAAAGTTTCTATTAACTCATCCTCTATCACTTCAGGAATACATGCTTCTTAATTTGTTAAATAGCATGTTCAACTCCTATCACTACACAACTTGTTTTTACCCATTGAACCTAGTTCTTGGGATCTCCAGTCATTTAGGTCGGGTTACCATTGTGCGTGATTCCACTATCTCAGGCAGTAGTCCCATTCTTTTAGAATTATTAAGGACTTTCTTTCTGGTCAGTCCTTTCGTCAAAGGATCAGCCAAATTATCATCACTTTATATGTGATGTCCTCTAACAATACTGTGTATACGACTTTCATTTCTTACCGTTGTAATATCGGTTCTGTTTTTCTTTCAATAGTCGTCAAATTTTTCATCACTATATATGTGATGTTCTTTTACAGTATTGTGCTTACGACGTCGTTTTCTACCGTTGTTATAACGGTTCTATACTTTTTGTAATAGCCGCGGAACTATCACAATCGATTACACCACCGGTGTCTATTTTTCCTTTATAGGAATCTCAAATAGCAGATTTCTTTAGTTCTCTGCTTCTTAACTAGCTGTAGCTAGTGCTATTATCTCAATCACTATAGTATACTGAGTCAAGATATTATGTTTCTTAGATTTCCAAGAAACAGTTCTTCCAGCGATGCTAAATATATAGCCACTGGTCGCAATAGAGTCATCAGATAAAGTATTCCAGTCTGCATCAGAATATCCTTAAGTACAACTGGAAACTTTTCATAATGTAATCCAAGGTTCATAGTTTGTTTAAGGTATCTCATGACCTTTTTAATAGCATGTCAGTGCTCTATACTAGATCTACTAATAAACCTGCACAATTATCCCACTACATAGGCAATGTCGGGTTACAATCAATGGCTTATCAAAGATTGCCAATGATGCTCACATAATCAGACTGTCTTATACCTTCATCAGTGTTCTTAAATAACTTTACACTGAGACCATATGGTGTACATGCAGGTTTACAGTCAAAATAATTGTATTTCTTTAGAATATTCTCAATTTAATGAGATTGATCCAAAGAAAATCCTCTTTTTGACCCAGTAATCTTAATGCCAAGGATTACACTTGCCTTACCTAGATCTTTCATATCAAAATTGGCACTTAATAAAGATTTGACTAAATTTTTGGCATGAATGTTTGACTCAAAGATGAGTAGGTCATCTACATAAGGCATATAATAGTGCAAATGTCATTCTCAGATTTTTAATAAATGCATTTGTCACTTTCATTAACTTTAAAACCATGTGAAATGATTAAAATTCTCAAATTTTTCATGTCATTGTTAAAGTTCTTGTTTTAAACCATATAATGATTTATCTAATTTGCATACTTTATGTTCTTAACCATGTACTACAAATCCTTCAGGCTGGTCTATATAAATTTCTTCGTCTAATTCACTGCTTAAAAAAATCGTTTTAACATCCATTTGGTGTCTTAATAAATTATAAATGCAAGGAAGTGAAATTAATACCCGAATAGATGTTATTCTAGTCACATGTGAGAAATTGTCGAAGAAATGTATATTTTCTTTTTATTTAAAACCTTTAGCTACTGATCGTCCTTTATATTTATTAACAGTGCCATCAGGTTTTAATTTTCCTTTAAATACTCATTTACAGCCTATAGATTTACAACCAGAGAGTAAATCAATCAAATGCCAAGTCTTATTGGATTCTAGAGATTCCATCTCATCATTTATAGCCTCTTGCCAAAAATCGGCGTCTTAAAAAAGATAAGGCCTCTTAGAAGTTTAAGTGATCCTCCTCTATAGTAAAAGCACAAAAAATCCGAACCAAATCCTTTACGGTTCTCGCTCTTTTACTTCTTCTAGGTTCAATTTTAGAACTTTTATTAAGTTCTGTTCTAATAGGCATATTTGATGTGCCCCCACTATTCCTTAATTTAAAAGGAAATTTCATTTCATAAAAAATTGGCATCATTTGATTCAGATTATATTATGAGTATTTAGATCATAAATCCTGTATGCTTTGCTATCAACAACATAGCTAATAAATACACATTCGTATGATTTACTTGCCAATTTTATTCTCTTAGGGTCTAGAATGCGAACATATGCTAAACAACCCCAAGTTCTAAAGTATGAGACATTGGGTTTATGATTCTTTAAAATTTCATAAGGTGAAATTTTATTCTTAGATTTAGGGATTTTATTTAGAACATAACATACAATCTATAAAATATCCCCTCACTAATGTTATGCTGCACCATAATTCAATAAAATGACAATTATTAATTCGGCAAAGGTCCCTTTTTTTTCTCAGCTTTACCGTTCATTTCAGGTGAATAGGGTGCAGTTCTCTTTTGTACAATATATCACATAAAAAATCCAGATTAGAATTTGATTCGTATTCTGTTCCTCTATCACTACGTAGTCTCTTAATTTTCTTATTAACTTGATTCTCAATTTCAGTTTTGAATGTTTTAAACATGTCAAATGCATCTCATCTTCTAAGAATCATTGTCTTTCTAATTATAAGCTTTATTTCCACATTACCAATCTCTGTAGCTTTAGTGGTGTGGCTTCATTTTTATAAAAAGCATTGCGATGTTTAAAAGATTTACTTGTTTTAAAGCCATGGCAATCCAATGGAGTTAACCCGCTCCGCGAAAGTGGCGTGGTCCTGTGATTGGCCATATATTAAAGTAAGTTAAGTAGATTTCTCATACCAGTCCCATGATTGACTTGCAGTTTGTTTCACTTGCAAACTCGGGTGCCCTTTTTTCTACATGGGCAGCCTTGTATTTAGGTTTTAGCAGGCTCTTTCTGGATAGTTGGAGCTGAAGACGGATTCTACCATTTATCTCTTTTTATGCTGTTTAGCTCCTATTGTACGTATTATATTTTGTTTTCCGCTGTAGACATTTATGTATAGCTAAACTGTATTTTGTACTAAGTATGATCCTGTATACTGTGTAACTCTGATGATTATATTTATCCAGCGTATTCTATTGTACATTATCTAGTGTATTTATTTATTTCTGTTCTGTTGTTATATGTTTATGTGTTATATTCCAATGATTACCCTTGCCACCGTCGTACGGGGTTTTGGGGTCGTCATAACGTGATGCAATAGTTCAACATTCAATTTCAAACTGAGCTGCAAATTCAGTTGAAAACTGACTTGCAAACTCAGTTGTGCAACTGAGTTGTTCGGCAAACTGAGTTGCAAACTTAGTTCGTATAACTGAGTTGTACAACTCAGTTTGCCGAACTAAGTTGCACAACTTAGTTTTGAAAGTTGAGTTGCGCAACTCAGTTTTGAAAATTAAGTTTGCAACTGAGTTGCACAACTTAGCCGAGATGTGATTAAAAGATGATTCAAGAGATTATAACATTACAAGGTCAGTGGCTCCATTGTAGAACATACTAAGATACTTAAAATTCCCAAAAAAATGACAAAAATGAGGAAAAGGTATAACAAACAACAAGTTAAAAATTGTAGTTAAAATAACAGGACATATAGAACACACATCATGTTAGAAACAAAATGCAGTGTTTGAGCCGAGCTAAGCATTTGCTACTCTCAAGCTGAGTTGCAAGCTCAGCTGTAAGCCGATTTTGCAACTCAGCTGTAAGCTCATACTTTTTTTTCTGTTTACATGCACAATTATGCTACCAAGTACAAAAATGGCTATCACATTGTGCTTATTTAAGCAAACTGCGACGTAGACTGTTGGTGCTCATCTTAGAATATCAATGAAAAATTAAAACAAAATTGCATGCTTTCTTTCAGCGACATAGACTGTTTGAGTGTAAATGTCAAAACGAGGCCAAATTTAAAAAAAATCCTAGTAATTTTGCTTGGCACTGACTGAGATGAAGGCAACTGAGTTCAGAATAGATTTAGGAATGTGTTTTGAACAAAAAATTTATATTAAACTAGGGTGGTAGCTTGTTGAACATAGTCTGGTAATGGAAATCATAAAGTATTTAAAACAAAATGTCAATTACTGCAACCGACATGTTTGTAATTTAAAAGAGTACGCCTCATGCATATATGTCAGTTCTGAAAAGAAAACACATTGGAGAAGAAAACTACCTTCTCAATGCTCTCTTCAAGATAGAGCAGATCTTGAGATGAGGACCGATTACAATCAACGGTAGCACCATTAGCTTCAACCGAAGACGGACATCTAAAATTGGCATCCACTTTATGTCTCGACATGCTAACAACTTATAAAATCTCAGTTTTTTTAACCCAAAAAAACCATTAAAATTTAAAATAAAGATAAAGAAACAAAAATTAATACCATCCTGTGATTAACAGACAGGATTAGCTATGGTGCATAACAAACAGGATTAGCTATGGTACAAAACAAACACTTACGTCCATCCTTGTGCAGACTCTTTTGGCTTGTCCTACATGATCTTGCTACCTTTCGATTAAAGGTCAATCCATACTATTCATTTTGTATTCTTTGCTTTCGGTATTACAACTTGTAATAATATACTCAAATCACCACCATCAGCATGTTGTTACATGAACAAACCAAATCCACTTATTAGTCTTGGTATTACTAAGCCTGTATGGCTCAGTATAACTGAGCCATTATGCTCAGTATAACTGAGCCATTATGCTCAGTTTTACTGAGCCTTAGGCCCAGTAAAACTGAGCATAATGACTCAATTATACCGAGCCTAATAGGCTCAGTTAAACTGAGCTAAGCCTAATAGGCTCTGGTAAATCATTTTACCGATAATACACACAAGTTTTGGGAGGGTAAATAACATAGAGATGGGACTACAAAAATGATATGGTTATTCTCTCACAAGTTATTAATACTGCATTATAATAATATATTTGTGACAATTTTATCAAATACCAAAACAAATTGACATTTGTTCAATGCAATATCATTTAAGGCTCAAATATACCGAAACTGAATCAACACATAGTGATACCCAGTATTAGCTATGCATTAGCATTGTGGGTGCACCCACTAATCAATAGCATTGTACATGAAACACATGGGTTTATCCTCTGATTACCTTTCTATCCATTATTATATTTTAATCATGTAGCCATAACAATAAAGCTTGTATAGTAAATCCTTGGACTAGTGACATTCGATATATATATATATATATATATATATATATATATATATATGTTGGAAATTTATGTGAATTGTTTAAAATATAGAAATAAGTGTATGATGGCTCCTAAATGTGAATAGTCCCACATCATGGGATTATATGAAAGAAGCAAGTATTTATACTTGTTTCTAAGAAGCTTTGATGGGGCCTTGGGGCTCCCAATACATGCTTTGTTTTGAGAAGGGAGTCCATGCATCATGACCACCACACACGCACGCGCGACCGACCGACCCGGCCCGGCCCGGCCCGGCTCGGTTCGGTATTGGGCTTGGGTTTTGGGCCTTGGCTATGTGGTGTAGACACTTATATTTTTAGACCAGAAAAACTTGATTTTTTCGAACTGTTTTTTAATTACAGAAAATATTTCTGAACCGAATTTAATTTGAAACGGTAAACTTTTGACCAAGTATTTCGCAGATCCTATTTTCCTCCACTGACCAGTATTTTCGAATAACCTAATCCTCGTCTATATATTATTATCTTCAGATTAGACGAGATGAATATAGATAAAAAAAACTGTTTTTCTCTTTTCTCTTCCACCGCCATTAAAATATTCTTATGGAAATTTTCGAGCAGTTAAATTCAGAAAGTGCAAATCTGCACTGATTTGTTTGTGCAAAGCAGATCAGTTATTAATTTTAGTGAGGCTGTTTTATCCTAGAGGCGGCGGCGAAAGTACGAACTGGTTTTGGACCTCCGACCAGATCGCCGAATCGTCTTCAAGAAAGCGACCTGGTCCGCGACTCAGCCATTGTTTCCCAACAATTTGAAGACGATAAGAAACAATGGCTTTGTTGCAGTCCTAGATGGAGGCGGTTGCTACCCTACAGACAATTAATCAATGGGAGGACACTAGAATGATCTGGATGGAACAGTCATGATGATCATTGGCGCGTCATCAGCCATTGTAACAGATCTCGCTGCTGCTGGATGTTGCATCATCGCTGCGGCCAGGCATATTGAACGACTGAAATCACTTTGCAGCGATTGAACGCGATGAAATCTGAGCTGTGGACCATGGATCTACATGCTCAGGTTCTGTTTTCGCCTTTCTTTTCAACTGATTATTTCAGATCCATTTTGAGCTAAATCATATGATTCAATGAGTTTTATTTTGAAAGTGTCATTAGAGGAGGCACTATTTGAATGCAAATAGTGAAAATGTTTTTATTATAAATTGACATTATTTAAGTGCATAATTATGTTGAAAATGTCATTAAAATTTTGGCATTACTGAAATACATATCATTATATGAAAATGTCATTAAAATTAACATTAATAGAACACATATATTATTTGGAAATGTCACTAAAGTTTTTGACATTAATAGAATGTGTATGTTATTTGATAATGTCCTTAAGAATTGACATTAATTGGATGAATAGGTTTTTTGCATCAAATAAATTGACATAATTTATATGCATACAAGTGAAAAGGTAGAATATAGAACATCTTTGTTGCATACATATGTATTCAATATTTCTACATGAGTTAGACTGCATTGTAGCCTAATATGGAGGACAACATGTAAATTGTGACTCCTTGAGCCAAACCAAAAGAACATGCTGAATTTTTCGAAAATGCAGAAAATAATATTTTATGAGATTCACTTACGTTAGTCTCTGAGTTTACGTATATTTATCTATACGATAAAATATGAATTCTCAAACATATGAACATCTTTAACATTAATAAGCTTCCACGACCAGTCAGTATAGAATAGAATGGGAATCCGCAAGGAAACCATAAAGGACAACAACAGCCAACCTAAAAGAGTGATTCTGGACAGTTGTTTCAATGTTACAACTGTGAAAAACCAGATCACATGACACAAAAGTGTAGGAACAGGTAAGGCCCTGCACCGCAGGCAAACCTGAATAAGAAGACTCTAACGGCTATGATTACTGAAATTCACTTTTTGGTGGATTAGATGGTTGGTGGGTAGACATTGGTGTTTCTCGTTGTGTCTGCTATGATTGTGATATATTCACAATATACATGGTTGTTGATGATTAGAAAGTGTGTTGTGAGATCCTCATTATAAGACTCAGTTCCCATCACACAATGCAACGCAAACCGAAGGATAGAGTTTTACCTTATAATGGCCAAGATATGCTTGATATGAATAAAACAAAAGCACTTTATATTATTACTAGTGTTTATACGTTTCAAAAACAATTTCAATCATAAATATCAATCATAGACGACATGGGGACCATATATCATGTCGCCATATATAGGTATACAATCAAAACAGCATGGAGTCGTATTTGGAAATTGGATTTCCATCATGAACCAAGGCAAAAGATAGTCCTTACCAAATTCGAGACTGTCTAGCCCGAGTCTCAGGCAAGTACTCAGTCAAGCCTTTGGATCGTCAAGGTCAGTCCACCGATGTGGATTAAAATGCCTGAACACTGCGTTTCCCCGCCCTTTGGGGCGTAAATGAGTTCTATGACTACATCGGCTCCACATAGTCACAGATATATCCGAGGCGCCTCGCAATAGCAGCAACCACACAGGTGAAAATAATATAAATGTCAGGGCTGGTAGGTCACTGGCACCACCCTAGCTATAAGGAAATGCATTCCCTCCCTGAGGTCCTCTCCGGTTTCTGGTTCATACCGGGGTGTGAGGCTCGCGAATCAACGTTATACACAAAGCTATGTCACACAGGCCATGCTTTGATCATCAACCACAAGACTTTTCTTTTCAACCGAAGCCTTAATCATCTGCCACTTAGGCATGACACACATGCAATTCACTCTATGCGAATGATTTCTATCGATATATAACCTCTGAGCTCGTACGTCTCAGAGAAGGGCGTTAAGCAAGAGAATAAATTCTCCGCCGCCAAACATATATATATTTAATAGAGATCAATCAACACAGAACAAAATCCAATGTCAGACACACAATCCATTTATAAGTTCGTTCTGGGTCAGAACGAAACTGGAGGCACCATATACCTCGCATATCCATCGATCTCCAAGTACGTCTGGACGATCACCACTTATTATCTATATTTCAGGATGCCTCCCAATCAAGACATCAGTAATCAACCAACCGAGGTGAAGATCTCCGGTCTTCAACCACCGTCTTCATCATCAACTTCTTATCGCCGATCAACTATTTGAAATGAGATTTAACTCGGCCTTTTCAAATAATTCACGTATATTTAGAATTTAAATCAATTAATTTTAATGGTTAAATTATTCGACATCCATAATTCTGTTCTTAATTATAATTTTCATGCCAAACACCATCAACCATCAAATATCCAATAAACTGGGTAAATTCGGTTTATTTCCATTCCATATCATTTATAATATTTTATAATGATTTATCGCTATTTTTATTCATTTAAAAATAGCCAATTCATTCAAACGACGCTTCAGGCCATAACGTGGCCATGGCGCTGTTTTTCTTCAGATTTGATTTACACATATCGGAAAATCTAATTGTTGTATCTTCACATATTTTATATATTAGAAAGATCTTTTCAAAAAAGAATCCAATGGTTTCAGTTTTGGGAAAATCCGATTGTCGGATCTCCCGTATAATCGTTTGAAGTTACGATTTCGAAATACGAACTGCTACGTCGTTATTCAATTTAATTTAATTATATATATATAGTCGATTCTGGCGCTGTTTTTCTTCAGATTTGAATTAAACATTCCAGACAATCCAACCATTGGATCTTTACAAAGTTGGTGTCGTTGGAAAGATATTTCCAAAGCGAACCCAATGGTTTCGGTTTTGGGAAAATCCAATGGTCGGATCTCCATCTCCCGTACTAATCGTTTGAAATCACGGCTTCAAAACACGAACTGCAGCTTTGTTATTTGATTTATTTTAATTATATTTATATATAATATCAAAACCACATTCATTTCACACATTTGATAAAAACGAGATTTTAATCCAACAGCTATTTATTTCAACACATCACTATTTTTAACAATTCATATATATCATAAAAATGAGATTTTTATTGTAAAACAATTTATTTCAAACCACGATTATTTTATATAGTTCATACATAAGGTAAAAAATGTTAGTTTTGGTGTTAAAACAATTTATTTAAAACACTAATATTTTATATAGTCTATATATATGATAAAAATGTTATTTTTATTTTTCAAAGAATTTATTCCATACATGAACTTCATTCAACACATTAACACATGAATTTCTATTCAACACATGAATTTTATTCAACACACGAATATAAATCAAACACAGAAATATTTCAGAAAATTTCGGCAACATAACGACAGGGTAGTTAAAACCGGCACCGTCCCTAGTACGGCTCCTCGCTCTACCTTAAAGCCTTGCAGCTTTTGACAATGGGGATTTTCAATATCTAGTTCGTATACAGATGAATTTTTCCCATATACTAATCATATTAGGATTCAACCACAGTCAATCTTTTCAAATCAACCATTCATGATATTCACCAAATTTTCACATCAACTAATAATCCAAACAATATCACAACCAATATATATCGTCCATGGTATGTGGACGAGGGGAGTGTATATATATAGATATACGTATATAACTATATTTCGATTTAATTTCAATATCATTTCAACTATATAATTAAAACATGAAAAGAAAACAACGGCAATGTGGAGAACAAAATAAAAAATGCAAAATATGGTAAATGTACCTTGCACCGGAGTCAATCAGAGATATTCATCCTACACTTAGGATAGGCTTTCTTAATACTCTCCTCTGTTTCAGTCAGTTTTTTGGTTTCTTTGCCAATTATCTTAAGCAGCTCTCTTCTCACAGCCAATTCTAGAGTAATTTCTATATCCCATTGAATTTCTTATGGAGATCTTCATACTGATAAGCCATGTATATCCTGATCGACGTCCTCTACAGTGCTCGGCGACGGTCCTAAGGCGGCAGCTTGCTCTGAAACCACGATGTGATGACCCCAAAACCTCGTACGATGGTGGCAAGGGTAATCTTTGGAATAAAACACATAAACAGATAGCATCAGAACAAAAATAAATAAATACACCAGATAATGTACAATAGAATACACTGGATAAACATAATCATTAGAGTTACACAGTATACAGGATCATACTTAGTACAAAATACAGTTCAGCTATACATAAATGTCTACAGTGGAAAACAAAACATAATATGTACAATAGGAGCTGAACAACATAAAAAGAGATAAATGGTAGAATCCATCTTCAGCTCAAGCTATCCAGAAAGAGCCTGTTAAAACCTGAATACAGGGCTGCCCGTGTAGAAAAAGGGGCACCCAAGTTTGCAAGTGAAACAAACTACGAGTCAGTCATGGGACTGGTATGAGAAATCTGCTTAACTTACTTTAATATATGGCCAATCACAGGACCATGCCACTTTCGCGGAATGGGTTTACTCCATTGGATTGCCAGTGCTTTAAAACAAGTAAATCTTTTAAACATCACAATGCTTTTTATAAAATATGAAGCCATTATAAGACTCAGTTCCCATCACATAATGCAATGCAAACTGGAGGATAGAGTTTTACCTTATAATGGCCAAGATATGCTTGATATGAATAAAACAAAAGCATTTTATATTATTACTAGTGTTTATAAGTTTCAAAAACAATTTCAATCGTAAATATCAATCATAGACGGCATGGGTACCATATATCATGTCGCCATATATAGGTATACAATCAAAACCGCACGGTGTCGTATTTGGAAATTGGATTTCCGTCATGAACCAAGGAAAAAGATAGTCCTTACCAAATTCGAGACTATCTAGCCCGAGTCTCCGGCATGTACTCAGTTAAGCCTTTGGATCTTCAGGGCCGGTCCACCGATATGGATTAAAATGCCTGAACACTGCATTTCCCCGCCCTTTGGGGCGTAAATGAGTCCTATGACTTCATCGGCTCCACATAGTCACCGATATATCCGAGGCACCTCGCAACAGCAACAACCACACAAGTGAAAATAATATATATGTCAGGGCTGGTAGGTCACTGACACCACCCAAGCTAGAAGGAAACGCATGCCCTCCCTGAGGTCCTCTCCCATTTCTGGTTCATACCGGGGTGTGAGGCTCGCGAATCAACGTTACACACAAAGCTATGCCACACAGGCCGTGCTTTGATCATCAACCACAAAATTTTGCTTTTCAACAGAAGCCTTGATCATCTGCCGCTTAGGCATGCCACACAAGCAATTCACTCTATGCGACTGATTTCTATCGATATATAACCTCTGAGCTCGTACGTCTCAGAGAAGGGCGTTAAGCAAGAGAATAAATTCTCCACTTCCAAACAGATATATATTTAATAGAGATCAATCAACATAGAACAAAATCCAATGTCAGACACATAGCCCATTTATAAGTTCGTTCTGGGTGTGAACGAAAGCGAAGGCACCATATACCTCGCATATCCATCGATCTCCAAGTACTTTTGGACGATCACCACTTATTATCTATATTTCGGGATGCCTTCCAATCAAGACATCAGTAATCAACCAACCGAGGTGAAGATCTCCGGTCTTCAACCATCGTCTTCATCATCGACTTCTAATGGCCGATCAATTATTTGAAATGAGATTTAACTCGGCCTTTTCAAATAATTCACGTATATTTAAAATTTAAATCAATTCATTTCAATGGTTAAATTATTCGACATCCATAATTCTGTTCTTAATTGTAATTTTCACGCCAAACACATTCAACCATCAAATATCCAATAAACTGGGTAAATTCGGTTTCTTTCCATTCCATATCGTTTATAATATTTTATAACGATTTATCGCTATTTTTATTCATTTAAAAATAGCCAATTCATTCAAACGACGCTTCAGGCCATAACGCGGCCATGGCGCTGTTTTTCTTCAAATTTGATTTACACATATCTGAAAATCTAACCATTGGATCTTCTCAAATTTTATATCATTAGAAAGATCTTTTCAAAACGAATCCAATGGTTTCAGTTTTGGGAAAATCCGACGGTCGGATCTCCCAGTACAATCGTTTGAAGTTACGATTTCAAAATACGAACTACTGCGTCATTATTCGATTTAATTTAATTATATTTATTTATATATAAATATAATCGATTCTGGCGCCATTTCTGGCCTTGTTTATAATTTAAAATAATTATATTTATATATATTATTATATATAAATATAATCCACGTCCTCTACAGTGCTCGACAACGGTCCTATGCCGAAGAGTGTATTCCTTTGACAACACTCAGAGGTCCAGACTTATTCTACGAGTGGTTAGTAATGCCGTTCGGCTTATGTAACGCTCCAGCTTATTTTGTCGATCTAATGAACCGGGTATTTAGAGAAGTATTGAATAAATTTGTTCTGGTCTTCATTGACGATATACTGATCTTCTCTAAATCAGAAAGCGAACATAAAAAACATTTGGAACAGGTGTTAGAAATATTTAGAAAAAATGTTTTAAAAGCAAAATTTTCCAAATGTATATTCTAGCAAGAAGAAGTCAAATTTCCTGACCATATCGTGTCAAAACAAGGAATTTCAGTGGATCCCAGTAAAATCACTGCTATTCAGAATTGGAAACAGCCTCGTACACCCACGAAAGTCAGAAGTTTATCTCGGATTGGCCAGTTATTATCGGAAATTCATTAAGGATTTGGTGAAGACATCCAGTCCCTTAACAAAGCTTACTAAGAAACATTCGAGATTCAATTGGACTCCCGAATGTGAGGCAGCTTTCTAGAAGCTAAAGTTAAAATTGACGACTGCTCCAGTGCTAACAAGTATTGATGGCGACCAAGACATGAAAGTCTGGACCGATGCTTCAAAAGAAGGCCTTGGTGCAATGCTAATGCAAATAGGCCAAGTAGTTGCTTATGCTAGCCGTCAATTGAAGCCACATGAGAAGAATTATGCAACTCACGATCTTGAATTGTTGTCCATCGTGTTTGCTTTGAAAATATGGAGGCATTATCTATTGGGTGAGAAGTTTGAATTATACACTGATCATCAATCATTGAAGTATTTATTCACCCAGAAAGATCTGAATATGAGACAGCAGCGTTGGTTAGAATTCCTCACAGCATATGATCTTGATATCTTATATACTCTGGGAAAAACCATTGTTGTGGATGATGCGCTCAGCAGGAAGAATGTGATCATTGCCAGTATTATCATTACACTATCTTTGACTGATAAAATATCTATTCTTCAAAAAGACGATAGTTTTTGTTAAAGAGATGATCAAAAGAATTCAAAAGGGCAAAGTCTCCAATTTCCAAGTGGATAGCGCAGGATTTCTGAGATTGAAATGAAGAATTTATGTTCCCGACAATCTTGAGCTTAAAAGAGAAGTATTGGACGAGTGTCACATGTCCAAGCTATGTATCCACCCAGGGGTCAGTAAAATGTATAATGACCTCAAGCGAACTTTCTGGTGGAAGGCAATGAAAAGAGATATCTCTATATATGTTAGCCGGTGTCTTACTTGTCAACAAGTCAAAAGCGATCAGCAGAAGCTCGCTGGATTGTTGTAACCTTTGGAAATTCCAGGTGGGAAGCGGAAACAGATTTTTATGGATTTCATAGATGGTTTGCTCAGAGCAGGAGAAACATCCAAAGCTGACCAAAAATCTTTTCTGTCGGAATCCGACAATCGGATTTTCCCAAAACCGAAACCGTTGGGTTCGCTTTGGAAATATCTTTCCAATGACACCAACTTTGTAAAGATCTAACGGTTGGATTGTCCTGAATGTTTAATTCAAATCAGAAGAAAAATAGCGCCAGAATCGATTATATATATATATAATTAAATTAAATCGAATAACGATGCTGCGGTTCGTATTTTGAAATCGTAACTTCAAATGATTGTACTGGGAGATCCAACCGTCGGATTTTCCCAAAACTGAAACCGTTGGATTCATTTTGAAAAGATCTTTCTAATGATATAAATTTTTTGAAGAGCTAGCGGTTAGATTTTCAGATATATGTAAATCAAATCTGAAGAAAAACAGCGCCATGGCCGCGTTATGGCCTGAAGCGTTATTTGAATGAATTGGCTATTTTTAAATGAATAAAAATAGCAATAAATCGTTATAAAATATTATAAATGATACAGAATGGAAATAAACCGAATTTTCCTAGTTTATTGGATATTTGATGGTTGAATGTGTTTGGCGTGAAAATTACAATTAAGAACAAAATTATGAATGTCGAATAATTTAACCATTGAAATGAATTGATTTAAATTCTAAATATACGTTAATTATTTGAAAAGGCCGAGTTAAATCTCATTTCAAATAATTGATCGGCGATAAGAAGTCGATGATGAAGACGGTGGTTGAAGACCGAAGATCTTCACCTCGGTTGGTTCATTACTGATGTCTTGATTGGCAGGCATCTCGAAATATATATAATAAGTGGTGATCGTCCAGAAGTACTTGGAGATCGATGGATATGCGAGGTATATGGTGCCTCCGGTTTCGTTCAGACCCAGAACGAACTTATAAATGGACTATGTGTCTGACATTGGATTTTATTCTATGTTGACTGATCTCTATTAAATATATATCTGTTTGGCGGAGGAGAATTTATTCTCTTGCTTAACGCCCTTCTCTGAGACGTACGAGCTCAGAGGTTATATATCGATAAAAATCAATCGCATAGAGTGAATTGCCTGTGTGGCATGCCTAAGCGGTAGATGATCAAGGCTTCTGTTGGAAAGCAAAGTCTTGTGGTTGATGATCAAAGCACGGCCTGTGTGGCATAGCTTTGTGTATAACGTTGATTCGCGAGCCTCACACCCGGTATGAACCAGAAACGGGAGAGGACCTCAGGGAGGGCATGCGTTTCCTTCTAGCTAGAGTGGTGTTAGTGACCTACCAGCCCTGACATTTATATTATTTTCACCTGTGTGGTTGTTGTTGTTGCGAGGCACCTCGGATATATCGATTACTATGTGGAGCTGCTGGCGTCATAGGACTCATTTACACCCCAAAGGGTGGGGAAACGCAGTGTTCAGGCATTTTACTCCACATCGGTGGACCGGCCCTGTCGATCCAAAGGCTTGACTGAGTACTTGCTTGAGACTCGGGTTAGATAGTCTCGAATTCAGTAAGGACTATCTGATGCCTTGGTTCATGACGGAAATCCAATTTCCAAATACGACACCGTGCGGTTTTGATTGTATACCTATATATGGCGACATGATAAATGGTACCCATGCCGTCTATGATTGATATTTATGATTGACATTGTTTTTGAAACGTATAAACACTAGTAATAATATCAAATGCTTTATTTTTATTCATATCAAGCCTATTTTGGTCATTATAAGGTAAAACTCTATCCTCCGGTTTGCGTTGCATTGTGTGATGGGAACTGAGTTTATAATGGCTTCATTTTTATAAAAAACATTGCGATGTTTAAAAGATTTACTTGTTTTAAAGCACTGGCAATCCAATGGAGTAAAACCGTTCCGCGAAAGTGGCGTGGTCCTGTGATTGGCCATATATTAAAGTAAGTTAAGTAGATTTCTCATACCAGTCCCAATGTGGTCCAAAACCCCGTACGACGGTGGCAAGGGTAATCTTTGGAATATTACACATAAACAGATAACAGCAGAACAAAAATAAATAAATACACCAGATATTGTACAATAGAATAAACTGGATAAGCATAATCATCAGAGTTACACAGTATACAGGATCATACTTAGTAGAAAATACAGTTCAGCTATACATAAATGTCTACAACGGAAGAAAAAAACATAATATTAACAATAAGAGCTGAACAGCATAAAAAGAGATAAATGGTAGAATCCATCTTCAGCTCCAGCTATCCAGAAAGAGCCTGCTAAAACCTGAATACAAGTCTGCCCGTGTAGAAAAAGGGTCACCCGAGTTTGCAATAGCATTGATGTCTTGGCTTTAACTGATAGCTTCAAATCATTGTGATATTGAATGCATGTAGGTACCTCTGGAAGAAAAGAGAAGATTGAAGGGTAAAATTGTAGTAGTTATGATGAAAATGTTGAATGTTTAGACAGAGGCTTCGTTGTATGGCCCGAGTTTCGTATTCGGTAGTTATAGAATTTCATTTATGTATTGAATTTAGCAACTTAATAATATATTTATTTGTGTGTTGTTAACTGATATTCTATGTTATTACTTGATTATGAATGTTGTTTATTGATATTAATTGAGTTATACATTTTAAATTGAGAATAATATTAGTTTGGATTCATATTAAATATCTTCTATATTAGAATCATGTTAGTTATTAATTGTCATTTTTGCTACACTAATTGACTATTAATGTTGTTAATTGATTATTCATAAGAAATTCTACCAACGCTTATAAGTGTTGCAAAAGAAAATCTACCAACATTTATCAGCGTTGGAAGGGAAATCTACCAACTCTTATAAGCATTGCGAAGGAAAAAATATCAACACTTATAAGGGTTGGAACAAAAATTCTACCAACGCTTATAAGCGTTGCGAAGGAAAATATAACAACACTTATATGCATTTAAAATGAATTGCCATGCCCCCATAGTGTAATGACCCGCATTGCAGGAGGTATTAGAATTAATTTATTTAATTATTGAAATGGTGGTTTAGAGAATCTAATGGTCGTGGAATTAAATAATGATGAATATTTAATTAAAATAATATATTTAATTATGAAATAATCAGAATTGGCTGAAATGGCGATATGGTGTGAACTGGAACATCTGTGATATTTAATTCAGTTTAGAATTGAATTTGAATAACGAATATATTATTTGAACGATAGTTTGAACGTATAATTATAATATAATTAAAATCGAGCTCGAAATGGCGCTGCAGTTCGTAAATTGGCGATTCGAACTTCAACTGAATGTACAGGAATCGTTTTAAGCCGGATTTCTGTGAAACAAGAAACATGTGGAGCTGGTGGAGTATATCTTTCTAGTGGAAGAGAAAATTTGGGATTTCGTCGTGTAGATTTTCAGATATGTCCAAATCAAATTTTAAAATAGTCGCTATAGAATCGTTTATCGACCGTAACGGTTTATTCGATATAACTAGTTATCGGAATTGAATTTGAACAAGGTTCTTTTGAGAAGTAGTGATAATTTAATTTTTAGAATTTTATTGTAATTTTTAATTAATTAAATATGCGACTTTTTATTTGAAGTATTTCGCACCCTGAAATCAACATTTTCGAAGTTTCAAAATATGAGTTAATCTACTGGTATTTTTATATTTTTGGAATCCTAGCACATCGCTGAATACAACGGTATCTTTATTTCAGTCTGTGCATAAAGGGAATTTTATGGAACGAGGTAGGTTAAATTTTATAATATTCTCCCTAAAATATCTCAACCTTCTTAGATCAAAAGAGGACACGTACGCCATTTTCCACAACCATAAAAATCACGTTGAAATCCAGAAGCCACGCCTTCATTTTTCTTTAAAGCCACTGGTTTCTTTCTAAAAACGTGGAGCGAAAACATCCTCCTAATCCCAAACAGAAGGAATCCAAGCCTATATATAAATATCAACACGCAACTAACAGTAAAACCATTTTCATCCTTCACCAATTGCCTCATTATTTTCATCTGCAAATCACCGTTTGTCCCATTCTTTTTCCAGTAAACAATTCGAGATTTTCAACGCAGATTGAACAAACAAAAAAAACCTATGAAGCTGCCTACGGATGAGGATATCGGCGACGGAGGCTACCAGATTCGAAGGAACTGTTGCCGTGACTTTTACTGTGGATGGCCGCCGGGTTCGTGGAGTGTACAGAGGTGGAGCTGACGCATGTGTTTATCTTCATGAAGAGTTGAAGGCTTGGAAGGAAATTGTGGGGCAGCGGAAATGCTGAAGCATGCGCATGCAAGGATTGGTTAAAATCCAGTTTGGGCGTTAACAGGGTAGTAAAAGATTAGGAGGGAGGGACGTGAGCATAGGGGCCTGTGAAATATGAAAATGGAGGATGTAGGGTTCTCTTGCATGCGGTTCAAAGTCTAGAACTTCAAAGGAATGAGGAAGAACGGGTGGGAAGCGAAAACTTGGGAGAAACAGTTTCGAATATGGTCATTTGTATGAGAACAGGTAGTGGACTTTTGCAACAGGAAGTATGGGTATGTTTTAAATGAGAATGGTGGAGGACGTTGTGGCAAACAGTATGGTGGAATCAACGATGGAATCTGATGATCGGAACAGGGTAGTTGGGGTTGAATGTATTTCCTGTATCAGCAAAGTATAGATGCGGCTATGAGTATTTTGGTTGAGCGAGATCCGATAGTTCTAAGAAGAAGGAGAAGTGGAGTATACGACATTAGGTTGAGAAGCTTCAGCAGTTTTCTTTTCGTGTATTCGGGAAGACAACCATGTTGGATGTGGGCCTTTTCTCTAGGGCACGGGTTTGAAGTGGCTAGTGGGCCGGATATTGAAGGGGTAAGGACCACTTAAGGTTTTACTTATCTAATTTAAATTTAAATTAGTATATTAAGATATAAACGAAATAACTCGTTCATACAGTGTCAGAAATTCGAACTGTCAGTTACGTTGGGATCGTATGGATGGGAGCAACACAATGAGACTGACAGGGAGTAAATCCGAGCTCGTTACAATTTCTGGCAAAATAAATTGTCCGATCTGAATCAACGACAATCATCGTTAATTAACGATGATAGTCCACTGTGAGTAAATCTCACTAACTCTGAACAGTTTATAATTTCATGTTGTATTTTTAGAACTGTTAGATATTGGCTGATTGACTATATGTTGACTGTTTGATTGAACTGCTAGTCAGTTAGTTAAATTTTCTATATTGATTCTGTTTAACAGAATATGTCATATGGAACTGAAAAGTGATGTTATCTATATTGTTTAACATCTGTGATGCAGGGAAACAGGTTGGAGGAATCCAACTGGATTCCTCAACATTTATTTTACTGTTTTCATATATTGTGATATATGATGTGTTATATAATCTGTTATGGATTATGGGTGTTGGAATGATGTTGATCATTGTTATTCGATATTGTAAATATCATAAGAAACCCTGGAATGTAAAAAAAAAGAAGTATTTCAATGTGTATTGAAATAAAGGAATTTTATAAAATCACAGGATTTTATAAAAGGAAATATTTATAAAACGAACACGGTTTTATAAAAGGGATATTTATTTAGAAAATAAATAGAAATAGAAAAGGAATATTTATTTAGAAAATAAATAGAAGTTATAAATATGAAATATTTGTAACGGTAAATAGAAGTTATAAATAGGAAATATTTGTAACGGTAAGTAAACGTTAAAAAAGGGAAATAGTGTAACGGAAAACGTAGTTTATCAAAAGGAGCTAATCGATGTTAGTTAATCGATTAGTGTTAAAGTCAAAGTTAGTTAATCTATGTTAGTTAATCGATTAGAGATAAAGTAAAAGTTAGTTAATCGATGTTAGTTAATCGATTAGAGATAAAGTAAAAGTTAGTTAATCGATGTTTGTTAATCGATTAGTGTTAAAGTAAAAGTTAGTTAATCGATGTTAGTTAATCGATTAGAGATAAAGTAAAAGTTAGTTAATCGATTAGTGTTAAAGTAAAAGTTAGTTAATCGATGTTAGTTAATCGATTAGTGTTAAAGTAAAAAGGAGCTAATCGATGTTAGTTAAATCGATTAGAGTTAAAGCAAAGGAGCTAATCGATGTTAGTTTAATCGATTAGAGTTAAAGCAAATTAGTTAATCGAATATAGTTATTCGAATAGAAAGTAAAAGGAATTATCGAATATAGTTTATTCGAAAGGAGTTAAGCGAAATGAGTAAATCAATAGCGTTAGTCAAATAGAGTTAATCAAATAGTGTTAGTCCAATAGAGTTAATTGATAAGGGTTAATCGAATAGAGTTAAGTGAAAAGAGTCAATTGAATATAGCTATTCGAAGAGGGTTAAGTAAGGAAGTTAGTAAAGGAATATAAAGTGAACTTTGCCTATTTCAAAGTTAGAAATGTTGTTCAGTTAAGGTCTGAGAGGTAGTTCTACCCCAACTTGATTGGCTTCGTTTTTAACTAAGGGATAGTTAAGGTTCGGCAGTAAAGGAAATTGTTTGAGTTGGCATCGCGATGGTTTGTTTAAACATCTGTCTAAGTCCAATGAAGAAGCTTTGGTAATGTTTTCCAAATAAGAAACCAGAAATGTTTTCTAATAAAGAAAACAAGAAATGGAAATGTTTTCCATTGTTAATGACGTATATTTTCCAAATTTAGAAAATAAGAAATATTGAATATAGGGAAATAGGAGATGAAAAATGAACTTAGGATATAAATGTTAAATGATGTTTGATAGATATAATTTCCATTTGGAAATAATATCGTTGTTTGCACACTTTTTTTATTCGATAGTTAAATCACAGACTATCGATGTTTTCACCATTTTAACGTTGTTAATATGGAGAGACCGGTTGGATTATTATCCAAAGAACCACTCTGTATTGGCATAAGCATTGCGAATCATATATGCCAAAGGAAATTGAAGACGGAGTTATGCAAGGGCTATCCTGTTTACAGAATAGTGCCTTCGGTTCATCCTGTTCCTGGGTGACTTGTATGGACGGATGTCTGACAGAGTATTTCCAGACGATCACGTATATTGATTTCTCCAACCGTACCAAGAGTGGAAGCGAGGAAGGAAACTTCTTTTAGCTAACACATAATGTATTGTTGAGGACGTCAATCAGTGATTGGATGGATTTGATGATGTGACATTCAAAGTGAATCTGATGTGATGATAAGCGTAGCTTCTAGCCTCATCATCCGGTAAATGACAGAAATCGGGCAGGCAGCATGGCTAAGTCGGTCGCACCGAAGTAGGGTGTATAATCACCTGATCTAGAGTTTCATTCATTTCTAAAAATCTATTGTTGATGCTGTCCTATTCGTGAAACGGTTGCTGATCCCAACTGTTGGTGATATACATTCGATACACTCAAGCGAAATGAGTGGTCGGTCATGTGTGGCCGGGTTGCAAGATGTTCTTGTTGAACCCAGTGTATTCCTCTCTAGAGGTACATTAGCAAAAGGTGGATCCATACCTTGTCATAGTTGGAAATCCATTACCCAATACGTGCTTGCGGTTTTGATTGTATATTATATATGTAGAACGTGAGATGAAAGCGTTTCTGCTAGATGATATATATATACTGTGGTTGATAGACATTATTATAATATCAAAAGGTTTTTTTGATATAAAGATATTTGGATTCTCATAAGGGAAAAACCCGTTCCGTTATGCGACGTGGTCTTATGAGATATCATATACCTGTATAACTGTTTTAAACTGTTTTACTCATACCAGTCCCATGACTGACCCGGAGTTTACTTTGTTGTTTTCCCTAAACTCTTGGGTGCCTAAATTTGTATGGGCAGTCAAGTAGTCGGGATTTTACAGATACACTTGAAGAGCTTGGAGCAGGAGGCTTCAGGATCATATAGCTATTATTATTCCGATGTGTTGTAAGTGTTGTACTTTGATAATGATATGTATATGCAAGTACTGATTTGTATTTCAAAGTTATGTTATGAAATATATTTATTCGTTCCGCTGTGAGATTCGTGTTACTCTGATGTTGTGTTCTGCTTCTTCTTCTATTCTAATTTTCTATCTTATCTTTCCTCACCCTCTAATTTCTTTCACTAATTACCAGGATTTTTCGACGTTTTGGTTATCGACATCGTGCTTATGCCGATAACCAAAGTCGCTTAAACTCCGGGTCGTTACACATAGCAACACTAATAAGTGTTGCTGAAATTGTTTGAGATGATTATACTAGTTGGTAATCTCCTGATATGGTGTAGTGTATTCAAGAAAAGGAGTTAATCGAATATAGATTATTCGAAAGGAGATTATCGAATATAGTTTATTAGAAGAAAATGAGTTAATCAAATATAGTTTATTCGAAAAGGATTTAATCAAACATATTTTATTCGGAAAGGAATTAATCGAATATAGTTTATTCGAATAGAGAGAAAGAGAGATTATCGAATATTAGTTATTCGAAAGGAGTTAGTCGAATATAGTTATTCGAAAGAAGATTATCGAATATAGTTTACTCGAATAGAGAGAAGGAGAGATTATCGAATATTAGTTATTCGAAAGGAGTTAATCAAATATAGTTTATTCGAAATGAGTTTATCGAATATCTTTTATTCGAAAGCAGTTATCAAACAGAGATTTTTCGAAAGAGAGCTATACGTTGAAATTTGATTATATCGAATTAGGGAAAGTACTATTCACTTTCCGTTTTTAATCAAGATTTATTTATTCATTAATAAATTAGTTATTTGTTTATTTATCCAAATTAATCAATAAAAGTTATATTGAAGTTATTATATTTCAAAAGCATGGGATTATAACCCTATTGTTAAAATCAAATGATATTTTGTAAAAGAAGTGGATTCGTAAATAGAATCTGAGTTACGTAAGGAAGTTTGTTAAAGATTTAGAAGGGGAACTTTGTTTTATTTCGAGGTTAGAAATGTTGTTCAGTTAAGGTCTGAGAGGTAGTTATACCCCAACTTGATTGACTTCGTTTTTAACTAAGGAATGGTTAAGGTTTGATAGTAAAGTTTGGAAAAGTTAATTTAGTTAATGAGTGTAATGATCTGAGTGGGCATATCGATATTTTATTTAAATATCGGCTTAAATCAAATGAATAAGTTTTGGAAATGTTTTCTAAATATAATCAGAGATATTTTCTAATCATTGAAAATGAAATGTTCGATGACAAAGTATACTGGTATGACAGTGATACGTGAAAAAGAGATGGAAATGTTTTCCAATGATTTATAACGTATATTTTCTAAATTTAGAAAATAAGAAATGTTGAATATACGAAAACAAGAGATGAACAAAAATGAATAAATTAATGAATTAAAGAGGTAAATGTTCAATGATGGTCGATCGATATAATTTCCATCTGGAAATAATATCATTGTTTGCACACGTGTTTTTCTTTGATAGTTAACTCACCGACTATCAAAAGTTTTTGACCATTTTTCCATTGTCAATGCGGAGAGAACGGGATCAGATATATTATCTGAAAACCACTCCGTATGGCATTAGCGTTGCGAATCAAATATGATGAAGATAATTGAAGACGGAGTTATGCAAGAGCTGTCATGTGTACAGAATAGTTCCTTCGGTTCGTCCAGTCCCAGGACGACCTATATGGAAGAATGACTGACAGAGTATATTTAATAGATCGCGTAAGTTGATCTCCTCAAACATATGTACGTTTGGTGGTGGAGGAAATCGTATCTCTTAGCTGTATACCCATTGTATTTTTGGGGAAATTAATTTGTGATTTGGCGTGTATAACGATGTGACATTCAAAGTGAATAAATGTGTGATCTGTTAGAGATAAGCGTGGCCTCTAGCCTCACAACTGGGAAATGACAAAAGTCGAGCAGGTAGCATGGCAAAGTGGTTGGTTGCCAGTTAGGGTGGATTGTCACCTATCTAGAGATATTCATTTCATTCTTAAATCTATTCGTCCCATTCGGGAAACGGTTGCTGATCCCAACCGTTAGTGATATACATTCGATACACTCATGCGAAATGAGTGGTCGGTCATGTATGGCCAGGTTTCAAGATGTTCTTGTTGAACCCAATGTATTCCACTCTAGAGGTACAATATCGGAAGGTGGTTCCATACCTTATCATAGTTGGTAATCCATTATCCAATAAGTGCTCGCGGTTTTGACTATATACTATATATGTAGGACGTGAGATGAAAGCGTTTCTGCTAGATGATTATGTAGATGTGGTTAATAGACATTATTATAATATCAAAAGAGTTTTGATATAGATTTTGGAAGTTAAATCAAATGTTTTGGATTCTCATAATGGAAAAACTCATTCTGTTATACGGCGTGGTCTTATAAGATATCGTTTAATGGCTCAAACTGTTTTTAAACTGTTTTACTCACACAAGTCCCATGACTGACCCAGAGTTTGTTTTGTTTTCCTTAAACTCTTGGGTGCTCAATTTTGAATGGGCAGTCAAGTAGTCAGGATTTTGCAGATATACGTGGAGAGCTTGGAGCAGGAGGCTTCAGGAATATACAGATATTGTTATTTCCGTTGTGTTGTAAGTGTTGTACTTTGTAAATGTTACTATATACATATACTAGTTCTATTTCAAAGTTATGTATCTATTATATATTGTTCGTTCCGCTGTGAGATTCGTGTTACTCTGATGATGTGTGTGTTCTTTTTCTTCTTCTATTCTAAGTGTTTATCTTATCTATTCTCACCCTTTAATTTCTTTCATGGACTATCCTGTTTTTCCGATGCTTGATTAGTCGACATCGTGTTTGGTGACGATAACCAGGATCGCGAAAACCCGGGTCGTTACAATGGTATTAGAGCTGAAGGTTAAGTAATTACCTTGGCTCTGTGGCGTATCTCAGTAGAGATGGGGTTAGTAATACCCTAGATTGAGTTAAGTGTATATATGAGTGCGTATTTGTTATTTGATATAAAAATGGGTTTTCATTGTGGAGATTCATTGGTTGAGTTGTTTATGAGTTCTGGTCGATCGGTTTGATCCACTGAATCGGTAGGAGTTTCTAATCACTCGAATATGATGGGTCGACACGATATGTTTTGAAAAGAGGGTAAACGAAAATAATTTCACCCAAGGTATATTTTGATATAGAGAAAATATATATATTGGAATCATAATATATTGGATATATTGGTTGTTATTATAATCGAGTAAGATTATAAATTGAATGGTTAGGTAAATACCAATCAGAATTCATACAAGTGTAATATATGAAATCAGATGAATTAAGTCTGAATTTAAATCAGAATTGAAATTAAAACCCTGGAAATTGGAAAGGTGTTTGTAAATGGAATTGAATTATGTATATTAGAATTTTAAAATCCTGGGAGACTTTAAATTGTTTTACAAGCATTGGGAATGATATTTTGAACTGATTTCAAAATGGAAGTGTTTAGAAATGGTTTTGAAAGTGATATAGTATTGAACTCACTTTGGTCGCTGGAAAATGAATTCCCATGTTGATCCGGACATCATCGGTGTTCATTTTCGAGTTGTAAGTGATGGATTACTACCAAAATTTTTGTTTTGGAAATGTTTTGCGAAAACAAGCTGTTTGAATTTAAAAAGGATTGTTTGATTTTTGAGAAAAGCGAAGCTGTTTGAAACCCCAAGAAGAGGTTGTTTGAATTAAAAACAAATTTAAATAGAAATTATGGAAATAATTTGGAATTGAATTGAAAACCAATTAAGTGGAAATTGAATTGGATTAGAATGATATCAAGAAAATTGGATTTGTGACATAGGAATCCGAAATGGTATTGGATTGTCGAGTTAAGAATTTGAAAATTGAGAATGGAACTTCGATTTGAAATTAAATTTGGCTTGGATAAGCGAATGGTTGTGTTGGATATAAAAGTGATTTGAGTTTGATTGGGATAACATTTGTATATGTTGAATTAGTAGCAGATAAGAAAGATGAAATGATATGCCCGATAAAAGGTACAAGTTTATATTTGGTATAAGCATGAGATTTATGAGCCGATTGGCAAGCCGCTTGGCTGTTTGATTTTCTTTTGGGCTGGAGAAGGCCTAGAGAGGCGAGTTGTAGTTATACCGATTGACCCATACAAAGGAGGTGCTGGCGAAATTTTCTGAAAATTTCGGGTGTTAGAAAATTTTCAGAATTTTTTTTGAAATTTTTCGTTAATAAGAATGAATAAATATTTAATTAAAATTGAGTTGGTTTAGTGAAACTAAAACATTAGAAATAAACAAATAAGTTCTAATCAGTCAATAGAGTGTGTTTTCTACCTTAGCAATTTCAAGGATGAAATTATTTTAAGGGGGTAGAATGTAATGTCCCGTATTTTTACTGTGTAATATTAAATTTATTTAATTATTTAATTAGTGATTTATAGATGTGAATAGTGATTTAATTAAAAATTTGGAATATTTAATTAATACAATAATTTAAAGGATATATAAAATTCTGAAATAATCAGAATTAGCCGAAATAGCAGTGTTGTGAAATGGGACAAATTCATATATATAATTCAGTTTAAGATTAAATTATATTAACGTATATATTTAAAAAATGACAGTTCGAAAGTATAACTATATTATAATTATAATCGAGGCCGTAATGGCGCGCCAGTTCGTAGTTTGGCGATTTGAATTTTAAATGAATATACAGAAGCTGTTTTAAATTGGATTTCTGTGAAACAAGAAACGTTAGGAGCTAGTGAAGTATATTTTTGTAATGGAAGAGAAAAATTGGGATTTCGTCGTGTAGATTTTGATTTATGTCCAAATCAAATTTTCTAAAAGTCGCTATGGAATTCCTTTATAATTTTATAATGATTTATTTATATTTAAATGGATTTTCAATATAAACTGAATATCGATTTAACTCTAGATTTGAAATATGGAGATATAAATCCAAATATGTTATTTCAGAGCTGTATGATATTTTATTTGGTTATATATATACGATAATATTAAATTATTTTTAATTAATTTAATTGTTTTTAAATATATTCATATATTTGAATGGGTTATTTAGAGCTTTAAAAAAAGCCAGTTTTGCAAATGAACTCCGTTTTCAACGAAACCAATTTTGTTGAATTCGGAATATTAAATTATTGTCAGGTTTCAATTTTCGTGATTTTCAGAGTTAGTATGTGGCCAATGTGAATAACAGTTGATAATTTGACTTTAAAAATATGCTGTATAAGCAAACGGAGTCGGAACTCGACGAAACCTGTTTCGTTGGGTCCGTAATGTCAAACTGAAGGTGTATGCCAATTTCCTTAATTTTTTGATATCATGTGTGATTATAGGAAATTTTAACAATAAATACAGATAGCATTTGCTTAAAAATAAATATAAAAATCAAATAAAAAATTATATAACTTACCTATAAATATCCTCCCAACCTTCTAAACCTAATTTAGTTTTTCGTTAGTCAAACAAGGCGCCACAACATTTTCTTTCTTATCCAAAATGTAAAGGAAACCAACTTCTAAAATCCAACAGAATTCAAATAAATTTCTATAAATTAGAAACTATATATATATATATATTTGGAATCCTCATTCCTTTCTCTCCATTTATATATCGGTTTTAGCATGATCGACATTCACTTTTGTGGTTGGGTATTCGACAGTAAGGCTAGGGTTCGAGGAATCCGAAGATACAAGCACTAATTTCAGTTTTGAGTGATGTAGTTGGATTTATAATTAGAACCAGCATCTTACATCAAAATTTGGAGGAAATCGATGCTGATAGAAGTCGCGTTCTCCACTGTATGGATACAACTGAGCCCCAGGTCGCGAAAAGCTATGGAGTTCGAGTGTCATGCTTTGAGTATGGGTGAAGGCGGATTTTGACGAGGAGTACGATCATACCTTTAGTTTGATTTTTAATGATATGGTAAAGAAGGTTTTCGCACTTGAAATGATTGGAAGGGGAGGAATGGGAATTACTGAAGCACGGCGTATTTCATTTGGGGAAGAAGTGAAGGTGCATGTCAGATTTTGGATAGCCATATAAAGCAAAGTAAAGCCCATTTTTTAATTTTATTTTAATTAGGTTATTGATAATATAAAATAGTGTATTATGTTTCTGGAATGGCTGAAAGGGGAGGAGCAGAAGTCGTTATTTGGGTGGGGAAGATTGATCACTATTCTTGGCAGGTCGGTTTTGGAAATGGGCTGGGGTATATAAATGGTGAGGCCCGATAAAATGTTGGATAAATATAAATTGTATAGAAAATGTGTATTAACTTTAAAAATACATAACTTATGCGTACAATATCGTTTTCATAAAAACAGGATCCATTAGGATCATATGAACTAGGGCTACACAGTGGAACTGACGGGGAGTGGATTGGAGTCTGTTACAATTTATAGCGAAATAAATTGTCGGTCAGAATCAATTGACAGTTATCGTTATTTAACGATGATCATCCAATGTGAGTAAAACTCACCAACTCTACCAGTTCATATTTTTATAATGTATTTTTAGAACTGATAAATAATGATTGATTGTTGTGTGTTGACTGTTCGGTTGAATTGCTTATGTTTTGATTGAAATTATAGATAACCTATATATATATACATATATGTATAAAATCGTTAATCAAATTCTGATTCTGTTTAGCAGAATATTTCATAGTGAAATGAAATTGATGTTAATTATATTGTTTAACATCTGTGATGCAGGGAAACAGGTTGGAGGGATCTAACTGGATTCCTCAATATTTATCCTTTTCATATATTGTAATATATGATGTGATATATAATTTGTTGTTGATTTTGTGTATTGAATGATATTGATCATTGTTGTTTGGTATTTTAAATACTATAAGAAATACTGGAATGTAGAAAAGGGTAATTTCAAAGTGTATTTTGAAAATAAATTATTTATATAAAATCAATGGATTTTATATACAAAAAGAAAAGGATTTTATAAAAGGAAATAGTTATGAAATCAAAAAGGGTTTTTGAAAAGGAAATATTTATGGGAAATAAATATGATAAAATAGAAAGAGGAAATATTTGTAAAACAAATAGAAAAGGAAATAGTTAGATTATAAAAGGAATTACTTATAAAATTAATGGATTTTATACAAAGAGGAAATATTTTATAAAATAAATAGAATTATCAAAAGGGATTTAATTGGTAAATTAATAGATCATAAAAGGAAATACTTGAAAATTTGAATAGAATTGTATAAAAAGAGAATTTTACATTTGAAAGGTTTAGACCTGTGCTTCGCACACGGGTATAACATGATATGGACTTAAAGCAAAGGTTTTAAATCGAATCTGTTCTAACCGATAGATTGAGAAGATTAACTTATAAATAATATTTTATAAAATAAATAAAACATTTGTCATTGGATAAATAGAATATATAAGTCAGGACTTATATAGAGAAGTAAGAATCGATCTCAACATCGATATTTGAAACTGAATATGGAAGTAGAGTTAATCAAAGAGTTAATCAAAATATGTTAATCAAAATGTATTAATCGATTAGAGTTAGGGTTAATTGAATTATAGTTAATCGATTAGAGTTAGGGTTAATCGATTAAGGTTAATCAATTAAAGTTAATCGCATTATAGTTAATCGATTAGAGTTAATTGAATTGAGTTAATTGAATAGAATTAATCGAATAGAGTTAATCGAACAGAGTTAATCCAATAGAGTTAATCGAATATAGTTTATTCGAAGAAAAAGAGTTAATCGAATATAGTTTATTTGGAAGGAGATTATCGAATGTAGTTTATTCGAAGAAAAGGAGCTAAAAGAATATAGTTTATTCGAAAAGGAATTAGTCGAATATAGTTTATTCGAATAGAGAGAAAGAGAGATTATCGAATATTAATTATTCGAAAGGAGTTAGTCGAATATATTTATTCGAAAGAAGATTATCGAATATAGTTTATTCGAATAGAGAGAAAGAGGGATTATCGAATATTAGTTATCGAAAGGAGTTAATCGAATATAGTTTATTCGAAATGAGTTAATCGAATATCGTTTATTCGAAAGTAGTTATCGAATAGAGATTTTTCGAAAGAGAGTTATACGTTGAAATTTGATTATATCGAATTGGGGAAAGTACTATTCATTTTCCGTTTTTAATCAAGATTTATTTATTCATTAATAAATTTGTTATTTGTTTATTTATCCTGATTAATAAATAAAAGTTATATTGAAGTTATTATATTTCAGAAGCATGGGATTATAACCTTATTATTAAAATCAAATGATATTCTGTAAAAGAAGTGGATTCGTAAATAGAATCTGAGAGTTACGTAAGGAAGTTTGTTTAAGATTTAGAAGGTTAACTTTGTCTATTTCGAGGTTAGAAATGTTGTTCAGTTAAGGTCTGAGAGGTAGTTATACCCCAACTTTATTGACTTTGTTTTTAACTAAGGAATGGTGAAGGTTTGATAGTAAAATTTGGATAAGTGAATTTAGTTAATGAGTGTAATGGTCTGAGTGGGCATAGCGATGTTTTATTTAAACATCGGTTTAAATCAAATGAATAAGTTTTGGAAACGTTTTCCAAATATAATAAGAGATATTTTCTAATCATAGAAAATGAAATGTTTGATGATAAAGAATACTGGAATGACAGTGCTACGTGAAAAAGAGATGGAAATGTTTTCCAATGATTTATAACGTATATTTTCTAAATTTAGAAAATAAGAAATGTTGAATATATGTAAACAAGAGATGAACAAAAGTGAATAAATTAATGAACTAAAGAGATAAATGTTCAGTTATGATTGAACGATATAATTTCCATCTGGAAATAATATCGTTGTTTGCACACGTGGTTTTCTTTGATAGTTAACTCACTGACTATCGAAAGTTTTTGACCATTTTTCCGTTGTCAATACGGAGAGACCGGGATCAAATATATTATCTGAAAACCACCCCGTATGGCATTAGCGTTGCGAATCAAATATAATGAAGATAATTGAAGATGGAGTTATGCAAGGGCTATCCTGTTTACAGAATAATGCCTTCGGTTCATCCAGTCCCAGGACGACCTATATGGAAGAATGTCTGACAGAGTATATTTAATAGATAGCATAAGTTGATCTCTTCAAACGTACGTACGTTTGGTGGTGGAGGAATTCATTTCTCTTAGCTGTATACCTATTGTATTTTTAGGGAATTCAATTTGTGATTTGGCTGGTATGACGATGTGAAATTCAAAGTGAATAAATGTATGATCTGTCAGAGATAAGCGTGGCCTCTAGCCTCACAACCGGGAAATGACAAAAATTGGGCACGTAGCATGGCTAAGTGGTTGGCTGCCAATTAGGGTGTATTGTCACCTATCTAGAGATAAAGACTTCATTCTTAAATCTATTTGATGCTATCCCATTCGGGAAACAGTTGCTGGTCCCAACCGTTGGTGATATACATTCGATACACTCAAGCGAAATGAGTGGTCGGTCATGTGTGGCCGGGTTGCAAGATGTTCCTGTTGAACCCACTGTATTCCTCTCTAGCGGTACACTATCGGAAGGTGGTTCCATACCTTGTCATAGTTGGTAATCCATTATCCAATAATTGCTCATGGTTTTGATTGTATACTATATATGCAGAACGTGAGATGAAAGCGTTTCTGCTAGATGATTATTTAGTTGTGGTTGATAGACATTATTATAATATCAAAAGAGTTCTGATATAAAGTTTATCATTTCTTTCAAAAGGATTTTGAAAGTTAAATCAAATGTTTTGGATTCTCATAAGGGAAAATCCCGTTCCGTTATACGGCGTGGTCTTATGAGATATCGTTTAATGGCTCAAACTGTTTTAAACTATTTTTCTCACACCATTCCCATGACTGACCCAGAGTTTGTTTTGTTTTGTTTTCCCTAAACTCTTGGGTGCCCAGTTTTGTATGGGTAGTGAAGTAGTCAGGATTTTACAGATATACGTGGAGAGCTTATGTATCTATTATATATTGTTCGATTTTCTTACAATCAAAACCGCATAATGTCGTAGTGGAAGTTGGATTTCCATCACGAACCAAGGCAAAGGATTGTCCTTACTGACTTTAAGACAATTTGGCCCATGTATCAGGATCAGAATGCATCGACCCTTGGATCGCCAGGGCCAGTCAACACGGAGTGGATTAAAATGCTTGAATAATACGTTTCCCCGCCCTGGCATAAACTGGTCAGTATATTGACCAAACATCCATCGGCCCGGTAGTGACCGATATAACCGAGACGCCTCGCTCTCCATCTGTAACAGCGTGATTTTCGATGCCTCGAAAGTCATGTCATCATTGAAAAAATTTAGAAGATGAGATAGAAAAGATAGAACTAATAGAATAGAAGTGTAAGAAAAACATCAGAATCTCACAGCGGAATTTCACAAATACATAATATATTACATCACAGAGTCTGATACGTCATAGTACACATCATAATACATCATCATCATAGTAAAACTTTATAATTATACATCACCATGCTACAGCAGTATAGATACTTAAATTGGGTATTTAAAATAGATATGCTACTAGGGACTTCAACTTGTACTTCATCAGGTTCCACTTGCCTACCTGGACTATTTGTCTACTCATAATAAATATTATGAGTACCCAAGAGTTTAGGAAACACAAAAAATAAACTCTGGGTCAGTCAGGGGACTGGTGTGAGTAAACATAGTCAAAAAGATGTAAACAGGGAAATAAGAGATAAGGTTTTCCTTATTGACAGACTCATTTACTTTAGAATTCTTTAAACCGATCCATAACTAATATATGGATAATGACCCAAGTATTTTATATCAAAACATTTGATATTATTGTAGTTTTTATCAAATATATAATCATCTAGTGAAACGCTTGCATCTCACGTTCATGTATATACAAATCAAAATCGCAGAGCGCTTATTGGAGATTGGATTCCAAAAGGGAATGGGAGCACCTACCGATCAGTGTACTCTACATAGGATACACTAGGGTTCAACAAGAACGTCTTATAACCCGGCCACACATGACCGTCCACTCATTTAGCTTGAGTGTAACGAATATATTACCACCTCCACGGTTGGGAATGATCCACTGATTTCCGAAGGTTGCAGCAGCGAAAGAGATTAAGAAGTTAAATATGGAAGTTCTCTAGATGGTGATAATATACCCTGCTTGGGTATGACCCAACTAGCCATGCTGCCTAGCCCAACTTTTGTTACTTCGTGGTTGTGAGGTTTGAGGTCACTTTTATCCTTCTGATAGATTATTTCTTCAATTACTTTGAATGCCACATCGTCATATCCATCAGAAGCACTCATTTGATTACCCAAATATATTACGGGCAATGAAGCTAAAAGAAACGAATTTCTCCGCCACCAACGTAATATACTTACGTAAATTTGATGTGTAGAATTTAATTAATATACGTTGTCAGACACTTGTCTATCCAGGCTTGTCCTAGGACTGAACAGACCGACGGTACTATTTAAAATATTCCTTGCATATCTCCGTCTTCAATATTTTTGACATGCGTCGTATACTTCGAGTCGAAGTGGAATATTTATTCCGGACTCTTCGAAACGATGTACGAAATGTCTTTTATAGTCAATAAATAATTACCAGCTTAGTCTGATTATAATTCAGTTTATACATCCTATATTTATGGGTTTTTATTTAACATACCAGTATATGTTTATCTTGTTCATATCTCGATATTTTATAAATGAACAGTTAAGGTGTGTGTGTTGCACACGGTATTTTGCTCGTTTATCATCGACGTTTAGACAATGTTTGAATACTCCAGTTCTTCTGATAAATTATTTCATTACCTCTAATTTATCATAAATAAATTAATTTAATAATTTATTTAATTTATTTAATTTATTTAATTTATATTTCTAAATTTCAAACCCGTTGAACTTCTTCGATCAACTTCTGTACTCGATCTTCTTGCCATTTTCCTCCTTTCACTTGCCTATGAAAAATTAAATAAAAATTCCTTTTTATTTAATTATTTATTTATTCTTTAATTTTATTTATTTTCTATTTTAATTAAAACAAATTTTAATTGAAAACTTCGTTCAAAAACTCATTTTTAAACGTATTGACTGAAGTACCAGTTTGCCGAAGTACTAGTTTTAAGATGCCATGATTTTACGTGCCAAACCCCTCCACCTCTCATGCTCGCGCCATGTTTTCCCCTCAGTCCAAAGTACCACCTAGTATTACCAAGTGCCAAAGTACCACCCTTGAAAATACCATGCCCGCATCCAAAAACACATGCCCGCGCCTACGATTTCAGCTCCGCCCAAAGTACCACTTGGTACTTGGCAAAGTACCAAAGTGCCAAAGTACGAGGTTGCCAATCACCGTGCCAACCACCTCAAAAACTCCTTCCACAACGTGTTTTCCAACCATGTACATGCACCTGTAACCGTGTACGTGTACACGCGCCTCTGCCACCATTGATCATCGTCGACTACCTTCGCAAGTCACCCATCACCTCCAGGTCACGTCGCCGACCTACCCACCGACCATCCACTCGTCAACATTAATTTCACTGTCTTCTTCTCCCATCGTCGAATGGGTATCATCGGAGGAAGCTGCCATTTCTCCTCCTCCATCGATCAGATCCACGTCCCACTTCTGCTACGCCACCGTGGCTCCACCACGCTCCGATCCCCCATGGACCGCAACTCCCTACCGCCGCCGTTGATGAGCAGTTCCGGCGAGAACCCCAGGAACAAAACATGAACCCAAAATTCTATTTTCGCTACGTTTTCACAAACTACATTATAAAAAAATCTTTTTGTATTTTTCTGACCACCTATGAACCTCTACACTCCTCCACGCCTCGCACCACGTCAGTTCATCCATTGGGTTGCCGGAATTTGATCGAAACCCAAATTCTGGTCATCTCAATATTTCTTGACTTCCACATCATTAAAAATCATGAAACTAACTTTAAAAATCATGGTTTGATACCATGATTCTACTTATGTAATCAAAACCTGGTTTTATCTTGTTTGAATTTTTGAGTTTACAGAGAGTCATCAGAGAATATACTGTGTTCTGTTTTTGGAACATATAGGATTTGCAATGCTTCTACTTTTGATTTTATTTGCTAATGTGTGATACATATTTATTTTATCCTATAATTTTCATCAATCATAATATGAAGAATCTAGTTTGATTTACTTCCAGGGACAGGGTGCAAATGTTCTGTGTCTTACCGAATAATGTGCAAGTTTAACTAAGGTTCTTAAATTATCAACAAAACTTGTGCAAACAATACTAGTACTCATATATATGAATATATCAATCTGTAACAATGTATTTCAGGGGTTTTCTAACATCATTCATGTGTAGTTTTATTTACAAAATGATGATGTTTAACATACATTAACTTGCATTTACAACTAAACACACATAAACTGTTTTCAGTAAAACATTTAAACAGAGATTTAAATAAGGTTTTACTCACCTTGAAAGCTTTCCAATTTCCAGTAAGAACTTCAGTAATTTTGTGTAACTTAGGGTTATTTATGATAGGAAAAGTGCAAACTCTTATGTGTATTTATAGCAAACCGTTACGTGTTTAAAAATAATTTCCCTCACATGGTCTCTATAGTAAATTCAAGTTTAGCCTCACCCCTCTCTTTAGTTCCTACGACTGATTTTCAAGGGAAAAGATCTTATGCAAGGATTATTTTATTTAGAAAATTTAGCCAATGGCCTTGTCCTATGTTAGGACTTCTAGAAGCTTACCTATTTCTCCATACTATCATTAAATGCTCAACATACCTACATTTTTCATGTAATATAAAATGGTTTCTTAGCTACTATGGTTTTTGAGATATTTTAGCTAAACATATATATATCTATACTTCTAATGTGTTTTCAAATGATGGTTTTAATGTTACACATTTGTGCTTTGTTAATCTAGTTTAATCACAACATAAATATGTACATTGTTTATTTAATCATACATACGTTTACATATGTTTCTAGCTTGTTAAATGGTTTATCTCATTTTAATCTTCCTATTAAAATGATTATCAAAAGTTAGAAACAGTCGAGATACAGTCCACACCCCTTAAAAAGAATTTTGTCCCCAAAATTAAAGTAAGAAAGATAGAAAGATTTCCCAAAAGATGATACTTCATATCATAGCTGCTTAGTACATCATAACCAAACACTAGTTCTATACTAGTACTAGTCATACATAACATACTGCTTAGCGCTATACTTGACTAATTCAAGTTATAGGCTACCATGTAATATATATGCATATACATAGTCCAAACACCTCTCTCCACTCTACTCCTCCGAGTCACTGTCTATCACAATCACCTCGTCGTCCGAGATGTTAACAACTTCCACGACTTCGTCATCACCATCAGATATATCAACAACTTCAATCCCACCCCCAACAACTTCTTCCTCGTCATCATCGGGAATCTCAATCACTTCTATTGGTGGTATCAGAAAAAGTCTCACAGCAGAATATCCGTAAACTCCATAAATTTCTACAAATCCTTCTGCTGCGTGAAACTCAACGAGAGCCTGCTCGAGTCTTGCCCATATTACCAACACCGGGTCAACAAATTCCTTTGGCTGATTTCCCATAGCAACAACTGGTGTCTGTGGAATAATCTCTTCCTCTTCTTCGTATTCGTCTTCATTTTCTTCTTTATCATCAATATTCATATCCTTAACATCTCCTTCATCCTTATCACTATCGTCACCTCCATCACTGCCACCAAATCCTAACTCTTCCTCCATTTCTTCCTCTTCGTCTGTAATCCTAGACTGTCTTCATCCGGCTCCATAGGCTCACCTCTGTCGATGTCTGACCCTTCTGATGTTCTATATGATAACCCCAAACTTCCATGGAATGAAAGTAAGAAATAATCATTTGGAATACAACATAAATACAATAATATAGATCATAAATACAACATAGCACAAGAAAACTATATAATAACAACATCATAGCAGCGGAAAATATGAATGTCATCAAATACAGAATTCCACAGTCACATAGTCCTAAATTAGAAATGAAGATAGAACAACTGGAAATAGAATGAGTTCGGATGTCACAAAGTCTAAAGATAAAATGCAACAAAAGATAAAAGATAGAAAGTCTTTATATCTCCAAATCATCACCTCAACTAAGCAACACCAAGAAAGCTCCAAAGACAGCAACTCCTAAGAAAGTGAAACCAGTTACTTGGCTGCCCGTGTAGATAAGAGGGCACCCGAGTTTGCAAAGAATTGCGAGTCAGTCATGGGACTGGTGTGAGAATTCTTAACTAATTTAACTAATAATAATAAGGCAAATCCAAAGACCACGCCACTAATGCGGAACGGGTTTATTTCAAATGGATTGCCGTGCATAATTTAAGGTGAATGAACAAATAAACAAGTAATTCGTAAAACAACGCAATCCTTTTGGAAAAATGGAATCAGCATAAGACTCAAGTCCCATCACACAATGCAACGCAAACCATAGGATAGAGTTTTACCTTATGATGATTAAACATGCTTGGTACGATAAAACGAATTTGATATTATTATTAGTGTATATAAAAACATTTCAAAATAAATGTATCGATCCTAGGCAGCATAGTACCCCATACTACTATGTCGCCATACTAGTAATACAATCAAGTCCGTACGGTCGTATTGGGAATTTGGTTTTCCATCGTGAGTCAAGGCTAGGAACGATCTCCTTACTGATTCGAGACACTCTAGCTAATGTCTCAGGATTCCCCGTAGTGAACCCTTGGATCCTGCAGGGCCGGTCCACACACACGATTTTGCGGATTGGTAATTCCTGAACACACGTTTCCCGGTCCTATAGGACCTAATATCCGAGGCGCCTCATTCCATCATCCACATAAGTAAAATGTCGGCCCGTGTAAAACCCAAACACCACTTCTAGCTAGAAAGAAACGTGCTGCTCTCCTTGTGTTCCCTTGCTCCGTTTTAGACTCAACCGGGTTGTGAGGCTCGTGAAGCTACGTAATACACAAAGCTGTGCTTATTCAAGCTGTGCTTTGATCATCACCACAAGGTTCTGCTTTTCAACAAGAAACCTTGATCATTGCATCTTGGTATGCTACACTGACACTCTACATCACACTATCAATCCTTTACCAAAATATATAAAAGGGTGTTAAGCAGGAGAATAAATTCTCCACCGCCAAACATTCATACATTCGGTAGAAAATCAATAAATACGATGTAAAGGAGTACAATGTCGAACACACATTCCATTTATAAGCCCGTTCTGGATCTAAACGAAACTGGAGATACTCTCATCCCGTATGTCCAGTACGGAAAGGAGGTACCCGCATATCCGTGAAATCAACATGTATGTTTGGGTAATTACCCTGACCCTTGAATTGGGAGCAAGTCAATTCAGGGTCTTGATCATTGTCCATTCGAGGGAAGATTTACGGTCTTCATTCGTCGTCTTCACACTTCGGTTTTTAACGTCGTTTGATTATTTGGAATGAGATTAACTCGGACTTTGCAAATAATTCTCGCATATATAATTTGAGAAAACCCATTTCGTGTCGTTATATTATTTTATAACGATTAATTCTTACCTTAATTATTTAAAATAATTAAATCTTTATTTAATGATGCTTCGGGTCAAAGGAGCGACCTTGGCGCTGTTTTCAACCAATATTGATTTACACATTTCTCAAAATCTAACCGTTGGATTTTAACGTGGTTTATATCGTTGGAAAGATCTTCCTAAAGCGGTCCTAACGGTTTTCGTTTTGGGAAAATCCAACTGCGGATCTTTTTATATAGTCGTTTAAAGGAACGATTCCAAAACGCGAACTACCGCACTGATTCATTTAAATTTAATTATATTTATATATTAATATATAAATATAAACCGTTCAACCATAATAATGTTGTTCGATTTAACCTCGAGCTTAACAACTAACGATCTCCATTCAATTTTAATTCATTTAAAAATGAAGATAATATTTCAACATTTTAAATACATTCTTTTATTCCTTTATTTACATTAAAAATGTAAATTATAATTCAAAGTCGAATTTCTCCCTTTATTCTTTAATTTTTATCTTTTTAATTACATAAGAATATAATTAACATTACGGTGAAAAATTCCATCTTTCTAAATTACATTAAAAATATAATTTTGATTACATGGCAAAATCATATATTTTAAATTACATAAAAATATATTTAACATTACGGTGAAAAATTCCATCTTTCTAAATTACATTAAAAATATAATTTTGATTACACCGTCTAATTCTACTTTTTAATTACATTGAAAATGTAATTAATATTACATGTCAAATCTTGTTTTTCAATTTACAATGTAAAATCCATTTCTTTAATTACATATAGAAATTTAATTTAATTTTCAATGCAAATTCTCATTCTTAATTTACATATAAAAATGTAATTTTAATTTACGTGTAAATTCTATTTCGATAATTACATATAAAAATGTAATTCTATGTGGTATAAATTTCATGTCTTTTAATTACATATAAAAATGTAATTTTCTATGCGGTATAAATTTCATGTCTTTTAATTACATATAAAAATCTAATCTTTTTATTTACAATGCAAAAATCTAATCTTTTTATTTACAATGCAAAAATCTAATCTTTTTATTTACAATGAAAAAAATCTAATCTTTTATTTACAATGCAAAAATCTAGTCTTTTTATTTACAATGCAAAAATCTAATCTTTATATTTCCAATGCAAAAATCTAATCTTTTTATTTACATTACAAAAATCTAATCTTTTTATTTACATTGCAAAAATCTAATCTTTTTATTTACAATGCAAAAATCTAATCTTTTTATTTACAATGCAAAAATGTAATCTTTTTATTTACAATGCAAAAATCTATTCTTTTTATTTACAATGCAAATATCTATTCTTTTTATTTACAATGCAATAATTTAATCTTTTTATTTACAATGCAAAAATCTAATCTTTTTATTTACATTGCAAAAACCTAATCTTTTTATTTACATTGCAAAAATCTAATCTTTTTATTTACAATGCAAAAATGTAATCTTTTTATTTACAATGCAAAAATCTAATCTTTTTATTTACAATGTAAAAATCTAATCTTTTTATTTACATTGCAAAAATTTAATTTTTTTATTTACAATGTAAAAATCTAATCTTTAATTACATTAAGAGAAAATGTAATTTATATTGCATCGCAAAATCATACTTTTATTTATCACCTACAAATGTAATTTTTATTGTGGTGGAAAAATTCATGTCCTAATTACATTTAATATAAATGTAATTTCTTTCATATCATCATATTCCAATCCTACACACATCATATCAATATTATATTTGAACTAAAAAGGTCTAGTCAAATCAAATAACAATAAGGTGGTATTGAATTGAAATTTTCTAGTTCAATTCAAAGACATGAACAAGGTGATATTTTTATATATACATGATTCAAAGAATATCAACAAAACATGATTCGACAAAATTTAGACAAAATGATTATTCAAATTTTCATCACATACAGACTTGAAATTTTTAACTAGTAGATCTGGAATTGTGCACACAGATAAACCAAACAATCATTCAGAATATTATCACATCTCAGATCTACTCCATTCACCATTCACTTATTTAAATAACAAAGGAAGATTAATAATTAAATTAATTTAATTACTTAAAATAGAATCCCACCTTGATTGGATAAGAATTTGTCCCAATTGCTTTTTAAAAAGTCGTATTTGAAGTCATGGTTCTCTCGGATCTGAAAATTTTCAGTTTGGAGTTCGTATGAACAAATTGTCAATTACTTTTTACAACTGCAATTGCAACAGATAAAAGTGTGGCAAAATCTGAAATGTTCATACCTTTATTTTCAGTTTTGTTCAAATCTTTGATTTGAATTTTTGGGAGATGCATGCAGTAATTCTCGGAGGGGTTTGCGCGACGTCGGAGAGTTTGGAGAGGGGGATGTGCGCCTGGAAGGGGGGAGGTCGCGACGGCGTGTGGTGGGGCTGGAGGGGGTGTGACAGCAGCGGGTTTGGGAGGTTGGGGAGGCGGCTACAGGCCATGAGAGGCTTTGATTCTGGTCTAGAATCGAAGAACACGAAAATCTCTTCGAAAAGTTATACTACGGTGAAGAATTTCATTCAGAAACGAAGAAGAAATCGAAGGAAGAAGATTTGATGGGAATGGGTTAGGCGGCCGTGAACGAACAGGAAGAAGAAGTGAACAGTAGCGTGCGGGTATTTAAACTAGTATTCAGAGCGTATTTTTTTTATTTAATTAAATCCAAAATTAGGGTTTTTCCGTCCGATCTGCAAACGGAGCCCAACGACTGTCGAACAATATGTTTTGACGCCTTCTAAACGCAATGGCGCTAGTGCCGAAGTCCAATTCTGACGTTTACACGTGTTTCTTTTATTTTTAAAATAAATCTTTTTAATATTAATTCGAACGTACTCTTTAATTTACCGGGGTCACATACGAATTCAGAAAAATCCAAAAAAAATATTTTTGGCTTTGTTTTGACGATACGGTCCTAACAAAATTAATTTCATCGAATTCTGAGACTGTTTGAAAAATGGATATTTTCCAGTCGATCGAAATTGACTGAAATTTACAAAACACATATTTATTTGCCATGGTCATAAACTTATTCCAAAAATTATGGGAGTTGAACCCTAGCAAAAATTTGACCTCCTAGATCCAACAAAGTTGTTTCATCAAAAACCGAGGTCGTTTGCAAAATGACTATTTTTAATATTAAAAATATATATAGAAATTCTACAGCGACTATTCTGAAATTTCAACTGGCCACAACTTTTCATTCCCGCTATGAAATTTCGATTTTTCGGATTCATTTTTTAAATAGATTCTAATATTTTTGGTTTCACCAAAATCCGATTTATTCTGCATCCTATACAGCCAGTCAAAGTTCAGATTTGACTTTTCAAACTACCGTGCTATTTCTAATTCATTTTATAATTAAATTAAACATATTCGTATTAACTTTGATTAAAATAAATTTTAGTTGTTATTATTTGTAATAATTTATTTCAAATATTCAAAATCCCTTAAAATTTCTAAAATAAACATTTTAAATTGGCCCCAAATTCCGGGTTGTTACATTCTATAAGTACCCTCATCTTCACTAGGTGATCTCTCTCGAATGCCTTCCGAGTCTCCCACTCTTGATCTCTTTGCCTGCAGTCTAATGATCTTTGGTGGTGTTAACCTCTTCCTAGTTGTAGTCTTGAACAAGGGTGCTATATGGAAAGTAAACAAGGAAATAGAACTCATCAATCATAGAATCATAATAAGAGAGTTCATAAATCCTAATAAACTGAATCCATAAAATGTACATACCAATGCTCACAGAATTGAAGAAATCCAATGTTTCATTTCATCCATACAAACAAATAGTCAATCATACCTAATCTATAGAAAAATCTAGGTATAATTTTCTGATATGCTTTTCGGTTTCCCACTTACAATCTTTCGGATCCTCGCTCCACTGAATCTTGAGTAGTCTTGCCATTTATTGCGAAGTTGTTTTCTTCTCTATCAACAATGCGGAATGGATGTCGAATCATAGTCAAAATTTGGTTCGATCTCTATCTCTTGTTGAACGGATGGTTCCGGAATTAAGGATGGATCGTGCATACACTTCTTTAAATGAGATACATGGAATACGTTATGAATTCCAGCCATATGCTCTGGCAATTCAACTCTATAAGCTAGAAAACCAATTCTCACTGGAACATGGAAAGGTCCAACATATCGCAGAGTTAACTTTCCAGCTTTTCCAAGTCTCACTACTCCTCTTATCGGTGAAATCTTCACAAATACCAGATCTCCTATATCAAATACAAGATCTCTTAGCCTTTGATCAGCATAGCTTTTCTAGCGATCTTGGGCTTCTTTCATTCCTAACTTCACCAACTCCACCTTCTCTATCGCTTCTCGGATCATATCTGGTCCAAGTACTAATTTGTCTCCGGATTCAATCCAACATGCAGGTGCTTTACAAGGTCTTCCATATAGTGCTTCGTATGGTGCCATCTTTATACTTGCCTGGTAACTGTTGTTATAAGAAAATTCCACTAGGTGTATATGATCTTCCCTTGATCCTCCAAAATCTAGAATACAAGCTCTTAATAAATCTTCCAATATCTGATTTACTCTCTTAGTCTGACCGTCCTTTTGAGGATGGTAAGTTGTACTGAAATTCAATCTCGTTCCCAAAGTCTTCTGCAATGCTTCCCAAAATTTACTGGTAAAGATAGGATCTCTGTCACTTACGATACTTGTTGGTACTCCATGCAGTCATACAATTTCTCTCATGAAAACTTTAGCTAATGATTTGGCAGTGCGTGTCGGTTTTACTGGAATAAATGCTCACTTTTATTTAGCCGATCAACTATTACCCAAATTCCTTCAAATCCTCTCCTTGTTCTGGGCAATGCATTGATAAAATCCATCGATATCATTTCCTACTTCCAGTTGGGTATCTCCAATGGTCGCAATAGTCCAGCAGTTCTTTGATGATCTCCTTTGACTTGCTGGCAACATAAACATTCACTCACAAAAGTTATAATACCCTTCTTCATTCCTAGCTACTAGAATACTCGCTTCATATCATTATTCATCTTATGAATTCCTAGATGGATTTTAACTTTGATGCATGACTTTCCTTTAAAACTTCTTATCTCAACCTATCCACGTCTAGAACGCGTAATCTATTGTTTATCCTCAACACTCCTTGGTTATCCAACTTAAAATCAGAATCCTTTCCATTCGTGACTCGTTGAATTATCTTCTCTAGTTTGGCATCTCTCTTCTGATTACTCATAATCCTTTCTTGTAGAGTCAGTGTGACTTCCAATAGTGATATAATCGGATTTCTACTCAAAGCGTTAGCTACCACCTTCTCTTTTCCCAGTGTATAATGTCAAAATCATACGACGCAAGAAATTCCAACCATTGTTGTTGTCTCAAATTTAAATCCTTTTGAGAAAATAAATACCTCAATTGTTTATGGTATGTGAATAACTCGAACTTCCCACCCAGAAGATAATGTCTCCACATTTTCAATGCAAAAACAACGGCCAATAACTCCAGATCGTGTGTTGCATAATTCTTCTCATGTATCTTTAATTGTCTACTCGCATATGCAATCCCCCGACCATTTTGCATTAATACAGCTCCTAATCAAACTCCACAAGCGTCAGTGTAAACTGCAAATCTACTCGCTCCATCAAGAACAGCTAATACTGGTGCTTCAGTTAATCTCTTCTTCAACTCCTGAAAAGATTCTTCACACTTTGGAGTCCAAATAAACTTTTGGCCCTTCTTAGTTAACTTCATCAGATGAGACGATATCTTGGAATAATCTTGAATAAATCTTTGATACTATCCTCCCAATCCTAGGAAACTTTGAACATCGGTTGGTGTATGTGGTTGTTTCCGTTGTTGTATTGATTCAACTTTAACTGGATCTACTGATATTCCATCTCCATACACAATATTCCCCAAAAATCTCACTTCAGACTTCTAAAAATGACATTTTGAAAACTTGGCCTTCAACGCATTCTTCCTTAGAGTTTCTAGCACTACTCTAAGATGATAACGGTGCTCTTCTTCAGTTTTTGAATAGACGAGAATATCGTTGATGAAAATAAGAACGAATTTGTTTAGAATTTTCCTGAAAACTCTGTTCATAAGATCTACGAAAAATGTTGGTATGTTAGTTAGTCCGAGTGGCATAACCAACCACTCGTAAAAGAAATCTGGGCCTTTGAATGCTGTTAAAGGAATACTATCTTCAGTAATTCTTAATTGGTGAAATCCCGTTGCCAAATCCATTTGGGAGAACACCATTGCTCCGTGCAATTGGTCGAAAAGATCGTCGATTTGGGGCAAAGGGTATTTGTTTTTGATGGTTACTTTGCTTAACTCTCTATAGTCTACTCACAATTGTAACGACCCTTTACTACAAAAACTACCGCTGAGCCCCAACTAGAAAAACTAGGTCGGATTAAGTTTTACTTAGCAAATCCCGAGTCTATTTCTCCAGTTCCAAAATTTCTTTTGGAGCCATCCATCTTTTTGGTTGAACTATTGGTCTCGGCCCTGGAATTAAATCAATTCGGAATTCTATCTCTTGATGCGGAGGTAAACTTCCAACTTCCTCGAATATATCTTTAAATTCTCCAATACATCCAAAGTTTCAAGGTTCTCTTGTGGTGCTTCTAGGGCGTATAAGAAACTACAGGTATGAATACCGGGTTTTCCACAAGGTATCCTAGCTTTACGATCTAAGCATGTTATCAAGGTTATGGTTTCTTTATCACATTCTATCTTAGCTTGGAACTCGCTCAGCCAGTCCAATCCAAGAATAAAATTGAAACTTTTGAAATCTAGGACATAGAAATCAAAACGAAAGGAATGCGAGAGATATAACTGTGCTATATCCTCACAACACATTTTCAACTCGGTTTTACCACCAATGGGATTTGATGCGCAAATTGGGTTCAGGGAAATAATTGGTTCAAGGTTAAACTGATCTATGGTTTCAGAAGAAATAAAACTGTGTGAAGCGCCGGTATCAAATAAAACTCGAAGGTATTCCATTAAATTGTAAAGTACCTTCCAACACTCCCTTCCCTTTCACATTCTGAGAAGCAGATGGTTCATTATTAATTGCATAAACCTTTGCCTATGGTGCTTTCCTCATCAGTGGACAATCCTTTACCATGTGTCCTGACTGGTGACAGTTGAAACAGAGATTCTTCACCACCATCTCATTTCTCTTATTCTGCTGTTGTTTCTGAGGTTTCTTTTGCTGTTGTTGCTGGGGTTTCTTGTTTCCCTTTTGCTTACAGAATCGTGCAATGTGTCCCTTCTGCTTGCAGTTGTGACACAGAACATTCTTGAAATGATTTTCAGTTTTCTGCTGTATTGCCATTCCTTGGTTCTTTTTTTGTCCTTCCAGTCTGGTTTAAATTTCCTTTTCAAAGTATTTCCTCCACTAGCTTCTCCAATCTGAGCCTTTTCTGTTGTTAGTTTCTTAGCATCTAAGGCTTCATACCTGAGTGCTAAGTCCACTATTTCAACAAATGGGTCTTTCAGATGTCCTATCATACGGCCTTACAGACTATCCTTCGGTCCATCTATAAACATCTCATTCTTCTTTAGTGAAGTATTGACCAACTCCGATCCAAAGCTTGACATTGCATTGAACTTGATTTCCTACTTGGTGATAGTCATGTTTTCTTACTTCAAATCAATGAAATCTCGGTACATCCTTGTTTTTCCCATGGCTGGCAGATATTGGGCTTCAAAAGCTTCTTTGAACATGGGCCAAGTAAAATTCTACTTAGGAGTGTTTGCAGTCTGAGCTTCCCACCAGATTGCAGCAGCTCCCTCCGGATTCCATGAAGCTAAGAGATGTTTATACTCGTCATCCAACTTCAATCTCTTAAAAATCTTCTCACATGATCTAATCCATGCTTGGACTTCAACCAGTGATTCAGTTCCTTTAAAAGTCTTTCCTCCCAGAGTAGTATAATTCTTGCAAATCATAGCAAAGTTTGGCTGCATTGGAGCTTGGACCACTTCAGTTGTATCTACTTAGGTTTGATAAACAGTGTGTCCATTGGTTGTGGTTGCCCTACTTCCTCCTCGGCCTCGTCTTCCTTGAGAACTCATTTCCAACTTTCTGAGTATACGATTTGAAAGTTAATACTCAATCGGAAGATGTCTTAGAGATAAAATCTTGAGTCAATAACTAGGTTCGTCTTATACTATAACAGTTTTTATAAAAATACACTCTCTCAACACTAACCCAAAGCCTAGGTTTTCGAAAAATCTAAGCTCTGATACCAACTGTAACGACAAGATTTTCGGTGCCTCAAAAGTCGTGTCATTATTGAAAGAATTTAGATGATGAGATAGAAAAGACAGAACTAATAGAATAGAAGTGTAGAAAAACATCAGAATCTCACAGCGGAATTTCACAAATACATAATATATTACATCACAGAGTCTAATACATCATAGTACACACCATAATACATCATCATCATAGTACAACTGTATAACTATACATTACCATGCTACAAAAACATCGATACTTAAACTGGGTACTTAAAAATAGATATGCTACTAGGGACTTGAACTTGTACTTTACCAGGTTTCACTTGCCTACCTGGACTACTTGTCTACTCATAATAAATATTATGAGTACCCAAGAGCTTAGGAAACACAGAAAATAAACTCTGGGTAAGTCAGGGGACTGGTGTGAGTATACATAGTCAAAAAGATGTAAACAGGGAAATAAGAGATAAGGTTTTCCTTATTGACAGATTCATTTACTTTAGAATTCTTTAAACCGATCCATAACTAATATATGGATAATGACCCAAATATTTTATATCAAAACATTTGATATTGTTACAGTTTTTATCAAATAAATAATCATCTAGTGAAACGCTTGCATCTCACATTCACGTATATACAAATCAAAATCACAGAGCGCTTATTGGAGATTGGATTCCAACAAGGTATGGGAGCACCTACCGACAGTGTACTCTAGAGGGGATACACTTGGGTTCAACAAGAACGTCTTGTAACCCGGCTACACATGACTGTCCACTCATTTAGTTTGAGTGTAACGAATATATTATCACCTCCACTATTGGGAATGACCCACCGATTTCCGAAGGTTGCTGCAGCGAAAGAGATTAAGAAGTTAAATATGGAAGTTCCCTAGGTGGTGATAATTTACCCTGCTTGGGTATGACCCAACTAGCCATGCTGCCTAGCCCAATTTTTGTTACTTCCTGGTTGTGAGGTTTAAGGTCAGGTTTATCCTTCTAACAGATTATTTCTTCAATTACTTTGAATGCCACATTGTCATATCCGTCAGAAGCGCTCATTCGATTACCTAAATATATTACGGGCAACGAAGCTAAAAGAAACGAATTTATCCGCCACCAACGTAATATACTTACGTAAATTCGATGTGTAGAATCTAACTGATATACGTTGTCAGACACTCGTCTATTCAGGTTTGTCCTGGGACTTAACAGACCGATGGTACTATTTAAAATAATCTTTGCATATCTCGGTCTTCAATATTTTTGACATGCGTCGTATACTTCGAGTCGAAGTGGAATATTTATTCTGGACTCTTCGAAGCGATGTACGAAATGTCTTTTATAGTGATAAATAATTATTAGCTTAATTTGATTATAGTTCAATTTATACGTCCTGTATTTATGGGTTTTCAGTTAACATACTAGTATATGTTTATCTTGTTCAAGTCTGGATATTATTAATATCTTTTATAAATGAGCAGTTAAGGTGTGTGCGTCGCACATGGTATTTTGCTTTGTTTATCATCGATGTTTAGACGATGTTTGAATACTCTAGTTCTTCTGATAAATTATTTTATTACCTCTAATTTATCATAAATTAATTAATTTAATAATTTATTTAATTTATTTTCTTTATACTTCTAAATTTCAAACTCGTTGAACTTCTTCGATCAACTTCTCTACTCGATCTTGTTGCCATTTTTCTCCTTCCACTTACCTATGACAGATTAAATAAAAATTCCTTTTTTATTTGATTATTTATTTGTTCTTTAATTTTATTTATTTTCTATTTTAATTAAATCAAATTTTAATTAAAAACTTCGTTTAAAAACTCATTTTTAAACGTATTGACCGAAGTACCAGTTTGCCAAGGTACCAATTTCAAGACGGCATGATTTTACTTGCCAAACCCCTCCAGCTCTCATGCTCGCGCCATGTTTTCCCCTTAGTCCAAAGTGCCACCTGGTACAACCAAGTGCCAAGGTACCACCCTCGAAAATACCATGCCCACGTCCAAAAACACATGCCCGCGCCCACGATTTCCGCTCCGCCCAAAGTACAACTTGGTACTTGGCAAAGTGCCAAAGTACCAGGTTGCCAATCACCATGCCAAACCCCCCTGTCACCGTGCCAACCACCTCAAAAACTCCTACCACAACGTGTTTTCCAACCATGTACATGCACCTGTATCCATGTACACGTGCCTCTGCCACAATTGATCATCGCTGACCACCTCCGCAACTCGCCCATCACCTCCAGGTCACGTCGCCGACCTCCCCTCCGACCATCCACTTGTCTACAGTGATTTCACTGTCTTCTTCTCCCATCATCAAATGGATATCATCGGAGAAAGCTCCCATTGCTCCTCCACCATCGATCAGATCCACGTCCCACTTCTGCCATGCCATCGTGGCTCTACCACGCTCCGATCCCTCATGGACCGCAACCCCCTATGATAACCCCAGGAACAAAACATGAACCCAAAATTCTATTTTCTCATCATTTTCAAAAACTACATTATAGAAATATCTTTTTTTCCTATCACCTATGAAACTCTACACTTCTCCATGCCTCGCACCATGTCAGTTCATCCATTGGGTTGCCGGAATTTGATCGAAACCCAATTTCTGATCATCTCAATATTTTTTGACTTCCAAGTCATTTAAAAATCATGAAAATAACTTTAAAAATCATGTTTTGATATCATGATTCTATTTATGTAATCAAAACCTGGTTTTATCTTGTTTGAATTTTTGAGTTTACAGAGAGTCATCAGAGAACATACTGTGTTCTATTTTTGGAACATATAGAATTTGCAATGCTTCTACTTTTGATTTTATTTGATAATTTGTGATACGTGTTTATTTTATCCTATAAATTTCATCAATCCTAATGTGAGGAATCTGGTTTGATTTACTTCCAGGGACAGGGCGCAAATGTTCTGTGTCTTACAGAACATAGTACAGGTTTAACTAAGTTTCTTAAATCATCAACAAAACTTGTGCAAACAATACTAGTACTTATATATATGAATATATCAATCTATAACAATGTGTTTCAGGGGTTTTCTAACATCAATCATGTGTGGTTTTATTTACAAGATGATGGTGTTTAACATACATGAACTTGCAGTTGCTACTAAACACACATAAACTATTTTCAGTAAAACATTTAAACGGGGATTTAAATAAGGTTTTACTCACCTTGAAAGCTTTCCAATTTCCAGTAAGAACTTCAGTTATTTTGTGTAACTTAGAGTTGTTTGTGACAGGAAAAATGCAAACTCTTATGTGTATTTATAGCAAACCCTTAGGTGCTTAAAAATAATTTCCCTCACATGGTCTCTACAGTAAATTCAAGTTTAGCCTCACCCCTCTCTTTAGTTCCTAGGGCTGATTTTCATGGGAAAAGATCTTATGTAAGGATTATTTTATTTAGAAATTTTAGCCAATGGCCTTGTCCTATGCTAGGACTTCTAGAAGCTTACCTTTTTCTCCATACTATCATTAAATTCTCAACATACCTACATCTTTTCATGTAATATAAAATGGTTTCTTAGATGCTAAGGTTTTTGAGATATTTTAGCTAAATAAATATATATATATATATATATACACACACACACACACTTCTAATGTGTTTTCAAATAATGTTTTTAATGTTACACATTTGTGCTTGGTTAACCAATTTTAATAATAACATAAATATGTACATTGTTTATTTATTCATACATATGTTTACATATGTTTTTAGCTTGTTAAATGGTTTATCTCATTTTAATCTTCTTATTACAATGATTATCAAAAGTTAGAAAAAGTTGGGACATTACACCATCATCCACATAAGTAAAAATGTCTAGGCTCTATACCATGACACCGCTCATAGCTAGAAGGAAACGCATGTCCTCCCTGAAGTCCTCTCCTGTTTCTGGTTCATATCCGGGGTGTGAGGCTCACGAATTAACGTCATACACAAAGCTATGCTATATTAAAGTCGTGCTTTGATCATCAACTACAAGGCTCTGCTTTTCAACAAAAGCCTTGATCACTGCATCTCAACATGCCACATTGACATTCCACACCATGCGATTGATGTCTATCAATATATAACATCTAAACTCGTATGTCTTAGAGAAGGGTGTTAAGCAAGAGAATAAATTCTCCACCACCAAACATATATATATTTAATAGAAATCAATCGGCATAGAATAAAATCCAATGTTAGACACACATCCATTTACTAGTACGTTCTGGGTCTGAACGAAACCGAAGGCACCTTATTCCTCGTCCCATATGTCCAATACAGGAGTGAGGCCCTCGCACATCCGAACAATCAATAAATACGTCTGGATAACTACCACTGTAACACTTTCAAGGCAGCAACTCCAATCAAAGGCATCAGTACCCATCCATTTGATGTGAAGATTATCGGTCTTACACCGTCTTCATATCTTCGATTTTTTCATCGTCGATCAATTATTTGGAATGAGAATTAACTCAGCCTTTTCAAATAATTCACGCTTGTATAGAATTCAAATCAATTCTTCCTATGGTTAAACTATTCGACATCCGCATTTCAGTTCATTAGTATAATTTTCATGTTAGATACATCCAACCATTAAAATATCTGAAAAACTAAGTAAATCGGTTTATCTCCATTCCACATTGTATATAATATTTTAAACATATTTTTCACTATTTTTATTTATTTAAAAATAGTCCATTTCCATCGAACGACGTTTCAGGTCGTTCGATGGCACTGGCGCTGCTCTCATCCAAATTTAATTTAAATATTTTGAAAAATCTAACCGTTGGATCCTAACGAATTTTATATCTTGGAAAGATTTTTCCAAAGCGAACCCAACGGTTCCGGTTTAGGGAAAATCCGATGGTCGGATCTCTCATAATAATCGTTTAAAATTACAATTTCAAAACGCGAAGTGCAACGTTGTAATTCATTTTATTTTAATTATATATATATAATTTATTCGACGATTTCTAAACCATTTTTACTTCAAAAATTTGGCTAACGCTTTTAAATTTCGAAAAATTTCGCCATAACCTCCTTTGTACGGGGAGGGGTTTGGAAATTTATTAGGCCGTATTAGGTACCCAATAGATCTAGTATAAGCACACACAATTTTTAGTGACCTAGTCTATGCCCGAGGGAGTGTGTAAATTACTCCAGAGATAAATCTCGTCACCTCGTCCAGTGTTGGAAAATAAATAATCCATGTGCCGTATCTAATAACTAGAGAGACGTGATTATTTTCAACTCTACACCCATGTGGGGTTTTTATTTAATCTGGCAATTTACCGTTATATTTATTTTGTCTATATCAGTCTTCAATTCAACCTATAATTCAGTCAACGTCATACGAGCGTCTTTCCCGTACGGTAATCCCAACCTCGTCACATTAGCTCCAAATGCTAATGTGGTATATGATGAAATATGCTCTCTTTACATAGTATGCCATGTAGTGTAGTTCAAAATTAATTGTTAATATCCTATGGCGTTGTTTATAATCTCACACAGAATAAGTGGCACACTGCATCCAATGACATTCACAGGAGTTGAAATATAAATAAAATTGCGCAGCCAACTCATTGAGGTTTACCTATTTTCGGGCACACAAATAAATTCTTTACACAACGGCAGATCCATTTACCTGTTCAGCACATGTATATATGTTCATATCTAAGCTAAAAATAATATTTTTAGTGAACCAATATATATATTTCTGTACATGATCATTTTTAACACTTCATATACATGTTAAAATTATTATTTTCAATCAACAAATATTTATTTCAACCTATGGTTATTTTTAACAGTTCATATTCATGTTAAAAATATTATTTTCAATCAACAAATATTTATTTCAACCTATGGTTATTTTTAACAATTCATATTCATCTTAAAAATATTATCTTCAATCAACAAATATTTATTTCAACCTTTGGTTATTTTTAACAGTTCATACATACAATAAAAATGTGATTTTTATCGTTTAAACAATTTATTACAAACATGAATATTTTGTATAATTCATACATACAATCAACATGTTATTTTTATCGTTCAAACAGTTATTTCAAACATGAATATTTTATATACTTCATATGTACAATAAAAATGTTATTTTTACCATTCAAACAATTTATTTCAAACATGAATATTTTATATACTTCATACATACAAAGAGTTTATTCGTTCTAACTTCATTTAAAATAAATTTTTAGTCGTTATGATTTAAAATAAATTATTTTAAATATTTTAAATTCATTAAATTAGTCAAAATAAAAATTTTAAATTGGCTCTGATTTTCCGAGTTGTTACAAAAAATACATAGGGCCTCTAGCCTCACAACCGAGAAATGGTATATAGCGGGTAGGTCGCATGGCTAAGTGGGTGGCTGCTAATTAGGGTGTATTGTCACCTGATCTAGAGAAATTTCATTTACTTCTTTAACCTATTTCGATGTTATCCCTTTCGGGAAAATGTTTGTTGATTCCAACCATTGGTGATAATACATTCGGTACACTCAAGCGAAATGAGTGATCGGTCATGTTTAGCCTGGGTTACAAGATGTTCTTGTTGAACCCGGTGTATTCCTCTCTAGAGATACACTGTCGGAAGGTGGTTCCAAACCTTGCAAGTTGGAATCCATTACCCAATAAGCGCCCCCCGGTTTTTGATTATATATTATATATGTGGAATGTGAGATGAAAGCGTTCCACTAGATTGTTATTTATTTGATTTAGACATTATTATAATATCAGAATAGTATGGATTTCAAAAAAGAATGCTTTGGGTTATCGTAAGGTAAAAACCACTTGTGTTTATGTATGGATTGGTCTTATGATCATTCTTTTTTTAAAAAGGATTTTAAAAGTTAAACAAATGGTTGGAGTTTACTCACACCGGTCACATGACTGAGCCAGAGTTTTTTTTTTGTTTCCCCAAAATTCTTGGGTGCCCAATTTTGTACGGGCAGTCAAGTAGTCGGGATTTTACAGATATACATGGAGAGCTTAGAGCAGGAGGCTTCAGGTTTTTATAGCTATTTTTTATTTTCGATGTGTTGTAAGTGTTGTACTCCGATAGTGGTATTGTATACAAATACTGGTTTTATTTCAAAGATATGTTATATAATATATTTATTCATTCTGTTGTGAGATCGGGTTTACTCTGATGTTGTATTTGTGTTCTTCTTCTTCTTCTTCTTCTTCTGTTCTAACTTTCTTTCTTTCTATTTTTCACCCTCTATCTTCTTTCTATTGACGTTCCGGTATTTTTTGATTCTTGAATAGTCAACATGGTGTTGTATGTCGATTTTCTAGGTCGAAAATCGCCTGGGCCGTTATAATAACAATGGTATCAGAGCCGAATGTTAAGGATTGGACCATGCAGGCAAGGTAGTGCTCTCAAAAGATATTCATAGGATGAGTGTCAAGGGGGAGACTGTTAGGATTGCCTTGCATGTTGCTAAGGAAGGAATGATGGTTCGAATATATAGTCCCACATCACAAAATAAATTGAAGGAGTGGAGTACAAATATGAGTTGGTATGAATGCAATAGTAGTTATTCTATTTGTTACAATGATGTGTGTGCCAGCTTATATGTGTGCGCCCTATGTTGGTAGGTAGGGGGATTTGTTCCGACTGTCATTACATAACATGTATTAGCTAATTTGATTACAAGTTTTTTATCACAATTCTTTAAGTAATTTTTTAAAGAAACCTAAGTCTTAGCTTGGTCTGTCTTGTAAAAGCGAAAATTCAATGATCACGTTTATTTTCATAATCGTTCGCGGTATTTGGTTGTAGTTTTTCCTTAAATTTAGTGTGATACTAAAGGCACCCTAATTTAATATTCCTATTACCACAACTGAAAATTTTAAAATATTAAATTTTCTATGCTTCCTAATACCACGTTGATCTCTTTCTAATCTCTCACTCAATCATTGATTGCCGAAATAATCACGTATTCAACCCTAATTTGTTCGTTCGTTTACCGCCACTGGTTTTCAAGGCTTCAAAATTCATCTTTACTTATTCTATTTTGCTAAATTCGATCATTATTCACAAATTTTTTATTTGCATCCACTCATTCTTGCAGTAGTGTAGAATTCTGTAAAGAAAATATGGATGAACGTGTCGAAAACAAAATTTGTGGTAGTCTAGGGTTTTCGAAAGAGAAAGAATGGATGAATCGAAGTTGAGAGGGAGAAATATGTATAAACGGTGGTAGCCCTTATTTTTTAATGTGAGGTATTAGGAAGAGTTGGAAGATTAATTTTTGTGGTTATTTTTAGTTTTAGTAATAGAAAGAGGAAATTGGGGTGCACTTAGCACTTCACTAAATTTATAGGTTTGTGAATCTACCAAAATTTTGATATTTAAATACGAATTACATGCAATTATTTTATTTCGTTTTATTTAATATGTAGATTATATATGAAATTTGGTTGTTCAATTATAAGATGCATATCAACGATTACTTTTTTGTTTTATTGTCATCATCGACCATCACAAACCAATGAAAATAGTCATTACTTTTTTAGTTGTCGACCGAAGAAAGAGTTGCGTCTTAACGATGGCCTCACGACAACTTTTTAATACAACTAAGCTATCACTATCCATCACAAATCGATTGACATGTGTCATGATACTTTGCATCATGATTGTTCCATTTTCCCTAACAATCGTTGTTCTTTTGTAAATACTTTGTCACTAGCACTCGCTAAATTTGGAGTTCCATTTTACAAAATATCCGCTATTTCACGACTGAATTAGAATTGTCCGTTGTAGAAGTTATGAGTGAATTTCAATATTTTTTCGCCTTATAGGGTATTAGGCCTATAAAGTTGAATTTATTTAGAATATTTATACATTTGTATTAAATAAAATAGTGTATTATATGTATTTTTTGAAATTTATAGTATATATATAAATATATATATATATGGCAGAGTTAATTATTTTGATTTAATTTATATACATGTATCATATACATATATGTGTCTACGTGCATGTGTAACACTGTAATCCATGGAAAGTATAACATGTCTATATATAAATGTTGAGATCATTTACATCGAACCAGGAACATTAGCTCAGTCTATATGTATTGTATAGTATCCAAATATATGTGTATGTGTACGTTTGTGTGTGTATGTGTATATATAATTTTAAATTTCACATAATTATATATTACACGCACACATTTGTATATTGTAAGTAAGTTCCATTAATAAAATATTTCAAAGTATATTTGTGTATAAACACATACGTTCACACACACACACACACACACACACACATATATATATATATGCAATAATATATTTAATAATTTAAATCAATTTTCTAAAGTCAAACTGGCTAAAGGACCCCAACCTAAATATACTAAGCGAACGAGGATAAAACAACCATATAATATAAATAAAAAATGACCCAAAAATGACAAAAAATACAATGACAATTAGCTTATAACAAACCTTGTTATAGTCCTCAAATATTTACCACTTCTTCATATGCATCGAATAATCTAACAACGTAAGATTTGATGTATCACATTATCAGACTGCGCATTGTATTTGAAAATCTGTTTATCCTTTCGCTTCAAATAATTAGGATGAACCTCCTTAACATCGTCAGTAGAATTGAGGCCTTTAGGGTTCTCCATCTGGTGGCACGAAAATGGTATACTACTTAGCTGAACTGTAGGTAGAAGGTTGATGATAATCACGATGGGTAAGGATAAGGGTCAGAAGTGCATATAAATATGGGCAGACAAAAATATACATGTGTCCTTTTCAGTAACATTATTACATATCATATATATGTCATTTGGAATTAGGTGTAAATTTAACAACTTATTTTTATTTCAATGACATTAGCTATTACCTTTTATAAAGGAAAATTGTTTTTCCCGACCTAAGTATAACGACATACCAATCTGAATGATCAAGATCGACAATAAACCACCCATATTTAATCCAAACCATTCAGGAGGCTAATTGTTTATGTATTTAAACACATAAAAATAGAAGAGATAAGAAAGAAACAAAAAGCAGAATATCACAATAACAGGACTTAATATATTAATCACATAAACAAATCAGTAAGCTATGAAGAATATATATTTTGTAATATCTGAGATAAATAATCAACAAACATACCAAGTAATGCATTAGAATAATACTAGTAAATACGAATTGTCAGTTTCCATCTTTATCATCCTAACAATACCCTCAAATAAGCTAAAACAACCAAGGCTGACCATAGCATAATGAAAACAATATACTTAAGTCAAAACAAAAAATTCTCGTGGAAGTCAAATCAAAATCAGGTAAAATAAAGCTGCAAATAACTTAAGAGATATAACAGAGTTCTCATCTCCTACAGATCTGTTAAACTATCTGCATATAGTGAGTAACGCTATATATGTAATGTTTATCGCTAAAGTATAATATTGAAAATAATTTTAAGTTGTTATCCATATCCACTATAACACATTTTATATGCATGCAGTCTATGCACGTACCATAACTCAGTTGTAAATTGAAAGTCATTATGGGTACAATACAAATCACAATCCTAGTGGACTCGTATAAAAATAAAAACATGATAAGACATGTAAGATAATGCGCAAGATACGATTGTTTCAGTTTGCCTGTTCCGATAGTCATAATCGCTAACAATCAGCCGCATATCATCCCTTTAAAATCAATTAAAAAGTGCCCATCAAAATAAATACCAAGATATGAATACAAGGAAGGGATGCCCGCCTAAAGTAGCAAACCTTTTGGCTTGTTAATAAGGCTTGTGTTTTAGTCATTTCAAATTAACACAAGTGGTGGGACATCCATTATCGTTCTTTTTCTTCAAATCCTGCAAATCTTCGCTAATCCAACCACTTCATTCTTGGATATCCTCAATATACATAATTGTTGATGTGGTTCTAATAATGACAGGGAGTATGCTAATGTCCAGGTTTAGTCTCTTTAACAACCAATCATCATTTTACACACCGTGGTCATTTTTCTCAATAAAACATCATATTTTCATGTCATAAATCAGTTCAATATTAGATTAAAAAATTAGATTTCATATTTTCATATCTCAAACATCATTATTTAAATGTATTCTTTTACATTTTAAACAATTTTGGGGTCACAAGGCTTGGATTTAAAATAGTTTTGAATGAAAATAGTTTCTAATATAAAATAATCGAATATAAAAATAGTTTTGAAATTATAATTGTAACTTCCCAGATTTTTAATCAATTTATTTTAAATATTTAAATTTATTTTAAATATTGAAATATTAATGAATTTTTATTGAATTTATCGATTTAATAATCAATATACAGTTTAATATCGAAGATATTGAATTATCGTAATACGAAACCATAATAATTGAATTTGCAGTTAAAACTGAATCAAAATGATTCAGTCGATCAATATAAATTCCATTTGAATCAGAATGATTATAATGATTTATTTTCAATAAATTTAATTATTTTGAAGTTGATTTATATCGATTAAATTTAATCAGAAAAAGAATAAATTAAATCCAGGCTTAATTAGATTAATTCGGATTTAAAATAAAAAGAGAAATTTTAAATCCAAGTTAAACCAATCGAATAAATTCGTAACTGTTTAATATAAATTCGTTCACATAGACGCAACCAGATTTAAATGCTAGTGGATATTACCTTATACGATTATATTCCGATAGTGTATAGACGAATGTTTAAAATCATATAGCTTAATTTCAAATCAAAAATGAATTTACATCAGTTTGAGCTACCCTAAAATTTATACGGAGCCGACCTATCTTAAAATCATGCAGAGTGATTTCTTTCTTCGAGCTGAAAGTTTGTCTCCCTCCCTCCAAATCAAAGAAATGCATAATTAATGACTGCGTACGAAATGTCCCCCTTCTCCTCTATAAATACCTCGACTCTTACCCTTTTATTTCCAATTCCTTTTTAACAATTAACTTCACAACCGTGTAATCCTGTCCAATTCCTCTACCGTAAATCATTTCTTCGAATTGATTTCAACTGTGTTAATTAAAAAAAATAAAAAAACCATGACTCGTGGTTCGAAGTGCATCAAAATTCTGAAGCTCGATTCAACGCCTATAGCGCTCACGATTCAGGAAGAAGTGGAGTTGCTATCTATCAAGGGTTATTATGAGGTTTGGGGATTTTGACCTCAATGACGTATGACGCTCACGGAAGAAGTGCGCAATTCAAAGACGCTGGCGTGATTTGAAGAATTAGGTCACCGCGATGTCAAGACCGACAATGGAAGGGCCAGATGGGAGTTAACGTTGATCAGTCATGTGAAAGGCTCGAGAGCAGTGGATTTTAGGGGAGGAAGGAGCTGATTTTTGGTCACGTTAAAGGGTGCGATTTTGGGAAGAGAAGGTTAAACGACGTGAAGAGGTCGTTGAAGTGTTGGAGTTTGGTATAGTTTTGGAAATGCTATAGCATGGAGCGGTCTGTGCTGGGATCTGTGTTTTTTGGGAACGAGTAGTGTGTTTTGACTGAAGGAAACATGTTGGAATAGTTCACAGGGGAGTTCAGACCTGGGTTTTGATGGATGGTAAGAGTGATTGGGGCGTATTCGATGAATTTTTGGAGTGGTGATTAAGGTAGAGTGTTGGTTTGTTAATGACAATGCGTATGGGTTGTTGAAAAGGAGATGGCAGATTGTTGATGTGGTGTTTGGTAAAATGCCAAAAAGGGATGGTGTAGTTTTTGGACTGATTTCAGCAAAGGGAATTAGTGATTTGTGAAGATATTGTCATGAATTAGTCGAGTTTTTATAAGGCATCAGGTATACAATGTTACAATAATTTAAAATACGTAGGAAATTTATTTAATTATTTAAGTAGTTTATCTAAATAAATAATAATTAATCATTAAATTAAAATTTAATAATCATAGGGACAAAATGAATTCGAGTAGATTCATAGACAACAGTGTGGAACTAACTGGGTATTCAGTGCAAAGAACATCAGGTGAGTAAATATCACTTAAAAGTTTATATTTAAATTTATTTTTATCGTTAAAAATAAATTCTTGACTATTTGGATGAATGCATGAATTATTGAATTATGGTTGTTATATATATATATATATATATATATATATATATATATATATATTAGTTATTTGGGCTCGGTGGTTGTGGCTATAATTTATTTATTGGATATTTCCCGCGGTACCATTAGTGGATGCCCACAGTATCATTAGCGGATGACCCTATTGCCCCATGATATATGAGTGGATGACCTTCTATACTGCGATATCCTGCCTTGAAGTAGGATGGGTATTATTTATGTTATTTGACATATGTGGATGCAGGAACACAGGTTGGAGGAATCCAACTGGATTCTTCAAATTTATTATTATTGTTTACCTGTTCATGTGTGATGCGTTGAATTGAATTAATTGTTTATGTTCGGATGTTGAATATCACTGGCCCTATATCTTTATATTTAAAAATATTACACAAAGGGATTTTTAGATTTAAGAAAGGAAAAATTAATTTTCGAAATAAAAAAATGGAATTTCGAATGAGCTGAGATGTAACATCCCAGAAATTTCGTTAACTGGAATGTGGAATTAATTGAAGATTTAATTATTTATGATCATATTGATGCTGGAGTTAGAAATTTCAAATCAAATATATTGTGGTGTATGTATTGAATTTAATATTCAATTCAAAATGGTTAGTGAAAATCAAATATTTATTTGAATTGTATTTGGCTGGATATTTGATAAGAATTGGAATTTGATGGAAAAATATAAACGGTTGAATCTAAAAATAAACGTTCATAACATTAAATACACTGGGAATTTTATTTGTCGAAATATATCGAAATTTGTCAAGATGTGTGTTTATATAAAGAAATTGAACTTCTTTCCAAGTTTGGAAACAAATGGAATTATTGTGCGGACAAATGAGATAAAATCAGTGAACCATTAAATAATAAATAAAATAAAATACTATCGTATACAACTGAGTCAGATTATAATTAAATTAATAGATTCAGAACGTTAAGACAAAGAGGTACATGTAATTTTCGTTACGTTCAGAAGTTGTATTGACGATATGAACATCGAGCGTTCAACGTTAATTCATTGTAGGATTAAATATTTAATTAAACAAATATAACTTCCTCAAGAAGACATCGCGCCAACCTCTATCTTAAAAATCGCGGCTACCCTATTTCCTTATGACATTACGTTGTTTTTATCCTAAATCTTTGCTTCTACAAAATACCGCTCCTTATTCCTTTCCTCAACTAAAAGAAAATCAAAGTTTTTCCCCAAATTCAGTTTAATGGTCGAACGATCTTCTCCTCTTTCCTCAAATAAAAATCGAAACTTTGCTTGACCACCACTTTATTTAGCTTCATAGTTTCTCCATTTCCCAATCGTAGCTACACCCACCTGGAATCCAGCATCATAACCCCAAATCGAATCACTTTTTCCCCAAAATCAAAATCAGTCCTTTTCTCCAAATCGAACTCTACCTTCTCGATGCACCACCGACCTGAAGCCCACCTCCCTCTTTCACGCTGAACTGACGATGACCACACACATCACACCATACCATTTAAGCTGCGTGAAATCGGACCGCAAGCACTGCGGAAATCAATTCAAGTCATCACCATCATCCCTAGCAACCGCAGCCGTCACGTGCACTAACCAAAATCGCTCCACCGCCGCGGTAGAAGGTGAGCATCTCACTCACGATTAATCCTAGTTTCCATGTAAATTAATTTCAACTTAAGCTAAAATATACGATAGTTGATTGCGGATGTGTTGGCTACCTTGTGGTTGTTTGATTTGTCTTAATTTAGTTCATGTCGTTGTCGTCACCTTGCTTAAGACTGAACTCTTCTAGATTTATATGAGTAGAAACTTTCCATGCTGACTATTAATACATAGACTGTATATAGTTACATATAGTTACATGTCAATATATAGTTACATATATAGTTACATGTGAAACTTTTTGTGCTGACTGTATATATATTTATACACACACATGTTTTGGAGCATGGTTGTTCACATGGTTTCACCTAATTTTGGAAGAAAATATATATTGTTAATAACCACTAGAAAATTGTACACTCTGCTGACTGTTGACCATGCAAACCAGCCATGTCTTGGTTCTCAGTATACATGTATTTACTTTGCACCTAAAACATTTTGATTCACAATCTGTTAAACTAGGAATGGACTAATATAAGTGTTAGCCAATGACATTTGTGTCTTGGAATACCATCGCACACATTTGTGTGTTTTAATCACGGAATTGCTAATACTTTAAACTACATATGTGGATCATCTGTATATATTTACAAACTGCACATGCTTATCTCTTGGCTGTACGTATAAATTGCATATGTGGATCATTTGGCTACATTTTATAAACTGCATATGTGTGTGTTTTAAAGATATGGGTGTGTGTGTAGCGTCTGTGTGAGTGCACTGTGCTATGTGGCATGCGTATATTTGGGTTTGTGTGGGTTCATGTATGAATGTAAGTACGAGTTATGTCTATGCATCACACACACACACACACACACACACACACACACATATATATATATATATATATATATATATATATATGCATCGAGGGTGGTTGAATGTGTGTGCCATTTGTAAGATACTACTAGTCATATAGTTCTTAAACGATTTCACCTGTTAAACTATTTAAATTAGTATAGTTTGGCATATGACATGTTTTATGATATAAGTGGTGAGTAAATACATAGTGATGCACAGTGATGATACCTTTTAGCTTAAGGGCTATAGTTGTTAATATCAGAATATATACAATAATCAATGATGCATAATGGGTTACCACACAGAAATGTTGAAGCATAGGTATCTTACTGTGAATAATATTAAAATGCAAAGAAACTAGAAGATTTCAATTTAGTCGCAGTCCACTAATAATAGGGAATTGCTGGATAGCCATACAATATTAATTGGCTTAAACTAAGTATAATACTGGATTTACTCATTCAGAGTTTATTAATTATTGTTGGACATCATGTTAAGAGGTATATATATTGTTTTGCGCGTGTATGTATATGTTGATGCATGCATCTGCTTTGAGTCCTATATGCGTAATACTTAACATTCTGTATTTGTACCTTTTTCGTTAATATACACCTGTATGTTTGACAGTAAATATAAACATGCTGGACAGTTTGTAATGTTACAAATAATGGGCTTTTCTTGTTGAACTAGAATGATTTTAGAGTAGCTCCATTTATACATTCATAAAAATATTACCAATATAACCTACATGCAAGCATTAGTTCACATCAAGAGCTTCGATATCATTTAAGAAAACTTGTATTCATTTGCACGCTGTATCTAGCATTTGCATTTTGTGTTTCAAGTGATACAATTAACATATTTATCTAGCATACTAAATATTTATTCATCTTATATATATATATATATATATAATATATACCTGAGGTATTGGATCATTTATGCACTCTGTTTTTCACTGGTCCATGATTTATGCTTGATGTGTCTTGATTTAAGGTCAAACATGCTATACTGATTTAAGTGCTTGCTGCTCCATTGTTATACTTGCAATATCATTGAGTTTGAACAGTTCTACCTTGAGCTGTTTTGATTTTGAAACTTGTGCACTCTTTTCATTCTAGTATTGTGAGATATCATGCATATGCATACACATACGTACTGCACACAGTTATCAGTTATGTGCAGTTCTCTTTTGCTGCTTCCTTTGTACCTTGTTAACTTCTGCCCTTGCCTTGTATTATTGTTGTGTGGACCTGAAATTTGCACTTGCTGTTCCACCCGATTGACTTGGTACCTTTTGTTCCATCTCACTCTTGTTGCCTGTTGATCGTATATTTTGTGCATACTTAGCGACTCTTTCGTACTTATATTGTGGTCATGGAATGTTGGGGCAGTACACACGTGTACCTATACACGTGTGTATATGCAGACTTCTGTGACCATTTATCCCTACAAAACAACCGATATAACATAGATACTACACCACTGTATTTGGAATATGACTGATGTTAAGATTAACTATTATATTTCAGTTTATGTTGAAGTTAGTTTACTTGACCTATGATTAATCCTGGCTCAAGTGTTTTATGTTTTTGCATGGAACGCTCGAGTCAGACCTGAGCATTACAGAATTAAAGATTACAACTTAGGATTCGAAGACTGGAAAAGCTGGAGGTTCCAAAGACGGCACACTCTGTAGTTTTTAAACAGTAAATATATTTTTCTTTTATTCAAATTGTTTTTAAATCCAGAATAGATAAACTTCTTGTATTCAAAATTATGGTTATATATAAAAGTGATCTTTTGCTGTTTCAATAGTGTGTCTTCTATTTATCCTTTATTTTTCAGTGTTGGTTCTGTTTTTAAACTCTATAAGGTAACAACGATTCGTCGTTTTGAACGTTTTAAGTTCTTTTAATCATCGATTTGAAGCAGTCAAAAAGGCGGGATGTTACAAGTGGTATCAGAGCTTTGGTTTATTCAAAATGTAGCTTATCGAGTTTAAATGAGTTGGATCGACATTAGAAAAGCGAATTTTGTAAATAAAGAGGTTTCAAAATATAAATTTGGAAATGAAAAAAAAATTAAGAATATTTTCAAAAGGAAATTATTTTGTAAATATAATATATTTTGGAAGTTAGTATTTTGGAACTGATACAGCGGAAATAAAAATTTTGAGATTTAAATTTTTTTGGAATCCCCAGTCTTCGAATCTAGAGTTATGAGAGCCATTCTTCGATAAGGTACCCTTAGATTTGAATTTCAAATCCATCATCGGATGGTATCTAAGGAAGATAAGTATAGGAGAAATAACAAATAAATTTCTCTTATCATGTATTTTGACAATTAGAGACAGCAGAAATGAGAATACAGATGGGAATTTAAATTAAAGGGAAATTTGAGATCGTTTCAAGGATGAGACGATGAATTTTATTTCGATACCCAGAATATAAGTTAATGAAATTAAAAACCAAAAAAGGTTGTAATTGGAATTCGATTGTGTCAAATGATTCAGAACGTGGTAAGATAAATAAGAATTGGTTTCAAACTAATAATGTAAAATCAAATACAAGAATTCGACAGTGAAGTATACAATAGTTAATTATTTAACAAGAAGATAATTGTAAACAAAAGTTCTGACTGAAGCGAGATATAAATTTTAAAGAGATTTGAACCAATGTTCAAATGAAATCAAAATTAATTTGATATGACAAGTTCAGATTTCAATAAAGCGAATAATATTTACATTTTAGAAGTAAATAACATGTGAAAGCAAAAGTGTTGCAAATGGAATTGAGGATACAGGAAATGGAGTTAACCGGTACGGTGCAATTATTCTAAAGTTCAGAATATAAATCAAATGAGATTTTCGGAAGTTCGAAATATGGTATCGGGTAAAAGATTATTCGAAAGATGTCGAATTTCAGGAAATTACTATTTACTTTCCATTTTAATCAAAATTTAATATATTACTTAAGTAATTGTTTATATATTCAGATTAAAGAATGACGTATATTTTAAAGTTAAATATTTCCAATGTGTGAATTATTGTTATAATCAGCGATTTTTGTAAAAGAAGTAAATTCTTAACTTGAAATTGGAAGTTACAAGAATGGATGTTTTGTTGGTGTTTGAAGTTGTGAATTTTATCCATTTCAAAGTTAATAATGTTGTTCAGCTAAGGTCTAAGAGGTAAATATACCCCAACTTGATTGACTTCATTGTTGATTAAGAAATGGTTAAGGGTCGATATCAAGAGTCGGTTAAGTGAAGTAAGTTAATGAGTGTTAACAGTTAGGTGGCATAACGATATTTTATTTTGTTTAAATTCAAATAACGAATTTAGAAATGTTCCCATAAGAGTAAAGTATACTTTCTATAGAAAATAAAGATGTGTGAATTTATGGAATTATTTTTTAATGGAAATAAGATATTTTCTGAAATTATAAATTTGATAATTGGAAATGTTTTTAAAAGATCCTGAGAGGCTAAGGAGTTTAGGTAAATCAAAATGGCAACGACTGAAGACTAAAAAGCCACGCGTCGAGAACAAAGGACGGTAGAATGTAAGAGAAGTAGATTAATAATTTGAATTTAAAAATTTCGTAAGCAATGATTTAATAAGAAATTAAGAAATGAAGTTAAGGAAACTAAGATTTGATTGGAGCTTAGTTAAGTTGAATAATTTTCTAAGTGTTGATAATATGTTGGTTTCGGCCTTTGGGGTTGATACTTAGGGATTGTTCGCTTGCTAATTTATAGTTGAAGGATGTGAATGTGGAAGAGAAATAGAGCGTGAATGAGGGATTTGTTATAAGGAAGAAAAGAATTTTGGAAGTGCAAAAATTTGAATTAAGTAATGAAGGGAATAAATGGAAAATTTGAAGGAAATTGGGTTGGAACCAATAGATTCATAAATATGAGTTTGGAAGGATACCAGCTATTTGAATTGATTATGAGATCAAAACAAAAATTTTGAAATTTGAATAAAAATTTGAGGATATTTGATTTTGGATACTGAATGTAGGAGTTTTTGGAAAATATATATAAGAATTTAGTGAATTCGAAAACTATTGAATTGGAAGGTAATCGATTTGAGATAAAATCTTATATAATAGAATTTATATAAGAATGAGATGTTTGGAAATATGATTTGAAAGGAAAATTTTATGTATGATTTATGAGAAGTATGAAATAAAGTATTGTATGTTTTCAAGTCAAGATAAGGGAAGTTCCATTGTTTTCCTTTGAATTTCGAGCTTTGTGAGATGTGCAGCTAGTGGTAGTTGGTTGTCTGGACATAAAACTCATGAGTTGTCATTCTTCCTTACAGAACACGACCGTGTAGTGAAATTCACAGGGCTGTAGATGGCCTACGGTGTACGGATGTTTCTTGTGGGAACCAAGCGTAACCATTGTGCCTGCTGCGATCTACAGTCATGATAATTGCGTAATCCGCAAACCTGTGAAAGCTTACGGGTATGGACGTTTCCTAAGGGAATCAGGCATAACCATTGTGTACCTGTGGTCCACATGGCATATCTACACGTGAAAGAGATGTAACCACTAGTTTTACTAGAAGTAGAATGAAGCCATGCGATGTTGAGATATCTTAGTTATGTGGAGCCACCTGTTTGATGTAGCACTGTGTCTTCGTGACTTGATTCGTCTTCATGACATGAATTGTCCTGGTGACTTGATTAATCCTCATGTCTTGATCTATTTTCATGATTTGTTCTTTGATCCTAAGATAGAGCAGTCAACACTCAGTGACCTCAATTTTTCTTTTGATTTGTAAATATTTTCCGTTGATCTGTACATGACGAAATTCGCAGGGAAATGATTTCCTACGGATACAAATGTTTTCTGTAGGATCCAGATGAAACCATTGTGCATCTGTGATTCATGAAAAATCAACATAGCGATATCACATTGGTACTTTCCGTATCTGTTTTTAAAAGGAATTTTTGAAATATTTTTCATTGGGAGTTGAAGCAAGGATATTTAGTACTTAGAGATTTTAGTCGTATGCCTGGCCAGCATATATCTAGCATCTTTGAGAACGACCATAGACTTGTCAAACTTTGAGTTATCAAATATTTTTTAAAATAAATAATTTAAAATAAAATTTACCTAGTTTAATAACTTAGAAAATTTTGTAATAATAATACAAATATATCATATTTTGGAGATTTTCTAGTCGACAAATTGTGACTTGAAAAAAAGAGGGGTTATTTACTCTTCAATGAGCATCGGAAAAGATTAAATGGATTGAATATAAGGAGAATGGGTTGAGAGTTACTAAGCTTAGAACCATTACAGTTGCAACGATGGATAAGTAACGTTGACAGATGAGGTTAATTTATAATGAAATTTGGAATAGTTTGAGATGTATAAATCCAACTTATGCAGAAATTGGAATTTAAAACAAGATGAGTTCTGAAAAGAAATTACATGACTTTGAGTATGTTAGAAGATTAGATAAAATGGGAATTGGGAGATATCTCAAAATAAATTGAGATAGAAATTGGTTTGAGGAATTGAATATAGTTTAAAAAGAAAGGAAATAAATGAAACCCGATTCGAAAGATAAAGAAAATCATGTTTGATTAAAATTGTTCTCCAATAATAAGAGAGGAAATTTGATATGGTGGATAGACAAAGAGAATCGATTATTAAATATCGGTAATCAAGAATTTCATAGTAATAAGAAAATTTGAAGTATACATGGATATCACTCAAACAATCTCTCCTTTTCGGGCGAAAAAGTTTTAAAGGTGGGAAGATTGTAATGTCCCAGAAATTTCGACAATTGGAATGTGGAATTAATTGAAGATTTAATTATTTATTATCATTTTGATGCTGGAGTTAGAAATTTCAAATCCTTTGTGTATGTATTGAAATTAATATTTAATTCAGAATGGTTGGTGAAAATCAAATATTTATTTGAATTGTATTTGGTTGGATATTTGATTAGAATTGGAATTTGATGGAAAATTATAAAAGTTTGAATTTAAAAATAAACGTTCGTAACATTAAATACACTGGGAATTTCATTTTTCGAAATATATCGAAATTTGTTTAGATGTGTGTTTATATAAAGAGAACTTAACCTTCCAAATTTGGAAACAAACGGAATTGTTGTGCTGACAAACGAGATCAAATCAGTGAACCATTAAATAATAAGTAAAATAAAATAAAATACTATCTCTAAACACCCGGAAAATCAGAACCAATTTAAAATTTTTATTCAATTTTAAGGAATTTTGAATATATAAAATGATTTATTTTTAATAATAACAACGAGAAATTTATTTTGAATATATTTTGAACATATAAATTTATTTAAATTGAAGTTAGAATATAAATATTTATATTAATTATAAAAGGGAATTGGAAATGGCGCAGTAGTTTGAAAATTTGATTCCAAATTTCAATTGAATGTACAAGATTCAAATTAAACCGGATTTTAGTGAAACCAAAAATATTTGAATCTATTTGAAAATATCTTTCCAACGAATCTGAAAAATCCAAATTTCATAACGGGAATAAAAATTATGCCTAGTTGAAAATTCAGAATAGTCGCTATGGAAATATAGCCCTTAAAAATGGAAATTTTACAAACGACCTCCGTTTTCGACGAAACCACTTTTGTTGGATCCGAGATATCAAGTTATTGCTAGATTCCAATTTTCATAATTTTTGAAATCAATAGATGAGTGTGGCAAAGGAAAACGTGTTTTGTCAATTTCAGTTGAATTGGATCGACCAGAAAATGACCGTTTTTCATATGGTCTCCAAATTCGATGAAATTAGTTTGTTAGGACCGTATCGTCAAAACATAGCCAGATTTATTTTTCTGGAATTTTGGGAGTCCGTATGTGGCCCCGGTAAATTAAAATTTGCGTTTGAATTTAAAATATAATGATTTATATTTTAAACTTAGCGGAAATTGATCGTATCATCCGAATTGGGTTATGAATCATATCTCATTGCTTTCGAAATGGGGGTAATTAGTTACAGGTGGCAGTCGTTGGGTTCGATTTGGGGTTTGAATGGAAAAGTAAATTTATGGATTTTTAAATAAATTAAAATATATATACTTGGTCCCCTTCCATTCTCTCTCCCCGTTGACCAGAATTAAAATATATATACTTGGACCCCTTCCAATTACTTATCTCTTTCGTGACCATTCATTTATTTCAATACTTAGGAAATATTTATCTTTATATTTCCAAATTTCCACTTACTTGGTTAAATCGGTTGTTGTGTAAAACACCGCTACAAATAACCCAAAATACTGCATTCAACTAAATCTTATTCACACATTTATTTTCGATACTGAAATCTTGTTATTTATCAGTTTAAAATGAAATCAATCAATTTGGGGTATAATTACCTTTCAGACCTTGACTGAAATCATCATTAACTTCAAAATGGACAAGACTACTTATCTCGACTAATCAACATCATATTAAACCAATTATTCTTATCTTTTAAACGTGTATGCATTTCTCTTTCAATTTCTATCACTTTAAATTTACTGGTTTTCTTTTCGTTTATAACATCCTATTTTAATTTCGTTTCATTATCAAATTCTATATATATAGATATATCGATTTCTAATTATCAAATCTTCTTAAAAATAATCTAACTCCTTAAATTTCCAGAAAATTTCGCCATAACCTCCTTTGTACCGATCGATAGTTCAAACCTCAATTTTCCTCTTTAGGCCCTTTCCATTCAAAAAGAAAATCAAAAAGCCAAGTGGCTTGCCGATTCGGTGCATAAAATCTCATATGGAATTTAAACGTGTACCTTTATGTCGGGCACTCGAATTATAATCTTCATACACTTCATTCCATATCTGTCTAACCCATATACGTCCCTTCCTAATTTGTTTCAACCTAATCTAATCATTTTAACTCAATTCACTAATTTATTCATTAATTAGCTCATTTGCCTACTTCACTTTTTATTTGAACATATCACGTTCAAATATATTTTTAACTTGCTTATAACAAATCGAATTCCATTTTTAATTCAAGTTTCATAGTCGATTTCGAATATGAATTTACAAAGCATTTACTTATCCAAATTCTATGATAATTTATTTCACTAAATTTATAACAACTGTTTATAAATTCAACTTCCTTGTTTCATATATTAAAACAAGTTTTCGATTTCAAATTCCATTTGAAATCCAATTCCTTTTTATATTCTAAATCTTGGAATAAAACTGTCGTTCCCCTTTCCAAAACGGTTTCAAATTATATTTTAAATTCATACTTGGATTTAAAATTATCGAGTATCTCCAGATAAATATATTCACTATATTTATAAACAGCTTTTATAAATTTACTTGTTTTATAAATTCCAACAAGTTCCATTTGAAATCTATTTAATACCAAAATCTCATTTTGGAATATTTAATTTTTTTTAACTTACCCATATATAACATATAGTCTATTTTCACATTTAAATTTAACTTCCATTTAATATAATCCTAATATTTTTATTAGACATATTTTATTTAAACAAATTCGAACTAATCGAAATCAAATCATAAATCCTAATGGATTTATCTTAGTTCAATCTATATTCTGAACATCAGCATGATTTCATCGTTTACTTATTTTAAACGATTCCCCATTTCTATTTATAAATTCAAATTTGAATATAAATATTCAATTTATCAAATGATAATTTTTCCACTTTATTTATAAACACAGTTTGTAAATTTACTTTAGTTCCCTGATTATCCAATGAAAATCATTCCATTTAATTTATAAACACCATTTATAAATTTACTTCAATTTCCTGTATTATTTAATTTATAAACATCGTTTATAAATTCAATACTTGTTTTCATTATTCAAAACAATTAAATACATTTATGGCCCATTCGAAATTCAATTTCTAATTTAGAAAATAGTTTTTTCTCTTTTTAAATCTCGAAACCCTATTAACGATATTTTTATAAATTACCATTTAGGCCTAATGATATTTTAAACATCCAAACCAACCCATTATCAATCACTGGTTTTCTAACACCTCATATATGATGATATACATGAAAACAACAATAATAATATTTTGAGGTATCTAGTCGAATCCCTCCAACCTGTTTTCCTGCATTCATAGACGTTAGCCAACATAAATAATACCCATCCTGCTTCGAGGCAGGATATCGCGGTATAGAAGGTCATCCACTATCATAGCGTGGGGGTGTATAGGGTCGTTCGCTAATGATACTGCGGGCATCCGCTAATGGTATTGCGGGAACTATCCAATAACCAATATATATATATATAATAACCGTAAACACCAATCCTAAATAACTAATATATATTTAATAATAGCCAAAGTAATATTTTAATGCAACCAAACAACCATCAAACAATTATTTTAACGAATAAAATAATTCGAAATAAAAATATGAATGAGATTTACTCACCTTATTTATTTCAATCCACTCTAGTTTCTTTTTGAATTAAATCGAACCATTTTCAAATAAATTCAAATATTTGATAATTCCATCAAATTCCACCCACTACTAGCTTGAAAAATTCATAGTCACGGACCAGCCCATCTTGTTTTGTTGTTGAGATTTCAGGACCTCGTATCAATTAAATACAAGATCAACAAGGAATTGGTAATTTAAATTAGCAACCAAATTTAAATTAACAAAATTTTGAAATATAATTTGTTACCTTAATCCTTGATTTAGGTTGCTAAAACTCTTTCTTCCCAAATGAACTTCGAACCCACTACATGACATCTTCGCCTCTCACAAATTCATCAACATCCACATCCCAAACAAAATTACTGTCCAACCTAGATACCAAACCCGACGTGCCTACCCTCACATCATCTAGAACCTATTAGCAGACTTTAGCAATTAACAATTCCCTTGTTAAATAACTCACTGCTTTAAACTGCTCCAAACTGTCAAACACCCTCCTAAGCCATTCATTTATCATCAACACCAATAGTCCCCAAATAGGACAACGCAACTACTCCATCCAAGTATAGCGAACCATTTAACAAAACCGCGATCTAAATTTAAGCTTTCTCTAGCGGATCTCATTCTTCACGATGGTAATTGGAGCTCGTCCAACCTCTACGTCAACATCGAACTCAACAATCGTTGCCATTTCCCAATCCATAGTACGCAACTTCCCCCGCCTGATTCTGAAACCTCGCGCGCACCCCCACTTTCTTCAGTTACACGATAAATTGATTTCCCAAAATGATTTGGTTTTGGTTCTTAATGTATTGGATTTCAGTGTTAGTGATTTGAAGAGGGATGCGCCTTTTTTTATTTGATGCTTACGTTATTTTTTCCAGTAAGGGGAGTGAAATAAGAAATCGAGGAAAATGGGAGGTCAGCCTCGAAGTAATTAAATTAGGGCAGTGGCAATTTAACTTATGAAGCTTCAATTTTTCTCTGTATCGTTCAGAAGAAAATAGCAAGAAAGGAGGAGAAGAAAATACAGTAGAGGGGCATCACGATTTTATAGAGCCGAATACTTAAGCGTTAAGTAAATTTGGTCTGTGCAATTTTACCATACTAGGTGATAAGATAGGGTAGGATATTAATTTGATTAGATCTTTAATTAATGTGATTTGATTCGTTCTTATTCGTTTAAATTTTATAATAATATATTTTAGGGTTCCGAACTCCAATTGAAACACAACCAGTGATGTTTCTAGGGTTTACCCACTATTCTGAACATATTGAGACCAATTTCGAAACCTCATTTGATCATATGGAGAAGATATAAATTTTAAACTGACTATTTAAATTAAATTATATTGATAAAAATATAAAGCAGTTTCAAACAATTAAATTTATTGATAATAAGTAATTATCAACGTTCTGATTCAATACAAATTTTTTTATTGATCATCCAAACTGTTTTGATTCAGTTTTTAATATGAATTAAAATAGACTTGTTTTTCGTATTACAATTATTCAATATTCAAAATAAATGGTATTTAGATTATTTAATCAATAACTTAATATAAAAATTGATTTATATTATCGATTCAATATTTAAAATGATATTAAATATTTAAAATAAATTGTCCAAAAATATGGGACATCACATTCTTTCCCCCTTAAAAGAATTTCGTCCCCGAAATTACTAAAGTAGGAAAAACTGCTACAAACCTATTACTTTTCAAACTCCACTTATGCTGAAACTCAACTCTTTATATTTCAAGAAATTTTATTCTACCAAAACATTTGGTTTTTCATTTGTATGTATTCAAATTCATTCCAATTGATTTTAATCAGTTTATTCCTTCCATTCCATTTAACTTGGTTAAGTTAAATTTAAATTCCAGAATTCACCCGGGGTTTTTATTTCGAATCCTTTTGAAATAATATAAATATATACATATATTTATCATTTTTCAAATTCAAAACATTTGAATTTTCCAAATCAACTTGTTTTCTTTCAAACAAATTTCCAACAAAACTTTTCTTTGGTAGCAATTCATCACTTAGAAACTCGAAAATGAACACTGATGATGCTGCAGTCATTAACAGAATTATTTCCCAGCCACTGAAGTGAGTTCAGTGCTTTATCACTTTCAAAATCCATCAAAAAATGATTTTTAATCAAAAATCGTTTAAAAATAAATCTATATTATTTTAATATACATCAGAAAATATTTTTCCAACACTCAGGATTTAAATTTCAAATTCTGATTTGAATTATATTTCAATTCATCTCATTTGTATATTTCACTCATATACAAATTCTATTTGGTTATATATATAACCATTTCCATTTTACAATCTCATTTTCTTACAACTATAACAACCAACACATCCATATAATATAATAATTTCAAAAAATTATTCATACTATATCAAAATAGAATTTTGGGAAAAATTATTTCATTTACCCACTTAAAAATAATATTGTGTCAAATTTCTCCATTCACGTGTTTAGAAATTCCTATTGACTTCATGGTGTCCCACAATTCGAATAGAATTCATAACCCACTTAATAGACAAGCCAACATAATATAAAACAATTTTTATGCCAATTAACAAATACGTTCTCTCGTATATATACACTCTACTCGTTCTAGGGTACTACTGACCCTATCTCTAATGAGCACAACCCCACCAAAGCCTAGGTGTTCGCTCAACCTAAGATCTGATACCAACTGTAACGAACCGCAAATCTGTACTATCTGAGTTGACTACATACATCACGCGTCCAACCCAAATATATCACAGAAATACGAATAATTTTTTTTAGAAGAAAAAGGCAGAAGAACAGAAATAACAACGCAGAATCTCACATCGCAGCGGAACAAATATAATATATAATAACTTTTGAAATACAAAATTATAACTACACTTATCAGAGTACAACACTTAAAACACAACGGAAATAAAAATGCTATATATCTAACACTGAAGCCTCCTGCTCCAACTCATTTACGTAGATATGTAAAAGCCTGAACTACTTGACCGCCCGTACAAATTTGGGCACCCAAGAGTTTATGTAAAACAAAACAAAATAAACTCTGGGTCAGTCATGGGACTAGTATGAGTAAACAATTTTAAAACAGTTTGAGAAAATAAACGATATATCAAAAGACCACGCCGTATAACACAGAACGGGTGTTTCCATTATGAGAATCCAAAACACTTGATTCAACTTTCAAAATCTTTTTGAAAGAAAACGATAATCTTTATATCAAAACTCTTTTGATATTATAATAATGTCTAAATCAAATAAATAGAAATCTAGTGGAACGCTTTCATCTCACCTCCACATGTATATAATATACAGTCAAAACCGCTAGCACTTATTGGGTAATGCATTTCCAACTATGACAAGGTATGGAACCACCTTCCGATAGTGTATCTCTATAGGAGAATACACTGGGTTCAACAAGAACATCTTGTAACCCGTCCACACATGGCCGACCACTCATTTCGCTTCAGTGTATCGAATGTATATCACCAACGGTTGGGATTAGCAACCGTTTTCCCGAATGGGACAGCATCGAATAGAATAAATAATTAAATGAATTTCTCTAGATAGGTGATAATACACCCTAACGGGAGATACCCACATAGAGATGCTGCCTGCCCGATTTTTGTCATTTCCCGGTTGTTGAGGCCTCAGGCTACGTTTACTTATCATTCATTGATAACACAATCACTTTGAATGCCACATTGTCTGATCCGTTAACCATTAATTGATTTCCACAAATATATTCTGGATATTACGTTAAGAGAATAAATTCTCCACCACGATATATATTTGTACAGAACAACCTATGCGATCATTGGAAATACTCTGTCAGACATTCATCCATATACGTTCATTCTGGAATAGAAAAAAACTGAAGGCACAATTTCCATTAATAGAAAAAGCCCTTGCACTTTACTCCATCTTCGATTATCTCTCTATAATGCGATTCGCAACGCTAGTACCAATACGGAGTGGTTCTCGGATAATAATCCAACCGGTCTCTCCATATTGACAATGATATTGGCAAACACTTCGATAGTCAGTTATTTAACTATCGAAGAAAAAAAACATCCATTCATAGCATCAAACAATCACCGGGCCCCTTAATTAATATTTCATTAATTAAATCATTTCTCTATTTCCTTATCAATATTTGTTAACACAATATTTTCGACAATCATCTTGGCCTTTTACACTATTTGGATAACATTTCCAAATATCAACTTCTTTTATTTTCTAGGTTTAGAAATGTCCTCTATTTATAATTGGAAAACATTCCAATTACTTATCTCTTTCATGACCATTCATTTATTTCAATACTTAGGAAATATTTATCTTTATATTTCCAAAATTCCACTTACTTGGGTTAAATCGGTTGTTGTGTGAAACATCTTTACAAACAACCCAAAATACTGCATTCAACCAAATCTTATTCACACATTTATCTTTGATACTGAAATCTTGTTATTTATCAGTTTAAAATGAAATCAATAAAGTTGGGGTATAATTACCTCTTAGACCTTAACTGAAATCATCATTAACTTCAAAACGGACAAGACTACTTATCTCGACTAATCAACATCATATTAAACCAATTATCCATATCTTTTAAACATGTATGCATTTCTCTTTCTTTTTTTATCACATTAAATTTACTGGTTTTCTTTTCGTTTATAACATTCTATTTTAATTTCGTTTCATTATCGAATTCTATATATATCGATATATCGATTTCTAATTACCAAATGTTCTTAACAATATTCTGACTCCTTAAATTTCCAGAAAATTTTGCCATAACCTCCTTTGTACCGGTCGATAGTTCAAACCTCAATTCGCCTCTCTATGCCATTTCCATTCAAAAAGAAAATCAAAAAGCCAAGTGGCTTGCCGATTCGGCGCAAAAAGTCTCATATGGAATTTAAATGTGTACCTTTATGTCGGGCACTTGAATCTTCACACACTTCATTCCATATCTTTCTAACCCATATATGTTCATTCCTAATTTGTTTCAACCCAATCTAATCATTTTAACTCAATTCACTAATTTATTAATTAATTAGCTCTTTTGCCTATCTCAATTTTTATTTGAACATATCACGTTCAATTATATTTTTAACTTGCTTATAACAAATCGAATTCCATTTTTAATTCAAGTTTCGTAGTTGATTTGGAATATGAATTTACAAATCATTTACTTATCCAAATTCCTAAATTATCGAATGATAATTTATTTCACTAAATTTATAACAACTATTTATAAATTCAACTTCCTTGTTTCATATATTAAAAAAAGTTTTCCATTTGAAATCCAATTCCTTTTTATATTCTAAATCTTTTAATAAAACCGTCATTCCCCTTTTCGAAACGATTTCAAATTATATTTCAAATTCATACTTGGATTTAAAATTACTGATTATCTCTAGATAAATAAATTCACTATATTTGTAAGCATCGTTTATAAATTTACTTGTTTTATAAATTCCAACAAGTTCCATTTGAAATCTATTTAAAACCAAAATCTCATTTTGGATTATTTTATTTATTTTAACTTACCCATATATAACATATAGTCTATTTTCACATTTAAATTTAATTTCTATTTAATATAATCCTAATATTTTTATTAGACATATTTTATTTAAACAAATTCAAACGAATCGAATTAAAATCATAAATCCTTACGGATTTATTTTAGTTCAATTTATATTCTGAACATCAGAATAATTTCATCGTTTACTTCTTTAAAACGATTCCCCATTTCTATTTATAAATTCATATTTGAATATAAATATTCAAATTATCAAATGATAATTTTTCCACTTCATTTATAAACATAGTTTGTAAATTTACTTCAGTTTCCTGATTATCCAATGAAAATCATTCCATTTAATTTATAAACACCATTTATAAATTTACTTCAATTTCCTGTATTATCTAATTTATAAACATCGTTTATAAATTCAATACTTGTTTTCTTTTTTCAAAACAAGTAAATACATTTATAGCCCATTTGAAATTCAATTTCTATTTTAGAAAATAGTTTTTTCTCTTTTTAAATCTCAAAACCCTATTTATGATATTTTTATAAATTACCACTTAGGCTTAGTGATATTTTAAACATCCAAACCAACCCATTATCAATCTCTGGTTTTCTAACACCTCATATATGATGATATACATGAAAACAACAATAACAATATGTTTGAGGAATTCAGTCGGATCCCTCCAACCTGTTTTCCTGCATCCATAGACGTTAACCAACATAAATAATACCCATCCTGCTTCGAGGCAGTATATCACGGTATAGAAGGTCATCCACTATCATAGCGTGGGGCGTATAAGGTCATCCGCTAATGATATTGCGGGCATCCGCTAATGGTACTACAGGAACTATCCAATCAGCAATATATATATATATATATATAATATCTATAAACACCAATCCTAAATAACTAATATATATTTAATAATAGCCATAGTAATATTTTAATGCAACCAAACAACCATCAAACAATTATTTTAACGAAAAAATAATTTGAAATAAAAATATGAGTGAGATTTACTCACCTTATTTATTTCGATCCACTCTAGTTTCTTTTTGAATTAAATCGAACCATTATCGATTAAATTCAAATACTCGCTAATTCCATTTAATTCCACCCACTACTTGCTTGAAAAATTCATAGTCACGGACAAGCCCATCTTATTTTGTTGGGTAGATTTCAGGACCTCGTATCAATTAAATACAAGATCTACAAGGAACTGGTAATTTAAATTAGCAACCAAATTTAAATTAACTAAATTTTGAAATATAATTAGTTACCTTAATCCTCGATTTTGATTGCTAACTCTCCTTCTTCCCTAATGAACTTCGAACCCACTACATGACATCTTCACCTCTAACAAATTCATCCACATCCCAAACAAAATTACTGTCCAACCTAGATACCAGACTTGATGTTCCTACCCTCACATCATCTAGGACCTATTAGCAGACTTTAGCAATTAACAATTCCCCTATTAAATAACTCACTGCTTTAAACAGCTCCAAACAGTCAAACTCCCTCCTAAGCCACTCATTTCGATCATCAACACCAATAGTCCCCAAATAGGACAACGCGACTATTCCATCCAAGTATAGAGGACCATTTAGCAAAACCGTGATCTGAGTTTAAGCTTTCTCTAGCGGATCTCAAGCTTCACGATGGTCATTGGAGCTCGTCCAACCTCTATGTCAACATCGAACTCAACAATCTTTGCCATTTCCCAATCCGTAGTACGCAACTTCCCCCGCCTGATTCTGAAACCTCGTGCGCACCCATACTTGCTTCAGTTACACGATAAATTGATTTCCCAAAAGGATTTGGTTTCGGTTCTTAATGTATTAGATTTCAGCGTTAGTGATTTGAAGAGGGATGCCCCTTTTTTTTATTTGATGCTTACGGTATTTTTTCCTGTAAGGGGAGCGAAATAAGAAAGTGGGGAAAAGGGGAGGTCGGCCTCGAAGTAATTAAATTAGGGCAATGGCAATTTAACTTATGAAGCTTCAATTTTTCTCTGTATCGTTCAGAAGAAAATAGCGAGCAAGGAGGAGAAGAAAATAGAGTAGAGGGGCATCACGATTTTGTATAGTTGAATACTTAAGCGTTAAGTAAATTTGGTCTGTGCAACTGTACCATACTAGGTGATAAGATAGGGTAGGATATTAATTTGATTAGATATTTAATTAATGCGATTTGATTCATTCTTATTCGTTTAAATTTTATAATAATATATTTTAGGGTTTCGAACTCCAATTGAAACACAACTAGTGATGTTTCTATGGTTTACCCACTATTCTGAACATACTGGGTCCTGTTTCGAAGCCTCATTTGATCATTTGGAGAAGTTATAAATTTTAAACTGACCATTTAAATTAAATTATATTGATAAATATATAAAGCAGTTTCAAATAATTAAATTTATTGATAATAAATAATTATCAACGTTCTAATTCAATACAGAATTTTGTATTGATCATCTGAACTGTGTTGATTCAGTTTTTAATATGAATTAAACTAGACTTGTTTTTCATATTACGATTATTCAATATTCAAAATAAATGGTATTTCGATTATTTAATCAATAACTTAATATAAAAATTGATTTATATTATCAATTCAATATTTAAAATGATATTGAATATTAAAATAAATTGTCCAAAAATATGGGTCGTTGCATTATTTCCCCCTTAAAAGAATTTCGTCCCCGAAATTACTAAAGTAGGAAAAATGCTACTAACATATTACTTTTCAAACTCCACTTATGCTGGAACTCAACTCTTTATATTTCAAGAAATTTTATTCTACCAGAACAGTTGGTTTTTCAATTGTATGTATTCAAATTCATTCCAATTGAATTTAATCAATTTATTCCTTTCATTCCATTTAACTTGGTTAAGTTAAATTTAAATTCCAGAATTCACCCTAGGTTTTAATTTCAAATCCTTTTGAAATAATATAAATATATACATATATTTATCATTTTTCAAATTCAAAACATTTGAATTTTCCAAATCAACTTGTTTTCTTTCAAACAAATTTCCAACAAAACTTTTCTAAGGTAGCAATTCATCACTTAGAGACTCGAAAATGAACACTGATGATGCTGCAGTCATTATCGGAATTATTTCCTAGCCATTGAAGTGAGTTCAGTGCTTTATCACTTTCAAAATCCATCAAAAAATGATTTTTAATCAAGAATCATTTTAAAATAAAGCTATATTATTTTAATATACATCAGAAAATATTTTTCCATTACCCAGTATTTAAATTTCAAATTCTGATTTGAATTAGATTTCAATTCATCTCATTTGTATATTTCACTCATATACAAATTCTATTTGGTTATATATATATATATATATATATAACCATTTCCATTTTACAATCTCATTTGTTGTAACTATAACAACCAACACATCCATATAATATAATAATTTTAGAAAATTATTCATTCTATATTGAAATAGAATTTTGGGAAAAATTATTTCATTTACCCACTTAAAAACAATATTATGTAAAATTTCTCCATTCAAGTGTTTAGAAATTCCTATTGACTTCATGGTGTCCCACGATTCGAATAGAATTCATAACCCACTTAACAGACAAGCCAACATAATATTAAACAATTTTTATATCAATTAACAAATACGCTCTCTCGTATATATACACTCAACTCATTCTAGGGTACTACTGACCCTATCTCTAATGAGCACAACCCCACCAAAGCCTAGGTGTTCGCTCAACCTAAGCTCTGATACCAACTGTAACGAACCGCAAATCTATACTATCTGAGTTGACTACATACATCACGCGTCCAACCCAAATATCAAAGAGATACGAATCATTTTTTAGAAGAAAAAGGTAGAAGAAGAACAGAAACAATAACACAGAATCTCACATCGTAGCGGAACAAATATAATATATCATAACTTTTGAAATACAAAATTATAACTACACTTATCAGAGTACAACACTTAAAACATAGCGGAAATAAAAATGCTATATATCTAACACTGAAGCCTCCTGCTCCAACCACCTTTACGTAGATCTGTAAAAGCCTGAACTACTTGACTGCCCATAAAAATTTGGGCACCCAAGATTTTAGGTAAAACAAAACAAAATAAACTCTGGGTCAGTTATTGGACTGGTATGAGTAAACAATTTAAAATAGTTTGAGAAAATAAACGATGTCTCATAAGACCACGCCGTATAACACGGAACGGGTCTTTCCCTTATGAGAATCCAAAACACTTGATTCAACTTTCAAAATCTTTTTGAAAGAAAACGATAATCTTTATATCAAAACTCTTTTGATATTATAATAATGTTTAAATCTAGTGCAACGCTTTCATCTCACGCTCCACATGTATATAATATACAGTCAAAACCGCGGGCACTTATTGGGTAATGCATTTCCAACTATGAAAAGGTATGGAACAACCTTCTGATAGTGTATCTCTATAGGAGAATACACTGGGTTCAATAAGCATATTGTAACCTGACCACACATGACCGACCACTCATTTCGCTTGAGTGTATCGAATGTATATCACCAATGGTTGGGATCAGCAATCGTTTTCCTGAATGGGGCAACATTGAATAGAATAAAGAATTAAATGAATTTCTCTAGATAGGTGATAATACACCCTAATGGGAGTTTCCCACATAGCCATGCTGCCTGCCCGACTTTTGTCATTTCCCGGTTGTTGAGGCCTCAGGCTACGATTACTTATCATTCATTGATAACACAATCAGTTTGAATGCCACATTGTCAGATCCGTTAACCATTAATTGATTTACACAAATATATTCTAGATATTATGTTAAGAGAATAAATTCTCCACCACCATATATATTTGTACAGAACAACCTATGCGATAATTGGAAATACTTTGTCAGACATTCGTTGTAACAACCCGGAAAATCTGAACCAATTTAAAATTTAAATTGGCTATTTTAGCGGATTTAAAATATTTAAAATAGATATTTTAAATAATAACGACGAAAAGTAAGTTTGAATCGACATTTGAAAATAAATATAATTAATTCTAATTATAAACAAGGCCTGAAATGGCGCGGTAGTTTCAAAATTTGAATTCAAACTTTGACTGACGGTACCGGGTGCAAATTAAAACGGATTTTAGTGAAACAAATAATATTTAAATCTGTTAGTGAATATCTTTTTAACGAATCTGAAAAATCGAAGTTTCGTAGCGGGAAGCAAAAGTTATAGCCAAATGAATTTTCAGAAAGGTCGCTATAGAGTTTATATAGCCCGTGATAATGGCCAATTTGCAAACGACCTCAGAATTCGACGAAACCGCTTTTGTTGGATCCGGGATGTCAAATTATTGCTAGGTTTCAAATTTCATAATTTTTGAAGCTAGTAATTGAGTGTGGCAAAAGAAAATGTGTTTGGTCGATTTCTATTAAATTGGATTGAACAGAAAAGGGCCATTTTTCAAACTGTCTCAGAATTCGACGAAACTAGTTTTGTTGGGACCGTATCGTCAAAACATAGCTAGATTTATTTTTCGGGAATTTTTAGAATTAGTATGTGGCCCCGGTAAATTGAAATGTACGTTCAAATTAAATATCGATTGTTTTATATTTTAAGTTGAAGGAAAACTGACTGAAACAGTCGATTGAGCCTACGAAACATACCCTATTGTGTTCGGAATGGGGGTATTTAGTTGGGGACGACAGTCGTTGGGTTTGGATTGGAGTTCGTATGAGATAAGGGGTATTTTCGAGATTTTAAAAATATATAAATAAAAAAATCCCCTCAGCCAATCATAACTCGCCACTTCAACGTTCTCTCTCCCCGACCTCCAGACGATTAACGGCGGCCTCCCTTCTTTCCTTTTCTCCTCTTTTCCGGCCGATACACTATGAATTATACCCTGCTCCAGTTGGGGATTTTGTAGAGTGCCCTCTCCTCTTCAAATCAAGACCAAGAGTACCCCTCCTCGTCAAGCCGTTAGAGAGATCCAGTCCTCGAAAGTCCGGCCGTTTCAAGCCAAATTCCTCATCCGATCTGACTTCGAGCTGGGCGGTGTGGGTCCCCTCTGGCGTGCCCCTCGGAGCTGGACGGCGTGGAGAAAGCTGATCGGCTTCACGTGTAACGGATTTGAAGATAAATCAATACCTAGTTTTGAACATCGAAAGAAAGGTAATGGCCTAAATTATATTTAACTATTTAATAGCACTTTAAAGCGCTATGGTTTGTGATTCCACAATAAAAATCATATCTTTTTCATTTGTTGATGAAATTTAGTGAAACAAGAGACAGTGGACTCGTGAGGATGTCTTCTACATTCTAGAAGAGACTGGATATTTTTATGAGCCTTCTGCTATTTTTGGTGGTGTGGAACCCAATGTGAGATTTCTGAATTATAAACGATATGGAAAACGACGATGTATACATTATATAGTCGATATATGAGTTATATAAGCATTGTACACCTCATGTATAAGCGTTGTATAAGTTGTACGTTCTATGTATAAGTTATATATGCGTTGTAAAAATTATATATGCGTTGAAATAGAAGTGAGATATACTTATATATATATATATATATATATATATGTTGACACATTTTTTGGCAAAAGCTGTCACACACAGAATTCCTGAATGATAACATGCTCGAGCGATGGAAACAACGTCAGAAGAAATTGAGAGATTTGGTCAAAATCACATCCTCAACATAAACAGGCCCAAAACTCCTATCAGACAACCTTTTTTGTGCCCGAAAAAAGCGATTACAAAGCTAAGCTTTGTAACTTTTTTAGATCTCTTAGTTAGCTTCAGTTTGAGCTTCAGTTTGAGCTTCAGTTTGAGCTTCAGTTTGACTTATGGTTTGAAAGTTATGTCCGTTTCCGTAAACTGGTGTAATCTGGCAATTTTCTGGATAAAGCGACGAAGCAGCACACGATCGGAGTATGGATCACGCACCCTCGGATCGTCCCTCATCGGATCGCCCCTCATCGGATCGCCCTCCTCAGACCATGACCCGTTCGTGGTACACCTCACGATCTGACCCGATCGCCGGCACTTCACTCCAGCTTCACCATGCCGCTTACGACCAGACTCGGCTCGTGATAGCCATATCACGATCCGACCCATGACCACGATCCGACCCCATGACAACGATCCGACCTTTAGACCTGCAGATACGCTCCCTGTTTTGACCTATTCTCATGCCACATCTTGCTCCTATTATCCTGGATCGGGTGCCACGTACCCCATCACGATCCGGTCAACCCAGAAGCTCTCCTACAACTATAAATACACCATTTGAAGGCATTTTCAAGGAATTTTGGCCATTCTTCTTCACTGCTTTCACCATCACTGAAGTGCAAGGACTTTGCACTTTCCTATAGTCAAATTCTTCTCTTTTCTACACAATTAACACGTGGATTACGTGTATAAACCCTTGTAACCTCAATTAACACACGGATTGTGTGCTTGCATGTAACTGATTCTTGTAATATGTCAGTATAACAATAAGAATATAAAGTGGACGTAAGCTACATCTACAGCCGAACCACTATAAAAACTTTTGTGTGTCTCCTCTTTACTTACTGTTTTTTGCATTCTATGGTCTGTGATCTGCATTTGGGTGTTAGGCCCAGATTTTGGTCTAACATTTTGGCGCGCCAGGAAGGGGGGCACACGACAACTTCAACTTCTGCTTGGATTTTTTGGCTATTGGATCAATGGCGAACAAAAGGAAGAAGACTGGAACTTCCACTCATGCTGATGATGCTGATGCTGAAGGCACAAGGAACGAGGCAAGCCAGGAAGCTTCCTCTCATGGAGATCCTTCTGCATACTTGACTAGAGACGAGATGGATGGAGTTCTCGCTGAACTGAGAAATCAGATGGCACGGCAAGATGATCTCTTCTAGAAACAACAGGAAATGATCAACCAATTCTTCGCTCGGATGGATGGAAGGCCGGGCAACGCTCAATCCATTGAAGAAGGAGCCACTGAAGCGGCTCGCACAGACCACCATGGTCAGATCGGGTCGGGCCCAGCGACCCACGACCCGCCAGCACCAGTGCTCGGGGGCAGCCCACTCCTTATTGCAAATGCACAACAGCCTACTTCAGCTCAGGTTCATATAGACACCGGTTTGCGAGCTCCATCTCCTCAACAGCATCAAACGGTTCGTGATCTACCTCCAGGACCCAGTCGGATCGCCCCCCTGCTTCATGATTCGGCCTCACGAACTGGACTTCACGAACCTGCCTCACGAACCGTCCCCCTCGAACCGGGTCAGGTCGCCCCCCTCGATCAACGATCCACGAGCCGCGATCCCCAGGCGACAGCTCACCAACTTCCATCTTCTCCTGCACTCAATGCTGGGTCCACCAGCTCTGATCTTGGCAACTTGCAATAACTTTTTGAGGGCAATCGACTAGCTGATCTGATTCAACGCCTCACGAGAGGCCGCACCTAACAGAATGACGTAGATGACGTCAATCATAACCCATTCACTCAGGAAATCAGAAATTCCCGCAATCCACCAGATTTCAAACTTCCACAACTGGAGCCTTACAACGGCAGGACAGATCCTACCGTGCATCTCATGTGTTACAAGCGGCGTATGGAAGTTCAATCAGCATCGGAAAACGTCATGGCTAAATGTTTTCCCCTCTTTCTGACTGATATAGCAGCCATGTGGATTCGACAGCTGGAAACAGAATCGATCAGCAGTTGGAACATGTTGGTCGCACGCTTCCTTGAATAGTTTCGGGTCCACATCGCTCGACCCCAGAACGTCATGTCACTCACTACAATCAAGCAGAGGCCCAGAGAAACTCTGCGTTCTTTCCTGGAAAGATTCAACGTTGCAGCAGCATCAGTGGATCGCCCTGAACAATCGATGGTACTGATGGCAGCAGTATCCGGCGTTCTGGATAACACGGAATTCAAGAAATCTTTGTACCAAGATCCACCATGAAATCTCGGTGAATTCTACCTTGAAGCAGATAGAATTCTGCGGGAAGAAGATGCTACTTTCGAGAAGAAAACCCTCGAAGTCAACATGCTCAAAGATGGAGAACCATCTGATTCTAGAAAAGGCAAAGGAGCAGCCAATGCAAAGAATGATCGTAATGCTCCACCCCGGAGAGGGTCCCGATACGAAAAATACACTGAACTGAATGACACTCTGAGCAATATCTACGTACATACAGGGGGTGCTGCCTCGTATCCAAGGCCTACCAAGAGGGAACCAACACTAGCACAAATCAATTCTGGCAGATACTGCATATTTCATGACATGGACTGATGACTGCAGACATTTGCGAGACCTTATCGAGGATCGGGTTAGGCGAGGAGAACTACCCGAGTATGTCATTCAACCAACAGCGCCCACACCTGCGCTACCACCACCGACTCCCCGGAGAGGGAACGATCCTGGATCGAGCAATCGCGGGCTTATCATTAACTGATCCCACTCAGCGGATCCCTTCAGTTTGCTGGACTCTGATCCATAGTTCATGTTTTTAGGTTTTTAGACAACTTCTCGCCCTCCTTTGTTTTCCCTGCATGTAATAAGAGCAGTCACATCAGCCCACACTCATGGAACCGGCTTGTGGTCTCCAGTTGTGTCTGGCAAACGACTGCTGGACTTTCATGAATTAGCAATAAGCTTTGAGCTCCGGCTCCTAACTGCATCCGTCTAGTATAAACATTGAGCTCCGGCTCCTAACTAGATCCGTCCAGTACAAACATGAGCTCCGGCTCCCAACTGGATCTGTCCAGTATAAACAAATTCTCATGTTCTTTTCCTTGGTCGTCTTACTGCGGTAAGTTCATCTTGGAACTTCATGTGCTTTTCCTTGGTCGTCTTACTCCAGTAAGGCCGTCTTGAAACCTCCTGCGCTTTTCCATGGTCGTCTTACTCCGGTAAGGCAGTCTTGGAACATTCATTGCTTTTCCTTGGTCGTCTTACTCCGGTAAGACTGTCTTGGAACCTCCTGCACTTTTCTGTGGTCGTCTTAATCCGGTAAGGACGTCTTGGAACCTTCATTGCTTTTCCTCAGGTCGTCTTACTTCGGTAAGGGCATCTTGGAACCTTCATTGCTTTTCCTCGGTCGTCTTACTCCGGTAAGGCCGTCTTGGAACTTTCATGGCATTTCCTTGGTCGTCTTACTTCGGTAAGGCCGTCTCAGAACCCCTCTAACATCTCCTCGGATGGTTTACTCCGGTAAGGCCATCTAGGAAATATTCTTGCATTGTTTGTTTATCTTCTTGCAGGTACAAAATCCTGGTCTTCTTGGATTTCTCTGGCCTTAATACGATCCCGTGTGATCGTCGGTTTTCTGGCCTTAATACGATCTGGCGTGATCGTCGCATTCTGGACTTGGATTTCTCAGATTATCCAGAACACATCTTCCTTCAACCAGCAAGATATGTTCTGGGGGGCAAACGTGTTGACACATTTTTTGGCAAAAGCTATCACACATGGAATTCCTGAATGATAACATGCTCGAGTGATGGAAACAACGTCAGAAGACATTGAGAGATTTGGTTAAAATCACATCCTCAACATAAACAGCCCGAAACTCCAATCAGACGACCTCTTTTGGGCCTAAAAATAGCGATTACGGAGCTGAGCTTTGTAACTTTTGTAGATCTCTGAGTTAGCTTCAGTTTGAGTTTCGGTTTGGCTCAATCAGACTTACGGTTTGAAAGTTATGCCTGTTTCCGTAAACTAGTGTAATCTGGCAATTTCGTGGATAAAGAGACGAAGCAGCACACGATCGGAGTATGGATCACGCACCCTCGGATCGTCCCTCATCGGATCGCCACTCATCGGATCGCCCTCCTCAGACCACGACCCGTTCGTGGTACACCTCACGATCCGACCCGTTCGTCAGCACTTTACTCCGGCTTCACCATGCCGCTCACGACCAGACTCGGCTCGTGATAGCCATATCACTATCCGACCCATAGCCACGATCCGACCTCATGACCGCGACCCGACCTTCAGACCTGCAGATACATCGCTGTTTTGACCTATTCTCATGCCACATCTTGCTCCTATTATCCTGGATCGGGTGCCACGTACCCCATCACGATCCGGTCAACCTAGAAGCTCTCCTACAACTATAAATACACCATTTGAAGGCATTTTCAAGGACTTTTGGACATTCTTCTTCACTGCTTCCACCATTACTGAAGTGCAAGGACTATGCACTTTCCTACAGTCAAATTCTTCTCTTTTCTACACAATTAACACGTGGATTACGTGTATAAACCCTTGTAACCTCAATTAACACACAAATTGTGTACTTGCATGTAACTGATTCTTGTAATCTGTCAGTATAACAATAAGATTATAAAGTGGACGTAAGTTACATCTACAGCCGAACCACTATAAAAACTTTTGTGTGTCTCCTCTTTATTTACTGTTTTTTGCATTCTGTGATCTGTGTTCTGCATTTGGGTTTTAGGCCCAGATTTTGGTCTAACATTTTGGTGCGCCAGGAAGGGGGGCACACAACAACTTCAACTTCTGCTTGGATTTTTTGGCTATTGGATCAATGGCGAACAAAAGGAAGAAGACTGGAACTTCCACTCATGCTGATGATGCTGATGCTGAAGGCACAAGGAACGAGGCAAGCCAGGAAGCTTCCTCTCATGGAGATCCTTCTGCATACTTGACCAGAGACGAGATGGATGGAGTTCTCGCTGAACTGAGAGATTAGATGGCACGGCAAGATGAACTCCTCCAGAAACAACAGGAAATGATCAACCAATTTTTCGCTCGGATGGATGGAAGGCCGGGCAACGCTCAAGCCATTGGAGACGGAGCCACTAAAGCGGCTCGCACAGGCCACCACGATCAGATTGGGTCGGGCCCAGCGACCCGCGACCCGCCAGCACCAGTGCTCAGGGGCAACCCACTCCTTATTGCAAATGCACAGCAGCCTACTTCAACTCAGGTTCAAATAGACACCGAATTGCTAGCTCCAGCTCCTCAACAGCATCAAACAGTTCATGATCTACCTCCAGGACCCAGTCGGATCGCCCCCCTGCTTCACGATCTGGCCTCACGAACTGGACTTCATGAACCTGCCTCCCGAACCGTCCCCCTCGAACCGGGTCAGGTCGCCCCCCTCGATCCACGAGCCGCGATCCCCATGCGACAGCTCACCAACTTCCATCTTCTCCTGCACTCAATGCTGGGGGCACCGGCTCTGATCTTGGCAACTTGCAACAACTTTTTGAGGGCAATCGACTCGCTGATCTGATTCAACGCCTCACGAGGGGCCGCACCTATTAGAATGACGTAGATGACGTCAATCATAACCCATTCACTCAGGAAATCAGAAATTCCCGCAATCCACCAGATTTCAAACTTCCACAACTGGAGCCTTACAACGGCAGGACAGATCCTACCGTGCATCTCATGCGTTACAAACGGCATATGGAAGTTCAATCGGCATCGAAAAACGTCATGGCTAAATGTTTTCCCCTCTTTCTGACTGATATAGCAGCCATGTGGATTCGGCAGCTGGAAACAGAATTGATCAGCAGTTGGAACATGTTGGTCGCACGCTTCCTTGAACAGTTTCGGGTCCACATCGCTCGACCCAAGAACGTCATGTCACTCACTACAATCAAGCAGAGGCCCAGAGAAACTCTGCGTTCTTTCCTGGAAAGATTCAACGTTGCAGCAGCATCAGTGGATCGCCCTGAACAATTAATGGTACTGATGGCAGCAGTATCCGGCGTTCTGGATAACACGGAATTCAAGAAATATTTATACCGAGATCCACCACGAAATCTCGGCGAATTCTACCTTGAAGAAGATAGAATTCTGCGGGAAGAAGATGCTACTTCCGAGAAGAAAACCCTCGAAGTCAACATGCTCAAAGATGGAGAACCATCTGATTCTGGAAAAGGCAATGGAGCAGCCAATGCAAAGAATCATCGTAATGCTCCACCCCGGAGAGGGTCCAGATATGACAAATACACTGAACTGAATGACACTCTGAGCAATATCTACGTAGATACAGGGGGTGCTGCCTCATATCCAAGGCCTCCCAAGAGGGAACCAACACTAGCACAACGCAATTCTGGCAGACACTGCATATTTCATGACATGGATGGTCATAACACTGATGACTGCAGACATTTGCGAGACCTTATCGAGGATCGGGTCAGGCGAGGAGAACTACTCGAATACGTCATTCAACCAACAGCGCCCACACCTGCACTACCACCACCGACTCCCCGAAGAGGGAACGATCCCGGATTGAGCAATCATGGGCTTATCATTAACTGATCCCACTCAGCGGATCTCTTTAGTTTGCTGGACTCCGTTCCATAGTTCATGTTTTTAGGTTTTTAGATGACTTCTTGCCCTCCTTTGTTTTCCCTGCATGTAATAAGAGCACTCACATCAGCCCACACGCACGGAACCGGCTTGTGGTCTCCAGTCGTGTCTGGCAAACGACTGCTGGACTTTCATGAATTAGCAATAAGCTTTGAGCTCCGGCTCCTAACTGGATTTGTCTAGTATAAACATTGAGCTCCGGCTCCTAACTGGATCCGTCCAGTACAAACATGAGCTCCGGCTCCCAACTGGATCCGTCCAATATAAACAAATTCTCATGTGCTTTTCGCTGGTCGTCTTACTTCGTTAAGGCCGTCTTGGAACTTCATGTGCTTTTCCTTGGTCGTCTTACTCCGATAAGGCCATCTTTGAACCTCCTACGCTTTTCCGTGGTCGTCTTACTCTGGTAAGGCTGTCTTGGAACCTTCATTGCTTTTCCTTGGTCGTCTTACTCCGGTAAAGCCGTCTTGGAACTTCATGTGCTTTTCCTTGGTCGTCTTACTCCGGTAAGGCCGTCTTGGAACCTCCTGCGCTTTTCCGTGGTCGTCTTACTTCGGTAAGGTCGTCTTGGAACCTTTATTGCTTTTCCTCGGTCGTCTTACTCCGTTAAGGCCATCTTGGAACCTTCATTGCTTTTCCTCGGTCGTCTTACTCCGGTAAGGCCGTCGTGGAACTTTCATGGCATTTCCTTGGTCGTCTTACTCCGGTAAGGCCGTCTCGGAACCCCTCTAACATCTTCTTGGATGGTTTACTCCGGTAAGGCCATCTAGGAAATATTCTTGCATTGTTTGTTTATCTTCTCGCAGATATAAAGTCCTGGTCTTCTTCGATTTCTCTGGCCTTAATACGATCCCGTGTGATCGTCGGTTTTCTGGCCTTAATACGATCTGGTGTGATCGTCGCATTCTGGACTTGGATTTCTCAGATTATCCAGAACACATCTTCCTTCAACCTGCAAGATATGTTCTGGGGGGCAAATGTGTTAACACATTTTTTGGCAAAAGCTGTTACACATGGAATTCCTGAATGATAACATGCTCGAGCGATGGAAACAAAGTCAGAAGACATTGAGAGATTTGGTCAAAATCACATCCTCAACATAAACAGGCCCGAAACTCCTATCAGACGAATCTTTTGGGCCTGAAAACAGCGATTACGGAGCTAAGCTTTTTAACTTTTGTAAATCTCTGAGTTAGCTTCAATTTAAGCTTCGGTTTGGCTCTATCGGACTTACGGTTTGAAAGTTATGCCTGTTTCCGTAAACTGGTGTAATCTGGCAATTTCCTGGATAAAGCGATGAAGCAGCACATGATCGGAGTATGGATCACACACCCTCGGATCGTCCCTCATCGGATCGCCCTCCTTAGACCACGACCCGTTCGCGGTACACCTCATGATCCGACCCGATCGCCAGCACATCACTCCAGCTTCACCATGCCGCTCACAACCAGACTCGGCTCGTGATAGCCATATCACGATCCGACCCATGACCACGATCCGACCTCATGACCGTGATCCGACCTTCAGACCTGCAGATACGCTCCCTGTTTTGACATATTCTCATGCCACATCTTGCTTCTATTATCCTGGATCGGGTGCCACGTACCCCATCACGATCCGGTCAACCCAGAAGCTCTCCTACAGCTATAAATACACCATTTGAAGGCATTTTCAAGGACTTTTGGCCATTCTTCTTCACTGCTTCCACCATTACTGAAGTGCAAGGAATTTGCACTTTCCTACAGTCAAATTCTTCTCTTTTCTACACAATTAACACGTGGATTACGTGTATAAACCCTTGTAACCTCAATTAACACACGGATTTTGTGCTTGCATGTAACTGATTCTTGTAATCTGTCAGTAAAACAATAAGATTATAAAGTGGATGTAGGCTACATATACAGCCGAACCACAATAAAAACTTTTGTGTGTCTCCTCTTTATTTACTGTTTTCTGCATTATGCGATATGTGATCTGCATTTGGGTGTTAGGCCCAGATTTTGGTCTAACAATATATATATATATATATATATATATATATATATATATATATATATATATATACACGCCCCTCGTCCACAAACCATGGATGATATTTATTGGTTGTGATTGGTGTGAAAATTGGTTGATAGCGAATGGTTGATTTGAATTGTTTGTGGTTGAAATTGATTGATTGTGGTTGAAAAATACCCGATTGTGGTTGAGAATTATTTGGTTGAAACCACATAGGATTAGTTTGTGGTAAAGAAAAATATATACATGTCGCCTGCGTGCGAATAGATGCAAGAAATCCCCATTGTCAAAAGCTGCGAGGCATTAAGGTAGAGCGAGGAGCCGTATTAGGGACGACCCCAGTTTTAACTACCCTGCCGTTATGCTGCCGAAATTTTCTGTAATATTCATGTGTTTGAATTATTTTCATGTGTTGAAACTATATTCGTGTGTTGAATAGAAAACATTCATATGTTGAATAGAAATTCATTCGTTGAATAGAAATTTATGTGTTGAATGGTATTCGTGTTTTAAATAAACTGTTTAACAATAAAAATCACATTTTTATTTTATATACACGAACTATAGAAAACATTCATGTGTTGAATAGAAATTCATTCGTTGAATAGAAATTCATGTGTTGAATGGTATTCGTGTTTCAAATAAATTGTTTTATAACAAAAATCATATTTTTATCATCTATATAAACTATATAAAATAGTCGTGTTTTGAAATAAATTGTTTTACACTAAAAATCACATTTTTATTATATACATGAATTGTTAAAAATAGTGAAGTGTTGAAATAAATGTCGGTTGGATAAAAATATCATTTTTATCAAATATATGAAAAGAATATCGTTTTGAAATCGTAGAATAGATTATATTTATATATATATATATAAATATAATTAAAATGAATCGAATAATGAAGCTGAAGTTCGTGTTTTGAAACTATGATTTCAAACGATTAGTGCGGGAGATCCGACCATCGGATTTTCCCGAAACCGAAACCGTTGGGTTCGCTTTGGAAATATCTTTCCAACGACACCAACTTTGTAAAAATCCAACAGTTTGATTGTCCGGAATGCTTAATTCAAATCTAAATAAAAAAAGTGCCAGAATCGATTTTTTTAATATATATATATATATAATTAAATTAAATCGAATAACGACGCTGTAGTTTGTATTTTGAAATCGAAACTTCAAACGAGTGTACCGGGAGATCCGACTGTCGGATTTTCCCAAAACTGGAACCGTTGGAATCGTTTTGAAAAGATCTTTCTAATGATATAAAATTTGTGAAGATCCAACGGTTAGATTTTCAGATATGTGTAAATCAAATCTGAAGAAAAACAGCGCCACGACCGTGTTATGGCCTGAAGCGTCGTTTAATAAATTGGCTAATTTTAAATAAATAAAAATAGCGATAAATCGTTATAAAATATTATGAACGATATGGAATGTGAAATTTAGAGAGTAACTGAAGGTTAGCTAAGCCGAATGGTTTCCTGGGTTTTGATCTGATGTTGGTTTCGGCCTTCGGGGTTAATATTTAGGTAATCATTCTCTTACTGATTTACGGTTAGTGACTAATGAATTGGAATAAGGCTTATGTTGTGTTTGTGTAGCACTTGTTTATTATATAGGCGAGTTGCTCAGAAAGACCGGGTTTAACCCATTCTGAATAACTGAATCGACGATAAGAAATCGAAGATGAGGACGGTGATTGAAGAACGGAGATCTTCACCTCGTTTGGATGATAACTGATGTCCTGATTGGGAAGCATCCTAAAATATGGATAATAAGTGGTGATTGTCCAGACGTACCAGGAGATCGATGGGTATGCGAGGTATATAGTGCCTTTGGTTTCGTTCAGACCCAGAACGGACTTGTAAATGGACTGTGTGACTGACATTGGAATTCATTTCGTGTGATTGATAACCATCAGTTGCATGTTGTGAATCGCCTGTGTGGCATGCTCAGATGCAGTGATCAAGGCTTCTGTTGAAAAGCAAAGTCTTGTGGTTGATGATCAAAGCATGGCCTGTGTGGCATAGCTTTGTGTATAACGTGAATTCGCGAGCCTCACACCCCGGAATGAACCAGAAACGGGAGAGGACCTTAGGAAGGGCATGCGTTTCCTTTTAGCTAGAGGTGGTGTCAATGCTTAAATTGGCTAACATTTATATTATTTTCACCTGCGTGGTTGTTGCTGTTGCGCGGCGCCTCAGATATATCGGTGACTATGTGAAGCTGATGGAGCCATTCGTTGGCTCATTGACGCCCCAAAGGGCGGGGAAACGTAATATTCAGGCATTTTAATCCACATCGGTGGACCGGCCCTGTCGATCCTAGGGTCACTCGAGCTCTGATCCTGAGACACAGGCTAGAGCATCTCGAAGTCAGTAAGGACTATCTTTTGCCTTGGTTCATGACAGAAATCCAATTTCCAAATACGACACCGTGCAGTTTTGATTGTAGACCTATATTTGGCGACATAGTGGCATGGGACGCTCATGTCGTCTATGGTTGATACTTATGATTTGAAATTGTTTTTGAAACATATAAACACTAGTAGTAATATCAAATGCTTTTGTTTTATTCATATCAAGTATATTTTGGTCATTATAAGGTAAAAACTCTATCCTCTGGTTTGCGTTGCATTGTGTGATGGGAACTGAGTCTTATAATGGCTTCATTTTTATAAAAAGCATTGCGATGGTTAAAGGATTTACTTGTTTTAAAGCATTGGCAATCCAATGGAGTAAACCCGTTCCGCGAAAGTGGCGTGGTCCTGTGATTAACCATATTATAAAATGTGTTAACTAGATTTCTCATACTAGTCCTATGACTGACTCGTAGTTTGTTTCACTTGCAAACTCGGGTGCCCCTTTTTCTACATGGGCAGCCTTGTGTTCAGGTTTTAGCAGGCTCTTTCTAAATAGCTGGAGCTGAATATGGATTCTATCATTTATCTCTTTTTATGCTGTTCAGCTCCTATTGTACATGTTATGTTTGTTTTCCGCTGTAGACATTTATGTATAGCTGAACTGTATTTGTACTAAGTATGATCCAGTATACTGTGTAACTCTGATGATTATGTCTATCCAGTGTATTATTTGTCCATTATCTGGTGTATTTATTTAATTCTGTATTGCTATTATCTGTTTATATGTTATATTCAAAAGATTACCATTGCCATCATCAGAACGGGGTTTGGGGTCGTCACAGCGTGGTATCAGAGCTTTGGTTAAGCTTAGTGCTGGAATATAACATATTAACGAACTCGTCAGAAATAGAACCAATAGTGTTCTAGGACGAATAACTCATTACAGATAGGATCAGTAATATCCTAGTATGAGTATAGCAGAATGAAATACGCCCGATAGACACATTTACATTCAAGTATACGTTTCTATGCTTTGAAATATCTTTTCTATTGACCTGACACTTGGTCTGCTATTTGCATAAGTACTAGAAAATGAGTTTCAGAAACAGAAGGAATGCAGAACCAGATCTAGAGGCTCTATTTAAGAGGTATCGAAATATGGGTGGAGCACAATTCTCGGGCAATGAATCGATTATTCAAACTCAGGCTTGGATGAGTTCTGCTGAAAGAATTTTTGAGCGTTTCCAACTGAGAGATGATTAAAAAAGATTAGTAGCATCTTGGGAACTCAAAGAAGAAGCTTTAATCTGGTGGGAAACAATCATCAAGGATAATCCAGAAGGTGATATCACCTGGGATAGATTCAAAGAGGTTTTCAGTGAAAGATTTATTCCTCCCGAAGCGACTGAGCGGCTATGTGATGAATTTTCTTATCTAATACAAGGAGATATGAATATCCCAGAATATCATAAGAAATTCAACGAACTTTCTCACTTTGCCCCTCATCTAATTCAAAATCCGAAGAGGAAGAATCTGAGGTTTATTCATAGCCTGCAAAGAAAATACCAGAATAAAGTAATGGGGCATGTGAAACTTCCTTTTTCAGAAATGATATACATGGCTTACTAGTATGAGGATCTCGACAAGAAAGGTATGTTGCGCTTCGAAGAGGAAGTCTGTTCTAGTAACAAAGAAGAGTCTGAAACTGATAATCCTGAGGCCAGGACGATGTCTGAGGTCGGTAAGAAGCCCAAATCCAAGAGGAAAAGGGTTAAATCTAAGAAAGAACCAGTAACGACCACCGTATGCAATAACTGCCATCAGAAAGGACATTTGTCGATAAACTGCGGACCCTTAAAGAAGCGAATAAAAGGTGGACTTCAATCCAAGAAGGGATTTCAAGAGAATAGAAAGTGCAGTCAATGCGATCAGGCCTGTCATCTTTCAAAGGCCTGCCCGCTATTCAGAAAACCTGAAGCAGTACATATAAATGAAGTAGCAGAAACTTCTGAGCCCTCAACTAGTCAGGGAAGGCCTGATGTTTTAGAAGGCACGCTAACTGTCAAAGATATTCCTGTTAAAATACTATTTGATACCGGCGCGTCGCGACGCTTCGTTGCAAAGAATGCGATTAAGAAACTGGATTTGAATTTGAAGAAGCTCAAAGAACCAATGACTGTCCATAATCCGGTTGGGGGTTCCCTCGATCTCAGTTGGGTTTGTGGGGGTGCCGGTCTCTTTTTCTCGTTATCGGTTCCCTACCATCGCGGTTGTCATGAATTTTACAGAATTTGATCTTATCTTGGGGTTAGACTGGTTGACCAAATATGAAGCTGAGGTTAAATGCGCCAACAGAGTCATTAAGGCGAAGATTAAATCAGGTTACTATATAACCATTCCCTGTGAAGGTCAGAATTCTGATAGAAAAGACTTCTGCGCAGCTTCAGATGTTTCTCCTGCTCAAATAGAAAATATCCCTGTAGTCACAGAGGATGTTCCGGACCTCATAAAAGATATTCCTGTCATCAAGAATTATGCAGATGTTTTCGAAGAAGTTGTTAGCTCACCTCCGTAGAGAGAAATTGATTTCAAGATCGCTTTAATTCCGAATGCAAGGCCGGTAATGCACGCTATTCGGAGAATGACTCTAAAGGAGAAAGAAGAACTAGACAATCAAACTCGACAACTTGTATGAAAGGGTCTGATCAGGCCTAGATCTCTGATTGGGGAGCAGCAGTGGTGTTTGTCCCAAAGTCTGACGGTACTCTGCGGCTATGTGTGGATTATCGTGACTTGAATAAGCAGACAATAAAGAATAAGTATCCATTGCCGTGAACCGATGATTTATTTGATCGTCTGAATGGAACACAAGTATTTTCAAGGATGGACCTAGCTACAGGTTTCCATCAGCTTCGTATTGCCGAAGTGTGTTCCTATGACAGCATTCAGAGGTCCAGACTTATTCTATGAGTGGTTAGTAATGTCATTCGGCTTATGTAACGCTCCAGCTTACTTCGTCGATTTGATGAATCGAGTGTTCAGAGGAGTCTTGAATAAGTTTGTTCTGGTTTTTATTGATGATATTCTAATCTTCTCTAAATCAAAGGCCGAACATGAAAAACATTTGAAGCAAGTTCTAGAAATTCTAAGAAGGAATGTATTGAAAGCCAAACTGTCCAAATGTATATTCTGGCAAGATGAAGTAAAATTTCTTGGCCATGTCGTATCAAAAGAGGGAATTGCTGTGGATCCAAGTAAAATCACCGCTATTCAAAATTGGAAACAACCTAGTACTCCCACAGAAGTCCGAAGTTTTCTTGGATTGGCTAGTTATTACCGGAAGTTCGTTAAAGATTTTTCGAAGATATCTAGTCACTTAACGAAACTTACAAAGAAGCATTCAAAATTCAAGTGGACTCCAGAATGTGAGGAGGCTTTTGAGGAGCTAAAGTTAAGATTAACAACAGCTCCAGTGTTAACGATAATCGATGGCAATCAGGACTTGAAAGTCTGGACAAATGCCTCAAGAGAAGGCCTTGGTGCAGTATTAATGCAAAGAGGTCAAGTTGTTGTTTATGCTAGCCGTTAGCTGAAGCCACATGAAAAGAACTACGTTACTCATGATCTTGAGTTGTTGGCTATCGTATTCGCTTTGAAAATCTGGAGACACTATCTTCTGGGTGAGAAATTCGAACTGTTTATAGATCACTAGTCGCTAAAGTATCTGTTTACCCAGAAAGACTTGAATCTGAGGCAGCAACGTTGGCTAGAGTTCCTTGCAGCATGCGATTTTGAGATTCTGTACACTCCAGGGAAAGCCAATGTCGTGGCTGATGCGTTTAGTAGAAAGAATGAAATGATCGCCAGTTTTGTTATTGCGACTTCTTTAATTGACAAGATATCTTCTCTCCAAAAAGACGACAAATTTATTAAAGGAATGAGCCAGCGGATTCGTGAAGGCAATGCTTCAGATTTCCAGCTCGATAGCGAAGGGATTCTGAGGTTACAAGAACGAATTTGTGTTCCAGAAATTCCTGAACTCAGAAGAGAAGTGCTTGATGAATGCCACAAATCTAAGCTCCGTATCCATCCGGGCGTGAGTAAAATGTATAATGATATCAAGCGAACACTCTGGTGGAAATCGTTGAAAAGAGACATCTCTATATATGTTAGAAGGTGCCATACTTGCCAACTAGTCAAAAGCGACCAACAGAAACTGGCTGGATTGTTGCAACCGCCGGACATTCCAGGTTGGAAGTGGGAACATATTTCCATGGACTTCATAGATGGTTTGCTCAGAACTAGAAAAGGAAATGACGGTATTTGGGTGATCGTAGATCGCTTCACGAAGACCGCCCATTTCATACCTGTCAGATCGAACCGAACTGCTCAGAGTCCGGCGTAGATATATTTCAAGGAAATTGTTAGGCTACATGGAGTGCCGCTCAGTATAGTTAGTGATAGAGATCCAATATTTACTAGCAAATTCTGGGAGGCATTTCAAGTAGAACTGGGAACAAAGCTGAATCTAAGCATCGCCTATCATCCTTAAACAGATGGTCAGACTGAGAGGGTGAATCATATTTTAGAAGATCTATTGCGGGCTTGTGTACTTGATTTTGGTAGATCATGGGAAGACCATTTACATTTGACTGAGTTCTCATACAACAACAGCTACCAAGCGAGCCTGACAAAGTCACCATTCGAAGCATTGTATGGTAGACCGTGCCGATCTCCTGCTTCTTTGGTCGAACCTGGTAATAGACTTGTATTGGGACCTGATATGATCCGCGAAGCTGCAGACAAAGTCGATTTCGTTAAGAAACGATTACTCGTCGCTCAAAGCTGACAGAAAAGCTATGTTGATTCAAGAAGAAGAGATTTGGCTTTTTCTATTGGTGATTATGTGTATCTAAGGGTTTCTCCGATGAGGGGAGTGATTCGATTTGGCAAAACTGGGAAGTTGGCGCCCAGATTTATTGGACCATTCCCTATTCTTGAACGGATTGGGACTCTCGCTTATAGGATTCAATTACCTGATTGGTTGCTTGGAGTGCATGATGTATTTCACGTATCTCAACTTCGAAAGCATGTTCATGACCCAGACTTGGTTGTGGAAGAGGCCGCACAACAGGATATTGAAATTACTCCAGAATTGGCTGTGAGAAGAGAGCCGCTAAAGATTATTGGCAAAGAAACCAAAGAATTGAGGAACAAGAAGGTTCACTTAGTCAAAGTGCAATGGAGTGGAGATCCACGAGATTGTACTTGGGAAACAGAGGAAAGCATTAAGAAAGCCTATCCTAAGTGCAGGGTGGATATCTCTGATTGACTCTGGTGCAAGGTACATTTACCATATGTTGAAATTTCCAGTTGTTCTCCAGTTTGTTGTTATTTTCTTTTAATGGATGTAAACTTTTAATTCTATAGTCTGATTATTTAAAAAAAAAGAGTATATGAATCGATTAGTATATTTTTGAAAAGTTAAAAACAAATTGATTGTTGTTTGTGTTGTGTGATACTAGATTTGATTAATTAAATTATTAGAACGATAGTTAATCAATAAGAGAATGAAGGGTAGAATTTATTCGATTAAATCACACATTGAACTGAGTTAAAGATAGATAGAAATATATATATGTGCATTATATATGTTTCAACAGGTAAATGGATTAGCTGTTGAGTAAAGAATTTATTTGCGTGCCCGACAAATAGGCAAACCTTAATGAGTTGGATGCGCAATTTTATTATTATATCAACTCCTGTAATGACATTGGATGCGGAGTGCTGGTTGTTCTGTGTGTAATAATAAATGTCGCCATAGGATAGTAACAATTAATTTTGAACTACACTACATGGCATACTTCTTGAAGATAGGCATACTTCATCATATACCACATAAGCATTTGGAGCTTGTGTGACGAGATTGAAGATTTACCATACGAGCGAGAGGCTTGTATGGCGATGACTATATATTACAGGTTTAACTGATGACTGATATGGACCATATAAAATATAACGGTAAATTGCCAGATTAATAAAAAACCCACACGGGTCTAGAGATGATAATAAACACGTCTCTCTGGTCATTAAGGCACAAAAACCATTTATAGGGTGACGAGAATTTATTCTCTGGAGTTATGATCTATACACACTCCCCTGCGGACACCGGAATATATCACGATAAATATGTGCATGCTTATTAGGATTTATTGGGTACCTAATACGGCCCAATAAATTTCCAAACCCCTCCCCGCACAAAAGAGGTTATGGTGAAATTTTTCGAAAATTTAGGGTGTTAGCCAATTTTTTTGAAGAATTACAAAATTCTCAGAAACTGAAAAGTTGGAGAATGGAAGCCAGATTGAAAGTAGAGTTGATTAATCAAACCACTTTCGACTTTGTTCCTTTTCGGGGACGAAAAGTTTTAAGTGGGGGAGATTGTAACAACCCGGAAAATCTGAACCAATTTAAAATTTTAAATTGGCTATTTAGCATATTCAAAATATTTAAAATAGATATTTTCAATAATAACGACGAAAAGTAAGTTTGAATCGACGTTTGAAAATAAATATAATTAATTCTAATTATAAACAAGGCCTGAAATGGCGCGGTAGTTTCAAAATTTGAATTCAAACTTTGACTGACGGTACCGGATGCAAATTAAAACGGATTTTAGTGAAACAAAAATATTTAAATCTGTTAGTGAATATCTTTCTAACGAATCTGAAAAATCGAAGTTTCGTAGTGGGAAGCAAAAGTTGTGGTCAAATGAATTTTCAGAAAGGTCGCTATAGAGTTTATATAGCCCGTGAAAATGGCTATTTTCAAACGACCTCAGAATTCGACGAAACCACTTTTGTTGGATCCGGGATGTCAAATTATTGCTAGGCTTCAAATTTCAAAATTTTTGAAGCTAGTATGTGAGCGTGGCAAAGGAAAATGTGGTTGGTCGATTTCTATTAAATTGGATCATACAGAAAAGGGCCATTTTTCAAATGGTCTCAGAATTCGACGAAACTAGTTTTGTTGGGACCGTATCGTCAAAACATAGCTAGATTTATTTTTTGGGAATTTTTAGAATCAGTATGTGGCCCTGGCAAATTAAAATGTACGTTCAAATTAAATATTGAATGTTTTATATTTTAATTTGAAGGAAAACTGAATGAAACAGTCGAATGGGCCTACGAAACATATCCTATTGTGTTCGGAATGGGGGTATTTAGCTAGGGACGATAGTCGTTGGGTTTGGATTGGAGTTCGCATGAGATAAGGGGTATTTTCGTGATTTTAAAAATATATAAATAAAAAAAACCCCTCAGCCAATCATAACTCGCCACTTCAACGTTCTCTCTCCCTGACCTCCAGACGATTAACGGCGGCCTCCCTTCTTTCCTTCTCTCCTTTTTTCCGGCCGATACACTACGAATTAGACCCTGCTCCAGTTGGGGATTTTGTAGAGCGCCCTCTCCTCTTCAAATCAAGACCAGGAGCGCCCCTCCTCGTCAAGCCGTTAGAGAGGTCTAGTCCTCGAAAGTCCGTCCGTTTCAAGCCAAATTCCTCCTCCGATCTGACGTCGAGCTGGGCGGCGTGGGTCCCCTCTGGCGCGCCTCTCGAAGCTGGATGGCATGGAGAAAGTTGATCAGCTTCACGTGTAACGGATTTGAAGATAAATCGATACCTAGTTTTGAACATCGAAAGAAAGGTAACAGCCTAAATTATATTTAACTATTTAATAACATTATATTTAACTATTTAATAGCACTTTAAAGCGCTACGGTTTGTGATTCCATAAAAAAAATCATATCTTTTTCGTTTGTTGATGAAATTCAGTGAAACAAGAGACAGTGGACTCGTGAGGACGTCTTCTACATTCTAGAAGAGATCGGATATTTTTCTGAGCCTTTTGCTATTTTTGGTGGAGTGGGACCCAAAGTGAGATTTCTGAATTATAAACGATATGGAAAACGACGATGTATAAATTATATAGTAGATGTATGAGTTATATAAGCGTTGTACACCTCATGTATAAGCGTTGTATAAGTTGTACGTTCGATGTATAAGTTATATATGCGTTGTAAAAATATATATGTGTTGAAATAGAAGTGAAATATACTTATATAAATATATATATATATATATGCCCCTCGTCCATAAACCATGGACGATATTTATTGGTTGTGATTGGTGTGAAAATTGGTTGATAGCGAATGGTTGATTTGAATTGTTTGTGGTTGAAATTGATTGATTGTGGTTGAAAAATACCCGTTTGTGGTTGAGAATTATTTGGTTGAAACCACATAGGATTTGTTTGTGGAAAAGAAAAAAATATACATGCCGCCTACGTGCGAACTAGATGCATGAAATCCCCATTGTCAAAAGCTGCGAGGCTTTAAGGTAGAGCGAGGAGCCGTACTAGGGACGGCCCCAGTTTTAACTACCCTGCCGTTATGCTGCCGAAATTTTCAATAATATTCATGTGTTAGAATTATTTTCATGTGTTGAAACTATATTCGTGTGTTGAATAGAAAACATTCATGTGTTGAATAGAAATTCATTCGTTGAATAGAAATTCATGTGTTGAATGGTATTCGTGTTTTAAATAAACTATTTTAACAATAAAAATCACATTTTTATTTATATATACGAACTATAGAAAACATTCATGTGTTGAATAGAAATTCATTCGTTGAATAGAAATTCATGTGTTGAATGGTATTTGTGTTTAAAATAAATTGTTTTATAATAAAAATCATATTTTTATCATCTATATAAACTATATAAAATAGTCGTGTTTTGAAATAAATTGTTTTACATTAAAAATCACATTTTTATTATATACATGAATTGTTAAAAATAGTGTAGTGTTGAAATAAATGTCGGTTGGACAAAAATATCATTTTTATCAAATATATGAAAAGAATATCGTTTTGAAATCGTAGAATAGACTATATTTATATATATATATATAATTAAAATGAATCGAATAACGAAGCTGCAGTTCGTGATTTGAAACCGTGATTTCAAACGATTTGTGCGGGAGATCCGACCATCGGATTTTCCCGAAATCGAAACCGTTGGGTTCGCTTTGGAAATATCTTTCCAACGACACCGACATTGTAAAAATACAACGGTTGGATTGCCTGGAATGTTTAATTCAAATCTGAAGAAAAACAGCGCCAGAATCGATTATACATACATACATATATATATATATATAATTAAGTCGAATAACGACGCTGTAGTTCATATTTTGAAATCGACACTTCAAACGAGTGTACCGGGAGATCCGACCGTCGGATTTTCCCAAAACTGGAACCGTTGGATTCGTTTTAAAAAGATCTTTCTAATGATATAAAATTTGTGAAGATCCAACGGTTAGATTTCCAGATATGTGTAAATCAAATCTGAAGAAAAACAGCGCCACGACCGTGTTATGGCCTGAAGCGTCGTTTGAATAAATTGGCTATTTTTAAATAAATAAAAATAGCAATAAATCGTTATAAAATATTATAAACGGTATGGAATGTGAAATTTAGAGAATAACAAAGCTTAGCTAAGCCGAATGGTTTCCTGGGTTTTGATCTGATGTTGGTTTCGGCCTTCGGGGTTAATATTTGGGAAATCGTTTTCTTACTGATTTACGGTTAGTGGCTAATGAATTCGAATAATGCGTATGTTGTGTTTGTGTAGCACTTTTTTATTATATACGTGAGTTGCTCAGAAAGACCGGGTTTATCCCATTCTGAATAACTGAATCGACGATAAGAAATCGAAGATGAAGACGGTGGTTGAAGACCGGAGATCTTCACCTCGGTTGGATGATAACTAATGTCCTGATTGGGAGGCATCCTGAAATATGGATAATGAGTGGTGATCGTCCAGACGTACGTGGAGATCGATGGGTATGCGAGGTATATAGTGCCTTCGGTTTCGTTCAGACCCAGAACGGACTTGTAAATGGACTGTGTGTCTGACATTGAAATTCATTCCGTGTGATTGATAACCATCAGTTGCATGGTGTGAATCGCCTGTGTGGCATGCTCAGATGCAGTGATCAAGGCTTCTGTTGAAAAGCAAAGTCTTGTGGTTGATGATCAAAGCACGATCTGTGTGGGATAGCTTTGTGTATAACGTGAATTCGCGAGCCTCACATCGCGGTATGAACCAGAAACGGGAGAGGACCTCAGGGAGGGCATGCGTTTCCTTCTAGCTAGAGGTGGTGTCAGTGCTTAAACTGGCTGACATTTATATTATTTTCACCTTTGTGGTTATTGCTATTGCGAGGCTCCTCGGATATATCGGTGACTGTTTGAAGCCGATGGAGCCATTCGTTGGCTCGTTGATGCCCCAAAGGGCGGGGAAACGCAGTCTTCAGGCATTTTAATCCACATCGGTGGACCGGCCCTGACGATCCTAGGGTCACTCGAGCTCTTATCCTGCAACACAGGCTAGAGCATCTCGAAGTCGGTAAGGACTATCTTTTGCCTTGGTTCATGACGGAAATTCAATTTCCAAATACAACACTGTGCGGTTTTGATTGTAAACCTATATTTGGCGACATAGTGGCATAGGACGCTCGTGTCGTCTATGATTGATACTTATGATTTGAAATTGGTTTTGAAACATATAAACACTAGTAGTAATATTAAGTGCTTTTGTTTTATTCGTATCAAGCATATTTTGGCCATTTTAAGGTAAAAACTCTATCCTCCGGTTTGCGTTGCATTATGTGATGGGAACTGAGTCTTATAATGGCTTCATTTTTATAAAAAGCATTGCGATGTTTAAAAGATTTACTTGTTTTAAAGCACTGGCAATCCAATGGAGTAAACCCATTCCGCGAAAGTGGCGTGGTCCTGTGATTAGCCATATTATAAAATGTGTTAAGTAGATTTCTCATACCAGTCCCATGACTGACTCGTAGTTTGTTTCACTTGCAAAGTCGGGTGCCCCTTTTTCTATATGGGCAGCCTTGTGTTCAGGTTTTAGCAGGCTCTTTCTAAATAGCTGGAGCTGAAGATGGATTCTATCATTTATCTCTTTTTATGCTGTTCAGCTCCTATTGTACATATTATGTTTGTTTTCCGCTGTGGACATTTATGTATAGCTGAACTGTATTTGTACTAAGTATGATCCAGTATACTTTGTAACTCTGATGATTATGTCTATCCAGTGTATTATTTGTCCATTATCTGGTGTATTTATTTAATTCTATTATGCTATTATCTGTTTATATGTTATATTCCAAAGATTACCCTTTCCATTGTCAGAACAGGGTTTGGGGTCGTCACATTCATCCATATACGTTCGTTCTGGAATTGAACGAAACTGAAGGCACAATTTCCATTAATAGACAAAAGCCCTTGCACTTTATTCCATCTTCGATTATCTTTATATAATCTGATTCGCAACGCTACTGCCAATAAGGAGTGGTTCTCGGATAATAATCCAACCGTTCTCTCCATATTGACAACGATATTGGCAAACACTTCGATAGTCGGTTATTTAACTATCGAAGAAAAAATACATCAATTCATAGCATCAAACAATCACTGGGCCCCTTAATTAATATTTCATTAATTAAATCATTTCTCTATTTCCTTATCAATATTTGTTAACACAATATTTTCGACAATCATCTTGGCCTCTTACATTATTTGGATAACATTTCCAAATATCAACTTCTTTTATTTTCTATATTTAGAAAATATCTTCTATTTATAATTGGAAAACATTCCAATTACTTATCTATTTCATGACCATTCATTTATTTCAATACTTAGGAAATATTTATCTTTGTATTACCAAAATTTCACTTACTTGGGTTAAATCGGTTGTTATGTAAAACTTCGTTACAAACAACCCAAAATGCAGCATTCAACTAAATCTTATTCACACATTTATCTTCGATACAGAAATCTTATTATTTATCAATTTAAAATAAAATCAATCAAGTTGGGGTATAATTACCTCTCAGGCCTTGACTGAAATCATCATTAACTTCAAAACGGACAAGACTACTTATCTTGACTAATCAACATCATATTAAACCAATTATCCATATCTTTTAAACGTGTATGCATTTCTCTTTCTATTTTTATCACATTAAATTTACTAGTTTTCTTTTCTTTTATAGCATTCTATTTTAATTTCGTTTCATTATCGAATTTTATATATATATCGATATATCGATTTCTAATTATCAAATCTTCTTAAAAATATTCTAACTCCTTAAATTTCCAGAAAATTTCGCCTTAACCTCCTTTGTATCGGTCGATAGTTCAAACCTCAATTCACCTCTCTAGGCCCTTTCCATTCAAAAAGAAAATAAAAAAGCCAAGTGGCTTGCCGATTCGGCGCATAAAATCTCATATGGAATTTAAACGTGTACCTTTATGTCGGGCACTCGAATTATAATCTTCATACATTTCATTCCATATCTGTCTAAACCATATACGTCCATTCCTAATTTGTTTCAATCTAATCCAATCATTTTAACTCAATTCACTAATTTATTTGTTAATTAGCTCTTTTGCCTATTTCACTTTTTATTTGAACATATAACGTTCAAATATATTTTTAACTTGCTTACAACAAATTGAATTCCATTTTTAATTCAAGTTTCATATTCGATTTCGAATATGAATTTACAAAGCATTTACTTATCCAAATTCTTAAATTATCAAATGATAATTTATTTCACTAAATTTATAACAACTGTTTATAAATTTAACTTCCTTATTTCATATATTAAAACAAGTTTTCCATTTCAAATTCCTTTTGAAATCCAATTCCTTTTTATATTCTAAATCTTGGAATAAAACCGTCGTTCCCCTTTTCGAAACAGTTTCAAATTATATTTTAAATTCATACTTGGATTTAAAATTACCGATTATCTCCAGATAAATAAATTCACTATATTTATAAACGTCGTTTATAAATTTACTTATTTTATAAATTTCAACAAGTTCCATTTGAAATCTATCTAAAACCAAAATCTCATTTTGGAATATTTTATTTATTTTAACTTACCCATATATAACATATAGTCTATTTTCACATTTAAATTTAACTTCTATTTAATATAATCCTAATATTTTGGTTAGACATATTTTATTTAAACAAAATCGAACTAATCGAATTTAAATCATAAATCCTTACGGATTTATTTTAGTTCAATTTATATTCTGAACATCAGAATAGTTTCATCGTTTACTTCTTTAAAACGATTCCCTATTTCTATTTATAAATCATATTTGAATATAAATATTCAAATTATCAAATGATAATTTTTCACTTCGCTTATAAACACAGTTTGTAAATTTACTTCAATTCCTTTTTTATCCAATGAAAATCATTCCATTTAATTTATAAACACCATTATAAATTTACTTCAATTTCCTGTATTATTTAATTTAAAAACATCGTTTATAAATTCAATACTTGTTTTCTTTATTCCAAACAAGTAAATACATTTATAGCCCATTCGAAATTCAATTTCTGTTTTAGAAAATAGTTTTTTCTCTTTTGAAATCTCAAAACCCTATTTATGATATTTTTATAAGTTACCATTTAGGCCCAGTGATATTTTAAACATCCAAACCAACCATTATCAACCACTGGTTTTCTAACACCTCATATATGATGATGTACATGAAAACAATAATAATATTTTTGAGGATCCCTCCAACCTATTTTCCTGCATCCATAGACGTTAGCCAACCTAAATAATACCTATCCTGCTTCGAGGCAGGATATCGCGATATAGAAGGTCATCCACTGTCATAGCGTGGGGCGTATAAGGTCATCCGCTAATGATACTGCGGGCATCCGCTAATGGTACTGCGAGAACTATCCTATCACCAATATATATATATATATATATGTATGTATGTATGTATGTATATATGTATAATAACCATAAACACCCATCCTAAATAAATAATATATATTTAATAATAGCCACAGTAATATTTTAATGCAACTAAACAACCATCAACAATTATTTTAACGAATAAAATAATTCGAAATAAAAATATAAGTGAGATTTACTCACCTTATTTATTTCGATCCACTCTAGTTTCTTTTTGAATTAAATCGAACCATTTTCGATTGAATTCAAATACTTGCTAATTCCATCAAATTCTACCCACTACTAGCTTGAAAAATTCAAAGTCACGGACCAGCCCATCTTGTTTTATTGTTGAGATTTCAGGACCACACATTAATTAAATACAAGATCTATAAGGAACTGTGTAACACCCCGTAATTTTATAACATTAAAATTCACAAATTAAAGTATACTTAATTTTTAGAAAAGAATTAAGTGAAATGGGTTGCGCAGAGAAATATATATATCGATATATATATATATATATATATTAAAAATTAAATAAATAAATATGCGAAAAAGTTCAAAACAGCGAATTGGGAGGGGAAATAACCGAACCGGCCCATTTTTGAGGTCGACCCAAGCCCTGCTGGGTCGACTAGGGGTTAATCCAGGGTCTTTGGCTGTCAACCCGTGGGCCGATTCGCTCAAATGCAGATTTTGCATTTGATTGGTTCTCATGGTCCAGGGTTAATCTAATGGTCCTAAATAACTTCCTACACCTATAAATACATCCTAATGCTAACCCTAAACCTGATTAAAATAGAATAGTTACCGTCGCTATGGGAATCAATGGAGCCGCCGCCAAATAAGAAGGAAGAAAAGCTAATTCAATTCTAATTCTCTCAACCCTAAAGCAAAGCAAAATTCTCTCTTTTCTTCTCTAAATTGTGAGTATGATGATCTTAACAAGATTATTATCATTTTAATTAGGTTGAGTTATGAATGGATTATGAGTAGATGATGTGAATTATCATATATGTTGTTGTAAACCCAATTTGCTATCATGTATATTGTAAATCCAATGTTATGTGATGATGATATCTTATATGTTGTAAATCATGCTATGATGATGTTATGTTGAAAGTTTCTATGCTAAGTTGTGATGAATTATACATGTTAGAAAGGCCATGATGTTACCATCTATGCTAGTTAGTTCATATTAATTAAATCATCATGTTTGGGTTATGTTGATCTATATGACAAGTCACATATGCAAGTTAGATTGATTAGAAAAGTTATGAACATATACCAAGACATCTATTATGACATCTAGAATTATGCTATGACATATGTGATATCCTATGCTAGTTCACGCCATCATTATGCTGCCTAAAAACCCCATATACAAGTTTATGCATAGATTTGGGCTATGATCATATCATATAAATTGAGACATTTAACAAGTTGACACCTTTTGATCCTTAACATATATAGTTTATGCAAGTTTCACCCCTATTATGATTAGATTTATTTTAATTGTCTATATGTTGTGATAATTTATCTGTGTGCTAAGTGTTAGACTATACAAGTCTAGCCTATATTATGCGTTGAATAAGCGAACGTATAAACGTGGGTAGGGGTAATATTAAGGATTTAATAATAAAAGTTGGGGTGCAATTGATATGATTTTGCATGCCATAAGTGGATGGCCATAATTGATTCAATTATGGACATCATTAAAAGTTGACTTAATTAATAATTTGAATAGGGAATTATTAAAACTGGGGTAAAAGATTTTAAGTGTTAATCAATGCTTAGGACACGAGGTTGGACTCGTTTGTGACGTAACCTGCCCGGACCCGCCCGGCAAATCCAGTGGTCATAAATGTCAGTCCAATGTGAGAGGTCCTAGGCCTAAACTAAAGCCCAACGGTTGTAAAGACACGAGGTTAGACTCTTTTATGGTGTAAGAATGCCCGGACCCGCCCGGCAAATCCAACTGCCATAAATGTCAGTCTAATGTGAGAGGTCTTTATGAGGTTATGGCATGAATGAATTAAGAAATACTTAACCAGATAACCATGTAAGGTGGGACATGGGGGTCAAGTAGGTGCCTTGGGTGGCATGAGGAATCTAGGGGGTGCCCTTAGTGGCATGTGAAATACGATTAGTAAAACTTAACCAAACACACATGTAAATGAACATGACTAAGAGGGTTAAGTGGGATATACTAGTGACAAGCTTAGGTGGGTACTTGTGGGGGCCCATTTCGACCAGTATCCCAAACGTATCTTTGTGGGCCCGACCCAAGTCGAGGACGGGACAAGCATGCTGGGTTCGACTGTAAGAGGCCAAAACAGGGTGCGGTGGCAACGCAAGTCCAACGGGTTTCATATGCGTGTGTGGATCCGGGCCGGTAGGTAAGACGTTGTTGCATCGTGTAGGTATAAGCCATGCATTCTCAAGTTGTATCTAGTTGCCACTTTTGGGGAGTGATACACCCCACTATGGGGCCAGCACGGGTATCTACGAATAGGGAGTCGATCGAAAGTGGGTAGTGGGGTACACCTAGTGGAAATAGGGGCAGACGGCACCTATGTAGTCAGCTAGGGGTACGTAAGGCTATTTATAAAGTTTCTGTGTGAAGCAAGTAGGATCAACCTTTAGGTTGACTGGTGTGGTGCAGTGTAGTAATGTGAAGTGCAGTGTTGTAATCATTCATTAGTAATTAGGTGTGCCTTTACCGTTATCTTTAACGTTATCTTAAACGCTATCTTTATCTTCCTAAGAATTCATAGACATTTACTTGTCTTCCAGCTTATGCCGTAGTCTAGTTATTTTGATAATAGTATTGTTAGAATTATCATACTCACCAGACTTTATGTCTGATCCCCTCTATTTCTATCCTTTTTCCCCCTCCAGGTCCATAGGTTGGGCCCAGCTCTAGTGGAGTTTGATCGATTTGCTTCATCTCTCTTTGGAAAGCTTGGACCGTTGAAGTAATGTGCAGCTTGTTGTCTTTTTAATGGCTATTTATGTAATGGGATTATGTATTTTGTTTTTATGAAGATGGATATTGTACTTGGTCATGATATATGGTTTTATGATGTAACAAACTTGTTTAATTTCCGCTGCACTAAAATGAAGTTTTAGACTTCCAAGTACTATTTATTATCTGTCTTGTTGTAATTTTTCTGTTCTATATTCACTAATAACCTCCATGGAAGTTAATGCATTCCCTTTGTGAGTGACATTAATGGACGTGGGGTGTTACACGTGGTATCAGAGCTTAAGGTTACCAGAACAGATAAAAATACTTTAGAAAAATAGTTATTTTTGGAAGAAGTGTTTTCAAAAACATGTTTTAATGAGAAATTTAAAGGGAGAAGTTTTTAAGAAAAACATAATCCCCAATAGCCACCTATCTTTATCTTTCGAATTCTCCATTTTGAATCTTTCCTTTTTCGTTTCAGCATGGCTGAAGATCTTAATCTACCCGACAGTGTAACGATACCAGGATGGTATAGGAGGCTATTGGAGGCTAGGGTCGTTGCAGGTCTAGCCAATGTTCCTCCACCACCAGTTGCATCCGTTCCTCCTCCTCCTCCTCGCGTAGATACTTTTGCAAAGACGTGCAAGGAATTCAAGGCTATGGGTGGAAAACCATTTCAAGGGTCAGAAACGTTTGTGGAAGCTAGAGATTGGCTTAAGGAGGTGGAAGAATTGCTAGAAATCTTTGAAGTAGAAGAAGGGAAGAGAGTTCGTTTAGCAACTTCGTTGATGAAGGGAGAGCCCTCGTTTTGGTGGGAGGTCACTAAAAGGGAGCGTCCTGTTGACTCTTGGGCGGATTTCAGACGTAGGTTCGAGACGAAGTTTCTCTCAAGGGCGGAAGAAAATCTATATATGGAAAGGTTCTTGACATTGAAGCAAGGAAGCTCATCAGTGAAAGAATATGTCAATAAATTTAATCAGTTAGCAAGGTTTGGCTTGGACTTAGTAAACATGGCGGAGAAGAAGGCTCTAAGGTTCGTGAATGGCTTGAATGAACAATGCAAGGGTTGGCTACGACACACATCCCGATGGGGGCCACCTTTGAGAAGTTAGTAGAAATGGCGCTTATGCATAAGGAGAAAAGCGCTAAAGCTGATAAGGCACCCGAGAAGAAGGGGGATCAGAAGAAACCACAACAGCAAAACAAGAAGGGTGGTAAAGACAATAACGGCAAGGGAAAGAAAAAATGTTTTAACTATGGAACCCCAGGCCATCTCAGCAAGGATTGCCGAAAGAAAAAGAAGACCGGCTGTTTTCATTGTGGCGATGCGGGACATTTAGTGAAGGACTGCCCAAAGAAGGGGCAGAGGGCAGGAGCTACCTCGGGAGGACAGGTGCAGGCTCTTATGGCACCAGGGCAGGCTAGGGGATAAGTTCAGGCTCTCGCGGTCCCACCGCTTAAAGAACGAGGTAGAACCATTTCTGTTGAAAGGTTAGTTTTTCTGTTTGATCATCCTGTCCGTACCTTATTCGATTCGGGTGCATCACATTCGTTTATCTCTACATCATTAGTTGAATCACTGCACTTAAACACCAGTTTAGTAGAGGATCCCTTAGTTATTTCGAATCCAATAGGGGGCTCAGCTAATTTGTCCATGATGTGTTTGGATTTGAAAATTTCCATACTTAGCGTTGAATTTAGATGTGATGCTTATGTGTTGGGCTTCACGGGCTATGGGCTAATTTTAGGAATGGATTGGTTATCCAGAAATGGGGTCGTTCTTGATTGTGAAAGGAGAGCAGTTAGGCTCGTGACTCGCCTTGGCAACACTCTCGAAATCTTCTGTAATCCCATAAATTCGGTTATGCTAAGTTATCTAGAATCGCTTGACGCGTCTAAGGAAAATCTACGATCTGTTAGAGTGATCCGAGAATATTCGGATGTGTTTGAGGAGGTGAAAGGCTTGCCTCCGAAACGGGAGATAGATTTTCAAATATATCTTGTGGATAATGCGAAACCAGTATCTTTGCCAGTACGGCACATGGCTCCACGTGAAAGGAGGGAACTCGGTAAGCAAGTGAAGGAGTTGCTTGAGAAGGGGTTCATAAGACGAAGTATATCGGAGTGGGGTGCTCCAGTATTATTTGCCACGAAGTCGGATGGGTTCCTTAGACTGTGTGTGGACTATAGAGAACTTAATAAACTTACTAAGAAGAACAGACACTCACTACCGAGGATTGACGATCTCTTCGATCAGTTAGTTGGCGCCTCAGTGTTTTCGCAGTTGGACTTAGCCACTGGGTTCCATCAGTTGAGAGTGGCTGAGGATAGCATAGACAAGACTGCCTTTAGGACTCCAGACGGTTTCTATGAATGGCTAGTGATGCCCTTCGGTTTGACAAACGCCCCAGCATATTTTGTTGATTTGATGAGTAGGGTGTTTAGGGAGTACCTTAACAAATTCGTGGTAGTCTTTGTAGATGACATCTTGATCTTTTCTAAGGATGAAGAAAAGCATGCCCAACATCTTAGAGAAGTTTTGGAGACTCTTCGAGCGCATAGCCTTAAGGCTAAATTTTCTAAGTGTCACTTTTGGAGGAAGGAAGTACGGTTCTTAGGACACGTGGTTTCCAAAGAAGGGATAGCTATAGATCCCGCGAAGGTGGTGGTCATCTGAGATTGGAAGGTTCTTAAAAATGCTACCGAAGTGAGAAGTTTCTTGGGGTTGGCTGGCTACTATAGGAAGTTTATCAAAGACTTCGCAAAGATATCAGCTCCATTGACACGCTTGACGAAGAAGAACCTAGTTTTCACATGGGATGTAGATTGTGATGATGCGTTCCAACATTTGAAGAGAGCTTTGACTTCAGCCCCAGTCTTAGTATTGCCAGACGGGAGTAAGCCGTTTACCGTTTATACTGATGCTTGTGGGATAGGACTAGGCGCAGTCTTAATGCAATAGGGTAGGGAAATAGCCTATGGTGGAAGGCAGTTGAGAGCGCATGAGAAAAATTATCCTACACATGACCTAGATTTGGCCGCTATTGTTTTTGCGCTTAAGTCTTGGCGTCATTATCTTCTTGGCCAGAAATTCGAATTATTCACTGACCACAGTCTTTAAAATACCTATTCTCTCAAAAGGACTTGAACTTAAGGCAGCAAAGGTGGATGGAGTTCTTAGCGTCCTACGACTTCGAAATAGCCTATACCCCTGGCAAGGGTAACGTGGTGGCAGACGCCTTAAGTAGAAAAAGATTATCCTTAAGTCCTTTGTTTGTTGAGCTGCAAAGTTTAGAATTCATTTCGATGTTTGACTTTAGACCTTCTGTTGACTTCGTACCCGGTTTGCTAGCATCCTTGGAGATCAGACCTACGCTTTTGGGACGGATTGGCGAGGCACAGCGAGATGACCCGCAGTTGGTTGAGTTAGTAGAAAAACTCAAAGTAGGGGAGTCATCAAGCGATCTCCGTAGGTATACCCTAGACGATAAGGGTTGGTTACGTAGGGACGGTAGACTTTGTGTGCCAAAAGACGATGACCTAAGGAAGACTATTCTTGACGAAGCACATCATTCGAAGATGACCATTCATCCCGGCGGGGACAAGATGTACAAAGACATGAAGAGAGTTTACTTTTGGGCCGGCATGAAGAAAGATGTGGCCGAGTATGTCGCTAGATGCTTGGTGTGCCAACAAGTAAAAGCGGAGCAAAAGAAACCCAGTGGGTTGCTTCACCCATTGGAGGTTCCACTATGGAAATGGGAAAGCATCTCGATGGATTTTGTGGATGGATTACCGCGATCAAGGAAGGGTAATACGGGAATTTGGGTTATAGTAGATAGACTTACTAAAAGCGCCCATTTCATTCCCGTAAAGAGTAAGAGGACTGCTCCATGGTTAGCCTCTGTATACGTTCGAGAAATAGTTCGTTTGCACGGTGTTCCATCTAGCATAGTGAGCGACCGCGGTCCTATTTTCACTAGCGAATTTTGGAGAAGCTTACAAGAGGCGGTAGGGACTCAGTTATGTTTGGGCACCGCATATCATCCTCAGATGGATGGCCAGACCGAGAGGGTGAATCGCATTCTAGAGGATCTGTTGAGGCTATGTATCCTAGATTTGGGGGTACGTGGGAAGAGCATCTTCCATTGGTGGAGTTCGCATATAATAACAGCTTTCAGTCCGGCATTGGTATGGCACCATTCGAAGCTCTTTATGGACGACCTTGTCGTTCACCTACATGTTGGTGGGAATCTACAGATAAGATCTTACTTGGGCCCGATATGATTAGGGAGACTTCGGAGAAGATCGACTTGATTCGAAGGAGGATGAAAGCAGCACCGGATAGGCAGAAATCTTATGCGGATAAGAGGAGGACAGATCTCGAGTTTGAAGTTGGGGACATGGTCTTTGTCAAAGTGTCTCCATTACGGAACGTTGTTCGCTTTGGGTCCGTTGGGAAATTAGCACCAAGGTTTGTTGGGCCGTTTCTATTAAGGAGAAAATTGGACAGATGGCGTATAGAGTGGAGTTGCCCGAGAGACTTAGTGGTGTACACAACGTATTCCATGTGTCACATTTGAGGAAGTGCTTGCACGAGACCGCGGAAGTGGTAGAGCCGAGCTTTCTTAGAGAGGTGGAGATAGAGCGTGATGTGACAATTCGACGAGCTCCTACGTGCATTCTTGGGTCGGAGATCAAGAGGTTGAGGAATTGAGAGGTCAGTCTAGTCAAAGTGCAATGGGGAGATGATGAGAGCAACGCTACTTGGGAGACAGAAGAGAAGATGCGTTCACGATTCCCTTTTCCTTTTGAGGGTATGTCTTTTAATTTCTCCTTTATCGCTTAGCTTGTACTTATCTTATCTTTAGTATATCCTCTCGCTAGTATCTTTGACCTTTAGTTAGGATAATCCTATGGTTGAAACATGTGTTTGAGACATGTTATTTATGGTGGATGCAAAGTGGATGCAAGTGTTTGCTAGTGGTTGCTCGTGGATGCATATACACACACTATTAGGCACCAGATCGGCTCAGTCGCTTCATATTGCATATTGCATATATATGGATGTATTTAGTAAAATGGATGTATAATGGTTGTATTATCATATAGTCGCTGCATTCAGGTGGATGGTTGTGCACGCATATAGAATTAATATGTATCATTAGGAATCTTTGGCATACATATTGGACGCATGGCACTATCATGAATTGCACTAAGGAGGTCGACTGAATCAGTAGACCGCCTAATTTTGCATTAGATATGGACATATACACACACTGTGAATATAAACATTAAAGCATTAGAAGTCTTTTAAGGACAATGGATGCTGGTGTTTGATGGTTGAGTAGATGGACGATTAGATGATAGGATATACATTCTTCTTGACTTGGAGATTTCGGGGACGAAATCCTTTAAAGAGGGGAGAATGTAACATCCCGTAATTTTATAACATTAAAATTCACAAATTAAAGTATACTTAATTTTTAGAAAAGAATTAAGTGAAATGGGTTGCGCAGAGAAATATATATATATATATATTGAAAATTAAATAAATAAATATGCGAAAAAGTTCAAAACAGCGAATTGGGAGGGGAAATAACCGAACCGACCCATTTTTGAGGTCGACCCGAGCCTCGCTGGGTCGACTAGGGGTTAATCCAGGGTGTTTGGCTGTCAACCCATGGGCCGATTCGCTCAAATGCAGATTTTGCATTTGATTGGTTCTCATGGTTCAGGGTTAATCTAATGGTCCTAAATAACTTCCTACACCTATGAATACATCCTAATGCTAACCCTAAACCTAATTAAAATAGAATAGTTACCGTCGCCATGGGAATCAATGGAGCCGCCGCCAACTAAAAGGAAGAAAAGCTAATTCAATTCTAATTCTCTCAACCCTAAAGCAAAGCAAAACTCTCTCTTTTCTTCTCTAAATTGTGAGTATGATGATCTTAACAAGATTATTATCATTTTAATTAGGTTGAGTTATGAATGGATTATGAGTAGATGATGTGTATCATATATGTTGTTGTAAACCCCTTTTGCTATCATGTATATTGTAAATCCAATGTTATGTGATGATGATATCTTATATGTTGTAAATCATGCTATGATGATGTTATGTATGTTGAAAGTTTCTATGCTAAGTAGTGATGAATCATACATGTTAAAAAGGCCATGATGTTACCATCTATGCTAGTTAGTTCATATTAATTAAATCATCATGTTTGGGTTATGTTGATCTATATGACAAGTCACATATGCAAGTTAGATTGATTAGAAAAGTTATGAACATATACCAAGACATCTATTATGACATCTAGAATTATGCTATGACATATGTGATATCCTATGCTAGTTCACACCATCATTATGTTGCCTAAAAACCCCATATACAAGTTTATGTATAGATTTGGGCTATGATCATATCATATAAATTGAGACATTTAACAAGTTGACACCTTTTGATCCTTAACATGTGTAGTTTATGCAAGTTTCACCCCTATTATGATTAGATTTATTTTAATTGTCTATATGTTGTGATAATTTATCTTTGTGCTAGGTGTTATACTATACAAGTCAGGCCTATATTATGCGTTGAATAAGCGAACGTATAAACGTGGGGTAGGGGTAATATTAAGGATTTAATATTAAAAAGTTGGGGTGCAATTGATATGATTTTGCATGCCATAAGTGGATTGCCATAATTGAGTCAATTATGGACATCATTAAAAGTTGACTTAATTAATAATTTGAATAGGGAATTATTAAAACTGGGGTAAAAGATTTTAAGTGTTAATCAATGCTTAGGACGCGAGGTTGGACTCATTTGTGACGTAAACCTGCCCGGACCCGCCCGGCAAATCCAGTGGTCACAAATGTCAGCCCAATGTGAGAGGTCCTAGGCCTAAACTAAAGCATAACGGTTGTAAAGACACAAGGTTAGACTCTTTTATGGTGTAAGACTGCCCGGACCCGCCCGGCAAATCCAGCTGCCATAAATGTCAGTCTAATGTGAGAGGTCTTTATGAGGTTATGGCCTGAATGAATTAAGAAATATTTAACCAGATAAACATGTAAGGTGGGACATGGGGGTTAAGTAGGTGCCTTGGGTGGCATGAGGAATATAGGGGGTGCCCTTAGTGGCTTGTGAAATACGATTAGTAAGACTTAACCAAACACACATGTAAATGAGCATGACTAAGAGGGTTAAGTGGGATATACTAGTGACAAGCTTAGGTGGGTGGCTTGTGGGGGCAAATTTCGACCAGTATCCCAAATGTATCTTTGTGGGCTCGACCCAAGTCGAGGACGGGACACGCATGCTGGGTTCGACTGTAAGAGGCCAAAACGGGGAGCGGTGGCAACGCAGGTCCAACGGGTTTCATATGCGTGTGCGGACACGGGCTGGTAGGTAAGACGTTGTTGCATCGTGTAGGTATAAGCCGTGCATTCTCAAGTTGTATCGGGTTGCCACTTTAGGGGAGTGATACACCCCACTGTGGGGCCAGCACGGGTATCTACGAGTAGGGAGCCGATCGAAAGTGGGTAGTAGGGTACATCTAGTGGAGATAGGGGCAGACGGCACCTATGTAGTCGGCTAGGGGTACGTAAGGCTATTTATAAAGTTTCTGTGTGAAGCAAGTGGGATCAACCTTTAGGGTGACTGGTGTGGTGCAGTGTAGTAATGTGCGGTGCAGTGTAGTAATCATTCATTAGTAATTAGGTGTGCCTTTACCGTTATCTTTAACGTTATTTTAAACGCTATCTTTATCTTTCTAAGAGTTCATAGACATTTACTTGTCATCCAGCTTATGCCTTAGTCTAGTTATTTTGATAATAGTATTGTTAGAATTATCATACTCGCCAGACTTTATGTCTGACCCCCTCTATTTCTATCCTTTTTCCCCCTCCAGGTCCTCAGGTTTGGCCCAGCTCTAGTGGAGTTTGATTGAATTGCTTCATCTCTCTTTGGAAAGCTTGGACTGTTATGAAGATGGATATTGTACTTGGTCATGATCTATGGTTTTATGATGTAACAAACATGTTTAATTTCCACTACGCTAAAATGAAGTTTTAGATTTCCAAGTACTATTTATTATCTGTCTTGTTGTAATTTTTCTGTTCTATATTCACTTATAACCTCCATGGAAGTTAATGCATTCCCTTTGTGAGTGACATTAATGGACGTGGGGTGTTACAAACTGGTAATTTAAACTAGCAACCAAATTTAAATTAACTAAATTTTGAAATATAATTAGTTACCTTAATCCTTGATTTAGGTTGCTAACTCTCCTTCTTCCCTAATGAATTTCGAACCCACTACATGACTTCTTCACCTCTCACAAATTCATCAACATCCACATCCCAAACAAAATTATTGTCCAACCTATATACTAGACCCAGCGTTCCTACCCTCACATCATTTAGGACCTATTAACAGACTTTAGCAATTAAGAATTCCCCTTGTTAAATAACTCACTGCTTTAAACCACTCCAAACTGTCAAACTCCCTCCTAAGCCACTCATTTCGATCATCAGCACCAATAGTCCCCAAATAAGACAACGTGACTACTTCGTCCAAGTATAGCAGACCATTTAGCAAAGCCACGATCTGAATTTAAGCATTCTCTAGCGGATCTCATGCTTTACGATGGTCATTGGAGCTCGTCCAACCTCTATGTCAACATCGAACTCAACAATCGTTGCCATTTCCCAATCCATAGTACGCAACTTCCCCCGCCTGATTCTGGAACCTTTCGCGCACCTCCACTTGCTTCAGTTAAACGATAAATTGGTTTCCCAAAAGGATTTGGTTTCGATTCTTAATGTATTGGATTTCAGCGTTAGTGATCTGAAGAGGGATACCCCTTTTTTTTATTTGATGCTTACGGTATTTTTTTCCAGTAATGGGAGTGAAATAAGGAATTGAGGAAAATGGGAGGTCATCCTCGAAGTAATTAAATTAGGGCAGCGGCAATTTAACTTATGAAGCTTCAATTTTTCTTTGTATCGTTCAAAAGAAAATAGCGAGAAAGGAGGAGAAGAAAATAGAGTAAAGGGGCATCGTGAATTTGTAGAGTTGAATACTTAAGCGTAAAGTAAATTTGGTCTGTGCAATTTTACCATACTAGGTGATAAGATAGGGTATGATATTAATTTGATTAGATCTTTAATTAATGCGACTTGATTCGTTCTTATCTATTTAAATTTTATAATAATATATTTTAGGGTTCCAAACTCCAATTGAAACACAACCAATGATGTTTCTAGGGTTTACCCTCTATTCTGAACATACTGGGACCAATTTTGAAGCTTCATTTGATCATCTGGAGAAGATAAAATTTTAAACTGACTATTTAAATTAAATTATATTGATAAAAATATAAATTTGTTTCAAACAATTAAATTTATTAATAATAAATAATTATCAATGTTCTAATTCAATTCAGAATTTAGTATTGATCAACTGAACCGTTTTGATTCAGTTTTTAATATGAATTAAACTGGACTTGTTTTTCGTATTACGATTATTCAATATTCAAAATAAATGGTATTTCGATTATTTGATCAATAACTCAATATAAATATTGATTTATATTATCGATTCAATTTTTAAAACGATATTAAATATTTAAAATAAATTGTCCAAAAATATGGGTCGTTACAGAATATGCTAAAAGTTCAATTTTTGAGATCCAGGGAGAAAATTAGAAATTACACTCCAAATTTAGGAATGAAAGTTATTTATGTGGGACAAGACAAAATAGAACATAAAAACTGGAAATAATGAGTTGAACGATTCAAATATAAACATGAACACAAACATCACAAAGATGAGATGTGTAAAATGAAAAGTTACCTTAAAAAGAAGATAAGCATCTATGGACTTATTTCTAGGTCTTGCATTGATGTCCCATAAGCCTATTTCTCCATCCTATGCATGACTTAGTAGATGACCATGTTTTAAAGCATTCCATGTTAAACCATATCCTTCTTCTATATGCCAATTTAATCAATATTCAAGATCAGTTTTATTATAAATTGGTTCACTTTAGATATTTTTCCGTATCAAACATTAATATGTCTGCACTATTGGTCTTTGTTATAGTAATATAATGTTTCTGGAGCATATGATGTGCTATAATGACTACACATTTATGATTTATTTTCTATCTTATCACAAGCTGCAAAAGGAAATCAAGTTTTCATATAATACGGAGTGTGGCTAATATGTTCACAAAATTTATTCATACCTAAGAACAAGTAACTATATTTAATATTATTTCCTAGCATTACTCCACTTTTTCTGGTTAGTTCAGATCAAACCAAAATGAAAATTACATGCATAATAAAGCATAATAAATACCTATTAAATCTAGTGTAAACACTTAGTTCTCTAAACACTACAAAATAATCATGATGAGCAAGCACAAATAGACAAACTGATTAAGTATACACTAGTCACAAGGAGAGTATATTTTATTTAATAAAAAAATAATAACTAAAAGGAATTATATTATTAACAACTTCAAACCTTCCATTTTAAATTTGTTGCGCTATTGGAACTAGATAAAATAGTCAAAGACTAAATAAAATAGAACACTCTAAGACTTAATCTCTTAGGCAATAATTTTGATTCAGACATATAGTAAATAAGTAATGTCAAATTTATTTTTTGATCACATGGTAAAAAACAATTGATAAATTATTGCCTAATTTCAAACATAGAATTTTCCCTTCACCTAATTTCAGCGCCTCCGACATTTTTAGTTTTTCAATCCGCAACAATGTTTGACATCGAACTTGCAAACCTAGCACTAAAACTGGTATGTGCAAACCTTGCAATCGCTATAACTGGTACTATGATTTTCTCAACCTTTTTGCTTCTAAAACTGATTGTTCACTTTACTGTTATGTGCTCGTACTGCATTAATATTGTTATGTGCTCGTACTACTTTTTATTTTACTGGTACTATGAGTTGAACGATTGAAATATAACCATAAACACAAACATCACAAAGATGAGATGTGCAAAATGAAAAATTACTTTAAAAAGAAGATAAGCATCTATGGACTTATTTTTAGACCTTGCGTTGATGTCCCATAAGCCTATTTCTCCATAATGTGCACAATTTAGTAGAAGACCATGTTTTAAAGCATTCGATGTTAATCCATGTCCTTCTTCTATATGCCTATGTAATCAATATTCAGGATCACATTATTTATCAATTGTTTCACTAGGATACTTTTCCATATCAAAAATTAGTATGTCTGCACTATTAGTCTTTATTGTAATAACAGAATATTTTTGGAGCATATGACGGGCTATAATGACCGCACGTTCATGATTTATTTTCTTACTTATCACAAGCTACAAAAGGAAATCAAGTTTTCATACAATTCGGAGTGTGGCTAATATGTTCACAAAATTTATTAGTACCTAAGAACAATTAACTACTAATGCATGTTAAATATTATTTCCTAGCATTATTCCATTTTTTCTGGTTAGTTCAGATCAAACCAAAAAGGAAATTACTTGCATAATAAAGCATAATAAATACCTATTAAATCTAGTATAAACACTTAGTTGTCCAAACCCTACAAAATAATCATGATAAGCAAACACAAATAGACAAACTGATTAATTATACACTAGTCACAAGGAGTGTATATTTTATTTAATAAAAAAATAACTAAAATGAATTATATTATTAAAAACTTCAAACCTTCCATTTTAAATTTGTTGCGCTATTGGAACTAGATAAAATAGTCAATAACTAAATAAAATAAAACACTCTAAGACTCAATCTCTTAGGCAATAATTTTGATTTAGACATATAGTAAATAAGTAATGTCAAATTTATTTTTTGATCACATGATAAAAAACAATTGATAAATTATTGCCTAATTTCAGACATAGAATTTGCCCTTCCCCTAATTTCAATGCCTCCGACATTTTTAGTTTTTCAATCTGCAACAATTTCTATCACCAACCTTGCAAACCTAACACTAAAGTTTATCAGAATACCGATCTCTAGAAGAATTGAGTCCTTGGCCAGTGAAAGTCCAATATGCCGACGAGCAATGATATCTTTGGCACAGGTTAATAACAAGATTGGGTACCGATTCCAGAAATTTCTGCATAGGGCGGAAGCCGTCGCACATGAACCCCTTGACAAAGATAAAGCTATGAAGGATGGATCTAAACTCCTTTCCAAGCTTTTTGTGCCATCAAAGGGAGCAACTGCCATTATATACTAATGCTATCAGAGTTGGATTGAAGAAGGCGAAAAACGTGAATCTTTTAATAAGGACCGTAAGTTGCAAGAGAGTTGGAACCAAAACATAAAACTCAAGTTAAAAGATATGCCACACAAATTCGCAGATGCAGTTGAGTAAAAGAAGTGGAATCAAAACATAGAACTCAAGTTACAAGAGATGGAAGGCCAGTATAAAGACATCAGATGCAAGTATGAAGATGCAATTCAAAGAGTTGAAAATCTAAAAAAAAAGGATTGAGGCCAGAGGAAGAGGTTTCCTTGGCTTCTTTTAAAAATCTGGAAAAAGAAAGCACGAGGCCAGAGGAAGAATTTTCCTTGGCTTCTTATGTGGTAAACGCGATAAAAAATCCGGATTGCACTATTTGAAGCTGATTGTTGGTTTTTTATGCAAACCTCGCAATTGTTATAATTTGTACTATGATTTTCTCAACCTTTTTACTTCTGAAACTGATTGTTCACTTTACTGTTATGTGCTCGTACTGCATTAATACTGTGATGATGCTTTTTTACTTTCTTAAAAAAAAAATTCTAATATGAAAAATTAGTGGAATATCGTAATTGGTATCAAATTTGTGGTGGAAAATTAGCATATACACCTGAAATAGCCCAAAATCCCTCCTGACGACTCAAAAGAAAGATTAAAACCAAATGGACATTAGCTATGACGACCCCAAACCCCGATGAGACGGTGCAAGGGTAATCTTTGGAATATAACACATAAACAGATAATAACAGAATAGAAATAATTAAATACACCAGATAATGTACAATAGAATACACTGGATAAATATAATCATCAGAGTTACACAGCATATAGGATCATACTTAGTACAAAATACAGTTCAGCTATACATAAATGTCTACTGCGGAAAAGAAAACATAATATGTACAACAGGAGCTGAACAACATAAAAAGAGATAAATGATAGAATCCATCTTCAGTTCCAGCTATCAAGAAAGAGTCTGCTAAAACCTGAATACAAGGTTGCCCATGTAGAAATAGGGGTACCCGAGTTTGCAAGTGAAACAAACTACGTGTCAGTCATGGGACTGGTATGAGAAATCTACTTAACACATTTTCAAATATGGCTAATCACAGGACCATGCCACTTTCGCGGAATGAGTTTACTCCATTGGATTTCTCGTGCTTTACAACAAATAAATCTTTTAAACATCGCAATGCTTTTTACAAAAATGAAGCCATTATAAGACTCAGTTCCCATCACACAATGCAACACAAACTATAACACCCCATAATTTTATAACATTAAAATTCACAAATTAAAGTATACTTAATTTTTAGAAAAGAATTAAGTGAAATGGGTTGCGCAGAGAAATATATATATATATATATATATATATTGATATATATATATATAAATTAAAAATTAAATAAATAAATATGCGAAAAAGTTCCAAATAGCGAATTGGGAGGGGTAATAACCGAACCGGCCCATTTTTGAGGTCGACCCGAGTCCCGCTGGGTCGACTAGGGGTTAATCCAGGGTGCTTGGCTGTTAACCCGTGGGCCGATTCGCTCAAATGCAGATTTTGCATTTGATTGGTTCTCATGGTTCAGGGTTAATCTAATGGTCCTAAATAACTTCCTACACCTATAAATACATCCTAATGCTAACTCTAATCCTAATTAAAATAGAATAGTTACCGTCGCCATGGGAATCAATGGAGCCGCCGCCAACTAAGAAAGAAGAAAAGCAAATTCAGTTCTAATTCTCTCAACCTTAAAGCAAAGCAGAACTCTCTCTTTTCTTCTCTAAATTGTGAGTATGATGATCTTAACAAGAAGATTATCATTTTAATTAGGTTGAGTTATGAATGGATTATGAGTAGATGATGTGAATTATCATATAAGTTGTTGTAAACCCCTTTTGTTATCATTTATATTGTAAATCCAATGTTATGTGATGATGATATCTTATATGTTGTAAATCATGCTGTGATGATGTTATGTATGTTGAAAGTTTCTATGCTAAGTTGTGATGAATCATACATGTTAAAAAGGCCATGATGTTACCATCTATGCTAGTTAGTTCATATTAATTAAATCATTATGTTTGGGCTATGTTGATCTATATGACAAGTCACATATGCAAGTTAGATTGATTAGAAAAGTTATGAACATATGCCAAGACATCTATTATGACATCTAGAATTATGCTATGACATATGTGATATCATATGCTAGTTCACACCATCATTATGTTGCCTGAAAACCCCATATGCAAGTTTATGTATAGATTTGGGCTATTATCATATCATATAAATTGAGACATTTAACAAGTTGACACCTTTTGATCCTTAACATGTGTAGTTTATGCAAGTTTCACCCCTATTATGATTAGATTTATTTTAATTGTCTATATGTTGTGATAATTTATCTTTGTGCTAGGTGTTAGACTATACAAGTCTAGCCTATATTATGCGTTGAATAAGCGAACGTATAAACGTGGGGTAGGGGTAATATTAAGGATTTAATATTAAAAAGTTGGGGTGCAATTGATATGATTTTAGCATGCCATAAGTGGATGGCCATAATTGAGTCAATTATGGACATCATTAAAAGATGAGTTAATTAATAATTTGAATAGGGAATTATTAAAACTGGGGTAAAAGATTTTAAGTGTTAATCAATGCTTAGGACACGAGGTTGGACTCGTTTGTGACGTAAAACTGCCCGGACCCGCCCGGCAAATCCAGTGGTCACAAATGTCAGCCCAATGTGAGAGGTCCTAGGCCTAAACTAAAGCATAACGGTTGTAAAGACACAAGGTTAGATTCTTTTATGGTGTAAGACTGCCCGGACCCGCCCGGCAAATCCAGCTGCCATAAATGCCAGTCTAATGTGAGAGGTCTTTATGAGGTTATGGCCTGAATGAATTAAGAAATACTTAACCAGATAAACATGTAAGGTGGGACATGGGGGTTAAGTAGGTGCCTTGGGTGGCATGAGGAATCTAGGGGGTGCCCTTAATGGCATGTGAAATACGATTAGTAAGACTTAACCAAACACACAAGTAAATGAAGATGACTAAGAGGGTTAAGTGGGATATACTAGTGACAAGCTTAGGTGGGTAGATTGTGGGGGCCCATTTCGACCAGTATCCCAAACGTATCTTTGTGGGCTCGACCCAAGTCGAGGACGGGACACGCATGCTGGGTTTGACTGTAAGAGGCCAAAGCGGGGAGCGGTGGCAACGCAAGTCCAACGGGTTTCATATGCGTGTGTGGACCCGGGCTGGTAGATAAGACGTTGTTGCATCGTGTAGGTATAAGCCGTGCATTCTCAAGTTGTATCGGGTTGCCACTTAGGGGAGTGATACACCCCACTGTGGGGCCAGCACGGGTATCTACGAGTAGGGAGCCGATCGAAAGAGGGTAGTGGGGTACACCTAGTGGAGATAGGGGCAGACGGCACCTATGTAGTCAGGTAGGGGTACGTAAGGCTATTTATAAAGTTTCTGTGTGAAGCAAGTGGGATCAACCAATAGGGTGACTGGTGTGGTGCAGTGTAGTAATGTGCGGTGCAGTGTAGTAATCATTCGTTAGTAATTAGGTGTGCCTTTACCGTTATCTTAAATGCTATCTTTATCTTCCTAAGAGTTCATAGACATTTACTTGTCTTCCAGCTTATGCCTTTGTCTAGTTATTTTGATAATAGTATTGTTAGAATTATCATACTCGCCAGACTTTATGTCTGACCCCCTCTATTTCCATCCTTTTTCCCCCTCCAGGTCCTCAGGTTGGGCCCAGCTCTAGTGGAGTTTGATTGAATTGCTTCATCTCTCTTTGGAAAGCTTGGACCATTGAAGTAAAGTCCAGCTTGTTATCTTTTTAATGGCTATATATGTAATGGGATTATGTATTTTGTTTTTATGAAGATGGATATTGTACTTGGCTATGATCTATGGTTTTATGATGTAACAAACATGTTTAATTTCCGCTGCAATAAAATGAAGTTTTAGATTTCCAAGTACTATTTATTATCTGTCTTGTTGTAATTTTTCTGTTCTATATTCACTTATAACCTCCATGGATGTTAATGCATTCCCTTTGTGAGTGACATTAATGGACGTGGGGTGTTACACGTGGTATCAGAGCTTAAGGTTACCCGAATAGATAAAAATACTTTAGAAAAATAGTTATTTTTGGAAGAAGTGTTTTCAAAAACATGTTTTAATGAGAAATATAAAGAGAAAAGTTTTTAAGAAAAACATAATCCCCAATAGCCACATATCTTTATCTTTCGAATTCTCCATTTTGAATCTTTCCTTTTTCGTTTCAGCATGGCTGAAGATCTTAATCTACCCGATGGTGTAACGATACCAGGATGGTATAGGAGGCTATTGGAGGCTAGGGCCGCTGCAGGTCCAGCCAATGTTCCTCCACCACCAGTTTCACCCGTTCCTCCTCCTCCTCCTCGCGTAGATACTTTTGCAAAGACGTGCAAGGAATTCAAGGCTATGGGTGGAAAACCATTTCAAGGGTCAGAAACGTTTGTGGAAGCTAGAGATTGGCTTAAGGAGGTGGAAGAATTGCTAGAAATCTTTGAAGTAGAAGAAGGGAGGAGAGTTCGTTTAGCAGCTTGGTTGTTGAAGGGATAGGCCTCGTTTTGGTGGGAGGTCACTAATGGGGAACGTCCTGTTGACTCTTGGGCGGATTTCAGACGTAGGTTCGAGGCGAAGTTTCTCTCAAGGGCGGAAGAAAATCTATATATGGAAAGGTTCTTGACATTGAAGAAAGGAAGCTCATCAGTGAAAGAATATGTCAATAAATTTAATCAGTTAGCAAGGTCTGGCTTGGACTTAGTGAACACGCCGGAGAAGAAGGCGCTGAGGTTCGTGAATGGCTTGAATGAACCATTGCAAGGGTTGTCTATGACCCACATCCCGATGGGGGCCACCTTTGAGAAGTTAGTAGAAATGGCGCTCATGCATGAGGAGAAAAGCGCTAAAGCTGATAAGGCACCTGAGAAGAAGGGGGGTCAGAAGAAACTACAACAACAAAACAAGAAGGGTGGAAAAGACAATAATGGCAAGTCTAAGAAGAAGTGCTTTAACTGTGGAACCCCAGGTCATCTCAGCAAGGATTGCCGAAAGAAAAAGATGACGGCCTGTTTTCATTGTGGCGATGCGGGACATTTAGTGAAGGACTGCCCAAAGAAGGGGCAGAGGTCTGGAGCTACCTCGGGAGGACAGGTGCAGGCTCTTATGGCACCAGGGCAGGCTAGGGGACAAGTTCAGGCTCTCGCGGTCCCACCACTGCAAGAACGAGGTAGAACCATTTTTGTTGAAAGCTTAGTTTTTCTGTTTGATCATCCTGTCCGTGCTTTATTCGATTCGGGCGCATCACATTCGTTTATCTCTACATCATTAGTTGAATCACTGCACTTAAACACCAGTTTAGTAGAGGATCCCTTAGTTGTTTCGAATCCAATAGGGGGCTCAGCTTATTTGTCCATGATGTGTTTGGATTTGAAAATTTACATACTTAGCGTTGAATTTAGATGTGATGCTTATGTGTTGGGCTTCACGGGGTATGGGCTAATTTTAGGAATGGATTGTTTATCCAGAAATGGGGCCGTTCTTGATTGTGAAAGTAGAGTAGTTAGGCTCGTGACTCGCCTTGGCAACACTCTCGAAATCTTCTGTAATCCCATAAATTCGTTTATGCTAAGTTATCTAGAATCGCTTGACACGTCTGAGGAAAATCTACGATCTGTTAGAGTGGTCCGAGAATATTCGCATGTGTTTGAGGAGGTGAAGGGCTTGCCTCTGAAGCGGGAGATAGATTTTCGAATATATCTTGTGGATAATGCGAAACCAGTATCTTTGCTAGTACGCCACATGGCTCCATGTGAAAGGAGGGAACTCGATAAGCAAGTGATGGAGTTGCTTGAGAAGGGGTTCATAAGACGAAGTATATCGGAGTGGGGTGCTCCAGTAGTATTTGCCACGAAGGCGGATGGGTCCCTTAGACTGTGTGTGGACTATAGAGAACTTAATAAACTTACTAAGAAGAACAGACACCCTCTGCCGAGGATTGACGATCTCTTCGATCAGTTAGTTGGCGCCTCAGTGTTTTCGCAGTTGGACTTAGCCACTGGGTTCCATCAGTTGAGAGTGGCTGAGGATTGCATAGACAAGACTGCCTTTAGGACTCCGGACAGTTTCTATGAATGGCTAGTGATGGCCTTCGGTTTGACAAACGCCCCAGCATATTTTGTTGATTTGATGAGTAGGGTGTTTAGGGAGTACCTTAACAAATTCGTGGTAGTCTTTGTAGATGACATCTTGATCTTTTCTAAGGATGAAGAAGAGCATGCCCTACATCTTAGGGAAGTGTTGGAGACCCTACGAGCGCATAGCCTTAAGGATAAATTTTCTAGGTGTCACTTCTGGAGGAAGGAAGTACGGTTCTTGGGGCACGTGGTTTCCAAAGAAGGGATAGCCGTGGATCCCGCAAAGGTGGTGGCCATCCAAGATTAGAAGGTCCCTAAAAATGCTACCGAAGTGAGAAGTTTCTTGCGGTTAGCTGGCTACTATAGGAAGTTTATCAAAGACTTCGCAAAGATATCAGCTCCATTGACACGCTTGACGAAGAAGAACCTAGTTTTCACATGGGACGTAGATTGTGATGATGCGTTCCAATGTTTGAAGAGAGCATTGACTTCAGCCCCAGTCTTAGTATTGCCAGACGGGAGTAAGCCATTTACCGTTTATACTGATGCTTGTGGGACAGGACTAGGCGCAGTCTTAATGCAAGAGGGTATTGTAATAGCCTATGTTGGAAGGCAGTTGAGAGCGCATGAGAAAAATTATCCGACACATGACCTAGAATTGGCCGCTATTGTTTTCGCGCTTAAGTCTTGGCGTCATTATCTTCTTGGCGAGAAATTCGAATTATTCACTAACCACAAGTCTTTAAAATACCTATTCTCTCAAAAGGACTTGAACTTAAGGCAGCAAAGGTGGATGGAGTTCTTAGCGTCCTACGACTTCGAAATAGCCTATACCCCTGGCAAGGGTAACGTGGTGGCAGACGCCTTAAGTAGAAAAAGATTATCCTTAAGTCCTTTGTTTGTTGAGCGGCGAAGTTTAGAATTCATTTCGATGTTTGACTTTAGACCTACCGTTGACTTCGTACCCAGTTTGCTAGTATCCTTGGAGGTCAGACCTACGCTTTTGGGACGGATTGGCGAGGCATAGCGAGACGACCCGCAGTTGGTTGGGTTAGTAGAAAAACTCAAAGGAGGGGAGTCATCAAGCCATCTCCGTAGGTATACCCTAGACGATAAGGGTTGGTTATGTAGGGACGGTAGACTTTGTGTACCAAAAGACGATGACCTAATTAAGACTATTCTTGACGAAGCACATCATTCGAAGATGACCATTCATCCCGGCAGGGACAAGATGTACAAAGACATGAAGAGAGTTTACTTTTGGGCCGGCATGAAGAAAGACGTGGCCGAGTATGTCGCTAGATGCTTGGTGTGCCAACAAGTAAAAGCGGAGCAAAAGAAACCCAGTGGGTTGCTTCACCCATTGGAGGTTCCACTATGGAAGTGGGAAAGTGTCTCGATGGATTTTGTGGATGGGTTACCGCGATCAACGAAGAGTAATATGGGAATTTGGGTTATAGTAGATAGACTTACTAAAAGCGCCCATTTCATTCTCGTAAAGATTAAAAGGACTGCTCCATGGTTAGCCTCCGTATACATTCGAGAAATAGTTCGTTTGCACGGTGTTCCTTCTAGCATAGTGAGCTACCGCGATCCTGTTTTCACTAGCAAATTTTGGAGAAGCTTACAAGAGTTGGTAGGGACTCAGTTATGTTTGGGCACCACATATCATCCTCAGACGGACAGCCAGACCGAGAGGGTGAATCGCATTCTAGAGGATCTGTTGAGGCTATGTATCCTATACTTTGGGGGTACGTGGGAAGAGCATCTTCCATTGGTGGAGTTCGCATATAATAACAGCTTTCAGTCTAGCATTGGTATGGCACCATTCGAAGCTCTTTATGGACGACCTTGTCGTTCACCTACATGTTGGTGGGAATCTACGGATAAGATCTTACTTGGGCCCGATATGATTAGGGAGACTTCGGAGAAGATCGACTTGATTCGAAGGAGGATGAAAGCAGCACAGGATAGGCAGAAATCTTATGCGGATAAGAGGAGGACAGATCTCGAGTTTGAAGTTGGGGACATGGTCTTTGTCAAAGTGTTCTCCATTACGGAACGTTTTTCGCTTTGGTTCCATCGAGAAATTAGCACCAAGGTTTGTAGGACCGTTTCCTATTAAGGAGAAAATTGTATAGATGGCATATAGAGTGGAGTTGCCCGAGAGACTTAGTGGTGTACACGACGTATTCCATGTGTAACATTTGTGGAAGTGCTTGCACGAGACCGTGGAAGTGGTAGAGCCGAGCTTTCTTAGAGAGGTGGAGATAGAGCGTGATGCGACAATTCGACGAGCTCCTACGCGCATTCTTGGGTCGGAGATCAAGAGGTTGAGGAATCGAGAGGTCAGACTAGTCAAAGTGCAATGGGGAGATGATGAGAGCAATGCTACTTGGGAGACGGAAGAGAAGATGCGTTCACGATACCCTTTTCTTTTTTAGGGTATGTCCTTTAATTTCTCCTTTATCGTTTAGCTTGTACTTATCTTATCTTTAGTATATCCTCTCGCTAGTATCTTTGACCTTTAGTTAGGATAATCCTATGGTTGAAACATGTGTTTGAGACATGTTATGTATGGTGGATGCAAAGTGGATGCAAGTGGATGCAAGTGTTTGCTAGCGGTTGCTTGTGGATGCATATACACACACTATTAGGCACCAAATCGGCTCAGTTACTTCATATTGCATATTGCATATATATGGATGTATTTAGTAAAATGGATGTATAATGGTTGTATTATCATATAGTTGCTGCATTCGGGTGGATGGTTGTGCACGCATATAGAATTAATATGTATCATTAGGAATCTTTTGCATACATATTGGACGCATGGCACTATCATGAATTGCACTAAGGAGGTCGACTGAATCAGTAGACCGCCTAATTTTGCATTAGATATGGACATATACACACACTATGCATATAAACATTAAAGCATTAGAAGTCTTTTAAGGACAATGGATGCTGGTGTTTGATGGTTGAGTAGATGGACGATTAGATGGTAGGATATACATTCTTCTTGACTTGGAGATTTCGGGGACGAAATCCTTTAAGGAGGGGAGAATGTAACACCCCGTAATTTTATAACATTAAAATTCACAAATTAAAGTATACTTAATTTTCAGAAAAGAATTAAGTGAAACGGGTTGCACAGAGAAATATATATATTGTTATATATATAAATTAAAAATTAAATAAATAAATATGCGAAAAAGTTCAAAACAACGAATTGGGAGGGGGAAAAACCGAACCGGCCCATTGTTGAGGTCGACCCGAGCCTCGCTGGGTCGACTAAGGGTTAATCCAGGGTGTTTGGCTGTCAACCCGTGGGCCGATTCGCTCAAATGCAGATTTTGCATTTGATCGGTTCTCATGGTTCAGGGTTAATCTAATGGTCCTAAATAACTTCCTGCACCTATAAATACACCCTAATGCTAACCCTAAACCTAATTAAAATAGAATAGTTACCATCACCGTGGGAATCAATGGAGCCGCTGCCAACCAAGAAAGAAGAAAAGAAAATTCAATTCTAATTCTCTCAACCCTAAAGCAAAGCAAAACTGTCTCTTTTCTTCTCTAAATTGTGAGTATGATGATCTTAACAAGATTATTATCATTTTAATTAGGTTGAGTTATGAATGGATTATGAGTAGATGATGTGAATTATCATATATGTTGTTGTAAACCCCTTTTGTTATCATGTATATTGTAAATCCAATGTTATGTGATGATGATATCTTATATGTTGTAAATCATGCTATGATGATGTTATGTATGTTGAAAGTTTCTGTGCTAAGTTGTGATGAATCATAAATGTTAAAAAGGCCATGATGTTACCATCTATGCTAGTTAGTTCATATTAATTAAATCATCATGTTAGGGTTATGTTGATCTATATGACAAGTCACATATGCAAGTTAGATTGATTAGAAAAGTTATGAACACATGCCAAGACATCTATTATGACATCTAGAATTATGCTATGACATATGTGATATCCTATGCTAGTTCACACCATCATTATGTTGCCTAAAAACCCCATATGCAAGTTTATGTTTAGATTTGGGCTATGATCATATCATATAAATTGAGACATTTAACAAGTTGACACCTTTTGATCCTTAACATGTGTAGTTTATGCAAGTTTCACCCCTATTATGATTAGATTTATTTTAATTGTCTATATGTTGTGATAATTTATCTTTGGGCTAGGTGTTAGACTATACAAGTCTAGCCTATATTATGCGTTGAATAAGAGAACGTATAAACGTGGGGTAGGGGTAATATTAAGGATTTAATATTAAAAAGTTGGGGTGCAATTGATATGATTTTAGCATGCCATAAGTGGATGGCCATAATTGAATCAATTATGGACATCATTAAAAGTTGACTTAATTAATAATTTGAATTGGGAATTAATAAAACTGGGGTAAAAGATTTTAAGTGTTAATCAATGCTTAGGACACGAGGTTGGACTCGTTTGTGACGTAAACCTGCCTGGACCCGCCCGGCAAATCCGGTGGTCACAAATGTCAGCCCAGTGTGAGAGGTCCTAGGCCTAAACTAAAGCATAACGGTTGTAAAGACACGAGGTTAGACTCTTTTATGATGTAAGACTGCCCGGACCCGCCCGGCAAATCTAGCTGTCATGAATGCCAGTCTAATGTGAGAGGTCTTTATGAGGTTATGGCCTGAAAGAATTAAGAAATACTTAACCAGATAAACATGTAAGGTGGGACATGGGGGTTAAGTAGGTGCCTTGGGTGGCATGAGGAATCTAGGGGGTGCCCTTAGTGGCATGTGAAATACGATTAGTAAAACTTAACCAAACACACATGTAAATGAACATGACTAAGAGGGTTAAGTGGGATATACTAGTGACAAGCTTAGGTGGGTAGCTTGTGGGGGCCCATTTCGACCAGTATCCAAAACGTATCTTTGTGGGCTCGACCCGAGTCGAGGACGGGACATGCATGCTGGGTTTGACTGTAAGAGGTCAAAGCGGGGAGCGGTGGCAACGCAAGTCCAACGGGTTTCATATGCGTGTGTGGACCCGGGCTGGTAGATATGACGTTGTTGCATCGTGTAGGTATAAGCCGTGCATTCTCAAGTTGTATCGGGTTGCCACTTTAGGGGAGTGATACACCCCCACTATGGGGCCAGCACGGGTATCTACGAGTAGGGAGCCAATCGAAAGTGGGTAGTGGGGTACACCTAGTGGAGATAGGGGCAGACGGCACCTATGTAGTCAGCTAGGGGTACATAAGGCTATTTATAAAGTTTCTGTGTGAAGCAAGTGGGATCAAACAATAGGGTGACTGGTGTGGTGCAATGTAGTAATGTGCGGTGCAGTGTAGTAATCATTCGTTAGTAATTAGGTGTGCCTTTATCGTTATCTTTAACGTTATCATAAACGCTATCTTTATCTTCCTAAGAGTTCATAGACATTTACTGGTCTTCCAGCTTATGCCTTAGTCTAGTTATTTTGATAATAGTATTGTTAGAATTATCATACTCGCCAGACTTTTCATCTGACCCCCTCTATTTCTATCCTTTTTCCCCCTCCAAGTCCTCAGGTTGGGCCCAGCTCTAATGGAGTTTGATTGAATTGCTTCATCTCTCTTTGGAAAGCTTGGACCGTTGAAGTAAAGTCCAGCTTGTTATCTTTTTAATGGCTATTTATGTAATGGGATTATGTATTTTGTTTTTATGAAAATGGATATTGTACTTGGTTATGATCTATGGTTTTATGATGTAACAAACATGTTTAATTTCCGCTGCAATAAAATGAAGTTTTAGATTTCCAAGTACTATTTATTATCTGTCTTGTTGTAATTTTTCTGTTCTATATTCACTTATAACCTCCATGGATGTTAATGCATTCCCTTTGTGAGTGACATTAATGGACGTGGGGTGTTACACGTGGTATCAGAGCTTAAGGTTACCAGAATAGATAAAAATACTTTAGAAAAATAGTTATTTTTGGAAGAAGTGTTTTCAAAAACATGTTTTAATGAGAAATATAAAGAGAAAAGTTTTTAAGAAAAACATAATCCCCAATAGCCACATATCTTTATCTTTCGAATTCTCCATTTTGAATCTTTCCTTTTTCGTTTCAGCATGGCTGAAGATCTTAATCTACCCGATGGTGTAACGATACCAGGATGGTATAGGAGGCTATTGGAGGCTAGGGCCGCTGCAGGTCCAGCCAATGTTCCTCCACCACCAGTTTCACCCGTTCCTCCTCCTCCTCCTCGCGTAGATACTTTTGCAAAGACGTGCAAGGAATTCAAGGCTATGGGTGGAAAACCATTTCAAGGGTCAGAAACGTTTGTCGAAGCTAGAGATTGGCTTAAGGAGGTGGAAGAATTGCTAGAAATCTTTGAAGTAGAAGAAGGGAGGAGAGTTCGTTTAGCAGCTTGGTTGATGAAGGGAGAGGCCTCGTTTTGGTGGGAGGTCACTAATGGGGAACGTCCTGTTGACTCTTGGGCGGATTTCAGACGTAGGTTCGAGGTGAAGTTTCTCTCAAGGGCGGAAGAAAATCTATATATGGAAAGTTTCTTGACATTGAAGCAAGGAAGCTCATCAGTGAAAGAATATGTCAATAAATTTAATCAGTTAGAAAGGTTTGGCTTGGATTTAGTGAACACGCCAGAGAAGAAGGCGCTGAGGTTCGTGAATGGCTTGAATGAACCATTGCAAGGGTTGGCTATGACCCACATCCCAATGGGGGCCACCTTTGAGACGTTAGTAGAAATGACGCTCATGCATCAGGAGAAAAGCGCTAAAGCTGATAAGGCACACGAGAAGAAGGGGGGGTCAGAAAAAACCACAACAGCAAAACAAGAAGGGTGGAAAAGACAATAATGGCAAGGGAAAGAAGAAGTGCTTTAACTATGGAACCCCAGGTCATCTCAGCAAGGATTGCAGAAAGAAAAGGAAGACAGACTGTTTTCATTGTGGCGATGCGGGACATTTAGTGAAGGACTGCCCAAAGAAGGGGCAAAGGGCAGAAGCTACCTCGAGAGGACAGGTGCAGGCTCTTATGGCACCAGGGCAGGCTAGGGGACAAGTTCAGGCTCTCGCGGTCCCACCGCTGCAAGAACGAGGTAGAACCATTTATGTTGAAAGATTAGTTTTTCTGTTTGATCATCATGTCTGTACCTTATTCGATTCGGGCGCATCACATTCGTTTATCTCTACATCATTAGTTGAATCACTGCACTTAAACACCAGTTTAGTAGAGGATCCCTTAGTTGTTTCGAATCCAATAGGGGGCTCAGCTTATTTGTCCATGATGTGTTTGGATTTGAAAATTTCCATACTTAGCGTTGAATTTAGATGTGATGCTTATGTGGTGGGCTTCACGGGCTTTGGGCTAATTTTAGGAATGGATTGGTTATCCAGAAATGGTGTCGTTCTTGATTGAGAAAGGAGAGTAGTTAGGCTCGTGACTCGCCTTGGCAACACTCTCGAAATCTTCTGTAATCCCATAAATTCGGTTATGCTAAGTTATCTATAATCGGTTGACGCGTCTGAGGAAAATCTACGATCTGTTAGAGTGGTCCGAGAATATTCGGGTGTGTTTGAGGAGGTGAAGGGCTTGCCTCTGAAGCGGGAGATAGATTTTCGAATATATCTTATGGATAATGCGAAACCAGTATCTTTGTCAGTACGCCACATGGCTCCATGTGAAAGGAGGGAACTCGATAAGCAAGTGAAGGAGTTGCTTGAGAAGGGGTTCATAAGACGAAGTATATCAGAGTGGGGTGCTCCAGTAGTATTTGGCACGAAGGCGGATGGGTCCCTTAGACTGTGTGTGGACTATAGAAAACTTAATAAACTTACTAAGAAGAACAGACACCCATTGTCGAGGATTGACGATCTCTTCGATCAGTTAGTTGGCACCTCAGTGTTTTCGTAGTTGGACTTAGCCATTGGGTTCCATCAGTTGAGAGTGGCTGAGGATAGCATAGACAAGACTGCCTTTAGGACTCCGGACGGTTTCTATGAATGGCTAGTGATGCCCTTCGGTTTGACAAACGCCCCAGCATATTTTGTTGATTTGATGAGTAGGGTGTTTAGGGAGTACCTTAACAAATTCGTGGTAGTCTTTGTAGATGACATCTTGATCTTTTCTAAGGATGAAGAAGAGCATGCCCTACATCTTAGGGAAGTGTTGGAGACCCTACGAGCGCATAGCCTCAAGGCTAAATTTTCTAAGTGTCACTTCTGGAGGAAGGAAGTACGGTTCTTAGGGCACGTGGTTTCCAAAGAAGGGATAGCCGTGGATCCCGCAAAGGTGGTGGCCATCCAAGATTGGAAGGTCCCTAAAAATGCTACCGAAGTGAGAAGTTTCTTGCGGTTGGATGGCTACTATAGGAAGTTTATCAAAGACTTCGCAAAGATATCAGCTCCATTGACACGCTTGACGAAGAAGAACCTAGTTTTCACATGGGACGTAGATTGTGATGATGTGTTCCAATGTTTGAAGAGAGCATTGACTTCAGCCCCAGTCTTAGTATTGCCAGACGGGAGTAAGCCATTTACCGTTTATACTGATGCTTGTGGGACAGGACTAGGCGCAGTCTTAATGCAAGAGGGTATTGTAATAGCCTATGTTGGAAGGCAGTTGAGAGCGCATGAGAAAAATTATCCGACACATGACCTAGAATTGGCCGCTATTGTTTTCGCGCTTAAGTCTTGGCGTCATTATCTTCTTGGCGAGAAATTCGAATTATTCACTAACCACAAGTCTTTAAAATACCTATTCTCTCAAAAGGACTTGAACTTAAGGCAGCAAAGGTGGATGGAGTTCTTAGCGTCCTACGACTTCGAAATAGCCTATACCCCTGGCAAGGGTAACGTGGTGGCAGACGCCTTAAGTAGAAAAAGATTATCCTTAAGTCCTTTGTTTGTTGAGCGGCGAAGTTTAGAATTCATTTCGATGTTTGACTTTATACCTACCGTTGACTTCGTACCCGGTTTGCTAGCATCCTTGGAGGTCAGACCTACGCTTTTGGGATGGATTGGCAAGGCACAGCGAGACGACCCGCAGTTGGTTGAGTTAGTAGAAAAACTCAAAGGAGGGGAGTCATCAAGCCATCTCCGTAGGTATACCCTAGACGATAAGGGTTGGTTACGTAGGGACGGTAGACTTTGTGTACCAAAAGACGATGACCTAAGGAAGACTATTCTTGACGAAGCACATCATTCGAAGATGACCATTCATCCCGGCAGGGACAAGATATACAAAGACATGAAGAGAGTTTACTTTTGGGTCGGCATGAAGAAAGACGTGGCCGAGTATGTCGCTAGATGCTTGGTGTGCCAACTAGTAAAAGCGGAGCAAAAGAAACCCGGTGGGTTGCTTCACCCATTGGAGGTTCCACCATGGAAGTGGGAAAGTGTCTCGATGGATTTTGTGGATGGGTTACCGCGATCAAGGAAGGGTAATACGGGAATTTGGGTTATAGTAGATAGACTTACTAAAAGCGCCCATTTCATTCCCGTAAAGATTAAGAGGACTGCTCCATGGTTAGTCTCCGTATACGTTCGAGAAATAGTTCGTTTGCACGGTGTTCCTTCTAGCATAGTGAGCTACCGCGATCCTATTTTCACTAGCGAATTTTGGAGAAGCTTACAAGAGGCGGTAGGGACTCATTTATGTTTGGGCACTGCATATCATCCTCGGACGGACGGCCAGACCGAGAGGGTGAATCGCATTCTAGAGGATCTGTTGAGGCTATGTATCCTATACTTTGGGGGTACGTGTGAAGAGCATCTTCCATTGGTGGAGTTCACATATAATAACGGCTTTCGGTCCAGCATTGGTATGGCACCATTCGAAGCTCTTTATGTACGACCTTGTCGTTCACCTACATGTTGGTGGGAATCTACGGATAAGATCTTACTTGGGCCCGATATGATTAGGGAGACTTCGGAGAAGATCGACTTGATTGGAAGGAGGATGAAAGCAGCACAGGATAGGCAGAAATCTTATGCGGATAAGAGGAGGACAGATCTCGAGTTTGAAGTTGGGGACATGGTCTTTGTCAAAGTGTCTCCATTACGGAACGTTTTTCGCTTTGGGTCCGTTGGGAAATTAGCACCAAGGTTAGTAGGGTCGTTTCCTATTAAGGAGAAAATCGGATAGATGGCATATGGAGTGGAGTTGCCCGAGAGACTTAGTGGTGTACACGATGTATTCCATGTGTCACATTTGAGGAAGTGCTTGCACGAGACCATGGAAGTGGTAGAGCCGAGCTTTCTTAGAGAGGTGGAGATAGAGCGTGATGCGACAATTCGACGAGCTCCTACGCGCATTCTTGGGTCGGAGATCAAGAGGTTGAGGAATTGAGAGGTCAGACTAGTCAAAGTGCAATGGGGAGATGATGAGAGCAACGCTACTTGGGAGACGGAAGAGAAGATGCATTCACGATACCCTTTTCTTTTTGAGGGTATGTCCTTTAATTTCTCCTTTATCGCTTAGCTTGTACTTATCTTATCTTTAGTATATCCTCTCGCTAGTATCTTTGACCTTTAGTTAGGATAATCCTATGGTTGAAACATGTGTTTGAGACATGTTATGTATGGTGGATGCAAAGTGGATGCAAGTGTTTGCTAGTGGTTGCTCGTGGATGCATATACACACACTATTAGGCACCAGATCGGCTCAGTTACTTCATATTGCATATTGCATATATATGGATGTATTTAGTAAAATGGATGTATAATGGTTGTATTATCATATAGTTGCTGCATACGGGTGGATGGTTGTGCACGCATATAGAATTAATAGGTATCATTAGGAATCTTTTACATACATATTGGACGCATGGCACTATCATGAATTGCACTAAGGAGGTCGACTGAATCAGTAGACCGCCTAATTTTGCATTAGATATGGACATATACACACACTGTGCATATAAACATTAAAGCATTAGAAGTCTTTTAAGGACAATGGATGCTGGTGTTTGATGGTTGAGTAGATGGACGATTAGATGGTAGGATATACATTCTTCTTGACTTGGAGATTTCGGGGACGAAATCCTTTAAGGAGGGGAGAATGTAACACCCCATAATTTTATAACATTAAAATTCACAAATTAAAGTATACTTAATTTTTAGAAAAGTATTAAGTGAAACGGGTTGCATAGAGAAATATATATATATATTGTTATATATATAAATTAAAAATTAAATAAATAAATATGCAAAAAAGTTCAAAACAGCGAATTTGGAGGGGGAATAACCGAACCGGCCCATTGTTGAGGTCGACCCGAGCCTCGCTGGGTCGACTAGGGGTTAATCCAGGGTGTTTGGCTGTTAGCCCGTGGGCCGATTCGCTCAAATGCAGATTTTGCATTTGATTGGTTCTCATGGTTCAGGGTTAATCTAATGGTCCTAAATAACTTCCTACGCCTATAAATACATCCTAATGCTAACCCTAAACCTAATTAAAATAGAATAGTTACCGTCGCCATGGGAATCAATGGAGCCGCCGCCAACTAAGAAAGAAGAAAAGAAAATTCAATTCAAATTCTCTCAACCCTAAAGCAAAGAAAAACTCTCTCTTTTCTTCTCTAAATTGTGAGTATGATGATCTTAACAAGATTATTATCATTTTAATTAGGTTGAGTTATGAATGGATTATGAGTAGATGATGTGAATTATCATATATGTTGTTGTAAACCCCTTTTGTTATCATGTATATTGTAAATCCAATGTTATGTGATGATGATATCTTATATGTTGTAAATCATGCTATGATGATGTTATTTATGTTGAAGGTTTCTATGCTAAGTTGTGATGAATCATACATGTTAAAAAGGCCATGATGTTACCATCTATGCTAGTTAGTTCATATTAATTAAGTCATCATGTTTGGGTTATGTTGATCTATATGACAAGTCACATATGCAAGTTAGATTGATTAGAAAAGTTATGAACATATGCCAAGACATCTATTATAACATCTAGAATTATGCTATGACATATGTGATATCCTATGCTAGTTCACACCATCATTATGTTGCCTAAAAACCCCATATGCAAGTTTATGTATAGATTTGGGCTATGATCATATCATATAAATTGAGACATTTAATAAGTTGACACCTTTTGATCCTTAACATGTGTAGTTTATGCAAGTTTCACCCCTATTATGATTAGATTTATTTTAATTGTCTATATGTTGTGATAATTTATCTTTGTGCTAGGTGTTAGACTATACAAGTCTAGCCTATATTATGCGTTGAATAAGCGAACGTATAAACGTGGGGTAGGGGTAATATTAAGGATTTAATATTAAAAAGTTGGGGTGCAATTGATATGATTTTAGCATGCCATAAGTGGATGACCATAATTGAGTCAATTTAAACATCATTAAAAGTTGACTTAATTAATAATTTGAATAGGGAATTTTTAAAATTGAGGTAAAAGATTTTAAGTGTTAATCAATGCTTAGGACACGAGGTTGGACTCGTTTGTGACATAAACCTGCCCGGACACGCCCGGCAAATCCAGTGGTCACTAATGTCAGCCCAATGTGAGAGGTCCTAGGCCTAAACTAAAGCATAATGGTTGTAAAGACACGAGGTTAGACTCTTTTATGGTGTAAGACTCCCCCGACCCGCCCGGCAAATCCAGCTGCCATAAATGCCAGTCTAATGTGAGAGGTCTTTATAAGGTTATGGCCTGAATGAATTAAGAAATACTTAACCAGATAAACATGTAAGGTAGGACATGGGGGTTAAGTAGGTGCCTTGGGTGGCATGAGGAATCTAGGGGGTGCCCTTAGTGGCATGTGAAATACGATTAGTAAGACTTAACCAAACACACATGTAAATGAACATGACTAAGAGGGTTAAGTGGGATATACTAGTGACAAGCTTAGGTGGGTAGCTTGTGCGGGCCCATTTCGACCAGTATCCCAAACGTATCTATGTGGGCTCGACCCAAGTCGAGGACGGGACACGCATGCTGGGTTTGACTGTAAGAGGCCAAAGCGGGGAGCGGTGGCAATGCAAGTCCAACAGGTTTCATATGCGTGTGTGGACCCGGGCTGGTAGATAAGACGTTGTTTCATCGTGTAGGTATAAGCCGTGCATTCTCAAGTTGTATCGGGTTGCCACTTTAGGGGAGTGATACACCCCACTGTGGGGCCAGCACGGGTATCTACGAGTAGGGAGCCGATCGAAAGTGGGTAGTGGGGTACACCTAGTGGAGATAGGGGCAGACGGCTACTATGTAGTCAGCTAGGGGTACGTAAGGCTATTTATAAAGTTTCTGTGTGAAGCAAGTGGGATCAAACAATAGGGTGACTGGTGTGGTGCAATGTAGTATTGTGTGGTGTAGTGTAGTAATCATTCGTTAGTAATTAGGTGTGCCTTTATCGTTATCTTTAACGTTATCTTAAACACTATCTTTATCTTCCTAAGAGTTCATAGACATTTACTTGTCTTCCAGCTTTTGCCTTAGTCTAGTTATTTTGATAATAGTATTGTTAGAATTATCATACTCGCCAGACTTTATGTCTGACCCCCCCCTATTTCTATCCTTTTTCCCCCTCCAGGTCCTAAGGTTGAGCCCAGCTTTAGTGGAGTTTGATTGAATTGCTTCATCTCTCTTTGGAAAGCTTGGACCGTTGAAGTAAAGTCCAGCTTGTTATCTTTTTAATGGCTATTTATGTAATGGGATTATGTATTTTGTTTTTATGAAGATGGATATTGTACTTGGTTATGATCTATGGTTTTATGATGTAACAAACATGTTTAATTTCCGCTGCAATAAAATGAAGTTTTAGATTTCCAAGTACTATTTATTATCTGTCTTGTTGTAATTTTTATGTTCTATATTCACTTATAACCTCCATGGATGTTAATGCATTCCCTTTGTGAGTGACATTAATGGACGTGGGGTGTTACACAAACCGGAGGATAGAGTTTACCTTATAATGACCAAAATATGCTTGATACGAGCAAAACAAATCATTTGATATTATTGCTAGTGTATATATGTTTCAAAAACAATTTCCATCATAACTATCAATCATAGACGGCATGGGTACCATATATCATGTCGACATATATATATACAATCAAAACCGCACGATGTCGTATTTGGAAATTGGATTTCCTTCATGAACCGAGGCTAGGGATCGTCCTCACCGCTTCGAGACAATCTAGCCTACCATGTCTCAGGAACAGCCGCAACTGCACCTAGGAGCCACAGTGCCGGTCCACCGATGTGGATTAAAATGCCTGAACACTGCGTTTCCCCACCCTTTGGGGCGTAAATGAGCCCAAGGACTCCATCGGTCCCGGATCGACCGATATATCCGAGGCGCCTTGCAACAGCAATAACCATACAGGTGAAAAGTATATAAATGTCAGGGCTGGTAGGTCACTGACACGACCCTAGCTAGAAAGAAACGCATGTCCTCCCTGGATCCTTCTCCCGTTTCTGGTCCATACCGGGGTATGAGGCTCGCGAATTCACGTTATACACAAAGCTATGCCACACAGGCTGTTCTTTGATCATCAATCACAAGACTTTGCTTTTCAATAGAAGACTTGATCAACTATCACTTAGGCGTGCCACACGGGCAATTCACCCCGTGCGACTGAATTCTATCGATATATAACCTCTGGGCTCGTACGTCTCAGAGAAGGGCGTTAAGCAAGAGAATAAATTCTCCGCCGCCAAACAGATATATATTTAATAGAGATCAATCAGCACAGAACAAAATCCAATGTCAGACACACAGTCAATTTACACGTTCGTCCTGGGTCTGAACGAAACCGGAGGCACTCAATACCTTGCATATCCGTACAATAAACAAGTACGTCCGGGTGGCTACTACTTCAACCCCGTCAAGATAGCTACTCCTATCATGAGCATCAGCAGTACCCCTCCGTTCGACGTGAAGATCATCGGTCTTGCACCGTCTTCATATCTTCGACTTTCAATCGTCGATCAATTATTTGAAATGAGAATTAACTCGGCCTTTTCAAATAATTCACATATATTTAGAATTTCAAATTAATTCGTTTCAATGGCTAAATTATTCGATATCACTAATTCTATTCTTTAATGTAATTTTCACACCAAACACATTCAACCATCAAATATCACATAAATCGAGCAAATTCAGTTTATTTCCATTCCATATCGTTTATAATATTTTATCACGATTTATCGCTATTTTTATTTGTTTAAAAATAGCCAATTCATTCAAACGACGCTTCAAGCCATAACGCGGCCGTGGCGCTATTTTTCTCCAGATTTGATTTACACATATCTGAAAATCTAACCGTTGGATCTTCACAAAATTTATATCATTAGAAAGATCTTTTCAAAACGAATCCAACGGTTTCAATTTTGGGAAAATCCGACGGTCGGATCTCCCGCACTAATCGTTTGAAGTTACGATTTCAAAATACGAATTGCAGCGTCGTTATTCGATTTAATTACTTATATTTACATATATATAAATATAATTGATTCTGGCACTGTTTTTCTTCAGATTTGAATTAAACATTCTAGACAATCCAACCGTTGGATCTTTACATAGTTGGTGCCGTTGGAAAGATATTTCCAAGGCGAACCCAACGGTTGTGGTTTCGGGAAAATCCGATGGTTGGATCTCCCGCACTAATCGTTTGAAATCACGGTTTCAAAATACGAACTACAGCGTCGTTATTCACTATATTTTAATTATATTTATATAAATATGTATAAATATAATTCTTTCTTCGATTTCAAAACTATTTCCACTTAATATATTTGATAAAAATGATATTTTTATCCAACAAACATTTATTTCAATACTTCACTATTTTTAACAATTCACGTATATAGTAAAAATGTGATTTTTATTGTAAAACAATTTATTTCAAAACACGACTATTTTATATAGTTCATATAGATGATAAAAATATGATTTTTATTATAGAAAAATTTATTTCAAAACACCTCTATTTTATATAGTCCATATAGATGATAAAAATATGATTTTTATTATAGAGCAATTTATTTCAAAACACCACTATTATTCAACACATGAATTTCTATTCGACACATGAATATAGTTTCAACACATGAAAATAATTTAGCACAGGAATATTATTGAAAATTTCGGCAGCATAACGGCAGGGTAGTTAAAACCGGGGCTGTCCCTAGTACGGCTCCTCGCTCTACCTTAAAGCCTCGCAGCTTTTGACAATAGGGATTCGCGCATCTAGTTCGCACGTAGGCGGCATGTTTTATTTTCATTTTCACAATCTATTCTAATTTTGTTTTCAACCACAGATGGGTATTTTTCAACCACAGTCAATCATTCACAACCACAAACAATTCTATCAACCATTCGTATTATTCACCAAATTTCACATCAACCAAATAATCCAAACAATAACGCAAACAATAAATATCGTCCATGGTCTGTGGACGAGGGGAGTGTATATATATATATTCTTATATAAATATATTTCAATCCATTTCAATTCAATTCAATATCATTTCATTGCATATATAATTTTTACAACGCATATATAACTTATACATCAAACATACAACTTATATAATGCTTATACATGAGGTGTACAACGCTTATATAACTCATACATCGACTATATAATTTATACATCGTTGTTTTCCATATCATTTATAACATAGAAATCTCACATTGGGTTCTAGTCCTCCAAAAATTGCAGAAGGCTCAGAAAAATATGCGGTCTCTTCTAAAATATAGAAGACGTCCTCACGGTCCCAGTGTCTCTTGTTTCACTGGATTTATATGATTTTTACAAGTTTGCAACACTTAAAAGTGTAAAAATCAGTTTTAATTAACAAGGCCGTACCTTTTCTGAAAGGGTTCCAAACCAGGTTTGGATTTTTTGATCAATCCGTGTAACGGTTCCACGATCGGGATGCGCGAGGTCGAAGGGGGAGGAGAGGCGCCCTCTCACCGTAAGTGGGGCCCACTTCGGTGGCTGGACGTGGTCGGGGCAGAGGTCCAAACCGACGGACTTCGTGGAGGTGATTCGACCTCAATACTCAACGAAAAATTCCACAGTAGGTATGGATGTGAAGCTCTCTCCTAGCTCTACAAAATCCTCCAAAGCACCATGGGTTTTTATTGTGTAGATTTAGAGAAAAAGAAGAGAGAAAGAGGGGAGTTGCTATCGTCGTTAGTGCTTGGGATTGTCGGGGGGAGAGAAAGGGCACGATGAATGATGATTGCCCCCCTTATTTATTTATTAAATTCCTTAAAATCTGAAAATACCCCTTTCTCATACGAACACCAATTCAAACCCAACGACCGTCGTCTTTAGCTAAATACACCCATTACGAACACAATGGGATATGTTTCAAAGGCCAATTCGACTGTTTCAGTCAGTTTTCCTTCAAATTAAAATATATAACATTCAATATTGGATTTGAATGTACATTTCAATTTGCCGGGGCCACATACTAATTCTAAAAATTCCAGAAAAATAAATCTAGCTATGTTTTGACGATACGGTCCCAACAAAACTAGCTTTATCGAATTCTGAGATCGTTTGAAAAATGGCCCGTTTCTGGTCGACCCAATTTAATAGAAATCGACCAAACACATTCTCCTTTGCCACGCTCACATACTAGCTTCAAAAATTATGAAATTTGAAACCTGGCAATAACTTCATATCCCGGATCCAACAAAAGTGGTTTCGTCGAATTCCAAGGTCGTTTGCAAAATGTCTATTTTCACGGGCTATATATTCTCTATAGCGACCTTTCTGAAAATTCATTTGGCCATAACTTTTGACTCCCGCTACGAAACTTCGATTTTTCAGATTCTTTTGAAACATATTCGCTAACAGATTTAAATATTTTTGGTTTCACTAAAATCCGTTTTGTTTTGCACCCGGTACAGTCAGTCAAAGTTTGAATTCAAATTTCGAAACTACCACGCCATTTCAGGCCTTGTTTATAATTCATATTAATTCTATTCATTTTCAACATTGATTCAACCATACATTTCGTCGTTATTATTTAAAATATTTATTTTAAATACTCAAAATTCACTAAAATAGCCAATTTAAAATTTTTAAATTGGTTCAGATTTTACGGGTTGCTACATTAGTGAGGATTCTCCAAATGATAATTAATTGAGTGTGCATCCCCTTTTACACTCTTATGTAAAGCAAGTCTTTATTACTATAGCAATGTGTTTTCCATGATTTTTTGCACCACTATTTAAAATGAATTCAAAATTTTAAATATATTAACATAAGATTAATATAAAAGAAAAAAGTTGCAAAAATATCTGGATGTATTGTGAAAAAGTGTAGATATATCTACAACTATTCCATAATGTATTGCAGGTACTAAAAAAGAAAAAACAAGTGGAGAAATATATGCATTTATTGTGAAAACTGCAGATATATTTACCGCTCTTCCTTGTTGTATTGTAGATATGTCTTGGTGCATCCAAAAACTGCAGATAGTCTTTAATATAGTTTTTTTTTACTGAAAGTGAGATATTTTTATTTATATGCAACGTAAATCAATTTTTTGATGATTTTAATGTGATGTTTGAATAAGCGTAGGCATAGAATTTGAAAGTTTAAAGCAAAGAACAAAAATTTCATAAAAGCATGCAATTATTTGTAAGTAATTATGGCGGTTTCTGTAGTTTTTCAAAAAACTGCACATATTCCTACAATATTTGCTAAAACGTGATTTTTTTTCTATTTTTAAGCGTTTTGTTACTTTTCTTACATGAATATGAAGATGGTTCTATACTAAATTAAATTTGGAAATTTGCTAGCTTTTACGTTGATTTTTGATATTATTTTTTATGATTTAGATAAAAAAGGTCCTAATTTTCAAAATTTCAAGAAAGGTAATTTTTGTGTATTTTGAAACCTAGTAGGACCTTAAGACAAACTATCCACCAAATGATTCAATAAAATAATACAAAAAATCAGTTTGAACAAATATATGAAATTGTGTAAAGAAACAACCAAGTTGTTTGGTGTAACTACCTAGAATTATAAAAGCAATAACCTTAATTTCAAAATTAAGAGCAAAGACTTGAAGTTCCAATTAACGACTTGTTATGTAGTATGTTCTATGCTACTAAACTTGTATATAAAGACTCAATTTCAAAAAAAGAAAAATTGTACAATTCAACTAAATAAAAAAAGTAGGTTTTTTTGTTTGTGTTCAAACAGTGAATGAAATTTATGTGTTGAAATACAATTAATTTGAAGGATGGATTTATCATACTAATTATAGTTCTTTTGATGCAAGTTATTAGCTAATTTGATTACTACTTTTGGATCACAAGTTTTTAGTTAATTTATATTTAAAAAATGTTAGGCCCTAACATGGTCAGTTTTGTAAAATCGAAAATTTCATCGGTCATATTCATTTTCATAGTCATTTGTAATATTTTTCAATACTTTGTTCCTTAAATTGTTAAATTCGTGAATCTACCACACTTTGAATTTTTCTAAATAGGAATTATATGTTATTATTCTATTTCTTTTTATTTAATATGTAGATTGTAGGTAAAGTTGGTTTATTCAATCATAAGATGCATAGTGATTGTTATTTTTTGTCAACTGTCATTACAGAACATCACCAACCAATGAAAATGATCATTGCATTTTTAATCGATAACCAAAGAAAGAGCGACGACTTAGCAACCGCCTCATTAACAACTTTTCTGTAGTTATCGACAATCAAGTCATCATTAGTTGTCACAAATTGGAATGCAAGTGTCATTATTCCTTGCATCATGAATGTACCATTATCCCTAGCAATCACTATCATTATCAATAATTCATTGTTAACGGTTGCTAATTTTGGAGTTCTATTTTACCAAACAAATATTGTATCATGATGGAACCAGATCAATCCACAGTAGATGCTATGGATGAATTTCAAAAAAGTTTTTCCTTCCTAGATTTTTATTAGGCCTATAAAGTTTTATTTATTTATAATATTTATTGATTTATTTTAAATAAAATACTATATTATAAATAAATAAATATGTATATATGAATATTACCCAGTTAATTATTTTGATTCAATTTATATACATGTATCATATACATATGAGTGTGTGTGACGAATGTGTAACAAATAATCCATTGAAGGTACTGCATGCTTGTATAGATGCTGAGATTTACATCCCAACAGATAAATTTGCTCAGCTTGCGCATATGTGTATGTTTTTCAAATATATCTATATGTATAATTCTAAATTCCACATAATTATATATGAACTTTTTTATAAAATGGCATTAATTTTATTAAAGGAAGCAAAGCCTAATACATCTTATGGCCCAAGACCGGAAGTTATACCCCAAGCTCGACCAAACGTATTACAATTAGCCAACTAACAAAACAATATAACAGCCAGTAAAGAGAAATATTCTCCCACTTTACAAAACTAGAAATCACGAAACATAGCTATGGCGATTGAACTAAAAGCTGGATTAACTACTACCTATACTTAGGGTTACAGCCAATGCCAGCGATGGATCCTTGCTTTGAGCATCGCCTACTTCAGATCCCCTTCGTCTGGTAAATGAATTCTTCCTCTCTATAGCAATTTTCATATCTTTAATGGTAAAGTTACATGGTACATTAGCTGACTTTTCACCTCTTTGATAAATACGGTTGTTTCTCTCCTTCCAAATTGTCCAGATAGTAACTCACATAGCAATAGCCTTCATTTCTTGTACCAAACTTACGTTGTGCTGATCACTTCCAAGTCAGTAAGAATTTAAAGAAAGTTATTGCCTGAATGATTAAAATTGGTAGCTTTACTACAGTGTTCCCAAATTTTGTAAGAAAATAGGCATTTGGAAAATATGTGGTTATGTGATTCTTCCTAGGATTTGCATAAAACACATATATTTTCATTAATAATTCCCTATCATAGAAGATGATCTTTAGTCTGTAGCCTATATACAACAACCTTATAGGCATAGTAGGCCATTTTAGGGACATTTATTTGATTCCAAATGAATTTGTGCCATTGAACTATATGTTTGTGTGTATATTTATTTATTATAAATAAGTTCCATTATTAAGAAATTACAAAGCACATTTGTATATACATACATATGCTCTTTTATATATAATACTATGCTTAATAATTTAAATGTGACAGCCTGGACTTTCGACCTTTGAAAAACGATACTTAATACATCCTTGGAATTTAATGTCAGAGTATGAGTCATATAGGATAATAACACATTAGAAAAAAAAGAAAAACATCTCCTCTTCATTATTATAGCATGAGTTTTATATAGAGATTACATCAGGTACCAAAAGATACATCAGAGTTATACATATCTAAATACAAAGACTACTGAGACTAAAAATGAACAGCAGAAAGTGACTAAGGCTTTAATGAGTGAATCCAAAATGCTTTATCTTTAATCCAAGCTATAAACACCAAATACTCTACATAATAGATCCAAGAACTTCTACAGAAAACCTAACTACTAGGCTTCCCGTGCAAAAAATAAGAGCACCCAAAGTTTAGGGAAAGGAAACAATAAACTATAGGTCAGTTATGGGACTAGTGTAAGAAACTCAAAAATATTTGTTTCATAAAGGAAAAATCGTATATGCTTTTTGGAAAATGAAGTTACCATAATGTCTCGCAATACACACAAAAGAATCGCACACATTGGGCGAGGTTTCTCATTATGATAACCAAAAATGCCTTGGATATGTAAAACCATTTGATATTATTATTAGTTCATAGTGATAAAAATAATTTGCAAATAAATTATCGATCTTAGCCAGCATATGTACCCATTATATTATGCTGATGCCCTCCCATTTCCTGGTAGTTTATACAAATAAAACCATACGCGTTCGTAGTGGAGTTTGTTTGGATTTCCAACAATGACCAGATAAAATAACTTCCTTATCTGATGGGTACACCTTTAGACGGATGTCCCGAGAACCGAACCGGCTATCTTCCAACACAAGGATGGGTTACCTTTATCACTAGATAACTAACTGTCACGAGTATGTCACCTCCTGATTGTTCCCGACCTTTAACTGGGTGCTAGAACACTGACAACCACATAAGTAAAATACTTGGATCTATACCATGTTTCGACTAAGAAATATCTAGAAGGAAATGGTCATACCCTATGGGTTGCGAACCCCATAACCTTGCTTCACTTCTCCTGTTTCGGTCATTTCTGGGATGTGAGGCTTGACGATGTCTCATTACACAAAGCTACGCCTTTATACTAAAGCCCTACTCTGACCATCTGTAGCTCACTCACTTAGCATACCACATTATCTTCACAACACATTACTTATGTCTATCAACATATAACCCGTGAGCTCATTCATCTCAGAGAATGGTCTTAAGCTAAGAGAATATTTTCTCTGCCACCAAGTAGATGTAAATTTAATAGAGATTGTTATGTCATAAATTACAACGCCAGGCATATAACCCATACAATTTCGTTCAGGGACTAAACAAAATCAAATACGCTTTATTCCTTGTCTAAAAAAGGGGAGAAGAATTTGCAAAAACGAAAATTCTCCAAATACATCTGGACCTACCGCTATATAAAATCTCAATACTAGAGCAACCCAGTGATGGGAAGGTCAATAGGCAGTCCTTTCCATGTGAAGATTCCCGATCTTCTACACCATCTTCGATGGTTTTCTTTGCTCCATTAGGACGCATTATGATTCGGAATGGTTTTCGGGTAGAAATTCGATTCCGTTCTTTCCAAATAATAAGCACTATTTTAAAAAAAAATGGATATACAGGATCTTAATTAAGTCTCAACTTATCTTTGATTTTTGAAACTCCAAATAACTAACAAAATACTTCATTATTCATTTGGAAAGATTTACCATAGTTTGGATAATGATTATTATGTTTAAAACTTCCAAATTTCAATATTGAATAAAGTATTGCAAAAGTATAGTTAAATGGCTTAGTTTATCTAGTTGACTCAAATAACTTCAAAACTTCATAATTTTAGTGCAAATTACTTTTAAAACATTTAATATGACTTATCAATTGTTTTCCTATTTTTAATATTTTAAATAGCCTTTTAAAATCATTTTCAAATTCAGTTATTGAACTGTACTACCGCGATTTTAATCAAAAAATTATTTGAGCATAACTTGAAATTTATATATTGAAAACTAATTATTTCTTTTTCACTTGAAAACTAATATCATTTAAAAACAAGCGTTTTTCGTTTCGAGAAAATTCGATTTAAATTGCATCTTGTGTACTCATTTGAAATTAACAATCGAAAGTCATGAACTACCGCAGCGCGACTAACTCTATTCTAACCTTTTTCCAACTTTATATTAAAATTTAACCGATTTACTTCAAAACAAGTTAAAATCCATATAAAATATATGTGATCCTTTTCAAAACAATATTTCAATATTTCAACTTAAAATTCAAATATTTATTTTTAATAAATATTATTTTATTAATATTTTTCAAAAAAATGACTTTTGAAATCCAAACTTCCCAAATCTCAAATTAGACATTATATAAACTTAAAAAAATCAATTTGATTTTAAAACACCATTTACATAGCTAACTCAAATTTAATTTCAAAATTGAAATCGATTTCACTTATTAAAATTGAACAAGCCATTTTCATATCAATACCTTGTTCAAATAAATTTTCACTTTCACAAAAATTTCTCATAATCGCTTTAATTTCATTTCTACCTAGTTTCAAATGTAAAATTCCAACTTTTATTTTTGCACTTTATTTAAATAAATATAATATTCATTTCTATTATCCAACTGGGATGAGACTTAATTAATACCCATATAATTCCATAGGTGGTTATATAAACAAAATGTGTTATATTATCAATAATAACAACCATAATAACATCCATAGCAACCATTCATTCGTATCACAGAATTATAATATAAGTGTTTATGGTCATTATCGCTTATACTTCATAATCAATTAATTAACTATAATTTCACATCCAACAACATATCAACCATACATAAACAAATATAAGTGTAGAGTTTCTCACCTTGGGGTTCCACTCCGTCTAAGTTGATCGTAGGATGTCTAGCACTCATTTCACCTAAAATGTTTCGAATAGCCTAGCTCCGACTTCTAAATTTCTTTATAACTTTGTATGTGTATATATACACAATATATATTATTTTATAGAAAGAGGTTTGGCTAGGGTGTAGGTGATGGAAGACAAGGTAGAGGCTTAGCGTAGGGATAGTGGAGGCATAACGAAGGATATGGAGCCGAGGGTAGTGCGGCTTGGTGGCGTGAGGTAGTGCGATAGTGGGGGCCGAGATGGAAGCCGAGGAGGAAGGAGGAGGAGGTCAGAAATATGGAGAAGGATGGAGGAGAGGCCTTGGGCTGAAATAAGGAAGAAGAAGGAGGATATAGTGGAAAGAAAGGAAAAGAAAGAAGGAGGGAAATGAAGAGGAAGAGAAGTGAGGAAGAGGGGTGGTTTATATAGGAATGGAGACCTTATCCTAATGCCACTTAAGGGGACACATGTCTATCTTTCATGCATGCTTACATAAATATAGACATGTTTTAAGGGAACTTGTCCATGCATGGAAGCAGAGGTTTTAGGTAGCATTTTATACAATATGTTATGGTTTCTATGTTATAGCAATTATATAAAGTGTTGTAGTAAATGTTACCCTATGGTTTCTTTATTATATTCAAGTTATAATTCAACCATTCGTCTTGTCGAATCTCTGGATCATTACATTCTCCCCTCTTAAAGAAATTTCATCCTAGAAATTAAAATAAAGGGAATAGATGAGAAGAAATATATAAGAGAAATGAATTTACCGAAGAGTGTGGCCAAGATCAAATATCAACTCTACATTTAGGATAAAACTTCTGCATGTTTTCCTAGTTTCTCAACTGAGTCTTTAAGTTCACCATTTCACCACTCCTTGACTAGTCTAACTATCTCGTTTCCCAATTTCTTTTCATCTCTATAGGTAATCCTGATAGGTTTCCTTTTTTACTGCTAAATTTGGTCTAATCTCTGAGTGACTCTCCCCTGAACCTCCAAATTCAAAAACGCATGCTCGCAAAAGATCTTCTAAAAGACGGTTGACCCAATCCATTTGTAGGTGGTAAGCAGTGCTAAATTTTAGTTTGGTTCCTAACACTACTTGAAATGTTCCCAAAAATGGCTAGTAAATATTGGATCTCGATCACTTACTATACTACTTAGTATTTCATTCAAACGAACAATCTCATTTATATATAACTCTGAAAGAACCGTAGCGGTTCTGTTTTGTTTCACTGGAATGAAATGCGTGCTTTTGGCTAATCGTTCCACAATAACTTAAATTACCTCATTACTTTTCCGAGTTCGGGATAATCCATCGATGAAATCCATAGAGAGTTGATCCCATTTCCATTTTGGCACTCCTAAAGGCTGGAGTAATCCCGTAGCTTTTTGCTGATCACTCTTAATTTGTTGACATGTTGCACATCGTCTAACATTTATGGATACGTCCCTTTTTATTATCCTCCACCGAAATGTACGCTTTAGGGCACGATACATTTTGTTGACTCCTGGATGGATGTTGAATTTGGAATTGTGGCATTCGTCTAATACTTCTCGTTTGAGCTCTTTAATGTCCAGAACACAAATTCTCCCCTTTAATCGCAGAATACCTTTGTTATCAATTTCGACACTTGAATTCTTGCCTTGTGTTTTTAAAGATCCTTTGAAAGCATTCGTCCTCTTTTAGTGTAATGGAAATATTCTCAATAAGGGTTGAGGTGACAACTAGGCAATGACAACATGTTTTCTACTTAAGGCATCAGCTACCATGTTGGCTTTTCTGAGGGTGTAGATAATATCCAGGTCGTAAGATGCTATAAGTTCCAGCCAGTATTGTTGTCTCAAACTCAAGTATTTCTAAGTGAACAAATAATTTAGAGATTTATGGTCGATGAATAACTCGAATTTTTCACCCAACTAATAGTGTCTCCTAATTTATAAAGCGAATATCACAACCATCAATTCTAGGTCATGGGTTGGGTAGTTGTTCTCATGTGGCCTTAATTGTCTACTTGCATAAGCAATCACACTGCAACAAGATTGCATTGGTTCATTCCCAACATGCATCTGTGTAAATAGACAGCCTCTTATTTCCATTGATGATGGCCAGAACTTGAGCAGTGATTAACCTTTTCTTCAGCTTTTGAAACGCTTCTTTGCATTTGGGAGTCCAAATAAATTTAGCATTTTTCGAGGTCAGCTTCGTCAAAGGAAAATCTAATGTAACATCCCGAATTTTCTATTAACAGTAAATTAACAAATTAAAGTATAATTAATTCTAAATGAAAGAATTAAGGGAAATAGGTTATGCCATTGCGTTCGCCTCGAAATTCTGCTTGAGATAGAGTCTGAGTTTGTGTAAATTGGACTTTGTATGAAGGAGTTATGACCTCCGAAAGTTCAGAATTTGATTTAAAATTCAAACAGCCTGAAAACAAGTTCAAAATTCAAAACTGGACCAGAACTGGGTTAGGCGGGAATTTTCCCGCCTAGGACCCAGGTCGACCAGGGGGTCGACCTGGAAGTCGACCTGGGTACCCAGGTCGACCATGTAGTCCACCCGGGGGTTGACCTACAGGTCGACCTGCTTGGTCGACCTGACCTGCTTGGTCTAGTCCTGGCTCAGTTTCTGGGGCTTGGCTATGTCACTAGGGCTGATTTGTCACTTTCTGATTGGCTTCTCTTGAGATGGATAGCCTTGATTAACTCTAGCTTCATCGACGACTCTAATTAGTTTGAAATTATATATAAACAACCTTAGTCTCCAACCTAAATTCACACAAATAAAATAGATCTAGAGCCGTCATGTTGCTGGAAGGAAGCTAAGAGTAGCCTCCACTTGTGTAACGACCCGTATTCTACGCATCATAGGACCGTAGAATATATATTTCTTTCACATACGAAGTCGTATGGTCATGTAATTTTGGGAGACGACTATTGCGGTCATTTCCCATGTTCATGATTTTTATCGATTTTTAAATGACCATTTCACCCCTAGTTGGTACCTTTTGGCCATAACTTTTGACTGGAAAGGAGTTTTGACCTGGAACCACTTCCATTGGCTCCGGATGATGGTTTACAATTCCGTAGAGTAGTCACACTAGCCAAACGGACTCACCGTTCGGGAGATATGGCTGAAACAAGTTTCTGATAGTGAAAAACAGCTTAATTGGGCTTAATCGGGTAATTAGCAGCTAGGCCCAATGGGGATTTCGGGATTTGAGATGTATAGGGGCTGATTAGGGTTAGAAAACATTTCTTTCAGCCACCACTTTCATTCTTGGAACTCTAGTAATGGCCTCCAACACCCAAATCACCTTCTAATCACTTTCTAATCAAGTTTTGGCTTAATCTACATCAAATTAAGGAGAGAAAACACGAAAGTAAGGCTAGAGCTGCTGTTAGACATCAGTGTTCACCCAAATCAGCGAGTTCTGAGAATTTTATTTGTGGCCAAGGTGAGTGATTAGCATTGTTTTGACACTAATTACAGTTAATTAAGGGTAATTAGTGAAGATTAGCGAATTTACACACTAATAAATTCTAGGAAAATATCTATAAATTCGAAAATAATATTTTATGCCTCTGGTAGAAATTTGGTTTAATTTGATTAAGTTTTGTTAACACTATGATTAGTTTTGCTTAAACATGCTTAAGGGAAAATATGGAGTTTTGGGTATACTTGATTCATTTTGACATGTAAATTCATTGTTTTGGTGTTTGTGGTTAGTTTGTTATGTTGCTATGACTGTTTGGGATGATTTGTGATTGATTAGTATAGTTAGATTTGTCGAAAACGTCGTCGAATGGCGTAAACAAGTTGCTGGAAAAAGTTGCAGAAAGTTGTGCAGGGTTTCGGATCGGATCGGATATGGGCTCGGATCGGATTGGAGACCTGGGCATGGAACCCGACCCGAACTGGAGCCTGGCACAAAAGAGGCTTGGCAAAAAGGAAGGCCATGTTGGTTAAGCTGGGGATCGGATCGACTTAAGGACGAAGGGCTCGGATCGGAACTTGACACTTGGGAGAACTGGCAAGAAGGAAGGCCATGCTAATTGAATTGGGATCGGATCGGATAAAGAAGGAGGGATCGGATCGGAGCACGTGAAGAACGAGGGAGAGGATCGAAGCGGAAGCACGAACTGGAAGGGAGATGGCACCCAACCCGACCCGAGGTGGGACACCCGACCCGGAGGAGGACACCCGACCCGAACCAACGCGATGGAGTGGACCCGAACCGAACCGCTATCAGAGGAAGACCATGCATCAACGCAACGCAGTGGACCCGACCCGAACCGATGGCTTGAAAGGAACCCGACCCGACCCAGTATTGACCAATAACCCGAGATGCATAGGTAGTCCAATATGGTAAGTTAGAGCTCAGGATCCGGTTGGGAACTGATGAGTTCACTTCATGATTGGGCTTTACTGCGGGACGTGTGCCAAGGGGCAGTCGATGTCTATGACTTTGGATCACTATGTATGGGAAGTACGTGAACGGATTCAGGGCCACAGTGGCCTAGGTATGACTAAAGGGCTATAAACCAATGAAGTGGGGTCATTTGTAAAGATTTGGTCATGACTCCATGTGGTAAGCTTGGTAGTAGCAGTAGTTGTACAAGTTGAACTCCGTCACCACTTCGATGGGTCTAGTGATTGACAGTGGTGGAAATCGTATGCTTTACGCACTGAGTGAGAGATGTGAGGATGGTTGCTATGGTTGATTGTTTGCCATCATTATGACATGCACACCCCACCCCCGTATTCTTTACACTATTTATTATGGCACCTTAGAGTATTGTACGGTATGTGGTACTAACTCTTTGGTTGCAGGTCCAGGTTCAGGTATGGTTTAGTATACCTGTTATTGTTTTGTTTAGATTCTTATCGCTCATATCAGGCCTTATGTCTGACCCAGAGTTTTATGTCTCTTCTTATTACTCTGGGTGCTCACACGAGCAGACTAGAGACAGGTTAGCTGGTGATGCATGGGTAGATGATCCGGAGACGAGCAGGAGGCATCCACGTAATATATATATAGTATTCTCCCTGTGTTGTTGAAGATCACTGCTTGGGCATTAGTGGTGCATCTTCTACTTTAGATTTCTTTTGTTTAGAGATAGTAAATTTGGAAAGTTGTATTAAGCTGTATTTGGATTTTCGCTGCTCTGATGTTGAAGTTGGTTTTAGTTATCAGCTTATGCACTGTCTCACCTGTTTTATGTCAAGTATGTTATTATTATATTTTATTCCATGCGCTGTGAGACATTCTACAGGTTTCTCGTTAGTTAATTCCCTTCTTTCCTTTCTTCTGACGACCATCCCGTGCTAGTCGGGCATGTGTACAGCGCACTCTCGAAGGAAATGCAGGCTAGTGCGGGGCGGGCCGTCACACTTGGTATCAGAGCTCTAGGTTGCGTAGTTAACCAAGGGAAGTTATCAGGGAGAGATAAAATACGTATACGAGAGAGCGTATTTTTGATTATTTTGGTTTTCAAAAGCTATATATATACTATTAGTAGTATAAGAATGAAGTTGTACTGCACTAGCACCACTATGGGGTCGTTAATCGTTTCCTTTTTCAGATTTACGATGAGCTGATATGCTAGAGGTGCTGGTAGGGGAGCCAATAATGGGAATGCAGCTGACATGAGGACGATGTTTACTGACCTCATGAGGCAGATGCTTAGGGATGTGCAGAGGGCAGCTCCCGATGGTGGAAATGGTGGTGGTCCAATAGTGCAGGCGTCGAGGGTCTACTTCGCCAAGCTAAATAAGGATTATACTAGCCTTGGTGGGAAGCCGTTTCACGGAACGGAGTCGGCCACGGATGTTCAAGATTGGTTGGATAGTTGCGAACGTACCTTCGAGGACTTGGGTATCAAGGATGCGATAAAGAGAAAACTAGCGTCCCGTCAGCTGCAAGGGCGGGCAATGAATTGGTGGAATGCTATAAAGGCAGCTACTCCCAAAGATCAGATTACCTGGGAGCAGTTTAAGGCTCGCTTTAGCGAGAAGTTCATTCCAGCTGCTCAGAAGTCAGTGCTGTTTAAGAAATTCTTGGAGCTCAAGCAAAATGGCAGAGCTGTCTCGGAGTATATTGCTGAATTCGATACTTCGTCAAAATATGGGTTATCTATTATTGATACTACCGAGAAGAAGAATGAGAAATTCATAACTGGTTTGGATCAGTACTTGGGGGAAAGGCTTATTAACCACATCGATGAGACGTTTGAATCGATTGTGGGGAAAGCATTGAGATCAGAAAGTCTCTACCCTAAGCCGAAGACTGAGGTTGCATCCGCAGATGAGCTAAAGCCACAAGCAAGTGGTGGAGGCAAGTGTGGTTCCCAGAATAAGAGAAAGCAGAATCAGACCAAGGATGGCCAGAAGAAAAAGAATAAGCAAGATGTTGAGTGCTTCAGCTGTGGTAAGAAGGGCCATTATGCTAGTAATTGTCGGGCCAAGCCAGCGGATAGGAAGTGCTTCAACTATGGCCAAATGGGACATCACAAGGACAAGTGTCCACAACCCCCTAAAGAAAAGCAAATGGTGAAAGCATATGCCCTTAATGCTATTCCTTCTTCGTCGAATGCCCCAACTACGGCGGAGAAGGGAAAGAAAGTCGTCATTCAAGGTATGCTTTCTGTTTATGATGTTCGTGTTAGAGTTTTGTTTGATACCGGAGCTTCCAGTTCTTTCATATCTAGTGACCTGGTAGATAGGTTGGGATTGGAGCCCGAGATTGTCGATAGACCTTTAGTAGTGACGAACCCGATTGGTGGTTCGACTAGCCTTAGCATGATTTGTTGTAATGTGGTCTTATCGATTCATGGATGCATGTTTGTTTGTCATTGCTTTGTTTTGGGCTTTACTGGGTTTGGCATTATTTTGGGAGTAGATTGGCTCCGAAGATACGGGGTGGTGGTAGAATGTGAGGGCTTTTTGGTGATAGCTAGAGCGGATGATGGGCGGAGGATAGTGTTTGGTGGTCTACCCAGTGAGGGGATATTGGCTAGTTTTCTAAACTCCCTCGACATTCCGCATAGTGAGTTGTCAGGTTTGCCCGTGGTTGGCCAGTATCCGGATGTTTTCGAAGAAGTGACCGGGCTTCCACCACATCGAGAGATTGAGTTCCATATTGATTTGGTGAAAGATGCCAGACCTATAGTGATGCCACATCGTCGTATGGCACCAAGGGAGTAGCGAGAGTGTAACGACCCGGAAAATATGAACCAATTTAAAATTTTTAAATTGGCTAAAATAATGGATTTTAAATATTTAAAATAAATATTTTAAATAATAGCAATGAAAACTGAGTTTGAATCGACAATTGAAAACAAATATAATTAATTTTAATTATAAACAAGGCCTGAAATGGCGTGGTAGTTTCAAAAATTGAATTCAAACTTTGTCGGACTGTACCGGGTGCAAAACAAAACGGATTTGAGTGAAACCAAAAATATTTAAATCTGTTAGTGAATATCTTTCTAACGAATCTGAAAAATCAAATTTTCATAGCAGAAAGCAAAAGTTATGGCCAAATGAATTTTCAGAAAGGTTGCTATGGAATTTATATAGCCCGTGAAATTAGCCATTTTGCATACGACCTTAGAATTCGACGAAACCACTTTTGTTGGATCTGGGATGTGAAGTTATTTCTAAGTTTCAAATTTCATAATTTTTGAAGCTAGTATGTGAGCGTGGCAAAGGAAAACGTGTTTTGGTCAATTATCGTTAAATTGGATCGACCAGAAATGGGCCTTTTTGCAAACGGTCTCAGAATTCGACGAAACTATTTTTGTTGGGACCGTATCGTCAAAACATAGCCAAATTTATTTTTCTGGAATTTTTCGAATTAGTTTGTGGCCTTGGAAAACTGAAATGTACATTCATATTGAATATTGAATGTTATATATTTTAATTTGAAGGAAAACTGACTGAAACATTCGAATGGGCCTACGAAACATATCCCATTATGTTCGGAATGTGGGTAAAACGCTAGGGACGACAGTCGTTGGGTTTAGATTGGTGGTCGTGGCAGAAAACCCCCTTTTAAAACCATCGGCCAATAGAATTATTTCTTCATAATTTAAAAATAAAAATAAAAATAAAAAAGACCCTTGAAGCTTCGCGATCGACGACGGCCAACATTCCTCCCTTCCCTTCCATTTTCTGGCGAATCCGTTCACCTTTAGCCCCCACTATAGTTAAGGTTTTTGTAGTACTCCTCAAGGCCTTCAAATCCATACCACCCTCGACCTCCACCGTGCGCCGTGCCTCGAGAATCGAGCCCAGGAAGATCCGAACTTCCCGCCGCCGATACCCCCTCCTCGCCTGATCGAGTTCGATGAAACCCCCGGCGCCGCGAAGCCCTTTCCACCCCCTTCGATGTCATACAACCTGATCGGGACAAAGTGCTACGGATTTCACGAATTTTCAAAACCTAGTTTTGAACAGAAATAGAAAGGTACAGGTTTTATTTTCTAAAATGATTTTTAACACCTTTAAACCGTTGCAAACCTTGTAAAAATCATATCTTTTACGTTTCTAGACGAAATCCAGTGAAACAAGAGACAGTGGACTCGTGTGGACGTCTTCTACCTTCTAGAAGAGACCGCATATTTTTCTGAGCCTTCTGCTATTTTTGGTGGAGTGGAACCCAATGTGAGTTCTAATTTATAATCGATATGGAAAACGACGATGTATAAATTATATAGTCGATGTATGAGTTATATAAGCGTTGTACACCTCTTGTATAAGTGTTATATAAGTTGTACGTTCGATGTATAAGTTATATATGCATTGAAAAAAATTATATATGTGTTGAAATAGAAGTGAATTGCTATATATATATATATATATATATATACACACACGCCCCTCGTCCACAAACCATGGACGATATTTATTGGTTGTGATTGGTGTGAAAATTGATTGATAGCGAATGGTTGACTGGGATTGTTTGTGGTTGATATTGATTGATTGTGCTTGAAAAATACCCGTTTGTGGTTGAGAAATATTTGGGTGAAACCACATAGGATTAGTTTGTGGAAATGAAATAAAAATATACATGTCGCCTGCGTGCGAACTAGATGCATGATCCCCATTGTCAAAAACTGCGAGGTTTTAAGGTAGAGCGAGGAGCCGTACTAGGGACGGTCCCGGTTTTAACTACCCTGCTGTTATGCTGCCGAAATTTTGAATAATATTCATGTGTTTGAATTATTTTCATTTGCTGAAACTATATTTATTCGTTGAATAGAAAACCTTTATGTGTTGAATCGACATTCATTCGTTGAATTGAAATTCATGTGTTGAATGGTGATCGTGTTTTAAATATAAAAATCGCATTTTTATCTATATATAAACTATAGAAAACCTTCATGTGTTGAATCGATATTCATTCGTTGAATTGAAATTCATGTGTTGAATGGTGTTCGTGTTTTAAATATAAAAATCGCATTTTTATCTAGATATATAAACTATAGAAAACCTTTATGTGTTGAATCGATATTCATTCGTTGAATTGAAATTCATGTGTTGAATGGTGTTCGTGTTTTAAATATAAAAATCGCATTTTTATCTATATATATAAACTATAGAAAACCTTCATGTGTTGAATCGATATTCATTCGTTGAATTGAAATTCATGTGTTGAATGGTGTTCGTGTTTTAGATATAAAAATCACATTTTTATCTATATATATAAACTATAGAAAACCTTCATGTGTTGAATCGAAATTCATTCATTGATTTGAAATTCATGCGTTGAATGGTATTCATATTTTAAAATAAATTGTTTTATAATAAAAATCACATTTTTATCATCTATATGAAATGTATAAAATAATCCCGTTTTGAAAGAAATTGTTTTATAATAAAAATCCTATTTTTATTACCTATATAAACTATATAAAATAATAGTGTTTTGAAATAAATTGTTTTACAATAAAAATCACAATTTTATTATATACATGAATTGCTAAATATAGTGAAGTGTTGAAATAGAAGACAGTTAGATAAAAATATCATTTTTATCAAATGTATGAAAAGAATATAGTTTTGAAATCGAAGAATCGATATATATATTTAAATAGAATTGAAATACATCGAATAACGACGCTGCAGTTCGTATTTTGAAACCGTGATTTTAAACGATTAGTACGGGAGATCCGACCATTGGATTTTCCTGAAATCTCAACCGTTGGGTTCGCTTTGGAAAAATCTTTCCAACGGCACCAAATTTGTAAAAATCCAACGGCTGGATTGTATGGAATGTTTAACTCAAATCTGAAGAAAAACAGCGCCAGAATCAATTTTATATATATATATATAATTATATTTAATCGAATAACGACGCTGCAGTTCGTATTTCGAAATCGAAACTTCAAACGATTGTACCGGGAGATCCGACCGTCAGAATTTCCCGAAACTGGAACCGTTGGATTCGTTTTGAAAAGATCTTTCTAATGATGTAAATTTTGTGAAGATCCAACGGTTAGATTTTCAGATATGTGAAAATCAAATCTGAAGAAAAACAACGCTACGGTCGCGTTATGGCCCAAAGCCTCGTTTTAAATAAATGGGCTATTTTAAAATGAATAAAAATAGCGATAAATCGTTATAAAGTATTATAAACGATATGGATGTGATTTAGAAATTAACTGAAGGTTGGCTAAGTCGAATGGTTTCCTGGGTGTTGATCTGATGTTGGTTTCGGCCTTCGGGGTTAATATTTGGGAAATCGTTCTCTTACTGATTGACGGTTAGTGACTAATGAATTGAAATGATGCGTCTATATGTTAGTGTTGCACTTGTTTATTATATACGTGAGTTGCTCAGAAAGACCGGGTTTATCCCATTCTGAATAACTGAATCGACGACAAGAAATCGAAGATGAAGACGATGGTCGAAGACCGGAGATCTTCACCTCATTTGGATGGTAACCGAGGTCCTGATTAGGAGGCATCCCGAAATATGGATAATGAGTGGTGATCGTCCAGACATACATGGTGATCGATGGGTTTGCGAGGTATATATGCCTCCGGTTTCGTTCAGACCTAGAACGGACTTGTAAATGGACTGTGTGTCTGACATTGGATTTTATTCTGCGTTGATTGGTCTCTGTTAAATATACATCTGTTTGGCGGCGGAGAATTTATTCTTTTGTTAACGACCTTCTCTGAAACGCACGAGCTCAGAGGTTGTATATCGATGGACATCAGTCGCATGGCATGAATTGCTAGTGTGGCATGCCTAAGTGGCAAATGATCAGAGCTTCTGTCGAAAAGCAAAGCCTTGTGGTGATGATCAAAGTACCGCCTGTGTGGCATAGCTTTGTGTATAACGTGATTTCGCGAACCTCACAGCCGGTATGAACCAGAAACGAGAGAGGACATCAGGGAGGGCATGTGTTTCCTTCTAGTTAGAAGTGGTGTCAGTGGTTTAACACGCCCTGACGAGTTTGACTTATGTGGTTGTTACTGTTGTGAGGCGCTTCGGTTAGATCGGACGATCCGGGTCCGATGGAGTCATTCGTTGGCTCATTGACGCCCCATAGGGCGGGGAAACGCAGTGTTCAAGCATTTTAATCCACGTCGGTGGACCGGCCCTGACGATCCTAGGGTCACTCGAGCTCTGATCCTGAGACATGGGCTATAACATCTCGAAGTGGGTAAGGACTATCTTTTGCCTTGGTTAATGACAGAAATCCAATTTCCAAATATGACATCGTGCGGTTTTGATTGTATATATATATATGGCAACATGATATATGGTACCCATGCCATCTATGATTGATAGTTATGATTTGAAATTGTTTTTAAAACATATAAACACTATCAATAATATCAAATGCTTTTGTTTTATTCGTATCAAGCATATTTTGGTCGTTATAAAGTAAAAACTCTATCCTCCGGTTTGCGTTGCATTGTGTGATGGGAACTGAGTCTTATAATGGCTTCATTTTCATAAAAAGCATTGCGTTGTTTAAAAGAAAGATTTTTGTTTTTAAAGCACTGGCAATTCAATGGAGTAAACTCGTTCCACGAAAGTGGCGTGGTCCTGTGATTAGCCATATTATAAATGTGTTTAGTAGATTTCTCATACCAGTCCCATGACTGACTCGTAGTTTGTTTCACTTTCAAACTCGGGTGCCCCCTTTTCTACACGGGCAGCCTTGTATTCAGGTTAAGTTGGTTCTTTCTGGATAGCTGAAGCTGAAGATGGATTCTATCATTTATCTCTTTTTATGTTGTTCAGCTCTTATTGTACATTATGTTTGTTTTCCGCTGTAGACATATATGTATAGTTGAACTGTATTTGTACTAAGTATGATCCTGTATACTGTGTAACTCTGATGATTACTCTTATCTAGTATATTCTATTGTTCATTATCTGATGTATGTATTTATTTCTGTTCTGCTATTATCTGTTTCCGTGTTATATTCCAAGGATTACCCTTGCCGCCGTCAGTACGGGGTTTGGGGTCGTCACAGAGAGCTCGAGGTGCAAGTCAGCGATCTTTTGAAGAAGGGATTTATCAGAAGGAGTGTTTCTGAATGGGGAGCACCAATTGTGTTTGCTACCAAGGCGTATGGTTCCCTTCGTTTGTGTGTAGACTACCGCGAGTTGAATAAAGTACGAGGAAGAACAAGTATCCTCTACCGCGGATAGATGATTTATTCGATCAGTTGAGTGGCGCGAGAGTATTTTCTCAGTTGGATCTCGCGACAGGTCTTCATCAGCTTAGAGTGGAAGCTGAGAGTATAGCTAAAACTGTATTTCGGACGCCGTCTGGATTTTATGAGTGGTTGGTCATGCCATTCGGGCTGACCAATGCCCCAGCATATTTTGTGGATCTTATGAATAGGGTATTCAGAGATTAGTTGAATAGGTTTGTCCTTGTGTTCGTTGATGCTATTTTGGTCTACTCGAGGATAGAGGAAGAACACCAGGAACATTTAAGAATAGTGATGGAGGTGTTGAGAAAACACCAATTGAAAGCAAAGTTTTCTAAGTGTCACTTCTGGAGGAGGGAAGTGAGGTTCTTGGGCCATGTTGTTTCAAAGAATGGTATCGCCATGGATCCTATGAAGGTGGCCACGGTGCAAGATTGGTCTACGCCCAAGAATGCAACGGACATAAGAAGTTTCTTGGGATTAGCTGGATATTATCGTAAGTTTATCCAAGATTTCTCCAAGATAGCAGCACTGTTGACCTAGTTGACCAAGAAGAATCAAGCTTTTGTCTGGGATGAAAGGTGCGAGAATGCATTCAAGAGTCTAAAGGACAAGTTGACAAGTGCACCAGTGTTAGTCATTCCTAAGGGGAATGAAGAGATGACGGTATACACGGATGCCTGTTGTAACGACCACGAGATTTTCGACTCCGAAAATCGACACAAAACCCAGCGTCGACTGTTCAGACATCGAAAATACCGAATCATTAATAGAAAGAAATTAGAGGGTGAGATAGAAAAGATAGAACTAATAGAATAGAAGAATAAGAACACAACTGAGCATAATCAAAGTAAACACGAATCTCACAGCGGAACGAATAAAATATATTATATAACATAAGCTTTGAAATACAAATCTGTTTTGTACATATATACATACCAACATCAGAGTACAACATAACATTTGGTACAGCGGAAATAACTCTAAAATAACTAGCGGTTAAGCCTCCTGCTTCCAGCTCCTTCAAGGGTATCTGTAAAAGCCTGAAACACTTGACTGCCCGTACAAATTTGGGCACCCAAGAGTTTAGGAAAAACAAAACAAACTCTGGGTCAGTCATGGGACTGGTGTGAGTAAACTCCAACCATATGGTTTAACTTCAAAGATCTTTCAGAAGAAAAGGTTAATAGTAAGACCAGTCCACACATAAATACGGATGGTTTTTACCTTACTATAACCCAAACCATTTTTGATATCAAAATCCAGTGATATTATAATAATGTCTAATCAAATAAATAACCAAATAGTAGAACGCTTGCATCTCACGCTCTACATATATAGTATAAAATCGAAACCCGCAGGGCGCTTATTGGAGATTGGATTCCAACTATGACAAGGTATGGGACCACCTTCCGACAGTGTATCTCTAGAGGCGAATACACCTGGGTTCAACAAGAACGTCTTGCAACCCGGCCCACACATGACCGACCACTCATTTCGCTTGAGTGTATCGAATGTATATCACCACCGGTTGGACTCAAACCACCGTTTCCCGAATGGGCAGAATCGATAGATTTAGAAACAAAAGGAATTTCTCTAGATAGGTGATTATACACCCTAATGGGTGCGACCCACATAACCATGCTGCCTGCCCGATTTTTGTCATTCCCCGGTTGTGAGGCTTGAGGCTACGTCTATCTTTTAGAACATCTGGCCGCCATACACTTTGAATGTCACATCGTCAAACCCGTCAAATCACTAGTTGATCTTCCCAAAAATATTACGGGTATAAAATCTAAGAGAAACGAATTTCTCCGCCACCAGACGTAATACCTTGAAAAGATCGTTTTATGTGACCGCTAGGAATACTCTGTCAGACATTCGTCCATACAAGTTGTCCCTGGACTGGAAAACATACCAGCTCTTTGAATCTCACTCCATCTTCGATTATCTTCAGTATAATCTAATTTGCAACGCCTATGCCTATACGGAGTGGTTTTCTAGATATTAAATCCAACCGGTCTCTCCGTATCGACAGCGATGGTAAAAATCCTTGATAGCCGATGTTTTAACTATCAAAGGAAAAATAAACATCCATCAAACAATTTCACAATCACTGGCCCTTTCTAATATTTTATTTTAAGTTTTCTTATCGAATTCTAAATATCGATATATCGATTTCTAATTATCAAACTTCTTAAAAATATTCTAACTCCTTAAATTTCCGGAAAAATTCGCCATAACCTCCTTTGTACCGGGAGCATCGGGAAAATCCCCAAACCGCCACACAGGCCTCTCCATTCAAAAATAAAAATAAAAAAGCCAAGCGGCTTGCCGATTCGGCGCATAAAACCTCATATGGAAATTGAAACATGTACCTTGTTGTCGGGCACTTAATAATATTCTTCATACCCTTCATTCACTTCATCCCATACCTGTTTAACATGTATATGCCTATTTCCAACTCATTTCAATCGGTCCAATCATTTTATCTCAATTCGCTAATTTGTTTTCAAATTAGCTTATTTGCTTATTCCATTTTTATTTTGAAAGTCTCACGTTCAAATATATTTATATTCATTATTACACAGACCAAACTCAAACTCGTCGTTTGCTTCCAAATTCCAATTCAAGTTCCATATTCAAATTTTCAATTACAGTTTACAAATTTGGTTTACTTAACACATGTTAAGTTCGGTCAAAACCCCTATTAACTAATTTAGTTCGAAATTAGTTAACTTCAGTCAAAAATTAAAAATATGATTTTTGTCCCAAAAATCGATCCATTAACTCTACTTGAGTTCGTATTTATTTTATAGCTCAAGTCCGGATTTTTCTAATGGAAAAGTCGATTCACTTAAAATCCTTTTATTTAATTAAATAAACCATTATGGTTTTAAAACGATTATGGCGCGGTTTACGAACTACCGCGAATTCCAACTTATATTGAGTTATATATACTCAATTGAAGTTCGAATCGCGAATTTACGAACTACCGCGCCGTGGCAAGTTCGTTTTAATTAAATTAAATATAAACGTTTAAAAACTTCGTTTATAATTAAATTCCAACTCCATTCTTAATATTTAAAAATAAATTAAGTCTATTTTCCAAATCTAACTTCACAAATTCGAATTATCCATATTCATCGATTATTCTATTCCATATTCATAACTCGGTTATGAATTTACTCAAACTCAAATCGCATTATATTAGATTTCTATTATTTGGAAATAAATTGGTATATAACCCAACGTCTATATCCCACTTCAAATTTCGAAGATTAAACAAACTTCAAGATAAACTCATTTCGATATCCTTTTACCATTACAAAATAATATCATCTCTTGACAATTGTGAAGTCGCTCAAGTTGGGGTATTTTAATTACCTCTCAGACCTTGATCGACGACGTTCTTATCTTGAGACGAATAAAAGCTTGTAATATCAAAACTTGATTTAAATCTCGCATTCGATCCCATTTCTTTCATTTGGAAATTTATTTCCAAATTACTTGACGACAATTACTTCGTCCCATATATAAACCTTGTATATAAATTCACTTCTTCCTTTGATTTCATCGTCTCCTTTTGAAACGATTTCAAGTTATAAATCTCCTTTTAAATTCCAAGTTGAATTCAAATACCCAAATCATCCCATGATGATTTTCCCTTTCTATTTATAAACATCGTTTATAAATTTTACTTCTTGTTTTAACCATTTAAAATAAGCTTATATTTCATATTCCATTTGAAATTCAAATTTCCACTTTGAAAGATAAATTCCTTGCTTTACATCCCTTACTTGAAATTAAAGTTTAATATTATCAAATGATAATATATTTTTCCCTTGATAAACAGCGTCTATAATTCCAGCAACTTGTTTTAATTTAAAAAAAAAACAAGTTAAATTTTCTCAATTTATTCAAAATACCATTTCTATTTCGAAAAGTAAAATTTCCCTTTCTGGAAACAGTTTACACTTGTAAATTGGACATAGTCGAATTCTAAAACAAACCAGATGGACTTATTTCAATTCAAATTGTATTCCGAATGTCGGAATAAATTTGATCGTTTTCTTCTTGAACCTATTCAAAGTCACTTTTTAATTTCATCAAAAATTAAATAAATCCAATACTAGTTATTTTTCTTTATTTAAACATATCGTTTAGAATTTCACTTCTTGTTCTAAGTATTAAGCCACATTTCAATTCAAATTACATTTGAAATCTAATTTCCACTTCAGAAAACAAATCATACTTGAATTTAGAATTTATAAAGTACCAAATGATGATTTTCACATTCATTTAAAACATCGTTTATAAACTATACTTCTTGTTTTAAATATTAAGACAAGTTCTATTTCAAACTCCCTTTGAAATTCCATTTCTACTTTGGGCGGATAAACTTCCTTTTAAAATCACGCTTGCATTCACGTTTTAAAATTTATCAAATGATAATCTCCTTTTTTATTTATAAACATAGTTTATAAATTCAATTACCTGTTTTTATTTTTAAACAAGTAAATATTTCCGAACCTATTTGTAATCCCATTTCTATTTCGAAATTTAAAATTTCCTCTTTAAATTCAAACTTGAATTAAAAATCTAATATTACCAAATGATAATTTCCTTACAAATCATTTATACATTCAGTACTTGTTTTATTATTTAAACAAGTTATTGTTTTCTTAGTTTATTTGAAATTCAAATTTTATTTCAATAAAATAAAATTTCCTTCTCGAATCTAAAAGTCACTTCTTATGATATTATAAATATCTAGGGCCAGTGATATTCTAATGTCTAACACACAAATCATCCATTCAATTCACACATCACATACATATATAAATATGTGAACGACATTAAATAAATTTTGAGGAATCCAGTTGGATTCCTCCAACCTGTTTTCCTGCATCCACAGATGTTAGTCACATAGATAATACCCATCCTGCTTCAAGGCAGGATATCGCGGTATAAAAGGGGATCCACTTATGTACGTGGGCGTAGTGTCATCCGCTAATGATACTGCGGGCATCCGCTAATAGTATTGCGGGAAATATCCAATAACCACAATCACTAAGCCTAGGTAACTAATATATATGACCACAGTAATTCAAAAATTCATGCAAGCATCCAAGCAATTAAGAATTTATTTTTAACGATTAAATAAAACTTTGAGTGAGATTTACTCACCTTGATTTTCCTTTTTCTAAATATCCAGTTAATCTCCATATTGCTGCGACTATGAATCGTCTTCAACCAAATCTAGTCGCCTCTATGATAATTTAAGTTTGTTATCGATTAACCATTTGTTAAATTTATATAACTTGCTAAAATAGAATAACTATCCTATGATTATTTAATTAAATGATTAAACGATTTATAATTTAAACTAATCTTAACAATTTAAATAAATTAATTTTATGAAATTTAAAACTAAATAAAACGTATACCTTAAAGCTACTCCAACCACTTGACCCATCCACGAACAACTCGGCAAACCATCGACCAATTCCTTCTTGCCAAACATCCCCAAAACCGAATCACGTCACTTTGGCATTTCTTCAAACAAGTCACCGACAATCTCCATTACACATACAACAAACACCATCTCATCACAGATCTGCATCTCCTCCTTTCATTGTTCCAGCATCATCATTCTACACTTCGAAGGTTTCTTTGCCTTAACTCTCTACAGGTGCCAAAACCCTATATCCCTTTCAACAGTCAAACTCTAATCCACACAGTACATTACCAGGAAAATTCGAACTTCTCAAACTTCCCAGTTTTCAACCCACTAATACCACCGACCTGCCTCTCCCTGATACCTCCCCATATCAAATCATCACGTCTCCATCCTCTTACATCCCTAACAGCCAACTTTCAAAAATCGCAACTCACCAAACTGCCCTAAATCGCGATTTCTTCTACTGAAAACTCTATGCAAATCAACATCGCATCATTCTAGACCTCGAACTACTTCACTTCTAACCCAGTTCCACCCAGTCAACTGTCGAACTTCCTCAATCCCATCCGCGAGATCCTTATTGCCGTCAAATAACCCTTCGATGCCATCAAAATGAAGCAGCCCTCTGCCCTAGCATGTGCGATCTCCAGATTAATTCGTACCCTCAATTCCGGTTGTCCTCGAACTGGACTTCAGATTCGAATTCAAACTGGACTTTAGAACGAGTAAGAAAGGATTAGAAATAAAAGGGTATGTTGCGATTTTAAGGGAGAGGGAATCACGATATGAAGAGAGAAAGTAAAGGAGAGGATATCGTGATTTTTAATAGAAGGAATAACCATTTTATTTTGTCTCTCCGAAGAAAGAAACTGAGGGAGTGGCATCGCAGTTTTATAGAACGAGGAGGAGGCATATGTACACTGTGAATTAAACGGCTGTCGGCAGAAGTACAGGCAAATTAAATTTGATTTGATATAAAGAAATTTTTATTCTTTTTAAAATAAATACCGATTTGATTTTCGATTCGATTTTTATTTATTTTGATTTGATATAAAGAGATTTTCACTTTATTTTAAATAGATATTGATTTGATCTCGTGCTTATCCACTAAAATAATATCGGGTTCTATTACTTAAACCGCGAACCGCTATTTTAACGTAACCACTGCCGTTTTAACATTATAACACTATTCTGAACTCAACAGAATAGATTATAAATTTTAATTCGAACGTATATATAAAATAACCATATTAAATTGATATAAAATAATTTAAATTCAGAAATAATCAGACTCTTCAAAAATAAAATATTTTTATTATCGTTTATATTCAAATACCATTCCTACAAATCATTTGAATCACTTTGACTTCATTTAACCTTTGGAATTGAATTATTTTTCGTATTACGATAATTTAATATATTCGAATTAAATCGAGATCGATTCATAAATCGACACTTAATATAAAATTCATTTATATTATCAATTCAATAATTAAAACCATATTAAATATTTAAAATAAATTGACCAAAAATCCGGGTCGTTACATTCTTCCCCCCTTAAAGGAATTTCGTCCCCGAAATTCCTAAGGTAAGAAAAGTGTTACAAACCCATCAACTTTTCAAAATTCACTTATATTGAAACTCAACGTTTCATATTTCTACAACTTTAATTCTAACCAAGAATTTGGTTTTCATTCATATGCATTCAAATTGATTCTAAATCAATTTATCCACTTTGATTCATTTAACTTGCTTTAAGTTAAATTTTAATTCCAAAATTCAAATACCTGGGTTTTTATTCTAACTTGTTCTGAAGTCACATAAATATATATACATATATTTATTTCTATTTTAAATTCAAAACGTTTGAACAAGTTTCAATCAAAAACTTTTCTAAGGTAGCAATCCATCACTCAGAAACTCGAAAATGAACACCGATGATGCTGCAGTCATCATCAGAATTATTTTCCAGCTACTGAAGTGAGTTCAGTGCTTAATCCCTGTCAAAACCCATACAATATGATTTTTATTCAAAATCTTCCCAAAACAGGGCTATATTATCTTAATATAGATTTAAATTCCAGTTCTGGTTTGAATCTAATTCAATCTCATCTCATTTGTATTCATATACAAGTCTTAAATGATTATATGTAACCATTCCAATTTTCTAATCTCATTTGATTATAATAATAACAATCAACTAATCCATATATAAATAATTCTACAAAATTATTTACTTTTATAGCAAAATATAATTTTGGATAAAATTATTTCATTTACCCACTTTAAAACAATATTATGTCAATTCTTCTGTCCAAGTGTTTAGAAACTCCTATCGACGTCATGGCGTCCCATGATTCCACCAGAATTTATAAACCACTCAACAGACAAGCCAGCACAATATAAAACAATTTTTATATCAACATAGAAATAAGCTCTCTCATATATACACTCAACTCATTCTAGGGTACTACTGGCCCTATCTCTAATGAGTAAACCCCCACCAAAGCCTAGGTGTTCGCTAAACCTAAGCTCAGATACCACTGTAACGACCACGAGATTTTCGACTCCGAAAATCGACACAAAACCCAGGGTCGACTGTTCAGACATCAAAAATACCGAATCATTAATAGAAAGAAATTAGAGGGTGAGATAGAAAAGATAGAACTAATAGAATAGAAGAATAAGAACACAACTGAGCATAATCAAAGTAAACACGAATCTCACAGCGGAACGAATAAAATATATTATATAACATAAGCTTTGAAATACAAATCTGTTTTGTACATATATACATACCAACATCAGAGTACAACATAACATTTGGTACAGCGGAAATAACTCTAAAATAACTAGCGGTGAAGCCTCCTGCTTCCAGCTCCTTCAAGGGTATCTGTAAAAGCCTGAAACACTTGACTGCCCGTACAAATTTGGGCACCCAAGAGTTTAGGAAAAACAAAACAAACTCTGGGTCAGTCATGGGACTGGTGTGAGTAAACTCCAACCATATGGTTTAACTTCAAAGATCTTTCGGAAGAAAAGGATAATAGTAAGACCAGTCCACACATAAATACGGATGGTTTTTACCTTACTATAACCCAAACCATTTTTGATATCAAAATCCAGTGATATTATAATAATGTCTAATCAAATAAATAACCAAATAGTAGAACGCTTGCATCTCACGCTCTACATATATAGTATAAAATCAAAACCCGCAGGGCGCTTATTGGAGATTGGATTCCAACTATGACAAGGTATGGGACCACCTTCCGACAGTGTATCTCTAGAGGCGAATACACCTGGGTTCAACAAGAACGTCTTGCAACCCGGCCCACACATGACCGACCACTCATTTCGCTTGAGTGTATCGAATGTATATCACCAACGGTTGGACTCAAACCACCGTTTCCCGAATGGGCAGAATCGATAGATTTAGAAACAAAAGGAATTTCTCTAGATAGGTGATTATACACCCTAATGGGTGCGACCCACATAGCCATGCTGCCTGCCCGATTTTTGTCATTCCCCGGTTGTGAGGCTTGAGGCTACGTCTATCTTTTAGAACATCTGGCCGCCATACACTTTGAATGTCACATCGTCAAACCCGTCAAATCACTAGTTGATCTTCCCAAAAATATTACGGGTATAAAAGCTAAGGGAAACGAATTTCTCCGCCACCAGACGTAATACCTTGAAAAGATCGTCTTATGTGACCGTTAGGAATACTCTGTCAGACATTCGTCCATACAAGTTGTCCCGGGACTGGACAAACATACCAGCTCTTTGAATCTCACTCCATCTTCGATTATCTTCAGTATAATCTAATTCGCAATGCCTATGCCTATACGGAGTGGTTTTCTAGATATTAAATCCAACCGGTCTCTCCGTATCGACAGCGATGGTAAAAATCCTTGATAGCCGGTGTTTTAACTATCGAAGGAAAAATAAACATCCATCAAACAATTTCACAATCACTGGCCCTTTCTAATATTTTATTTTAAGTTTTCTTATCGAATTCTAAATATCGATATATCGATTTCTAATTATCAAACTTCTTAAAAATATTCTAACTCCTTAAATTTCCGGAAAAATTCGCCATAACCTCCTTTGTACCGGGAGCATCGGGAAAATCCCCAAACCGCCACACAGGCCTCTCCATTCAAAAATAAAAATAAAAAAGCCAAGCGGCTTGCCGATTCGGCGCATAAAACCTCATATGGAAATTGAAACATGTACCTTGTTGTCGGGCACTTAATAATATTCTTCATACCCTTCATTCACTTCATCCCATACCTGTTTAACATGTATATGCCTATTTCCAACTCATTTCAATCGGTCCAATCATTTTATCTCAATTCGCTAATTTGTTTTCAAATTAGCTTATTTGCTTATTCCATTTTTATTTTGAAAGTCTCACGTTCAAATATATTTATATTCATTATTACACAGACCAAACTCAAACTCGTCCTTCGCTTCCAAATTCCAATTCAAGTTCCATATTCAAATTTTCAATTACAGTTTACAAATTTGGTTTACTTAACACATGTTAAGTTTGGTCAAAACCCCTATTAACTAATTTAGTTCGAAATTAGTTAACTTCAGTCGAAAATTAAAAATATGTTTTTTGTCCCAAAAATCGATCCATTAACTCTACTTGAGTTCGTATTTATTTTATAGCTCAAGTCCGGATTTTTCTAATGGAAAAGTCGATTCACTTAAAATCCTTTTATTTAATTAAATAAACCATTATGGTTTTAAAACGATTATGGCGCAGTTTTTCTGAAAATTTGATTTTGACATAACTCAAAATCTATATGACGAAATCAAGATTTTTCTCTTCCTTTAGAAAACTATCGTTCAATCAGTCCGGGCATTTCTTGTTTCATCAAATTCCAACTTATATTGAGTTATATATACTCAATTGAAGTTCGAATCGCGAATTTATGAACTACCGCGCCGCGGCAAGTTCGTTTTAATTAAATTAAATATAAACGTTTAAAAACTTCGTTTATAATTAAATTCCAACTCCATTCTTAATATTTAAAAATAAATTAAGTCTATTTTCCAAATCTAACTTCACAAATTCGAATTATCCATATTCGTCGATTATTCTATTCCATATTCATAACTCGGTTATGAATTTATTCAAACTCAAATCGCATTATATTAGATTTCTATTATTTGGAAATAAATTGGTATATAACCCAACGTCTATATCCCACTTCAAATTTCGAAGATTAAACAAACTTCAAGATAAACTCATTTCGATATCCTTTTACCATTACAAACTAATATCATCTCTTGACGATTGTGAAGTCGCTCAAGTTGGGGTATTTTAATTACCTCTCAAACCTTGATCGACGACGTTCTTATCTTGAGACGAATAAAAGCTTGTAATATCAAAACTTGATTTAAATCTCACATTCGATCCCATTTCTTTCATTTGGAAATTTATTTCAAAATTACTTGACGACAATTACTTCGTCCCATATATAAACCTTGTATATAAATTCACTTCTTCCTTTGATTTCATCGTCTCCTTTTGAAACGATTTCAAGTCATAAATCTCCTTTTAAATTCCGAGTTGAATTCAAATACCCAAATCATCCCATGATGATTTTCCCTTTCTATTTATAAACATCGTTTATAAATTTTACTTCTTGTTTGAACCATTTAAAACAAGCTTATATTTCATATTCCATTTGAAATTCAAATTTCCACTTTGAAAGATAAATTCCTTGCTTTACATCCCTTACTTGAAATTAAAGTTTAATATTATCAAATGATAATATATTTTTCCCTTGATAAACAGCGTCTATAATTCCAGCAACTTGTTTTTAATTTAAAAAAAACAAGTTAAATTTTCTCAATTTATTCGAAATACCATTTCTATTTCGAAAAGTAAAATTTCCCTTTCTGGAAACAGTTTGCACTTGTAAATTGGACATAGTCGAATTCTAAAACAAACCAGATGGACTTATTTCAATTCAAATTGTATTCCAAATGTCGGAATAAATTTGATCGTTTTCTTCTTGAACCTATTCAAAGTCACTTTTTAATTTCATCAAAAATTAAATAAATCCAATACTAGTTATTTTTCTTTATTTAAACATATCGTTTAGAATTTCACTTCTTGTTCTAAGTATTAAGCCACATTTCAATTCAAATTACATTTGAAATCTAATTTCCACTTCAGAAAACAAATCAAACTTGAATTTAGAATTTATAAAGTACCAAATGATGATTTTCACATTCATTTAAAACATCGTTTATAAACTATACTTCTTGTTTTAAATATTAACACAAGTTCTGTTTCAAACTCCCTTTGAAATTCCATTTCTACTTTGGGCGGATAAACTTCCTTTTAAAATCACGCTTGCATTCACGTTTTAAAATTTATCAAATGATAATCTCCTTTTTTATTTATAAACATAGTTTATAAATTCAATTACCTGTTTTTATTTTTAAACAAGTAAATATTTCCGAACCTATTTGTAATCCCATTTCTATTTCGAAATTTAAAATTTCCTCTTTAAATTCAAACTTGAATTAAAAATCTAATATTACCAAATGATAATTTCCTTACAAATCATTTGTACATTCAGTACTTGTTTTATTATTTAAACAAGTTATTGTTTTCTTAGTTTATTTGAAATTCAAATTTTATTTCAATAAAATAAAATTTCCTTCTCGAATCTAAAAGTCACTTCTTATGATATTATAAATATCTAGGGCCAGTGATATTCTAATGTCTAACACACAAATCATCCATTCAATTCACACATCACATACATATATAAATATGTGAACGACATTAAATAAATTTTGAGGAATCCAGTTGGATCCCTCCAACCTGTTTTCCTGCATCCACAGATGTTAGTCACATAGATAATACCCATCCTGCTTCAAGGCAGGATATCGCGGTATAAAAGGGGATCCATTTATGTACGTGGGCGTAGTGTCATCCGCTAATGATACTGCGGGCATCCGCTAATAGTATTGCGGGAAATATCCAATAACCACAATCACTAAGCCTAGGTAACTAATATATATGACCACAGTAATTCAAAAATTCGTGCAAGCTTCCAAGCAATCAAGAATTTATTTTTAACGATTAAATAAAACTTTGAGTGAGATTTACTCACCTTGATTTTCCTTTTTCTGAATATCCAGTTAATCTCCATATTGCTGCGACTATGAATCGTCTTCAACCAAATCTAGTCGCCCCTATGATAATTTAAGTTTGTTATCGATTAACCATTTGTTAAATTTATATAACTTGCTAAAATAGAATAACTATCCTATGATTATTTAATTAAATGATTAAACGGTTTATAATTTAAACTAATCTTAACAATTTAAATAAATTAATTTTATGAAATTTAAAACTAAATAAAACGTATACCTTAAAGCTACTCCAACCACTTGACCCATCCACGAACAACTCGGCAAACCATCGACCAATTCCTGCTTGCCAAACATCCCCAAAACCGAATCACGTCACTTTGGCATTTCGTCAAACAAGTCACCGACAATCTCCATTACACATACAACAAACACCATCTCATCACAGATCTGCATCTCCTCCTTTCATTGTTCCAGCATCATCATTCTACACTTCGAAGGTTTCTTTGCCTTAACTCTCTACAGGTGCCAAAACCCTATATCCCTTTCAACAGTCAAACTCTAATCCACACAGTACATTACCAGGAAAATTCGAACTTCTCAAACTTCCCAGTTTTCAACCCACTAATACCACCGACCTGCCTCTCCCTGATACCCCCCCATATCAAATCATCACGTCTCCACCCTCTTACATCCCTAACAGCCAACTTTCAAAAATCGCAACTCACCAAACTGCCCTAAATCGCGATTTCTTCTACTGAAAACTCTATGCAAATCAACATCGCATCATTCTAGACCTCGAACTACTTCACTTCTAACCCAGTTCCACCCAGTCAACTGTCGAACTTCCTCAATCCCATCCGCGAGATCCTTATTGCCGTCAAATAACCCTTCGATGCCATCAAAATGAAGCAGCCCTCTGCCCTAGCATGTGCGATCTCCAGATTAATTCGTACCCTCAATTCCGGTTGTCCTCGAACTGGACTTCAGATTCGAATTCAAACTGGACTTTAGAACGAGTAAGAAAGGATTAGAAATAAAAGGGTATGTTGCGATTTTAAGGGAGAGGGAATCACGATATGAAGAGAGAAAGTAAAGGAGAGGATATCGTGATTTTTAATAGAAGGAATAACCATTTTATTTTGTCTCTCCGAAGAAAGAAACTGAGGGAGTGGCATCGCAGTTTTATAGAACGAGGAGGAGGCATATGTACGCTGTGAATTAAACGGCTGTCGGCAGAAGTACAGGCAAATTAAATTTGATTTGATATAAAGAAATTTTTATTCTTTTTAAAATAAATACCGATTTGATTTTCGATTCGATTTTTATTTATTTTGATTTGATATAAAGAGATTTTCACTTTATTTTAAATAGATATTGATTTGATCTCGTGCTTATCCACTAAAATAATATCGGGGTCTATTACTTAAACCGCGAACCGCTATTTTAACGTAACCACTGCCGTTTTAACGTTATAACACTATTCTGAACTCAACAGAATAGATTATAAATTTTAATTCGAACGTATATATAAAATAACCATATTAAATTGATATAAAATAATTTAAATTCAGAAATAATCAGACTCTTCAAAAATAAAATATTTTTATTATCGTTTATATTCAAATACCATTCCTACAAATCATTTGAATCACTTTGACTTCGTTTAACCTTTGGAATTGAATTATTTTTCGTATTACGATAATTTAATATATTCGAATTAAATCGAGATCGATTCATAAATCGACACTTAATATAAAAATTCATTTATATTATCAATTCAATATTTAAAACCATATTAAATATTTAAAATAAATTGACCAAAAATCCGGGTCGTTACATTCTTCCCCCCTTAAAGGAATTTCGTCCCCGAAATTCCTAAGGTAAGAAAAGTGTTACAAACCCATCAACTTTTCAAAATTCACTTATATTGAAACTCAACATTTCATATTTCTACAACTTTAATTCTAACCAAACTTTTGGTTTTCATTCATATGCATTCAAATTGATTCTAAATCAATTTATCCACGTTGATTCATTTAACTTGCTTTAAGTTAAATTTTAATTCCAAAATTCAAATACTTGGGTTTTTATTCTAGCTTGTTCTGAAGTCACATAAATATATATACATATATTTATTTCTATTTTAAATTCAAAACGTTTGAACAAGTTTCAATCAAAAACTTTTCTAAGGTAGCAATCCATCACTCAGAAACTCGAAAATGAACACCGATGATGCTGCAGTCATCATCAGAATTATTTTCCAGCTACTGAAGTGAGTTCAGTGCTTAATCCCTGTCAAAACCCATACAATATGATTTTTATTCAAAATCTTCCCAAAACAGGGCTATATTATCTTAATATAGATTTAAATTCCAGTTCTGGTTTGAATCTAATTCAATCTCATCTCATTTGTATTCATATACAAGTCTTAAATGATTATATGTAACCATTCCAATTTTCTAATCTCATTTGATTATAATAATAACAATCAACTAATCCATATATAAATAATTCTACAAAATTATTTACTTTTATAGCAAAATATAATTTTGGATAAAATTATTTCATTTACCCACTTTAAAACAATATTATGTCAATTCTTCTGTCCAAGTGTTTAGAAACTCCTATCGACGTCATGGCGTCCCATGATTCCACCAGAATTTATAAACCACTCAACAGACAAGCCAGCACAATATAAAACAATTTTTATATCAACATAGAAATAAGCTCTCTCATATATACACTCAACTCATTCTAGGGTACTACTGGCCCTATCTCTAATGAGTAAACCCCCACCAAAGCCTAGGTGTTCGCTAAACCTAAGCTCAGATACCACTGTAACGACCACGAGATTTTCGACTCCGAAAATCGACACAAAACCCAGGGTCGACTGTTCAGACATCAAAAATACCGAATCATTAATAGAAAGAAATTAGAGGGTGAGATAGAAAAGATAGAACTAATAGAATAGAAGAATAAGAACACAACTGAGCATAATCAAAGTAAACACGAATCTCACAGCGGAACGAATAAAATATATTATATAACATAAGCTTTGAAATACAAATCTGTTTTGTACATATATACATACCAACAGCAGAGTACAACATAACATTTGGTACAGCGGAAATAACTCTAAAATAACTAGCGGTGAAGCCTCCTGCTTCCAGCTCCTTCAAGGGTATCTGTAAAAGCCTGAAACACTTGACTGCCCGTACAAATTTGGGCACCCAAGAGTTTAGGAAAAACAAAACAAACTCTAGGTCAGTCATGGGACCGGTGTGAGTAAACTCCAACCATATGGTTTAACTTCAAAGATCTTTCGGAAGAAAAGGATAATAGTAAGACCAGCCCACACATAAATACGGATGGTTTTTACCTTACTATAACCCAAACCATTTTTGATATCAAAATCCAGTGATATTATAATAATGTCTAATCAAATAAATAACCAAATAGTAGAACGCTGGCATCTCACGCTCTACATATATAGTATAAAATCAAAACCCGCAGGGCGCTTATTGGAGATTGGATTCCAACTATGACAAGGTATGGGACCACCTTCCGACAGTGTATCTCTAGAGGCGAATACACCTGGGTTCAACAAGAACGTCTTGCAACCCGGCCCACACATGACCGACCACTCATTTCGCTTGAGTGTATCGAATGTATATCACCAACGGTTGGACTCAAACCACCGTTTCCCGAATGGGCAGAATCGATAGATTTAGAAACAAAAGGAATTTCTCTAGATAGGTGATTATACACCCTAATGGGTGCGACCCACATAGCCATGCTGCCTGCCCGATTTTTGTCATTCCCCGGTTGTGAGGCTTGAGGCTACGTCTATCTTTTAGAACATCTGGCCGCCATACACTTTGAATGTCACATCGTCAAACCCGTCAAATCACTAGTTGATCTTCCCAAAAATATTACGGGTATAAAAGCTAAGAGAAACGAATTTCTCTGCCACCAGACGTAATACCTTGAAAAGATCGTCTTATGTGACCGTTAGGAATACTCTGTCAGACATTCGTCCATACAAGTTGTCCCGGGACTGGACAAACATACCAGCTCTTTGAATCTCACTCCATCTTCGATTATCTTCAGTATAATCGAATTCGCAACGCCTATGCCTATACGGAGTGGTTTTCTAGATATTAAATCCAACCGGTCTCTCCGTATCGACAGCGATGGTAAAAATCCTTGATAGCCGGTGTTTTAACTATCAAAGGAAAAATAAACATCCATCAAACAATTTCACAATCACTGGCCCTTTCTAATATTTTATTTTAAGTTTTCTTATCGAATTCTAAATATCAATATATCGATTTCTAATTATCAAACTTCTTAAAAATATTCTAACTCCTTAAATTTCCGGAAAAATTCGCCATAACCTCCTTTGTACCGGGAGCATCGGGAAAATCCCCAAACCGCCACACAGGCCTCTCCATTCAAAAATAAAAATAAAAAAGCCAAGCGGCTTGCCGATTCGGCGCATAAAACCTCATATGGAAATTGAAACATGTACCTTGTTGTCGGGCACTTAATAATATTCTTCATACCCTTCATTCACTTCATCCCATACCGGTTTAACATGTATATGCCTATTTCCAACTCATTTCAATCGGTCCAATCATTTTATCTCAATTCGCTAATTTGTTTTCAAATTAGCTTATTTGCTTATTCCATTTTTATTTTGAAAGTCTCACGTTCAAATATATTTATATTCATTATTACACAGACCAAACTCAAACTCGTCGTTCGCTTCCAAATTCCAATTCAAGTTCCATATTCAAATTTTCAATTACAGTTTACAAATTTGGTTTACTTAACACATGTTAAGTTTGGTCAAAACCCCTATTAACTAATTTAGTTCGAAATTAGTTAACTTCCGTCGAAAATTAAAAATATGATTTTTGTCCCAAAAATCGATCCATTAACTCTACTTGAGTTCGTATTTATTTTATAGCTCAAGTCCGGATTTTTCTAATGGAAAAGTCGATTCACTTAAAATCCTTTTATTTAATTAAATAAACCATTATGGTTTTAAAATGATTATGGCGCAGTTTTTTTGAAAATTTGATTTTGACATAACTCAAAATCTATATGACGAAATCAAGATTTTTCTCTTCCTTTAGAAAACTATCGTTCAATCAGTCCGGGCATTTCTTGTTTCATCAAATTCCAACTTATATTGAGTTATATATACTCAATTGAAGTTCGAATCGCGAATTTACGAACTACCGCGTCGTGGCAAGTTCGTTTTAATTAAATTAAATATAAACGTTTAAAAACTTCGTTTATAATTAAATTCCAACTCCATTCTTAATATTTAAAAATAAATTAAGTCTATTTTCCAAATCTAACTTCACAAATTCGAATTATCCATATTCGTCGATTATTCTATTCCATATTCATAACTCGGTTATGAATTTATTCAAACTCAAATCGCATTATATTAGATTTCTATTATTTGGAAATAAATTGGTATATAACCCAACGTCTATATCCCACTTCAAATTTCGAAGATTAAACAAACTTCAAGATAAACTCATTTCGATATCCTTTTACCATTACAAACTAATATCATCTCTTGACAATTGTGAAGTCGCTCAAGTTGGGGTATTTTAATTACCTCTCAGACCTTGATCGACGACGTTCTTATCTTGAGACGAATAAAAGCTTGTAATATCAAAACTTGATTTAAATCTCACATTCGATCCCATTTCTTTCATTTGGAAATTTATTTCCAAATTACATGACGACAATTACTTCGTCCCATATATAAACCTTGTATATAAATTCACTTCTTCCTTTGATTTCATCGTCTCCTTTTGAAACGATTTCAAGTTATAAATCTCCTTTTAAATTCCGAGTTGAATTCAAATACCCAAATCATCCCATGATGATTTTCCCTTTCTATTTATAAACATCGTTTATAAATTTTACTTCTTGTTTTAACCATTTAAAACAAGCTTATATTTCATATTCCATTTGAAATTCAAGTTTCCACTTTAAAAGATAAATTCCTTGCTTTACATCCCTTACTTGAAATTAAAGTTTAATATTATCAAATGATAATATATTTTTCCCTTGATAAACAGCGTCTATAATTCCAGCAACTTGTTTTTAATTTAAAAAAAACAAGTTAAATTTTCTCAATTTATTCGAAATACCATTTCTATTTCGAAAAGTAAAATTTCCCTTTCTGGAAACAGTTTGCACTTGTAAATTGGACATAGTCGAATTCTAAAACAAACCAGATGGACTTATTTCAATTCAAATTGTATTCCGAATGTCGGAATAAATTTGATCGTTTTCTTCTTGAACCTATTCAAAGTCACTTTTTAATTTCATCAAAAATTAAATAAATCCAATACTAGTTATTTTTCTTTATTTAAGCATATCGTTTAGAATTTCACTTCTTGTTCTAAGTATTAAGCCACATTTCAATTCAAATTACATTTGAAATCTAATTTCCACTTCAGAAAACAAATCATACTTGAATTTAGAATTTATAAAGTACCAAATGATGATTTTCACATTCATTTAAAACATCGTTTATAAACTATACTTCTTGTTTTAAATATTAACACAAGTTCTATTTCAAACTCCCTTTGAAATTCCATTTCTACTTTGGGCGGATAAACTTCCTTTTAAAATCACGCTTGCATTCACGTTTTAAAATTTATCAAATGATAATCTCCTTTTTTATTTATAAACATAGTTTGTAAATTCAATTACCTGTTTTTATTTTTAAACAAGTAAATATTTCCGAACCTATTTGTAATCCCATTTCTATTTCGAAATTTAAAATTTCCTCTTTAAATTCAAACTTGAATTAAAAATCTAATATTACCAAATGATAATTTCCTTACAAATCATTTATACATTCAGTACTTGTTTTATTATTTAAACAAATTATTATTTTCTTAGTTTATTTGAAATTCAAATTTTATTTCAATAAAATAAAATTTCCTTCTCGAATCTAAAAGTCACTTCTTATGATATTATAAATATCTAGGGCCAGTGATATTCTAATGTCTAACACACAAATCATCCATTCAATTCACACATCACATACATATATAAATATGTGAACGACATTAAATAAATTTTGAGGAATCCAGTTGGATCCCTCCAACCTGTTTTCCTGCATCCACAGATGTTAGTCACATAGATAATACCCATCCTGCTTCAAGGCAGGATATCGCGGTATAAAAGGGGATCCATTTATGTACGTGGGTGTAGTGTCATCCGCTAATGATACTGCGGGCATCCGCTAATAGTATTGCGGGAAATATCCAATAACCACAATCACTAAGCCTAGGTAACTAATATATATGACCACAGTAATTCAAAAATTCGTGCAAGCATCCAAGCAATCAAGAATTTATTTTTAACGATTAAATAAAACTTTGAGTGAGATTTACTCACCTTGATTTTCCTTTTTCTGAATATCCAGTTAATCTCCATATTGCTGCGACTATGAATCGTCTTCAACCAAATCTAGTTGCCCCTATGATAATTTAAGTTTGTTATCGATTAACCATTTGTTAAATTTATATAACTTGCTAAAATAGAATAACTATCCTATGATTATTTAATTAAATGATTAAACGGTTTATAATTTAAACTAATCTTAACAATTTAAATAAATTAATTTTATGAAATTTAAAACTAAATAAAACGTATACCTTAAAGTTACTCCAACCACTTGACCCATCCACGAACAACTCGGCAAACCATCGACCAATTCCTGCTTGCCAAACATCCCTAAAACCGAATCACGTCACTTTGGCATTTCGTCAAACAAGTCACCGACAATCTCCATTACACATACAACAAACACCATCTCATCACAGATCTGCATCTCCTCCTTTCATTGTTCCAGCATCAACATTCTACACTTCGAAGGTTTCTTTGCCTTAACTCTCTACAGGTGCCAAAACCCTATATCCCTTTCAACAGTCAAACTCTAATCCACACAGTACATTACCAGGAAAATTCGAACTTCACAAACTTCCCAGTTTTCAACCCACTAATACCACCGACCTGCCTCTCCCTGATACCCCCCCCATATCAAATCATCACGTCTCCACCCTCTTACATCCCTAACAGCCAACTTTCAAAAATCGCAACTCACCAAACTGCCCTAAATAGCGATTTCTTCTACTAAAAACTCTATGCAAATCAACATCGCATCATTCTAGACCTCGAACTACTTCACTTCTAACCCAGTTCCACCTAGTCAACTGTCGAACTTCCTCAATCCCATCCGCGAGATCCTTATTGCCGTCAAATAACCCTTCGATGCCATCAAAATGAAGCAGCCCTCTGCCCTAGCATGTGCGATCTCCAGATTAATTCGTACCCTCAATTCTGGTTGTCCTCGAACTGGACTTCAGATTCGAATTCAAACTGGACTTTAGAACGAGTAAGAAAGGATTAGAAATAAAAGGGTATGTTGCGATTTTAAGGGAGAGGGAATCACGATATGAAGACAGAAAGTAAAGGAGAGGATATCGTGATTTTTAATAGAAGGAATAACCATTTTATTTTGTCTCTCCGAAGAAAGAAACTGAGGGAGTGGCATCGCAGTTTTATAGAACGAGGAGGAGGCATATGTACGCTGTGAATTAAACGGCTGTCGGCAGAAGTACAGGCAAATTAAATTTGATTTGATATAAAGAAATTTTTATTCTTTTTAAAATAAATACCGATTTGATTTTCGATTCGATTTTTATTTATTTTGATTTGATATAAAGAGATTTTCACTTTATTTTAAATAGATATTGATTTGATCTCGTGCTTATCCACTAAAATAATATCGGAGTCTATTACTTAAACCGCGAACCGCTATTTTAACGTAACCACTGCCGTTTTAACGTTATAACACTATTCTGAACTCAACAGAATAGATTATAAATTTTAATTCGAACGTATATATAAAATAACCATATTAAATTGATATAAAATAATTTAAATTCAGAAATAATCAGACTCTTCAAAAATAAAATATTTTTATTATCGTTTATATTCAAATACCATTCCTACAAATCATTTGAATCACTTTGACTTCGTTTAACATTTGGAATTGAATTATTTTTTGTATTACGATAATTTAATATATTCGAATTAAATCGAGATCGATTCATAAATCGACACTTAATATAAAAATTCATTTATATTATCAATTCAATATTTAAAACCATATTAAATATTTAAAATAAATTGACCAAAAATCCGGGTCGTTACACCTGTGGTACCGGACTGGGTGCTGTATTGATGCAAGGTGGTAGAGTTGTAGCCTATGCAAGTCGGCAATTGAAACCGCACGAGAGAAGATACCCTACCCATGATTTGGAATTGGCAGCGATCATGTTCGCGTTAAAGATGTGGAGACACTATCACTTGGGAGAAAGATTTGAGCTGTTTACAGATCATAAGTCATTGAAGTATCTCTTCTCCCAGAAGGATCTAAATCTCCGGCAACAAAGGTGGTTAGAATTCTTGGCTTCCTATGATTTTGACATCGCATATACACCGGGAAAGGGCAATGCGGTGGCTGATGCATTGAGTAGGAGACATGCCTGTTTAGGAGCTATGTTTCTAGAATGGAAGCAACTGGAGTACATCGCTGGGTATGATTTCAGACCAAAGTTCGAATTGGATCCAGGAGTGCTAGCAAGTTTGATGATCAGACCCACTTTGATTGAACGGATCGGCTCTAGTCAGAGGAACAATCCTAACCTATTGGAAATCATCTCCAAGTTAGAGATGGGTATCGATGAGGAGATGAACAAGTATGGGCTTGATCGAGATGGATGGCTTAGAAAGAGTGGAAAGCATGTTGTACCCAATGTCAATGGATTGAGAGATGAAGTACTTAGAGAGTGTCATCACTCAAAACTGACTATACACCCCGGTGGTAATAAGATGTATCGAGACATGAGACAGACTTACTACTGGGAAGGGATGAAAAGAGACGTTGGGAAGTTTATATCCAAGTGCATGAATTGCCAGCTAGTTAAAGCCGAGCAAAAGAAGACTAGTGGGTTGTTGCAACCATTAGAGATTCCCGAATGGAAATGGGAGCAAGACTCGATGGATTTCATCGATGGTTTACTAAGAACCAGATCGAGACATGATAGCATTTGGGTAATTGTGGATCGACTGACTAAAAGTGCAAGATTTATACCAGTCAAATCGACCAGAACGGCATCTAAGTTAGCAGAATTGTATATGAAGTGGGTAGTGAGATTTCATGGAGTACCCAAAAGCATTGTGAGTGACCGGGACCCGTTGTTCACTAGTGGGTTTTGGAAGAGGTTACAAGAGGCTTTAGGGTCAGAGTTACATCTCAGTACCGCATATCATCCTCAGACCAACGGTCAGACGGAGAGGGTGAATCGTATTTTGGAAGATCTCTTGAGAGCTTGTGTATTGGATTTTGGTGGATCATGGGATGACCATTTGCATCTAGTAGAGTTTGCATATAACAATAGCTACCAATCCAGTATCGGTATGGCTCCGTTTGAAGCTTTGTATGGAAGACCGTGCAACTCACCATCATGTTGGATAGAGACTGGTGAGAAGTTTATGCTTAACAGATGTGGTGAGGGAAACTTCAGATAAGATCAAGATCATTCAACAACGAATGAAGGCTGCCCTAGATAGGCAGAAGAGTTATGCTGATAAGAGGAGAAGAGACTTAAAATTCTCCGTTGGCGACTCGGTGTTTGTCAAGATTTCTCCGTTGAAGAGCGTAATACGATTTGGCAGGAGAGGCAAGTTGGCACCAAGATTTGTTGGCCCATTCCCTGTTCTTGAACTAGTCGGGAATTTGGCATATAAAGTTGGCTTACCCGAGAAGATGGCGGGAGTTCACAATGTATTTCATGTTTCCCAACTAAGGAAGTTCGTTCATGACCCAGATATGACTATTTCACCTGATCAGTTAGAGGACTTCGAAGTAGAACCCGAGGAGGTTGGGAACCGCAAGCCGGCCCGTACTGTCGAGCACGAAATGAAACGACTTCGAAGGAAGGCGGTGAAGCTAGTCAAGGTTCAGTGGGGCGAGGACGAGAATGATTGTACTTGGGAGACAGAGGAGAACATTAGGAAGACTTATCCAGAACTCTTTGCCTGGTAAGATTTTAACTTCGATTTAGTTTTCCGCATGCTAGGATGGGCTTGTTTGCTTGTTTTGCATGTTTTGCATGTTTGATTGTTGTATGTGGCTGTTAGGCATGCGAGATCTTTTGTATGTTTTGGGTTAAGGAATTTCGGGGATGAAATTTCTTAAGGGGGGGGGGGGGAGTGTAACGACTCGTATTCTACGCATCATAGGACCGTAGAATATTTATTTCTTTCATATACGAAGTCGTATGGTCATGTAACTTTGGGAGACGACTATTGGGGTCATTTCCCATGTTCATGATTTTTATCAATTTTTAAATGACCATTTTACCCCTAGTTAGTACTGTTTTAGCCATAACTTTTGACTGTAAAGGAGTTTTGACCTGAAACCACTTCCATTGGCTCCGGATGATGGTTTATAATTCCGTAGAACAGTCACATTAGCCAAACGGACTCACCGTTTGGGAGATATGGCTGAAACAAGTTTCAGATAGTGAAAAACAGCTTAATTGGGCTTAATCGGGTAATTAGCAGCTAGGCCCAAAGGGGATTTCGGGATTTGAGATGTATAGGGGCTGATTAGGGTTAGAAAACATTTCTTTCAGCCGCCACTTTCATTCTTGGAACTCTAGTAATGGCCCCCAACACCCAAATCATCACCTTCTAATCAAGTTTTGGCTTAATCTACATCAAATTAAGGAGAGAAAACACGAAAGCAAGGCTAGAGCTGCTGTTAGACATCAGTGTTCACCCAAATCAGCGAGGTTTCAGTTCTGAGAATTTTATTTGTGGCCATGGTGAGTGATTAGCATTGTTTTGACACTAATTACAGTTAATTAAGGGTAATTAGTGAAGATTAGCGAATTTACACACTAATAAATTCTGGGAAAATATCTATAAATTCGAAAATAATATTTTATGCCTCTGGTAGAAATTTGGTTTAATTTGATTAAGTTTTGTTAACCCTATGATTAGTTTTGCTTAAACATGCTTAAGGGAAAATATGGGGTTTTGGGTATATTTGGTCCATTTTGACATGTAAATTCATTGTTTTGGTGTTTGTGGTTAGTTTGTTATGTTGCTATGACTGTTTGGGATGATTTGTGATTTATTAGTATAGTTAGATTTGTCGAAAACGTCGTCGAATGGCGTAAACAAGTTGTTGGAAAAAGATGCAGAAAGTTGTGCAGGGTTTCGGATCGGATCGGATATAGGCTCGGATTGGATTGGAGACCTGGGCAAGGAACCCGACCCGAACTGGAGCCTGGCACAAAATAGGCTTGGCAAAAAGGAAGGCCATGTTGGTTAAGCTGGGGATCAGATCGACTTAAGGTCGAAGGGCTCGGATCAAACTTGACACTTGGGAGAACTAGAAAAGAAGGAAGGCCACGCTAATTGAACTGGGATCGGATCGGAAAAAGAAGGAGGGATCGGATCGGAGCGAGTGAAGAATGAGGGAGCGGATCGGAGCGGAAGCACGAACTGGAAGGGAGACGGCACCCGACCCGACCCGACCCGATGTGGGACACCCGACCCGGAGGAGGACACCCGACCCGAACCGACGCGATGGAGTGGACCTGAACCGAACCGCTATCAAAGGAAGACCATGCATCAACGCAACGCAGTGGACCCGACCAGAACCGATGGCTTGAAAGGAACCCGACCCAGTATTGACCAATAACCCGAGATGCAAAGGTAGTCCAATATGGGAAGTTAGAGCTCAGGATCCGGTTGGGAACTGATGAGTTCACTTTATGATTGGGCTTTGCTGCGGGATGTGTGCCAAGGGGCAGTCGATGTCTATGACTTTGGATCACTATGTATGGGAAGTACGTGAACGGATTCAGGGCCACAGTGGCCTAGGTACGACTAAAGGGCTATAAACCAATGAAGTGGGGTCATTTGTAAAGATTTGGTCATGACTCCATGTGGTAAAGAATGAGGAAGAACATGCTCAGCATCTGAAGGAAATTATGGATACTCTCCATGCACATCAGATAAAAGCAAAATTCTCCAAGTGCCACTTCTGGAGAGAAAAGGTAAGGTTTCTTGGACATGTATTGTCCAAAGAGGGGTTAGCTGTGGACCCCGCGAAAGTGGTGGCAGTGCAAGATTGGAAGACACCAAGAAATGCAACCGAAGTCCGAAGCTTTCTTGGGCTAGCCGGTTTTTACCAAAAGTTCATCAGAGATTTCGCGAAAATCTCATCTCCACTCACAAGGCTAACAGAGAAGAATCTAGCGTTCGCTTGGGATTTGGATTGTGATATTGCTTTCCAACGCTTAAAAAGGGCTCTTACAACAGCCCCAGTTCTGACTTTGCCTGATTGAAGCAAGATGTTCACAGTATACACGAATGCTTGTGGTACGGGACTAGGCGCTATTCTGATGCAAGAATGGAAGGTAGTAGCTTATGGTGGAAGACAATTGAAAGTTCATGAAAAGAACTACCCAACCCATGATCTTGACTTGGCCTCCATCGTCTTTGTGATTAAGTCTTGGCTCCATTATCTCCTAGGTGAGAAGTTCGAATTGTATACTGACCATAAATCGTTGAAGTATCTTTTCTCGTAGAAATATCTTAACTTGAGGCAGCAAAGGTGGATGGAGTTCCTTGCCTCATATGATTTTTAGGTTTCTTATACTCCTGCCAAGGGCAACGTAGTAGCAGATGCCTTGAGTAGAAAGAATCTAACCTTAAGCCCTCTCTTTGTAGAAAGGCAAAGCTCGGAGTATATAGCCGGTTTTGACTTTAGGCCCTCCTTTGATTTTGTAACTGGTTTGTTGGCATCAGTAGAAGTATGGCCCACTCTTTTAAACTCAATAGGGGCCGCACAACGTGAAGACCCTCAGCTTGTGGATGTGACTGATAAACTAATTAGGGGTGAAACTTCTAGTCACGTCAATAGGTACTCCATCGATGATAAGGGTTGGCTGAGGCGAGATGGAAGACTATGTGTCCCACAAGCAAGGGATTTAGTAAAGATGGTTCTCGAGGAAGCACATCATTCCAAGATGACAATACACCCAGGTGGAGACAAGATGTACAAGGACATAAAGAGTGTTTTCTTTTGGAGTGGCATGAAAAAGGATATGGCAGATTTCGTTTCTAAATGCGTGATATGCCAACAGGTCAAGGCGGAACAAAAGAAGCCTAGAGGACTGTTTCATCCTCTAGAAGTCCCGCAATGGAAGTGGGATAGCATTTCAATGGACTTCATTGATGGTTTGCATAGGTCAAAAAGGGCAATACTAGCATTTGGGTAATAGTGGACAGGCTCACAAAAAGCGCCCACTTTATACCTATCAAGAGTAGAAGGACTGCCTCGTCTCTAGCTTTTCTTTATCTCAAGGAAATAGTTCGACTCCATGGAATACCCTCCAGCATAGTGAGTGACCGAGATCCTATCTTTACAAGCGAATTTTGGTAGAGTCTGCAAGAAGCTATAGGCACACAGTCATGCTTGAGCATGGCCTATCACCCTCAAACTGATGGTCAGACAGAAAGGGTGAACAGAGTATTAGAAGATCTTCTGAGACTGTGCGATCTTGACTTTGGAGGAACATGGGAGGATCATCTTCCTTTAGTGGAATTCGCCTACAACAGCAGCTACCAAGCCACCATCGGCATGGCGCCCTTCGAAGCTTTGTATAGAAGACCATGTTGATCACCAACTTGTTGGTGGGAGTCTATAGACAAGCTTATACTTAGGCCAGACATGATTAGAGAGACTTCAGAAAAAGTGGACTTGATACGAAGGAGAATGAAGACTGCCCAAGATAGACAGAATCATACGCAGACAAAAGAAGGACCGATCTTGAGTTTGAGGTTGGGGATAGGGTTTTCCTTAAGGTATCTCCCTTAAGGAATGTCGTTCGCTTTGGATCCGCATGAAAGCTAGCATCAAGATTTGTCGGACCGTTCCCTATCATCGAGAAGATTGGGAAGATGGCTTATAGAGTAGAGCTGCCTAAAAGGTTGGCTGGAATTCACAATGTCTTTCACGTTTCTCATCTCTGGAAATGTTTACATGAATCTACGGAAGTGGTGGAGCCAAGCATTCTAGAAGAAGCCAAAGTGGAATGCGAAGCAACTGTGAGGAGAGTTCCAACCCGCATCCTAGGAACTGAAGTGAAAAAGCTACGCAACCACGAAGTCAAGCTTGTCAAAGTTCAGTGGAGCGACGCCGAGGAAGACGCGACTTGGGAAACTGAGGACAGAATACGCGCGACCTACCCTTTTCTTTTTGAAGGTACATCTTTGGTTTCTCTTTTTCCTTAAGTTGTGCTTGTATCTATCTTTTTAGGTATATCTCCTCGATATTATCCTTTATCCTTAGGTAGAAACCTCTTTGGATGTAAACATGTAATTGAAACATGTTATGATTGATGGCTGCAAGTGGTTGCTAGTGGTTGCTCGTGGATGCATATACACACACAACCTAGGTTTTAGATCGGCTCGGTCACTTCATATTGCATATGCTTATATGTATTCATATTTGTATGTGGTTGAAACTTGATAAGTTGTCATATGGATGTCGCATTTGTATGAATGATTGCGCACTCATATAGAATTATGAGTAGGGAAAATTTGCATACATAATGGATTCATGACACTTACATGATTCGCATTAAGGAGGTCAACTGAATCAGTAGACCGCGTAATTTTTGCATTAGATAAGGACATATACACACACTATGCATATGATCATGAAGCATTAGAAGTCTTTTAGGGACAATGGACGCCTACGTTTATTGGTTGAGTAGATGGACGATTGGATGTTAGGATATACGTTCTTTCAGACTTGTAGATTTCGGGGATGAAATCCTTTAAGGAGGGGAGAATGTAACACCCCGAATTTTCTGTTAACAGTAAATTAACAAATTAAAGTATAAATAATTCAAATGAAAGAATTAAGGGAAATGGGTTATGCCATTGCGTTCGTCTCGGAATTCCGCTTGAGATAGAGTCCGAGTTTGCGTAAATCGGACTCCGTATGAAGGAGTTATGACCTCCGAAAGTTTCAGAATTCGATTTAAAATTCAAACAGCCCGAAAACAAGTTCAAAATTCAAAACTGGACCCGAACTGGGCTGGGCGGGAATTTTCCCGCCAGGACCCAGATCGACCAGGGGGTCGACCTGGGTACCCAAGTCGACCTGGGTACCCAAGTCGACCATGTAGTCGACCTGGGGGTCGACCTGACCTACTTGGTCTGGTCCTGGCTCGGTTTCTGGGGTTGGCTGTGTCACTAGGGCTGATTTGTCACTTTCTGATTGGCTTCTCTTGAGATGTATGGACTTGATTAACTCTAGCTTCATCGAAGGCTCTAGTTAGTTTGAAATTCTATATAAACAACCTTAGTCTCCAACATAAATTCACACAATAAAATAGAGCTAGAGCCGTCATGCTAATGGAAGGAAGCCAAGAGTAGCCTCCACTTGAAGAAAGCTTAGAGATGAGCAAAACTAAAGTAAAAACAAGATTCAAACAATGTTTATCTACCCAAGGAAAGCATTGCAAATTCAGAACTCAGAATCCATAATTCAGGTTCGTCGCTTGTTGTAAGTATAGTGATTTTTCCGATGGGAATAAAATAATGATTTGATTCGATGTAAAATGGAAATGGAATTGTGCTATTGTATAACGACGATGTTAATTCATATCTATGTGTTTCAATTACTGTGTTGTGAATGGTATTGGATGTTTCAGGTATAATTGACTTGATGTTGGATCCATTAGAATGTATGTGGATTAATCTAGTTGATGTTGGATCTATTCAAATTCGCATACAAGTTATTTGGTTCATGTCTACACCTATATGTTTATGTGATTATGTAGGTTGTATGTGATTAAGATCTCATGTATATACTTTATGCTAAACCTCTATGCCTAAATGATTAAGTTCATATACATGCTCATATGTTTATACAAAAGTTGCAAGTTCATAATAAGATCCATGCCAAGATCCACTTTAATACATGTTTCATGTTATAATTGGACATATGATTGGATCTAGTTCACACATGTAATAAAATTATACATACTTTATGGACATGTCATATTCTTGTCATATGCTAGTGATGTTCGATGTTATGCCTAGTTCTAAACATGTTTAGGCTTATGTTGTCTAAATCATATGCTAATTCATGTGACACCTATTTCGTTAGATCCCTATTTCAATGCAAGTTCACATATAGATAAGTTGATTTAGCCTATGTTGCAAGTTCACATATATTTAAGTTGATTTAGCCTATGTTGCAAATTCACATATATGTAAGTTGATTTAGCATATGTTGCAAATTCACATATATGTAAGTTGATTTAGCCTATGTTGCAAATTCACATATATGTATGTTGATTTAGCCTATGTTGCAAGTTCACACCTATGATGTTCATATTGACTATGCCGATAATGCCAAGTTTACACCTATGTCATGTTTATGTTAATGAATTTCTTTATGCCAATTTTGTGTATGTTAAATTAGGCTAAGTTTTTAGCCTTTATATGTTAAAATTCATGCGGACGAAAAATTAGGCTAAGATTGTTATCATAATATCTAGACGGGGTAATGTTGGGAAAAATGGGTAATTATAGGAAACTTGACATAAATTGGTGAAAATATATGTATTGGCATGTTTGGCACATGCCAATAATTGGTGGCACTTAAATGGTATAAAATTCTTATACAAAAAATGATGAACTTGGAAAGTGGGCCACAATATTTAATTGTTAACAAATTTACATATAACAAGTAATAGAGACAAATATGTAAATTTAGAAAATACGAGTATGCTTAACCCGAGGTTGGATTGAGTTGTGATGTAAACCTGCCCGGACCCTCCCGGCTGTCTAGTAATCACAACAGTACCTATCCAATGTGAGAGGTTAAGCATTGAGCCCAATAAGGACCGGAGGTTAGACTGAGTTACGGTGTAAACCTGCCCGAAACCGACCGGCACATCCAATAACCGTAACAATACCTGTCTAATGTGAGTGGCCGGTGCTTTAAAAAGCTAAGGACAGACAAATCAGGATGGTAGGGTTAAGTTAACTAAAACATTTAACCAATTTAACATGTTAATTAAACTGATGGGTAGGGTTAGGTAAATACAGACACTTAACCCCTTAACATGTTTGACTAGAAAACCCTAGTAACGGGGACGCATTTCAGCAGTAACCCAATTAGGTATCATGGTACCCTGAAACTAGGCCGGGTGGGGTACGATTACTGGGCTGATTGTAAGCGGTCAAAAGCGGCGGATGTTGGTGCAGTAGTGTGGGTTCTAATGGAGTGCGGGCGTGCATACACTTCAGAGCAGACAAACAGGGCACTGGGCACCGTAGTGTAACCTATGCATTCTAAGATTGTGTCGGGCCGCCACCATGGGACTTGGTACACCCCATGGTGGGACCAGCATAGGTATCTACAATCATTGGGGGCTGTATGACACATATGATTTTGTGAGTAGGAGCCGATCTTTAGAAAAGGGGATCACTTCACCCCGATCATGGGGCACCAGTTGAGACAAAGCAAGTAGGTGCAGAGATATATTGTGGGGTGCGATAGTATGTTCGGTTCAAACTGCTTTATCTTAGTTTATGATACTTTACTATTTCCAATTTATACCTATCATGCCCTTTTTCTTATTCTCATACTGAAGAGTCACTAGACTTACCAGGCTTTATGTCTGATTCTATTTTTCTTTCGTCGTTTTTTCTTCCGGTTCTCCCCCAGGTCCACAGGGAGGAAACAACCCAGATTAGTCAGACTCTTTGCAAGCTTCAAGATAGTAGATGTATGGTTTGGACTCTCTTTCCTTGGCTATGGCTCTTAGACACGTTCTATGGGGTTTATGCAGTTTTTATTATGTTTTATACTTCTTTATTTAATAATCAAGACAGAAATGATGATGTAATGTTTTGGAAGTTATTATGAGACAATTATGGAAATGTTTTGTATGAACACGTATTTATGAAATGAAAGTCTGTTTGTTTTCCACTGCTTATACATATGTGTTTATATCTGTCTTCTGTTTTATCTGTGACTTTTACTTATAAACCTCCACCGAAGTTAAGGCATTCCCTTGTGAGTGACCTTAATGGAGGTGGGGTGTTTCATCTATCTTCGAAAAATCTTTAACGAACTTCTGATATTATCCAACAAGTCCTAAAAAGCTTCCAGCTTCTTTTTGAGTTGTGGGTTGTTTCCAATTTTTAATGGTGGAAATCTTAGTAGGATCAACTAAGATTCCTTCTTCTGATACGATGTGGCCAAGGAATCTTACCTCTTTCTCTCAAAAATGATGCTTGCAGAGTTTTCCTTTAGCACGTTGTTTCTTAGTATTTCCAGTACATTTCTCAAGTGTTCAGGATGTTCTTCCTCCTTATTGGAATAAATAAGGATATTTTCGATGGAAACTAGTGAGAATTTATTCAATACATCTCGGAACACCCTAGTCGTTAAGTCTATGAAATAGGCATGGGCGTTGGTCAGCCTAAAAGGAATAACTAACCACTCATAGAAGGTATCGGGACCTTTAAAAGAAGTTAAACGGATACAATCCTTAGCGATCCTTAATTGATGGAATCTTGTGGCTAAGTCCAATTTTCAAAAAAAAATCGAGCTCTGCACAATTGATCAAATTAGTCGTCCATTCGGGGTAGTGGATGCTTATTTTTAAGGGTTTGCTTATTAAGGTCACTATAATACCTACATAATCTAAATGATCCACCCTACTTTGTTACAAACACAATAGCTGATCACCAGTTTGAATGACTAGGTCAAATAAATCCTTTTTCTAATAGTTTTTGGATTTGTTTATGTAATTCCTCCATTTCCCTTGGTGCCATTCTACAACTAGCTGGACAATTGGTTGTGGATCTGGTACTAGGTCAATTCTGAACTCATTTTCCCTATGTGCGGGTAGTCTTTTAACACCATCAAATACATCCGCAAAATACATGACAATCGGTATGGTTTTTATATCAATACAGTGATTTCCTAGGGAATACATTAAACTATCCCTCTTCGTACTTGTATCTTCACAAGGTATTTCAATGAAATTCCCTAACTTTGTTTTTATGGATATTATTCTTTTTACATAATTTAGCTTTGCTTCGTACTTAATTAACCAGTTCATTCCAAGTAGAATTTCAAACTTAATAAAATCTAAAACAAAAAGGCTATAAGGGAAATAATGATGCGAGTGAGAAATAGGGACTTCCTTACAATACAAACAAAGATTAGTGGGACCCTTTACCGGATTATTCACGCAAAGGGGTTCATCAATGAATTCTAGTTTAAGTTTTAACTCTTTTACAGTTCGTTTTGAAATAAAACTATGTGTGGTGCCGGTATCAAATAGAAATCTAACAAACTGATTATAAATAAGAAAGTTTCCGTCCAAAGCTCCTTTTCCTTTTTCATCTTTTGAGGTTGAGGGACCATCACTGATAACATAAACCCATGTTTTTTTCCTTCTTCATTATGTGACAATCCTTAATCATTTGCCCTGGCATATGACATTTGTAGCATTCCTTGGATCCTTGATCTTTCTTTCTCAATTTTCGTAGCTTTTTACAGTTGTTTGAGTAGTGTCCCTTCTCCAAACAATTGAAACATGTAATATTCTTGAGTTGATCTCCTTAAGTTCCTTTCTTTTCTTTCCCTTGCACATATTTCTTCCCACCGAACTTCCTCTTTTTCCATTATTGTTTTTGTTGCTTCCTTTCTCTTACAGTGCATCCTGCTTCTCCAATGTAGCATATCTATAACCCATATCTACCAAATCAACAAAGGATTTTTTTCACATGTGACGTCATCCTTTCATTGTATTTCTTCCCTTTCCTTTTACGAATCTCTCGTTTTTCTTCAAGGGTGTACTAACTAGCTCTGGTCTAAAATGAAATAGTTCAATGAATTTGTTCATATTCTCTTCAAAAGTCATGTATCCTTGCTTCAAATCAACAAATTCTTGATACATTCTAGACAGTGGAAATTTTTGTTAAGGGCTTACCATTGGGGTCTAATTTTTTTTCCAGGACACAACATCGTCAGAATTAGTTTTAAGGACAAAAATTAGTGTGCTCTTTATTTCATAAACCCTTTCCTTTCTTAAATTGTAAAATCAATCTTCATTGAACAATTAAGCTTAAGATTTCCAAAAACATCTCGTGCTTCAAACGAATCCAATAAACAATCACCGGAATTAGTTGATTTTCTTTGTATCTCATGATTCGATTATTCCTATTTGAAGAATCGATTTTCTATCCTGTTATTGCTAAACAGTTTATTTTGTCGTGTATATTGGATCTAAACATTCGTCTGATTATGCTTATTTGTAGCGTATCTCATGAATCGTTTTTCTATAAGATCTAAAAAAAATTGGTTTTTGTGGAGTTTGATGTAGTGAGATGTTATGTTCCTATGCATGGATGTAAGTCAGTAACATAACTGACGATGAAACTTTATTGACAGGTGCTCTGTTGTTCTTACTGATGATTTTGTAATGGATGATGTTGAAACTTTAATAATGAATTTCTAATGGTTGATGATGTTATTCAGATAACCGAGAATGTACAATTTTATACTTTCTCAGGAAATCATATAACTTGTACTTTTAACAGAAAAAAGATAAACGGTTTATCTTTTTCTCAGGAAATCATTTAACTTATACTTTTAGCTGAAAAAAGATATGGTTTTATATTTTTCTTAGAAAACCATTTAATTTTATGCTTTTTAATAGAAAATCCTATAAGGCCTATATATATATACACAACCTTGAAAAAACACATTGGCCTTATAAAAACAAAACCAATACTTATATGTATATATATAAACATTTCCAGGTTTGTATGCACATATGTATCCACTTGGTTCATAATACCTAGTCAATATTACACACACACACACACATACATATATACATACATGTGTCTATATATATATATATATATATATATATAAGACCAAATAGATACAAGCATACCATTTAACCAACCTCGTTACTATTGGACTATTCATTTCATATGTAAGCATACCATCTAACCAACCTCATTGCTACTAGACTATTCATTTCATAAATTCCATGCTAATTAAACACTTCAGGGCGCCATTTTTAACAGAAAAAAGATAAAAGATTTTATCTTTTTCTCAAAAATCATATAACTTATACTTTTAATAGAAAAAGATAAATGATTTTATCTTTTTCTCAGGAAATCATATAACTTATACTTTTAACAGAAAAAAGATATGGTTTTATCTTTTTCTTAGAAAACCATTTAATTTTATGCTTTTTAACAGAAAATCAAATAAGGCCTATATATATACAATCATGAAAAAATAAATTTCCCTTCTATTAGTTATAAAAACAAAACCAGTACATACATGTATATATAAAAACATTTCTAGGTTTGTACGCGCATAAGTATTCACTTGGATGATAATACCTAGTCATTATTACACACACACACACACACTCACACACGCACACACACGCACACTCACACGCACGCACACACACACACACACACACATATATATATATATAATACCAATAGATACAAGCATACCATTTAACCAACCTCATTACTACTGGAATATCCATTTCATATGTAAGCATACCATCTAATCAACCTCATTACTACTGGACTATTCATTTCATAAATTCCTTGCTAACTAAACATTTTAGGGCGCCATTTTTAACAGACAAAAGATAAATGATTTTACCTTTTTCTAATGAAATCATATAACTTATACATTTAACAGACAAAAGATAAATGACTTTATCTTTTTCTCAGGAAATCATATAATTTATACTTTTAACAGAAAAAAGATATGGTTTTATCCTTTTCTTAGAAAACCATTTAACTTATGCTTTTTAATAGAAAATCCTATAAGGCCTATAATACATATACAACCTTAAAAAAACACATTTCCCTTCTATTGGTTATAAAAACAAAACCAATACTTACATGTATATATATAAATATTTCCAGGTCTATACGCACATATGCATTCACTTGGTTCATAATACCTGGTCAATATTACACACACACACACACACACACACACATATATATATATATATATATATATATATATATATATAATACAAAATAGATGCAAGCATACCATTTAACCAACCTCATTACTACTGGACTATTCATTTCATATGTAAGCATACCATGGAACCAACCTCTTTGCTATTGGAATATTCATTTCATAAATTCCATGCTAATTAAACACTTCAGGGCGCCATTTTTAATAGGCAAAAGATAAAAAAAATATCTTTTTCTCAGGAAATCATATAACTTATACTTTTAACAGAAAAAAGATAAATGATTTTATCTTTTTCTCAGGAAATCATATGTAACATCCAAGAATTTTAAATAAGTTTGATTTGGATTTTTATTATATAATTTTGGAATTTCTAAATAAATTGATTTTTTATAAGGTTTGAATATGAATTTTTATTTTTGAATAAGTATCTTGTTTTACTTTATATGATTTTGTGTAAGAAAAACTTATTTTAAAAAGTTATATTTAATTTATAGGATTTTATGAATATTAATGATATTTTCTGATATTAATATAAGAATATGATTTGTTATTTTTAAGATTTCGCAAGAATGGTTTTTATTTTTGTATCAATAAGTAAGGAAATTTATAATGAGGATGGAGTAAGCTTCGATTTGGTGAAGTTTGGCGGATTTCGGTGGATAATTGGAGTGTGCGACATGTATGGGTTCACGCAAGTATTCGTTCCAGGTTTCGGAAATGGGGGGATCGCATTTTGATGTGTGGAGCCGAAGAGGTGGAGATGCAGTTCAGTCGAGTAAGGAGGAGGAGGGAAGTTCGTACATGGTCTAGTATTGGAGTTCAGTGAAGTGTGCGTGTTTGCACCATGCACGGCATGTGTGCATTTTTGCTCCAGGTTTCATGAAAAGGTAATTAGGAGGAGAGGAAGAAGAAGACCACGTGGGTCTGGTCTTGAACGCAAAGAGCTTTTGGGATTTTGGCCGAAGTAGTTGGGTATGTTTTATTTAGTTTTTTTAGTTTAACAGTTTAAGCTTTAGAAATTAATATCTCATTCATTTCTAACCCGATCAACTCACCGTAAGGTTCGTTAGAATCATATCAAGGAGTAGAATACAGTGATATATTATATTGACAATTTTAAATTAAGTATAATTTATACTAAAATAAAAAGAGTCGTTGTATATAAATATAATGAAGATCGTTATTAACCGAATATATATATGTATATAAATTAGCAGAAAATCCCAGTTGTTAATCAAAATGGATTGAAAACAATACGAGTACGATGGCAGTGTTCATTCGCATGTTCGTTTTGGTAATGAAGATTTTGGAGCTAGAATGGTGATAACTTCTAATTTAAATATTTATTTAAATTAGTTTATTATGATCAGCTGAGATTTATTATAATTAGTTAACGATAGTGTGTGATGGATGATGATGTTTGAATAGTTGTTCATGTAATTAGATAACACATTGAACTCTGATAAGCGTTATTAACCATAACGCTTGTGCGTAGTTAAAATGTTTATTTGTGATAAATGAGTTCGTGTCCATCTGATCATATGGTTCATTTGGATAAACATGACTGCATTGGATGATATTACAACATACACCATGGTTGTGGAAATTATGGGTGATCGATTTTAAATCTCCTTCTTATATATATGACTTTATTATTTAATTATTAAATAAAGTTTTGAGTTTCGATATCAAAACTATTTGGAAATTTAGATAATTACAATTGATATTCGTAAAAAATGAAGACTGTTTAGAAAATATTTTCAACTATTTATATGTTTTTAACCTTTGAATTTAAATTTATTTCGAAAATTGATTTGAGTTATATATTCAAACATTTATTTTATATAAGCAGTTGATCATATTATATATAACGATTATCCATTAAATTTTGAAATGATTGAAAAAATTGGGAGAAATATATTAAATCATAATTGGAAATTTAATTTGAACTGTTAAATTGAATAAACGATGCTAATATAACATGAGATGGTTTTGGAATAAGAATTGAATCATGTATTTAACATGATTTTAACAGTTATATGTAATGAGTTTTGGGAAATATATTTCTTAAGTATTCAATTTAATTAGATATGAAGATTTGAATAGTGGTTTTGAGATAGCGATGTTTTGAAATTGAAATGAAAATATAAATCCATTTGCAAAAAAATTGAACGATTTATATTTAGATTGTTACATGGAGTGAATAGAATGCACTAAGATACGATAGTTTATGAATTTCAATTTAATTTTTCAAATGGCTTTTTTTAATGGCAGTACTTTGGTAAGATTTCCAAATGTTGTTATTGGTTTTGAAATTTATAAACGTGAACTATTATTTGAATATAAAAATGATTTATAAAATAGTTTCGAAGGTTATTAAAGTATTGGAAATATTTTATATGGAATCGAAATGGGTTTTTCCAATTTTAAATAATTGGATATGGTTGTAGAATAATCTTCGGATGTTTGATATTAATTTTATAAATGAAAACTCTTATTATTTGAGGAATTTAAAAGTTAATTCAACGTTATTCTGCTTATAATATGAGTTGGATATGGAAATTAATATCGAAGATAAGTTGATGATATTTCTATCTAGATCTAATGTCAAAGAGTTGAATAAATCTTTTAGTTAAGATACGGGTTTCTCAACTTGATTGAAATAAGTTAGATAGAAATAATCTTTGATATTTGATATAAATTTCATGATGTAAATTTATACTATATGAGGAATTTGGAAGATATTATTATATCATTATTCTACTTGTAGTATTCGTTGATTATAAGAATTTATATCAAATATAAGTGGATAAAATTTCTGTGTAACTTATGATTCAATATCAATTGATTTGTGTTTTGCCATGAATTGCATCTTCAATAATATCATTCTTGAAACCCAGTGAGATTGAGTTGTGGAAATTCATATCGTAATTGGGATTAAGTCAAATCTTTGATTCCAGGAAATTAAAGTAAGAAATTTAAGCGAAGGTATAATCTTTGATTTCAAAGAAGAGTTTAAGATGATAACGAGATGTATGAAACTAAATTAATTCAAATCAATGAGTTATAAATGAATTGATAACTATTTGGAAGGAGATTTGAATTGAAAAGCCTGTGTGAACCATAGCTACTGTTTTAAAGTACGCTTATTACATGGAAAGACCGGAATCAAGTATGTGTTCGAAAATCATTCCAAGTAATGATACGACGTTATGAAGTAATTCAAGACTTGGTAAACGACGAATGAAGACCGGGAATATTTGAATTGTTTAGATTGATTGTTGATGTCTCAGTTGGGTAGGCCACCCGATACGAGGTTATGAGTGGCATGAGACCTGAACATATTTGAATATTTTCGGGTTATTGTTCTGTTCAAACCTAGAACGGACTTGTATGGATGGTGTGTCTGACATTGAAATTGACCGCATAACACTAATTTCCATTAATATATATCAGATTTGTTGCAATATATTATCCTTATCTCTAAGTCGTATGAACTTAGAGGGTATGCATTGATTGAAATCAGTGATATGTCGTGAATTGTCAATGTGGCATACCCGAGTAAAGAAACGAGCTAGTGATGATCAAAGCATGGTTATCGAAGCATTGCTTTGTGTATGACATGACATCGACAAACCTCGTACCCCGGATTGATGAGAAACTGGTGGTTAGGTTTTATGCTTATATATGAATTGATGATGAAGCTACAGCAGTGGGAAACCACTTATGAACTTGGGGAAGTTGGGTATGTTCGGGGGACCGTGTCTAGTTGAAAACCATTGATCTACCCTGCGATTTGTAGTTGGTGTCCGTGATGGACGAAAAAGCAGTGAGGCACTTCTCTTTGTTACCCTGATTGATCTTTCGTGCCAGGAATCATCAAGTTGGAAACCCAATCTCCAATACGAGGCATACGATTTTGATTATGCATATATATGTATAACAACATAATATTATGGGTATTATGTCGTCTAGGATTAATACATTTATTTGTGAAATTGTTTTCCACACTATATGATAATTTTAAAACATTTATTTGTGAAATTGTTTTCCACACTATATGATAATATTAAAGAGGACTTTCACATAAGAAAGCATGTTTGGTTATAATAAGATAAAACTCGACCATCTGGTATGCGCTTGCATTGTGTGATGTGGGACAAGCTTATGATAGCTTCATTTTTCCCAAAGTCATTGCGAATTTATATGCACGGGTATTCCCATGGAGTGAACCCGTTCTGCATTAGTGGCGTGGTCCGGTGAATTTCCCAACTTTAAAATAAATCCTAAAGACAACTGTTTTATGTTCTCACACAAGTCCCATGACTGACCCGGAGTTTATTGTTCCTTCCTAAACTCTAGGTGCCCACTAATTTTACACGAGCAGCTAGTAATTTAGTTTTGCAGTTATAGATCGTTGGAGCAGGATTCGGAACGCTTTTAGAGTTGGAGTTCGCCCTAGAGTTCGGAGCTTCCGCCATATCATATGGTTATTCCGCTGAGGGTATATTTACTTTCTTCCGCTGTATATGCTGTAACTCTGATATTCCATGTAACTCTCATGCAAAATTTTATTATGCAATGAAAAGTTCTGTTATTTGTTCAGTATATGGATGTACCCATAACAATTCGTCTTTGTGAGCAGTTTTAGTTGGTTTAATTACTGGTGAAAACTGGGCAAAAAGGCGGGTTGGATATTTCCCGCAGTATCATTAGCGGATGCCCGCAGTATCATTAGCGGATGACCCTATACGCCCCACGATATGATAGTGGATGACCTTCTATACCGCGATATCCTGCCTCGAAGCAGGAAGGGTATTATTTATGTTGGCTAACGTCTGTTGATATAGGAAAAATAAGTTGGAGGAATCCAACCGGATTCCTCAAAATTTATTATTGTTTGTTCATATATATGTTATCATATATGATGTGTTAGAAAACCTGTAATTGATACTTGATTGTTTTGGATGCTTAAAATATCACTGGGCCTAAATGTTGATATATAAAAATATCGTGAAAATGGAATTTTGAGATCTAAACGGGAAAATCTATTTTTCTAAAAGCAGAATTTGAATTTCGAATGGACTATAAAGATGTTAACCTATTTTGAATAAACAAAACAAGTATTAAATTTATAAGATGTTTATAATTAAACAATCAGGGAACTAAAGTGAATTTAAAAACGATGTTTATAAATGAAGTGAAATGAATTATCATTGGATAATTTGGGAAATGCAAATACAAGTGTGAATTTAAAAAGGGGAAGTTATTTTTCCATGGTAGAAATTTAATTTCAAATGAATTTGAAATCAAGTCTTGTTTAACTATATAAACAAGTAATATAAACGGTGTTTGTAAATAAAGGTGAAAAATTATCGTTTGGATAATTTAAATATTTAAATTCAAAATATGAATTTAAAATGAGAAACGGAATAGTGTTAAAAAGGGAAACAATGAAATTTATTCCGATGTTCGGAATATAAACTGAATTGAAATAAATCCATATGGATTTATGATTAGAATTTAACTATGTCGATTCTATAAAAATAAATTAGTTTCAGAAAGGATATTGGAACGATACTAAATAGAAATTAAGATTTTGATGTAAATATAAAATAGATCCTATGTTATGTGTATTAGTTATAAAAATAAAATATTCTAGAAAAGGGATTTGGTTTCAAATAGATATCTAAAAGGAAAGCTTTTTCATTTTTAAACAAGAAAATTAATTTATAAATGATGTTTATAAAAATAGGGAAATAAATTATTGTTGGATAATCTAGAGGTTTATATTTCAAGTATGAATTGGAAAACAGTTTGAAATAGAACGATAAATTTTATTTTGGAATTCAGAATATAAATTAAAGTGAGAAAAATCCAATAGATTTATAATTAGAATTCGATTATATTGAGTTTTATAAATAATTTATTTATAAAGGAACTAGAATTTAGTATAGAAGATTCAGTTATAAATAAATTTATAACTGAGTTATGAAATAATCAACGGATAGGGATAATCAAGAATATTAACTTGGATTTGGTAAATAGGCCGAATTAATATTAAAATATATTAGAACAGGGTTGAAGTTCATTATAAACGAATTTTAAATGTTTATATATATAAATATAATTAAAAACGAACTTGCTGCAGCGTGGCAGTTCGTAAATTGGCGTTTCGAACTTCAATTGAGCATATAGAACTCAATTTAAGTTGGAATTCTTTGAAACAAGAATCACCAGGACTGATTTGTAAATAGTTTTCTAATAGAAGAGAAAGTTCTGGATTTCATTTTATAGATTTTGAGTTATGTCAAAATCAGGTTTTCAAAAAAGCAGCACCATAACCATTATAAAACCATAACGGTTTATAAATTAAAATCGAACTATTTTAAGTTAATAAAATATGGATTTTAAATTTAAAAATCCAGATTTGATTTGTAAAATAAATACGAACTCAAGTTGTGTAAATAAAATGATTTTTGACACAAAAATCATATTTTTAATTATGGAATAGAATTAAATAATTTGAAGAATAATTAGTTAATCGAGTTTTGAATCGAAATTGGGCGTTGGATAAGTGAATGGGGTATATGAATTTATATTCGAAATCGAATACGAAATTCGAGTTGAAAATGGAATTAGATTGAGTTCATAAGTAAATTAAAATATATTTGAACGTGATATGTTCAAATAAAAAGTGGAATGGGCAAAATAGCTAATTTAAGAATAAATTTGCGATTGAGTTGAAAATGATTGGATTGAGTTGGAATCAATTGGAATGGACGTATATGGATTAGACAGGTATGGAATATAGTGTTTGAAGATTATAATTCATGTGCCCGACAAAAAGGTACATGTTTAAATTCCATATGAGTTTTTATGTGCCGAATCGGCAAGCCACTTGGCTTTTTGATTTTCTTTTTGAATGGAAAGGGCCTAAAGAGGCGAGTTGAGGTTTGAGCTATTGACCGATACAAAGGAGGTGCTCGCGAAATTTTCCAGATATTTAAGGAGATAGAATATTTTTAAGAAAAATTGATAACTAGAAATCAATATATCGATATATATGGAATTCGATAAGGAAACAAACTTAAAATAGAATATTATAAACAAAAAGGAAATTTACTGATAAATCTGGTAAAAACAGAAAGAGAAATGTATATACGTATAATTGGGTTTTATAGTGTTGATTATTCGAGGTAAGTGGTCTTGTCTGTTTTGAAGTTAAGAATGTTATTCAGTCAAGGTCTGAGAGGTAGTTGTACCCCAACTTGATTAATTTCATTATTAACCGACAAAATAGCAAGATTCAGTCTCGAAGAGAAATGTTTGAATATGATTTAGCTGAATGCAGTATTTTGGGTTGTTGTAACGATATTTTACACAACATTCGTTTTAACCCAAGAAAGTGGAATTTTGGAAATATAATAATAAATATTTCCTAAGTATTGAAACAAACGAGTTGGGAAAAGAGATAAGTAACTGGAAATGTTTTCCAATTATAAACAGAAGATGTTTTCTATGTATAGAAAATAAAAGGAGTCGGTATATGGAAATGTTTTCCAAATAGTGTAAGAGGCCAAGATGATTGTCGAATATATCATGTTAATGAATATTGATAAGAAAAATGGAGAAGTGATTTTGTAATGACCCAGAAATTTTGACAACTAAAATATGGATTAATTAAAGATTAACTATGAATAACTGATCACTACTTTTCTATGAACTAGAAAAGCACGAATTTTAAAATAAATACTACAAGCGCACATATCGTGTAATATGCAGGTCGAATCATAGGGAGGAAAATTAAAAATTATTATTTACAGAATTTCGTGGGCGAGTTAGACGACTTTTGAGATTTGGTTGAAATTGCAACAATTAGGATTATCGTTAGATTAGTCACTAATGAAAGTAAATTGCAAAACAAGAATAAAAATGCAGAAAATTAAAGTGCAGAATATAAATAACAACAGAAATAAAATTATGATTATCGTTGAAACTAATCAAAGATTAATCACTAATGAAAATAAATGTAAAATACAACTAGTACTCTACCAAATCTAATTGTGTAGATGGCACTAGTTGCTAAGAAAAAGAAAAATGTAGAAAATAAAAAGAAGAAGAACTTTGTTAATGGAGAATACGATAGAAAATGGGATGGTGGCTACAATGAGATTACATGGGTATTTATAGGAGATAGCCAACCTAAACCCTAATTACAAATGAGCGTTAATTATTTCAAGTAAGTTCTAGTCCTTTGTTAAATCAAGTGAGTTTTAGGCCTTTCCTCCTTTCCTCTTGCAAGCCTCCTTTGATTTGTAATGTGCATGGCCTTTCTACTAATTATTTTCTTATCCAACAGCAACTAGATGTGAGATCTTCATTTGCAAATCTTCAAATGTAAATATACAACAGTTTGATCTCAATTTCTCTACTTTTCTGATTGCATGCGGCTTGGTTGGAATATCCGTAAAAGTGACATAACAATACCCAAGTAATATTTATTTATATTCAAAAGATAAGATATAAGAGCATAAAATAAACACATTTCTATGTTAATCAAATACCCCCACATTTATCTTTTACTCGTCCTCGAGTAAAACAAAAATTAAAAACGAACTAGATAGGTAACACTTTCGTAGGAAACACGATTGCATTGGGCGTACGAAACAAGCCGTTAAACCTCTAGGTGTCTCTAGTAGGACGAGTGGTGTCTCGTGAGGATTTTTAGCGGATACTACCCACAAAATCCAAATGCAGTATGCTATGACTCTAATGTAACTACATGAATGTAAAGGACTTATGCAACTGAAAACAAAAATTGAAAAAACGACTTGTTTCAGGAAAGTGGTAAAACAAATTAAGTTAACAATTTCTAGTCAGTTGATTTTATTTTAGATATCTTAACTTGTCACGAATTTTCAATATAAATCAAGTTTTCAAACGTTATGTTTTAGTTTTGCCGGTTAGTTCGGTTGATAACATAGTGCAGCAATGAAATAAATTCTAAGTTTGCCTGTCACAGTTTGTAAAGTGGTATTCTAATTTCCTTGTGTATGGCTAGTCAAATCAATAAGGTTAAGAAGTGCTTAGGCTTCATCGATTATTCTCTATCTCTATAAAAATTGAAATTTATGATTAATTACATACACCTAACTTAAAAGACCAAGGTATACCTCTCATACACTGCCTTGCGGACTGACGGAGAGTTGGGACAGAGCTTGGCGGATTGTGCAGACCGACGCTGACTTTGTCAAAAACACGTCGGTAATCCTTAGGTGTCCAACTCGTAAAATGAGACCAAGATATACCAACGCTGACTTTGTCAACAACATGTCGGATAGAGCTTGGCAGGTTTGCACATCAACGGCAGATATACAAGCAATGTTGGATACCCTTGGATTGCTATTATTATTATTGAAAATATAAGAAAAGAGAGAGTTACACGATTTCAGCTTAACACAACTTAGTTTTAAAGATTCGAAAAGCCAGTATAAGTATTTTATTTCCTCCACTAATTAAACAAAGACTGCAATTTAGATTAACCTTCATGGCCATCACCTAAGAATTTCCCTATGTACGAGTTACACTATTATCCCTCAAAATTCTACTTTTCATCTTTCTTATTCGATCTTAGTTGAGAGAAAAAAAATACTATCAACTGATTAACAATCGATTTTGTCGTATCAGTCTAAAATGAGCCATATTTCAAAAAAAAATGGCATGTTACTACGATCTAAAATGCATGATGATCCTATATGAAAAGAAAGAAGGGGAAAAAATAAAGAAAAATAAAAGGATGCAATGCAGACTCCCCCCTCACTAGAACTAAACAGTGTCCACACTACGAACACGTTTTCTAAATGTGAAAGAGAGCGCCCAAAGACGGAAGAGATGCAAAATTATTTGTAGAATGAAATTCAGTCTAACTATATGTAAGAATGAATCATATGTACAATGATATATGTGTTTGCGGTGCATGCGATGCAAAGAATGCCACCAACTTTTTCCCCCACACTTGGTTCTAGCCCAATGAATCCCATTCCCACTATGTCTAGGCATGTTTCCTAATAAGTAAAGGTTTTTGAATACCATCTCATCTTTATACCTAGATTTATAGTCCAGTAGATAAATATCCAGTGTCATCCTAACCCGTAGTTTTTCAACAGAAGTAATGCTTCCAAGACGAGTCATGTGTTCCATAAATTTATTAGTGTAATTGTTCAAAAATTTGTGATCATATATAAACTCAGTTATAATCGTGAAATTTAAATTTTGAGTGTTGCTCAAGGCTGTGTGATCACATATCTCAATTCCATTACTGGACAACATATTTTCGATCCTAACAACTTCAAGTTCGTTGGAAGTTTCCTCAAAGTTAAAATTTTCAAACTTGGATTCGTGGCCTGATTCTATTTCATCCTCATTTGACAATTCATCCTCATACAATTCAAGCAATTCATGTTCATTAAAATCCTTTTCCAATTTTGATTTTTTGAAAAATTTCAACATTTTCATTTTGTTCAATTTTTAGAATTTCAAGTTTCTCACAGCCTGAAAGAGGAAGATCAAAATCTGAGCTTAAATCTTTTTCCTAAAAAGAATCGAAGTCCACATCATTTACTGAATTTTGAACAACTTAATTTCGATTCTTATTGTAAGTTATCAAAGTTGTTTTTTGAAAATTTTCACTATCAACAAAAAATGGATTATTTTCTGATTCATCGCTTGTTTGAATTTGATTTTGTTGCTCTCATTGTTCTATCAAAGATGTCATTAAACAAAGAAGTTCACCCATGTTTTTATTTAGCCTTTCTTCCCTCTCTCGAAGAACGTTAAGATGATATTCTTCAGAATCATTGATTTGAGAGCTCTCGTTTTGGATTCCTTGATTATCAAAATTAGAGTCCACCTCAATTTCGCAATCAATATTATTTCCAATGTTGTGGTTGTTTGAATTTTCAGAAAAATGATAGTGATATTGGAAATCATTTTGATTGTAAAAATTATATTCGTAACCAAAACTGTTGAAATTCAATGGAAGATTCCAATTTTGGTTATTTTCAAGATGTTGATATGGGGTATAATTTTGTAAATTTTGGTTTACAATCCCATATTGATGTGGGTCAAAGCCATATTGAGATTCAAAGCTATTTTGATGTGGATGTGGCCCATAATCGAAATTATTGAAATTTGAATTGAAATTGTAATTTCGATCATTTCTATGATTTTGAAAATGTTGGTCAGTTGGAAAATTTTGAAAATTGTTGACATTGGACTCATGAAATTTTGGAAGATCTTGCCTCATGAGTCATAATTCATACTCATACTCTTCAAGAGGACGTCTATCCGGTTATTATCCCACAGTTCTCTCAAGGATTTTTTGAATCAGACATTTTAACGAAGCCAAGACAAGACAGAAATTATTCTCACTTCAAAATAGTATAAAATACTAAGTTATGCTCTATTAATTAACTGACTCAATTAGAAGGGGAAGAGGGTCTTATGGCCCTTCACCTATAGTATAAATACAAAGGGATAAGACCAATGTTTTACGGGTAGTATGCAACATCTTTTGCTAATAGTTCAATAAATTGAACTACTATATATCCGCGATCTAATTATACGAGACAATTAACTTCACAAAGCACCACTTTTCAATTATATTATTTTGCAACGTCTATTTTATTGTTGAAAACAATGATAATGAAGATTTCAATTATGAAGATATCAGCCAACCACAACAATCAGACAACAATACTGTAGAATTTAAAAAATTGTACAAGCAAGCTGCTGCCCCTGCTGAATTTTTTACAAGAAATTTCTATATATTTTTGAATAACTGCAGCACCTGTAGAGTTTAGAGAATTTTATAGTGGATTATGGCAGTCCGTCTAGAAAATTTGAGTAGCGTTAACAATTCGAATATTTGCAATTTGCTTGACCTTCGAATTCCTGAATTATTGCATGAATTCTTTCTCACTTCGATCATTGATTTTACTTTTTTTCCTTTTTGGATTTTTTTTGAATGAAATATACAACAAAAAATAATAATAAGAAAAAGTAAATCAATAAGGAAATTAAAAAAAAACTAAATTAACGGAAAGAAAGAAAAAAAGAACACAAAACTCAGAGGGAAAAAAGACTAAGTTAACAAAAACAAAATAAAATAAAATAAGAGACTTTACCTCAACCAAATAGACAGTGAGATTCAAAACAAAATAGTAAACCGAGATAATCAATACATTACCCAAAATAACTTTCTCAATATAACACATAAGTACCCTTAAATAAAAAGAGCAGGAAATCCTAAACTTTCGTATGCCCAAACCAAAATAAAACTCGGTCTCCTTTATTTTATTTTCTGCTGGAAACAATATGACCCTAATTCAATCCAAGCCGGTTGGGGTATGGACTTAGAATCGGGTTCAAATCATGTTTGGGGTGCTTGCGATGTTCGAACCGGCTGCAATTTAGGGTACAATTGGGGTTCGAAATGAGGTTTCTTTCCTGAGATATTGGTGATCGGTATTTGCTGTGAATCGGATTGGGATTATTGATGCGGTCTGAAGGTCGTTACTTTGTGGAAGGGGGGAGATCAATTGTTTGGTTTTGGTTGAAGAATGGTCGGACTGTGATGGTCTGTTGTAGTAGGTTGGAGGATGTGGATCTCAATCGAAGTGTGAACTTTGTCGTCGTGACATGGTGTGAAGACCTACTACAAGGGTTTGCGAAAGCAAAGGGAGGGGCAGTTGAAGATCGGATTGGGTAGAATGTTCGATGAAGATAGACGATGAAAGTTGACTGTGCGTTGATGCGGTCGGGGATGGACAGAGAGTGTTTGTGCTTCCGATTCTGGTTGTGAACTTGGGTAGGTTGAGGGCGAATATAGGATGTATAAGCAGTGAGTTTGGTGATGAATGGTAAGGGGATTTGAACTTGGGGGTGTTTGCTTGTGGTCTGCGTGAGTATGAGGCAGGCTTTAGGATTTCAGATCGACGTGGGAATGGTCTGTAGTGGTGAGGGAAGAGGAGGATCTGGTGGAGAAGTTGTTGAAACTAGGGGTGTTACGGTATGGACAGATTTTTTGTGCGTGGGCTTTTGATGAAAGATGAGGATGGTGACAGTCGGTAGTTTTGGTTGGTAAAGTTGATGTCGGTGATGTAGGAAATTGATGGTCGACTGTGGATAGATGGATCTTGAAGTTTGGGGTGTGGTTTAATAGTGGTTTGGGTATTTGTGAGGGTGTTCAGGTTGTGAAGAGGGTTTGGTGAGGTTTGAGCTATTCGGTGCAAGAGATTGGTGAGGATGTAGTTGTGATGGAGAGGGTGATGTTGTTTAGGTAATGAGGCTTTTATTGTCTACGTGATTTGATGATGGAGGATTGGCTTTGCGTTCGAATTGTTCTGGGTTATGGAATTGGGACTGTTGTGATAGGATTTGTGGAGTTGTGTGGTTAATGAGGGAGTATTGTGAAGAGAACGACCTGTGATGGTAAGAGGTGAAGGATGGTTGAACGCGTGGAATTTTTGAAAGGGGTGGAGAACAGTCAGTGGAAAGAAGGTATTGGTGATGGACAGTGGAGAGAAATAGAGGATAGAGAGGAAGTCTGTATTGAAATACAAATTAGAATAAAATAGAGAAGGAAACAAAAGATTTTTTTCTTTTTCAAAGTGTTAAAACAAGGAAAGCAATTGTAAAAGAAAATTTGGATAAGAAATCAAAAAGAGGAAAGAAATAAAAGAGCAAATGGCAAAAGATTTTTTTTGGAAGATTATGATGGTATCATTGAATAATACTAAATCGTACCAATCAAGAATTTTTTTTTCTATATATACAAGATAACAAATGTAAAAATAAAATATAATAAAAACTAACACGAATCGGAAATTAAATACAAAATAAAAATTAATTATTACCTCCCCGGCAACGGCGCCAAAAACTTGATCACTACTTTTCTATGAACTAGAAAAGCGCGAATTTTAAAATAAATACTACAAGCGCACAGATCGTGTAATATGCTGGTCGAATCGCAGGGAGGAAAATTAAAAATTATTATTTATAGAATTTCGTAGGCGAGTTAGACGACTTTTGAGATTTGGTTGAAATTGCAACAATTAGGATTATCATTGAAACTAATCAAACGATTAATCACTAATGAAAGTAATTTGCAAAACAAGAATAAAAATGCAGAATAGAAATAACAACATAAATAAAATTAGGATTATCGTTGAAACTAATCAAACGATTAATCACTAATGAAAATAAATGTAAAATACAACTAGTAATCTACCAAATCTATTTGTGTAGATGGCACTAATTGCTAAGAAACAGAAAAATGCAGAAAATAAAAAGAAGAAGAATTTTGTTAATGGAGAAGAAGATAGAAAATGGAATGGTGGCTATAATGAGATTACATGGGTATTTATATGAGATAGCCAACCTAAACCCTAATTACAAATGGGCCTTAGTTATTTCAAGTAAGTTCTAGGCCTTTGTTAAATCAAGTGAGTTTTAGGCCTTTCCTCCTTTCCTCTTGCAAGCCTCCTTTGATTTGTAATGTGCATGACCTTTCTACTAATTATTTTCTTATCCAACAGCAATTAGATGTGAGATCTTCATCTGCAAATCTTCAAATGTAAATATACAACAGTTTGATTTCAATTTCTCTACTTTTCTAACTGCATGCGGCTTGGTTGGAATATCTGTAAAAGTGACATAACAATACCCAAGTAATATTTATTTATATTCAAAAGATAAGATATAAAAGCATAAAATAAACACATTTCTATGTTAATCAATAACCGATTTATATTGATACTTTGGTAGAAATTAGAAATCGAAAGTACTGTTTTGAGTTCGAATTGAATATTTGTTGTTGGATGTTTGAATGGAGTATTCGAATTGAATTTCAAAATTCAACGGAAAAATTTAAACAAACGAATTTAAAAATAAACGTTACTACCGTTAAATAAATTGGAATTTTATTTGCTGAAATATATGAAAATCTGTTTGAATATGCGTATATGTGTGTATACAAAGGAATTGAATTTAACATTTCAAAATTTTAAAACGAACGAACGGAGCTGTTGGTGGGCAAACAGAATAAAATCTGTGCACGGGTAAATAATTTAAAAATAAAATAATGTTGTATATAAATGGAGTTGGATTACAATTAAATTAATTGTATTCAATTCAAAGCGTTGAAACGAAGAGGAACGTGTAATTTTTTCACGTTTAGAAAGTGTGTTGGTGGTACGAATTTAATGTGTTTTGGGTAATTCAAGGTAAAATTTATTATAAAATTTAATCTAGTTATAACCTGCCTCGGTTAAAATTTACGCAGACCTATATGCTAACATATTACCTACTGATATTACGTTGTTTTTATCTTCACCCTTTACCTACTGATATTACGTTGTTTCTATCTTCACCCTTTTTCTTCTATAAAAGAATCAAGCCATAGTTTCATTCTTTAGCAAAATCATTTATTTTTCCAAATTCACTAATAATGGCTGAAGCCAATTGTTTTTCCCCAAAATCAGTTCTCTCCCTAAACTGCTCTTTCCCAAATCACCATAATGGCTTCCACGAAAAAACCGGTTACCCTAAATTAATCAAAATTCGCCTTCATCCTTCTGAAAAGATGGTTTCTTTCCCAAAATCGAAGTCACCGCCTCCTTTAGCATTAAAGCTCAACCCTCCACTGTCAATTCTGAACCGCAAAGGTCGTGCCTTTTGACTGTTCTTTCCAGTAACCGCTCACCATCCGCAACCAATCGTTCACGCCACCTAGTGCCACCATAACGAGCAACTACTGCGATCACCTATGCCTGCCCAAATCCGGTCTATTCATCTCTGTTACAGGTGAGTTATCAGACCAATGATTCACATTATTTCAAGTAATTTGATTTCATTTAGACTGAATATGTTAGTAATACCTCCTGTTGTTGTCGCTATGCTTGAATATTTTCTTTGTATAGTTGTGTGGCCACCGATGTTAACTGATACAAAATCCCACAGCCTTGTACACCTGCTCCCTGTCTTATTTGGGTTATTTACATCTTACTGTATTTTGATTTGGATTATTACCGCCCCGTTTGGCCACCTTATTCAGATTTGGTTTTATGACATTGAACAAAGTGAGAGTGTTAGACTTTACAATGATACTTGTATTTGTTCTGGACTAACTTCATGTTATATTTAAATGACGATGCTTGCATAAAATTTCGTGTTATAGATACTTTTACACAGTTTGACTCCATGCCAGCATTTAAAAATATGGAATTTCTGAACTACAATGTATGGATTACCACTTTACATCCAACATTCCTTGAACTCGTCCATTTCAGTTATAAAGTCTGGAGCTTTAGTCTTGATTGAGTAGGATACAAATGGTGTTTGGTTTTCATGAGTAGGTAAAGGTATCATCGGGCACATTTTCTTTCCATTGTCAACATCTATAAAGGTCGAGATATAACAGAATGTGATTGAGCAATTGAAACTGGTAATAAAAACGAGGTTAATACAGTAATCATATATTTACTGTTCTTATATTTTAGAGACAGAACCGTGATTTACTTCTCTATCTTTGGGATCGTTTTCTGAAGAAATGAATTATTAACTAGATAGATAGGTTTGGGATCATTTTATTAATACACATATACAGTCGAAATCATGATATATTTGCATGAAGGATACCCACATTTATCACATTCCAGAATGTTATACATCATCTTGGTGGCACCCTGTTTCTGCTCGATTGTAATCCGTCCCCTTGTTTTCATGACCAAAACAAATTGTTGAAAAGCATTTGTTCATTTAGCCCAACAATAATAATGTGGCTGGAACACGTCATGCCCTACTACATAATGCATATATCTATATACTGTGAAAGGTTCATGCGTGTTCCTTACCATTTAGGGACGTGTTGCACTTGTCAAATTTGCTGATCACAATTGGAAGTATGGAATGGTACTGTACATCATATTTGCATGTATATCCTTATATATATTTAAGTTGTGCCAGTTTGCATCTTGTTCCTTCATGAGTTTCATCATTTGCACTGTGCACATATGTTTTGTTTGCACTTGTTTTATGCATGTTCTCGACTTTGATTATTTCATTCATGAAACTAATCGATGGTATTTGAAGTTAGTTGGCATATCATAAACATGTTCACATATTTAATGTGCTTGTCCCTTACTTTTAGACATTGACTTTGATTATTTCGTTCAGGAAATTAATTGAGGGTATTTGAAGTAAACGGCTAGGTTCTGGAATAATAGGACAGTGAGTATTCTTCAAAACACCTACCTGCACTTTCGTTTGCCCACTTATTAGTCAATAGTGTTATATCTTAAAAATCACGGCAAATGTTCTCTCTCTCTCCCTATCTCTATATATATATATATATATACATATACTTGAAAATTTTAGCACATTGCTCTATTTTTCATATGCTGATAATTATGGAACTTGAGATCTTTTGCAGATGTAAGTAGTGAAATTGATTTTATAATGTGGTTTGAGTATAGATATGCAATTTTTAAAAAAGTTATATTTGGTTGGATATTGTTTTTGTTTAATCTTTGACAGTGAAAGATTTAAAACAGCTAGCCCTTTTCTATTTTTAAATCTTTATTTTGGTAGGGACTACTAGGTATCGGGCTTAAATACTTGAACATTGGATTCCTTGGCTTTCAAGTAAAAATGGGGAAAATAACCTACATTGGTATTTACTGTAACATATAAAATCACTTGGCCACATTTGTATTGATTGCAATATATATGATCATTTGACCTCTTTTGGTGGGACTGCATGTGCGTGTATTCATACGTACGACAGTGCTTACATATGTGGGACTATATGTATGTTCACAAATATTAATTCAAGAAAAATCTGGAATATTATGATGGCGGTAACCTGTGGCCGTCTTAAATCATACTACATTGCCGTGTGATTTTAAAAACCTTGAGAACATGATGTATAAACTTAAAAAGGGAAAATAAACCATTTTATGTGTTCCATATCCACTATTTTGGCACTATTAACCCATTCAGTATCCACTATTTTGGCACTATTAACCCATTCAGTTTACACTGTTTTGGCACTATTAACCCATTCAGTATCCACTTTTTTATACACTGTTTTGGCACTGTTAACCCATTCAATATCCATTGTTTGGGAACTTTGAACCCATTCAGTATGCACTTAATTTTAGCACCTCTGAACCCATTTCTAATCCGTCCAGTATGTTCTAGATTTGTATTTTTGTTTACATTGTATATGGTCATTGTTGCCATGACAATATTTATCTAATCCATAGGTACCTGTTGCATTACATTTGGACCATTTATAACATAAACACAATATCTAAAATAAGGACAACATTGCCTTGAGTTTTTAATATGTCCTGAAATTACTGAATTTTGGATTGTTTGGCTTAATAGTGTTTTTAAGAACTGAGCATGTAGTTTATGGAAGATACGAAAATACGTTGAACTTGTACTACTTGTGTACACCCCACGTCCGTTAATGTCACTCACAAAGGGAATGCATTAAGTTTCGTTAAGCGTTATAGGTAAACAGACATAGAATATTACAAGACAGATATATAGAATAACAACAGAATAAAAACTTTATTTATTATAAGATACCGTGGTCCAAAATCATCACATGTCTGAAACATAAAAACCCATTACAACATAAAAGTTACTGTCTTGTGCTTCAAAAATATCACAGTACATAAAAGAAGTAAAATTCCCCAAGAACAAAATATAGCCATAGCAACAACGATAGGAGCTTGAGCCATACATATCAGCAGCTCCATCAAAATAAGCAGAATCACGGTCAAGCCTGAGTGTTTCCTCCTTGAGAACCTGGGGGGAGGGGGGAACAGAAGAAAGAAGGAGAAACAAAAAGGGTCAGACATAAAGTCTGGCGAGTCTAGTGACTTTTAGCAAGTAAATAAATAAATAAAAGTAGCATGACAGGCATATAAAGTGGATAAGAGAGATCACTACATAAATGGCAGGTATGACAAGGTAGACAAGATAAGGTGTATATGCTTCTAATCATTACATTGCACTATTACTAGTATAACAGATATGTAATAGGATTACATACCCCCCCCCCCCCAATTTCTTAATAGAAACAGGATGATCCCAATAGAAATATAATGGTAGTTTTAGGTGTACTCTAGTAACGGGTTTTAACCCAAATAGAAGTGGTACCTAAACAGAAATAACAGGTGTTAGCCCATATAGAAACACAGGTACCCCACAGAAATAGACAGAACTAGATGTACCCTATTTACTACCCCCCAATCGATCGGCTCCTGATTCCGTAGATACCTTGTTCTGGCCCCACAATAGGATGCATCACTCCCTAAAGTGGCACCCTTCATTTTCTGGATGTGCACAACCATATCTACTGATGTCACAGTGTCTTATTTTCCCGAGCAGGCAGAGTCATGCACGCACATGACCCCGATGGAACGCGCCGTCATGACACCGTCCTTCACGTTTGGATCTCTTATATTCATCTCAGTAAGCGTGCCCCACTCCGACCTAGTTCGGAGTACCCGTTTGATACCTATTTATGGGTTACTGACTGAAATGGGTCCTACACAAGATGATGCAAGCTCTCACCTATGTCTTGCATTCCCACTACTAGGTTTTCCACTAGTTATGTTTACCTAACGATGTCTTTAATTACATAACCCCAACAGGTTAAGTTTGTGGGTATATATATACAAATATTAACCACCAACCCAAGATGTACTTAACCCTCCCACTGATTCAAGCATGTTTATTTAACCGTTAAGTTTGTGGGCCTATATATGAATATTACCCAACCCCCCTCCCCTCAGATTTACTTAACCCACTCCTTTTGTTCAACCAAGTTTACTTAACCCCCAACTTAAATTTAAGTTCATACAATCCCTATGGATTAACTAAGGTTAAGTGGTCCAATTCTACCATGTCCATTTATGGTTTATAATGGGCTAGACCTCCCACATTTGACCTACAACATGTGGATGCTAGATTTGCCGGTCGGGTCCGGGCAGACTTATTCCACAGTTGGGCCTAACCTCGTGTCATAGCCGGATTCGTATTTACGCACTTAGACCTCTCACATTAGGTTCAACATTAGTGGCTGCTGGATAAGTCGGTCGGGTTCGGGCTGACTTCCACCATTAATGCAACCTAACCTCGTGTCATAAGTACAATTACAATTCCTAATTGTAACTACTAAACATTTCATTTTTAATTGATTAACTCATTAATTAATCCTTTCCTTTTATAGATGTCAATACCCATTTTACCCAATAATTTGAATTATATGTCCAAAAATGTTCATATTCAAATTATGCCATTTTTAACCCTTTTTCCCCCATTCCTTAACTAGCGCCCTCACAAAATTGGCAACATGCCTAGGCTAGACAACAGCCTAGTTATAAACGATAATAGGGAAAATAATGGGAATATAACCAAAATGATCATCTTGGCATAAACATAAACTAGCATGATAATAAGGTGAACATACATACTGGCATGGACATGAAATTGTCATCATAACAAGGTGGACATAAAACTGATGAACGGTTGGCATTCAATTGATTCTAACATAACTGTGATGTCACAATAGGCATAGTAAGATCTAAATTAGCAATTTAGATGTCCAATTGGTTTAGATCTAACATGATAACACAAGGTGATAAAATAGATCACATATTCAGATGTAGAGGTTAAACTAGATCCAACATGATAACACATGGTGATAAATTAGATCACATAATTCAGATCTAGAGGTTAGAATAGATCTAACATGATAACACAAAGTGATAATCTAGATCTGACTAATAGTTTCAATGTCCACATAAATTAAATCTACTAGTTTAGACATAGATCTACACAAATCCACATGATAGCATGTCATAGAAGTTACAGTTAAGAAAAAGATTTAGATCCAATCCTAACCAATTCAAGGTGACATATGTTCATGGTTTACATAAATTATTAGATCTATCCAATGATATAACTGTCCAAATTAACAGATTTATATTAACCATAATATAGTTAAAAACCAAGATCCATAATAATAACATACTAGAATTATCACAATTGAATTGGATCTAGAGAAATAGATCTATCATGACAGAGCATAAAATATGATAATAGCAAATATTCACGATTTACATCATATTCAATTCATAGTTTTTCATAATTCACTTTTATTTATCTAAACCTAAAAAAACTAGAAACTCACAGTGTTAGGTTTAGAGAATAAAGAGAATGGATCTTGAATTTCTGGATTTTATTTGCCTTAATTGCTAGAAGAAGATAAGGTATCAGTTAAATTCACACATCGGCAGAGTCTGGCCGCCATTGTTTCTTTGTAAAGAAAACAAAGGAATTGAGGTATATTTATAGCCGCTAGGTTACAGAATTCGGATGCCACCTCAGCCCTAAAGGAATTGGGTCATGGGTCGCCACCCACTTGAAAAAGGCCCGAATACCCAAAAACAATTCTGGGCGCACTTTAAGGTGCGCCAGTGTAAAATTGCCCTGGCGCACTTGTGAAAAGCGCCAATTACACCTGTTTTGATTTTCAAACTTTTATCGTCCGTAACTTCTTCATATGTTATCCGTTTTACGCAAACTAGGTGTCTATCCTGATCAGAATTTCGAGACGGACGTAATGACGTAGTCTATTTCCCTTAATTCTTAATATTAAATTAATTATTCTTTAATTTATCCTCTTGATTGTCGTTAAAAATTTAGGGTGTTACAACTTGATCATTAAAGTTTGTCATTCAACTGACAATTTGAAAGTGAAGAATCTTTATTTTTACACGTCGGGTAAAAAGAACTTTGACTATGTTGGTTTTCATGTTTGCTTATATACAATCGACGCCAAATAATAATCAAACCAGTGTTGTGTCTTCAACTTGTCTTTGTCCATATGAATTCGTAATTTAACTGTAACTGATATAGACAGATATCATACTTGCTTTTAGACCGACACCGGACTAAATTTGGACCTAGCCAAACTGATTGAACATATACTATTCTTAATTTTTGACTGTCATGGAACGGACACTGCATAGTGGTAAGAACAGATACTACATCACTATCTATATTAATTGTTTGGATTAACTATTATATTTTAGTTTATATTGAAATTAATTCACTTGTACTATGATTTAATCCTGACTCAAGTGTTTTATGTTTTGCATGGAATGCTCGGGTCAGACCTGAGCAGTACATATTTAAAGATTTCAGCTTAGAATTCAAAGATTGGCAAAGCTGGGGGATTCTAAAGATGTGCGCTCTGAAGTTTTAAACTAGTAAATATATTTTCCTTGTATTTTAAATTGTTCTTTTAAATCCCGCTGTATAGAATAAATATTGTATTCAAAAATTTGGATTACGTATATAAAAACAATTGATGTTCAATATTGTGTTATTTATTTATTCTGTGTTGATTCTGTATTTTAAACTCTGTAAGCTAAATAACGATACGTCGATTTGAACGTTTTAAGTTGGTTTAATCACTAATTTTAAGCGTTCAAAAAGACAGGACGTTACAAGTGGTATCAGAGCTTTGGTTTATTCAAAGCTTAGTTTATCGGGTTTGAATTGAGTAGGATCGACACTAGAAAAAAAGGATTTTGGTAATAAAAAAGAGTTTTGAAAAAATATTAGATTTTGAAAGATAAAGTATTTTGGGAATGATATATTTTCAAACTAGTATTTTAAACTAATACAGCGGAAAAAATATATTTTAAGATTTAAATTTTTTTCGGAATCCCCAGTCTTCGAATCTAGATTGCCAGAGCTATTCTTCGATAAGGCCTCCTTAGGTTAGAATCTCGAATCCATTATCAAACGGTATCTAAGGAAGATAAGTATAAGAGAATCAACAAATCAATTGTGTATATTAGTAATCAGAGATAACTGAAATTGTTTGGTAATATGAATTCCGATGGAAATTTAAATAAAAAGGTAAAAGTTGGGATCGTTTCAAAAATGAAACAATGGATTTTATTTTTCTATTCGGGATAGAAATAAAGTAAAATAAAATCAGAAAAGAGATATAATGAGTATATAACTATGTTAAATTTGATTAATTTATTTAGAACGTGACAAGTTAAATTATAATTGGTTTTAGACCAATGATGTATGATTGAATATATGAATTCGATAGTAAATATAAATGTGTTAGTTAATCAACAAGAAGTGAATTGTGAACATGAGATATGTATGGAAATTTTAAAGAAACATGAACCTGATTTAAATGAAATCAAAACAAATTTGATATGATGGGTCTAGTTGCCCATAAAAGAAATAATTTTTACTTTTAAGAAGTAAATAACGTTTAAAAGCAAATTATGTTGCAAATGAAAATGGAGATGGAGGATATGGAGTGGACCAGTACAGGGAAATTATTCTGAAGTTAGAATATCAATTAAATGAGATTTTCCGAAGTTCGAAATATGGTATCGAACAACAGATTATTCAAAAGGAAGTTATTTCTAGGAGACAATTATGTCGAATTTCAAATAATTACCATTTACTTTCTATTTTAATTAAAATTTAATATATTATTAATTATTTATATATTCAGATTAAAGAATAACATGCATTTTAAAAGTTAAATATTTCGAAGGTGTGAATTATTGTTATAATCATTCAACAATTATTGTAAAAGAAATAAATTCTTAACTAAAAATCAGAAATTTTGAGAACAAATGTTTTAGTTGATGTTCGGAGTGGTGAATTTTATCTGTTTCGAAGTTAATAATGTTTTTTATTTAAGGTTTGAGAGGTAAATATACCCCAATTTGATTGACTTCATTGTTGACTAAGAAATGGTTAAGGTTCGATAGCCAAAGTGGTTAAACGGAGTTAGAAATGAGTGTTAGTAGTTAAATAAAAATAGCAGTGTGTATTTAATATCTGTTGAAGTCCAGATAACAAATTTAGAAATATTCCCCCCTGAGAATAAAGTATATTTCTGTTGAAAATAAAGATTTGCGAATATATGGAAATATTTTTCAATGGTAATAAGAGATTTTCTAGAATTATATAAAGAAAATAAATGTGATAATTGGGAGTGTTTTCCAAGTATCGTGAGAGGCTAATGAGTTTTGATATATTGGGATGACAAGAATTGAAGCACAAAAAGTCGCACGTCGAAAACAAAGAACGGAAGAACGTAAGAAGTAGATTTGTAAACTGAATTCGAGAATTGTGAAAGAAACAATTGAATAAGAATGGAGTTAAGGAAAATTAGTAACTGACTGAAGATTAGTCAAGCTGAATAATTTCGTTAGTATTGATCTGATGTTTGTTTCGACCTCCAGGCTGACGCTTAGAGAGTTGTTCACTTGCTAATTTACGGTCGAAGGATGTGAATATGGAAAAGGAATAATGAGTGAATAAGATATTTGTAAGGATAGAGAATTTTGGAATCTTGAAAGCGTAAAGATTTGAATTAAGTGACGAACTTAATTATTGGAAACGTGGAAGGAAATTTGGCTGAGTTTGAAAGGATATCAGATATCTGAATTGATTGAGAGATAAAAAAATTGAAATTGGAATGGAATTTGAGGATATTCGATTTCGTACATTGGATAAAGAAGTTTTTGGAATCTATATGGAAAATATATAAGAATTTTGAGATTTGGAACATAATGATTTGAGATAAAATCTTATATAACAGAATTTATATAAGAATGAAGGATTGAAAAATATGATTTGGGAAATTTGTTAAGAAAAATTTATAAGTACGAGATATGCAGATGGTAACATAAGTACTACATGTACATAGTACTATATGTTTTCAAAGCAAAATAAGGAAAGCACCTTCCTTTTCCTCTGAATTTCGAGCTTAGTTGAAATGTGCTGGTGGTGGTAGTAGGTTGTCCGGACATAAAACTCGAGTTGTCGGAAAGAACACGACTGTGTAGCGTAATTCGTAGGGCTGAAGATGGCTTACGGCAAACGGATGTTTCTTGGGGGAACCAAGCGTAACCATTGTGTCTGCTGCGATCTACAGTCATGATAATGGAGAAATCCACAGAGCTGTGAAAGCTTACGCGTATGGATGTTTCCTGAGGGAATCAGGCATAACCATTGTGTGTCTGCGGTCCACATGGCATATCTACAAGTGAAAGAGATGTAACCACTAGAGTTACTAAAGGTAGAATGGAGCCATACGATGTTAAGATATCGTAGTGATGTGGAGCCACCTGTTTGATGTAGCACTGTGTCTTCGTGACTTGATTCATCTTCATGACGTGAATTGTCCTTGTGACTTGATTGATACTCATTTCTTGATCTATTTTGATGATTTGTTTCATGACCCTGAGATAGAGCAGTCAACGCTCAGTGACTTCAGTTTTCTTTTGATTCGTAACTATCTTTCGTTGATCTGTCCATAACGAAATTCGCAGGGAAGTGATTTCCCATGGATACGGATGTTTTCTGGGGGATCCAGACGAAACCATTGTGTATTTGCAATTCATGGACAATCAACATATCAATATCGCATTGGCACTTTCCGTATCTGCTTTTAAAAAGAATTTTTGAAATATTTTTCCACTAGGAGTTAAAGCAAGGATATTTAGTACTTAGAGATTTTAGTCGTGCGTCCGGCCAGCGTATGTCTAACATCTGTGAGAACGATGATAGATTTGTTAAACTTCAAGTTATCAAATATTTTCTAACAAATAATTTGAGATTAAAATATATTTAACTTAATAAGTTAAGAAAGAGAATTTTGGAGTAAGAGTACAAATATATTTTTTGTATAGAAGTATAAACGGTTTTGGATTTTTGGAAATTTTCAAGTCAATAATTTGTAACTTAAAGGGAGATGATTATTTACACTCTTCAATAATTGTTGGAAAAGATTAAATTAATTGAATATAAGGAGATATGATGGAACTTGGATTGTAATGAATAAATGGAACGATGAATTGACATATGAGGTTGTAAATAAATTTGGAATAATTTGAGAAGAGATTGATTTTGAAAAGGAATATGATTTTCCGAGTAAATTGAATGTGACGGATGAATAAAGAAGATCGATGACTTAAATACCGATAATTAAATTAGTTGTGGAAAATTTGAAGTATACATTAGTGTAACTATAACAATCTCTCCTTTTCGAGGATGAAAAGTTTTTAAAGGGGAGGGGGGAGAGATTGTAACGGCCCACAAATTTTGACAACAAAAATATGGATTAATTAAAGATTAACTATGAATAACTGATTTATATTGATACTTGGGTAGAAATTAGAAATCAAAAGTATTGTTTTGAGTTTGAATTGAATATTTGTTGTTGGATGTTTGAATGGAGTATTCGAATTAAATTTCAAAATTCGACGGAAAAATATAAAAAATGAATTTAAAAATAAACGTTACTACCATTAAATGAATTGGAATTTTATTTGTTGAAATATATGGAAATTTGTTTGGATATGTGTATATGTGTGTATACAAAGAATTGAATTTGACATTTTAAATTTTGAAAAAAAATGAAACGGAGCTGTTTGTGGGAAAACAAAATAAATTGGTGCACGCTTGAATAATTTAAAAATAAAATAACGTTGTATATAAATGGAGTTGATTACAATTAAATTAATTTTATTGAATTCAAAGTGTTGAAACGAAGAGGCACGTGTAATTTTCGTCGCATTTAGAAAGTGTGTTGGCGGTACGAATTTAGGGTGTTTCGAGTAATTCAGGGTAAAATTTATTATAAAATTTAATCCAGCTATAACCTGCCTCGGTTAAAATTTACGCAGACCTATACGCTAACCCATTACCTACTGATATTACGTTGTTTTTATCTTCACCCTTTATCTACTAATATTACGTTGTTTTTATCTTCACCCTTTTTCATCTATAAAAGAATCAAGCCCACGTTTCATTCTTCCGAAAAATCACTTATTTTTCCCAATTCACCAATAATGGCAAAAGCCAATTGTTTTTCCCCAAAATCAGTTCTCTCCCCAAACTTCTCTTTCCCAAATCACCTTATTGGCTTCCACGAAAAAACCGTTTACCCTAAATTAATCAAAATTCGCCTTCATCCTTCTGAAAAGATTGTTTCTTTCCCAAGATCCAAGTCACCACCTCCTTTAGCATTAAAGCTAAACCCTCCAATGTCAATTCTAAACCCCAAAGGTTGTGCCTTTTGACTGTTCTTTCCAGTAACCGCTCACCATCCGCAACTAATCGTTCACGCCACCTAGTGCCACCGTAATGAGCAACTACTGCGATCACCTTGCGCCTTCTTGAACCCGACCTATTCATCTCTATTGCAGGTGAGTTATCAAACTCACAATTCACATTATTTCAAGTAATTTGATTTCATTTAGACTGAATATGTTAGTAATACGTTTTGTTGTTGTTGTCGCTATGCTTGAATATTTGCTTTGTATAGTGGTGTGGCCACCGATGTTAACTGATCCGAAATCCCATAGCCTTGTGCACCTGCTCCCTGTCCTATTTGGGTTATTTACATCTTACTGTATTTTGATTTGGATTGTTACTGTAACAACCCTGAATTTTGGGGTAAATTTAAAATTTTATTTAAAGTGATTTTAATGGGTTTTGACTATTTTAAATAATTTATTTTAAATAATAATGGTAAAAATTTATTTTAATTGAAGCTAAAACAAATATAATTTTAAAAACGAGCTTGAAATGATGAGGTAGTTTGAAATTTTAATTTTTTTAACTTTGACTGAATGTACACAATACAAAATAAATCAGAATTTAGTGAAACCAAAAATATTTAAATCTGTTTAAGAATATCTTTCTAATGAATCTGAAAAATTGAAATTTTGTTTTAAAAATAAAAAGTTATGGCCTTTTCTTTTTTTTAGTAAGGTCGCTGTAAGAATTTATATAATATAATATATATATATATATATATATGGCCCAAAAAGCTACTTTTCACATACGAAGGAATTTTAACTCGAAACCACTTCCATTGAGTCCGAAATGACATTTCTGCATTTAAAAAGTATAAACACTTATATATTTGGAGTTTTGAAAATTATTTGTTTAAAAATGTGTTTTTAATATAAAATATATAGCCATAGAAAATAGTGATTTTTCAAACAGTGTCCGTTTCTGACGAAACCACTTTTGTTGGATTCGGAATATTAAATTATTGCTAGGTTTCAAATTTTAGAATTTTCCAAGCTAGTATGTGAGCATAGCAAAAGAAACAGTATTTAGTCAATTTCGGTCAAAATTAATTGACTGAAAAATAGCCATTTTCCAAAATGTCTCAGAATTCAACGAAATAAATTTTGTTGGATTCGTATCATCAAAACAAAGCTAAAAATGATTTTTTGGTAATTTTTAGAATTAAAATATAATTATAATTGATTTTTCAGTGTAAACGGGCAAATTTTTGACTTTAAAAATTCATTAAAAATTCATACGGGCTCAGAATTGAACGAAATTAATTTTCATAGGTCCACAACATCAAAACATAGCTAAATATATTTTTCGAGAATTTTTTAAGTTAATTTGTGACCTCGGTGAATTTTCATGTACGGTATACATTAAAATATTAATAAAATAATATAATTATTCCAAAACTCATAATAAATTTTGGAATTGGGTCCTGAAACATGTTCCATTGCGTTCAGAAGGTGTCAAAACCTTTAGAACGACAGTAAGCAGGCCTAAATCGGAGTTCGGAACAAAACGGGCCTTAACGGGCTAATTAAATTATTAACTAATGATTAGGAAAACCTAATATAATATTATTTAAACCCGAATTTACTGTTCATCCGTCCCCTACCTCATGTTTCAGCCGACATATGCAGGCCAAAGAACCCATCATGGCCGAATTTTCAAACTTCGATTTCTCTCTCATTTCTCAACGAAATTTAGCGTGTGAGTACTCGTTTCGAAGCTCTTCCCGAGCTCTTTCTTCTCCGACAAGAATCACCTCAAACCGTGCCCCGTCGAAGCCACCATACCCCTCCAAAGCCGCGGCCTTTGCGCCCCCACTGCGCCACCCTTGTTGAGCCGCACCTCCTCCAATTCCCGGTGAAGATAGCCATCTCCAAGCTCTTCCACCTCCAACAAACGGTTCGTCATTTCATCAACCGTAGCTCCGGCAAATTGAAAACAAAGATTTGAACACTTTCCTAAAGGTAATAGCTTCAGATTTTGTCACGCTTTTAAGCGTCGCAGAGTCAGTTGTTATAAGCTGTTTTTTTATTTTTCATATGAATTTGCATGTAAAATGTTTCAGATCCGCAACCGTCTTGAATTCGAACACCAAATCTGATCAAACTTGATTCATTTCAGAAACAAGAAAGGTAAGAATTTATTTTTAATTTAATTTATTTTATTTTATTATTAATTCTTTATTATTAAAGAATATTGATTGATTGATATGCTATGTAGTGATATTTGAAATACGGTTCTAGGTTGTTTATGACCGTATGTTGTTAGATCCGCGAATCTAAACATTAGATCTGAAACTATTGGCTAATTAATAGAGATTATTTGTTAATGATATTGAATCATACTTCGCCGATTTGTCATATGCCAAAATATACACCACCTGAATATTATCTTGATATGAATTGTTAGATGTATACTTGTTTGGATATTTGGATGTGGTTGTTGATTGGATGATATAAATTTACATCTTATTTTGTAAATTAAAAAAAAAAGTAGAATATGCGAGGATTTACATTTTATTATGTGAACCAAAATTTTAGAATTTACGATGATTTACAATTTAGTATGTAAATCAAAATTTTAGAAATTGCGATGATATACATTTTAGTATGCAAATTAAAAGTAAAAATTAGCGATGACATGATTTGACAGTTTATTATGTAAATTTAATATTAGAATTGTGCGTTGACATGAATTTACATTTTTTGTGTAAATTCAATATTAAAATTTGGCAATGACATGAATTTACATTTTATTTTGTAAATTTAATATTAAAACTTTGTGACGACACAAATTTTACATTTTATTATGTAAATAAAAGTTAGAATTTTGCGTTGACATGAATTTACAATTTTATTTTGTAAATTCAACATTAGAATTGGCGATGACACAAATTTTACATTTTATTATGAAAATAAAAGTTAGAATTGTGCGTTGACATAAAATTTACATTTTTATTTGTAAATTAAAGCTAGAATTATGCGTTGATATAAAATTTACATTTTATTATGTAAATTAAAGATTAGAATTTTGCGTGATATAAAATTTACATTTTATTATGTAAATTAAAGCTAGAATTTTGCATGATATAAAATTTACATTTTCTTATGTAAATTAAAGCTAGAATTTTTCGTTGATACAAAAATTTACATTTTATTATGTAGATTAACATTAGAATTTGGCGTTGTAACAAAATTTACATCTTATTATGTAAATTTAATGTTAGAATTTTACATTGACATAAATTTACATTTTATTATGTAAATTTAATATTAGAATTTACGATGACATAAATTTTACATCTTATTATGTAAATAAAATATTGAAATTTGGAGATGACATAAATTTTACATTTTATTATGTAAATTAAAATTAGAATTTGGTGATGACATAAATTTTACATTTTATTATGTAAATTAACGTTAGAATTTCACCGTATGAAAAGTTTACATTTTTATTAATGTTAATATATATGAACATTCACCGTAGGAGGAGTTTACATTTTTATTTATGTAAATAAAGGAAATTTTTATCGTATGAAAATTTACATATTTATTAATGTAAATTAAAGAGAATATTTAACCGTAGGATTTGTTAACATTATTTTTAATATTAATATATGTGAATATTAACCGTAGGTGTAACAACCCGTATTTCGATAACATGTTAAAACGAGAATCAAGGCAGAATTTAATTTTAAATTCTGAATCGAGTAAAACGGGCTATGCCATTGCGTTCGTCTCGGAAAATTACGCGAAATAGAGTCTGAGTTTTCGAGAATCGGAGTCCGTATGACCAAGTTATGGTCCGACGAAGTTTTCAGAAAATTCAAGTTCAAAAACGAGTTCTAATTTCGAAAATTAGGGCTGGAAGGCAAGGCGGGAAAAATTCCCGCCAGGCTCCCCAAGTCGACAGCCCTGTCGACTTGTGAGTCGACATGGCTCTACCCAAGTCGACAGCCCTATCGACTTGGGGGTCGACATATGGTGGCCGGGCAGTTTTGCCTGGTGCACCTATTCTCTGTCTTGGCTAGGTTTTTGGGCCTGGTTTGAAATCTGATGGTTCAGGTTGGTCCTAGGGTTAATCTAAGGGTCCTAACTAATCCTAATCTCTATAAATAAGCCCCTAACCCTCTCCTAAATCCTCATTATTCATTCATGCAACTAAACTATGGCAAAATTGCTCCTCTCATGGCCTCCACTCAAAATCCTAGCCTCCACTTCATTTCTATGAGAGGTTTCATGATCATGAGAGTGTTAGAGAGTCCCTATGTTAGTATGAGAGCTTCTCAAGTTGATTTCAAGGCAAAAGCTTTGATCTTTGTGCATAAAGATGGGGTTTTTATTGATTTGGAGAGTTCATCTTTGGGTTTTTGGGTGATGGCATGCATAGGCTTCATCACAATCTTTGTTTTGCATTTTGATTTGTGCCTTCATAGCAATGTAAGCCCTTTCCCTACTCTTAGATATTAACTATGAAGTTAAATGTTCATGTTGCAAGTTTGGGTTTGATCATTGAGTATGATACATGCTATCATGTCATGCAAGTTTATGAAGTCATTATCTTGATCTTGTGGGCTAAAAGCTACAACATTTATGTTGAGATGTTGCATTATACAACATGAGAACTCTCATAACCTTTATGTCAACTTGCATATGAAGTCATAACCCTTATATGATGATATATGCGAGTTACTAGTCATCATTCCATGTCTTTTGTCACCATGATCCGCTTACGTGCCAAGTTTGGGTTTATGCATGTTTTTGAGGCTTAAGAATGCAACATGCAAGTTAATGAACACATTTGTGCCTCATTTGCCACCATGATTAACATGTGGTTTAATATCCATTTTTGTCATGCCTTTGACAAGTTCTTTCTTTGAATCCATTATGCGAGTTTAAAAGCGTTGGGGTCACATTATGGAAAAACATAATGACATGAACATGATTTGGGTAAATGGGTATAAACATGACAACATGTAACGTTAAATATGACATGTGTTTGTACTTGAAAACATGACTTAAAATATAACATGGAAGTTGACATGTAAGTATTCATAAAAACATAAGCTTGGGAATTTACCTATTAAGTTAGGTCTACCCTTTGGGAATTTACCTATTAAGTTAGGTCTACCCAAATGCTTGAAAACTTGTAACATGTTTTGGAAACATGATGTACATGACACTTAGATGATATAAGTGTGGCCAACTCGAGGTTGGGTTGAGTTTGCAACGTAAAACTACCCGGAACCGACCGGCCTAACTAGTAGTTGCAAACAATAGGACCCAATGTGAGAAGTTGGTCATGTTGTGCTTGAACCCGAGGTTAGACCAAGTTGTGGTGTAAAGCTACCCGGAACTGACCGGCTTAACTAGTAACCACAACAAAGTCTAATGTGAGAAGTTGAGGTGCATTAAGTAATTAATGCCACATGATAGGGTTAAGTTAATTTGATTAATGACTCTTAATCAAATATGACATGGACAAATGGGTTAAGTAATTTGATTAGGCTAATGATACTTAACAAAACATGACCAGGTTGGGTAGGTTAAGTAACTTGGTTTGCCTAATGACACTTAACCATTTTTATACGACTAGTGGACGGGGTTATGTTAACCAACACTTAATCAATCCAACACGATAATTTGGGAATGTTAAGTAAGTTTTCTTAATGACACTTAACCGAAAAATACAGTTAATGGATGGGGTTAAGATTAGACTCAACTAGTCTAAACATGGAAATCGGATGGGGTTAAGATTAGACTCAACTAGTCTAAACATGGAAATCGGATGGGGTTAAGATTAGACTCAACTAGTCTAAACATGGAAATCGGATGGGGTTAAGATTGGACTCAACTAGTCTAAACATGGAAATCGGATGGGGTTAAGATTGGACTCAACTAGTCTAAGCATGGAAATCGGATGGGGTTAAGTTAGCCTAGACTTAATTAATCCCACTTGGTAGTTTAATGGAGTTAAGTTAAACACTTAACTAATCTAACATGATGATTTGAGGTGGTTAAGTAACCTATACTTAACCAATCTAACTCGTGAATTTATGGAGGTTAAGTTAACCCATACTTAACCAATCTAGCGTGAAAACATGATAAGGCTAAGTCACGAATCGCTTAAATATGCTTGACCGATTTGACTCAGTAATTTGATAGGGTCAAGTTAATATATACTTAACCAACTTGAGCATGGTTTGTAGGGTTAAGTCTTGAACTTGGATACTTAGCCAATTTTGACATGATTTGTAGACGGGTTAAGTCATGAACTTAAGTGACACTTAACCCATTATGTAAACCCTAGTTCGGAGGATTAGGTGGATAACCGTAGTTAACAAGGATAACGGGAATGAGGCTAAGTGGTAAACCTTAGTTGAAGAATAACTAAGTAATGATTCTTAGTCAAGGAAATTTAGACCAGTTCATAGATAGATGAGTAACCTGATACGGTAGGTCATCGTTTAAGTATACGAGTAGGAGCAAGTATCTGATTTAGATAAAGGCTCCAGCGAACTGGGTAGCGAAGCAGCGGCTTCGGGGAACGTGAGGATATTCTTGGGATCCCTCTGTGAGTTGCCCGGTGATCATACTAGGCTCATGAGAGGTTAAGGTCTGCGTTAGAAGAACCAAGAGTATGCCTTGGTTGCTATACGAGCGACCTAAAGACGGGGATGGATAGGGGATAGTCGACGATACACGGTCGTACCCTAGATAGCATTTTCGTCAGGCTACCTACCATCTTTGGTCAAGCGTGTACGTACGGAAAGGCAGAGAACACCCAAAAGACCATAATTGCTATCTAATTATGGTTGTGGTAAGGCTAGGATTGTGGGTTGGCCAGTAGTGTGTTCTCGTAAAGGATTTATCCTGTCTTGTCTTTCACTAGTTGAGGGAGTGGTCACGTGGGAGTATAGCCACGTATAGAAAAACAGACCTTAGCATCTGTATCGGCGGATTAATCGAAGGCTCCCGACCGAGTCCTGTATTTCCTGATCTGCCCTGTGACAGGACTCGGATGGCACGATGTGATACATGTGCATACAGTCATGGAAAAACGATTCACGATGAATGCGTGGGAAAAGGGCGCGGTTGACGGTTAGCGTAAATCCTAGTGGCCCTGGGTGGTTGAACCAAAACCGAGATACGGAAACGTGCAATAGGTAAGCATAATCCCTAGTAGTCCTAGGTAGCATAAGTCCTAGTTGTACAAACAATGATTCATGTTGGAAGACCCTAGTTAGATATAGGGTGACAATCCAAAACGATCTTAAGGATCATGGAACTATGTTAAAGTAGTATAAAATCTCATGGGAAAGCCCGTATGGTCTACGGCAAGGGACTGAACATTTACATGGAATAAAGCACACGAGTTGAATAACCTATATATGCGATATATTAGGTTGACATGGGCCATTACACGACTTTTGAGGAAGGGTCATTCACGGATAACACATGATACAGTTGGGATACTAGTACGGTAGGTGCAGAGCAGATGTACAGGATAGATACCATGGGATGTTATACGTGATAGATATCTTGGGAATATTATACTTGATAGAAACCTGACGATGTGATGCCTTGTTTTATCTTGACACCGTAATTTATCATGACACCTTAGTTTATCTGAGTTCAGTAGTTCATCCTGTTATTTTGATTTAGCTTATCTATCTTGTCATCATGCTTATGTTCATCTCAGTTTCTCATGTCAGTTAACTTTACTAGTTTTTATGCTGATAGTAGATAGGGCTTACTCAGTCTTTTTGACTGACCCGTTTTGTTTCGCCTCTTTTCTTCCGTTTCCCCCCCCCCCCCCCAGGATACAGGGAGGGAATACTGTTGTTTAGTTCGGACTTCTTCTGCTTGAAGGTCATCATGGACGGCTTGGACTTTTCTTGGCTATGGCTACTCTACTGTTTTTACTTGGGGAATAATTTATGAAAAGTCTTTATGCTTCTTTACTATTGCAAGACAGGTTTTGATGTACTCTGATGTAAAAGGCTTTAGACCTTAATTATTAATGTTTATGAAAGTTCGATTTTACTTCCGCTATTTTATATGTTCTGTCTTGTGATATTTCTGTGCATGTTTACCAATAATGCCCCTCTAAAGCTAGTGCATTCCTTTGCGAGTGACCCTAGCGGAGGCGGGGTGTTACAGTAGGATTTCAGAGAAGAAGGTTACCAGACTGGGAAAAAGTTTTTAAAGACCTTCTGAAAACTATTTGAAAATTGTTTACAAAGAAGCATTTTTCAAGAAAATTTTCTTTTAAAAGAAAAATGCTATTCCCCAAAGGCCATTAGCACTATCCTTGTTTCCTTAATTGAATCCCTTTTCCTTTCTTTCCTCCATCTGTAGTCACAGTGGTTTTAACTGCGACTAGTCTTTTCTATCTACGAAAGTGCTTTCCATGCGATGGAGGTGGTTCTCGAGAGACCAGTGGCCGCATTATCAGAAAGGATAGTGAGAAAGAGGATAAAGGATACGAGCTTAAGGATGAGCAACTTGTTGGCATGACTCGGTCCTCAAAGGAGGGAGAGAGATGAACAATGAAACCCATGGCGAGAGAGTACCTTTGGCATGGTAAAACGGGGCGGATAGTTAAATAGTATGGGACAAGGACAAGATCATCGGGAGGGCAATAGTATGCTCTCATTTCTAGGGTACCTCGGAAGGAGGGTAACGATCTTGTTAAAGGTTTAGCTTTTCTTCTCTATCATCCCGTTAGGACTTCGTTTTTCGTATCATTTAAGTCTGCTTCGACAGTTGAGTCTCTGCACCTTAAGTACTAGCGTAATAGAGAATCCCATTTTTGTCTCAAAGTCCTATTGGAGAATCAGTCCATTTATACATGACTTGTTTGGATTTGAGAATGTCTATGCCAAGTGTTGAGTTTGGAAATAATGCTTATGTTTATAAGCTATGGATGGATTCTAGGGATGAAGTGGTAGGGGATGCCACTCTCGATTTTGATAGGAGGGTAGTTAGACCTTTTGACTAGCCTTGGTAATACCCTCGAAGTATCGTGTAACCTTTTTGAGGTTCTGTCATGATTAGTTACTTAGAATCCCTTGATGCCTTTATTGGAAATTGGAAGCCCGATCGAGTGGTGTTCGTCGATAAGACGGATGGTTTACTTCACTTATGCGTGGGTTATAGAAATCACCCTAGTAAGTGCGCTTGATAACCTGGTTGGCATCTGTTTACTTTCAAGAGAAAGTTCTTCTACGTGGAATACCTTGTGGTACGAGGTCCGAGATTCACTAGTGAATTTTGGAAAGCTTGCATGAGATCATGAGTACGCAGTCATGTTTGCGTCAAGTATTCTAGGAAAAGGGTAAGTGCAAGTGGAACGAGAGGCGACGAAGAAATGAGTTCCAGCTCATGTTATGGAAACAGGAAATAAGAAACTACGAAATCGCGAAGTTAAAAGACGGTCAAGGCACAATGGAATTAAGCTCGAGGAAATACGACTTTTGATGGTCAAAGACTAGATACGTGCATGATATCTCTTTTTGGGAGTGTATCCTTGATCCCTGTTTTCTGTAGAGCTTACTTGTAGGCTATCTTTTGTGGACATCCTCTCGGTCCTATTTTCTGTTACAAACCCCGTAAGGAGTTTGTCTTGTTTATCTTCTCGACCCTGTTCCAGGGAATCCTAGGTAGAACCCTATGGATGTAAACATGTATTTGAAACATGTTATGATTGATATGGTTGCAAGAGGTTGCAAGTGGTTGCTCGTGGATGCGCGAATACATATTAGATACTAGCTCGACTCGGTCACATTTCATATTGCATATGCACGAGTATTTATACTTGTTTATAGATGAAATCGAATGTATTATCACGCGGTTGTTGCATATGAATGAATGATTGTGCACGCATATAGTATCTATATGACTAGGATTATTTGCATACATGTTGGATTCATGGCACTATACATATTTTGCATTAGAAAGATTATTCAGGCCTGGTCATTAGCATTAGCTAAGGAACATGTACACACACGTTTTGCATATATTCATACAGCATTAGAAATCATCTAAGGACAATGGTTGCTTGTGGATGATGTTTTGAGTAGATGAATGATGGATGGTAGGATATGTTCTTCCTAACTTGGAGATTTCGGGGACGAAATCCTAAAAGGTGGGGAGAATGTAACAAACCGTATTTCGATAACATGTTAAAACGAGAATCAAGGCAGAATTTAATTTTAAATTCTGAATCAAGTAAAACGGGCTATGCCATTGCGTTCGTCTCGGAAAAATACGCGAAATAGAGTCTGAGTTTTCGAGAATCGGAGTCCGTATGACCAAGTTATGGTCCGACGAAGTTTTCAGAAAATTCAAGTTCAAAAACGAGTTCTAATTTCGAAAATTAGGGCTGGAAGGCAAGGCGGGAAAAAATCCCGCCAGGCTCCCCAAGTCGACAGCCCTGTCGACTTGGGAGTCGACATGGCTCCACCCAAGTCGACAGCCCTGTCGACTTGGGGGTCGACATATGGTGGCCGGGCAGTTTTGCCTGGTGCACCTATTCTCTGTCTTGGCTAGGTTTTTGGGCCTGGTTTGAAATCTGATGGTTCAGGTTGGTCCTAGGGTTAATCTAAGGGTCCTAACTAATCCTAATCTCTATAAATAAGCCCCTAACCCCCTCCTAAATCCTCATTATTCATTCATGCAACTAAACTATGGCAAAATTGCTCCTCTCATGGCCTCCACTCAAAATCCTTGCCTCCACTTCATTTCTATGAGAGGTTTCATGACCATGAGAGTGTTAGAGAGTCCCTATGTTAGTATGAGAGCTTCTCAAGTTGATTTCAAGGCAAAAGCTTTGATCCTTGTGCATAAAGATGGGGTTTTTATTGATTTGGAGAGTTCATCTTTGTGTTTTTGGGTGATGGCATGCATAGGCTTCATCACAATCTTTGTTTTGCATTTTGATTTGTGCCTTCATAGCAATGTAAGCCCTTTCCCTACTCTTAGATATTAACTATGAAGTTAAATGTTCATGTTGCAAGTTTGGGTTTGATCATTGAGTATGATACATGTTATCATGTCATGCAAGTTTATGAAGTCATTATCTTGATCTTGTGGGCTAAAAGCTACAACCTTTATGTTGAGATGTTGCATTATGCAACATGAGAACTCTTATAACCTTTATGTCAACTTGCATATGAAGTCATAACCCTTATATGATGATATATGCGAGTTACTAGTCATCATTCCATGTCTTTTGTCACCATGATTCGCTTACGTGCCAAGTTTGGGTTTATGCATGTTTTTGAGGTTTAAGAATGCAACATGCAAGTTAATGAACACATTTGTGCCTCATTTGCCACCATGATTAACATGTGGCTTAATATCCATTTTTGTCATGCCTTTGACAAGTTCTTTCTTTGAATCCATTATGCGAGTTTAAAAGCGTTGGGGTCACATTATGGAAAAACATAATGACATGAACATGATTTGGGTAAATGGGTATAAACATGACAACATGTAACGTTAAATATGACATGTGTTTATACTTGAAAACATGACTTAAAATATAACATGGAAGTTGACATGTAAGTATGCATAAAAACATAAGCTTGGGAATTTACCTATTAAGTTAGGTCTACCCTTTGGGAATTTACCTATTAAGTTAGGTCTACCCAAATGCTTGAAAACTTGTAACATGTTTTGGAAACATGATGGACATGACACTTAGATAATATAAGTGTGGCCAACTCGAGGTTGGGTTGAGTTTGCAACGTAAAACTACCCGGAACCGACCGGCCTAACTAGTAGTTGCAAACAATAGGACCCAATGTGAGAAGTTGGTCATGTTGTGCTTGAACCTGAGGTTAGACCAAGTTGTGGTGTAAAGCTACCCGGAACCGACCGGCTTAACTAGTAACCACAACAAAGTCTAATGTGAGAAGTTGACGTGCATTAAGTAATTAATGCCACATGATAGGGTTAAGTTAATTTGATTAATGACTCTTAATCAAATATGACATGGACAAATGGGTTAAGTAATTTGATTAGGCTAATGATACTTAACAAAACATGACCAGGTTGGGTAGGTTAAGTAACTTGGTTTGCCTAATGACACTTAACCATTTTTATACGACTAGTGGACGAGGTTAAGTTAACCAACACTTAATCAATCCAACACGATAATTTGGGAAGGTTAAGTAAGTTTTCTTAATGACACTTAACCGAAAAATACAGTTAATGGATGGGGTTAAGATTAGACTCAACTAGTCTAAACATGGAAATCGGATGGGGTTAAGATTAGACTCAACTAGTCTAAACATGGAAATCGGATGGGGTTAAGATTAGACTCAACTAGTCTAAACATGGAAATCGGATGGGGTTAAGATTGGACTCAACTAGTCTAAACATGGAAATCGGATGGGGTTAAGATTGGACTCAACTAGTCTAAGCATGGAAATCGGATGGGGTTAAGTTAGCCTAGACTTAATTAATCTCACTTGGTAGTTTAATGGAGTTAAGTTAAACACTTAACTAATCTAACATGATGATTTGAGGTGGATAAGTAACCTATACTTAACCAATCTAACTCGTGAATTTATGGAGGTTAAGTTAACCCATACTTAACCAATCTAGCGTGAAAACATGATAAGGCTAAGTCACGAATCGCTTAAATACGCTTGACCGATTTGACTCAGTAATTTGATAGGGTCAAGTTAATATATACTTAACCAACTTGAGCATGGTTTGTAGGGTTAAGTCTTGAACTTGGATACTTAGCCAATTTTGACATGATTTGTAGACGGGTTAAGTCATGAACTTAAGTGACACTTAACCCATTATGTAAACCCTAGTTCGGAGGATTAGGTGGATAACCGTAGTTAACAAGGATAACGGGAATGAGGCTAAGTGGTAAACCTTAGTTGAAGAATAACTAAGTAATGATTCTTAGTCAAGGAAATTTAGACCAGTTCATAGATAGATGAGTAACCTGATACGGTAGGCCATCGTTTAAGTATACGAATAGGAGCAAGTATCTGATTTAGATAAAGGCTCCAGCGAACTGGGTAGCGAAGCAGCGGCTTCGGGGAACGTGAGGATATTCTTGGGATCCCTCTGTGAGCTGCCAGGTGATCATACTAGGCTCATGAGAGGTTAAGGTCTGCGTTAGAAGAACCAAGAGTATGCCTTGGTTGCTATACGAGCGACCTAAAGACGGGGATGGATAGGGGATAGTCGACGATACACGGTCGTACCCTAGATAGCATTTTCGTCAGGCTACCTACCATCTTTGGCCAAGCGTGTACGTACGGAAAGGCAGAGAACACCCAAAAGACCATAATTGCTATCTAATTAAGGTTGCGGTAAGGCTAGGATTGTGGGTTGGCCAGTAGTGTGTTCTCGTACAGGATTTATCCTGTCTTGTCTTTCACTAGTTGAGGGAGTGGTCACGTGGGACCATAGCCACGTATAGAAAAACAGACCTTAGCATCTGCATCGGCGGATAAATCGAAGGCTCCCGACCGAGTCCTGTATTTTTTGATCTGCCCTGTGACAGGACTCGGATGGCACGATGTGATACATGTGCATACAGTCATGGAAAAACGATTCACGATGAATGCGTGGGAAAAGGGCGCGGTTGACGGTTAGCGTAAATCCTAGTGGCCCTGGGTGGTTGAACCAAAACTGAGATACGGAAACGTGCAATAGGTAAGCATAATCCCTAGTAGTCCTAGGTAGCATAAGTCCTAGTTGTACAAACAATGATTCATGTTGGAAGACCCTAGTTAGATATAGGGTGACAATCCAAAACGATCTTAAGGATCATGGAACTATGTTAAAGTAGTATAAAATCTCATGGGAAAGCCCGTATGGTCTACGGCAAGGGACTGAACATTTACATGGAATAAAGCACACGAGTTGAATAACCTATATATGCGATATATTAGGTTGACATGGGCCATTACACGACTTTTGAGGAAGGGTCATTCACGGATAACACATGATACAGTTGGGATACTAGTACGGTAGGTGCAGAGCAGATGTACAGGATAGATACCATGGGATGTTATACGTGATAGATATCTTGGGAATATTATACTTGATAGAAACCTGACGATGTGATACCTTGTTTTATCTTGACACCGTAATTTATCATGACACCTTAGTTTATCTGAGTTCAGTAGTTCATCCTGTTATTTTGATTTAGCTTATCTATCTTGTCATCATGCTTATGTTCATCTCAGTTTCTCATGTCAGTTAACTTTACTAGTTTTTATGCTGATAGTAGATAGGGCTTACTCAGTCTTTTTGACTGACCCGTTTTGTTTCGCCTCTTTTCTTCCGTTCCCCCCCCCCCCCAAGGATACAGGGAGGGAATACTGTTGTTTAGTTCGGACTTCTTCTGCTTGAAGGTCATCATGGACGGCTTGGACTTTTCTTGGCTATGGCTATCTACTGTTTTTACTTGGGGAATAATTTATGAAAAGTCTTTATGCTTCTTTACTATTGCAAGACAGGTTTTGATGTACTCTGATGTAAAAGGCTTTAGACCTTAATTATTAATGTTTATGAAAGTTCGATTTTACTTCCGCTATTTTATATGTTCTGTCTTGTGATATTTCTGTGCATGTTTACCAATAATGCCCCTCTAAAGCTAGTGCATTCCTTTGCGAGTGACCCTAGCGGAGGCGGGGTGTTACAGTAGGATTTGTTAACATTATTTTTAATGTTAATACATGAAAATTTCACCGTAAGAAGATTTACATTAATTTTAATGTATAAAAGGAATGGACTTTACATTGTATTTAAAGAGTAAAATTTAAATTGTAAAGAAGAGTGGATTTTATATTGTAACTTGAGAATGGAAGTTTACATTTTGTTTAACACAAATTAAATAGAAATGTGACAAGAGTGAAATTTACATTTTCTTAATATTAATATGATAGAATTTTCACCGTATGTGAAATTTACATTTTCTTAATGTAAATATGATAGAATTTTCACCGTATGTGAAATTTACATGTAAATATATATGAATTTCATCGTATGTACTTTTTACATTATTTTTAATGTAAATTATATTGTAATTACAACGTAGGAACTTTGCATTATTTTATAAGGTAAATAATAAAAAGGGATTTTCACTGTATGAAATTAACATTATTTTCAATGTTGATTAAAAAAATTTATACCGTAGGAAATTAACATTATTTATAAGGTTAATATAAAGGAATGGCATAGTGGGATGAATTGACGTTATTTATGATGTTAATAAAAAGAAATTAGACTGCATGACATGAATTACATTTATTTATGTAATTTATAAAAGAAATTAGACCGCATGACATGAATTACATTTATTTATGTAATTTATAAATGAAATTAGACTACATGACATGAATTACATTTATTTATGTAATTTGTAAAGGAAATTAGACCACATGACATAAATTACATTTATTTATGTAATTTATGAATAAATGAAGCCCGCATAATATAAAATACATTTTTATATGTATTTTATGAATGAATTAAGACCTCATAATATAAAATACATTTTTATGTGTATTTTATGAATGAATTAACATCGCACAATAAAAAATACATTTTTATATGTATTTTATGAATGAATTAAGACCTCATAAAATAAATTACATTTTTATATGTATTTTATGAATGAATTAACATCGCATGAAATAAAATACATTTGTATATGCATTTTATGAATGAGTTAAGATAGCATGAAATAAATTACATTTTATTTTATAATTTATAAATGAAATTAGTCCTCATAAAGTAAATTACATTTTTATATGAAATTTATGAATGAATTTTCATCGTATGAAATAAATTACATATTATTATGTAAATTATGAATGAATTTAACCCGCATGAATGAAATTTCATTTTTTTCTATGAAATGAATGTATGGATTTACTTTGTAAATAAAGATTACATTTATATAATGTAAGTAAGAAGTAGGATTCACATTGTAAATAAAATTTATATTTTTATATGTAATTAAGAATGATGAATTATAAATTACGTTTTACATGTAAGGATGGAATTAAAAGAAGGAATTGGACAATGAAATATGATTTACATTTTACCGTTAATTAAAGAAATTAAAAAAAAAATCATCATTCAAGTATGATTTGCATTTCTCTCTAAATGAAGGGATGAAAGGATAAAGAAGGAAAATAAACTTAAGAATAAAGAGTTAAACGGGTTACATATATATATATATAATTAAACGAATCGAGTGCGGTAGTTCGCGTTTTAAAATTATATCTTTAAATGACAATACAAGAAGATCCGACCGTCGGATTTTCTTGAGACTGAAACCGCTAGGACCGTCTTGGAAAAATCTTTCCAACGATATATAATACGTCAAAATCCAATGGTTAGATTTTGAGATATGTGAAAATCAAAATTGATTGAAATAGCACCAAAATCGACATTGACCTGAATCGTCGTGGATTTAAGATTTAGTTATTTTTAATTAAATAAAATAGAAATAATCGTTATAAATTAGAAATAACGATAAGGAAGAGTTTTCAATATATATATATATACACGAAGATTATTTGGAAAGGCCGAGTTAATCTCATTCCAAATAATCAAAACGACGATGAAAATTGAAGAAGAAGACGACTAATGAAGACCGTCAATCTTCCCCTCAGGAAGACAGCGATTGAGGCTTTGAATTGATTTGCTCCCAATTCGAGGTCATGATCATCGTTCGAACGAACATGTTGATTGAGCGGATTTGGCTTTCGTTCAGACCCAGAGCATAAGCGTATAAATGGATTGCATGTCTGACGTGGTACTCCTTTATACTGTATCTATTGAGCTCTGCTAAACATATATATGTTTGGTGTTTTACACCCTTCTCTGAGACGTACGAGCTCAGAGGTTATATGTTGGCAGAAATCAATGATATGGTATGGATTGACAATGTGGCATGCCAAGATGCATGTGATCAAGGCTTTGTTGAAAAGCAGGCCTTGTGGGATGATCAAAGCATAGCCTGTTTAGGCATAGCTTTGTGTATGACGTGACTTCACGAGCCTCACACACCGGCGGAGTCTAAAACGGGAGAAGGGAACGCAGGGAGTGCACACGTTTCTTTCTAGCTAGAGTGGTGCCAGGGACCTACCAGCGCTGGCATTTATTCATTGTGGTTGTTGGATTTTTCGAGGCCTCGGTTTTATGCGGTCGCCACTGGCCGTATTATAGGTCCAAAAGGACTGGGAAGCGTGTGTTCAGGAATTGCCAATCCATTAAGCGTTAACGTATGGACCGGCCCTGCAGGATCCAAGGGTTGGACAGAGTACCAATCCTGGGGCATTGCTAGAGTGCCTCGAATCGGTAAGGAGCTCCTCCCTAGCCTTGACTCAGATGGAAATCCAAATTCCAAATACGACCCTGCGGTTTTGATTGTATTACTGGTATGGAGATATAGTAGGATGGGGTACTATGTTTCCTAGGATTGATACATTTAATTTGAAATGTTTTTATTATACACTAATAATAATATTAAACTCGTATTTGCCGTATTTAGCATGTTTAATCACCATAAGGGAAAACTCTATCCTCTGGTGTGCGTTGCATTGTGTGATGGGACTTGAGTCTTATGGTGATTCCATTTTTCTAAAAAGCATTGCGATGTTGTACGTTCTAACACTTTAAATTATGCACGACAATCCATTGAGTAAACCCGTTCCGCATTAGCGGCGTGGTCTTTGGATTTGTCATATGATTATTACTAAACTAGTTATGAATTCTCATACCAGTCCCACGACTGACCCGTAGTTTGTTTCACTTTTTTGCAAACTCGGGTGCCCTCTTTTCTACACGGGCAGCCAAGTAAACAGGTTCATTCTTTGCTTGGAGTCTTGTCTTGGAGTTGCTCATTATCTTTGCTTGGATTTGCTTTTGCGGTGACATGATGACTTGGAGCTTTGAGGACAACTATCATTTACTTCTATTGCAATTTTCTATCATTTACTTCTATTGCATTTTTCTATCTTTAAGTTCAGTCATTAGACTTGTTTCATTTCGTATGGCTTATTTTGGGAGTTGGAACTTATTTCCATTTCTGCAAACTTGATGTAACAATTTGGAATTCTGTGACTGTTGGGATTCTGTGGTTTATGACATTATATTTCCGCTGCTATAATGTTATTATTCTATGGTTTTTCCTCTGCTATGTTGTATCAGTGATATGTATTGTTATATTTATGTTGTATTCCATATGATTATTCCTTACTTTCACCCAGTGGAGGTTTGGGGTTATCACGGTTGGTATCAGAGCTTTGGTTACACTTAGCTTTGGAATATAACATATTTATAACAAATTCGTTTACATAGAATCACAATATTCTATGGCGAACATTTCATGAGATACATAATAGCCAGTCACTTTCGTCATCTTTTCATTCATCCTTCGATCTTTTCTATCTCTTAGAACCACCATTACAGTTGTTCTGACTCTTCCCTTGATCGTACGGAACTAACTAAAAATGGGTACTCGGGCCGCTAGAACTAGTAGAGCTAGAGCAAGGAGGCAAGACGCTACTGGAACTGAGGAGCTTTATTCCCAACGACACGGTTAAGAAGTTAGAAATTAAAACATTCTACGTTCTCTAGGTTAGTTCCTACTCTTCTATTTCTCTTTCCCTTTTCGAGGACGAAAAGTTCTTAAGTGGGGGCGATTGTAACAACCTGAATTTTGGGGTAAATTTAAAATTTTATTTAAAGTGATTTTAATGGGTTTTGACTATTTTAAATAATTTATTTTAAATAATAATGGTAAAAATTTATTTTAATTGAAGCTAAAACAAATATAATTTTAAAAACGAGCTTGAAATGACGAGGTAGTTTGAAATTTTAATTTTTTAACTTTGACTGAATGTACACAATACAAAATAAATCAGAATTGAGTGAAACCAAAAATATTTAAATCTGTTTAAGAATATCTTTCTAATGAATCTGAAAATTTGAAATTTTGTTTTAAAAATAAAAAGTTATGGCCTTTTCTTTTTTTTAGTAAGGTCGCTGTAAGAATTTATATAATATAATATATATATATATATGGCCCAAAAAGCTACTTTTCACATACGAAGGAATTTTAACTCGAAACCACTTCCATTGAGTCGAATGACGTTTCTGCATTTAAAAAGTATAAACACTTATATATTTGGAGTTTCGAAAATTATTTGTTTAAAAATGTATTTTTAATATAAAATATATAGCCATAGAAAATAGTGATTTTTCAAACAGTGTCCGTTTCTGACGAAACCACTTTTGTTGGATTCGGAATATTAAATTATTGCTATGTTTCAAATTTTAGAATTTTCCAAGCTAGTATGTGAGCGTAGCAAAAGAAACAGTATTTAGTCAATTTCGGTCAAAATTAATTGACTGAAAAATAGCCATTTTTTAAAATGTCTCAGAATTCAACGAAATAAATTTTGTTGGATTCGTATCATCAAAACAAAGCTAAAAATGATTTTTTGGTAATTTTTAGAATTAAAATATAATTATAATTGATTTTTCAGTGTAAACGGGCAAATTTTTGACTTTAAAAATTCATTAAAAATTCATACGGGCTCAGAATTGAACGAAATTAATTTTCATAGGTCCACAGCATCAAAACATAGCTAAATATATTTTTCGAGAATTTTTGAAGTTAATTTGTGACCTCGGTGAATTTTCATGTACGATATACATTAAAATATTAATAAAATAATATAATTATTCCAAAACTCATAATAAATTTCGGAATTGGGTCCTGTAACATGTTCCATTGCGTTCAGAAGGTGTCAAAACCTTAAGAACGACAGTAAGCAGGCTTAAATCGGAGTTCGGACCAAAACGGGCCTTAACGGGCTAATTAAATTATTAACTAATGATTAGGAAAACCTAATCTATACTATATTATAATTACCGAGTATGGAATGCTTTTCTCTCAGTGATTCTCACATCTTAAAGCTCAAGAGTCACAAAAGCAAAATGTCTCCGTTCCAAAAATTAACGCCTCCCGCTGTTTTCTACCCCTTCCCTACCGAAACAAAAATTGTATTACTGTCTTATTCCATTTCACGTTTTGCCCTCCCCAATTCGTCTTTAATGCCGACTCCATCGTGATTTTATTCTCTCTTCTTTCGTGTCTTCTTCACACCTAGGTCTACCTACATCTTGCCTTCCGTCTTTATTCTCCACTGGATCCGAGATGGCCTACGATCGCAAGCCCTAATCGAGGTTTGCTTTATCCATGATAATCCTGCTTGGGCTACAAACCTGGCCGAACGTTTCCTTTGATCTAGGTAAATTCCTTTGCCGAAGCTGAATAGTGTTTATTTAACTTGGATTGTTTGTTACCTCACTTTTTTTGTTTAGTAAATAAGTATATTATGATTTCTTGTGTTGTATGCCAAACTATCAGCGTTTTTTAGGCAAAATCAACTTGCATGTACGTTAAATAATGGATTGTTTCTTTGTTCAAATCATAATGGTGCAGAGATTTAGGTTAAATTTTAATCTGGATTGTTATATGATTAAATTATAAATCATGGGCCACAGTTTATTATATTTATTTGAACTACATTTTGAAGAACAACCTGATCTAGTGTCTTCCCTTTATAATGAATGTGTTAAACAACTAAACTCTTTAGTTTTGAGACTTAAATCATTTACTAATTCTGAAACATTGTTCATGCACATAGTGTCAATTTTGCTAAAAATCCTCATTCATTCGTGTAATTTTCTGTACAAAGTTTTATGGATGTAATTTTTAATTCCCTCCCCTTTTGTCGATTTTTGTTTGAATTTGTGTATGTTTCTAACCGATTTTACATTTGTTTCTCCCTTCCTACTTGCTAAACGACGCGTTCCACATAACTTATTTCTCTTTTTTTGCAATGTTCAATTTTAGGTATTTTGGATTTGTGTGATTGTTAATATTAATAAGAATGTTCTCAAGCTCATATGATAATTTGACTTATTCTATAAACTAATTTTGCATTTAATTTTTCTACCATATTTGTAAGTGTTACTTCTTTATTTGTCCAAACCTACTTCCAAATTTCTTATTTAATATTTTATATCAAAATAGGACTATTTTAATTTTGTTATATGCTCCAATTTCACTGGACTATATTACCTAAAATCACATTTGGCTTTGTTAGTAACTGAACCATGTCTTTGTATTTTTATATCGGAAATCAGTCCAACCAAATTGTTAAGATCTTCTATATCCTTTTATGAAACAAAGAAGAATTTTAAGCTGTTTAAAGGGTATTTTCTGTTGAATTTAAGACAACTATGAGTTGTGTAATATATAAACCGGTATTAGTTATAACACCATTATCATTGTTTTTTTGTATGAAGTGTTAATATGTGAAGAGAACTGAAAATCGCTTCAATAATTTCTGTATACATGATAGAGAGAGAGAGAGAGAGAAGAACTCACAATGAGGTGACTTTTTTTTGGAACTTATACAACATGATGACCAACATGAGAGGGTGTTTACAATGATAAATAATTAATCAGGATTTGTGATGCACAAGAAAATGAACTGTGTTTGGTAACACCACCATATGAGTTTAGATTTTATGGGTAAGTTTAATTTATTTTTTAGCAAAATAATCTGGGCAATGTAAAATTTAATAGTATTAATACCTTTTCCGAATTTTCAATGTTATAGTGTTTTTTTAGCAAATTTGATTTTAATAATATGTGTAATAGATTTTGATCCATATATATATATATATATATATATATATATATATATATATTTGCACCTCAATTTCAGCCACTCATTTATATTAAAAAAAGTGAATGGAAAGTGAGTGGGAGGTGAGAGAATGAGTGGAAGGAGAGAGGGAGGAAATGTATGGTGGAAAAGTTGTAGGCTAAAGGGGTGCTCACTATTTGGGATGGCATTGAACCTGCCCCACATACATATATATATATATATATATATATATATATATTATAATTATGTTTTTGCCTAAAAAGTAGATAGAGTGTGTGTATGGGGTCCAACGTCACTCCAAATAGTGCACCACCTTAGGCATTCTTTATCCTCGGAATTGTATGGTAGAAATCAGTGGGCAACAGAGGTGATGCACTCTTTGGGGGTGTCATTGAATCATTCTGCCTCTAATACATGCATACATGCAAGCATGAAGATGAGCGAGGATATATTATTGCCTATACAAGTAACTATGAGCATGGCTGAAGTTGAACTTATTTCTATCATGTTTTTGTGGGATGTGCTAGGGACCTCCTACTAGAGTATAACGTATAGATGGAAGAATTTACTTCCATTTAATTTTGCTATGAGTTTCAGCGAGAGCATTGATTCTTTAAATTAGTGCACTGCTAATTTTTAGTCAGTGTCCATAATCCATACAAGTATTTGATATGATCGCTCAAAATGTTTTTAATTTTAGTTTTAAAGAAAATAAATGAATAATAAATTATTCCAACCATATGCTTTTTCATGTATCAAACAGAAACAGACCAAAGTACTTGACGTATGTATCTTACATCATAGCTGATCTAATATAATACATCAAAAGAATTGTGAGCATTTTATTAAAGTATAAATTTAGTTTACTTAAAACAAATGTAGACTAGCGATTATCATTCCTTTCATTTCATACGGGTTTTAACGGTTTTTCCAACAAGTCCAGCAAATTCATGCAATCTATATCAAATTCATTATATTACTACATGCCTATTTTATTACAAATTATTTGTTAACTTATTAAGTTTTCGTGTGTACCGTATAGGACATAAAACTATACAGAAAAACTGTCTCCTTGCTGTGCTTCCGAGTCAATCTGGTCTTAGAGTAATGAATAAGATTTTTCTGCCTGTTTACATTTGGATATTTTCATGTGCAATAATGGTATTTTGTACATAAGATGACTGACTATGGACGTGCTAGGGGCTATGATGGAAGCCATGGTTGGCAAGCTCTTATTATGTTATGATAGAAAACCTAACTGCCAATAAGATTAAGATGGTTATAATGACAAGTTTTGTTTGTTTTATTTCTTTTCAATTATTTTTTAAACCATAAAATTAATACACAGTTGTTTTATGGACTGTTAATCAAATACTAAATGAATGTAGTTATCAGATCAATAATAATGTCATTAAGAGTTTGAGTTTTCTGGGTAATTAATAGTTCGGCTTAGTTGACATCAACTGTAGCTATGATTACCAGAGCATTATTTTCCCGTCAAATATTTTTCATTAACTGTTTCACTTTAAAATCTATATGATAAAATTCCTTGGATTCAACGGAAAGGTAAACTAAAAAGACAAATATTGTATTTAGCTCAACTTTTGTTTTACATTTACTTCAAAACGACTTGCTGTTGATTTTTTTCCCATCCTAAATCATAAGTAAGTTGATATTCTCTAAGCTTATATAGTTAGTGATGTGCTTCTTTCTTTTACCTACAAGTCATTGACTTTTAAAGTAATTGTGGATAGTTATGCTTCCAAAGGACATAATACATAATTTAACAAATTTCAATTTCATATTCCGTAAGTTGTTCATTATTCATTCCATTGTATATGTCACAACTATTTATGTTTATCATGTACATTGTGTTTCTTTAGAAATTATTGCTCACATATTTTGGTATGTGTTAATGTACAACGACTAGCATAGTGGTTAAGTGAGCTATGGACCATTAATATAATGTCTTAACAATTATTAGTTAATAGCGGTAGCGGTTTTCCAATATACTGTCGTACGCTTCAGGGGATTGCTTCAATACACTTCCACTTCTGCCACCAAGTAATCTCCTATGCCATCTTTCCCTCTTCTCCATTCTAATTTTTTTAAGCATAAAGTTATGCTTCTTTGATTATTAACACCATTCATGCAAGGTTTTCTATAGTTTACCTCTTATATGCAAATGACATGCTACATGTGAGCACTAACTGCAAGCGTGGTTTGGAAAGGTGAGTATTTTGTTTTACAAATACATTAAATGAAATAATCATTCATTTTCTTCAGTATTCTGAATTAGTATATTAGATCAAAAAAGATAGCTAGGTCATTAACATTGCTTATTTAATCCAGTTTAAGCCAACTACAGAGTGCATGTATCATTTTTCCATATATTTTTGTATGAATTTTTTTTGTTAAAACAAATGAAAAAAATTACTAATAACTTACGAGCTTCATTTGTGCTTTTTAGTTATATTTAGGACACCGTTCATATGATCTAAATGATTCTAAACTGCTTATTTTTTGAATAAATTTATTAGACCACTTAAATATGCATAGTCTACTCTATAAGTTATTTGGGTAATCCATGAATGAAGTTTATATGGTTTTGGAGTTATATTAGTCCTACAAAACTAACTCTCACTCTTCACGAATGAAGTTTATATGTTTTATTCGTGCTTTTCAGTTCATATGATTTTAGAGTTATATGAGAAAGGTTATTCATGTTTGTAACTAAAAAATGAATAGAGTAAATTAATTGAAAGAAGAATCTTTGTTGAGTAACTCAATATTAGAAACAAACAAATGGTCATGCAGTCTACATTAAATTCATTGTATTAGTAGTGCATTTTAATAGAAACGATCTATTGAAGTACTAAGATTTGGTATGCAAGGGTGTAGGATGTAAAATTGCAGAAACAAGTATTTTCTTGTGGTACTCATTAGTTCGTTTGGTTCTAGGGTTGTATAAGATTGTTCTACCTGTCCATAGATATATTATTAGTGGTATTTTACATCTCCGTTGTCAGGACAACTATTGTCATAAGCTAATTTCTCTAGATTTTCTTGGGTAATTTGCATGCAGTTATCGATTTTTTCATGCTACAGAGAATACTGTGGTATTTTATCTATTGGAAACCCAAAGAGATACCAAGTGATAAGTTATACGCATGATTCGTGTTGCTGATGATACTCTGCAAAATTTCGACCTTCACTTTCCGTAAAAGCTACAGTGCTACTGCACAATATTTAATGTATTCATCAGTTCATATGTTACATGCCCGCTTTTAAGCGTCTATCAAACTGTTAATCATGTACTCTGTGCATTGCGATTAAAGAGGTACATGTTTCTTTCTGTAATTTATGTGCTTTCTACAGTTAATCATTATAATTTTCTCAATAACGAAAACATGAATATTTCCAAATATTAATTATTAAAAGAGGTTGGTCGATCTAAGATTTTGATTTTCATATCAAATATTTATAGTTCTACCACGTTACTTTTGTTGTCAAATAATAGTAGAAAGAATAATATACTCTTTTAAAATGATGATTTAACCAAACTATTAATGTTCAAATTGGAAACAAATACTTGGTCGATTTTTTTCAATATAGGAAGGGAGTATATTTTATGCTAGAAGAAGCTTATTGTTCTATCTAAATGTGGAGTTTATTTCACTTTAATTAGATAAATTTTCATTATCGTTTGTTCCTTCTGCATGGTCATAATTGTGTCTGAATAAACAAGCAGTCACAGTATAGCATGTTGCAGTTGTTTTTATTTTTGTCTACTATAGCATAGGCTTTGACGTGGCCTTTTATCATCAAGGTTCATTGTTTGAATTATTTTTTACAGCACATTAATAAGTACTTAGACAGTTTAAAGTTATTGTTTTTATCATATATATGTCCAGAATCTCACACCATTTCCTGACCTTTGCATATATTGAAACATCCTCTTGAGTCTTGATTACAATTTATGCATCCAAAATGTTAGCTCTAGCCAGCTTGCAAACAACTAGGGTAGTTTTGCAAATAATGTTGAGCTAAAATTCTTTTCCTTTAAGCTAAATCAAAACCAATCCAGATCTTTGTTCATGGATGTCATAACCATCCTCATATTTCTATTATCTTTTATCCTCATCCTGTTCACAACCAAGTTTAATTTTTATATGATAATTATGGATTGACTCTCAAAGACATGATTTAATTACTTAAAATTTATGGACTGAACAAACAATTTCATATAATTTTTGCGTTGATAAAAATTGGTTTACTTTCAGGTCCTCAGCATCATAGAGAAAATATTTTTGCTGGATCTTTATGTTGCCTATTATCTATACGCCTTGGTAATCAGGTTAGTTTAATGAAACACATCTCATTTAAGCATGACCTCATTGTTGTGTTTAATTTTTCTAAAACCCCACGTTTGATGGTATAGTTGTCCCATTTGCTCATGCTATAATTATTGATTAACACTGATATGTTTAAAAAAAAAATCGAAACTAAATTTATGTTAGAAAATGTAAGAATGGTATAATTTTTTTAAAAAGTCCAATGTGCATGGAGTGCTGGTATAGTCAGAGTTAAGAAGCAAATTGTCTAATTATCAAATATAAGCTTCCTACCGTTATCTAGGTGAATTTTAACCTTGTGTTTTCTTCATTTGAGTTATTATATGAAAATGTTATAAATGTTAACCCTATGAACCCAATTTACCTTGCATCATTATACATGTATCTAACATAGGTTGTTTACAACACGGCCCTCCAAAAAAATCAAGTATCAATGTATAAGGTATCAAGTATATCAAAACACCACGTAAATGTCATTGGAAAACACCCGCAGCATGACGTTATCGAGTTTAGCATGGATAATTCTTCATTATCATGGACATTTCTACGTTGGCACTTACAGTACAAATTGGTCAATGCATTTCACATATGGTCCTCAAGCAATTAGTTGCTCTCCTTTTTCTAGGTTGTCTTAATTGTATTATACATACTTCGAATATTTTTTGTAATTTTAAATATTTAAGCCATTGGAGAACTGATTTAAAGGATAACACATTTGACTTGGATAGTGATAGCAATATTCATCTAAAAGCTCTAAAATTGAAGAACTAGAAGTGGTTACCATATGCATAGATGGATGTTCAAAAGTGTAGGCTATTTTATCATCTGTTCTTTGTTAAAGATTTCAAAAAATGTTAAATCTGAATTCATTTACATACTCATCTCTCTAACATTCATTTTTCTTTTGAAAACTCTAAAACTTAGTCTTTTCCATAATTGAATTCTTTAGTGTTATCTCCCCTGCAATACAGGGCTGTAAAGAATTATTGTTGATAAAACGAGCCAAAATCCTCTGATACTCAATTTTGAATTTTGTTTTCTTATGGTCCCTAAATTCACCTCATTAGATTTGTTTAAATGCTGACCAGGTACGTGATCATCGTCAATTTTGTGCATAATTTTCAAAACAATATATTTATGTGCATAACTTATGTTGTAAACTTATTGTTGCCAGTTGGCTTGGCATGGTTTATGTTTATCTTCACTTTTGGATACAACGGATATAATATAATTCAACTCTTGATGAGACATATGCATATATAATTGTCTTAAAGTTGTGTTTGGTAACTCTTAGTTTGTATAATCATCTTCTGAACCACAACCCATTAAAAGAAAATGTGTGACTGTCCTGTATATTCCATCTATAAAGGTACTTCCTCATTGTATATTAATTTATTTTGAAATTATATTGATTTTGGCATTGTCAAGGTCTCTCTTTTTAGCTTCCGAAGGTCAAATTTAGGAGCACGGGTTGTTTTGGTTAGATTCAAAATTATACTTCTCTCTTCATTACAGTTTGGAAAGTTCTATTTTTGATGTTTTAGATTAGAGTTTCCAGTGTACTCAAATTGTATCTAACATGGTGAAATATTTTTCTTATTAAAACAGTTCCTTTTTTTCCTATTGTCTGCGAATCCTAAAAGATATATGTGGTGTTAATCTAGCAAGCTATAGGCAGAATTCCATTTACTAAGCAAGCAAATTTGATGCCAAATGAAATTGAAGTAGTACACATATTTATGCTTGCAAATTGAGATAGTGTGCACATATTGGCATATTGTGCACATGTAGGCATTTCTATTACTGTTCTAATAGATCGTTTTGTTTTTCTTAGTAGTGTACATTGAGGATATAACCTGAGATGAGGCAATAACATGCATTTCGAGAGTAGAGACACACATTAACAGTAGAAAAAACACATTTCTTTATTTACAATGATCAAAATCCAGTAAAACATATGCATAGCCTGTGTTTTATACATGCTTATTAGATATATTTTAATAATTTACTTAGGAAATTTTGGTAATATGCTCCCTTTTTAAGTTTCAATAACACAATTGAGCAGTATTTTTTTGAGATCACATACTGCAAATATTACAATGAAGTATGCAAATATTTTCACCATTGATAAAAAAAACAAAATTTAAAAATAAAAATACTTTTATCATAAAAATCTGTGCTTATGTAAAGATTTTGATTTTTCGGAAAAGAAGATTTGTTGGAAATTATTTTGATGGTGTAGTTTAAAATCTGTTTTTTAAGAAAAGTTATTCGTATATCAAAATTAAGATTAAAATTAAAAGGATCTTAGTTCCACTTTTATTTATTATTACACTTTAATTTCGTTGAAAATTTTATACTATATAAAATATGTGTTATAGCCAACAGGTACAAATCCAAAAGACTCAGGTACAGCATATGTTAGAATTTTCAATGGTCAGGCTTTGCATGATATCCGCCTTCTGAGTTGGTGCTTATATTGTCAGCTTTTGGATTGTGAAACGTGTATGGATGATAGAACTTTCTGCTATATTATTATTGTAGTTAGATTATTTGTATAGACTCTTACTTTTTTTTTGTCCAACGTTTTGATCTGACGTTAATATTCTATTTAGTAGTATGGGTATGGATAGTACTTAATGAATAAAATTGCAGTTTTCTATATATTTATTTCATAGCTTCTCAGTTAACTTTTTCTTCTGATAATAAAAATCTAGGTTATCTTCTGATAACAAGCTATGTTAAGACTAATACATGTAAGATGCTATGGCATGTAACATTTAGAGAAGCTGTTTGGAAGTGTCACCAATATGAAGTACATTGCTCAATTTTTCGCTCTTAAGTTGATGGCTATAAAACAATATCTACTTGCTATCACACACATCAGTTGTGTATATTTCCTTATTTTTATCATTTATGATCATGGGTACCTTCCATTTAAATATGCATCACCTTTAAATTATGCTAATTTTTTTATACTTAAAATTTCATTGTTCTTATATTTCAGATTTTAGACGATTAAGTCTCATATCACTCATAATGTTATTTATTAATCTTAAATATTTACTATTTACATATTGTACCAATTATAACTAGGAAAGGTACAATGTCCATACATATAGATTACATTCGATGTTAGGTATAAAGTGGGAGTAAATAGCAACAAAATCCATAAACGGTGCATATAGTTAAAATTCCAAGCAGACAAAAATGTTAGTGATAATTAAATAACAAACTGAAACACTATTTCCTTGATGAATTTCTGTTATCATCTTCCATTGTTCATACTCTTAGAAAAAAATATATTGCTTTGATGACTAATGCATTAAGAAAACTTAAAAATGCTTCAAAAGCATCTTTTGTTTTGTAATCAATTTTTATACATTCCATAATACTATTATATTCCAAGTATTGAAGAAACACCATAGCTAATTGTAGTTATTCTTGAGAAAAATGTCACTAGATGTTGATTAACATTTTGCAAAGATAATTTCACATTTGATCATCAATATATACGCATATAAAGTCTAAATAAGCTTAAAAAATTAACACAGTTTATTTAAGCTTAAAAAATAAAAACAGACTGTGGATAATGAATCCCCGACATTAGATTGTCCGTCCTCCCCTCGCTTAATGAAAAACTGATCTAACGACTTAGGTTTTGTATTTTTCAATTTGTGTTTAATTTTGTGTTCCAATAGCCGCTCCCCCCCCCCTCATACACACACACACACACACACACACACACACATATATATATATATATATATATATTATGTGTGTGTGGATTTTGACCTCTTTTTGTGGGTGTAAGCATAAAAACAATGAACTTCACATTTTATTTGGAAGGTGAATTGAGGTGTTTGTATAATTTATAAATATGACATATATTCCAAAAAAAATCATACATAAAAATAGACAGTAGTGGATTATCAATTCGTCAGCTCAGAATCATATGCCTGGTTTTTCATCAATATTAGTAGGAGATAATCATTCACCTTATTAATTTATAAGTCCGACGAGTTTAAATGATTGTTTCCAGGATGAGTTTAATTAATTTTTCAGTAAGATGTCTGATTCCTAAGATTTGAAGTTTAAAAATCATTTTTGTTGATTTATGAATTGTTGTTAATTAGCCTTATATCATTCTCATGTCAATTTATTATGTACTGTCCTTTAAACAAATTTTTTTTTTATTAATCTTTATGGATGTAGTGGTGATGCTATTATTCTTTTCCTGTATTTTTTCCTTTTGCAGATCTTTATACCATATCATCGACTTATTAGCAGATTTGGTTGCACCATGTCAACCGTATTACGTTCATAGAATGCATTGTCTAATGCACTGATAGCTTTGATTACAACAAATGAAGGATGATTACAAAAATATAGCTTTAGCCCGTGTGCGAAGCACGGGTTCGCACTTGTATAATATTATTTAAACCCGAATTTACTGTTCATCCGTCCCCTACCTCTTGTTTCAGCCGACATATGCAGGCCAAAGAACCCATCATGGCCGAATTTTCAAACTTCGATTTCTCTCTCATTTCTCAACGAAATTTAGCATGTGAGTACTCGTTTCGAAGCTCTTCCCGAGCTATTTCTTCTCTGACAAGAATCACCTCAAACCGTGCCATGTCGAAGCCACCATACCCCTCCAAAGCCGCGGCCTTTGCGCCCCCACCGCGCCACCCATGTTGAGCCGCACCTCCTCCAATTCCCGGTGAAGATAGCCATCTCCAAGCTCTTCCACCTCCAACAAACGGTTCGTCATTTCATCAACCGTAGCTCCGGCAAATTGAAAACAAAGATTTGAACACTTTCCTAAAGGTAATAGCTTCAGATTTTGTCACGCTTTTAAGCGTCGCAGAGTCAGTTGTTAAAAGCTGTTTTTTTATTTTTCATATGAATTTGCATGTAAAATGTTTCAGATCCGCAACCGTCTTGAATTCGAACACCAAATCTGATCAAACTTGATTCATTTCAGAAACAAGAAAGGTGAGAATTTATTTTTAATTAAATTTAATTTATTTTATTATTAATTCTTTATTATTAAAGAATATTGATTGATTGATATGCTATGTAGTGATATTTGAAATACGGTTCTAGGTTGTTTATGACCGTATGTTGTTAGATCCGCGAATCTAAACATTAGATCTGAAACTATTGGCTAATTAATAGAGATTATTTGTTAATGATATTGAATCATACTTCGCCGATTTGTCATATGCCAAAATATACACCACCTGAATATTATCTTGATATGAATTGTTAGATGTATACTTGTTTGGATATTTGGATGTGGTTGTTGATTGGATGATATAAATTTACATCTTATTTTTTAAATTAAAAAAAAAAAAGTAGAATATGCGAGGATTTACATTTTATTATGTGAACCAAAATTTTGGAATTTACGATGATTTACAATTTAGTATGTAAATCAAAATTTTAGAAATTGCGATGATATACATTTTAGTATGCAAATTAAAAGTTAAAAATTAGCGATGACATGATTTGACAGTTTATTTTGTAAATTTAATATTAGAATTGTGCGTTGACATGAATTTACATTTTTTTTGTGTAAATTCAATATTAAAATTTGGCAATGACATGAATTTACATTTTATTTTGTAAATTCAATTTTAAAACTTTGTGACGACGCAAATTTTACATTTTATTATGTAAATAAAAGTTAGAATTTTGCGTTGACATGAATTTACATTTTTATTTTGTAAATTCAATATTAGAATTGGCGATGACACAAATTTTACATTTTATTATGAAAATAAAAGTTAGAATTGTGCGTTGACATAAAATTTACATTTTTATTTGTAAATTAAAGCTAGAATTATGCGTTGATATAAAATTTACATTTTATTATGTAAATTAAAGATTAGAATTTTGCGTGATATAAAATTTACATTTTATTATGTAAATTAAAGCTAGAATTTTGCGTGATATAAAATTTACATTTTCTTATGTAAATTAAAGCTAGAATTTTTCGTTGATACAAAAATTTACATTTTATTATGTAGATTAACATTAGAATTTGGCGTTGTAACAAAATTTACATCTTATTATGTAAATTTAATGTTAGAATTTTGCGTTGACATAAATTTACATTTTATTATGTAAATTTAATATTAGAATTTACGATGACATAAAATTTACATCTTATTATGTAAATAAAATATTGAAATTTGGAGATGACATAAATTTTACATTTTATTATGTAAATTAAAATTAGAATTTGGTGATGACATAAATTTTACATTTTATTATGTAAATTAACGTTAGAATTTCACCGTATGAAAAGTTTACATTTTTATTAATGTTAATATATATGAACATTCACCGTAGGAGGAGTTTACATTTTTTATTTACGTAAATAAAGGAAATTTTTACCGTATGAAAATTTACATATTTATTAATGTAAATTAAAGAGAATATTTAACCGTAGGATTTGTTAACATTATTTTTAATATTAATATATGTGAATATTAACCGTAGGATTTGTTAACATTATTTTTAATGTTAGTACATGAAAATTTCACCGTAGGAAGATTTACATTAATTTTAATGTATAAAAGGAATGGACTTTACATTGTATTTAAAGAGTAAAATTTACATTGTAAAGAAGAGTGGATTTTATATTGTAACATGAGAATGGAAGTTTACATTTTGTTTAACACAAATTAAATAGAAATGTGACAAGAGTGAAATTTACATTTTCTTATTATTAATATGATAGAATTTTCACCGTATGTGAAATTTACATTTTCTTAATGTAAATATGATAGAATTTTCACCGTATGTGAAATTTACATGTAAATATATATGAATTTCATCGTATGTACTTTTTACATTATTTTTAATGTAAATTAAATTGTAATTACAACGTAGGAACTTTGCATTATTTTATAAGGTAAATAATAAAAAGGGATTTTCACTGTATGAAATTAACATTATTTTCAATGTTGATTAAAAAAATTTATACCGTAGGAAATTAACATTATTTATAAGGTTAATATAAAGGAATGGCATAGTGGGATGAATTGACGTTATTTATGATGTTAATAAAAAGAAATTAGACCGCATGACATGAATTACATTTATTTATGTAATTTATAAAAGAAATTAGACCGCATGACATGAATTACATTTATTTATGTAATTTATAAATGAAATTAGACTGCATGACATGAATTACATTTATTTATGTAATTTGTAAAGGAAATTAGAACACATGACATAAATTACATTTATTTATGTAATTTATGAATAAATGAAGCCCGCATAATATAAAATACATTTTTATATGTATTTTATGAATGAATTAAGACCTCATAATATAAAATACATTTTTATGTGTATTTTATGAATGAATTAACATCGCATAATATAAAATACATTTTTATATGTATTTTATGAATGAATTAAGACCTCATAAAATAAAGTGAATATTAGGCTCACGTCCCTATTTTGAAACTTAATTAGGCTCACATCCGGTCATAAACTTATTGTAAATTAGGTCCCTGTTCTCAAAACTTATAAAATAATAATTAAAAATAAAATAAAATAATTCGTAAATTAGTAATAAAATATATTACGCATTATTAAAAAAATTCAGTTCAAAAAACAACAAAAATAATGTCAAAAAGAAGAAAACAGCAAAAAAACAGAAAAAACTGCAGTTAAATGCATAATATTATGCCCTTTTTTGATTTTATTGCATGCATATATGCAATTATTACAGTTCTTCCAGCGGATAGATTTAACATAATTTTTCAGTTCATTTTTATTTGCATCCAAATGTGCAAATTTCTCAAAAAAATGCACACATGTGTGCAACATTTTTATAGGATAAAAAGTAGGGACCTAATTTAATAAAAAAAAACAAAGTTCTGAAAATTTTTAAACCGGCACCCTATTTTATTTTTTCCGCCTTTTTGTATTTTTTTTTTAAAAAAATGTGCGTACGTTCATAAAAAAAAATTCTAAAATATGGAAATAATGTCAGGAATCTACGGAAATCGAAAAAAAATAGTTGCATACATTTATGCAATTATTACTGATAATTGCATGTATGTATGCAACTTTTCTGTAAGCTGTTTTCAGATTAAAATCTGAAAATAAACCTACACAAATGTATGCAAGTATTTGAAATTTTTGCACACATGTATGCATTTATTTGCATGAATAAAAATCAACGAAGATGTATGTAGTGAAAAATATGCACGGATGTATGCAGGAAAGTTATATATGTGCATACTATTATGCATTTAACTGGAAATTTCGTTTTTTTTTTTTTTTTTGTTTTTTTGATTTTTGACGCCTTCGTTGATGGTTTTTTGTTCTGAATTTTTTAGTGTTTACATGTTTTATTTAAATACGAATTTACGTGATTTTTTTATATTTTTTTATATTTTTTCTGACTTTTCAAAAAATAGGGACCTAATTTACAATAAGTTTATGACCGGGTTTTTTTTATATTTTGAAACTTAATAGGGACCTCTAAAAAACGCACCCTAAAATAAATTACATTTTTATATGTATTTTATGAATGAATTAACATCGCATGAAATAAAATACATTTGTATATGCATTTTATGAATGAGTTAAGATCGCATGAAATAAATTACATTTTATTTTATAATTTATAAATGAAATTAGTCCGCATAAAGTAAATTACATTTTTATATGAAATTTATGAATGAATTTTCATCGTATGAAATAAATTACATATTATTATGTAAATTATGAATGAATTTAACCCGCATGAATGAAATTTCATTTTTTTCTCTATGAAATGAATGTATGGATTTACTTTGTAAATAAAGATTACATTTATATAATGTAAGCAAGAAGTAGGATTCACATTGTAAATAAAATTTATATTTTTATATGTAATTAAGAATGATGAATTATAAATTACATTTTACATGTAAGGATGGAATTAAAAGAAGGAATTGGACAATGAAATATGATCTACATTTTACCGTAAATTAAAGAAATTAAAAGAAAAAAAAAGAATTCATCATTCAAGTATGATTTGCATTTCTCTGTAAATGAAGGGATGAAAGGATAAAGAAGGAAAATAAACTTAAGAATAAAGAGTTAAACGGGTTACATATACATATATATATATATATATATATATATATATATATATATATATAATTAAAATTAAACGAATCGAGCGCGGTAGTTCGTGTTTTAAAATTATATCTTTAAATGACAATACAAGAAGATCCGACCGTCGGATTTTCTTGAGACTGAAACCGCTAGGACTGTCTTGGAAAAATCTTTCCAACGATATATAATACGTCAAAATCCAACGGTTAGATTTTGAGATATGTGAAAATCAAAATTGATTGAAATATCACCAAAATCGACATTGACCTGAATCGTCGTGGATTTAAGATTTAGTTATTTTTAATTAAATAAAATAGAAATAATCGTTATAAATTGGAAATAACGATAAGGAAGAATTTTCAATATATATATATATATATATATATACGAAGATTATTTGGAAAGGCCGAGTTAATCTCATTCCAAATAATCAAAACGACGATGAAAATTGAAGAAGACGACGACTAATGAAGACCGTCAATCTTCCCCTCAGGAAGACAGCGATTGAGGCTTTGAATTGATTTGCTCCCAATTCGAGGTCATGATCGTCGTTCGAACGAACATGTTGATTGAGCGGATTTGCCTTTCGTTCAGACCCAGAGCATAAGCATATAAATGGATTGCATGTCTGACGTGGTACTCCTTTATACTGTATCTATTGAGCTCTACTAAACATATATCCGTTTGGTGTTTTACACCCTTCTCTGAGACGTACGAGCTCAGAGGTTATATGTTGGCAGAAATCAATGATATGGTATGGATTGACAATGTGGCATGCCAAGATGCATGTGATCAAGGCTTTGTTGAAAAGCAGGCCTTGTGGGATGATCAAAGCATAGCCTGTTTAGGCATAGCTTTGTGTATGACGTGACTTCACGAGCCTCACACACCGGCGGAGTCTAAAACGGGAGAAGGGAACGCAGGGAGTGCACACGTTTCTTTCTAGCTAGAGTGGTGCCAGGGACCTACCAGCGCTGGCATTTATTCATTGTGGTTGTTGAATTTTTCGAGGCCTCGGTTTTATGCGGTCGCCACTGGCCGTATTATAGGTCCAAAAGGACTGGGAAGCGTGTGTTCAGGAATTGCCAATCCATTAAGCGTTAACGTATGGACCGGCCCTGCAGGATCCAAGGGTTGGACAGAGTACCAATCCTGGGGCATTGCTAGAGTGCCTCGAATCGGTAAGGAGCTCCTCCCTAGCCTTGACTCAGATGGAAATCCAAATTCCAAATACGACCCTGCGGTTTTGATTGTATTACTAGTATGGAGATATAGTAGGATGGGGTACTATGTTTCCTAGGATTGATACATTTAATTTGAAATGTTTTTATTATACACTAATAATAATATTAAACTCGTATTTGCCGTATTTAGCATGTTTAATCACCATAAGGGAAAACTCTATCCTCTGGTGTGCGTTGCATTGTGTGATGGGACTTGAGTCCTATGGTGATTCCATTTTTCGAAAAAGCATTGCGATGTTGTACGTTCTGACACTTTAAATTATGCACGACAATCCATTGAGTAAACCCGTTCCGCATTAGCGGCGTGGTCTTTGGATTTGTCATATTATTATTACTAAACTAGTTATGAATTCTCATACCAGTCCCACGACTGACCCGTAGTTTGTTTCACTTTTTTGCAAACTCGGGTGCCCTCTTTTCTACACGGGCTGCCAAGTAAACAGGTTCATTCTTTGCTTGGAGTCTTGTCTTGGAGTTGCTCATTATCTTTGCTTGGATTTGCTTTTGCGGAGAGATGATGACTTGGAGCTTTGAGGACAGCTATCATTTACTTCTATTGCATTTTTCTATCATTTACTTCTATTACATTTTTCTATCTTTAAGTTCAGTCATTAGACTTGTTTCATTTCGTATGGCTTATTTTGGGAGTTGGAACTTATTTCCATTTCTGCAAACTTGATGTAATAATTTGGAATTCTGTGACTGTTGGGATTCTGTGGTTTATGACATTATATTTCCGCTGCTATAATGTTATTATTCTATGGTTTTTCCTCTGCTGTGTTGTATCAGTGATATGTATTGTTATATTTATGTTGTATTCCATATGATTATTCCTTACTTTCACCCAGTGGTGGTTTGGGGTTATCACAGTTACTACCCCATTTGGCCACCTTATTCAGATTCGGTTTTATGACATTGAACAAAGTGAGAGAGTTTTAGACTTTACAATGATACTTGTATTTGTTCTGGATTAACTTCATGTTATATTTAAATGACGATGCTTGCATAAAATTTCGTGTTATAGACACTTTTACGTAGTTGTGACAACATGCCAACATTTAAAAATTTAGAATTTCTGACCTACAATGTATGGATTACCACTTTACATCCAACATTCCTTGAACTCGTCCATTTCAGTTATAAAGTCTGGAGCTTTAGTGTTGATGGAGTAAGATACAAATGGTATGAAGTTTTCATGAGTAGGTAAAGGTATCATCGGGCACATTTTCTTTCCATTGTCAACATCTACAAAGGTCGAGATATAACAGAATGTGATTGAGCAATTGAAACTGGTAACAAAAACGAAGTTAATACAGTAATCATATATTTACTGTTCTTATATTTTAGAGACAAAACCGTGATTTACTTCTCTAGCTTTAGGATTGTTTTCTGAAGAAATGAATTATTAACTAGATAGATAGGTTTGGGATCATTTTATTAATACACATATATAGTCGAAATCATGATATATTTGCATGAAGGATGCCCACATTTATCACATTCCAGAATGTCATACATCATCTTGGTGACACCCTGTTTGTGCTTCATTATAATTCGTCCCCTTTTTTTCATGACCAAAACAAATTGTTGAAATGCATTTGTTTATTTATCCTAACAATAATAATGTGGCTGGAACACGTCATGCCCTACTACATAATGCATATATCTATATACTGTGAAAGGTTCATGTGTGTGCCTTACCATTTGGGATGTGTTGCACTTGTCAAATTTGCTGATCACAACTGGAAGTATGGAAGGGCACCGTACATCGTATTTTCATGTATATCCTTATATATATAAGTTGTGCCAGTTTGCATCCTGTTCCTTCACGAGTTTCATCATTTGCATTGTGCACATATGTTTTGTTTGCACTTGTTTTGTGCATGTTCTTGACTTTGATTATTTTGTTCATGAAACTAATCGATGGTATTTGAAGTTAGTTGGCATATCATAAACATGTTCACATATTTAATGCGCCTATCCCTTACTGTTAGTCATTGACTTTGATTATTTTGTTCATTAAATTAATTGAGGGTATTTGAAGTAAACAGCTGGGATCTGGAATAATAGTACTGTGAATATTCTTCAAATACCTACCTGCACTTTCATTTTCCCACTTATTATTCAATAGTGTTATATCCTAAAAATCACGACAAATGTTCTGTATATATACTTGAAAATTTTAGCACATTGCCCTATTTTTCATATGCTGATAATTATGGAACTTGAGATCTTTTGCAGATGTAAATAGTGAAATTGAATTTATAATTTAGTTTGAGTGTAGATATGCAATATTTCAAAAAGTTATATTTGGTTGGATGTTCTTTTTGTTTAATCTTCGATGGTGAAAGATTTAAAACAGCTAGCCCTTTTCTGTTTTTAAATCTTTATTTTGGTTGGGACTACTAGGTATCAGGCTTAAATACTTGAACATTGGATTCCTAGGCTTTCAAGTAAAAATAGGGAAAATAACCTATGTTGGTATTTACTGTAACATATAAAATCACTTGGCCACATTTGTATTGATTGCAATATATATGATCATATGACCGCTTTTGGTGGGACTGTATGTGTGTGTATTCATATGTATGACAGTGCTTATGTATGTCAGACTATATGTACGCTCACAAGTATTAATTCAAAAATATCTGGAATATTATGATGGTGGTAATCTGTTGTTGTATTAAATCGTACTGCATTGCCATGTGATCTAAAAAACCCAGAGAATCTGCTTAACTTAAAAAGAGAAAATAAACCATTTTTATGTATTCTTTATCCACTGTTTTGGCACTATTAACCCATGCAGTATCCACTATTTTATCCACTATTTTGGCACTATTAACCCATTTAGTATCCATTGTTTTGGCACTATTAACCCATTCAGTATCCACTGTTTTATACAGTATTTTGGCACTATTAACCCATTCAATATCCACTGTTTTGGCACTTTGAAACCATTCAGTATGAACTTAAGTTTGGTACCTCTGAACCCATTGCTAATCTGTTTAGTATGTTCTAGATTTGTATTTTTGTTTACATTGTGTATGGTCATTGTTGCCATGATAATATTTATCTAATCCATAGGTAACTATTGCATTACGTGTGGACCATTTATAACATAAACACAATATCTAAAATAAGGATAGCATTGCCTTGAGTTTTTAATCCTAAACATTACTAAATCTAGGATAGTTTGGCTTAATAGTGTTTTTAAGAATTGAGCATGTAGTTTATGGACGATACGAAAATACGTTGAACTTGTACTACTTGATCCTTAAAGTTTGTCATTCAATTGTCAATCTGAAAGTGAAGAATCTTTATTTTTACACATCGAGTAAAATTTTTTTGACTATGCTGGTTTTCATGTTTGCTTGTATACAATAGACGCCAAATAAAAATCAAACCAGTGTTGTGTATTCAACTTGTCTCTATCCATATAATTTGTAATTTACCTGTAACTGATACAGATAGATATCATACTTGCTTTTAGACTGATACCGCACTAGATTTGGACCTAGACAAACCAATTGAGCATATACTATTCTTAATTTTTGATTGTCATGGAACAGACACTGCACAGTGGTAAGAACAGATACTACATCACTGTCTATATTAATTGTTTGGATTAACTGTTATATTTTAGTTTATATTGAAATTAATTCACTTGAACTATGATTTAATCCTGACTCAGTGTTTTATGTTTTGCATGGAACGCTTGGGTCAGACCCGAGAAGTACATATTTAAAGATTTCAGCTTAGGATTCGAAGATTGGCAAAGCTGGGTGATTCCAAAGATGCGTGCTCTAAAGTTTTAAACCAGTAAATATATTTTTCTTGTATTTTAAATTGTTCTTTTAAATCCCACTGTATAGGATAAATATTGTATTCAAAAATTCTGATTACATATATAAAAAAATTGTTGTTCAATATTGTGTTATTTATTTATTCTGTGTTGATTTTGTATTTTAAACTCTGTAAGCTAAATAATGATATGTCGATTTGAACGTTTTAAGTTGGTTTATTCACCAATTTGAAGCAGTCAAAAAGAAAGGATGTTACAAATTTAATTAATAAAATTATAATTAAGGGGCCCGGTGATTGTTTGATGCTTTGGGTGATTGTTTGTTTTTCTTCGATAATTTAATAACTGATAATCAAAGTATTTTCCAATATCGTTGTCAATATGGAGAGACCGGTTGATTTCCCGAGAACCACTCCGTATTGGTAGTAGCGTTGTGAATCAGATTATATGAAGATAATTGAAGACGGAGTAAAGTGCAAGGGTTTTTTCACTTAATCCTAGGTAGAAATTGTCTAAGATGGATTAATGGAAATTGTGCCTTCAGTTACGTTCAGTCCTAGAACGAACTGTATGGACGAATGTCTAACGGAGTATTTCCAATGATCGCCTATGTTCGTCCGTATAAATATATATGGTGATGAAGAATTTATTCTCTTAGCATAATATCTAGAATATAATTGTGCAAATCAATTAATGATTAACGGATCTGACAATGTGGCATTCAAAGTGATTGTGCTATCAAGGAATGGTAAGTAATTATATTCTCAGGCCTCAACAACCGGTAAATGATAAAAATCGGGCAGGCAGCATGGCTAAGTAGGTAGCTCCCAATTAGGGTGTATTATAACCTACCTAGAGAAATTCATTTCATTCTTTATTATATTCAATGTTGTCCCATTCGGGAAAACGGATGTTGATCCCAATCATTGGTGACATACATTCGATACACTCAAGCGAAATGAGTGGTCAGTCATTTGTGGTCGGGTTACAAGATGTTCTTGTTGAACCCAGTGTATTCTCCTCTAGAGATACACTATCGGAAGGTGGTTTCATACCTTGTCATAGTTGGAAATTATTTACTCAATAAGTGCTCGCGGTTTTGATTTTATATTATATATCCAGAGCGTGAGGTGAAAACGCTCAGCTAAATGATTATTTAGTTGTGGTTGATAGACACTATTATAATATAAAAAGAGTTTTGATATAAAGATTATCATTTCTTTCAAAAGGATTTTGAAAGGTAAATCAAGTGTTTTTTGATTCTCATAAGGGAAAAACCTATTCTGTGTAATACGGCGTGGTCTTATGAGATATCGTTTATTTTCTCAAACTATTTTAAATTTTTTTACTCATACCAGTCCCATGACTGACCCAGAGTTTCTTTTGTTTTGTTTTACACTTAACTTTTGATTGCCCAAATTTGTACGGGCAGTCAAGTGTTTAGGTATTTTCAGATATCCTTGGGGGAGCTTGGAGTAGGAGGCTTCAGTGTTATATAGCTATTATTTATTTCGGCTATGTTGTAAGTGTTGTACTATGATAATTGTATGTTATACAGTTAAATTTTTTATTTCAAAAGTTACAATATATTATATTTTGTTCCGTTGCGATGTGAGACTATGTCTTATTATTTCTGCTCTTCTTCTACCTTTTCCTTCTTTATTTCATAATGATTCGTATTTCTATGATATTTGGGTTGGACGTGTGGTGTATTTAGTCAACGCAGATAATACGGATTTGCGGGCCATCACAGTTGGTATTAGAGCTTAGGTTGAGCGAACACCTAGGCTTTGGTGGGGTTGTGCTCATTAGAGATAGGGTCAGCAGTACCCTAGAATGAGTTGAGTGTATAGATACGAGAGAGAATATTTGTTAATTGATTTAAAAATTGTTTTATGTTGTGTTGGCTAGTCTGTTGAGTGACTTATGAATTCTGGTCGAATTATGGGACGCTATGAAGTCGATAGGAATTTCTAAACACACGAACAAAGAAATTTGATATAATATTGTTTTTAAGTGGGTAAATTAAATAATGTTACCCAAAATTCTATTTTGGATAGAAAAGGAACAATTTTCTGAAATTATTATATTATATGGATGTGTTAGATATTATTATTATAATCAAATGAAATTATAAAATTGAAATGGATATATATATATAACCAAATATAATTTGCATAAGAAGTATATACAAATGAGACGAACTAAAATTAAATTCAAACCAGAATTTGGAATTTAAATCCTGGGAAGTTGGAAAATATTTTCCGAACTATGTTGAAATATAAATGGCTTTGTTTTGAAAGGGGTTTTTAAATAAAAATCATTTTAGATGGATTTTAAAAGTGAGAAAGCACTGAACTCACTTCAGTGGCTGGAAAATAATTCTGATGATGATCGCAAAATCATCAGTGTTCATTTCGAGTTTCTAAGTGATGGATTGGCAACTTAGAAAAGTTTGATGAAAATTTGTTTGAAAGAAGACAAGTTGGTTTGAAAATTCAAATTGTTTTGAATTTGAAATGTTTATATATATATATATATATATATGATTTCTAAAGGATTTGAAATGAGTCTTAGGGATTTGGATTTTGAAATTTAAAATTTAATTTAAGAAAGTTAAATGGATTAAAGTAAATGAATTGATTTAAAATCAATTTGAATCAATAAGAGTGGAATATGAATCGGATGTGAATATATTGATTGAAAATCATTCAGATTAAATGAATTTAAGCATATATGATATGCAATATGAATGAAAACCAAAAGATTTGGTAGAACTAAAAGTGTAGAAGTATGAAATGTTGAAGTTTCAACATAAGTAGATTTTGAAAAGTTAATAGGGTTTGAAGCATTTTCCTACCTTAGTAATTTCGGGGACAAAATTCTTTTAAGGGGGAAGACTGTAACTACCCGGATTTTTAGTCGATTTATTTTAAATATTTAATATTTTTAAATATTGAATTAATAATATAAATTAATTTTTATATTGAGTTATCAATTTAATAACCAAATATAATTTAATTTAGAATATATCAAATTATCATAATTGGAAATATAATTGATTTCGAAGATATAAAGTGTATTGAAATTGATTCAGATAATCAATGTAAATTCTAACCGAATAGAGATGATAATAATTAATTATTTTCAAGGAATTAATGGTTTGAATTTAATATATATTGATTTGAATTAATATCTTCTCCATATGATCGAGTTGGGCTTCGAAACCTATCCCAGTGTGTTCAAAATAGAGGTATAACCCTAGAAATGCCAGTTGTTGTGTTCAAAAAGGAGTTCAGAATGACGGGGTATTTTAAATTAAATAAAATGGTAGTGGTTCAAAACAAAACAAAATAAAAATTTATTTTAAAATAAATTCCTTCATTGCTAAGGAACCAACATAAGTACAGTGGAGCAGACCTATATGTACCATCGGCATACTATAGTTTACTTAACACCTAAGTTATATTTCTTTTATAAATACGCGATGATCCTGCTCCGATTTTTTTCTCTTTTTGTTTTCAGGCAACAAGAAAAAGAAGTGGCCGCATCCAAAATCCAGAGCTTCAGATATAAAAATAAGCAAATAACCTTCCTTCTTGAATTAAAATCGTATTTACCATTTTTACTCCCCCATTTCGTTATTCAGTTAAAAGAGATAACGATGTCTTCCTCATTGAATATAAAATAAATTTGCAATAAATAAAATAAATTGGAAGCTTTGTTCTTCCTCAAATCCGCTCTTTAGCTCCCCGTTTTGTAACAACCCGCAAAATCTGAGCCAGTTTAAAATTTTTATTTTGGCGATTTTAGCGAATTTTGATTATTTAAAAAAGATTATTTTAAATAATATCGACGAGAAATTTATTTTGAATATAATTAGAACGTATATATTTATATACGTCGTCGTTAGAATATAAATATTTATATATAATTATAAATAGAATTGAAAATGGCGTGGTAGTTCGATAATTCGATTTCAAACTTCAATTGAATGTACCGGGTGCAAAACAATCCGGATTTTAGTGAAACCAAAAATAATAGGATCTAATTGATAATATCTTTCCAACGAATCAGAAAAATCGAAATTTCATAGTGGGAATCAAAAGTTATGCCCAGTTGAAAATTCAGAATAGTCGCTATGTAAATTATACATGGCCCAAAAAGTCATATTTTGCATACGGATGAATTTGGACTCGAAACCACTTCCATTGAGTTCAAAATGCCGTTTAGAACTCCGAAAAGTATAAGCTTCGATATATTCCGATATCCGGAATAGTGGCTATGGGCTGGAGTTGTTCGGTTAACAAAACATAGCCCTTAAAAAGTGAAATTTTGCATACGAGCTCAGAATTCGACGAGATAAATTTTTATGGATTCATAATGACAAATCATTGTTGAGTTCCAAATGGCGCGTCGAACGGAGTTAATATGTGGTCGTGCGAGCTAAAACAGTTCAGGGTAAAACGAGCAGTCATTTTACAAATGAACATTATTGATACGACCTCGGAATTCAATTCTACTTTTTTTTCTAGATTCGTATCATCTAATAATGGTTAAATCCAAGAGGGCTTGATTTTTTGAGTTAGCATGTGAGCGTGCGAGAAGAAAAGGTGCGCCAAAATCGCATTTTTAGAGCTTATCTGAGCATTTTTGTGATTTTTAACGGACGGTCAAACGAACTCGGAATTCGACGAAACTTGTTTCGTTGGACTCGTCTTCACGTCTACTATCTCATGTTCGAAATCCGCGGCGATTGGAGATCGTTAGCGTTCAGACGATGCGCGAGAAACTAGCATATAATCACTTTTTCTCCTTTTCTTCACTCACTTTTCTCTCTTCCTCCTTTCTTCCTCTTTCTTCATTAATGGGGACCTCAACACCCATGCCACCGCTGCCACCCTCCTCCACCGCCGCCAGCCGCCCGCCGCCAGCCACCGCCACCACCTCCTCCTTCCTCCTCCTCCTCTCTCCTCCCTCCTCTCTCTTAATTAGCAACCCTAGCCCCTAAATCACCAAACACCACCACCGCGGCCACCACGGGCCCCACCACCGCCACCCACACCCTCCCCCAAGTCCATCAGGCCCGCGCCCCCCCTCCAGCCCCCTCAATTCCGGCCGTGGGCCCCCCGGTCACCAAAAACCCATTTTACACTAATCGCCCGTTTTGCAAATAAGTCCCTGACCATATTTCGCCAATAACTCCCAAACCGTGCATTTCTAGCCAAAGTTCCTCAAAACCAAAGTTGTAGAGCACGAAATTCTCTTCGATTTGGAATATGATAAGTCCTATTTTGCATTGCGGAGTTGTCGGGAAAACGCGTCCGAAGTCTGCTGTTCAAACACTGTCAAAATGCTGTTTTTTCGCGATTTCCGGCGAAATGGCACATTTTTGGCAAGAAGACCACTAGGCAAAAGTTGTTCAGAATGGCGTGTTTGTGCTAGAAAAAAGGATTGTGTGAAGATTGAAGCTCGTTTGCAAATTCTAGGACCCAAACAGCTAATCCGGGCGTTAGAAAAAAAGTGAGTTTTCTCCGTTTTAAAGCTTCTACAGTTTTGACATATGAAGTTAATAAAAATATGATTTTTATGTTATAGAGATGATAAAAATATGATTTTTACATCATAGAAGTATTAATGATTTGATCTTTATTATGTAGAAGAAGCAAAGATGTGATTTTTATATAAGTGGCGATATAAAAATATAATCTTTATTATATGAACACCGTTGTAAAAATAGAATTTTTATCTATATAGTAGTAGTATAAAAATGTGATTTTTATATACATAGCAACAATATAAAAATGTGATTTTTATATATGCAGTGACTACGGGCGGTGAAAGTGAAAAAAATGCGATAACGATGAAAATTTCTATCAAAGAAGAGTCAAGATGATTGGATAGCTATCGGTGAGAACTTCTCACTCAAAATTTCTTTTTCTAGTTATATATATATACTAGGATGTAGACGGTGCTTAGTAGCACCCGACACAATCGTCCACAGACTATGGACTTGTTTGATTGGTTGTGTAGTTGGTTAGTCTAATTGGTTTGAATTGAATTGTTTGGTGAAATGGAATGGATTTGATTGATGTATGAATGGCGTGGGCCTTCACTAGACCGGGGATAAGGCTAGGCCTCGTCCCGTTTCTAGTATCGTGCCGTTATGCCGCCGAAATTTCCCAAAAATATGTTAGAAAAATAAAAATATCATTTTTATTGTGTAAATGAACTGAATAGAAATTCATGTGTTGAAATAGAATATTTTATCGTTAAAAATATAATTTTTAACGTGAATGTGAATAAATAAAATATTCATTTACAAACCGAACGGTTTGTTTATGTACACCTATTTGACTGATATTGATTGGGATGATAAATTTTACACATCGCCCAACTGCACAAATAAAATCTGTGTTTGATTGTTTGAAACCCCACACGGTTGTTGGGATGAAATTTGAAGTTCACTCATCCTGATAGATTAAATATGTTGATCGATTGATTGACAGGCTGTTATAAGCGTTAGATATTTATATTTGATGCTTATACAGTGTAGTGCACTTTGGTTGATGGTTGATTGTTTATCAATGCTATTATATACATGTGTTGTATGGAATCCATATAATTAACGTTATATGGTGATTGATTGGGCCTCATTCCAATCGGGAAATTAATGAATATTATAAAAGAAAATTCATGTGTTGAATATAAAAATAGTCATGTGTTGACGATGTTCATGTGTTGAGCGAAATATTTTATACAATGAAATTTACATCTTTATCATATTTAAAATTAGAACTACTTCTCAGTAGGAGTCTAATTGAAAATCAAACGATAGATACCATAGTTTTATAAAATATTTTACATAACAAAAATAGTGATGTGTTGACAGTACTCATGTGTTGAGATTAGTCAGGTGTTGGAAGAAATATAGATTCATGTGTTGAATGGGATAAATATTCATTTGTTGAATAGAATAACGAATTTATTGAAATATATAAAGTCGTGTTGATTAGAGTTGCGCTATTTTGACGTGAACGATATTTATATCGATTATATTCATTATTATAATGAATATAGAAAAGAAGTGATTTCAAAATATAACGTTTTGAAAATATTATCATTTATATAGTAATGATATAAAATATTCAGTTTTGATTAGAAATTGAATATAGAGTTGAAATGGTTTTGAAACGAAGTTAAAACGATTTATAAAATACGTTTTAAAAGGAAATCGACGAAATATATAATATATATATATATATTATATATATATAATGGCCTGAATAGAACGCGCCGCGCCGCGGCAGTTCGTGAATTTCGACCATTGGCTTCGAATTGACATTGCGGGAGATCCGACCGTCGGATTCTTCTAAAAACCGGAACCGTTGGGTTTGTATCGAAAAGAGCTTTCCAATGAATATTAGAAATTTTGAAATCTAACGGTTGGATTTGGAATTATGTCCAAATCAAATTTTGAAAAAGGTCGATGTAAGTGCAGTCCGATGGCCGTTGTTGGAAATCGACTGTACGGGCCTTGATAAAATTATTAAAAATATCTATAATTTGTGTAAAATCATAATATATGGATTGGAAAGAATTGAGCTGGAGAATTCCACATTTGAAAAGATAAAAATAGATTTTTATCGAAATAAACTAGTTTTGAACTAGAATTAAAATCAATTTATTTTTGAAATAAATAAATTGAATTTAAAAGTGATTTTAAAAATAATCAATATTCCCAATACGTGGATTGGACTGGAGTTGAATCGAACTTATCTTCGGGATATTTCGATGTTGGATTTCGTGACTATACAGATATTGTTATGGGAATTTGAAAGATATATTTTATATCGTTATTTCCAATACGATATATGTTGGTTTCAGAATTTGATATTGAATATAAGCCGATATATTTTCTATTCAGAGCCTTGTATTGAATATCAAATGTGATTTGGGTTTGTCGTGAATCGTGTTTTAGATGACATTGGTTCTTTAACCCAGTTAAAGACAGGATATCGATTTTTGAAAAGATTAAAACTAAGTGGAGTTTTAATGAATCTTTAATTAGATTAAAAAGGTGAATTGATAATTTAAATTATCAAATTTGAAAGGTGATCGAGAATGGAGTACCACCAGTTTTGCTCCAAAGCGATAGTTAAATCTTTAATTAGATTTGAACGTGAAATGGTAATTAATTTTACCGATAACACCGTGGTGTTAGGAATGGAGTATCACCAGTTTTGTTCCATGGGATATATAGGTTGGGATTGGGAAATAAAATAAATAATTACTTCGGTGTGGTTCGCTAATCCCGACTAGTTTGGAAAACCATAATATGGTTTGAAATGATATCCAAAGGAAGATCAAAGAATAAATTTAGAAGAATTTATCTTGGATAAAATTAATGGGAACCTTTCCCTAAGAATGTGATTTTGTGAATAAAAGAATATTCTGAATTGGAATGAGGCGTTTGTTGTGTTTGTGTAACATTCGTTTATTATATACGTGGGTTATTCAGAAAGGCCGGGTTTATACCCATTCTGAATAACCGATTCGACGAGATGTCGAAGATGAAGACGGTGGTTGAAGACCGGAAGTCTTCACATCGTTTGGGTGATTACTGATGATCTTGATTGGGCTGTACACCCAGGATGAGGGAATCAGTTGGTGATCGTCCAGACGTACTTGGAGATGGATGGATATGCGAGGAAAGTGCCTCCGGTTTCGTTCAGACGCAGAACGAACTTGTAAATGGATTGTGTGTCTGACATTGGATTTTATTCTGTGTTGATTGATCTCTATTAAATATACATCTGTTTGGCGGCGGAGAATTTATTCTCTTGCTTAACGCCCTTCTCTGAGACGTACGAGCTCAGAGGTTGTATATCGATGGACATCAGTCGCATGGAGTGAATTGCCAATGTGGCATGTGTAAGTGGCAATTGATCAAGGCTTCTGTTGAAAAGCAAAGTCTTGTGGTTGATGATCGAAGCACGGCCTGTGTGGCGTAGCTTTGTGTATAACGTGAATTCGCGAGCCTCACACCTCGGTATGAGTCAAAAACGGGATACGGACCCAAGGAGTGCACGACGTTTCTTTCTAGCTATGGTGGTGTCAGTGACCTACCAGCCCTGACATTTATATACTTTTCACCTGTGTGGTTGTTGGATACGAGGCGCCTCGGATATAGGTCTGTAAGGACCGGGAAACGTGTGTTCAGGAATTGTCAATCCTCAAAAGTAAGAGAGGACCGGTCTTGGAGGATCCAGGGATTGCTGTGTGCGGTCCCGAGGCATTTGCTAGAGTGTCTCGAACGCGAAGAGGAGCTTGCCCCTTGCCTCGGCTCATGACGGAAATCCAATTTCCAATACGTGATAGTGCGGTTTTATTTGTAGAACCTAGTATGGCGACATAGTGGTATGGGTCATTAATGCCGCCTATGATTGATATTTATGATGTGAAATTGTTTTGACACTATACACTTATACTAATATCAAAATAATGTGTTTTAAACGTATCAAGCATTCTTTGGCTGTTATAAGGTAAAAACCCTATCCTCCGGCTTGCGTTGCATTGTGTGATGGGACCTGGGTCTTATAACAGCTTCATTTTTCTTTATTTAGCATTGCGCTGTTTGTTCTATGCACTGGTATTCTTGGGAGGAAACCCGTTCCGTGTTATACGGCATGGTCCCTTGATTTACCAAACTTTAAACCAATATTAATAACTGTTTTAGTTCTCACACCAGTCACATGACTGACCTGGAGTTTATTGTTTTAACCTAAACTCTGGGTGCCCCTATTTTCCGCACGGGCAGCTAGTAGTTTTGGTTTTGCAGATTTATGTTCACAGGGTCCTGATATACAGCTGGAACGATGCTCGGAAAGCTCTGTATCCGTGTATCACTTCTAGTTGTGCTTTTGTATTATTTTCCGTTGCTATATAATTTATTGTAATCTCTGATATTTATCGAATGTAATTTATTCATTTATACTCTGTATATTCTTGTATCTGATGGAATTGTTGTAATAACAATGAAATGTTCTTCTGTATGCGCTCATTTGTGTGTTGTTCTCAAAGTATTCGTGCTTTCCTTCACGGGGAAGTTACGGGTTCTCACAGTGGTATCAGAGCTTTGGTTTACAGAGCTCGAGAACAAGACACATTAGAACCATACGAAAGAATTCATCAGATATTGGATTAGCAATATCCAATTAGAATGACTCGTTAGAGATAGGATCAGTAGTATCCTAGAACGAGTGTGAAGAGTATATTTTTCAAATAAAAACAATTTTGTTTTAAAAATTTAAATCGTTTTATACGTATTTGAATATTTATTTATTTTCAATATGGACAATCGAGTATATATAGATTTCGCGTATACGCGTCATGAACGTATAGTCGAAGTTTTAATATACTGGATAGATATAGAATCACATTCTAGACACCTGGGGATAATTCTGATGATGTGGCCACATCATCAGTATTTATGTTCGTGTTTCGAAGGTGTGACTTCTATATATTTCCATTAGACTGGTGTGAGAACCAAAACTTATATAGCTAGAACACATTGTTGTGAATTGTTATCAAAAACATGATTTTTTGTATATATGTATCAAAATTATGAATTTGAAACTCTAATCCACTAATTGATTGATGTTTGTGTTGTTTGTTCATTTGTTTGATAATTTTGAACCATTTAGCCTAATTGTATCAAATTTTGAATTGTATTGAAAATTGGTCGCCTACGCATGCATATACTTGTACTTACATTGAACAGGTCATAGCAAGGAGGCTAGAGGCGGAGAATAAAATTTGTTTGCCCGACAAATAGGTACATGTTTACTACATAATTTACTGTTTTGTTTGGGTGATGATGATTTTATGAGCCGATTGGCTAGCCGCTTGGCTTTTTCTTTTTCTTTTTGAGATCAGAAGGCCTGTATGGCAATTTCGGGATTTTCCCGTGCTCCCCGTACAAAGGAGGTTATGGCGAAATTTTTCGAAAATTCTGGGTGTTAGTCAAATTTTTGAAGAATTTGGAAATTCTCAGAAACTGAAAAGTTGGAGAATGGAAGCCAGATCGAACGTAGAGTTGATTAATCAAACCACTTTCGACATTGTTCCTTTTCGGGGACGAAAAGTTTTAAGTGGGGGAGATTGTAACAACCCGCAAAATCTGAGCCAGTTTAAAATTTTTATTTTGGCGATTTTAGCGAATTTTGATTATTTAAAATAGATTATTTTAAATAATATCGACGAGAAATTTATTTTGAATATAATTAGAACGTATATATTTATATACGTCACCGTTAGAATAAAAATATTTATATATAATTATAAATAGAATTGAAAATGGCGCGGTAGTTCGATAATTCGATTTCAAACTTCAATTGAATGTACCGGGTGCAAAACAATCCGAATTTTAGTGAAACCAAAAATAATAGGATCTAATTGATAATATCTTTCCAACGAATCAGAAAAATCGAAATTTCATAGTGGGAATCAAAAGTTATGCCCAGTTGAAAATTCAGAATAGTCGCTATGTAAATTATACATGGCCCAAAAAGTCATATTTTGCATACGGATGAATTTGGACTCAAAACCACTTCCATTGAGTTCAAAATGCCGTTTAGAACTCCGAAAAGTATAAGCTTCGATATATTCCGATATCCGGAATAGTGGCTATGGGCTGGAGTTGTTCGGTTAACAAAACATAGCCCTTAAAAAGTGAAATTTTGCATACGAGCTCAGAATTCGACGAGATAAATTTTTATGGATTCATAATGGCAAATCATTGTTGAGTTCCAAATGGCGCGTCGAACGGAGTTAATATGTGGTCGTGCGAGCTAAAACAGTTCAGGGTAAAACGAGCAGTCATTTTACAAAGGAACATTATTGATACGACCTCGGAATTCAATTCTACTTTTTTTTTTTAGATTCGTATCATCTAATAATGGTTAAATCCAAGAGGGCTTGATTTTTTGAGTTAGCATGTGAGCGTGCGAGAAGAAAAGGTGCGCCAAAATCGCATTTTTAGAGTTTATCTGAGCATTTTTGTGATTTTTAACGGACGGTCAAACGAACTCGGAATTCGACGAAACTTGTTTCGTTGGACTCGTCTTCACGTCTACTATCTCATGTTCGAAATCCGCGGCGATTGGAGATCGTTAGCGTTCAGGCGATACGCGAGAAACTAGCATATAATCACTTTTTCTCCTTTTCTTCACTCACTTTTCTCTCTTCCTCCTTTCTTCCTCTTTCTTCATTAATGGGGACCTCAACCCCCATGCCACCGCTGCCACCCTCCTCCACCGCCGCCCGCCGCCCGCCGCCAGCCACCGCCACCACCTCCTCCTTCCTCCTCCTCCTCTCTCCTCCCTCCTCTCTCTTAATTAGCAACCCTAGCCCCTAAATCACCAAACACCACCACCGCGGCCACCACGGGCCCCACCACCGCCACCCACACCCTCCCCCAAGTCCATCAGGCCCGCGCCCCCCCTCCAGCCCCCTCAATTCCGGCCGTGGGCCCCCCGGTCACCAAAAACTCATTTTACACTAATCGCCCGTTTTGCAAATAAGTCCCTGACCATATTTCGCCAATAACTCCCAAACCGTGCATTTCTAGCCAAAGTTCCTCAAGAACAAAGTTGTAGAACACGAAATTCTCTTCGATTTGGTATATGATAAGTCCTATTTTGCATTGCGGAGTTGTCGGGAAAACGCGTCCGAAGTCTGCTGTTCAAACACTGTCAAAATGCTGTCTTTTCGCGATTTCCGGCGAAATGGCACATTTTCGGCAAGAAGACCACTAGGCAAAAGTTGTTCAGAATGGCGTGCTTGTACTAGAATAAAGGATTGTGTGAAGATTGAAGCTCGTTTGCAAATTCTAGGACCCAAACCGCGAATCCGGGCGTTAGAAAAAAAGTGAGTTTTCTCCGTTTTAAAGCTTCTACAGTTTTGACATATGAAGTTAATAAAAATATGATTTTTATGTTATAGAGATGATAAAAATATGATTTTTACATCATAGAAGTATTAAAGATTTGATCTTTATTATGTAGAAGAAGCAAAGATGTGATTTTTATATAAGTGGCGATATAAAAATATAATCTTTATTATATGAACACCGTTGTAAAAATAGAATTTTTATCTATATAGTAGTAGTATAAAAATGTGATTTTTATATACATAGCAACAATATAAAAATGTGATTTTTATATATGTAGTGACTACGGGCGGTGAAAGTGACAAAAATGCGATAACGATGAAAATTTCTATCAAAGAAGAGTCAAGATGATTGGATAACTATCGGTGAGAACTTCTCACTCAAAATTTCTTTTTCTAGTTATATATATATATATATATACTAGGATGTAGACGGTGCTTAGTAGCACCCGACACAATCGTCCACAGACCATGGACTTGTTTGATTGGTTGTGTAGTTGGTTAGTCTAATTGGTTTGAATTGAATTGTTTGGTGAAATGGAATGGATTTGATTGATGTGTGAATGGCGTGGGCCTTCACTAGACTGGGGATAAGGCTAGGCCTCGTCCCGTTTCTAGTATCGTGTCGTTATGCCGCCGAAATTTCTCAAAAATATGTTAGAAAAATAAAAATATCATTTTTATTGTGTAAATGAACTGAATAGAAATTCATGTGTTGAAATAGAATATTTTATCGTTAAAAATATAATTTTTAACGTGAATGTGAATAAATAAAATATTCATTTACAAACCGAACGGTTTGTTTATGTACACCTATTTGACTGATATTGATTGGGATGATAAATTTTACACATCGCCCAACTGCACAAATAAAATCTGTGTTTGATTGTTTGAAACCCCACACGGTTGTTGGGATGAAATTTGAAGTTCACTCATCCTGATAGATTAAATATGTTGATCGATTGATTGACAGGCTGTTATAAGCGTTAGATATTTATATTTGATGCTTATACAGTGTAGTGCACTTTGGTTGATGGTTGATTGTTTATCAATGCTATTATATACATGTGTTGTATGGAATCCATATAATTAACGTTATATGGTGATTGATTGGGCCTCATTCCAATCGGGAAATTAATGAATATTATAAAAGAAAATTCATGTGTTGAATATAAAAATAGTCATGTGTTGACGATGTTCATGTGTTGAGTGAAATATTTTATACAATGAAATTTACATCTTTATCATATTTAAAATTAGAACTACTTCTCAGTAGGAGTCTAATTGAAAATCAAACGATAGATACCATAGTTTTATAAAATATTTTACATAACAAAAATAGTGATGTGTTGACAGTACTCATGTGTTGAGATTAGTCAGGTGTTGGAAGAAATATAGATTCATGTGTTGAATGGGATAAATATTCATTTGTTGAATAGAATAACGAATTTATTGAAATATATAAAGCCGTGTTGATTAGAGTTGCGCTATTTTGACGTGAACGATATTTATATCGATTATATTCATTATTATAATGAATATAGAAAAGAAGTGATTTCAAAATATAACGTTTTGAAAATATTATCATTTATATAGTAATGATATAAAATATTCAGTTTTGATTAGAAATTGAATATAGAGTTGAAATGGTTTTGAAACGAAGTTAAAACGATTTATAAAATACGTTTTAAAATGAAATCGACGAAATATATATAATATATATATATATATTATATATATATAATGGCCTGAATAGAACGCGCCGCGCCGCGGCAGTTCGTGAATTTCGACCATTGGCTTCGAATTGACATTGCGGGAGATCCGACCGTCGGATTCTCCTAAAACCGCAACCGTTGGGTTTGTATCGAAAAGAGCTTTCCAATGAATATTAGAAATTTGAAATCTAACGATTGGATTTGGAATTATGTCCAAATCAAATTTTGAAAAAGGTCGATGTAAGTGCAGTCCGATGGCCGTTGTTGGAAATCGACTGTATGGGCCTTGATAAAATTATTAAAAATATCTATAATTTGTGTAAAATCATAATATATGGATTGGAAAGAATTGAGCTGGAGAATTCCACATTTGAAAAGATAAAAATAGATTTTTATCGAAATAAACTAGTTTTGAACTAGAATTAAAATCAATTTATTTTTGAAATAAATAAATTGAATTTAAAAGTGATTTTAAAAATAATCAATATTCCCAATACGTGGATTGGACTGGAGTTGAATCGAACTTATCTTCGGGATATTTCGATGTTGGATTTCGTGACTATACAGATATTGTTATGGGAATTTGAAAGATATATTTTATATCGTTATTTCCAATACGATATATGTTGGTTTCAGAATTTGATATTGAATATAAGCCGATATATTTTCTATTCAGAGCCTTGTATTGAATATCAAATGTGATTTGGGTTTGTCGTGAATCGTGTTTTAGATGACATTGGTTCTTTAACCCAGTTAAAGACAGGATATCGATTTTTGAAAAGATTAAAACTAAGTGGAGTTTTAATGAATCTTTAATTAGATTAAAAAGGTGAATTGATAATTTAAATTATCAAATTTGAAAGGCGATCGAGAATGGAGTACCACCAGTTTTGCTCCAAAGCGATAGTTAAATCTTTAATTAGATTTGAACGTGAAATGGTAATTAATTTTACCGATAACACCGTGGTGTTAGGAATGGAGTATCACCAGTTTTGCTCCATGGGATATATAGGTTGGGATAAGGAAATAAAATAAATAATTACTTCGGTGTGGTTCGCTAATCCCGACTAGTTTGGAAAACCATAATATGGTTTGAAATGATATCCAAAGGAAGATCAAAGAATAAATTTAGAAGAATTTATCTTGGATAAAATTAATGGGAACCTTTCCCTAAGAATGTGATTTTGTGAATAAAAGAATATTCTGAATTGGAATGAGGCGTTTGTTGTGTTTGTGTAACATTCGTTTATTATATACGTGGGTTATTCAGAAAGGCCGGGTTTATACCCATTCTGAATAACCGATTCGACGAGATGTCGAAGATGAAGACGGTGGTTGAAGACCGGAAGTCTTCACATCGTTTGGGTGATTACTGATGATCTTGATTGGGCTGTACACCCAGGATGAGGGAATCAGTTGGTGATCGTCCAGACGTACTTGGAGATGGATGGATATGCGAGGAAAGTGCCTCCGGTTTCGTTCAGACGCAGAACGAACTTGTAAATGGATTGTGTGTCTGACATTGGATTTTATTCTGTGTTGATTGATCTCTATTAAATATACATCTGTTTGGCGGCGGAGAATTTATTCTCTTGCTTAACGCCCTTCTCTGAGACGTACGAGCTCAGAGGTTGTATATCGATGGACATCAGTCGCATGGAGTGAATTGCCAATGTGGCATGCGTAAGTGGCAACTGATCAAGGCTTCTGTTGAAAAGCAAAGTCTTGTGGTTGATGATCGAAGCACGGCCTGTGTGGCGTAGCTTTGTGTATAACGTGAATTCGCGAGCCTCACACCTCGGTATGAGTCAAAAACGGGATACGGACCCAAGGAGTGCACGACGTTTCTTTCTAGCTATGGTGGTGTCAGTGACCTACCAGCCCTGACATTTATATACTTTTCACCTGTGTGGTTGTTGGATACGAGGCGCCTCGGATATAGGTCTGTAAGGACCGGGAAACGTGTGTTCAGGAATTGCCAATCCTCAAAAGTAAGAGAGGACCGGCCTTGGAGGATCCAGGGATTGCTGTGTGCGGTCCCGAGGCATTTGCTAGAGTGTCTCGAACGCGGAGAGGAGCTTGCCCCTTGCCTCGGCTCATGACGGAAATCCAATTTCCAATACGTGATAGTGCGGTTTTATTTGTAGAACCTAGTATGGCGACATAGTGGTATGGGTCATTAATGCCGCCTATGATTGATATTTATGATGTGAAATTGTTTTGACACTATACACTTATAGTAATATCAAAATAATGTGTTTTAAACGTATCAAGCATGCTTTGGCTGTTATAAGGTAAAAACCCTATCCTCCGGCTTGCGTTGCATTGTGTGATGGGACCTGGGTCTTATAACAGCTTCATTTTTCTTTATTTAGCATTGCGCTGTTTGTTCTATGCACTGGTATTCTTGGGAGGAAACCCGTTCCGTGTTATACGGCATGGTCCCTTGATTTACCAAACTTTAAAACCAATATTAATAACTGTTTTAGTTCTCACACCAGTCACATGACTGACCTGGAGTTTATTGTTTTAACCTAAACTCTGGGTGCCCCTATTTTCCGCATGGGCAGCTAGTAGTTTTGGTTTTGCAGATTTATGTTCACAGGGTCCTGATATACAGCTGGAACGATGCTTGGAAAGCTCTGTATCCGTGTATCACTTCTAGTTGTGCTTTTGTATTATTTTCCGTTGCTATGTAATTTATTGTAATCTCTGATATTTATCGAATGTAATTTATTCATTTATACTCTGTATATTCTTGTATCTGATGGAATTGTTGTAATAACAATGAAATGTTCTTCTGTATGCGCTCATTTGTGTGTTGTTCTCAAAGTATTCGTGCTTTCCTTCACGGGGAAGTTACGGGTTCTCACACGTTTACACCCTCATCGTCGATTAGGGGTTGTCTTTGTCGAGGCCGCTTGTGATGCTGAGGTGTTGAAGTCGCAATTTGTAAATGGTCGAGTGCTTGGTTCTTGCGTTGATCGAAAAAGGAGGAGTCTGTAGTAGCGTGATTTGGAATTTCTGAAACTAGTGACGATTTGGGGCTATTTTTTCTTCGAGTTTCTTTATGGCTGAGTTTCGGTGATGGGGATATTGGGTGCTATTATCTAGCGCAGTGATGTTATAGTGACAAGATGCTCATATTGATGAAGACGTGGTGGAATTCGACTCTGAAAAGGGTCGCACAATTTATTGGCTACGGATGTGGAGGAATGAACAGAGACCAACCTGAGTGCGAGACGATGTGGAGTTGGAGCTGGCTCTGGCCTGGGTGATCGCCAATCAATAATGGAGTTGTAGAAGAGCTAAAGCTTAAGTTCGATCTTTCACTAAGGCCTGAAGAGCAATGTGAAAGTAAAGTGGAATTTGCATGGGTTTAGCAGATGACACGATTAAATTTTTAACTAGGTAATTGGAAAATTTTATAACATCATTAGTGAATTTTATTTTATTAGTTTTGTGTAAATCTTATAATAGTTGTAACTTGCTCATCCGTGACCAGGATTGAACAAAACAAAGTACGTTGGCATGGAGATAAGATCTACGCAATGAAAATTGAATAGAACCGGATTTGGAGCCTATTGGTATTCTTGATTTAATTAAACGCTTGTTTAATTTAATAAGAAACTAATGGTTGTTTCGACAAACAAAATCAATGTGAGTAAATTCTCACTCAGAAATTTATTTAAAATTATTTTTATGATTAAAAATAATTATCGATTGTTTGGATGCATTGAAATGTTATTGTGGTTATTATATATATAAATATATTAGTTATTTAGGCTTGGTGTTTGTGGCCTATATATATATGTATATATATATATATATATATATATTGGTGGTTGGTTATTTCCCGCAGTGTCATTAGCGGATGACCCTATACTTCCTATAATATAATAGTGGATGACCTTCTATACCGTGATAACCTGCCTCGAAGCAGAATGAGTATTATTGATGTTGGCTAACATCTGTTGATGCAGGAAAAATTGGTTGAAGGAATCCAACTGGATTCCTAAAAAATTATAATTTTTTGTTCATATATATATATATTATCATATATGATGTGTTAGAAAATCTGTAATTGATACTTGAGTTGTAATGACCCGAATTTTCGTACCCTTTAGATCGAATAATAACACTACACACCCAACCCAAATTGCATAGAAATACGAATCATTGGTAGAAAGAAGTTAGAGGATGAGAAATAGAAAGGAAGAGAAATTAGAATAGATGAAAAAGAAGAACACAAATCTCACAGAAGAACAAATAAAATATATTATATAACATAACTTTTGAAATACAAATCAGTAACTATATATTCATACCATGATCAGAGCACAACAGTTATTTCTGGAACACTTATGAACACCTATTTCCAGATACAACATAGTACACACCGAAAAAGATGATAGTCTATAGTTAACTGGTGAAGCCTCCTGCTTCAAGATCCTCCAAGTGAATCTGAAAAATCTCGACAACTTGACAGCCCGTACAAATTTGGGCACCCAAAAGTTTAGGGAAAACAAAACAAAATAAACTCTGGGCCAGTCATGGGACTGGTGTGAGTAAACTCCAACCATTTGTTTAACTTTCAAACATCCTTTCGAAAGAAATGATAATCGTAAGACCGATCCACACATAAACACGGATGTTTTATACTTTACGATAATCAAAAATAATTTTGATATTAAATTAATGATATTATAATAGTTTCTACATCAATAAATAGCAATATAGCGGAATGCTTGCATCTCACGCTCCATATATTATACAAAATCAAAAACCGTAGGGCGCTTACTGGAGATAGGATTCCGACTATGACAAGGTATGGAACCACCTTCCGATCAATGTACTCTAGAAAGGAAACACTGGGGTTCAATAAGAACGTCTTGCAACCTGGCCACACATGGCTGGCCATTCATTTAACTTGAGTGTACCGAGCATATTATCACCAACGGTTGTGATCTGCAACCATTACCGAAAGCATACAGCAACGAATAGAATAAGAAGCAAATGAAATTTCTCTAGATTAGGTGATAATACCCCTAATGGGAATGACCCATATGGCCATGCTACCTGCCCGATTTATGTCATTTCCCGGTTGATGAGGCTTGAGGTCACGATTATCTTTCTAGAACATCTTGCCACCATTTACTTTGAATGCCACATCATTAGACATTCATCCATATATGTTGTCCTGGGACTGTACAAACCGAAGGTACCACTCTATCAATCCGTCTTGGGCAATTTCTACCTAAGATTAATAGAACAACCCTTGCACTTAACTCCGTCTTCATATATATTCAGCATAAGTTGATTTGTAACGCTTATGCTAACACGGAGTTGTTTTCAAGTAGTAACCTGATCTCGGTTTCTCCATATTGACAACGGAGGTATAAAATAAAATAAAACTTTGATAGTCGGTGATTTAACTATCAAAGGAACATCCATACAACCAACGATCCTATTTACAAATCGAAATTCTATCGATCAAGCATCAAACAACACTGGGCCCTTTTAAATTAATTACTTATTAAATTATTATTTCCAATTCCTATTTCCCTATCTTTTGTATCCTTTCAAAGCTCTATTTTCTCTCTCGATTCTTGGAAAAAATTTCCTAATATCCTAATTTCTTTATTCGAGAAAATATCTCTTATTCCAGTTAGAAAACATTTCTAAATATTCACTAATCCTTATTTTCTATATTCAGAAAATATACCTTATTAATATCGGAAAATATTTCCATATTCCCTTTCTTAATTCCTCATTGACCGATTCATTTCATTTTCTATGCGTAGAAAATATCTCTCATTCTATTTGGGGAAAACATTTCAAAATCCTTTAAATTAACGCGACATTATAAACCATCGTTATAACTCAAACCATTAATCATTTATCAACTAACTATATTGCTAACCAATCTTCACTATCGAACCTTAACCATTCCTCCATCAATCATGAAGTCAATCAAGTTGGGGTATAATTACCTCTCAGACCTTAATTGAACAACATTCTCAACTTCGAAATAGTCAAAGCCCACAACTTCAAACAAAACATCGCTTACGTGACTCTCAGATTAAATCTAAGAATCTATTTCTTTTACAAAAAAAAACATTGATTATAACGGCAGCGTTATAATCGTTGTGTCTAAATATTTGATTTATAAAACATTTATTGTAACAGTAGTGTGACGACCCCAAACCCCGATAAGACGGTGGCAAGGGTAATCTTTGGAATATAACACATAAACAGATAACAGCAGAACAGAAATAAATAAATACACCAGATAATGTACAATAGAATACACTGGATAAACATAATCATTAGAGTTACACAGCATACAGGATCATACTTAGTACAAAATGCAGTTCAGCTATACATAAATGTCTACAGCGGAAAAGAAAACATAATATGTACAGTAGGAGCTGAACAGCATAAAAAGAGATAAATGATAGAATCCATCTTCATCTCCAGCTATCCAGAAAGAGCCCGCTAAAACCTGAATACAAGGCTGACCGTGTAGAAAAAGGGGCACCCGAGTTTGCAAGTGAAACAAACTACGAGTCAGTCATGGGACTGGTATGAGAAATCTACTTAACACATTTTATAATATGGCCAATCACAGGACCACGCCACTTTCTCGGAACGGGTTTACTCCGTTGGATTGCCAGTGCTTTAAAACAAGTAAATCTTTTAAACATCGCAATGTTTTTTATAAAAATGAAGCCATTATAAGACTCAGTTCCCATCACACAATGCAACACAAACCGGAGGATAGAGTTTTACCTTATAATGGCCAAAATATGCTTGATATGAATAAAACAAAAGCATTTGATATTATTACTAGTGTGTATATGTTTCAAAAACAAATTCAAATCATAAGTATCAATCTTAGACGACATTAATGGCCATACCACTATGTCGCCATATATACGTATACAATCAAAACCGCACGATGTCGTATTTGGAAATTGGATTTCCGTCATGAACCAAGGCCAGGGATCATCCTTACCGCTTCGAGACAATCTAGCCTACTATGTCTCAGGCAAGTACTCAGTCAAGCCTTGGATCGTCAGGGCCGGTCCAATCGATGTGGATTAAACTTAAACCCTGAACACTGCATTTCCCCACCCTATGGGGCGTAAACTGGTCATCCACCGACCAAACTATCTGCTCCAAAGAGACCGATCTAACCGAGGCGCCTCGCTATCCATCATCCACACAAGTAAAATTCCCGGGCGTGTCAAACCCAAAACACCACTCCTAGCTAGAAAGAAACGCAGGTCCTCCCTGATGTCCTCTCCCGTTTCTGGCTCATACCGGTGTGTGAGGCTCGCGAAACAATGTTATACACAAAGCTATGCCACACAGGCCACACTTTGATCATCAACCACAAGACTTTGTTTTTCAACAGAAACCTTGATCATCTGCCACTTAGGCATGCCACACAGGCAATTCACTCCATGCGACTGATTTCTATTGATATATAACCTCTGAGCTCGTACGTCTCAGAGAAGGGCGTTAAGCAAGAGAATAAATTCTCCACTGCCAAACAGATATATATTTAATAGAGATCAATCAGCACAGAACAAAATCCAATGTCAGACACACAGTCCATTTACAAGTTCGTTCTGGGTCTGAACGAAACCGGAGGCACTCAATACCTTGCATATCCGTACAATCAACAAGTACGTCCGGGTGGCTACTACTTCAACCCCTTCAAGGTAGCTACTCCTATCACGAGCATCAGTAGCACCCCTCCATTCGACGTGAAGATCATCGGTCTTGCACCGTCTTCATATCTTCGACTTTCACTCATCGATCAATTATTTGAAATGAGAATCAACTCGGCCTTTTCAAATAATTCACGTATATTTAGAATTTCAAATCAATTCATTTCAATGCTTAAATTATTCGATATCACTAATTTTGTTCTTTAATGTAATTTTCACGCCAAACACATTCAACCATCAAATATCACATAAACCGAGCAAATTCAGTTTATTTCCATTCCATACAGTTTATAATATTTTATCACGATTTATCGCTATTTTTATTTATTTAAAAATAGTCAATTTATTCAAACGACGCTTCAGGCCATAACGCGACCGTGGCACTGTTTTTCTTCAGATTTGATTTACACATATCTGAAAATCTAACCGTTGGATCCTCGTAAATTTTATATCATTAGAAAAATCTTTTCAAAACGAATCCAACGGTTTCAGTTTCGGGAAAATCCGACGGTCGGATCTCCCATACCAATCGCTTGAAGTTACGATTTCAAAATACGAACTACAGCGTCGTTATTCGATTTAATTTAATTATATTTATATATATATACATATAAATATAATCGATCCTGGCGCTGTTTTTCTTCAAATTTGAATTAAACATTCCAGACAATCCAACCGTTGGATCTTCACAAAGTGGGTGTCGTTGGAAAGATATTTCCAAAGCGAACCCAACGGTTTTGGTTTCGGGAAAATCTGATGGTCGGATCTCCCACACTAATCGTTTGAAATCGCGGTTTCAAAACACGAACTACAGCTTCGTTATTCACTATACTTTAATTATATTTATATAAATATATAAAAATATAATTCTTTCTTCGATTCCAAAACCATATCCACTTTATATATTTGATAAAAATGATATTTTTATCATTAAAAATGTTTATTCCACACATCACCATTTTTAACACTTCATATTCACAATAAAAATGTAGATTTTATTGTTTAATCTATATATTCAACACATGAACGTTTTCGACTTCGCACATACGATAAAATATGATTTTTATCGTTCTAGTCCTTTATTCAACACATGAATATTTTCTATAGTTGATATATATAATAAAAATGTGATTTTTATTGTAAAACAATTTATTTCAAAATACGATTATTTTATATAGTCTATACATAAGGTAAAAATGTTATTTTTGGTGTTAAAATAATTTATTTAAAATACTAATATTTTATATAGGCTATATATATAATAAAAATGTGATTTTTATCTTTCAAATAATTTACTCAACACACGAACTCATTCAACACATGAATTTCTATTCAACACACGAATATAGTTTCAACACATGAAAATAATTCTAACACATGAATATTATTGAAAATTTCGGCAGCGTAACGGCAGGGTAGTTAAAACCGGCACCGTCCCTAGTACGCTCCTCACTCTACCTTAAAACCTCGCGGTTTTTGACAATAGGGATTTCATGCATCTAATTCGCATGTAGGCGAGCATGTTTATTTTTCTTTTCCATAAACTAATCCTATGTGGTTTCATCTAAAATAATTCTCAACCACAAACAGGTATTTTTCAACCATAATCAATCATTCATGATTTTCACCAAATTTCACATCAACCAATAATCCAAACAATATCACAACCAATATATATCGTCCATGGTCTGTGGACGAGGGGAGTGTGTATATATATATATATTCGTATATAAATATATTTCGATTTCACTTCAATATCATTTCAATTTATTTCAATGCATATATCACTTTCACAACGCATATATAACTTATACATCGAACATACAACTTATACAACGCTTATATAACTCATACATCAACTATATAATTTATACATCGTTGTTTTCCATATCGTTTATAATTTATAAATCTCACATTGGGTTCCACTCCACCAAAAATAGCAGAAGGCTCAGAAAAATACGCGGTCTCTTCTAGAAGGTAGAAGACGTCCTCACGAGTCCACTGTCTCTTGTTACACTGGATTTCGTCAAAAATGAAAAAGATATGTAACTTTAAACATCAAACAATTTAAAAACGTAATTAATTAAATTTACAGCGCTTAAAAACGTTACCTTCTCCAAATTAAACTCCCCCTGGAAACCGTCGTTCAACTGGGGTTCTAAACTAGGGATCGATCTTTCACAAAATCCGAAGCGATTGAGGAGGATCTAAGGGCTTCACGACGTCAAGCTACGTGAGGCGCACCCATGCCATCTCCTTCTGGCTAACTCGGTGGCGGCCTGGCCCCTGAAAACGCCTCGCGACGGTGAAGCTTTGGGCTTCGATTTCGAGCGCTACAGATGATTAGATCCAATCATGCCCGTTGGATATGGAGATCATACTGAGTGCTTCGATTTGGCTTTGGAAGTTTGTGGTATTATTGAACGTAGGAGGAGATCGAAGGGGAGGTAGTTCCAGGCGATTTCCGCCTTTGATTTCAGAGAAGAACGGCGACCCGTATAATTTAGTTAGGGTTACGCGTATTTAGATGGTGTATATAGTATATTTTTATATTAGTTAATTATTTAATTCGAAAAATGCTTGATTATAGCCATGAACTCCAATTCAAACCCAACGACTGTCGCCCCTAGCTAAATACTCTCATCCCGAACACAATGGGATATGTTTCGTAGGCCCATTCGACTGTTTCAGTCGGTTTTTCCTCAAATTAAAATATAAAACATTCAATATTCGATTTGAACGCACATTTCAATTTGCCGGGGACCACATACTGATTCTAAAAATTCCCGAATAATAAATTTAGCTATGTTTTAAAGATATGGTCCCAACAAAACTAGTTTCGTCGAATTCTGAGACCGTTTGAAAAATGGCCATTTTTTGGTTGATCCAATTTAACTGAAATAGACCAAATACATTTTCCTTCGCCACGCTCACATATTAACTTCAAATATTATGAAATTTGAAACCTAGAAATAACTTCACATCTCGGATCCAACAAAAGTGGTTTCGTCGAATTCCGAGGTCATTTGCAAAATATCTATTTTCAAGGGCAATATATTCTCTATAGCGACCTTTCTGAAAATTCGTTTGGCCATAACTTTTGACTTCCGCTATGAAACTTCGATTTTTCAGATTCGTTAGAAAGATATTCACTAACAGATTTAAATATTTTTGGTTTCACTAAAATCCGTTTTATTTTGCACCCGGTACAGTCAGTCAAAGTTTGAATTGAAATTTTGAAACTGCCGCGCCATTTCAGGCCTTGTTTATAATTTAAAATAATTATATTTACATTCAAACATCGATTCAAACATACTTTTCGTCGTTATTATTTAAAACGTTTATTTTAAATATTTAAAATCCACTAAAATAGCCAAATTAAAAATTTTAAACTGGCTCAGATTTTTCGGGTTGTTACAAGTAGCATTTAAATCGTTGTTTAGATTTAAGAACATTTATTATAACGGTAGCATTATAATCGCAGTTTAGATTTACAAAATATTTATTATAACGGTAGCGTGATAATCGTTGTTTCCAAATATTTAATATATAAAAATATAACTTGTACTTATTAATTTCAATTAATAAGTAAATAGATAAATAATTAAATTTGATTCAAACGGAAAGTAAAAATAACTACTTCCCAAATTCGATATAATCTAATTCCAATAAATAACTCTCTCTCGAATAATCTGTATTCGATTTATATTCCGAACTTCGGAATAAATCTTATCATTTAAGGTTAACTCAATTTCCCTTATGATTATTTCCATTCACATAACATTTGCTTTCAGACGTTATTCATTTCAAAATATCAGTACCTTTCCGTAACAGGAATCCAGAATTGTTTAATAATCCTAATTTAAATAAATCTTAAACTATTTCAAAACATGGAATGGTATTTCCACAACTATAAATATAGAAATATTCACTTCTTAATATATTTCATTTTAAATTATAGTTTTATACTAAATAGAATTCAAATATCCTTCTTGAACTAAACCATTATAATAAAGTTCGACCTAATCAAAGTATAATTATAAATCCCTTGGATTTATTTCAATTTGTTTTATATTGCGAACTTTGGAATATAATCCAACGTTTCCTTTCGAAAATGGATTTCCATTTCCCTTATCATTTAAATTTCTATTTGAATTCACATTTCCAACCCAGATTTCTTTTATAGATGATTTCATTTACAAAATATCTGCTCCAAACGATTACTCACTTTAATCATGATTAATATTTCTTTTTACATAATCAAAACCATATTCCATTTATAACTTCTATTTACAATTGTTTATAGAAATCTCATTATTAATTTCAAACATTTATAATCTCGCTTATAATTTCCAATATAATTTGCTAAGTTCAAATCTCATTTCAGATATTGGTTTCAAAACTGATTTCCACTTTTTCGTATAAATTCAAATTTGAATTTCTATTTCAATTTATCCAACGATAAATAATTCACTTAATTTATAAACCCGTTTAAAATTAACTTCTTGTTTAAATAAACAAGTTTTTTTTTTACCTTTTTAACTCCATTCGGAATTACACTTCAATTTTTGGAAAAATATATTTCCTTTTTAATCACAAATTTCATTTTCTATATTCGAAAATATTTTACGGTATTTAAATACCAAAATTCTAGGGCCAGGGTAATTGAATGTAACGACATACTATTTCAAACCATTCAAATCGACAATAAACCACACATGTCAGACTTGAATTGCTTAAAACAGTGAATTGTTAATTTGTGCTAATGAGGTAAATGCAAATTAGAACACAGAATCACAGATACATAAGCATAGTAACTTGCAGTGGAAATATAAAGGTACGTAAGTTCTTACATAATACATGAAACATAATAGAGCATAGAGAGTCATAAGCTCATACTGAACGGCCCGCATTTTACGCATCGGAGGGTCGTAGAATATTTATTTCTTTTTCATATGAGGCCGTATAGTCGTGTAACTTTAGGGAACGACTATTGGGGTCATTTCCCATGTTCACGATTTTTGTCGATTTTTAAATGACCGCTTTGCCCCTAGCGAATCTTGTTTCGCCTATAACTTTTGATTGGTAAGGAGTTTTGACTTGAAATCACTTCCATTAGATCCGGATGATGGTTTACCTTTCCGTAGAGCAGTCACACTTGTCAAACGGACTTACCACTTGGGAGATATGGCTGAATTAAGATTTAGAAGTGAAAACCAGCTTAACCGGGCCTAATTAGGGTGATTAGCTGATAGGCCCATAGCCCATTTCGGGATAAGGGTTATGGGGAGGCTGAAATCAGTTAGGAAACGATCTATTTTCATTTTCTCAGCTGTCTAAAACATTTCTCTAAACCTAGCCATGGCCTCCACCTTTTAAAATCATCCCAAATCACCTTCTAATCACTAATTAAGAAGATCTACATCAATTCACGGCAAATCAACACCAAATCAGAGTTGGAGGTGCTGTGTTGCATAGGAAAACGCCCCAAATCAGAGATAGTTTCAGATCTAAGTTTTATTTGTGGCTAAGGTGAGTAATTTGCATTGTTTTTCCACTAATTACGGCTAATTAGGGGTGATTAGTGATAATTAGCGAAATTATGGCTTAGAAAAATCTGGAAAAATTTGTAAAATTCTAAAATATTATTTTAGAGCTCTGATAGAAATTTGGGCTAATTTGGATAAGTTTTGCTAATTGTATGCTTAAACATGATTAAGGGGGATTAAGGGAAAAACATGGGTTTTGGGTATGTTTGATCCATTTTGGCATGTTATATGGTTGTTTTTGTGTTTATGGTTGAATATACATGTTGCCATTACTGTTTGAAATGCTTTGTGATTGAATAGTTAGGTTAGAATGGTCGAAAACGCCGTCATATGGCCTAAACAGCTCGCTGGAATAGTTGCAGGAATTTGACCTGAACCGGATCGGATCGGAGGAAGGAGGCACGAACCAACCCGATCGTGACACCCTACTCGTAGCCAATGACCACGAACAGACCTGATGATTTGGAAGACGCAGAGCACCATGGACCAGAAGCTTACGACCAATCTGAAGCACCCCAACCCGGTGGAAGAAGCTCAAACCCGGATCGATGAAGGCTTGACCCACGAGCCAATGGAGAATCCCGACACGAAGAGACTCATGATCTGAAGTTGGAGCCATGACCTGACACTCTGGAGAGGACATCACGAACCAAGGAGCTCGACCCGACCCGATCGGGGAAATCATGGCCGAACCAAACCGAAGGAGGAAGAGAGACCAATCTGAATGGAAGCTTGTTTCTGAACCGATCTGGAGGAGACCAAAAGCTGAAATGCAAAGGTAGTCCAAATCGGAAGTAGAACTTAGGATCCAGTTGGGAACCAACGAGTCAGCTTCATGAGTTGGGCTTTGCTGCGAGACGTGTGCTAAGGGGTTATCGACATCCATAACTTTGATTCACCACCAAGACGGATGTTAGGCTACGGATCAGTGCAGTGGGGTAGTTATTACTCCGTGGGGCAGAGTGATAATGGCATGGCTATGAGCCAGTGCAGTGGAGTCATCATGACTTCATGGGGCAGAGTGGACATAGCAAAGGATTAGTGGCTATGGATCAGTGCAGTGGAGCCATCATGACTCCATAGGCCAAAGTTATCATAACAAAGAATTTGGGTGGTCAAAGCAGTGGATATCGTATGCTTTACGCACTGAGTGAGAGCTGTAAGGATGGTTGCTATGCTTGATTGTTTGATATCACTACGATATGCACACCCCTTCCCCATATCTTTTCACCATATGTTAGTGTCACCTTAGAGTATTGTACATCCTGTTGTGCTAACTCTTTGGTTGCAGGTCCAGGTTGAGGTATGATTATGTATACCTGATATTGTTCCGTTTTGCTGCTTATCGCTCATACCAGACTTTTGTATGACCCAGAGTTTTATGTCTCTTCTTATTACTCTGGGTGCTCTTATACGGGCAGACTAGAGACAGGTTAGGTGGTATGCACGAGTAGCTGTACCGGAGACGAGCAGGAGGCTTCCACGTATGATATGTATTGATATTCTCCCTGTGTTGTTGCTGGTCACTGCTTTGGGCATTAGTAGTGCACCTTTTTCTTTGCTTTAGAGATAGTATGTTGGAGTTGTAATAAGCTGTATTTTGAATTTCCACTGCTATGATGATTATGGTTTAGTTTTCAGCTTATGCACTGTCTTGCCCGTTTTATGTCAAGTATGTTATTACTTTATTTTACTCCATGCGCTGTGAGACATTCTACATGTTCCTTGTTAGTTCAAATCCCTTTATTTTCCTTTCTTTGGCGACCGTCCCATGCTAGTCAGGCATTAGCATAGCACACTTTTATTGGAAATGTCGACTGGTGTGTGGCGGGCCGTCACACTTGGTATCAGAGCTCTAGATTGCGTAGTCAACCTAGGGAAAGACACCAGGGAGAGATAGTATACGTATATGAGAGCGCCTATTTTTGATATTTATGTTTTCAAAAGCTATATATATACTATTAATATACCTAAGGATGGAGTCGCACTGCACTGGCACCACTGAAGAGACGGTTAATTGTTTTCTCCTTACAGATTGAATGATGAGCCGACATACGAGGGGTACTGGCAGAGGAGCTAATAATGGGAATGCTCCTGATATGAGGACGATGTTCACTGACTTCATGAGAGAGATGCTTAGAGATGTGCAAGGAGCAGCTCCTAATGCTGCTAATGGTGGTGGTGCAGTGGTGCAGGCGCCTAGGGCCGATTTCGCCAAGCTTTGCAAGGATTACACTGGTCTTGGTGGGAAGCCGTTCCACGGAACGGAGCCATCTACAAAAGTTCAGGATTGGCTTGATAGTTGTGAGCGTATTTTCGAGGATCTGGGAATTGAAGATGCAATGAAGAGGAAGCTAGCATCCCGTCAGCTGCAAGGACGGGCTATGAATTGGGGGAATGCTATTAAGACAGCTACCCCTGAGGATCAAGTTACTTGGGATCAGTTTAAGGCCCGATTCAGTGATAAGTTTATCCCAGCTGCTCAGAAATCAGAATTGTTTAGGAAGTTCTTGGAGCTTAAGCAGAATGGTAGGGCAGTCTCGTAATATATTGCTGAGTTCGATACTTTATCAAAGTACGAATTATCCCTTATTGACACTCCCGAGAAGAAGAATGAGAAGTTCATAACTAGTTTAAATCAATATTTGGGAGAAAGGCTCATAAACCATATTGATGAGACTTTTGAATCGATTATTGTGAAAGCATTAAGGTCAGAGAGCCTTTATCCTAAGCCCAAGGCTGAAGTCGTTGTTGCATCTGCAGAGGGGCCAAAGTCGCAAGTAAGTGGCGGAGGTAAGAATAATTCTCAGAACAAAAGGAAACAGAACCAGACTAAGGATGGTCAGAAGAAGAGTAAGAAAGATGTTGAGTGCTTTAGCTGTGGCAAGAAGGGCTATTATGCTAAAGAATGTCGAGCAAAGCCTGTAGACAAGAAGTGCCTCAACTGTGGCCAAGTGGGACATCACAAGGATAAATGTCTGCAACCCCCTAAAGAGAAGCAGATTATGAAAGCATATGCTCTTAATGTTATTCCTTCTTCGTCGAATGCCCCAACTGCGGCGAAGAAAGGAAAGAATGTCGTCATTAAAGGTATGCTTTCTGTTTACGATGTTCCTGTTCGAGTACTATTTGATACTGGTCTTCCCGTTCCTTCATATCTAGTGACCGGGTAAATAGGTTGGGATTGGAACCAGAGATAGTCGATAGACCTTTAGCAGTGATGAACCCGATTGGCGGTTCGACTAGCCTTAGTATGATTTGTCGTAATGTGGTCTTATCGAGTCATGGATGTATGTTTGCTTGTGACTGCTTTGTTTTGGGCTTTACTGGGTTTGGCATTATTTTAGGAGTCGATTGGCTCCAAAGGTACGGGGTGGTGGTAGACTGTGAGGGCTTTTGGTGACAGTTAGACCGGATGATGGGAGGAGGGTAGTGTTTGGTGGTCTACCTAGTGATGGGGTAATGGCTAGTTTTCGAAATTCCCTCGACATCCCGCATAATGAGTTGTTAGATGTCCCCGTGGCTGGCCAGTGTCCGGACGTCTTCGAGGAAGTGACCGGACTTCCACCACACCGAGAGATTGAGTTTCGTATTGATTTAGTGAAAGATGCCAGACCTATAGTGATGCCACTTCATCGTATGGCACCAAGGGAGCAGCGAGAGCTCGGGGTGCAAGTGAGCAATCTTTTGAATAAGGGATTTATCAGAAGAAGTGTTTCTGAGTGGGGAACACCAGTTGTGTTTGCTACCAAGGCAGATGGTTCCCTTCGATTGTGTGTGGACTACCGTGAGTTGAATAAGGTGACGAGGAAGAATAAGTATTCTCTACCGCGGATAGATGATTTGTTTGATCAGTTGAGTGGCGCGAGAGTGTTCTCCCAGTTGGATCTCGCAACAGGTTTTCATCAGCTTAGGGTGAAAGCTGAGAGATAGCTAAAACGGCCTTTCGGACGCCGTCTGGATTCTATGAGTGGTTGGTCATGCCATTCGGGTTGACCAATGCACCAGCATATTTTGTGGATCTTATGAATAGAGTATTCTGAGATCAACTGAATAAGTTTGTTCTTGTGTTTGTAGGCGATATCTTGGTTTATTCAAGGACAAAGGAAGAACACAAGGAACATTTGAGGATATTGATGGAGGTGTTGAGAAAACACCAATTGAAAGCAAAGTTTTCTAAGTGTAACTTCTGGAGAAGGGAATGAGATTCTTGGGCCATGTTGTTTCGTAGAATGGTATTGTCGTGGACCCTGCGAAGATGGCTACGGTACAAGATTGGTCTACGCCCAAGAATGCAACAGACGTAAGAAGTTTCTTGGGGTTAGCTAGATTTTATCGTAAGTTTATCCAAGACTTCTCCAAGATAGCAACACCGTTGATTCAGTTGACCAAGAAGAATCAAGCTTTCATCCAGGACGAAAAGTGCGAGAATGCATTCAAGAGTCTAAAGGAAAAGTTGTCATGTGCACCAGTGTTAGTCATTCCTAAAGGGATTGAAGAGCTGACAATATATACAGATGCATGTGATACCGGACTGGGGGCTGTATTGATGCAAGGAGGTAGGGTTGTAGCATATGCAAGTTGGCAACTGAAACTGCATGAGAAAAGATATCCAGCCATGATTTGGAATTGGCAGCGATCATGTTTGCGTTGAAGATGTGGAGACATTATCTCTTGGGAGAAACATTCGAGTTGTTTACTGATCATAAATCATCAAAGTACCTTTTCTCCCAGAAGGATCTAAATCTCTGACAGCAGAGATGGTTAGAATTCTTGGCTTCCTATGATTTCGATATTGCGTATACACCAGGAAAGGGCAATGCGGTAGCTGATGCATTGAGTATGAGACATGCCAATTTAGCGGGTATGTTTCTAGAATGGAAGCAACTAGAGTATATCGTAGGGTACGATTCCAGACCAAAGTGCGAATTGGATCCAGAGACGCTGGCAAGTTTGACGATCAGACCCACTTTGATTGAGCGGATTGGTTCCAATCAGAGGGACGATCCTAACCTATTGGAAATCATCTCTAAGTTAGAGATGGGAATCGACGAAGAGATGAACAAGTATGGGCTTGATCGAGATGGATGGCTTAGAAAGAATGGTAGACTGGTTGTACCCAATGTCATTGGATTGAGAGATGAAGTGCTTAGAGAATGTCATCACTCAAAACTGACTATGCACCCCGGTTGTAATAAAATGTATCGAGACATGAAGCAGACCTACTACTGGGAAGGGATTAAAAGAGACATTGGGAAGTTTATATCCAAGTGCATGAATTGCCAGTTAGTTAAAGTTGAGCTAAAGAAACCTAGTGGTTTGTTGCAACCATTAGAAATTCCAGAATGGAAATAGTAACAAGTCTCAGTGGATTTCATTGATGGGTTACCAAGGACTAGATCGGGCCATGATAGCATTTAGGTGATTGTGGACCGATTAACCAAGAGTGCAAGGTTTATACCCGTCAAGTCGAATAGAACAGCAGCTAAGTTAGCAGAACTGTATATGAAGTGGGTAGTGAGATTTCATGGAATACCCAAAGGCATTGTGAGCGACCGAGATCCGTTGTTTGCTAGTGGATTTTGGAAGAGCTTATAAGAGGCGTTAGGATCATAATTACATCACAGTACCGCGTATCATCCCCAACCCGACGGTCAAACTGAGAGGGTGAATCGTATAATAGAGGATCTCTTGAGAGCTTGTATATGGGATTTTGGAGGATCATGGGATGACCATTTGCATCTGGTTGGATACGCATATAATAACAGCTATCAATCCAGTATTGGTATGGCTCCATTTGAAGCTTTGTATGGAAGACCGTGCAACTCACCATCATGTTGGTTAGAAACCGGTGAGAAATTTGTGCTTGGACCAGATGTAATAAGAGAAACCTCAGATAAGATCAAGGTTATCCGACAACGAATGAAGGCTGCCCAAGATAGGTAGAAGAGTTATGCCGATAAGAGGGGAAGATCTCTGAAATTCTCCATTGACGACTTGGTGTTTTTCAAAATTTCTCCGTTAAAGAGCATGATTCGATTTGGTAAGTAAGACAAGTTAGCACCAAGATTTGTTGGTTCATTCCCAGTTCTCGGGCAAGTTGGTAATTTGGCATATAAAGTTAAGTTGTCGGACAAGATGGCGGGAGTTCATAACGTATTTCATGTTTCCCAGTTAAAGAAATTCGTGCACGACCCCAATGTGGCTATTTCACCTAATCAGTTGGATGATATCGAAGTAGAACCCGAGGTGGTTAGGAACCACAAGCCGATTCATATTGTCGAGCAAAATACGAAGAAACTTCGAAGGAAAGCAGTGAATCTAGTCAAGGTTCAGTGGGGAGAGGATGAGAATGACTGTACTTGGGAGACAGAGAAGAGCATTAGGAAGACGTATCCAGAACTCTTTACCTGGTAAGATTTTAAATTACGATTTAGTTATTCCGCATGCTAAGATAGGTTTGTTTTGTTTGTTTTGTATGTTTGATTGTGAAATATGGCTGGTAGGCATGCAGGACCCATTAGTTGTTTCTTAGTTGAGGAATTTCGGGGGTGAAATTTCTTAAGGGGGGAGAGTGTAACGACCCGCATCTTACGCATCGGAGGGTCGTAGAATATTTATTCTTTTTCATATGAGGTCGTATAGTCGTTTAACTTTGGGGAACGACTATTGGGGTCATTTCCCATGTTCATGATTTTTGTCGATTTTTAAATAACCGTTTTGCCCCTGGAAAATCTTGTTTCGCCTATAACTTTTTATTAGTAAGGAATTTTGACCTGAAACCACTTCCATTTGATCTGGATGATGGTTTATCTTTCCGTAGAGTGGTCACACAAGTCAAACGGACTTACCGTTTGGGAGATATGGCTGAATTAAGGTTTAGAAGGCGAAAAACAGCTTAACCGGGCCTAATTAGGGCGATTAACAGCTAGGCTCATAACCCATTTCGGGATTAGGGTTTTGGGGAGGCTGAAATCAGTTAGGAAATGATCTATTTTCATTTTCTCAGCTGCCTAAAACATTTCTCTAACCCTAGCCATGGCCTCCGCCTTCTAAAATCATCCAAATCACCTTCTAATCACTAATTAAGAAGATCTACATCAAATCAAGGCAAATCAACACAAAATCAGAATTGGAGCTACTCTGTTGCATAGGAAAACGCCCCAAATCAGAGATAGTTTCAGATCTAAGTTTTATTTATGGTTAAGGTGAGTGATTTGCATTGTTTTTCACTAATTACGGTTAATTAGGGGTGAATGGTGATAATTAGCGAAATTATGGCTCAGAAAAATATGGACAAATTTGTAAAATTCTAAAATATTATTTTATGGCTCTGATAGAAATTTGGGCTAATTTGGATAAGTTTTGCTAATTGTATGCTTAAACATGATTAAGAGGGATTAAGGGAAAAACATGGGTTTTGGGTATGTTTGATCCATTTTGGCATGTTATATGGTTGTTTTGTTGTTTATGGTTGAATATATATGTTGCCATTACTGTTTGGAATGCTTTGTGATTGAATAGTTAGGTTAGGATGGTTGAAAACGCCGTCGTATGGCGTAAACAACTCGCTGGAAAAGTTGCAGGAATTTGACCTGAACCGGATCGGATCGGAGGAAGGAGGCACGAACCGACCCGATCGTGACACCCTACTCGTGGCCAGTGACCACGAACCGACCTGATGATTTGGAAGACGCAGAGCACCATGGACCAGAAGCTCACGACCGATCCGAAGCACCTCGACCCGGTGGAAGAAGCTCGAACCCGGACCGATGAAGGATTGACACACGAGCCAATGGAGAGTGCCGACCCGAAGAGACTCATGATCCAAAATTGGAGCCACGACCCGACGCTCTGGAGAGGACATCACGAACCAAGGAGCTCGAGCCGACTCGATGGGGGCAATCATGGCCGAACCGAAGGAGGAAGAGAGACCGATCTGAATGGAAGCTTGTTCCGAACCGATCCGGAGGAGACCAAAGCTCGAGATGCAAGGTAGTCCGAATGGGAAGTAGAACTCAGGATCCAGTTGGGAACTAACGAGTCAGCTTCATGGGTTGGGTTTTACTGCGGGACGTGTGCTAAGGGGTTATTGACATCCATAACTTTGATTCACCACCAAGACGGATATTAGGCTACGGATCAGTGCAATGGGGTAGTTATTACTCCATGGGCTAAAGTGATCGTGGCATGGCTATGAGCCAGTGCAGTGGAGTCGTCATGTCTTCATGGGGCAGAGTGGACATAGCAAGGGATTAGTGGCTATGGATAAGTGTAGTGGAGCCATCATGACTCCATGGGGCGGAGTGATCATAGCAAAGAATTTGGGTGGTCAAAGCAGTGGATATTGTATGCTTTACGCACTAAGTGAGAGCTGTGAGGATGGCTGCTATGCTTGATTGTTTGATATCACTATGATATGCACACCCCTTCCCCGTATCTTTTCACCATATGTTAGTGTCACCTTAGAGTATTGTACATCCTGTTGTGCTAACTCTTTGGTTGCAAGTCCAGGTTCAGGTATGGTTATGTATACCTGTTATTGTTCCGTTTTGCTGCTTATCTCTCATACCAGACTTTTGTCTTACCCAGAGTTTTATGTCTCTTCTTATTACTCTGGGTGCTCTTAAACGGGCAGAATAGATATAGGTTAGGTGGTACGCACGAGTATCTGTACCTGAGATGAGCAGGAGGCTTTCACGTATGATATGTATAGATATTCTCCTTGTGTTATTTCTGGTCACTGCTTTGGGAATTAGTAGTGCATCTTTTTTTTTTTGCTTTAGAGATAGTATGTTGGAGTTATAATAAGCTATATTCTGAATTTCCGCTGCTATGATGATTATGGTTTAGTTTTCAGCTTATGCACTGTCTCGCCTGTTTTATGTCAAGTATGTTATTATTATATTTTACTCCATGCGCTGTGAGACATTCTAAAGGTTCCTTGTTAGTTTAAATCCCTTTCTTTGGCGACTGTCCCATGCTAGTCAGGCATTAGCACAACACACTTTTATTGGAAATGTCGACTAGCGCGGGGCAGGCCATCACACATACAGTAGATAAAGTACATATAAATACCGATAATAAGACTGGATAATAGATAACTACATAGTTGATAACTGGAGGTGGTCCAAATGATATGCCAATCTCCCAAGTGCATCACCAACGGCTATGGTGCTCAAGCTGACCCAGGCATACAGTCAAAGAAACAATATACAAGGGTCAGGACTAACAGTTTCATATAAGTGAATTAAACCAAATGAAGTGTCTACTGAAACGTACAGTAACTTAAAGGATGTTGGGATTTCCATCCTCTAATGATCCGTGTAATAACCCGGAAATCCGAGCCAATTTAAAATTTTTATTTTGGCAAATTTAATGAATTTTGAATATTTAAAATGAATTATTTTAAATAATAACGACGAGAAATTTATTTTGAATGGAATTAGAACGTATATATTTATATAGATCGTCGTTAGAATATAAATATTTATTTTAAATTATAAAAGGAATTGAAAATGGCACGGTAGTTCGAAAATTCGATTTCAAAGTTCAAATGAATGTACAGGATTCAAAATAAACCGGATTTTAGTGAAACCAAAAATATTTGAATCTAACTGAGAATATCTTTCCAACGAATCCGAAAAATTGAAATTTCATAGCGGGAATCAAAAGTTATGGCCTAATGAATTTTCAGAATAGTCGCTATGGAATTCTAGCCCTTAAAAATGGAAATTTTGCAAACGACCTCGGATTTCGACGAAACCACTTTTGTTGGATCCGTGATGTCAAATTATTGCTAGATTTCAATTTTCGTAATTTTCTAATTCAATATGTGAGTGTGGCAAAAGAAAACGTGTTTGACCAGTTTCAGTTGATTTTAATCGTCTAGAAATTGGCCATTTTTCAAACGATCTCAGAATTCGATGAAATTAGCTTTGTTAGGACCGTATCGTCAATACGAAGCTAGAAAATATTTTTCGGGAATTTTTCTAATTAGTATGTGGCCCCGGTAAAGTGAAATGCGCGTTCAAATTCAATATTGTGACGGCCGGGAATTTCGCTCGATCCGAATCAGTCGTTAAACCGATCTAAACCGTTCGAAACCCCTTTCGTTTGAGAACAGGACAAATCAGAACACATACAGAAGAACATTTCATTGTTATTACAACAATTCCATTAGATACAAGAATATACAGAGTATAAATGAATATTATACATCCGAATAAATATCAGAGATTACAATTAATTATATAACAGCGGAAAATAATACAAAGCACAACTGAAGGTGATATACGGATACAGAGCTTTCCGGATATCATTCCAGCTGTAAACCAGGATCCTGTGAATATAAATCTGCAAAAACCAAAACTACTAGCTGCCCGTGCGGAAAATAGGGGCACCCAGAGTTTAGGTTAAAACAATAAACTCCAGGTCAGTCATGTGACTGGTGTGAGAATTAAAACAGTTATTTAAAACTTTACTTTAAAAGAGAGTAATTCAAGGGACCACGCCGTAAAACACGGAACGGGTTTCCTCCCAAGAATACCAGTGCATGGAATAAACAGCGCAATGCTTTTTCGAAAAATGAAGCTATTATAAGACCCAGGTCCCATCACACAATGCAACGCAAGCCGGAGGATAGGGTTTTACCTTATAACAGCCAAACATGCTTGATACGTTTAAAACAAATCATTTGATACTATAATAAGTGTATAGTGTCAAAACATTTTCAATCATAAATATAAATCATAGGCGGCATAGCTACCATCTACTATGTCGCCATACTAGTTCTACAATTAAAGCCGAATTACACGTATTGGAAATTGGATTCCGTCATGAGTCGAGGCAAGGGGCAAGCTCCTCTCCACGCTCGAGACACTCTAGCAAATGCCTCAGGACTACACACTCTGGGCAATCCTTGGATCGGTTGGGCCGGTCCTCACTTACGCTAGAGGATTATTTATTCCTGAACACACGTTTCCCGGTCCTTACAGACCTATAATCGAGGCGCCTCATTCCAACAACCACAAAGGTGAAAAGTATATAAATGTCAGGGCTGGTAAGTCACTGACACCACCAAAGCTAGAAAGAAACGTCATGTTCTCCCAACGGTCCGTATCCCGTTTTTAACTCATACCGAGGTGTGAGGCTCGCGAATTCACATTATACACAAAGCTACGCCACATAGGCCGTGCTTTGATCATCAACCACAAGACTTTGCTTTTCAACAGAAGCCTGGATCCATGCAGCTCAGTATGCCACCTAGGCAATTCATGCCGCGCGATTGATATCTATCGATATATAACCTCTAAGCTCGTACGTCTCAGAGAAGGGCGTTAAGCAAGAGAAAAAAATTCTCCGCTGCCAAACAGATATATATTTAACAGAATCAATCAACACAGAATAAAATCCAATGTCATACACACAATCCATTTACAAGTTCGTTCTGGGTCTAAACGAAACCGGAGGCACTTTCCTCGCATATCCATCCATCTCCAGGTACGTCTGGACGACCACCAACTATTTCCATCCTCTTGGGTGTACAGCCCAATCAGGATCATCAGTAATTACCCAAACGATGTGAAGACTTCCGGTCTTCAACCACCGTCTTCATCTTCGACTTATCGTTGAATCGGTTATTCAGAATGGGTATAAACCCAGACTTTCCGAACAACCCGCGTATATTAAAACAAATGTTACACAAACACAACATACGCCTCATTCCAATTCAGAATATTCTTTTATTCACAAAATCACATTTTTAGGGAAAGGTTCCCATTAATTTTATCCAAGATAAATTCTTTAAAATTTATCCTTTAATCTTCCTTTGGATGACATTTCAAACCAAATTATGGTTTTCTAAACTAGTCGAGATTAGCGAACCACAACGAAGTAATTATTTATTTTATTTCCCAATCCCAACCTATTCATCCCATGAAGCAAAACTGGTAATACTCCATATCTAACAATGTGGTGTTATCAGTAAATTTAATTACCATTTCACGTTCAAATCTAATTAAAGATTTAACTATCGCTTTGGAGCAAAACTGGCGATACTCCATTCTCGCTCATTTCTAAATCTGATAATTTAGATTATAGATTCACATTTCAACCTAATTGCAGATTCGTTAAAACTCCTTTTACTGGGTTAAAGAACTAGGTGTTATTTAAAACACAGTTCACGACAAACCCAAATTACATTCTATTTATTATCGGGTTAAAGAACTAGTGTTATTAAAACACAGTTCACGATAAACCCATTTCCAACCCAATCAAATATATTAGACATTCCGATTATTTAAAACCCCTTTTTAAATCTAATTTATTTATTTAAAAATAATTGGGTTTTAAATTTAGTCCAAAACTAGTTCATTTCGATAAAAATCCATTTCTACCCTTTCAAATATGGAGTTTTTCATCCAAATTTTTCCCAAATCATTTCTTATGATTTTATACAAATTATTGATATTTTTAATAATTTTATCAAGGCCTGTACAGTCGATTTCCAACAACGGCCATCGAACTGCACTTATAGCGACCTTTTTCAAATTTGATTTGGACGTATCTCCAAATCCAACCGTTAGATTTCAAATTTCTAATATTCGTTAGAAAGCTCTTTTCGATACGAACCCAACGGTTCCGGTTTTAGGAGAATATGACGGTCGGATCTCCCGTAATGTCCGTTTGAAATAAATGGTCGAAATTCACGAACTGCCGCGGCGCGGCGCATTCTATTCAGGCCATTATATTATATATATAATATATATAATATATTTCGTCGATTTCTATTTAAAACGAATTTTATAAATAGTTTTGAATTCGTTTTTAAAACAATTTCAACTTCCATTTCAATTCAAATCAAAATTGAATTCTTCCTTATAAATTCTTTTTAAAATTCATTTCTATTCAATTCAATTTTCAATTCAATTTGAATTCATTTCAATTCGCTTTCAATTCAATTTGAATTCGTTTTTCAATTCAATTCAATTCCAAAGTCGTTTTCTATTCGATTCAATTCAAATTGGTTTTCTATTTGATTCAATTCAAATTGGTTTTCTATTCGATTCAATTCAAATTGGTTTTCTATTCGATTCAATTCAAATTGGTTTTCTATTCGATTCATTTCGAAATCGTTTTCAATTCAATTCATTTCGAAATCGTTTTCAATTCAATTCATTTCGAAATCGTTTTCAATTCAATTCACTTCGAAATCGTTTTCAATTCAATTCATTTCGAAATCGTTTTCAATTCAATTCATTTCGAAATCGTTTTCAATTCAATTCATTTCGATATGAATAAAATCGATATAAATATCGTTCACGTCAAAATGGCGTCAATCTAACCAACACGGCTTCATATATTTCTATTTTCAAATATTCTATTCAACAAATGAATATTTTTTTTTTCAACACACGACTAATCTCAACGAATGAGTACTGTCCACGTGTGACTATTTTTGTTATTTAATATATTTTATAAAAATTAAGGTATCTATCGTTTGATATAAAATTAGACTCCAACGGTAAATTAGTAAGAGAACAATTCCCTGAATATTAACCCCGAAGGCCGAAACCAACATCAGATTAATATCCAGGAGACCACTCATCTCATCTATTTTCCAGTTGATTTCTAATTCTGTATATGATAAAGATGTAAATTTTATTATTAAAATATTTCGTTCAACACATGACTAATCTCAACGACTGAGTACAGTCAACACATGAACCTTTATTTTATAAAGATAAAGATATAAATTTTATTATTAAAATATTTCGTTCAACACTTGACTAATCTCAACGGATGAGTACAGTCAACACATGAACCTTTATTTTATAATATTCTTTATTTTCTAAATTGGAATGAGGCCCAATCAATCACCATATAACGTCAATTATATGGATTTTCATACAACACATGTATATAATAGCATTGAAAAATAATCAACCATCAACCAAAGTGCACTACACTGTATAAGCATCAAATATAGATATCTAACGCTTATACAGCCTGTCAATCAATCGATCGACATATTTAATCAATCAAGATGAGTGGACTTCATATTTCATCCCAACACCCGTGTGGGGTTTCAAACAATCAAACGTATATTTTATTCGTGCTGTTGGGCGATGTGTAAAATTTATCGACCCAATCAATGTCCTTCAAATAGGTGTACATAAACAAACCGTCCGGTTTGTAAATGAATATTTATTTATTCACATTCACGTTAAAAATTATATTTTTAACGACAAAACATTTTATTTTAACTTATGAATTTCTATTCAGTTCATTCTTTAAATAGAATGATATTTTTTATTTTTTCTAACATATTTAGAAAATTTCGGCGGCATAACGACACGATACTAGAAACGGGACGAGGCCTAGCCTTATCCCCGGTCTAGTGAAGGCCCACGCCATTCACTTATCAATCAAATTTACCAAACAACCAAATTCAAATCAAATCATCTAATTAATTTATGCAACCAAACAAACAAGTCCATGGTCTGTGGACGATTGTGTCGGGTGCTACTAAGCACCGTCTGCATCCTAGTATATATATATATATATATATATATATATATATATATATATATAACTAGAAAAAGAAATTGAAAGGTGAGAAATTCTCACAGATAGCTATCCAATCATCTTGACTCTTCTTTTAGAGGAATCTTCATCGTTATCGCATCTTCGTCATCTTCGTTGTTGTAGCCACTACATATAAAAATCACATTTTTATATACTGATGTCTTTAAAGTAAAAATCACATTTTTATTCACTTTCAATTTAAAAATCATATTTTTATAATCGCTTCATACATTTGAAAATCGAATTTTTACTTCGCTATTCAATATATAAAAATGGAATTTTTACCTTGCTATTCAATATATAAAAATCGAATTTTTACCTTGCTATTCAATATATAAAAATCATACTTTTACTATGCTATTCAATATATAAAAATCGAATTTTTACTTCGATATTTATTATATAAAATCGAATTTTTATTACGATGTCATATAGATAAAAATTCCATTTCAAAAATATAGACTTTGCCTTTTCAAAAATATAGATTTTAAAAATCACATTTTTATTTTGCTACATATACAAAGATGATATTTTTATATTCTCTATCTTACAAAGATTATATTTTTATCTTTCTACAATATAAAAGATTATATTTTTATCTTTCTACAATATAAAAGATTATATTTTTAATTCTTTAAAAATATAAAAATCATATTTTTAATTTGTTACCATGATAGAAATGATATTTTTATCCCTCCTACTATATAAAGATGATATTTTATTTTGCTAAAAATATAAAAATTGAATTTTTATTACCAAAAACCCCGCCTTTAACTAAAATAAAAATTCTTACCTTCTTCATGCTTTTAATATAATCATAATTCAGTTTTAATTTAAATAAATTTCAGTTTCAAATAAATAACTAAATAAAGAAAAGGGGAGGGGGAAGAACTCACAGTAAATCGGCTGGAGGAGGGCGTTGCGAGCTGTGAAGGGTGGTGCGGTGGGTTTCTGGCGATGGGCGGTGGCGTTCGCTTCAAGGGGGGGGCGGCTGTAGCGTTCGCGAGGGCAGGGGGTGGGGTTTTCGCGGTGGCTCTGGCGCTTGGGGGGGCTCTTCGAGGCGGCGGCGGTGGTCTCGGGGAGGGAGGCGGTGGACCAAGCAGGCGGGCGGATCGACGATGCGTCCATCGTTTTTTTTCTTTTTATTCAGATTCGATTCGGAAAAGAAATGAAGGGGGGGTCAGTTTGACTGAGTTATGAGGGAGATATTTTTTTTTTTTCGCCAAAAAGCAACTTTTATTTTCGATCTCAAAACGAGGCCCACCGCCTGTCGTCCATAGCGTATTGCCCCCATTCCGAACACAATGGGATATGTATCGTAGGCTGATTTGGTCGTTTCGACCAGTTTCCGCTGAATTTACATTTAAATCACTATATTGAATTTTAAACGTACATTTCAAATTACCGGGGTCACATAACAACTCTATAAATTCCATAAAAATATTTTCTAGCTTCGTATTGACGATACGGTCCTAACAAAACTAGTTTCGTCGAATTCCGAGACCGTTGGAAAAATGGCCATTTTCTAGTCGATTAAAATCAACTAAAACCGGTCAAACGCGTTTTCTTTTGCCACGCTCACATATTGATTCGAAAAATTATGAAATTTGAAACCTAGAAATAACTTGACACCGCGGACCCAACAAAAGTGGTTTCATCGAAATCCGAGGTCGTTTGCAAAATGTCCATTTTTAAGGGCCTGAATTCCATAGCGACTATTCAGAATTTTCAACTAGACATATCTTTTGATTTCCGCTATGAAATTTCGATTTTTCGAATTCGTTGGAAAGATATTATCAATTAGATCCTAATGTTTTTAGTTTCACTAAAATCCGGATTGTTTTGCACCCGGTACATTCAATTGAAGTTTGAAATCGAATTATCGAACTACTGCGCCATTTTCAATTCTAATTATAATTATATATAATTATTTATATTCTAACGACGACGTGTATAATATATTCGTTCGAATTATATTCAAAATAAATTTCTCGTCGATTTTACTTAAAATAATCTATTATAAATGTTCAAAATTCGCTAAAATTGCCAAAATAAAAATTTTAAACTGGTTCAGAATTTCCGGGTTATTACAATCTCCCCCACTTAAAACTTTTCGTCCCCGAAAAGGAACAAAGTCGAAAGTGGTTTGATTAATCAACTCTACGTTCGATCTGGCTTCCATTCTCCAACTTTTCAGTTTCTGAGAATTTTCAAATTTTCAAAAATTTGGCTAACACCTTAAATTTTCGAAAAATTTCGCCATAACCTCCCCTGCACCGGGAGCCACGGGAAAATCCCGAAATTGCCATACAGGCCTTCTGATCTCAAAAAAAAAAAAAAAGCCAATAGGCTTATAAAATCATCATCACCCAAATAAACAGTAAATTATTAGTAAACATGTACCTATTTGTCAGGCAAACAAATTTTATTCTCTGCTCTAGCCTCCTTGCTATGACCTGTTCAATGTAAGTATATGTATATGCAAGCAAATGCGACCAATTTTCAATATAGTTCAATATTTGATTCAATTAGGCTAAATGGTTCAAAATTATCAAACAAATAAACAAACAACACAAACATCAATCAATTAGTGGATTTAACGTTTCAAATTCATAATTTTGATACATATATAAAAATCATGTTTTTGATGCCAATTCACAACAATGTGTCCTAGCTATATTGGTTTTGGTTCTCACACCAGCCTAATGGAAATATATAGAAAATCACACCTTCGTCACTCGAAAATAAATACTGGTGATGGTATAATTCATCATCAGGACCATGTCCGGGTGACTAGAGTGTGACTCCATATCTATCTAATATATTAAAACTTCGAATATACGTTCATGACGCGTATATGCAAAACCTTTATATACTAGATTGTCCAAATTCAAAATAAATAAATAATCAAATACGTTTAAAATGGTTTAAATTTTCAAAACAAAATTGTTTTCATTTGAAAAATATACTCTTCACACTCGTTCTAGGATACTACTGATCCTATCTCTAACGAGTCATTCTAATTGGATATTGCTAATCCAATATCTGATGAATTCTTTCGTATGGTTCTAATGTGTCTTGTTCTCGAGCTCTGTAAACCAAAGCTCTGATACCAAATGTGACGGCCGGGAATTTCGCTCGATCCGAATCAGTCGTTAAACCGATCTAAACCGTTCGAAACCCCTTTCGTTTGAGAACAGGACAAATCAGAACACATACAGAAGAACATTTCATTGTTATTACAACAATTCCATCAGATACAAGAATATACAGAGTATAAATGAATATTATACATCCGAATAAATATCAGAGATTACAATTAATTATATAACAGCGGAAAATAATACAAAGCAAAATTGAAGGTGATATACGGATACAGAGCTTTCCGGATATCATTCCAGCTATAAACCAGGATCCTGTGAATATAAATCTGCAAAAACCAAAACTACTAGCTGCCCGTGCGGAAAATAGGGGCACCCAGAGTTTAGGTTAAAACAATAAACTCCAGGTCAATCATGTGACTGGTGTGAGAACTAAAACACTTATTTAAAACTTTACTTTAAAAGAGAGTAATTCAAGGGACCACACCGTAAAACACGGAACGGGTTTCCTTCCAAGAATACCAGTGCATGGAATAAACAGCGCAATGCTTTTTCGAAAAATGAAGCTATTATAAGACCCAGGTCCCATCACACAATGCAACGCAAGCCGGAGGATAGGGTTTTACCTGATAACAGCCAAACATGCTTGATACGTTTAAAACAAATCATTTGATACTATAATAAGTGTATAGTGTCAAAACATTTTCAATCATAAATATAAATCATAGGCGGCATAGCTACCATCTACTATGTCGCCATACTAGTTCTACAATTAAAGCCGAATTACACGTATTGGAAATTGGATTCCGTCATGAGTCGAGGCAAGGGGCAAGCTCCTCTCCGCGCTCGAGACACTCTAGCAAATGCCTCAGGACTACACACTCTGGGCAATCCTTGGATCGGTTGGGCCGGTCCTCACTTACGTTAGAGGATTATTTATTCCTGAACACACGTTTCCTGGTCCTTACAGACCTATAATCGAGGCGCCTCATTCCAACAACCACAAAGGTGAAAAGTATATAAATGTCAGGGCTGGTAAGTCACTGACACCACCAAAGCTAGAAAGAAACGTCGTGTTCTCCCAACGGTGCGTATCCCGTTTTTAACTCATACCGAGGTGTGAGGCTCGCGAATTCACGTTATACACAAAGCTACGCCACATAGGCCGTGCTTTGATCATCAACCACAAGACTTTGCTTTTCAACAGAAGCCTTGATCCATGCAGCTCAGTATGCCACCTAGGCAATTCATGCCGTGCGATTGATATCTATCGATATATAACCTCTAAGCTCGTACGTCTCAGAGAAGGGCGTTAAGCAAGAGAATAAATTCTCCGCCGCCAAACAGATATATATTTAACATAATCAATCAACACAGAATAAAATCCAATGTCAGACACACAATCCATTTACAAGTTCATTCTGGGTCTGAACAAAACCGGAGGCACTTTCCTCGCATATCCATCCATCTCCAGGTACGTCTGGACGACCACCAATTATTTCCATCCTCTTGGGTGTACAGCCCAATCAGGATCGTCAGTAATTGCCCAAACGATGTGAAGACTTCCGGTCTTCAACCACCGTCTTCATCTTCGACTTATCGTCGAATCGGTTATTCAGAATGGGTATAAACCCAGACTTTCCGAACAACCCGCGTATATTAAAACAAATGTTACACAAACACAACATACGCCTCATTCCAATTCAGAATATTCTTTTATTCACAAAATCACATTTTTAGGGAAAGGTTCCCATTAATTTTATCCAAGATAAATTCTTTAAAATTTATCCTTTAATCTTCCTTTGGATGACATTTCAAACCAAATTATGGTTTTCTAAACTAGTCGAGATTAGCGAACCACAACGAAGTAATTATTTATTTTATTTCCCAATCCCAACCTATTCATCCCATGAAGCAAAACTGGTAATACTCCATATCTAACAATGTGGTGTTATCGGTAAATTTAATTACCATTTCACGTTCAAATCTAATTAAAGATTTAACTATCGCTTTGGAGCAAAACTGGCGATACTCCATTCTCGCTCATTTCTAAATTTGATAATTTAGATTATAGATTCACATTTCAACCTAATTGCATATTCGTTAAAACTCCTTTTACTGGGTTATAGAACTAGGTGTTATTTAAAACACAGTTCATGACAAACCCAAATTACATTCTATTTATTATCGGGTTAAAGAACTAGTGTTATTAAAACACAGTTCATGATAAACCCATTTCCAACCCAATCAAATATATTAGACATTCCGATTATTTAAAACCCCTTTTTAAATCTAATTTATTTATTTAAAAATAATTGGGTTTTAAACTTAGTTCAAAACTAGTTCATTTCGATAAAAATCCATTTCTACCCTTTCAAATATGGAGTTTTTCATCCCAATTTTCCCAAATCATTTCTTATGATTTTATACAAATTATTGATATTTTTAATAATTTTATCAAGGCCCGTACAGTCGATTTCCAACAACGGCCATCGAACTGCACTTATAGCGACCTTTTTCAAATTTGATTTGGACGTATCTCCAAATCCAACCGTTAGATTTCAAATTTCTAATATTCGTTAGAAAGCTCTTTTCGATACGAACCCAAAGGCTCTGATTTTAGGAGAATCTGACGGTCGGATCTCCCGTAATGTCCGTTTGAAATAAATGGTCGAAATTCACGAACTGTCGCGGCGCGGCGCGTTCTATTCAGGCCATTATATTATATATATAATATATATAATATATATAATATATTTCGTCGATTTCTATTTAAAACGAATTTTAAAAATAGTTTTGAATTCGTTTTAAAAACAATTTCAACTTCCATTTCAATTCAAATCAAAATTGAATTCTTCCTTATAAATTCGTTTTAAAATTCATTTCTATTCAATTCAAATTTCAATTCAATTTGAATTCATTTCAATTCGCTTTCAATTCAATTTGAATTCGTTTTCAATTCAATTCAATTCCAAAGTCGTTTTCTATTCGATTCAATTCAAATTGGTTTTCTATTTGATTCAATTCAAATTGGTTTTCTATTCGATTCAATTCAAATTGGTTTTCTATTCGATTCAATTCAAATTGGTTTTCTATTCGATTCATTTCGAAATCGTTTTCAATTCAATTCATTTCGAAATCGTTTTCAATTCAATTCATTTCGAAATCGTTTTCAATTCAATTCATTTCGAAATCGTTTTCAATTCAATTCATTTCGAAATCGTTTTCAATTCAATTCATTTCGAAATCGTTTTCAATTCAATTCATTTCGAAATCGTTTTCAATTCAATTCATTTCGAAATCGTTTTCAATTCAATTCATTTCGAAATGAATAAAATCGATATAAATATCGTTCACGTCAAAATGGCGTCAATCTAACCAACACGGCTTCATATATTTCTATTTTCAAATATTCTATTCAACAAATGAATATTTTTTTTTCAACACACGACTAATCTCAACGAATGAGTATTGTCCACGTGTGACTATTTTTGTTATTTAATATATTTTATAAAAATTAAGGTATCTATCGTTTGATATAAAATTAGACTCCAACGGTAAATTAGTAAGAGAACAATTCCCTGAATATTAACCCCGAAGGCCGAAACCAACATCAGATCAATATCCAGGAGACCACTCATCTCATCTATTTTCCAGTTGATTTCTAATTCTATATATGATAAAGATGTAAATTTTATTATTAAAATATTTCGTTCGACACATGACTAATCTCAACGACTGAGTACAGTCAACACATGAACCTTTATTTTATAAAGATAAAGATATAAATTTTATTATTAAAATATTTCGTTCAACACATGACTAATCTCAACGGATGAGTACAGTCAACACATGAACCTTTATTTTATAATATTCTTTATTTTCTAAATTGGAATGAGGCCCAATCAATCACCATATAACGTCAATTATATGGATTTTCATACAACACATGTATATAATAGCATTGAAAAATAATCAACCATCAACCAAAGTGCACTACACTGTATAAGCATCAAATATAGATATCTAACGCTTATACAGCCCGTTAATCAATCGATCGACATATTTAATCAATCAGGATGAGTGGACTTCATATTTCATCCCAACACCCGTGTGGGGTTTCAAACAATCAAATGTATATTTTATTCGTGCAGTTGGGCGATGTGTAAAATTTATCGACCCAATCCATGTCCTTCAAATAGGTGTACATAAACAAACCGTCCGGTTTGTAAATGAATATTTATTTATTCACATTCACGTTAAAAATTATATTTTTAACGACAAAACATTTTATTTTAACTTATGAATTTCTATTCAGTTCATTCTTTAAATAGAATGATATTTTTTATTTTTTCTAACATATTTAGAAAATTTCGGCGGCATAACGACACGATACTAGAAACGGGACGAGGCCTAGCCTTATCCCCGGTCTAGTGAAGGCCCACGCCATTCACATATCAATCAAATTTACCAAACAACCAAATTCAAATCAAATCATCTAATTAATTTATGCAACCAAACAAACAAGTCCATGGTCTGTGGACGATTGTGTCGGGTGCTACTAAGCACCGTCTGCATCCTAGTATATATATAACTAGAAAAAGAAATTGAAAGGTAAGAAATTATCACAGATAGCTATCCAATCATCTTGACTCTTCTTTTAGAGGAATCTTCATCGTTATCGCATCTTCGTCATCTTCGTTGTTGTAGCCACTACATATAAAAATCACATTTTTATATACTGATGTCTTTAAAGTAAAAATCACATTTTTATTCACTTTCAATTTAAAAATCATATTTTTATAATCGCTTCATACATTTGAAAATCGAATTTTTACTTCGCTATTCAATATATAAAAATGGAATTTTTACCTTGCTATTCAATATATAAAAATCAAATTTTTACCTTGTTATTCAATATATAAAAATCATATTTTTACTATGCTATTCAATATATAAAAATCAAATTTTTACTTCGCTATTTAATATATAAAAATTGAATTTTTATTACGATGTCATATAGATAAAAATTCCATTTAAAAAATATAGACTTTGCCTTTTCAAAAATATAGATTTTAAAAATCACATTTTTATTTTGCTACATATACAAAGATGATATTTTTATATTCTCTATCTTACAAAGATTATATTTTTATCTTTCTACAATATAAAAGATTATATTTTTATCTTTCTACAATATAAAAGATTATATTTTTAATTCTTTAAAAATATAAAAATCATATTTTTAATTTGTTACCATGATAGAAATGATATTTTTATCCCTCCAACTATATAAAGATGATATTTTATTTTGCTAAAAATATAAAAATTGGATTTTTATTACCAAAAACCCCGCCTTTAAATAAAATAAAAAATCTTACCTTCTTCATGCTTTTAATATAATCATGATTCAGTTTTAATTTAAATAAATTTCAGTTTCAAATAAATAACTAAATAAAGAAAAGGGGAGGGGGAAGAACTCACAGTAAATCGGCTGGAGGAGGGCGTTGCGAGCTGTGGAGGGTGGTGCGGTGGGTTTCTGGCGATGGGTGGTGGCGTTCGCTTCAAGGGGGGGCGGCTGTAGCGTTCGCGAGGGCAGGGGGTGGGGTTTTCGCGGTGGCTCTGGTGCCTTGGGGGGCTCTTCGAGGCGGCGGCGGTGGTCTCGAGGAGGGCGGCGGTTGACCAAGCAGGCGGGCGGATTGACGATACGTCCATCGTTTTTTTCTTCTTTTTATTCAGATTCAATTCGGAAAAGAAATGAACGGGGGGCCAGTTTGACTGAGTTATGGGGGAGATATATATATTTTTTTAATTATTTTATTTTCGCCAAAAAGCAACTTTTATTTTCGATCTCAAAACGAGGCCCACCGCCTGTCGTCCATAGCGTATTGCCCCCATTCCGAACACAATGGGATATGTATCATAGGCTGATTTGGTCGTTTCGACCAGTTTCCGCTGAATTTACATTTAAATCACTATATTGAATTTTAAACGTACATTTCAAATTACCGGGGTCACATAACAACTCTATAAATTCCATAAAAATATTTTCTAGCTTCGTATTGACGATACGGTCCTAACAAAACTAGTTTCGTCGAATTCCGAGACCGTTGGAAAAATGGCCATTTTCCATTCGATTAAAATCAACTGAAACCGGTCAAACGCGTTTTCTTTTGCCATGCTCACATATTGATTCGAAAAATTATGAAATTTGAAACCTAGCAATAACTCGACACCACGGACCCAACAAAAGTGGTTTCATCGAAATCCGAGGTCGTTTGCAAAATGTCCATTTTTAAGGGCCTGAATTCCATAGCGACTATTCAGAATTTTCAACTGGACATATCTTTTGATTTCCGCTATGAAATTTCGATTTTTCGAATTCATTGGAAAGATATTATCAATTAGATCCTAATGTTTTTGGTTTCACTAAAATCCAGATTGTTTTGCACCCGGTACATTCAATTGAAGTTTGAAATCGAATTATCGAACTACCGCGCCATTTTCAATTCTAATTATAATTATATATAATTATTTATATTCTAACAACGACGTGTATAATATATACGTTCGAATTATATTCAAAATAAATTTCTCGTCGATTTTACTTAAAATAATCTATTTTAAATGTTCAAAATTCGCTAAAATTGCCCAAATAAAAATTTTAAACTGGTTCAGAATTTCCGGGTTATTACAAATATATAGAGTTATATGTTGATTTTGACGGAAACTGATCGAAACGATCGAATCAGCCTACGATACATATCCCATTGTGTTCGGAATGGGAGTAATTAGCTATGGACGACAGGAGGTGGGCCTCGTTTAAAGGTCGAATAAAAAAGTCAACTTTTTGAAATTAAAATAATTAAAAATAAATATATTCACCCTCTCTCCTTATACCCTCCCCCTTTCTCTTTGAATCAGTCAAACCCAAAAAAAAAAACCTAATCGAACGACGATCGTGCGCCTCCCCCCAGGTAGCGCGCCTCCTCCACCTTCTTCTCCTCCTCTTCCCCCACCTCCTCTTCCACGAGCCCCCTCCTCCTGAAAGAAACCGCGCCACCACGATTCGATCCCCTCCCCCTAAACTGACGCAATCACCCCCAGCCCCTTCCCAGAGCACGCCGCCGCCGTGGTGGGCCCTGCGCCACCCCCTGAGCGCCTCCATTCACCTCATGCGCAGATACAGCCCCTTCCCTTCAGAAAAATTCGTTTTTTTTTAATATGAAAGGTGAGTCCTTTTTTTCAGGTTATATATGTATTCAGTTTTTTTATATGTAATAACAGTGAAAAATTTTGAATTTTTATTAGGCAAAAGTTTGCATTTTTATTAGGAAAAGATTTGGATTTTATTAGGAAGAAATTCGATTCTTAAAATGGAAAAGATCCGATTTTTAAATTAGAAAAGATCCGATTTTTAAATTAGAAAAGAGGTGATATTTTTAAAGTGAAAAGGCGAGATTTTTAACTATATAAAGATTAAATTTTTAAAATAGAAAAGATTAGATTTTTGAAATAGAAAAGATATGATTTTTAACTGAGTGGCGATATAAAAATATAATCTTTATTATATGAACGCCGTTATAAAAAAATAGAATTTTTATCTACATAGTAGCGATGTAAAAATAGAATTTTTATCATATATATAGCAAAACAAAAATACGATTTTGATCATTAGAATGGTTAAGGAAAAATATGATTTTTAAATTGAAAATGAACGAATAAAAATGTGATTTTTATATGTGTAGTGGCTACGAACAGTGGAATGGACGAAAGGCGAGAACGGCGAAGATTTCTACATAAGAAGAGTCGTGGCGTTTGGATTAGCTAGTCGGTGAGAACTTCTCACTTTTAATTTAATTTTCTAGTTAAAATATATATTAGGATGCAGACGGTGTTTAGTAGCACCCGACACCCGTCGTCCACAGACCATGGACGGCTTGTATGCTTGTTTGTTTGATTTTGCTGTGTAGTTAGTTGTGTGATGTGATGTGAAATGAAATAAGATATTTATATAGCTAAAAAATTTATAGTTGAAAATAGAATTTTTAGCGTGTATTTAAAATGAAATAAAAATAAACAAATCGGACGATTTGTTTATATACACACAGTTGACCAATATTGATTGGGACGATAAATTTTACACATCGCCCAACTGCACAAATAAAATCTGTGTTCGATTGTTTGAAAACCCCACACGTGTATTGGGGTTATATATGACATACACTAATCCCAATAATTAGTTGTATGTCGATTGATTGATTGACAGACTGTTATAAGCGTTGAATATTTATATTTGATGCTTATACAGTGTAGAATGCACTTTGGATGATGGTTGATTATTTGTCATTGTTGATATATACATGCGTTGTATGGAAATCCATAGAAATAAAATCTATGGTAATTGATTGGGCCTCATTCCAGTTTAGAAATAGAATATTTGAAAAAGAAATATTCGAATAGAAATATTTGAAAAGGAAATTTTTGAAATAGAATATTTGAAAATAGAAATATATGAAGCCGTGTTGATTAGATTGACGCCATTTTGACGTGAACGACATTTATATCGATTTTATTCATTTTATAATGAATATCGAAAGTGATTTCAAAATCTGATATTTTGAAAGGAATTGAAATTCGAATTAAATTGAATTAAAATGAAATTCAAATTAAACTGAATAGAATTGAAATTCGAATTAGATAGAAATAGAGTTGAAATGAATTTATATTGGAAAATTCAATTTTGATTTGAATTTGAAATGAAGTTGAAATCGTTTTGAAAACGAATTTAAAACGATTTATAAAATACGTTTTAAAAGGAAATCGACGAAGTATATATTATATATATTATATATATAATATAATGGCCTGAATAGAACGCGCCGCGCTACGGTAGTTCGTGAATTTCGACCATTGACTTAGAATGGACATTGCGGGAGATCCGACCGTCGAATTCTCCTAAAACCGGAACCGTTGGGTTCGTATCGAATAGAGCTTTCTAACGAATGTGAGAAATTAGAAATCTAATGGTTGGATTTGGAATTATGTCCAAATCAAATTTGGAAAAGGTCGCTGTAAGTGTAGTTCGATGGCCGTTGATGGAAATCGACTGTACGGGCCTTGGTAAAATTATTAAAAATAGAAATAATTTGTGTAAAGTCATAAGAAATGATTTGTGAAGAATTGGGATTAAAAACTACATATTTGAAAAGATAAAAATAGATTTTTATGGAAATGAACTAGTTTTGAACTAGAACTATTATTCTATTTATTTTTAAAATAAATAAAGTGGATTTGAAATGGTTTTAAAAGATAACCAGAATTTCCAATAATTGAATTGGAATGGATTTGAATCGAAATTGTCTTTGGAATATTTCGATGTTGGAATTCGTGACGATACAGGTATTGTTATGGGAATTTGAAAGATATATTTATATCGTTATTTCCAATACGATATTTGTTGGTCGTAGAATTTGATATTGAATATAAGCCGATATATTTTCTATTCAGAGCCTTGTATTTAATATCAAATGTGATTTGGGTTTGTCGTGAATGGTGTCTTCATTAACATTGTTCTTAAGCCCAGTGGAGAAAAAGATTAAATCTTTTTATTTAGATTTAATGAAGTGTACCAATTAAATAATATTTAATTGGAATTGAATTGGTATTGATTTTTGGGTTTATCGTGAACAGTGTTTTAAATAACACTTGTTCTTTAACCCGATAATTAATGGAAGGTGATTTTGGGTTTATCGTGAACCGTGTTTTAAATGACACAGATTCTTTAACCCAGTTAAAGATTAAAATTAAGTGGAGTTTTAATGAATCTTTAATTAGATTGAAAAGATTGAGAAGGGAGTATCACCAGTTTTGCTCCAGGCGATAGTTAAATCTTTAATTAGATTTGAATGTGAAATGGTAATTGAATTTACTGATAACACTGTGGTGTTAGATATGAAGTATGACCAGTTTTACTTCATGGGATGAATAGGTTGGGATTGGGAAATAAAATAAATGATTACTCCGGTGTGATTCGCTAATCCCGACTAGTTTGAATTGATATTCAAAGAAGATTAATGAATAAATTTAAAGAATTTATCTTTGATAAAATTAATGGGAACCTTTCCCAAAGTATAAGAATATTTGAATAAAAGAATATTCTGAATTGGAATGAGGCGTATGTCATGTTTGTGTAACAATTGTTTATTATATACGCGAGTTTTTTTGGAATGACCGGGTTTATCTCATTCTGAATAACTGATATGACGATAAGTCGAAGATGAAGACGGTGGTCGAAGACCGGAGGTCTTCACGTCGTTTGGGTGGTTACTGAAGATCTTGATTGGGCTGTACACCCAAGAAGATGGAAACAGTTAGTGATCGTCCAGACGTACTTGGAGATCGATGGATATGCGGGGTACTAGGTGCCTCCGGTTTCGTTCAAACCCAGAACGAACTTGTAAATGGACTTTGTGTCTGACATAGGATTTTATTCTGTGTGGTCGATTTCTATTAAATATGTATCTGTTTGGCGGTGGAGAATTTATTCTCTTGCTTAATGCCCTTCTCTGAGACGTACGAGCTCAGGGGTTATATATTGATAGATATCAAACGCATGGAGTGAATTGCCTGTGTGGCATGCCTAAGTGGCAATTGATCAAGGCTTCTGTTGAAAAGCAAAGTCTTGTGGGTGATGATCAAAGCACAGCCTGTGTGGCACAGCTTTGTGTAACGTGAATTCGCGAGCCTCACACCCTGGTTGTGAACCAGAAACGGGAGAGGACATCAGGGAGGGCATGCGTTTTCTTCTAGCTAGAAGTGGCGTCAGTGATTTTACATGCCCTGACGAGTTTGACTTATGTGGTTGTTGCTGTTGCAAGGCGCCTCGGATATATCGGTGACTATGTGAAGTCGATGGAGTCATTCGTTGACTCATTGACACCCCATAGAGTGGGGAAACGCAGTGTTCAGGCATTTTAATCCACATTGGTGGATCGGCCCTGACGATCCAAGGGACGATGCGTTCTGTTCCTGAGGGGCGGGCCAGAGCGTCTCGAATCGGTAGAGGATTATCTTTTGCCTCGGTTCACAGACGGAAATCCAATTTCCAAATACGTGACTTTGCGGTTTTGATTGTAGAGCCTAGTATGGCGACATGATATATGGTACCCATGTCGCCTATGATTATTATTTATGATTGAAATTGTTTTGACACTATACACTTATAGTAATAATAAAAGATGAAACTTAGCATATCAAGCATTCTTTGGCTATTATAAGGTAAAACCTTATCCTCCGGTTTGTGTTGCATTGTGTGATGGGACCTGGGTCTTATAATAGCTTCATTGTTCCTTATTTAGCATTGCGCTGTTGTTTTATGCACTGGTTCCTCTCTGGGAGGAAACCCGTTCCGCGTTAGCGGCGTGGTCCCTTGATTTACCGAACTTGAAAATAAAGAATTATAACTGTTTTAGTTCTCACACCAGTCCCATGACTGACCAGGAGTTTATTGTTTTAACCTAAACTCTGGGTGCCCTTATTTTGATACGGGCAGCTAGTAGTTTTGGTTTGGCAGAATTATATTCACAGGATCCTAGTTGACAGCTGGAATGATATCCGGAAAGCTTTGTATCCGTATATCTCTTCTAGTTGTGTTTTGTATTATTTTCCGCTGCTATGTAATGTATTGTAATCTCTGATATTTATTTCTGTGTAATATTTATTCATACTCTGTATATTCTTGTATTCTGATGGAATTGTTGTAATATACAATGAAATGTTCTTCCGTCTGCATTCTAATTTGTCGTGTTCTCAAAACAATCAGGCATTTCGAACGGTCTTGATCGGTTTAGCGACTGATTCAGATCGAGCGAAATTCCTTTTTGTCACAGTTGGTATCAGAGCTTTGGTTTACAAAGCTCAGAGAACAAGGCACATTAGAACCATACGAAATAATTCATCAGATATTGGATTAGTAATATCCAATGGGAATGACTCGTTAGAGATAGGATCAGTAGTATCCTAGAACGAGTGTAAAGAGTATATTTTTAAAATGAAAACAATTTTTGTTTTGAAAATTTAAATTCAATTATACGTATTTGATTATTTATTTATATTGATTTGGACAATCCAATATATAAAGATTTTGCATATACGTCTGATCCGCGTGTATTTGAAGTTTTAATATACTGGATAGATATAGAATCACACTCTAGTCGCCTGGAGATGGTTCTGATGATTGCTATAGTTCGAACATCATCAGAATTGGTATTCGAGTTTCAAAGGTGTGATATTTATATATTTCCAATTGACTGGTGTGAGAACCAAAATTAGATAGGGCTTATTGTTGCGATTTGGCATCAAAAATATGAATTTTGACTATATATCAAAATTATGAATTTGAAACGTTAATCAACTAATTGATTGCTGATTGTGTTGTTTGATTATAGTTTGATTAATTAAAATTTGAACCATATAGACAATTTGAATCAAATAGTGAATTTCATTGAAAATTAGTCGCATTGGCTTGCATATACATGTACATACATTGAACAGGTCATAGCAAAGAGGCTAGAGCAGAAGAATAAAATTGTTTGCCCGACAAATAGGTACATGTTTATTGTATTTCTTGAGTTTTGGGTGATTTTATAAGCCGATTGGCTAGCCGCTTGGCTTTTCCTTTTTCTTTTGGATTGAAGAAGTCCATGGGAGGCTATATGAAATATCCCGAAGTCAACGGTGAAGGGGAGGTTATGGCGAAATTTTTCGAAAATTTAGGGTGTTAGCCAAATTTTTGAAAAATTTGAAAAGTTCTTAGAAACTGAAAAGTTTAAGAACTTAAGCCGTAATGAAAATAGTGAAAGTTGAGTTGATTAGTTAAACAACTTTCGACTTTGTTCCTTTTCGGGGACGAAAAGTTTTAAGTGGGGGAGATTGTAATAACCCAGAAATCCGAGCCAATTTAAATTTTTTATTTTGGCAAATTTAATGAATTTTGAATATTTAAAATGAATTATTTTAAATAGTAACGATGAGAAATTTATTTTGAATGGAATTAGAACGTATATATTTATATAGATTGTCGTTATAAATATTTATTTTAAATTATAAAAGGAATTGAAAATGGCGCGGTAGTTCGAAAATTCGATTTCAAAGTTCAAATGAATGTACAGGATTTAAAATAAACCAGATTTTAGTGAAACCAAAAATATTTGAATCTAATTGAGAATATCTTTCCAACGAATCCGAAAAATTGAAATTTCATAGCGAGAATCAAAAGTTATGGCCAAATGAATTTTCAGAATAGTCGCTATGGAATTCTGGCCCTTAAAAATGGAAATTTTGCAAACGACCTCGGATTTCGACGAAAGCACTTTTGTTGGATCCGTGATGTCAAATTATTGCTAGATTTCAATTTTCGTAATTTTCTGATTCAATATGTGAGCGTGGCAAAAGAAAACGTGTTTGACCAGTTTCAGTTGATTTTAATCGACTGGAAATTGCCCATTTTTCAAACGGTCTCAGAATTCGATGAAATTAGTTTTGTTAGAACCGAATCGTCAATAAGAAGCTAGAAAATATTTTTTGGGAATTTTTCTAGTTAGTATGCGGCCCCGGTAAAGTGAAATGCGCGTTCAAATTCAATATATAGAGTTATATGTTGATTTTGACGGAAACTGATCGAAACGATCGAATCAGCCTACGATACATTTCCCATTGTGTTCGGAATGGGGGTAATTAGCTATGGACGACAGGCGGTGGGCCTCGTTTAGAGGTTGAATAAAAAAGTCAACTTTTTGAAATTAAAATAATTAAAAATAAATATATTCTCCCTCTCTCCTTATACCCTCCCCCTTTTTCTTTGAATCAGTCAAACCCAAAAAAAAACTAATCGAATGACAATCGTGCGCCCCCCCAGGTAGCGCGCCTCCTCCACCTTCTTCTCCTCCTCTTCCCCCACTTCCTCTTCCACGAGCCCCCTCCTCCTGAAAGAAACTGCGCCACCACGATTCGATCCCCTCCCCCTCAACTGACGCAATCACCCGCAGCCCCTTCCCAGAGCACGCCTCCGCCGTGGTGGGCCCTGCGCCACCCCCTGAGCGCCTCCATTCACCTCAAGCGCAGATACAGCCCATCCCCTTCAGAAAAATTCGTTTTTTTTAATATGAAAGGTGAGTCCTTTTTTTCTGGTTATATATGTATTCAGTTTTTCATATGTAATAACAGTGAAAAGGTTTGAATTTTTATTAGGCAAAAGTTTGCATTTTTATTAGGAAAAGATTTGAATTTTATTAGGAAGAAATTCGATTCTTAAAATGGAAAAGATCCGATTTTTAAATTAGAAAAGATCCGATTTTTAAATTAGAAAAGAGGTGATATTTTTAAAGTGAAAAGACGCGATTTTTAACTATATAAAGATTAAAATTTTAAAATAGAAAAGATTAGATTTTTGAAATAGAAAAGATATGATTTTTATCTGAGTGGCGATATAAAAATATAATCTTTATTATATGAACGCCGTTATAAAAAAATAGAATTTTTATCTATATAGTAGCGATGTAAAAATAGATTTTTTATCATATATATAGCAAAGTAAAAATACGATTTTGATCATTAGAATGGTTAAGGAAAAATATGATTTTTAAATTGAAAATGAACGAATAAAAATGTGATTTTTATATATGTAGTGGCTACGAACAGTGGAATGGACGAAAGGCGAGAACGGCGAAGATTTCTGCATAAGAAGAGTCGTGGCGTTTGGATTAGCTAGTCGGTGAGAACTTCTCACTTTTAATTTAATTTTCTAGTTAAAATATATACTAGGATGCAGACGGTGTTTAGTAGCACCCGACACCCGTCGTCCACAGACCATGGACGGCTTGTATGCTTGTTTATTTGATTTTGTTTTGTAGTTGATTGTGTGATGTGATGTGAAATGAAATAAGATATTTATATAGCTAAAATATTTTATAGTTGAAAATAGAATTTTTAACGTGTAGTTAAAATGAAATAAAAATAAACAAATCGGACGATTTGTTTATATACACACATTTGACTGATATTGATTGGGACGATAAATTTTACACATCGCCCAACTACACAAATAAAATCTGTGTTTGATTGTTTGAAAACCCCACACGGGTATTGGGGTTTTATATGACATACACTATTCCCAATAATTAGTTGTTTGTCGATTGATTGATTGACGGACTGTTATAAGCGTTGAATATTTATATTTGATGCTTATACAGTGTAGAATGCACTTTGGATGATGGTTGATTATTTGTCATTGTTGATATATACATGCGTTGTATGGAAATCCATAGAAATAAAATCTATGGTAATTGATTGGGCCTAGTTCCAGTTTAGAAATAGAATATTTGAAAAAGAAATATTTGAAATAGAATATTTGAAAATATAAATATATGAAGCCGTGTTGATTAGATTGACGCCATTTTGACGTGAACGATATTTATATCGATTTTATTCATATTATAATGAATATCGAAAGTGATTTCAAAATCTGATATTTTGAAAGGAATTGAAATTCGAATTAAATTGAATTAAAATGAAATTCAAATTAAACTGAATAGAATTGAAATTCGAATTAGATTGAAATAGAGTTGAAATGAATTTAAAACGAAATTATATTGGAAAATTCAATTTTGATTTGAATTTGAAATGAAGTTGAAATCGTTTTGAAAACGAATTTAAAACGATTTATAAAATACGTTTTAAAAGGAAATCGATGAGGTATATATTATATATATAATATAATGGCCTGAATAGAACGCGCCGCGCTGCGGTAGTTCGTGAATTTCGACCATTGACTTAGAATGGGCATTACGGGAGATCCGACCGTCGGATTCTCCTAAAACCGGAACCGTTGGGTTCGTATCGAAAAGAGCTTTCTAACGAATGTGAGAAATTAGAAATCTAATGGTTGGATTTTGAATTATGTCCAAATCAAATTTGGAAAAGGTCGTTGTAAGTGCAGTTCGATGGCCGTTGATGGAAATCGACTGTACGGGCCTTGGTAAAATTATTAAAAATAGAAATAATTTGTGTAAAATCATAAGAAATGATTTGTGAAGAATTGGGATTAAAAACTCCATATTTGTAAAGATAAAAATAGATTTTTATGGAAATGAACTAGTTTTGAACTAGAACTATTATTCTATTTATTTTTAAAATAAATAAAGTGGATTTGAAATGGTTTTAAAAGATAACCAGAATTTCCAATAATTGAATTGAAATGGATTTGAATCGAAATTGTCCTTGGAATATTTCGATGTTGGATTTCGTGACGATACAGGTATTGTTATTGGAATTTGAAAGATATATTTATATCGTTATTTCCAATACGATATTTGTTGGTCGTAGAATTTGATATTGAATATAAGCCGATATATTTTCTATTCAGAGCCTTATATTTAATATCAAATGTGATTTGGGTTTGTCGTGAATGGTGTCTTCATTAACATTGTTCTTAAGCCCAGTGGAGAAAAAGATTAAATCTTTTTATTTAGAATTAATGAAGTGTACCAATTAAATAATATTTAATTGGAATTAAATTTGTATTGATTTTTGGGTTTATCGTGAACAGTGTTTTAAATAACACTTGTTCTTTAACCCGATAATTAATGGAAGGTGATTTTGGGTTTATCGTGACCGTGTTTTAAATGACACTAATTCTTTAACCCAATTAAAGATTAAAACTAAGTGGAGTTTTAATGAATCTTTAATTAGATTGAAAAGATCGAGAAGGGAGTATCACCAGTTTTGCTATAGGCGATAGTTAAATCTTTAATTAGATTTGAACGTGAAATGGTAATTGAATTTACCGATAACACTGTGGTGTTAGATATGAAGTATGACTAGTTTTACTTCATGGGATGAATAGGTGGGGATTGGGAAATAAAATAAATGATTACTCCGGTGTGATTCGCTAATCCCGACTAGTTTGAATTGATATTCAAAGAAGATTAAAGAAAAAATTTAAAGAATTTATCTTTGATAAAATTAATGGGAACCTTTCCCAAAGTATAAGAATATTTTAATAAAAGAATATTCTGAATTGGAATGAGGCGTATGTCGTGTTTGTGTAACACTTGTTTTTTATATATGCGAGTTATTCGGAAAGACCGGGTTTATCCCATTCTGAATAACTGATATGACGATAAGTCGAAGATGAAGATGGTGGTCAAAGATCGGAGGTCTTCACGTCGTTTGGGTGGTTACTGATGATCTTGATTGGATTGTACACCCAAGAAGATGGAAACAGTTAGTGATCGTCCAGACGTACTTGGAGATCGATGGATATGCGGGGTACTAGGTGCCTCCGGTTTCGTTCAGACCCAGAACGAACTTGTAAATGGACTGTGTGTCTGACATAGGATTTTATTTTGTGGGGTCGATTTCTATTAAATATGTATCTGTTTGGCGGCGGAGAATTTATTCTCTTGCTTAATGCCCTTCTCTGAGACGTACGAGCTCAGGGGTTATATATTGATGGATATCAAACGCATGGAGTGAATTGCCTGTTTGGCATGCCTAAGTGGCAATTGATCAAGGCTTCTGTTGAAAAGCAAAGTCTTGTGGGTGATGATCAAAGCACAGCCTGTGTGGCACAGCTTTGTGTAACGTGAATTCGCGAGCCTCACACCCCGGTTGTGAACCAGAAACGGGAGAGGACATCAGGGAGGGCATGTGTTTCCTTCTAGCTAGAAGTGGCGTCAGTGGTTTTACACGCCCTGACGAGTTTGACTTATGTGGTTGTTGTTGTTGCGAGGCGCCTCGGATATATAGGTGACTATGTGAAGCTGATGGTGTCATTCATTGACTCATTGACACCCCATAGGGTGGGGAAACGCAGTGTTCAGGCATTTTAATCCACATCGGTGGACCGGCCCTGACGATCCAAGGGACGATGCGTTCTGTTCCTGAGGGGCGGGCTAGAGCGTCTCGAATCGGTAGAGGACTATCTTTTGCCTCGGTTCACAGATGGAAATCCAATTTCCAAATACATGACTTTGCGGTTTTGATTGTAGAGCCTAGTATAGCGACATGATATATGGTACCCATGCCGCCTATGATTATTATTTATGATTGAAATTGTTTTGACACTATACACTTATAGTAATAATAAAAGATGAAATTTAGCGTATCAAGCATTCTTTGGCTATTATAAGGTAAAACCCTATCCTCCGGTTTGTGTTGCATTGTGTGATGGGACCTGGGTCTTATAATAGCTTCATTGTTCCTTATTTAGCATTGTGTTGTTGTTTTATGCACTGGTATTCTTGGTAGGTAACCCGTTCCGCGTTAGCGGCGTGGTCCCTTGATTTACCGAACTTGAAAATAAAGAATTATAACTATTTTAGTTCTCACACCGGTCCCATGACTGACCTGGAGTTTATTGTTTTAACCTAAACTCTGGGTGCCCTTATTTTGACACGGGCAGCTAGTAGTTTTGGTTTTGCAGATTTATATTCACAGGATCCTGGTTGACAGCTGGAATGATATCCGGAAAGCTTTGTATCCGTATATCTCTTCTAGTTGTGTTTTGTATTATTTTCCGCTGCTATGTAATGTATTGTAATCTCTGATATTTATTTCTTTGTAATATTTATTCATACTCTGTATATTCTTGTATTCTGATGGAATTGTTGTAATATACAATGAAATGTTCTTCCGTCTGCGTTCTAATTTGTCGTTTTCTCAAAACAATCAGGCGTTTCAAACGGTCTTGATCGGTTTAGCAACTGATTCGGATCGTGCGAAATTCCTTTTTGTCACAATCCGTGGAAATAATAAACACAAAATAGTATGCTATATTGTAATGTCTATTCAGTAAAGTAAATATACTAACAATAGCGTAAGCGGGATTACCATATTAACCTTACGCAGTTTATAGGCATCACAGTCTTTACAGTACCGTAAATTCACCACACTGGTGTTATCAGAGGGCACTCTATAGAAAGCAATACTAAATCAAAATCGTATGGGCTCGTGTGGGATAAATATGATAAGGCACACGAGGCAATGCCTAGGGTAGAATTCTACCAGTTGCACTCTCGGAACGGTGGTAACGCATAGCAGCAACTACCGCCCACCTCGGAACACACTCCCAAATCAAAAGGGGGTCCTCCAAATCAATCACAACAGTAATAGAGATGGTATCAAAGAAGCGTGTCCGATATGAGGTGCGACCTCAATTAGTCACGGTATACCTCCTGTTTAAGTCATTTTAATTGTGACCCGAAGGTCAAGACCATTCGTATCGTACACCGTCTTCGATCTAAATGTCGCTTCCAAACCATCTAGTTGTTGTTCTGATACTCCATCACGTATACAGTTGTTAAAGTGGTATCGGCACTAACAGAGAGTATGCCACTTACCGACTCCAGTCTCTTTAACAACCAACGTTACATGTATTTTTCACACCGTGGCTATTAGATTTGAAAACATATTTCAAATATCACAAATTGCTTTATTTCAAGTCTTGCCCCAAAATCAATTATCCTAAATCATTTACAAATGGTTTGATCGGGATTTTAGACAATATTCACCCTTGGATTCTCTAGACTGGATTTGGACATAAATTTAGTCAAAATAAAGCAAAAACAAAATAAGTACATTTAGGAAAGATAAGTTTTGAAAATAGTATATGTGTATAAAATTTAAAGCAGTGTGTAACATATATATTTTTGGAAAACTTTTATAAAATTTACATGGTAAAAGAAATCAAATTACTTTATAAAGGATATTTATAAAACCAAGTAATATGGAAAATTGCTTGTTATAAAATTAAAATTTATTCTAACCATACTAATCCAAATCCAAATCTAAGTCCATGTCTTACAATTTCTTTCCCAAATAGTTATCCAATTCTTTCGATTTGGTTCAATATCAATACATTATGTTTAATACGATTCTCAAATCATGGTTTCTTGAATTTCATGTACCATTCATAATATAAATCCCCAAACCACTCTTAAAGTTAGCTATGGATCAAAATCCTTCTTTCATTCATGTGGCAAAATCCATTTGACCAATCATATATTTAAAATAAGTTTGGAAAAATATTTATCAAAGCTCTGCAAAACTTTTATAAATCATTCAATTCAAAAATCTTCATATTATTAAACTCATATATATAAACATAAACTTATAAAGAATTTATTTAAATAAATTCAAAACTATGTATTAACTTGTAAGAATCACTTTCAAACTTATTTGAATACAAATGAGATTTCTTACAAAATTCAATTAAGATTTGAACAAAATTTCTTCAAACCTTTCTTTATGCTATAAAGAAGTTTAATTTGAAATTTCTACTTAAAATCGATTAAATTAATCTAAAAATATTTATTTTATTGACCACGATGCATGTATATAATTTTCTATCCTATGGTCAAGTGATACGGATATTTATCATTTCAATCCGTTCTTTAGAATATTCAAATCCCAGTTATGTATCATTTCAACCCGCATCCCAAATCGATTCGAATACAAAAGGGTTTCGGGTATGTATCGTTTCAACCCATAATATTTCTAATCTAAAGGGGAACTTGCATGGTGAGAAAATAACATAGCATGGTAATCATACATCCATATGTGTCATGTAAAATAATAGTGTGTTCGTCGCACGTGCACAAACACAAAGCAACCAAAACTAGAGCATCCTAACATTTCATGCAATATCTCATATTTTTAATTCACTTAATAATCAGTTAGTCTATGAGTGAGAAAAACTCACCTTGCGTGGCAACAGGAGAAGACACGATATGAGTAGAATGGTGCTAACCGCTACAAGGACAAATTCGCTACCTAGAACAAATATATGATTTTTTTATTTAGAAAAGCGGACTAAATTTTATGTAAAATTTTTATGCCAAAAAGTTTCAGCCAAAATAATTGACCAAAACCAAGCGACTACAGTGGGATTCGAACTAGTGACCTCTTGGTTACTAGCCATAGGTCAAACCACTCAGCTGTGTACATCTTTGGTTCATAATAGAAAGGTATGTTCTTATATGTTTCATGTGAAAGTCCAACATTTTCTTTTCTCTCTCTCTCTCTCTCTCTCTCTCTTTTCTTTCTGAACTGCACTGGTTCCACATTGCTATGGATACACCTGAACCATATACAAGAACCTAGGATAGAGCACTCGATGCATGGCCAAATCTGACATGCATGCTTTTTTAGCATGGGTGTATGGACAATATCCCGTAGCAACTTAAAATTGGTGAGCTCGCAGGTGCGTGTATTGACTGCACCTTACTTTCCATGCATGAAGTAGCTAGACATTTAAACATGCATACATATATAAATTACATACATGCATGTATTGTCATGAGCGGAACAAGGAAAAAAGAGAAAGTAAACTTACGGCAAGCGCGACATATGCCGGAGAGAGGAGCTGAGCTTGGACAAAGGCTAGGATCGACTGGAGCATGTTGTATTCGACAGAGGAGAGGAGTTGCTATACGACAGCAAGAAAAAATTCATTTAGGCGAAGGTTAAAGAAATTCAAGTATACTTTATTTTTTTAATATATACATACTGCCAGTGAAGGACTCACGTATTCGGCTCACCACGTTGAACGAGATGCTGGCAAATGACGCGGTGTCGGCTTTGCTGACAAGGAGGTGCGGAAGAGAGAGGTCACGACTTTAGGGAGAGCTGTAACACCCCACCTCCGCTAGGGTCACTCACAAAGAGAATGCCCTAGTTTTGGAGGGGTATTATCTAGTAAACAGGCACAGAGATAACACAAGACAGAACATAGATAAAATAGAGTGTATAAAGCAGCGGATATAAGCTTTAAAACCAAATCTCATTACTGAAAAATAGAGTCAAAACCTCTTACATCAAAATGCCAAGTCATTATTTCATTACATCAAGTTCTAAAGAAGCAAAGTACTTAAAACAACATAAGTAAAATATTATTCCCCAAAAAGTGCATGAGTGCAGCCATAGCATAGCTCAAGACCAAACTGTACATGAGCTGTCAGAAAGCAAGCAACGTCCAAGCTAAGAGCTAGAGTTTCCTCCCTGAGAACCTGGGGGGGGGGGGGGAGGGGGGAAATGAAAGACAAAGAGGCGAAAGAAAACGGGTCAGTCAAAAAGACTGGTAAGCCCTAGTGACTATCAGCATAGAAACTAGTAAAGTTAACAAGACATGAATAAACTAGAATTAAACATAGGAATGATGATAAGTCTGACATGATAACTAAGCTAACAAGATAACTCAAGTCTAACATTGCGTATTCAAGGTTCGCCATACCAACTATACTGGTATACTAATCTCGTGTCAACTATAAATCAAGAAATAATCCCTTGGCCCAATATCGTGAAGTGACCCAATTCGGGGTCCAACGGTATGATCTAATCGATCGGCTCCCTACAAGTCTAGCTCGTCGTGTGTTTGTGTCATACGGCCCTATCACAAATGTAGTCACCTGTGCTAGGTCCAACATAGGGTGTATCAAGCCCTAGGGTGCCAACCACCGATACGAATCAAGAATGCACAGATAGTCCTACTGATGCCCAATGCCTGCTTTTTCAACTCTGGACTAAGTGCACGACCCTAGTCCGCCTGAACCTACAATGGTGCACCAACTCAGCCGTCGTTCTGGTCGCTTACAATCAGCCTAGCAATCGTGCCCCACCCTGCCTAGTCCCAGGGTACCGTGATACATCTAGTGGGTTACTGCTGAAAAGGACCGCTTAACTAGGGTTTCGTTCAGCAGGTTAAGTTGTCATTTAAAATCGAGACTTAACCCCATCTACGTGTCATGTCAAATTGACTAAGTATGTCGTTCTAGTTCAAGACTTAGTCCTACGAATCATGTGTCAGTTTGGTTAAGTGTGTTTAAGCAGTTCATGACTTAACCCTATCCAATCAACGTGTCAAATTGGTTAAGTATATTCAAGTGGTCCATGACTTAACCCTATCCAGTGGCATTAAATTACTTAATGCACCCCTAACCTCTCACATTAGACTTGGTTATGGTTACTGGATGTGTCGGGCGGGTCCGGGCAGTTTTACACCATAACCTAGTCTAACCTCGGGTTTCGAGTGCGATATGACCAACTACTCACATTGGGTCCTATTGTTTGCAGTTACTGGATTCGCCGGGCTGTTCCGGGCAGATTTATACTGCAAACTCAACCCAACCTCGAGTTGGCCACGTTCAAGTTATCTAAGTGTCATGTCCATGCTTAATTTTTCATGTCAAGTTCAAGTTCGTGTTAACCATGTTTGTAACACCCCGTGTATTCTATAACTGTGGAATTAACAAATTAAAGTATAATTAATTTGAAATCAAAGAACTAAGGGAAACGGGATACGCCATTGCGTTCGTCTCGGAAAAATACGCGAAATAGAGTCCGAGTTTTCGAAAAACGGAGTCCGTATGAAGAAGATATAGCCTCCGGAAGTTTCTGAATTAAGTTTAAAATTCGAACAGAATAAAACAGTTTAAAATTAAAAACCGGGCCCAATTGGCCAGGGCGGGAAAAATCCCGCCTGATGCACCCAGGTCGACTGGGCTGTCGACCTGGTCTAACCAGGTCGAGAGGGCTGTCGACAGGGCTGTCGACCTGGTCCAGAGCCAGGTCGAACCCAGCCCAACCTGGCTGGCCTATTCTCTGTTAGTCGATTTTCTGTAGTCTGCTTTGTCATTAGGGCTAGGTGGCAGGCTCTAATTGGTCTCTCTTTCGAATGAATGGCTACGATCAATCCAAGCAACATCGATGGTCCTAATCAGTTCATAAACTCTATAAAATGACCCTAGACTCTACCTAGGTTTCTTACACAATTCTCTAGCCTCCATTGCTCTCTTCTTCTAATAAAAAAATAAAAATGGCGTCGCTGCTCTGCTGGAATTAAAACTAGAAGATAATCAACATCAGCCTAAGCAACTCAATTCAAACTAGAGATTAGAGTTTCTGCAAAGATTCTACAACAAGTTAAAGTTCTTTCTTTAATCCAATCAAGGCAAGTACAGTTATTTTCCGCTATAAACGTTAATTATAATTTTGATATGTTTTTAATTCTGAATCTGAGATTGTATATATATTCTCTTCTGTCAGATTTGTTTTTCTGTGACTGTTCTGTATCCCTTTTCTTCTTTTCTGTTTTTATAGCCAGGCTACCACGAGCCTGTGCCTAATCTCATAAGAGATGAACGTAAATTTTGGGATAAATAATGAATGATGCGAAATTTGACAAGACTAAATTGAATGTATGACTTTAGGTCTGAGGCATAAAATATATTGGACATATGCATAAATTTGACTATGAACATATAATTTATGCATGTTGTATGCATAGTTATGTTGTAATTTAGAACTGTAATTAATGGGCATATGTTGTAAACTAGATTTGGATCTATGCATATTCTATGATAGAAGAAAAGAGGAACCATTGTAAGATTACATATGATTTGAGACTTTGGACAAAATGCATATAAAAGTCAAGATATGATTTTTAGAAGATATGATTTAAAGATTTATATTGTTGGGTATAGTTTGCATAATGATTCATGACTCAAAAAGAAGAAGATATGGAAACTTAGGTGTAAAGATTTACATTAATTAGGATATCTATTATTGTGATTACACCTAAATAGGGATTTTTGGATATATGGCATGCATTGAAATTAATGGTTATATTTGGTATAATTTATATGTGAATCTGCTATAAAATGCTAGTTTAACAAAAAAATTGGAACATATGTTATATGGCAAATTATGTCCATATTCCGCGCTTATGCAAACATGGAGTATATGTTGTGAATCATGACAATTATGTAGGCATATGAATTTAGGCTAATTTATGACTAGGCAAGGCATGTAAATAGAACCTTTGGAAATATTAAATTTGCTAAATCTGCTAATTTTCCAAGTTGCCTAAACTGCTAGTTTTGTTATATTGCCTAGACTGCTAATTAGATTGAAATGCCTAATCTGTTAAATTTGTCGGTTGAAATGCCTAACCTGTTATATGCCAAATTCTGCTAAGTTGCTAAATCTGTAAAATCCGTTAATTCATATAAAATCTGTTATCTGCTATGTTGATATAATCATCCTGTTATTGATATAATCTGAATTGGCATATATATATTGGGCGTGCGCATAAACGGTAAATTATTAATTAATTGGCCGCAAAGATAAACATGGCTAACTCGAGGTTAGAATGAGTTTGCGGCGTAAATATGCCCGGAACCGCCCGGCACATCCAGTGGCCGCAAACAATAGGTTCTAATGTGAGAAGTTAGTCATAACATGCGTAAGACACGAGGTTAGGTCTGGCTTGTGGCAGAAGTCTGCCCGGAACCGCCCGGCATATCCAGCGGCCACAAGCTACCGACCTAATGTGAGAGGTCTGTGCATTAATAATTAATTAATGCAAATCTAAGATAAGAATGACGTCTAAAACGTATTGGGGAAAAATAGGGTTAAACCAAAGGGATTAATAGATGTAGTAAAACCCGTCCATGAATCTGTAGGCCCAATACAAAGTTAGACAAATCTGAAAAATCTGTACATCTGATCCGTTAGTCTGAAAACTTGTTAACTTAATTTGTGAATTAGTAAATCTGAATTCTGTATGTCTGAACTTGTAAACAAGTTAATCTGAAATCTGTTAGTCTGGGGACATAAGGTTAGGAGGGGAATTACTTGTGTCATCTGTTGTTTGGGACCCATATTAGTCAGTAACCCTTTCTGGTATCAAAACTTTGACCCAACAGTAAGTAGGGTCCGGGCACGCTTACTGAACTAATTATAAGAGGTTCATTCTGATAATGGCGAGGGGTGTTGATGGTGCGTTCCAACCGGGTCATGTGCGTGCATGGATCCTGGTCTGCCTCTGAGGATGTAAGACGCCGTGACATCTGTAAATAGGTCTGTGCCAATTGGTTGTCACTTTAGGGAGTGATACACCCTACTGTGGGACCGACACAGGATATTTATGTATTAAGGAGCCGATCGCTTGGGATAGGCTTTTAGGGTACGCTTAGTTCTGTCTGTTTCTGTTGGTACCGTCTGTTTCTGTTGGGTGGTAACACCTATCTGTTTCTGTGTGGTACCGTCTGTTCGGGTGGTAAAGGCCCATTACTAGTGTACATCTAATTCCACATTCTGTTTCCGTAGAGATAAATCTGTTTCTGCTTCTGTCTGTTTCTGATCGGGTAGTAAAAGCCCATTATTAGCATTCTGTTTCTGTTAAAGTATTCTGTACCCGTTCCTGCTTCAATTTAGACATTAGGGAGACACCTAATTCTGCTATACTAGTATTAGTGCAGAGAAGTGTAAAACAATAGTTTATATCATTCTGTTTTTTTGTTATATCTGCTACACCTGTTATAGTTATCTCACATCCAGTTTTATGTTCATATCATATTATTATTATCTGTTCATATGCTGAAAGTCACTGGACTTGCCAGACTTTTTGTCTGACCCTTGTTGTTTCGCCTCCTTTCTTCCGTTTCCCCCCCAGGTTATCCAAGGAGGGAAATACTTTAGCTTGATCCAGATTTCTCTTTGCTTGAAGTGCTTAAAGTATGGCTTGGCTCTGTATAGCTTCCGTTCCATGGGGATTAGGATTTTAAACTATGTGTTTTGAAGGCTTTTGTACAAGACTGATATTTTGTACTTGAATTCTGAAATTGAAAGGATGTAAACATATTAATTTCTGTTTCCGCTGTAATAAAGTTAAAATTTTTCAAGTACTGTTTTATCTGTCTTGTAAGTTTCTGTTCTGTTTACTAAAATGCTCCACCAAAGTTAAGGCATTCCCTTTGTGAGTGACCTTAACGGAGGTGGGGTGTTACACTTGGTATCAGAGCTAAAGGTTACCAGATTAGATAAAAGTTTTTGAAAACTATTTTCAAAAAGGTTTTAAAATGAAGTATTTTCAAAATTAAAGCTTATTTTGAAAACATGATCCCCAAGAGCCATATATCTTTCTTTCAGTCCTTTTTGTGTTGAACCTTTCCTTTTTCGTTTCAGCATGTCTGAAGCATCTGAGATACCAGAGGGTGTCCATGTACCTGGTTGGTTTCGTCAATATCTTGAGGCTAGGACCGCCGCTGCAGGTCCAGCAAATGATCCCCCTCCCCCACCCCCTCCTCGTGCAATTGCTTTCTCAAAGATCTGTAGAGATTTTAGGGCCATGGGTGGAAAGGATTTCAAAGGAACTGAATCATTCGTAGAAGCGAGGAATTGGCTCAAAGAAACTGAGGATCTATTCGTTATCTTCGAGGTGGACGATAGGCAGAAGGTACAGTTGGCGGTATGGTTGCTCAAAGACGAAGCTTCCTACTGGTGGGAAGTCACTAACGCCGAGAGGCCGGTCGAGACATGGATGGATTTCAGAACAAGGTTTGAGACAAAATTCCTCTCGCAAGCTGAACGAAGTTTACAACTGGAAAAGTTCTTATCTCTTAAGCAAGGAAGTATGACGGTCAAGGAATACGTCAACCAGTTCAACCAACTAGCTAGGTTCGGATTGGATTTAGTCAACACTCAGCATAAAAAGGCTCTCCGCTTTGTTAAAGGATTGAATGAGCCACTGCACAGCTTAGCCATGACCCACGTACCTATGGGAGCGACTTACGAGAAATTGGTGGACATGGCACTACTGCACGAGGAAGACAAGGGCCCGAAAGAGACAAAGAAGGAAGAACCACAGAATAAGAAAGCGGGGCCCAAAAAGGAAACACAAAAGAAGGATGAGAAGTCTGAAGAAAAGAAGGGGAAAAAGTGCTTTACTTGTGGGAGCTCAACTCATCTGAACAAGGATTGCAGAAAAAGGAAGGGCGCTTGCTTCAACTGTGGGGAGATGGGACACTTCACTAGGGACTGCCCGAAGAGACGAGGACAAGGAGGGCAGGCAAACACTCTTGAGGCTAGTGGCTAGGATAGAAATAGGAAAATTTCTATAGTAGGTTTAATATCTTTATCTGATTGTGACTTTTTCTGATTCTGGTATTTTGATTTTGTAATCGATACTCTGCACTTTAATGCTAGTATTATTTCTGAATTCCGCTATAGACTCAGACCCATAAGGGTTATGGATCATCTGTTTGAGATTGGGGTTTGAGGGATATCTGTGTTAGGCGTCAAGTATGACGCATACATTCTGAGTTTTCGTAGGGTATGATTTTTTCATGCTTAGCTTCCTAAGAATCATTAGGGAACCTGATCTGTACCAGTAGTCTGTAAATATCTAAATACTTTTTATAGGATTTCCAGTTTTGACATTGTCTAAAGAAGGTACTCCTCTAGGTGTCAATTTGATATTGGTTTCGGTCTTTGGGGCCGATACTTAGGACCCATGTCTAATGGGAACCAAATTTTCGTTCTATCTGTACTCGCTTCCATCATTCGACTGTATCCTATCGATCGAATATTTGAACTTTAGGTAGAAACTAATGGGTGTAAACATGTGTTTGAGACATGTTATGTTTGATGGTTGCAAGTGGATGCAAGTGGTTGCTAGTGGTTGCCCGTGGATGCATATACACACACTAGGCACTAGATCGGCTCGAAAACACTCTCATACTGCATATGGATGGGTGAGCATTTTTCAATTCTTGTGGATGCAAAATGGTTGATTCAGCACATGGATGTTGCATTTGAGTGAATGGTTGTGCACTCACATAGAAATAATATATATCATCAGAATTCTATTGCATACATGTTGGACTCATGGCACTGACATAATTCGCATTAAGGAGGTCAACTGAATCAGTAGACCGCCTGATTTTGCATTAGATAAGTACATGTACACACACACTTCGCATATGATCATGAAGCATTAGAAGTCTTTTAAGGACAATGGATGCTCGTGTTTGATGGATGAGTAGATGGGTGATTGGATGGTAGGACACATTCTTCTTAACTTGAAGATTTCGGGGACGAAATCCTTTTAAGTGGGGGAGAATGTAACACCCCGTGTATTCTATAACTGTGGAATTAACAAATTAAAGTATAATTAATTTGAAATCAAAGAACTATGGGAAACGGGATACTCCATTGCGTTCATCTCGGAAAAATACGCGAAATAGAGTCCGAGTTTTCGAAAAACGGAGTCCGTATGAAGAAGATATAGCCTCCGGAAGTTTCTGAATTAAGTTTAAAATTCGAACAGAATAAAACAGTTTAAAATTAAAAACCGGGCCCAATTGGCCAGGGCGGGAAAAATCCCGCCTGATGCACCCAGGTCGACTGGGCTGTCGACCTAGTCTAACCAGGTCGACAGGGCTGTCGACAGGGCTGTCGACAGGGCTGTCGACCTGGTCCGGAGCCAGGTCGAACCCAGCCCAACCTGGCTGGCCTATTCTCTGTTAGTCGATTTTCTGTAGTCTGCTTTGTCATTAGGGCTAGGTGGCAGGCTCTAATTGGTCTCTCTTTCGAATGAATGGCTACGATCAATCCAAGCAACATCGATGGTCCTAATCAGTTCATAAACTCTATAAAATGACCCTAGACTCTACCTAGGTTTCTTACACAATTCTCTAGCCTCCATTGCTCTCTTCTTCTAATAAAAAAATAAAAATGGCGTCGCTGCTCTGCTGGAATTAAAACTAGAAGATAATCAACATCAGCCTAAGCAACTCAATTCAAACTAGAGATTAGAGTTTCTGCAAAGATTCTACAACAAGTTAAAGTTCTTTCTTTAATCCAATCAAGGCAAGTACAGTTATTTTCCGCTATAAACGTTAATTATAATTTTGATATGTTTTTAATTCTGAATCTGAGATTGTATATATATTCTCTTCTGTCAGATTTGTTTTTCTGTGACTGTTCTGTATCCCTTTTCTTCTTTTCTGTTTTTATAGCCAGGCTACCACGAGCCTGTGCCTAATCTCATAAGAGATGAACGTAAATTTTGGGATAAATAATGAATGATGCGAAATTTGACAAGACTAAATTGAATGTATGACTTTAGGTCTGAGGCATAAAATATATTGGACATATGCATAAATTTGACTATGAACATATAATTTATGCATGTTGTATGCATAGTTATGTTGTAATTTAGAACTGTAATTAATGGGCATATGTTGTAAACTAGATTTGGATCTATGCATATTCTATGATAGAAGAAAAGAGGAACCATTGTAAGATTACATATGATTTGAGACTTTGGACAAAATGCATATAAAAGTCAAGATATGATTTTTAGAAGATATGATTTAAAGATTTATATTGTTGGGTATAGTTTGCATAATGATTCATGACTCAAAAAGAAGAAGATATGGAAACTTAGGTGTAAAGATTTACATTAATTAGGATATCTATTATTGTGATTACACCTAAATAGGGATTTTTGGATATATGGAATGCATTGAAATTAATGGTTATATTTGGTATAATTTATATGTGAATCTGCTATAAAATGCTAGTTTAACAAAAAAATTGGAACATATGTTATATGGCAAATTATGTCCATATTCTGCGCTTATGCAAACATGGAGTATATGTTGTGAATCATGACAATTATGTAGGCATATGAATTTAGGCTAATTTATGACTAGGCAAGGCATGTAAATAGAACCTTTGGAAATATTAAATTTGCTAAATCTGCTAATTTGCCAAGTTGCCTAAACTGCTAGTTTTGTTATATTGCCTAGACTGCTAATTAGATTGAAATGCCTAATCTGTTAAATTTGTCGGTTGAAATGCCTAACCTGTTATATGCCAAATTCTGCTAAGTTGCTAAATCTGTAAAATCCGTTAATTCATATAAAATCTGTTATCTGCTATGTTGATATAATCATCCTGTTATTGATATAATCTGAATTGGCATATATATATTGGGCGTGCGCATAAACGGTAAATTATTAATTAATTGGCCGCAAAGATAAACATGGCTAACTCGAGGTTAGAATGAGTTTGCGGCGTAAATCTGCCCAGAACCGCCCGACACATCCAGTGGCCGCAAACAATAGGTTCTAATGTGAGAAGTTAGTCATAACATGCGTAAGACACGAGGTTAGGTCTGGCTTGTGGCAGAAGTCTGCCCGGAACCGCCCGGCATATCCAGCGGCCACAAGCTACCGACCTAATGTGAGAGGTCTGTGCATTAATAATTAATTAATGCAAATCTAAGATAAGAATGACGTCTAAAACGTATTGGGGAAAAATAGGGTTAAACCAAAGGGATTAAAAGATGTAGTAAAACCCGTCCATGAATCTGTAGGCCCAATACAAAGTTAGACAAATCTGAAAAATCTGTACATCTGATCCGTTAGTCTGAAAACTTGTTAACTTAATTTGTGAATTAGTAAATCTGAATTCTGTATGTCTGAACTTGTAAACAAGTTAATCTGAAATCTGTTAGTCTGGGGACACAAGGTTAGGAGGGGAATTACTTGTGTCATCTGTTGTTTGGGACCCATATTAGTCAGTAACCCTTTCTGGTATCAAAACTTTGACCCAACAGTAAGTAGGGTCCGGGCACGCTTACTGAACTAATTATAAGAGGTTCATTCTGATAATGGCGAGGGGTGTTGATGGTGCGTTCCAACCGGGTCATGTGCGTGCATGGATCCCGGTCTACCTCTGAGGATGTAAGACGCCGTGACATCTGTAAATAGGTCTATGCCAATTGGTTGTCACTTTAGGGAGTGATACACCCTACTGTGGGACCGACGCAGGATATTTATGTATTAAGGAGCCGATCGCTTGGGATAGGGTTTTAGGGTACGCTTAGTTCTGTCTGTTTCTGTTGGTACTGTCTGTTTCTGTTGGGTGGTAACACCTGTCTGTTTCTGTGTGGTACCGTCTGTTCGGGTGGTAAAGGCCCATTACTAGTGTACACCTAATTCCACATTTTGTTTCCGTAGAGATAAATCTGTTTCTGCTTCTGTCTGTTTCTGATCGGGTAGTAAAGGCCCATTATTAGCATTCTGTTTCTGTTAAAGTATTTTGTACCCGTTCCTGCTTCAATTTAGGCATTAGGGAGACACCTAATTCTGCTATACTAGTATTAGTGCAGAGAAGTGTAAAACAATAGTTTATATCATTCTGTTTTTTTGTTATATCTGCTACACCTGTTATAGTTATCTCACATCCAGTTTTATGTTCATATCATATTATTATTATCTGTTCATATGCTGAAAGTCACTGGACTTGCCAGACTTTTTGTCTGACCCTTGTTGTTTCGCCTCCTTTCTTCCGTTTCCCCCCCCCCCAGGTTATCCAAGGAGGGAAATACTTTAGCTTGATCCGGATTTCTCTTTGCTTGAAGTGCTTAAAGTATGGCTTGGCTCTGTATAGCTTCCGTTCCATGGGGATTAGGATTTTAAACTATGCGTTTTGAAGGCTTTTGTACAAGACTGATATTTTGTACTTGAATTCTGAAATTGAAAGGATGTAAACATATTAATTTCTGTTTCCGCTGTAATAAAGTTAAAAATTTTCAAGTACTGTTTTATCTGTCTTGTAAGTTTCTGTTCTGTTTACTAAAATGCTCCACCAAAGTTAAGGCATTCCCTTTGTGAGTGACCTTAACGGAGGTGGGGTGTTACAATGTTCATGATTCAAGTTTTCGAGTATAATTTCATGTCAAGTTTACATGTCATGTTTTCATGTCATATCATGTTAATTTTATAGCCAATTTCAAGTTTGCCTAATCTACCCAAAACGTATCCCCAACGTATGTGAATTCGCACAAGATATCAAGATGGGGAATAACACAAAAAGGATAGTCATAGGATGGCAAAGGTGTTTACAAGTTAAGCATGACGATTATAACATTTCAGGCATATGAATAAGGGTCTCAACATCAACTTGGCAGAATATGGTGATAGACATGGTAATGGATTGACATAAGATAATATCCCCAATAATAGTTTCAACATCACAGGTAATGTTTAGATAAAGGTCATGAGAGGTTTTAGGTTAATAACATGAATATGTCCCAAATCAAGTTCATACAATAATCCACAAGTCAAAGTTTCACATGAACAGATCTAGGGTGTACAAAATTAGATCTAAAATAGTAGGTCTATGAAGGATAGTCATAGATCAAGGATTTACAACGATAGATCCGACCTAGTTATCATGTTTAGGCATAATTTCAGTTTACATCGTGTTCATGTTAAATTTACAGTTTAGATCTAAGAGTAACCGGGGCTTACAAATCGTGGTTTTTGAGAACTAAGAACAGAAATTGTCGTAGGATCGTTGCAGAAGCTTCAATCTCTAGTTTGAATTGAGTTGCTTAGGTTGATGTTGATTAGCTTCTAGTTTTGATTCCAGCAGAGTAGCGACACCATTTTTATTTAGAACAGAGGCAGAGTAGAAGCAGAATAGAATTGTGTGTAGAGAAGGCTGGGTTTGGGGCTGTTTAAATAGGTTTAGGCAGATGAATCTGGACAGAAATCAGACTAGATACATCGGAACGAACACTGGCCCAAAAATGGGCTCGAGGACTAGGTCGACACCCAAGTTGACTGCGCTGTCGACCTGGTCCTGGGGGTGTCGACTGCCCAGTCGACTCCCCAGTCGACCTCTGTTCTGCGTTTGAAATTTGAATTTTGAATTCGAATTCGAGCCGTTTTGAACTCTGAAAATTCCTGAAACTTCGGAGGGTCATATCTCCCTCATACGGACTCTGATTCTCGCAAACTCGGACTCGTTTCCAAGCAGAATTTCGAGATGGACGCAATGGCGCAACCCGTTTCCCTTGATTCTGATTTAAAATTTAATTATGCCTTGATTTATGATTTTAACATGTTGTTAAAATTCGGGTTGTTACATTCTCCCCTCCTTAAAGGATTTCGTCCCCAAAATCTTCAAGTTAAGGAGAATGTGTCCTACCATCCATCATCCATCTACTCAATCATCAATCACAGGCATCCATCGTCCTTAATAGATTTCTAATGCTGTATGAACATATGCAGAAAGTGTGTGTATATGTTCCTTGTCTAATGCAAATGATCAGGCCTGATTGATCTTCTTAATGCAAAATACGTCTAGTGCCATGAGTCCAACATGTATGCAAATAGTCCTAGTCACGTAAGCACTATATGTGTGCACAAACATTCATCCATATGCAACATTCATATGATAACACATTCAATTTCATCCATAAATACGTATAAACAGTCATGCATATGCAATATGAAAATGTGTCTGAGCCGATCTATTGCCTAATGTGTGTTATGCAACCACGAGCAATCACTTGCAACCATTCGCAAACATCAAGCATAACATGTTTCAAATACATGTTTACATTCATAGGATTCTACCTAAGGTTCTCAAGATAGGATCAAAATGATATACAAGATAAAACAGAGTATCTAGGGAAAAGAAGTTAAAGATGTACCCCTAGAAGATCCTTCTTGCGGTCCTTGCCCTTGCTTCTTAGGGCAGTTCTTGCTGAAGTGTCCAGTTTCACTACATTGAAAACATGCTCCTATCTTCATCTTCTTCTTCATACAGTCCTGGACTATATGCCCATCAATTCCACAGAAGTTGCATTTTCTTTTCTCACGTGACTTGTCATTCTTGTTGTTGCTGTTCTCTCCTCCTTTCTCGGAGTCTACCTTCTTGTCTTGAGACTCATTCGCCTTGACCTTCTTCTTGCCATCCTCGTCTTCTTCATGAAGCAGGGCCATATTCACCAAGCTTTCAAAGGTCGCCCCCATGGGTACATGAGTCATGGCCATAGTGTGGAGTGGCTCGCTCAATCCTCGAGCAAAGCGTAGAGCCTTCTTCTCAGCCGTGTTGACTAAGTCCAAACCAAACCGAGCAAGCTGATTAAACTTATTCACGTATTCCCTAACTGACATGTCCCCTTGCTTGAGTGCCAGGAACCTCTCCATCTGAAGACTTGCTTCTGCGGATGATAAAAACTTAAGCCCAAACCTCTCTCTAAAGTCTGCCTAAGTCTCAATTGGCCTGGTAGCGTTGGTGACTTCCCACCAAAATGCAGCTTCCTCTTTCAACAACCATGCTGCCAACTGAACTTTCCTATGATCCTCCATATCGAAAATAACAAACAAGTCTTCAGTCTCTTTTAGCCAGTTTCGCGCCTCAACGAAGGTTTCAGTTCCAACGAAGTTCTTGCCGCCCATTCCTATAAAGTCCTTGCATATTTTGGCGAAGGCGGTACCCGGAGGAGGAGGAGGAGGAACCGTGGCCACCGGGGGAGGAGGAGGAGGGATATCTGCCGGGCCCGCGCCGTTGGCCCTAGCTTCCAAGTATCTTCGGAACCAGCCAGGTATGGGTACTCCCTCAGGAAGGTTAAGATCAGACATGCTGAAAAGCGAAAAGGAAAAAGATTCAAACGAGGAAACAAAAGAAAGTGCTAATGGCTTTTGGGGAATAGCCTTTTCTTAAAAATAAAACTTTTCTTGAAAAATGCTTCTTTATAAACGGTTTTGAAAATAGTTTCAGAAGGTTTTTAAAACTTTTGCCCAGTCTGGTAACCTTCTGCTCTGATACCAAATGTAACACCCCACCTCCGCTAGGGTCACTCACAAAGGGAATGCCCTAGTTTTGGAGGGCTATTATCTAGTAAACAAGCACAGAGATAACACAAGACGGAACATAGATAAAAATAGAGTGTATAAAGAAGCGGATATAAGCTTTAAAACCAAATCTCATTACTGAAAAATAGAGTCAAAACCTCTTACATCAAAATGCCAAGTCATTATTTCATTACATCAAGTTCTAAAGAAGCAAAGTACTTAAAACAACATAAGTAAAATATTATTCCCCAAAAAGTGCATGAGTGCAGCCATAGCATAGCTCAAGACCAAACCGTACATGAGCTGTCAGAAAGCAAGCAACGTCCAAGCTAAGAGCTAGAGTTTCCTCCCTGAGAACCTGAGAGGGGGGGGAACGAAAGACAAAGAGGCGAAAGAAAACGGGTTGGTCAAAAAGAATGGTAAGCCCTAGTGACTATCAGCATAGAAACTAGTAAAGTTAACAAGACATGAATAAACTAGAATTAAGCATAGGAATGATGATAAGTCTGACATGATAACTAAGCTAACAAGATAACTCAAGTCTAACATTGCGTATTCAAGGTTCGCCATACCAACTATACTGGTATACTAATCTCGTGTCAACTATAAATCAAGAAATAATCCCTTGGCCCAATATCGCGAAGTGACCCAATTTGTGGGTCCAACGGTATGATCTAATCGATCGGCTCCCTACAAGTCTAGCTCGTCGTGTGTCTGTGTCATACGGCCCTATCACGAATGTAGTCACCTGTGCTAGGTCCACCATAGGGTGTATCAAGCCCTAGGGTGCCAACCACTGACACGAATCAAGAATGCACAAATAGTCCTACTAATGCCCAATGCCTGCTTTTTCAACTCCGGAATAAGTGCACGACCCTAGTCCGCCTGAACCTACAATGGCGCACCAACTCAGCCGTCGTTTTGGTCGCTTACAATCAGCCCAGCAATCATGCCCCACCCTACCTAGTCTCAGGGTACCGTGATACATCTAGTGGGTTACTGCTGAAAAGGACCGCGTAACTAGGGTTTCGTTCAGCAGGTTAAGTTGTCATTTCAAATCGAGACTTAACCCATCTACGTGTCATGTCAAATTGACTAAGTGTGTCGTTCTAGTTCAAGACTTAGTCCTGCGAATCATGTGTCAGGTTGGTTAAGTGTGTTCAAGCGGTTCATGACTTAACCCTATCCAATCAACGTGTCAAATTGGTTAAGTATATTCAAGTGGTCCATGACTTAACCCCATCCAGTGGCATTAATTTACTTAATGCACCCCTAACCTCTCACATTAGACTTGGTTATGGTTACTGGATGTGCCGGACGGGTCCGGGCAGTTTTACACCATAACCTAGTCTAACCTCGGGTTTCGAGTGCGATATGACCAACTACTCACATTGGGTCCTATTGTTTGTAGTTACTGGATTCGCCAGGCGGTTCCGGGCAGATTTATACTGCAAACTCAACCCAACCTCGAGTTGGCCACGTTCAAGTTATCTAAGTGTCATGTCCATGCTTAATTTTTCATGTCAAGTTCAAGTTCGTGTTAACCATGTTCATGATTCAAGTTTTCAAGTATAATTTCATGTCAAGTTTACATGTCATGTTTTCATGTCATATCATGTTAATTTTATAGCCAATTTCAAGTTTGCCTAATCTACCCAAAACGTATCCCCAATGTATGTGAATTCGCACAAGATATCAAGATAGGGAATAACACAAAAAGGATAGTCATAGGATGGCAAAGGTGTTTACAAGTTAAGCATGACGATTATAACATTTCAGGCATATGAATAAGGGTCTCAACATCAACTTGGCAGAATATGGTGATAGACATGGTAATGGATTGACATAAGATAATATCCCCAATAATAGTTTCAACATCACAGGTAATGTTTAGATAAAGGTCATGAGAGGTTTTAGGTTAATAACATGAATATGTCCCAAATCAAGTTCATACAATAATCCACAAGTCAAAGTTTCACATGAACAGATCTAGGGTGTACAAAATTAGATCTAAAATAGTAGGTCTAAGAACGATAGTCATAGATCAAGGATTTACAACGATAGATCCGACCTAGTTATCATGTTTAGGCATAATTTCAGTTTACATCGTGTTCATGTTAAATTTACAGTTTAGATCTAAGAGTAACTGGGGCTTACAGATCGTGGTTTTTGAGAACTAAGAACAGAAATTGTCATAGGATCGTTGCAGAAGCTTCAATCTCTAGTTTGAATTGAGTTTCTTAGGTTGATGTTGATTAGCTTCTAGTTTTGATTCCAGCAGAGTAGCGACGCCATTTTTATTTTTATTTAGAACAGAGGCAGAGTAGAAGCAGAATAGAATTGTGTGTAGAGAAGGCTAGGTTTGGGGCTGTTTAAATAGGTTTAGGCAGATGAATCTGGACAGAAATCGGACTAGATACATCAGAACGAACACTGGCCCAAAAATGGGCTCGGGGACCAGGTCGACACCCAAGTCGACTGCGCAGTCGACCTGGTCCTGGGGGTGTCGACTTCCCAGTCGACTCCCCAGTCGACCTCTGTTCTGCGTTTGAAATTCGAATTTTGAATTCGAATTCGAGCCGTTTTGAACTCTGAAAATTCCTGAAACTTTGGAGGGTCATATCTCCCTCATACGGACTCCGATTCTCGCAAACTAGGACTCGTTTCCAAGCAGAATTTCGAGACGGACGCAATGGCGCAACCCGTTTCCCTTGATTCTGATCTTAAAATTTAATTCTGCCTTGATTTATGATTTTAACATGTTGTTAAAATTCGGGTTGTTACAAGAGCTGAGTTCTGGTTCACGTGAAATTGGGTTCCAGGCTTTTGCAAGAAAACGGATCTTGTTGGAGCTTGCGGGCAGGAAGTGGATGGGGTTCTCCGAGTGCAAGGAGGTGCGGTTGGTTTTATGGTGTTGAGAGAAGGGTATGGGTTTATCAAAGAGAGAATTGTTTATGCTCAACAAAGGAAGTGAGTCATTGGTACTTTACGCAAATGAGTTTACGAGCCATTTGAAAGTCATATTTTTTTCTTAGAACTGGAAAAGTGGAGGGAAAGGAATACAGAAGATGGATACAAGAGAAAAGCATTTGCACAGAGAAGAAAAGGGAATGGTTGTTCACACGAGAGGAAAGAGAGGTTCGTGTTTTATCTGTGTAGTTCTGATTATTTTATTCCTGAAATAGCATTGGATTCTCTTTCCGAATATTTCCAAATCTTAGGTGCACTGTTCCAAACAGTAGCCACTGACAGAGGAGAGATATGTGAAATCTTGTACAGTAGCTTTCAAATATTTGGTTACTGACAGATGCAGATTTTGTCTTACCATATTTTAAGGGAGAATAAATATCAAATTTAAAAGCACCCTTAATGACCAATTCAAAGATGGAATGAACCTTTGTTACCTTAGTTAAGCGTTAATTTGGCTGAACACATCCTACCGTTATTATACGGCCTAAGTTTATGTTCATACTACAAATTTTCTACCGTTACTACATGGTCCAAATTTGCGTTAACTATTTATTTTCTTCCTTGTTTAGCTAACACGGTTAATAAAATTTTAAATTTTTTTCTTTTTATTTATTCTCTTATTTATTTATTTATTTATTTATTTTTATTTATCCGTGTAGTCATGAACGGTCAACGTAGTGAACGCGCTACGCACGTTAATCTATTTACGCACATTTTCGACTATGCGCGTTAAGGATTGAATTTTATTAACAAGAAATATTTATCCACCGTTAAATTTAAAATAAAATTTTTGTTGTCAATATTACTGCCATTTACTTATTTTCTTTTTTCTTTTTAAAGTTTTAAAATTATTATTACATCATTTTTTTTTCGGGTTCGTTACATTGAACATTGCATAATCAATCATAGTATATATCATAGTGAATAATAAATGTTGAGGAATCCAGTTGGATTCCTTCAACCTGTTTCACTGCAACCACAGATGTTAATCAACATTGATTTCACATAAATATGCAATATCATAGTAAACAGAACTAATGATCGATCAACGATATAACTATGTCAACCATTCATCCAAACAACCATCACACAGTATAAAATTATTAAAATAAATTTAAAACTCGTTTATATAAAAAAAATAAACTAGTCAAAGTTAGTGAGTTTACTCACTTTGTTTGCAGTTGACGGTTCTGTTATCGTTTTATTAGAATCAAACAATGTTCGATTTTATCATGAAATTCCACTAGCTTGGTTCACAGCTACACCAGTTCAACAATGAAGATCTTGTTGCTACAATTCCAACATGACCAATTTTGTCTGATTCTGCATACGAACGATCTAGTTATAGTGAATTCAATATTAAGTATTGATTTGAAATAATAATATTTAAACATATAATTTAAACTTCATTTACTATTTATTTAATTATTTATTTACCTTAATTGTTAAGCTGCACTAATCATTCCATTACCCACGTTCTTCACCTAGGTAACCCGACCTTCGTCAACCCCATAATCACGTGTTTGCGAAATCACTTACAACTTTCACAACAAAAGAAATTCCAAGCATCTTCCTCCAGAACTTCGCAACAGCTTAGTCACTCATGCCTCCTACCTGAAGCCTTACTTATCTCATTTAACCATGCACAGTTACACGCCATATCACCAGTCGTGTTTTCCTCACCATAACTTTATACTCTTCCCTTTTTTTCATAATTCATATCGTCCATGGTTTATGGACATGAGGAGTATATATGTATACATATATAAATATATTTCTTTTCCATTTCAATTTCATTTCAACTCCATTCAACGCATATGTAACACCCCGTATGTTGAATAACTTGCTATAATATAAAACAGGGCAGAATTAAATTTTAAAATCTGAATCAAGGGAAACGGGTTATGCCATTGCGTTCATCTCGGAAAAATACGCGAAATAGAGTCCGAGTTTTCGAAAATCGGAGTCCGTATGACCCAGTTAAGGCCCGAAGAAGTTTTCAGAAAATTTCAAAACAGATTTAAATATAAAAATTTCAAGTTTCAGAACAGGCGGGAAAATTCCCGCCAGACTGAGGGAGTCGACCTAGGGGTCGACATGGGTGTCGACCCCCCCTGTCGGTCTGTGTGACCTGGGTGTAACCTGATGGGGTTTGGGCTGTGCTTGGTGGCTAGTGACGAGATCTGACGGCTCTAATCTGATTTAGGGTTAATCTAATGGCCTAAAACACTTAACTAATCTATAAATACACCCTAAGACTACCCTAATTCATACTAAAAATAGATACAACGTCGTTATGCCGTCAAAATGCAACTTGAAGGAGCCTCCATCAAATTAAAGAGGAAGATAGCTTCTCAAATCAACTTCTAATCAACTTTAGCAACTTAATCTTCTTCTTAGGAGTGCTAATCAACAAATTGTGAGTTTCTATAGCCTTAATGACCAATCGTTGAAATGATTATGATATGATATAATGAGGTTATGGCTATGAATGTGGATCAATGCAAGTTATGCAAGTTATATGCTATGTGTTCATGATGTTATGCAAGTTATATGCTATGTGTTCATGATGTTATGCAAGTTATATGCTATGTGTTCATGATGTTATGCAAGTTATGCAAGTCATATGCTATGTGATCATGATGTTATGCAAGTTATATGCTATTTGATCATGATGTTATGCAAGTTATGCAAGTCATATGCTAGGTGATCATGATGTTATGCAAGTTATGCAAGTTCTAGGCTATGTATTCATGATGCTAGTTATGCAAATCGCTATGATAAACATTGATCCATTATGACACCATGTTATGCAAGTTTGGTGTTTGATTATATGCAAGTTCATATATGACATGTTATGCAAGTTTGGTGTTTGATTATATGCAAGTAACATGTGCAAGTTTACACCTTTGGATGATATGCATACATATGCAAGTTAACCCCTTTGTATGTCATACATACATATGCAAGTTTACTCCTTTGTATGACATAAATATCTTATGCAAGTTACCCTCTTTATGACATATGTGATTCATGCAAGTTGGGTTGATTATTTATGCTAGTTGGGTTTGATGCTATATGCATGTTGACACCTTTAAAACCCATGTTGATGCTAATGTTATGCAAGTTGAACCCATTGCATGTGTGATGGATCTTTACTTTTAAGTATGTCATGTTAGCGAATTACGTGGGGAACGATGGGGTTAATATTCATGTTAATGAAATGGTGTGAAGTTGGTATGATTATGCATACCATAAAGTGGTTGGACATAATTGAGTCAATTATGTACATCGTTAAATTTGTAATTAATTAGGGATAATTAATACAAATTATGGGGGTGATTAATTAGGTGTAATTAATCGACTAAGACACGAGGTTGGACCCTTTTGTAGCATAAGACTGCCCGGAACCGACCGGCAAATCCAGCGGCTACAAATGATTGGCCCAATGTGAGAGGTCTTAGGCACAAACTTAATGCGTGACAAGTGTAAAGACACGAGGTTAGACTCGGTTATGGCGTAAGGCTGTCCGGACCCGACCGGCAAATCCAGCTGCCATGAAAGATAGTCTAATGTGAGAGGTCTTTACAACGGTTACGTTCTTAATCAATTAAGAAACACTTAACCAGATAAGCATGTAGTGGGGCATGAGGGGTTAAGTGGATGCCTTGGGTGGCATGTGGAAATCAAGTGAGTGCCTTGGGTGGCATGTGGAAATCTAGTGGGTTGCCTTGGGTGGCAATAGAAAATACGATTAGAATACTTAACCAAGTGGAAACATGTAATTAAACATGATTAAAGGGTTAAGTGGGATGCACTAGATAAAGGGACAAGCTTAGGTGGGTAGCTTGTGGGGGCCCATTTCAACCAGTAACCCATATGTATCTTATTGGGCTCGACCCATGTCGAGGACGGGGCACGCGTACTGGGCTTGACTATAAGAGGCCAAAACGGGTTTGCGGTGGCAACGCAAGTCCAACGGGTTTCATATGCGTGTGTGGACCCGGGCTGGTAGGTAAGACGTTGTTGCATCGTGTAGGTATAAGCCGTGCACCATTGGTTGTATCGGGTTGCCACTTTGGGGAGTGATACACCCCACTGTGGGGCCAGAACGGGTATCTACGGTAGGGAGCCGATTGCTTGGGAGTAGTGGGTAGACCTAGTGGAGATAGGGGCAGACGACACCTATGTAGTCAGCTAGGGGTACACGAAACTACTGGGTAAATTTTCTAAGTCCTTGGGAGGGATCAACCTTTAAGTAGGAATGACTGGTGTGGTGCAGTGTAGTAATTACCCTTGGGTGGGTAGATGCGTCTTTACCGTTATCTTAGTTCATCCTATGTCTAGTTGGCTGCTTAGTGTAGTCATTTATCCCCAGTCATTACCGTACCAAGTTTATATCATAACCTAATTACTTTAATGATTGTGTTGTTAAAGTTATAGGGCTCACTCAGACTTATGTCTGACCCCGTTGTTTTTATCTTTTTTCCCCTCAGGTCCTCAGGTTGGGCCTAGCACTAGTGGGCTTTGATCAGATTTCTTTATCTATCTTTTGGAGCTTGGACCGTGATGTAAAGCCCAGCTTATCTTTTCTATTATGGCTATTAGTTATGTAGTGGGATTATGTACTTATGTTTTTATCAAGATGGATATTTGGTACTTGACTCTTTCATGGTGTTGTAACTAAACATGTTTACCTTCTGCTGCAATGAAATGATGTTTTAGATTTTCAAGTATTATTTATATCTGTCTTGTTGTAATTTTTCTGTTCTATATTCACTTAAAATGCTCCACCGAAGTTAAGGCATTCCCTTAGTGAGTGACCTTAGCGGGTGTGGGGTGTTACAGCGTATATGATTTATACAACGTATATATAACTTATACAATGCACATATAATTTATACAATGCTTGTATGTGAGATATACAACGCTTATATAACTTATACATTGATTATATAATTTATACATCGCTATTCCATTCATATTTGAATTTAGAAGTCTCACATTGGTTTCCACTCCTTCAAAGATTGTAGGAATCTCCAAACACGTTCTAGTCTCTTCTGGAATGTAGATGACGTCGCTACGAGTCCGATGTCTCCAGTTTCACTGGATTTCGACAACATAGCAAAAAGATATGATTTTTATACTAAAATCAAGATTTGCAACACTTAAAAGTGTTATAAACAGTTAATTATTTATACTGTCGTTACCTCACACTTCTTGTTCAAAGCTAGGTTTTGTGATTACGTCCAAACCGTTTATCGATGTTGAAATCAGTTGGTGCCACGCTCTAGAGCTCGGAGAGGCGCGCAAAACGAGGGTGGCCACGTCAGATCCAGTAATGGCAACACACGGTGGCGACGGCATGAAGTCTCCGACTTCGAAGAGGAAGAACTTGACATAGACGAGATGAGGGGGTGCTTCTTATATGGATTTGAAGAGGGGAGGAAGATCTACCAAATGTTCAACTGGGGCGAGGGGTTTTGGTGAGCGGAATCGCCAGAACGGAGGAGAGAAGGTGGGGTTGTCTTCCGCCGTCGACGAGATGAGTTACGGGGGGGAGGGGGTGTTTCTGATTTTTTTTTTAAATTAAATTATGGAAGAAATTATATGATTCGCCCATATTTATATTAATTCAAAAATTGAGGTTTCTCCATATGAACTCCAATTCAAACCCAATGACTATCGCCCCTAGCTAAATACCCCCATTCCGGACACAATAGAATATATTACATAAGCCCTTTCAACTGTTACAGTCAGTTGTTCTTCAAATTAAAATATAAAACATTCAATTTTAGATTTGAACGTACATTATAATTTGCCGGGGCCACATACTGATTCGAAAAATTCCAAAAAAATAAACCTGGTTATGTTGGGACGATACGGTCCCAAAAAAATTAATTTCGTCGAATTTAGAGACCGTTTGAAAAATGGACTTTTTCTGGTCGATCCAATTCATACTGAAATTACCAAACGCGTTTTCCTTTGCCGCGCTCACATATTAATTCCAAAAATTATGGAATTTGAAACCTAGTAATAATTTGACATTCCGGATCCAACCAAAGTGGTTTCATCGAAAACGGAGGTCATTTGCAAAATGTCTACTTTTACGGGCTATATTTATTTTAAATTTCATAGCGACTACTCTGAATATTCAACTAGCCATAACTTTTGATTCCCGCTACGAAATTTCGATTTTTTGGATTCGCTAGAAAGATATTTTCAAACAAAATTAAATATTTTTGGCTTCACTAAAATCCGGTTAATTTTGAATCCTGTACATTCAGTCAAAGTTCAAAATAAATTTTCAAACTGTCGCGCCATTTCAGGCTCCTTATATAATTAAAATAAATTTATTCGTTCTAACTTCGATTTATATAAAATTTTAGTCGTTATTATTTAAAATAAATCATTTTAAATTTTCCAAATTCGTTAAAATAGCCAAATTAAAATTTTTAAATCGGTTCTGATTTTCCAGTTATTACAATCTCCCCCACTTAAAACTTTTCGTCCCCGAAAAGGAAACAATAGTAAAGTAGGAAACAAAACAGAAACGCAAAGTATTGTAAATGTACCTTGCACCAGAGCTGATCAGAGATGTCCACTCTGCAATTGGGATAAGCTTGTTTAATGCTCTCCTCGATTTCCCAAGTACAGTCTCTAGGATCTCCACTGCACTTTAACTAAATGAACTTTCTTGTTCCTTAGCTCTTTAGTTTGTTTGCCAATAATCTTTATTGGCTCTCTTATAACTGCTAATTCTGGAGTAATATCCAAATCTTGTTGCGCTGCTTCTTCTACAACTAGATCTAGATCATGCACATGCTTTCGAAGTTGAGACACGTGAAATACATCATGTACCCCAGGCAACAAGTCAGGTAATTGAACCCTATAAGCAAGAGTTCCAATCCTTTCAAGAATAGGAAATGGACCAATAAATTTGGGTGCCAACTTCCCTGTTTTCCCTAATCGGACTATTCCTCTCATCGGAGAAACTCTCAAATAAACATAATCACCAACAGCAAATGCTAAATCTCTTCTTCTAGAGTCTGCATAACATTCTGTCGGCTTTGAGTTGTTTGTGATCGTTTCTTGATGAAATCGACTTTGTCTGAAGCTTCACGAATCATATCGGAACCCAATACAAGTCGGTTTCCAGGTTCTACCCAACATGCGGGAGATCTACATGGTCTACCATACAATGCTTCGAATGGTGACATTCCCAAGCTCGCTTGATAGCTGTTGTTGTATGAGAACTTAGCCAAATGCAAGTGATCTTCTCATGATCTGCCAAAATCAATTATACAAGCCCGTAGTAAATCTTCTAGTATACGGTTCACCCTCTCAGTTTAGGCATCTGTTTGAGGAAGATATGCGGTGCTGAAGTTTAGTTTTGTTCCCAAATCTGCTTGGAATACTTCCCAGAATTTACTGGAAAAAATTGCATCTCTATCACTGACTATGCTGATGTGGACTCCATGCAGTTTAACAATTTCTTTGAAATAAATCTATGCTAGAATTTGAGCGGTTCTATTGGATCTGACAGGTATGAAATGGGAGGCCTTCGTGAAACGATCTACGATCACCCAAATACTGTCATTTCCTTTCCTGGTTCGGGGCAAACCATCTATGAAATCCATGGAAATTTGTTCCCACTTCCAATTTGGAATTTCCAACAGTTGTACAATCCAGCGAATTTCTGTTGATCGCTTTTGACTTGTTGACAAGTAGACCACCAACTAACATATATAAAAATGTCCCTTTTCATTGCCCTCCACCAGAATGTGCGTTTGAGGTCATTGTACATCTTACTCACACCAGGATGGATACTAAGTTTGGACTTGTGGCATTCATCCATCACTTCTCTTCGGAGCTCAGAAATATTGACAATGCAAATTCGGCCTTTCAACCTCAGAACTCCCTTGTTATCAATCTGAAAACTCGAGGGTTCACTTCCTTGATCCTCTTGCTAATCCTCTGAATATATTCATCGTCTTTCTGAAGAGCAGAGATTTTATAAATCAATGAAGGCGTGATTATAAGATTGGCGATGATTACGGTTTTTCTGCTAAGCGCATCCGCTACCACATTGGCTTTCCCGAGCATATACAGAATATCTAGATCGTACGCTGCAAGAGCCAACGCTGCTGTCTCAAGTTTAAATCTTTCTGGGTGAACAAATACTTCAATGACCGATAGTCTGTAAATAATTCAAAATTCTCACCCAATATATAGTGTCTCTAGATTTTCAAAGCAAATACAACGGCGAGCAACTCAAGATCATGAGTAGCGTACCTCTTTTCATGCGACTTCAACTGACGGCTAGCGTAAGCGACCACTTGGCCTCTTTGCATTAATACCACCCCAAGACCTTCAATAGAAGCATCTGTCCAGACATTCAAATCCTGATTGCCATTGATAATTGTTAGTACTGGAGCAGTCGTTAATTTAATTTCAGCTCTTGGAAAGATGCCTCACATTCCGGAATCCACTTAAATCTGGCATGCTTCTTAGTAAGCTATGTCAATGAACCGGATATCTTTGAAAAATCCTTAACGAATTTCCGATAATAACTAGCCAATCCCAGAAAACTTCGGACTTCTATGGGTGTAGTAGGCTGCTTCCAATCCTAAATTGCTGTAATCTTGCTTGGATCCACTGAAATTCCTTCCTTTGATACGACGTGACCAAGGAACTTCACTTCATCTTGCTAGAAGATACATTTAGAAAATTTAGCTTTTAGGATGTTCTTTCTTAAAATCTCCAACACTATTTCCAAATGTTTCTCATGTTAACTAGCTGACTTAGAGAAAATTAAAATATCATCTATGAAAACCAACACGAAGTTATTCAAGACCCCTCTGAATATTCTATTCATTAACTCGACAAAGTAAGCTGGAGCATTACATAAGCCGAACGACATTACTAACCACTCATAAAATATGTCTGGACCTTTGAAAGTCGTCAAAGGAACACATTCTTCGGTAATTCACAGTTGATGGAAACCTGTAGCAAGGTCCATTCTGGAAAATACTTGTGCTCCATTCAATTGATCCAACAAATCATCGATGCGGGGTAACAGGTATTTATTCTTGAGTGTCTGCTTGTTGATGTAACGGCGCGATTTTCGATGCCTCGAAAGTCGTGTCATTATTGAAATAATTTTAGAAGATGAGATAGAAAAGATAGAACTAATAGAATAGAATAGTAAAGAAATATCAGAATCTCACAGCGGAATTTCAAAAATACATAATATATTACAATACAAGGTCTGATACATCATAGTACATCATTATAATACAATACCATAGTACAACAACATAATTATACATCGTGACTGGAATAATACAGATATCTAAACTGGATACATAGATATGGATATACTACTGGTCTTGACTTGAACTTCATTGGTTCCACTTGCCTACCTGGACTACTTGCCTACTCATAATAAATATTATGAGTACCCAAGAGTTTAGGAAACACAGAAAATAAACTCTGGGTCAGTCAAGGGACTGGTGTGAGTAAACACAGTTAAAAGATGTAAACAGGGAAGTAAGAAATAAGGTTTTCCACATTCATTTACTTTAGAAATCTTTAGACCAATCCATAACTAATATATGAATTATGACCCAAGTATTTTATATCAAAACATTTGATATTACGATAGTTTTTATCAAATAAATAATCATCTAGTGAAACGCTTGCATCTCAGGTTCACGTATATAGTATAAAATCAAAAGTCGCAGAGCGCTTATTGGAGATTGGATTCCAACAGACAAGGTATGGGAGCACCTGCCGATCAGTGTACTCTAGAGAGGATACACCAGGGTTCAACAAGAACGCCTTGCAACCCGGCCACACATGACCGTCCACTCATTTAGCTTGAGTGTAACGAATATATTACCGCCTTTACGGTTGCTAGCAACATAACCGTTCCTAGGAGATACATAATTGAAAAGAAGTAACAAATATGAATATTCTCTAGATGGTGATAATATACCCTGCTTGGGTATGACCCAACTAGCCATGCTGCCTAGCCCAACTTTTGTTACTTTCTGGATGTGAGGTTTTGAGGTCACATTTATTCTTCTGATAGATTATTTCTTCAATTACTTTGAATGCCACATCGTCATATCTGTCAGATATACTCATTCGATTACCCAAATATATTGCGGGCAATAAAGCTAAGAGAAACGAATTTCTCTGCCACCAACGTAATATACTTATGTAAATTCGATGTGTAGAATCTAACTGATATACGTTGTCAGACACTCGTCCATTCGGGTTTGTCCTGGGACTGAACAGACCGAAGGTACTATTTAAAATAGTCCTTGCATATCGTCTTCTTTAATATTTCTGACATACGTCGTATACTTCGAGTCGAAGTGGAATATTTATTCCGAATTCTTCGAAACGATGTGCGGAATGTCTTTAATAGTCAATAAATAATTATCAGCTTAATCTGGTCATAATTCAGTTGATACATTTATGATCAACAACAATATATGTATACCTTGTTCGTATCTGGATAATTTAATTATCTTTTATAGTTGAACGTTAAACCGTGTGCGTCGCACACGGTATTTTACTACATTTAACATTGATGTTTAGGCGATGTTTTCTGCTCCAGCTCTTCTGATACATTATTTTATTACTTCTAGTTTATCTTAAATAAATTAATTTAATAATTTATTTTCTTTATATTTCTACATGTCAAACTCATAGAAATTCTCCGGTCAACTTCTGTACTTGATCTTTCTGCCATTTTCTTCCTTCCACTTGCCTATGACAAATTAAATAAAAATTCTATTTTTATTTATTTATTCTTTAATTTTATTTTAATTTTTCTAATTAATTAAAATAAATTTTAATTAAAACTTCATTCAGAAACTCATTCATAAGCGAATTGACTAAAGTACCAGATTGCCAAAGTGCCAGTTTCAAAATGCCAAGATTTCGCTTCAGATCCTAGGGCTACGCATGCGTTTGCCAAATTACCACCAGGTACTTTGCCAAATACCAAATACCAGAGTGCCACTTTTCCAGTCACCATGCTCCGCCTTCAAAAAGTGATGCTGCGCATGTGATTTCCAAAGTCCCACTTGGTGTACCACCCCCTGTCACCGTGCCAACCACCTCAAAATCCATGCCACTCACGTGTTTTCTAACCATGTACGTGCACCTGTATCCGTGCACGTGTACACGTGCCTCCGCCACCATTGATCATCGTCGACCACCTCCGCAAGTCGTCCATCACCTCCAGGTCACGTCGCCAGGCTCCACTCTGACCATCCATGCTTCTACAGTGATTTCACTGTACGACTTTATCATCACCGAAATGGGTTCATCAGAGAAACAATTGACTGCCACGTCACTCCTCCACTCTACTGAAAAACAAACCGCAAATCCCATTGACTCTCATGCATGAGCCTTTGCATATTTTTATTCTATCACGTCATCCTGCTTCATCCAGTTACACGAGTTTGTCGGTGCTCATCTCCTCCTCTTCCACCAGATGCGGTGCCATGGAGTGCACCATCATCGATGCGGTTCTCAGGTCATTTACGCTTGTACTGATGTGTATGTATTTATTTCATTTGTTCAAATATTAATTGCTGTTCCTGAAAACTATCTGTAAAATATCCATTCTTTCTTTTTCTGTGGCTAGTTCGTAGCTTCGCAATTTAAACATACAACTTATGTATAATTTATTATATTTTGCGCTAACATTCGAGCGCCAGTTATTTAAATATTTGTGGTTATCCTACTTCAAGAAAACTATTTTTTTGTTCACTACTGAAGGCCTAGTTACCCTTCTTCTTAGTTTATTTTCATTTTACTGCTAACATGATGTACTCCTCTGTTGCTATTCCCACTTCTTTTTCCTTCATCTGCTTTAGTTACTTCTTGCAGAGCTTACATGAAACCCCATCAACGCGGTGCAAGACAAGGTCAGCTCAATACCTTTCCCTTTCATTTTCATGTTTCCTTACTATTTCTTATACCCTCCTCGGCTGTTTCGCACTTCCAGTATCCAACGTGAAAGATTCCCCTGTATACGTCCCCTATTTCTTTACAGTTTCATCCCTCACTTAAACTCCCCCTTCCAGTAACATCACCTGCTACGCCCCCTTACTTCCTATTTAACATTCCCACTTTCTTATGTAGATTAATCCAAAAATAAAAGTACATATTCGCACAATTCAAGAATTTAGCTTGTGACGACCCAAACTTCCAGTAAAGGAAAGCCTGGATTGCTTTGAGAACAACACACATCAGAACATAAACTGAAGAACATTTTATCGTTGATTACAACAATTACATCAGAGTACAAGAATGTAACAGAGTATGAATACTTATTACAGAAATAGAAATACAATAATATCAGAGTTTTAAATTACATTTAAATAGCAGCGGAAAAATATTACAAATATACAACTGAAAGGAATACACGGATACAGAGCTTTCCGAATACCGCTTCAGCTGTAAGCCAGGATCCTATAAATATATCTGCAAAAAGCTACTCGACTGCCCGTGTGGAAAATAAGGGCACCCGAGTTTGCCAGTGAAACAAACTACAGGTCAGTCATGGGACTGGTATGAGAAATCTTAACTTAACCATCTAATAATAAGGCTAATCACAGGACCACGCCGCTAACGTGGAACGAGTTTACTCCATTGGATTGCCAGTGCATAAAATAAAGTAAAACGTTAGACAACGCAATGCTTTTTAGAAAAATGAAACCATTATAAGACCCAAGTCCCATCACACAATGCAACGCAAACCGGAGGATAGGGTTTTACCTTATAATGGTCAAGAGATGCTTGATACGATAAAACAGATTTAGTATTAGTGTGTATATCCATGGGTATATATATATTTCAAAAACAATTTCAATCATAATGTATTAATCATAGACGGCATAGTACCCCATCCTACTATGTCGCCATACTAGTTCTACAATCAAAACCGCAAGGTCGTATTGGAAATTGGATTTCCATCATGAGTCGAGGCTAGGGGCAAGCTCCTCTCCGATTCGAGACACTCTAGCAAATGCTTCAGGATCCCCCGCAGTGAACCCTTGGATCTTCAGGGTCAGTCCCCGCCTATCAGTAGTGGATTGGTTATGCCTGAACACACGCTCCCCGGTCCCTTTGGACCTATAGTATGACCACTAACGGCCTATAAAAATCCGAGGCGCCTCAAAATCCATCATCCACATAAGTAAAATGTCAGCCAGTTTAAGCACTGACACCACTCCTAGCTAGAAAGAAACGTGTGCACTCCCTGCAGTCCCACTCCCGTTTTTGACTCATACCGGGGTGTGAGGCTCGCGAAGTCACGCTATACACAAAGCTATGCCGTAATAGGCTATGCTTTGATCATCCCATAAGGCCCTTCTTTTCAACAAAAGCCTTGATCATTTGCATCTTGGCGTGCCACATTGACAATTCACGTCATGCGATCAATCACTATTAATATATACCAGGGTGTTAAGTAGAGAATAAATTCTCCACCACAAATCAGACATACATCAATAAAAATCAATTTAATTCACATGGAACAAAATCCAATGTCAGACACGCATCCATTTACAAGCTTATGCTCTGGTTCTGAGCGAAAACCAAATCCGAACAATCAACAATAGTCTGGACGGTAACTACTGTAGCACCTTCAAGGTAGCTACTCCAATCGTGGGCATCGGTAGCAACACATCCATTCGATGTGAAGATCGTCGATCTTCAATCACCGTCTTCAACTTCGACTCTTCATCATCGTAGTGATTATTCGGAATGGGTTAAACCCGGTCTTTCCGAATAACTCGCGTATTTTTATAATTAAAAATCAAGTACTATAAAAGCACATCCAATGTCTCATCCCAATTCAGAATATCCTTCTAATAAAATATTCGCATTATTTTATCAAAGATAAATTCTTTAAATTATCCTTAAATCTTTCTTTTAAAGATTTATTTGAAACCCAATTTGGTTTTAAATATCAAAAATCATTATTCCATGATTATTTAAACTTGAGAAATTAATCTTATCCTTAACTAGGTTAAAGAACTAATGTCATTTAAACATAGTTCACGGTAAACCCATAATCAACTTCCATAAAATATGGAATCCTCACAGAAATCATATTAATATATAATCGTTATAAATTTCTGTATCCGACAAATAATATAAATGGAATAATGGCAAAGCCTTTTAAATTCCATATGTAGTATCGGTCTTCTTTTACAGAAGCTTATCTCAGTTATTATTAATTCAAATTCCATTCAACTCCAATTTAATATATTAAACTGGAAAACTTGGCTTTTGGAAAATTCCCATTTAAATCTTAATAAAAGATTTATAAATTCCAAATCATATTTTCACTGTCAGTTGGGTTAAAGAACACATGTCACTTAAAAACATGGTTCACAATAAACTCAACTCACATTTCATCTTATTTCAATTACTGAATATACTTGAAAGCTTTAATAATCTGAATTAAAAGATTATTCTTTTCATACGGGGTTTAAGAACAGCATTATTTAAGACACTATTCATGACAAACCAAAATCCAATTTATTTAATTTAACTTAAATTAAATATTAACCAATTGGAAAACTTCATTAAATCTAAATTTAATGATTTATTTTATTTGATAACTAGTTTATTTCAATAAAAATATATTTTTCTAAAATATACTCTTTTTTCTAAAATATGTTCTTTTTCTAGGATATATTTTCTAAAATATTCTTTTCTAGAATATTCTTTATTGGAATGTGACTCAATCAACAACCATATCTTGCATGTAATCAATAAGCATGATAAATAATTATCAAACATCCAATTAACAACCAAAGTGAATTCTACACTAAATATTGGGACTAGTGTAGATCAAATATCATCCCAACACCCGTGTGGGGTTTCATCCAGCAATCAAATAATAAATTATTTGTGCACTTGGGCGATGTGTAAAATTATCAACCCAATCACATAAACAAGTCGGATGACTTGTAAATGGAAGTGTACTGTTCAGTTTTGAATATACTAACAATATATTTTAACACATCAACTATTTCAACATCACAGACAAACATCACCATTCTTTTTATTGTTGACAAATGACAATAAAAATCTTAACTCTTATCTATTTACCAAATTGTATATATATTTTTTTGTCTCATTCATTTTAATGATAAGATGAATATTTTACTTCATCTCTTTAAAAATGACACGAATATCTCTTTTATTCTAATTCTTTTAAAGTGACAAAAATTGTAATTTTGTCTAATTCCCTTTCAATATACAAAATATGATAGTTTTGTCAAATTCCTTTCAATGTAACAAAATATGATAATTTTTCTAATCTTTCCAATGGAACAAAATACAAATTTCTACTTCATACCTTTTAATGTGACAAAAATGTCCATTACTACTTCACTCTTTTTAATGTATAGAAATATAATTTTTAACTCATACCTTTTAATATATAAAAATATACATTTTTAACTCATCTCTTTAATGTATGAAAATATTCATTTTTATTTTAATTTACACTTTCCAACAGAAATGTACTTTTGTTTCTAATATTCATTTTCTAACAAAAATGTATATTTTATTCTAATTCATTTTAATGTAAACAAAATGAGTATTTTTACTCCATTCTTTTTAAATGATAAAAAGAATGTTTTTATTTCATTCTTTACATTTGACAAAATGAATACTCTTGTCATCCTTTTACCTTTGACCAAAAATGCATAATTTAGTCTAATCCTTTCAATGTACACAATATGGTAATTTTGTATAATCTTTTCAGTGTTACAAAATATGATAATTTTGTATAATCTTATCAATGTTACAAAATATGATAATTTTGTATAATCTTTTTTATGTGAACAAAATGTGAATTTTTTGTCTAATCTTTTTATGTAAACAAAAATGTTAATTTTTCTTCTTCATTCTTTTTACTGTATAAAAATACACATTTCTAATTCATTCCTTTTTTTAATGTATCAAAATATACATTTTCAATTCATTCTTTTTAATGTATCAAAATATGCATTTTCAATTCATTCTTTTTAATGGATCAAAATATGAATTTTCAATTCATTCTTTTTAATGAATTCTAAATTTTATTAAAATGTAAATTATATGTTAACATCCTTTCAAACAAAGACTCCTTCTCTTTAATGTATAAAAATATACATTTTTAACTTCTTCTTTTTAATGTATAAAAATATACATTTTTAACTTCTTCTTTTTAATGTGTAAAAATATATATTTTTATTTCATTCATCTTAAATGTACAAAAATATCCTTTTTATTTCATTCATGTCAAAGTGACAAAATATGTCCTTTTAGTTTCATTCATCTTAAGGTGAAAAAAATGTTCTTTTAATTTCATTCATTTCAAAGTGAAAAAAAATATCCATTTCTAATTTATTTATTTTATAAACGATTCATAATTCAATAAAAAGGTAATTTTAATTTTTATTCTAGCATCACATAAAATAGCATTTTATATGTAAAACATTTTCTGTGAATTCTAACATCATATAAAATATATATATGTATATATATAAACATTTCTCTAACATCATTCATTTTATATGTAAAACATTTTCCTAAGCGTTCTAACGACATATAAAAGCACATTTTATATACTAACATTTTTCTAAGTGTTCTAACGACATATAAAAGCACATTTTATATACTAACATTTTTCTAAGTGTTCTAACGACATATAAAAGCACATTTTATATACTAACATTTTTCTAAGTGTTCTAACGATGTATATTCTAACAAAGATGCTATTTTGAATCGAATCATCATTTCTAACCAATGTGGTACTTTTAATCTACTTTAGCAAAACATGATCATTACAATTCATTACAACAACCAACAGAGAAACACATATCTGAATTTATTACATTCATACATCGATTTCAAATAGCAGGAAAATAATCAAATTTTTATTAATTATAAAAATAGAGATCTCACCGAATAATTTAGATCTGAAATTTCAGAGTGCTCCGTTTTTTTTTTTTTTTTTGCTCTAGTCAACTTCATAGCGTAGGTCTGAATCATACGAGTCCAAAGCTTTCAGTTTCATTCGATTCCGTTCTGATTTGCAAAAGTTATTAACGTTCGAATATTTGATTACATAAAGGATAAATTAAATAAATAATTAACCCTTAATTACTTTTGCTAATCTCTTCTTCTTTGTCTCGTTCATTAGCTGTAACCGATAACCCAATTAGTTCGATCCTAAATCCTCGTCGCACCACCACCAAACGCCACCGGACCATCATCTGACGTCGTTACGTGCTCCGCCTTGCCAAGCTCCTCCTGCGCCGTGACCCACGACGAACCCGCCGCCTCCAGCTGCTCCCAATATCAGTTCGACGCCGGCGTCTTGGTGCACGAATTCTGGCCAAGTTACTTCGAGATATTAGATCATACCCGTTCAGATTGGAGAGCTTGGAGGGCTCTTTAATTTGGTGTTTGGAGCTTGGGAAGAAATTGCGGGGATTGGGAGATCGAGGGAGAGGAAGGTGGAAGCGTATCGGCCATTGAATTGGCATAGGGCGGCGGCTGTAACATATTGTCTAGGGTTTAGCGTACATGGCCCGTATTTATACTAGTATATTATTTAATTTAATTCTATTTAATTTGAATTCAATTTCTATATCGCTCTTAAACCGAAATCAAACCCAACGAGTGTCGCCACTAGCTAATAACCCCTATCCCGGACACGATGAGATATGTTTTGTAACCCAATTCGGCTGTTACGATATATTTTTCTTTAAATTTAATTATAAATCATTTTATATTTAATTCAAACATACATTTTAAATTACCGGGGCCACATACTAACTCTAAAAATTCCAGAAAAATTATTTCCGGCTTTCTTTTGTCGATACGGTCCTAACAAAACTAATTTTGTCGAATTCTGAGACTGTTTGAAAAATGGCCTTTTTCTAGTCGATTAAATCTTACCGAAACTGACAAAACACATTTTCCTCTGCCACGCTCACATATTAATTCGAAAAATTATGAAAATTGAAACCTAGCAATAATTTGACATTCCGGTTCCAACAAAAGTGGTTTCATCGAAAACCGAGGTCGTTTGAAAAATGGCTATTTTTAAGGCCAATATATTTAATTAAAATATGTATAAATTCTACAGCGACTTTTCTAAATTGTAAACTGGACATAACTTTTGATTTCTAACGTGAAATTTCAATTTCTTACATTCGTTAGAAAGATATGATTAAACAGTTTTAAATATTTCTTGTTTCGCTCAATTCTGACTTAAAATGAATCCTATACATTCAGTCAAAGTTCAAATTCAAGTTTTCAAACTGCAGCGCTGTTTTAAACTCCTTTTATAATTGAATTAAATTTATTCGTTTTAAAATAAATTTTTGATCGTTCTTGTTTAAAATAAATTATTTTAAATATTAAAATGCATTAAAATTTCTAAACTAAAAATTTTAAATTGGCCCCAAAATTCCGGGTCGTTACATAGCTCAACTTGTTTCATATTTTCACACTATTAAAAGATGAAAGCTTCAAACATTTAAGCTGTCATTTTTGTTTACAAATTACAGCAAAGCTTCTAACACTAACATAGCTATTTGTCTACAGCAAGGGAAGAATTTTTGCCGATATCCGTCCTATTATATATCATTGGGATAATCCAACGATACTGCACGCTACATTAGTTAAGCAATATAGTCTTTGTACATGGATGAATTATTAGAGGAGCATACAAATACGCGAATTGGTATATTAGCAGGAAGACCAAACTGTTGTGTACTTCTTGCGTAATGATATTATGTACTTACATGTGGATTTATTCTAATAGTATATGAACTTTAGTTTTATTCCTATTCTTATTTTATATTCTTCTTATAGCAGTTTTCCATAAACGAGACTCAATTCTTCATTTGACCATTTAATTAGTCATGATGTGAACCAAGCATCAAATATAAACAACTGATATCCATTAAAGAATTCAAATATAAACACAGTAAAGAACTTTTAGTGTTTATTCACAAATTTTGTTCATTGTTTATTCTCTGTTTTCAGTAAAAGAAAAGTTTTCAATTCCAGATTTGGATATATCTAATAACTTCCTAGTATATGTGTGCCAATCAACAATCTACCAAAGATTCATAATTTTATACATAAAGACTTAGAGAATTTAAAACAGAGTTTTACTCACATAAAATGCTTTCCCTTGTTGCTCTGAATTCTCCCCTGCTCGAACTCAACATTTTACTGACAATAGTTTGCTTGCATTCAACATTTTGGTGTGGAGAAATGGTATGGTTTCTAGTGTTATTTATAGGGGCATTTTATTATTAAATATTTTGCTTACATTTTAAGCTATAGCATTTATTTCCTCTTTAGGTTAGACTTACCCCTTTTCTTTAGCTTCTATATGCTACACCTTTGTTTAATGAGATATTTACTTAGATTCTTGTCCTTATCTCCTCTTCTAGAAACATATATCTTTAAAGCCATACTCTATTGATTTCTTGCCGAATGGTCATTCATTGCTTAGATTTTATTTGCATTATAAAATGGTTTCTTACCCTCTAAGTATTTAGATGTTTTGCTAATAATATGTTTTATATTGGCAAGTTGTATGCACCCTTGTTTTTAAGTGATGGCTCTTATATTATAGCCATACTATTTGGTGTTGAATCACATTAATGATATTGATTTTACCTCTTTTGTTTTGACAAGCATCCGTTGATATTTTCTCTTGCATGTTCTTTCATATGTATGTTTGTGTTATCATTTTTATGTGCAAAGTTTAAAGCTTTTAATTTGCAATATCCTTGCTTTGTTATATGATTTATGTTTCCAAGTTCAAAAACACATTTTTAGTATATACATACACTTATACTTTTATACAAATATTTATACTTGTTCTACTTTGTTAAGTAATTCTTATTTTATGATTTAATTTCCTCATTAAATCAATAATTATCACTAACAAAGACTAGCTAAAAACCGGGACATTACAGTCCACCTCCTTAAAAGAATTTCGTCCCTGAAATTAAAGAGTCATGCGTTGATTTTAGTTTTAACTAAAGTTAATTTAATACACATCCGTAACTATTTACCAGATGGATTCCTTATTTAGTTTGAATTTTAGTTAACTATTTTCTGAAATCCAAAATTCTGATTTTATTACAGAATCAGCCACTTAACTCTTATGGGTCTATATCCAACTAATAACTCAAGTCTAGTCTTTATTACTGGGAAAATACCAATTCTATCTACTGGATATTGTTATAACTTTAATTCAATGTTGTTGAACTCATCCTGGGCTGACCCTAATCATTTAACTCGTTCCATTGGTTGCGGTGGTTGTCCTACTCGCTCCTCGGCCTCGTCTTCCTTGAGAACTCATTTTCAACTTTCTGAGTATACGATTTGATAGTTAATACTCAATCGGGAGATGTCTTAGGGATAATCTTAAGTCAATAACTAAGGTTGATAGCTAAGGACGACCTATACTAAAATAGTTTTTTTAGTAAAAACACACTCTCTCAAAATTAATCCAAAGCCTAGGTTTTGAAAAATCTAAGATCTGATACCAACTGTAACGGCGCGATTTTCGATGCCTCGAAAGTCGTGTCATTATTGAAAGAATTTTACAAGATGAGATAGAAAAGATAGAACTAATAGAATAGATGTAACGACCTGGAATTTTGGGGCCAATTTAAAATTTTTATTTTTAGAAATTTTAATGGATTTTAATATTTTAAAATGGTTTATTTTAAATAGGAATGACTAAAAATTTATTTTAAAACGAATAAATTCAATTTAATTATAAAAGGAGTTTAAAACAGCGCCGCAGTTTGAAAATTTGAATTTGAACTTTGACTGACTATACAGGATTCATTTTAAATCAGAATTGAGCGAAACCAGAAATATTTAAATCTGTTTAATAATATCTTTCTAACGAATCTGAAAAATTGAAATTTCATAGCGGAAATCAAAAGTTATGGCCAATTCAATTTTTAGGAAGGTCGCTGTATTATTTTTATATATATATTATATAGGGCCCGAAAGGCTACTTTTCACATATGAAGGAATTTCGACTCGAAACCACTTCCATTGAGTTCGGAATGATGTTCCTACATTGAAAAACAGTAAACACTTATATATTTTGAGTTTCAGAATATATTTGTTTAAAAATGTATTTTTAATATTAAATATATTGGCCTTAAAAATAGTCATTTTTGAAACGACCTCTGTTTTCAACGAAACCACTTTTTTTGGAACCGGAATGTCCAATTATTGCTAGATTTCAATTTTCATAATTTTTCGAATTAATATGTGAGCGTGGCAAAGGAAAACGTGTTTCTCAGTTTCGGTCAAATTTAATCAGCTTAAAAATAGTCATTTTTCAAACGGTCTCAGAATCCGACGAAACTAGTCTTGATAGAACCGTATCGTCAAAACATAACTAGAAATAATTTTTCTATAATTTTTAGAGTCAGTATGTGGCCCCGGTAATTTAAAATGTACGTTTGAATTTAATAATTAAATGATTTTTAATTAAATTTAAAGAAAAACATATCGTAACAGCCGAATTGGGTTACGAAACATGTTCCATTGTGTCCGGAACGGGGGTTATTAGCTGGGGGCGACACTCGTTGGGTTTGATTTGGTGTTTGTATTGATAAACATGAATTTTTGAATTAATTAAATAAATTAAATAGGAAAATACGCCTATAAATACGCTCAGAATACCGTATACCCTAATCCCTCTTCCTTTGTTCAAACGCAGTCGCCTTCTCTATTGATCAATGGCATAGAACGCTCAAAACAACTCTCCTCAAAATCATTCGATTCTCACATCAAAAGCAACTGATTCTTAAGGGAATTCTGAAGATCATTACGAACTCTAAATCCAATGGGTAGGATCAATAATAGGGGCGTATTTCGCTCGGAAATTGAGCCCGGACCTTCGACGTACATAAGCGATCGGAGGGGGCAGGAGGCCGCCGCACTGGCTGGCCTTGGCGGCGCAGGTATGGCTCACGGAGGCGCGCAAGGGGGTGGCTCCAGATCGAGCTCCGGTGTCTCGGATTTTGTGCAAAGATTAACCCAAGTTTTGAGCTCCTATTTGAAAATAGTCGGCCTGTATAATTGAAGAGGAAGATGAGTATATTTAATTAATTTAATTATTGACTATCTTTTAAAATGTCAACAAACTTCATAAAATCATAACTGGTTCATACAGTGACGAAAACACGAACCGTCAGTTGCGTTGAACTCGTATCTGGAAATACTACGCTATGGAAAAGACTAGAACTAAAATGGAGCAATTCTGAATTTAAGAGAATTTCAAACGTGAAACTGTTCAGAATTCGACTATTTGTGAGAAATCTATTTTATTTCTTTCCTTTATAATTGAAATAAATTCTGAAATTATTGTTATAAATTTGCAGTTAGTTCATACTGTTATTATTCTGTGTTAATTGTAAATACACATCTGTTTGTTTGATGTTGATTGTGGCGATAGAATTGTTTAAAATTACATTTCTGTTGATTAGAATTAGATTGAACAAATTTATTATTTTGTTCATTTTATGGTTAAAATTAACTTTTCTGTTAATTTGAATTAGACTAAACAAAATTATCATTTTGTTTGTTGTACTATCGAAATTGAAACATTTCTGTAAATTAGAAATTGGTTTAAACAAAAATACACCATTTTTGTTTAAATAAAAAGAATGACATGTTTAAAAATATAGATTTTGTCAAAATTGTCATTTTAGTTAGCAATGATCATTTAGACTAAAATTGTCCTTTTATTATGAAATGTTTTATTTGATTTAACTTGACATTTTTGATTAGAACATTTTCATAAATAAAAAGATACCATTTATGTTATAATAATGGCATGTAATGAAGGAATTATCATTCTAGTTAAATGTCATACTAGAATAAGAATCATCATTTTTGTTAAATATCATACTAGAATAAGAATTATCATTTTAGTAAAATGTGAAGTTAAAAACATCATTTTGGTTTAAAAGGTTAGCATAAGAAAATTAACATTTTTATTATTAAATGTCACATAAAAATAAAAATAACATTTTTGAATAAGTAATGTCTTTTTATATGTGTTAGGATTTGTTAACATGTAAAATTACATTGTTATGTAATTAGTGTATATTAAAAAGAATGATTAGAAAAGGTATATTTTTATACATTAAAAAGAATGATGAGAAAATGTATATTTTTATACATTAAAAGAATTGGAATGAAATATACATTTTGCTAGAAAGTGTATATTAGAATAAATTGACATTTTTGTTTACATTAAAGGAAATTGACATTTTTGTTTATATTAAAGGAAATTGACATTTTTGTTTACATTAAAGGAAATTGACATTTTTGCCATTATAAAATGTTAATGAAAATTAAAAGGGCATTTTGATTATAAAATGTTAATATGAGTTAAAATTACCTTTTTGTCAAAAGAATGATTTGTGAAATAAAATTACATTTTTGTCAGAGAATGGTTATTGAAATAAAAATAACAATTTAACAAAATTATCACATTTTATACATTAAAAAGAGAATGAATTAGAAAGGTTCATTTTTGTCATTATAAAAGAATGAATAGCTAAACATTCATTTGTTTTCATTAAAGTAGAAGTAGGCAAAAATACTCATTTTTGTCCAAACTAAAAGAATAAAACAAAATATAGCATCATTATGTCATATCAGATTTGAAACAACAAATTATTCACTTTTGTCAATCTACACTAGTTAAAACAAATTATTCACTTTTGTCAATTTACACTAGTAAAACAAAATATGATTTAAAGAGTTACCTTTTGTTTGCAATTTTAGATGCAAACAAATATTATATTTTGTATTTTTAGAAATGGAAATACATTTTTGTTTGCAAATTTAGTTGCAAACAAAACACTTAATAAAGATTATATTTATTTTATTTGCATATTTAGATGCAAATAAACATCGTGGTTAAAAGATTATATTTTTAGTTGCATATTTAGAGGCAAATAAACACCGTAGGAAAAAGATGCATTTTGTTTGCAACTTTAGATGTGAACAAAACATTACAATTAAAAGTTATCCTTTTTATTTGCAATCCTTGTTGCAAATAAAACTAGAAATATAAAGTTACAATTTTTATTTTTATCCCTCGATGTAAATAAACACAAAAAGTTGAATCTTATTTGGATTCTCTTTTGCAAATAAATCATGAAATAAGAAGTTATATTTTTACTTACATTCTCTATTGCAAATAAAATATGAAATCAAAAAGTACATTTTTATCTGCACTTTAGTGGTTATAAAAATGATAAGATTAAATGATTACATTTTTAATGTAATATAAAGATTTCATTTTATACAATGTAAAAAGAATATCATTTTATGTAAAATGAAAAGATCATACTTCATGGTAGGTGAGTCAACATCAGAATTCACGTTTTTTTTATGTAAATGAATCAGTAGAAAAGATTCATTGTTTTTGATAAATTATGTCAACATGAGAACTTACATTTCTATTATATATGAAATGATTCATCATTATATATGTTTATGATGCTGAAATGTTACACTCCCATTTACAAGTTACCCGACTTGTTTATGTGATTGGGACGATAGTTTTCACACATCGCCCAAGCGCACAAATGATTTTATGATTTGCTTGATGGATGAAACCCCACACGGGTATTGGGATGATTTTGGATACACACTAATCCCAATATTTTGTTATCTGTCAATCGATGGATTGACAGTCTGTGATGAGCGTCAGTTATTTACTTTAATGCTCACACAGTTATAGATTCCACTTTGGTCGTCATTTGAATGTTTGATATTTGTTTATCATGATTGTCAATTCCATACAAAATATATGGTTTGGTTGAATCACATTCCAATAAAGAATATTCTAGGAAAAGAATATTGTAGAAAATATAAATATGAAAAGAATATTTTAGAAAAAAAATATTTTGAGAAAATATATTTTTATCAAAATGAACTTGTTATGAACTAGAATAAATCTTTAAATTAAGATTTAATGAAGTTTTCCATTTGATTCATATTTAATTGGAATTAAATACAACAAAGTGGATTCTTGGGTTTGTCGTGAATGGTGTCTTAAATAACACTGTTCTTAAACCCCGTATGAAAGAATTAATATTTTATTTAAGATTATTAGAGTTTCAATTATATTTAATAATTGAAATAAATTGAAAGGTGAATTGGGTATATCGTGGATGGTGTTTTTAACGACATTTGTTCTTTAACTCAATTTACAGTGAGAATATAATTTGGAATTTATAAATCTTTTTGTTAAGATCTAATGGGAATTCTCCAAAAGTAAAGTGTTTCAATTTAATATATTAAATTGGAATTGAAGAGAATTTGATTTAATAATAATCGAGATGAGATTCTGTAGAAGAAGACCGTTACTACATATGGAATTTAAGAGGCCTTGCCGTTATTCCATTTATATTATTGGTTGAATACAGAAATTTATAATGATTATTTATTGATTTGATTTCTGTGAACATTCCATATTTTATGGAAGACGATTTTGGGTTTACCGTGAACTATGTTTTTAAATGACATTAGTTCTTTATCCCAGTTAAAGATAAGATTAATTTCTTGAATTTAAATAATCATTGAATAATGATTTTTAATATCTAAAACCACATTGAGATTTTAATAAACCTTTTAAAAGAAAGATTTAAGTGCAAAGTTAGAGTATTTATCTTTGATAGAATAATTTGAATATTTTATTTTAAAAAAAAAGAATATTCTGAATTGGAATGAGACATTGGATGTGTTTTTATAGTACTCGATTTTTAATTATAAAAATATGAGAGTTATTCAGAAAGACCGGGTTTAACCTATTCCGAATAATTTCTACGACGATGAAGAGTCGAAGATGAAGACGGTGGTTGAAGACCGACGATCTTCACATCGAATGGATGTGTTGCTACAGAGACCCTGATGGGAGTAGCTACCTTGAAGGGATTTCAGTGGTGGCCGTCCGGACTATTGTTGATTGTTCGGATTTGGTTTTCGCTCAGACCCAGAGCATAAGCTAATAAATGGATGCGTGTCTGACATTGGATTTCGTTCCGTGTGAATTAAATCAATTTCTGTTAATGTATGTCTGTTTGGTGGTAGAGGATTTATTCTCTACTTAACACCCTGGTATATATTAATGGTGATTGATCGAATGGCGTGAATTGTCAATGTGGCACGCCAAGATGCATATGATCAAGGCTTTTGTTGAAAAGCAGGGCCTTGTGGGATGATCAAAGAAAGCCTATTATGGCATAGCTCTGTGTATATCGTGACTTCGCGAGCCTCACACCCCGGTATGAGTCAAAAACGGGATATGGACCGTTGGGAGTGCACACGTTTCTTTCTAGCTATTGGTGGTGTCAGTGCTTTAACACGGCCTGGCATTTTACTTATGTGGATGATGGATTTTGAGGAGCCTCGGATTTTTATAGGCCGATAGTGGTCATATTATAGGTTCAAAGGAACCGGGAAACGTGTGTTCAGGCATAACTAATCCACTGCCGATAGGCGGGGACCGGCCCTACCGCTTCCAAGGGTTGCCCATAGGTGTGATCCTGAGGCATTTGCTAGAGTGTCTCGAATCGGAGAGGAGCTTGCCCCTAGCCTCGATTCATGATGGAAATCCAATTTCCAATACGACCTTGCGGTTTTGATTGTAGAACTAGTATGGCGACATAGTAGGATGGGGTACTATGCCGTCTATGATTGATATTTATGATTGAAATGTTTTATTAAAACATATACACACTAATATTAAATCCGTTTTAGCGTATCAAGCATCTTTTGACCATTATAAGGTAAAACCCTATCCTCCGTTTTGCGTTGCATTGTGTGATGGGACTTGGGTCTTATAATGGTTTCATTTTTCTAAAAAGCATTGCGTTGTTTAACGATTTACTTTAATTTATGCACTGGCAATCCAATGGAGTAAACCCGTTCCGCGTTAGCGGCGTGGTCCTGTGATTAGCCTTATTATTAGATAAGTTTAGTTAAGATTTCTCACACCAGTCCCATGACTGACCTGTAGTTTGTTTCACTGGCAAACTCGGGTGCCCTTATTTTCCACACGGGCAGTCGAGTAGCTTTTTGCAGATATATTTACAGGATCCTGGCTTACAGCTGAAGCGGTATTCGGAATGCTCTGTATCCGTGAATTCCTTTCAGTTGTATATTTGTAATATTTTTCCGCTGCCATTTAAGTGTAATTTAAACCTCTGATATTAATGTATTACTTTTGTGTAATAAGTCTTCATGCTATGTTATATTCCTGTACTCTGATGTAATTGTTGTAATCAGCAATAAAATGTTCTTCAGTTTGTGTTCTGTTGTGTGTTGTTCTCAAAGCAATCCAGCCTTTCCTTGATGGGGAAGTTTCTGTCGTTTCAGTTGGTATCAGAGCTTTGGTTTACAGAGCTCGAGAACAAGACACACTAGAACCGAACGAAAGAATTCATCAGAGATTGGATTAGTAATATCCAATAAGAATAACTCGTTAGAGATGGGATCAGTAGTATCCTAGAACGAGTGTAAAGAGTATTATTTTCTTTAAAATGAAAACAAATTTAGTTTTGAAATTTTTTTATCTTTAAATACGTATTTGAGTATATTATTATTTTAATGTGGACAATCGAGTATATAAAGATTTCGGATAAACGAGTAATTAACGGATATTCGAAGTTTTAATATACTGGATAAATATAGAATCACACTTTAGTCGCCCGGAGGTAATTCTGGTGATAGGTCGACCATTACCAGTATTTATGTTCGAGTCTCGAAGGTGGGATTTCTATATATTTCCATTGACTGGTATGAGAACCAAAACTTAGCTAGGACACATTGCTATGATTTGCACTAAAAATATGATTTTTGACTATATATAAAGATTATATATTTGAAAAGTTAATCGCCTAATTGATTGCTGGTTGTGATGTTTGATAATTAGTTTCACTAGTTAAAATACTTGAATGATAATTAATTAAAACCAATAAATAAAATCTAATTGAGTTGGTTAATTAATCTACTTTTAGCTTCGTTCCTTTTCGAGGACGAAAAGATTTTAAGTGGGGGCGATTGTAACGACCCGGAATTTTGGGGCCAATTTAAAATTTTTATTTTTAGAAATTTTAACGGATTTTAATATTTTAAAATGGTTTATTTTAAATAGGAACGAATAAAAATTTATTTTAAAATGAATAAATTCAGTTTAATTATAAAAGGAGTTTAAAACAGCGCTGCAGTTTGAAAATTTGAATTTGAACTTTGACTGACTATACAGGATTCATTTTAAATCAGAATTGAGCGAAACCAGAAATATTTAAATCTGTTTAATAATAATATCTTTCTAACGAATCTGAAAAATTGAAATTTCATGTAGAAATCAGAAGTTATGGCCAATTCAATTTTTAGGAAGGTCGCTGTAGAATATATATATATATATATATATATATATATATATATATATATATATTATATAGGGCCCGAAAGGCTACTTTTCACATATGAAGGAATTTCGACTCGAAACGACTTCCATTGAGTTCGGAATGATGTTCCTGCATTGAAAAATAGTAAACACTTATATATTTTGAGTTTCGGAATATATTTGTTTAAAAATGTATTTTTAATATTAAATATATTAGCCTTAAAAATAATCATTTTTCAAACGACCTATGTTTTCGACGAAACCACTTTTGTTGGAACAGGAATGTCAAATTATTGCTAGATTTCAATTTTCATAATTTTTCGAATTAATATGTGAGCGTGGCAAAGGAAAACGTGTTTTGTCAGTTTCGGTCAAATTTAATCAGCTTAAATATAGCCATTTTTCAAACGGTCTCAGAATTCGACGAAATTATTCTCGTTAGAACCGTATCGTCAAAACATAACAAGAATTAATTTTTCTATAATTTTTAGAGTCAGTATGTGGCCCCGGTAATTTAAAATGTACGTTTAAATTTAGTAATTAAATGATTTTTAATTAAATTTAAAGAAAAACATATCATAACAGCCGAATTGGGTTACAAAACATGTTCAATTGTGTCCAGAACGGGGGTTATTAGCTGGGTGCGACACTCGTTGGGTTTGATTTGGTGTTCGTATTGATAAACATGAATTTTTGAATTAATTAAATAAATTAAATAGGAAAATACGCCTATAAATACGCTCGGAATACCGTATACCCTAATCCCTCTTCCTTTGTTCAAACGCAGCCGCCTTCTCTATTGATCAATGGCATAGAACGCTCAAAACAACTCTCCTCAAAATCATTCGATTCTCACATCAAAAGCAACCGATTCTTAAGGGAATTCTGAAGATCATCATACGAACTCTAAATCCAACGGGTAGGATCAATAATAGGGGCGTTTTTCGCTCGGAAATTGACCCCGAACCTTCGACGTACATGGGCGATCGGAGGGGGTAGGAGGCCGCCGCACTGGCTGGCCTTGGCGGCGCAGGTACGGCTCACGGAGGCGCGCAAGGGGGTGGCTCCAGATCGAGCTCCGGTGTCTCGGATTTTGTGCAAAGATCAACCCTAGTTTTGAGCTCCTATTTGAAAATAGTCGGCCTGTATAATTGAAGAGGAATATGAGTATATTTAATTAATTTAATTATTGACTATCTTTTAAAATGTCAACAAACTTCATAAAATCATAACTGGTTCATATAGCGACGAAAACACGAACCGTCAGTTGCGTTGAACTCGTATCTGGAAATACTACGCTATGGAAAAGACTAGAACTAAAACGGAGCAATTCTGAATTTCAGAGAATTTCAAACGTGAAACTGTTCAGAATTTGACTATTCGTAAGAAATCTATTTTATTTCTTTCCTTTATAATTGAAATAAATTCTGAAATTATTGTTATAAATTTGCAGTTAATTCATACTGTTATTATTCTGTGTTAATTGTAAATACACATCTGTTTGTTTGATGTTGATTGTGGCAATAGAATTGTTTAAAATTACATTTCTGTTGATTAGAATTAGATTGAACAGATTTATTATTTTGTTCATTTTATGGTTAAAATTAACTTTTCTGTTAATTTGAATTAGACTAAACAAAATTATCATTTTGTTTGTTGTACTATCGAAATTGAAACATTTCTGTAAATTAGAAATTGGTTTAAACAAAAATACACCATTTTTGTTTAAATAAAAAGAATGATATGTTTAAAAATATAGATTTTGTCAAAATTGTCATTTTAGTTAGCAATGATCATTTAGACTAAAATTGTCCTTTTATTATGAAATGTTTTATTTGATTTAACTTCACGTTTTTTATTAGAACATGTTCATAAATAAAAAGATACCATTTATGTTATAATAATGGCATGTAATGAAGGAATTATCATTCTAGTTAAATGTCATACTAGAATAAGAATCATCATTTTTGTTAAATGTCATACTAGAATAAGAATTATCATTTTAGTAAAATGTGAAGTTAAAAACATCATTTTGGTATAAAAGGTTAGCATAAGAAAATTAACATTTTTATTATTAAATGTCACATAGAAATAAAAATAACATTTTTGAATAAGAAATGTCTTTTTATATGTGTTAGGATTTGTTAACATGTAAAATTACATTGTTATGTAATTAGTGTATATTAAAAAGAATGATTAGAAAAGGTATATTTTTATACATTAAAAAGAATGATGAGAAAATGTATATTTTTATACATTAAAAGAATTGGAATGAAATATACATTTTGCTAGAAAGTGTATATTAGAATAAATTGACATTTTTGTTTACATTAAAGGAAATTGACATTTTTGTTTATATTAAAGGAAATTGACATTTCTTTTTACATTAAAGGAAATTGACATTTTTGCCACTATAAAATGTTAATGAAAATTAAAAGGGCATTTTGATTATAAAATGTTAATATGAGTTAAAATTACCTTTTTGTCAAAAGAATGATTTGTGAAATAAAATTACATTTTTGTCAGAGAATGATTATTGAAATAAAAATAACAATTTAACAAAATTATCACATTTTATACATTAAAAAGAGAATGAATTAGAAAGGTTCATTTTTGTCATTATAAAAGAATGAATAGCTAAACATTCATTTGTTTTCATTAAAGTAGAAGTAGGCAAAAATACTCATTTTTGTCCAAATTAAAAGAATAAAACAAAATATAGCATCCTTATGTCATATTAGATTTGAAACAACAAATTATTCACTTTTGTCAATCTACACTAGTTAAAACAAATTATTCACTTTTGTCAATTTACACTAGTAAAACAAAATATGATTTAAAGAGTTACCTTTTGTTTGCAATTTTAGATGCAAACAAATATTATATTTTGTATTTTTAGAAATGGAAATATACATTTTTGTTTGCAAATTTAGTTGCAAACAAAACATTTAATAAAGATTATATTTATTTTATTTGCATATTTAGATGCAAATAAACATCGTGGTTAAAAGATTATATTTTTAGTTGCATATTTAGAGGCAAATAAACACCGTAGGAAAAAGATGCATTTTGTTTGCAACTTTAGATGTGAACAAAACATTACAATTAAAAGTTATCCTTTTTATTTGCAATCCTTGTTGCAAATAAAACTAGAAATAAAAAGTTACAATTTTTATTTTTATCCCTCGATGTAAATAAACATAAAAAGTAGAATCTTATTTGGATTATCTTTTGCAAATAAAGCATGAAATAAGAAGTTATATTTTTACTTACATTCTCTATTGCAAATAAAATATGAAATCAAAAAGTACATTTTTATCTGCACTTTAGTGGTTATAAAAATGATAAGATTAAATGATTACATTTTTAATGTAATATAAAGATTTCATTTTATACAATGTAAAAAGAATATCATTTTATGTAAAATGAAAAGATCATACTTCATGGTAGGTGAGTCAACATCAGAATTCACGTTTTTTTTATGTAAATGAATCAATAGAAAAGATTCATTGTTTTTGATAAATTATGTCAACATGAGAACTTACATTTCTATTATATATGAAATGATTCATCATTATATATGTTTATGATGCTGAAATGTTACACACCCATTTACAAGTTACCCGACTTGTTTATGTGATTGGGACGATAGTTTTCACACATCGCCCAAGCGCACAAATGATTTTATGATTTGCTTGATGGATGAAACCCCACACGGGTATTGGGATGATTTTGGACACACACTAATCCCAATATTTAGTTATCTGTCAATTGATGGATTGACAGTCTGTGATGAGCGTCAGTTATTTACTTTAATGCTCACACAGTTATAGATTCCACTTTGGTCGTCATTTGAATGTTTGATAATTGTTTATCATGATTGTCGATTCCATACAAAATATATGGTTTGATTGAATCACATTCCAATAAAGAATATTCTAGGAAAAGAATATTGTAGAAAATATAAATATGAAAAGAATATTTTAGAAAAAAAATTATATTTTGAGAAAATATATTTTTATCAAACTAGTTATGAACTAGAATAAATCTTTAAATTAAGATTTAATGAAGTTTTCCATTTGATTCATATTTAATTGGAATTAAATACAACAAAGTGGATTCTTGGGTTTGTCGTGAATGGTGTCTTAAATAACACTGTTCTTAAACCCCGTATGAAAGAATTAATCTTTTATTTAAGATTATTAGAGTTTCAATTATATTTAATAATTGAAATAAAATGAAAGGTGAATTGGGTTTATCGTGGACAGTGTTTTTAACGACATTTGTTCTTTAACTCAATTTACAGTGAGAATATAATTTGGAATTTATAAATCTTTTTGTTAAGATCTAATGGGAATTCTCCAAAAGTAAAGTGTTTCAATTTAATATATTAAATTGGAATTGAAGAGAATTTGATTTAATAATAATCGAGATGAGATTCTGTAGAAGAAGACCGTTACTACATATGGAATTTAAGAGGCCTTGCCGTTATTCCATTTATATTATTGGTTGAATACAGAAATTTATAACGATTATTTATTGATTTGATTTCTGTGAAGATTCCATATTTTATGGAAGTGATTTTGGGTTTACAGTGAACTATGTTTTTAAATGACATTAGTTCTTTATCCCAGTTAAAGATAAGATTAATTTCTTGAATTTAAATAATCATTGAATAATGATTTTTAATATCTAAAACCAAATTGAGATTTTAATAAACCTTTTAAAAGAAAGATTTAAGTGCAAAGTTAGAGTATTTATCTTTGATAGAATAATTTGTGTAACGACCCAGATTTTTGAACAGCTTATTTTAAAATATTTAGTATGGTTTTAAATATTGAATTTAAATATAGATGGTATTTTATTAGGTTATTGTTTAAATAATCGAAATACGATTTATTTTGATAATTATCGAAATACGAGAAGTTTGAAATAATTCAATTCGAAGATAAAACTGAAATTCCTTGATGAAGAATTTATTTATTTTGAATTTAAAATGATTTAGTATGGCTATTTTAAATACACGTTCAAATTAGATTGTATAATCTATTTCATTGAATTCAGAATAGTGAATAACGTTGGAAGCATCGGTCGTCACGGTTGGATAGTGATTCAGGATTACTAGTTAAGGACCGCGAGATATTTTATTTATTTAATTAAAATAAAATCAATATAAATAATAAAAGGAAGAAAAAATATATATAATAAATGGCCGACCTATCGTTTAATCAAGCCACCCTACCTTGTCCATCGCACAGATCTACTCCTTCTCGAGCAAACAACGTTGTCTCCAAGTTTCACGATAAGGCAAACATGATTTTAATGGCTCTTGTACGAACTGTTTCCTTTGTATCTATAAATTGAACTTCGCCGTTGCTCTCCCCATTCCAATACACGAAAACCAAACCATTTCCTCAGTTCTCTGTCAAAATCAGTTCCACCGTATATAAAAAAAAAAAAAAAGAGGGCCGCTGCCCTCATATCAAATCGCAACTCGTATCATCGCGAGCTGGTGCTCGAGCTTCAGGAAGGATGACGCGAGAAGCTTGACCAAGGGCTGGCAGCAAATCGCGATGGCAGGTACTTCCTGGAGCTCGATAATCTCGAGTGCTGCCGAGGGATTCGCGAGTTGGTTTCTGGGTTCGACGGTCATCGCGAAAGGGGACTTGGAGGTCAGTGAGTGACTGAGGAATTTCGATGACAAAGGGGTTTGAACGTTCTGATGTAATTCGTACCTAAGGGTTAGGGGATGCGGCAGTGAAGAATAGGAGACCGAACTTGGTGATTTGGGGATTCGGCAGAAACATGAGTCCAGTTTTGCGTTTTGAGGGGTTCGAGGCTGTTTAACTTTGGAGAGAGGGACTGCCAAGTGAGGCAGTTGGTTAGTGGTGCCGAGACCAGACGGTGATTGATGGTAAGTTGTTCGATGGAATGACTGAGTGGATGGTGCAGTTGTTGGGGTCGTTTTCAGCAAAATAGATCGACAATTTTGACTATGTTTCATGGATTCTTCGAGAAGTTCGCATAGAAGTAAGGTATATACGTTTACAATATTTTAAACACGTAGAATAATTCATTGAAGTGGTTAGTTTCCCTTAAATTAAATCATCTATTCATTGAAATAGTTAAATTAATATCCATTTCATTGTTAAATGGAAATCAAATCATCGTAGGTACGAAGTAAATTTATTCGAGATGATGCGAGGAAATTCGTTAGACGAGTGATGCTGAATTTAAATGGATATTCAGAAAAAGGAAAATCACGGTGAGTAAATCTCACTCACCTTTAAAATTTATTTTTATTTCATTAAAAATAATTGTCTGTTGCTTGTGTGAATGCTTTATGGTTGATTTATATATATTAGTTATTTAGGCTATATATATATATATTGGGTTGATTGATTGGTTGGATTCCCGCAGTCTCATTAGCGGATGCCCGCAGTTTCATAGCGGATGATTACCCTATACGCCCCACGCTATGATTAGTGGATGACCTTCTTTACCGCGATATTCTGCCACGAAGCAGAATGGGTATTATTTATGTGCTAACATCTGTGGATGCAGGAAAACAGGTTGGAGGAATCCAACAGGATTCCTCAAAAATATATTATCTGTTTGTTTATTTGTTTGCATATATATTGTTATATATGATGTGTTAGAAAAATAAACAATTGGTTGCTTTGTGTGTTTTACCACTGGGCTTAAGTAATGATATTTAAAAATATCGTAAAAAGAATATTGGAAATTTAAAAAGGGAAATTCTATTTTTAAATAGAATTTGAATTTTGAAGGGGAATAAAAATATAAACTTGTTTTGAAAAATAAAACAAGTAGTTTCTTTATAAGCGAAGTTTATAAATAGTTCTTTTATAACGAAATTTAAAAATAGTTCTTTTATAACGAAGTTATAAATAAAGTGAAAAAGAATTATCTTTCGATAATTCAGAAATAGAAATACAAGTGTGAAATTGAAATTTTGAAATAGAATTTCAAAATAAGATGTGAAAAGGAAATTTTAAATATATAACTCAAATAAAATTTGAGTATAACAATTGAATAGTAGAATTAGAAAAGGGAGTTAAATATTTGAATTTTAAAAGGGGATTGGATATTAGAAATTCAAATAAGAAATTCAAATAGAATTTGAATAAACGAGATTAGAATGAAAAATAGAATTTGCATTCAAGGGGTTAAATTATAATTTGAATTCGAAGGAATTCAAATAAAGAAATTCAAATAGAAATTTGAATGTAGAATTTCAAAATAAAATTTGAAATATAGAATTTCAAAGAAGAATTAAAAAGAATTGAAATATGGTATTTCAAGGAAGAAATTCAAATGTGAAATTTAAATAGAGATTTGAAATAGAAATTCAAATTTGAACATAGAATTTGAATAAAGAAATTCAAATAGGGATTTGAATATAGAATTTCGAAATAGAATTTGAAATAAACTTTGAAAATAGGATTTCAAAGTAGAATAGTAAATCCAAAGGGTTTGAAATGGAATTTGAATTCAAAGGGAATTCAAATGGGTTCGAATAAAGAAATTCCAAGAGGATTTAAATATAAGATTTCAAATCGAAATTTAAAAGGGAGTTTAAATATTTAGATTCAAATATGATTTTCAAGTATAACCATTCAAAAGGGATTTGATTATAGAATTTAAAGTGGAATTTAATTCAAAGGATTTCAAAGGGAATTAAAAATGGAGTTTGAATATCTAAATTCAAGTATGGATTTCAAATATGGAAATTGAAAAAAAAAAGAGTTGAATTAAGGTGGAAGTCGAATAAAGAATTTGAAATGGAATTCGAATAGGGAATTTGAAATGGAATTCGAATAAAGGGTTTCAAATGGGATTGGAATACAGGATTTAAAACTATGAAATTTGAAATGTAAAAATTCAAATGGAATTTAAAATATATATATGAATATATATATAAAAGTGGAGTTGAATTCATTTTAAAGAAATTTAGAAGTTTAAAAGTTTATATATATATATATATATATATATATATAATTAAAACGAACTCGCCGCAGCGCTGCAGTTCGTAAAATAGCGATTCGAACTTCAATTGAATACACAGAACTCAATTGAAGTCGAAATTCTTTGAAACAAGAAACGTCAGGACCAGTTTGATAATAGTTTTCCAATGAAGGAGAAAAATCTGAATTTCGTCGTATAGATTTTGAGTTATGTCAAAATCAAATTTTCAGAAAAGCAGCGCCAGAATCGTTTTAAAACCATAATGGTTTATTTAATATTATAAAAGGTTTTTAAGCGAGAAAATCCGAATTGTCTATTTAGGAAGTTTCAGAGTTGAGTTGTAAAAATATATGCGGACTTAAGTGAAGTGAAAGAAATGGTTTTTAAAAATCAATAATCATATTTTGATTATTGAATGGAGTTGACTAAGACAAAGAGAAATTAGTTAATCGAATTTTGACGATGAACTTTGAAAGGTGAAGGGAACTTTTAAATATATATTTGAAATCGAATATAGAACGTGAATTGAAAATGAAATTCAATTAGTATAATCAAGTTGAAATATATTTGGATAGGTTATATTCAAATATCAAGTGATATAGGCAAAAGGGTTAATTTGCAAACTGACTAATGAATTAGTTAAAACGATTGAATCGAGAAAACTGTGAATAAGTAGATTAACTTGTGATTTCATATTCAAACCAAATATGAAACTAGAAATGGAAAAAAAAGGGAATTTGATTTGTATAAGCAAGTGGAATCAATTTCGAGCATGTTATGTTCAACAAAAAGTGAAATAGGCAAAAAGGGCCAATTTAAAGAATAAATGGGCGAAACTAAATTCAAGCGATTAGATGGTATTGAATTGAATTGCAAACAGGTGAATATGTGTTAAGCAGGTTTGGGATGAAGTATATGAAGTTATAAATGTAGTGCTCGACAATAAGGTACATGTTTAATTCATCTATGAGATTTATGCGCCGTATCGGCAAGCCGCTTGGCTTTTTCTTTTCCTTTTTGAGAATAGAAGATACCGGGAAGCTATTTGAAATTTCCCGATGCTCCCGATACAGGGGAGGTTATGGCGAATTTTTCCGGGAATTTAAGGAGTTAGAATATTTTTAAGGAATTTGACAATTAAAAATCTATATATCGATATATAGAATTCGACAAGGAAACGAAATCAAAAATAGCGAAAAGAGGCAAGATGATTTTTGAAATATTTGGGTAACAAATATTGTTAAGGAAATGGAAAGGAGATTTAATTAATGAATATTAATTAAAGAGCCCAGTGATTTGTTTGATATGTTGGATTGAACACTTGTTTTTATTCGATAGTTAAATCACAGACTATCGAAGTTTTTGACCATCGTTGTCAATATGGAGAGACCGGTTGGATTATTATCCGAAGAACCACTCCGTATCGGCATAAGCGTTGCGAACCAAATATGCTGAATATATTGAAGACGGAGTGAAGTGCAAGGGCTTTCTATTTATAGAAATAGTGCCTTCGGTTTCGTTCAGTCCCAGAACGAACGTAAATGGACGAATGTCTGACAGAGTATTTCCAATGATCAAATGGGTTGGTCTGTATGAATATATATGGTTGCAACGGATTTATCCCTTAGCATAATATCCAGAATATTTGTGCAAACTCAACTAGTGATTAACGGATCTGACAATGTGGCATTCAAAGTGATTGTGTTATCAATGAATGGTAAGTATGCGTAGCCTCAGGCCTCAACAACCGGGAAAGGACAAAAATCGGGCAGGCAACATGGCTATGTGGGTCGCACCCATTAGGGTGTATAATCACCTATCTAGAGAAATTCCTTTTGTTTCTAAATCTATCGATTCTGCCCATTCGGGAAACGGTGGTTTGAGTCCAACCGTTGGTGATATACATTCGATACACTCAAGCGAAATGAGTGGTCGGTCATGTGTGGGCCGGGTTGCAAGATGTTCTTGTTGAACCCAGTGTATTCCTCTCTAGAGATACACAGTCGGAAGGTGGTTCCATACCTTGTCATGTTGGAAATCCAATCTCCAATAAGCGCCCTGCGGTTTGTGATTTTATACTATATATGTGGAGCGTGAGATGCAAGCGTTCTGCTATTTGGTTATTTAATTGATGTAGACATTACTATAATATCACTGGATTTCGTATCAAAGTGTTTGGGTTATAGTAAGGTAAAAACCGTCCATGTTTATGTGTGGGCTGGTCTTACTATTATCTTTTCTTTTGAAAAGAGTTTTGAAAGTTAAACAAGTGGTTGGAGTTTACTCACACCAGTCCCCTGACTGACCCAGAGTTTATTTTGTTTTTGTTTTCCCTAAACTCTTGGGTGCCCAAATTTGTACGGGCAGTCAAGTGTTTCAGGCTTTTACAGATACACTTGGAGGAGCTTGAAGCAGGAGGCTTCAACGTTAGTTATTTAGAGTTACTTCCGCTGGATCAAATGTTATGTGTACTCTGATGATGGTATGTGTATATGTACAAAACAGATTTGTATTTCAAAGCTTATGTTATAGAATATATTTTATTCGTTCCGCTGTGAGTTGTGATCTTCGTTTTTCTTCTATTCTAATATTTCTTCCTTTCTATTTCTCATCCTCTAACTTCTTTCTAATAATGCGTCGTATTTCTGTGTTATTTGGGTTGGACGTGTGGTGTATTTAGTCAACTCAGATAGCTCGGATTTGCGGGCCTTTACAGTTGGTATCAGAGCTTAGGTTGAGCGAATACCTAGGCTTGTGTGGCATGTGCTCATTAGAGATAGGGTCAGTAGTACCCTAGGATGAGTTGAGCGTATATATACGAGAGAGCGTATTTGTAAATTGATATAAAATTGTTTTATATTGTGTTGGCTAGTCTGTTGAGTGGTTTATGAATTCTGGTCGAATCGTGGGACGCCACGACGTCGATAGGAGTTTGTTAACACTTGGACAGAAAATACAACATGATATTGTTTTAAAGAGGGTAAATGAAATAATTTTACCCAAAATTCTATTTTGATATAGAAAGAATAATTTTCTGAAATTATTATATTTGGATGTGTTGATTAATATCATTATAATCAAATGAGATTATAAAATTAGAATGGTTATCTATAACCAAATAGAATTTGTATAGGGATTAAATATACAAGTGAGATGAATTAGAATTTAATTCAAACCAGAATTAAGCATTCAAAATCCTGGGAAGTTGAAAAGTATTTTTCAAAGTATATTTAAATAATATAGCTTTGTTTTGAAAAGTTTTGAATAAAAATCATTTTTAATGGATTTTGAATGTGGTAAAGCACTGAACTCACTTCAGTAGCTGGAAAATAATTCTGATGATGACTGCAGCTTCATCAGTATTCATTTTCGAGTTCTAAGTGACAAATGGCTACCTTAGAAAATTTTTGATGGAATTTGTTTGAAAGGAAAACAAGTGGTTTGAAAATTCAAATGTTTTGAGTTTTAGATGGACATAAATATAAGTATATATTTATGTATTTCAAAGAATTTGAAATAAAAACCCAGGGATTGAATTCTGGGATTGAAATTTAACTTAAACAAGTTAAATGGGTCGAAGTGAATGAATTAATTTAAATCAATTTGAATTGGTTTAATAGAACATAGAGTGGATATAAATGGATTGATCGTAGATCATTCGAATTTAATGGGTGAAGACCAAAAGTTTTGGTTGGAGTTAATTTATTGAAATATGAGGAGTTGAGTTTCAACATAAGTGAGATGTTGAAAAGAAATGGATTTGTACCCTTTTTCCTATCTTAGCAATTTCGAGGACGAAATTATTTTAAGGGGGAAAGAATGTAACGACCCAGATTTTTGAACAGCTTATTTTAAAATATTTAGTATGGTTTTAAATATTGAATTTAAATATAGATGGTATTTTATTAGGTTATTGTTTAAATAATCGAAATACGATTTATTTTGATAATTATCGAAATACGAGAAGTTTGAAATAATTCAATTCGAAGATAAAACTGAAATTCCTTGATGAAGAATTTATTTATTTTGAATTTAAAATGATTTAGTATGGCTATTTTAAATACACGTTCAAATTAGATTGTATAATCTATTTCATTGAATTCAGAATAGTGAATAACGTTGGAAGCATCGGTCGTCACGGTTGGATAGTGATTCAGGATTACTAGTTAAGGACCACGAGATATTTTATTTATTTAATTAAAATAAAATCAATATAAATAATAAAAGGAAGAAAAAATATATATAATAAATGGCCGACCTATCGTTTAATCAAGCCACCCTACCTTGTCCATCGCACAGATCTACTCCTTCTCGAGCAAACAACGTTGTCTCCAAGTTTCACGATAAGGCAAACATGATTTTAATGGCTCTTGTACGAACTGTTTCCTTTGTATCTATAAATTGAACTTCGCCGTTGCTCTCCCCATTCCAATACACGAAAACCAAACCATTTCCTCAGTTCTCTGTCAAAATCAGTTCCACCGTATATAAAAAAAAAAAAAAAGAGGGCCGCTGCCCTCATATCAAATCGCAACTCGTATCATCGCGAGCTGGTGCTCGAGCTTCAGGAAGGATGACGCGAGAAGCTTGACCAAGGGCTGGCAGCAAATCGCGATGGCAGGTACTTCCTGGAGCTCGATAATCTCGAGTGCTGCCGAGGGATTCGCGAGTTGGTTTCTGGGTTCGACGGTCATCGCGAAAGGGGACTTGGAGGTCAGTGAGTGACTGAGGAATTTCGATGACAAAGGGGTTTGAACGTTCTGATGTAATTCGTACCTAAGGGTTAGGGGATGCGGCAGTGAAGAATAGGAGACCGAACTTGGTGATTTGGGGATTCGGCAGAAACATGAGTCCAGTTTTGCGTTTTGAGGGGTTCGAGGCTGTTTAACTTTGGAGAGAGGGACTGCCAAGTGAGGCAGTTGGTTAGTGGTGCCGAGACCAGACGGTGATTGATGGTAAGTTGTTCGATGGAATGACTGAGTGGATGGTGCAGTTGTTGGGGTCGTTTTCAGCAAAATAGATCGACAATTTTGACTATGTTTCATGGATTCTTCGAGAAGTTCGCATAGAAGTAAGGTATATACGTTTACAATATTTTAAACACGTAGAATAATTCATTGAAGTGGTTAGTTTCCCTTAAATTAAATCATCTATTCATTGAAATAGTTAAATTAATATCCATTTCATTGTTAAATGGAAATCAAATCATCGTAGGTACGAAGTAAATTTATTCGAGATGATGCGAGGAAATTCGTTAGACGAGTGATGCTGAATTTAAATGGATATTCAGAAAAAGGAAAATCACGGTGAGTAAATCTCACTCACCTTTAAAATTTATTTTTATTTCATTAAAAATAATTGTCTGTTGCTTGTGTGAATGCTTTATGGTTGATTTATATATATTAGTTATTTAGGCTATATATATATATATTGGGTTGATTGATTGGTTGGATTCCCGCAGTCTCATTAGCGGATGCCCGCAGTTTCATAGCGGATGATTACCCTATACGCCCCACGCTATGATTAGTGGATGACCTTCTTTACCGCGATATTCTGCCACGAAGCAGAATGGGTATTATTTATGTGCTAACATCTGTGGATGCAGGAAAACAGGTTGGAGGAATCCAACAGGATTCCTCAAAAATATATTATCTGTTTGTTTATTTGTTTGCATATATATTGTTATATATGATGTGTTAGAAAAATAAACAATTGGTTGCTTTGTGTGTTTTACCACTGGGCTTAAGTAATGATATTTAAAAATATCGTAAAAAGAATATTGGAAATTTAAAAAGGGAAATTCTATTTTTAAATAGAATTTGAATTTTGAATGGGAATAAAAATATAAACTTGTTTTGAAAAATAAAACAAGTAGTTTCTTTATAAGCGAAGTTTATAAATAGTTCTTTTATAACGAAATTTAAAAATAGTTCTTTTATAACGAAGTTATAAATAAAGTGAAAAAGAATTATCTTTCGATAATTCAGAAATAGAAATACAAGTGTGAAATTGAAATTTTGAAATAGAATTTCAAAATAAGATGTGAAAAGGAAATTTTAAATATATAACTCAAATAAAATTTGAGTATAACAATTGAATAGTAGAATTAGAAAAGGGAGTTAAATATTTGAATTTTAAAAGGGGATTGGATATTAGAAATTCAAATAAGAAATTCAAATAGAATTTGAATAAACGAGATTAGAATGAAAAATAGAATTTGCATTCAAGGGGTTAAATTATAATTTGAATTCGAAGGAATTCAAATAAAGAAATTCAAATAGAAATTTGAATGTAGAATTTCAAAATAAAATTTGAAATATAGAATTTCAAAGAAGAATTAAAAAGAATTGAAATATGGTATTTCAAGGAAGAAATTCAAATGTGAAATTTAAATAGAGATTTGAAATAGAAATTCAAATTTGAACATAGAATTTGAATAAAGAAATTCAAATAGGGATTTGAATATAGAATTTCGAAATAGAATTTGAAATAAACTTTGAAAATAGGATTTCAAAGTAGAATAGTAAATCCAAAGGGTTTGAAATGGAATTTGAATTCAAAGGGAATTCAAATGGGTTCGAATAAAGAAATTCCAAGAGGATTTAAATATAAGATTTCAAATCGAAATTTAAAAGGGAGTTTAAATATTTAGATTCAAATATGATTTTCAAGTATAACCATTCAAAAGGGATTTGATTATAGAATTTAAAGTGGAATTTAATTCAAAGGATTTCAAAGGGAATTAAAAATGGAGTTTGAATATCTAAATTCAAGTATGGATTTCAAATATGGAAATTGAAAAAAAAAAGAGTTGAATTAAGGTGGAAGTCGAATAAAGAATTTGAAATGGAATTCGAATAGGGAATTTGAAATGGAATTCGAATAAAGGGTTTCAAATGGGATTGGAATACAGGATTTAAAACTATGAAATTTGAAATGTAAAAATTCAAATGGAATTTAAAATATATATATGAATATATATATAAAAGTGGAGTTGAATTCATTTTAAAGAAATTTAGAAGTTTAAAAGTTTATATATATATATATATATATATAATTAAAACGAACTCGCCGCAGCGCTGCAGTTCGTAAAATAGCGATTCGAACTTCAATTGAATACACAGAACTCAATTGAAGTCGAAATTCTTTGAAACAAGAAACGTCAGGACCAGTTTGATAATAGTTTTCTAATGAAGGAGAAAAATCTGAATTTCGTCGTATAGATTTTGAGTTATGTCAAAATCAAATTTTCAGAAAAGCAGCGCCAGAATCGTTTTAAAACCATAATGGTTTATTTAATATTATAAAAGGTTTTTAAGCGAGAAAATCCGAATTGTCTATTTAGGAAGTTTCAGAGTTGAGTTGTAAAAATATATGCGGACTTAAGTGAAGTGAAAGAAATGGTTTTTAAAAATCAATAATCATATTTTGATTATTGAATGGAGTTGACTAAGACAAAGAGAAATTAGTTAATCGAATTTTGACGATGAACTTTGAAAGGTGAAGGGAACTTTTAAATATATATTTGAAATCGAATATAGAACGTGAATTGAAAATGAAATTCAATTAGTATAATCAAGTTGAAATATATTTGGATAGGTTATATTCAAATATCAAGTGATATAGGCAAAAGGGTTAATTTGCAAACTGACTAATGAATTAGTTAAAACGATTGAATCGAGAAAATTGTGAATAAGTAGATTAACTTGTGATTTCATATTCAAACCAAATATGAAACTAGAAATGGAAAAAAAAGGGAATTTGATTTGTATAAGCAAGTGGAATCAATTTCGAGCATGTTATGTTCAACAAAAAGTGAAATAGGCAAAAAGGGCCAATTTAAAGAATAAATGGGCGAAACTAAATTCAAGCGATTAGATGGTATTGAATTGAATTGCAAACAGGTGAATATGTGTTAAGCAGGTTTGGGATGAAGTATATGAAGTTATAAATGTAGTGCTCGACAATAAGGTACATGTTTAATTCATCTATGAGATTTATGCGCCGTATCGGCAAGCCGCTTGGCTTTTTCTTTTCCTTTTTGAGAATAGAAGATACCGGGAAGCTATTTGAAATTTCCCGATGCTCCCGATACAGGGGAGGTTATGGCGAATTTTTCCGGGAATTTAAGGAGTTAGAATATTTTTAAGGAATTTGACAATTAAAAATCTATATATCGATATATAGAATTCGACAAGGAAACGAAATCAAAAATAGCGAAAAGAGGCAAGATGATTTTTGAAATATTTGGGTAACAAATATTGTTAAGGAAATGGAAAGGAGATTTAATTAATGAATATTAATTAAAGAGCCCAGTGATTTGTTTGATATGTTGGATTGAACACTTGTTTTTATTCGATAGTTAAATCACAGACTATCGAAGTTTTTGACCATCGTTGTCAATATGGAGAGACCGGTTGGATTATTATCCGAAGAACCACTCCGTATCGGCATAAGCGTTGCGAACCAAATATGCTGAATATATTGAAGACGGAGTGAAGTGCAAGGGCTTTCTATTTATAGAAATAGTGCCTTCGGTTTCGTTCAGTCCCAGAACGAACGTAAATGGACGAATGTCTGACAGAGTATTTCCAATGATCAAATGGGTTGGTCTGTATGAATATATATGGTTGCAACGGATTTATCCCTTAGCATAATATCCAGAATATTTGTGCAAACTCAACTAGTGATTAACGGATCTGACAATGTGGCATTCAAAGTGATTGTGTTATCAATGAATGGTAAGTATGCGTAGCCTCAGGCCTCAACAACCGGGAAAGGACAAAAATCGGGCAGGCAACATGGCTATGTGGGTCGCACCCATTAGGGTGTATAATCACCTATCTAGAGAAATTCCTTTTGTTTCTAAATCTATCGATTCTGCCCATTCGGGAAACGGTGGTTTGAGTCCAACCGTTGGTGATATACATTCGATACACTCAAGCGAAATGAGTGGTCGGTCATGTGTGGGCCGGGTTGCAAGATGTTCTTGTTGAACCCAGTGTATTCCTCTCTAGAGATACACAGTCGGAAGGTGGTTCCATACCTTGTCATGTTGGAAATCCAATCTCCAATAAGCGCCCTGCGGTTTGTGATTTTATACTATATATGTGGAGCGTGAGATGCAAGCGTTCTGCTATTTGGTTATTTAATTGATGTAGACATTACTATAATATCACTGGATTTCGTATCAAAGTGTTTGGGTTATAGTAAGGTAAAAACCGTCCATGTTTATGTGTGGGCTGGTCTTACTATTATCTTTTCTTTTGAAAAGAGTTTTGAAAGTTAAACAAGTGGTTGGAGTTTACTCACACCAGTCCCCTGACTGACCCAGAGTTTATTTTGTTTTTGTTTTCCCTAAACTCTTGGGTGCCCAAATTTGTACGGGCAGTCAAGTGTTTCAGGCTTTTACAGATACACTTGGAGGAGCTTGAAGCAGGAGGCTTCAACGTTAGTTATTTAGAGTTACTTCCGCTGGATCAAATGTTATGTGTACTCTGATGATGGTATGTGTATATGTACAAAACAGATTTGTATTTCAAAGCTTATGTTATAGAATATATTTTATTCGTTCCGCTGTGAGTTGTGATCTTCGTTTTTCTTCTATTCTAATATTTCTTCCTTTCTATTTCTCATCCTCTAACTTCTTTCTAATAATGCGTCGTATTTCTGTGTTATTTGGGTTGGACGTGTGGTGTATTTAGTCAACTCAGATAGCTCGGATTTGCGGGCCTTTACAATTTGAATATTTTATTTAAAAAAAAGAATATTCTGAATTGGAATGAGACGTTGGATGTGTTTTTATAGTACTCGATTTTTAATTATAAAAATACGAGAGTTATTCAGAAAGACCGGGTTTAACCCATTCCGAATAATTTATACGACGATGAAGAGTCGAAGATGAAGACGGTGGTTGAAGACCAACGATCTTCACATCGAATGGATGTGTTGCTACAGAGACCCTGATGGGAGTAGCTACCTTGAAGGGATTTCAGTAGTGGTCGTCCGGACTATTGTTGATTGTTCGGATTTGGTTTTCGCTCAGACCCAGAGCATAAGCTAATAAATGGATGCGTGTCTGACATTGGATTTCGTTCTGTGTGAATTAAATCAATTTCTGTTAATGTCTGTCTGTTTAATGGTAGAGGATTTATTCTCTACTTAACACCCTGGTATATATTAATGGTGATTGATCGCATGGCGTGAATTGTCAATGTGGCACGCCAAGATGCATATGATCAAGGCTTTTGTTGAAAAGCAGGCCTTGTGGGATGATCAAAGCATAGCCTATTATGGCATAGCTTTGTGTATATCGTGACTTCGCGAGCCTCACACCCCGGTATGAGTCAAAAACGGGATATGGACCGTAGGGAGTGCACATGTTTCTTTCTAGCTATTGGTGGTGTCAGTGCTTTAACACGGCCTGGCATTTTACTTATGTAGATGATGGATTTTGAGGCGCCTCAGATTTTTATAGGCCGATAGTGGTCATATTATAGGTTCAAAGGAACCGGGTAACGTGCGTTCAGGCATAACTAATCCAATGCCGATAGGCGGGGACCGGCCCTACCGCATCCAAGGGTTGCCCATAGGTGTGATCCTGAGGCATTTGCTAGAGTGTCTCGAATCGGAGAGGAGCTTTCCCCTAGCCTCGACTCATGATGGAAATCCAATTTCCAATACGACCTTGCGGTTTTGATTGTAGAACTAGTATGGCGATATAGTAGGATGGGGTACTATGCCGTCTATGATTGATATTTATGATTGAAATGTTTTATTAAAACATATACACACTAATATTAAATCCGTTTTAGCGTATCAAGCATCTTTTGACCATTATAAGGTAAAACCCTATCCTCCGGTTTGCGTTGCATTGTGTGATGGGACTTGGGTCTTATAATGGTTTCATTTTTCTAAAAAGCATTGCGTTGTTTAACGATTTACTTTAATTTATGCACTGGCAATCCAATGGAGTAAACCCGTTCCGCGTTAGCGGCGTGGTCCTGTGATTAGCCTTATTATTAGATAAGTTTAGTTAAGATTTCTCATACCAGTCCCATGACTGACCTTTAGTTTGTCTCACTAGCAAACTCGGGTGCCCTTATTTTCCACACGGGCAGTCGAGTAGCTTTTTGAAGATATATTTACAGGATCCTGGCTTACAGCTGAAGCGGTGTTCGGAAAGCTCTGTATCCGTGTATTCCTTTCAGTTGTATATTTGTAAAAAATTTCCGTTGCCATTTAAGTGTAATTTAAACCTCTGATATTAATGTATTACTTTTGTATAATAAGTCTTCATACTCTGTTATATTCTTGTACTCTGATGTAATTTTTATAATCAGCAATAAAATGTTCTTCAGTTTGTGTTCTGTTGTGTGTTGTTCTCAAAGCAATCCAGCCTTTCCTTAACGGGGAAGTTTGGGTCGTTTCAGTTTTGGTGTGGGTTATCACAGTGGTATCAGAGCCAATACCCAGCCGGAATTGTGGCTCCTATGTGGACCGCAGCGCCTGGGTGAGGTGTTTGTGAGCCAACGAGGACGTTGGGCTCTGTAGGAGGGGAGAATGTAACACCCCTAAGTCCGACATCGTGGAAGCCTGTGTGAAGTGGGTACTTATATAGTAGATCCCATCTCTTACTAACGCCGAGGCCTTTTGAGGAACAAAACCCCACACCTATATGGTGGCTAAGTTGGGGACAATATCTTGCGTGAACGGGGGTGTGGGTTATCACAATAGAAGAGTAAAGAAATATCAGAATCTCACAGCAGAATTTCAAAAATACATAATATATTACAATACAGGGTCCGATACATCATAGTACATCATTATAATACAATACCATAGTACAACAACATAATTATACATCGTGACTGGAATAATACAGATATCTAAACTGGATACATAGATATAGGTATAATACTGGTCTTGACTTGAACTTCATAAGTTCCACTTGCCTACCTGGACTACTTGCCTACTCATAATAAATATTATGAGTACCCAAGAGTTTAGGAAACACAAAAAATAAATTCTGGGTCAGTCAGGGGACCGGTGTGAGTAAACACAGTTAAAAGATGTAAACAGGGAAGTAAGAAATAAGGTTTTCCATATTCATTTACTTTATAAATCTTTATACCAATCCATAACTAATATATGGATTATGACCCAAGTATTTTATATCAAAACATTTGATATTACTATAGTTTTTATCAAATAAATAATCATCTAGTGAAACGCTTGCATCTCACGTTCACGTATATAGTATGAAATCAAAAGTCGCAGAGCGCTTATTGGAGATTGGATTCCAGCAGACAAGGTACAGGAGCACCTACCGATCAGTGTACTCTAGAGAGGATACACTGGGGTTCAACAAGAACGTCTTGCAACCCGGCCACACATGACCGTCCACTCATTTAGCTTGAGTGTAACGAATATATTACCACCTTTATGGTTGCTAGTAAAATAACCGTTCCCAGGAGATACAGAATTGAAAAGAAGTAACAAATATGAATATTCTCTAGATGGTGGTAATATACCCTGCTTGGGTATGACCCAACTAGCCATGCTGCCTAGCCCAACTTTTGTTACTTTCTGGATGTGAGGTTTTGAGGTCACGTTTATTCTTCTGATAGATTATTTCTTCAATTGCTTTGAATGCCACATCGTCATATCAGTCAGATATACTCATTCGATTACCCAAATATATTGCGGACAATAAAGCTAAGAGAAACGAATTTCTCCGCCACCAACGTAATATACCTATATAAATTCGATGTGTAGAATCTAACTGATATACATTGTCAGACACTCGTCCATTTGGGTTTGTCCTGGGACTGAACAGACCGAAGGTACTATTTAAAATAATCCTTCATATCGTCTTCTTTAATATTTCTGACATACGTCGTATACTTCAAGTCGAAGTGGAATATTTATTCCGGACTCTTCGAAACGATGTACGGAATGTCTTTAATAGTCGATAAATAATTATCAGCTTAATCTGATCATAATTCAGTTGATACATTTATGATCAACAACAGCATATGTGTACCTTGTTCGTATCTGGATAATTTAATTATCTTTTATAGTTGGACAGTTAAAGTGTGTGCGTCGCACACGGTATTTTACTACATTTAACATCGATGTTTGGACGATGTTTTCTGCTCCAGTTCTTCTGATACATTATTTTATTATTTCTAATTTATCTCAAGTAAATTAATTTAATAATTTATTTAATTTATTTAATTTATTTTCTTTATATTTCTACATGTCAAACTTGTAGAAATTCTCCGGTCAACTTCTGTACTTGATCTTTCTGCCATTTTCTTCCTTCCGCTTGCCTATGACAAATTAAATAAAAAATCTATTTTTATTTAATTATTTATTTATTCTTTAATTTTATTTTAATTTTTCTATTTAATTAAAGTAAGTTTTAATTAAAACTTCGTTTAGAAACTCATTCATAAGCGAATTGACCAAAGTACCAGATTGCCAAAGTACCAGTTTCAAAATGCCATGATTTCACTTTAGATCCTAGGGCTGCGCATGCGTTTCCCAAAGTACCACCTGGTACTTTGCCAAATACCAAAGTGCCACTTTTCCAGTCAACGTGTTCCACCTTCAAAAACTGATGCTGCGCATGTGATTTCCAAAGTACCACTCGGTAGTACCACACCCTAAAGTACCACCCCCTATCACCGTGCCAATCACCTCAAATCCCATGCCACTCACGTGTTTGCCAACCATGTACATGCACCTATATCCGTGCATGTGTACACGCGCCTCCGCCACCATTGATCATCGCCGACCACCTCCGCAAGTCGCTCATCACCTCCAGGCCACGTCGCCAGGCTCCACTCATCCTTCTACAGTGATTTCACTGTATGACTTTATCATCACCGAGATGGGTTCATCAGAGAAACCGATGACTGCCACGTCACTCCTCCACTCTAGTGGAAAACAAACCGCAAACCCCACTGACTCTCACGCATGAGCCTTTGCATATTTTTATTCTATCAAGTCAACCTGCTTCATCCAGTTACACGAGTTTGTCGGTGCTCATCTCCTCCTCTTCCACCAAATGCGGCGCCATGGAGTGCACCATCGTCGATGCGGTTCTCAGGTCATTTACGCTTTTACTGATGTGTATGTATTTATTTTGTTTGTTCAATAATTAATTGCTTCTCCTGAAAACTATCTGTAAAATATCCATTCTTTCTTTTTATGTGGCTCGTTTGTAGCTTCGCGATTTACACATACAACTTATGTATAGTTTATTTTGTTTTGCACTAACATTCGGGTGCCAGTTATTTAAATATTTGTGGTTATCCTATTTCAAAAAAACTGTGTTTTTGTTCACTGCTGATGGCCTTGTTACCCTTCTTCTTAGTTTATTTACATTTTACTGCTAACGTGATGTAATCCTCTGTTGCTATTCCCACTTCTTTTTCCTTCATCTGCTTTAGTTACTTCTTGCCGAGCTTACATGAAACCCCATCAACACGGTGCAAGACAAGCTCAGCTCTATCCCTTTCCCTTTCATTTTCCTGTTTCCTTACTATTGCTTATACCATCCTCGGCTGTTTCGCACTTCCAGTATCCAACGTGAAAGATTCCCCTGTACATGTCCCCTATTTCTTTACAGTTTCATCCCTCACTTAAACTCCCCCTTCCAGTAACATCACCTGCTATGCCCCCTTACTTCCTATTTAACATTCCCACTTTCTTATGTTGATTAATCCGAAAATAAAAGTACATATTTGCACAAATTAAGAATTTAGCTCAACTTGTTTGATATTTGCATACTGTTAAAAGATGAAAGCTTCGAACATTTAAGCTGTCATTTTGTTTACAAATTACAGCAAAGCTTCTAACACTAACATAGCTATTTGTCTACAGCAAGGGAAGAATTTGTGCCAATATCCGTCCTATTATATATCATTGGGATAATCCAATGATGTTGCACGCTATATTAGTTAAGAAATATAGTCTTTGTACATGGATGAATTACTAGAGGAGCATACAAATACGCGAACTGGTATATTAACAAGAAGACCAAACAGTTGTGTACTTCTTGCGTAATGATATTATGTACTTACATGTGGATTTATTCTAATAGTATATGAATTTTAGTTTTATTCATGTTTTATATTCTTCCTATAGCAGTTTTCCATGAACGAGACTCAATTCTTTATTTGACCAATTATTTAGGCATGATGCGAACCAAGCATCAAATATAAACAACTGATATCCATTCAAGAATTCAAATATAAACACAGTAAAGAAGTTTTTGTGTTTATTCACAAATTTTGTTCATCGTTTGTTCTCTGTTTTCAGTAAAAGAAAAGTTTTCAATTCCAGATTTGGATATATCTAATAACTTCCTAGTATATGTGTGCCAATCAACAATCTACCAAAGATTCATAATTTTATACATAAAGACTTAGAGAATTTAAAACACAGTTTTACTCACATAAAATGCTTTCCCCTATTGCTTCGAATTCTCCCCTGCTCGAACTTAAAATTTTACTAACAATAGTCTGCTTGCATTCAACATTTTGGTGTGGTGAAATGGTATTGTTTCTAGTGTTATTTATAGGAGCATTTTATTATTAAATATTTTTCTTACATTTTAAGCTATAGCATTTATTTCCTCTTTAGGTTAGACTTTCCCCTTTTCTTTAGCTTCTATATGCTACACCTTTGTTCAATGAGATATTTACTTAGATTCTTGTCTCCTCTTCTAGAAACATATATCTTTAAAGCCATACTCTATTGATTTCTTGCCGAATGGTCATTCATTGCTTAGATTTTATTTGCATTATAAAATGTTTTCTTACCCTCTAAATATTTAGATATTTTGCTAATAATATATTTTATATTGGCAAGTTGTTTGCACCCTTGTTTTTAGGTGATGGTTCTTATATTATAGCCATACTATTTGGTGTTGAATCACATTAATGATATTGATTTTACCTCTTTGGTTTTGATATGCATCCCTTGATATTTTCTCTTGCATGTTCTTTCATATGTATGTTTGTGTTATCATTTTTATGTGCAAAGTTTAAGGCTTTTAATTTGCAATATCCTTGCTTTGTTTTATGATTTATGTTTTCAAGTTCAAAAACACATTTTTAGTATATACATACACTTATACTTTTATACAAATATTTATACTTGTTCTACTTTGTTAAGTAATTCTTATTTTATGATTTAATTTCCTCATTAAATCAATAATTATCATTAACAAAGACTAGCTAAAAACAGGGACATTACAGTTGAGGTCTCGGTAATCAACACACAGTCGGAGAGTACCATCTGACTTCAGAACAAACACTACAGCTGCACCCCAATTAGAGAAACTGGGTCTGATTAGGCTTTCCGTAGCAATTGTCGAGTTTGATCGCCTAATTCTTCATTTTCCATTAAGGTCACTCTTTGAATTGAATGTACTACTGTCCTTGCATTCTGTAACGACCCGGGATTTTCGACTCCGAAAATCAACACAAAACTACCATGTTGACTATTCAAACATCGGAAATACCTGATCATTAATAGAACGAAGTTAGAGGGTGAGAATAGATAAGATAAAAAATTAGAATAGAAAAAGAAGAACACAATTAGAGTAAACACGAATCTCACAGCGGAACGAATAAAATATAATATATAACATAACCTTGCAATAAAACAGTATATGTATATAGAATAACATTATCAGTGTACAACACTTACACACAGCGGAAGTAACAATAGCTATATAATCCTGAAGCCTCTTGCTTCAAGCTCCTCCAAGTATATCTGTAAAGTCCTGAACTACTTGACTGTCCGTACAAATATGGGCACCTAAGAGTTTAGAGAAAACGAACAAAATAAACTCTGGGTCAGTCATGGGACTGGTGTCAAATCATTTGGTTTAACTTTTCAAAATCCTTTTCAAAAGAAAAGTTAATCGTAAGACCGATCCACACATAAACACGGATGGTTTTCACCTTACGATAACCCAAACAGTTTTGAAAATCAATACTTCTCTGATATTATAATAATGTCTAATCACAAGTAATTAACAATCTAGCAGAACGCTTGCATCTCACGTTCCACATATATAGTATACAAACCAAAACCGCGGGCGCTTATTAGAGATTGGATTCTGACTATGACAAGGTATGGGACCACCTGCCGATAGTGTACCTCTAGAGACGAATACATTGGGTTCAACAAGAACGTCTTGCAACCCGACCCACACATGACCAACCACTCATTTTGCTTGAGTGTATCGAATGTATACCACCAACGGTTGGGAGCTACCCACCGTTTACCGAAAAGGGACAACATTGATAATAGAAAAAGAATGAAATGGATTTTCTCTAGATAGGTGATATACACCCTAATGGGAGCGACCCACTTAGTCATGCTGCCCTCCTGATTTCTGTCATTTCCCGGTTGATGAGGCTTGAGGTCATGACGTATCTTTTGACAGATAAAACATTCATTTACTATGAATGCCACATCGTCATACGCGTCAAATCACAAATTGATTCCCTCAAAAATACCATGGGTATAAAACTAAGAGAAACGAATTCCTCCTCCACCAAACGTAAGTACGTTTGAAGAGATCAACTTACGCGATCAGCTAAATATACTCTGTCAGACATTCGTCCATTCACGTTGTCTTGGGACTGGACAAACCGAAGGCACTATTCGGTAAACAGGATAGCCCTTTCATAACTCCATCTTCAATATTTGATCGCAATGCTAACGTCCATACGGAGTAGTTTTCAGGTAATGAACCTGATCCCGGTCTCTCCGTATTGACGACGTAAAAATGGTCAAAAACTTCGATAGTCGGTGATTTAACTATCAAAGAAAAATAGGTGTACAACCAACGATCTTATTTCCAGATAGAAATTCGATCGATCAATCATCATCCAACCCTTATCTCTTTTAATTTAATAAATCATTACTTATTCATTTCCCATTTCTATATACTCGTAAATTCTTATTTTCTAAATTTAGAAAATATACGTCATCAATCATTGGAAAACATTTCCATCTCTGTTTCAAGTATCACTGTCATTCCAATATTCTTTCTCATCAACATTTCATTTTCTATGATTAGAAAATATCTCTGATTATATTTGGAAAATGTTTCCAAAATTTATTCATTTGATTTAAACTGATGTTTAAATAAAACATCACTAAGCCAATTTAAACCATTACACTCATTAACTAAATTCACTTAATCAATCTTCACTATCGAACCTTACCCATCCCTTGGTTAAAAACAAAGTCAATAAAGTTGGGGTAAAATTACCTCTCAGACCTTAACTGAACAACATTTCTAACCTCAAAATAGACAAAGTTCACTCTTTACAACTTTAGCAACTTCCTTACGTAACTCACAGATTCTATTTATGAATCCCCTTCCTTTATAAAACATTGGTTATAATGATAACGTTAAAATCCCTACTTTCAACATTTCTAACTTCAAATATAACTCTCATTCCTTAATTTGAATAAATACTAAACACCTAATTTATAAATAAATAAATCTTGATTTAAACATCGGAAAGTATAAGTAGTTTCCCGAATTCGATATAATCAAATTCGCCGATTAACTCTCTTCGAGTAATCTCTATTTGATTAACTCTCCTTCAAATAACTTATATTCGATAATCTCACTTCGAATAATTTATATTCGATAATTCACTCTTTCGAATAAACTATATTCGATCTCTTTCTTTCGAATACGCTGTATTCGATAATCTCCTTTCTTTCGAATACACTATATTCGATAACCTCCTTTCGAATAACTTACATTCGATAATCTCACTTTCGAATAACTAAATTCGATTAATTCTTTTCGATTACTAACATCGATTAACTCCTTTCGATTTACTAACATCGATACCATTTCCTTTAACTCTATTTTAACTCGATTCGAATAATTAATATTCGATTAACATCTTTTACTATATTCGAATAACTAATATTAGATACTCCTTTTCTCTATTCGAATAACTAATATTCGATTAACTCTTTCGACTTATTCCTTTTTAAATTAACTCCTTTGGATTATCTCCTTTGAATTGTCTCCTTTGAATTATTCCTTTAGATTATCTCCTCTCGAATAACTATTCCCTTTTCAATTCTATTTATTTAACAAATAAATATTCCTTTTATCTTTTCTATTTATTTAACAAATAAATATTTCCTTTATAACATTCTATTTATTTTCTATAAATAAATATTTCCATTTAATCTATTTGTAAATGTTTTACAAATATTTCCTTTTAAATTCTATTTGTAAACGTTTTACAAATATTTCTCTTTCTATTTGTTTCCACAATTAATTTCCTTTATAATTGCTATTTATTATCCCAATAAATATTCCTCTTTATAAAATCCTTTGATTTTATAAATAATCCCCTTTTATCTTTTCTAATTCATTTTTATAAGCAAATATCTTTTTTATAAAATCCTTTGATTTTATAAATAAAATTCCTTTTATCCTTATCATATTTATTATCAATGAATATTTCCTTTTCAAAACCCTTTCGATTTTATAAATGTTTTCTTTTATAAAATCCCTTTTTCCTTTTCTATATAAAATCCATTGATTTTACATAACTAATTTATTTTCAAAATATACTTTGAAAATCCCCTTTCTACATTCCAGTCTTACGGTATTTACAATACCGAATAACAATGATCGATATCATTCAACCACACATAATCAACAACATATTATATAGCACATCATATATCACGATATATGAAACAAAACAGTATTTTATATATTGAGGAACCCAGTTGGGTCCCTCCAACCTGTTTCCCTGCATCACAGATGTTAAACAACATAATAACATCGATTTCATTTCAATATGAAATATTCTGATAAACAGAATCAATATTTGATTTACGATTTATATATATATCGTTATCTATGATTTCAACCAATACACAAGCAATTCAACCAAACAGTTAACACACAGAAATCAACATATGGTTAACAGTTCTAAAAATACGTTATAAAAATATAACTGTTCAGAGTTGGTGATTTTTACTCACCTTGGCACTTCATCGTTAAAGAACGATAAACTGTTTGTTTGATTTGAATCAAAAAAATTATTTCGCCGTAAATTCAAACGAGCTCCAATCCACTCCCAGTTAGTTCCAGTGCGTACCACCGTCCATACGATCCCAACGCAACTTACGGTTCGTCAATCTGATATCGTATGATCAAGTTATTGCATTGTAAAGTTAATACACTATTTAATTAAAACCAAACTTGAATTTATTTCTAATCAGGCTTCACCTTATTCAAATCCGGCCCAACTCCCTTTTATTCATCCCAGACCCGCTTCTTTTCTGGCCCGCACCAACACCTTTCTCCCCCAAACATCCATCGCTCAACAGCAAACACCACAGCCATTGCCACCCCTTCAAACAACCACCACACCTCCATTAAGCCACAATTCAACAAACGAATACCACCATCCTTCCTCTCATCGGTTTCTCTTCCACCTCATATGCGTTTCCTCCCACTCGCACATGAAAACCCCAATCCGTCGAACCCCAAATTTCCACTCGACACAGCCAACTACCGAACCAAAACATCCCAGTTCTCTACCAAACTTTGCACACAAACCCGATTTTTCCTCCTTAATCCCAAAACGACATCAAAAACCAAAATCGAAGCTTCCACTTCTTCCAATCATTAGCCCTAGCTCACGTTATTCCCAGGACAGCGAACCAGTATTGCATCGCACCCATTCAAATGGGTATAGATTGGAAGAGAATCTCTCAAGGAAATCAAATACATATCTCTCTCTATTTATTGATTTTGTTTTGAATTGATTTTGATTTTCAAAGGATGAACTTTACTGTGTATTTTAAGAAGAGGTGGCGGCGCATTTTTCTGTGGGATGAGGGAATGGTTTAGGGTTAGAACTGTTAAAGACTATTTATAGAGTAGGTTTATTATTTTTTATTCGAATATTCTATTTTATTTTAAGCAATCGCTGTTTGTATTCATCTTCTAAAATTTCTGTGATCACATACGATACCCAAAAATCACGAAACTAGACATGCAACTACAGATCGACATTGTGGACCCAACGAAACTGGTTTCGTCGAATTCTAACTTCGTTTGCTCACACAACATGTTTTTAACCATCAAAATACTGACTGTTTTTCACATTAAAATCCCATACGGCTACATACTGACTTCAAAAATCACGGAAATTGAAATCTAGCAATAATTTAATATTGCGGATCCAAAAAATTAGTTTCGTCGAATTCCGACTTCGTTGGCAAAAGTGGTTGTTTTTAAAGCTCTGAATAACCCATTTAAATATATAAATATTTTTAAAAATAATTAAATTAAATATTTATAAATAAATATTATCGTATATATTCACAACAGAATATCATACAGCTTCAGAATATTCCTATATGAATTTCTAACTCGATATTTCAATTCCAGTGTTACATCGATATTCGATTTATATTTAAAAATCCATTTTAAAATATAAATAAATCGATATAAATTATAAAGGAATTCCATAGCGACTTTTCGATAATTTGATTTGGAGATAACTCAAAATCTACACGACGAAATCTCGATTTTTCTCTTCCGCTAGAAAAATATACTTCACCAGCTCCTAACGTTTCTCGTTTCACAGAAATCCGATTTAAAATGGACCTTGTACATTCAATTGAAGTTCAAATCACCAAATAGCGAACTGTCGTGCCATTTCGAGCTCGATTTTTAATTATAATATAATTATACGTTCAAACTGCCGTTCAAATAATATATTCGTCATTCCAATTCAAATTCTAAACTGAATTATATATTTTGAATTGTCCAGCTCACACTATATTGTCAATTCTCTATTTCCGACTATTTCAGAATTAAATATATTATTTAATTATTATATTAATTAAATATTCACTATTATTTAATTCAACGACCATTTAAATCTCTAAATCATTATTTATATAATTAAATTAATTAATTATAATACCGTAAAAATACGGGTCGTTACACATTCAGAATTAGCTCGATTCTGAAGTCGATTTCTCTTCACGGCGGTAAGCTATCAACTTCTTTGAGTACATCCACATAGTGTTTAACGACATGAATATTTTCTAGTAAAGTTGGAGTACCTTCTAGCACGGACCAAAATTCCTTTCTATTTGAATCTGAGCCTTGGCATGGTATAATAATACCCCCCAACTTCGTTTTAACTTTAACGACTCTTTCGGCACATTTAATTTCGGCCTCATATTTCATTAACCAATTCAGTCCAAGAATGATATCGAACTCGGAAAAATCCATAACGATCAAATCAAAAGGAAACCGGTAGAAAGAATAGGAGACGGGCACTCTACAATATAAACTGAGAACAAGAGATCCTCCTATGGGGTTGTGAACTCTAACTGATTCTTTAAGCTTTCTTAGTTTTGACTTTAACTTTTTAACAGTGTTACTTGCAATGAAACTACGTGATGCACTAGTGTCAAACAATACTGAAACAGGAATATTTTTAATAGTAAGGGTACCTCCCAAAACATCGGGTTTACTTGCTCCCGGAATAGAAGCTAGCGGGTTCGCCCCGTCATATACATGTACAACCTGAGAATTCTTCAGCAAAGGACAATTCCTTCTGATATGCCCCGTCTGGTGGTAGTTATCGCACTCACTAGAGTTGCGGGGGTTTTGACTAGAGCTTAATTGGTTGGTCTTCTGTTGCTTGGGAGCGGTGCATACATTGGAGTAATGTCCAGCTTGACCGCAGTTGTAACAACTACACGTGGGTTGCCTAGTTGCTTGAGGATTTGCAGTTGCTACCTGGTTGCTTGATTCGGGCTGCTTCCCTGGAGCCTTGCGCTTGTTGTTTGCTTGATTCTTTGCATGGACTACATCTAAGTTCCTCTGATCCAAGCTCTCATAATTGCATGCCATATCTACCATATCGGCGAATGGAAGCTTAATGTGGCTCATTGTCCTATTCTGGTATCCACGCTGAAGTCCATGGATGAACCTCTTGTTCTTCGCCTTAGCATTCTGAACTAGCTCGGGCGCATAACGGGATAACTGAGTGAACTTGTTGATATATTCTTGAATAGTGCGATCTTCTTGCTGGAGATTGGCAAATTCCTCGTGCAACGCTCCATCTCTTGCTCCGGAATGAACTTCTCCTTGAATAACACTTTGAATTTATCCCAAGACATCTCCACCTCTAGCTCATTCAAGGTGATGGCTTCCTACCATAGTTGTGCCTCTTCTTGCAATAACCAAGCGCCATAAAACTCTTATGATGATCCTCGAGCCCCAAGCCAGCGAAGATTTTCTCGCATGTCTTTAACCAAGCTAGGGCCTCAGTTACCGTACCAGTGCCACAGAATGTCTTACCTCCCATATTTTTGTATTTCTTTACCACTCGATCTAGATCGAAAGGCTACGGGGGCGGTGGTGGCTGAATCAAGGGCTCCTCAGCAACAGGGATATTCCTCCGTCCTTGGCCTCGGCCTCCTCTGCCTCCTTGGCCTCTATCTCTAGCAGCTCTTGTAGCCATCTCTGTCAGTTCTGTACAAGCAAGAGAAGATTCGGGTTCACAGAAATGATAATTTAAAGGAATGGTAAAAGCGGAAGAACATAAGGAAAATAATGATGTAGTGATCGATTTATTATGCTATTCTACTGCTCATTCTAGGACATTACTAATCCTATCTCTAATGAGCCACTCACCTTAGAACATTACTGATTCTATTTTTGACGAGATGTTTAATGTGTTTAATTCCAGAACTAAGATTAACCAAAGCTCTGGTACCAGCTGTGACGATCTGAAACCCCGTGTCACGGAATTAAGGATAATCATTGGAATATAACACATTAATCATCATTAGCAGAGTACAGATAATAGCATAAACATAAAACAGAATAATTTACATCAATATGACAACGGAATCATAAAATGTAATAAACACCAGAGTAGCACAATCATAGGATACAACTTAGTGCAGAAAGAAAATGATCAGTCTACATCAAGATCACTGGGACATATACATCAGATAATACATAATAGTAATAGATCAGTCTACATCGCGATCAGCGGAACATATACATATGATAATACTGGCGGTAAAGTCAACAGCCAAAATACAGACAAAGCAAGTCCCCGCCATCATCCAAAAACGCACTCCATGCTGAAGTGCTAAGCCAAAATATCACCTACAACCTGTCACTAGGCTGCCCATGTAGAAATAAGGGCACCTGAGCTTGCAAAGTGAAACAAACTACGAGTCAGTCATGGGACTGGTATGAGAAACCGACTTAACTGGTTAAACAACAATAATAAGGCAAATCATAGAACCATGCCGTTAACGCGGAACGAGTTTCCTCTAGTGATTGCTAGTGCATGAAATAAAGTAAATCTTTTGAACAACGCAATGCTTTTTATAAAAATGAAGCCATTATAAGACTCAATTCCCATTACACAACGCAATGCAAACCGGAGGGTAGAGTTTTACCTTATAATGGCCAAAATATGCTTAATACGTATAAAGCAAAAGCATTTGATATTATTACTAGTGCATATATGTTTCAAAAGCAAATTCAATCATAAATATCAATCCTAGACGGCATAGCTACCATCTACCAAGTCGCTATATATAAGTTACAATCAAATCCGTAATTTCGTATTGGAAATTTGGATTCTACCATGAGTCTAGGCAAGGGATGTACTCCTTTCTTCTTCGAGACACTCTAACAAATGTCTCGGGACTGCACACTCTATGTAAGAACCCGTAACTTCCCCGTGAAGGAAAGCACGAATACTTTGAGAAAAACACACAAATAAGCGCATACAGAAGAACATTTCATTGTTATTACAACAATTCCATCAGATACAAGAATATACAGAGTATAAATGAATAAATTACATTCAACAAATATCAGAGATTACAATAAATTACATAGCAGCGGAAAAATATACAAAACACAACTAGAAGTGATACACGGATACAGAGCTTTCCGAGCATCGTTCCAGCTGTTAATCAGGACCATGTGAATATAAATCTGCAAAACCAAAACTACTAGCTGCCCGTGCGGAAAATAGGGGCACCCAGAGTTTAGGTTAAAACAATAAACTCCAGGTCAGTCATGTGACTGGTGTGAGAACTAAAACAGTTATAATTCTTTATTTTAAAGTTCGGTAAATCAAGGGACCACGCCGTATAACACGGAACAGGTTTCCTCCCAAGAATACCAGTGCATAAAACAAACAGCGCAATGCTAAATAAAGAAAAATGAAGCTGTTATAAGACCCAGGTCCCATCACACAATGCAACGCAAGCCGGAGGATAGGGTTTTTACCTTATAACAGCCAAAGCATGCTTGATACGTTTAAAACACATTATTTGATACTATTATAGGTGTATAGTGTCAAAACAATTTCAATCATAAATATCAATCATAGGCGGCATTAATGACCCATACCACTATGTCGCCATACTAGGTTCTACAAATAAAACCGCACTATCACGTATTGGAAATTGGATTTCCGTCATGAGCCGAGGCAAGGGGCAAGCTCCTCTCCGCGTTCGAGACACTCTAGCAAATGTCCCAGGACCCCACTATGATCCTTGGATCTTCAGGGCCGGTCCTCTCTTACTTTTGAGGATTAATTATTCCTGAACACACGTTTCCCGGTCCTTACAGACCTATATCCGAGGCGCCTCATATCCAACAACCACACAGGTGAAAAGTATATAAATGTCAGGGCTGGTAGGTCACTGACACCGCCCTAGCTAGAAAGAAACGTCGTGCTCTCCCTGCAGTCACTATCCCGTTTTTGACTCATACCGAGGTGTGAGGCTCGCGAATTCATGTTATACACAAAGCTACGCCACACAGGCCGTGCTTTGATCATCAACCACAAGACTTTGCTTTTCAACAGAAGCCTTGATCAATTGCCACTTATGCGTGCCACACAGGCAATTCACTCCATGCGACTGATGTCCATCGATATACAACCTCTGAGCTCGTATGTCTCAGAGAAGGGCGTTAAGCAAGAGAATAAATTCTCTGCCACCAAACAGATGTATATTTAATAGAGATCAATCAACACAGAATAAAATCCAATGTCAGACACACAATCCATTTACAAGTTCGTTCTGGGTCTGAACGAAACCGGAGGCACTTTCCTCGCATATCCATCCATCTCCAGGTACGTCTGGACGATCACCAACTGATTCCCTCATCCTGGGTGTACAGCCCAATCAAGATCATCAGTAATCACCCAAACGATGTGAAGACTTCCGGTCTTCAACCACCGTCTTCATCTTCGACATCTCGTCGAATCGGTTATTCAGAATGGGTATAAACCCGGCCTTTCTGAATAACCCACGCATATAATAAACGAATGTTACACAAACACAACAAACGCCTCATTCCAATTCAGAATATGCTTTTATTCACAAGATCACATTCTTAGGGAAATGTTCCCATTAATTTTATCCAAGATAAATTCTTCTAAATTTATCCTATAATCTTCCTTTTGATATCATTTCAAACCATTTTATGGTTTTCCAAACTAGTCGGGATTAGCGAACCACACCGAAGTAATTATTTGTTTTATTTCCCAATCCCAACCTATATATCCCATGGAGCAAAACTGGTGATACTCCATTCCTAACACCACGGTGTTATCGGTAAAATTAATTACCATTTCACGTTCAAATCTAATTAAAGATTTAACTATCGCTTTGGAGCAAAACTGGTGATACTCCACTCTCGATCACTTTTCAGATTTGATAATTTAATTATCTATTCACATTTTAATCTAATTAAAGATTCATTAAAACTTCACTTAGTTTTAATCTTTTCAGAAATCGATATCTTGCCTTTAACTGGGTTAAAGAACCAATGTCATCTAAAACACGATTCACGATAAACCCAAATCACATTTGATATTAAATACAAGGCTCTGAATAGAAAATATATCGGCTTATATTCAATATCAAATTCTGAAACCAACAAATATCGTATTGGAAATAACGATATAAAATATATCTTTCAAATTCCCATAACCATATCTGCATAGTCACGAAATCCAACATCGAAATACTCCGAAGATAATTTCGATTCAACTCCAGCCCAATTCACGTATTGGGAATATTGATTATTTTTAAAATCACTTTCAAATTCAATTTATTTATTTCAAAAATAAATCGATTTTAATTCTAGTTCAAAACTAGTTCATTTCGATAAAAATCTATTTTTATCCTTTCAAATGTGGAATTCTTCAGCCCAATTCTTTCCAATTCACATATTATAATTTTACACAAATTATCGATATTTTTAATAATTTTATCAAGGCCCGTACAGTCGATTTCCAACAACGGCCATCGAACTGCACTTACAACGACCTTTTTCAAATTTGATTTGGACATAATTCCAAATCCAACCGTTAGATTTCAAATTTCTAATATTCATTGGAAAGCTCTTTTCGATACGAACCCAACGGTTCCGGTTTTAGGAGAATCCGATGGTTGGATCTCCCGCAATGACAATTCGAAGTTAATGGTCGAAATTCACGAACTGCCGCAGTGCGGCGCGTTCTATTCAGGCCATTATATATATATAATATATATTATATATATTTCGTCAATTTCCCTTTTTAAAACGTAATTTATAAATCGTTTTAACTTCGTTTTCAAAACCATTTCAACTCTATATTCAATTTCTAATCAAAATTGAATATTTCATATCATTACTATATAAATGATAATATTTTCAAAATGTTATATTTTGAAATCACTACCTTTTCTATATTCATTATAAAAACGAATATAATCGATATAAATATCGTTCACGTCAAAATAGCGCAACTTTAATCAACACGGCTTTATATATTTCAATAAATCCGTTATTCTATTCAACAAATGAATATTTATTCCATTCAACACATGAATCTATATTTCTTCCAACACCTGACTAATCTCGACACATGAGTACTGTCAACACATCACTATTTTTGTTATATAAAATATTTTATAAAACTATGGTATCTATCGTTTGATTTTCAATTAGACTTCAACCGTAAAGTAGTTCTAATTTTAAATATGATAAAGATGTAAATTTCATTGTATAAAATATTTCACTCAACACATGAACATCGTCAACACATGACTATTTTTATATTCAACACATGAATTTTCTTTTATAATATTCATTGTTGTCCCGATTGGAATGAGGCCCAATCAATCACCATATAATGTTAATTATATGGATTCCATACAACACATGTATATACTAGCAATAATAAACAATCAACCATCAACCAAAGTGCACTACACTGTATAAGCATCAAATATAGATATCTTATGCTTATAACAGTATGTCAATCAATCGATCGACATATTTAATCAATCAGGATGAGTGAACTTCAAATTTCATCCCAACACCCGTGTGGGGTTTCAAACAATCCAACACAAATTTTAATTGTGCAGTTGGACGACGTGTAAAATTTATCGTCCCAATCAATGTCCTTCAAATAGGTGTACATAAACAAACCGTCCGGTTTGTAAATGAATATTTTATTTTATTCACTTCCACGTTAAAAATTATATTTTTAACGATAAAATATTTTATTTCAACACATGAATTTCTATTCAATTCATTTACTCAATAAAAATGATATTTTTTTTATTTTTCTAACATATTTTAGAAAATTTCGGCGGCATAACGGCATGATACTAGAAACGGGACGAGGCCTAGCCTTATCCCCGGTCTAGTGAAGGCCCACGCCATTCACACATCAATCAAATCAATTCATTTCACCAAACAATTCAATTTCAATCTAATAATCTAACTAATTTTTGCAATCAAACAAACAAGTCCATGGTCTGTGGACGATTGTGTCGGGTGCTACTAAACACCGTCTACATCCTAGTATATATATATATAACTAGAAAAAGAGGCTCTGGCATGAACGAAACTCCAGAAAATTTAACCGCAAATTGAAAGCTTCTAACAGCATTATTTACTCTATTCTTAATTTTGTCTATGACTGGGCAGGCATGGAGCGCAAAAGGCATGTTGAGAGCATTGCAGACCGAGTTCGTAAGAGGGGGCGGATCACTGGCCCACATGATTGACGATGATGCTTACTGTTTCTTGCTGTTTTACTGTTATGTTTAATTCTATGTAATGCTAACTTTGATGTATGGCTCCTTTTTGTATGGCCGTATGTAGTGATGGCCTGTTTTGCTGTTTTGGTTGTACATATTTTGTAAATATACGCACGGTTACTTGATGTATGTTATATATTTTAGGCGTGAATCATGTTGATTCACTACCTTTTACTTCAAAAAAAAAAAACTAGAAAAAGAGATTTTGAGTGAGAAGTTCTCACCAACTAGCTAATCCAATCATCTCGACTCTTCTTATGTAGAAAATCTTGTCGTTCTCGCCTTTTGTCACTTTCGTTGCCCGTAGCCGCTACATATATAAAAATCACATTTTTATTATCTACATTATATAAAAATCTCATCTTTATATCTTCTATAAGCTAAAAATCGGATTTTTATCCTCTCTATAATATAAAGATCATATTTTTATTTATTTCATATGTCAAAACTGTAGAAGCTTTAGAACGGAGAAAACTCACTTTTTTTCCAACGCCCGGATTCGCTGTTTGGGTCCTAGAATTTGCAAACGAGCTTCAATCTTCACACCATCTTTTTTTCTAGCACAAGCACGCCATTCTGAACAACTTTTGCCTAGTGGTCTTCTTGCCGAAAATGTGCCATTTCGCCGGAAATCGCGAAAAGACAGCATTTTGATAGTGTTTGATCAGCAGACTTCGGACGCATTTTCCCGACAACTCCGCAATGAAAAATATGACTTATCATATACCAAATCGAAGAGAATTTCGTGCTCTACAACTTTGGTTTTGAGGAACTTTGGCTAGAAACGCACGGTTTGGGAGTTATTCGCGAAATACGGTCAGGGACTTATTTGCAAAACGGGCGATTTTGGTGAAAATGGGTTTTTGGGTGTAGCGGGGCCCACGGCCGGAATTGAGGGGGCTGGAGGGGGGGCGCGGGCCTGATGGACGTGGGGGAGGGTGTGGGTGGCGGTGGTGGGGCCCGTGGTGGCCGCGGTGGTGGTGGTTGGTGATTTGGGGGTTTAGGGTTTGCAAATGGAGAGAGGAGGAGGAAGAGGAGGAGGAGGGGAGGAGGAAGAGGAGGTGCGGCGCCCGGAGGGAGGCCGGCGGTGGCCGAGGGGAGGGTGGGCAGCGGCAAAGGGGTGGAGCTCGCCATTAAAGAGAAAAGAGGAAGAGAGAAAAGTGAGTGAAGAAAAGGAGAAAAGTCATTATATGCTAGTTTCTCGCGTATCGCCTGAACGCTAGCGATCTCCGATGGCCGCGGATTTCGGACACGGGATAGTAGACGTGAAGACGAGTCCAACGAAACAAGTTTCGTCGAATTCCGAGTTCGTTTGACCGTCCGTTAAAAATCACAAAAATGCTCAGATAAGCTCTAAAAATGCGATTTTGGCGCACCTTTTCTTCTCGCACGCTCACATGCTAACTCAAAAAATCAGGCCCTCTTGGATTTAACCATTATTAGATTATACGAATCTAGAAAAAAAAAGTAGAATTGAATTCCGAGGTCGTATCAATAATGTTCCTTTGTAAAATGACCGCTCGCTTTACCCTGAACTGTTTTAGGTCGCACGGCCACATACTGACTCCGTTCGACGCGCCCTTTGGAACATAACAATAATTTGTCATTATGAATCCATAAAAATTTATCTCGTCGAATTCTGAGCTCGTATGCAAAATTTCACTTTTTAAGGGCTATGTATTGTTAACCGAACAACTCCAGCCTATAGCCACTATTCCGGATATCGGAATATATCGAAGCTTATACTTTTCGGAGTTCTAAACGACATTTTGAACTCAATGGAAGTGGTTTCGAGTCCAAATTCATCCGTATGCAAAATATGACTTTTCGGGCCATGTATAATTTACATAGCGACTATCCTGAATTTTCAACTGGGCATAACTTTTGATTCCCGCTATGAAATTTCGATTTTTCGGATTCGTTGGAAAGATATTCTCAATTAGATTCTAATATTTTTGGTTTCACTAAAATCCGGATTGTTTTGCACCCGGTACATTCAATTGAAGTTTGAAATCGAATTATCGAACTACCGCGCCATTTTCAATTCTATTTATAATTATATAAAATTATTTATATTCTAACGACGACGTATATGGATATATACGTTCGAATTATATTCAAAATAAATTTCTCGTTGATATTATTTAAAATAATCTATTTTAAATATTCAAAATTCACTAAGATTGCCAAAATAAAAAATTTTAAACTGGCTCAGATTTTCCGGGTTATTACACTCTAGGCAACCCCTGGATCCTCTAAGGTAGGTCCACACTTACGTTAGTGGATTGGCAATTCCTGAACATATGTTTCCCGGTCCTACCAGACCTATCCATCGGCTCCGTAGAGAATGATATAACCGAGGCGCCTCGCATTCCAACAACCACAAAGGTAAAAATAATATAAATGTCAGGTCTTGTAAAACCCCAACACCACCCATAGCTAGAAAGAAACGTCATGTCCTCCTTAGGTCCTTTATCCCGTTTTTAACTCATACCGAGGTGTGAGGCTCGCGAATCAACGCTATACACAAAGCTATGCTATATTAAAGTCGTTCTTTGATCATCAACCACAAGACTTTGCTTTTCAACAAAAGCCTTGATCATTTGCATCTTTGCATGCCAAGCTGTCAATCCACACCATACCACTAATGTCTACCGAGATACAACCTCTGAGCTCATACGTCTCAGAGAAGGGCATTAAGCAGGAGAATAAATTCTCCGCCGCCAAACAAATGTATATTTAGTAGAGATCAACGAATACAACACAGAATACACGTCAGACACACATCCATTTGCAAGTCCGTTCTGGGTCTAAATGAAACCGAAGGCTCCTTACTCCTTGTTCCATATGTCCAATACGGAAGAGAGGCCCTCGCACATCTGGACGATCAACAAGTACATCCAGACCACTACCACTGTAACCTCATCAAGGGAGCTACCCATCTCGAAGGCATCAGTAGTAATCCACATGATGTGAAGATCACCGGTCTTGCACCAACTTCATATCTTCGACTTTTTATCGTCGATCAATTATTTGAAATGAAAATTAACTTGGCCTTTTCAAATAATTCACATGTATATAGAATTAAAATCAATTCTTTCTATGGTTAAATTATTTGACATCCACATTTCAGTTCATTTATATAATTTTCATGTCAAACACATCCAACCATCAAAATATCTGATAAACCGAGTAAAGTCAGTTTATTTCCATTCCATATCGCTATATATATTTTATAACGATTTATCGCTATTTTTATTTATTTAAAATAGCTCGTTTTAATTAAACGACGCTTCAGGCCATAACGTGGCCCTAGCGTTGTTTTTCTCCAAATTTGATTTACACATTTCTCAAAATCTAACCGTTGGATCTTAACAAAGTTAATACGTTGGAAATATATTTCCAAAGCGAACCCAACGGTTTCGGTTTCGGGAAAATCCAACGGTCGGATCTCTCGATATAATCGTTTAAAATTACGATTTCAAAACACGAACTGCAGCGTCGTTATTCGTTTTATTTAGTTTGTATTTATATATATATATATATATATATATATATATATATATATATAATTCATTCTGGCGCTGTTTTTATTCAGATTTGAATTAAACATTTCTCATAATCTAACCGTTGGATCTTAACAAAATTTATATCGTTGGAAAGATATTCCTGAAGCGAACCCAACGGTTCTGGTTTTGGGAAAATCCGATGGTCGGATCTCTCGATATAATCGTTTAAAATTACAATTTCAAAACATGAACTGCAGCGTCGTTATTCGTTTTATTTAATTTATATATATATATATATATATATAATTCATTCGACGATTTTTAAATCGTTTCTACTTCAAAAATATGGCTAACACCTTGAAATTTCCTAAAATTTCGCCATAACCTCGTTTGTACGGGAAGGGGTTTGGAAATTTATTGGGCCGTATTAGGCACCCAATAAATCCTAAAAAGCATACACATATTTTTAGTGATATTACTTTGTGTCCATAGGGGAGTGTGTATAGATCAAAACTCCAAAGAATAAATTCTCGTCACCTTATAAATAGTTCTTGTGCCTTAATGACTAGAGAGACGTGATTATTGTCAACTCCAGACCCGTGTGAGGTTTTTATTAATCTGACAATTTACCGTTACATTTTATATAGTCCATATCAGTCTTTGGTTCAACCTGAAATATAGTCATCGTCATACAAGCCTCTCGCTTGTATGGTAAATCTTCAACCTCGTCACATAAGCTCCAAATGCTTATGTGATAGAGTATGATATCTTTACGCAGTATGCCATGTAGTGCAGTTTAAAATTACTTATTACTATCCTATGGCAATGTTTATAATCTCACACAGAACAACCAGCACTCCGCATCCAATGGCATTCACAGGAGTTTATATAATAATAAAATTGCGCAGCCTACTCATTAAGGCTTACCTCTTTGTCGGGCACGCAAATAAATTCTTTACTCAACAGCTAATCCATTTTCCTGTTCAGACTATGTATATATATGCATAATTAAGCTAAAAATAATATTTTTAGCGAACAAATATTTATTTCAACCATTCATTATTTTTAATACTTCAAATACATGTTAAAAAATTATTTTCAATCAACAAATATTTATTTCTAACATTCGTTATTTTTAACACTTCAAATACATGTCAAAAATATTATTTTCAATCAACGAATATTTATTTCAACCATTCGTTATTTTTAACACTTCAAACACATGTTAAAAATATTATTTTCAATCAACAAATATTTATTTCAACCATGATTTTTAAAGGTTCATACATACAATAAAAATGTGATTTTTATTGTTAAAACATTTTATTTCAAACATGAACTTTTTTAGCGATTCATATACACAATAAAAATGTGATTTTTATTGTTCCAATAATTTATTTCTAACATGAATATTTTATATTCTTCACAAGCATAATAAAAATGTGAATTTTATTATTTAAGAAATTTACTTCAATCATGAATAAATTATCACCGCATGAATATATTTCAACATATGAATATAGTTATAACACAAGAATATTTCTGAAAATTTCAGCAGCATAACGGCAGGGGGTTTAAAACCGGCACCGTCCCGAGTACGGCTCCTCACACTACCTTAGGCCTCGCGGCGTTCCCTAAGGATCTTATTCCAATAATCTAAACATTTCGACCATTTTTCATATCATATTGAATTTTTCCACAAACTAATCCAATTTTGTTTCAACCACAAACAACTATCATCAACCATTCGTTATCTCAACCAAATTTTCATGCCAATCACAATCAATTCATATTGTCCATGGTTTGTGGACGAGGGGAGTATTTATATATATATATACATACATATATAAATATATTTCATTTCCATTTCAATTTCATTTCAACTCCATTCAACGCACATATGATTTATACAACATATATATAACTTATACATCGCACATATAATTTATACAATGCTTGTATATGAGATATAAAACGCTTATGTAACTTATACATCTATTATATAATTTATACATCGTTATTCCATTCAAATTTGAATTTAGAAGTCTCACATTGGTTTCCACTCCTTCAAAGACTTAGGAAGCTCCAAATAAGTTCTAGTCTCTTCTAGAATGTAGATGACGTTGTTACCAGTCCGATGTCTCCGGTTTCACTGGATTTCGACAACATAGAAAAAAGATATGATTTTTATACTAAAATCATGATTTGCTACACTTAAAAGTTTTATAAACAGTTAATTATTTATACTGTTGTTACCTCTCACTTCTTGTTCAAAACTAGGTTTTGTGATTACGTCCAAACCGTTGATCGATGTTGAATTCAGTTGGCGCCACGCTCTAGAGCTCGAAGAGGCGCGCAAAACGAGGGTGGCCACGTCAGATCCGGTGGCGGCCACACACGGCGGCAGTGGCTTGAAGTCTCTGACTTCAGAGAGGAAGAACTCAAAGTAGATGAGATGAGGGGGTGCTTCTTATATGGATTTGAAGAGGGGAGGAAGATCTACCAAAAGTTCAACTGAGGCGAGGGATTTTGGTGTGCGGAATCGCCAGAACGGAGGACAGAAGGTGGGGTTGTCTTCTTCCATCGACGAGAAGAGTTACGAAGGGGGCAGTTTCTGATTTTTTTTTTAAAAAAAATAAATTATGGAAGAAATTATATGATTCACCCATATTTATATTAATTCAAAAATTAGGGTTTCTCCATATGAACTCCAATTCAAACCCAACAACTGTCGCCCCTAGCTAAATACCCCCATTTCGGACACAATGGAATATGTTTCGTAAGCCCATTCGACTGTTACAGTCAGTAATTATTCAAATTAAAATATAAAACATTCAATTTTAGATTTGAACGTACATTTTAATTTGTCGGGGCCACATACAGATTCTAAAAATTCCAGAAAAATAAATCTGGCTATGTTGGGACGATACAGTCCCAACAAAATTAATTTCGTCGAATTTGGAGACCGTTTGAAAAATGGACTTTTTCTGGTTGATCCAATTCAAAATGAAATTATCAAACGCATTTTCCTTTGCCGCACTCACGTATTAATTACAAAAATTAAGAAATTTGAAACCTAACAATAATTTGACATTCCGGATCCAACCAAAGTGGTTTCATTGAAAACGGAGGTCGTTTGCAAAATGTCTACTTTTACGGGCTATATTTATTTTAAATTTCATAGCGACTACTCTGAATATTCAACTAGCCATAACTTTTGATTCCCGCTATTAAATTTCGATTTTTCGGATTTGTTAGAAAGATATTTTCAAACAGATTTAAATATTTTTGGTTTCACTAAAATCCAGTTTATTTTGAATCCTATACATTCAGTCAAAGTTCAAAGTAAATTTTCAATTTGTCACGCCATTTCAGGCTCGTTATATAATTAAAATAAAATTTTTCATTCTAACTTCGATTTAAATAATTTTTTACTTATTATTATTTAAAATAAATCATTTTAAATATTCCAAATTAATTAAAATAGCCAAATTAAAATTTTTAAATTAATTCTGATTTTTCGGGTTGTTACATTTATAAATTAAATTAAAACTATGTCTCAAAATTCTTTACAATAATTAACCATTATAATTTGGTTTTGTTGGAATCCGAGATCACTCAGAAATTAAATCGATTCCAGAATAAACAAATCTATTACTAATAAAATATTATTATCATAAATATTCAAACATCATATACCTATAGCTTCAAAATAATCATACTTGGATTTAAACACGATATTTCAAATTAAAATGACATTCAGACTATTTAAAATCGATTTATATATAAATTAAATCGTCATAATTTATAGACGATTCTATAGCGACTATTTTAAATTTTGAATTGGACATAAAACAAAATCTACAATACGAAATCTTGATTTTTCACTTTCATTAGAAATATAATCAAATGGATCCGAACGTTTCTTGTTTCAAAAAAATCCGACTTAAATTGGATTATGTATATCCAATTAAAGTTCAAAACATAATTTTACGAACTACCACGACATTACGAGCTCGTTTTAAATTTAATTATAAATTATATGTTCAACCATCGTTTCGATAAATAAATTCAATATAAAACCCTTTTAAATTATCAATAAAACTGTAACGACCCGGGGATTTTCGACTCCGAAAATCAACACAAAACTACCATGTTGACTATTCAAACATTGGAAATACCCGATCATTAATAGAAAGAAGTTGGAGGGTGAGAATAGATAAGATAGAAAATTAGAATAGAAGAAGAAGAAGATAACCACAGAACAGAATCAGAGTAATACGAATCTCACAGCGGAATGAATAAAATATAATATATAACATAACTTTGAAATAAAACAGTATATATATACAATAACATTATCAGAGCACAACACTTACACACAACGGAAATAACAATAGCTGTAAAATCCTAAAGCCTCCTGCTCCAAGCTCCTCCAAGTATATCTGTAAAGACCAGAACTACTTGACTGCCCGTACAAATTTCGGCATCCAAGAGTTTTGGGAAAAACAAAACAAAATAAACCCTGGGTCAGTCATGGGACTGGTGTGAGTAAACTCAAATCATCGGTTTAACATTTCAAAATCATTTTCACAGAAAAGATAATCGTAAGACCGATCCACACATAAACACATATGGTTTTTACCTTACGATAACCTAAAACAGTTTTGGAAATCGATACTTTTCTGATATTATAATAATGTCTAATTACATGTAAATAGAATTTAGTAGAACGCTTGCATCTCACATTCCACATATATAGTATACAAACTAAAATCGCGGGCTCTTATTGGAGACTGGATTCCGACTATGACAAGGTATGGGACCACCTACCGATAGTGTATCTCTAGAGGCAAATACACTGGGTTCAACAAGAACATCTTGCAACCCGACCCTCACATGACCGACCACTCATTTCGCTTGAGTGTATCGAATTTATATCACCAACGGTTGGGAGCTACCCACCGTTTCCCGAAAAGGGATAGCATCGATAATAGATAAAGGATGAATTGGATTTTCTCTAGATAGGTGATATACACCCTAATGGGAGCGACCCACTTAGCCATGCTGCCTGCCTGATTTCTGTCATTCCCCGGTTGATGAGGCTTAAGGTCATAACGTATCTTTGACAGATCATACATTCATTTACTTTGAATGCCACACCGTCATACCCGCCAAATCACAAATTGATATCCTCAAAAATACCATGGGTATAAAGCTAAGAAAAACGAATTCCTCCGCCACCAAACGTAAGTACGTTTGAAGAGATCAACTTACGCGATCTGTTAGATATACTCTGTCAGACATTCGTCCATTCACATTTGACCTGGGACTGGACAAACCGAAGGCACTATTCTGTAAACAGGATAGCCCTTGCATAACTCAGTCTTCATTATCTCCATCATATTTGATCGCAACGCTAGCGTCCATACAGAGTGGTTTTTCAGATAATGAATCTGATCCCGGTCTCTCCGTATTGACGACGATAAAATGGTCAAAATTTTCGATAGTCGGTGATTTAACTATCAAAGAAAAACAGGTGTGCAACCAACGATATTATTTCCAGATGGAAATTCTATCGATCAATCATCATTCAACATTTATCTCTTTATATTAAATTATCTTTAATTTATCCATTTCCCCATTTCTATATATTTGTAAATTCTCATTTTCTAAATTTAGAAAACGTTTCTGGTTCTTATTTGGAAAAACATTCCCAAACTTCTTTATCGGGATTAAACTGATGTTTAAATAAAACATCGCTTTGCCCATTCAAGCTATTTCACTCACTAACTAAATACACTTAACCCATCTTCACTATCGAACCTTAACTACTCCTTAGTTAAAAACAAAGTCAATCAAGTTGGGGTAAAATTACCTCTCAGACCTTAACTGAACAACATTTCTAACCTCGAAATAGACAAAGTTCATCTTATAAACCTTCACAAACCTCCTTACAAAATTCTCGGATTCTATTTACGAATCCACTTCTTTTACAAAAATCATTTGATTATAACTGATTAACGTAGAAATGTGTTTATTTTATGCTCTTATATTTTATCTTTTGTAAATAAATAAATGATACTTTGGGTAATTTTATGTGTTTTTACAGATTTCAAGTGATGCCTGCTTCATTTCAAATTTAAGGCCAACTACAAAGAAAAAGCTACTTCCCAATATCGAAGCCATCTCAATTGCAAAAGAAGTTATAGCTCACTGGTAAAGGCGTATGAATTTGTATTGAGAGACCTGAGTTCGATCCCCGTCAAGTTCTTATTTTTTTTTGAAGAAAGGAACATGAATGCATTCACACCCTGCCTCATGCGTTTTGAAGAATAAATGAACTAAGTGATATATTATATATATAGTCATATTTTTGCATTGTATATATATATATATATATATAATCACTTAATGAGGATTTTTGAATTTTAGCGTAATCCTCTCAAGAATTTAAATCCAATCAATCAATTTGATTGTCATGCAAAAAGAAGGGGAAGGTTTTAATTACACATCTTCAATTAAACACATCCTTATCTTCTCACTGACCGTGCAATGCATGAAAAGGAAGGACATTAATTACAATTCTTCAATCAAGCATGGAATATTCCTTCATTTTTGGAAAGGATATTTTCATATATTTATTTTGTGGGCCTTGTATTCAAATAGAAAGAGAAGGCTACATCATATATAAAAAGACCACTGTATCATTGTAAAGGGGATTCCATTTTTTCTCTCCACTATTTTGTATTCTCGTTTATTAATAAAAAGTTTTTCTTCATGTTAGTTGATTGTCGTTTTCTTCTATAACGATTTGTGTGTCTACTCAATTAGTTTTGATAGAACACATATTGTTATTTTCTTTTATTATTGCATGTTAGCGAATGTCCATTTGATTAGATTCAACGGTACATTCTGCTTTTAATTTTCTGTTATTGTTCTAGTTATTATTTTCTTTTTCTAGTAATTGATTCCCTTCTTTTCAGTTGTTGAATTTGACATCGGTCTGATTAGATTCAGATTCGTAGTAGTTTCAATAACATTAATTCAAACAAAAACTTCTCCGAAATTTGCTTAACTCGCCTAAGAATAGATAAATAATAAAATTTAAACACCTCCCTGTGATTCGACCTGCATATTACACGACCTGTGCGCTTGCAGTATTTAATTTAAAATTCGCGCTTTTCAAATTCATAGGAAAGCGACGAACAAGTTTTTGGCGCCGTTGCCGGGGAGGTAACAATTAAATTTTATTATTTATTTAATTTCCGATTCGTGTTAGTTTTTATTTTTTATTTTTCCTTGTTTTCTTGTATATATATATATATATAACTTTGATTGGTTGATTTGGTATTAATCGTTGATATCACAATCTCCAAGACAAGAAAAAAAGAATTTGCAATTTTTGTCTAGATTTCTTTCCATTTTTTTCAGTCTTCCTTCCAATTCTTATTTTTTTTTTAAAAGGCCAAATTTTCTCAAATTTCTTTCTATCTTTCCTCTGCCTTAATTCTCTTTCCTGTTTCTATACATTCATTTTCTTCCTTTTACGATTAAAAAAAATTCCTATTTTCCATTACTTCTTTCCATATTTTTCTCTCTTTACAAAGTCATCTTCATCTGATTTCCAACGTCTTCCTATTGCCTTTTCATCAAGCCTCCCTCACAACATCCAGAAATCAACTCTTAGACCATCACGCTACTTCTTATTTCCACAATACCATACATCTCCATCAAAACCATATACCAGATCCGAAATCATCCATCGATCATCCCACCTTAACAACGCTTCAACCGCCACCCATTAAAACCATTCCACCACTGCAATACTCAACATCCATCACTGCAAAAACCACAAGCTTTACACCACAGTTCGAACACCCACTCTTTGATCCTCCTTCATCCACTCCATAAACCACGTTCCTAACCCGAAACCCAATTACAAAATCCCAAACCCTATCTCAGCCTCGCACCAGTTCGAACACTGCTGAAAACCGAAATCCGATTAACGGTTACCGCTCCCTGCAGCAACATCAACCGCAAACCTGATTTCGCCCTTGCAAACCCGATTTGAAAATTTAAAAAAAAAAAGAGTTTCACAGGGCTTCCTGTGTATTGTTCCTTATTTCGTTTGGGTTGAACTCGTGAATTACTGAATCGGCGGATTCGTGAATTGGGTGACTTGAATTCATTTTTATTTTCTGTAGATTGAGTTGTTTTTATGAGAACAAGGGACGTGATTTAATGGCGCTTGGGTCTTTGAGTAATTGTTGAGACTTGTAGTTCTGTTAGCCGTGAGTTTTGTGTGTGCTTTTAAAAAAAAAAGAATGGTAAAATCATAGAAGAGGCGGCGACTTATTCTCTTGTTGATCATTCCCTTTTGAGTATCTCAACGTGGCATTTTTGTAATACGGTGCTCTGGTTTTGAATCGTATTGGGGGTGTGGTATTTGCTGTTTGATCCTTTTCAATTGTTTTGTTTTCGTTCATAATTTGTTTCGCTTTCCTTCTCATTCTAGTCTTCTTTTGGTTTTTCTCCAACTGTTCTCTTGTATAGGATAGGTTAACTTTATTTATTTATTTTCGTGTTTCTTTCCTTTTTTTTTTGTTGCAATTCATTTTTTCTTCTTTTTCTCAAAAAAAAAAGAAAAAAAGAGAGAGAGAGATAGACCAAAAAAAAAGGAAATAAGGAGAAGATCATGGACAGAGAATAAATATCAAGGCCAAAGAAAACACAATCAAAGGAGTTCCGCCAAGCAAATCTAAGGATTCGAAATCAAGCAGTTTGCAAACAATTGATTTGAATTGTCAAGCTACTAAATTGCTTTGGAAGAATTGCCATACCCCGCTCTGTAAAATTTTCTAAACTCTACAGGAGGTCTGCTGCAAAAAAAAAAAAAAAAAAAAAAATTTATAGACATTGCTTGTAAAAAATTTCTGCAGGGGCAGCGGCTTGCTTGTAAAATTTTAATTTCTGCAATTATTTGTTTTTGACTGTTGTTTTGGCTGCATTATGAAATAAATCTAGTTACGAGCAAATCTCTAACAAACATAAGGTGAGGAAGTCATTACCTTTCCTTGGCTCCAAAACAATTAAACTCTGTCATTTGCATACTCCCTGGACTTAAATAAAAAAATTGATTAGACGTTGGCCTTAGGAGCAAAAACTCAAGCTCAATAGGACAAACAAATTGGGTTAAATATCTTAGATTTAAAAATTTATTTTGCAGTGTGGAATTCGTTCTATTCCTTTTGTAAAGGACGGTGATACGTATTACATCAGGAATTTTTCAACATTCTAGCAAATTAACTTTTTCAATCTATTTTATTTAATTTGATTTGCAAAATATTTAACTGCAAGAGTGTATTTTGTGAAATTGATCTTCTCAAGGATTTGATCGCGGATATATAGTAGTTCATTTTATTGAACTTCTAGCAAAAGAGGTTGCATACTACCCGTAAAACATTGGTCGTATCCCTTAGTATTTATACTATACGTGAATGGCCATAAGACCCTCTTCCCCCTTCAAATCGAGATTGTCAATTAATAAGATACACTTGAGTTCGTTATTTATTTTGATTAGGAGCTTCTTGTGTCAACCTTAAGTCTAGGATTTTCTTTGTTTGCATTTAACATCAATGAGTGAAAAAAGTGTTAGCCAACACAATTCTCCTAGAGGTTCTCAAGTAAACCAAAACTTTCAAAATGAGATGGATCAAAATCAAACAAATCAAAACTTGCATAATCTCAATATGGATAGACCCTTGTCTCTTCGAGATCGATGTTATCCAACTAGGACCGTTCAACCCTCTGTCATCGTGTTCCCACCAGCTGAAGGAAACAATTTTGAGCTTAAACATTCGTTTATTCAAGGGGTACCAAAATTCACCAGTTCTGAAAATGCTTATGAATTTTTAAGTGAATTTTAATTGTATTCGTCCACAACAAAAATGCAACAATTATCTAACTAATCAATCAAGCTAAGGCTAGTCTCATTCGCACTACTTGAAAGCGCTAAAAGATGGCTAAATTATCTTCCAAAACATTCCATACGAAGTTGGGATGAATTTGTTACTGTGTTCTTGAAAAAGTTTTTCCCTTTCCACAAGACTCTAAAAATTCGAACTGAAATAAATCAATTTTCTCAAAATGAGGGGGAAACTTTTCAAAATACTTTGATAGGTTCAACCAATTACTGTATAGTTGTCCTCACCATGGAATCATAAAAGATCACTTATGTCAAATTGTTTATGAGGGTCTAAACTATCAGACTAGAACTCAACTAGAATCAATGTGTGGAGGAGAATTTATGTCTAGAACGGCTAATGAAGCTTGGAAATTCTTAGAGGATTATTCTGAAAAGGACATGCAATGGGAGTCTATTCGTGATCCCCCTCGTACTTCTACTAGAGGAGTGCATGTCGTGGACCCAAATCACGTTCCTTTAGAGAATCAAACCCCTCAAGTCGGAGAAGGGTTACCCCAATATTACTCTCAAGACCAAGCCAATTGTATAGCCCAAAATAATCCTTACTCATCCATGTACAACCCTAGTTGGAGGAACCACCCAAATTTTTCTTGGTCAAACCCTAATAATTCGGCGAATCCATCTCACATGTAACCCTTTATTCCAAATCTGAATTACCTAGCTCCATCTCCCAATTCTCAATCCTCTCAATCTGCACCTCAATCCAAACAACCTTATAGGCACCCCAATTTTCAATCATCAACTCAATCCTCTCAATCTTCTCAACCGTCACAAGACATTGTGCGTTTAGAGAAACAGTTGAATTCTCATGAAGCTAAAATGAACTCGCACGACGCTAAACTTGACCAAATGATGAATATGATGACGCAACTAATGAAAAGTAACGAGAAGGGAAAGTTGTCTAGTCAACCCGAGGTGAATCCAAAATATAACTCTCGTACTGTGAATTCTTGTGAGGATGGAAATAATTCGGTTAACGTTGTCACCATCCTGAGGTCTAGAAAAATGATTGACAATAATGTTGGCAATCCCGACAACCATTCGATTTCAACCCCAATTGAAAAGCTTGACACTCTTGCGATGGCAACCAATGCCAACTCCTTGGAACCTTATGAAACCCCATCTTCTTTGAATGTCGGCAACCCCGATAATATCTCCTCCTCAAATGTTGGCAATCCCTGCATCTCACCTTCTATTCCTGTACCTCAATCACTTTCCCCATCGAAACCTTCTTCTTCGAACGATCAAATTTCTGAAGGAGTCTATAAACCAATAGCCCCTTATCCTCACAGACTTAACAATAAGAAGAAAGATATAAATTTCGAAAAAATTCTTGAAATCTTCAAACAAGTTCGTGTCAATATTCCACTGTTAGACACCATCGAACAAATTCCTCAATATGCCAAGTGTCTCAAAGAGCTATGCACCCAAAAACGAGCCACTAATGTTCCTAAAACTTCCTTTCTGACTGCGATTACAAGCTCCATTCTTTCGAATCCTACCCCAGTCAAGTATAAGGACCCCGGTTGCCCTACAATTGATTGCAAAATAGGAAACATTCACATATCTCGTGCCCTACTTGATCTTGGTGCTAGTGTAAATCTTCTTCCTTACACTGTTTATCGTCAACTTAGATTAGGGGAGATTAAACCAACAAACATCACTCTTCAGTTAGCTGGTCGATCTTTTAAAAAACCATTGGGTATAATTGAAGACGTTTTGATTCAAATTGAACAATTTTACTTCCCTGTCGATTTCATAGTTCTAGAAACCGAGCCTGTTTTGAGTCATGGTAGTCAAATTCCATTGATTTTGGGTCGTCCCTTATTAGCCACCTCAAACGCTATCATAAATTGTAGGAGCGGCTAACTTCGACTATTGTTTGGGCACTTAACCATTGAATTTAATATTTTTCATCAACCCAAATATTCTGAAATAGGAGAAGTTGATGTGATTGAAACAGTTGAAGAAGATATATCAGATTTAGCCCTTCCAGATATTTCTCTTGCCTCAATAAACACATCCACTATGTCTTTTGAAGAAATTTTTGAAGACGAACTTAAACTTTTAAATGACGAGAATGAATATATGGAACATCTCAATGATAATCGTAATTCCATATCATCAAAAGAAATTGTGGTTAAACGCTCAAATTTATGGGATTTTGATAATCTTCTGCTGAATAACACAAATCATTGTCACAATAAACTCTTCATAGGGAAGATTTTGATTTTAGAATCTATTTACATGCCTATGATACGTCACGAGTTTGGAGGTAAGAAACCAGCACTCAACAATTTCGATAAGAACAAGTGTGGGGGGAAAAAGAAATTTCATCCTTCACAAACCATTTATCATCTTCGTAGATTTCATCTTGCATATGATTTTCACATGCATATAGTTGCTAAATTGCATTTTATTTTACAAATCATTTTGCATTTAATCCATCTTTGGGTTCTATCTTTCACATTTAGGAAACGTGTTTACAGTGTGGACACTGTTTAGTCCAAGTGTGGGGGGAGTCTGCATTGCATCCTTTTCATTTTTCTTTAATTTTTTTCCTTTTCGTTTTCATTCATTTAGATTAAACAATCATGCATTTTAGGTCATAGTAACATGCCAATTTTTTTTTATTTTTTTTTAAAAAAACATGACTCATTTTAGATTGATACAGCTAAATAAGTTTACAAATTTTTGTCAGTTGATAGTATTTTTTTCTCTCAACTAAGATCGAATAAGAAATATAATGAAAAGTTGAATTTTGAAGGATAATAGTGTAACTGGTACATAGGGAGATTCTTAGGTGATGGCCATGAAATCTATTCTATATTGTAGTCTTTGTTCAAATAAGTGGAGGACTTAAAATACTTATATTGGCTTTTCGAATCTTTAAAACTAAGTTGTGTTAAGCGGAATTCGCGTATCTCTCTCTTATTCTTATATTTTCAATAATAATAATAGCAATCCAAGGGTATCCAACATTGCTTGTATATCGAGCGTTGGTGTGCAAACCCGCCAAGCTCTATCCGACATGTTGTTGACAAAGCCAGCGTTGGAATATCTTGGTCTCATTTTATGAGATTGGACACCTAAGGATTACCGACATGTTGTTGACAAAATCAGCGTCGGTCTGCACAATCCGCCAAGCTCTGTCCTAACTCTCCGTCAGTCCGCAAGGCAGTGTATGGGTGGTATACCTTGGTCTTTTAAGTTGGGTGTGTGTACTTAATCATAAATTTTAACTTTATAAAGAGAATAAGCGATGATGCCCAAACATTTCTTGACCTCATTGATTTGACTAGTCATACACAAGGAAATTAGAATACCACTTAACAAACTGTGACAAGCAATCTAAGAATCTATTTCATGGCTGCACTATTTATCAACCGAACCAACTAGCCAAACTGGAATTTAAAATTGGAAAACTTGAATTGTGTTGAAAATTTGTGACAAGTTGAGGTATCTAAAATAAAATCAACTGACTAAAAATTGTTAACTTAAATTGTTGTACCACTTTTCCGAAACAAGTCATGTTGTCATTTTTTGTTTTTTTGTATATATCCGTTGCATTCATGTAGTTGCATTAGATCCACATACTGCATTTGGATTTTGTGGGTAGTATCCGCGGAAAACCCTCACGAGACACCACTCGTCCTACTAGGGACACCTAGAGGTTTAACGGCTTGTTGCATATGCTCAATGCAATCGTGTTTCCTACGAAAGTGTGACCTATCTAGTTTAATTTTTTATTTTTGTTTTACTCAAGGACGAGTAAAAGATAAGTGTGGGGGTATTTGATTAACATAGAAATGTGTTTATTTTATGCTCTTATATTTTATCTTTTGTAAACAAATAAATGATACTTTGGGTATTTTTATGTGTTTTTACAGATTTCAAGTGATGCCTCCTTCATTTCAAATTAAAGGCCAACTACAAAGAAAAAGCTACTTCCCAATATCGAAGTCATCTCAATTGCAAAAGAAGTTATAGCTCACTGGTAAAGGCATAGGAATTTGTATTGAGAGACCTGAGTTCGATCCCCGTCAATTTCTCAATTTTTCTGAAGAAAGGAACATGAATGCATTCACACCCTGCCTCATGCGTTTTGAAGAATAAATGAACTAAGTGATATATTATATATATAGTCATATTTATGCATCGTACATATATATAATATCACTTAATGAGGATTTTTGAATTTTAGCGCAATCCTCTCAAGAATTTAAATCCAATCAATCAATTTGATTGTCATGCAAAAAGAAGGGGAAGGTTTTAATTACACATCTTCAATTAAACACATCCTTATCTTCTCACTGACCGTGCAATGCATGAAAAGGAAGGACATTAATTACAATTCTTCAATCAAGCATGGAATATTCCTTCATTTTTGGAAAGCATATTTTCATATATTTATTTTGTGGGCCTTGTATTCAAATAGAAAGAGAAGGCTACATCTGTAACACCCCGTATGTTGAATAACTTGATATAATATAAAATAGGGCAGAATTAAATTTAAAAATCCGAATCAGGGGAAAAGGGCTATGCCATTGCGTTCGTCTCGGAAAAATACGCGAAATAGAGTCCGAGTTTTTGAAAATCGGAGTCCGTATGACCCCGATAAGGCCCAAAGAAGTTTTCCGAAATTTAAATTCAGATTTAAAAACAAAATTTTCAATTTTCAGAAGTGGCGGGAAAAATCCCGCCAGACCCAGGGGGTCGACCTGGGGGTCGACTGGGGAGTCGACCTCCCCCCCAGGTCGACTGGGGAGTCGACCCTAGGGTCGACCTGGGAGTCGACCTCCCTGGTCGAGCCCAGGTGACCTGGGTGCACCTGTTTGTCTTTTAGGCTGTGTTTTTGTGGCTAGGACGTGATCTGACGGCTCTAATCTAATTTAGGGTTAATCTAATGGCCTAAAACACCTAACTACTCTATAAATACACCCTAAGACTACCCTAATTCATACTAAAAACAGAAAAAATGCCGTCATGCCGTCAAAATGCAACTTGAAGGAGCCTCCATCAATTTGTAGAAGAAGATAGCATCTCAAATCAATCTCTAATCAACTCTAGCAACTTAATCTTCTTCTTAGGAGTGCTAATCAACAAGTTGTGAGTTTTCTATAGCCTTAGTGACCAATTATTGAAATGATTATGATAGGATATAATGAGGTTATGGCTATGAATGTGGATCAATGCAAGTTATGCAAGTTGTATGCTATGTGTTAATGATGTTATGCATGTCATGCAAGTTATATAGTATGTGTTTGTGATGTTATGCAAGTTATGCAAGTAATATGCTACATGTTTGAGATGTTATGCAAGTTATGCAAGCCATATGTTACATGTTCATGATGTTATGCAAGTTATGCAAGTTACATGTTACATGTTCATGATGTTATGCAAGTTATGCAAGCTATATGCTATATGATCATGATGTTATGCAAGTTATGCAAGTGCTCATGATGCTAGTTGCTATGATAAACATTGATCCACTATGACACCATGATTATGCAAGTTTGGTGTATGATTATATGCAAGTTCACATATGACATGTTAAGCAAGTATGGTGTTTGATTATATGCAAGTGACATGTGCAAATTTACACCTTAGTATGATATGCATACATATGCAAGTTAACCCTTTTGTATGTCATACATACATATGCAAGTTTACCCCTTTGTATGACATAAATAACTTATGCAAGTTAACCTCCTTATGACATATGTGATTCATGCAAGTTTGGGTTGATTATTTATGCTAGTTGGGTTGATGCTATATGCATGTTGACACCTTTAAACCCATGTTGATGCTAATGCTATGCAAGTTGAACCCATTATATTTATGATGAATCTTCCCTTTTATGTCATGTTAGCGAATTACGTGGGGAACGATGGGGTTAATATACATGTTAATGAAATGGTGTGAAGTTGGTATGATTAGGCATACCATAAAGTAGATGGACATAATTGAGTCAATTATGTACATCGTTAAAATTGGAATTAATTAGGGAAAATTAATTCGGGGGTGATTAATTAGGTGTAATTAATCGACTAAGACACGAGGTTGGACCCTTTTGTAGCATAAGACTGCCCGGAACAGACCGACAAATCCAGCGGATACAAATGATTGGCCCAATGTGAGAGGTCTTAGGCACAAACTACCTATGTGACAAGTGTAAAGACATGAGGTTAGACTCGATTATGGTGTAAGGCTGCCCGGACCCAACCGGCAAATCCAGCTGCCATAAAAGATAGTCTAATGTGAGAGGTCTTTACAACGGTTACGTTCTTAATCAATTAAGAAACACTTAACCAGATAAGCTTGTAGTGGGCATGAGGGGTTAAGTGGGTGCCTTGGGTGGCATGTGGAAATCAAGTAAGTGCCTTGGGTGGCATGAGGAAATCTAGTGGGTTGCCTTAGGTGGCAATAGAAAATACGATTAGATGACTTAACCAAGTGGAAACATGTAATTAAACATGATTAAAGGGTTAAGTGGGATGCACTAGATAAATTGACAAGCTTAGGTGGTAGCTTGTGGGGGCCCATTTCAACCAGTAACCCATATGTATCTTATTGGGCTCGACCCATGTCGAGGACGGGACACGCGTACTGGGCTTGATTATAAGAGGCCAAAACGGGGTGGCGGTGGCAATGCGAGTCCAACGGGTTTCATCTGCGTGTGTGGACCCGGGCTGGTAGGTAAGACGTTGTTGCATTGTGTAGATATAAGTCGTGCACCAGTTGTTGTATCGGGTTGCCACTTTGGGGAGTGATACACCCTATTGTGGGGCCAGCACGGGTATCTACGGTAGGGAGCCGATCGCTTGGGAGTAGTGGGTACACCTAGTGGAGATAGGGACAGACGACACCAATGTAGTCAGCTAGGGGTACACGAAACTACTGGGTAAATTCTCTAAATCCTTGGGTGGGATCAACCTTTAAGTAGGAATGACTAGTGTGGTGCAGTTAGTAATTATCCTTGGGTGGGTAGATGCGTCTTTACCGTTATCCTAGTTCACCTTATCTTTAGTTGGCTACTTAGTGTAGTCATTTATCCCCAGTCATCCCGTACCAAGTTATATCATACCCTAATTACTTTAATAATTGTGTGGTTAAAGTTATAGGGCTCACTCAGACTTATGTCTGACCCCGTTGTTTTTATCTTTTTCCCCCTCAGGTCCTCAGGTTGGGCCTAGCACTAGTGGGCTTTGATCATATTTCTTTATCTATCTTCTGGAGCTTGAACCGTGATGTAAAGCCCAGCTTATCTTTTCTTTTATGGCTATTATTATGTAGTGGGATTATGTACTTATGTTTTTATCAGGATGGATATTTAGTACTTGACTCTTTATGGTGTTGTAACTAAACATGTTTACCTTCTGCTGCTATGAAATGATGTTTTAGATTTTCAAGTATTTATATCTGTCTTGTTGTAATTTTTCTATTCTATACTCACTTAAAATGCTCCACCGAAGTTAAGGCATTCCCTTAGTGAGTGACCTTAGCGGGTGTGGGGTGTTACACGTGGTATCGGAGCGAAGGTTACCGGAATAGATAATTTTTTTTTTAGAAAACTATTTTTCTAAAAACATTTTTGGAAGAAGTATTTTCAAAAACATGTCTTTAAAGAGAAAAGTTTTTGAAAGAAAAGCATAATCCCCAATAGCCATATCTTTATCTTTCGAATTCTCCGTTTTGAATCTTTCCTTTTTCGTTTCAGCATGGCTGAAGATCTTAACTTTTCGGATGGTTTGACGATACCAGTATGGTATAGGAGATTGATGGAGGCTAGGGCCGCCACTGCGGGTCCAGCAAATGTTCCTCCACCAACCGTAGCACCCGATCTTCCTCCTCCTCCTCCTCCTCGCACGGATACTTTCGCTAAGACTTGCAAGGAATTTAAGGCTATGGGAGGGAAACCTTTTCAAGGATCAGAAACTTTTGTGGAGGCTAGAGATTGGCTTAAGGAGGTGGAAGAGTTGATAGATATCTTTGAGATGGAAGAAGGAAAGAAAGTCAAGTTAGCTGCTTGGTTGATGAAGGGAGAGGCCTCATTCTGGTGGGGGGTCACTAATGGAGAGCGCCCTGTTGATTCTTGGGCGGATTTCAGGCAAAGATTTGTGGCAAAGTTTCTCTCAAGGGCGGAGGAAAACTTGTATATGGAAAGGTTCTTGACTCTTAAGCAAGGAAATCTCTCGGTGAAGGAATATGTCAACAAGTTTAATCAATTGGCAAGGTTTGGCATAGACATGGTGAATACACTGGAGAAGAAGGCTTTGAGGTTCGTGAAAGGCTTGAATGAACCAATGCATGGATTGGCTATGACTCACATCCCTATGGGGGCCACCTTTGAGAAGCTAGTTGACATGGCACTCATGCATGAGGAAGAGAAGGGTCCCAATGCTAATAAGGCACCCGAGAAGAAGGGAGATCAAAAGAGACCTCAACAGCAACAAAACAAAGGTGGGAAAGGCAACGGTGGAAAGGGGAAGAAGAAGTGCTTCAATTGCGGGATACCAGGCCACATAAGCAAAGATTGTCAGAAGAAGAAGAAGACTGGCTGCTACCACTGTGGTGAAGCAGGGCATCTAGTGAAGGACTGCCCTAAGAAGGGGCAAAGGACGGGATCTACCTCAGGAGGACAGGTGCAAGCTCTTATGGCACCGGGTCAAGCAAGGGGGCAAGTTCAGGCTCTCGCGGTTCCACCAACTCAGGAAAGAGGTAGAACTATTTCCGTTGAAAGTCTGGTTTTTCTATTTGATCATCCTGTCCGTACATTGTTTGATTCTGGCGCATCGCATTCGTTTATCTCATCATCATTAGTTGAGTCACTACACTTAGACACCAGTCTAGTAGATGATCCCTTGGTTGTTTCAAACCCAATTGGGGGCTCCACTTATTTGTCCATGATATGTTTGGGTTTGAAGATTTCTATACTTAGCATTGAGTTTAGATGTGATGCTTTAGTTTTGGGCTTCACGGGCTATGGGTTGATTTTGGGCATGGACTGGTTATCCAGTAATGGTGCCGTTCTTGATTGCGAAAGGAGAGCTGTTAGGCTCATGACCCACTTGGGGAACACTCTCAAGATTTCTTGTAATCCCATGGATTATGTTATGCTAAATTATCTTGAATCGCTTGACGCTTCGGTCGAGAGTTTGCGATCTGTTAGAGTAGTCCGGGAATACCCGAATGTGTTTGAGGAGGTGAAGGGCTTACCTTCGAAGCGGGAGATAGACTTCCGAATATATCTGGTGGATAATGCTAAACCTGTATCTTTACCGGTGCGCCACATGGCTCCTCGTGATAGGAGGGAACTCCATAAGCAAGTAGGGGAGTTGCTTGAGAAGGGGTTCATAAGGCGGAGTATATCTAAGTGGGGTGCTCCAGTAGTTTTTGCTACGAAGGCGGATGGGTCCCTCAGACTTTGTGTAGACTATAGAGAACTCAACAAGCTCACAAAGAAGAATAGACACCCATTGCCGAGGATTGATGATCTCTTTGATCAGTTGGTTGGCGCTTCAGTATTTTCTCAGTTGGACTTAGCCACGGGGTTTCATCAGTTGAGGGTGGCTGAGGATAGCATAGACAAGACTGCCTTTAGGACTCCGGATGGTTTCTATGAGTGGCTGGTGATGCCATTTGGGTTGACGAACGCCCCTGCATATTTTGTTGATTTGATGAGTAGGGTGTTCAGGGAGTTCCTTAATAAGTTCGTGGTGGTCTTTGTGGATGACATCTTAGTATTTTCTAAAAGTGAAGAAGAGCATGCCCTACATCTTAGGGAAGTGTTGGAGACTCTTCGAGCGCATAGCCTTAAGGCTAAATTTTCTAAATGTCACTTCTGAAGGAAGGAAGTGCGGTTCTTGGGGCACGTGGTCTCCAAGGAAGGGATAGCTGTGGATCCCGCGAAGGTAGTATCTATTCAAGATTGGAAGGTTCCAAAGAATGCTACCGAGGTGAGGAGTTTCTTGGGGTTGGCTGGCTGCTATAGGAAGTTTATCAAGGACTTCGCAAAGATATCAGCCCCATTAACTCCCTTGACGAAGAAGAATCTAGTCTTCGCATGGGACGTAGATTGTGATGATGCGTTCCGACGGTTAAAGAGAGCTTTAACCACAGCTCCAGTCTTAGTGTTGCCAGATGGGAGTAAGCCATTTGTTGTCTATACTGATGCTTGTGGGATAGGACTGGGCGCAGTCTTAATGCAAGAGGGAAGGGTAATAGCCTATGGTGGAAGGCAGTTGAGGGCACATGAGAAAAATTACCCTACCCATGATTTAGAGTTGGTCGCTATTGTTTTTGCGCTTAAGATTTGGCGCCATTATCTTCTTGGTGAGAGATTTGAATTGTTCACTGACCACAAATCATTGAAGTACTTGTTTTCTCAGAAGGATTTGAACTTGAGACAGCAAAGGTGGATGGAGTTCTTAGCATCCTATGATTTCGAGATAGCGTATACCCCTGGCAAGGGTAACGTGGTGGCGGACGCCTTGAGCAGAAAAAGGTTGTCCTTGAGTCCATTGTTCGTGGAACGACGAAGCTTGGAATTTATCTCGATGTTTGATTTCAGACCTTCCGTTGACTATATACCCGGTTTGCTAGCATCCTTGGAGGTCAGACCTACTCTTTTGGGGCGGATTGGAGAAGCACAGAGGGACGACCCACAGTTGGTTGAGTTGGTAGAGAGGCTCATAAGGGGGGAGTCGTCCAGCCATTTGAGTAGGTACACCCTAGACGATAGGGGGTGCTTGCGTAGAGACGGTACACTTTGTGTACCGCAAGACGAAGGTTTGAGGAAGACTATTCTTGATGAGGCACACCGTTCTAGGATGACCATTCATCCCGGTGGGGACAAGATGTACCAAGACATGAGGCGAGTTTTCTTTTTGGGCCGGAATGAAGAAAGATGTGGCCGAGTATGTCGCTAGATGCTTGGTGTGCCAACAGGTGAAAGCGGAGCAAAAGAAACCAGGTGGGTTGCTTCACCCATTGGAGGTTCCGCAATGGAAGTGGGATGGCGTCTCGATGGATTTTATTGACGGGTTACCCAGATCGAGAAAGGGTAATACGGGAATTTGGGTTGTGGTAGACAGACTTACTAAAAGCGCCCATTTCATACCTGTGAAGAGCAAGAGGACTGCTCCATGGCTAGCTTCAGTATATCTTCGAGAGATAGTTCGATTGCATGGGGTACCCTCTAGCATAGTGAGTGATCGAGATCCTATCTTCACTAGCGAGTTCTGGAAACGTTTGCAAGAAGCAGTGGGGACTCAATTGTGTCTGAGCACCGCATATCATCCTCAGACGGACGGCCAGACCGAGAGGGTGAATCGTGTTCTGGAAGATCTTTTGAGGCTTTGTATCTTAGATTTTGGAGGTACATGGGAAGAGCATCTTCCATTGGTGGAGTTCGCATATAATAACAGCTTTCAGTCTAGTATTGGTATGGCTCCTTTCGAAGCTCTTTATGGAAGGCCTTGTCGATCACCTACATGTTGGTGGGAATCTACAGATAAGATCTTGCTTGGGCCTGATATGGTTAGGGAGACTTCAGAGAAGATTGACTTGATTCGAAGAAGGATGAAAGCAGCGCAGGATAGGCAAAAATCTTATGCGGACAAGAGGAGGACGGATCTGGAGTTTGAGGTTGGGGACATGGTCTTTGTCAAAGTATCTCCAATACGGAATGCAGTTCGCTTTAGGTCCGTTGGGAAGTTAGCTCCAAGATTTGTTGGGCCGTTTCCTATTAAGGAAAGGATTGGATGGATGGCATATAGGGTGGATTTACCCGAGAGACTTAGTGGGGTGCATGATGTATTCCATGTGTCACATTTAAGGAAGTGCCTACATGAGACCGCAGAGGTGGTAGAGCCGAGTTTGCTAAAAGAAGTGGAGGTAGAGCGTGATGCAACTATTCGACGAGCTCCTACCCGCATCCTTGGGTCAGAGATTAAGAAGTTGAGGAACAGAGAGGTGCGGCTAGTCAAAGTGCAATGGGGAGAAGATGAGAGCAATGCTACTTGGGAGACAGAAGCGAAGATGCGTTCTTTATACCCATTCCTTTTTTAGGGTATGTCTTTTAACTTCTCCTTTATCGTTTGTCTAGTACTTATCTTATCTTTAGTATGTCCTCTCATTAGTACCTTTGACCTTTAGATAGGGTAAAACCTATGGTTGAAACATGTGTTTGAGACATGTTATGTTTGATGGATGCGTGTGGATGTAAGTGTTTGCTAGTGGTTGCTCGTGGATGCATATACACACACTCTAGGCACTAGATCGGCTCAATCACTTCATATTGCATATTGCATAAAATTGTGTGTAGGTAGCTAGATTAATGGATGTGTAATGGTTGTGCTATCATATGGATGATGCATTTTGGTGAATGATTGTGCACTCATGTAGAAATAGTATGTGTCGATAAGGTTCTTTCGCATACATATTGGATGCATGGCACTATCATGGTTTGCATTAAGGAGGTCAACTGAATCAGTAGACCGCCTGATTTTGCATTAGACAGGGAACATATACACACACTCTTTGCATATGTTCATACAGCATTAGAAACTCTAAGGACAATGGATTCCAGTGTTTGATGGTTTAGTAGATGGTTGTTTGGTTGGTAGGATACGTTCTTCTTGACTTAGAGATTTCGGGGACGAAATCCTTTAAGTAGGGGAGAATGTAACACCCCGTATGTTAAATAACTTGCTATAATAGAAAACAGGGCAGAATTAAATTTAAAAATCCGAATCAGGGGAAACGGGCTATGCCATTGCGTTCGTCTCGGAAAAATACGCGAAATAGAGTCTGAGTTTTTGAAAATCGGAGTCCGTATGACCCCGATAAGGCCCAAAGAAGTTTTCAGAAATTTAAATTCAGATTTAAAAACAAAATTTTCAATTTTCAGAAGTGGCGGGAAAAATCCCGCCAGACCCAGGGGGTCGACTGGGGAGTCGACCTCCCCCTCCAGGTCGACTGGGGAGTCGACCCTAGGGTCGACCTGGGAGTCGACCTCCCTGGTCGAGCCCAGGTGACCTGGGTGCACCTGTTTGTCTTTTAGGCTGTGTTTTTGTGGCTAGGACGTGATCTGACGGCTCTAATCTAATTTAGGATTAATCTAATGGCCTAAAACACCTAACTACTCTATAAATACACCCTAAGACTACCCTAATTCATACTAAAAACAGAAACAATGCCGTCATGCCGTCAAAATGCAACTTGAAGGAGCCTCCATCAATTTGTAGAAGAAGATAGCATCTCAAATCAATCTCTAATCAACTCTAGCAACTTAATCTTCTTCTTAGGAGTGCTAATCAACAAGTTGTGAGTTTTCTATAGCCTTAGTGACCAATTATTGAAATGATTATGATAGGATATAATGAGGTTATGGCTATGAATGTGGATCAATGCAAGTTATGCAAGTTGTATGCTATGTGTTAATGATGTTATGCATGTCATGCAAGTTATATAGTATGTGTTTGTGATGTTATGCAAGTTATGCAAGTAATATGCTACATGTTTGAGATGTTATGCAAGTTATGCAAGCCATATGTTACATGTTCATGATGTAATGCAAGTTATGCAAGTTACATGTTACATGTTCATGATGTTATGCAAGTTATGCAAACTATATGCTATATGATCATGATGTTATGCAAGTTATGCAAGTGCTCATGATGCTAGTTGCTATGATAAACATTGATCCACTATGACACCATGATTATGCAAGTTTGGTGTATGATTATATGCAAGTTCACATATGACATGTTAAGCAAGTATGGTGTTTGATTATATGCAAGTGACATGTGCAATTTACACCTTAGTATGATATGCATACATATGCAAGTTAACCCCTTTGTATGTCATACATACATATGCAAGTTTACCCCTTTGTATGACATAAATAACTTATGCAAGTTAACCTCCTTATGACATATGTGATTCATGCAAGTTTGGGTTGATTATTTATGCTAGTTGGGTTGATGCTATATGCATGTTGACACCTTTAAACCCATGTTTATGCTAATGCTATGCAAGTTGAACCCATTATATTTATGATGAATCTTCCCTTTTATGTCATGTTAGCGAATTACGTGGGGAACGATGGGGTTAATATACATGTTAATGAAATGGTGTGAAGTTGGTATGATTAGGCATACCATAAAGTAGATGGACATAATTGAGTCAATTATGTACATCGTTAAAATTGGAATTAATTAGGGAAAATTAATTCGGGGGTGATTAATTAGGTGTAATTAATCGACTAAGACACGAGGTTGGACCCTTTTGTAGCATAAGACTGCCCGGAACCGACCGGCAAATCCAGCGGCTACAAATGATTGGCCCAATGTGAGAGGTCTTAGGCACAAACTACCTATGTGACAAGTGTAAAGACATGAGGTTAGACTCGGTTATGGTGTAAGGCTGCCCGGACCCAACCGGCAAATCCAGCTGCCATAAAAGATAGTCTAATGTGAGAGGTCTTTACAACGGTTACGTTCTTAATCAATTAAGAAACACTTAACCAGATAAGCTTGTAGTGGGCATGAGGGGTTAAGTGGGTGCCTTGGGTGGCATGCGGAAATCAAGTAAGTGCCTTGGGTGGCATGAGGAAATCTAGTGGGTTGCCTTAGGTGGCAATAGAAAATACGATTAGATGACTTAACCAAGTGGAAACATGTAATTAAACATGATTAAAGGGTTAAGTGGGATGCACTAGATAAATTGACAAGCTTAGGTGGTAGCTTATGGGGGCCCATTTCAACCAGTAACCCATATGTATCTTATTGGGCTCGACCCATGTCGAGGACGGGACACGCGTACTGGGCTTGATTATAAGAGGCCAAAACGGGGTAGCGGCGGCAACGCGAGTCCAACGGGTTTCATATGCGTGTGTGGACCCGGGCTGGTAGGTAAGACGTTGTTGCATCGTGTAGATATAAGCCGTGCACCAGTTGTTGTATCGGGTTGCCAATTTGGGGAGTGATACACCCCATTGTGGGGCCAGCACGGGTATCTACGGTAGGGAGCCGATCGCTTGGGAGTAGTGAGTACACCTAGTGGAGATAGGGACAGACGGCACCTATGTAGTCAGCTAGGGGTACACGAAACTACTGGGTAAATTCTCTAAATCCTTGGGTGGGATCAACCTTTAAGTAGGAATGACTGGTGTGGTGCAGTTAGTAATTATCCTTGGGTGGGTAGATGCGTCTTTACCGTTATCCTAGTTCACCTTATGTTTAGTTGGCTACTTAGTGTAGTCATTTATCCCTAGTCATCCCGTACCAAGTTGTATCATACCCTAATTACTTTAATAATTGTGTGGTTAAAGTTATAGGGCTCACTCAGACTTATGTCTGACCCTGTTGTTTTTATCTTTTTCCCCTTCAGGTCCTCAGGTTGGGCCTAGCACTAGTGGGCTTTGATCAGATTTCTTTATCTATCTTCTGGAGCTTGGACCGTGATGTAAAGCCCAGCTTATCTTTTCTTTTATGGCTATTATTATGTAGTGGGATTATGTACTTATGTTTTTATCAGGATGGATATTTAGTACTTGACTCTTTATGGTGTTGTAACTAAACATGTTTACCTTCTGCTGCTATGAAATGATGTTTTAGATTTTCAAGTATTTATATCTGTCTTGTTGTAATTTTTCTGTTCTATACTCACTTAAAATGCTCCACCGAAGTTAAGGCATTCCCTTAGTGAGTGACCTTAGCGGGTGTTGGGTGTTACAACATCCTATATAAAAAGACCACTGTATCATTGTAAAGGGGATTCCATTTTTTCTCTCCACTATTTTGTAATCTCGTTTATTAATAAAAAGTTTTTCTTCATGTTAGTTGACTGTCTTTTTCTTCTATAACGATTTGTGTGTCTACTCAATTAGTTTTGATAGAACACATATTGTTATTTTCTTTTATTACTGCATGTTAGCGAATGTCCATTTGATTAGATTCAACGGTACATTCTGCTTTTAATTTTCTGTTATTGTTCTAGTTATTATTGTCTTTTTCTAGTAATTGATTCCCTTCTTTTCAGTTGTTGAATTTGACATCGGTCTAATTAGATTCAGATTCATAGTAGTTTCAATAACATTAATTCAAACAAAAACTTCTCCAACATTTGCCTAACTCGCCTAAGAATAGATAAATAATAAAATTTAAACACCTCCCTGTGATTCGACCTGCATATTACGCGACCTGTGCGCTTGCAGTATTTAATTTAAAATTCGCGCTTTTCTAATTCATAGGAAAGCGACGAACAATAACGCTAGTGTAGTAATTTCATGCTTTAGAAATGTATTAACTTAAATATAACTTTTCTTTATGAATTTGGAAAAATAACAAACATCTAATTTATAACTAAATAATTAAATCTTGATTTGAAACAGGAACGTATATAGTACTTTACCAAATTCGATATAATCGAGTTTCAACTTACAATTCACTCTCGAATATTCTCTATTCGTTAACTCCTCTCGAATAACTATATTCGACAATCTCTCTCGAATAAACTATATTCGATAACTCTTCCTTTCAGATAACTTATATTCGATTAACTCTCTTTCGAATAACTAATCTCCGATTAATTCTCTTCGAATTACTTATATTCGAATTACTCTCCTCCACGGATTTTATTTAATCCTTTCTACATTTCGAGTATCGAAATGGATTTCATTGTTCCCTTTTCAAAACAACTCAGCTTTCCATTTACATTCACTTTTGGATTTGAAATCTCAATTATCCGCTGATAATTATATTTTAGTTCATTTATAAACATTGTTTATAAATCACAACACCTCTTTTCCTTATTAAACAAGTTATTTTTGAATTCCTGTTTCAAAACCCAATTTTCCTTTGCACATGTTTTTATTTGCAAAATCTTTGCTTATTTTCCTTATCCACATCGAATGTGAATAATATTTCTTTTAAAAAATCTATCCAGTTTGATTTCATATTTGAAAACAATATCTCAACCTCAATTTCTATTTATATTTCTATTTACAGAATTATTTGTACAAAATCTCCTTTTAACCTCTAATACTTAAAATCTCATTTAAATTCCACTTTACAAATGCTGGATTCATATTCCATAAAATATCGGTCTTAAAACCAATTTCTACTTCTCTATATAAGTTTGGACTTATATATCCCATTTATCAAAAGATAAATATTTTATTTAATTTATAAAACACTATTTATAAATTAATCGTCTCCATTTATCTGATAAAACAGATTTGTATTTAATATCTACTATGAAACCATCTTCTCTTTGTTCTTTATTTCTTGTCAATTTTCCTTTTATAATACCTATTTATTTCCCAAATCAATTATTTTATAATTCTATTTGATTTACAAATATTTTCTTTTTCAAAATATCCTATATAGTTCTTCCTTTTCAAAATATCCTATTTATTTCTATTGAGTATTCTAACCAAAAACGGTCTTTTACACTTCCATATAATTGCTAATAATTTCATACAGAAGTTCCTTATTTTAATTTCAAACATCTCCTTTTATAAAAACTATTTGATTTTATAAAATCTTTTAATTTCAAATTTTCCACTTCACAATTTTCCTTTATTATAAAATCCTCTGATTTTATATAAACATTCTTATTTCATTATACACTTTAAAAATTCCTTTTTATCATTTCAATATTTCTTTTGGTATTTAAAAGTACCAAATAACAGTGACCAAACATACATAATCAATAACAGATCATAAATCACATCATATATCACAATATATGGAAAACAGTAAATAAATGTTGAGGAACCCAGTTGGGTCCCTCCGACCTGTTTCCCTGCATCCACAGACGTTAATCAACATAAAAAACACGAATATGAAATATTCTAATAAACAGGATCAATATTTGATTAACGATTTATATATATCATTATCGATATTTTCAACCAATTTAACTAGCATTTCAACCAACCAGCCAACACACAGCAAACAACCATCATTTATCAATTCTAAAGATAATTTATGAAAATATAAATTAAGCAGAGTTAGTGAGATTTACTTACATTGGACGGTTATCGTTAAATAACGATAATTGGTCATTGATTTGGTTCAGGCGTTTAATTCCACCATAAATCCAAACGAGCTTCAATTCGCTCCCGTTCAGTTCCATGGCGTAGCCACTGTCCATACGATCCCAACGGATCTTGTTTTACTGAATTCTGATATCATACAAGACAGTTATGTATTTTTAAAGTTACACGCATTTTAAATATAATTTTATACTTGATTAAACCTTACTGGCCTTTTCCTTTTCTATTTCCTCCGGCCCATCAAACCCAATACTTAACCGCACCTTTCTTCCCCAATTAATCCTCTCGTACGCTGCTCCTTTTCCTTGAACAAATGGACGATTCTTCCCTTCTTCAATCACCCTCCTTCTTCCACTTAAACATCAAATTAAATATACCACCAATCGTCTCTTGCCGTGCTCTTCCTCCTCCGCCTGCTCTCCGTCAACTCGCACGTCCTCCCCAACTTCCGTCGTTCCCAAAGTTTCATGCCACCACAGGAAGAGCGACACTTTTTAATTTGATAAAATCCCCAAAAATCAAAACCAAAGCTAATCCCTACCAAAAACACTAATCCGCACTCCGATTCACGCAAAACGAACCCAAACTCCCAAAAAGTCCAACCCAAAATCATGCGGTACCAGACTCCATCGGAAAAAACTAATCGAACCCAACAACATGGGTATGAGGTTGAAGAGAAACTCCATACGAATCTGAATATAAAAGATTTGTGATTTATTGATTTTTCTATGGATTTTTGTGGATTTTAAAAGTCACGAATTTGGTTTACTGTGAAGAGAAAATGGTGACGGCGCATTTTGACAACCGTATGAGGAAGTTTAGGGTTAAGGATGGTAAAGGGTATTATATAGGATAGGTTTTATATTTTTTTATTCGAATTTTATATTTGTTTTTAAGCAAACATTAATTGTATTCATCCTCTAAAATTCCTGTGATCACATATGATACCCAAAAATCACGAAACTGGACATGAAGCTACAGTTCCACATTGTGGACCCAACGAAACTGGTTTCGTCGAATTCTGACTCCGTTTGCTCACACAGCGTATTTTTAAAGGTAAATTTATCGATTGTAATTCACATTAAAATACCGTACGACCACATATTGACTTCAAAAATCACGGAAACTGAAATCTAGCAATAATTTGACATTACGAATCCAACAAAATTGATTTCGTCGAAAACTGAGCTCATTTGCAAAAGTGGCTATTTTTAAAGCCCAAAATAAACCATTTAAATATATGACTATATTTAAAAACATTTAAATTTAATATTTAAAAATAAATATTATCGTATATATTCGCAGTGGAATACCATACAGCTCCACTGGGATTTACAACTCGATATTTCAAAATCCCAGATTATATCGATATTCGATTTATATTAAAAATCCTTTTATAATATAAATAAATCGTTATAAATTATAAAGGAATTCCACAACGACTTTTCTAAAATTTGATTTAGACATAAATCAAAATCTACACGATGAAATCCCAGTTTTTCTCTCCCACTAGAAAAATATACTTCACCAGCCCCCAACGTTTCTTGTTTCATAGAAATCCGACTTAAAACGGCTTCTGTATACTCGTTTAAAGTTCGAATCGCCAAATTACGAACTGCCGCACCATTTCGAGCTCGATTATAATTATATTATAATTATACGTTCAAACCTCATTTTAAATAATATATTCGTTATTATAATTCAACTCTAAACTGAATTATATCTTATAAATGATCTAATTCACACAATACTGTGAATTCAGCTCTTTTCCACCATTTCGAAAATAAATATATTATTCTATTATTTATATTAATTAAATATAATTATTATTTATATTAATTAAATATAATTATTATTTAATTCAAGTTATCGATATCTCCAAATCGATATTTAATAATTAAATAAATTAATTATTCAGCCGTTAAAAATGCGGGACATTACCCTCTTCCCTCCTTAAAATAATTTCGTCCTCGAAATTGCTAAGGTAGAAAACAGACCCTATTAACTGGGTTAAAAATTATACGTTTACTCCTTAACCTCAGTTTTAACTGAGTTAATTGATTTCAATTTAAGTTGTTAATTTATTCCTATTAACGAAAATTTTCTAAGATTCTGAAAATTTTCTAACACCCGAAATTTTCGAAAAATTTCGCCAGCACCTCACCTGTACTGGTCAATCGTTCAAACCCCAACTCGCCTCTCTAGGCCAAAAGAAAACCAAAAAGCCAAGCGGCTTGCCGATTCGGCGCATAAAACCACATATGGAAACTTAAACATGTACCTTTTTGTCGGGCATACCATTATATCCTTGCACTTGCTTCTACTCAATACCTGTTGATCATATATCCATCTATACCAATCGATTTCTAATCAGTTTCAATCAATCAAATCTCACATCTAATCAAACTCAATCTTCAAATTTCATTACCAATTCCAACTCTTACTTACCAGTCCAATATACTTAACCAAATCCATAACTCACAATCCAATTTTATTCGATATCGTTCTATTTCAATTCAATTTCCAGTTAATTGATTTCAGTTTAATTCATATTTGCTTTCACAAATTCCTTTAAATTCGTTTTAATTTAAACAATCTTTTCTGGGAGTTTTAAACAGTTTAACTTTGCTTTTCACAAAAATCAAATATGCCTTTTGGATTTCAAACAACTTGTTTTCCCCAAAACAATCCAACACAAAATCTTTGGTAGTAATCTTTCACTTAGAACTCGAAAATGAACACTAATGATGTGGCCAGCATCATCAGAGTTATTTCCCAGTGATCGAAGTGAGTTGAATACTATATCACCTTTCCAAACTCATATCTTAAACACTTTCATTTTTAAATCTTTTTCAAAATATCATTCACGATATTTGTAAACAATTTAAAATCTCCCAGGATTTTAAAATTTTCTTATACTTAACTCAAATCCATTTACGAACAATTTTCCCAGTTTTCAGAATTTTAATTCCAATTCTGATTTAATTCAGATTTAATTAATCTGCTTTTATATTATACGAACTCAAATTGGTTATTTATATAACCATTTCAATTATAATCAACCAACACATCCAATATATGATAATAATTCCAAGATATACCTTTCTTTTATATCAAAATATATTTTGGGAAAAATTATTTCATTTACCCTCTTTTAAAACATAGTGTGTCGGTTTATCATACTTGAGTGTTTAGAAACTCCTATCGATACAGTGGATCAAACTGATCGACCAGAACTTATAAACAATTCAACCAATAAATCTCCACAATATAAAACAAATTTTAATCAATCTAAAAATACGTTCACTCGTATATATACACTCAAACTCAATCTAGGGTATTGCTAACCCCATCTCTACTGAGTTACGCCACAGAGCCAAGGTAATCACTTAACCTTCAGCTTTGATACCACTGTAACGACCCGGGAATTTCGGTAGGCTTTTCAACCATCCCTCAACCCCAAGGCAGAGGGCTAACCTCCCCCCGTGGCTTACACTGGTACCTCAGAACTGCTTTTACGGCCAGCCTCGCGACTCGACCAACCCACATTGTCGGGAGATGTAGGGGTATGAGTCTCCCGTTCACCACCTAACGCAAAGAGAGAACCCCCTATATCATCCATACCAATAAAGCAACCAGCTCTGATACCATTGTAACTACCCGGGAATTTTCGACTCCGAAAATCAACACGAAACTACCATGTTAACTATTCAGACATCGGAAATACCCGATCATTAATAGAAAGAAGTTGGAGGGTGAGAATAGATAAGATAGAAAATTAGAATAGAAGAAGAAGAAGATAACCACAGAACAGAATCAGAGTAATACGAATGTGACGACCCAAACTTCCCAGTAAAGGAAAGCCTGGATTGCCTTGAGAACAACACACATCAGAATACAAACTGAAGAACATTTTTATTGCTGATTACAACAATTACATCAGAGTACAAGAATATAACAGAGTATGAATACTTATTACATAATAGAAATACAATAATATCAGAGATTAAATTACATTAAAATAGCAGCGGAAAAATAATACAAATATACAACTGAAAGGAGTACACGGATACAGAGCTTTCCGAATACCGCTTCAGCTATAAATCAGGATCCTGTAAATATATCTGCAAAAAAACTACTCGACTGCCCGTGTGGAAAATATGGGCACCCGAATTTGCCAGTGAAACAAACTATAGGTCAGTCATGGGACTGGTATGAGAAATCTTAACTTAACTTATCTAATAATAAGGCTAATCACAGGGCCACGCCGCTAACGCGGAACGGGTTTACTCCATTGGATTGCCAGTGCATAAAATAAGGTAAATCGTTAAAAAAACGCAATGCTTTTTAGAAAAATGAAACCATTATAAGACCCAAGTCCCATCACATAATGCAACGCAAACCGGAGGATAGGGTTTTACCTTATAATGGTCAAGAGATGCTTGATACGATAAAACGGATTTGATATTAGTGAGTATATGTTTTTAAAAACCATTTCAATCATAATATATCAATCATAGACGGCATGGGTACCATATATCATGTCGCCATACTAGTTCTACATTCAAAACTACAAGGTCATATTGTAAATTGGATTTCCATCATGAGTCGAGGCTAGGAGCAGCTCCTCTCCGATTCGAGACACTCTAGCAAATGCCTCAGGATCACACCTATGGCCAACCCTTGGATCTTCAGGGCCGGTCCCCGCCTATCGGCAGTGGATTGGTTATGCCTGAACACACGCTTCCCGGTCCCTTTGGACCTATAGTATGACCACTAACGGCCTATAAAAATCCGAGGCGCCTCAATATCCATCATCCACTTAAGTAAAATGTCAGCCAGTTTAAGCACTGACACTACTCCTAGCTAGAAAGAAACGTGTGCACTCCCTGCAGTCCTAATCCCGTTTTTGACTCATACCGGGGTGTGAGGCTCGCGAAGTCACGATATACACAAAGTTATGCCGTAATAGGCTATACTTTGATCATCCCACAAGGCCCTGCTTTTCAAAAAAAGCCTTGATCATTTGCATCTTGGCATGCCACATTATCAGACCATACCATATCATTGATTCATCTATCGATATATAACAGGGTGTTAAGCAAGAGAATAAATTCTCCACCACCAAACAGTTATATATTAAATAGAGATCAACGAATACAATATAAAGGAATACAATGTCAGACACACAATCCATTTATCAGTCCGTTCTGGGTTTGAACGAAACCATATCCGGTAGATGTAAGGATCCGTTACTTCCCCGTGAAGGAAAGAGCGGATACTTTGAGAACAACACACAAAAGGACGCAGACGGAAGAACATTTCATTGTTATTACAACAATTCCATCAGATACAAGAATATACAGAGTATAAATGAATAAATTACATTCAACAAATATTAGAGATTTAAATTACATTTAAATACATCGCAGCGGATAAATATACAAAATACAACTGAAAGTGATACACGGATACAGAGCTTTCCGAGCATCGTTCCAGTTGTAAATCAGGACCCTGTGGATATAAATCTGCAAAACCAAAACTACTAGCTGCCCGTGTGGAAAATAGAGGCACCCAGAGTTTAGGTTAAAACAATAAACTCCAGGTCAGTCATGTGACTGGTGTGAGAACTAAAACAGTTATTTAAAACTTTACTTTAAAAGAGAGTAATTCAAGGGACCACGCCGTATAACACGGAACGGGTTTCCTCCCAAGAATACTAGTGCATATAACAAAACAATGCAATGCTTTTTGGAAAAAATGAAGCTATTATAAGACCAAGGTCCCATCACACAATGCAACGCAAGCCGGAGGATAGGGTTTTCCCTTATAATAGCCAAACATGCTTGGTACGTCAAAACAAATCATTTGATACTATTATAAGTGTATAGTGTCAAAACAATTTCAATCATAAATATCAATCATAGGCGGCATGGGTACCATCTATCATGTTGCCATACTAGTTCTACAATTAAAACCGCAATATCACGTATTGGAAATTGGATTTCCGTCATGAGATGAGGCAAGGGGCAAGCTCCTCTCCGATTCGAGACACTCTAGCAAATGTCCCAGGACCCCACTATGATCCTTGGATCTTCAGGGCCGGTCCTCACCTAACTTTGGAGGATTAGTTATTCCTGAACACACGTTTCCCGGTCCTTACAGACCTATATCCGAGGCGCCTCATATCCAACAACCACACATGTGAAAAGTATATAAATGTCAGGGCTGGTAGGTCACTGACACCACCCTAGCTAGAAAGAAACGTCGTGCTCTCCCTGCAGTCACTATCCTGTTTTTGACTCATACCGAGGTGTGAAGCTCGCGAATTCACGTTATACACAAAGCTATGCCACACAGGTCGTGCTTTGATCATCAACCACAAGACTTTGCTTTTCAACAGAAGCCTTGATCAATTGCCACTTACGCGTGCCACACTGGCAATTCACTCCATGCGACTGATGTCCATCGATATACAACCTCTGAGCTCGTACGTCTCAGAGAAGGGCGTTAAGCAAGAGAATAAATTCTCCGCCGCCAAACAGATGTATATTTAATAGAGATCAATCAACACAGAATAAAATCCAATGTCAAACACACAATCCATTTACAAGTTCGTTCTGGGTCTGAACCAAACCGGAGGCACTTTCCTCGCATATCCATCCATCTCCAAGTACGTCTGGACGATCACCAACTGATTCCCTCATCTTGGGTGTACAGCCCAATCAAGATCATCAGTAATCACCCAAACGATGTGAAGACTTCCGGTCTTCAACCACCGTCTTCATCTTCGACATCTCGTCGAATCGGTTATTCAGAATGGGTATAAACCCGGCCTTTCTGAATATCCCACGTATATGATAAACAAATGTTACACAAACACAACAAATGCCTCATTCCAATTCAGAATATTCTTTTTTTCACAAAATCACATTCTTAGGGAAAGGTTCCTATTAATTTTATCCAAGATAAATTCTTCTAAATTTATTCTTTAATCTTTCTTCGGATGTCATTTCAAACTAGTCGGGATTAGCGAACCACACCGAAGTAATTATTTATTTTATTTCCCAATTCCAACCTATTCATCCCCTGGAGCAAAACTGGTAATACTCCATACCTAACACCACGGTGTTATCGGTAAAATTAATTACCATTTCACGTTCAAATCTAATTAAAGATTTAACTATCGCTTTGGAGCAAAACTGGTGATACTCCACTCTCGATCACTTTTCAGATTTGATAATTTAAATTATCAATTCACATTTTACTCTAATTAAAGATTCATTAAAACTCCACTTAGTTTTAATCCTTTCAAAAATCAACATCTTGCCTTTAATTGGGTTAAAGAACCAATGTCATCTAAAACACGATTCACGATAAACCCAAATCACATTTGATATTAAATACAAGGCTCTGAATAGAAAATATACCGGCTTATGTTCAATATCAAATTCTGAAACCAACAAATATCGTATTGGAAATAACGATATAAAATATATCTTTCAAATCCCCATAACAATATCTGTATAGTCACGAAATCCAACATCGAAATATTCCGAAGATAATTTCGATTCAACTCCAGTCCAATTCACGTATTGGGAATATTGATTATTTTTTAAATCACTTTCAAATTCAATTTATTTATTTTAAAAATAAATTGATTTTAATTCTATTTAAAAACTAGTTCATTTCGATAAAAATCTATTTTTATCCTTTCAAATGTGGAATTTTTCACCCCAGTTCTTCACAAACTATTTCTTATGATTTTACACAAATTATTAATATTTTTAATAATTTTATCAAGGCCCGTACAGTCAATTTCCATCAACGGCCATCGAACTGCACTTACGGCGACCTTTTCTAAATTTGATTTGGACATAATTCCAAATCCAACCGTTAGATTTCAAATTTCTAATATTCATTGGAAAGCTCTTTTCGATACGAACCCAACGGTTCTGGTTTTAGGAGAATCCGATGGTCGGGTCTCCTGAAATGTCAATTTGAAGTTAATGGTCGAAATTCACGAACTGTCGCGGCGCGGCGCGTTCTATTCAGGCCATTATATAATATATATATATATATATATATATATATATATATATATCATCGATTTCCTTTTAAAACGTATTTTATAAATCGTTTTAAATTCGTTTTCAAAACCATTTCAATGCTACATTCAATTTCAAATCGATTTGATTTCAATTCAATTCGAATTCATTTCAATTTTATTTAATTCGAATTCAAATTCGTTTCAATTCAAATTCAAATTCACTTTCTATTCAATTTGGATTCAAATTCACTTTCTATTCAATTCGAATCGAATTCATTTTCTATTCGATTCGAATTCATTTCAAATTGATTTCAATTAAATTTCAATTTGAATTTTAATCTAATTCAATTTGAATTTCATTTCAAAATATTAAATTTTGAAATCACTTTTCAATATTCATTGTAAAACGAATAAAATCGATATAAATATCGTTCGCGTCAAAATAACGCATCTCTAATCAACACGGCTTTATATTTTTCAATAACTTCTTTATCCTATTCAACAAATAAATATTTATCCTATTCAACACATGAATTATATTTCTTTCAACACACGTCTATTTTTGTTATGTAAAATATTTTATAAAATTAGGGCATCTATCGTTTGATTTTCAATTAGACTCCACCGTGAAGTAGTTCTAATTTTAAATATGACAAAGATGTATATTTTATTATTAAAATATTTTACTCAACACATAAATAGTTTCAACACATGAACATCGTCAACACATGACTATTTTTATATTCAACACATGAATTTCCTTTTATAATATTCATTATTTTCCCGATTGGAATGAGGCCCAATCAATTACCATATAACGTTAATTATATGGATTCCATACAACACATGTATATAATAGCAACGATAAACAATCAACCTTCATCCAAAGTGCACCACACAACTGCATAATCATCAAAAATAAATAATCGACGCTTACACAGTCTGTCGACCAATCGATCGACATACAATTAAATAATTGGAATTAGTGTACCCAAATATCATCCCAACACCCGTGTGGGGTTTCAAATCAACAAACACAGATTTTTATTCGTGCAGTTGGGCGATGTGTAAAATTTATCATCCCAATCAATATCAGTCAAATCAATGCATATAAACAAATCGACCGATTTGTTTATAAATATTTATTTATTCACTTTCACGTTAAAAATTATATTTTTAACGATAATTAATTTATTTCAACACATCTACATTTTATTATCGATTTCACATCAACATCACAAACAATTTTCACAACACATCAATCAAACAAACAAGCCATCCATGGTCTGTGGATGACGGGTGTCGGGTGCTACTAAGCACCATCTGCATCCTAGTATATATATATATAACTAGAAAAAGAATTTTAGAGTGAGAAGTTCTCACCGATAGCTAATCCAATTCCACGACACTTCTAATGTAGGAAATCTTCACTGTTCTCGCCTTTTGTCACTTTCGTCGCCCGTAGTCACTACATATATAAAAATCATATTTTTATATTGTTGCTATGCAATATATAAAAATCGAATTTTTACTTCGTTATTCAATATATAAAAATCGAATTTTTACTTCGTTATTCAATATATAAAAATCGAATTTTTACTTCACTATTCAATATATAAAAATCGAATTTTTACTTCGCTATTCAATATATAAAAATCGAATTTTTACTTCACTATTATATAGATAAAAATTCTATTTTTACATCGCTACTATATAGATAAAAATTCTATTTTCACACCGCTACTATATAAAGATTTCGCCTTTTCCTTACATTGCTATATATATAATAAAAATCAGATTTTTATTCTTTCTACTATATAAAAATCGATCTTTATTATTTCTACTATATAAAAAATCGCATTTTTAACCTTTCTATATTATAAAAATTATATTTTTATCCTTCACGTCATATAAAAATTATATTTTTAAACTTTCTATTCTATAAAAATTATATTTTTAAACTTTTCCATATAATAAAAATTATATTTTTAAACTTTTCCATATAATAAAAATTATATTTTTATTATCGATAACTATAAATAAACATCGTTTCTCCATCTACTAAAAATCAAATCTTTTTGTAAGTAAATAAAATCAGTTTTAAAAGCAAACAAAAATCAGTTTTAATGAAATGAAAACTTACAGTGTTCGATTTATGGAAGGGGGGGGGGGTTTGCGGTGGTCGTTCATCGGAGGTTGGGGCTTTTGAGGAGGCGCTGGCCTCGGTCTTCACGTCAGGGGGGGCGCTGCTGCGAGGTGAAGTTTGTGGCGGCGCAAGGTAGCAGAAGGGAGGGGAAGAAGGAAGTGCGGCGGCGGGTGGTGGCTCGGGTGGATCGAGGAAGAAGGGGACGAGGAGGAAGGAAGACGCGGAGGAGGATGGGGCTGTACGGGGTCTGGAGGAGAGCGATGTCGGCTGGAGTAGCACCGAGAAGAGGAGCGGGAGGGGGTCCACCTGCGGTGGTGCGGCGCCCCTTGGAAGGCGCGACGGTGGCCCACTCGGGAGGGCGACGGGGAAGATCTCGATCGGTCTCCCCTTTTTTTTATTTTTTATTTTCTCTTTACGAATGAAGAAGGGGGGCCAGAGAAGATAAGGGGAAGAGAGAGGAAAGGTTTAATTTTATATTATTTAATTATTTAATTTCTAAAAAGGTACTTTTTATTTCAACCTCGAAACGAGGCCCACCGCCTGTCGTCCATAGCGTATTACCCCCATTCCGAACACAATGGGATATGTATCACAAGCTGAATCGATCGCTTCGATCAGTTTTCGTTAAAATCAACATATAACTCTATATATTGAATTTGAACGCGCATTTCAATTTACTGGGGTCACATACTAACTCTAAAAATTCCAGAAAAATATTTTCTAGCTTTGTATTGACGATACGGTCCTAACAAAACTAGTTTCGTCGAATTCTGAGAACGTTGGAAAAATGGTCATTTTCCAGTCGATTAAAATCGACTGAAACTGGTCAAACGCGTTTTCCTTTGCCACGCTCATATATTGATTCGAAAAATTATGAAATTTGGAATCTAGCAATAATTTGACATCACGGGTCCAAAAAAAGTGGTTTCGTCGAAATCCGAGGTCGTTTGCAAAATTCCCATTTTTAAGGGCCTGAATTGCATAGCGACTATTCAGAATTTTCAACTGGACATATCTTTTGATCCCCGCTATGAAATTTCGATTTTTCAGATTCGTTGGAAAGATATTATCAATTAGATCCTATTATTTTTGGTTTCACTAAAATCCGGATTGTTTTGCACCCGGTACATTCAATTGAAGTTTGAAATCGAATTATCGAACTACCGCGCCATTTTCAATTCTATTTATAATTATATATATAATTATTTATATTTTAACGACGACGTATATAATATATACGTCGAATTCTATTCAAAATAAATTTCTCGTCGATATTATTTAAAATAATTCATTTTAAATGTTCAAAATTCGTTAAAATTGCCAAAATAAAAAATTTAAACTGGCCCAGATTTTCGGGTTGTTACAATCTCCCCCACTTAAAACTTTTCATCCCCGAAAAGGAACAAAGTCGAAAGTGGTTTGATCAATCAACTCTACGTTCGATCTGGCTTCCATTCTCCAACTTTTCAGTGAGAATTTTCAAATTCTTCAAAAATTTGGCTAACACCCTAAATTTTCGAAAAATTTCGCCATAACCTCCCCTGCATCGGGAGCCACGGGAAAATTCCAAAATTGCCATATAGGCCTTCTGATCTCAAAAAGAAAAAGCCAAGCGGCTAGCCAGTCGGCTCATAAAATCATCATCACCCAAACAAAACAGTAAATTATAGTAAACATGTACCTATTTGTCGAGCAAAAAAATTTTATTCTTTGCTCTAGCCTCCTTGCTATGACCTGTTCAATGTAAGTACATGTATATGCAAGAAAATGCGACCAATTTTCAATACAATTCAATTTGGCTAAATGGTTCAAAATTATCAAACAAATAAACAAACAACACAAACATCAATCAATTAGTGAATTAGAGTTTCAAATTCATAATTTTGATATATATACAAAAATCATGTTTTTGATGCCAAATCACAACAATGAATTTAGCTATATTAGTTTTGGTTCTCACACCAGTCTAATGGAAATATATAGATATCACACCTTCGAAATACGAACATAAATACTGATGATGTGGCCACATCATCAGAATTACCCCCGGGTGTCTAGAATGTGATTCTATATCTATCCAGTATATTAAAACTTCGACTATACGTTCATGACGCATATACGCGAAATCTTTACATACTTGATTGTCCAAATTCAAAATAAATAAATAATCAAATACGTATAAAACGATTTAAATTCTTAAAAAAATATTGTTTTCATTTGAAAAATATACTCTTCACACTCGTTCTAGGATACTACTGATCCTATCTCTAACGAGTCATTCTAATTGGATATTACTAATCCAATATCTGATGAATTCTTTCGTATGGTTCTAATGTGTCTTGTTCTCGAGCTCTGTAAACCAAAGCTCTGATACCAACTGTAAGGACCCGTAACTTCCCCGTGAAGGAAAGAGCGGATACTTTGAGAACAACACACAAAAGGACGCAGACGGAAGAACATTTCATTGTTATTACAACAATTCCATCAGATACAAGAATATACAGAGTATAAATGAATAAATTACATTCAACAAATATCAGAGATTTAAATTACATTTAAATACATCGCAGCGGAAAAATATACAAAATACAACTGAAAGTGATACACGGATACAGAGCTTTCCGAGCATCGTTCCAGTTGTAAATCAGGACCCTGTGGATATAAATCTGCAAAACCAAAACTACTAGCTGCCCGTGTCGAAAATATGGGCACCCAGAGTTTAGGTTAAAACAATAAACTTCAGGTCAGTCATGTGACTGGTGTGAGAACTAAAACAGTTATTTAAAACTTTACTTTAAAAGAGAGTAATTCAAGGGACCACGCCGTATAACACGGAACGGGGTTCCTCCCAAGAATACTAGTGCATATAACAAAACAACGCAATGCTTTTTGGGAAAAATGAAGCTATTATAAGACCCAGGTCCCCTCACACAATGCAACGCAAGCCGGAGGATAGGGTTTTCCCTTATAATAGCCAAACATGCTTGGTACGTCAAAACAAATCATTTGATACTATTATAAGTGTATAGTGTCAAAACAATTTCAATCATAAATATCAATCATAGGCGGCATGGGTACCATCTATCATGTCGCCATACTAGTTCTACAATTAAAACCACAATATCACGTACTGGAAATTGGATTTCCGTCATGAGTCGAGGCAAGGGGCAAGATCCTCTCCGATTCGAGACACTCTAGTAAATGTCCCAGGACCCCACTATGATCCTTGGATCTTCAGGGCCGGTCCTCACCTAACTTTGGAGGATTAGTTATTCCTGAACACACGTTTCCCGGTCCTTACAGACCTATATCCGAGGCGCCTCGTATCCAACAACCACACAGGTGAAAAGTATATAAATGTCAGGGTTGGTAGGTCACTGACACCACCCTAGCTAGAAAGAAACGTCGTGCTCTCCCTGCAGTCACTATCCCATTTTTGACTCATACCGAGGTGTGAGGCTCGCGAATTCACGTTATACCCAAAGCTACGCCACACAGGCCGTGCTTTGATCATCAACCACAAGACTTTGCTTTTCAACAGAAGCCTTGATCAATTGCCACTTACATGTGCCACACTGGCAATTCACTCCATGCGACTGATGTCCATCGATATACAACCTCTGAGCTCGTACGTCTCAGAGAAGGGCGTTAAGCAAGAGAATAAATTCTCCGCCGCCAAACAGATGTATATTTAATAGAGATCAATCAACACAGAATAAAATCCAATGTCAAACACACAATCCATTTACAAGTTCGTTCTGGGTCTGAACCAAACCGGAGGCACTTTCCTCGCATATCCATCCATCTCCAAGTACGTCTGGACGATCACCAACTGTTTCCCTCATCTTGGGTGTACAGCCCAATCAAGATCATCAGTAATCACTCAAACGATGTGAAGACTTCCGGTCTTCAACCACCGTCTTCATCTTCGACATCTCGTCGAATCGGATATTCAGAATGGGTATAAACCCGGCCTTTCTGAATATCCCACGTATATGTTAAACAAATGTTACACAAACACAACAAATGCCTCATTCAGTTTCAGATTATTCTTTTATTTACAAAATCACATTCTTAGGGAAAGGTTCCCATTAATTTTATCCAAGATAAATTCTTCTAAATTTATTCTTTAATCTTCCTTCGGATGTCATTTCAAACTAGTCGGGATTAGCGAACCACACCGAAGTAATTATTTATTTTATTTCCCAATCCCAACCTATTCATCCCCTGGAGCAAAACTGGTAATACTCCATACCTAACACCACGGTGTTATCGGTAAAACTAATTACCATTTCACGTTCAAATCTAATTAAAGATTTAACTATCGCTTTGGAGCAAAACTGGTGATACTCCACTCTCGATCACTTTTCAGATTTGATAATTTAAATTATCAATTCACATTTTACTCTAATTAAAGATTCATTAAAACTCCACTTAGTTTTAATCCTTTCAAAAATCAACATCTTTCCTTTAATTGGGTTAAAGAACCAATGTCATCTAAAACACGATTCACGATAAACCCAAATCACATTTGATATTAAATACAAGGCTCTGAATAGAAAATATACCGGCTTATATTCAATATCAAATTCTGAAACCAACAAATATCGTATTGGAAATAACGATATAAAATATATCTTTCAAATCCCCATAACAATATCTGTATAGTCACGAAATCCAACATCGAAATATTCCGAAGATAATTTCGATTCAACTCCAGTCCAATTCACGTATTGGGAATATTGATTATTTTTAAAATCACTTTCAAATTCAATTTATTTATTTTAAAAATAAATTGATTTTAATTCTAGTTCAAAACTAGTTCATTTCGATAAAAATCTATTTTTATCCTTTCAAATGTGGAATTTTTCATCCCAGTTCTTCACAAACTATTTCTTATGATTTTACACAAATTATTAGTAATTTTAATAATTTTATCAAGGCCCGTACAGTCGATTTCCATCAACGGCCATCGAACTGCACTTACGACGACCTTTTCTAAATTTGATTTGGACATAATTCCAAATCCAACCGTTAGATTTCAAATTTCTAATATTCATTGGAAAGCTCTTTTCGATATGAACCCAACGGTTCCAGTTTTAGGAGAATCCGATGGTCGGATCTCCCGAAATGTCAATTCGAATTTAATGGTCGAAATTCACGAACTGCCGCGGCGCGGCGCGTTCTATTCAGACCATTATATATAATATATATATATTATATATATATCGTCGATTTCCTTTTAAAACGTATTTTATAAATCGTTTTAAATTCGTTTTCAAAACCATTTCAATGCTACATTCAATTTCAAATCGATTTGATTTCAATTCAATTCGAATTCATTTCAATTTTATTTAATTCGAATTCAAATTCGTTTCAATTCAATTCAAATTCAAATTCACTTTCTATTCAATTTGGATTCAAAATCACTTTCTATTCAATTCGAATCGAATTCATTTTCCATTCAATTCGAATTCATTTCAAATTGATTTCAATTAAATTTCAATTTGAATTTTAATCTAATTCAATTTGAATTTCATTTCAAAATATTAAATTTTGAAATCACTTTTCAATATTCATTGTAAAACGAATAAAATTGATATAAATATCGTTCGCGTCAAAATAACGCATCTCTAATCAACATGGCTTTATATTTTTCAATAACTTCTTTATCCTATTCAACAAATGAATATTTATCTTATTCAACACATGAATTATATTTCTTTCAGCACACGTCTATTTTTGTTATATAAAATATTTTATAAAATTAGGGTATCTATCGTTTGATTTTCAATTAGACTCCACCGTGAAGTAGTTCTAATTTTAAATATGATAAAGATGTATATTTTATTATTAAAATATTTTACTCAACACATAAATAGTTTCAACACATGAACATCGTCAACACATGACTATTTTTATATTCAACACATGAATTTCCTTTTATAATATTCATTATTTTCCCGATTGGAATGAGGCCCAATCAATTACCATATAACGTTAATTATATGGATTCCATACAACACATGTATATAATAGCAACGATAAACAATCAACCTTCATCCAAAGTGCACCACACAACTGCATAAGCATCAAATATAAATAATCGACGCTTACACAGTCTGTCGACCAATCGATCGACATACAATTAAATAATTGGAATTAGTGTACCCAAATATCATCCCAACACCCGTGTGGGGTTTCAAATCAACAAACACAGATTTTTATTCGTGCAGTTGGGCAATGTGTAAAATTTATCATCCCAATCAATATCAGTCAAATCAGTGCATATAAACAAATCGGCCGATTTGTTTATAAATATTTATTTATTCACTTTCACGTTAAAAATTATATTTTTAACGATAATTAATTTATTTCAACACATCTACATTTTATTATCGATTTCACATCAACATCACAAACAATTTTCACAACACATCAATCAAACAAACAAGCCATCCATGGTCTGTGGATGACGGGTGTCGGGTGCTACTAATCACCGTCTGCATCCTAGTATATATATATATAACTAGAAAAAGACTTTTAGTGTGAGAAGTTCTCACCGATAGCTAATCCAATTCCACGACACTTCTAATGTAGGAAATCTTCACTGTTCTCGCCTTTAGTCACTTTCGTCGCCCGTAGTCACTACATATATAAAAATCATATTTTTATATTGTTGCTATGCAATATATAAAAATCGAATTTTTACTTCGTTATTCAATATATAAAAATCGAATTTTTACTTCGTTATTCAATATATAAAAATCAAATTTTTACTTCGCTATTCAATATACAAAAATCGAATTTTTACTTTGCTATTCAATATATAAAAATCGAATTTTTACTTCGCTATTATATAGATAAAAATTCTATTTTTATATCGCTACTATATAGATAAAAATTCTATTTTCACACCGCTACTATATAAAGATTTCGCCTTTTCCTTACATCACTATGTAAAAATCAGATTTTTATTCTTTCTACTATATAAAAATCGTATCTTTATGATTTCTACTATATAAAAAATCGCATTTTTAACCTTTCTATATTATAAAAATTATATTTTTATCCTTCACATCATATAAAAATTATATTTTTAAACTTTCTATTCTATGAAAATTATATTTTTAAACTTTTCCATATAATAAAAATTATATTTTTAAACTTTTCCATATAATAAAAATTATATTTTTATTATCGATAACTATAAATAAACATCGTTTCTCCATCTACTAAAAATCAAATCTTTTTGTAAGTAAATAAAATCAGTTTTAAAAGCAAACAAAAATCAGATTTAATGAAATGAAAACTTACAGTGTTCGATTTATGGAAGGGGGGGGGGGTTTGCGGTGGTCGTTCATCGGAGGTTGGGGCTTTTGAGGAGGCGCAGGCCTCGGTCTTCATGTCAGGGGGGGCGCTGCTGCGAAGTGAAGTTTGTGGCGGCGCAAGGTAGCAGAAGGGAGGGGAAGAAGGAAGTGCGGCGGCGGGTGGTGGCTCGGGTGTATCGAGGAAGAAGGGGACGAGGAGGAAGGAAGACGCGGAGGAGGATGGGGCTGTACGGGGTCTGGAGGAGAGCGATGTCGGCTGGAGTAGCGCCGTGAAGAGGAGCGGGAGGGGGTCCACCTGCGGTGGTGCGGCGCCCCTTGGAAGCCGCGACGGTGGCCCACTCGGGAGGGCGACGGGGAAGATCTCGATAGGTCTCCCCTTTTTTTTTCTCTTTACGAATGAAGAAGGGGGGCCAGAGAAGATAAGGGGAAAAGAGAGGAAAGGTTTAATTTTATATTATTTAATTATTTAATTTCTAAAAAGGTACTTTTTATTTCAACCTCGAAACGAGGCCCACCGCCTGTCGTCCATAGCGTATTACCCCCATTCCGAACACAATGGGATATGTATCACAAGCTGAATCGATCGCTTCGATCAGTTTTCGTTAAAATCAACATATAACTCTATATATTGAATTTGAACGCGCATTTCAATTTACTGGGGTCACATACTAACTCTAAAAATTCCAGAAAAATATTTTCTAGCTTCGTATTGATGATATGGTCCTAACAAAACTAGTTTCGTCGAATTCTGAGACCGTTGGAAAAATGGCCATTTTCCAGTCGATTAAATTCAACTAAACCTGGTCAAACGCGTTTTCCTTTGCCACGCTCACATATTGATTCGAAAAATTATGAAATTTGGAATCTAGCAATAATTTGACATCACGGATCCAAAAAAAGTGGTTTCGTCGAAATCCGAGGTCGTTTACAAAATTCCCATTTTTAAGGGCCTGAATTCCATAGCGACTATTTAGAATTTTCAACTGGACATATCTTTTGATCCCCGCTATGAAATTTCGATTTGTCGGATTCGTTGGAAAGATATTATCAATTAGATCCTATTATTTTTGGTTTCACTAAAATCCAGATTGTTTTGCACCCGGTACATTCAATTGAAGTTTCAAATCGAATTATCGAACTACCACGCCATTTTCAATTCTATTTATAATTATATATATAATTATTTATATTCTAACGATGATGTATATAATATATACGTCGAATTCTATTCAAAATAAATTTCTTGTCGATATTATTTAAAATAATTCATTTTAAATGTGCAAAATTCGTTAAAATTGCCAAAATAAAAATTTTAAACTGGCCCAGATTTTCGGGTTGTTACAGTAGATCTTCAAAATACGTCTGAATGATCACCAATTTTTCCCTCATTTTGGGTGTACGGTCCAATCAAGATATCAATAATCATCCATTCGATATGGAAATTTCCCGGTCTTCAATAACCGTCTTCATCATCGATCTTCAATCGTCGTATGAATTATTCAGAATGGGTTAGACCCGGTCTTTCTGAATAATTTGCGTAATTTAAAATCATGTGCTTTAAAACACAACCAACGCTTCATTCCAATAAAGAGTATTCTTTGATTTTAATTTAAACCAAAATAAGGTTCATTCAACTAGTCGGGATTAACGCCTTACCGAAGTAATTATTAATTAATATCCCATTCCCAACCTACACAACCCATGGAGTAAACTGGTGGTAATCCATATCTAACACCCAATGTGTTACGGTAAACTTAAAAACCGTTTATCGATCAAATCTAATTAAAGATTTAACTACCACTTGGAGTAAAACTAGTGGTACTCCATTATCGTTCATTTCTTGAATTAAGTAAATTTAATTACTTTTATCCTCATTCAATCCAATTAAAGATTCATTAAAACTATATTTAGTTTTAATCTTCAAGAATCATTATTTAATGATTATTTAACTTTCAAGAAATAATCTTTCCTTTAACTAGGTTAAAGAACAAATGTTGCTTAAAAACATCGTTCACAATAAACCCAAAATCTTATTTCAATTTAATATGTTAAATTGAAACTTCTCTTTAGAATATTTCACTAAATCTTAGTTAAAAGATTTATGAATTACCAATCTAAATTTCACTGTCAATCGGGTTTAAAGAACTAATGTCATTTAAAAACATTGTTCGCAATCAACCCAAAAGTCAGTTTCACTTAATTTCAATTATGTTTAATAATTGGAAATCTTATTTAAATCTTAATTAAAAGATTTATTCTTTCCCAAATGGGTTTAAGAACAGTGTTATTTAAGACACTATTCACGACAAACCCAAATTTTAATCTGACATTAAATATCATGCTTTGAATAGAAATTATATCGATTTATGTTCAATATCAAATTCTGAAAATTAACGTATATCAAATTGGGAATAACGATATTAATATCTTCCAAATTCCCACAATAATATACGTATAATCACAAAATCCAATACTGAAATAATCCGAAGATTATTTCCATTTAAATCCATTTCAATGTATGTACTGGAAAATCTTGGTTTTATTAAAACCACTTTAATCCTTTTATTTAATTAATTTATTAAAATAAATAAATCACTCATTCTTTTACATTGAAATGTATATCTACATTAAAATGAATCTTTTTCATTCTTTTGAAACAAATTAACTAAAAAAAAGTATTCTTTCTAATGTAATCAATCTTAAATAAAAATGAAATCTTTTTAATGTAATCTTCTTAGTTCAACCTTTATTACATTGAAAAATGTAATATTTTCATTTCAATCTTTATTACATTGGAAAATGTCATGTTTTCATTTCAAACTTTATTTTCAATTCAGTCTTTATTACATTAAAAAATATAATATTTTCATTTCAACTTTATTACATTGAAAAATGTAATATTTTCAAACTTTATTCTAAAATGTTTATAAATTCGTTTATAAAACGATTCCAACTTTTATTTCAATTTTAAATCCAAATTGAATATTGTATCTATTATCATATTAAAATAATATTATTTCCAAAATATTTATTTTGGAATTATCTCTTTAAAGCATGCATTATAAAATGTATAAAATAAGTCGATAAACACGTTCGGGTTAAAATGGTGTTGCTATTTAAAACAGATTAAATAGCTCAATCCATTATCTTATTCATTTATATTTTACACCGGGCCAGACCTCCAACATTAAGCCTACGACTTGTGGATGCTGGATATGCCGGTTGGTTCCGGGCAGACTTATCCCACAAGTTGGGCTTAACCTCGTGTCATGGCCCAATTCGTATTTGCGCACTTGGATCTCTCACATTAGGCCCAACATTTGTGGTTGCTAGATAAGCCGGGCGGTTCCGGGCAGACTACCACCACAAATGTGACCTAACCTCGTGTCCAAGTACAATTATAATTTTATAATTATAATTAACTTTTCTAAAACGTACTCTTTGAAAATATCCTTTCCATTCAAGAATCTTAATTTTAAATATTCTATAATTCTAAAATGTCGTGATTCCATAAATCTTCACTTACCTTTCAAATCTTTATAAATATTTGAACTTTCCATATTGTTATAACAATTAATAATAATCTTCCCAAAGTGTCTTATTTTGAAATCAAATCTATTTATTGCCACATAATGACAAATAAATGTAATCTTTCCAAAACGTTCAAATTTCGAAATCAAACTTTCTTATCTTAAAATGTGGACAGTAAATATATAATCTTTTTCATTGAATCTCCTTTATTATAACTTTTAAACAATAAAGATATAATCTTTTTAAATCAACGCTAATTAATTCTACTAATTGAGTATAAATTAAAATATTCATTAATTCAAAATTGATAACAATAATATTAATCTTTTCAAGATGTTCAGTTTTGAAACAAATCTTCTTAATTTAACATGTTGACAATTAAAAAGGGTATCTTTTAATTCTAATCTTCTATTGTAACTTTTTACTATAAAAAAATGTTATCTTTCCAATTCACTCTTTTTATTGTAACTTTGACAATACATACCTTCCCATTTGAAAACATGGAAACCATCCTTTGGTTCTTTTAATTGAATACTGGATTATAATATTCTTTAACTCAAAATTGGAATGAGACCCACACAATTTCCATGTAATTTAATTACACGGATTTCAAACATTGCACTTATTCCATAATAATGTCAACCATTCACATAACAGCCAAAGTGCAATTAACACTAAACACAAGGGTGATGTGTAGTCAAATATCAACCCAAGACCCGTGTGGGGTTTCAGCCAACAAATAATTTTGTGCACTTGGGCGAGGTGTAAAATAATCGTCCCCAATCAACATCAAAAAGTCAGGTAACTTGTCAATGGCAGTGTAACATCATTTTAAATTATCATAAATAATAAATCATTAGTTTAACCTGTCGAATATTTTCAATTTCAAACATAACATGACATGACATCCAAATCCACAATCTGTTCAACAAACAATTACTTCCATCACCAATAATTTATTTACATTTAATTATAAAAATGAATAACTATTCGAAAATTGAGTGAGCAAAAGAGTTCTCACCTTTGCCGGCTTTAAATGACGGTTCGGGCCCAATTTTGGCCCAAGATCCAACATGCTCCAAATTGGGCGTAGTTAGTGTCGTTGTGAAGCTCTCGACTCGCTGATCGCAGCAAATCCTGTTTCACGCGATTTCGAGTTCGTATCACAAAGTTATGAATTTTCGAAGTTTGTAATAATTAATAATTAATTTAAATTATGAAAATTACCCAAATTTTCAACTTGCTTAGAATTGGACAAAATTACTGCTCGCTCGAAGCTCTTGACATAACGATCTCAATGGAGTGAGTTTCCTACAATTTCGATAACGTGACAAAAAGTTATGCACTTGCGAAGTTAACAAATCGATTTAAATAATATTTAAATTTGTAAAAATTACCCAAAATTTCAACTTCCTCCAAATTGGACAAATTTTGTGTCCATGCGAAGCACTCGTCGCCACGATCGCAGCAGACCTGAAATCGTCAAATTTCGATCTCGTATGTAAAAGATATTGCATTACGAACATTGAATATAAAATTAAATAAATGTATCGCGTTTAAGCCCTTAACCTTTTTTTTCAAATAGCACCCTGAACTTAAAATGCTCGCCACGGCCAAACCGTAAGTTGGAATTGCACTAAACCAGCGCCATTCTCTCCGGCTTCTCCCCCTCTTTCCATGCCTGGAGGTCCCCCCCTCCAGTTCTCCACGTGGGGCCCACGATCTGCAGTTGAACGGAAAAGTGCAGTTTCCGTTCATCTCAGTGTTGTGGCCGCCTCGGTACTCCAAATGCCACCAATTTTTGTCAGTAGCTAGATCTCGACCTCCCGAACAACTTCTGTTTGTGTCACTTCGCGTCACTTCGTCTGAAAATGCACGGATCGACGGGAAATTGTTCATCTTTGCGACTGTCCTGTTTTCAGCACCCCTCCAGTAAAATTGACATTCCGGCCAACTCCGGCCGCCTGAGACCATGCCACCACCGCCAAAAGAACCGTATGCTTCCCCTCTACCACTGCCTGAAGTCGCTCGACCTATCTTTCTTCGTGGGGCCCGCAGCGAACAAATAACCGAAATCAGCTTTCTGTCTTTTAAGCTAGATTCCGACGAATCCGTGCGACGATAGGTCTTAAATTTTTTGTGGTAGATAGAGGATAAGAAGATGAATAAAACCCAGAAAGGGTTTGGTCTGATTTTGTTCTGATTGAGAGATATAAATTATTTTATTTTCAGGGGCTAATTTGCAAAATAAATTTTAGAGGATAGAGCCGCCATGGAATAGAGGAAGAAGAAGGTGGCTATGTTATGCTTAGGGTTCAGCTAATGGCTGTTAAAAGATAATATATAGGTAGGTTATAAACTCAATTAGGCCCAATTACCCTTATGTACATATATTAATACATTTTTTTGTCCGCTTTTCGTAGTTTAAAAATTCGTGTTAACACCTACGAATTCCATTGTAATTGAAAATTGAAACATAAATATTCCTTGACATTACAGATTTAAAGAAACTGGTTTCGTCATTTTCCCAGTCTGTATGAATTAATAATAAATTTTTAAAGTCTGAAAATTGGTCGTTTTCACTGAAAAATCAATTATAATTACATATTAATTCTAAAAATTCCAGAAAAATCATTTCTAGCTTTGTTTTAACGATACGAACCGAACAAAATTAATTTCGTTGAATTTGAAGACCGTTTGGAAAACTTCACTTTTCAAGGCGTATATATTTTATATTTAAAAATATATTTTATATATGAATAATTTCCAAAACTCAAAATATATAAGTGTTTATACTTTTTCAATGCAGAAACATCATTTTGAACTCAATGGAAGTGGTTTCGAGTCCAAATTCATTCGTATGTAAAAAGTAGCGTTTTGGGTCCTATATATATAAACTTTCCCGTGTTTTTCTGATATCTTGATTTGGGCATAACTTTTGATTCCCGCTATGAAATTTCAATTTTTCGGATTCGTTGGAAAGATATTTTTAAATAGATTCTAATATTTTTGGTTTCGCTAAAATCCGATTTATTTTGTATCCTGTATAGTCAGTCGAAATTAAAATTCAAAATTTAAAACTGCCACGCTATTTCTAACTCCTTTTATAATTTAAATAAAATTCATTCGTTTTAACTTCTATCAAAATAAATTTATAGTCGTTATTATTTAAAATAAATTATTTTAAATATTAAAAACCCATTAAAATAATTAGAATAAATTTTTTAAATTCAGCCCAAAATTCCGGGTCGTTACAATCTCCCCCACTTAAAATCTTTTCGTCCTCGAAAAGGAACGAAGCTAAAAGTTGTTTAATTCACCAACTCAACTTTCAATTCTAATCGATTTCCAATTCAGTTCAATATTAAATTTGATTTAACTAAATTTATCATTCTATTATATGGTGGTTAACTTAATTATCATTCCAATATTTTATTAGTTAAACTAATAATCAAACATCACAACCAGCAATCAATTAGGTGATTAACTTTTCAAACATGTGTAATTTTTATATATAATCAAAAATCATGTTTTTACTACAAATCACAACAATAGACCCTATCTAGTTTTGGTTCTCACACCAGTCAATGGAAATATATAGATATACCACTTTCGAAACACGAACATAAACTCTGATGATGATGCATCAATCATCAGAATTATCCCCGTGCGACTAGAGTATGATTCTATATCTACCCAGTATATTTAAACTTCGAATATCCGTTAATTACTCGTATATTCGAAATCTTTATATACTCGATTGTCCAAATTAAAATATAACAATATACTCAAATACGCATATTAAGATAAAATTTTCAAAATATTAAATTTGTTTTCTTATTTATTTTAAAGAAAATAATAATCTTCATACTCGTTCTAGGATACTACTGATCCTATCTCTAACGAATTATTCTTATTGGATATTACTAATCCAATCTCTGATGAATTCTTTCTTTTGGTTCTAATGTGTTTTGTTCTCGAGCTCTGTAAACCAAAGCTCCGATACCAAATGTGACGACCCAAACTTCCCAGTAAAGGAAAGCCTGGATTGCCTTGAGAACAACACACATCAGAATACAAACTGAAGAACATTTTTATTGCTGATTACAACAATTACATCAGAGTACAAGAATATAACAGAGTATGAATACTTATTACATAATAGAAATACAATAATATCAGAGATTAAATTACATTAAAATAGCAGCGGAAAAATAATACAAATATACAACTGAAAGGAATACACGGATACAGAGCTTTCCGAACACCGCTTCAGCTGTAAATCAGGATCCTGTAAATATATCTGCAAAAAAAACTACTCGACTGCCCGTGTGGAAAATATGGGCACCCGAGTTTGCCAGTGAAACAAACTACAGGTCAGTCATGGGACTGGTATGAGAAATCTTAACTTAACTTATCTAATAATAAGGCTAATCACAGGGCCACGCCGCTAACGCGGAACGGGTTTACTCCATTGGATTGCCAGTGCATAAAATAAGGTAAATCGTTAAAAAAACGCAATGCTTTTTAGAAAAATGAAACCATTATAAGACCCAAGTCCCATCACACAATGCAACGCAAACCGGAGGATAGGGTTTTACCTTATAATGGTCAAGAGATGCTTGATACGATAAAACGTATTTGATATTAGTGAGTATATGTTTTTAAAAACCATTTCAATCATAATATATCAATCATAGACGACATGGGTACCATATATCATGTCGCTGTAACAACCCGGAAAATCTGGGCCAATTTAAAATTTTTATTTTGGCAATTTTAGCGAATTTTGATTATTTAAAATAGATTATTTTAAATAATATCGACGAGAATTTATTTTGAATATAATTCGAACGTATATATTATACGCGTCGTCGTTAGAATATAAATATTTATATATAATTATAAATAGAATTGAAAATGGCGCGGTAGTTCGATAATTCGATTTCAAACTTCAATTGAATGTACCGGGTGCAAAACAATCCGGATTTTAGTGAAACCAAAAACGTTAGGATCTAATAGTGAATATCTTTCCAACGAATCCGGGAAATCAAGATTTCATTGCGGGAGTCAAAAGATATGTCCAGTTGAAAATTCTGAATAGTCGCTATGGAATTCAGGCCCTTAAAAATGGACATTTTGCAAACGACCTCGGATTTCGACGAAACCAGTTTTGTTGGGTCCGTGGTGTCAAGTTATTGCTAGGTTTCAAATTTCATAATTTTTCGAATCAATATGTGAGCGTGGCAAAAGAAAACGCGTTTGACCAGTTTCAGTAGATTTTAATCGACTGGAAAATGGCCATTTTTCTAACGGTCTCAGAATTCGACGAAACTAGTTTTGTTAGGACCGTATCGTCAATACGAAGCTAGAAAATATTTTTTTGGAATTTTTCTAGTTAGTATGGGGCCCCGGTAATTTGAAATGTACGTTTAAAATTCAATATAAGGATTTAAAATGTAATTTCAACGGAAACTGATTGTAACGATCAAACCAGCTTACGATACATATCCCATTGTGTTCGGAATGGGGGTAAAACGCTGTGGACGACAGGCGGTGGACCTCGGTTCGAGGTCATATGTAAAAGTCAACCCTTTGGCAAAATTTAATAATTAAATAATAAAATAAAAAAATAAAAAAAATAGAATCCCCTCCTATTCTCCTTCATTGCCCCCCCCCCCGATCATTTAACAGAAAGATAGAAAAAAAAAAGAAGAAAACCTAAAAATCCTAAATCGCGCCGCCTTACCTCGCACCGCCGACGATCGAGCTGAAGCCCCACCGCCCGACCAACTTCCCTCCTCCCACCAGACATCGCTACATCCAATCGAGCCCCTCCCGAAACCACCGCCGCGATGCCTCCCTGAACCTCCGAACGCCGCCTGAGCCACCGCCGACGACGCCTCATCCCCTTCGCAAGCAGTCGGTGAGCCATTTCACTTTATATTTATTTTTATTTTTGTTTTATGATTTCTGATTTAAAAAAAAAACGATTTAAAATTAATTACTGTATATTTCTTTTAGATTTGAAAACAGAATTTTTAAAGAGAATATAAACTGATTTCTTTTAGTTTTGAAAACAGAATTTTTAAAGAGAATATAAACTGATTTCTTTTAGTTTTAAAAACAGGATTTTTAAAAAGAAAAGAAAAACAGGATTTTTAAAAGAAAAGAAAAACAGAATTTTTAAAAGATTTGAAAACAGAATTTTTAAAAGATTTGAAAACAGAATTTTTGAAAGAAATAAAAACAGAATTTTTGAAAAGAAATAAAAACAGAATTTTTGAAAAGAAATAAAAACTGATTTTAGAGGAAAATTAAAACTGATATTAACAGGAAAATTAAAAACTGATTTATATTTTAAAGTTAAAAACTGATTTATATTTTAAAGTTTAAAAACTGATTTATATTTTAAAGATAAAAACTGATTTCGATTTTAACAAGAAACTGATTAGAAAAAGATTTAATTCTGATTTAAAAGAAAAAGGTTTTGAACTTCAAAAAGATTTGAACGTCGAATCGAAGTAAAAATATGATTTTTATATATTGAATAGCATAAGAAAAATATAGTTTTTATGTTTTGAACTTCGAAAGAAAAATATAGTTTTATGTTTTGAACTTCGAAAGAAAAATATAGTTTTATGTTTTGAACTTCGAAAGAAAAATATAGTTTTTATGTTTTGAACTTCGAAAGAAAAATATAGTTTTTATGTTTTGAACTTCGAAAGAAAAATATAGTTTTTATGGTTTGAACTTCGCAAGAAAATATGATTTTTATATATTGAACTTCGGCATAAAAATATGATTTTTATATATAGAATAGCGAAGTAAAAATTCGATTTTTACATGTGTAGAGAATACGGGAAACGAAAGCGACAAGAAGACGAAATAGACGAAGATTTCCATAAAGGAAGAGTCGTGTGAGTGGATAGTTATTGGTGAGGATTTCTCACTCTTCAATTTCTTTTTATAATTTTATATATGTGTTGAAAGTGGAAGTGAATTGCTATATATAAATACCTATATATATATATATACGCCCCTCGTCCACAAACCATGGACGATATTTATTGGTTGAAATTGTTGTGAAAATTGATTGATAGCGAAGTGAAATAATATATATATGAAAAGTGAAATTTATATATATAGCAAAGTGAAAATATCGAATATATGAAAAGTGAAATTTATATATATAGCGAAGTGAAAATATCGAATATATGAAAAGTGAAATTTATATATATAGCGAAGTGAAAATATCGAATACATGAAAAGTGAAATTTATATATATATAGCGAAGTGAAAATATTCGAATTGAAAACAATGTATATGAAATATTCGAATTGAAAACGATATATATATATATATATATACATATATGAAATGAAAACAATGTATATGAAATATTCGAATTGAAAACGATATATATATATATATATGAAATGAAAACGATGCATATGAAATATTCGAATTGAATTGAATAGAAAATGAATTCGAATTGAAATGAATAGAAAATGAATTCGAATTGAATTGAAATAGAAAATGAATTCGAATTGAATTGAAATAGAAAACGAATTCGAATTGAATTGAATAGAAAACGAATTCGAATTGAATTGAATAGAAAACGAATTCGAATTGAATTGACTAGAAAACGAATTCGAATTGAATTGAATAGAAAACGAATTCGAATTGAATTGAATAGAAAACGAATTCGAATTGAATTGAATAGAAAACGAATTCGAATTGAATTGAATAGAAAACGAATTCGAATTGAATTGAATAGAAAACGAATTCGAATTGAATTGAATAGAAAACGAATTCGAATTGAATTGAATAGAAAACGAATTCGAATTGAATTGAATAGAAAACGAATTCGAATTGAATTGAATAGAAAACGAATTCGAATTGAATTGAATAGAAAACGAATTCGAAATGAATTGAATTGAAAACGAATTCAAATTGAATTGAAATTTGAATTGAATAGAAATGAATTTTAAAACGAATCTATAAAGAAGAATTCAATTGTGATTTGAATTGAAAAGGAAGTTGAAAATGTTTTTGAAACGAATTCAAAAACTATTTATATAATTCGTTTTAAATAGAAATCGACGAAATATATATTATATATTATATATATATAATAAATGGCCTGAATAGAACGCGCCGCGCTGCGGCAGTTCGCGAATTTCGACCATTGACTTCGAACGGACATTACGGGAGATCCGACCGTCGGATTCTCCTGAAATCAGAACTGTTGGGTTCGTATCGAAAAGAGCTTTCTAAGGAATATTAGAAATTTGAAATCTAACGGTTGGATTTGGAATTACGTCCAAATCAAATTCGAAAAAGGTCGCTGTAAGTGCAGTTCGATGGCCGTTGATGGAAATCGACTGTACGGGCCTTGATAAAATTATTAAAAATAGTAATAATTTGTGTAAAATCATAAGAAATGATTTGGGAAGAATTGGGATGAAAAACTCCATATTTGAAAAGATAAAAATAGATTTTTATCGAAATGAACTAGTTATTAACTAGAAAAATAATCCAATGGTTAAAAATAAATAAATTGGATTAGATTTGAATTGAAATTATCAATGGATATTTTCGATATTGGATTCCGTGATTACAGATATTGTGATGGGAATTTGGAAGATATCAATATCGTTATTCCCGATATGATATCTGTTGGTTTCAGGATTTGATGTTAAATATAAGTCAACACTCTCTCTATTTAAAACCTTATATTTAATGTCAAATTTGATTGATTGATGGTTTGGATTGTGCTCGACCAGTTTATGAGCAAAATATGCTTTTACATTTAGCATTGGGTTGGGTTGAAAATATCTGTGTGCTAACGCCTTGTGAAACACTTCACGATTTGACGATAAGGTGTTTAGCGATGTTGTGTTCATTTCAAATTTAACGAATGATTGTGAAATGATATTTTTCTTAAGTAAAAAGAAATGTATTCCCGATTTTGGACAGGGAATGTTTTATAAAAATGTTTTATAAAACAGAAAGGATTTCGAGGCCCAAAACCCGATGATTTCTAAAGTGATTTAGAAAATGTATTATAGAAAGTACTTGTGATTATTACGTTGTGAAATGATTTTCCCTATTTCGGGATATGAAATGATTTAGTATGTGACTAAAGATTCGGGTAACCCTGAGACTAAAAGTATGGGTGAGAGGGCGGTGTATGCTCTCCTGAGTGGGAGGTGCATCGTCGGTGTAGCCTACTCCTATGTGGGGTAGGTGCACATATATATATCGAGTTGCGAGGTGCGTACCCTTTGCCTTGTCGATGGGGAGCACGATATTTGGTTGCATACTTGTTTGTATGCATTGTTATGTTTTGGAATTCACATTACCAAATGATTTGATTTGAGATCCCGAAGTGAAATCTACTTTGATATAGAAAGTTAGATATGTATTTCAAATGATTTGAAATAAGAAATCGGGAATAAAATCCAAAGGAATAATTTCTGTAAATTGAATTGGATTTGGAAAATCTAAGTGTTGTGATTAATCTAAGTGGGTAGATTGGGATATTGCATGTTGTGTGATGCATAGTAGATCCATATATCTATATTGATTGTTGCTTATACACTGGCTTTCATGGGGGTAAACCCGTTCCGCGAAAGTGGCGTGGTCCCGTGATTTGCCTTATTTTTAAACAAGTTTAACAACTGTTTTTGAGTTCTCACACCAGTCCCATGACTGACCTGTAGTTTGCTTTTCCCTTGCGAACTCGGGTGCCCCTATTTTCCACACGGGCAGTCGAGTAGTTTTATTTTGCAGATGTTTTGAGCAGGATTCTGGATTGAAGCTTTAAGCTGTGTCCAGACATTTACAGTCTTCCGCTGTGTAGTTTATATTTCCGCTGTGCACTGTTTTACATTTATGTAAATTTATCTTCCGCTGTGTATTATATTTCGATATACTCTGATATTCTGTACTCTGATGTAACATTATTATGATGTTTATTGAAGTCTTCTGTTATTTGTTCTGATGTGTTGTATACCCAAAGTTAGCGTATGCGGGATTCGAACGGTCTTGGTCGGTTTAACGATCGATTAGGTCCGGGCGAAATCCGTTGTCGTTACAACGTGGTATCAGAGCTTTGGTTAAACTCAAATCTTTGGGGTACAACTCGTTAGAACTGAACAAAAGACTCATCAGAGGTAGGATTAGTAATGTCCTATAAAAGAATCCTCATTAAAGATAGAATCAGTAGCATTCTAGAATGAGTGACTCATTAGAGATGGGGTTAGAAATGCCCTAGAATGAGTCGAGAGTTATTTGTTTATAAATAACGTATTTGTGATTATATATATTATCTGATTTTAGAAAATATGATTTTAAATATATAAAATTATATATTTGAAAATATAATCAATTAATTGATTGATGTTTGTGTTGTTTGTTTACTTGTTTGATAATTTTTAACCATTTAGCCAATTGAACCAAATAGTAAACTGTATTGAAATTTGGTTGCAAATGCATGCATATACTTGCACTTACATTGAACAGGTCATAGCAAGGAGGCTAGAGCAGAGAATAAAATTTGTTTGCCCGACAAATAGGTACATGTTTACTACATAATTTACTGTTTTGTTTGGGTGATGATGATTTTGTGAGCCTATTGGCTAGCCGCTTGGCTTTTTCTTTTTCTTTTTGAGATCTGAAGGACCGGGGAAGCTATTTGAAATTCCCCGATGCTCCCGGTGCAGGGGAGGTTATGGCGAAATTTTTCGAAAATTTAGGGTGTTAGCCAAATTTTTGAAAATTCTCAGAAACTGAAAAGTTGGAGAATGAAAGCCAGATCGAACGTAGAGTTGATTAATCAAACCATTTTCGACTTTGTTCCTTTTCGGGGACGAAAAGTTTTAAGTGGGGAGATTGTAACAACCCGGAAAATCTGGGCCAATTTAAAATTTTTATTTTGGCAATTTTAGCGAATTTTGATTATTTAAAATAGATTATTTTAAATAATATCGACGAGAATTTATTTTGAATATAATTCGAACGTATATATTATACGCGTCGTCGTTAGAATATAAATATTTATATATAATTATAAATAGAATTGAAAATGGCGCGGTAGTTCGATAATTCGATTTCAAACTTCAATTGAATGTACCGGGTGCAAAACAATCCGGATTTTAGTGAAACCAAAAACGTTAGGATCTAATAGTGAATATCTTTCCAACGAATCCGGGAAATCAAGATTTCATTGCGGGAGTCAAAAGATATGTCCAGTTGAAAATTCTGAATAGTCGCTATGGAATTCAGGCCCTTAAAAATGGACATTTTGCAAACGACCTCGGATTTCGACGAAACCAGTTTTGTTGGGTCCGTGGTGTCAAGTTATTGCTAGGTTTCAAATTTCATAATTTTTCGAATCAATATGTGAGCGTGGCAAAGGAAAACGCGTTTGACCAGTTTCAGTAGATTTTAATCGACTGGAAAATGGCCATTTTTCTAACGGTCTCAGAATTCGACGAAACTAGTTTTGTTAGGACCGTATCGTCAATACGAAGCTAGAAAATATTTTTTTGGAATTTTTCTAGTTAGTATGGGGCCCCGGTAATTTGAAATGTACGTTTAAAATTCAATATAAGGATTTAAAATGTAATTTCAACGGAAACTGATTGTAACGATCAAACCAGCTTACGATACATATCCCATTGTGTTCGGAATGGGGGTAAAACGCTATGGACGACAGGCGGTGGACCTCGGTTCGAGGTCATATGTAAAAGTCAACCCTTTGGCAAAATTTAATAATTAAATAATAAAATAAAAAAATAAAAAAAATAGAATCCCCTCCTATTCTCCTTCATTGCCCCCCCCCCCCGATCATTTAACAGAAAGATAGAAAAAAAAAAGAAGAAAACCTAAAAATCCTAAATCGCGCCGCCTTACCTCGCACCGCCGACGATCGAGCTGAAGCCCCACCGCCCGACCAACTTCCCTCCTCCCACCAGACATCGCTACATCCAATCGAGCCCCTCCCGAAACCACCGCCGCGATGCCTCCCTGAACCTCCGAACGCCGCCTGAGCCACCGCCGACGACGCCTCATCCCCTTCGCAAGCAGTCGGTGAGCCATTTCACTTTATATTTATTTTTATTTTTGTTTTATGATTTCTGATTTAAAAAAAAAACGATTTAAAATTAATTACTGTATATTTCTTTTAGATTTGAAAACAGAATTTTTAAAGAGAATATAAACTGATTTCTTTTAGTTTTGAAAACAGAATTTTTAAAGAGAATATAAACTGATTTCTTTTAGTTTTAAAAACAGGATTTTTAAAAAGAAAAGAAAAACAGGATTTTTAAAAGAAAAGAAAAACAGAATTTTTAAAAGATTTGAAAACAGAATTTTTAAAAGATTTGAAAACAGAATTTTTGAAAGAAATAAAAACAGAATTTTTGAAAAGAAATAAAAACAGAATTTTTGAAAAGAAATAAAAACTGATTTTAGAGGAAAATTAAAACTGATATTAACAGGAAAATTAAAAACTGATTTATATTTTAAAGTTAAAAACTGATTTATATTTTAAAGTTTAAAAACTGATTTATATTTTAAAGATAAAAACTGATTTCGATTTTAACAAGAAACTGATTAGAAAAAGATTTAATTCTGATTTAAAAGAAAAAGGTTTTGAACTTCAAAAAGATTTGAACGTCGAATCGAAGTAAAAATATGATTTTTATATATTGAATAGCATAAGAAAAATATAGTTTTTATGTTTTGAACTTCGAAAGAAAAATATAGTTTTATGTTTTGAACTTCGAAAGAAAAATATAGTTTTATGTTTTGAACTTCGAAAGAAAAATATAGTTTTTATGTTTTGAACTTCGAAAGAAAAATATAGTTTTTATGTTTTGAACTTCGAAAGAAAAATATAGTTTTTATGGTTTGAACTTCGCAAGAAAATATGATTTTTATATATTGAACTTCGGCATAAAAATATGATTTTTATATATAGAATAGCGAAGTAAAAATTCGATTTTTACATGTGTAGAGAATACGGGAAACGAAAGCGACAAGAAGACGAAATAGACGAAGATTTCCATAAAGGAAGAGTCGTGTGAGTGGATAGCTATTGGTGAGGATTTCTCACTCTTCAATTTCTTTTTATAATTTTATATATGTGTTGAAAGTGGAAGTGAATTGCTATATATAAATACCTATATATATATATATACGCCCCTCGTCCACAAACCATGGACGATATTTATTGGTTGAAATTGTTGTGAAAATTGATTGATAGCGAAGTGAAATAATATATATATGAAAAGTGAAATTTATATATATAGCAAAGTGAAAATATCGAATATATGAAAAGTGAAATTTATATATATAGCGAAGTGAAAATATCGAATATATGAAAAGTGAAATTTATATATATAGCGAAGTGAAAATATCGAATACATGAAAAGTGAAATTTATATATATATAGCGAAGTGAAAATATTCGAATTGAAAACAATGTATATGAAATATTCGAATTGAAAACGATATATATATATATATATATATATATGAAATGAAAACAATGTATATGAAATATTCGAATTGAAAACGATATATATATATATATATATATATATATGAAATGAAAACGATGCATATGAAATATTCGAATTGAATTGAATAGAAAATGAATTCGAATTGAAATGAATAGAAAATGAATTCGAATTGAATTGAAATAGAAAATGAATTCGAATTGAATTGAAATAGAAAACGAATTCGAATTGAATTGAATAGAAAACGAATTCGAATTGAATTGAATAGAAAACGAATTCGAATTGAATTGACTAGAAAACGAATTCGAATTGAATTGAATAGAAAACGAATTCGAATTGAATTGAATAGAAAACGAATTCGAATTGAATTGAATAGAAAACGAATTCGAATTGAATTGAATAGAAAACGAATTCGAATTGAATTGAATAGAAAACGAATTCGAATTGAATTGAATAGAAAACGAATTCGAATTGAATTGAATAGAAAACGAATTCGAATTGAATTGAATAGAAAACGAATTCGAATTGAATTGAATAGAAAACGAATTCGAAATGAATTGAATTGAAAACGAATTCAAATTGAATTGAAATTTGAATTGAATAGAAATGAATTTTAAAACGAATCTATAAAGAAGAATTCAATTGTGATTTGAATTGAAAAGGAAGTTGAAAATGTTTTTGAAACGAATTCAAAAACTATTTATATAATTCGTTTTAAATAGAAATCGACGAAATATATATTATATATATTATATATATAATAAATGGCCTGAATAGAACGCGCCGCGCTGCGGCAGTTCGCGAATTTCGACCATTGACTTCGAACGGACATTACGGGAGATCCGACCGTCGGATTCTCCTGAAATCAGAACTGTTGGGTTCGTATCGAAAAGAGCTTTCTAAGGAATATTAGAAATTTGAAATCTAACGGTTGGATTTGGAATTACGTCCAAATCAAATTCGAAAAAGGTCGCTGTAAGTGCAGTTCGATGGCCGTTGATGGAAATCGACTGTACGGGCCTTGATAAAATTATTAAAAATAGTAATAATTTGTGTAAAATCATAAGAAATGATTTGGGAAGAATTGGGATGAAAAACTCCATATTTGAAAAGATAAAAATAGATTTTTATCGAAATGAACTAGTTATTAACTAGAAAAATAATCCAATGGTTAAAAATAAATAAATTGGATTAGATTTGAATTGAAATTATCAATGGATATTTTCGATATTGGATTCCGTGATTACAGATATTGTGATGGGAATTTGGAAGATATCGATATCGTTATTCCCGATATGATATCTGTTGGTTTCAGGATTTGATGTTAAATATAAGTCAACACTCTCTCTATTTAAAACCTTATATTTAATGTCAAATTTGATTGATTGATGGTTTGGATTGTGCTCGACCAGTTTATGAGCAAAATATGCTTTTACATTTAGCATTGGGTTGGGTTGAAAATATCTGTGTGCTAACGCCTTGTGAAACACTTCACGATTTGACGATAAGGTGTTTAGCGATGTTGTGTTCATTTCAAATTTAACGAATGATTGTGAAATGATATTTTTCTTAAGTAAAAAGAAATGTATTCCCGATTTTGGACAGGGAATGTTTTATAAAAATGTTTTATAAAACAGAAAGGATTTCGAGGCCCAAAACCCGATGATTTCTAAAGTGATTTAGAAAATGTATTATAGAAAGTACTTGTGATTATTGCGTTGTGAAATGATTTTCCCTATTTCGGGATATGAAATGATTTAGTATGTGACTAAAGATTCGGGTAACCCTGAGACTAAAAGTATGGGTGAGAGGGCGGTGTATGCTCTCCTGAGTGGGAGGTGCATCGTCGGTGTAGCCTACTCCTATGTGGGGGTAGGTGCACATATATATATATCGAGTTGCGAGGTGCGTACCCTTTGCCTTGTCGATGGGGAGCACGATATTTGGTTGCATACTTGTTTGTATGCATTGTTATGTTTTGGAATTCACATTTCCAAATGATTTGATTTGAGATCCCGAAGTGAAATCTACTTTGATATAGAAAGTTAGATATGTATTTCAAATGATTTGAAATAAGAAATCGGGAATAAAATCCAAAGGAATAATTTCTGTAAATTGAATTGGATTTGGAAAATCTAAGTGTTGTGATTAATCTAAGTGGGTAGATTGGGATATTGCATGTTGTGTGATGCATAGTAGATCCATATATCTATATTGATTGTTGCTTATACACTGGCTTTCATGGGGGTAAACCCGTTCCGCGAAAGTGGCGTGGTCCCGTGATTTGCCTTATTTTTAAACAAGTTTAACAACTGTTTTTGAGTTCTCACACCAGTCCCATGACTGACCTGTAGTTTGCTTTTCCCTTGCGAACTCGGGTGCCCCTATTTTCCACACGGGCAGTCGAGTAGTTTTATTTTGCAGATGTTTTGAGCAGGATTCTGGATTGAAGCTTTAAGCTGTGTCCAGACATTTACAGTCTTCCGCTGTGTAGTTTATATTTCCGCTGTGCACTGTTTTACATTTATGTAAATTTATCTTCCGCTGTGTATTATATTTCGATATACTCTGATATTCTGTACTCTGATGTAACATTATTATGATGTTTATTGAAGTCTTCTGTTATTTGTTCTGATGTGTTGTATACCCAAAGTTAGCGTATGCGGGATTCGAACGGTCTTGGTCGGTTTAACGATCGATTAGGTCCGGGCGAAATCCGTTGTCGTTACAGTCGCCATACTAGTTCTACATTCAAAACCGCAAGGTCGTATTGGAAATTGGATTTCCATCATGAGTCGAGGCTAGGGGCAAGCTCCTCTCCAATTTGAGACACTCTAGCAAATGCCTCAGGATCACACCTATGGCCAACCCTTGGATCTTCAGGGCCGGTCCCCGCCTATCGGCAGTGGATTGGTTATGCCTGAACACACGCTTCCCGGTCCCTTTGGACCTATAGTATGACCACTAACGGCCTATAAAAATCCGAGGCGCCTCAAAATCCATCATCCACATAAGTAAAATGTCAGCCAGTTTAAGCACTGACACTACTCCTAGCTAGAAAGAAACGTGTGCACTCCCTGCAGTCCTAATCCCGTTTTGGACTCATACCGGGGTGTGAGGCTCGCGAAGTCACGATATACACAAAGTTATGCCATAATAGGCTATACTTTGATCATCCCACAAGGCCCTGCTTTTCAACAAAAGCCTTGATCATTTGCATCTTGGCATGCCACATTATCAGACCATACCATATCATTGATTCATCTATCGATATATAACAGGGTGTTAAGCAAGAGAATAAATTCTCCGCCACCAAAAAGCTATATATTAAATAGATCAACGAATACAATATAAAGGGATACAATGTCAGACACACAATCCATTTATCAGTCCGTTCTGGGTCTGAACGAAACCATATCCGGTAGATCTCCAAAATACGTCTGAATGATCACCAATTTTTCCCTCATTTTGGGTCCAATCAAGATATCAATAATCATCCATTCGATATGGAAATTTCCCGGTATTCAATAACCGTCTTCATCATCGATCTTCAATCGTCGTATGAATTATTCAGAATGGGTTAGACCCGGTCTTTCTGAATAATTTGCGTAATTTAAAATCATGTGCTTTAAAACACAACCAACGCCTCATTCCAATCAAGAGTATTCTTTGATTTTAATTTAAACCAAAATAAGGTTTATTCAACTAGTCGGGATTAACGCCTTACCGAAGTAATTATTAATTAATATCCCATTCCCAAAATAAGATTTATGAATTACCAATCTAAATTTCACTGTCAATCGGGTTTAAAGAACTAATGTCATTTAAAAACATTGTTTGCAATCAACCCAAAAGTCAGTTTCACTTAATTTCAATTATGTTTAATAATTGGAAATCTTATTTAAATCTTAATTAAAAGATTTATTCTTTCCCAAATGGGTTTAAGAACAGTGTTATTTAAGACACTATTCACGACAAACCCAAATTTTAATCTGACATTAAATATCATGCTTTGAATAGAAATTATATCGATTTATGTTCAATATCAAATTCTGAAAATTAACGTATATCAAATTGGGAATAACGATATTAATATCTTCGAAATTCCCCCAATAATATCCGTATAATCACAAAATCCAATACTGAAATAATCCGAAGATTATTTCCATTTAAATCCATTCCAATATATGTACTGGAAAATCGTGGTTTTATTAATACCACTTTAATCCTTTTATTTATTTTAATTAATTTATTAAAATAAATAAATCACTCATTCTTTTACATTGAAATGTATATCTACATTAAAATGAATCTTTTTCATTCTTTTGAAACAAATTAACTAAAAAAAAGTATTATTTCTAATGTAATCAATCTTAAATAAAAATGAAATCTTTTTAATGTAATCTTCTTAGTTCAACCTTTATTACATTGAAAAATGTAATATTTTCATTTCAATCTTTATTACATTGGAAAATGTCATGTTTTCATTTCAAACTTTATTTTCAATTCAGTCTTTATTACATTGAAAAATATAATATTTTCATTTCAACTTTATTACATTGAAAATTGTAATATTTTCAAACTTTATTCTAAAATGTTTATAAATTCGTTTATAAAACGATTCCAACTTTTATTTCAATTTTAAATCCAAATTGAATATTGTATCTATTATCATATTAAAATAATATTATTTCCAAAATATTTATTTTGGAATTAGCTCTTCAAAACATGCATTATAAAATGTATAAAATAAGTCGATAAATACGTTCGGGTTAAAATGGTGTTGCTATTTAAAACAGATTAAATAGCTCAATCCATTATCTTATTCATTTATATTTTACATTGGGCCAGACCTCCCACATTAAGCCTACGACTTGTGGATGCTGGATATGCCGGTTGGTTCCGGGCAGACTTATCCCACAAGTTGGGCTTAACCTCGTGTCATGGCCCAATTCGTATTTGCGCACTTGGACCTCTCACATTAGGCCCAACATTTGTGGCTGCTAGATAAGCCGAGCGGTTCCGGGCAGACTTCCACCACAAATGTGACCTAACCTCGTGTCCAAGTACAATTATAATTTTATAATTATAATTAACTTTTCTAAAACGTACTCTTTGAAAATATCCTTTCCATTCAAGAATCTTAATTTTAAATATTCTTTAATTCTAAAATGTCGTGATTCCATAAATCTTCACTTACCTTTCAAATCTTTATAAATATTTGAACTTTCCATATTGTTATAACAATTAATAATAATCTTCCCAAAGTGTCTTATTTTGAAATCAAAACTATTTATTGGCACATAATGACAAATAAATGTAATCTTTCCAAAACGTTCAAATTTCGAAATCAAACTTTCTTATCATAAAATGTGGACAGTAAATATATAATCTTTTTAATTGAATCTCCTTTATTATAACTTTTAGACAATAAAGATATAATCTTTTTAAATCAACGCCAATTAATTCTACTAATTGAGTATAAATTAAAATATTCATTAATTCAAAATTGATAACAATAATATTAATCTTTTCAAGATGTTCAGTTTTGAAACAAATCTTCTTAATTTAACATGTTGACAATTAAAAAGGGTATCTTTTAATTCTAATCTTTTATTGTAACTTTTTACTAAAAAAAATGTTATCTTTCCAATTCACTCTTTTTATTGTAACTTTGACAATACATACCTTCCCATTTGAAAACATGGAAACCATCCTTTGGTTCTTTAATTGAATACTGGATTATAATATTCTTTAACTCAAAATTGGAATGAGACTCACATGATTTCCATGTAATTTAATTACACGGATTTCAAACATTGCACTTATTCCATAATAATGTCAACCATTCACATAACATCCAAAGTGCAATTTACACTAAACACAAGGGTGATGTGTAGTCAAATATCAACCCAAGACCCGTGTGGGGTTTCAGCCAACACATAATTTTGTGCACTTGGGCGAGGTGTAAAATAATCGTCCCCAATCAACATCAACAAGTCAGGTAACTTGTCAATGGCAGTGTAACATCATTTTAAATTATCATAAATAATAAATCATTAGTTTAACCTTTCGAATATTTTCAATTTCAAACATAACATGACATGACATCCAAATCCACAATCCGTTCAACAAACAATTACTTCCATCACCAATAATTTATTTACATTTAATTATAAAAATAAATAACTATTCGAAAATTGAGTGAGCAAAAGAGTTCTCACCTTTGCCGGCTTTAAATGACGGTTCGGGCCCAATTTTGGCCCAAGATCCAACATGCTCCAAATCGGGCGTAGTTAGTGTTGTTGCGAAGCTCTCGACTCGCTGATCGCAGCAAATCCTGTTTCGCGCGATTTCGAGTTCGTATCACAAAGTTATGAATTTTCGAAGTTTGTAATAATTAAAAAATTAATTTAAATTATGAAAATTACCCAAATTTTCAGCTTGCTCAGAATTGGACAAAATTATTGCTCGCTCGAAGCTCTTGACATAACGATCTCAACGGATTGAGTTTCATGCAATTTCGATAACGTGACAAAAAGTTATGCACTTGCGAAGTTAACAAATCGATTTAAATAATATTTAAATTTGTAAAAATTACCCAAAATTTCAACTTCATCCAATTTGGACAAATTTTGTGTCCACGGGAAGCACTCTTCGCCACGATCACAGCAGACCTGAAATCGTCAAATTTCGATCTTGTATGTAAAAGATATTGCATTACGAACATTGAATATAAAATTAAATAAATGTTTCGCGTTTAAGCCCTCAACCTTTTTTTTCAAACAACACCCTGAACTTAAAATGCTCGCCACGGCCAAACCGTAAGTTGAAATTGCACGAAACCAGCGCCATTCTCTCCGGCTTCTCCCCCTCTTTCCATGCCTGGTGGTACCCCTCCAGTTCGCCACGTGGGGCCCACGATCTGCAGTTGAACGGAAAAGTGCAGTTTCCGTTCATCTCAGTGTTGCGGCCGCCTCGGTACTCCAAATGCCACCAATTTTGTCAGTAGCTAGATCTCGACCTCCCGAACAACTTCTGTTTGTGTCACTTCGCGTCACTTCGCCTGAAAATGCACGGATCGACGGGAAATTGCTCATCTTTGCGACTGTCCTGTTTTCAGCACCCCTCCAGTAAAATTGACATTCCGGCCAACTCCCGCCACCTGAGACCATGCCACCACCACCAAAAGAACTGTATGCTTCCCCTCTACCACTGCCTGAAGTCGCTAGACCTATCTCTTTTCGTGGGGCCCGCAGCGAACAAATAACCGAAATCAGTTTTCTGTCTTTTAAGCTAGATTCCGGCGAATCCGTGCGACGATAGCTCTTAAATTTTTCGTGGTAGATAGAGGATAAGAAGATGAACAAAATCCAGAAAGGGTTTGGTCTGATTTTGTTCTGATTGAGAAATATAAATTATTTTATTTTCAGGGGCTAATTTGCAAATAAATTTTAGAGGAGAGAGCCGCCATGGAATAGAGGAAGAAGAAGGTGGCTATGTTATGCTTAGGGTTCAGCTAATGGCTATTAAAAGATAATATATAGGTAGGTTATAAACTCAATTAGGCCCAATTACCCTTATGTACATATATTAATACATTTTTTTGTCCGCTTTTCGTAGTTTAAAAATTCGTGTTAACACCTACGAATTCCATTGTAATTGAAAATTGAAACATAAATATTCCTTAACATTACGGATTTAAAGAAACTGGTTTCATCATTTTCCCAGTCTGTATGAATTAATAATAAATTTTTAAAGTCTGAAAATTGACCGTTTTCACTGAAAAATCAATTATAATTACATATTAATACTAAAAATTCTAGAAAAATCATTTCTAGCTTTGTTTTAACGATACGAACCGAACAAAATTAATTTCGTTGAATTTGAAGACCGTTTGGAAAACTTCACTTTTCAGGGCGTATATATTTTATATTTAAAAATATATTTTATATATGAATAATTTCCAAAACTCAAAATATATAAGTGTTTATACTTTTTCAATGCAGAAACATCATTTTGAACTCAATGGAAGTGGTTTCGAGTCCAAATTCATTCGTATGTAAAAAGTAGCGTTTTGGGTCCTATATATATAAACTTTCCCGTGTTTTTCTGATATCTTGATTTGGGCATAACTTTTGATTCCCGCTATGAAATTTCAATTTTTCGAATTCGTTGGAAAGATATTTTTAAATAGATTCTAATATTTTTGGTTTTGCTAAAATCTGATTTATTTTGCATCCTGTATAGTCAGTCAAAGTTAAAATTCAAATTTTAAAACTACCGCGCTATTTATAACTCCTTTTATAATTTAAATAAAATTCATTCATTTTAACTTCTATTAAAATAAATTTATAGTCATTATTATATAAAATAAATTATTTTAAATATTAAAAACCCATTAAAATAATTAAAATAAAAATTTTAAATTCCGCCCAAAATTCCGGGTCGCTACAACGAAACGAATAAAATATAATATATTACATAACTTTGAAATAAAACAATATATATATATATATATATATACAATGACATTATCAGAGCACAACACTTACACACAGCGGAAATAACAATAGCTATAAAATCCTAAAGCCTCCTGCTCCAAGCTCCTCCAAGTATATCTGTAAAGACCTGAACTACTTGACTGCCCGTACAAATTTGGGCTCCCAAGAGTTTTGGGAAAAACAAAACAAAATAAACTCTGGGTCAGTCATGGGACTGGTGTGAGTAAACTCAAATCATCGGTTTAACTTTTCAAAATCATTTTATAGAAAAGATAATCGTAAGACCGATCCACACATAATCACAGATGGTTTTTACCTTACGATAACCCAAAACAGTTTTGGAAATCGATACTTTTCTGATGTTATAATAATGTCTAATTACAAGTAAATAGAATTTAGCAGAACGCTTGCATCTCACGTTCCACATATATAGTATACAAACAAAAATCGCGGGCACTTATTGGAGATTGGATTCCGACTATGACAAGGTATGGGACCACCTACCGATAGTGTATCTCTAGAGGCAAATACACTGGGTTCAACAAGAACATCTTGCAACCTGCCCTCACATGGCCGACCACTCATTTCGCTTGAGTGTATCGAATGTATATCACCAATGGTTGGGAGCTACCCACCGTTTCCCGAAAAGGGACAGCATCGATAATAGATAAAGGATGAATTGGATTTTCTCTAGATAGGTGATATACACCCTAATGGGAGCGACCCACTTAGCCATGCTGCCTGCCCGATTTCTGTCATTCCCCGGTTGATGAGGCTTGAGGTCATAACGTATCTTTGATAGATCATACATTCATTTACTTTGAATGCCACATCGTCATACCCGCCAAATCACAAATTGATTTCCTCAAAAATACCACGGGTATAAAGCTAAGAGAAACGAATTCCTCCGCCACCAAACGTAAGTACGTTTGAAGAGATCAACTTACGCGACCTGTTAGATATACTCTATCAGACATTCGTCCATTCACATTTGTCCTGGGACTGGACAAACCGAAGGCACTATTCTGTAAATAGGATAGCCCTTGCATAACTCAGTCTTCATTATCTCCATCATATTTGATCGCAACGCTAACGTCCATATAGAGTGGTTTTTCAGATAATGAATTTGATCCCGGTCTCTCCGTATTGACGACGATAAAATGGTGAAAAACTTAGATAGTCGGTGATTTAACTATCAAATAAAAACAGGTGTGCAACCAACGATATTATTTCCAGATGGAAATTCTATCGATCAATCATCATTCAACATTTATCTCTTTATATTAAATTATCTTTAATTTATCCATTTCCCCATTTCTATATATTTGTAAATTCTCATTTTCTAAATTTAGAAAACGTTTCTGGTTCTTGTTTGGAAAAACATTCCCAAACTTCTTTATCAGAATTAAACTGATGTTTAAATAAAACATCACTTTGCCCATTCAAGCCATTTCACTCACTAACTAAATTCACTTAACACATCTTCACTATCGAACCTTAACTACTCCTTAGTTAGAAACGAAGTCAATCAAGTTGGGGTATAATTACCTCTCAGACCTTAACTGAACAACATTTCTAACCTTGAAATAGACAAAGTTCATCTTATAACCCTTCACAAACCTCCTTACGAAATTCTCGGATTCTATTTACGAATCCACTTCTTTTACAAAAATCATTTGATTATAACGCTAGTGTTATAATTTCATGCTTTCGAAATGTATTAACTTAAATATAACTTTTCTTTATGAATTTGGAAAAATAACAAACATCTAGTTTATAACTAAATAATTAAATCTTGATTTGAAACCGGAAAGTATATATTACTTTCCCTAATTCGATATAATCGAGTTTCAACTTACAATTCTCTCTCGAATATTCTCTATTCGTTAACTCCTCTCGAATAACTATATTCGACAATCTCTCTCGAATAAACTATATTCGATAACTCTTCCTTTCAGATAACTTATATTCGATTAACTCTCTTTCGAATAACTAATCTCCGATTAATTCTCTTCGAATCACTTATATTCGAATTACTCTCCTCCACGGATTTTATTTAATCCTTTCTACATTTCGAGTATCGAAATGGATTTCATCGTTCCCTTTTCAAAACAACTCAGCTTTCCATTTACATTCACTTTTGGATTTGAAATCTCAATTATCCGCTGATAATTATATTTTAGTTCATTTATAAACATTGTTTATAAATCACAACACCTCTTTTCCTTATTAAACAAGTTATTTTTGAATTCCTGTTTCAAAACCCAATTTTCCTTTGCACATGTTTTTATTTGCAAAATCTTTGCTTATTTTCCTTATCCACATCGAATGTGAATAATATTTCTTTTACAAAATCTATCCAGTTTGATTTCATATTTGAAAACAATATCTCAACCTCAATTTCTATTTATATGTATATTTACAGAATCATTTGTACAAAATCTCCTTTTAACTTCTAATACTTAAAAATCTCATTTAAATTCCACTTTACAAATGCTGGATTCATATTCCATAAAATATCGGTCTTAAAACCAATTTCTACTTCTCTATATAAGTTTGGACTTATATATCCCATTTATCAAAAGATAAATATTTTATTTAATTTATAAAACATTATTTATAAATTAACCATCTCCATTTATCTGATAAAACAGATTTGTATTTAATATCTACTATGAAACCATCTTCTCTTTGTTCTTTATATCTTGTCAATTTTCCTTTTATAATACCTATTTATTTCCCAAATCAATTATTTTATAATTATATTTGATTTACAAATATTTTCTTTTTCAAAATATCCTATATAGTTCTTCCTTTTCAAAATATCCTATTTATTTCTATTGAGTTTTCTAACCAAAAACGGTCTTTTACACTTCCATATAATTGCTAATAATTTCATACAGAAGTTCCTTATTTTAATTTCAAACATCTCCTTTTATAAAAACTATTTGATTTTATAAAATCTTTTAAATTCAGTTTTTCCACTTCACAATTTTCCTTTATTATAAAATCCTCTGATTTTATATAAACATTCTTATTTCATTATACACTTTAAAAATTCCTTTTTATCATTTCAATATTTCTTTTGGTATTTAAAAGTACCAAATAACAATGACCGAACATACATAATCAATAATAGATCATAAATCACATCATATATCACAATATATGAAAAACAGTAAATAAATGTTGAGGAACCCAGTTGGGTCCCTCCGACCTGTTTCCCTGCATCCACAGACGTTAATCAACATAAACAACACGAGTATGAAATATTCTGATAAACAGGATCAATATTTGATTAACGATTTATATATATCATTATCAATATTTTCAACCAATTTAACTAGCAGTTCAACCAACCAGCCAACACACAGCAAACAACCATCATTTATCAATTCTAAAGATAATTTATGAAAATATAAATTAAGCAGAGTTAGTGAGATTTACTCACATTGGACGGTTATCGTTAAATAACGATAATTGGTCACTGATTTGGTTCAGGCGTTTAATTCCACTATAAATCCAAACGAGCTTCAATTCGCTCCCGGTCAGTTCCATGGCGTAGCCACCGTCCATACGATCCCAACGGATTTTGTTTTACTGAATTCTGATATCATATGAGAGAGTTATGTATTTTTAAAGTTATACGCATTTTAAATATAATTTTATACTTGATTAAACCTTACTGGGCTTTTCCTTTTCTATTTCCTCCGGCCCATCAAACCCAATACTTAACCGCACCTTTCTTCCCCAATTAATCCTCTCGTACGCTGCTCCTTTTCCTTGAACAAATGGTTGATTCTTCCCTTCTTCAATCACCCTCCTTCTTCCACTTAAACATCAAATTAAATATACCACCAATCTTCTCTTGTCGTGCTCTTCCTCCTCCACCTGCTCTCCATCAACTCGCACGTCCTACCTAACTTCCGTCGCTCCCAAAGTTTCTCGCCACCACAGGAAGAGCGACACTTTTTAATTTGATAAAATCCCCAAAAATCAAAACCAAAGCTAATCCCTACCACAAACACTAATCCGCACTCTGATTCACCCAAAACGAGCCCAAACTCCCAAAAAGTCCTACCCTAAATCACGCGGTACCAGAATCCATCGGAAAAAACTGATCGAACCCAACAACATGGGTATGTGGTTGAAGAGAAACTCCATACGAATCTGAATATAAAAGATTTGTGATTTATTGATTTTTCTATGGACTTTTGTGGATTTTAAAAGTCACGAATTTGGTTTACTGTGAAGAGAAAATGGTGACGGCGCATTTTGACAACCGTATGAGGAAGTTTAGGGTTAAGGATGGTAAAGGGTATTATATAGGATAGGTTTTATATTTTTTTATTCGAATTTTATATTTTTTTTAAGCAAACGCTAATTGTATTCGTCCTCTAAAATTCATGTGATCACATATGATACCCAAAAATCACGGAACTGGACATGCAGCTACAGTTCGACATTGCGGACCCAACGAACTGGTTTCGTCGAATTCCGACTCCGTTTGCTCACACAGCGTATTTTTAAAGGTAAATTTATCGATTGTAATTCACATTAAAATACCGTACGGCCACATATTGACTTCAAAAATCATGGAAACTGAAATCTAGCAATAATTTGACATTACGAATCCAACAAAATTGGTTTCGTCGAAAACTGAGCTCGTTTGCAAAAGTGGCTATTTTTAAAGCCAAAAATAAACCATTTAAATATATAAATATATTTAAAAGCATTTAAATTTAATATTTAAAAATAAATATTATCGTATATATTCGCAGTGGAATACCATACAGCTCCATTGGGATTTACAACTCGATATTTCAAAATCCCAGATTATATCGATATTCGATTTATATCAAAAATCCTTTTATAATATAAATAAATCATTATAAATTATAAAGGAATTCCACAGCGACTTTTCTAAAATTTGATTTTGACATAAATCAAAATCTACACGACGAAATCCCAATTTTTCTCTCCCACTAGAAAAATATACTTCACCAGCCCCCAACGTTTCTTGTTTCATAGAAATCCGACTTAAAACGGCTTTTGTATACTCGTTTAAAGTTCGAATCGTCAAATTACTAACTACCACACCATTTCGAGCTCGATTATAATTATATTATAATTATACATTCAAACCTCGTTTTAAATAATATATTCGTTATTATAATTCAACTCTAAACTGAATTATATCTTATAAATGATCTAATTCACACAATATTGTGAATTCAACTCTTTTCGACCATTTCGAAAATAAATATATTATTCTATTATTTATATTAATTAAATATAATTATTATTTAATTCAAGTTATCGATATCGCCAAATCGATATTTAATAATTAAATAAATTAATAATTCAGCCGTTAAAAATGCGGGACATTACAAAAAAATTTAGAACCAAATTAAATATTCAAAATTAAATAGCTAAAAATCGGGGTCGTTACATGAGTGTTTTGGATGTTTAAAATATCACTGGGCCTAAATGTTGATATATAAAAATATCGTGAAAAGGGAATTTCGAGATTTAATTGGGAAAATCTATTTTTCTAAAAACAGAATTTGAATTTCGAATGGACTAAACGATATTAACCTGTTTTGAATAAATAAAACAAGTATTAAATTTATAAATGATGTTTATAAATTAAATAATCAGGGAACTGAAGTGAATTTATAAACGATGTTTATAAATGAAGTGAAATGAATTATCATTGGATAATTCGGGAGATGTAAATACAAGTGCGAATTTAAAAAGGGAAATTTATTTTTCTAAGGTAGAAATTTAATTTCAAATGAATTTGAAATCGAGTCTTGTTTAACTATATAAACAAGTAATATAAACAGTGCTTGTAAATAGAGGTGAAAAATTATCATTTGGATAATTTAAATATTTAAATTCAAAATATGAATTATGGGAAATAGGGAATTGTAACAACCCTGAAATTCAGAACCAATCTAAAATTTTATTTTAAGGTATTGTGTCGGAATTAAAAAATTCGATTTTTAAATTAGTATATAACCCTTAAATAGCCATTTTGCAAACGACCTCTATTTTCAACTAAACCACTTTTGTTGGATCCTGTATGTCAAATTATTGCTAGGTTTAAAATTCCATAATTTTTGGAATTAATATGTGAGCGTGGTAAATTAAAACATGTTTGGTAATTTCAGTTAAATTGGATCGACCAGTAAAAAAGCGATTTTTCAAATGGTCTCCAAATTCGACAAAATTAATTTTGTTAAGACAATATCGTCAAAACATAGCTAGATTTATTTTTGGGAATTTTTGGAATCAGTATGTGTCCCCGGTAAATTAAAATTTACGTTCAAATTCAATATTGAACGTTATATCTATTAATTTTGAGAAAAACTGACTGAATTAGTCGAATTAGCTTACGAAACATATTCCGTTATGTCCGAAATGAGAGTATTTAGCTAAGGGCGACAGTCGTTGGGTTTGCTTTCGAGTTCGGATGTGGAAACTGACATATTTGGAATTAAAAGAATAAAAATATATATAAATATATATAAAGGCCAATCAGAATTCTCCAACCCTAATTCTACTTTCCCAAAAAACCCGCCGTTAGCTCAATCGATTCAACATGAAAAACACTCCAAACCATTTCCCTCAAAATCGTTTGGTCCAAGGGATGATTCAAGAAAAATCTGAACGAGTATTGAAGAGCACAACACGATCTCCACATCCAACGGAGGAGATCGTTCATAGTTCAGTATTTGGTGAGATTTCGTCGCTCAAAGTCACACCGTTGCGAAGCGAACTCCGGTGCAAGGCCGCGACCGAGTTGGACATCGTGGCAGGGGGAGGAAGCTCTCTCGAAGGCTGTCAACGTGGTTGAATCCGATCAACTTCAGCTGCCTCGGTTTTCGCAAGAAGAAGAACCCTAAAAATCGACGTTGGGGTCGAAGGTCGGCTGCTTGATTAAAGAAGAAGAAGTGGTAGTTAGTTTAATTAATTAAATTATTAATTATCCCTAAAAAGTCATTACCCTTTATAAAATCGTAACTTTCTCATACGGTGTCGAAATCCAGTGAAATAGGAGACATTGGACTCATGACAGCGTATTCTACATTCTAGAGTTGACCGGAGGAATTTTAGAGCTAACCACCAATTAAGGTTGAGTGGAACCCAATGTGAGATCTCTAAATTCAATTGAAATGGAAATATATATATATATATATATGTGTGTGTGTGTGTGTGTGTAACGACCCGTATTTTTGGTCGATTTATTTAGTATGGTTTTAAATATTGAATTTATAATATAAATGGTATTTTATATTGGATTTATCGATTTAATAATCGAAATACGATTTATTTTGATTTTATATATATTTATCGAAATACGAGAACTGAAATAATTCAATTTGAGATTTAAACTTAGTCAAAACAATTCAGATGATCGGTATTAACTGTATTTGAATATAAATTATGATAAAAATATTTTATTATCAAAGAATTATTTTTTTGAATTTAAAGTATATTATATCGATTTAGTATGGTTATTTTATATATACACATTCGAAATAAATTTCAGAAAATATTCTGTTGAGTTCAGTATAACGCTATAACATTGGAACGACGGTCGGTACGCTAAAATAGCGGTTCACGATTTTTAACTGTGAACCCCGAGATATTTATAATGGATAAGATCGAAATCGAATCGAAAATCAAATCGATATATGTTTAAAAAGAATAAAAGATCTCTTTATATCGAATCAAAATCAAATCAAATTTATTAGAAAATCTTTTTAAAATAAATACAAAATTTGTTTGTTCTGTTTCCTTCTCTTCTATATACTCGCAATCCCTCCTACCTCCTAAAATCAATTCGAAAGCCTCAGAAATGGCCACCGCTCCTTTTTCATTTTCCGCAAACCAAAAAGAGGAGAAAATTGGCCCCGTTGTTCACTGTTAAAGCCGCACCATCTTCTATATAATCGCTACTCTTCAATTCTGTTTTCTCAGAAAAATCAAATGGTAGATTTAATGAAATCAAAGAAAGAAGCCACCACTTTCATTCGTTCCTCAAATCAAAATCGATATCGAAGGCCTTCAGACAATCGAAAGGAAATGGGGGAATCCAGACCTAATCCTTCGAGCTTCTATTTCATTGCGATGACCTTCGATCCAAGAGCGACGCGAGTAACTTCGAGTAGCAGTCAAATTAGGGCAACAGCTAGTTGGGGTTTTGGCGATATCAGAAATCGATTCGATGGCGGCGCGATGTTCAGAGGAGGAGGCACTCGTGTTGGGTAAGTTTGGCATCGCGATGGTAGTTGAGTGGCGATTGGGAGTGCGATTCTGGAAGGGCAGCTGAGTCGCGTTCTGAAGGAAGGAATGGAGGAGCGTCGATTTGCATCACTGTTAGGGGATTCGAACCTTGTTGGAAGGAAGACCGTGTACAGTAGCCTTAAAGCTACAGGTGACGATGCTAGGGAGAACAATGAGTTTGAGGATCAGCAGATGGTTCAAAGTCTTTCGTGATTTCCTGTAGGTGATAGAGCTGCAGATCTGGGAGGCTTCGATGTTGAAGACGAAATAGCGTTGGAGTTCAGCAGCTTGAAGTGAGGAACTAGATTTTGATTTCTTTGGCAGATTTTGGTTATAAGGAGGATTAAGGTAAAATGTTAAGTTCATTAAATTAATTAGAAATGTTAAATTTGCAGTACATATACATATATATATAGTTATATCGGCTAAGGAAATTTATTTAAGTGGTTTAAATAAATTGTGCAAATTTATAAATAAAGATTTAATTAATCGTAGAGGCAAATAAAGTTATTCGATAAATTTCGAGTTGATTCGTAGCTACAATGACATGGCATCTAAATCAGATATTCAGCACAAATATAGTTCACGGTGAGTAAATCTCACTCACCTTCATTTAGAATTATTTTTATCAGTTAAAAATAATTTCCTGTTGATTGTTTGATTACATTTAAATATTCATGTGCCTGTTTAAATATATATTAGTTATTTAGGGTTGACTACTATATATATATTGGGTTGATGCTATTGATTCCCGCAGTCTCATTAGCGGATGCCCGCAGTTTCATAGCGGATGATTTCCCTATGCGCCCCACAAATATATTAGTGGATGACCTTCATACCGCGATATCCTGCCTCGAAGCAGGATGGGTATTACTATGTGACTAACGTCTGTGGATGCAGGAAAACAGGTTGGAGGAATCCAACAGGATTCCTCAAAAATATATTATCTGTTGTTTGTTTGGTTTCATATATGTTATCTTACGTGATGTATTAGAAAACCTGAAATAAATAATTGGTTGTTTGGTGTTTAAATATCACCGGGCCTAAGTGTTGATATTTAAAAATATCATGAAAAGGAATATTTGAGATTTAAAGGGGAAATTCTATTTTTCTAAAATAGAATTTGAAATTTGAATAGAATAAAAATAAACTTGTTTTAAAAGGATAAAACAAGTAGTTCTTTTATAAACGAAGATTATAAATAAAGTGAAAAGAATTATCATTCGATAATTCAGAAATAAAAATACAAGTGTGAAATTGAAAAGGAAAATCTATTTTCCAAAAGTAGAAATATAGATTTCAAAAGAAATTGAAATTGAGACTTGTTTGAGAATGAATAAAGAAAATTCAAATGTAATTCAAATATAGAATTTGAATATAGAAAATATAAAGGAAATTCAAATATAGAAAGTGAAATGGAATTTGAATAAAGAAATTTTTAATATAGAATTCGAATATAGAAATTCAAATGGAATTTGAATATGGAGAATTTGAAATATAATTAAAATAGAATTTCAATATGAAATTCAAATAGAGTTGAAACGGGATTTTGAATGTATAGAATTTGAATAGAATTTGAATATATAGAATTTGAATAGAATTGAAAATAGAAAATTCAAATAGAATCGAAAAATAGAATTTGAATATAGAGAATTCGAATAGAATTTGAATATAGAAATTTCAAAGAGAATTGAAAAGAGAATTTGAAATAGAAAATTGGAAATCATTTCGAAATGGGAACGACGAAATATATTTCGAAATGTGGATTTTTAAACAGAATAGAAATAAATCCAAAGGATTTATAATTTATAAAAGGAATTGAAATTAAATATAGAAGATCGAAGTATAAATGAATTTATTACTGAATAAGGAAAAATCGACAATTTTCGAGAATTGGAAATAGTATGTTGAATTGGAAAAAATGGATTTGATATATATATATATATATTAAAAATATATCAGAATGGAGTTGAATTTATTATAAACGAAGTTTAAACGTTTATATATATAAATATAATTAAAACGAACTCGCCGCAGCGCTGCAGTTCGTAAATTGGCGTTTCGTGTTAGAGTTTGTTCCCTAGAGGCAATTCATTTGATGAGATTGATAACACTGTTGATGTTATTATTTTATTTGGAATAAAATATTATTCTATTATATTATATTTACTGCGTAATATAAATATTAATATAATAGAAATCCTTAGAATTATAATACGGAATTATATAGTTCGATTAAGACTGAACTTGAGATTATATAATGTGATAAGTATTATAATTCTTAAATGTCCCTAGTCAAGTTTTATTGTTTATAAAGGACAACAATAAAGCGTTGAGACTAGTATATTGATTGACTGATGATCACATCTCATTGATCATTAATATACGTGATATTAAAGTCAAAATATAAATACGTATTAGAGAATATCGTATTGGGCTGACCCGCCGTGAGATAACTCCATGGAATATAATTAACAGTATCATGAATTATTCTCATAGTGACAGTGATGTAATGGTCCTCAGACCTGAAATCATTATAATTTTATTCAATGATATTTGTGTTTTGATATCATCTAAAGTTATTTCGTAACAGAGTAACGATAACAGTGATTATTGGATACATCTCTAGTCGAATGAAAATTATGAATGATCTAGATGGAATTTAACCATACGATATATTCGTAGTGATATCCATGGGCCTCTTGATTGAGTGAAACTGTTAAATGCATGGCCGTGCTCAAATACTGATTTGTTTATACAGTCTACTCATCGTTCAAGAAATACGGATTAAATTATAACGAGGATGATACGATCCATGCCTCTAGTTTAATCCTGGATATATCGGTTAAAAGGATTATATTACATTGATACACTGGTCACAGAAAGGTTGTATCGAATTGATTATATTATTATGACTTAAGTAGCAGTGATGTATTGCTAGATGCCAATCACTGTTTATGACTTTAAATACGATTTAAAATCATTGCCAACGTTGTAATAACCTAAGGGGTCACACAACAGAGCGTTATAAAAGAGATTATTTTGGATAAATAAAATATCAATACGTTGATATTTTATTTGAAGTTGGAATGGGCTTTCGTTATGGATCCTAATTTTATGGTTAATTAACACTTTGTAAAGGAACACACACTTCCATTATATAAGTGGGCGGCTAACCCTAAAAGGTATGAGATCAGATCAAAAACATACCACCGAAACCCTATCTCCAAAATTCCTCAATAATAGCGGCTAGCAGCGGTTTTATACTCTTCCCTGATTCGATCAAAAGGAGGAAGCGCTCTAGTGGATAACCAGTAGAGGGCCGGCGATTGACGTGCCTGGTGATTCGATGCTCAGTCCTTCTCCCGATTTGATTTTGTTCTCCTTGGATTCGGCAACGCAAGGTATGATTTCTAGCCTAGATCTATTTTGGTTTACTTTTATTGCAAGATCCATGATTTAAACATGTTAAATCGTTAAAATTAGGATCTCGGTTTGATCGAGAATACAACCATGGTATCAGAGCCAGGTTTTGCAATAGATTGTACTTCGATTTAAGATTTAGGTTTGCTTGTGTAAGTATTCAATGCACTGCTATTAGGACTTGAAGTAAATTAGTGAAATAGTTTACTGAGATTAAGATTTGTGTTTGATTCGAAAGTAAAAGGGATTCATGGTTAATCCTGAACTATCTTTCAGTTTTAAACTTGCTATTAAAATGCCTACCGATTTATGGAACCCAGAAAATTTATCAAAAATAGTTTGATAATCGAATATGTTAAAACAATATGGATCTGTTTTAATTAAGAAATGGGTATTCAGATCAATCTTTCAAAACTGTTGATTCCTGGAATTTTGGATATAAAAATGATTTCAGGGCATTTTTTGTTAAAATAGTGAATGCATATACGATATTAATTCTCGCATAATTCCAGTTTTACTTGTTATATTTTATAATATTGACTCTGGAAATCTGGTTTGATGTATTCAAGTCTGGCTGAATAATCTTGAGTATTCAGATTTATAGAAATGATTCTTGGAAGAAAAGGGTATCAAAACGTTTGATAGATAAGTGATCATTACCTGGTTTTATCATAATTTTCTTCCCCATATTAAAACTGGTTCTTGCTGATTGACAAACCAGAAAGATAAATTTTCTTATTTACTGAAATCAATAAGATATTTTGTTAAGACAAAATATTTTGTTTTATTTTAAAACCAGCTACAGTATATTTGCTAAAAGAATTTTATGACTGAAATTCTTATATGAAACTATACTTTAGCATTCACATCATATAGATGATGTACAGGTTAAATTCGAATAATAATGGATAGACCATGATTTGTTTGTTCTGTAAAACATATATGAATGTTTTATATGTGAGTGCATAGTGAATATACAATGACATATTCCTAACTGAACTGTCATTTAGGATAGCTTGTGGACTTATACATATTGATGATAAATTTATGGTGATAAATGCATATTACATTCAGATTTCAAAACCTAAAGGAAATCTGATTTCCAGTGCAATTTCAATTTATACTACATGTATAAATAGTTGGGTTCATATACTAAATTGCTGATAGGACTTTTTAATATGTTTACATCCCTTGTGTCCTATGGAAGTCATCTAAAATGATGTACATAAATATTGATACATGAATCATTGTTTTAATCAGTGTTGTCATGTATATACGATTAACTGTATAAATTAATTACAGTTACATATTTACATCGATGTCTACATATTGTGGCATGGATCACTAATCTCAATATATAATACTTTGTTTAGTAGTTCTGTGTTACATTTTTTTTAATATATACACAGACAAATAATTCTGATATACACAAGTATATGATATACAGATATCATTGATTATGTACATTATAGATGATGAACACAATTTATAAATCTGTTAAATCTGTGTATACCATAATATTCATCATTTTGTAAGGGCACTGTGCCATACTCTATCATCAAAGTATGCATATCTGCAATTTTGATTACAAGATATATGTATATAATGATCTGTGCTTAAATGTGTTATAACTCGTACACTATCTAAATATAAATCTAGATTTTTTTTAACAGTGAAGTCGGGTTTTAGAATATCTAAGTTTGGACTATATATAATATTCCTGTTGAATCTGATATTATATATACACCTGAATGAATGTTGCATAAGTGTTTGTGTGTGTCACAAGGTGTTGATATGTATATATATTATATATATATATAAAAGACTAAGTACACATTTGTGAAATGTGCTGATCAATTAAGCTTTGAATTCTGGTTTATGTATGTAATGTATATATATACATATATATGATTTACTTGAAATCGTTATTCTGCTGCTCATTATAATATGATTATAACTTTGTTTTGAGTCTGACTTGGAAACAAACATACCGCGTAATATATACAAACTAAAAGGTAACCAACCTATGCATATAGATATACAGTATATATTTATTTATTTATTTATTTGTTGTGAGTATAAAATTGTTATCTAAATCAACAATAACCTGATTATTAATTTCATACTGTTTGTATATTGATACAAAATGATATAGGCATCAACTTACAGGTAACTGTATATTTTGACTTGTATATAAATGGTATAAAAGTTATACCTTATACATCAAATTATATTAAGCATTGATAAGTATATACTTCTAGTATGATATGTATATCCATGATAGATATGCAACATTAAATATATGTTATTGAATCAATAAAAGATTATATGTATAAAAGGCTTATAAGTAGTTGTCTACTTCCATGATTCAAAATGTTGATTCAGTCTAAAAGTTTGATGGTGTTTGTTTCACAGTTAGACTTAATGCATAAGACAGTTTGAATATTTCTTTGAGAAGGGAATGTTAAGTACTGTATAAGATAAAATACCACATAGGCAACTTGAACTGGTCCACTAATGTACAAATTAGTTTGTGTTACTAACATATATATTTTATATATATGTTTGAATTTGAACAGTGATATATTTATATACATATATATATATATATATATATATAGATTTACTTGTTTATCTTCAAATAGAATGAAGAAAAATCTGCTATTTATTTGTAAATATTACAGATTCATTCTTCGATGCTCGGCTCGGTATAACTGAACCAATTGGCGCAAGGATGGACTTGTTGATGGACTAATTGATGCAGGTACAGTCGAACCTACAAATCCAAGTCAGACTTGGCAGGTTTACTCAAATTCGTTTTGTAGAACTGTGTATAAAGATGCATAGCAATTTTGACTGGAAGTATTGATTTGTATACATATGTTTGAGTATATGTATTTTGTCAATGTAAGATACTGTATATATTAGGATTGAATTGAATACATTAGCAAGAAGAAAGTTGTTTCGATCTGTAATGTATTTTATTGTTAAAATGTTCATGTCATATACATGCCAACTAAATGATGTGATCAAGTTCTTGTGTATGATCTGAAAAGCCTACACATATTAATAAATAAATGTTGTTTAATATGTTTGTGTATTATATTCTCGCGTCTCATATTCATGTATGCATAATGAAATGTGAGTTTGTAGTTCAGCTGCATATTATATATATATATAGTTGGTTATAATGTACTTGCTTCCTGTTCATATATTTTTGGAAATATAATTGCAAGTTATATTTTTTTCATTTGATTAAACCCGCTATAGTGTGATATATATATTGACAACCTGTAATATGATTTACAAGACTATTTAGGGATTAATGAATGTGACTGTATAATGTTTGATATCAAAAGAGTACCATATTACTTAGTGGGCCTTGTAACCAATATTCTAAACTTTGCAATATGGGCGGAATGTCATTGGTTAATAAGAAAACTTATGTTAGATAAGTATATAGTATCTGATACAGAAGTTAAAATAACAAATAATTTGAAATGTTCAAAGGAAATTCAGGTAAGGTTCCTATATGATGTTGAATTTAAATAAATATTTATTTATCTATATATATATTATTTAAATCCAAGTTATATTACGAATATAAAATACATATATTTGATATGTGTAAATAACTCCGATATTGTTTTCCATTACGAATTATAAATTCCCTTTAAAAGCAATTTTTTGTTATATTAAGTCATGGTGAAGTATTCCAATAATATACTCATCACTGTCCAAGATCAATGGCTGTAACTAACGCCAAAGCGTTGTGCACCATTTATTTTGGTTATATGCGATGGAGTAAAATGTGGTGCTCCAACCTATTATTGGGTCTGACTTAACTAGGCTGCATAATACGATTATGGCCTTAGGGACAACAGCATGAATTATTCTATATTTAAGCAAATGAATAATACTGAACAAAATGTTCATCATGCGATCCAGGAATTACATACATGATATAATTGACACAAGATGTCTACCTAAAAGGTTGTGTTTTGGGGATTTGCCAAAGCAGAGTCAAAACATGACTAGATATGGTTCTTGGAACACCATTATATATATATATATATATATACTAATATATGTATACAAACAAAGGGATGTTAATTTGAGTGGGAGCATATTTTAGTTTGAATTATACATTAATATAAATATAAAGTTTGATTGTCAAAATTTAATGTTTATATTAAATAAATATTAAAGAATCAGTTATTATTTGTTATCTACTGTAGATATTAAATAATAAATAACTCCGATAATTCAATTAATCCTTAAGAAGGATAAATTGAATTAAATCAAATTTCTTGACTAACATTGAAATTTGAGGATTGTCCTCAAACAAATTAAAACGTAATTGTTCTAACAAATATAGAGGATCTAAAACCAAAGTCAAAGTATGACTTTAACCGAATAAGATATAAATGTTATAATAATCTACTTATACATTCCTAGTATTGGATACTAGATATAAATCACATAAATGTATGTTGATTTAAATAAATTGCAGAATAAGTAAAAAAAAAAACTGATAAAAGGACAAGTGGACTTACGATTGGAAATAAAGCAAATGTTGCTGGATTATCCATAGGAAGTTAATTCTTGTTCAATATAATGGCTTTGTTAAATAAAATAATTGTTATTACGAAATTCCATGTAAAATAAAAGTTATTATAAATCTTGTTCAGACAAGTTTGAATTTCATTTGTAATAAAAGGAACAATTGTTATTCATTTTATTTAAATGAAATATCGTATGGAATTTCACAAATAGTTAATGATCTTTTGTAAATCCTTAACTATAATGTACTTGACATTAATAATGAATGGATTAAATTTAGTGATTTAAATCCAATATACCTTTAGTATTACCAGTTAGCTCTATAAACAAGAAAGCATATCAAAACTCCATAATGATGGAATTTTGAAATCATTTGATTTTTGAATCATATGAAGTATGCAAATCTTGTTTATTAAGAAAAATAACTGAACCACTTTTCACTTGACACAGTGAACGAGCAATATGTATTGGGTCTCATACATAATGATGTACCTGGAGCAATGAATACATAAATTAGAGGTAGATTTTATTACTTCATTACATTAACTGATGATACCAGTAGATGCAGATATGTGTATCTTATGAAACACATATCAAAATCATTTGAAAAGTTCAAAGAATTCAAAGTGAAGTTATAAACCAATTTCAATAGAAAATAAATACTTTTCGAACAGATCGAAAAGAATATTCAAGCCAATTAATTAATGACTATCAATATGAGTTTGAAATTGCTTCATAACTCACTCCACCTAGAACATCATATTAGAATGATGTGTCTGAATGGAGACATCGCACCTTATAAGATATAGTACGATTAATAATAAGTCATATAGATCTTTTAATAAATTAAATTTAGAACAATTGAATTAAATCTCACAAAATGATTTTAAAGACGCCATATAAGATATGGACTAGGAAATTTCCTATTGTGTCTAATATCAAGATTTGGATGTAAGGCGTTTTGTTAAACGTCCTTCCTCTGATAAGATCGGACCCAAATAAGATAACTATTTTGTGTAATATCCACAAGATATAAATGGATATTATTTCTATAAATTCTTTGAGAATAAAATGTTTATTGTTTGAGTTGATATCCATTTAAAGGAGAACTAGTCTCTAATATACCAATAGGGATGAAATAGAATTTGAATTATTTTGAACCACAAAATGGCATTAAATCTTGTATAGATAAGAAATTGAGTGGGAGTGACACAATAATTCTAATGTTATTTGATAACACATTAATTATTGTAAATAATGTTAGCTTTAAAACAAGAAATAAATACTAATTCTAGGAAAGAAAATGTTTGGATTAAGAAGTTCATGATTGAACTTAATTTATTGTTGATCGAATGATACACATTGCGATTACAATATGGCTGTTACTCAGGCCTAAAACGTTAAACTCATCATCAATCCAAACATATATTTTAAGAAATATAATTCTTATGTGAATTTATTCACAGAAGAAATAAACATATCTGCAAAGTTACAAAAGTTGTAATGTTGCAGACCTACTTAATTAAACTCTGTCGCAGCAGAAGTTTAATAGTCACACTAGTTTCATAAGTATACGATACGTAAATGATTGACTCTAGTGCAAGTGGGAGATTGTTAGAGTTTGTGCCCTAGAGGCAATTCATTTGATGAGATTGATAACACTGTTGATGTTATTATTTTATTTGGAATAAAATATTATTCTATTATATTATATTTACTGCGTAATATAAATATTAATATAATAGAAATCCTTAGAATTAAAATACGGAATTATATACTTCGAGTAAGACTGAACTTGAGATTATATAATGTGATAAGTATTATAATTCTTAAATATCCCTAGTCGAGTTTTATTGTTTATAAAGGACAACAATAAAGCGTTGAGACTAGTATATTGATTGACTGATGATCACATCTCATTGATCATTAATATACGTCATATTAAAGTCAAAATATAAATACGTATTAGAGAATATCGTATTGGGCTGACCCGCCGTGAGATAACTCCATGGAATATAATTAACAGTATCATGAGTTATTCTCATAGTGACAGTGATGTAATGGTCCTCAGACCTGAAATCATTATAATTTTATTCAATGATATTTGTGTTTTGATATCATCTAAAGTTATTTCGTAACAAAGTAACGATAACGGTGATTATTGGATACATCTCTAGTCGAATGAAAATTATGAATGATCTAGATGGAATTTAATCATACGATATATTCGTAGTGATATCCATGGGCCTCTTGATTGAGTGAAACTGTTAAATGCATGGCCGTGCTCAAATACTGATTTGTTTATACAGTCTACTCATCGATCAAGAAATATGGATTAAATTATAACGAGGATGATACGATCCATGCCTCAAGTTTAATCCTGGATATATCGGTTAAAAGGATTATATTACATTGATACACTGGTCACAGAAAGATTGTATCGAATTGATTATATTATTCTGACTTGGGTAGCAGTGATGTATTGCTAGATGCCAATCACTGTTTATGACTTTAAATACGATTTAAAATCATTGCCAACGTTGTAATAACCTATGGGGTCACACAACAGAGCGTTATAAAAGAGATTATTTTGGATAAATAAAATATCAATACGTTGATATTTTATTTGAAGTTGGAATGGGCTTTCGTTATGGATCCTAATTTTATGGTTAATTAACACTTTGTAAAGGAACACACACTTCCATTATATAAGTGGGCGGCTAACCCTAAAAGGTATGAGATCAGATCAAAAACATACCACCGAAACCCTATCTCCAAAATTCCTCAATAATGGCGGCTAGCACCGGTTTTATACTCTTCCCTGATTCGATCAAAAGGAGGAAGCGCTCTAGTGGATAACCAGTAGAGGGCCGGCGATTGACGTGCCTGGTGATTCGATGCTCAGTCCTTCTCCCGATTTGATTTTGTTCTCCTTGGATTTGGCAACGCAAGGTATGATTTCTAGCCTAGATCTATTTTGGTTTACTTTTATTGCAAGATCCATGATTTAAACATGTTAAATCGTTAAAATTAGGATCTCGATTTGATCGAGAATACAACATTTCGAACTTCAATTGAGTATGCAGAACTCGATTGAAGTCGGAATTCTTTGAAACAAGAAACGTCAGGTCCGATTTGATAATAGTTTTCTAATGGAGGAGAAAAATCTAAATTTCGTCGTATATATTTTGAGTTATGACAAAATCAAATTTTCAGAAAAACAGCGCCATAACCATTTAAAAACCATAACGGTTTATTTAATTTTATAAAAAGGATTTTAAGCGAATGAAACCCGAATTTCTATTTAGAAAATTTCAGATTTTGAGTTGTAAATTATATGTGAGCTCAAGTGGAGTAATGAATTGACTTTTGAAACAGAAATCAGATCTTTGATTATTGAATAGAATTAACTAATTTGAATAGTAATTAGTCAATGAGATTTTGAATTGATATTGGGCCTTGAATAAGTGAATTCGATTTGAAAATTTATATTCGAAATCGAAAAGGAAACTAGAATTGAAATTGAAATTCAATTTGGTTATGAGCAAGTTAAATATTTTGTTTGAACATGTTATGTTCAAACAAAGAAGTGGAATAGGCAAAATAGCTAATTAAAGAATAAATGGGCGGGACTAAATTCAAACGATTGGATTGAGTTGAATTGAATTGAAAACAGGTGAGCATGTGTTAGACAGGTATGGGATGAAGTATATGAAGGTTTTAATTTATGTGCCCGACAAAAAGGTACATGTTTAAATTCATATATAAGATTTTATGCGCCGCATCGGCAAGCCGCTTGGCCTTTTCTTTTTCTTTTGGATTGGTGAGGGCCATGGGAGGCTATTTGAAATATCCCGATGCTCCCGGTACAAAGGAGGTTATGGCGAATTTTTCCGGGAATTTAAGGAGTTAGAATATTTTTAAGAAAAATTTGATAGTTAGAAATAAATGTATCGATATATATAGAATTCGATAAGGAAACAGATTTAAAAATAGAATATTATAAACAAAAAGGGAAATCGGTAGGCTGGTAATAGAAAGAGAAACATATGTACGTTTAAAATGAATAATTGGTTTTTAAAATGTTGATTATTCGAGGTAAGTGGTTTTGTATGTTTTGAAGTTAATGATGTTTTCAGTCAAGGTCTGAGAGGTAATAATACCCCAACTTGATTGATTTCATTTTTAATTGATAAATAGCAAGATCCAATCTCGAAGAGAAGTGTTGGATAATAGTTAGTTGAATAAAATATCTTGGGTTGTTGTAATGATGTTTTACACAGCATTCGTTTTAACCCAAGTGATGGAATTTCGGAAATATAAAAGTAAATATTTCCTGAGTATAATTAAAGTAGTCGGGAAAGAGATAAGTGATTGAAATTGTTTCAATTTCAAATAGAATATATTTTCTAAGTGTAGAAAATAAAAGAAGGCGAGATATAGAAATGTTTTCCAAAGAATGTAAGAGACCGAGATGATAATTGAAAATATATGTTTAACAAATATTGATAAGGAAATGGAAAGGGTGATTTAATTAATGAATAGTAATCAAGGGGCCCAGTGATTATTTGATTGTTTTGAATGGAAGTTTGTTTTTCTTCGATAGTTAAATAACTGACTATCGAAGTATTTGCCAATATCGTTGTCAATATGGAGAGACCGGTTGGATTATTATCCGTGAACCACTCTGTATTGGCAGTAGTGTTGCGAATCAGATTTTATGAAGATAATCGAAGACGGATTAAAGTGCAAGGGCTTTTTCTATTAATAGAAATTGTGCCTTCGGTTTCTTTCAATCCCAGAATGAACGTATATGGATGAATGTCTGACAAAGTATTTCCAATGATCGGATATGTTGATCTGTACAAATATATATGGTGGCAACGGATTTATTCCCTTAGCATAATATCCAGAATATTTGTGAAAATCAATTAGTGATTAACGGATATGACAATGTGGCATTCAAAGTGATTGTTCTATCAATGAATAGAAAGTAATCGTAGCCTCAGGCCTCAACAACCGGGAAATGACAAAAATCGGGCAGGCAGCATGGCTATGTGGATCGCTCCCATTAGGATGTATAATCACATATCTAGAGATTCATTTAATTCATTATTCTATTCGATGCTGTCCCAATCGGGAAACAGTTGCTGATCCCAACCGTTGGTGATATACATCTGGTACACTCAAGCAAAATGAGTGGTCGGTCATGTGTAGGCCGGGTTGCAAGATGTTCTTGTTGAACCCAGTGTATTCCTCTCTAGAGATACACTATCGGAAGGTGGTTCCATACCTTGTCATGTTGGAATTCCAATCTCCAATAAGCGCCATGCGGTTTTTGATTTTATATTACATATGGAGCGTGAGATGCAAGCGTTTCGCTAGATTCTATTTATTTGATGTAGACATTATTATAATATCACTGGATTTGATATCAAAGATATTTTGGGTTATCGTAAGGTAAAAACCATCCATGTTTATGTATGGATCGGTCTTACGATTATCATTTCTTTCGAAAGGATTTTAAAGTTAAACAAATGGTTGGAGTTTACTCACACCAGTCCCATGACTGACCCAAAGTTATTTTGTTTGTTTTCCCTAAACTCTTGGGTGCCCAAATTTGTACGGGCAGTCAAGTAGTTGGGATTTTACAGATTCACTTGGAAGAGCTGGAAGCAGGAGGCTTCACCAGTTAGCTATAGATTATCATATTTCCGCTGTGTATTATGTTGTATCTAGAAACATGTGTTTATAACTGTTCTAGGAATAACTGTTGTGCTCTGATGATGGTATGTATATAAAGTTACTGATTTGTATTTCAAAAGTTATGTTATATAATATATTTTATTCGTTCCGCTGTGAGATTTGTCTTCTTTGTTTTCTTCTATTCTAACCTTTCTTTCTTTCTATTTCTCATCCTCTAATTTCTTTCTAATAATGATTCGTATTTCTGTGCAATTTGGGTTGGATGTGTGGTGTTATTAGTCAACTCAGATAGTATGGATTTGCGGGCCGTTACAGTTGGTATCAGAGCTTACGTTGAGCGAATACCTAGGCTTTGGTGGGGTTGTGCTCATTAAAGATAGGGTCAGCAGTACCCTAGAATGAGTTGAGTGTATATATATGAGAGTGCGTATTTGTAAATTGATATGAAAATTTGTTTAATATTGTGTTGGCTAGTCTGTTGAGTGGATTATGAATTCCGATCGAATCGTGGGACGCCACGAAGTCGATAGGAATTTCTAAACACTTGGGTAGAGCAATTCGACATGATATTGTTTTAAAGTGGGTAAATGAAATAATTTTATCCAAAATTCTATTTTAATATAGAAAGAATAATTTTCTGAAATTATTACATTATATGGATGTGTTGATTGATATCATTATAATCAGATAAGATTATAAAAATTGGAATGGTTATATATAACCAAAATTAAATTGTATATGAATAAGATATACAAACGAGATGAATTAAGATTGGGTTCAGAATTTGAATTAAGAATTTAAATCCTGGGGGATTTGGAAAATATTTTTGAAGTATATTAAAATAATATAGCTTTGTTTGGAAAGGTTTTTGAATGAAAATCATTTTGAGTTGATTTTTAAAATGATAAAGCACTGAACTCAATTCAGTGGCTGGAAAATAATTCTGATGATGACTACAGCATCATCAGTGTTCATTTTCGAGTTTTTAAGTGATGGATTGCTACCTTAGAAAAGTTTTGATGGGAATTGGTTTGAAAGAAAACAAGTTTAGTTGGAAAATTCAAATATTTTGAATTTGAAAGGATTATAAATATATGTACATGTTTAAGTGATTTCAAAAGGATTTGAAATGAAAACCCTAGGATTTGGATTCTGGAAGTGGAATTTAACTTAAGCTAGTTAAATGGATTGAAGTGAATCAATTGACTAGAATCAATTTGAATAGGTTTAATGGAATATAGATTGGATATAAATGGATTGATCATAGATCATTCGAATTAAATGAAGGAAGACCAAAAGTTTTGGTGGAATTAAATTTTTTGAAATATGAGGAGTTGAGTTTCAACAAAAGTGAGATATTGAAAAGTAATGGATTTGTACCATTTTTCCTACCTTAGCAATTTCGAGGACGAAATTATTTTAAGGGGAGAAGAATGCAACGACCCGTATTTTTGGTCGATTTATTTAGTATGGTTTTAAATATTGAATTTATAATATAAATGGTATTTTATATTGGATTTATCGATTTAATAATCGAAATACGATTTATTTTGATTTTATATATATTTATCGAAATACGAGAACTGAAATAATTCAATTTGAGATTTAAACTGAGTCAAAACAATTCAGATGATCGGTATTAACTGTATTTGAATATAAATTATGATAAAAATATTTTATTATCAGAGAATTTATTTGTTTTTGAATTTAAAGTATATTATATCGATTTAGTATGGTTATTTTATATATACACATTCGAAATAAATTTCAGAAAATATTCTGTTGAGTTCAGTATAACGCTATAACATTGGAACGACGGTCGGTACGCTAAAATAGCGGTTCACGATTTTTAACTGTGAACCCCGAGATATTTATAATGGATAAGATCGAAATCGAATTGAAAATCAAATGGATATCTGTTTAAAAAGAATAAAAGATCTCTTTATATCGAATCAAAATCAAATCAAATTAATTAGAAAATCTTTTTAAAATAAATACAAAATTTGTTTGTTCTGTTTCCTTCTCTTCTATATACTCGCAATCCCTCCTACCTCTTAAAATCAATTCGAAAGCCTCAGAAATTGCCACCGCTCCTTTTTCATTTTCCACAAACCAAAAAGAGGAGAAAATTGGCCTCGCTGTTCACTGTTAAAGCTTCACCATCTTCTATATAATCGCTACTCTTCAATTCTGTTTTCTCAGAAAAATCAAATGGTAGATTTAATGAAATCAAAGAAAGAAGCCACCACTTTCATTCGTTCCTCAAATCAAAATTGATATCGAAGGCCTTCGGACAATCGAAAGGAAATGGGGGAATCCAGACCTAATTCTTCGAGCTTCTATTTCATTGCGATGACCTTCGATCTAGGAGCGACGCGAGTAACTTCGAGTAGCAGTCAAATTAGGGCAACAGCTAGTTGGGGTTTTGGCGATATCAGAAATCGATTCAATGGCGGCGCGATGTTCAGGAGGAGGAGGAACTCGTGTTGGGTAAGTTTGGCATCGCGATGGTAGTTGAATGGCGATTGGGAGTGCGATTCTGGAAGGGAAGCTGAGTCGCGTTCTGAAGGAAGGAATGGAGGAGCGTTGATTTGCATCACTGTTGGGGATTCGAACCTTCTTGGAAGGAAGACCATGTACTGTAGCCTTAAAGCTACAGGTGACGATGCTAGGGAGAACAATGAGTTTGAGGATCAGCAGAAGGTTCAAAGTCTTTCGTGATTTCCTGTGGGTGATAGAGCTGCAGATCTGGGAGGCTGCGATGTTGAAGACGAAATAGCGTTGGAGTTCAGCAGCTTGAAGTGAGCAACCAGATTTTGATTTCTTTAGCAGATTTTGGTTATAAGGAGGATTAAGGTAAAATGTTAAGTTCATTAAATTAATTAGAAATGTTAAATTTGCAATACATATATATATATATAGTTATATCGGCTAAGGAAATTAATTTAAGTGTTTTAAATAAATTGTGCAAATTTATAAATAAAGATTTAATAAATCGTAGGGGCAAATAAAGTTATTCGAGAAATTTCGAGTTGATTCGTAGCTGCAACGACATGGCATCTAAATCAGATATTCAGCACAAATAAAGTTCACAGTGAATAAATCTCACTCACCTTCATTTAGAATTATTTTTATCAGTTAAAAATAATTGCCTGTTGATTGTTTGATTACATTTAAATATTCATGTGCCTGTTTAAATATATATTAGTTATTTAGGGTTGACTACTATATATATATATATATATATATTGGGTTTATGTTGGATTGATTCCCGCAGTCTCATTATGTAGTGACCCGAAACTTCCCCGTGAAGGAAAGAGCGGATACATTGAGAACAACACACAAAAGAACGCAGACAGAAGAACATTTCATTGTTTATTACAACAATTCCATCAGAATACAAGAATATACAGAGTATGAATAAATATTACACATTCGATAAATATCATAGATTACAATAAATTACATAGCAGCGGAAAAATATTACAAAACACAACTGAAAGTAACACACGGATACAGAGCTTTCAGAGCATCGTTTCAGCTGTAAATCAAGATCCTGTGAATATAAATCTGCAAAACCAAAACTACTAGCTGCCCGTATCGAAAATAAGGGCACCCGGAGTTTAGGTTGAAACAATAAACTCCAGGTCAGTCATGTGACTGGTGTGAGAACTAAAACAGTTATTAATCTTTACTTTAAAAGAGAGTAATTCAAGGGACCACGCCGTATAACACGGAATGGGTTTTCTCCCAAGAACACTAGTGCATATAACAAAAAAGGGAAATGCTTTTTGGAAAAATGAAGCTATTATAAGAACCAGGTCCCATCACACAATGCAACGCAAGCCGGAGGATAGGGTTTTCCCTTATAATAGCCAAACATGCTTGGTACGTTTAAAACAAATCATTTGATACTATTATAAGTGTATAGTGTCAAAACAATTTCAATCATAAATATCAATCATAGACGGCATAAGCGCCCCATCCCACAATGTCGCCATACTAGGCTCTACAATCAAAACTGAAATGTCATGTATTGGAAATTGGATTTCCGTCAGGAGTCGAGGCAAGGGGCAAGATCCTCACCGCTTTGAAACATTCTAGTAAATTCCCCAGGACTACACACTCTGGGTAACCCTTGGAATCGGCTGGGCTGGTCCTCTCTTACGTTTGTGGATTAGTTATTCCTGAACACACGTTTCCCGGTCCTTACAGACCTATAATCGAGGCGCCTCGCAATCCAACATCCACAGAGGTATAATAATCAACGATGTCAGTGTAACAACCCGAAAATCTGGGCCAGTTTAAAAATTTTATTTTGGCAATTTTAGCGAATTTTGATTATTTAAAATGGATTATTTTAAATAATATCGACGAAAAATTTATTTTGAATATAATTCGAATGTATATATTTATACGCGTAGTCGTTAGAATATAAATATTTATATATAATTATAAATAGAATTGAAAACGGCGCGGTAGTTCGATAATTCGATTTCAAACTTCAATTGAATGTACCGGGTGCAAAACAATCCGGATTTTAGTGAAACCAAAAATGATAGAATCTAATTGATAATATCTTTCCAACGAATCCGAAAAATCGAAATTTCATAGCGGGAATCAAAAGATTTGTCCAGTTGAAAATTCTGAATAGTCGCTATGGAATTCATGCCCTTAAAAATGGGAATTTTGCAAACGACCTCGGATTTCGACGAAACCAGTTTTGTTGGGTCCGTGATGTAAAATTATTGCTAGGTTTCAAATTTCATAATTTTTCGAATCAATATGTGAGCGTGGCAAAAGAAAACGCGTTTGACCAGTTTTAGTTAATTTTAATCGACTGGAAAATGGCCATTTTTCTAACGGTCTCAGAATTCGACGAAACTAGTTTTTTTAGGACCGTATCGTCAATACGAAGCTAGAAAATATTTTTCGAGAATTTTTAGAGTTAGTATGTGACCCCGGTAATTTGAAATGTACGTTTAAAATTCAATATAGTGATTTAAATGTAAATTCAAAGGAAACTGATTGTAATGATCGAATCAGCCTACGGGACATATCCCATTGTGTTCGGAATGGGGGTAAAACGCTATGGACGACGGGCGGTGGGCCTCGTTTCGAGGTCATAGGTAAAAGTCAACTTTATGCAATTAAATTAATAATATATATATAAAAAAAACGTATCTCTCTCCCCTTTAATCCTCCTGCCCCCCCCCCTCCCCCCCCCCCCCCCCGTTCAAAAATTAAATTCAGAATTAAAAAAAAAAGAAAAAAAAAGGCGCTCCTCAAATCGATGGCGGCTATCGCCACCGCCACCTGGCCACCGCCCATCGAACGCGCCGCCTCTCCTCCGGCGGTCAGCCCCTCCTCGTCGCCCCTTCCCAAATCGAACCCTGCACCCCACGATCGACGAAAAACCCTAGCCGCCTGATCCGACACACCCCCAATCCGCCACCGCACCCATCCAGCTCCTCGCCCTGACACCGCCTCCTCCTCCCTCCCTTCGACGAGCACAGCCCCTTTGCCCCTAGTTGGACCAGTGTCCCCCCCCCCTCGCGAGTCCATGAGTGCAACCAGCGTGCCGCCGCCTCCGCAGCCCGCCATTAATCGGCAGCAACTCCCCCTCCTTTCAAAACAAAGGTAAACACTTATATATTTCAGTTTTATTTTATTTTTATTATCTTTCTATAAAACTAAAAATTAAAGGGTTGATTTTTAATCAAGAAAGATTTGATTTTTTTAGTATAGGAAGGACGAAATTTATATCGGTAGGAGGGCGTGATTTTTTAGAAATGATAAAAGTTTTGATTTTTAGAAATGATAAAAGTTTTGATTTTTAGAAATGATAAAAGTTTTGATTTTTAGAAATAATAAAAGTTTTGATTTTTAAATGATAAAAGTTTAGATTTTTAAATGATAAAAGTTTAGATTTTTAATAGATAAAAGATTGAATTTTTATAATGTTAAAAGACGAGATTTCTTTTAATTAATAGAAAGAACAAAAATATAATTTTTATATGAGAGGAAGAGTAGAAATTCGATTTTTCTATATTGAATAGCATAGTAGAAATTCGATTTTTATATATTGAACATCGAAGTAAAAATATGATTTTTATATATTGAACTTCGAAATAAAAATATGATTTTTATATATTGAACTTCGAAATAAAAATATGATTTTTATATATTGAACTTCGAAATAAAAATGTGATTTTTATATATTGAACATCGAAGTAAAAATTCAGTTTTTATATATTGAATAGCAAAGTAAAAATGTGGTTTTTACATATGTAGTGGCTACGGCAACGGAAATGCGACAACGATGAAGATTTCTATCAATGAAGTGCCATGGAGCTAGGATAGCTATCTGTGAGAATTTCTCACCTTTCAATTTCATTTCTATTTTTATATATATATATATATATATATATAGGATGCAGACGGTGCTTAGTAGCACCCGACACAATCATCCACAGACCATGGACTTGTTTGTTTGGTTGTATAGATTAGTTAGATGATTTGATTTGAAACTGAATTGTTTGGTGAAATAAATTGATTTGATTGATGTGTGAACGGCGTGGGCCTTCACTAGACCGGGGATAAGGCTAGGCCTCGTCCCGTTTCTAGTATCGTGCCGTTATGCCGCCGAAATTTTCTAAAATAAGTTAGAAAAATAAAAATATCATTTTATTTAAAGAATGAACTGAATAGAAATTCATATGTTGGAATAAAATGATTTGTCGTTAAAAATATAATTTTTAACGTGAATGTGAATAAAAAAAATATTCATTTACAAACCAGACGGTTTGTTTATGTACACCTATTTGAAGGACATTGATTGGGTCGATAAATTTTACACATCGCCCAACTGCACAAATAAAATCTGTGTTTGATTGTTTGAAACCCCACACGGGTGTTGGGATGAAATTTTAAGTTCACTCATCCTGATTGATTAAATATGTCGATCGATTGATTGACAGGCTGTTATAAGCGTTAGATATCTATATTTGATGCTTATACAGTGTAGTGCACTTTGGTTGATGGTTGATTATTTTTCAATGCTATTATATGTGTGTAATGTATGAAAATCCATATAATTAACTTTATATGGTAATTGATTGGGCCTCATTCCAATTTGAAAAATAAAGAATATTATAAAATAAAAGTTCATGTGTTGACAGTACTCATCCATTGAGATTGGTCATGTGTTGAACGAAATATTTTAGTATTAAAATTTACATCTTTATCGATATAAAATAAAAGTTCATGTGTTGACAGTACTCATCCATTGAGATTGGTCATGTGTTGAACGAAATATTTTAGTAATAAAATTTACATCTTAATCGATATAAAATAGAAGTTCATGTGTTGACAGTACTCATCCATTGAGATTGGTCATGTGTTGAACGAAATATTTTAGTAATAAAATTTACATCTTTATCAATATAAAATAAAGGTTCATGTGTTGGCAGTACTCATCCATTGAGATTGGTCATGTGTTGAACGAAATATTTTGATAATAACAACTATTTTGAAAAAGAAATATTTGAAATAGAATATTTGAAAATAGAAATTTATGAAGCTGTATTGATTAGATTGACGTCATTTTGACGTAATCGATATTTATATCGATTTTATTCATTTCGAAATGAATTGAATATATAACGATTTCGAAATGAATTGAATTGAAAACGATTTCGAAATGAATTGAATATATAACGATTTCGAAATGAATTGAATATATAACGATTTCGAAATGAATTGAATATATAACGATTTCGAAATGAATTGAATATATAACGATTTCGAAATGAATTGAATATATAACGATTTCGAAATGAATTGAATATATAACGATTTCGAAATGAATTGAATATATAATGATTTTGAAATGAATTGAATTGAAAACGATTTCGAAATGAATTGAATTGAAAACGATTTCGAAATGAATTGAAAGTGAATTGAAATGAATTCAAATTGAATAGAAATTTGAATTGAATAGAAATGAATTTTAAAACGAATTTATAAAGAAGAATTCAATTTTGATTTGAATTGAAAAGGAAGATGAAATTGCTTTTGAAACGAATTTAAAACTATTCATATAATTCGTTTTAAATAGAAATCGACGAAATATATATTATATATATTATATATATAATATAATGGCCTGAATAGAACGCGCCGCGCCGCGGCAATTCGTGAATTTCGACCATTTATTTCAAACGGACATTACGGGAGATCCGACCGTCGGATTCTCCTAAAACCGAAACCGTTGGGTTCGTATCGAAAAGAGCTTTCTAAGAATGTTAGAAATTTGAAATCTAACGGTTGGATTTGGAATTATGTCCAAATCAAATTTGAAAAAGGTCGCTGTAAGTGCAGTTCGATGGCCGTTGATGGAAATCGACTGTACGGGCCTTGATAAAATTATTAAAAATAGTAATAATTTGTGTAAAATCATAAGAAATGATTTAGAAAGAATTGGGATGAAAAAATCCATATTTGAAAAGATAAAAATAGATTTTTATCGAAATGAACTAGTTTTGAACTTGAATTATAATTCTATTTATTTCTAAATAAATAAATTGAATTTGAAATGGTTTTGAAAATAACCAAAATTTCCAATGATTGCATTGGAATGGATTTGAATCGAAATTGTCTTCGGAATATTTCGATGTTGGATTTCGTGATTATACAAATGTTGTTATGGAAATTTGAAAGATATATATATATATATATATATATATATATCGTTATTTCCAATGCGATATTTGTTAGTCGTAGAATTTGATATTGAATATAAGCCGATATATTTTCTATTCAGAGCCTTATATTGAATATCAAATGTGATTTGAGTTTGTCGTGAATGGTGTCTTCACTAACACTGTTCTTAATCCCAGTTGAGAAAAGATTAAATCTTTTTATTTAGATTTAATGAAGTGTACCAATTAAATAATATTTAATTGGAATTGATATTGATTTTTGGGTTTATCGTGAACAGTGTTTTAAACAACACTCGTTCTTTAACCCGATAATTAATGAATGTGATTTTGGGTTTATCGTGAACCGTGTTTTAAATGACACTGATTCTTTAACCCAGTCGAAGATTAAAACTAAGTGGAGTTTTAATGAATCTTTAATTAGATTGAAATGATCGAGAATGGAGTATCACCAGTTTTGCTCCAGGCGATAGTTAAATCTTTAATTAGATTTGAACGTGAAATGGTAATTGAATTTACCGATAACACCGTGGTGTTAGATATGAAGTACTACCAGTTTTACTTCATGGGATGAATAGGCTGGGATTGGGAAATTAAAACAAATGATTACTTCGGTAAGGTTCGCTAATCCCGACTAGTTTTGAATTGATATTCAAAAATAGATTAAAGAATAAATTCAAGAAATTTATCTTGGATAAAATTAATGGGAATCTTTCCCTATGAATGTGAAATCAGAAACTAACTGTCGGTTAGCTAAGCAGAATGGTTTTCTGGATATTGATCTGATGTTGGTTTCGGCCTTCGGGGTTAATATTTGGGGAATTATTCTCTTGATTAATTTACGGTTAGTGACTGATGAATTGGAATGAGGCGTATGTTGTGTTTGTGTAACACTTATTTAAAGTATACGCGAGTTATTCGGAAAGACCGGGTTTATCCCATTCTGAATAACTGATACAACGATAAGTCGAAGATGAAGACGATGGTCAAAGACCGGAGGTCTTCACGTCGTTTGGGTGATTACTGATGATCTTGATTGGGCTGTACACCCAAGAAGATGGAAACAGTTGGTGATCGTCCAGACGTACTTGGAGATCGATGGATATGCGGGGTACTAGGTGCCCCCAGTTTCGTTCAGACCCAGAACGGACTTGTAAATGGACTGTGTGTCTGACATTGGATTTTAGTCCGTGTGATTGATCTCTATTAAATATATATCTGTTTGGCGGCGGAGAATTTATTCTCTTTCTTAACTCCCTTCTCTGAGACGTACGAGCTCAGGGGTTATATATAGATTGATATCAAACGCATGGAGTGAATTGCCTGTGTGGCATGCCTAAGTGGCAAATGATCAAGGCTTCTGTTGAAAAGCAAAGTCTTGTGGTGATGATTGAAGCACGGCCTTTGTGGCGTAGCTTTGTGTAACGCTTACTTCGCGAGTTTCACACCCGGTATGAACCAAAAACGGGAGACGGACCTCAGGGAGGGCATGCGTTTCTTCCTAGTTAGAAGTGGCGTCAGTGGTTTTACACGCCCTGACGAGTTTGACTTATGTGGTTGTTGCTGTTGCGAGGCGCCTCGGATTGATCGGTCGTTCTCGAACCGATGGAGTCATTTAGTTGTCTCATTTACGCCCCAAAGGGCGGGGAAACGTAGTGTTCAGGCATTTTAATCCACATCGGTGGACCGGCCCCGTCGCTCCTAGGGTCACTCGAGCTCTGATCCTGAGACTCGGGCTAGGCAGTCTCGAATCGGTTGAGGACTATCTTTTGCCTCGGTTCATAGATGGAAATCCAATTTCCAAATACGTGACATTTGCGGTTTTATTTGTAGAGCCTAGTATGGCGACATAGTGGTATGGGGCATTCATGCCGCCTATGATTGATACTTATGATTTGAAGTTGTTTTATACACTATGCACTTATAATAGTATCAAATGATTTGTTTTAAACGTATCAAGCATTCTTTGGCTGTTATAAGGGAAAACCCTATCCTCGGCTGCGTTGCATTGTGTGATGGGACCTGGGTCTTATAACAGCTTCATTTTTCTTTATTTAGCATGGCGCTGTTTGTTTTATGCACTGGTATTCTTGGGAGGAAACCCGTTCCGTGTTATACGGCGTGGTCCCTTGATTTACCTAACTTTTAAAATAAAGAATAATAACTGTTTTAGTTCTCACACCAGTCACATGACTGACCTGGAGTTTATTGTTGTAACCTAAACTCTGGGTGCCCCTATTTTCGACACGGACAGCTAGTAGTTTTGGTTTTGCAGAATTATATTCACAGGATCCTGGTTTACAGCTGGAATGATATCCGGAAAGCTTTGTATCCGTATATCTCCTTCAGTTGTGCATTGTATTATTTTCCGCTGCTATGTATTTAAATGTAATTTAAATCTCTGTTATTTCTGTATAATATTCATTTATACTCTGTATATTCTTGTAATCTGATGCATTGTTGTAATATACAATGAAATGTTCTTTTATATGCGTTCTGTTGTGGTTTGTTCTCGAACTATCCGACGCTTTCCTTAACAAGGAAGTTACGGGTTTTCACAGTTGGTATCAGAGCCTTGGTTTACAAAGCAGAGAACAAGGCACATTAGAACCATACGAAAGAATTCATCAGATATTGGATTAGTAATATCCAATGAGAATGACTCGTTAGAGATAGGATCAGTAGTATCCTAGAACGAGTGTGAAGAGTATATTTTTAAAATGAAAGTCAATTTTGTTTTGAAAATTTAAAATCAATTTTTCGTATTTGATTATATATTTATAAGATTTGGACAATTCAGTATATAAAGAATTTGCATATACGCCTTGCAAACGTATATTCAAAGTTTTAATATATTGGATTGATATAGCATCACACTCTAGTCGCCCGAAGATGATATTTATAATTGCGATCGCATCATCAACATTTATGTTCGAGTTTCGAAGGTGTGATTTTCTATATATTTCCATTAGACTGGTGTGAGAACCAAAACTTATATAGCTAGAATATATTGTTGTGATTTGGCATCAAACATCTGATTTTTGTATATGTATCAAAATTATGAATTTGAGACTCTAATTCACTAATTGATTGATGTTTGTGTTGTTTGCCTATTTGGTTGATAATTTTGAACCATTATGCCTAATAGAATCAAATATTGAATTGTATTGAAAATTGGTTGCATTTGCTTGCATATACATATGCTTACATTGAACAGGTCATAGCAAGGAGGCTAGAGCAGAGAATAAAATTTGTTTGCCCGACAAATAGGTACATGTTTACTGCATAATTTACTGTTTTGTTTGGGTGATGATGATTTTATGAGCCTATTGGCTAGCCGCTTGGCTTTTTCTTTTTCTTTTTGAGATCTGAAGGACCGGGGAAGCTATTTGAAATTCCCCGATGCTCCCGGTGCAGGGGAGGTTATGGCGAAATTTTTCAAAAATTTAGGGTGTTAGCCAAATTTTTGAAATTTTGAAAATTCTCAGAAACTGAAAGGTTGGAGAATGAAAGCCAGATCGAACGTAGAGTTGATTAATCAAACCACTTTCGACTTTGTTCCTTTTCGGGGACGAAAAGTTTTAAGTGGGGGAGATTGTAACAACCCGAAAATCTGGGCCAGTTTAAAATTTTTATTTTGGCAATTTTAGCGAATTTTGATTATTTAAAATGGATTATTTTAAATAATATCGACGAAAAATTTATTTTGAATATAATTCGAACGTATATATTTATACGCGTCGTCGTTAGAATATAAATATTTATATATAATTATAAATAGAATTGAAAACGGCGCGGTAGTTCGATAATTCGATTTCAAACTTCAATTGAATGTACCGGGTGCAAAACAATCCGGATTTTAGTGAAACCAAAAATGATAGAATCTAATTGATAATATCTTTCCAACGAATCCGAAAAATCGAAATTTCATAGCGGGAATCAAAAGATTTGTCCAGTTGAAAATTCTGAATAGTCGCTATGGAATTCAGGCCCTTAAAAATGGGAATTTTGCAAACGACCTCGGATTTCGACGAAACCAGTTTTGTTGGGTCCGTGATGTAAAATTATTGCTAGGTTTCAAATTTCATAATTTTTCGAATCAATATGTGAGCGTGGCAAAAGAAAACGCGTTTGACCAGTTTTAGTTAATTTTAATCGACTGGAAAATGGCCATTTTTCTAACGGTCTCAGAATTCGACGAAACTAGTTTTGTTAGGACCGTATCGTCAATACGAAGCTAGAAAATATTTTTCGAGAATTTTTAGAGTTAGTATGTGACCCCGGTAATTTGAAATGTACGTTTAAAATTCAATATAGTGATTTAAATGTAAATTCAAAGGAAACTGATTGTAATGATCGAATCAGCCTACGGGACATATCCCATTGTGTTCGGAATGGGGGTAAAACGCTATGGACGACGGGCGGTGGGCCTCGTTTCGAGGTCATAGGTAAAAGTCAACTTTATGCAATTAAATTAATAATATATATATATAAAAAAAACGTATCTCTCTCCCCTTTAATCCTCCTGCCCCCCCCCCCCCCCCCGTTCAAAAATTAAATTCAGAATAAAAAAAAAGAAAAAAAAGAAAAAAAAGGGCGCTCCTCAAATCGATGGCGGCTATCGCCACCGCCCATCGAACGCGCCGCCTCTCCTCCGGCGGTCAGCCCCTCCTCGTCGCCCCTTCCCAAATCGAACCCCGCACCCCACGATCGACGAAAAACCCTAGCCGCCTGATCCGACACACCCCCAATCCGCCACCGCACCCATCCAGCTCCTCCTCGCCCTGACACCGCCTCCTCCTCCCTCCCTTCGACGAGCACAGCCCCTTTGCCCCTAGTTGGAACAGTGTTCCCCCCCCCCCCTCGCGAGTCCATGAGTGCAACCAGCGTGCCGCCGCCTCCGCAGCCCGCCATTAATCGGCAGCAACTCCCCCTCCTTTCAAAACAAAGGTAAACACTTATATATTTCAGTTTTATTTTATTTTTATTATCTTTCTATAAAACTGAAAATTAAAGGGATGATTTTTAATCAAGAAAGATTTGATTTTTTAGTATAGGAAGGACGAAATTTATATCGGTAGGAGGGCGTGATTTTTTAGAAATGATAAAAGTTTTGATTTTTAGAAATGATAAAAGTTTTGATTTTTAGAAATGATAAAAGTTTTGATTTTTAGAAATGATAAAAGTTTTGATTTTTAAATGATAAAAGTTTAGATTTTTAAATGATAAAAGTTTAGATTTTTAATAGATAAAAGATTGAATTTTTATAATGTTAAAAGACGAGATTTCTTTTAATTAATAGAAAGAACAAAAATATAATTTTTATATGAGAGGAAGAGTAGAAATTCGATTTTTCTATATTGAATAGCATAGTAGAAATTCGATTTTTATATATTGAACATCGAAGTAAAAATATGATTTTTATATATTGAACTTCGAAATAAAAGTATGATTTTTATATATTGAACTTCGAAATAAAAATATGATTTTTATATATTGAACTTCGAAATAAAAATGTGATTTTTATATATTGAACATCGAAGTAAAAATTCATTTTTTATATATTGAATAGCAAAGTAAAAATGTGGTTTTTACATATGTAGTGGCTACGGCAACGGAAATGCGACAACGATGAAGATTTCTATCAATGAAGTGCCGTGGAGCTAGGATAGCTATCTGTGAGAATTTCTCACCTTTCAATTTCATTTCTATTTATATATATATATATATATATATATATATATATATATAGGATGCAGACGGTGCTTAGTAGCACCCGACACAATCGTCCACAGACCATGGACTTGTTTGTTTGGTTGCATAGATTAGTTAGATGATTTGATTTGAAACTGAATTGTTTGGTGAAATAAATTGATTTGATTGATGTGTGAACGGCGTGGGCCTTCACTAGACCAGGGATAAGGCTAGGCCTCGTCCCGTTTCTAGTATCGTGCCGTTATGCCGCCGAAATTTTCTAAAATAAGTTAGAAAAATAAAAATATCATTTTATTTAAAGAATGAACTGAATAGAAATTCATATGTTGGAATAAAATGATTTGTCGTTAAAAATATAATTTTTAACGTGAATGTGAATAAAAAAAATATTCATTTACAAACCAGACGGTTTGTTTATGTACACCTATTTGAAGGACATTGATTGGGTCGATAAATTTTACACATCGCCCAACTGCACAAATAAAATCTGTGTTTGAATGTTTGAAACCCCACACGGGTGTTGGGATGAAATTTGAAGTTCACTCATCCTGATTGATTAAATATGTCGATCGATTGATTGACAGGCTGTTATAAGCGTTAGATATCTATATTTGATGCTTATACAGTGTAGTGCACTTTGGTTGATGGTTGATTATTTTTCAATGCTATTATATGTGTGTAATGTATGAAAATCCATATAATTAACTTTATATGGTAATTGATTGGGCCTCATTCCAATTTGAAAAATAAAGAATATTATAAAATAAAAGTTCATGTGTTGACAGTACTCATCCATTGAGATTGGTCATGTGTTGAACGAAATATTTTAGTATTAAAATTTACATCTTTATCGATATAAAATAAAAGTTCATGTGTTGACAGTACTCATCCATTGAGATTGGTCATGTGTTGAACGAAATATTTTAGTAATAAAATTTACATCTTAATCGATATAAAATAGAAGTTCATGTGTTGACAGTACTCATCCATTGAGATTGGTCATGTGTTGAACGAAATATTTTAGTAATAAAATTTACATCTTTATCAATATAAAATAAAGGTTCATGTGTTGGCAGTACTCATCCATTGAGATTGGTCATGTATTGAACGAAATATTTTGATAATAACAACTATTTTGAAAAAGAAATATTTGAAATAGAATATTTGAAAATAGAAATTTATGAAGCCGTACTGATTAGATTGACGCCATTTTGACGTAATCGATATTTATATCGATTTTATTCATTTCGAAATGAATTGAATATATAACGATTTCGAAATGAATTGAATTGAAAACGATTTCGAAATGAATTGAATATATAACGATTTCGAAATGAATTGAATATATAACGATTTCGAAATGAATTGAATATATAACGATTTTGAAATGAATTGAATATATAACGATTTCGAAATGAATTGAATATATAACGATTTCGAAATGAATTGAATATATAACGATTTCGAAATGAATTGAATATATAATGATTTCGAAATGAATTGAATTGAAAACGATTTCGAAATGAATTGAATTGAAAACGATTTCGAAATGAATTGAAAGTGAATTGAAATGAATTCAAATTGAATAGAAATTTGAATTGAATAGAAATGAATTTTAAAACGAATTTATAAAGAAGAATTCAATTTTGATTTGAATTGAAAAGGAAGATGAAATTGTTTTTGAAACGAATTTAAAACTATTCATATAATTCGTTTTAAATAGAAATCGACGAAATATATATTATATATATAATATAATGGCCTGAATAGAACGCGCCGCGCCGCGGCACTTCGTGAATTTCGACCATTTATTTCAAACGGACATTACGGGAGATCCGACCGTCGGATTCTCCTAAAACCGGAACCGTTGGGTTCGTATCGAAAAGAGCTTTCTAACGAATGTTAGAAATTTGAAATCTAACGGTTGGATTTGGAATTATGTCCAAATCAAATTTGAAAAAGGTCGTTGTAATTGCAGTTCGATGGCCGTTGATGGAAATCGACTGTACGGGCCTTGATAAAATTATTAAAAATATTAATAATTTGTGTAAAATCATAAGAAATGATTTAGAAAGAATTGGGATAAAAAACTCCATATTTGAAAAGATAAAAATAGATTTTTATCGAAATGAACTAGTTTTGAACTAGAATTATAATTCTATTTATTTTTAAATAAATAAATTGAATTTGAAATGGTTTTGAAAATAACCAAAATTTCCAATGATTGCATTGGAATGGATTTGAATCGAAATTGTCTTCGGAATATTTCGATGTTGGATTTCGTGATTATACAAATGTTGTTATGGAAATTTGAAAGATATATATATATCGTTATTTCCAATGCGATATTTGTTAGTCGTAGAATTTGATATTGAATATAAGCCGATATATTTTCTATTCAGAGCCTTATATTGAATATCAAATGTGATTTGAGTTTGTCGTGAATGGTGTCTTCACTAACACTGTTCTTAAATCCAGTTGAGAAAAGATTAAATCTTTTTATTTAGATTTAATGAAGTGTACCAATTAAATAATATTTAATTGGAATTGAATTGATATTGATTTTTCGGTTTATCGTGAACAGTGTTTTAAACAACACTCGTTCTTTAACCCGATAATTAATGAATGTGATTTTGGGTTTATCGTGAACCGTGTTTTAAATGACACTGATTCTTTAACCCAGTCGAAGATTAAAACTAAGTGGAGTTTTAATGAATCTTTAATTAGATTGAAATGATCGAGAATGGAGTATCACCAGTTTTGCTCCAGGCGATAGTTAAATCTTTAATTAGATTTGAACGTGAAATGGTAATTGAATTTACCGATAACACCGTGGTGTTAGATATGAAGTACTACCAGTTTTACTTCATGGGATGAATAGGCTGGGATTGGGAAATTAAAACAAATGATTACTTCGGTAAGGTTCGCTAATCCCGACTAGTTTTGAATTGATATTCAAAAATAGATTAAAGAATAAATTCAAGAAATTTATCTTGGATAAAATTAATGGGAATCTTTCCCTATGAATGTGAAATCAGAAACTAACTGTCGGTTAGCTAAGCAGAATGGTTTTCTGGATATTGATCTGATGTTGGTTTCGGCCTTCGGGGTTAATATTTGGGGAATTATTCTCTTGATTAATTTACGGTTAGTGACTGATGAATTGGAATGAGGCGTATGTTGTGTTTGTGTAACACTTATTTAAAGTATACGCGAGTTATTCGGAAAGACCGGGTTTATCCCATTCTGAATAACTGATACGACGATAAGTCGAAGATGAAGACGATGGTCGAAGACCGGAGGTCTTCACGTCGTTTGGGTGATTACTGATGATCTTGATTGGGCTGTACACCCAAGAAGATGGAAACAGTTGGTGATCGTCCAGACGTACTTGGAGATCGATGGATATGCGGGGTACTAGGTGCCCCCGGTTTCGTTCAGACCCAGAACGGACTTGTAAATGGACTGTGTGTCTGACATTGGATTTTAGTCCGTGTGATTGATCTCTATTAAATATATATCTGTTTGGCGGCGGAGAATTTATTCTCTTGCTTAACGCCCTTCTCTGAGACGTACGAGCTCAGGGGTTATATATTGATGGATATCAAACGCATGGAGTGAATTGCCTGTGTGGCATGCCTATGTGGCAAATGATCAAGGCTTCTGTTGAAAAGCAAAGTCTTGTGGTAATGATCGAAGCACGGCCTTTGTGGCGTAGCTTTGTGTAACGCTTACTTCGCGAGTTTCACACCCGGTATGAACCAAAAACGGGAGACGGACCTCAGGGAGGGCATGCGTTTCTTCCTAGTTAGAAGTGGCGTCAGTGGTTTTACACGCCCTGACGAGTTTGACTTATGTGGTTGTTGCTGTTGTGAGGCGCCTCGGATTGATCGGTCGTTCTCGAACCGATGGAGTCATTTAGTTGGCTCATTTACGCCCCAAAGGGCGGGGAAACGTAGTGTTCAGGCATTTTAATCCACATCGGTGGACCGGCCCTGTCGCTCCTAGGGTCACTTGAGCTCTGATCCTGAGACTCGGGCTAGGCAGTCTCGAATCGGTTGAGGACTATCTTTTGCCTCGGTTCATAGATGGAAATCCAATTTCCAAATACGTGACATTTGCGGTTTTATTTGTAGAGCCTAGTATGGCGACATAGTGGTATGGGGCATTCATGCCGCCTATGATTGATACTTATGATTTGAAGTTGTTTTATACACTATGCACTTATAATAGTATCAAATGATTTGTTTTAAACGTATCAAGCATTCTTTGGCTGTTATAAGGGAAAACCCTATCCTCGGCTGCGTTGCATTGTGTGATGGGACCTGGGTCTTATAACAGCTTCATTTTTCTTTATTAAGCATGGCGCTGTTTGTTTTATGCACTAGTATTCTTGGGAGGAAACCCGTTCCGTGTTATACGGCGTGGTCCCTTGATTTACCTAACTTTTAAAATAAAGAATAATAACTGTTTTAGTTCTCACACCAGTCACATGACTGACCTGGAGTTTATTGTTTTAACCTAAACTCTGGGTGCCCCTATTTTTGATACGGGCAGCTAGTAGTTTTGGTTTTGCAGATTTATATTCACAGGATCCTGGTTTACAGCTGGAACGATATCCGGAAAGCTTTGTATCCGTATATCTCCTTCAGTTGTGCATTGTATTATTTTCCGCTGCTATGTATTTAAATATAATTTAAATCTCTGTTATTTCTGTATAATATTCATTTATACTCTGTATATTCTTGTAATCTGATGCATTGTTGTAATATACAATGAAATGTTCTTTTATATGCGTTCTGTTGTGGTTTGTTCTCGAACTATCCGACGCTTTCCTTAACGGGGAAGTTACGGGTTTTCACAGTCAGGGCTAGTAAAACACTGACACCACCCATAACTAGAAAGAAACGTCGTGTTCTCCCAGCGGTCCGTATCCCGTTTTTAACTCATACCGAGGTGTGAGGCTCGCGAATCCATACTCTACACAAAGCTACGCCACAAAGGCCATGCTTTGATCATCAACCACAAGACTCTACTTTTCAACAAAAGCCTTGATCACTGCATCTCAGCGTGCCACACAGGCAATTCATGCCATGCGACTGATATCTATCGATATATAACCTCTGAGCTCGTACGTCTCAGAGAAGGGCTTTAAGCAAGAGAATAAATTCTCCGCCGCCAAACAGATATATATTTAACAGAAATCAATCAACACATAATAAAATCCAATGTCAGACATACAATCCATTTACACGTCCGTTCTGGGTCTGAACGAAACTGGAGGCACTTTATACCTCGCATATCCATTGATCTCCAAATACGTCTGGACGATCACTAACTATTTCCATTTTCTTGGGTGTACAGCCCAATCAAGATCATCAGTAATTATCCAAACGATGTGAAGACTTCCAGTCTTTAACCACCATCTTCATCTTCGACATATCGTCGAATCGGTTATTCGGAATGGGTATAAACCCGGCCTTTCTGAATAACCCGCGTATATAATAAACAAATGTTACACAAACACAACATACGCCTCATTCCAATTCATCAGTAACTAACCGAAATTAGCAAGAGAACAATTCCCCAAATATTAACCCCGAAGGCCGAAACCAACATCAGATCAATACCCAGGAAACCATTCTTCTTAGCTAACCTACAGTTAGTTTCTAAATTTCACATTCTTAGGGAAAGGTTCCCATCAATTTTATCAAAGATAAATTCTTCTGAATTTATTCTTTAATCTTCCTTTGGATGTCATTTCAAACCATGTTAAGGTTTTCCAAACTAGTCGGGACTAGCGAAACACACCGAAGTAATTATTTGTTCTATTTCCCAATCCCGACCTATTCATCCCATGAAGCAAAACTGGTAATACTCCATATCTAACACCACGGTGTTATCGGTAAAATTAATTACCGTTTCACGTTCAAATCTAATTAAAGATTTAACTATCACCTTGGAGCAAAACTGGTGATACTCCATTCTCGCTCACTTTCCAAATTTGATAATTTAAATTATCAATTCACATTGCAATCTAATTACAGATTCATTAAAACTCCTTTTAGTGGGTTAAAGAACTAATGTCATTTAAAACACAGTTCACGATAAACCCAAATCACATTCTATTTATTATCGGGTTAAAGAACAAGTGTTATTTAAAACACCGTTCGCGATAAACCCACAAATCAATTCTAATTCAATTCCAATTAAATATATTAGAAATTCTGGTTATTTAAAACCCATTTCAAATCCAATTTATTTATTTAAAAATAATTGGATTTTAATTCAAGTTCAAAGCTAGTTCATTTCGATAAAAATCTATTTTTATCTTTTCAAATATTGAGTTTTTCATCCCAATTCTTCACAAATCATTTCTTATGATTCTACACAAATTATTACTATTTTTAATAATTTTATCAAGGCCCGTACAGTCGATTTCCATCAACGGCCATCGAACTGCACTTACAGCGACCTTTTCCAAATTTGATTTGGACGTATCTCCAAATCCAACCGTTAGATTTCAAATTTCTAACATTTGTTGGAAACTTCTTTTCGATACGAACCCAACGGTTCCGGTTTTAGGAGAATCCGACGGTCGGATCTCCCGTAATGTCCGTTCGAAGTCAATGGTCAAAATTCACGAACTACCGCGGCGCGGCGCGTTCTATTCAGGCCATTATATATATATAATATATATATATTATATATATATTTCGTCGATTTCCTTTTAAAAGGAATTTTATAACTCGTTTCAAATTTGTTTCAAAAACAATTTCAACTTTCATTTCAAATTCAAATCAAAATTGAATTTTCCATGATAAATTCTTTTTACATTCATTTCTATTTGATTTCAATTCTAATCGATTTCAATTCAATTTCAGTTCGTTTTCAATTCGATTTGAATTCATTCCAAATCGATTTCACTTTGATTTCCAATTGCATTTCTATTCAATTCAATTTCAATTCGATTTGAATTCATTTCAATTTGAATTCCTTTTATATTCAATTCAATTCGAATTCATTTTATATTCAATTCAATTCGAATTCATTTTATATTCAATTCAATTCGAATTCATTTTATATTCAATTCAATTCGAATTCACTTTCTAAATATTCGATTTTTAAATCGCTTTTCAATGTTCATTACAAAAACGAATATAATCGATATAAATATCGTTCGCGTCAAAATAGCGCATCTCTAATCAACACGGCTTTATGTTTTTCAATAACATCGTTATTCTATTCAACAAATGAATATTTATTCTATTCAACACATGAATCTATATTTCTTTCAACACATGACTAATCTCAACAAATGAGTACTGTCAACACGTGACTATTTTTGTTATTTAATATATTTTATAAAATTATGATTTCTATCGTTTAATTTCTAATCAGACTCCAACCGTAAATTAGTAAGAGAACGATTCCCTAAGTATTAACCCCGAAGGCCGAAACCAACATCAGATCAATACCCAGGAGACCACTCCTCTTATCTATTTTCAAGTTAGTTTCTAATTTTATATATGATAAAGATGTAAATTTTATTGTTAAAATATTTCGTTCAACACATGAATCTATATTTCTTTCAACACATGACTAATCTCAACACATGAGTACTGTCAACACATGAATCTTTATTTTATAATATTCTTTATTTTCCCAATTGGAATGAGGCCCAATCAATTACCATATAATGTTAATTATATGGATTCCATACAACACATGTATATAATAGTAACGATAAATAATCAACCATCATCCAAAGTGCACCACACAACTGCATAAGCATCAAATATAAATAATTAACGCTTACACAGTCTATCGACCAATTGATCGACATACAACTAAATAATTGGGATTAGTGTACGTCAAATATCATCCCAACACCTGTGTGGGGTTTCAAATCAACAAACACTGAATATTATCTGTGCAGTTGGGCGACGTGTAAAATTTATCGTCCCAATCAATATCCTTCAAATAGGTGTACATTGACAAACCGTCCGGTTTGTAAATGAATATTTATTTATTCACTTTCACGATAAAAATTATATTTTTAACGATAATTAATATTTTATTTCAACACATGAATATTTTATTATCCATTTCACATCAACATCACAAACAAACTTCACAACACATCAAACAAGCATACAAGTCGTCCATGGTCTGTGGACGACGAGTGTCGCGTGCTGCTAAGCACCGTCTGCATCCTAGTATATATTTTTAACTAGAAAACAAGATTTAAAGTGAGAAGTTCTCACTGACTAGCTAAACAAAACGCCACGACTCTTCTTATGTAGAAATCTTCGTCGTGCTTTGCTTTTGAACTACTGAACCGTCTGGATCTGTTTGAAATTCCAATGTAGTCCGCTGTTCATAATAAAAATCATATTTTTATTGCTTCATTTGCATAATAAAAATCATATTTTTAAACTGATCTTTCATATATAAAAATCCTATTTTTATCGAAGTAAAAATCATATTTTTACTTCACTAGTTTATATATAAAAATCAATCTTTCGATATATAACTAAAAATTATATTTTAACTATATAAAAAATCCGACCTTTTCAATTTGATTAACTATATAAAAATCCGACCTTTTCTATTTGATTAACTATATAAAAATCCGACCATTTCTATTTGATTAACTATATAAAAATCCAACCTTTTCTATTTGATTAACGATATAAAAATCCGACCTTTTCTATCATAAAAATATCGTCTTTCTATCATTACAAATCTCGCCTTTCCTTACATAAAAATATCGTCTTTCTATGATTACATATAAAAGATAACATTTTTTTAACTCGCCACATATTTAAAAATCATGTTTTTAAGTTACACGAATAAATGAAAACGAAATTAAAACTCACGGTGGAGTTTGAAGTGGAGATGGCGGCATCGGAGACTGACGGGGCTAGGGGAGCTGCGCCAGTGGTCGGAGACGGAGCTGAGGGGGCACGGTGGGGCCCGCATTCACTGGAGGCGTCGGATCTAGAAGGGGAGCGCGCGATTCTGGGGTGGTTGGGGTCTTCGGGCCTCGAGTAGGGGATGGAGAAGGAGGAGAGAGGAAGGAGGGGGCGCGGACACCTAAGGCGCGGCGGAGGTATGGGGGGGCGCGATCGATTAGGTTTCCTCTTCTTTTTTCTGATATAATGAACGGGGAAGGAGAAATTAGAGGGGGGTTTATATAAATAATATATATTTTATTATTTTAAAATTTCCTAAAAGCAACTTTTTATTTCGACCTCCAAACGAGACCCACCGCCTGTCGTCCATAGCTAATTACCCCAATTCCGAACACAATGGGATATGTTTCATAGGCCGATTCAATTGTTTAGATTAGTTTCCATTCAAATCAAAATATAATCAATGTATATTGAATTTGAACGCGCATTTCAATTTACCGGGGCTACATACTAACTAGAAAAATTCCCGAAAAATATTTTCTAGCTTCGTATTGACGATACGGTCCTAACAAAACAAATTTCATCAAATTCTGAGACCGTTTGAAAAATGGCCATTTTCCAGTCGATTAAAATCAACTAGAACTGGTCAAACGCGTTTCCTTCGCCACGCTCACATATTGATTCGAAAAATTACGAATTTTGAAACCTAACAATAACTTAACATCACGGATCCAACAAAAGTGGTTTCATCGAAAACCGAGGTCGTTTGCAAAATTTCCATTTTTAAGGGCTAGAATTCCATAGCGACTATTCTGAATTTTCAACTGGACTAACTTTTTATCCCCGCTATGAAATTTCAATTTTTCGGATTCTTGGAAAGATATTCTCAAATAGATTTTAATATTTTTGGTTTTGCCAAAATCCGGTTTATTTTGAATCCTGTACATTCATTTGAATTTTGAAATCGAATTATCAAACTACCGCGCCATTTTCAATTCCTTTTATATTTATAAATATTTTTATTCTAACGACGACGTATATTAATATATGCATTCTAATTCTATTCAAAATAAATTTCTCGTCGTTATTATTTAAAATAATTCATTTTAAATAATCAAAATTCACTAAAATTGCCAAAATAAAAAATTTAAATTGGCCCAGATTTCCGGGTTGTTACAATCTCCCCCACTTAAAACTTTTCGTCCCTGCAAAGGAACGAAGCCGAAAGTTGTTTCACAAATCAACTCAACTTTCATTGTTTTTCTTTACGGCTTAAGTTCTTCAACTTTTCAGTTTTGAAGAACTTTTCAAATTTTTCAAAAATTTGGCTAACACCCTAAATTTTCGAAAAATTCCGCCATAACCTTCCCTGCACCGGGGACTTCGGGATATTTCATATAGCCTCCCATGGACTTCTTCAATCCAAAAGAAAACGAAAAAGCCAAGCGGCTAGCCAATTGGCTCATAAAATCATCCAAAGCCAAAGAAATACAATAAATATGTACCTATTTGTCGGGCAAACAATTTTATTCCTCTTCTCTAGCATCCTTGCTATGACCTGTTCAATGTAAGTACATGCATAGGCATGCAAATGCGATAAATTTTCAATACAATTCACTATTTGATAAAATTTGGCTAAATGGTTCAACTTTAATTAATCAAACAACACAATTAGCAATCAATTAGTTGATTAGCTTTTCAAATTCATAACTTTGATATATAGTCAAAAATCACATTTTTGGTGCCAAATCACAACAATAGGCCCTATCTAATTTTGGTTCTCACACCAGTCAATTGGAAATATATAGAAACCTCACTTTCGATACACGAAAATAAATACTGGTAATGTGATCACAATTACCAGTACCATCCTCGGGCGACTAGAGTGTGACTCTATATCTATCCAGTATATTTAAGGCTTCGTACACACGCTAGCTAGGCGTATATGCAAAATCTTTATATACTGGATTGTCCAAATTCAATATAAAATAAATAATCAAATACGAATAATTGATTTAAATTTCAAATCAAAACTTGTTTTCATTTTAAAAATATACTCTTCACACTCGTTCTAGGATACTACTGATCCCATCTCTGACGAGTCATTCTTATTGGATATTACTAATCCAATTTCTGATGAATTCTTTTGTTTGGTTCTAACGTGTCTTGTTCTCTGAGCTTTGTAAACCAAAGCTCTGATAACAACTGTAGTGACCCGTAACTTCCCCGTGAAGGAAAGAGCGGATACATTGAGAACAACACACAAAAGAACGCAGAAAGAAGAACATTTCATTGTTTATTACAACAATTCCATCAGAATACAAGAATATACAGAGTATAAATAAATATTACAATTCGATAAATATCAGAGATTACAATAAATTACATAGCAGCGGAAAATATTACAAAACACAACTGAAAGTAACACACGGATACAGAGCTTTCCGAGCATCGTTTCAGCTGTAAATCAGGATCCTGTGAATATAAATCTGCAAAACCAAAACTACTAGCTGCCCGTGTCGAAAATAAGGGCACCTAGAGTTTAGGTTGAAACAATAAACTCCAGGTCATTCATGTGACTGGTGTGAGAACTAAAAACAGTTATTAATCTTTACTTTAAAAGAGAGTAATTCAAGGGACCACGCCGTATAACACGGAACGGGTTTTCTCCCAAGAACACTAGTGCATATAACAAAACAGCGCAATGCTTTTTGGAAAAATGAAGCTATTATAAGACCCAGGTCCCATCACACAATGCAACGCAAGCCGGAGGATAGGGTTTTCCCTTATAATAGCCAAACATGCTTGGTACGTTTAAAACAAATCATTTGATACTATTATAAGTTTATAGTGTCAAAACAATTTCAATCATAAATATCAATCATAGACAGCATGAGCGCCTCATCCCACTATGTCGCCATACTAGGCTCTACAATCAAAACTGAAATGTCACGTATTGGAAATTGGATTTTCGTCATGAGTTGAGGCAAGGGGCAAGATCCTCACCGCTTCGAGACATTCTAGTAATTGCCCCAGGACTACACACTCTGGGTAACCTTTGGAATCGGCTGGGCCGGTCCTCTCTTACGTTTGAGGATTAGTTATTCCTGAACACATGTTTCCCGCTCCTTACAGACCTATAATCGAGGCGCCTCGCAATCCAACATCCACATAGGTATAATAATCAACGATGTCAGGGCTAGTAAAATACTGACACCACCCATAACTAGAAAGAAACGCCGTGTTCTCCCAGCGGTCCGTATCCCGTTTTTAACTCATACCGAGGTGTGAGGCCAGCGAATCCACGCTCTACACAAAGCTACGCCACAAAGGCCATACTTTGATCATCAACCACAAGACTCTGCTTTTCAATAAAAGCCTTGATCACTGCATCTCAGCATGCCACATAGGCAATTCATGCCATGCGATTGATATCTATCGATATATAACCTCTGAGCTCGTACGTCTCAGAGAAGGGCGTTAAGTAAGAGAATAAATTCTCCACCGCCAAACAGATATATATTTAACAGAAATCAATCAACACAGAATAAAATCCAATGTCAGACATACAATCCATTTACACGTCCGTTCTGGGTCTGAACGAAACTGGAGGCACTTTATACCTCGCATATCCAGTGATCTCCAAATACGTCTGGACGATCACTAACTATTTCCATCTTCTTGGGTGTACAACCCAATCAAGATCATCAGTTATTATCCAAACGATGTGAAGACTTCTGGTCTTCAACCACCGTCTTCATCTTCGACATATCATCGAATCGGTTATTCAGAATGGGTATAAACCCGATCTTTCCGAATAACCCGCGTATATAATAAACAAATGTTACACAAACACAACATACGCCTCATTCCAATTCATCAGTCACTAAACGTAAATTAGCAAGAGAACAATTCCCCAAATATTAACCCCGAAGACCGAAACCAACATCAGATCAATACCCAAGAAACCATTCTTCTTAGCTAACCTACAGTTAGTTTCTAAATTCACATTCTTAGGGAAAGGTTCCCATCAATTTTATCAAAGATAGATTCTTCTGAATTTATTCTTTAATCTTCCTTTGGATGTCATTTCAAACCATGTTAAGGTTTTCCAAACTAGTCTGGATTAGCGAACCACACCGAAGTAATTATTTATTTTATTTCCCAACCCCAACCTATTCATCCCATGAAGCAAAACTGGTAATACTCCATATCTAACACCACGATGTTATCGGTAAAATTAATTACCATTTCACGTTCAAATCTAATTAAAGATTTAACTATCGCCTTGGAGCAAAACTGGTGATACTCCATTCTCGCTCACTTTCCAAATTTGATAATTTAAATTATCAATTCGCATTTCAATCTAATTACAGATTCATTAAAACTCCTTTTACTTGGTTAAAGAACTAATGTTATTTAAAACACAGTTCACGATAAACCCAAATCACATTCAATTTATTATCGGGTTAAAGAACAAGTGTTATTTAAAACACCGTTCACGATAAACCCACAAATCAATTCTAATTCAATTCCAATTAAATATATTAGAAATTCTGGTTATTTAAAACCCATTTCAAATCCAATTTATTTATTTAAAAATAATTGGATTTTAATTCTAGTTCAAAACTAGTTCATTTCGATAAAAATCTATTTTTATCTTTTCAAATATGGAGTTTTTCATCCCAATTCTTCACAAATCATTTCTTATGATTTTGCACAAATTATTACTATTTTTAATAATTTTATCAAGGCCCGTACAGTTGATTTCCATCAACGGCCATCGAACTGCACTTACAGCGACCTGTTCCAAATTTGATTTGGACGTATCTCCAAATCCAACCGTTAGATTTCAAATTTTTAATATCCATTGGAAAGCTCTTTTCGATACGAACCCAACAGTTCCGGTTTAAGGAGAATCCGACGGTCGGATCTCCCGTAATGTCCGTTCGAAGTCAATGGTCGAAATTCACGAACAGCCGCGGCGCGACGCGTTCTATTCAGGCCATTATATATAATATATAATATATATATATATACATATAATATATTTCGTCGATTTCCTTTTAAAATGAATTTTATAAATCGTTTCAAATTTGTTTCAAAAACAATTTCAACTTTCATTTCAAATTCAAATCAAAATTGAATTTTCCATTATAAATTCTTTTTACATTCATTTCTATTTGATTTCAATTCAAATCGATTTCAATTCAATTTCAGTTCGTTTTCAATTCGATTTGAATTCATTCCAAATCGATTTCACTTCGATTTCCAATTGCATTTCTATTTATTTCAATTTCAATTCGATTACAATTCGATTTGAATTCATTTCAATTCGAATTCCTTTTATATTCAATTCAATTCGAATTCATTTTATATTCAATTCAATTCGAATTCATTTTATATTCAATTCAATTCGAATTCATTTTATATTCAATTCGAGTTCATTTTATATTCAATTCAATTCGAATTCACTTTCTAAATATTCAATTTTTAAATCTCTTTTCAATGTTCATCATAAAAACGAATATAATCGATATAAATATCGTTCGCGTCAAAATAGCGCATCTCTAATCAACACGGCTTTATATTTTTCAATAACTTCGTTATTCTATTTAACAAATGAATATTTATTCTATTCAACACATGAATCTATATTTCTTTCAACACATGACTAATCTCAACAAATGAGTACTGTGAACACGTGACTATTTTTGTTATTTAATATATTTTATAAAATTATGATTTCTATCGTTTAATTTCTAATCAGACACCAACCGAAAATTAGTAATAGAACGATTCCCTAAGTATTAACCCCGAAGGCCGAAACCAACATCAGATCAATACCCAGGAGACCACTCATCTTATCTATTTTCAAGTTAGTTTCTAATTTTATATATGATAAAGATGTAAATTTTATTGTTAAAATATTTCGTTCAACACATGAATCTATATTTCTTTCAACACATGACTAATCTCAACACATGAGTACTGTCAACACATGAATCTTTATTTTATAATATTCTTTATTTTCCCAATTGGAATGAGGCCCAATCAATTACCATATAATGTTAATTATATGGATTCCATACAACACATGTATATAATAGCAACGATAAATAATCAACCATCATCCAAAGTGCACCACACAACTGCATAAGCATCAAATATAAATAATTAACGCTTACACAGTCTGTCGACCAATTGATCGACATACAACTAAATAATTGGGATTAGTGTACGTCAAATATCATCCCAACACCCGTGTGGGGTTTCAAATCAACAAACACTGAATATTATCTGTGCAGTTGGGCGACGTGTAAAATTTATCGTCCCAATCAATATCCTTCAAATAGGTGTACATAAACAAACCGTCCGGTTTGTAAATGAATATTTATTTATTCACTTTCACGTTAAAAATTATATTTTTAACGATAATTAATATTTTATTTCAACACATGAATATTTTATTATCCATTTCACATCAACATCACAAACAAACTTCACAACACATCAAACAAGCATACAAGTCGTCCATGGTCTGTGGACGACGGGTGTCGGGTGCTGCTAAGCACCGTCTGCATCCTAGTATATATTTTTAACTAGAAAACAAGATTTAAAGTGAGAAGTTGTAACGACCCGGGGATTTTAGACTCTAAAAATCGACACAAAACCCAACGTCGACTGTTCGGACATCGAAAATACCGGATCATTAATAGAAAGAAATTAGAAGGTGAGATAGAAAGATAGAACTAATATAATAGAAGAAGAAGAAGAAGAACACAACTGAGCAGAATCAGAGTAAATACGAAACTCACAGCGGAACGAATAAAATATATTCTATAACATAACTTTGAAATACAAAACTGTATTGTATATACATACCATATCAGAGTATAACACATGATATGTCACAGCGGAAATAACTCTACATAACTAATGGTGAAAGCCTCCTGCTTTGACCTCCTCCAAGTGAATCTGTAAAATCCCGAAACACTTGACTGCCCGTACAAATTTGGGCACCCAAGAGTTTAGGAAAAACAAACAAATAAACTCTGGGTCAGTCATGGGACTGGTGTGAGTAAATTCCAACCATACGGTTTAACTTTGAAATCCTTTTTAAAAGAAAAGATAATAGTAAGACCAGCCCACACATAAACATGGACGGTTTTTACCTTACTATAACCCAAAACATTTTGATATCAAAATCCAGTGATATTATAATAATGTCTAATCAAGTAAATAACCAAATAGCAGAACGCTTGCATCTCACGCTCTACATACATAGTATAAAATCAAAAACCGCAGGGTGCTTATTGGAGATTGGATTCCAACTATGACAAGGTATGGGACCACCTTCCGATGATGTATCTCTAGAGGCGAATACACCTGGGTTCAATAAGAACGTCTTGCAACCCGGCCCACACATGACCGACCACTCATTTCGCTTGAGTGTATCGAATGTATATCACCAACGGTTGGGCTCAAACCACCGTTCCCGAATGGGCAGAATCGATAGAGTAAGAAACAAAAGGAATTTCTCTAGATAGGTGATTATACACCCTAATGGGAGCGACCCACATAGCCATGCTGCCTGCCCGATTTTTGTCATTTCCTGGTTGTGAGGCTTGAGGCTACGTCTATCTTTTAGAACATCTGGCCACCATACACTTTGAATGCCACATCGTCAAACCCGTCAAATCACTAGTTGATCTTCCCAAAAATATTACGGGTATAAAAGCTAAGAGAAACGAATTTCTCCGCCACCAGACGTAATACCTTGAAAAGATCGTCTTATGTGACCGTTAGGAATACTCTGTCAGACATTTGTCCATACAAGTTGTCCTGGGACTGGACAAACAGAAAGCACCATTCTAAAACAGGACGACCCTTGCATTTCACTCCGTCTTCAATTTTCTTCAGCATAACATAATTCGCAGCGCTTATGCCTATACGGAGTGGTTTCAGATAATATATCCAACCGGTCTCTCCGTATTGACACGATGGTCAAAACACTTCGATAGTCGGTTATTTAACTATCGAATTAAAAACAACATCCATTCAAACATCACACATTGCTGACCCTTTCTAATATTTCCCGTTTCCTATATCTTCCTAGATATTTTCTCAAAGCTCGTTAAGCCCTTCACGCTCTGGAAAACATTTCCAAATATTATAAACCTTATTTTTCCATATTCTTGAAACCCTATGTCATTAACGCTCAAAAACATTTCTCGCTTTTACACACTTCTTATTTTCTGTATATGCGTTATTTATATTGGAAAATATCTCCAATTTCCCATATAACCATTTAATTTTACAATGATTGCTTTTCAAACATAATTCACTTTAAACTGCGAATGTTATCTCTCATAGAACTGATCTCATTATATCAAACTAACTTGGTTTCAATTATCATTATCAATTTATACATACAATTCGACAAAGCCAAATCCAACTATATCACTTCTTCGGAAAGACATAATTATCTCCTTATCAATTGGCTAAGTGAGTTTCGAACCTCTCTAGGGAATAGTGCTATCTCTGATAATCACGCTTAAGTTTGGTCAACAGCGCTAATTTATTGTTATAGTTCAAAAACTTGTCATACGCTGTAATATTCCCATTTTTAACTAATCTCGACACAACAGTCACGCCTAAACCTCAACAGCGTTATTTTATCGCTATAGTTCACAGACTTGCAATATGCTACTATACTCCACTTTATAATTAATCTCAACGCCTCTTTCCGTTACAAAAGTCTTGACATCTCTTTCCATTTCAAAAATCTTGACATCTCTTTCTATTACAAAAATTTTGACATCTCTTTCCGTTACAAACAAATATCATCCTTCGATAATAGTGAAGTCGTTCAAGTTGGGGTATTTTAATTACCTCTCAGACCTTGATCAACAACATTCTTGTCTTAGAATGGATATAAGTTTGTAACTCTAACATCTTATACTTATAATATTCATCAAATCGTATATCTTGCTTTTTATTTCGAATATGGTTTTATAGTGCTATAACCTTACTTTGAAATCTCCGTTGTTCATAACTATTTATTTTAGACATTAACTCTTCGCTTTATCTCTATATAATCGCTTTATCTTTATTATATAGTTCCACTTATAACATCTTTACCAAGTCCATTAACGTTCTTCATCCTTTGACATTTTCCTTTCGAATTAGTATACATAATTCAAGTGATCATCTCATTATGAATTCAATATTATCTTAAATGAAATCCATTAATTTAATTAAAATGGTTACATGGTAATAAACTCCATCATTTCTGAAGTAAAACAGTTTTCATCATTATTCACTTAAAATAGAGTAGTTGCTTAATTTAATAAATCACAACTAATCATCTTGGTTCAATAATTCTTTTAAACTACGTTAATTTCAAAGGTAATTAATAAGAAGGCTTATTAATTTTGATCAATTTATTTCTGGGTTGTTATCATTAGATTAATTAAAGAACAATTAATCTAAAAAATCAATTTCCAATAAGACAGTGGATCAAATCAAAATCATTGTTGAATTTCTATTCAACATCAGTATCACATAGGGTTTAAATGTCATCTGGGTTCAAACAGTGCATATATAAAACAAAAAGTACATATAAATATTGAGGAATCCGGTTGGATTCCTCCAACCGGTTTCCGCATCCACAGATGTTAGTCAACCATTTATTACTGATTCCATACTAGGGAATATTATAATCGATGGAATTAGTATTCAACCGGTGATGTGTACATATGCAACGATATATAATATTTCAACCAATTTAACCATAATCTGCCTAAACAACCATCACACAGCATTCAACCATTATTTAAAATATAATTAAAATATTTTAAATAAACAGAGTTAGTGAACTTACTCACCTTTGCGCGTTAACCGTTAAATAACGATTTGCGTCGATCGATTAAACCGGACGTTTAAATTCTGAGTGTACTGACTCTTCTGCTCTCAACTTCTCCATTCTTAAGAACCGTCCACTGCTTCCAAATTATCGACTTATCTAATCCTTAATAAATTCGTGTACCCACTGATCCTTTTCGATCGCGCGTCCGCCTTTGTCTATCAACATTGAACTCGCAGCCACCTTCGTCACTGCGTTCTCTGACCCAGCAACACACCAAGGCGTGACTTTTCTTTCTGGTTCAGTGCCTTCTATTTTTACCAGTCTCCATTAAAGCTGCTTCTATAGAGTGCATGTAAATAGAACAAACATGGAAATTCATGCGCCAGTAACTCGGCTTCTTTCACTGCTTGCCACTTCGACCCTGCTTGGCCTTCCGAATGGATAACCACCATTTCACGTCATTGCAACAGTAAGGACACTCATCATCTTTGATTCTCTTAAGTCCCGCCTCCCTTCTATCTTGTCACCCCCTACGCCCTTAATTTCTTCACATTATGGTTTTGCATGAACCAAGTCCTCCCAGTCCTTAACACGTTCTCACGCCCCAGCTTCCCCTCCAAAAACTAGTGCCGCCTCCTCTTCACACTTTGCCTGTTACCCGACCATACATATTCCCTGAACCCGATATTGTCACCTCCAAACTCCTGTTCTCTGTCTTCTACTGTCACTTATCCAACCCGCTCCTCTGCTCTTTGTCCTCCTTTAAACCCGTAAGCTAAAGTCCTCCTTGCACTCACGTGAACATTACAAGTCTGTTAAGACTTGCGCCACCCCATGCTGCTCCGTTCTACGGCATCTCGCAGCCAATACAGTAATCCACGACATTCCTAACATGCTCGGTGAACTCTCGAGTTCCAAGTAAATCCGACCAATGTGAAATTCTCGAATGGAGAAGCCAAAAGAATTAACGAGGACAATTTTTACCGAGTATATGTTTTTGTTTTTAATTCTAAATGAGGGAGAGAGGCAAGATCAGTTGTTGTATTTATAGATGGGGTTCCTTGGCGGGCAAGGAGTAGAAGTAGTAGGGGGTACATCCTCTACGTTTAGGCTGTGTGAATTGTCAATATGAATTATCATAGGTCCGCTGTTGATTTGCCTTGACATAGTTTAGCTTTACATTGTAGGTTACCTTTCCTCTTTTAGGGTGTGCGCAGAAGGGAGAAGCTCTTTGTTACTTAGGGCTGCAGGGTTGTCGCTTCAATTTAATGCCTGCGTTCTAGCTTTTAGAGAGAGGAAACATAGCTAGAAAATAGAATAGGCTTGCAGATTTTAATAACTCCTTGATTTTTTTTTTTTTTGTGAATTGATCGATCATACATGAAAGGTTTTTCTGTATAGCTTTGGTAGGTAGTCTGCGAGAAGAAACAGTAGCGTACGAGACTTGGAGATTAAGCAACACAAGTATATATATTTATATAAAACCCACGTTACTTCTAAGCTGAGGAACAATAGGCTACTTATATACATTATCAAACCATGCCTTTCGTTGATCGTTCGGTTCACTAAAATAGATATGTTAAGAAATTAGAGCTAATTGTTGTAACGTGCCTCAACTTTAGATTTTGGACGGATATATATATAGGCATATGAAATGGGGTATCACTATCAATATATTTTATGGTTTTAAAATCATAGTGTACCGTATTATGTGAAATTTTGTTTTTATCCGAGTCGTTACAGGCAGAAATAAGAACACGGTCGTGTTCAACGAGGATCCATGATCCCAAAAATGTAATAATATCGGTAGGTTTACTCATATTTTGAAACCCCAAAATGCTAGTTAAGGGTACAAAATACTTCAAATAAAAAGTTGCTTATTTAATTAATTAAAAATTACAGTAAAATTATAAAAATTAAATTATCGCTGCGCCTCAAAAGAACCTTGTCCAGATTTGCAACCGATATCTAGTTATATCAAATAAACTGTTATGGTCGATAAACGGTTCTATAGCGACTTTTCGAATATTTGATTTGGACATATCTTGCAATAAATATGAAAAAATCTCCATTTTCCACTTTCGTTGGAAAGATACAGTTCAACAGATTTCAACGCTTCTTGTTTCGAAGAAATCCGATTTAAAACGAGTTCTGTACACTCAGTTGAAGTTCAGAACGTTAAATTACGAACTACAGCGTCGTTATGAGCTCGATTATAATTAATATATATTTTTATACGTTAAACTTCGTTTTAATTAATATATAAATCTACATATATTATGAATTCAATATTTACACTGATTTAAATATTCAAATATAAACCGATAAAAATGCGGGACATTACATTCCTTCCCCCTTAAAATAATTTCGTCCTCGAAATTGCTAAGACGGGGTAAATGCTACCATCTCTGTTGTAAACAGGTTAAAAGTCTTTTTAGTTTACTTCATAATTTCAGTTTCAACTGAACTGATTAATTCCAATTTAATATTTAATTCCTTCTTATTTCGAATATTTTCAAAATTCCGAAAATTTCCTAACAGCTTAAATTTTCAGAGAATTTCACCAGCATCTCCTCTGCATGGCTCAATCGGTATAACTACAACTCGCCTCTCAGGGCTTTCTGCAATTCAAAACAAATTCAAACCGCCAAGTGGCTTGCCCAATATTCTCATAGAAATCTCATACTCGTAAAATATAAACAGGTACCTTTTTGGTTGGGCATCCAATTCTAACTCCTTTATTTGATATCCCATCAACATATATCCATGCATTTCCAACCAATCTCCAGTCAGTTTATCCTTAACCAATAATTCTCTTACATACAAGCTAACTCCATTTCAAACTCCAATTTCAAATTTTTAGTCAATAATCAAATTTCACCTCCGAGTTCGGTTCCATTCCAAACCTTAATTCACAACTCAACTACTTTGCCAAGTCAAATCCTTATTCCAATACGATCTCTACTTACTTGGCTTTCAATTCAACTCAAATTTTATTTGACTTATTTAAATTCTCTGTTTATTTACTTCATAAGAAAATTTAAAATTTCAGAATTCAAATTCCTGGGGTTTTTATTTCAAATCAGTTTGAAATCATATATATTCACAACATAGCAATTCAAAACATTTGAATTTCTGAACAACTTATTTCAAAACAAAATCTTTGGTAGTAATCCGTCATTTAGAACTCGAAAACGAACACTGATAATGCGGCCGTCACTATCAGAATTTATTTTCCATTGATCAAAGTGAGTTCAACACTATATCACTTTCAAAACTCATATTCAAATACTTTTATTTGAAATTTACTTCAAAAATATCTTTTCGAAACTTGGATAATAATTCAAAATTTCCCCAGGATCTTAAAATTCCATATATTTAATTCAAATTTCATTTACAAACATTTTCATATTTCAGAATTTTTATTCCAATTCTGGTTTAAATTTCAGATTCAGTTCATCTGATTTTACATATTATATTTATAAAATATTTCGATTGGTTATTTATTTAACCAATTCAATTATAAATCTTATTCGATCATAATTTCAACCAACACATTCAATATATATTAGATAATTCCAATATATATGTTTCTTTATATCAAAATATATTTCAAGTAAAATTATTTCATTTACTCTCTATCAAAACAATACTATGTCGAAATTCTCTATCCAAGCGTTTATAAATCCCTATCGACCTCATCAGCTAAACGCGTCGATCTGGAATTTATATACCACTCATCAGATCAATCAACACAATATAAAATAGTCTTTATACAAATCTACAAATACACGCTCATATATATATACTCAAACTCAATCTAGAGTATTACTAACTCCATCTCTATTGAGTCACGCCACAGAGCCAAGGTAATCACTTAACCTTATGCTCTGATACCAACTGTAACGACCCGGGGATTTTAGACTCTAAAAATCGACACAAAACCCAACGTCGACTGTTCGGACATCGAAAATACCGGATCATTAATAGAAAGAAATTAGAAGGTGAGATAGAAAGATAGAACTAATATAATAGAAGAAGAAGAAGAAGAAGAACACAACTGAGCAGAATCAGAGTAAATACGAAACTCACAGCGGAACGAATAAAATATATTCTATAACATAACTTTGAAATACAAAACTGTATTGTATATACATACCATATCAGAGTATAACACATGATATGTCACAGCGGAAATAACTCTACATAACTAATGGTGAAAGCCTCCTGCTTTGACCTCCTCCAAGTGAATCTGTAAAATCCCGAAACACTTGACTGCCCGTACAAATTTGGGCACCCAAGAGTTTAGGAAAAACAAACAAATAAACTCTGGGTCAGTCATGGGACTGGTGTGAGTAAATTCCAACCATACGGTTTAACTTTGAAATCCTTTTTAAAAGAAAAGATAATAGTAAGACCAGCCCACACATAAACATGGACGGTTTTTACCTTACTATAACCCAAAACATTTTGATATCAAAATCCAGTGATATTATAATAATGTCTAATCAAGTAAATAACCAAATAGCAGAACGCTTGCATCTCACGCTCTACATACATAGTATAAAATCAAAAACCGCAGGGTGCTTATTGGAGATTGGATTCCAACTATGACAAGGTATGGGACCACCTTCCGATGATGTATCTCTAGAGGCGAATACACCTGGGTTCAACAAGAACGTCTTGCAACCCGGCCCACACATGACCGACCACTCATTTCGCTTGAGTGTATCGAATGTATATCACCAACGGTTGGGCTCAAACCACCGTTCCCGAATGGGCAGAATCGATAGAGTAAGAAACAAAAGGAATTTCTCTAGATAGGTGATTATACACCCTAATGGGAGCGACCCACATAGCCATGCTGCCTGCCCGATTTTTGTCATTTCCTGGTTGTGAGGCTTGAGGCTACGTCTATCTTTTAGAACATCTGGCCACCATACACTTTGAATGCCACATCGTCAAACCCGTCAAATCACTAGTTGATCTTCCCAAAAATATTACGGGTATAAAAGCTAAGAGAAACGAATTTCTCCGCCACCAGACGTAATACCTTGAAAAGATCGTCTTATGTGACCGTTAGGAATACTCTGTCAGACATTTGTCCATACAAGTTGTCCTGGGACTGGACAAACAGAAAGCACCATTCTAAAACAGGACGACCCTTGCATTTCACTCCGTCTTCAATTTTCTTCAGCATAACATAATTCGCAGCGCTTATGCCTATACGGAGTGGTTTCAGATAATATATCCAACCGGTCTCTCCGTATTGACACGATGGTCAAAACACTTCGATAGTCGGTTATTTAACTATCGAATTAAAAACAACATCCATTCAAACATCACACATTGCTGACCCTTTCTAATATTTCCCGTTTCCTATATCTTCCTAGATATTTTCTCAAAGCTCGTTAAGCCCTTCACGCTCTGGAAAACATTTCCAAATATTATAAACCTTATTTTTCCATATTCTTGAAACCCTATGTCATTAACGCTCAAAAACATTTCTCGCTTTTACACACTTCTTATTTTCTGTATATGCGTTATTTATATTGGAAAATATCTCCAATTTCCCATATAACCATTTAATTTTACAATGATTGCTTTTCAAACATAATTCACTTTAAACTGCGAATGTTATCTCTCATAGAACTGATCTCATTATATCAAACTAACTTGGTTTCAATTATCATTATCAATTTATACATACAATTCGACAAAGCCAAATCCAACTATATCACTTCTTCGGAAAGACATAATTATCTCCTTATCAATTGGCTAAGTGAGTTTCGAACCTCTCTAGGGAATAGTGCTATCTCTGATAATCACGCTTAAGTTTGGTCAACAGCGCTAATTTATTGTTATAGTTCAAAAACTTGTCATACGCTGTAATATTCCCATTTTTAACTAATCTCGACACAACAGTCACGCCTAAACCTCAACAGCGTTATTTTATCGCTATAGTTCACAGACTTGCAATATGCTACTATACTCCACTTTATAATTAATCTCAACGCCTCTTTCCGTTACAAAAGTCTTGACATCTCTTTCCATTTCAAAAATCTTGACATCTCTTTCTATTACAAAAATTTTGACATCTCTTTCCGTTACAAACAAATATCATCCTTCGATAATAGTGAAGTCGTTCAAGTTGGGGTATTTTAATTACCTCTCAGACCTTGATCAACAACATTCTTATCTTAGAATGGATATAAGTTTGTAACTCTAACATCTTATACTTATAATATTCATCAAATCGTATATCTTGCTTTTTATTTCGAATATGGTTTTATAGTGCTATAACCTTACTTTGAAATCTCCGTTGTTCATAACTATTTATTTTAGACATTAACTCTTCGCTTTATCTCTATATAATCGCTTTATCTTTATTATATAGTTCCACTTATAACATCTTTACCAAGTCCATTAACGTTCTTCATCCTTTGACATTTTCCTTTCGAATTAGTATACATAATTCAAGTGATCATCTCATTATGAATTCAATATTATCTTAAATGAAATCCATTAATTTAATTAAAATGGTTACATGGTAATAAACTCCATCATTTCTGAAGTAAAACAGTTTTCATCATTATTCACTTAAAATAGAGTAGTTGCTTAATTTAATAAATCACAACTAATCATCTTGGTTCAATAATTCTTTTAAACTCCGTTAATTTCAAAGGTAATTAATAAGAAGGCTTATTAATTTTGATCAATTTATTTCTGGGTTGTTATCATTAGATTAATTAAAGAACAATTAATCTAAAAAATCAATTTCCAATAAGACAGTGGATCAAATCAAAATCATTGTTGAATTTCTATTCAACATCAGTATCACATAGGGTTTAAATGTCATCTGGGTTCAAACAGTGCATATATAAAACAAACAGTACATATAAATATTGAGGAATCCGGTTGGATTCCTCCAACCGGTTTCCGCATCCACAGATGTTAGTCAACCATTTATTACTGATTCCATACTAGGGAATATTATAATCGATGGAATTAGTATTCAACCGGTGATGTGTACATATGCAACGATATATAATATTTCAACCAATTTAACCATAATCTGCCTAAACAACCATCACACAGCACTCAACCATTATTTAAAATATAATTAAAATATTTTAAATAAACAGAGTTAGTGAACTTACTCACCTTTGCGCGTTAACCGTTAAATAACGATTTGCGTCGATCGATTAAACCGGACGTTTAAATTCTGAGTGTACTGACTCTTCTGCTCTCAACTTCTCCATTCTTAAGAACCGTCCACTGCTTCCAAATTATCGACTTATCTAATCCTTAATAAATTCGTGTACCCACTGATCCTTTTCGATCGCGCGTCCGCCTTTGTCTATCAACATTGAACTCGCAGCCACCTTCGTCACTGCGTTCTCTGACCCAGCAACACACCAAGGCGTGACTTTTCTTTCTGGTTCAGTGCCTTCTATTTTTACCAGTCTCCATTAAAGCTGCTTCTATAGAGTGCATGTAAATAGAACAAACGTGGAAATTCATGCGCCAGTAACTCGGCTTCTTTCACTGCTTGCCACTTCGACCCTGCTTGGCCTTCCGAATGGATAACCACCATTTCACGTCATTGCAACAGTAAGGACACTCATCATCTTTGATTCTCTTAAGTCCCGCCTCCCTTCTATCTTGTCACCCCCTACGCCCTTAATTTCTTCACATTATGGTTTTGCATGAACCAAGTCCTCCCAGTCCTTAACACGTTCTCACGCCCCAGCTTCCCCTCCAAAAACTAGTGCCGCCTCCTCTTCACACTTTGCCTGTTACCCGACCATACATATTCCCTGAACCCGATATTGTCACCTCCAAACTCCTGTTCTCTGTCTTCTACTGTCACTTATCCAACCCGCTCCTCTGCTCTTTGTCCTCCTTTAAACCCGTAAGCTAAAGTCCTCCTTGCACTCACGTGAACATTACAAGTCTGTTAAGACTTGCGCCACCCCATGCTGCTCCGTTCTACGGCATCTCGCAGCCAATACAGTAATCCACGACATTCCTAACATGCTCGGTGAACTCTCGAGTTCCAAGTAAATCCGACCAATGTGAAATTCTCGAATGGAGAAGCCAAAAGAATTAACGAGGACAATTTTTACCGAGTATATGTTTTTGTTTTTAATTCTAAATGAGGGAGAGAGGCAAGATCAGTTGTTGTATTTATAGATGGGGTTCCTTGGCGGGCAAGGAGTAGAAGTAGTAGGGGGTACATCCTCTACGTTTAGGCTGTGTGAATTGTCAATATGAATTATCATAGGTTCGCTGTTGATTTGCCTTGACATAGTTTAGCTTTACATTGTAGGTTACCTTTCCTCTTTTAGGGTGTGCGCAGAAGGGAGAAGCTCTTTGTTACTTAGGGCTGCAGGGTTGTCGCTTCAATTTAATGCCTGCGTTCTAGCTTTTAGAGAGAGGAAACATAGCTAGAAAATAGAATAGGCTTGCAGATTTTAATAACTCCTTGATTTTTTTTTTGTGAATTGATCGATCATACATGAAAGGTTTTTCTGTATAGCTTTGGTAGGTAGTCTGCGAGAAGAAACAGTAGCGTACGAGACTTGGAGATTAAGCAACACAAGTATATATATTTATATAAAACCCACGTTACTTCTAAGCTGAGGAACAATAGGCTACTTATATACATTATCAAACCATGCCTTTCGTTGATCATTCGGTTCGCTAAAATAGATATGTTAAGAAATTAGAGCTAATTGTTGTAACGTGCCTCAACTTTAGATTTTGGACGGATATATATATAGGCATATGAAATGGGGTATCACTATCAATATATTTTATGGTTTTAAAATCATAGTGTACCGTATTATGTGAAATTTTGTTTTTATCCGAGTCGTTACAGGCAGAAATAAGAACACGGTCGTGTTCAACGAGGATCCATGATCCCAAAAATGTAATAATATCGGTAGGTTTACTCATATTTTGAAACCCCAAAATGCTAGTTAAGGGTACAAAATACTTCAAATAAAAAGTTGCTTATTTAATTAATTAAAAATTACAGTAAAATTATAAAAATTAAATTATCGCTGCGCCTCAAAAGAACCTTGTCCAGATTTGCAACCGATATCTAGTTATATCAAATAAACTGTTATGGTCGATAAACGGTTCTATAGCGACTTTTCGAATATTTGATTTGGACATATCTTGCAATAAATATGAAGAAATCTCCATTTTCCACTTTCGTTGGAAAGATACAGTTCAACAGATTTCAACGCTTCTTGTTTCGAAGAAATCCGATTTAAAACGAGTTCTGTACACTCAGTTGAAGTTCAGAACGTTAAATTACGAACTACAGCGTCGTTATGAGCTCGATTATAATTAATATATATTTTTATACGTTAAACTTCGTTTTAATTAATATATAAATCTACATATATTATGAATTCAATATTTACACTGATTTAAATATTCAAATATAAACCGATAAAAATGCGGGACATTACAGAAGTTCTCACCGACTAGCTAAACCAAACGCCACGACTCTTCTTATGTAGAAATCTTCGTCGTGCTTTGCTTTTGAACTGCTGAACCGTCTGGATCTGTTTGAAATTCCAATGTAGTCCGCTGTTCATAATAAAAATTATATTTTTATTGCTTCATTTGCATAATAAAAAAACATATTTTTAAACTGATCTTTCATATATAAAAATCCTATTTTTATCGAAGTAAAAATCATATTTTTACTTCACTAGTTTATATATAAAAATCAATCTTTCGATATATAACTAAAAATTATATTTTAACTATATAAAAATTCCGACCTTTTCTATTTGATTAACTATATAAAAATCCGACCTTTTCTATTTGATTAACTATATAAAAATCCGACCTTTTCTATTTGATTAACTATATAAAAATCCGACCTTTTCTATTTGATTAACTATATAAAAATCCGACCTTTTTTATCATAAAAATATCGTCTTTCTATCATTACAAATCTCGCCTTTCCTTACATAAAAATATCGTCTTTCTATGATTACATATAAAAGATAACATTTTTTTAACTCGCCACATATTTAAAAATCATGTTTTTAAGTTACACGAATAAATTAAAACGAAATTAAAACTCACAGTGGAGTTTGAAGTGGAGATGGCGGCTTCGGAGACTGACGGGGCTAGGGGAGCTGCGCCGGTGGTCGGAGACGGAGCTGAGGGGGCGCGGTGGGGCCCGCATTCATTGGAGGCATCGGATCTAGAAGGGGAGTGCGCGATTCTGGGGTGGTTGGGGTCTTCGGGCCTCGAGTAGGGGATGGAGAAGGAGGAGAGAGGAAGGAGGGGGCGCGGCCACCTGAGGCGCGGCGGAGGTATGGGGGGGCGCGATCGATTAGGTTTCTTCTTCTTTTCTGATATAATGAAAGGGGAAGGAGAAATTAGAGGGGGGGGGTTTATGTAAATAATATATATTTTATTATTTTAAAATTTCCTAAAAGCAACTTTTTATTTCGACCTCCAAACGAGACCCACCTCCTGTCGTCCATAGCTAATTACCCCTATTCCGAACACAATGGGATATGTTTCGTAGGCCGATTCAATTGTTTAGATTAGATTCCATTCAAATCAAAATATAATCAATGTATATTGAATTTGAACGCGCATTTCAATATACCGGGGCTACATACTAACAAGAAAAATTCCCGAAAAATATTTTCTAGCTTCGTACTGACGATACGGTCCTAACAAAACTAATTTCGTCAAATTCTGAGACCGTTTGAAAAATGGCCATTTTCCAGTCGATTAAAATCATCTAGGACTGGTCAAACGCGTTTTCCTTCGCCACGCTCACATATTGATTCGAAAAATTACGAATTTTAAAACCTAGCAATAACTTGACATCACGGATCCAACAAAAGTGGTTTCGTCAAAAACCGAGGTCGTTTGCAAAATTTCTATTTTTAAGGGCCAGAATTCCATAGCGACTATTCTGAATTTTCAACTGGACGTAACTTTTTATCCCCGCTATGAAATTTCAATTTTTCGGATTCTTGGAAAGATATTCTCAAATAGATTCTAGTATTTTTGGTTTTGCCAAAATCCGGTTTATTTTGAATCCTGTACATTCATTTGAATTTTGAAATCGAATTATCGAACTACCATGCCATTTTCAATTCCTTTTATATTTATAAATATTTATAGTCTAACGACGACGTATATTAATATATACGTTCTAATTCTATTCAAAATAAATTTCTCGTCGTTATTATCTAAAATAATTCATTCTAAATAATTAAAATTCGCCAAAATTGCCAAAATAAAAATTTTAAATTGGCCCAGATTTCCGGGTTATTACAATCTCCCCCACTTAAAACTTTTCGTCCCCGAAAAGGAACGAAGCCGAAAGTTGTTTCACAAATCAACTCAACTTTCATTGTTTTTCTTTACGGCTTAAGTTCTTCAACTTTTCAGTTTCGAAGAACTTTTCAAATTTTTCAAAAATTTGGCTAACACCCTAAATTTTCGAAAAATTTCGCCATAACCTCCCCTGCACCGGGGACTTCGGGATATTTCATATAGCCTCCCATGGCCTTCTTCAATCCAAAAGAAAAATAAAAACCCAAGCGGCTAGCCAATTGGCTCATAAAATCATCCAAACCCAAAGAAATACAATAAATATGTACCTATTTGTCGGGCAAACAATTTTATTCCTCTTCTCTAGCCTCCTTGCTATGACCTGTTCAATGTAAGTACATGCATATGCATGCAAATGCGACAAATTTTCAATACAATTCACTATTTGATAAAATTTGGCTAAATGGTTCAACTTTAATTAATCAAACAATAATCAAACAACACAATCAACAATCAATTAGTTGATTAGCTTTTCAAATTCATAACTTTGATATATAGTCAAAAATCACATTTTTGGTGCCAAATCACAACAATAGGCCATATCCAATTTTGGTTCTCACACTAGTCAATTGGAAATATATAGAAACCTCACTTTCGAATCACGAAAATAAATACTGGTAATGTGATCACAATTACCAGTACCATCCTCGGGCGACTAGAGTGTGACTCTATATCTATCCAGTATATTTAAGGCTTCGCACACACGCTAGCTAGGCGTATATGCAAAATCTTTATATACTGGATTGTCCAAATTCAATATAAAATAAATTATCAAATACGAATAATTGATTTAAATTTCAAATCAAAACTTGTTTTCATTTTAAAAATATACTCTTCACACTCGTTCTAGGATACTACTGATCCCATCTCTAACGAGTCATTCTTATTGGATATTACTAATCCAATTTCTGATGAATTCTTTCATTTGGTTCTAACGTGTCTTGTTCTCTAAGCTTTGTAAACCAAAGCTGTGATACCAATTGTAGTGACCCGTAACTTCCCCGTGAAGGAAAGAGCGGATACATTGAGAACAACACACAAAAGAACGCAGACAGAAGAACATTTCATTGTTTATTACAACAATTCCATCAGAATACAAGAATATACAAAGTATGAATAAATATTACACATTCGATAAATATCAGAGACTACAATAAATTACATAGCAGCGGAAAAATATTACAAAACACAACTGATAGTAACACATGGATACAGAGCTTTCCGAGCATCGTTTCAGCTGTAAATCAGGATCCTGTGAATATAAATCTACAAAACCAAAACTACTAGCTGCCCGTGTCGAAAATAAGGGCACCCAGAGTTTAGGTTGAAACAATAAACTCTAGGTCAGTCATGTGACTGGTGTGAGAATTAAAAACAGTTATTAATCTTTACTTTAAAAGAGAGTAATTCAAGGGACCACGCCGTATAACACGGAACGGGTTTTCTCCCAAGAACACTAGTGCATATAACAAAACAGCGCAACGCTTTTTGGAAAAATGAAGCTATTATAAGACCCCGGTCCCATCACACAATGCAACGCAAGCCGGAGGATAGGGTTTTCCCTTATAATAGCCAAACATGCTTGGTACGTTTAAAACAAATCATTTGATACTATTATAAGTGTATAGTGTCAAAACAATTTCAATCATAATTATCAATCATAGACGGCATGAGCGCCCCATCCCACTATGTCGCCATACTAGGCTCTACAATCAAAACTGAAATGTCACGTATTGGAAATTGGATTTCCATCATGCGTCGAGGCAAGGGGAAAGATCCTCACCGCTTCAAGACATTCTAGTAAATGACCCAGGACTACACACTCTGGGTAACCCTTGGAATCGGCTGGGCCGGTCCTCTCTTACGTTTGGGGATTAGTTATTCCTGAACACATGTTTCCCGGTCCTTACAGACCTATAATCGAGGCGCCTCGCAATCCAACATCCACATAGGTATAATAATCAACGATGTCAGGGCTAGTAAAACACTGACACCACCCATAACTAGAAAGAAACGTCGTGTTCTCCCAGCGGTCCGTATCCCGTTTTTAACTCATACCAAGGTGTGAGGCCCGCGAATCCACGCTCTACACAAAGCTACGCCACAAAGGCCGTGCTTTGATCATCAACCACAAGACTCTGCTTTTCAACAAAAGCCTTGATCACTGCATCTCAGCATGCCACACAGGCAATTCATGTCATGCGACTGATATCTATCGATATATAACCTATGAGCTCGTACGTCTCAGAGAAGGGCGTTAAGTAAGAGAATAAATTCTCCGCCGCCAAACAGATATATATTTAACAGAAATCAATCAACATAGAATAAAATCCAATGTCAGACATACAATCCATTTACACGTCCGTTCTGGGTCTGAACGAAACTGGAGGCACTTTATACCTCGCATATCCATTGATCCCCAATACGTCTGGACGATCACTAACTATTTCCATCTTCTTGGGTGTACAGCCCAATCAAGATCATCTGTAATTATCCAAACGATGTGAAGACTTCCGGTCTTTAACCACCGTCTTCATCTTCGACATATCATCGAATCGGTTATTCTGAATGGGTATAAACCCGACCTTTCCGAGTAACCCGCGTATATAATAAACAAATGTTACACAAACACAACATACGCCTCATTCCAATTCATCAGTCACTAAACGTAAATTAGCAAGAGAACAATTCCCTAAATATTAACCCCGAAGGCCGAAACCAACATCAGATCAATACCCAGGAAACCATTCTTCTTAGCTAACCTACAGTTAGTTTCTAAATTTCACATTCTTAGGGAAAGGTTCCCATTAATTTTATCAAAGATAAATTCTTCTGAATTTATTCTTTAATCTTCCTTTGGATGTCATTTCAAACCATGTTAAGGTTTTCCAAACTAGTCTGGATTAGCGAACCACACCGAAGTAATTATTTATTTTATTTCCCAATCCCAACCTATTCATCTCATGAAGCAAAACTGGTAATAATCCATATCTAACACCACGGTGTTATCAGTAAAATTAATTACCATTTCACGTTCAAATCTAATTAAAGATTTAACTATCGGTTTGGAGCAAAACTGGTGATACTCCATTCTCGCTCACTTTCCAAATTTGATAATTTAAATTATCAGTTCACATTGCAATCTAATTACAGATTCATTAAAACTCCTTTTACTGGGTTAAAGAACTAATGTCATTTAAAACACAGTTCACGATAAACCCAAATCACATTCTATTTATTATCGGGTTAAAGAACAAGTGTTACTTAAAACACCTTTCACGATAAACCCACAAATCAATTCTAATTCAATTCCAATTAAATATATTATAAATTCTGGTTATTTAAAACCCATTTCAAATCCAATTTATTTATTTAAAAATAATTGGATTTTAATTCTAGTTCAAAACTAGTTCATTTCGATAAAAACTATTTTTATCTTTTCAAATATGGAGTTTTTCATCCCAATTCTTCACAAATCATTTCTTATGATTTTGCACAAATTATTACTATTTTTATAATTTTATCAAGGCCCGTACAGTCGATTTCGATCAACGGCCATCGAACTGCACTTACAGCGACCTTTTCCAAATTTGATTTGGACGTATCTCCAAATCCAACTATTAGATTTCAAATTTCTAATATTCATTGGAAAGCTCTTTTCGATAAGAACCCAACGGTTCTGGTTTTAGGAGAATCCGACGGTCGGATCTCCCGTAATGTTCGTTCGAAGTCAATGGTCGAAATTCACGAACTGCCGCGGCGTGGCGCGTTCTATTCAAGCCATTATATATAATATATATATATTACATATTTCGTCGATTTCCTTTCAAAATGAATTTTATAAATCGTTTCAAATTTGTTTCAAAAACAATTTCAACTTTCATTTCAAATTCAAATCAAAATTGAATTTTCCATTATAAATTCTTTTTACATTCATTTCTATTTGATTTCAATTCAAATCGATTTCAATTCAATTTCAGTTCGTTTTTAATTCAATTTGAATTCATTCCAAATCGATTTCACTTTGATTTCCAATTGCATTTCTATTTAATTCAATTTCAATTCGATTTGAATTCATTTCAATTCGAATTCCTTTTATATTCAATTCAATTTGAATTCATTTTATATTCAATTCAATTCGAATTCATTTTATATTCAATTCAATTCGAATTCATTTTATATTCAATTCAATTCGAGTTCATTTTATATTCAATTCAATTCGAATTCACTTTCTAAATATTCGATTTTTAAATCTCTTTTCAATGTTCATTATAAAAACGAATATAATCGATATAAATATCGTTCGCGTCAAAATAGCGCATCTCTAATCAACACGGCTTTATATTTTTCAATAACATCGTTATTCTATTCAACAAATGAATATTTATTCTATTCAACACATGAATCTATATTTCTTTCAACACATGACTAATCTCAACAAATGAGTACTATCAACACATGACTATTTTTGTTATTTAATATATTTTATAAAATTATGATTTCTATCGTTTAATTTCTAATCAGACTCCAACCGTAAATTAGTAAGAGAACGATTCCCTAAGTATTAACCCCGAAGGCCGAAACCAACATCAGATCAATACCCAGGAGACCACTTATCTTATCTATTTTCAAGTTAGTTTCTAATTTTATATATGATAAAGATGTAAATTTTATTGTTAAAATATTTCGTTCAACACGTGAATCTATATTTCTTTCAACACATGACTAATCTCAACACATGAGTACTATCAACACATGAATCTTTATTTTATAATATTCTTTATTTTCCCAATTGGAATGAGGCCCAATCAATTACCATATAATGTTAATTATATGGATTCCATACAACACATGTATATAATAGCAACGATAAATAATCAACCATCATCCAAAGTGCACCACACAACTGCATAAGCATCAAATATAAATAATTAATGCTTACACAGTCTGTCGACCAATTGATCGACATACAACTAAATAATTGGGATTAGTGTACGTCAAATATCATCCCAACACCCGTGTGGGGTTTCAAATCAACAAACACTGAATATTATCTGTGCAGTTGGGCGACGTGTAAAATTTATCGTCCCAATCAATATCCTTCAAATAGGTGTACATAAAAAAACCGTCCGGTTTGTAAATGAATATTTATTTATTCACTTTCACATTAAAAATTATATTTTTAACGATAATTAATATTTTATTTCAACACATGAATATTTTATTATCCATTTCACATCAACATCACAAACAAACTTCACAACACATCAAACAAGCATACAAGTCGTCCATGGTCTGTGGACGACGGGTGTCGGGTGCTACTAAGCACCGTCTGCATCCTAGTATATATTTTTAACTAGAAAACAAGATTTAAAGTGAGAAGTTCTCACCGACTAGCTAAACCAAACGCCACGACTCTTCTTATGTAGAAATCTTCGTCGTGCTTTGCTTTTGAACTGCTGAACCGTTTGGATCTATTTGAAATTCCAATGTAGTCTGCTGTTCATAATAAAAATTATATTTTTATTGCTTCATTTGCATAATAAAAATCATATTTTTAAACTGATCTTTCATATATAAAAATCCTATTTTTATCGAAGTAAAAATCATATTTTTACTTCACTAGTTTATATATAAAAATCAATCTTTCGATATATAACTAAAAATTATATTTTAACTATATAAAAAATCCGACCTTTTCTATTTGATTAACTATATAAAAATCCGAACTTTTCTATTTGACTAACTATATAAAAATCCGACCTTTTCTATTTGATTAACTATATAAAAATCCGACCTTTTCTATTTGAATAACTACATAAAAATCCGACCTTTTCTATCTTAAAAATATCGTCTTTCTATCATTACAAATCTCGTCTTTCCTTACATAAAAATATCGTCTTTCTATGATTACATATAAAAGATAACATTTTTTTAACTCGCCACATATTTAAAAATCATGTTTTTTAGTTACACGAATAAATGAAAACGAAATTAAAACTCATGGTGGAGTTTGAAGTGGAGATGGCGGCTTCGGAGACTGACTGGGCTAGGGGAGCTGCGCCGGTGGTCGGAGGCGGAGCTGAGGGGGCGCGGTGGGGCCCGCATTCACTGGAATCGTCGGATCTAGAAGGGGAGGGCGCGATTCTGGGGTGGTTGGGGTCTTCGGGCCTCGAGCAGGGGATGGAGAAGGAGGAGAGAGGAAGGAGGGGGGCGTGGCCACCTAAGGCGCGACGGAGGTATGGGGGGCGCGATCGATTAGGTTTCTTCTTCTTTTTTCTTTCTGATATAATGAACGGGGAAGGAGAAATTAGAGGGGGGGTTTATATAAATAATATATATTTTATTATTTTAAAATTTCCTAAAAGCAACTTTTTGTTTCGACCTCCAAATGAGACCCATCGCCTGTCGTCCGTAACTAATTACCCCCATTCCGAACACAATGGGATATGTTTCGTAGGCGGATTCAATTGTTTAGATTAGTTTCCATTCAAATCAAAATATAATCAATGTATATTGAATTTGAACGTGCATTTCAATTTACCGGGGCTACATACAAACTAGAAAAATTCCCGAAAAATATTTTCTAGCTTCGTATTGACGATATGGTCCTAACAAAACTAATTTCGTCAAATTCTGAGACCGTTTGAAAAATGGCCATTTTCCAGTCGATTAAAATCAACTAGAACTGGTCAAACGCGTTTTCCTTCGCCACGCTCACATATTGATTCGAAAAATTACGAATTTTGAAACCTAGCAATAACTTGACATCACGGATCCAACAAAAGTGGTTTCATCGAAAACCGAGGTCGTTTGCAAAATTTTCATTTTTAAGGGCCAGAATTCCATAGCGACTATTCTGAATTTTCAATTGGACATAACTTTTTTATCCCCGCTATGAAATTTCAATTTTTCGGATTCGTTGGAAAGATATTCTCAAATAGATTCTAATATTTTTGGTTTTGCCAAAATTCGGTTTATTTTGAATCCTGTACATTCATTTGAATTTTGAAATCGAATTATCGAACTACCGCGCCATTTTCAATTCCTTTTATATTTATAAATATTTATATTCTAACGATGACGTATATAAATATATACGTTCTAATTCTATTCAAAATAAATTTATTGTCGTTATTATTTAAAATAATTCATTTTAAATAATCAAAATTCACAAAAATTGCCAAAATAAAAATTTTAAATTGGCCCAGATTTACGGGTTATTACACATTAGCGGATGCTCGTAGTTTCATAGCGGATGATTTCCCTATGCGCCCCACAAATATTGTAACGACCCGTGTTTTTGGCCGTCGGATAATTAATTTAATTTATTTATTTTAAATATTAATGGAATTTAATTTTAATTCGTTATTTAAAAACGAAGTTCGAACGTTATATATTTATATAATTATAAATCGGGCTTGAAAATGGCATGCAGTTCGTAAATTGGAGTTTTGAACTTCAACTGAGAATACAGGATCCGATATAAGTCGGATTTCTGTGAAACAAGAAACGCTGGAAGCGTGTTGACGATAATTTTCATATGAAAGAGAAAAATTCAGATTTCGTGTTATAATTTGAAAGTTATGGTCAAATCAAATTTTAAAATAAACGCTGTGGAGATCGTTATTTAAAATATCGACCTTTAAAATGGTCGTTTTGCAAACGGACTCAGATTTTGATGAAATCAGTTTCATTGGGAACGTAACATTAAATTATTGTACGATGGTGAATGGCGTGGAAAATCGATGTCGTATGTGACCACGGTAGCCGTAAACGCCCGTTCATTTTCTATAACGCGTAATTAAATAAATAAAGGGATATGTGGGTATAACTTGAATAGACGATCGAATTAGGCCATGAAACCAGTCCCGTTGAGTTCGTATCGTCGATTAGAGTCAGAATAGGTATATAGTTTGTTATTTTTAGAGACCGGAAAATTTGGCGTTAAAAAGGGTGTTGCGGTGCGCGGTAAAAACAGCCTACCGGGGAAACAGTCTCAGAATGCGACGAAACTGGTGTCATTGGGTTCGTATTGAAAAATTATTGTAGGATTTCAAGATTTCAAGTTGATCGGACTTACCGTTTGATCGTGAAAAATTGAAATGCATGTTGATTTCTGGTTTTATAAAGGATTTTTTTTCAAACGATGTCGGATTTCGACGAAACTTGTCCCGTTGGGTCCGGAATATTTTTTTACACTAAGATTAGCTTTTTTATCAGAAAACAGAAATTTTATATGGTGGTTTTTAACGCGATTTCTCCACGATGAAGTTTGCACATTAAAATATTAATAAACAATCCCACCACTTAACTTTTCATTTTTTTCCTTTGCTTACGTTACTTTTTTTTGTTTGTTTCATGCGTCCGTCCAGATTATATACTTGCGTTCAAATACTTGCGCTCCACACTTTGAAGTGCCTTGACTGCCAAATTACTTATACCGTGCCAACCAAGTAATTTTTCGAGTATCCCACCCACATGCAAACCCAGCTAATCTATACACTACCCCTGCAAACCTATGCCTTATACCTTGGCTCCCACGTCTCCACTATTATAAATAACCGACTGCTTTGCCAATTTTCTTTCACAGCAAATAAAAGATGTCTCATCCATATAAAAAAAATTTGAAGAACCGTAAGCAAAAGAAGAGAGAACGGAAGCTGCATGGAGGGAAGCATGCCTGCGCATGGCATGGATGGAGGGAAACTAAGAACAAAGGGCTTTGGTCCTTTATATAAAAGAAAAGAAAAAAAAAGTCTGTAGCTTTGGAAAGAACAACAAGGGGAAAGTGGAGCGTAGCAGTTCGGCAAGAGGGATTACGGTGGAGTCGAAATGTTTGAACGGTGAACGCAGAGGAGCTGTGAGGAAGTATATTGGAAGGAGGCGTGGGATCGAGAAAAGGGTGTTCGAAGGAACTGGTGGGTGGCAGTCGGCGGAGGGCGGTGCAGTGGGTGAAACGGGCTGCTTTGAGGTGGTAAGGCGGAGATGGGAGACCGTCAGCATGATTGTTCTTTACGGTGAAGGAGTGAGGAACGAAGCACGAGAAGATGGGGGACTTGTGGTTGGGTCCGTGTAGACTGAAGTTGGAGGAAGACCAGGGGCAGTAGCGGAGTGCGATGAAACAAGGGCGTCAGGTCGGTGCCGATGAGCGTAACTATTTTGATGCTGGTTTGGACAGAGTTGGGCGCAACTGCGAGTTATTAAAATCGAACTGTTCCAACGTCGAATGGAATCAAGGTGAGTTCAACTCACTCAGTTCTCCCTACTTATATTTCATATAAGTTGGGTTTTATAATTGTGTGTTATGCTTGTTAAAAGGGTTGGTTGTTTGTTTGTCGATTTATTCATATATCTTGACTGAAACAGTTAAATTGAACGTTCGTTTAATTTAACTGAAACAAATCGTTATTTATAATGGTTGAAATCCAAGTGAGGTAACTTACCTCAGTGGGTACGTTTATAACACTATAAACGTTATGATCAAATAGATGAATGCTTGAAATGTTGTTATTATCCCAGTATTGATTGACCGTCATTATTTAACTGTTTTGTTTCATCTGTCTAGATGAAAACGAATATTGAACTGTGGTAACCATTATTTTGTAGGTAATAACAGATCGGATAACATTGATAACGTTTATCAATATGATAAAAATGTTTGTTATGAAATGTGAAATTAGTGTATATTTCACGGTTTGGTACTATATTAGTCATTTGCCTCTTTAGTACCGTCAATCAAAAGAAATGATTTGTCGAAATCAATGTTAAATGGGTTTCGAATGGTTTCAAAGATATGAATATATATTTTTATATGAATTCAAACTACGATTTTTATGGTAAAAATAATGGTCAAAGTTAAATTTGCCAATTTTATAATATAGAACAGAGGGAGATGCAAGATATTATTGAATAAATGGTTAAACGATATAATTTATCGTGTTGGTTATTTAGATATTGAAATGGTTTTATAAGGACCTTAACGGTCGTAAAAGAAGTTAAATAGATTTCAAAATATCAAAATGGAATGATCGAATCATGGATAGACGAGAATTTATAAAAGAGTTTTAAGATTGATATTTTTGAAATAAAGGATCATTTTTGACAAATGTTGTTTAAATATATATACGAAATGTAATTACATGACATTTCGTGAGTAAGATTTACAAATCGGCGGATTTAAAAATGAGTGTGATTTGGAAAGGGGATTTCATATTTTAAATGAAATCGAAGTTGATATTATGAATATAAATTTATAAATGAAATTTATAAATGAGGTTTAGTTAAATAAATGGAAGTAAGTTTATTTCAAGGTTCGGAATGTGGTATTCCGAACTTTGGAATGATTAATCAAAGCGAGTTTTATTCCGAGATTCGGAATGTGGCATTCCGAAGTTCGGAATGATAAATCAAAGTGAGATATTCCAAGGTTCGGAATGCAATATTCCGAAGTTCGGAATATTAACTAAAGGTATGAGTAGTAATTGAAGTTAAAGGTTCGAATAACGACAACGAATGTCAGTTGTCGATAATGAATTAGGAATGGGATTTTTTTTAAATGCAGTTAACAATGTGAAAGTGAAAGTGAATGGTAAGTTATCGTAATTAATTTACAAAAGATTTTGTAAATGGAAATTTAATGTTTTGGAAATGAATTCGAGTTAGTGAGTGGTTTGTAAGTATGTTTTGTAACATTTGTTACAAATAGGATGAACTATTTTAGACATAAGTTTTTGAAGGATTATCCTATGATTTTAGTTAACAAATAAGTAGTCGAGTATTATTCAAAGAGAATGTGATAAGTGGAAGCAAAATGGCTTTGAAACGAAATATGTAATGTTGTTACAGATGATAAGTTAAATTGTTTTGATCAATATAAGAATTTGAAAAGTATATCGATATAACAAATGTATAAGGTATTAATATGAGATTTATAAAAGTTTTGCTTATGTGGTTTTAAACAAATGGATTTGAATTGTTGAAGTAATTTGTAACATTATAATGAAGAGATATTAAGGAATTTTCATAAGGATTCTATTTCTAATAGAATCGAAGCTTTGTAGAGATTTAAATCAGATTTTCAAAAAGGAACGTGTGGTTAATAAACTTCTATTTATTCTGAAGATATGATTGTTGTTGGTCAAGGTCTGAGAGGTAAATAAAATACCCCAACTTGATCGACTACACGATTATCCACGAATAATATTAGTTTATAAACGAAAGGGGTGGGGGAAACATAGTTATGATTTCCGTATATGATATTATAAGCTGTTTCCGAGAAGTTTATAAGTAGAATAAAAATGAATATTCTTATTTGATCATAAGGAGTAAAAGCGATGTTTCAAATATCAGAAAATATAAAGAATATAATAAACGGACGGTTCGTTAAAGAGGCTAATGATACTGAGTATTGAATCAGTGAATCCATTTTCTTTTATGGATGAATGGTTGTTTTATTTGATAGTTAAATAACCGACTATCAAAATTGGCCCATACGACTGTTGGTACGGAAAGACCGGGATCAAATTTATCTATCGATGCTGTCCCTTTTCGGGAAACGGTGGTTTGAGTCCAACCGTTGGTGATATACATTCGATACACTCAAGCGAAATGAGTGGTCGGTCATGTGAGGGTCGGGTTGCAAGACGTTCTTGTTGAACCCAGTGTATTCACCTCTAGAGATACACTATCGGAAGGTGGTCCCATACCTTGTCATGGTTGGAATCCAATCTCCAATAAGTGCCTGGGGTTTTGTTTGTATACTATATATGTGGAGCGTGAGATGCAAGCGTTCCACTAGATTGATATTTACTTGTATTTAGACATTATTATAATATCAGACAAGATATTGGTTTCAAAAATGTTTTGGGTTATCGTAAGGTAAAAACCGTCCATGTTTATGTGTGGATTTGGTCTTACGATTATCCTTTTCTTTCGAAAGGATTTTAAATTTAAAATCAAGTTGTGTGATACCCTTAATACTGTGCGAGTTTATCTCACTCTGGTTCACCAGACTGACCCGGTGTTTTGTAAATGCTCGGGTTAGCCCGGGGTGTACAGGTTCAGGTTATCGAATGCTGTGAAGTCCAGAGACGCGCTGGAGGTGTTAAGACGTATGGTTTTATATAGCTACTATTCTGCTACGTGGTGTATATGGGAACAGGTTATTATAACTGTCCCATTATGTGGTGCACTCTGATATTGTAAGTATTTTTAAAGTTCTCAATAAAGATTTATTTCTGTATTATATTTTGTTCCGCTGCGATGTGAGACTCTGTGTTGTGTTGTTTCTTCTTCTTCTATTCTAACATTACTTTCTTTCTTATCTCACCCTCTAAATTCTTTCTAATAACTATCCAGTGTTTTCGATGCTTGGAGGGTCGGCATGAGTTACGGTAAAGGTATTTATGTCGATTTTCGAGGCCGAAAATCCTCGGGTCGTTACAAATATATTAGTGGATGACCTTAATACCGCGATATCTGCCTCAAAGCAGGATGGGTATTACTATATGACTAACGTCTGTGGATGCAGGAAAACAGGTTGGAGGAATCCAACAGGATTCCTCAAAAATATATTATCTGTTGTTTGTTTGGTTTCATATATGTTATCTTACATGATGTATTAGAAAACCTGAAATAAATAATTGGTTGTTTGGTGTTTAAATATCACCAGGCCTAAGTGTTGGTATTTAAAAATATCATGAAAAGGAATATTTGAGATTTAAAGGGGAAATTCTATTTTTCTAAAATAGAATTTGAAATTTGAATAGAATAAAAATATTAACTTGTTTTAAAAGGATAAAAACAAGTAGTTCTTTTATAAACGAATATTATAAATAAAGTGAAAAGAATTATCATTGGATAATTCAGAAATAAAAATATAAGTGTGAAATTGAAAAGGAAAATCTAATTTCCAAAAGTAGAAATATCGATTTTAAAAGAAATTGAAATCGAGACTTGTTTGAGACTGAATAAAGAAAATTCAAATGTAATTCAAATAAAGAATTTGAATATAGAAAATATAAAGGAAATTCAAATATAGAAAGTGAAATGGAATTTGAATAAAGAAATTTTTAATATAGAATTCGAATATAGAAATTCAAATGGAGTTTGAATATAGAGAATTTGAAATAGAACTGAAATAGAATTTCAATATGAAATTCAAATAGAGTTGAAAGGGGATTTTGAAAATATAGAACTTGAATATATAGAATTTGAATATATAGAATTTGAATAGAATTTGAATATATAGAATTTGAATAGAGTTGAAAATAGAAAATTCAAATAGAATCGAAAAATAGAATTTGAATATAGAGAATTCAAATAGAATTTGAATATAGAAATTTCAAAGAGAATTGAAAAGAGAATTTGAAATAGAAAATTGGAAATCATTTCGAAATAAAAACGATGAAATATATTTCAAAATGTAGATTTTTAAACAGAATAGAAATAAATCCAAAGGATTTATAATTTATAAAAGGAATTGATATTAAATATAGAAGATCGAAGTATAAATGAATTTATTACTGAATAAGGAAAAATTGACAATTTTCGAAAATTGGAAATAGTATGTTGAATTGGAAAAAATAGATTTGATATATATATATATATTAAAAATATATCAGAATGGAGTTGAATTTATTATAAACGAAGTTTAAACGTTTATATATATAAATATAACTAAAATGAACTCGCCGCAGCGCTGCAGTTCGTAAATTGGCGTTTCGAACTTCAATTGAGTATACAGAACTCGATTGAAGTCGGAATTCTTTGAAACAAGAAACGTCAGGACCGATTTGATAATAGTTTTCTAATGAAGGAGAAAAATCTAAATTTCGTCGTATATATTTTGAGTTATGACAAAATCAAATTTTCAGAAAAACAACGCCATAACCATTCAAAAACCATAACAGTTTATTTAATTTTATAAAAAGATTTTAAGCTAATGAAATCCGAATTTCTATTTAGAAAATTTCAGATTTTGAGTTGTAAATTATATGTGAGCTCAAGTGGAGTAATGAATTGATTTTTGAAATAGAAATCAGATCTTTGATTATTGAATAGAATTAACTAATTTGAATAGTAATTAGTTAATGAGATTTTGAATTGATATTGGTCACTGAATAAGTGAATTCGATTTGAAAATTTATATTCGAAATCGAAAAGGAAACTAGAATTGAAATTGAAATTCAATTTGATTATGAGCAAGTTAAATATTTTGTTTGAACATGTTATGTTCAAACAAAGAAGAGGAATAGGCAAAATAGCTAATTAAAGAATAAATGGGCCGGACTAAATTCAAACGATTGGATTGAGTTGAATTGAATTGAAAACAGGTGAGCATGTATTAGACAGGTATGGGATGAAGTATATGAAGGTTTTAATTTATGTGCCCAACAAAAAGGTACATGTTTAAATTCATATATAAGATTTTATGCGCCGCATCGGCAAGCTGCTTGGCTTTTTCTTTTTCTTTTGGATTGGTGAGGGCCATGGGAGGCTATTTGAAATATCCCGATGCTCTCGGTACAAAGGAGGTTATGGCGAATTTTTCCGGGAATTTAAGGAGTTAGAATATTTTTAAGAAAAATTTGATAGTTAGAAATAAATGTACCGATATATATAGAATTCGATAAGGAAACAGATTTAAAAATAGAATATTATAAACAAAAAGGGAAATCGATAGGCTGGTAATAGAAAGAGAAACATATATACGTTTAAAATGAATAATTGGTTTTTAAAATGTTGATTATTCGAGGTAAGTGGTTTTGCCTGTTTTGAAGTTAATGATGTTTTCAGTCAAGGTCTGAGAGGTAATAATACTCCAACTTGATTGATTTCATTTTTAATTGATAAATAGCAAGATCCAATCTCGAAGAGAAGTGTTGGATAATAGTTAGTTGAATAAAATATCTTGGGTTGTTGTAACGATATTTTACACAGCATTCGTTTTAACCCAAGTGATGGAATTTCGGAAATATAAAAGTAAATATTTCCTGAGTATAATTAAAGTAGTCGGGAAAGAGATAAGTGATTGAAATTGTTTCAATTTCAAATATAATATATTTTCTAAGTGTAGAAAATAAAAGAAGGTGAGATATAGAAATGTTTTCCAAAGAATGTAAGAGACCGAGATGACAATTGAAAATATTTGTTTAACAAATATTGATAAGGAAATGGAAAGGGTGATTTAATTAATGAATAGTAATCAAGGGGCCCAATGACTGTTTGATTGTTTTGAATGGATGTTTGTTTTTCTTCGATAGTTAAATAACTGACTATCGAAGTATTTTCCAATATCGTTGTCAATATGGAGAGACCGGTTGGATTATTATCCGTGAACCACTCTGTATTGGCAGTAGTATTGCGATTTAGATTATATGAAGATAATCGAAGATGGAGTAAAGTGCAAGGGCTTTTTCTATTAATAGAAATTGTGCCTTCGGTTTCGTTCAATCCCAGAACGAACGTATGTGGACGAATGTCTGACAAAGTATTTCCAATGATCGAATATGTTGATCTGTAAAAATATATATGGTGGCAACGGATTTATTCCCTTAGCATAATATCCAGAATATTTGTGCAAATCAATTAGTGATTAACGGATCTGACAATGTGACATTCAAAGTGATTGTGCTATCAATGAATAGAAAGTTATCGTAGCCTCAAGCCTCAACAACCGGGAAATGACAAAAATCGGGCAGGCAGCATGGCTATGTGGGTCGCTCCCATTAGGATGTATAATCACATATCTAGAGATTCATTTAATTCCTTATTCTATTCGATGTTGTCCCAATCGGGAAACGGTTGTTGATCCCAACCGTTGGTGATATACATCCGGTACACTCAAGCGAAATGAGTGGTCGGTCATGTGTGGGCCGGGTTGCAAGATGTTCTTGTTGAACCCAGTGTATTCCTCTCTAGAGATACACTATCGGAAGGTGGTTCCATACCTTGTCATGTTGGAATTCCAATCTCCAATAAGCGCCATGCGGTTTTTGATTTTATATTACATATGGAGCGTGACATGCAAGCGTTTCGCTGGATTCTATTTATTTGATGTAGACATTATTATAATATCACTGGATTTGATATCAAAGATATTTTGGGTTATCGTAAGGTAAAAACCATCCGTGTTTATGTGTGGATCGGTCTTACGATTATCATTTCTTTCGAAAGGATTTTAAAGTTAAACAAATGGTTGGAGTTTACTCACACCAGTCCCATGACTGACCCAGAGTTATTTTGTATGTTTTCCCTAAACTCTTGGGTGCCCAAATTTTTACGAGCAGTCAAGTAGTTGGGATTTTACAGATTCACTTTGAAGAGCTGGAAGCAGGAGGCTTCACCAGTTAGCTATAGATTATCATATTTCTGCTGTGTATTATGTTGTATCTGGAAACATGTGTTTATAACTGTTCTAGGAATAACTGTTGTGCTCTGATGATGGTATGTATATAAAGTTACTGATTTGTATTTCAAAAGTTATGTTATATGATATATTTTATTCATTCCGCTTTGAGATTTGTCTTCTTTGTTTTCTTCTATTCTAACCTTTCTTTCTATTTCTAATCCTCTAACTTCTTTCTAATAAAGATTCGTATTTCTGTGCAATTTGAGTTGGATGTGTGGTGTTATTAGTTAACTCAGATAGTACGGATTTGCGGGTCGTTACAGTGTGTGTGTGTGTGTGTTGTAAAATCATTATAAATTGTATACGGTTGTTGTTAGCTTACCTCCCTCGTCCACAGACGATGGACGATTTAAATTAACTGTATTGTATTGTGATCGTGATGTAAAATGGAGTAAATTATATATGCGTTGTATATGGGTAGTATAATATATATATATATATATATATATATATATATATGTGTGTGTGTGTAGTATAATATATATATGTGATGTACAATATATATATATATATATGCATGGTAGAAAAAGCATATGCGATGTATAAAAATTGGTTATGCATTGTATAAATTGGAAATGCAACCAAATTGATTGTGTTGTGGAAAATTGGGTTGAATATGGGTTTTTCAACCCTATGATTGATTTGATTGAATGGAATAGTTATGTATGGCGCGAGCCAGTATCAGGATAGGGATAATGCTGGACATTATTTTCCCGGTTGTAATATTGCGCCGTTATAATGCCGAAATTTTCTGAAACAGAAGTGTTTAAAATAATCACGGACTGAAATATATTTTTGTTAGTTAAAAATATCATTTTTATCATGTAATGAAGTAATAAAAATAACCATAGATTGAAAAATATTTTTGTTCATTAAAAATATTATTTTTAACATGTATATTAGGTGTTAAAAATAACCATATGTTGAAATAAATATTTGTTTGCCAAATATATCGTTAAAACATAGCTAGATTTATTTTCCTGTAATTTTTGGAGTCAGTATGTGGCCTTGATAAATTAAAATGTGCGTTTAAATTAAATATATATTGATTTATATTTTAATTTTGACAAAAACTAGCTGAAACTGTCGAATTGGCTTACGAAACATATCTCATTGTGTCCGGAATGGGCGTATTTGGCTAGGGATGACAGTCGTTGGGTTTGATTTGGAGTTCAGAGCGCTAAACGAATAATAAATGAATTGAACGAATTAAAATATTATTAAACAATTATATAAATACACCAAAATTGAGAAACCCTCATCCTCATTCAACAGCCATCGCTTTCTCGTTCAACGCCGAAAAGTGTTCAATCCTTCTCCCCTTAAAATCTCTCCATCCACTAATCAATTCAAGGAACAATCTGAACCAATCTTGTAGAGAATCGTTTGAGCTTCAAATCCATACGGGTTTGATCGCTCATGGTTGAGTATCCAACTCGAATCACAGCCCCAAAGTGTCGCCGCTCACCCTCTTTTTCACCGCAGTAGCGTCCACCGAGTTGAACAACGTGGCAGCGGAGCGAAGCTCTCGCGGAGGCCATCAACGTGGTGAAGTTCGATCGTCAGGAAGTGCATCGGTTTGAGCGAAAAATCTAGAACTAGTTTCGAACCCTGTGTCGAAACGTCGGCATGTATAATTGTTTGAAGAAGGTGGTTATTTTTTTTATTAATTACTTAATTAATTATTTTAAAAATGTCATTAACCTTTAAAAGCTAATATCTTTAAATACGGTGTTAGAATCTAGTGAAGCAAGGTCCGTTTTGATCGTGGAGACGAGAGCTTCACAACAAGACTAACCGCATCAAATTTGGAGCTTGTTAGAATTTAGGAAAAATTTAAATCCAAACTGTCCAATAAAGAATGACGGAGTGGAAACCGACTATGAGAACTCTCTCTCACTCAAATTATTTTACAGTTATTACATAATAGGTTGCGGATGGGGCTTAGTAGCTGTTGACACTATTTTTTTTTGTACAAACCATGGTTGATTGTTTGTTTGGATTGTGATTGGGATTGTCGTTGATTGATATTGTTGTATATATAAAATTATTTATATAAAAATGTATATAAAATTATCATGAAAAGAAATTGAAAAAAATATTCATTTACAAATCAGACGGTTTGTTTATGTACACCCATTTAACTGATATTGATTGGGATGATAAATTTTACACATTGCATAACTGCACAAATAATAAATAGTATTTGTTGGTTAAAACCCACATGGGTATTGGGATGATATTTGACATACACTAATCCCAATTGTTTAGTTGTATGTCAATCGATGAGTTGACAGGCTGCATAAGCGTTATTTATTTATTTTAACGCTTATACATTTGTAAAATGCACTCTAGATGTTGTATGAATTTTTAATGATTGTTTATCATTATTATTGTATACATGCGATGTATAAAATCCATATAACTGAAATTATATGGTAATTGGTTGAATCTGATTCCAGTTCAGAGTTAACGAATATTTTAAAATAATATTCAGTGAATAATCAAAATGTATTTTGATGTCCGATTTTGGATGGACACGAATATATTGAAATATGAAGCCATGTTAAGTAGTTAAACGCCGTTTTAACACGAACAGGATTTTTTGTTGATTTTATTCATTTGATAATGAATATCGAGAATTGATTTCAAAATCTGATATTTCTAAAATATTACCATTTTAGTATTATAATGATATAGAATATTCAATTTTGATTTTAAATTGAAAATGAAGTTGAAATCATTTTAAAAATGAATTTATAAACGATTTATGAAATACGTTTTAAGTGGAAATCGACGATATATGTATTTATGTAATGACCCGGGGAAAAGCTCGACGCTCGAGTCTTCGACAACAATACATAAACCTGTATTACTTGCCAAAAACCCAAGTATCGAACCCCCAGATTGTCATGAGAAAGAATTTAGAGGGTGAGAATAGAAAGAAGTATTAGAATAGAAGAAAGAAGAAGTACACATCAGAATCTCACGGCGGAACAGATAAAATATAACATCAAATCTCTATATACAAAACTGTATATACATACCAATCATCAGAGTACCCATATTAGATGCAGTGGAAAAATAACTTAGTATAACTAGCGGTGAACCCGCCTGCTTCTAGCTCCTGAAACTCCAAGCGAAACCTAACCTGGAACATACTCGGTCTGACCCAAGCACATTTGATTTAAAACAAAATACACTGGATCAGTCTGGAATACTATCAGTGATAAATTCACAGCACACACACACTTGTTTAACTTTGGAAATCCTTTTTGAAATCAAAGGATAATAGTAAGACCAGCCCACACATAAATACGGACGGTTTTTACCTTACTATAACCCAAACCAATTTTGAAATCATAACTTATTCTGATATTATCATAATGTCTAAATACAAATAATTAGCAAATCTAGAGGAATGCTTGCATCTCATGCTCCCCATATATAGTATACAAACCAAAACCGCGGGCGCTTATTGGATATTGGATTTTCAACCATGACAAGATATGGGACCACCTTCCGCACGTGTATCTCTAGACGCGAATACACAGGGTTCAACAAGAACATCTTGCAACCTGGCCCACACATGACCGACCACTCATTTCGCTTGAGTGTATCGAATGTATATCACCGACGGTTGGGATCAGCAACCGCCTGCCCGAAAAGGGACAGCATCGAAACATAGATTAAAGAAGCAAATGGAATTTCTCTAGATAGGTGATCATACATCCTAATGGGAGCGACCCACATAGCCATGCTGCCTGCCCGATTTTTGTCATTTCCCGGTTGATGAGGCTTGAGGCTTGAGTTCCTTTTCAACATCTGGCCACCATTCACTTTGAATGCCACATCATCAGATCCGCCGGATATCACTAATTGACATCCACAAAAATACTCCAGTTGATAAGCTAAGAGAATGTGCACTTCTCCGCCATCAACCTGGTACGTTTGAAAATATCAACGTACGTGACTCCTTTGGAAATACTCTGTCAGACACTCGTCCATACAAGTCATCCAGGAACAGGATGAACCGAAGGCACTCTCCTACTGCATCTCATATAGGAATCACCCCATGGATCAGTAGCGAGAAGTCCTTGCAACCCGTGGATTCCAACCACGACAGAACCACAACTTATCTCTGGGAGCTAACCAAAGATTATTAGCGGTCATTCCGCTTATGAAGATCCATGGTCTTCAATGCTCCACCTCGATCATCCTCTGAGCTTCACATATTTGTTGGTCGGAATGGTTTTCGAATATAAATTCGATCCCGGTCTTTCCATACCAACAAGCGTATTGGTCAGGTTTTGATAGTCGGTGATTTAACTATCAAATACAATAGTGTGAACACAATGAGCTTTCTGATTTAGTACTTAGCATGACTTGGCCTCTTAAAAATATATTTAACAAAATCGTTAATCAACTCTAATATCCGACTTAACTCTAACTTGACTCTAGATCGCAGCGATCACAATGGTTACGCCTGATTCCCTCAGGAAACATCCGACCGCCGTAGGCTATTTGCAGCCCTGCGAATTACGCTAGCAGTCGTACCCAATGGCGACTTTTCCTGAATAACTATGTTTGACTAGCTCTACCTCAAATACGATATTCGATCAACTCTAATTGAACAACAAATATTCAGTATAATTCGAAATCAATACTCTTATTTCTTTTGAAAACTAATATTAAAATATTATTATTTAATTTCCCAAGACCCTGCATTAGAGTCTGATATTCCTCGTATAGAGTAAAACCAATTTCAACACCTTCACTCTCTCCAAACTAATACCATTCCTTGATAATAGTGAAGCCAATCCAGTTGGGGTATTTTAGCTACCTCTCAGACCTTGATCGACAACATCCTTATCTCGGAATAATATCAGCTTGTCACTTAACCACTTCACAAAAATCTTATTTACCCTCTCGATTTCAAATCTGGTTTCATAACCCTTTTTCTTACAATTGAAATCTTCTCTTAGATAAATCTCTTTACTTAATAATTAAGAACAACTCTTATTTAACTTTATATTCACTCACACTTCTTATTTACAAAGCTCGTTTTGGTACTTGGATTATACATCACTTTAAAAACTCTTATCGCCCTCTTTGACCAAACCTCATTGCCCCTTAAGCACTTATTAATTGATTTCCCATTTTAAAAGGTCATCGCTTAAACTATTATTAATTAAAATAATAATTACCTTTAATATTAACCATATTAAAAATGGTTAACTTTGATCCTAATTAAAGATAGAATAATTATCATTTTTAGAAGCTTAACAAATGATGATTAACTTCATGTACACTATACAATTCAATAATTTCTCTAAAATATATTTAATCCAAGATTTACAAATATTTAACACTATTTGTTAAACTTTAACGAATATTTGAATCAAATTTATTCATCTATCCATTTTACTCGAAAACGATGGATTTTACCAACCGTACATATCGGTTAACAGTTAACCGAATTTCACTTGTCATTCCCTTTTTAAATTAATTAAATACTTAATTAATTTAAAATTATCATTTAATCGGTTTAAACCAATAATTTCATTTTACCAACTCGTGGGTAAATTCCTTGGGTTTCTGACTTTAACACTTGCGTAGATCACAAGTTCTTATTCATAACCATTTAAAGAATTTCTTTAAAAGGGCTCGATTAAAATATTTATTCATAAATATCTAATTTAACTAATTAAATAAGATAACTGAAAAAGCCTCAACTTAGTTATAAAATAATTTATAAATTTAAACTGCGTCGTTTCATCGAACGGTCGAACGACGTTTAAACAACACATTTTAGGCCATTCACTGCCAATTACCAAATCAACACTGTTGGTTGATTTAAACACAACACGGGTGAATATTTGTTCAACCATCACACTCAACCAGGTTTTTCAACCATATGGTGTTCAATCAGTTCAAATATCAACAATCTAAAACAAACAACCAACATATATAATATTTTGAGGAATCCGCTCGGATCCCTCCAACCTGTTCTTCCCTGCATCACAGCTCGTTATACATTTCATAATAATATATGAAATAATTTCATATGATCGATTAAATCTAATTAACAGTATCCAATCAACTATAACGGTCAACAGAAACCAATCAACCAATTTAAAGGTAAATTATATTTTAATATGAATTTACCACATCACATAATTCCAAAAGGTGTGAGAATTAACTCACCAGATTATTCTGTTGGCGGTTGACGTGTTTGTCGCTTTTAATCTTGAACGGACGTTCAAAATTCGCTGAATTTTCAACTGTCTCGGATCAGAGCCTAGTCAGTGCCATCGTCCAGATCTCGTTCCTGCGATCCCAACGGATCCAGTTTCGTCAGATTTCGTTATTGTATGAGAAAGTTATCGCATTTCAAAGTTTTGTATATTTATACGTTTTTTTCTAACTAATTAATAATTTAATTAAATAATTAAAAATCAATATACCTTAATTAATCGTTCTCTGGTGCCACGTCATCCTCAATAAACACAAAACGCGTCTTCTACTTTGGTTTGTTTTCCAACCCGACTTCCTCCTTCAACGTTGAAACACAGACCCCATCATACACCCACCACCACTACTAGCGTCGACCGGAGACCGCCACCTGACCTCCATCGTCAGCGCCCCAGCGAGCAGGTCCCACGCCAGAGCCCACGGCCACCAACACCCCTCCGTTCTCCAGAAATTGCGGTTAGCCCCAAATCCGTTCATGTCTCGAATTCGCCACCCATGGTCCACCAGAGTTCGCCTGACCACTACCATTCGAACCACCGTGCCACCCAGCTTCGTGCCCCCGTAGGCCGCGACGCAAACCCAGGCCAGAGCCGCCGGAAAATGCCCAAATCCGACCGTTGCTTTTTCAAAATCCCCAAAACTGCACCCCTCCGTTCATCTCTTTACCCCGACCACCACAGAGCGTTTCAGACATCGGGACCAGAACCAAATGAAAGCCTGAACTTCCCTCTTCCACCTCCCACAGGTCCGAGCCTCTAAAATTAAACACAACTCCTCCATTTTACAAAAAACGAAAATGAATCTTGCCGGTTTTAGGCCGATTCCGGCGACCTCAGGCCACGAAAGTCCTCCAACTTTCTCCAGTAGGTAGATAACACCCGGATCTACAATTTCCTCTTTGCTTGCCATAGCAAATTCCTTCTAGATTTTGAGATATAAATGATTTTGTAATCGGGGTGTTTTCTGCAAATTTACATGAAGAGGATGAACTTGGCTGAGGAAAAACTGAGTTTGGGGGGTTTATATAGTTGAAAATAATATAATTTATGTCGACGTGACGCGTGATGATGACTAACGATTTTTATTCCGTACCTATCGCTATTTCGAACGTCGTTTATTCGCTGCTGCGCTCACATACGAACCCGGATCGAGATGCGACTGGACAACATAGTATAATTTGATGATACGGTCCTAATGAAACTTGTTTCATTGAATTCTAAGTCCGTTTGCTCGAATGGCCCTCGTTCATGTCCAAACGATCGTTTTTATTTGTATTTTATTTTGCCATGCTCACAAATTTACCCCGATTGACGGGCCACTTGAAATCTAGCAATAATTTGCCGTTGTGGTCCCAATAAAATTTATTTCGTCGAAAACTGAGGTCGTTTGAATAAAGGCCCTTTTATAACTGGCCAATTCGAATAAAATAAACAAATTTTAAAATACCTCAATATAATATTAATAAAATATTGAAATTGGCCATACCTGACCAGAATATCGTATATTATCACAATAAAATATCTCGGGTTGAGTTTGAAGCCAAATCGATATTATAAATATTTAAAAACCCCTTTATTTAATAAAATAACGTTATAATATATAACGAAATTCCACAGCGACCTTTTCAAAATTTTATTTGGCCATAAAATAAAATCTACAACACAAAAACTCGATTTTTCTCTTTTATTAGAAAAATATTACCCAACAGATTCGGACGTTTCTTGTTTCGAGAAAATCCGACTCAGTTTGGGCCCTATACGGTCATTTAAAGTTCAAACCGCCAATTTACGAAGTGCCACGCCGCTGCAGCTCGTTTTATAATTAAATTATAAACTAAACGTTATAACGTCGTTTTAATAAAGAATCGCCACTAAAATTTCAATATAAACCATATCGAACCATTTTAAATCGCCCGATCACATTATACGGCAAAATCTACATTTTTTTCCAAATATCCCGAAAGTAAATATTATTATATTATTTATATAATTTAAATATTCACATTAAAATGGTTAAATCAATTATTTAACCTCAAATCAATATTTTAAATAAATAAAATATTTCGAATAAAATGGTCAGAAAATCCGGGACGTTACAATTTAAATGACCTGAATAGAACGCGCTACGCAGCGACCGTTCGTGAATTTCGACCATTGACTTCTAATGGACGTAGTGGGAGATCCGACCGTCGGATTCTCCTAAAACTGGAACCTTGGGTTCGTATCCAAAGAGATTTAGAATGATAATAAGAGATTTGAAATCTAACGATTGGATTTTAAAATATGTCCAAATCAGTTTTGGAAAAGGTCGCTATAAATGCAGTTCGATGACCGTATATGGAAATCGACTGAAATGGCGATATTGAAATCATTAAAACTATGAATAAATTATGTAAAATCATAATAAATGACTTGGAAAGAGTTTGGATGAAAAATTCAATAATTGTAAAGAAAAATGATATTTTTATCAGAATGAACTAGTTAAGAATTAAAATAAAGAACCGAAGAATTGAAATGAGTTTTAATATAACTAGGATTTTCCAACATATAAATTGGAATGGATTTAAATGGAAATAATATTTGAAATGTTTCGATATTGGATTCCGTAATTATATGGATATTTTTGAGGAATTTGGTAGGTACAGATATCGTTATTCCCAATACGATATCCGTTGGTTTCAGAATTTGATATTGAATATAAGTTGATATAATTTCTATTTAGAGCCTTGTATTTAATATCAAATTGGATTTTGGGTTTGTCATGAATGGTGTTTTGAATAACACTGTTCTTAAACCCAATTAAGAAAGGTATAAATCTTTTAATTAAGATCAATGAAGTTTTCCAATTATATTTATCAATTGGAATAAAATGGAAGCGGATTTTGGGTTCATTGTGAACGGTGTTTTAGATAACGTTAGTTCTTTAACCCAATTAACGGTGAAGATATGATTTGGAATTTATAAATATTTTTATTAAGATTTAATGGAAATTTTCCAAAGTAAAGTTTTAAAATATAAAATATTAAATTGGAATTGAATGGAATTCGATTTGGTAATAATCGAGATGAGCTTCTGTGAATGAAGACCGTTACTATTTATGGAATTTAAAAGGCCTTGCCCCTATTCCACTTATAGTATTAGTTTGATACGAAAATTTATATTGATTATATACTGCTATTATTTCCGTGAAGATTCAATTTTGATAGAAGATGATTTTGGGTTTATCGTGAACTATGTTTTAAATAACATTGGTTCTTTAACCCAGTTAAAAGCAGGATTAATTTCCTAATGATTGAATAATCATTAAGTAATGATTTTTAAAGATTAAAACTAAGTAATAAGTGAACACCCAAGACAAGGTAATAAGTGGTGACCGTCCAGACGTACTTGGAGATCGACCGGATATGCAAGGGCCTCTCTCCTGTATTGGACATATGGGACGAGGAATAAGTAGCCTTCGGTTTCGTTCAGACCCAGAACGGACTTGTAAATGGATGTGTGCCTGACATTGAATTTCAATCTGTATTGATTGATTTCTATTATATATATATATCTGTTTGGTGGCGTAGAATTTATTCTCTTGTTTAACACCCTTCTCTGAGACGTACGAGCTTAGAGGTTATATGTTGATAGACATCAGTTGTATGGCGTGAATTGTCAGTGTGGCATGCTAAGATGCAAATGATCAAGGCTTCTTGTTGAAAAGAAGAGTCTTGTGGTTGATGATCAAAGAACGGCTTTAATTAGCATAGCTTTGTGTATAGTGTTAATTCGCGAGCCTCACACCAGTATGAGTCAAAAATGGGATAGTGACCGTTGGGAGAATTTGCGTTTCTTTATAGCCAGAAGTGGTGTCATGGTATGGAGCCCAGACATTTTTACTTATGTGGATGATGGATAGCGAGGCGCCTCGGATATTGAGTCACTTCGGGGCTTAGAGATAGGTCCGATAGGACCGGAAAACGTATTGTTCAGGAATAATTAATCCACTAAAGTATGTGTGGACCGGCCCTACCGCATCCAAGGGTTGCCCCGCGATGTGCAATCTTGAGGCATTTGCTAAAGTGTCTCGAATTGAAGAGGATTCATCCCTTGCCTCGACTCATAGATGGAAATCCAATTTCCAATAAGACATTTTTCGGTTTTAGTTGTAGAACTAGTATGGCGACATGATATATGGTTCCCATGCCGTCTATGATTGATACGTTTATATTTGAAATTGATTTTGACACTATGCACTTATAGTTATATCGAAATGATTTGTTTTAAAACATACCAAGCATGTTTGACTATTATAAGGGAAAACTCTATCCTCCGGCTTGCGTTGCATTGTGTGATGGGACCTGAGTCTTATAATAACTTCGTTTTTAAAAAAGCATAGCGCTATTTATTTTAAACTGAGATTCATGTGGAGTAAACTTGTTCCGTGTTATACGGCGTGGTCCCAAGATTTCCCAACTTTTAGAGTGAAGATTTACTAACTGTTTTAGTTCTCACACCAGTCCTATGACTAACTTGGAGTTTATTGTTTTAATCTAAACTCAGGGTGCCCTTATTTTCCACACGGACAGCTAGTAGTTTTGGTTTTGCAGATATTCATTTTCACATGATCCTGGATTATAGCTGGAGCTATATTCTGAAAGCTTTATATCCGTTTATTTCTTTTAGTTGTGCTAATTGATGTATTTTCCACTTAACATTGTATTTATACATTTTATATTTATGTATTCTAAATCCCTGATATTATTTTCCATTGTGTAATATTATTTATTCTTACTCTAATATATTCTTGTACTTTGAGGTAGATTGTAGTAATAGCAGTGAAATGTTCTGTTGTTTGTGTTCTGATGCGTCGTGTTCTCAACTCAATCCGGGCTTTCCCGTAAGGGGAAATTTAGGTCGTTTCATTGTGGTATCAGAGCTTTGGTTTACAGATCTCGAAAACAAGACACATTAGAATTGAATGAAAGAATTCATCAATGATAGGATTAGTAATATCCTATAGGAATGACTCGTTGGAGATAGGGTTAGTAATAACCTAAAATGAGTTCGAAGAGTATTATTTAAGTAAAAATGAAAACAAAATTATTTTTGAAAATTATATCTATTATACGTATTTGAGTATTTTATTTTAAATTGATTTTGGACTATCGGGTATAAGAAGATTTTGAGTATATGCCTGACGAGATGTATTTTCAAAGTCTCAAATATACTAGATTGATATAGAATCACACTCTAGTCGCCTGGAGATGATTCTGATGATAATCATGACATCATCAATATTTATGTTCGAGTTTTGAAAGTGGGATGTCTATATATTTCCAATTGACTGGTGTAAGAACCAAAACTTAGTTAGAATTTATTATTTGTGATTTGACACTAAAAATATGATTTTTGAGCATATAAAAGTTAAATGCTTGAAAAGTTAATCAACTAATTGATTGTTGGTCGTGATGTGTGATTATTAGTTAACTAATTAAAATATTGGAATAATGAAACCAATATGTGAATGAAAGGTAAATTTAGCCAAATAGAATCAAATTTGAATTAAATTGAAAATTGATTGGAACTGCATACATGTACATGTATATATAATGAACAGGTCATAGCATGGAAGCTAAGAAGAGGAATAAAATTGTATTATAACGACCCAGATGTTCGAATGATTAAGTTCAAATGTTTAATAAGGTTTTAAATATTGATTTGATAATATAAATGAATTTTTATATTTAGTTATCGATTTAGAAATCAATTTTGATTTAATATCGAATATATAAAATTATCGTAATATGAGATATAATTGAATTCAAAGTTAAAACTGAATTGAAAACAGTTCAGATGATCAATACAAAATTCTATTTAAATTAGAATAATAATATTTATTTATTTTCGAAGAAATAATTGTTTTGATTTTAATTTATATCAATTTAAATTGATATCTTTTCTAGATGATCAAATTAGACTTCTGAACATATTCCAGTGTGTTCAGAATAGCGGTTAAACCATAGGAATGTCAGTTGTGCGTCTCAATTGGAGTTCGAAACCGCAAAATATTATATTATAAGATTTAACAGATAAGATCAAAGTCGAATTAGTTAAATCAAAATCAAATCAGAATTTAATAAAATGTACTTTAAACAAACATAATTTCTTCACCCTTAAGTATACGTCTTCTATAAAATCACGGTGAATCCTCTTCCTTGTTCATTTCGTTCTCAGACAAATTGGAAAATCCCTCTTCGCAAATTCATTGTAAGGAAATCCTAAGAAAAGGAAAATCCACTAGAAATCAAAACAAAAATAAAATGGCCGCTGCATTTTAAATGCCAAAATCAAACTCAACTGATAATCCTGTTCTTTCCCTAAATTCAAAATCAAATCGGCCTTCGTTTATTCGAAATTATCAAGTTCTAATCACGATCTGTCCATCACGATTTGGGAGAAGATGAGTGTTGTCAAAGGGGTTGCGACGGTGAGTTATTGGGGGGATTCCGACCTATGTTATTTGGGTCTTCAGCTAGGGTTCGAACTCAACCGTGAGTGTGATGCCATTTCTAGAGCTCGACATCAGGATAGTCCCCCTACGGTTGAGCGCGACATTGATTCAAAGGGAAGTTGATCCAATCGGAGATTTGATTTGGTTTTAGGGTGAGGAGGCGCGTCTGTAGGTCAACGCTAGTGGAGTTCGACTGGATTTGTTTTCGCACCTTTTTCGGGTGATGGTGCGATAAAAATTGTTGAAGTGGATTTATGGTTTTGTTCGATGTCGGAAGTTCACAGGTGAATAACTCAGTGAAAAGGAGTTGGTTCGACACTGGAAGATGGAAATAAAGGTGTACGATGTTCGATCTTGGATTTTAGGGTATTGGAGTGGTTCGCAATGTACAACCGAAAGAAGAGAGATGACCAGCGTTTGAATTTTTCTGATGGATACTGGAGGCGATTTCAAATGAGCAGATGTAGATCTGGGTACTGAGAGTTTGAACTGGGAATGGGAAAGAAGCATCATGTAATTAAAAATGGAATTTTCAGATTTGGAGCGTGAAATTTAAGAAGAGAAGAAGGCATGAAAGGCTACTGGAAAGGGCAATTTTTTCGCGGGCTTGATGCAGGTGAAAGAATGTGTAAATTTGTTAAGTTGGGTGGTTAGTACAGTTATAAGAATTAGAGAATTTAATTATAATTCAATAAAATAACAACAGTAGTTAATTGCAGGTGAAGTAAGAAGGTGTAGAAGTGACTGTGAGGTATTGGTCGAGTTAAGGGGGATTTATAGTTGCGTTATTGGTTAGGGATGCTCACAAGGGAGGGTGACCTGAAATTCAAGAGATGGAAGAAATATTTAGTGAGGTTATTAACGTACTAATTAATAATTAGATTAGTTAATGACAATTAATTCTTTCAAACTTATAACTCTCATAACTCCATCATATTATTTCAGATTCAAATAAAACAAAGAGCGTTAGAATCATATCGACAATATCTACGCATATGAGCTGAATTTGGAGCCATTGGAATTAACTGGGAGTAATTCGAAGGTTCCTGGAGTTTTTATCTAATTTTAAACAATTGTTTAAAATCAGATAAAAAAACGTAATCCGTCAAATAAAAATTACGGTGAGTAAATATCACTCAAATTTTATTTGAAATTATTTTTTTTAGTTAAAAATAATTGTTTGTTGGTTGTTTGCATGCACTGAATTATTATTGTGGCTATTAAATATATATTAGTTATTTAGGATTTGTGTTTCTGGCTATTATATATATATATATATATATTGGTGATTGGATAGTTCCCGCAGTACCATTAGCGAATACTCGCGCTTCATTAGCGGATGACCCTATACGCCCCACGCTATGACAGTGGATGACCTTCTATACCGTGATATCCTACCTCGAAGCACGATGGGTATTATTCCTGTTGGTTAACGTTTGTGGATGCAGGAAAATAGGTTGGAGGGATCCAACTGGATTCCTCAAAATATTATTATTGTTGTTTTCATATATATCATCATGTATGAGGTGTTAGAAAACCAGTGATTAATAATTGGTTGGTTTGGATGTTTAAATTATCACTGGGCCTAAATGGTAATTTATAAAAAATATCGTAAATAGGGTTTTGAGATTTAAAAAGGGAAAAAACTATTTTCTAAAAATAGAAATTGAATTTCGAATGCGCTATAAATGTATTAACTTATTTTGACTAAATAAAACAAGTATTGAATTTATAAACGATGTTTATAAATTAATAATACAGGAAATTGAAGTAAATTTATAAATGGTGTCTATAAATTAAATGGAATGATTTTCATTGGATAATCAGAGAATTGAAGTTAATTTATAAACTGTGTTTATAAATGAAGGAAAAAAATTATCATTTGATAATTTGAATATTTAATTCAAATATGAATTTATAAATAGAAATGGGGAATGAAATTTATTGTGATGTTCAGAATATAAATTGAACTAAAATAATTTCGTAAGGAATTATGATTTGAATTCGATTAGTTCAAATTTATTTTAATAAAATATGTCTAATAAAAATATTAGGATTATATTAAATAGAAGTTAAATCTAAATGTGAAAATAAATTTTATGTTATATATGGGTAAGTTAAAATAAATAAAATATTCCAAAATGAGATTTTTGTTTTAAATAGATTTCGAATTGGAAGTTGTTTAAATATATAAAACAAGAAAATTTATAAATGGTGTTTGTAAATATGATGAATTAATTATCAAGAGATAATTTGAAATATTAAATTCAAGTATGGATTTAAAAGTATAATTTGAAATCATTTCGGAAAGGGGAATGATAGTTTTTATTCCGGAATTAGGAATATAAAAGGAACTGGGGTTCAAATAGATATTGAAAGGAAATCTTATTTTAATTTTTAAACAAGAAAATTAATTATAAACAATGTTTATAAAAATAGGGAAATAAATTATCGTCGGATAATTTAGAAGTTTATATTTCAAGTACGAATTGAAAAGTGAATTGGAAAACGGTTTGAAATAGAATGATAAATTTTATTCCGGAATTTGGAATATAAATTGAAGTGAGAAAAATCCAAAGGGTTTATAATCAGAAGTTGATTATATCGAATTTTATAAATAAATTATTTATAAAGGAATTAGAAGTTAATATAGAAGATTGAATTATAAATAAATGTATAACTAAGATACAAAATAATTAGCGATCTAGAATAATCAGAATTTTGAAGCTGAATTGGGGAAATTGGTTTAATATATATTAAATATATTAGAATGAAGTTAGAATTTATATATAAACGAAGTTGAAAACATTTATATATTAAATATAATTAAAACGAACTCGCCGCAGCACGGCAGTTTGTAAATTAGAGTTCGAACTTCAATTGAGTATATAAAACTCAATTTAAGTTGGAATTCTTTGAAACAAGAACCGTTAGGACTGGTTGAATAATAGTTTTCTAATGGAAGAGAAAAATATGGATATCGTCTAATAGATTTTGAGTTATGTCAAAATCAAATTTTCAGAAAAACAGCGACATAACCATTATAAAACCATAACGGTTTATTTAAATAAATAGAAGGATTTTAAGCAAATAAAATTCGAATTTCCATTAGAAAAATCCAGGCTTGAGATAGGAACTCAAGTGGAGTAATTGAACTGATTTTTGAAAACAAAAATCAGATTTTTAATTTTTTAATAGAATTAACTAATTTGAAGAATAATTAGTTAATCGTGTTTCGATACGAAATTGGGTTTTGGTTAAGTAAATTGAACACGTGAATTCATATTCGAAACCGAATATGAAACTTGAATTGAAAATGGAATTCAGTTAGTTTATAAGCAAGTAAATATTTATATCTGAACTGATATGTTCGAATAGAAAATGAAATGGGCAAAAGAGCTGATTAAAGAATAAATTAGAGAATTAAGTTAAAATGACCAGATTGAGTTGGAATAAATTAGAAATGGACGCATATGTGTTAAATAGGTATGGAATGAAGAGAATGAAGTTTACAAATTTAGTGCCCAACAAAAAGGTACATGTTTAAACTCCGTATGAGGTTTTATGCGCCGAATCGGCAAGCTACTTAGCTTTTTGATTTTCTTTTTGAATGGAAAGGGCCTAGAGAGGCGTTTTGTAGTTGTACCAAGTGACCCATACAAAGGAGGTTTTGGCGAAATTTTCTAGAAATTTAAGGAGTTAGAATATTTTTAAGAAATTTTGATAGTTAGAAATCAATGTAATGATATATATAGAATTCGATAAGGAAACGAACTTAAAAATAGAATATTATAAACAAAAAGTAAATCTATAATTAAATCTGGTAAAATTAGAAAGAGAAATGTATACGGGTTTAAAAATGAATAATTGGTTTTTAGAATGTTGATTATTCGAGGTAAGTGGTCTTGTCCATTTTGAAGTTAAGGATGTTTTCAGTCAAGGTCTGAGAGGTAGTTATACCCTAACTTGATTGATTTCATTTTTAACCAATAAATAGCAAGATCCAGTCTCGAAGTGAAATGTTTGAATAAGAGTTAGTTGAATGCAGTGTTTTGGGTTTTTGTAACGATGTTTTACACAACATTCGTTTTAACCCAAGTAACTGGAAATTTGGAAATATAAGAATAAATATTTCCCGAGTATAGAAATAAATGAAAGGTCGTGGAAGAGATAAGTAATTGAAATATTTTCCAATTATAAATAGAAGGTATTTTCTAAGTATAGAAAATAAAAGAAGATGATATATGGAAATGTTTTCCAAATAGCGTAGGAGGCCAAGATGAAAGTTGAAAATATTTGGTTAACAAATATTGATATGGAAACGGAGAAATAATCTAATTAATGAAATAATAATTAAAAGGCCCAGTGATTTGTTTGATGCTTTGAATGAATGTTTGTTTTTCTTTGATAGTTAAATAACTGACTATTGAAGTATTTGCCAATATCGTTGTCAATATGGAGAGACCGGTTGGATTATTATTCGAGAACCACTCTGTATTGGCAGTAGCGTTGTGAATCAGATTATATGAAGATAATCGGAGACGTAGTACAGTGCAAGGGCTTTTTCTATAAATGGAAATTGTGCCTTCGGTTTTGTTCAATCTCAGAACAAACGTATATAGACGAATATCTGACAGAGTATTTCCAATGATCGGATATGATTGTTCTGTACAAATATATATGATGGCGGAGAATTTATTCTCTTAGCATAATATCCAGAATATATTTGTGCAAATCAATTAATGATTAATGGATCTGACAATGTGGCATTCAAAGTGATTGTGTTATCAATGAATGATAAGTAATCGTAGCCTCGGGCCTCAACAAACGGGAAATGATAAAAAACGGGCAGGCAGCATGGCTATGTGGGTAGCTCCCATTAGGGTGTATTATCATCTATCTAGAGAAATTCATTTAATTCTATATTCTATTCGATGTTGTCCCATTCGGGAAAACGGTTACTGATCTCAACTGTTGGTGATATACATTTGATACACTCAAGAGAAATGAGTGGTCGGTCATGTGTGGTCGGGTTACAAAATGTTCTTGTTGAACCCAGTGTATTCTCCTCTAGAGATACACTACCGGAAGGTGGTTCCATACCTTGTCATAGTTGGAAATTCATTACCCAGTAAGTGCTCGTGGTTTTGATTATATATTATGTGTATATGGAGCGTGAGATAAAAGTGTTCCACTAGATTGTGATTTATTTGATTTAGACACTATTATAATATCAAAAGAGTTTTGACATAAAGATTATCGTTTTATTTCAAAAACTTTTGAAAGTTGAATCAAGTGTTTTGGATTCTCATAAGGGAAAAACCTGTTCCATGTTATACGGCGTGGTCTTATGAGATATCGTTTATTTTCCCAAACTGATTTAAATTGTTTACTCATACCAGTCCCATGACTGACCCAGAGTTTATTTTGTTTTGTTTTACCTAAACTCTTGGGTGCCCAAATTTGTACAGGCAGTCAAGTAGTTCAGGATTTTACAGATCTATCTAAAGGAGCTTAGAGCAGGAGGCTTCAGTGTAAGATATATAGCATTTTTATTTCCTCTGTATTGTAAGTGTTGTACTCTGATAAGTGAATGTTATGAAGCTAAAATTTTGTATTTCTAAGATATGATATATTATATTTTGTTCCGTTGCGATGTGAGATTCTATGTTGTTATTTCTGTTCCTCTTCTACCTTTTTCTTCTAAAAAAATGATTCGTATTTATGTGATATTAGGGTTGGATGTGTGATGTATGTAGTCAACTCAGATAGTACGAATTTGCGGGCCATTACAATTGGTATCAGAGCTTAGGTTTAGCGAATACCTAGGCTTTGGTGAAATGTGCTCATTAGAGATAGGGTCAGTAGTACCCTAGAATGAGTTGAGTGTATATATACGAGAGAGCGCATTTGTTAATTGATATAAAAATTATTTTATATTGTGTTGACTTGTATGTTGAGTGGTTTATGAATTCTGGTCGAATCGTAGGACACCACGAAGTCAATAAGAGTTTGTAAATACTTGATCAGAAGATTGGACACGATATTGTTTTTAAGTGGGTAAATGAAATAATTTTACTCAAAATTCTATTTTGATAGAAAAAGAATAATTTTCTGAAATTATTATAATATATGGATGTGTTGGTTGTTATTATAATCTAATGGGATTATAAAATTGGAATGGTTATATATAACCAAAATAGAATTTGTATATGAACTAAATATACAAATGAGATGAATTAAAATTTGAACTCAAACCAGAATTTGAAATTTAAATCCTGGGAAGTTTGAAAATATTTTCTAAAGTATATTAGAACAATATAGCTTTGTGTTTGAAGGATTCTGAATAAAAATCATCTTGATATGGATTTTGAAAATGATAAGGCACTGAACTCACTTCAGTGGCTGGAAAATAATTCTGATGATGATCGCGACATCATCAGTGTTCATTTTCGAATTTCTAAGTGAAGAATTGTTAACTTAGAAAAGTTTTTAATGGAAAGTTGCTTGAAAGAAAACAAGTTGGTTTGAAAATTCAAATGTTTTGAATTAGAGGTGGTTATAAATATATTTATATATATATATATGTGATTTCTAAAGGATTTGAAATTTAAAACCCGGGTATTTGAATTCTGGAATTCAAATTTAACTTAAGCAAGTTAAATGGATCAAGGTAAAAAAATTGATTAAAATTAATTTGAGTAAGATTGAATATATATGAGTGGAACATGAATTGGGTGTGAACATATTGATTGTAAATCAATCAGATTAAATGAATGAAAACCAAAAGTTTTGGTGGAATTAAAGTTATAGAAATATGAAATGTTGAGTTTCAACATAGATTGATTTTGAAAAGCAAATAGGGTTGGTAGCACTTTTCCTACCTTAGTAATTTCGGGGGCGAAATTCTTTTAAGTGGGGAAGAATGTAATGACCCAGATTTTCGAACGATTAATTTTTAATGTTTAATAAGGTTTTAAATATTGAGTTGATAATATAAATTAATTTTTATATTTGGTTATCGATTTAGAAATCAATTTTGATTTAATATCGAATATATTAAATTATCGTAATACGAGATATAATTGAATTCAAAGTTAAAACTGAATTGAAAACAGTTTAGATGATCAATACAAAATTCTATTTGAATTAGAATAATAATATTTATTTATTTTTGAAGAATTAATTGTTTTGATTTTAATTTATATCGATTTAAATTGATACCTTTTCCAAATGATCAAATTAGACTTCTGAACATATTCCAATGTGTTCAGAATAGCGGTTAAACCATAGGAATGTCAGTTGTGCGTCTCAATTGGTGTTCGAAACCGCAAAATATTATACTATAAGATTTAAGGATAAGATCGAAGTCAAATCAGTTAAATCAAAATCAAATCAGAATTAATAAAATGTACTTTACACGGATATAATTTCTTCACCCCTAAGTATACGTCTTCTATAAAATCACGATGAATCCTCTTCCTTATTCATTTCATTCTCAGGCAAATTGGAAAATCCCTCTTCACAAATTCATTGTAAGGAAATCCTAAGAAAAGGAAAATCCGCTAGAAATCAAAACAAAAATAAAATGGCCGGTGCCTTTTAAATGCCAAAATCAAACTCAACTGATAATCATGTTCTTTCCCTAAATTCAAAATCAAATCGGCCTTCGTTTATTCGAAATTATCAAATCACGACCTGTCCATCGCAATTTGGGATAAGATGAGTGTTGTCAAAGGGGGTGCGACGGTGAGTTATTAGGGGGATTATGACCTCTATTATTTGGGTCTTCAGCTAGGGTTCGAATTCAACCGTGAGTGCGATGCCATTTCTAGAGCTCGACATCAGGATAGTCCCCCTAGGGTTGAGCGCGGAATTTATTCAAAGGGGAGTTGATCCAATTGAAGATTTGATTTGGTTTTAGGGCAAGGAGGCGCGTCTGTAGGTCAATGCTAGTGGAGTTCGACTGGATTTGTTGTCGCACCTTTTTCTGTTGGTGGTGTGATAAAAATTGTTGAAGTCGATTTACGATTTTGTTCGATGTTGGAAGTTCATGGGTGAATAACTTGATGAACAGGAGTTGGTTCGACACTGGAAAATGGAAATGAAGGTGTACGATGTTCGATCTTGGATTTTAGGGTATTGGAGTGGTTCGCGATGTACAACCGAAAGAAGAGGGATGAGCGGTGTTTGAATTTTTCTGATGGATACTGGAGGCGATTTCAAAGGAGCAGATGTTGATCTAGGTACCGAGAGTTTGAACTGGGAATGGGAAAGAAGCATCATGTAATTAAAAATGCTATTTTCAGATTTGGAGCATGAAATTTAAGAAGAGAAGAAGGCATGAAGGGCTACTAGAAAGGGCAATTTTTTCGCAGGCTTGCTGCAGGTGAATGAATGTGTAAATTTGTTAAGTTGGGTAGTTAGTTCAATTATAAGAATTAGAGAATTTAATTGTAATTCCATAAAATAACAACAGTAGTTAATTGCAGGTGAACTAATAAGGTGTAGAAGTGACTGTGAGGTATTGGTCGAGTTAAGGGGGATTTATAGTTGCGTTATTAATTGGGGATGCTCACAAGGGAGGGCGACCTGAAATTCAAGAGATGGAAGAAATATTTAGTGAGGTTATTAAGGTACTAATTAATAATTAAATTAGTTAATAATGATTAATTCTTTCAAACTTATAACTCTCATAACTCCATCATATTATTTCCGATTCAAATAAAACAAAGAGCATTAGAATCATATCGACAATATCTACGCATATGAGCTGAATTTGGAGCCATTGGAATTAACTGGGAGTACTTTGAAGGTTCCTGGAATTTTTATCTAATGTTAAACAACTGTTTAAAATCAGATAAAACAACGTAATCCGTCAAATAAAAATCACGATGAGTAAATCTCACTCAAATTTTATTTAAAATTATTTTTATTAGTTAAAAATAATTGTTTTTTGGTTGTTTGCATGCACTGAATTATTATTGTGGCTATTAAATATATATTAGTTATTTAGGATTGGTGTTTGTGGCTATTATATATATATATATATATATATATATATATATATATATATATATTGGTGATTGGATAGTTCCCGCAGTACCATTAGCGGATGCCCGCGGTATCATTAGCGGATGACCCTATACGCCATATGCTATGATAGTGGATGACCTTCTATACCGCGATTTACTGCCTCGAAGCAGGATGGGTATTATTCCTGTTGGTTAATGTCTGTGGATGCAGGAAAACTGGTCAGAGGGATCTGATTGGATTCCTCAAAAATATTATTATTGTTGTTTTCATATATATCATCATATATGAGGTGTTAGAAAACTAGTGGTTGATAATTGGTTGGTTTGGATGTATAAATTATCACTAGGCCTAAATGGTAATTTATAAAAAATATCGTAAATAGGGTTTTGAGATTTAAAAAGGGAAAAAGCTATTTTCTAAAAATAGAAATTGAATTTCGAATGGGCTATAAATGTATTAACTTGTTTTGAATAAATAAAACAATTATTGAATTTATAAACGATGTTTATAAATTAATAATACAGGAAATTGAAGTAAATGTATAAATGGTGTTTATAAATTAAATGGAATGATTTTCATTGGATAATCAGAGAATTGAAGTAAATTTATAAACTGTGTTTATGAATGAAGGAAAAAACTATCATTTGATAATTTGAATATTTAAATTCAAATATGAATTTATAAATAGAAATGGGGAATGAAATTTATTCTGATGTTCAGAATATAAATTGTACTAAAATTAACCTGTAAGGATTTATGATTTGAATTCGATTAGTTCGAATTTATTTAAATAAAATATTTCTAATAAAAATATTAGGATTATATTAAATAGAAGTTAAATCTAAATGTGAAAATTGACTTTATGTTATATATGGGTAAGTTAAAAAAAAAATATTCCAAAATGAGATTTTGGTTTTAAATAGATTTTGAATTGGAACTTGTTAAAATATATAAAATAAGTAAATTTATAAGTGGTGTTTGTAAGTATGATGAATTAATTATCAAGAGATAATTTGAAATATTAAATTCAAATATGGATTTAAAAGTATAATTTGAAATCATTTCGGAAAGGGGAATGATAGTTTTTATTCCGAAATTCAAAATATAAAAGAAATTGGGGTTCAAATAGATATTTCAAAGGAAAGCTTGTTTTAATTTTTAAAACAAGAAAATTAATTATAAACAATGTTTATAAAAATAGGGAGATTAATTATCGTCGGATAATTTAGAAGTTTATATTTCAAGTACGAATTGAAAAGTGAATTGGAAAACGGTTTGAAATAGAACGATAAATTTTATTCCGGAATTCGGAATATAAATTGAAGTGAGAAAAATCCAAAGGGTTTATAATCAGAATTTGATTATATTGAATTTTATAAATAAATTATTTATAAAGGAATTAGAAGTTAATATACAAGATCGAATTATAAATAAATGTATAACTGAGATACAAAATGTAACGTCCCGGATTTTTCGGCCATTTAAAATAGAATATTTAATCAATTTTTTCTTTTTTTGAAATATAATGGATTTTTATTCGAAATTATTTAATTAAAATAGAGCTCGAATATAATAATATATTTATATATTATTTAAAACCAGAATTTGTAAAAGTTGAGTTTTGAATACTTCACTGAATGAACTTGGAAGTTGTTGTTTCAGTAAATACAATGACATATATTTATTTATTTCAGTTAGATTTAGCTTTTTGAATTTAATGAATATTATATAGACCTTTTATAAGATGTATAAAGAATACAAAGAGAATATTTTGTTTATATACAACACTTCTATATTTGCCTTGTTAGTAATTCTTGTACATAAACATGAAAGAAACTGAACGTATACATTAATAGCTAAAGCAAGCTAAAACATGATCATGGACAGCTAAAAGAAGATCATATCTATTTATATACCATCAAATCCATGAGAACAGTAAAACCGAAAGTGATCAACATAAGTAAAACAATATATATTCAAATACACAGGCAAAACCATCAAAGCGTAGAGGAATCCATTTAAAAATCTCAAGGACGGTATGCCATGTCCTCTCAAATACACCAAATCTCTTCAAGAGATTAGCTACAGAAGGAAAACTGTACAACAAATCAAACAGCCACACACACATATATATATATATATATTACAATGTACAATGCAAAGCAAAATTGGACAGAACAATTCATATAAAATAATATTTGAATGCTCGTTCCTTCCCAAGATAAGTGAATTCGAATCCTTCCCATCAACTTTGATCTGCGAAAAAAGAAAGGAGAGAAACCCATTAAAAAGGGATGACTTCATGACAAATGAACAGCATAACAGAAAATAAAATAAAATTTAAATTAAATGAAGAGAAAAGGAAAGATAGTACTAAAATAAAACAGCTAAGAGTAAACAACACATGACAACTAAAAGAAATCTCTCATACATCAGTATGAACAGCTAAGACTAATAGTGGAATGCACAGCTAAGAAAGTAGGAAATGGGCCACTATAAAATAGGTTATAGACAATAGATAAATCAATGAACAGCTAAATGAAACAACACACACACACACACATACACACACACAGACACACATATATATATATATATATATATATATATATATATATATATAAACATAAAGGAAACAATGAAAGGGAGCAGATAAACAGAAGTGTATTCATATATCAAGTCTCCACAAATCATGAACAGGGGAAAAAGGAAATCTAAAGGGAAACAGCCGAAATCTACGGCTACACTATAGGTTTTTAAATCACTGGATTTGATTTGAAAACAACTCAAAGCAGACCACGCAGCTAAAATCAGTGTATATATATATATATATATATATATATATATATATATATATATATATATATATATATCAAAATTCAGCATATCTTGTTCTCTCAAGAACAGTGAAATGAATTAAGGGAAATCAAATCTAGTATACAGTTTCCAAATCTATGAATAGAATCGACAATCCATGGCCACAAGCCTAGCCTAACCTACACAGCAAGGAATATATTTTCACAATCGAATTCATATCAGAACCGTACCATAAAATCCACCACAAACAATATATAGTTCACTGGCATGTGATCAATTAAATCAATATCCATTCGAACGGATTTCATATGCCATCCAAACAGTACTATAAACCCCAATGGCCTAAGCTAGGTATAGCAATAAATATCTAGGATAAGATGTGAAAGACAATGTTCTCATCTAGTTTAATCCGCAACTATAAATACAGGCGTTCACTCAACCAATTTTCAAGAGCAATTCGAACCAGAAAAAAAAATCAAAACAATATAACGCGGAAATTAAAAATTGAGTAAACAAAAACTTAGCTTAATACGGTCTGGCTTGCTTGTGTGGTTCTGGAAGGCTCGGGTGGCTCATGGTTCGTCTGCGAGGACCAGGGGTTGATCGACGGTTGCTCAGGGGTTCGGTGGGTTGTAGGAAGGAGGAGGGAAGGTCGGAGAGTGGTAGGAGGGCGATGCCATGTCTCTCGATGGTGGCTGGTGAACAAAAGGGGATTAGGGTTTTTAATTTTCGGTTTTGGGATCAATTTTGTGGCGGCTGATAGAATGGAAGAGGATCAGTGGTTAATGGTTTTTAAGGGGAGACGGATCGGGTTTGGTTAGCGGTCCGACGGTTTTAAGGTAAAGCCCAAATTTAATTTAAAAGGGAATCCATGTTTTTATTTAAAATTTTGTTATAAAACTTGTTTATACGATTTCTATCTCATACGATATCAGATTTACGCACGGTCAGTTGCGTTGGGACCGTAGAGATGAGTACTTCGAGATGGTGCGGGTCTAGTCCGGATCTGAAGTGAGTGGAATTTTTATTCAAATTAAACGTCAGTTTAATTTGATTAAAATAGACTGTTCATCGACAGATTAAAATCGAGGTGAGTTTAACTCACTCAGCTCTTCCCATTTATATTATATATAAATTGGGTTTTTATTTTGTGTGTTCTGATTGCTAGTGGTTGACTGTTTGCTAGTTATATATTTATTGTTGATTCAAATTCTGAAATTAAACGGTCGTTTAATTTCAGTGAAACACCAATCATTTTGATTTGACCCGAATAAAGAAATTTCCCTTGATTAGTCACGTTTATAAATGTGTTTGAAATTGTTTGAATTGTTTGAATTGGCTATTGATTGATTGATGGTCGTCATAGAAACCATCAGTCAAATAAAGAGAAATGATTGGTTACTGTTGACTGTTGAAATATATTTCAACATTTACGTTGATGGATGGTATGGGTTGGGTAATTGGCATCACTTGGATTATAAATCAATCGATTTATAAAATATGGGTTTTATCGACAGTAAATTGATAATATTTAAGTTATAAATATATTTTATAACGGGAATAGGTTTTGAGAGTTATTATATTGAAAAGTCACTTAAAAAGGAAAAATATTATTTATTTTTCATAGAAATTATGAAATTTGTTTTATAAAGTGAATTCTTATGTTAATAAGAATTAAAAGCAAAGCGGTCAAGTATTTGATTGATTTCGTCTAAGGAACGATTAAATAGAGTTATTTAAATTAATTATATTTTAATTAATTTAAAGGAGGAATTAAATAAATTGGTCAGAAGACTAATTGTATTTTGTGTTGACTGAGTCGACATTTAAACCAAGTTAGATTTCAAATTAGTGAAATAACTAAATGAGTAATTGGTTAATCCTAGTAAGATTTTAAAAAGGAAATTTATTATTCATTTTGGTAAATAAAGGAGTTAATTGATTTGAATGATAAATGTTGAAAAAAAAATGAGTTGGTATGGTAATGAAATACCTTTAAGTAATCAAGTTTGAAATGAAGTGGTCGAGTGATTGGAAAGAAGCTAGGGATGAGTTTTATTATTGAACTCAAGTTTAAAATGAAGCAAATAAGAGGTTTAAACGAATATATAACTTAAATGAAAAGTTTTACTTAACGTTTGAGTTAAGGGAGGTGAAAAGGTTTATATTAAATTTATAAACAAAGTTTTTAAATGGAATGTGAGTTTAAAAGTCGTTTTGAATTTGAAATACTTAATGATGGAATTAAGTTAAACCAAAAGAATTGAAAGGAGATTTTCCGAGGAAGGGATTTAAATATGAGCTTGGTAAACGAAGTTGAGAATAGGAATAGAAATAATAATATCGGGTTTTTGAATTACAACTCGTATTTATCTGAAGATAAGAATGTTGTTGATCAAGGTCTGAGAGGTAATTAAGATACCCCAACTTGAATGACTTCGGGACTATCCAAAGTTGATACCAGTTGGTAATGGCGAGAGTGTGTGATAAGATGTCCAAAGTAACGGGAATGAGACGAGATGATATTTTCCCTAGTATCGGAATTAAAAGGAAATTGAGAGATTAATTTTAAAATCCAAGTGATGCTGAATACTAGACCAGAGGATCTATTTTTTTATATTCATGGATGTTTACTTGATAGTTCAATAACTGACTATCAAGTCTGACCCTTATGATGGTTGGTTGGAAAGACCGGGATCGAATGAATATTCGAAAACCATTCCGACCAACAAATACGAATATAAAGAAGAGATCAAGCGACGATCGTGATGGAGCATATGAAGACCATAGATCTTCATAAAGCGGAAGAACCACTTACAATCTCTGATTCGACCCGGAGATATACTGGGGTTCTGTCGTGGTTGAAACCGTGGATTGCAAGGACTGTCGCTACTGATCCATAGGGTGATTCCTATATTGGATGCAGTAGGAAAGTACCTTCGGTTCATCCTGTTCTTGGATGACTTGTATGGACGGATGTCTGACAGAGTAGTTCTTAAGGGTCACGTACGTTGATTTCTTCAAATGTATTTTTGTTGATGGCGGAGAAGGCCGTACACCTTCTCTTAGCTAAACCACAGAGTATTTTTGTGGAGGTCAATTAGTGATTTGGCGGATCTGACGATGTGGCATTCAAAGTGTATGATGAATCAGATGTGTTCTAACCTCAAGCCTCATCAGCCGGGAGATGACAAAAATCGGGCAGGCAGCATGGCTATGTGGGTCGCTCCCATTAGGGTGTATAATCACCTATCTAGAGAAATTCCTTTTGTTTCTTACTTTATTGATTATGCCCATTCGGGGAACGGTGGTTTGAGTCCAACCGTTGGTGATATACATTCAATACACTCAAGCGAAATGAGTGGTCGGTCATGTGAGGGCCGGGTTGCAAGATGTTCTTGTTGAACCCAGTGTATTCGCCTCTAGAGATACACGAGCGGCAGGTGGTCCCATACCTTGTCAAGGTTGGAATCCAATTTCCAATAAGTGCCTACGGTTTTGTTTGTATATATATACGGGGAACGTGAGAGGCAAGCGTTCCACTAGATTGATATTTACTTGTATTTAGACACTAGTATAATATCAGAAAAGATATTGATTTCAAAAACTGGTTTGGGTTATCGTAAGATAAAAACCGTCTGTGTTTATGTGTGGATCGGTCTTACGAATATCTTTTTCTTTCGAAAGGATTTTAACTTTAAAATCAAGTTGTGTGATACCCTAAATGTTGTGCGAGTTTTTCTCACTCTGGTCCACCAGACTGACCCGGTGTTTTGTAAATGCTCGGGTTAGACCGAGGTGTACAGGTTCAGGTCATCAGGTACTGCGAAGTCCAAAGACGTGTTAAAGATGTTCAGACGAATGATATTCCGCTGTGTGATTATATATATGAGGACAGATTATCAAAACTGTCCAGATGTGTGTTGTACTCTGATATTGTAAGTATTTTCAAAAGCTCTCAATAAAGATTATTTCTGTATTATATTTTGTTCCTCTGCGATGAGAGACTCTGTGTTGGTTCTTCTTCTTCTATTCTAATATTTCTTTCTTTCTTATCTCACCCTCTAATTTATTTCTAAAACGTTCCAGTGTTTTCGGTGCTTGGAGGATCGGCATGAGATACGATAAGGGTATTTATGTCGATTTTCGGGGCCGGAAATTCCTGGGTTGTTACAGTGGTATCAGAGCTAATGGTTGAGTAGTAACCTTGGCTCTGTGGCGTAACTCGATAGAGATGGAGTTAGTAACATCCTAGATTGAGTTTGAGTGTATATATATGAGAGCGTATTTGTAAAATTTTATTTAAAAATGTTTTATATTGTGTTAATTGACTGGTCCAAGTATTGAGAAGTGTTGAACTAGTGAAGGGACACAATATTGTTTTATAAATTGGGGGGATGAAATAATTTTACCTAAGATATATTTTTATATATAAAAAGGGGAAATAATTTTCTATATTATACTAATGTGGGTTGTTTGTTTATTCCGATTGGTTTGATTTGAAATCAAATTTGAATTTTGAAATAAAGTTGAACTAATTAGAAAATCAATTCGTCAATTGAATCGGATACGGAAGCGAAACTGAACCTGGTTAAGAAAAATCAATTTAAGGATGACTTCGAATGAGATGGACTTAAATAAATTGGGATTCAAATAAAGTGGATTGCCATTTGGAATTTGAACTTTCTTTTCGAAGAAGTTGAGGCCCAGAATAGCAGTTGTAGTCGTATTGATCGAGCCATGCAGAGGAGGTGCTGGCAGAATTTTAGAAAATTTTTAGAATCTGAATTTAATTCAACAGTAATAATTTTAAAATAATTCGATTTGGAATATTCTACTTACTTTGCAATTTCGAGGACGAAATTATTTTAAGGGGGGAAGAATGTAACGTCCCGGATTTTTCGGCCATTTAAAATAGAATATTTAATCAATTTATTTATTTATTTTAAATATAATGGATTTTTTTGAAATTACTTAATTAAAATAGAGCTCGAATATAATAATATATTTATATATTATTTAAAACCAGAATTTGTAAAAGTTGAGTTTTGAATACTTCACTGAATGAACTTGGAAGTTGTTGTTTTAGTAAATACAATGACATATATTTATTTATTTCAGTTAGATTTAGCTTTTTGAATTTAATGAATATTATATAGACTTTTATAAGATGTATAAAGAATACAAAGAGAATATTTTGTTTATATACAACACTTCTATATTTGCCTTGTTAGTAATTCTTGTACATAAACATGAAAGAAACTGAACGTATACATTAATAGCTAAAGCAAGCTAAAACATGATCATGGACAGCTAGAAGAAGATCATATCTATTTATATACCATCAAATCCGTGAGAATAGTAAAACCGAAAGTGATCAACATAAGTAAAACAATATATATTCAAATACACAGGCAAAACCATCAAAGCGCAGAGGAATCCATTTAAAAATCTCAAGGACGGTATGCCATGTCCTCTCAAATACACCAAATCTCTTCAAAAGATTAGCTACAAAAGGAAAACTGTACAACAAATCAAACAGCCACACACACACACACACACACACACACACACACACACACACATATATATATACATATATATATATATATATATATTACAATGTACAATGCAAAGCAAAATTGGACAGAACAATTCATATAAAATAATCTTTGAATGCTCACAATTCATATAAAATAATCTTTGAATGCTCGTTCCTTCCCAAGATAAGTGAATTCGAATCCTTCCCATCAACTTTGATCTGCGAAAAAAGAAAGGAGAGAAACCCATTAAAAAGGGATGACTTCATGACAAATGAACAGCATAAGAGAAAATAAAATAAAATTTAAATTAAATGAAGAGAAAAGGAAAGATAGTACTAAAATAAAACAGCTAAGAGTAGACAACACATGACAACTAAAAGAAATCTCTCATACATCAGTATGAACAGCTAAGACTAACAACGGAATGCACAGCTAAGAAAGTAGGAAATGGGCCACTATAAAATAGGTTACAGACAATAGATAAATCGATGAACATCTAAATGAAACAACACATATATATATATATGAACATAAAGGAAACAATGAAAGGGAGCAGATAAACAGAAGTGTATTCATATATCAAGTCTCCACAAATCATGAACAGGGAAAAAAGGAAATCTAAAGGGAAACAGCCGAAATCTACGGCTACACTATAGGTTTTAAAATCACTGGATTTGATTTGAAAACAACTCAAAGCAGACCACGCAGCTAAAATCAGTATATATATATATATATATATATATATATATATATATATATATATGTTCATGTCAAAATTAAGCATGTCTTGTTCTCTCAAGAACAGTGAAATGAATTAAGGGAAATCAAATCTAGTATACAGTTTCCAAATCTATGAATAGAATCGACAATCCATAGCCACAAGCCTAGCCTAACCTACACAGCAAGGAATATATTTTCACAATCGAATTCATATCAGAACCGTACCATAAAATCCACCACAAACAATGTATAGTTCACTGGCATGTGATCAATTAAATCAATATCCATTCGAATGGATTTCATATGCCATCCAAACAGTACTAAAAACCCCAATGGCATAAGCTAGGTATAGCTGAACATATCTAGGATAAGATGTGAAAGACAATGTTCTCATCTAGTTTAATCCGCAACTATAAATACAGGCGTTCACTCAACCAATTTTCAAGAGAAATTCGAACCAGAAAAAAAAATCAAAACAATATAATGCGGAAATTAAAAATTGAGTAAACAAAAACTTAGCTTAATACGGTCTGGCTTGCTTGTGTGGTTCTGGAAGGCTCGGGTGGCTCGTGGTTCGTCTACAAGGACCAGGGGTTGATCGACTGTTGCTCAGGGGTTCGGTGGGTTGTAGGAAGGAGGAGGAAAAGTCGTAGAGTGAAAGGAGGGCGACGCCATGTCTCTCGAAGGTGGCTGGAGAACAAAAGGGGATTAGGGTTTTTAATTTTCGGTTTTGGGATCAATTTTGTGGTAGCTGATAGAATGGAAGAGGATCGGTGGTTAAGGGTTTTTAAGGAGAGATGGATCGGGTTTGGTTAGCGGGCCGACAGTTTTAAGGTAAAGCCCAACTTTAATTTAAAAGGGAATCCATGTTTTTATTTAAAATTTTGTTATAAAACTTGTTTATACGATTTCTATCTCATACGATATCAGATTTACGCACGGTCAGTTGCGTTGGGACCGTGGAGATGAGTACTTCGAGATGGAGCGGGTCTAGTCCGGATCTGAAGTGACTGGAATTTTTATTCAAATTAAATGTCAGTTTAATTTGATTAAAATAGACTGTTCATCGACAGATTCAAATCGAGGTGAGTTAAACTCACTCAGCTCTTCCCATTTATATTTTATGTAAATTGGTTTTTATTTTGCGTGTTCTAATTGCTAGTGGTTGACTGTTTGCTAGTTATATATTTATTGTTGATTCAAGTTCTGAAATTAAGCGGTCGTTTAATTTTAGTAAAACACCAATCATTTTGATTTGACCCGAATAAAGAAATTTCCCTTGATTGGTCACGTTTATAAACGTGTTTGAAATTGTTTGAATTGGCTGTTGATTGATTGATGGTCGTTATAGAAACCATCAGTCAAATAAAAAGAAATGATTGGTTACTGTTGACAGTTGAAATATATTTCAACATTTATGTTGATGGATGGTATGGGTTGGGTAATTGGCATCACCTGGATTATAAATCAATCGACTTATAAAATATGGGTTTTATCGACAGTAAATTGATAATATTTAAGTTATAAATATATTTTATAACGGAAATAGGTTTTGAGAGTTATTATATTGAAAAGTCATTTAAATGGGAAAAATATTATTTATTTTTCATAGAAATTATGAAATTTGTTTTATAAAGTGAATTCTTATGTTAATAAGAATTAAAAGCAAAGCGGTCAAGTATTTGATTGATTTCATCTAAGGAACGATTAAATAGAGTTATTCAAATTAATTATATTTTAATTAATTTAAAGGAGGAATTAAATAAATTGGTCAAAAGACTAATTGTATTTTGTGTTGACTGAGTCGACATTTAAACCAAGTTAGATTTCAAATTAGTGAAATAACTAAATGAGTAATTGGTTAATCCTAGTAAGATTTTAAAAAGGAAATTTATTATTCATTTTGGTAAATAAAGGAGTTAATTGATTTGAATGATAAATGTTGGGAAAAAAATGAGTTGGTATGGTAATGAAATACCTTTAAGTAATCAAGTTTGAAATGAAGTGGTCGAGTGATTGGAAAGAAGCTAGGGATGAGTTTTATTATTGAACTCAAGTTTAAAATGAAGCAAATAAGAGGTTTAAACGAATATATAACTTAAATGAAAAGTTTTACTTAACGTTTGAGTTAAGGGAGGTGAAAAGGTTTATATTAAATTTATAAACAAAGTTTTTAAATGGAATGTGAGTTTAAAAGTCGTTTTGAATTTGAAATACTTAATGATGGAATTAGTTAAACCAAAAGAATTGAAAAGAGATTTTCCGAGGGAGGGATTTAAATATGAGCTTGGTAAACGAAGTTGAGAACAGGAATAGAAATAATAATATCGGGTTTTTGAATTACAACTCGTATTTATCTGAAGATCAGAACGTTGTTGATCAAGGTTTGAGAGGTAATTAAGATACCCCAACTTGAATGACTTCGGGACTATCCAAAGTTGATACCAGTTGGTAATGGCGAGAGTGTGTGATAAGATGTCCAAAGTAACGGGAATGAGACGAGATGATATTTTCCCTAGTATCGGAATTAAAAGGAAATTGAGCGATTAATTTTAAAATCCAAGTGATGCTGAATACTAGACCAGAGGATCTATTTTTTTATATTCATGGATGTTTACTTGATAGTTCAATAACCGACTATCAAGTCTGGCCCTTACGATGGTTGGTTGGAAAGACCGGGATCGAATGGATATCCGAAAACCATTCCGACCAACAAATATGAATATAAAGAAGAGATCAAGCGACGATCGAGATGGAGCATGTGAAGACCATAGATCTTCATAAAGCGGAAGAACCACTTACAATCTCTGATTCGACCCGGAGATATATTGGGGTTCTGTCGTGGTTGAAACTGTGAATTGCAAGGACTGTTGCTACTGATCCATGGGGTGATTCCTATATTGGATGCAGTAGGAAAGTACCTTCGGTTCATCCTGTTCCTGGATGACTTGTATGGACGGATGTCTGACAGAGTAGTTCTTAAGGGTCACGTACGTTGATTTCTTCAAACGTATTTCTGTTGATGGCGGAGAAGGCCGTACACCTTCTCTTAGCTAAACCGTAGTGTATTTTTGTGGACGTCAATTAGTGATTTGGCGGATCTGACGATGTGGCATTCAAAGTGTATGATGAATCAGATGTGTTCTAACCTCAAGCCTCATCAGCCGGGAGATGACAAAAATCGGGCAGGCGGCATGGCTATGTGGGTCGCTCCCATTAGGGTGCATAATCACCTATCTAGAGAAATTCCATTTATTTCTTACTTTATCGATCCTGCCCATTCGGGAAACGGTGGTTTGAGTCCAACCGTTGGTGATATACATTCAATACACTCAAGCGAAATGAGTGGTCGGTCATGTGAGGGCCGGGTTGCAAGACGTTCTTGTTGAACCCAGTGTATTCTTCTCTAGAGTTACACGAGCGGCAGGTGGTCCCATACCTTTTCAAGGTCGGAATCCAATTTCCAATAAGTGCCTACGGTTTTGTTTGTATATATATACGTGGAGCGTAAGATGCAAGCGTTCCACTAGATTGATATTTACTTGTATTTAGACACTAGTATAATATCAGAAAAGATATTGATTTCAAAAACTGGTTTGGGTTATCGTAAGATAAAAACCGTCCGTGTTTATGTGCGGATCGGTCTTACGATTATCTTTTTCTTTCGAAAGGATTTTAACTTTAAAATCAAGCTGTGTGATACCCTAAATGTTGTGCGAGTTTTTCTCACTCTGGTACACCAGACTGACCCAGTGTTTTGTAAATGCTCGGGTTAGACCGAGGTGTACAGGTTCAGGTCATCAGGTACTGCGAAGTCCAAAGACGTGTTGAAGATGTTCAGACGAATGATATTCCGCTGTGTGATTATATATATGAGGACAGATTATCAAAACTGTCCAGATGTGTGTTGTACTCTGATATTGTAAGTATTTTCAAAAGCTCTCAATAAAGATTATTTCTGTATTATATTTTGTTCCTCAGCGATGTGAGACTCTGTGTTGGTTCTTCTTCTTCTATTCTAATATTTCTTTCTTTCTTATCTCACCCTCTAATTTCTTTCTAAAACGTTCCAGTGTTTTCGGTGCTTGGAGGATTGGCATGAGATACGATAAGGGTATTTATGTCGATTTTCGGGGCCAGAAATCCCTGGGTCGTTACACAAAAAAATAGCGTTCTGGAATAATCAGAATTTTTAAGCTGAATTGGGAAAATTGGTTGAATATATATTAATTATATTAGAATGAAGTTAGAATTTATATATAAACGAATTTGAAAACATTTAAACATTAAATATAATTAAAACGAACTCGCCGCAGCACGGAAGTTCGTAAATTGGAGTTTCGAACTTCAATTGAGTATATAGAACTCAATTTAAGTAGGAATTCTTTGAAACAAGAACTGTTAGGACCGGTTGAATAATAGTTTTCTAATGGAAGAGAAAAATATGGATTTTGTCTTATATATTTTGAGTTATGTCTAAATCAATTTTTCAGAAAAACAGCGCCATAACGATTATTAAACCATAACGGTTTATTTAAATAAATAGAAGGATTTTAAGTATGTAAATTCCGAATTTTCATTAGAAAAATCCAGGCTTGAGATAGGAACTCAAGTGGAGTAATTGAACTGATTTTTGAAAATAAAAATCAGATTTTTAGTTTTTGAATAGAATTAACTAATTTGAAGAATAATTATTAAATCGGGTTTCGATACGAAATTGGGTTTTGGTTAAGTAAATTGTACAGGTGAATTCATATTCGAAACCGAATATGAAACTTGAATTGAAAATGGAATTCAATTGGTTTATAAGCAAGTAAATATTTATATCTGAACTGATATGTTCAGATAGAAAATGAAATAGGCAAAAGAGCCGCTTAAAGAATAAATTAGCGAATTGAGTTAAAATGACCAGATTGAGTTGGAATAAATTATAAATGGACGCATATGTGTTAAACAGGTATGGAATGAAGAGAATAAAGTTTATAAATTTAGTGCCCGACAAAAAGGTACATGTTTAAATTCCATTTGAGGTTTTATGCTCCAAATCGGCAAGCCACTTGGCTTTTTGATTTTCTTTTTGAATGGAAAGGGCCTAGAGAGGCGTTTTGTAGTTGTACCGAGTGACCTGTACAAAGGAGGTAATGTCGAAGTTTTCCAGAAATTTAAGGAGTTAGAATATTTTTAAGAAATTTTGATAGTTAGAAATAAATGTATCGATATATATATAGGATTCGATAAGGAAACGAACTTAAAAATAGAATATTATAAACAAAAAGGAAATCTATAATTAAATCTAGTAAAATTAGAAAGAGAAACGTATACAGGTTTAAAAATGGATAATTGGTTTTTAGAATGTTGATTATTCGAGGTAAGTGGTCTTGTCCGTTTTGAAGTTAAGGATGTTTTCAGTCAAGGTCTGAGAGGTAGTTATACCCCAACTTGATTGATTTCATTTTTAACCGATAAATAGCAAGATCCAGTCTCGAAGTGAAATTTTTGAATAAGAGTTAGTTGAATGCAGTGTTTTGGATTGTTGTAATGATGTTTTACACAACATTCATTTTAACCCAAGTAAGTGGAAATTTGGAAATATAATAATTAATATTTCCTGAGTATAGAAATAAATGAAAGGTCGTGGAAGAGATAAGTAATTGGAATATTTTCCAGTTATAAATAGAAGGTATTTTCTAAGTACAGAAAATAAAAGAAGACGATATATGGAAATGTTTTTCAAATAGCGTAGGAGGCCAAGATGAAAGTTGAAAATATTTGGTTAACAAATATTGATAAGGAAATGGAGAAATAATTTGATTAATGAAATATTAATTAAAAGGCCCAGTGATTTGTTTAATGCTTTGAATGAATGTTTGTTTTTCTTTGATAGTTAAATAACCGACTATTGAAGTTTTTGCCAATATCGTTGTCAATATAGAGAGATCGGTTGGATTATTATCCGGGAACCACTCCGTATTGGCAGTAGCGTTGCAAATCAGATTATATGAAGATAATCGGAGACGTAGTAGAGTGCAAGGGCTTTTTCTATAAATGGAAATTGTGCCTTCGGTTTCATTCAATCCTAGAACGAACGTATATAGATGAATGTCTGACAGAGTATTTCCAATGATCGGATATGATTGTTCTGTACAAATATATATGGTGGCTGAGAATTTATTCTCTTAACATAATATCCAGAATATATTTGTGCAAATAAATTAATGATTAATGGATCTGACAATGTGGCATTCAAAGTGATTGTGCTATCAATGAATGATAAGTAATCATAGCCTCAGGCCTCAACAACCGGGAAATGACAAAAATCAGGCAGGCAACATGACTATGTAGATAGCTCCCATTAGGGTGTATTATCACCTATCTAGAGAAATTCATTTAATTCCTTATTCTATTCGATGTTGTCCCATTCGAGAAAACGGTTGCTGATCCCAACCGTTTGTGATATACATTCGATGCACTCAAGCGAAATGAGTGGTCGGTCATGTGTGGCCGGGTTACAAGATGTTCTTGTTGAACCCAGTGTATTCTCCTCTAGAGATACACTACCGGAAGGTGGTTCCATACCTTGTCATAGTTGGAAATTCATTACCCAATAAGTGCTCGCGGTTTTGATTGTATATTATGTATATGTAGAGCGTGAGATGAAAGCGTTCCACTAGATTGTGATTTATTTGATTTAGACACTATTATAATATCAAAAATGTTTTGATATAAAGATTATCATTTTCTGTCAAATAAAATTTGAAAGTTGAATCAAGTGTTTTAGATTCTCATAAAGGAAAAACCCGTTCCGTTTTATACGGCGTGGTCTTATGAGATATCATTTATTTTCTCAAACTGATTTAAATTGTTTACTCATACCAGTCCCATGACTGACCCAGAGTTTATTTTTTTTTTACCTAAACTCTTGGGTGCCCAAATTTGTACGGGCAGTCAAGTAGTTCAGGATTTTACAAATCTATCTAAAGGAGCTTGGAGCAGGAGGCTTCAGTGTTAGATATATAGCATTTTTATTTCCGCTGTATTGTAAGTGTTGTACTCTGATAAGTGAATGTTATGCAGCTAAAATTTTGTATTTCTAAGATATGATATATTATATTTTGTTTCGTTGCGACGTAAGATTCTGTGTTGTTATTCCTGTTCTTCTTCTACCTTTTTCTTCTAAAAAAATGATTCATATTTCTGTGATGTTTGGGTTGGATGTCTGATGTATGTAGTCAACTCAGATAGTACGGATTTGCGGGCCATTACATGTATGCCCGACAAATAGGTACATGTTTACTATATTCATTGGGTTTGATGACTTTATGAGCCGATTGGCAAGCCGCTTGGCTTTTTCTTTTTGATTGATGAGGGTCCTTTGAGGAAAGTTGTGCTTTTACCGATCAGCCCGTACAAAGGAGGTTATGGCGAAATTTTTAAAAATTTAGGGTATTAGCCAAATTTTTGAAAAATTTGAAAATTCTTGAAAACTGAAAAGTTGAAGAATGAAAGCCAAAATGAAAGTTGAGTCAGTTGGCTATACAACTTTCAACTCCGTTCCTTTTCGAGGACGAAAAGATTTTAAGTGGGGGAGATTGTAACAACCCGAAATTTTGGAACCAATTTAAAATTTTTATTTTAGCTATTTTAATGGATTTTGAATATTTAAATTGATTTATTTTAAATAATAATGTTTTAAAATTTATTTTAAATGAAGTTAAAACGTATAAATTTATTTTAATTATAAAACGAGCCTGAAATGGCGCGGTAGTTTGAAAATTTGATTTTAAATTTCAATCGAATGTACAGGATCAAAATAAATCGGATTTTAGTAAAACCAGAAATATTTGAATCTGTTTGATAATATCTTTCTAACGAATGTGAAAAATCTAGACTTCATAATATAAATTGAAAGTTATGTCCAGTTTTAAATTTAAAATAGTCGCTATGGAATTTAATTATATTTTAAATATAATATATAGACCTTAAAAAAATAACCATTTTGCGAACGACCTCCGTTTTCTATGAAACCACTTTTGTTGGATCCAGAATGTCAAATTATTGCTAAATTCCAAATTTCATAATTTTTGGATTTAATATGTGAGCATGGTAAATTTAAATGTCTTTTGACAGTTTCAGTTTGAATTGGATCGACGGGAAAATGGCCATTTTTTAAACGGTCTCCAAATTCGAACAAATTAATTTTATTAGGAACGTATTGTCAAAACATAGCTAGAATTACATTTCTGTGATTTTTGGAGTCAGTATGTGGCACCAGTAATTTAAAATGTACGTTTAAATTCAATATATATTGATTTATATTTTAATTTTGATGAAAACTGATTGAAACAGTCGAATTGGCTTACGAAACATATGCCATTGTGTCCGATGGGGGTATTTGGCTAGGGACGAGATTCATTGGGTTTGATTTGGAATTCGGAGCTTTGAGAGAATAATAAATGAATTAAACAAATTAAAATATTATTAAATAATAATATAAATACACCAAAATCGAGAAACCCTCGTCCTCATTCAACAGTCGCCGCTTTCTCGTTCAATGCGGAAAAGTGTTCAATCCTTCTCCCCTTAAAATCTCTCCATCCATTAATCAATTCAAGGAACAATATGAACCAATCTTGTAGAGAATCGTTTGAGCTCCAAATCCATACGGGTTTAATCGCTCATGGTTGAGTATTAAGCTCGAATCGCAGCTCCAAAGTGCCGCCGCTCGCCCTCATTTTCACCGCAGTAGGGTCCACCGAGTTAGACGAAGTGGCAACGGCTGCAAGATCTTGCGGAGGCCGTCAACATGGTGAAGTCCGATCGTCAGCAAGTGCATCGGTTTGAGCGAAAAATCTAGACCTAGTTTCGAACCTTGTGTTGAAACATCGGCCTATATAATTGATTGAAGAAGGTGGTTATTTTTTTATTAATTACTTAATTAATTATTTTAAAAATGTAATTAACCTTTAAAAGCTAATATCTTTCACATACGGTGTCGGAATCCGGTGAAACAAGATCCGTTGCGATCGTGGAGACGAGAGCTGCACAACAAGACTAACTGGGTCAAATTTGGAGCTTATTAGAATTTAGGGTAGATTTAAATCCAAACCGTCCAAAAAAATGATGGAGTGGAAACCGACTGTGAGAACTCTCTCTCTCACTCGAATTATTTTAGAGTTATTATATAATAGGTTGCAGATGGGGCTTAGTACCTCCTGACACTATTTTTTGTACAAACCATGGTTGATTGTTTGTTTGTTTGGATTGTGATTGGGATTGTCATTGATTGATATTGTTGTATATATAAAATTATTTATATAAAAATGTATATAAAATTATCATGAAAAGAAATTGAAATAAATATTCATTTACAAATCGGACGATTTGTTTATGTACATCCATTTAACTAATATTGATTGGGACGATAAATTTTTCACATCGCCCAACTACAAAAATAATAAGCAATATTTGTTTGTTGAAACCCCATACGGGTATTGGGATGATATTTGACATATACTAATCCCAATTGTTTAGTTGTATGTCAATCGATGGGTTGACAGGCTGTATAATTGTTATTTATTTATTTTAATGCTTATACAGTTGTAAAATGCACTCTGCATGTTGTATGAATTTTTAATGATTGTTTATCATTATTGTTGTATACATGCAATGTATGAAATCCATATAACTGAAATTATATGGTAATTCATTGAGTCTAATTCGAGTTCAGAATTAACGAATATTTTTAAATAATATTCAATGAATAATCATGTGATTTTGATGTTCGATTTTAGATGGACACGAAAATATTGAAATGTGAATCCGTGTTAAGTAGTTAAACCCATTTCAACACGAATGGGATTTTTTGTCGATTTTATTTATTTTATAATGAATATCGAGAATTGATTTCAAAATATGATATTTTGAAAATATTACCATTTTAATATTATAACGATATAAGATATTCAATTTTGATTTAAAATTGAAAATGAAGTTGAAATCGTTTTAAAAAATGAATTTATAAACGATTTATGAAATATGTTTTAAATGGAAATCGATGATATATATATATATTTAAATAGCCTGATTAGAATGCGCCGCGCAGCGACCGTTCGCGAATTTCAACCATTGACTTCAAACGGACGTAATGGGAGATCCGACCGTCGGATTCTCCTAAAACCGGAACCGTTGGGTTCATATCGAAAAGAGCTTTCGAATGATAATAAGAGATTTGAAATCTAATGGTTCAATTTTAAAATATGTCCAAATCAGTTTTGGAAAAGGTCTCTATAAATGCAGTTCGAAGAACGTATACGGAAATCGACTGAAATGGCGATATTGAAATCATTAAAAATATGAATAAATTATGTAAAATTATAATAAATGATTTGGAAAGAGTTTGGATGAAAAACTCCATAATTGTAAAGATAAATGATATTTTTATCAGAATGAACTGGTTAACTACTAGAATAAAGAACTGGAGAATTGAAATGGGTTTTAATATAACCAGGATTTTCCAACTTATAAATTGGAATGGGTTTGAATGGAAATAATATTCGGAATGTTTTGATATTGGATTCCATGATCATACGGATATTGTTGAGGAATTTGGAAGATACATATATCGTTATTCCCAATACGATATCCGTTGGTTTCAGAATTTGATATTGAATATAAGCCAATATAATTTCTATTTAGAGCCTTGTATTTAATATCAAATTGGATTTTGGGTTTGTCATGAATGGTGTCTTGAATAACACTGTTCTTGAACCCGTTGAGAAAGGAATAAATCTTTTAACCAAGATCAATGAAGTTTTCCAATTATATTTATCAATTGGAATAAAATGGAAGCTGATTTTGGGTTCGTTGTGAACGGTGTTTTAAATAACGTTAGTTCTTTAACCCAATTAACGGTGATGATATGATTTGGAATTTATAAATCTTTTTACTAAGATTTAATGGAAATTTTCCAAAGTAAAGTTTCCCAATTTAAAATATTAAATTGGAATTGAATGGAATTCGATTTGGTAATAATCGAGATGAGCTTTTGTGAATGAAGATCGTTACTATTTATGGAATTTAAAATGCCTTGCCACTATTTCACTTATATTATTAGTTTGATATGGAAATTTATCTCGATTATATACTATTATGATTTCCGTGAAGATTCCAGTTTGATGGAAGATAATTTTAGGTTTATTGTGAACTGTGTTTTAAATAACATTGGTTCTTTAACCCAGTTAAAAGCAGGATTAATTTCCTAAATATTGAATAATCATTAAGTAATAATTTTTAAAGATTAAAACTAAGTAGAGTTTTAATGAATCTTTAATTAGATTGAAATGAGAATGGGATAACTAAATTTATCGAATTCATGAAATGATCGAGAATGGAGTACCACCAGTTTTACTCCAGCCGATAGTTAAATCTTTAATTAGATTTGAATGTGAAATGGTAATTAAATTTACCGATAGCACCGTGGGTGTTAGATATGGAGTACTACCAGTTTTTCTCCATGGGATGAATAGGTTGGGATTGGGATAATAAAAGAAATGATTACTTCGGTATGGCTCGATAGTCCCGACTAGTGTATAAACCTTAATTTGGTTTAAGTGGAGAAAAGAAAACAAAATCTTTTGAAATTGATATCCAAAGGAAGATTAAAGAATAAATTTAAAAGAATTTATCTTTGTAAAATTAATGGGAACCTTTCCCTAAAAATGTGAATATTTAAATAAAAGAATATTTTGGATTGGAATGAGGCATATGAGGTGTTTTTATAGCACTTTATTATTGATTATAAAATACGCGTGTTATTTGGAAAAGACCGGGATTACCCCATTCTGAATAATTAATACGACGACTAAAAGTCGACGATGAAGATGGTGGTTGAAGACCAGAGATCTTCACATCGTATGGATGATTACTGATGTCTCGATTGGGTTGTACACCTAAGACAAGGTAATAAATGGTGATCATCCACACGTACTTCGAGATCGACCGGATATGCGAGGGCCTCTCTCCTCTATTGGACATATGGGACGAGGAATAAGGTGCCTCCGGTTTCGTTCAGACCTAGAACGGACTTGTAAATGGATGTATGCCTGACACTGGATTTCACTCTATATTTATTTATTTCTACTAAATATATATCTGTTTGGTGGCGGAGAATTTATTCTCTTGCTTAACACCCTTCTCTGAAACGTACGAGCTTAGAGGCTATATGTTGAAAGACATCAGTTGTATGGCGTGAATTATCAATGTGGCATGCTAAGATGCAAATGATCAAGGCTTCTTGTTGAAAATCAGATTCTTGTGGTTAATGATCAAAGTATGGCTTTAATTAGCATTGCTTTGTGTATAGCGTTAATTCGCGAGCCTCACACCCGGTATGAGTCAAAAACGGGATAGTGACCGTAGGGAGAACTTGCATTTCTTTCTAGCTAGAATAGGTGTCATGGTATGGAGCCTAGACATTTTTACTTATGTAGATGATGGATAGCGAGGCGCCTCAGATATTGAGTCACTTCAGGGCTAAGAGATAGGTCTGATAGGGCCGGGAAACGTATTGTTCCAGAATAATTAATTCACTAAAGTATGTGTTGACCGGCCCACCCGCATCCAAGGGTTGCCCCGCGGTGTGCAATACTCAGGCATTTGCTAGATTGTCTCGAATCGGAGAGGATCCATCCCTTGCCTTGACTCATAGATGGAAATCCAATTTCCAATACGACATTTTTCGGTTTTAGTTGTAGAACTAGTACGGCGACATGATTTATGGTACCCATGCCGTTTATGATTGATACATTTGTATTAGAAGTTGATTTTGACACTCTGCACTTATAGTAATATTAAAAATATTTGTTTTAAAACATACCAAGCACGATTGGCTATTATAAGGGAAAATGCTATCCTCCGGCTTGCGTTGCATTATGTGATAGGACCTGAGTCTTATAATAGCTTCATTTTCAAAAAGTATAGCGTTATTTATTTTAAACTAGGATTCATGTGGAGTAAACCTATTCCGTGTTATACGACGTAGTCCCATGGTTTCCCATCTTTTAAAGTAAAGATTTAATAACTGTTTTAGTTCTCACACCAGTCCCATGAATGGCTGGAGTTTATTGTTTTAACCTAAACTCTGGGTGCCCTTATTTTCCACACTGAAAGCTTGTAGTTTTGGGTTTGCAGATATTCATTTTCACATGATCCTGGATTACAGCTGGAGCTATATTCGGAAAGCTTCGTATCTGTCTATTTCTTTCAGTTATGCTAGTTGATGTATTTTCCGCCGTACATTGTATTTGCACATTTTATTTATGTATTCTAAATCTCTGATATTATTTTCCGCTGTGTAATATTAATTATTCATACTCTAATATATTCTTGTACTCTGAGGTAAATTGTTGTAATAGTAATGTTCTGTTGTTTGTGTTCTGATGCGTCATGTTCTCAACTCAATCATTGTTTGTATGTATTCAGAAGAAACCCCCATAACCACTTCTTGATCTTGATAGAGTCACTAAGAAGTACAAGAATTTGGGTGGCTTGCCATTCACTGGCAGTAGAACAGTAACCGAGGCTCAAGCTTGGTTAAGGTCGTGCAAACGGATCTTCGCGGGTCTAGAGTTGGAAGACCATAGGAAGTTGTTTATGTCTTCTTGGCTACTTAAGGACGAGGCTTTGATATGGTGGGACGCAGTGACTATTGGCGATTTTGATGTAGACATGACATGGGCTAGGTTCAAGGAAATTTTTAATGAAAGGTCTGCCCTCGACAAGAAGTCGAGCGCTTGGACGATGAGTTTGCTAATCTCTAGCAAGGGGATAGAACCATTCATCAATATGTGAACAAATTTGAGGAACTCTCTTGCTATGCAACCGAATTGATTCAGGAACCACTTCAAAAGAACAAGCGATTCATACAGGGTCTTCTTAAAAAGTACCACAACCAAGTGACTGCACTCATCGAGCTTCCATTTACCAAGGTAGTTGAAATGGCTTGTAGGTATGCGGGTATTGATAAGAAGAATTCTCAAGAAGACCAAGAAAGAAATCAAGTGGGCAATAAAAGGAAGTATTCTAGTAAGAAGCCTGAAGCAAGCAACACTGAAACAACTAAGCCTCAGTGGAACAGAAAACCAAAGGGTAAATGCTTCAATTGTGTCCAATCTGGACATTGGATAATGAGTGCAATGCTGCAAAGAAGCCAAATTGAAATGAATTAGGCCCGAGTCAGAACCCTCGTGATACTAGAGAGTGCTTCAATTGCCACAAGATAGGGAATTTTATTAAGGATCGTCCATTGCTGAAAAAGTCCGAAGCGGCTCATGTTTATGATGGGGCGAATGCGCCAGCCTCTTCTACAGGAGCAGGTAAACCAGATGTTTTGGGAGGTACTCTTACTATTAAAAATATTCATGTTATAGTGTTATTTGACACCGGTGCATCACGAAATTTCATTTCAAGTAAAAAGTTAAAAAGTTAAAGTTAAAACCAAAGAATCTTAAAGAATCAATTAGTGCTCATAATCAGATAGGAGGTTCTCTTATTATCGGTTTATATTGTAAAGTGTCAGTCTTCTATTCTTGCTATCGGCGTTTCCTTTCAATTTGATCTTCATGATCTTTCTGAGTTTGATATTATTCTTGGGCTGGATTGGTTGACAAAATAAGAAGTTGAGGTTAAATGTGCCGAAAGAGTTGTTAAGGTTAACACGGAGCTTGGAGATATATTTATACCATGCCATGGCTCAGATTCAAATAGAAAATAATTTTGGTCTGCTCTTGAAGTTACTCCTACTTCTATTGAGAAAATTCCAATAGTCAAAGATTATGTGGGTGTGTTCGAAGAAGTCGATAGCTTACCTCTGCGAAGAGAAATTGACTTCTGGATTGATTTAATTCCGAATGCAAGGCCAGTAGTGAACGCTATTCGTAGAATGACATTAAAAGAGAAAGAAGAATTGGGCGATCAAACTCGACAATTTCTATGGAAAGGTCCGATCAGGCCTAGTTTCTCGCGTTGGGGAGCAGGCGTAGTATTAGTTCCTAAGTCAGACGGTACCCTCAGATTATGCGTGGATTATCGTGACTTGAATAAGCAAACATTGAAGAATAAATATCCATTACCGCGTATTGATGATTTATTGGATCGTTTAAATGGAGTGCAAGTATTTTCTAGAATGGACCAAGCTACAGGTTTCCATCAACTGCGTATTGCCGAAGAATGTGTTCTTTTGACAGCTTTCAGAGGTCCAGACTTGTTTTATGAGTGGTTAGTAATGTCGTTCGACTTTTGTAACGCTCCTTCTTATTATGTTGATTTAATGAACAGAGTATTCCGCGATGTCTTAAATAAATTTGTGCTAGTTTTCAGTGACGACATTTTAATATTCTCTAAGTCAACTAGCGAGCATGCGAATCATTTGGAAGAGGATTTGGAAATTCTAAGAAAGAACGTATTAAAAGCCAAATTTTCTAAATGCATATTCTGGCAAGAAGGAGTAAAGTTCCTCGGTCATGTAGTATCGAAGGAAGGAATTTCAATGGATCTAGGTAAGATTATAGCCATTCGAGATGGGAAGAAGCCTAGCACGCCCACAGAAGTTAGAAGTTTTCTGGGGTTGGCTGGCTATTATCAAAAATTCATTAAGGATTTTTTGAAGCTATCTAGTCCATTGACGAAGCTTACCAAGAAGCATGCAAGGTTTAATTGGATGGCTGACTATTCCAAGAACTGAAATTAAGGTTGACTACAGCTCCAGTGTTGACTATTATCGATGGCAATCAAGATTTGATAGTCTATACAGATGCTTCTCTTGAAGGAGTAGGTGCGGTATTAATGCAAAGAGGCCAAGTGGTTGCTTATGCTAGCCGTCAGTTGAAGCTGCATGAGAAGAGATATGTTACTCATGATCTTGAGTTGTTAGCCATCGTGTTTGCTTTGAAAATATAGAGGCACTATCTTTTGGGTGAGAAGTTCAAATTATATATAGATCATAAGTCATTGAAGTATTTGTTCACCCAGAAAGACTTAAATTTGAGACAGCAGTGTTGGTTAGAATTTCTTGCGGCATACGATCCAAATATTTTGTCTATTCTAGGGAAGGCCAATGTTGTAGCTGATGCACTTAGCAGAAAGAATGTAATCATCACCAATCTTATTGTTACGCCTTCTTTGATCGATAAGATCTCTGTTCTTTATAAAGACGATAAGTTTATTCATATGATTAGCGAACGAGTTCAAAAAGGCGAAGTCTCAAGCTTTCAAATTGATAGCAAGGGAACTCTTAGATTGCAAGGACGAATTTGTGTTGCAGATATTCCCAAGCTCAAAAGAGAGGTAATGGATGAATGTCAAAAATCCAAGCTTTGTATCCATCCAAGAGTAAGTAAGATGTATCACGATCTTAAGAGCACATTCCGGTGGAAGGCGATGAAAAGGGAAATTTCTATATATGTTAGCCGGTGTTCTACTTGCCAACAGGTCAAGAGTGTTCAACAGAAACTCGCAAGATTTTTGCAACCGTTAAAGGTTCCAGATGGGAAGTGGGATCAAATTTCCATGGATTTCATTGATCGTTTGCCTAGAACCAAGAAAGGCAACGACAGTATATGGGTGATCGTCGATTGTTTCACGAAGACCGCTCATTTTATTCCTGTGAAGTCAAATAGAACAGATCAAAGTCTGGCGCAAATATACTTTAAAGAAATTGCTAGACAACATGGAGTGCCTAGCAGTATTGTTAGTGATAAAGATCCGATTTTTGTTGGTAAGTTCTGGGAAGCATTTCAGGAAGAGTTGGGAACCAAGCTGAATCTTAGCACTGCATATCATCCTCAGATAAATGGCCAAACTGAGAGGGTGAATCATATATTAGATGATTTATTGCGGGCTTGTATTCTTGATTTTGGCGGATCGTGGGAAGATCACCTACATTTAGCTGAGTTCTCATATAATAACAGCTATCAAGCGAGCTTGAAAATGTCACCATTTGAAGCATTGTATGGTAGACCAGGTAGATCTCCTGCATGTTGGGTAGAGCCAGGAAATCGACAACTATTGGGTCCTGATATGGTCCGAGAAGCTTCAAGTAAAGTTGATTTCATTAAGAAGCGATTGCAAGCAGCTCAAAGCAGATGGAAGAGTTATGCAAATTCTAGAAGAAGATATCTAGCCTTTTCTGTTGGTGATTATGTATATTTGAGAGTTTCTCTGATGAGAGGAGTGGTCCGATTCGGGAAGACAGGGAAGTTGGCACCTAGATTTATTGGTTCGTTTCCTATACTCGAAAGGATAGGAACTCTTGCATATAGGGTTCAATTGCCAAACTGGTTGCCCGGAGTGCATGATGTATTTCACGTTCCTCAACTTCGAAAACATGTGCATGATCCATATTTGGTCGTGGAAGAAACATCGCAACAATATTTGGATATTACTCCGAGTCTAGTAGTAAGGAAAGATCCACTGAAGATTATTGGCAAAGAAACCAAAGTTCTTAGAAACAAGAGGGTGCATTTAGTCAAAGTGCAGAGGAACGTGGATCCTACAGACTATACATGGGAAACAGAAGATAGCATTAAGCCGGCTTATCCCAAGTGCAGAGTGGACATCCCTGATTAGCTCTGGTGAAAGGTACATTTACAATATATTCTATTTCAGTTTTGTTTCCTATTTTACTATTGTTTCCTTTTCGGGGACGAAAAGTTTTAAACGGGGGAGAATGCAACAACCTTGAAATTTAGAACCAATTTAAAATTTTATTTTAAGGTAATTTTAACAGAAATTGTGTCAGAATTTAAAATTTTGATTTTTAAATTAGAATATAACCCTTAAAAATAGATATTTTGCAAACAACCTTAGTATTCGTTGAAACCACTTTTGTTGTATCCGAAATGTCAAATTATTTCCGGGTTTAAAATTCCATAATTTTTGGAATTAATATGTGAGCGTGGTAAATTAAAACGCGTTTGGTAATTTTAGTTGAATTAGATCGACCAGTTAAAAGGCCATTTTTTAAACGGTCTCCGAATTCAACAAAATTAACTTTGTTAAGACCGTATCGTCAAAACATAGCTAGATTTATTTTTGGAATTAGTATGTGACCCCGGTAAATTAAAATGTACGTTCAAATTTAATATTAAATGTTATATATTTTAATTTTGAGAAAAACTAATTGAAACGGTCAAGTTGGATTACGAAACATATTCCATTGCGTCCGGAATGAGGGATTTAGCTTGGGGGACATTCATTGGGTTTGATTTGGAGTTCGGATGTGGAAACTGACATATTTGGAATTAAAAGAATAAAAAAAATATAAATATATATAATGGGAGATCAAAATTTTCCAACCCTAATTCTACTTTCCTAAAAACCCGTCGTCGGCTCAACCGATTCAACGCGGAAAACACTCCAAACCATTTTCCTCAAAATCGTTCGATCCAAGCGATGATTCAAGAAAAAAATATGAATGATTATTGAAGAGCACAACACGATCTCCACATCCAACGGAGGAGACCGTTCATAGTTCAGTATTTGGTGAGATTTCGTCGCTCAAAGTCACATAATTGCGAAGCGAATTCCAGCGCAAGGCGGCGACCGAGTTGGTCATCGTGGCACGGGAGGAAGCTCTCTCGAAGGTCATCAACGTGGTGGAATCCGATCGACATCAGCTGCCTCGGTTTTCGCAAGAAGATGAACCCTAAAAATCAACGTTGGGTTCGAAGGTCAGCTGTGTGATTAAAGAAGAAGAAGAGGTAGTTAATTTAATTAATTAAATTGTTAATTATCTCTAAAAAGTCATTACCTATTATAAAATCGTAACTTTCTCATACGGTGTCGAAATCAGGTGAAACAGGAGACATTGGACTCTTGACAACGTATTCTACATTCTAGAGTTGACCGGGGGAATTTTAGAGCTAACCACCAGTTAAGGAGGAGTGGAACCCAATGTAAGATCTCTAAATTCAATTGAAATGGAAATATATGTGTGTGTGTGTTGTAAAATCATTATAAATTGTATACGGTGCCTGTTAGCTCACCTCCCTCGTCCACAGACCATGGACGATTTAAATTGACTGTATTGTGTTGTGATTGTGATGTAAAATGGAGTAAATTATATAAGCGTTGTATATGCTATGTATATGCGTAGTATAATATACATATATATATATATATATATGCATTGTACAATATATATATATGCGACGTATAATATATATATATATATACATGGTAGAAAATGCATATGCGATGTATAAAAACTGGTTATGCGTTGTGTAAATTGGAAATACAACAAATTGATTGTGTTGTGGAAAATTGGGTTAAATATGGGCTTGTCAACCTTATGATTGCTTTGATTGAACGGAATGGTTATGTATGGCGCGAGCCATTATCAGGAGAGGGATAATGCTAGACATTATTTTCCCGGTTCTAATATCGCACCGTTATAATGCCGAAATTTTCTGAAACAGAAGTGTTAAAAATAACCATGGATTGAAATATATTTTTGTTAGTAAAAAATATCATGTTTATCATGTAATGAAGTAATAAAAATAACCATAGGTTGAAATATATTTCTGTTCATTAAAAAATCATTTTTATCATGTAATGAAGTAATAAAAATAACCATAGATTGAAATATATTTTTGTTAGTTAAAAAAATCATTTTTATCATGTAATGAAGTAAAAAAAATAACCACAGATTGAAATATATTTTTATTCATTAAAAATATCATTTTTATTGTGTAATGAAGTAATAATAATAACTATAGACTGAAAAATATTTTTGTTTATTAAAAATGTCATTTTTATCATGTAATGAAGTAATAAAATAACTATAGATTGAAATATATTTTTTCATTAAAAATATTATTTTTATCATGTATATGAGGTGTTAAAAGTAACCATATGCCGAAATAAATATTCGTTTGCCAAAATATTATTTCTAACCTATACATAAAGGGAACAAAATTACCATGTGATTAAATAAATGTTTGATCGCTAAAACTATTATTTTTAGCTTAGCTATGCATATATATACATATGCTAAACAGGTAAATGGATTCGTTGTTGAGTATTTCTTTATTTGCGTGCCCAACAAATAGATACACCTTAATGAGTTGGATGCGCAATTTTACTATTATATAAACTCCTGTGAATGAAATTGGTTGCGGTGTGATGGTTGTTCTATGTGAGATTATAAACCACGCCATAGGATAGAGACAAATTAATTTTGAACTACACCACATGGCATACTGCATGAAGATAGCATATCATCTCATATTCCATATAAGCATTTGGACTTATATGGCGAGGTTGGAATTACCATACGAGCGAGATGCTCGTATGGTGATCACTATATTACAGGTTGAACCGAAGATTGATTATGGACATAATTAACGAATACATGTAACTGTAACGACCCGGATTTTTAGCCAGTTAATTTTGAATATTCAAATTGGTTTTAAATATTTTATTTAAATTATAAAAAGGATTTTATAACGAATTTATTTATAAAATAAGTTTTAATGTATAATTTATAAAACAATTTAAAACGAGCTCGAAATAGTCCCGGTAGTTCGTAATTTACGATTCAAACTTCACCTGAATATACATGATCCAAAATAAGTCGGATTTCTTTGAAACAAGAAACGTACGGATCTATTTGATCATATTTTTTCTAATGGAAGTAAAAAATCGAGTTTTCATATTGTAGATTTTGTTTTATGTCCAAATCAAATTTTGAAATAGTCGATGTAAAATCTTTTATGGACCATAACGATTTAGTTAATATAACTAGAGATTGGTTACGAATTTGAACAAGATTCTTTTGAGGCATAGTTATAATTAAATTTTTAGAATTTTACTGTAATTTTTAATTAATTAAATATGCAACTTTTTACTTGGAGTATTTTGCACCCTATATCAATATTTTGAGGTTTCATAATATAAGTTAAACTACCGATATTATTATATTTTTGGGATCGTGGTACCTCGCTGGACACGACCGTATTCTTACTTCTGTCTGTAGCGACTCATACACAAACAAAAATTTTATAAAGTTAGGTACACTACACTTTATAACTTACATGTTATTCCTTCTATACTGTGTTGCCATGTTATGCATGGTAATAAGCAACCAAACGGCTATGCTAATTTGTACAAAGCTCATGCATGACAGCCTACCTAATTGAAACATCAACTCCTACCCCTTGAAGACTTGGTCTGTACCCTCTTCTTTTCAGGATAGTATTTTCAAATCCTAGCCTTACCAAAGATTGAATCACCACATGCCTACTACTGGGCTATACACATGCAACTGCGATCTACAAACATGCCTTCCACAATGAACAGGACTTATTTGCACCTTACCTTGGCAACCAAGTGGTTGTACAACCCTTCTTTTCATAAGCCGACCTACCCAACGTGATGCTGTCATTGGCTACCAAGCTATCTACATTGTTATCTATCCCCAAAGCAGCAACACCTAGCCTAGCTGATCCAAACATACGTACAACGCCACCCTATGTGTAGAAAACGTGCAAACAAAGGAAAATGGGCAGATCTAACATGCCTATAACCTATGGAGTTACCCTAATACGTGGGGAACAAGCTGTTTCGTATATAAGTATAGATGCTCTCCTTATTCTTCCTTCTTCAGACAAAGAAAATCCCAAAATTTATCTTCTACCCGTTCTTATATTTCTTCTAGTGAACAACGAAAGCAAAACGCCTCTTCGAAAATCGCAATTTGTATGAAATTCCTAAAATCACAACCATGGATCTGTTTTACTTCTTGGACTGAGGGCTTCAATTCTATGTTAACTTCGAGGGCTGCGGTTCTGTTTCCTGGTGCTTGAATTGACCATAGTCGGTTCTAGGGCAACGAATCTTAGGCGTTGTGATTGTCGTTGGGGAGAACGAGAGCCGTTGCGGTGGTTGCCTAAGCAAGGCGCGCCTGTAGAGGAGGTTTTGTGAAATTCTGTGATAAAAGAGTTCGCCTGTATGAAGGGGATTTGCTATTTTGGGGTCATTTTGGAAACGTGGTGGGTCTGTGCGGCATCGGAATTTGATGAGGGTTGGTCGAGGTAAGCTGGCAGAGGCCGGGGTGCTGAGGGACCTGCTGTGGTGGACTCTGGTGATCCACGGTGGTGGGTGATGGAAATTAGTGATCTGATTAAGGAAGCTGCTGTCTAATGGGGAGGAGGTTGCGAACTAAAGGCTGCTTTTTGGATAAAGGATGGAATAGTGGCTAGTTAAACTCAGCAAACGTGATTAAGGTGGTTGAACGGAAATCAAAGTAGGTGACAACGGGTTTGACAGGGAGCATTGTTTTATTCAAGAAGAAAGACAGGATTTTTCCTCCTGGTGGAGGAAACAAAATCGTGGAAAAGGAAAATGGATTAACATTGATACAGGTATTAAGAGTAATGACAGTTTAAGCGCTAAATTTTGGTAATTGAAGTATTAATGAAGGGTATTGGAAGGATGAACTATGAATGGGTGTTAGAATTTGTTGTGGGAGGATAGCGTGATTTTAAGAGGGTTATGGCAGTGTTAAATCTGCTAAGTTAGTCTCCAATTACGGAAATTAAGGGATGATGGTCTAGAAATGGTGCTAGAAATTTATAGTGGAAGCAGCAGTTTTAATTCTTTTGGGAAGAAAGGTTTATCACCACGGCTAATCATGGAATGTCATAATTAGTACGAATCAAACGAAAACGGTTACGATGGAATCGTAATGACGAGACTTACGTTGTGAAGCTAATGTGGCCGAGGATGAAGTTACTAGCACTTTGTCGAAGAATTTAACGCCCGTTTGAATTTAAATCGAAGCAAAAGCAGAATCGCCAACTCCGAAACAAGGTGAGTAAACTCACTAACTCTGCTTCGTTTATATTTTGATATAAACGAGTTTTAAATTTATTTATAGAAATTTTATACTATGAAATGGTTGCTTGGTTGAATAGTCGATAAAATTTGTTGATATGATTACATCGTTGATCGATTATTAGTTCTGATAATTCATATTGATGTGAAATAATATTTTTGATACTGATTAACATTTGTGGACGCAGGGAAACAGGTTGGAGGAATCCAACTGGATCCCTCAGCATTTATGTTGTTGTGTTTGCATTGATTGTGACATAGGTTATGATATAGTAATCGTGATTGATCTTGTTGTGTTTCAAAATCACTGGCCCTAGAATCTGGTATTTAAATACCGTAAAATATTTTCGAACAGAAAATGAAAATTTGAGATTTAAAAGGAAAAATATATTTTCCAAAAATTGAAATGAAATTTCGAATGGGGTTAAAAAGTAGAAACTTGTTTTATTAAAACAAGAAGTTGATTTTAAACGAGTTATAAATTAAGTGAATTATTTATAGTTGGATAAATTAAAATATAAAATTTAAATTTATATGGAAAAGTGGAAATCAGATTTGAAACTAATGTTTGAGACGAGATTTGAACTTAGCAAATTATAAAGGAAAATTTAAACGAGATTTTTAAATGATTTAAAATAAAATAAGAATTGTTGGAAAATTCTGAATAGAAATTTGAATCATAAGGTACGAAATCAAACGGATTTGGTTACATATAAAAGAAATATATTTACGGATAAAGTGAAAAATAGTTTAAAGTAAATACTTTGCAAATGAAATATTTATAAAAGGAAACACATAAGATGGTTTTGTGTTAATCATTGATAAAGGGATTTTTGAAAAAAATCCAAGGAAATAAGTCTTGTTGTAAAGAAGGTGGAAAGCGGATTTTTATCCTTATAGAACCTTTATCGTATGGGTTGTCGACAAACAGAATGGTATATGTCTGCATTGTTTAAATCCAGACATTTTGACTATCTTTTAAAATTGAACAACGGAAGCGTGTGCGTCGCACACGGTACTTTATTCAAACAGCGATTATAATGCTACTATTATCACAAATGTTTTTAACAACGATTTTAACACCGCTATTATAATAAAAGCTAAACAGCGATTATAACGCTGTTGTTATAATATTTGTTTTGTAAATCTAAACAGCGATTATAACGTGTTGTTATAATATATGCTTTGTAAATCTAAACAGTGATTTTAGCGCGGTCACTATAATGAATGTTTTGTAAATCTATACAGCGATTTTAACGTTATCGTTAAAACAAATGACTTATAAATCAAATATTTGGAAAACAGCGATTATAACGCTATTGTTATAATCAATGTGTTTCCGTAAAAGAAGTGGATACTTAGATTGAATCTGAGAGATTGCGTAAGCGATGTTTTGTTAGAATTGGTGAGCTTTGACTATTTCAAAGTTAAGAATGTCGTTCAGTTAAGGTCTGAGAGGTAATTATACCCCAACTTGACTGACTGCATGATTGACGGAGAAATAGTTAAGGTTCGGTAGTAAGAATTGGTTAGTGATACCGTAGTTAACGAATGATTACTGGTTTGAGCTATAATAACGATGTTTTGTGACATCGCGTTAATTTAAAGGATTTTGAAATGTTTTCTAACTGGAATAAGATATATTTTCTCGAATAAAGAAATTAGGATATTGGGAATGTTTTCCAACAATCAAGAGGGAAAAATAGAGCTTTGAAAGGATACGAAAGATGAGATAATAGGAATTGGAAATAATAATTAAAAGGGGCCAGTATTGTTTGATGCTTGATGGGTAGGATTTCCATTTGGAAATAGGACCATTGATTGTATGGATGTTTCTTTGATAGTTAAAACACCGACTATCAAAGTTTTGATTTATTTTATACCTCCGTTGTCAATATGGACAGACCGGGGTCAGATTTAATATCTGAAAAACCACTCTGTATTGGTATAAGCGTTATGAATCAACTTATGCTGAAGATAATTGAAGACGGAGTAAAATGCAAGGGCTGTTCTGTTAACCCTAGGTAGAAATTGCCCAATATGGACTAATAGAATAGTGCCTTTGGTTTGTCCAGACCCAGGACAACTTGTATGGACGAGTGTCTGACAGAGTATTTCCAAAGGGATTACGTACGTTGATTCCTTCAAACATACGAAGTTGGTGGCACAGAAGGGAAACTTCTTTAGCCTAACAATCTGAGTATTTTTGTTGGAATCAATTAGAGATTTCCGATGGATCTGACGATGTGGCATTCAAAGTGAATAGTGGTCAGATGTTATGGAAGATAATTAAAACCTCAAACCTCACAGACGGGAATTGACAAAAATCAGGCAGGCAGCATGGCTATGTGGGTCGCTCCCATTAGGATGTATAATCACCTATCTAGAGAAATTCCATTTACTTCTTTAATCTATTGATGTTGTCCCTTTCGGTAAACGGTTGCTGATCCCAACCGTTGGTGATATACATTCGATACACTCATGCGAAATGAGTGGTCGGTCATGTGTGGGCCGGGTTGTAAGACGTTCTTGTTGAACCCAGTGTATTCATCTCTAGAGATACACTATCGGAAGGTGGTCCCATACCTTGTCATGTTGGAAATTCAATCTCCAATAAGTGCCTTGCGGTTTTCGATTTTATATTATATATGGAGCGTGAGATGCAAGCGTTCCGCTAGATTCTATTTATTTGATGTAGACATTATTATAATATCACTAGATTTGATATCAAAAATATTTTTGGTTATCGTAAGGTAAAAGCCATCCGTGTTTATGTGTGGATCGGTCTTACGATTATCATTTCTTTCGAAAGAAATTTGAAAGTTAAGCGAATGGTTGGAGTTTACTCACACCAGTCCCATGACTGACCCAGAGTTTATTTTGTTTTGTTTTCCCTAAACTCTTGGGTGCCCAAATTTGTACGTGCAGTCAAGTAGTCGGGATTTTTCAGATTCACTTGGAAGAGCTGGAAGCAGGAGGTTTCACCGGTTAGCTATAGACTATCATATTTCCGCTGTGTACTATGTTGTATCTGGAAACAGGTGTTTATAACTGTTCCAGGAATAACTGTTGTGCTCTGATGAGGGTATGTATATACAATTATTGATTATATTTCAAAAGTTATGTTATTTAATATATTTTATCCGTTCCGCTGTGAGTTTGTGATCTTCGTTTTCTTCTATTCTAATATTTCTTTCTTTCTATTTCTCATCCTCTAACTTCTTTCTAATAATGATTTGTATTTCTGTGTCATTTGGGTTAGACGTGTGGTGTTATTAGTCGACTCAAAGAGTACGGAAATTCGGGCCGTTACAGTTGGTATCTGAGCTGAAGGTTGAGTAGTAACCTCGGCTCTGTGGCGTGACTCAGTAGAGATGGGTTTAGTAATACCCTAGGTTGAGATTGAGTGTATATATGAGAGAGTGTATTTGTAGATTTGATATAAAATGGTTTTATATTGTATTGGTTGGTTTGTTGAGTGGTTTATGAATTCTGGTCGATACCGGATGTACAACTGTATCGATGGGTGTTTCTAAACTCTCGAACAGAGCAATTCGATACAGTATTGTTTTGAAGTGGGTAATTAAATAATTTTTCCCAAAAATTATTTTGATATTTAATGGAATAATTCCTGAAATATTATAGTATATGGATCTGTTGAATGTTATTAAAATTAAATGGAATTATAAAATATTGAAATATTTATATAAAACCAAAATAAATTTGTATAGGAATGAAATACACAAATAAATTGAATTACAATTAGATTCAGACCAGAATTTGGAATTTAGATCCCAGATATTTAGAAATATTTCCTGGAGTATTTTAAAAGTGATTTACTTTTAAGGATAAGAATGGTTTAATGGATTTTTAAAGGGGTTAAGCATTGAAATCACTTCAGTAGCGAGAAAATAATTCTGATAATGGATCGTGACATTATCGGTATTTACTTTCAAGTTTCTGAGTGGTGGATTGCTACCATGAAAACTAGTTGATGGAAAATTGGTTTGAAAAGAACAAATTATTTCTATAAATCCAAGTGTTTTGAATTTGCAAGAGATTTTAAATATATGATTTCAAACTAATTTGAAATAAAAACCAGGAATTTGAAATTGAATTTAACTTATATAAGTTAAATGAATTGAAATGGTGGAAGTGAATCAAATGGACTGAAATTTAACTTAAGTTAAATGAAAATTTAAACCCAAATTGAATAAGTGGATTGACTTAAATAGACATCAGATTGGAATTGATAGAATGGAAGTGAAATAATCAGTAGTTGATTAGAGAGTTAAAAACTGGAAGTTGGATTGGTTTGAAACCAACTGGAAATGGATATATGTATGCTGAGCAGATATTGAATGGAAGCAAATGCAAGAGAAAGAATTATGCTCGACAAAAAGGTACATGTTTACAATATTACTTGGGTTTGATGGTTTTATGAGCCTAAAGGGCAAGCCACTTGGCTTTTTGATTTTCTTTTGAATTGGAAAAGGCCTAGAAAGGCGAGTTGTGGTTTTACCGATTAAGCCGTGCAAAGGAGATGCTGGAGAGATTTTTCGGAAATTTAAAGAGTTAGAAAATTAAAAAAAAAGAAAAAAAATTGATAACTAGGAATCGATTTATCGATTTTATTTTGAATTAGGGAAACCAAATTGGTTAAAGGAAGTTGATAAATGATTCTAGAATCAATATCGAATAGACATAAACCTGGAAATATGCAGAAGATCATATGGGTCTAATATAAGGATGTAATGATGGATTGTCCCGATATGGTGGGTAGATCATTAGAGATAAATAATGAAAAGTTTGGTATCGATACAAGAATAAAGAATTCCGTATAGAAATGAGTTATGGAAATATGAAGTATAAGATTTCGGCCAACTAAGTTGTGAGGAGTTAGAATTATAACATCTTTAGTGCTTAGCAATTTCGGGGACGAAATTATTTTAAGGGGGAAGGAATGTAACGACCCGGATTTTTAGCCAGTTAATTTTGAATATTTAAATTGGTTTTAAATATTTTATTTGAATTATAAAAAGGATTTTATAACGAATTTATTTATAAAAAAAGTTTTAACGTATAATTTATAAAATAATTTAAAACGAGCTCGAAATAGTCGCGGTAGTTCGTAATTTACGATTCAAACTTCAACTGAATATACATGATCCAAAAATTAGTCGGATTTCTTTGAAACAAGAAACGTTCGGATCTATTTGATCATATTTTTCTAATGGAAGTGAAAAATCGAGTTTTCATATTGTAGATTTTGTTTTATGTCCAAATCAAATTTTGAAATAGTCGATGTAAAATCGTTTATGGACCATAACGATTTAGTTAATATAACTAGAGTGTGACGGTAAGGAATTTCGCTCGATCCGAATCGATCGTTATACCGACCAAGACCATTCGAAACCCCTGATCGTTTTGAGAACAGGACAAATTGGAACGCAAACAGAAGAACATTTCATTGTTTATTACAACAATTCCATCAGAATACAAGAATATACAGAGTTTGAATAAATATTACACATTTGACAAATATAAGAGATTTAAATTACATTTAAATACATAGCAGCGGGAAAATAATACAACACACAACTGAAAGAAATACACGGATATAGAGCTTTCCGAGTATCGTTCCAGCTGTAAACCAGGGTCCTGTGAATATAAATCTGCAAAAACCAAACTACTAGCTGCCCATGTTGAAAATAAGGGCACCCAGAGTTTAGGTTAAAACAATAAACTCCAGGTCAATCATGTGACTGGTGTGAGAAGTAAAATAGTTATTTAAAACTTTACTTTAAAAGAGAGTAATTCAAGGGACCATGCCATATAACACGGAACGGGTTTCCTCCCAAGAACACTAGTGCATATAACAAAACAGCGCAATGCTTTTTGGAAAAATGAAGCTATTATAAGACCCAGTTCCCTTCACACAATGCAACGCAAACCGGAGGATAGGGTTTTCCCTTATAATAGCCAAACATGCTTGGTACGTTTAAAACAAATCATTTGATACTATTATAAGTGTATAGTGTCAAAACAATTTCAATCATAAATATCAATCCTAGGCGGCATGGGTACCATCTATCATGTCGCCATACTAGGCTCTACAAATAAAACCGAGATGTCACGTATTGGAAATTGGATTTCCATCATGAGTCGAGGAAAGGGGCAAGATCCTCACCGCTTCGAGACACTCTAGCAAATGTCTCAGGACTACTCTCTCTGGGTAGCCTCTGGAATCGGCTGGGCCGGTCCTCTCTTACGTTTGAGGATTGGCAATTCCTGAACACGCGTTTCCCGGTCCTTACAGATCTATTATCGAGGCGCCTCGCAATCCAACAACCACAAAGGTGAAAATAATATAAATGTCATCCAGTTTAATCACTGACACCACCGTAGCTAGAAAGAAATGTCGTGTCTTCCCAGCGGTCACTATCCCGTTTTTGACTCATACCGAGGTGTGAGGCTCGCGAATTCACGCTATACACAAAGCTGCGCCACACAGGTCGTGCTTTGATCATCAACCACAAGAATTTGCTTTTCAACAGAAGCCTTGATCATTTGCCACTTAGGCATGCCACACAGGCAATTCACTCCATGTGACAGATGTCCATCAATATACAACCTCTGAGCTCGTACGTCTCAGAGAAGGGCGTTAAGCAAGAGAATAAATTCTCCGCCGCCAAACAGATGTATATTTAATAGTGATCAATCAACACAGAATAAAATCTCATGTCAGACACACAGTCCATTTACAAATTCGTTCTGGGTCTGAACGAAACCGGAGGCACTTTCCTCGCATATCCATCGATCTCCAAGTACGTCTGGACGATCACCAACGGATTCCCTCCTCTTGGGTGTACAGCCCAATCAAGATCATCAGTAATCACCCAAACGATGTGAAGACTTCCGGTCTTCAACCACCGTCTTCATCTTCGACATATCGTCGAATCGGTTATTCAGAATGGGTATAAACCCGGCCTTTCTGAATAACCCGCGTATATAATCAACAAATGTTACACAAACACAACATACGCATCATTCCAATTCATCAGTCACTAACCGTAAATTAGCAAGAGAACAATTCCCCAAATATTAACCCCGAAGGCCGAAACCAACATCAGATCAATACCCAGGAAACCATTCTTCTTAGCTAACCTACAGTTAGTTTCTAAATTTCACATTCTTAGGGAAAGGTTCCCATTAATTTTATCAAAGATAAATTCTTTTAAATTTATTCTTTAATCTTCCTTTGGATGTCATTTCAAACCATGTTAAGGTTTTCCAAACTAGTCGGGATTAGCGAACCACACCGAAGTAATTATTTATTTTATTTCCCAATCCCAACCTATTCATCCCATGAAGCAAAACTGGTAATACTCCATATCTAACACCACCGTGTTATCGGTAAAATTAATTACCATTTCACATTCAAATCTAATTATAGATTTAACTATCGCTTTGGAGCAAAACTGGTGATACTCCATTCTCGCTCACTTTCCAAATTTGATAATTTAAATTATCGATTCACATTTCAATCTAATTACAGATTCATTAAAACTCCTTTTACTGGGTTAAAGAACTAATGTCATTTAAAACACAGTTCACGATAAACCCAAATCACATTCTATTTATTATTGGGTTAAAGAACAAGTGTTATTTAAAACACCGTTCACGATAAACCCACAAATCAATTCTAATTCAATTCCCATTAAATATATTGATTAATTGGTATACTTCATTGAATCTAAATAAAAAGATTTAATCTTTTCTCAACGGGGTTTAAGAACAGTGTTGATGAAGACACCATTCACGACAAACCCAAATCCCATTTGATATTAAATACAAGGCTCTGAATAGAAAATATATCGTCTTATATTCAATATCAAATTCTGAAACCGACAAATATCGCTTTGGAAATAACGATATAAAATATATCTTCCAAAGTTACTCCAAAATATCTATATAATCGCTGTAACACCCCGTAATTCTGTTAATATTAATATTCACAAATTAAAGAATAACTAATCTTAGACGTGAGAATTGTGGGAAACGGGTTGCGCCATTGTGTTCGTCTCGGAATTCTGGTTGAAATGGAGTCTGAGTTTGCGTGATTTGGACTTCGTATGAAGGAGATATGGCCATCGGAAGTTTCAAAAAATTCAAAATAGATTTCAGAAAATTCAAATTTCGAAGTCAAACAGGCTAGGTGGGAAATTTCCCGCCCAGCACCCCAGGTCGACTGGGCAGTCGACACCCCCAGGACCAGGTCGACTGCGCAGTCGACTTGGGTGTCGACCTGGTCCAATCGGCCAGGTTTTGGCTGAGCCCAATCTTGAGCTGCTGATGTGTCTTTAGGGCTGAGTTGGCTAATTTAACGGTTCAGGTTAGTGCCGAGTTGATCTGACGGTCTAAATAAATCCTAAACTCTATATATACCTAGGTAGTCTCTCACTCTAAAATCACATGAAAAATAGAATAGCCGCCGTTATGCCATCGCCATGGAACTCAGTGTAGCCGCCGCCAACTAAGAAGGAAGAAAGCTAATCAAAACTCTAATTCTACTTAACTCTAAAGCAAATCAAGACTCTCTTTCTTTTCTAATTGTGAGTATGATGATTTTAATAAGATTATTAGCAAACTAATTAGATTAATATGTGATATGGATCATAAGAAAATGATGTGAATTGTCATATATGTTGTTGTAAACCTTATGCTATCATGTATGTTGTAAATCCTATGTTATGTGATGATGATATCCTATATGTTGTAAATCATGCTATGATGATATTATATATGTTGCAAGTTTCTATGCTAAGTTGCGATGTTACAAAGCCATGATGTTATTATGTTGTAGTTAGCTTATGAATCATGATGTTGATTATATATATTTGGGCTATGATGATTCACATGATAAATCACATGTACCTATGCAAGTTTAGATTTATTAGTATGTATAATCTCACATATTGTATGACATCTATTTAGATCTAGAATTATGACATCTATTTAGATCTAGAATTATGCTATGACATGTGTGAGTTCTATGTGTTAGATGCTAGTTCACACCATCATTATATTGCATAAACCACATATGCAAGTTTATACATGAACTTGGGTTATGATCATATTATGTAAGTTGTAACATTTAACCAAACAAGTTGACACCTTTAGATCCATGACATGTGTAGTTTTATGCAAGTTTCACCCCTATTATGATTAGATCTATTTTATTTGTCTATATGTTGTGATAATTTATCTTTGTGCTATGAGTTAGACTATTCGAGTCTAACATATATTTTGCGTGGAATAAGCGAACATATAAGGTGGGGTAGGGGTAATATTAAGGATTTAATATTAAGAAATTGGGGTGCAATTGATATCATTTTGCATACCGTAAGTGGATGGCCATAATTGAGTCAATTATGGACATCATTAAAATTGGAATTAATTAATGATTTGAATAGGGATATATTTAAAACTGGGGTAAAAGATTATAAGTGTTAATCAATGCTTAGGACATGAGGTTGGACTCGTTTGTGACGTAAAACTGCCCGGACCCGCTCGGCAAATCCAGTAGTCACAAATGTCAGCCCAATGTGAGAGGTCCTAGGCCCAAACTAAAGCATAACAGTTGTAAAGACACGAGGTTAGACTCTTTTATGGTGTAAGACTGCCCGGACCCGCCCGGCGAATCCAGCTACCATAAATGTCAGTCTAATGTGAGAGGTCTTTATGAGGTTATGGCCTGAATGAATTAAGAAATACTTAACCAGATAAACATGTGAAGTGGGACATGAGGGTTAAGTAGGTGCCTTGGGTGGCATGAGGAATCTAGTGGTTGCCTTTAGTGGCATTTGAAATACGATTAGTAAGACTTAACCAAACACACATGTGAATGAACATGACTAAGAAGAGGGTTAAGTGGGATATACTAGTGGGGACAAGCTTAGGTGGATAGCTTGTGGGGGTCCATTTCAACCAGTAACCCAAACGTATCTTTGTGGGCTCGACCCCAGTCGAGGACGGGACACGCATACTGGGCTTGAATATAAGAGGCCAAACGGGGTAGCGGTGGCAACGCAAGTCCAACGGGTTTCATATGCGTGTGTGGACCCAGGCTGGTAGGTAAGACGTTGTTGCATCGTGTAGGTATAAGCCGTGCATCCTCAAGTTGTATCGGGTTGCCACTTTACGGGAGTGATACACCCCACTGTGGGGCCAGCACGGGTATCTACGAGTAGGGAGCCGATCGCAAGTGGGTAGTGGGGTACACCTAGCGGAGATAGGGGCAGGCGGCACCTATGTAGTCAGCTAGGGGTACACGAAGCTATTTATAAAATTTCTAAGTGAAGTAAGTGGGATCAACCTTTAGGGTGACTGGTGTGGTGCAGTGTAGTAATTATTCATTAGTAATTAGGTGTGCCTTTAACGTTATCTTTATCTTCTCTTCCATACCCAATAGTTCATAGACATTTCCTTATTTTCCAGCTTATGCCTCAGTCTAATTATTTTGATAATAGTATTGTTAGAATTATCATACTCGCCAGACTTTATGTCTGACCCCCTCCATTTCTATCTTCCCCCCCCCCTCCAGGTCCTCAGGGTGGGCCCAGCTCTAGCGGAGTTTGATTGGATTGCTTTATCTCTCTTTTGGAAAGTTTGGACCGCTGAAGTAAAGTCCAGCTTGTTATCTTCTTTAATGGCTATTTATGTAATGGGGTTATGTATTTTGTTTTATCAAGATGGATATTGTACTTGACTCTGATTTATGGTTTTATGATGTAACAAACATGTTTAATTTCCGCTGCAATGAAATAAAGTTTTAGATTTCCAAGTACTACTTATTATCTGTCTTGTTGTAATTTTTCTGTTCTATATTCACTTAATACCTCCATAGAAGTTAATGCATTCCCTTTGTGAGTGACAATAATGGACGTGGGGTGTTACACGTGGTATCAGAGCTTAAGGTTACCAGAATAGATAAAAAATTTAGAAAAACTATTTTTCTAAAGTATTTTTGGAAGAAGTGTTTTCAAAAACATGTCTTGATGAGTAATTTTAAGAGGAAAGTTTTTATGAAAAACATAATCCCCAATAGCCATATATCTTTATCTTTCGAATTCTCCATTTTGAATCTTTCCTTTTTCGTTTCAGCATGGCTGAAGATCTTAACCTTCCGGATGGTGTAACGATACCAGGATGGTATAGGAGGTTATTAGAGGCTAGGGCCACTACAGGTCCAGCCAATGTTCCTTCACCACCAGTTGCACCCGCTCCTCCTCCTCCTCGCGCTGATACTTTTGCAAATACATGCAAGGAATTTAAGGCTATGGGTGGAAAACCTTTTCAAGGGTCAGAAATGTTTGTGGAAGCTAGAGATTGGCTTAAGGAGGTGGAAGAATTGCTAGAAATCTTTGAAGTAGAAGAAGGGAGGAAAGTCAAATTAGCAGCTTGGTTAATGAAGGGAGAGGCCTCGTTTTGGTGGGAGGTCACTAATGGGGAGCGTCCTGTTGATTCTTGGGCGGATTTCAGAAGTAGGTTTAAGGCAAAGTTTCTCTCAAGGGCATAAGAGAATCTATATATGGAAAGGTTCTTGACATTAAAGCAAGGAAGCTCATCAGTGAAAGAATATGTCAACAAATTTAATCAGTTAGCAAGGTTTGGCTTGGACTTAGTGAACACGCTGGAGAAGAAGGCTCTATGGTTCGTTAAAGGCTTGAATGAGCCATTGCAAGGGTTGGCTATGACCCACATCCCTATGGGGGCCACCTTTGAGAAGCTAGTAGACATGGCACTCATGCACGAGGAGAAAGGCGCTAATGCTAATAAGGCACCCGAGAAGAAAGGGGATCAGAAGAAACCACAACAGCAAAACAAGAAGGGTGGTAAAGACAATAATGGCAAAGGAAAGAAAAGATGCTTTAACTGTGGGACACCAGGCCATCTCAGCAAGGATTGCCGAAAGAAAAAGAAGACTGGCTGTTTTCACTGTGGTGAAGCAGGACATCTAGTGAAGGACTGTGCAAAGAAGGGGCAGAGGGCAGGGTCTACCTCGGGAGGACAAGTGCAGGCTCTTATGGCACCAGGGCAGGCAAGGGGACAAGTTCAGGCTCTCGCGGTCCCACCGCTGCAAGAACGAGGTAGAACCATTTCTATTGAAAGCTTAGTTTTTCTGTTTGATCATCCTGTCCGTACCTTATTCGATTCGGGCGCATCACATTCGTTTATCTCTACATCATTAGTTGAATCACTGCACTTAAACACCAGTTTAATAGAGGATCCCTTAGTTGTTTCGAATCCAATTGGGGGCTCAGCTTATTTGTCCATGATATGTTTGGATTTGAAAATTTCTATACTTAGTGTTGGGTTTAGATGTGATGCTTATGTTTTAGGCTTCATGGGCTATGGGCTAATTTTAGGAATGGATTGGTTATCCAGAAACGGGGTCGTTCTTGATTGTGAAAGGAGAGTAGTTAGGCTCATGACTCGCCTTGGAAACACTCTCGAAATCTTTTGTAATCCCATAAATTCCGTTATGCTAAGTTATCTAGAATCGCTTGACGCGTCTGTGGAGAATCTACGATCTGTTAGAGTGGTCCGAGAATACTCGGATGTGTTTGAGGAGGTGAAGGGCTTGCCTCCGAAGCGGGAGACAGATTTTCGAATATATCTTGTGGATAATGCAAAACCAGTATCTTTGCCAGTACGCCACATGGCTCCTCGTGAAAGGAGGGAACTCAATAAGCAAGTGAAGGAGTTGCTTGAGAAGGGGTTCATAAGACGAAGTATATCAGAGTGGGGTGCTCCAGTAGTATTTGCCACGAAGGCGGATGGGTCCCTTAGACTGTGTGTGGACTATAGAGAACTTAATAAACTTACTAAGAAAAACAGACACCCACTGCCGTGGATTGACAATCTCTTCGATCAGTTAGTTGGCGCCTCAGTGTTTTCGCAATTGGACTTAGCCACTGGTTTCCATCAGTTGAGAGTGGCTGAGGATAGCATAGACAAGACTGCCTTTAGGACTCCGGACGGTTTCTATGAATGGCTAGTGATGCCCTTCGGTTTGACAAACGCCCCCGCATATTTTGTTGATTTGATGAGTAGGGTGTTTAGGGAGTACCTTAATAAATTCGTGGTGGTCTTTGTAGATGACATCTTGATCTTTTCTAAGGACGAAGAAGAGCATACGCTACATCTTAGCGAAGTGTTGGAGACCCTTCGAGCACATAATCTTAAAGCTAAATTTACTAAGTGTCACTTCTGGAGAGAGGAAGTGCGATTCTTAGGGCACGTGGTTTCCAAAGAAGGGATAGCTGTGGATCCCGCGAAGGTAGTGTCCATCCAAGATTGGAAGGTCCCTAAAAATGCTACCGAAGTGAGAAGTTTCTTGGTGTTGGCTGGCTACTATAGGAAGTTTATCAAAGACTTCGCAAAGATATCAGCTCCATTAACACGTTTAACGAAGAAGAACCTAGTTTTCACATGGGACGTAGATTGTGATGATGCGTTCCAACGTTTGAAGAGAGCTTTGACTTCAGCCCCAGTCTTAGCGCTGCCAGACGAGAGTAAGCCATTTACCGTTTATACCGATGCTTGTGGGACAGGACTAGGCGCAGTCTTAATGCAAGAAGGAAGGGTAATAGCCTATGGTGGAAGGCAGTTAAGGGTGCATGAGAAAAATTACCCTACGCATGACCTAGAGTTGGCCGCAATTGTTTTTGCGCTTAAGTCTTGGCGCCATTATCTTCTTGGCGAGAAATTTGAATTGTTCACTGACCACAAATCTTTAAAATACTTATTCTCTCAAAAGGACTTGAACTTAAGGCAGTAAAGGTGGATGGAGTTCTTAGCGTCCTACGACTTCGAAATAGCATATACCCCTGGCAAGGGTAACGTGGCGGCAGACGCCTTAAGTAGGAAAAGGTTGTCCTTGAGTCCGTTGTTTGTTGAGCGGCGAAACTTAGAATTCATCTCTATGTTTGACTTTAGACCTTCCGTTGACTTTGTACCCGATTTGCTAGCATCCTTGGAGGTCAGACCTACGCTTTTGGGACGGATTGGTGAGGCACAGCTAGACGACCCACAGTTGGTTGAGTTAGTGGAGAAGCTCAAAAGAGGGGAGTCATCAAGCCATCTCCATAGGTATACCCTAGATGATAAGGGTTGGTTACGTAGGGATAGTAGACTTTGTGTACCTCGAGACGAAGGTTTGAGGAAGGCTATTCTTGACGAAGCACATCATTCGAAGATGACCATTCATCCCGGCGGGGACAAGATGTACAAAGACATGAAGCGAGTTTTCTTTTAGGCTGGTATGAAGAGGGATGTGGCCGAGTATGTCGCTAGATCCTTGGTGTGCCAACAAGTAAAAGCGGAGCAAAAGAAACCCGGTGGGTTGCTTCACCCATTGGAGGTTCCACTATGGAAGTGGGAAAGTGTCTCGATGGACTTTGTCGACGGATTACCAAGATCAAGGAAGGGTAATACGGGGATTTGGGTTATAGTAGATAGACTTACTAAAAGCGCCCATTTCATTCCCGTGAAGAGTAAGAGGATTGCTCCATGGTTAGCTTCTGTATACGTTCGAGAGATAGTTCGTTTGCATGGTGTTCCTTCTAACATAGTAAGCGACCGTTATCCTATCTTCACTGGCGAATTTTGGAAGAGGTTGCAAGAGGCGGTAGGGAAGCAGTTATGTTTGAGCACCGCGTATCATCCTCAGACGGACGGCCAGACCGAGAGGGTGAATCGCATTCTAGAGGATCTTTTGAGGCTATGTATCCTAGACTTTGGGGGTACATGGGAAGAGCATCTTCCATTGGTGGAGTTCGCATATAATAACAGCTTTCAGTCTAGCATTGGCATGGCACCTTTCAAAGCTCTTTATGGACGACCTTGTCGTTCACCTACATGTTGGTGGGAATCTACGGATAAGATCTTACTTGGGCCCGATATGATTAGAGAGACTTCGGAAAAGATCGACTTGATTCGAAGGAGGATGAAGACGGCGCAAGATAGGCAGAAATCTTATGCGGATAAGAGGAGGACATATCTTGAGTTTGATGTTGGGGACATGGTCTTTATCAAAGTGTCTCCATTACGGAATGTTGTTCGCTTTGGGTCCTTTGGGAAATTAGCACCATGGTTTGTAGGGCCGTTTCCTATTAAGAAGAAGATTGGACAGATGTTGTATAGAGTGGAGTTGCCTGAGAGACTTAGTGGTGTACACGACGTATTCCATGTGTCACATTTGAGGAAGTGCTTGCACGAGACCGCGGAAGTGGTAGAGCCAAGCTTGCTTAGAGAGGTGGAGACAGAGCGTGATGCGGCGATTCGACGAGCTCCTACATGCATTCTTGGGTCGGAGATCAAGAAGTCGAGGAATCGAGAGGTCAGACTAGTCAAAGTGCAATGGGGAGATGATGAGAGCAACGCTAATTGGGAGACAGAAGAGAAGATGCGTTCATTTTACCCTTTTCTTTTTGAGGGTATGTCTTTTAATTTCTCCTTTATCGCTTAGCTTGTACTTATCTTATCTTTAGTATGTCCTCTCACTAGTATCTTTGACCTTTAGTTAGGATAATCCTATAGTTGAAACATGTGTTTAAGACATGTTATGTATGATGGATGCAAACTGGATGCAAGTGTTTGCTAGTGGTTGCTCATGGACGCATATACACACACTATTAGGCACTAGATCGGCTCAGTCACTTCATATTGCATATTGCATATATATGGATGTATTTAGTAAAATGGATGTATGAGGATTTTTTTTATCATATGGATGCTGCATTCAGATGATGATTGTGCACGTATATAGAGATAATATGTAGCATTAAGGAACTTTTGCATACATAATGGACGCATGGCACTATCATGATTTGCATTAAGGAGGTCAACTGAATCAGTGGACCGCCTGATCTTGCATTAGATATGGACATATACACACACTGTGCATTTAAACATGAAAGCATTAGAAGTCTATAAGGACAATGGATGCCTGTGTTTGATGGCTGAGTAGATGGACGATTGGATGTTAGGATATACATTCTTCTTTACTTGAAGATTTCGGGGTCGAAATCCTTTAAGGAGGGGAGAATGTAACACCACGTAATTCTGTTAATATTAATATTCACAAATTAAAGAATAACTAATCTCAGACGTGAGAATTGTGGGAAACGGGTTGCGCCATTGTGTTCGTCTCGGAATTTTGGTTGAAATAGAGTCCGAGTTTGCGTGATTTGGACTTCGTATGAAGGAGATATGGCCATCGGAAGTTTCATAAAATTCAAAACAGATTTCAGAAAATTCAAATTTCGAAGTCAAACAGGCTAGGCGGGAAATTTCCCGCCCAGCACCCCAGGTCGACTGGGGAGTCGACTGGGCAGTCGACACCCCCAGGACCAGGTCGACTGCGCAGTCGACTTGGGTGTCGACCTGGTCCAATCGGCCAGGTTTTGGCTGAGCCCAATCTTGAGCCGCTGATGTGTGTTTAGGGCTGAGTTGGCTAATTTAACGGTTCAGGTTAGTGCTGAGTTGATCTGACGGTCTAATTAAATCCTAAACTCTATATATACCTAGGTAGTCTCTCACTCTAAAATCACATGAAAAATAGAATAGCCACCGTCATGCCATCGCCATGGAACTCAGTGTAGCCGCCGCCAACTAAGAAGGAAGAAAGCTAATCAAAACTCTAATTCTACTCAACTCTAAAGCAAATCAAGACTCTCTTTCTTTTCTAATTGTGAGTATGATGATTTTAATAAGATTATTAGCAAACTAATTAGATTAAGATGTGATATGGATCATAAGAAAATGATGTGAATTGTCATATATGTTGTTGTAAACCTTATGTTATCATGTATGTTGTAAATCCTATGTTATGTGATGATGATATCCTATATGTTGTAAATCATGCTATGATGATATTATATACTGTAAACACCCGTAACTTCCCCGTAAAGGAAAGCGTCGGATAGTTCGAGAACAAACCACAACAGAGCACATACAGAAGAACATTTCATTGTATATTACAACAATGCATCAGATTACAAGAATATACAGAGTAACAATGAATATTACACAGAAATATCAGAGATTTAAATTACATTTAAATACATAGCAGCGGAAAATAATACAATACACAACTAGAATGAGATATACGGATACATAGCTTTCCGGATATCGTTCCAGCTGTAAACCAGGATCCTGTGAATATAAATCTGCAAAACCAAAACTACTAGCTGCCCGTGTCAAAATAGGGGCACCCAGAGTTTAGGTTAAAACAATAAACTCCAGGTCAGTCATGTGACTGGTGTGAGAACTAAAACAGTTATTCTTTATTTTTAAAGCTAGGTAAATCAAGGGACCACGCCGTATAACACGGAACGGGTTTCCTCCCAAGAATACCTGTGCATAAAACAAACAGCGCAATGCTAAATAAAGAAAAATGAAGCTGTTATAAGACCCAGGTCCTATCACACAATGCAACGCAAGCCGGGGGATAGGGTTTTTACCTTATAACAGCCAAAGAATGCTTGATACGTTTAAAACAAATCGTTTGATACTATTATAAGTGCATAGTGTATAAAACAACTTCGAATCATAAGTATCAATCATAGGCGACATGAGCGTCCCATGCCACTATGTCGCCATAAATAGGTCTACAAATAAAACCGCAAATGGCACGTATTTGGAAATTGGATTTCCGTCTATGAACCGAGGCAAAAGATAGTCCTCAACCGATTCGAGACAATCTAGCCTACCATGTCTCAGGATCAGAGCTCGAGTGACCCTAGGAGCGACAGGGCCGATCCACCGATGTGGATTAAAATGCCTGAACACTACGTTTCCCCGCCCTTTGGGGCGCAAACGAGCCAACGAATGACTCCATCGGTTCGAGAACGACCGATCAATCCGAGGCGCCTCGCAACAGCAACAACCACATAAGTCAAACTCGTCAGGGCGTGTAAAACCACTGACGCCACTTCTAGCTAGAAAGAAACGCAAGTCCTCCCTGAGGTCCGTCTCCCGTTTTTGGTTCATACCGGGTGTGAAACACGCGAGGTAAACGTTACACAAAGCTACGCCACAAAGGCCGTGCTTTGATCATCACCACAAGACTTTTCTTTTCAACAGAAGCCTTGATCATTTGCATCTTAGCATGCCACACAGGCAAACCATCCTATGCAACCGATATCAGTCACACAGAATGAAATCCGATGTCAGACACACAGTCCATTTACAAGTCCGTCCTGGGTCTGAACGAAACCGGAGGCACCTAGTACCCCGCATATCCATCGATCTCCAAGTACGTCTGGACGATCACTAACTGTTTCCACCTTCTTGGGTGTACAGCCCAATCAAGATCATCAGTTATCACCCAAACGACGTGAAGACCTCCGGTCTTCGACCATCGTCTTCATCTTCGACTTATCGTCGTATCAGTTATTCAGAATGGGATAAACCCGGTCTTTCCGAATAACTCACGTATATTTTAAATAAGTGTTACACAAACACAACATACGCCTCATTCCAATTCATTAGTCACTAACCGTAAATTAATCAAGAGAATAATTTCCCAAATATTAACCCCGAAGGCCGAAACCAACATCAGATCAATATCCAGAAAACCATTCTGCTTGGCCAACCGACAGTTAGTTTCTAAATTTCACATTCATAGGGAAAGGTTCCCATTAATTTTTATCAAAGATAAATTCTTGAATTTATGCTTTAATCTACTTTTGAATATCAATTCAAACTAGTCGGGATTAGCGAACCTTACCGAAGTAATCATTTGTTTTAATTTCCCAATCCCAACCTATTCATCCCATGAAGTAAAACTGGCTTTACTTCATATCTAACACCACGGTGTTATCGGTAAATTCTATTACCATTTCACGTTCAAATCTAATTAAAGATTTAACTATCGCCTAGAGCTAAACTGGTGATACTCCATTTCGATTATTTCAATCTAATTAAAGATTCATTAAAACCCTACTTAGTTTTAATCTGTGACTGGGTTAAAGAATCAGTGTCATCTAAAAACACGGTTCGCGATAAACCCAAAGTCACATTCCATTAATTATCGGGTTAAAGAACGAGTGTTATTTAAAAACACTGTTCACGATAAACCCAAAAATCATTCCATTAATTATCGGGTTAAAGAACGAGTGTTATTTAAAAACACTGTTCACGATAAACCCAAAAATCAATATCAATCCAATTCCAATTAAATATCATTTAATTGGTACACTTCATTAAATCTAAATAAAAAGATTTAATCTTTTCTCAACTGGGTTCAAGAACAGTGTTAGTGAAGACACCATTCACGACAAACCAAAATCACATTTGATATTAAATGCAAGGCTCTGAATAGGAAATATCCCGGCTTATATTCAATATCAAATTCTACGATTAACAAATGTCGTATTGGAAATAACGATATAAAAATATATCTTTCAAATTTCCATAACAACATCTGCATAATCCCGAATTCCAACATCGAAATATTCTAAAGACAATTTCGATTCAAATCCACTCCAATGCAATCATTGGATATTCTGGTTATTTTTAAAACCCTTTCTAATTCAGTTTATTTATTTAAAAATAAATAGAATTATAATTCTAGTTCAAAACTAGTTCAATTCGATAAAAATCTATTTTTATCTTTTCAAATATGGAGTTTTTCATCCCAATTCTTCCCAAATCATTTCTTATGATTTTACACAAATTATTACTATTTTTAATAATTTTATCAAGGCCCGTACAGTCGATTTCCATCAATGGTCATCGAACTGCACTTACAGCGACCTTTTTCGAATTTGATTTGGACGTATCTCCAAATCCAACCGTTAGATTTCAAATTTCTAACATTCGTTAGAAAGCTCTTTTCGATACGAACCCAACGGTTCCGGTTTTAGGAGAATCCGACGGTCGGATCTCCCGTAATGCCCGTTTGAAATAAATGGTCGAAATTCACGAACTGCCGCGGCGCGGCGCGTTCTATTCAGGCCATTATATTATATATATATAATATATATTTCGTCGATTTCTATTTAAAACGAATTATATAAATAGTTTTAAAATCGTTTCAAAAGCTATTTCAACTTTCTTTTCAATTCAAATCTAAATTGAATTCTTCTTTGCAAATTCGTTTTAAAATTCATTTCTATTCAATTCAAATTTCAATTCAATTTGAATTCATTTCAATTCAATTTCGATTCAATTTGAAATCGTTTTCCATTCAATTCATTTCGAAATCGTTTTCAATTCAATTCATTTCGAAATCGTTTTCAATTCAATTCATTTCGAAATCGTTTTCAACTCAATTCATTTCGAAATCGTTTTCAATTCAATTCATTTCGAAATCGTTTTCAATTCAATTCATTTCGAAATCGTTTTCAATTCAATTCATTTCGAAATCGTTTTCAATTCAATTCATTTCGAAATCGTTTTCAATTCAATTCATTTCGAAATCGTTTTCAATTCAATTCATTTCGAAATCGTTTTCAATTCAATTCATTTCGAAATCGTTTTCAATTCAATTCATTTCGAAATCGTTTTCAATTCAATTCATTTCGAAATCGTTTCCAATTCAATTCATTTCGAAATCGTTTTCAATTCAATTCATTTCGAAATCGTTTTCAATTCAATTCATTTCGAAATCGTTTTCAACTCAATTCATTTCGAAATATTCGATTTCGAGATTACTTTTCAATATTCATTTTAAAATGAATAAAATCGATATAAATATCGTTTACGTCAAAATGGCGTCAATCTAATCAACACGGCTTCATAAATTTCTATTTTCAAATATTCTATTTCAAATATTTCCTATTATCAAAATATTTGTTATTATCAAAATATTCTTTATTTTCACGATTGGAATGAGGCCCAATCAATTACCATATAAAATTAATTATATGGATTTTCATACAACACATGTATATAATAACATTGAAAATAATCAACCATCAACCAAAGTGCACTACACTGTATAAGCATCAAATATAGATATTCAACGCTTATAACAGCCTGTCAATCAATCAATCGACATATTTAATCAATCAGGATGAGTGAAATTCATATTTCATCCCAACACCCGTGTGGGGTTTCAAACAAACAAACACAGATTTTATTTGTGCAGTTGGGCGATGTGTAAAATTTATCGTCCCAATCAATGTCATTCAAATAAGTGTACATAAACAAACCATCTGGTTTGTAAATGAATATTTATTTATTCACTTCACTATTTTCATATTCACGTTAAAAATTATATTTTTAACGATAAAACATTTTATTTCAACCTATGAATTTCTATTCAATTCATTTATTCAATAAAATGATATTTTTATTTTTCTAACATATTTTAGAAAATTTCGGCGGCATAACGGCACGATACTAGAAACGGGACAAGGCCTAGCCTTATCCCCGGTCTAGTGAAGGCCCACGCCATTCACACATCAATCATATCAATTTCATTTCACCAAACTATTCAAATCAACCCAAACAATCTAACTAACAACACAGCCAAACAAACAAGTCCATGGTCTGTGGACGATTGTGTCGGGTGCTACTAAGCACCGTCTGCATCCTAGTATATATATATATAAAAAACTAGAATAATAAATTGAAAGGTGAGAAATTCTCACTTATAGCTATCCAAACATCTTGACTCTTCTTTGATAGAAATCTTCATTGTTTTCGCATCTTCGTCAGCTTCGTCGTCCGTAGCTACTACATATATAAAAATCGAATTTTTACTTCGCTATTCAATATATAAAAATCCATTTTTACTTTTGCTTTCAACATTTAAAAATATGTTTTTTTTTCTTTTGCTTTCAACATATAAAAATATGTTTTTTTTTCTTTTGCTTTCAACACATAAAAATATGTTTTTTTTTTCTTTTGCTTTCAACATATAAAAATATGTTTTTTTCTTTTGCTTTCAACATATAAAAATTTGATTTTTACTTTTGCTTTCAACATATAAAAATATGATTTTTACTTTTGCTTTCAACATATAAAAATATGTTTTTTACTTTTGCTTTCAACATATAAAAATATGTTTTTTACTTTTGCTTTTCAAATCTTTTTCTACTAAAAGATTAAACCTTTTTCCTATTTTAAAGTTCAAAATAAAATCAGTTTTTCTCTTTTATAAAAACAGTTTTACTTTTATAAAAATTTCGGTTTAAAATTCTTTTATAAAAACAGTTTCACTTTTATAAAAATTTCGGTTTAAAATTCTTTTATAAAAACAGTTTCACTTTTATAAAAATTTCTGTTTAAAATTCTTTTATAAAAACAGTTTCACTTTTATAAAAATTTCTGTTTAAAATTCTTTTATAAAAACAGTTTTACTTTTATAAAAATTTCTGTTTAAATCTTATAAATAAATCAGTTTTAACTTTATAAATAAATCAGTTTTATTCTCTGTTTTTAAAAATCGAATTTTTTTTTTTGTTTTTTTGTTTTGATTAAAAATAAAAATGAAATAAAATAGATAACGTACCTGCGAAGGGGGGGGCGACTCGCCTTCGTCGGCGGCTCTCGGCGGCAAGGCGGCGCTTCAGGGGGGGTTCGAAGTACGAGGGAGGGGGGGTACGGTGAGGGCGGCGGCTTCGCTTCAGGGGGGGGGAAGAAGATCGGAGGGCGTGCGATGGGGGGGTTCGGCGGTCGTGGGTTGTCGGGGGGGCGGTGGCGTCGAATCGATTGCTAGGGTTTTTTGTTTTTTTTTTTGTTTTTTTTTTCTCTGGTTATAATCGAATGAGGGGGGGGCCAAGCAGGAGATAAGGAGGGAGGGAAGAGTTTTTTTTTTATTATTTTATTATTTAAATTTGCAAAAGGGTTGACTTTTACATACGACCTCGAAACGAGGCCCACCGCCTGTCGCCCATAGCGTTTTACCCCCATTCCGAACACAATGGGATATGTATCGCAAGCTGATTCGATTGTTACAATCAGTTTCCTTTTGAATTTTCATTTAAATCACTATATTGAATTTTAAACGTACATTTCGATTTACCGGGGTCACATACTAACTAGAAAAATTCCCGAAAAATATTTTCTAGCTTCGTATTGACGATACGGTCCTAATAAAACTAGTTTCGTCGAATTCTGAGACCGTTAGAAAAATGGCCATTTTCCAGTCGATTAAAATCAACTGAAACTGGTCAAACGCGTTTTCCTTTGCCACGCTCACATATTGATTCGAAAAATTATGAAATTTGAAACCTAGCAATAGCTCGACATCACGGACCCAACAAAACTGGTTTCGTCGAAATCCGAGGTCGTTTGCAAAATGTCCATTTTTAAGGGCCTGAATTCCATAGCGACTATTCAGAATTTTCAACTGGACATATCTTATCATTTATAAAGTGAAATCTCGGTTTGTTAACTTCGTTGGAAAGATATCGTCAATTAGATCCTAATGTTTTTGGTTTCACTAAAATCCGGATTGTTTTGCACCCGGTACATTCAATTGAAGTTTGAAATCGAATTATCGAACTACCGCGCCATTTTCAATTCTATTTATAATTATATATAAATATTTATATTCTAACGACGACGCGTATAATATATACGTTCGAATTATATTCAAAATAAATTTCTCGTCGATATTATTTAAAATAATTCATTTTAAATAATCAAAATTCGCCAAAATTGCCAAAATAAAAATTTTAAACTGGCCCAGATTTTCGGGTTGTTACAATCTCCCCCACTTAAAACTTTTCGTCCCCGAAAAGGAACAAAGTCGAAAGTGGTTTGATTAATCAACTCTACGTTCGATCCGGCTTCCATTCTCCAACTTTTCAGTTTCTGAGAATTTTCAAAATTTCAAAAATTTGGCTAACACCCTAAATTTTTGAAAAATTTCGCCATAACCTCCCCTGCACCGGGAGCATCGGGGAATTTCAAATAGCTTCCCCGGTCCTTCAGATCTCAAAAAGAAAAAGAAAAAGCCAAGCGGCTAGCCAATAGGCTCACAAAATCATCATCACCCAAACAAAACAGTAAATTATGTAGTAAACATGTACCTATTTGTCGGGCAAACAAATTTTATTCTCTGCTCTAGCCTCCTTGCTATGACCTGTTCAATGATATATATGTATATGCAAGCAAACGCAACCAATTTTCGATACAATTCAATATTTGGTTCTGTTAGGCTAAATGGCTAAAAATTAGCAAACAAATAAACAAACAACACAAACATCAATCAGTTAGTGGATTAGAGTTTCAAATCCATAAATTTGATATATATACAAAAATCAGATTTTTATGCCAAATCACAACAATAGGCCCTATCTAATTTTGGTTCTCACACCAGTCAATAGGAAATATATAGAAATCACACCTTCGGAGCACGAACATAAATATTGATGATGCCATGGTCATTATCAACATCATCTCCGGGCGACTAGAGTGTGATTCTATATCTATCCAGTATATTAAAATTTCAAACACACGTGGATCAGACGTATACGCAAAATCTTTATATACTGGACTGTCCAACTCAATATAAATAGAAAATCAAATACGAATGATTGATTTAAATTTTCAAAACAAAATTTGTTTTCACTTGAAAAATATACTCTTCACACTCGTTCTAGGATACTACTGATCCCATCTCTAACGAGTCATTCTAATTGGATATTACTAATCCAATATCTGATGAATTCTTTCGTATGGTTCTAATGTGCCTTGTTCTCTGAGCTTTGTAAACCAAAGCTCTGATACCAACTGTAAACACCCGTAACTTCCCCGTAAAGGAAAGCGTCGGATAGTTCGAGAACAAACCACAACAGAGCACATACAGAAGAACATTTCATTGTATATTACAACAATGCATCAGATTACAAGAATATACAGAGTAACAATGAATATTACACAGAAATATCAGAGATTTAAATTACATTTAAATACATAGCAGCGGAAAATAATACAATACACAACTAGAATGAGATATACGGATACATAGCTTTCCGGATATCGTTCCAGCTGTAAACCAGGATCCTGTGAATATAAATCTGCAAAACCAAAACTACTAGCTGCCCGTGTCAAAATAGGGGCACCCAGAGTTTAGGTTAAAACAATAAACTCCAGGTCAGTCATGTGACTGGTGTGAGAACTAAAACAGTTATTCTTTATTTTTAAAGCTAGGTAAATCAAGGGACCACGCCGTATAACACGGAATGGGTTTCCTCCCAAGAATACCTGTGCATAAAACAAACAGCGCAATGCTAAATAAAGAAAAATGAAGCTGTTATAAGACCCAGGTCCTATCACACAATGCAACGCAAGCCGGGGGATAGGGTTTTTACCTTATAACAGCCAAAGAATGCTTGATACGTTTAAAACAAATCGTTTGATACTATTATAAGTGCATAGTGTATAAAACAACTTCGAATCATAAGTATCAATCATAGGCGACATGAGCGTCCCATGCCACTATGTCGCCATAAATAGGTCTACAAATAAAACCGCAAATGGCACGTATTTGGAAATTGGATTTCCGTCTATGAACCGAGGCAAAAGATAGTCCTCAACCGATTCGAGACAATCTAGCCTACCATGTCTCAGGATCAGAGCTCGAGTGACCCTAGGAGCGACAGGGCCGGTCCACCGATGTGGATTAAAATGCCTGAACACTACGTTTCCCCGCCCTTTGGGGCGCAAACGAGCCAACGAATGACTCCATCGGTTCGAGAACGACCGATCAATCCGAGGCGCCTCGCAACAGCAACAACCACATAAGTCAAACTCGTCAGGGCGTGTAAAACCACTGACGCCACTTCTAGCTAGAAAGAAACGCAAGTCCTCCCTGAGGTCCGTCTCCCGTTTTTGGTTCATACCGGGTGTGAAACACGCGAGGTAAACGTTACACAAAGCTACGCCACAAAGGCCGTGCTTTGATCATCACCACAAGACTTTGCTTTTCAACAGAAGCCTTGATCATTTGCATCTTAGCATGCCACACAGGCAAACCATCCTATGCAACCGATATCAGTCACACAGAATGAAATCCGATGTCAGACACACAGTCCATTTACAAGTCCGTCCTGGGTCTGAACGAAACCGGAGGCACCTAGTACCCCGCATATCCATCGATCTCCAAGTACGTCTGGACGATCACTAACTGTTTCCATCTTCTTGGGTGTACAGCCCAATCAAGATCATCAGTTATCACCCAAACGACGTGAAGACCTCCGGTCTTCGACCATCGTCTTCATCTTCGACTTATCGTCGTATCAGTTATTCAGAATGGGATAAACCCGGTCTTTCCGAATAACTCGCGTATATTTTAAATAAGTGTTACACAAACACAACATACGCCTCATTCCAATTCATTAGTCACTAACCGTAAATTAATCAAGAGAATAATTTCCCAAATATTAACCCCGAAGGCCGAAACCAACATCAGATCAATATCCAGAAAACCATTCTGCTTGGCCAACCGACAGTTAGTTTCTAAATTTCACATTCATAGGGAAAGGTTCCCATTAATTTTTATCAAAGATAAATTCTTGAATTTATGCTTTAATCTACTTTTGAATATCAATTCAAACTAGTCGGGATTAGCGAACCTTACCGAAGTAATCATTTGTTTTAATTTCCCAATCCCAACCTATTCATCCCATGAAGTAAAACTGGCTTTACTTCATATCTAACACCACGGTGTTATCGGTAAATTCTATTACCATTTCACGTTCAAATCTAATTAAAGATTTAGCTATCGCCTGGAGCTAAACTGGTGATACTCCATTTCGATTATTTCAATCTAATTAAAGATTCATTAAAACCCTACTTAGTTTTAATCTGTGACTGGGTTAAAGAATCAGTGTCATCTAAAAACACGGTTCGCGATAAACCCAAAGTCACATTCCATTAATTATCGGGTTAAAGAACGAGTGTTATTTAAAAACACTGTTCACGATAAACCCAAAAATCATTCCATTAATTATCGGGTTAAAGAACGAGTGTTATTTAAAAACACTGTTCACGATAAACCCAAAAATCAATATCAATCCAATTCCAATTAAATATCATTTAATTGGTACACTTCATTAAATCTAAATAAAAAGATTTAATCTTTTCTCAACTGGGTTCAAGAACAGTGTTAGTGAAGACACCATTCACGACAAACCAAAATCACATTTGATATTAAATGCAAGGCTCTGAATAGGAAATATCCCGGCTTATATTCAATATCAAATTCTACGATTAACAAATGTCGTATTGGAAATAACGATATAAAAATATATCTTTCAAATTTCCATAACAACATCTGCATAATCCCGAATTCCAACATCGAAATATTCCGAAGACAATTTCGATTCAAATCCACTCCAATGCAATCATTGGATATTCTGGTTATTTTTAAAACCCTTTCTAATTCAGTTTATTTATTTAAAAATAAATAGAATTATAATTCTAGTTCAAAACTAGTTCAATTCGATAAAAATCTATTTTTATCTTTTCAAATATGGAGTTTTTCATCCCAATTCTTCCCAAATCATTTCTTATGATTTTACACAAATTATTACTATTTTTAATAATTTTATCAAGGCCCGTACAGTCGATTTCCATCAATGGTCATCGAACTGCACTTACAGCGACCTTTTTCGAATTTGATTTGGACGTATCTCCAAATCCAACCGTTAGATTTCAAATTTCTAACATTCGTTAGAAAGCTCTTTTCGATACGAACCCAACGGTTCCGGTTTTAGGAGAATCCGACGGTCGGATCTCCCGTAATGCCCGTTTGAAATAAATGGTCGAAATTCACGAACTGCCGCGGCGCGGCGCGTTCTATTCAGGCCATTATATTATATATATATAATATATATAATATATATTTCGTCGATTTCTATTTAAAACGAATTATATAAATAGTTTTAAAATCGTTTCAAAAGCTATTTCAACTTTCTTTTCAATTCAAATCTAAATTGAATTCTTCTTTGCAAATTCGTTTTAAAATTCATTTCTATTCAATTCAAATTTCAATTCAATTTGAATTCATTTCAATTCAATTTCGATTCAATTTGAAATCGTTTTCCATTCAATTCATTTCGAAATCGTTTTCAATTCAATTCATTTCGAAATCGTTTTCAATTCAATTCATTTCGAAATCGTTTTCAATTCAATTCATTTCGAAATCGTTTTCAATTCAATTCATTTCGAAATCGTTTTCAATTCAATTCATTTCGAAATCGTTTTCAATTCAATTCATTTCGAAATCGTTTTCAATTCAATTCATTTTGAAATCGTTTTCAATTCAATTCATTTCGAAATCGTTTTCAATTCAATTCATTTCGAAATCGTTTTCAATTCAATTCATTTCGAAATCGTTTTCAATTCAATTCATTTCGAAATCGTTTTCAATTCAATTCATTTCGAAATCGTTTTCAATTCAATTCATTTCGAAATCGTTTTCAATTCAATTCATTTCGAAATCGTTTTCAATTCAATTCATTTCGAAATCGTTTTCAATTCAATTCATTTCGAAATCGTTTTCAACTCAATTCATTTCGAAATATTCGATTTCGAGATTACTTTTCAATATTCATTTTAAAATGAATAAAATCGATATAAATATCGTTTACGTCAAAATGGCGTCAATCTAATCAACACGGCTTCATAAATTTCTATTTTCAAATATTCTATTTCAAATATTTCCTATTATCAAAATATTTGTTATTATCAAAATATTCTTTATTTTCACGATTGGAATGAGGCCCAATCAATTACCATACAAAATTAATTATATGGATTTTCATACAACACATGTATATAATAACATTGAAAATAATCAACCATCAACCAAAGTGCACTACACTGTATAAGCATCAAATATAGATATTCAACGCTTATAACAGCCTGTCAATCAATCGATCGACATATTTAATCAATCAGGATGAGTGAAATTCATATTTCATCCCAACACCCGTGTGGGGTTTCAAACAAACAAACACAGATTTTATTTGTGCAGTTGGGCGATGTGTAAAATTTATCGTCCCAATCAATGTCATTCAAATAAGTGTACATAAACAAACCATCTGGTTTGTAAATGAATATTTATTTATTCACTTCACTATTTTCATATTCACGTTAAAAATTATATTTTTAACGATAAAACATTTTATTTCAACCTATTAATTTCTATTCAATTCATTTATTCAATAAAATGATATTTTTATTTTTCTAACATATTTTAGAAAATTTCGGCGGCATAACGGCACGATACTAGAAACGGGACAAGGCCTAGCCTTATCCCCGGTCTAGTGAAGGCCCACGCCATTCACACATCAATCATATCAATTTCATTTCACCAAACTATTCAAATCAACCCAAACAATCTAACTAACAACACAGCCAAACAAACAAGTCCATGGTCTGTGGACGATTGTGTCGGGTGCTACTAAGCACCGTCTGCATCCTAGTATATATATATATAAAAAACTAGAATAATAAATTGAAAGGTGAGAAATTCTCACTTATAGCTGTCCAAACATCTTGACTCTTCTTTGATAGAAATCTTCATTGTTTTCGCATCTTCGTCAGCTTCGTCGTCCGTAGCTACTACATATATAAAAATCGAATTTTTACTTCGCTATTCAATATATAAAAATCCATTTTTACTTTTGCTTTCAACATATAAAAATATGTTTTTTTTTCTTTTGCTTTCAACATATAAAAATATGTTTTTTTTTCTTTTGCTTTCAACACATAAAAATATGTTTTTTTTTTCTTTTGCTTTCAACATATAAAAATATGTTTTTTTCTTTTGCTTTCAACATATAAAAATATGATTTTTACTTTTGCTTTCAACATATAAAAATATGATTTTTACTTTTGCTTTCAACATATAAAAATATGTTTTTTACTTTTGCTTTCAACATATAAAAATATGTTTTTTACTTTTGCTTTTCAAATCTTTTTCTACTAAAAGATTAAACCTTTTTCCTATTTTAAAGTTCAAAATAAAATCAGTTTTTCTCTTTTATAAAAACAGTTTTACTTTTATAAAAATTTCGGTTTAAAATTCTTTTATAAAAACAGTTTCACTTTTATAAAAATTTCGGTTTAAAATTCTTTTATAAAAACAGTTTCACTTTTATAAAAATTTCTGTTTAAAATTCTTTTATAAAAACAGTTTCACTTTTATAAAAATTTCTGTTTAAAATTCTTTTATAAAAACAGTTTTACTTTTATAAAAATTTCTGTTTAAATCTTATAAATAAATCAGTTTTAACTTTATAAATAAATCAGTTTTATTCTCTGTTTTTAAAAATCGAAATTTTTTTTTTGTTTTTTTGTTTTGATTAAAAATAAAAATGAAATAAAATAGATAACGTACCTGCGAAGGGGGGGGGGCGACTCGCCTTCGTCGGCGGCTCTCGGCGGTAAGGCGGCGCTTCAGGGGGGGTTCGAAGTACGAGGGAGGGGGGGTACGGTGAGGGCGGCGGCTTCGCTTCAGGGGGGGGGGGGAAGAAGATCGGAGGGCGTGCGATGGGGGGGTTCGGCGGTCGTGGGCTGTCGGGGGGGCGGTGGCGTCGAATCGATTGCTAGGGTTTTTTGTTTTTTTTTTCTCTGGTTATAATCGAATGAGGGGGGGGGGCAAGCAGGAGATAAGGAGGGAGGGAAGAGTTTTTTTTTATTATTATTATTTTATTATTTAAATTTGCAAAAGGGTTGACTTTTACATACGACCTCGAAACGAGGCCCACCGCCTGTCGCCCATAGCGTTTTACCCCCATTCCGAACACAATGGGATATTTATCGCAAGCTGATTCGATTGTTACAATCAGCTTCCTTTTGAATTTTCATTTAAATCACTATATTGAATTTTAAACGTACATTTCGATTTACCGGGGTCACATACTAACTAGAAAAATTCCCGAAAAATATTTTCTAGCTTCGTATTGACGATACGGTCCTAATAAAACTAGTTTCGTCGAATTCTGAGACCGTTAGAAAAATGGCCATTTTCCAGTCGATTAAAATCAACTGAAACTGGTCAAACGCGTTTTCCTTTGCCACGCTCACATATTGATTCGAAAAATTATGAAATTTGAAACCTAGCAATAACTCGACATCACGGACCCAACAAAACTGGTTTCGTCGAAATCCGAGGTCGTTTGCAAAATGTCCATTTTTAAGGGCCTGAATTCCATAGCGACTATTCAGAATTTTCAACTGGACATATCTTATCATTTATAAAGTGAAATCTCGGTTTGTTAACTTCGTTGGAAAGATATCGTCAATTAGATCCTAATGTTTTTGGTTTCACTAAAATCCGGATTGTTTTGCACCCGGTACATTCAATTGAAGTTTGAAATCGAATTATCGAACTACCGCGCCATTTTCAATTCTATTTATAATTATATATAAATATTTATATTCTAACGACGACGCGTATAATATATACGTTCGAATTATATTCAAAATAAATTTCTCGTCGATATTATTTAAAATAATTCATTTTAAATAATCAAAATTCGCCAAAATTGCCAAAATAAAAATTTTAAACTGGCCCAGATTTTCGGGTTGTTACATATATGTTGCAAGTTTCTATGCTAAGTTGCGATGTTACAAAGCCATGATGTTATTATGTTGTAGTTAGCTTATGAATCATGATGTTGATTATATATTTGGGCTATGATGATTCACATGATAAATCACACGTACCTATGCAAGTTTAAATTTATCAGTATGTATAATCTCACATATTGTATGACATCTATTTAGATCTAGAATTATGACATCTATTTAGATCTAGAATTATGCTATGACATGTGTGAGTTCTATGTGTTAGATGCTAGTTCACACCATCATTATGTTGCATAAACCACATATGCAAGTTTATACATGAACTTGGGTTATGATCATATTATGTAAGTTGTGACATTTAACCAAACAAGTTGACACCTTTAGATCCATGACATGTGTAGTTTTATGCAAGTTTCACCCCTATTATGATTAGATCTATTTTATTTGTCTATATGTTGTGATAATTTATCTTTGTGCTATGAGTTACACTATTCGAGTCTAACATATATTTTGCGTTGAATAAGCGAACGTATAACGTGGGGTAGGGGTAATATTAAGGATTTAATATTAAGAAATTGGGGTGCAATTGATATGATTTTGCATACCGTAAGTGGATGGCCATAATTGAGTCAACTATGGACATCATTAAAATTGGAATCAATTAATGATTTGAATAGGGATATATTTAAAACTGGGGTAAAAGATTATAAGTGTTAATCAATGCTTAGGACACGAGGTTGGACTTGTTTGTGACGTAAAACTGCCCGGACCCGCCCGGCAAATCCAGTAGTCACAAATGTCATCCCAATGTGAGAGGTCCTAGGCCCAAACTAAAGCATAACAGTTGTAAAGACACGAGGTTAGACTCTTTTATGGTGTAAGACTGCCCGGACCCGCCCGGCGAATCCAGCTGCCATAAATGCCAGTCTAATGTGAGAGGTCTTTATGAGGTTATGGCCTGAATGAATTAAGAAATACTTAACCAGATAAACATGTGAAGTGGGACATGGGGGTTAAGTAGGTGCCTTGGGTGGCATGAGGAATCTAGTGGTTTCCTTTATTGGCATTTGAAATACGATTAGTAAGACTTAACCAAACACACATGTGAATGAACATGACTAAGAAGAGAGTTAAGTAGGATATACTAGTGGGGACAAGCTTAGGTGGATAGCTTGTGGGGGCCCATTTCAACCAGTAACCCAAACGTATCTTTGTGGGCTCGACCCCAGTCGAGGACGGGACACGCATACTGGGCTTGACTATAAGAGACCAAACGGGGTAGCGGTGGCAACGCAAGTCCAACGGGTTTCATATGCGTGTGTGGACCCGGGCTGGTAGGTAAGACGTTGTTGCATCGTGTAGGTATAAGTCGTGCATCCTCACGTTGTATCGGGTTGCCACTTTAGGGGAGTGATACACCCCACTGTGGGGCTAACACGGGTATCTACGAGTAGGGAGCCGATCGCACGTGGGTAGTGGGGTACACCTAGCGGAGATAGGGGCAGGCGGCACCTATGTAGTCAGCTAGGGGTACACGAAGCTATTTATAAAATTTCTAAGTGAAGTAAGTGGGATCAACCTTTAGGGTGACTGGTGTGGTGCAGTGTAGTAATTATTCGTTAGTAATTAGGTGTGCCTTTAACGTTATCTTTATCTGCTCTTCCATACCCAATAGTTCATAGACATTTCCTTATTTTCCAGCTTGTGCCTCAGTCTAATTATTTTGATAATAGTATTGTTAGAATTATCATACTCGCTAGACTTTATGTCTGACCCCCTCCATTTCTATCTTTCTCCCCCCCCCCCCCCCCCTCCAGGTCCTCAGGGTGGGCCCAGCTCTAGCAGAGTTTGATTGGATTGCTTTATCTCTCTTTTGGAAAGTTTGGACCGCTGAAGTAAAGTCCAGCTTGTTATCTTCTTTAATGGCTATTTATGTAATGGGGTTATGTATTTTGTTTTATCAAGATGGATATTGTACTTGACTCTGATTTATGGTTTTATGATGTAACAAACATGTTTAATTTCCGCTGCAATGAAATAAAGTTTTAGATTTCCAAGTACTACTTATTATCTGTCTTGTTGTAATTTTTCTGTTCTATATTCACTTAAAACCTCCATGGAAGTTAATGCATTCCCTTTGTGAGTGACATTAATGGACGTGGGGTGTTACAATCGCGGAATCTAATATCGAAATATTCCAAAGACAATTTCGATTCAAATCCATTCCAATTCATATATTGGAAGTTATGGTTAATTAAAACCCATTTCAAATCCAATTTATTTATTTAAAAATAATTGGATTTTAATTCTAGTTCAAAACTAGTTCATTTCGATAAAAAACTATTTTTATCTTTTCAAATATGGAGTTTTTCATCCTAATTTTTCCCAAATCATTTCTTATGATTTTACACAAATTATTACTATTTTTAATAATTTTATCAAGGCCCGTACAGTCGATTTCCATCAACGGCCATCGAACTGCACTTAAAGCGACCTTTTCCAAATTTGATTTGGATGTATCTCCAAATCCAACCGTTAGATTTCAAATTTATAATATTCATTGGAAAGATCTTTTCGATACAAACCCAATGGTTCCGGTTTTAGGAGAATCCGACATTTGGATCTCCCGTAATGTCCGTTCGAAGTCAATGGTCGAAATTCACGAACTGCCGCGGCGCGTTCTATTCAGGCCATTATATAATATATATATATATATATATATTATATATTTCGTCGATTCCCTTTTAAAACGAATTTTATAAATCGTTTCAAATTTGTTTCAAAAACAATTTCAACTTTCATTTCAAATTCAAATCAAAATTGAATTTTCCATTATAAATTCTTTTTACATTCATTTCTATTTGATTTCAATTCAATCTATTTCAATTCAATTTCAGTTCGTTTTCAATTCGATTTGAATTCATTTTTCTTAATACTCGATTTTTTTAAAATCTCTTTTCAATATTCATTATAAAAACGAATATAATCGATATAAATATCGTTCGCATCAAAATAGCGCATCTCTAATCAACACGGCTTTATATTTTTCAATAACTTCGTTATTCTATTCAACAAATGAATATTTATTCTATTCAACACATGAATCTATATTTTTTTCAACACATGACTAATCTCAACACATGAGTACTGTCAACACATGACTATTTTTTATTTAATATATTTTGTAAAATTATGATTTCTATCGTTTAATTTTTAATCAAACTCTAACCGTAAATTAGCAAGAGAGAAATTCCCTAAATATTAACCCCGAAGGCCGAAACCAACATCAGATCAATATCCAAGAGACCACTCATCCTATCTATTTTCCAGTTAGTTCTAATTTTATATATGATAAAGATGTAAATTTTATTGTTAAAATATTTCGTTCAACAAATGAATCTATATTTCTTTCAACACATGACTAATCTCAACACATAAGTACTATTAACACATGAATCTTTATTTTATAATAATTTTTTTTCCAATTGGAATGGGGCCCAATCAATCACCATATAATGTTAATTATATGGATTCCATACAACACATGTATATAATAGCAACGATAAATAATCAACCATCATCCAAAGTGCACCACACAACTGCATAAGCATCAAATATAAATGATTAACGCTTACACAGTCTGTCGACCAATTGATTGACATACAACTAAATAATTGGGATTAGTGTACGCCAAATATCATCCCAACACCCGTGTGGGGTTTCAATCCACAAACACTGAATATTATTTATGCAGTTGGGCGACGTGTAAAATTTATCGTCCCAATCGATGTCCTTCAAATAGGTGTACATAAACAAACCGTCCGGTTTGTAAATGAATATTATTTATTCACATTCACGTTAAAAAAAATATTTTAATGATAATTAATTTATTTCAACACATGAACGTTTTATTATCTATTTCACACCAACATCACGAACAAACTTCACAACACATCAAACAAGCATACAAGCCGTCCATGGTCTGTGGACGACGCGTGTCGAGTGCTGCTAAGCACCGTCTGCATCCTAGTATATATAATTTAACTAGAAAACAAGATTTAAAGTGAGAAGTTCTCACAGAGGGTTCCACTCCGCTAGTTTTATTTCTGAATATCTGAACATCTGGATTTGCCCGTACTTCCAACATAATCTTTGTCACGTTGTTCACATTAAAAATCACATTCTTATTCCAATGCTATATGGATAAAAATCACATTTTTATATCGCTATACATATAAATAAAAATCCTATTTTTCCTACACTAAAAATCATATCTTTCTATGTTGAAAACATAATTAAAAATCATATCTTTCTATGTTGAAAATATAAATAAAAATCATATCTTTCTATGTTGAAAATATAAATATAAATCATATTTTTTTTATGTTGAAAATATAAATAAAAATCAGATTTTTCTATGTTGAAAATAACAAGTAAAATAGAGAAAAGAAGGGAGAAAAAACTTACGGGAGGGGGGGCTGATTTTCGAATGGAGGGCTGCTCGGTTGGAGGAGGCTGTGGCGCTGGAGGCGGTGCAGAGGGTCGGAGGTCGTCAGGGGGGTGGTGCCAGGCAGGGCGTGGGCCCAGAGGGGCGGTGCAGTGGATTTCAGACGAGGGGGTGTTTTAGGCGGTTGCGGTGGTTTAGGGAGGAGAGGGAGGGAAAAGGGAGAAGGAGAAGAAGATGGGGCGGCGCGCCACTTGGGGGGTCCGCGATAGAGTGGCGGCGGCGACCCCCCCTCCGTCGCCCCTTTCTCCCTTTTTTTAAATTTGATTTCTTTTCTGAAGAATAACTGGGGGTGAGGGTATAGGAGAGGGGTGAGGGTTTTTATTTATTTATTTTATTTTATTAATTTTCAAAAAGCAACTTTTTATCTCGACCTCGAAATCGAACCCACCGACTACCGTCCATAGCCAATTACCCCCATTCCGAACACAATGGGATATGTATCATAAGCCGATTCGATCGTTTCGATCAGTTTTCGTCAAAATCAAAACATAACTCTAAATATTGAATTTGAACGCACATTTCAATTTACCGGGGCCACATACTAACTAGAAAAATTCCCAAAAAATATTTTCTAGCTTCGTATTGACGATACGGTCCTAACAAAACTAATTTCGTCGAAATCTGAGACCGTTTGAAAAATGGCCATTTTTCAGTCGATTAAATCAACTAAAACTGGTCAAATGCGTTTTCCTGTGCCACGCTCACATATTGATTCGAAAAATTACGAATTTTGGAATCTAGCAATAACTTGACATCATGGATCCAACAAAAGTGGTTTCATCGAAAACCGAGATCGTTTGCAAAATGGCTATTTTTAAGGGCCAGAATTCCATAGCGACTATTCTGAATTTTCAACTGGACATAACTTTTAATTCCCGCTTTGAAATTTCAATTTTTCGGATTCGTTGGAAAGATATTTTCAATTAGATTCAAATATTTTTGGTTTCGCTAAAATCTGGTTTATTTTGCACCCGGTACATTCATTTGAACTTTGAAATCGAATTATCGAACTACCGCGCCATTTTCAATTCCTTTTATATATATAAATAAATATTTATATTCTAACGACGATGTATATAAATATATATGTTCTAATTCTATTCAAAATAAATTTCTCGTTGATATTATTTAAAATAATTCATTTTAAATATTCAAAATTCATCAAAATTGCCAAAATAAAATTTTTAAACTGGCTTAGAATTTCCGGGTTATTACATAGAGATTGGTTACCAATTTGAACAAGATTCTTTTGAGGCTAGTTATGATTTAATTTTTAGAATTTTACTGTAACTTTTAATTAATTAAATACGCAATTTTTTACTTGGAGTATTTTGCACCCTATATCAATATTTTGAGGTTTCATAATATAAGTTAAACTACCGATATTATTATATTTTTGGGATCGTGGTACCTCGTTGGACACGACCGTATTCTTACTTCTGTCTGTAGCGACTCATACACAAAAAAAAATTATAAAGTTAGGTACACTACGTTTTATAACTTACATGTTATATTTCCTTCTATACTGTGTTGTCATGTTATGCATGGTTATACGCAACCAAATGGCTATGCTAATTTGTACAAAGCTCATGGCCTGACAGCCTACCTAATTGAAACATCAACTCCTACCCCTTGAAGACTTGGTCTGTACCCTCTTCTTTTCAGCATAGTATTTTCAAATCCCAGCCTTACCTAAGATTGAATCACCACATGCCTACTACTGGGCTATGCACATGCAACTGCGATCTACAAACATGCCTTCCACAATGAACAGGACTTATTTGCACCTTACCTTAGCAACCAAGTGGTTGTACAGCCCCTCTTTTCATAAGCCGACCTACCCAACGTGTTGCTGTCCTTGTCTACCAAGCTATCTACGTTGTTTTCTATCCCCAAAGCAGCAACACCTAGCCTAGCTGATCCAAACATGTGTACAACGCCACCCTATGTGTAGAAAACGTGCAGACAATGGAAAATGGGCAGATCTAACATGCCTATAACCTATGGAGTTACCCTAATACGTGGGGAACAAGCTGTTTCGTATATAAGTATAGATGCTCTCCTTATTCTTCCTTCTTCAGACAAAGAAAATCCCAAAATTTATCTTTTACCCGTTCTTCTATTTCTTCCAGTGAACAACGAAAGCAAAACGCCTCTTCAAAAATCACAATTTGTATGAAATTCCTAAAATCACAACAATGGATCTGTTTTACTTCTTGGACTGAGGGCTACAATTCTATGTTAACTTCGAGGGTTGCAGTTTTGTTTCCTGGTGCTTGAATTGACCGTTGTCGGTTCTAGGGCAACGAATCTTAGGCGTTGTGATTGTCGTTGGGGAGAACGAGAGTCGGTGCGATGGTTGCCTAAGCATGGCGCGCCTGTAGAGGAGGTTTTGTGAAATTCTATGATAAAAGAGTTTGCCTGTATGAAGGGAATTTGTTGTTTTGGGGTCATTTTGGAAATGTGGTGGGTCTGTGGGGCATCGGAATTTGATGAGGGTTGGTCGAGGTAAGCTGGCGGAGGCCGGGGTGCTGACGGACATGCTGCGGTGGACTCTGGTGATCCACGGTGGTGGGTGATGGAAATTAGTGATCTGATTAAGGAAGCTGTTGTCTAATGGGGAGGAGGTTGCGAACTAAAGGCTGCTTTTTGGATAAAGGATGAAATAGTGGCTAGTTAAACTCAGCAAACGTGATTAAGGTGGTTGAACGGAAATCAAAGTAGGTGACAACGGGTTTGACAGGGAGCATTGTTTTAATCAAGAAGAAAGAAAGGATTTTTCCTCCTGGTGGAGGAAACAAAAGCGTGGAAAAGGAAAATGGATTAACATTGATACAGGTATTAAGAGTAATGACGGTTTAAGCGCTAAATTTCGGTAATTGAAGTATTAATGAAGGGTATTGGAAGGATGAACTATGAATGGGTGTTAGAATTTGCTGTGGGAGGATAGCGTGATTTTAAGAGGGTTATGGCAGTGTTAAATCTGCTAAGTTAGTCTCCAATTACGGAAATTAAGGGATGATGGTCTAGAAATGGCACTAGAAATTTATAGTGGAAGCAGCAGTTTTAATTCTTTTGGGAAGAAAGGTTTATCACCACGGCTAATCATGGAATGTCATAATTAATACGAATCAGACGAAAACGGTTACGATGGAATCGTAATGACGAGACTTACGTTGTGAAGCTAATGTGGCCGAGGTTGAAGTTACTGGCACTTTGTCGAAGAATTTAACGCCCGTTTGAATTTAAATCGAAGTGAAAGTAGAATCGCCAACTCTGAAACAAGGTGAGTAAACTCACTAACTCTGCTTCGTTAATATTTTTATATAATTGAGTTTTAAATTTATTTATAGAAATTTTATACTATGAAATGGTTGCTTGGTTGAATAGTCGATAAAATTTGTTGATATGATTACATCGTTGATTGATTATTAGTTCTGATAATTCATATTGATGTGAAATAATATTTTTGATGCTGATTAACATCTGTGGACACAGGGAGACAGGTTGAAGGAATCCAACTAGATTCCTCAGCATTTATGTTGTTGTGTTTGCATTGATTGTGACATAGGTTATGATATAATAACCGTGATTGATCTTGTTGTGTTTAAAAATCACTATCCCTAGAGTCTGGTATTTAAATACCGTAAAATATTTTTGAACAGAAAATGAAAATTTGAGATTTAAAAGGAAAAATATATTTTCCAAAAATTGAAATGAAATTTCGAATGGGGTTAAAAAGTAGAAACTTGTTTTATTAAAATAAGAAGTTGATTTTAAATGAGTTATAAATTAAGTGAATTATTTATAGTTAGATAAATTAAAATATAAAATTTAAATTTATATGGAAAAGTGGAAATCAAATTTGAAGCTAATGTTTGAGACGAGATTTGAACTTAGAAAATTATAAAGGAAAATTTAAACGAGATTTTTAAATGATTTAAAATAAAATAAGAATTGTTGGAAAATTCTGAATAGAAATTTAAATCATAAGGTACGATATCAAACGGATTTGGTTACATATAAAAGAAATATATTTACGAATAAAGTGAAAAATAGCTTAAAGTAAATACTTTGCAAATGAAATATTTATAAAAGGAAACACATAAGATGGTTTTGTGTTAATCATTGATAAATGGATTTTTGAAAAAAATCCAAGGAAAGAAGTCTTGTTGTAAAGATGGTGGAAAGCATATTTTTATCCTTATAGAACCTTTATCGTATGGGTTGTCGACAAACAGAATGGTATATGTCTGCATTGTTTAAATGCAGACATTTTGACTATCTTTTAAAAATTAACAACGGAAGCGTGTGCGTCGCACACGGTACTTTATTCAAACAGCGATTATAATGCTACTGTTATCACAAATGTTTTTAACAGCGATTTTAACACCGCTATTATAATAAAAGCTAAACAGCGATTATAACGCTGTTGTTATAATATTTGTTTTGTAAATCTAAACAGCGATTATAACGTGTTGTTATAATATATGCTTTGCAAATCTAAACAGTGATTTTAGCGTGGTCGCTATAATGAATGTTTTGTAAATCTATACAGCAATTTTAATGCTGTCGTTAAAACAAATGACTTATAAATCAAATATTTGGAAAACAGCGATTATAACGCTATTGTTATAATCAATGTGTTTCCGTAAAAGAAGTGGATACTTAGATTGAATCTTAGAGATTGTGTAAGCGATGTTTTGTTAGAATTGGTTAGCTTTGACTATTTCAAAGTTAAGAATGTCGTTCAGTTAAGGCCTGAGAGGTAATTATACCCCAACTTGACTGACTGCATGATCGATAGAGAAATAGTTAAGGTTCGGTAGTAAGAATTGGTTAGTGATACCGTAGTTAACGAATGATTACTGGTTTGAGCTATAATAACGATGTTTTGTGACATCGCGTTAATTTAAAGGATTTTGAAATGTTTTCTAACTGGAATATGATATATTTTCTCGAATAAAGAAATTAGGATATTGGGAATGTTTTCCAACAATCAAGAGGGAAAAATAGAGCTTTGAAAGGATACGAAAGATGAGATAATAGGAATTGGAAATAATAATTAAAAGGGGCCAGTATTGTTTGATGCTTGATGGGTAGGATTTCCATTTGGAAATAGGACCATTGATTGTATGGATGTTTCTTTGATAGTTAAATCACCGACTATCAAAGTTTTGATTTATTTTATACCTTCGTTGTCAATATGGAGAGACCGGGGTCAGATTTAATATCTGAAAAACCACTCCGTATTGGTATAAGCGTTATGAATCAACTTATGCTGAAGATAATTGAAGACGGAGTAAAATGCAAGGGCTGTTCTGTTAACCCTATATAGAAATTGCCCAATATGGATTAATATAATAGTGCCTTTGGTTTGTCCAGACCCAGGACAACTTGTATGGACGAGTGTCTGACATAGTATTTCCAAAGGGATTACGTACGTTGATTCCTTCAAACATACGAAGTTGGTGGCACAGAAGGGAAACTTCTTTAGCCTAACAATCTGAGTATTTTTGTTGGAATCAATTAGTGATTTCCGATGGATCTGACGATGTGGCATTCAAAGTGAATGGTGGCCAGATGTTAAAGAAGATAATTAAAACCTCAAACCTCACAACCGAGAGTTGACAAAAATCGGGCAGGCAGCATGGCTATGTGGGTCGTTCCCATTAGGATGTATAATCATATATCTAGAGAAATTCCATTTACTTCTTTAATCTATCGATGCTGTCCCTTTCGGGAAACGGTTGCTGATCCCAACCGTTGGTGATATACATTCGATACACTCATGCGAAATGAGTGGTCGGTCATGTGTGGTTCGGGTTGCAAGATGTTCTTGTTGAACCCAGTGTATTCGTCTCTAGAGATACACTATCGGAAGGTGGTCCAATACCTTGTCATGTTGGAAATCCAATCTCCAATAAGTGCCTTGCGGTTTTCGATTTTATATTATATATGGAGCGTGAGATGCAAGCGTTCTGCTAGATTCTATTTATTTGATGTAGACATTATTATAATATCACTGGATTTGATGTCAAAAATATTTTTTGTTATCGTAAGGTAAAAGCCATCCGTGTTTATGTGTGGATCGGTCTTACGATTATCATTTCTTTCGAAAGAAATTTGAAAGTTAAACGAATGGTTGGAGTTTACTCACACCAGTCCCATGACTGACCCAGAGTTTATTTTGTTTTGTTTTCCCTAAACTCTTGGGTGCTCAAATTTGTACGGGCAGTCAAGTAGTTGGGATTTTTCAGATTCACTTGGAAGAGATGGAAGCAGGAGGTTTCACCAGTTAGCTATAGACTATCATATTTTCATTGTGTACTATGTTGTATCTGGAAACAGGTGTTTATAACTGTTCCAGGAATAACTGTTGTGCTCTGATGAGGGTATGTATATACAATTATTGATTTATATTTCAAAAGTTATTTTATTTAATATATTTTATCCGTTCCGCTGTGAGTTTGTGATCTTTGTTTTCTTCTATTCTAATATTTCTTTCTTTTTATTTCTCATCCGCTAACTTCTTTCTAATAATGATTCGTATTTCTGTGTCATTTGGGTTGGACGTGTGGTGTTATTAGTCGACTCAAAGAGTACGGAAATTCGGGTCGTTACAGTAACGGTGCTCAGGGCAGGATTAATAAAAACCCCACACGGATCTGGAGATGACAATAATTCACGTCTCTTTTGAATTTAGATACAGCACATGTATTATTTATTTCCAACGCTGGGCAAGGCATGAGATATGATCTTTACACTCTCCCTTGGGCATAGATAGGTCATTAAAAATTGTATATGCTTTTTATTGATTTATTGGTGCCTAATACGGCCTGATAAATTTTTCAGACCCCTCCCGAACAAAGGAGGTTATAGAGAAATTTTCCAAAACTTAAATGCGTTAGCTAATTATTTGAAGAATTAAATGGTTTTTAAATCGTCGAATAAATTATATAATTTATATATAATACAAATTAAAATAAAACGAATCGTGCAGCTGTAGTTCGCGTTTTGGAATCGTAATTTCAAACGATTATACTGAGAGATCCGACCATTGGATTTTCCCAAAACTGGAACCGTTGGGTTCGCTTTGAAAAGATCTTTCCAATGATATTAAATTTGTTAAGATTCGATGGTTATATTTTGAGAAATGTGTAATTCAAATCTGAACGAAAACAGTGCCAGTGCCGCGTAGTGACCTGAAACGTCGTTCGAATTAAATAGGCTATTTTTATATAAATAAAAATAGCGATAAATCATTATAAACGATCTAGAATAGAAATAAACCAATTTCACTTGGTTTATAAAGTAATATCGACGGTTAGATTCATTTGACATTAATCTATAAAATTGAATTGAATTTAACCAAGAAAAGAAATGATTTGAATAATATACATATTCAAAAATTATTTGAAAAGGCCGAGTTAAATCTCATTTCAAATAATTGAACGACGATTAAAAGTCAAAGGAAATGAAGTCGGTGCAAGACCGGTAATCTTCATATGGAATGGATTGCTACTGATGCCTTTGATATGAGTAGCTCCCTTGATGAGGTTACAGTGGTAGTGGTACGGACGCATTTGTTGATTACCCGAATATGCGAAGACCTCTCTTCCGTATTGGACATATGGAATGAGGAATAAGGTGCCTCTGGTTTTGTTCAGACCACGAACGAACTTGTAAATGGATGTGTGTCTGACATTGGATTTCATTCTATGTTAGTTGATCTTTATTAAATACATATCTGTTTGGTGGCGGCGAATTTATTCTCTTGCTTAACACCCTTCTCTGAGACGTACGAGCTTAGAGGTTATATATTGATAGACATCAGTCGTATGGCATGAATTGTCAGTGTGACATGCTGAGATACAAATGATCAAGGCTTTTGTTGAAAAGTAGAGTCTTGTGGTTGATGATCAAAGCACAGCTTTAATTAGCATAGCTTTGTGTATAGCGTTTATTCGCGAGCCTCACACCCGATATGAGTCAGAAACGGGATAAGGGACCCAAGGTGTAACACCCCGGATTTTTGAATAATCGAATTAACTAAAATAAAAAATAATTAATCTCAGACGTTAGAATTATGGGAATGGGGTTGCGCCATTGTGTTCGTCTCGGAATTCTGGTTGAAATAGAGTCCGAGTTTGCGGGAAACGAGTACCGGATGAAGGAGTTATGGACGAACGAAGATTGGTGGCAAAAAGAAAGAAAAAAACAAAAAAAATTACACTGGCGCACTTGGGAAGTGCGCCAGTACAAATTTGCACTGGCACACCTGCCAAGTGCGCCCAGGCTGACACAGCAAGCCTACACAGCTTTCTGGTTCAGGCTGACCCATGTTGCTGAGTCCTTTCTGACTCCTTGCTGAGTCGTTAGGGCTGAGGTGTCACCCTATCCCGATTGATTGGTTTCGATTAACCCTAAGATCATCCGCCGGCTTAAATTAATTCAAAACTCTATAAAAAGACCCATAGACTCAAACCCTAAATCAGAATTAAAACTGAAACTATGGCCGTCATGTTGTTGTCTTGAACCCTAGAGCAGCCACCACCAAATTAAAGAGGAAGAACAGCAAATCAAATCAGTTCTACTCAACCCTAACAGCAAATCTTCTTCAAAGGAGAGCTAATTCAACTCCAGAAATCAGAATTCAGAACTCAAGACTGCTTTTGAGTTGTGAGTTCGATAGTTTTAATAAAATAATTAGTAATTTAATTGGATTAAGTTATAATGCGGATTATATGGATGTGATGTGAAGTATTGATTGCATGTTGTAATTATGTTATAGGATTGTGATTGAAATCTCTATGACGTTATGTTCTGATGCTATCATTTATGATGTAAAGTTATGTTGCTATCATCCATGTTGTAACTTTATATACAATCAAATCATCATGTTTCATATAATAGTTTGGTTATGTTGATTCATATGATAAATCATATGTAGGCAAGTTTAAATTTTGATTCAAACATGAATCATATACAAGTTGGGTAGAATTATATGTGACCTTATATGGTTATGACACTTAGTTTATGTGAAAATTTAATTGAAAGTTAGGCTATGACATGTGTGAGTTATATGCTAAATTCTACATGATACTTTACATGTTAGATACTAGTTTACACCATTGTTGCGATGTATAAATCACATATGTAAGTTTATGAGTTGGATATGAATCATGTTATGCAAGTTTAGGGTTATTACCTATGCAAGTTTACTCCTTTAGATATAGATCTATGACAATACATGATTTATGCAAGTTTGTGGCCATTATCTCATCAAGTTCGCACCTTTAGATTTGGATTCATGACATATGTTGTTTATGCAAGTTGTAACTTTGGTATATGCAAGTTTTAGATGTAGAACATCATTCACATATGCAAATTCACCCCTATGTTAGATCTATGTTTTAATTATGTGTGTATTGTGATGTTTTCTCTTTATTCCATGAGTTAGACTATTCGAGTCTAACGTATATTTTACGTTAAACGAACAAACGTACAACGTGGGGTAAAGGGGATAATATTAAAAAGATTTAATTGGCATAAATGCCTTAAAAGGCATAAAATATAGTTGTGGTGAAAATTGGTATGATTTTACATACCATAAATGGATGGACATAATTGAGTCAATTATGGACATCGTTAAATTTGGAATTGATTGATAATTTGAATAGGGGGAAAGTAATTCAAATTTGGGGAATGATTAATTTGGAGTAATTAATCGTCTAAGACACGACGTTAGGCTCTTTTGTGGTGTAAGACTGCCCGGACCCGCCCGGCAAATCCAGCTGCCACAAATGCCAGTCTAATGTGAGAGGTCTTAGGCATAAACTAAATACGTAACAATTGTAAAGACACGAGGTTAGGCTCTTTTGTGGTGTAAGACTGCCCGGACCCGCCCGGCAAATCCAGCTGCCACAAATGCCAGTCTAATGTGAGAGGTCTTTATGAGGTTACTGTCTTAATGAATTAAGAAACACTTAACCAAATAAGCATGTAGTGGGACATGAGGGGGTTAAGTGGGTGCCTTGGGTGGCATGTGGAATCTAGTGGGTGCCTTGGGTGGCATTTGGAAATATGATTAGAAACACTTAACCAAAAATTGAAACATGTAATTGAAACATGAATAAGAAGTGGGTTAAGTGGGATGTACTAGAGGGGACCAAGCTTAGGTGGATAGCTTGTGTCAAGTAATGGGGGGCCGTTTCAACCAGTAACCCATACGTATCTTTGTGGGCTCGACCCAAGTCGAGGACGGGACACACATACTGGGCTTGACTGTAAGAGGCCAAACCGGGTTAGCAGTGGCAACGCAAGTCCAACAGGTTCATATGCGTGTGTGGACCCGGGCTGGTAGGTAAGACGTTGTTGCATCGTGTAGGTATAAGCCGTGCATTGTTGGTTGTATCGGGTTGCCACTTTGGGGAGTGATACACCCCACTGTGGGGCCAACACGGGGATCTACGAGTTAGGGAGCCGATCGCTTAGGGGTAGTGGGTACACTTAGTGGAGATAGGGGCAGGCGACACCTATGAAGGCAGCTAGGGGTGCACGAAACTGCTATTATCATTATTTAAGTCTGTAGGTGGGATCAACCTTAGAGTGACTAGTGGTGGTGCAGTATAGCAATTATCCTATAGTGTTGGTGTAGTTTAGTAATCATCCTATAGTGGTTTAGGTGCGCTTAACGATATCGTTGTTCATCCTATTTCCTTATTTACTCTGCCATACTCAATGGTTCATGATCATTTCCTTATTTTCCAACTTATGCCTTAGCCTAGTTACTTTGTTAATTATATTGTTAAAGTTATTGCACTTGCCGGACTTTATGTCTAACCCCCTTTGTTTCCTCCTCTTTTCTCCCTTTCCCCTCCCCCCAGGTGCTCAGGTTGGAACTAGCACTAGTGGAGCTTGATTTTGGACTTCTTTTAGAAGATTGCTTGGATCGCTGAAGTAAAGTTCAGCTTCTCTTTTATTTATGGTTATTTTGATGTTGGGGATTATGTCTTTCAGTTTATGTACTTTGTTTTATCAAGATGGATATTATGTACTTGACTTTGGTTTATGGTTTTTGATGATGTAACCAAACATATTTACCTTCTGCTGCAAGAAATAAAGTTTTAAATCTTTGAGTACTGTTTATATCTGTCTTGTTGTTAAGTTTATGTTCTATACTTACTTAAAACGCTCCATAGAAGTTAATGCATTCCCTTTGTGAGTGACATTAATGGACGTGGGGTGTTACACGTAGTATCAGAGCTGAAGGTTACCAGAACAGATATGAATTTTTGAAAAACTGCTTTTCAAAAACAATTTTTATAAAGAAGTACCTTCAAAAGTACGTTTTAAGGAAAGTATTTTCAAGAGAAAAGCTTATTTTAGAAAGCATAACCCCAAGAGCCATATATCTTTCCCTCGGTTCTTTTATATTGAATCTTTCCTTTTTCGTTTCAGCATGTCTGAAGCATCTGAGATACCATAGGGTGTTCATGTACCCGGTTGGTTTCATCAATATCTTGAGGCTAGGGCCGCCACCGCAGGTCCAGCAAATGCTCCTCCTCCCCCTCCTCCTTGCGTCGATACTTTTGCTAAGATATGTAAGGACTTTAGAGCAATGGGTGGAAAACCTTTTCACGGGACGGAGACATTTGTTGAAGCTCATAACTGGCTAAAGGAGGTAGAAGAATTGTTTAGAATCTTTGAAGTGGATGATGAAAGAAAAGTCCAGCTAGCTGCCTGGCTAATGAAAGATGAGGCCTCGTTTTGGTGGGAGGTCACTAATGGGGGACGTCCAGTCGATACATGGCCAGATTTTAGGCAGAGGTTTGAGGCAAAGTTTCTCTCACGGGCTGAAGAGAATCTATACATGGAAAGGTTTTTGGCGCTGAAGCAAGGGAATCTATCGGTGAAAAAGTACGTCAACAAATTCAACAAATTCAACCAATTGGCAAGGTTTGGCTTGGACTTGGTGAATACTCCAGAAAAGAAGGCTCTAAGATTTGTTAAGGGTTTAAACGAGCCGCTTCATGGGTTAGCAATGACCCACATTCCCATGGGGGCTACCTTCGAGAGACTAGTTGACATGGCGCTCATGCATGAAGAGGAGAAGGGCGCCAATGCTAATAAAGCACCCGAGAAGAAAGGGGATCAATAGAAGTCGCAACAGCAACAACAGAACAAGAAAGGTGGCAAAGGCAATAATGCTAAGGGGAAGAAGAAATGCTTTAACTGTGGGACACCTGGCCATCTAAGCAAAGATTGTAGGAAGAAAAAGAAGACCGGTTGTTTCCACTGTGGCAAGGTGGGACATCTTATTAAGGACTGCCGAAAGAAAGGGTAGAGGGCAGGGTCTACCTCAGGAGGACAGGTGCAAGCTCTTATGGCACCAGGGCAGGCAAGGGGACAAGTTCAGGCTCTCGTGGTCCCACCGCTGCAAGAACAAGGTAGAGCAATTTTCGTCGAAAGTTTAGTTTTTCTGTTTGATCATCCTGTCCGTACTTTATTCGATTCTGGCGCATCACATTCGTTTATTTCTACATCATTAGTTAAAACACTGCACCTTGATACTAGTCTAGTTACTGATCCCTTAGTAGTCTTAAATCCTATCGGTGGTTCGGCTCATCTTACTATGATTTGTCAGGATTTGAGAGTGTTTATCTTGGGCGTTGAGTTTGAGTGCAACGCTTTTGTTCTTGGCTTCATGGGCTACGGTTTAATTCTAGGTATGGATTGGCTAACTAGATATGGGGCCATCCTAGATTGTGAAAGAAGGGTAGTTAGATTGTTGACTCGTTCTGAAAAGACCCTTGATATTTCTTGTGACCCTAGAGGTCCAGTAATGCTTAGCTACCTAGAATCCCTTGACGCATCCGATGATGATTTACATTCTGTTCCCATAGTCCGTGAATATGCTGATGTCTTCGATGAGATGAGAGGTTTACCCCCAAAACGTGAAATAGACTTTCGAATATATCTAGTAGATAATGCAAAGCCGGTTGCATTGCCAGTGCACCACATGGCTCCAAGAGAGAGGAGAGAACTCAGTAAGCAAGTGAAGGAATTTCTTGAGAAGGGGTTCATCAGACGTAGTATATCAGAGTGGGGTGCTCCAGTAGTATTTGCCACGAAGGCAGATGGGTCCCTTAGACTTTGTGTGGACTATAGAGAACTTAATAATCTTACTAAGAAGAATAGACACCCACTGCCGAGGATTGACGATCTCTTCGATCAGTTAGTTGGCGCCTCAGTGTTTTCGCAGTTGGACTTAGCCACGGGTTTCCATCAGTTGAGAGTGGCTGAGGATAGCATAGACAAGACTGCCTTTAGGACTCCAGACGGTTTCTTCGAGTGGCTTGTGATGCCCTTCGGTTTGACAAACGCCCCCGCATACTCTGTTGACTTGATGAGTAGGGTGTTTAGGGAGTACCTTAATAGATTCGTGGTAGTCTTTGTGGACGATATCTTGATCTTTTCTAAAAGCGAGGAAGAGCATGCCCTACATCTTAGGGAAGTGTTGGAGACTCTTCGAGCGCATAGCCTTAAAGCTAAATTTTCTAAATGTCACTTTTGGAGGAAGGAAGTGCGATTTTTAGGGCACGTGGTTTCCAAAGAAGGGATAGCTGTGGACCCCGCTAAGATAGTGGCCATCCAAGATTGGAAGGTTCCTAAAAATGCTACCGATGTGAGAAGTTTCTTAGGGTTGGCTGGCTACTATAGGAAGTTCATCAAAGACTTCACAAAAATATCAGCCCCATTAACACGCTTGACGAAGAAGAATCTAGTTTTTACGTGGGACGAAGATTGTGATGATGCGTTCCAACGTTTGAAGAGAGCTTTGACCACAGCCCCAGTCTTAGTGTTGCCAGATGGGAGTAAGCCATTTACCGTTTATACTGATGCTTGTGGGACAGGACTAGGCGCAGTCTTAATGCAAGAGGGAAGGGTAATAGCCTATGGTGGAAGACAGTTGAGAGTGCATGAAAGAAATTACCCTACACATGACCTAGAGTTGGCCGCTATTGTCTTCGCGCTTAAGTCTTGGCGTCATTATCTTCTTGGCAAAAAATTCGAATTATTCACTGACCACAAATCGCTAAAATACTTATTCTCTCAGAAGGACTTGAACTTAAGGCAGCAAAGGTGGATGGAATTCTTAGCATCCTACGACTTCGAGATAGCATATACCCCTGGCAAGGGTAACGTGGTGGCAGATGCCTTAAGTAGAAAAAGGTTATCCTTGAGTCCGTTGTTTGTTGAGCGGCGAAGTTTAGAGTTCATCTCTACGTTTGACTTTACACCTTCCATTGACTTCGTACCTGGTTTGCTAGCATCCTTAGAGGTCAGATCTACGCTTTTGGGACGGATTGGCGAGGCATAACGAGACGACCCACGGTTGGTTGAGTTAGTAGAGAAGCTCAATGGAGGGGAGTCATCGAGCCATCTCCGTAGGTATACCCTAGATGATAAGGGTTGGTTACGTAGGGACGGTAGACTTTGTGTACCAAAAGACGATGACCTAAGGAAGACCATTCTTGATGATGGCCATCGTTCGAAGATGACCATCCATCCCGGCGGGGACAAGATGTACATGGACATGAGACGAGTTTACTTTTGAGCCGGCATGAAGAAGGATGTGGCCGAGTATGTCGCTAGATGCTTGGTGTGCCAACAAGTAAAAGCAGAGCAAAAGAAGCCCGGTGGATTGCTTCACCCATTGGAGGTCCCACAATGGAAGTGGGAAAGTGTTTCGATGGACTTTGTTGACGGATTACCAAGATCAAGGAAGGGTAATACGGGGATTTGGGTCGTGGTAGACAGACTTACTAAGAGAGCCCATTTCATTCCCGTAAAGAGTAAGAGGACTGCTCCATAGTTAGCCTCCGTATACATTCGAGAGATAGTTCGTTTGCACGGTGTTCCATCTAGCATAGTGAGCGACCGCGATCCTATTTTTACTAGCGAATTTTGGAAGAGCTTACAAGAGGCGGTAGGGACTCACTTATGTTTGAGCACCGCATATCATCCTCAGACAGACGGTCAGACCGAGAGGGTGAATCGTATTCTAGAGGACCTATTGAGGTTATGTGTCTTAGACTTCGGAGGTACATGGGAGGAACATCTTCCGTTGGTGGAGTTCGCATATAATAACAGCTTTCAGTCTAGCATTGGCATGGCACCGTTCGAGGCTCTTTATGGACGGCCGTGTTGTTCGCCTATATGTTGGTGGGAGTCTACAAATAAGATCTTGCTTGGGCCCGATATGATTAGAGAGACTTCGAAAAAGATCGATTTGATTCGTAGGAGGATGAAGACGGCGCAAGATAGACAGAAATCTTATGCGGACAAGAGGAGGTCAGATCTTGAGTTTGATATTGGGGACATGGTCTTTGTCAAGGTGTCTCCATTACGGAACGTCGTTCGCTTTGGGTCCGTTGGAAAGTTAGCACCAAGGTTCGTAGGGCCATTTCCTATTAAGGAAAGGATTGGGCAGATGGCGTATAGAGTGGAGTTGCCCGAGAGACTTAGTGGTGTACACGACGTATTCCATGTATCACATTTGAGGAAGTGCTTGCACGAGACTGCGGAAGTGGTAGAGCCGAGCTTGCTTAGAGAGGTGGAGATCGAGCATGATGCGACGATTCGACGAGCTCCTACGCGCATTCTTGGGTCGGAGATTAGGAAGTTGAGGAATCGAGAGGTCAAGCTAGTCAAAGTGCAATGGGGAGATGATGAGAGCAACGCTACTTGGGAGATGGAAGCAAAGATGCGTTCATTATACCCTTTTCTTTTCGAGGGTATGTCTTTTAAATTTCTCCTTTATCGCTTACCTTGTACTTATCTTATCTTTAGTATGTCCTCTCGCTAGTGTCTTTGACCTTTAGATAGGATAGTCTTATGGTTGAAACATGTGTTTGAGACATGTTATGTATGATGGATGCACGTGGATGCAAGTGTTTGCTAGTGGTTACTCGTGGATGCATATACACACACTTTAGGCACTAGATCGGCTCAGTCACTTCATATTGCATATTGCATATTGCATATAAATGTGTGTACATATTTAAGTAATGGATGTATAATGGTTGTACCATCATATGGATGTTGCATTTTGGTGAATGTTTGTGCACACATGTAGAAATAATATATATTGATAGGGTTCTTTCGCATACATAATGGACGCATGGCACTATCATGGTTTGCATTAAGGAGGTCAACTGAATCAGTAGACCGCCTGATTTTGCATTAGATAAGGAACATATACACACACTTCTTGCATATGTTCATACAGCATTAGAAATTTTATAAGGACAATGGATGCCCGTGTTTGATGGTTGAGTAGATGGTTGTTTGGATGGTAGGATATGCATTCTCCTTAACTTGGACAATTTCGGGGGCGAAATCCTTTAAGGAGGGGAGAATGTAACATCCTGGATTTTTGAATAATCAAATTAACTAAAATAAAGAATAATTAATCTCAGACGTGAGAATTATGGGAATGGGGTTGCGCCATTGTGTTCGTCTCAGAATTCTGGTTGAAATAGAGTCCGAGTTTGCGGGAAACGGGTACCGGATGAAGGAGTTATAGACGAACGAAGATTGGTGGCAAAAAGAAAGAAAAAAACAAAAAAAAAATTGCACTGGCGCACTTGGGAAGTGCGCTAGTACAAATTTGCACTGGCGCACCTGCCAAATGCGCCCAGGCCGAGGCAGCAAACCTGCACAGCTTTCTGGTTCAGGCGGACCCATGTTGCTAAGTCCTTTCTGACTCCTTGCTGAGTCATTAGGGCTGAGGTGTCACCCTATCCCGATTGAATGGTTTCGATTAACCCTAAGATCATCCGACGGCTTAAATTAATTCAAAACTCTATAAAAAGACCCATAGACTCAAACCCTAAATCAGAATTAAAACTGAAACTATGGTCGTCATGCTGTTGTCTTGAACCCTAGAGCAGCCGCCACAAAATTAAAGAGGAAGAACAACAAATCAAATCAGTTCTACTAAACCCTAACAGCGAATCTTCTTCAAAGGAGAGCTAATTCAACTCCAGAAATAAGAATTCAGAACTCAAGACTGCTTTTGAGTTGTGAGTTCGATAGTTTTAATAAAATAATTAGTAATTTAACTGGATTAAGTTATAATGCGGATTGTATGGATGTGATGTGAAGTATTGATTGCATGTTGTAATTAAGTTGTAGGATTGTGATTGAAATCTCTATGACGTTATGTTGTGATGCTATCATTTATGATGTAAAGTTATGTTGCTATCATCCATGTTGTAATTTTATATACAATCAAATCATTATGTTTCATATGCTAGTTTGGTGATGTTGATTCATATGATAAATCATATATAGGCAAGTTTAGATTTTGATTCAAACATGAATCATATACAAGTTGGGTAGAATTATATGTGACCTTACATGGTTATGACACCTAGTTTATGTGAAAATTTAATTGAAAGTTAGGCTATGACATGTGTGAGTTATATGCTAAATTCTACATGATACTTTACATGTTAGATACTAGTTTACACCATTGTTGCGATGTATAAATCACATATGTAAGTTTATGAATTGGATATGAATCATGTTATGCAAGTTTAGGGTTATTACCTATGCAAGTTTACTCCTTTAGATATAGATCTATGACAATACATGATTTATGCAAGTTTGTGGCCATTATCTCATCAAGTTCACACCTTTAGATTTGGATCCATGACATATGTTGTTTATGCAAGTTGTAACTTTGGTCTATGCAAGTTTTAGATGTAGAACATCATTCACATATGCAAGTTCACCCCTATGTTTGATCTATGTTTTAATTATGTGTGTATTGTGATGTTTTCTCTTTATTCCATGAGTTAGACTATTCGAGTCTAACGTATATTTTACGTTAAACGAACAAACGTACAACGTGGGGTAAAGGGGATAATATTAAAAAGATTTAATTGGCATAAATGCCTTAAAAGGCATAAAATATAGTTGTGGTGAAAATTGGTATGATTTTACATACCATAAATGGATGGACATAATTGAGTCAATTATGGACATCGTTAAATTTGGAATTGATTGATAATTTGAATAGGGGGAAAGTAATTCAAATTTGGGGAATGATTAATTAGGAATAATTAATCATCTAAGACACGAGGTTAGGCTCTTTTGTGGTGTAAGACTGCCCGGACCCGCCCGGCAAATCCAGCTGCCACAAATGCCAGTCTAATGTGAGAGGTCTTAGGCATAAACTAAATATGTAACAATTGTAAAGACACGAGGTTAGGCTTTTTTGTGGAGTAAGACTGCCCGGACCCGCCCGGCAAATCCAGCTGCCACAAATGCTAGTCTAATGTGAGAGGTCTTTATGAGGTTACGGTCTTAATGAATTAAGAAACACTTAACCAGATAAGCATGTAGTGGGACATGAGGGGGTTAAGTGGGTGCCTTGGGTGGCATGTGGAATATAGTGGGTGCCTTGGGTGGCATTTGGAAATACGATTAGAAACACTTAACCAAAAATTGAAACATGTAATTGAAACATGAATAAGAAGTGGGTTAAGTGGGATGTACTAGAGGGGACCAAGCTTAGGTGGATAGCTTGTGTCAAGTAATGGGGGCCCGTTTCAACCAGTAACCCATGCGTATCTTTGTGGCCTCGACCCAAGTCGAGGACGGGACACGCATACTGGGCTTGACTGTAAGAGGCCAAACCGGGTTAGCGGTGGCAACGCAAGTTCAACGGGTTCATATGCATGTGTGGACCCGGGCTAGTAGGTAAGACGTTGTTGCATCGTGTAGGTATAAGTTGTGCATTCTTGGTTGTATCGGGTTGCCACTTTGGGGAGTGATACACCCCACTGTGGAGCCAGCACGGGTATCTACGAGTTAGGGAGACGATCACTTGGGGGTAGTGGGTACACCTAGTGGAGATAGGGGCAGGCGACACCTATGAAGGCAGCTAGGGGTGCATGAAACTACCATTATCATTATTTAAGTCTGTAGGTGGGATCAACCTTAGAGTGACTAGTGGTGGTGCAGTATAGCAATTATCCTATAGTGTTGGTGCAGTTTAGTAATCATCCTATAGTGGTTTAGGTGCGCTTAACGATATCGTTGTTCATCCTGTTTCCTTATTTACTCTGCCATACTCAATGGTTCATGATCATTTCCTTATTTTCCAACTTATGCTTTAGCCTAGTTACTTTGTTAATTATATTGTTAAAGTTATCGCACTCGCCAGACTTTATGTCTGACCCCCTTTGTTTCCTCCTCTTTTCTCCCTCCCCCCCCCCCCCCCAGGTGCTCGGGTTGGAACTAGCACCAGTGGAGCTTGATTTTGGAGTGCTTTTAGAAGATTGCTTGGATCGCTGAAGTAAAGTTCAACTTCTCTTTTATTTATGGCTATTTTGATGTTGGGGATTATGTCTTTCAGTTTATGTACTTTGTTTTATCAAGATGGATATTATGTACTTGACTTTGGTTTATGGTTTTTGATGATGTAACCAAACATATTTACCTTCTGCTGCAAGAAATAAAGTTTTAAATCTTTGAGTACTGTTTATATATGTCTTGTTGTTAAGTTTCTGTTCTATACTTACTTAATACGCTCCATAGAAGTTAATGCATTCCCTTTGTGAGTGACATTAATGGACGTGGGGTGTTACACGTGGTATCAGAGCTGAAGGTTACCAGAATAGATATGAATTTTTGAAAAACTGTTTTTCAAAAACAATTTTTATTAAGAAGTACCTTCAAAAGTACGTTTTAAGGAAAGTATTTTCAAGAGAAAAGCTTATTTTAGACAGCATAACCCCAAGAGCCATATATCTTTCCCTCGGTTCTTTTATATTGAATCTTTCCTTTTTCGTTTCAGCATGTCTGAAGCATCTGAGATACCAGAGGGTGTTCATGTACCCGGTTGGTTTCATCAATATCTTGAGGCTAGGGCCGCCACCGCAGGTCCAGCAAATGCTCCTCCTCCTCCTCCCCCTCCTCCTCGCGTCGATACTTTTGCTAAGATATGTAAGGACTTTAGAGCAATGGGTGGAAAACCTTTTCACGAGACGGAGACATTTGTTGAAGCTCGTAATTGGCTAAAGGAGGTGGAAGAATTGTTTAGAATCTTTGAAGTGGATGATGAAAGAAAAGTCCAGCTAGCTGCCTGGCTAATGAAAGATGAGGCCTCGTTTTGGTGGGAGGTCACTAATGGAGGACGTCCAGTCGATACATGGCCAGATTTTAGGCAGAGGTTTGAGGCGAAGTTTCTCTCGCGGGCTGAAGAGAATCTATACATGGAAAGGTTTTTGGCGCTGAAGCAAGGGAATCTATCGGTGAAAGAGTACGTCAACAAATTCAACCAATTGGCAAGGTTTGGCTTGGACTTGGTGAATACTCCAGAAAAGAAGGCTCTAAGATTTGTTAAGGGTTTAAACGAACCGCTTCATGGGTTAGCAATGACCCACATTCCCATGGGGGCTACCTTCGAGAGACTAGTTGACATGGCGCTCATGCATGAAGAGGATAAGGGCACCAATGCTAATAAAGCACCCGAGAAGAAAGGGGATCAAAAGAAGTCGCAACAGCAACAATAGAACAAGAAAGGTGGCAAAGGCAATAATGCTAAGGGGAAGAAGAATTGCTTCCCTTGCCTTGACTCATGACGGAAATCCAATTTCTAATACGACATCGTGCAGATTTGATTGTAAACATATATGGCGACATAGTAGGATGGGGTACTATGCCATCTAGGATTGATATATTTATGTTGAAAGTGTTTTAAACTGATTAAACACTAATACTAATATCAGATAATTTTTGTTTTATACGTATCAAGCATATTTGGCCATTATAAGGTAAAACTCTATCCTCCGGCTTACGTTGCATTGTGTGATGGGACCTGAATCTTATATTGGCTTCATTTTTCTAAAAAGCGTTGCCTTGTTTAAATGATTTACTTTGTTTCATGCACTGGCAATCCAATGGAGTAAACCCGTTTTGCATTAGCGGCGTGGTCCTGTGATTAGCCTTATTATTAAATAAGTTGAGTAAGATTTCTCATACCAGTCATATGACTGACTCGTAGTTTGTATTCACTTGCAAACTCGGGTGCCCTTATTTTTACACAGGCATCCAAGTAAACAGGTAACATACTTTATTTTGGATATGCAACATAGCATGGGGTGCTCTTTTGGCTGAAGACGAAGACTATCGTTATCACTTATTTTGGACATTTAGACATTACCTTATGTATGATGTATTTTATTATGTAGTAGACTTATTATCTACCTGATGGAACTTGTTATGTACTAAGTAGTATCATGTATCTGTGTAACTCTGATGATGATGACATTTATGATTCCGCCGTTATGATGATGTATATTATCCTATGATTCCATGTGTTATGCTATTATCTGTAATCTACTGATGTGATAAATGTGTTATATTCGATTGATTATCCTTTCCACAGTGGTACAGGGGTTTGGGTTGTCACAGGAATAGTGTTAAAAAGGGAAACAATGAAATTTATTCCGATGTTCGGAATATAAACTGAATTGATATAAATCCATATGGATTTTGTGATTTGAATTCAACTATGTTGATTCTATAAAAATAAATTAGCTTCAGAAAGGATATTGGAACGATATTAAATAGAAATTAAGATTTTGAAGTAAATATAAAATAGATCCTATGTTATGTGTATTAGTTATAAAAATAAAATATTCCAGAAAAGGAATTGGATTTCAAATAGATATTTGAAAGGAAAGCTTGTTTTAATTTTTAAACAAGAAAACTAATTTATAAACGATGTTTATAAAAATAGGGAAATAAATTATCATTGGATAATTTAGAGGTTTATATTCAAGTATGAATTGAAAAGTGAATTGGAAAACGGTTTGAAATAGAACGATAAATTTTATTCCGGAATTCGGAATTTAAATTGAAGTGAGAAAAATCTAACAGATTTATAATTAGAATTCGATTATCTTGAGTTTTATAGATAATTTATTTATAAAGGAACTGGTATTTAGTATTGAAGATTCAGTGATAAATAAATTTACAACCGAGTTATGAAATAATCAACGGATAGGGATAATGAAGAATATTAACTCGGATTTGGTAAATAGGCTAAAATATATTAGAATGGAGTTTAAATTCATTATAAATGAAGTTTAAATGTTTATATATATAAATATAATTAAAAACGAACTTGTCACAGTGCGACAATTCATAAATTGGCGTTTCGAACTTCAATTGAGTATATAAAACTCAATTTAAGTCGGAATTCTTTGAAACAAGAATCGTCAGGATTGATTTAAAAATAGTTTTCTAATGGAAGAGAAAAATCTAGATTTCATCTTATAGATTTTGAGTTGTGTCAAAACCAAGTTTTCAGAAAAGCAGCGCCATAACCATTATAAAACCATAACAGTTTATTAATTAAAATCGAAGTATTTTAAGTTAATAAAATATGGATTTTAAATTTAAAAATCCAGATTTGAGTTGTAAAATAAATATGAACTCAAGTTTTGTAAATGGAATGATTTTTGACAAAAAAATCATATTTTTAACTATAGAATAGATGTTAGACCAAATTATGGCTCTAACACCCAAATTTCTGGAATTGCAGAGAATAATAACTAGAAGTGAAAGAAAATGTAATAAACACACCAAATTTATAGTGGTTCGGTGTTAACGAGCTCACGTTCACTTTATATGACTTTGATTATACGTTTGAATGCAAGTACACTCAATATTTTCTCTCAATTTCACTTTTACAATGATAATTCACTCAATAAATTCAAGATCACTCTGAATAAAAATAATGGAGGTATGATAATGGTGGAATCAGAGCTCTGAATTGCCAAAAAGATCCTCCAAAATGACAAGTGTTGGGGTATTTATAGGTGATTTCTACAGGTGGTTCGTGAAGACACGTGGCACCAATCCCGAGGATCTCGGACCCGTTCGTGGCTTGATGGAGAAATAGTCAAAATGGCCGTTGTGGACAGGTGTCGTCAGATCCTGAACTTGCGGCTAGTGGATGACCAAGTCTCATGACCCTACATCATGAACGGGTCGTGGAGCTGAGTCATGGTCAGCAGGTCGTGAAGCATCCTTCACGAGTGGGGAGAGGAGTTGGGTCACGAACGGGTTGTGACTGGATTACCACGAACGGATGAGAAAGGTGGGGTCACAAGCGGGATCCATTTCGGTGTATCACGAACCAGTGTGCTTCCTCTCGAATTCACATGCTTAAGCATCCTTGTCCATCCAAATACTAAGGCTTATATTCTTGGTGGCTTGGTCAAAAAGCTAGCCAATATTTTGCCCCCTCGAAGCACGTTTTATCAGAGATAGAACGTGCTTTGAAATTAATCAATATGCCTATTTCTGAACAGATGAGCGCTGGCAGTCGTATCTGTTTGTATTGTCACGATGTTTCAAAGGATCGCGTTCTCTGACGAGTATAAATATAGGTTTGAGTTTCCAATTATTTTTCTACTTATTGATTGACTTCGATCTTTTGAGTTCCGGAGCACATTGTGATTAATTCTTCAAGTAAGCTCCAAATTTCCACAAAACCTATTTTAAAAAAGTTCGCTACATCAATAGTTAATAAAGTCTCCACTTTTCGTCTTGGTAATCATTCCAAAATCTTCGGTCGTCGAGTTATGTCACGCTTGTGTTACCTGGTGTGGATCACGAATTGACATGGGCTGCTCTTATGTGAGCCATGATGGACTCAATTAGGCGCTCATGGCCCATTAGGCCAGGCCATTCCAATAAGACAAAAGAGAGGAGACCAAGAGTCACCTTAAGGGCTATATAAGCCGATCCTTCCTCTTTTACCTTTTCTTTTCACTTTTAACTACCGCCTCTCCCTCTTTTTTCCAATTCCAAAGCCCTAATTCCTCCTAAGTCAAATCGCAGATCCCCAAACTCAATCAATAGGTATTTCGGTCCCCTGATTGTGATTTAAACCTTCGATTTATAAGATTTGCAAATTAAAATTCAATTCTTATGTGAACTTTTTACTGTCTGTCAAGATCCCCCATACTTGCGTCGCTGATGGCCTCGCCAAAGCTCACCACAAAGCAGTGCTCTGAGCCGTGTCAAAATCGATTTGGCAATGTTCTGAGCCGTATCAAAAAATGGCGTCTTTGTTGCTTTGATATGGCCTTAAGCCGTATCAAATTCATGAATTTGATACGACTCAAAGCCGTATCAATTTCATGAATTGATACGGCCATGAGCCGTATCAAAATCATGAATTGATACAGCTCAAAGCCGTAACAATCCATGAATTTGATACGGCTTTGAGCCGTATCAATCCATGAATTTGATACGGCTCATGGCCGTATCTTTATTTAAATTTGATAGGGTCATTAGCCGTATCTAATTTGCGCTGGTGTAGTGAGAATTGCTCTTCCGCTGCAGATGGAATAGTGCTAATGTGCGCCAATGGAAAAGATGGAACACTACTTGAAAACTTTATCTGAAGAATGTAATTATCAGGGAAGCGAACTCTAATCACAGCCTGCATAATGCACAGTACGGTTCTGTGTCAATTGATAATAGAAACCAAATAAACTATGTAATATTATCCATTATATGCATTTACCAATACACTGTTATCTTTGTTTACATACTAATATACGAATTAATTGACACCGCTTATTCTTTCCTTATTAAAATGTCTATGCCATCTCCCTCACCTCTAATCGTAACAATAATGCATTCACAATAAACTTAAAACACGACCTTGAAATGCTTAATTTTCATGGACACCAAAATCACCAAATAACTTTAGCCTAAAGAAAATATAAAATTCAGAACAAAATTACCTCTACGGGAGGGATTTTCTCAATCAAAGCAAGATATGTTGAATTTAAGCCATCAATGGAGAAATTGATGCTAGATTTAGGGCGTATAGATGATTTAGCAAGGGACTCATCATCTTCTAATTCTAGGGTTTTGTGACGGCCACGCATGGATATATTTGCAGGGCATAGGCAAACAGGAGCATGGAAAGAATCGGAGCATCCGAGATTAAAACCGGAGCAATCGATTTTGAAGATGTTATTTGGGGAAGCGGTTTTGATTTGGAGAAGGGGGAGGGACGCATTTTTCTAGTTTGGGAATTTGTTTCATTTCGGCCGTGAGGAGGGACAATGAAAAATAAAAAGAAGAAAATTATCATGCCGTTTTGATACGGCTCAGACCCGTATTAAATTTACTGATCAAAAGCTTTGGTCATCTACGGTTAGATTTTAAGGATTGAGAGAGGTATGGATCGGTTGAGCTATAGCAAATGAAATTTGATACGGCTTTGAACCCTATCAAATTTGATACGGCTTAAAGCCGTATCAAATCCCTAAATCCTGGTGTGTCAGATTGGTTGTTTTGGTGCAGTGGCTGGTGATATCGACGATGCTTCAGGTGACGGCGGCAAGGATATGTGCTCGTCATTTCGTGAATAGACCTAGGATAGCGTAGTGGTTTGCTAATCTGTGATTAAATCAAAGACAGTAGTGCTATGGTGCCCCCAATCGTGGAGATAGGCAGGGAGGGAATGGTAAAAGGTTGTTTTGTAGTAGAGCAGACACAGGCCGTGGAGTACGGTGATGGGTTCGCTCGTGAAGAGGGTAGCGGGGCCATTCGTGGAAGGGAGTTAGGCATCAATTCGTCGAGGAAGGTGGAATGTCGGTTCGTAGAGAAGGATAGTGTATCTGTTTGGGTCGTGGTGGTGAGACAAAAGTCAGGTCGGGTCTTGGATGAGGACGAGATATTAGCTCGTATGGAGTGGCGGGTCATGGTAATTATTTACGAACCATCGTGGTGTACAGATGAATACTTCATCACAGACCTTTTACCATCATGAGCTGGAATTCTCTCTGTGGGTCAACCCCTTGCCACGAGCCGGATTCTTTTCATGAGTTTGTCCCATGTCACGAGCCGGCTTCTTTTCATGAGTTTGTCCCATGTCACGAGCCGATGCACATCCACGAGCGTAACCCATATCACGAGCCGGACCTCCATCTCGAGCCGAACCATAGAACTTCATGAACTAGCCTATCTCCGGGCCAATCCTCATTTTATGTTTATACCTAACTAATTTACACCAATCAATCGAATGTGCGGACATATACTTCAACTGAGCCTCCTTTATAACTCGAGTAATTCAGCGTACAGTTAGGTTTAGAGCCTTCAAGATGAACTTTCTGATCTGGATGACTACTTAAATCAACATACAACGACCAATCTTATGCTTATTTTCTTAACTTCATGCTTTTCTTTTCAGTACCGTACACACAGATGCACTCAACACTTGCGCACACACGGGGTTCACGGGTAATTATATTCTATTCTCTCATGTTTATTCGCCAACACAGCAGAAATGTCTGATAGACGTTCAGCAAGGATATCAGAGAAGAGTGCAGATCCAGAGTCGTCAAATTATTATAATCCTGATGTACTCCCATCGGATACAGATTGGAGTAATTCTGGATCTGGCTATGAAACGGATCTTGATACAGAATCAACAACTTCTGAGAGCACATCACTTGAGGAAGAGGAAGATGATCGAGCTCCTGACGAAATCGAAGGTGTTAAAGAGGTTGACAAGCTGAGTGACTCTGTAGCCTCTAAACTGGATGACATAAAGCTAAAGAGATTATGTTTAAGACATGGGATTCCCTGGGTTATCGTGAAAACTCCATAGGAAGGGGACATACCCCATTCTGCTCCGGAAGGGTACATGTCTATCAGTAGAGTCATGTGCTTAGTAGGTGCTATTCCTCTGTTTCCTCCAATTGTCGTTGATCTCCTAGTACGACTACATATTGCTCCCATGCAACTCCATCCCAATGCATGCACTGCTCTGTTCACCTTGTATATTGCATACGCAGATATTTTAGAGACCGAGCTTACCTTCAAAGATTTGAACTTCTATTATTATTTCAAACATCATTCCACAAGGACTCCGAACTTCATTTTCTTCGAGTCGATCCCCTCCAAAAAGGTTTGACGGATGGACATAGTAATTTAGGAGATGCTAAATCTGACTGGTTTTACATAAAATATCGGAATGGATGTGCAAGAAAATGGTTACAGTCAAGTAGGTTCTGAATCCTTCGGTGTGTATTCCAGTTGCATGATTGAAGTGCTAATATTTTCTTTTTCTGTACAACTCATAATTTCCAAAAGACATAAGGTCCAGTGTATGAAGATCGATTGTCCTGCCTTTTAGAAAGCAAGTCTGACTTATGAAAAATCAAGAAATGTATAACTGATGAGAACCTTCACAAACACCATCTTCTGGATGTAAGATTCGGACTCGGTTCGGAAGGCAAGCCCCACAAGTACGTGCCCCATACTCAAATGATTGGGGAATCTAGTGGCATGCCTCCAGTCAAGGTGTAAGTGACCACGGAAACTACAAAGATGACTGAGTTTCATAAAAGTCCTTCACCTATGGAGATCCAAGACAACAAAGAAATGAACATATACAAAGGAGGTGAAACTCGAGTTAACGGATCAAAGGATACCTCAGTCTCCAAGGAGCAGTCTCCTCTGAAGACTCCACCGCCAGTGGAGTCCACAACTCACGACTCGTTAACATTGGAACAAATATTTGGGGAATTAGACAAGATCCCCTTGCCTGATAACATTTATATGCCCTAGAACTTTGGAGCGAAACCATTCTTCCCTATCTCTGAGGAAGAAACAACTACCATCAAAAAGAAGGATACTGTACAGAGAGCCTTGCTCCGGGCCCTGGTTTGTTAGGGGGATCATACGGGATACACAAATCATATGCACCACTTGTCACAACACCCGTATACTATTTGTATTCACGATCCTTATACTTTCTTGTAATTCTTTGCAGGAAAAATGCCTCGTTGCCGTTCATATTCTCATCGCGAACTTCGTGACTGCATACCTAGACTCAATCCCGAAACTGAGAATGAGCGCAGTGATAGTCAGGGAAGAGATAGTCAAAGAGGCCATGATTTTTATCAGTTTCATCCCACATGCTCTCGCTCTCCTTCGAGGCAAGATCCTAGGAAGTACCATGGTCGTCAAGTGCCACAGATGGGAGGCAAACAATTTCCTAAATCTCTGACTCCCCTGAAGGGTATACCTCCTTAACCTTATCATGTAACATTAATTAATTTAATGCACCTTAACCTCTCACATTAGAACTCGTTGTGGTTACTAGTTAAGCCGGGCGGGTCCGGGTAGCTTTACACCACAACTTGGTCTAACCTCGGGTTCAAGGTACAACATGACCAACTTCTCACATTGGGTCCTATTGTTTGTAGCAACTAGTTAAGCCGGTCGGTTCCGGGTAGGTTTACGCTACAAACTCAACCCAACCTCGAGTTGGTCACACTTATCTTTTCTAAGTGTCATGTCCATCATGTTTCCAAAACATGTTACAAGTTTTCAAGCATTTGGGTAGACCTAACTTAATAGGTAAATTCCCAAAGGGTAGACCTGACTTAATAGGTAAATTCCCAAGCTTATGTTTTTATGTCTTTTAAGTTTACTCAACCCCAAACGCAATCCCATCGCTTACATATCGCAATAGTGCATAAAGGATAGAAAGAGGGAACTTGGCATAATCATGACATAAAGGTGTTGAAGCCACAAGTTTAACATGGTGGCATATGAAGTGTACATGTGTTCATATACTAGCATATTACATTTTTAGGCCTCAAAAGCATGCATAAAACCAAACTTAGCATGTTGGTGATACATGGTGATAAATGACATGTAGAAATGGCCATAAGTTCGCATTTAGCCTCACATGCAAGTTATCATAAGAGATATGATAACTTACATGTTGCCAAAATGCAACCTTTAGCATAAAGCTTGAAGCTTTATGTTCATAAACCCAAGATAAGCTTGCATAACATGATAATATGAACAAAATGATCAACCCAAACTTGCCTAACATAACTTGCATATATGACAAACTTGCATATCAAACTTGCATAACATAATATGATAAACTTGCATATCACAACATGGCAAACTTGCATAGCATAACATGGTAAACTTGCATATCATAACATGGCATACTTGCATAACATAACATCATAAACTTGCATATCATAACATGTCAAACTTGCATATCATACATTTAACTTTAGAGTTTAAGTATGAAAGTAGAATAGGGCTTACAATGCTTACGAAGACACAAAAATATGACAAAGCCCTTATGCAATCAAATAGACCCAAAATGCAAGCTCTAATAGAAAAACCCTTGAGCCAAAATGATCAAAACCCTTGCTTTATGATGTAAATATGGAAACTTGACTTGAATGCAAGCTAATGATGCTCATACAAGCTTGAAAACACTTGTATGCATTGAAAATCTCTTATAGAAATAACTTAGGAATTTTATGAAGAGAGTGGAGGCCATGAGAGGAATGATTTTGCCATAGTTTAGTTACTTGAATGAATGATGATGATTTAGGGTTAGGTTAGGGGCTTATTTATAGAGATTAGGATTAGTTTTAGCCTTAGGATTAAACCCTAGTTCCAATCTCAGCCCTCAAAACCGAATCTGGCCCTAAAACCTAACCAAGACCCCAAAATGGTGCACCAGGCAAAACTGCCCGGCTGAGCCAAGTCGACAGCCAAGTCGACAGGGCTGTCGACTTGGGTCCAACCAAGTCGACTCCCAAGTCGACAGGGCTGTCGACTTGGGTGCTCTGGCGGGAATTTTCCCGCCTGGCCCAATGCCCCCCCCCCCAATTTCGAAATTTAAACCTGAATTTTAAATCTGTTTTGAACTTTGAATTTTCAGAAAACTTCGTTGGGCCTTAATCGGGTCATACGGACTCCGATTTTCGAAAACTCGGACTCTATTTCGCGTATTTTTCCGAAACGAACGCAATGACATAGCCCGTTTCCCTTGATTCAGATTTATAAATTAAATTCTGCCTCGATTTACGATATAACAGGTTATCAGAAATACGGGTTGTTACATTCTACCTCCGGCTCTTCGTCCTATCTGTGATCTATGTCCTCGAGAAATTCTCTGGGTGACTTCCTCAGGGTCTTCCCCCTTAGTTGCTATGCTGACCCCTCCTTCATGGGAGGGGAAGCACCTTTAGTTTCTATATTTAGTCCTTTCATCAACATCTTCAATTCCACCATGTAACAGGCTCGTCTAGTGGCTTGGTCACCTCTAATCACTCTCATTCCTACATCTGTTGGGAATTTCAGCAATAAGCACCAGGGCGCAATGTAGGCCCTGAATCCTGCCAGGGCTGGTCGGCCCAAAAATGCATTATAGGGCGAATCAATGTCCAAAACTACAAATAGGAGAATTCTCACTCTCCGGTGATCTCCTCCTCCTAAAGTCACTAACAATTCTACATATCCCATCGGAGCCGTCGAGGCCCCATTAAAACCGTGTATCCATCCATCGTAGGGCTTCAAATCCTGGGCTTCGAGCTTCATCTGATCAAACGCTTTCTTAAACAGAATATTGACTGAGCTTCCGTTGTCCACTAAGACTTTGTGGACTAGAGAAGGACCAATAGTAGGGCTGATGACTAAGGGGTCTTCGGTAGCGGAGTAAACTCCACTACTACCTCTATCGCGAAATATGACATCGTCAAACATTGTTTTCTGTTGCTTAATCGGAACGTTATCCTCGGGATTACTGCACTCTTCTACTCCAACGTGCTTGGCTGCATTTACATATTGATCCATCGCTCTGAAGCTATGTCTAGCCGGGTGAGGTCCTCCAACCATAGTGTTGATAATAATATTCTTTCACTTCTGCTGAGCAGTGGGTCTAGAAGCAGGTTGGTTTTTGATTCGGGGCCTGCCCGACTTGCCCCTGTCTCTTGGAGCGACCTTGTATTCATCCAACTTCCCTTCTCTAAGGAGTCTTTCAACGACATCTCTCAAGTGACGACACTCATTAGTGGAGTGACCATGAGTCTGATGGGAAAGGCAGAATTTTCCTGTTTCACACTCTTTCTCTGTTGAGTCTCTTGGTGGAGGCATCTTATATTGAAGAACATTATAAGTGTCTAGGAAGATATTTTCTAATGTATCATTCAATGGTGTAAAATTCTAAAATGCTTTGAACCGAGGTATCTTTTAATTATCATTTCCCCGATTCTTCATCCGGCCGCCATTCCCATTTTGGCGACCGCTACCTTGGTTCTTATTTCATGCATTCACCTCTACCTTTCTAGAACTATCTCCGGACTATTTAACAGCCACATTGCTTTGTATATCTTCCTTATCAGTGGCTTTTCCCTTTCGATTTGCATAAAACTCCTCTTGGCGAAGACGGATATTGGCCTTCTCATAGAATATTTCTCTGGTGAGCGACGGTTTCCCAGCCAAGTATCTGCCGAACTCTATGTCTTTATCTACTCCGTCAATTAAGGCCATCAGGATCGTCTGCTCGTGAGGATCTCTAACCTCCGTGACTGCTAAATTAAAGCGGTCCAAGTACGATCTCAGAGTTTCATCAGGACGTTGCTTGATAAGTGATAACTCAACGACGTTTTTGGACCTCTGAGCGTGAAGTCGAAATTGATTTATGAATCTTTCGCTCAATTCCTTGAAGCTGGAAATTGATCGAGCAGACAAGCGGATAAACCACATTAATGCCACATCCTTTAGAAAGATCGGGAATGCTTTGCATTTTACTGCGTTGGGAGCGGCTGTCCGAATTCAAATCCGTCTACGAATGTTAGTAATTCTTCCTTGTCTATCGCAAGTCCACAACCTACTGAAATTCCGATTGTGAAGCATGCAATGGACCGTACAAGAATATTTGATGGTATTGACATAACCCAAGCAATATCAATTCTCAAAAGTAAGGAAAATCAAGATATGTTCATGATTCTTCCTGATGACGAAGCAGAAAACTGGTTGCGTTATGAAACCGAGGTTCGCAAGCAAGCAATCTAATACAGGCAGTTTAAAATGAATCCCCCCCACCTCAGTATCCACCCCAGTATCCACCTTAGTAACTTGTTTTCTGTATTTCATATTTATGTAATTTGTATTTGTCAATTTGTGTTCCGTGATTTGAATTTCTGTTCGACAATAAACACACAAACACAAACAATAAAAATAATAAATGCAAAAATAATAACTCTACTCCTTTCAATTTGTCTTTTTCATAAAAAAAATATTACCGTTCGCAACAATTCTCTTTTAAATAACCCTCTAAGATAATCCTACCAAATATTATTTTCGGTTCAAAATCAAAAGGCATCCTAACTCCTAAGACATTCGAGCAGGCCCAATTTAGGTAGGCTTCATGGTTGCATGATCCTCCGGCGTTGCAGCAACTTTTAATCTTGCTCCAGCAGTCAACGCCTTTGCTGTCCAGCCCAAACAACACGAAGAGAAATCTCTATTGTTTCTCAATTCAATTCTGAAGATGAAAGGAATCATAAAAAATCTCACAACTTCCAGTTCTAAGTTCAAAGGCCAAGGCAGAGTTGTCGGCTCTTCCTCTTCGAATCCCGATCTCAGTCCCAGTCCCAGTCCCAATCCCAAATCCAATCCCAATTTGCGCGACTCCAATTCTGCCCAAAACTCTTCGATTTCTGGACGAACTCCAAACCCTCAATCTAAGACCGAACCTGAATTCTCATGCCCAGTCTGCTCCTCTTCGTTCCAATCCGAGACCGAGGTCTCTACCCACATTGATATGTGCTTAACCTCGATAAAAGAGCCCACCGACTTAGAGAAGTTAGTGACTTTGTACTTGTCCAATCAGCCAAAGAAAGAATCAGTTGAAATATTACTGAAACTGTTGACCAATGTTGTTAAGGATAGCGGGAATGAAAAATTTAGGAGGATTAGGATGGGAAATGCGAAAATTAAAGAGGCAGTTGGTGATATTGGAGGCGGCGTTGAGTTGTTGGAGAGTGTTGGGTTTGATTTTAAAGAAGAGGAAGGAGAGGTTTGGGGAGTAATGGATGTGCCAAATGAGGATAGGTTAAAGATGATCAAGGAGGCAATTTCATTGTTAGAGATGTCTAAGGGGAAAGAATTCAAAGAGAATGTCATTGAAGTGAGTAGGGCGGTTGAGAGGAAAACGATTGATCGAAAGGTAAACAATGTTACCGCAGTTGTATTTCTGCATGTCAAGCACTTTGATTAAGTGGCATTTATCGTTAGTGATGAAATGAATGATTGGAAATAAAATTATATTCCCCTTAACGCTTCTTAGGGGAAAAATGAGGTTGGTTTATAAAGATAGAAAGCAAAAACTGAAAGGGAAAGGAATGGTATTGTTATTTCCTCAGTGGCCCTTGACATTTCAGCTAGAGTTAGTGTTTTAACAGAGGAATGGTTCATCTTATTTATCACAGCTAAGATACCAAAAAACCTTTTATCCACAGAATTGCATATGTGTTAACCAAGGGATCAATTAAAGAAACTTGGTTCATCTTATTATCATAGCTAAGATACCAAAGGAACCTTTTATCCGCAGAATTGCATGTGTTAACCAAGGGATCAATTAAAGAAACTTGGTTCATCTTATTTATCATAGCTAATATACCAAAAGAACCTTTTATCGACAGACTTGAATATGTTTTAACCAAGGGATCTATTAAAGAAACTTTTTTGTGATATTTTTTGCATACGGTAAGTGTGAAGCCTACACACACACACACACACACACACACACACACACACACACACACACACACATATATATATATATATATATATATATATATATATATGTACGTGCACGGTCACACACATATGTGTGATACCGCGACATTTACGTATTGAATATATTAATTTTCTTATTTGAGACAACACATCAATAAACAATTCGTTGTCAATATATTAAAATCTTACGATTTAGATTTCGATTTAGATCAGTTCTCTTCCTTTACAATTTGATTTACATTCCAATACAAACTTGGTCAAAATCACAATTCAGAAAGATAACATTCAAGTTGCACTAACATATTTAATGTGCATATCTAGATTCCAACTCCAGTTATAATGTTTTCAAAACAAAATAAAAATGTATTAAATGAGAAAATTGAGCTATAAGTTCAGTTGTAGAAGTTCAAACATCAAAGTGTGTACATGCCTTCGAATACAGATATTTTAAACCTATGCTTTACGATTTAAATCCTTTTCAATATAAAGTTTGAATTTTATGATTCACGATTTAAATCTCACCTTGAAAACTTTGAAACAACATGTGAACATTGATTTCTTTTTGCTAAAAATAACGTTCACCCATTTTAGAACATATAGGTATACACCATATTCATTTAGATTGTTCCAAAACGTTTAACTGACATATTTAATTTTGTTACCTTTTATGTTATATTCAATTTCTACTATGTTCAATATTTGCATGATTTTGTTCAGTAATACATACATATGCATGTGTGTGTATGTGAGTGTGCATGCATGCAGCTCTTATCAATGAAGAAATGCCATTTTTAATGGTTATCCATGTTAAATGCATTATTATTATTATTATTATTATTATTATTTTAATTATACTTCTCAATTATTTTGGAAGTTACACCACGATATATAAGTTCAGAAGCCTAATGCCAAATAAACAATAAATCCTTGGTAGATAATATAATAATTAAGAATGAGGCATTAGGTTAAACCGTGATTTCCTAAACACCTTTTGTTTTGGTACAGAGTAAAAGTGGCAATTTAGATAGTGCATAGTTTAGTTTAGTTCAAGTCTTATTGAAAGTGCATTAATTTGCATTTAATATATTATTTCATGCAATATGTTAATGTATGCGAGGGATGAGTGAACATCACCAATATTTGTTTGAATGTTTTTTTAAGATAATGTTCTTTGTTGGATTGTAAAATTATAAATGAAATCAAACCAGTATTCGAAATAAATAAAGATCATGAAATTAATTCCAGTGCTGCATGTTCTTTTTGTTGAAATAGCTATTACATGTCATGTTTTTTCAGTTCAGAATGTACATGTAATTGCTGTGTATATGCGTGCATACACAGACACAGAGCCACACCCACACTCATACCCTTACCCACAATTGGCAAAATGTGCGCCATGATGCTTGGCATGCCCCAATACCATCATCTTTTTTATTGCATGACAAATATGAGAAAGATAACATACACTTGTGGATAAACTGCATTTTTTTTTCTTTTTTTGAAACTAAACCGTATCAATTGGTATATATAGTTGTTCTAAATACTCACACAAGGCCCGTCTCAAGACAAGGTAGAACTAACATGCCTAGGTTTGCTCACGAAGGCATTTTACCTATGGGCCCTACACCTCAACAGCCTGAGGCATATGTTTTTATATGCCTCACATGTCTTTGAATGCCGAGGTGTAGTCTTTGTCTTCAGGGTAAAATCTTTCTACTCTGCTTTAGTATAGATCGGGTTATTCTAATGCTAAATTGTTGATATTGTGAAAACCAATATTTCTTTGCATCTATGACTAATTACCTTACACTTGTCGTGTATAATAGCGATTTCCTTCTACAAAATATGCTGTTAAATTTGCTTAACACCATGTTTATCATTTACATTCTAACAATAAATGTGCGTCTAATCACCATTTGACACTATTTTCCATCCATTATTCCAGGCTCGGGTGTTCTTCTCAGTTCCTGAAAGTGTAGCAGCTAATATAGCTAATATTGATTTGCCTGATTCTTTTTATAATTTATCCATGGACGAAATTAAGCGAGAATCTGAATTAAGGAGGAAAAAGCTTGCTGAATCGCAGCTGTTGATACCCAAATCCTTCAGAGAGAAGCAGGCTGCTTCTTCACGGAAAAAATATAAATTGACTGCAATACGGGTTCAGTTTCCTGATGGTGTTGTGCTTCAAGGGATATTTTTGCCTACGGAACCAACCACTGCTCTCTATGAGGTTAGTAATTGTGGGTATGGATGATTTGTTTTATTTCTTCTTTTTAGTATGACCATCCTCTTCCTATATGTTGCACCACCCTCCCTAGAAAGGCGACCAGAAAATATTATGCAAATTAATGATATTTATAACTCTGAAAAATGTTAGATGTTTGTATTATTTAAATGCAACAAAATTATCAGTCAATGTACGGTCTAATACCTATTGTTTCAATTCAAAATCTGCAAGTGCTTTGCGTTCATCATTTGAAATATTCAGACTGGAACAGATACCAATTACAGAATGACAGGTGGGGATAGGATACTCCATTATATACAAGGAGAGGGCATGGACTTATTGCATTATCAGATTATTGAGTAATTACGTTGTAGTAGTCAGGCTTTCAGAATATTGCAAACTATCACCTGTAACATTATACATGGCTACCCGTCGCATATCTCACTCACATTCACTTTCGTACTATGCACGCAGGAAGTGCATAGAGAATTAGAGATTTGGTTTGGCTGCACGTTACACACACACACACATCTTGCACATTCATAGTTCACTCATGCATGCACAAATATTTTTATTCAACTCATTGCATATTCCCATTCATTTCCTTTTCTTCTCTTTTTAGCCTTGCTCTACGCTCATTTTTCTCTTTTGAGTCCGATCTGTATACCACCAAAGGGAGGAGTTTTTTTCCTTTGTTTTCGTAATATAGTATTATACTTATTTGTTCCTTGCCAGGGTTCTTATATATGGACCGATATGGTCTTTGAGGTGGGTGTCATTTAAAGAAAACAATTAAAATAGAACATACATAAAGTTCGAAGTCAAATGTGAAGAAGTAACGACATTTAGTTGAATTGTTTTGTCATTTCAAGTATCTAACATGAAGTAGATACAAATTGTCATCATGAAGATTATCGTCATAATGTATTTGATTTGGATGCCATTGCCTGGTAGATAATAACATCATGATTAGTTTTATGGGCAATAATTCCAAGAACTTTGGAGTGGAATGTACATTACATTAGGACTGATGAAGGTGCAACCTTGTAGCTCTTTGGTATCTCTTAGTACTAATCATACAACATTTTTTTTTTTACCAACTTGCCAGGATTAAGCAGACATGAACGCATCTTGTTAACAATCACAATACCAATATAATAGGAAAATATAATGATATTGTAATAAATAAAAAATACAAAAAATTTGGGTTTAATACGTGAACCGTTAAGCTTTAGATTATTAAGAAGAATATCAAAAATAAATGTTTATGAGTAGTGTAGATATCAGTTGACATTGAGTATTTTAGATAGAATAGAGAACTACAAGTTCGTCCTGTGGGTGCAATGGAAGTGGATCTTGAGGCAAACTTAATATTAGAGGGGAAAAGTGAATAGTGTTTGTGAAATTTGTATGAATCTTTTTGAATTACTTTAATTATACTTGTATATATGCAAACTATCATAGATTTATCATGGAAATCATAACAAATCAAAAACAATAAAAAGCAGTGAAGGAAAGAATACGCCAGATTTTATACTGGTTCAGGATTACCCTACATCCAGTCCTGCACCAAACCCTGCTCGGATTTTTATTATCTTCAATTTTTTTTACAATCCTTGATTTCAAGGCTACAAGCATAGTTGTGAAAGGCGCGCGATGCAAAAATGGCGTGTCTTTTCGTTATTTTATTATTCTTTTTTTATATCAAACTGCCAAAAAATAGTATTTATCATAACAAAAAAAGGAATAGGCTTAGCTCAAGCTAGATTAAATGGTTTGGTGTTTGTTAAATACAATAGAACATTAATAAAAAGGTATAACATCCGTGATACCATTGATTCAATATCTTTGAATGATATTGATGATTGTAACGAATGGTAAACGAAAAATATAGATGGTGCATCTGATGCTGATGATGAACTTGTATTTGATGATAATGATGATTTGACTTGTGGTGTTATTGTTGCTGCTAGAGCAGCATGAGTAGAGGAAGCTAGATATCCATATAGAAAAACATTCACATCGAGAGATTTTTGGGTGTCTTCTTCAGCTCCTTTACATATTCGAGAAGAAAAAACAAGTCTAAGATGATATGGATGAGGAAGATGCTGAAAGTTATGATTTTGATGATGCAGACATTGATTTGACAAACACCAAACCATTCGGGCTAAAAGACGTAGTCGATAGACTCCAATTGAATATTCTTGTACTATTTATTGACACATTTTTTGGTAAAAGCTGTCACACATGGAATCTCTGGATAGTAGCGTTCTCAGGCAATGGAAACATTGTCAGAAGACATAGATCGATTTGGTCGAAATCACATCGTCAGCGTAAAATGGCCCAAAACTCCTATCGGACGACCTCTTTTGGGCCCGAAAACAGCAATTACGGAGCTTTGCTCCGTAACTCTTGTAGCCCTCTGAATTAGCTTCAAATAGAGCTTTCATTTGGCTAAAACGGACTTACGGTTTGGAAGTTATGTCTGTTTCCTTAAACGCACGCAGAACTTGGATTTTGAGAATTGGTGACATTTCTGTTTGGGTCGCCCCCTTCAGTTTGTGGGCTCCTCCTTGGCTCGCACCCTCCTCGGCTCGTGAAGCACCCTCCTTGGCTCGTGACGCACCCTCGTCTCACGAACCAACCCGGCTCGTGGATCACCATCTCCATTCACGACCTGACCGTGGCACCAAATTCACCACTCCAGCTCGTGGCCAGACCTCGGCTCGTGAAGCCCACATTACGAACCGCTTGCAGCTACACACACAATTTTGACCTATTCTGATGGCTATTTTCGCTCCAACATGCATGGATCTTATTACACGTCATATGACGACTTGGAGAGGATTTTTGGACGTTTTCCACCACATTTCGAGGTTTTTGGGATGTGTGCCACGTGTCTCACGAATCGGTATAAGGAAACAGCTATAAATACACCATTCGAAGGCATTTTCAAGGACTTTTGGCCATTCTTCTCTGTGGCTTCCACCATTATTGAAGTGTAAGGACTTTTGCATATTTCTACATCTAAATTCTCCTTTTATAATCTTAATTAACACACAGATTGTGTGTCTGCATGTAACTGATTCTTGTAATCTGTCAGTATAATAATAAGATTATAAAGTGGACGTAGGCTACATCTACAGCAGAACCACTATAAAAGCTTCGTGTGTCTCTTCTTATTTAAGATTTTCTGCATTTTTGTGATATGTGATCTGCATTTGGGTGTTAGTGCCATTTTTTGGTCTAATATTTTGGCGTGCTAGGAAGGGGGCACACGACAACCTCAACTTCTAGCTTGGATAAATGGCAATCAAAAGTAAGAAAACTGGAACTTCCTCTCATGTTGAGGATGCTGACGCTGAAGGCACAAAGAACGAGGCGAGCCAGAAGGCTTCCTCTCATGGAGATCCTTCTGCATACTTAACCAGAGAAGAGATGGACGACATGATCGCTGAAATGAAAAACCAGATGGCAAGGCAAGATGATCTCATCAGGAAACAACATGAGATGATCGATGGATTCTTCGCTCGGATGGATGGATGGAAGGCCAAGCAACGTTCAAGTCATTGGAAATGAAGTCACTGAAGCGGCACATGGACTCGGGGGCAACCCCCTCGCTCTTGGAAATGGTCAGGATCGACCAACTTCAGCTTCGGTTCAAACAGATATTAGAACGCAAGCTTACGCCCGACAGTAGGAGGCGGTTCGTGATGAGGCTCCTGGACTCGATCGACTCGCCCTACTCTCACACGAACCGACCTCCACGACTCAGATTCAGACCCGGCTCGTGATGGGAACCCACAACCCGCTCGTGGTGCACCCCCGGCTCACGAACCGGTCCTAGCAACTCCCAGCAGCTCACCGGCAGCTTCCTCACTATCAGACATTCAACGCTGGGGGCACCATCTCTGATCTTGGCAACTTGCAACAACTTTTTGAAGGAAATCGGCTAGCAGATCTGATTGAATGCCTCTCGAGAGGCCGCACTTATCAGAATGACATAGATGACGTCAATCACAACCCATTCACTCAAGAAATCAGGAATTCCCGCATTCCCCCGGATTTCAAACTTCCACAACTGGAGCCCTACAACGGAAGGACAGATCCTACCGTGCACCTGATGCGCTATAAACGGCACGTGGAGGTTCAAATGGCATCGGAAAACGTCATGGCGAAATGTTTTCCCCCCTTTTTAACTGATATTGTTGTTATGTGGATTCGGCAGCTAGAAACTGAATCGATCAACAGCTGGAACATGTTGGTTGCACGCTTTATTGAACAATTTCGGGTTCATATTGCACGACCCAAGAACGTCATGTCACTTACTACAATCAAGCAGAGGTCCATGGAAACTCTGCGCTCATTTCTGGAAAGATTCAACGTTGCAGCAGCATCAGTTGACGGACCTGAACCATCCATGGTATTGATGGCAGCAATATCCGGCGTTTTAGATAACCCGGAGTTCAAAAAGTCTTTGTACCGAGATCCACCGCGAAATCTCGACGAATTCTACCTTGAATCAGATAAGTTTCTGCGGGAAGAAGATGCAACTTCTGAGAAGCGCATTCTCGATGTCAACATGCTTAAAGATGGAGAACCGTATGACAATGACAAGGGTAAAGGAAAGACCCCAGCTACAAATGATCGCAATGCTCCATCCCGGAGACGGTCCAGATACGACAAATACACTGAACTGAATGATACTCTGAGCAACATTTACATGGACATATGGGGGTGCCACCTCCTATCCGAGGCCTCCCAAGAGGGAGCCAACGCTAGCACAGCGTAACTCCAGAAGACATTGCATATTTCATGACATAGACGGTCATAACACTGATGACTACAGACATTTGCGAGACCTTATTGAGGACCGGGTCAGACGAGGAGAGCTCCCCGAGTATGTAACTCAACCAGCAGTGCCTACACCGGCACTGCCACCACCGGCACTGCCACCACCTATTCCCCGAGAGGGAACGACCCTGGATCGAGCAATCGCGGGCTTATAATTAACTAATCCCACTCCTCCGATATTTTCAGTTTATCGGACTCCGGTCCACATTTCATGTTTTTAGGCTTTTAGGCGACTTCTCGCCCCTCTTTGTTTTCTTTGCATGTAATAAGCACGACAACATCGGCCCACACGCACGGAACCGACCCGTCGTCTCTACTCGTGTTCAGGGCTAGAATAACTGCCGCTTAGCTTTCATGAATCAATAAAGATCATTGATGAGCTCCGGCTCCTAATTGGATCCGTTCAGTATAAACAGACATGAGCTCCGGCTTCGAACTGGATCCGTCCAGTATAAACAACCGTCTTGGAACTTCATTAGCTTTTTCTCGGTCGTCTTACTCCGGTAAGGCAGTCGTGGATCCTCACAGCATTTCCTTGGTCGTCTTATCCCGGTAAGGCCGTCTTGGAACCTCATTAGCTTTTCCTTGGTCGTCTTACTCCGGTAAGGCCGTCTTGGAACCTCACGGCATCTCCTTGGTCGTCTTAATCCGGTGAGACCGCCTCGGAACTATTCTTGCATTGTTTGTCTTATCGTTTTACAGGTACAGATTATGGATTTCACATATTATGCAGAACACATCTTCCTTCAACCAGCAAAATATGTTCTGGGGAGCAAACTTATTGACACACTTTTTGGTAAAAGCTGTCACGCATGGAATCTCTGGATAGTAGCGTTCTCAGGCAATGGAAACATCGTCAGAAGACTCAGATCGATTTGGTCGAAATCACATCATCAGCGTAAAATGGCCCAAAACTTCTACCGGACGACCTCTTTTGGGACCGAAAACAGCAATTACGGAGCTTTACCATGTAACTCTTGTAGCCCTTTGAATTAGCTTCAAGTAGAGCTTTCGTTTGGCTAAAACGGACTTACGGTTTGGAAGTTATGTCCGTTTCCGTAAACGCATGCAGAACTTGGATTTTGAGAACTGGTGACATTTCTGTTCGTCGCCCCCTTCGGTTTGTGGGCTCCTCCTTGACTCGCACCCTTCTCGGTCGTGAAGCACCCTCCTTGGCTCGTGATGCACCCTTGTCTCACGAACCAACCCGGCTCGTGGGCCACCATCTCCATCCACGACCCGACCATGAACACCAAATTCACCACTCTAGCTCGTGACCAGACCTCGGCTCGTGAAGCCCACATCACGACCCGACCGCCACCACGAACCGCCTGCAGCTACACACAATTGTGACCTATTCTGATGGCTATTTTCGCTCCAACTTGCATGGATCTTATTACACATGTCATATGACGACTTGGAGAGGATTTCTAGACGTTTTCCACCACATTTCGAGATGTTTGGGATGTGTGCCACGTGTCTCACGAACCGGTATTAGGAAACAACTATAAATACACCATTCGAAGGCATTTTCAAGGACTTTTGGCCATTCTTCTCTGCGGCTTCTCCCAACACTGAAGTGCCAGGACTTTTGCATCTTTTTACATCTGAATTCCCCTCTTATAATCTCAATTAACACACTGATTTAGGGCTGTCAACGGGTACTCGAAAAACCCGATATCCGTCCGTATCCGTATTCTAAAATATGAAATATATCTGATATCCGAAAAGCGGATACGGATATCCGATATCCGAAAAGCTTTATGGATACGGATATGGTTATAGTGGTATCCGTATCCGAAAAATATCCGTCCGAATTTTTGATGTGTGTGTATGTGCATATATATATATATAATGTTTAATGAACCACTAGGCTGTTACTATTATATGATTTCTCTTCATACGGCTACCCTAATCCCAACCGTTGGATCTTCCGATCATTATATAACTATCCACCTGATACGCAGCCCACAAACCAAAACCCTAATATTTTCATTTTCTATTTTTCCCCTAAAAAGCATCAGCCGCCTCCCATGGAAATTAGTCCCTATACCCTCGTTTCAATCGACATGATCTCTCCCTTCATCATCGTCACCGATCTCAAATGCCTGCCACACCACCTACCCAAATCACTTCACCGCCTACGGTCTATCAACATAGTCTACGGTCTATCACGTCCGTTCTTGAAACTTGCTGGTGCACAGATTAACAGAAATGGTGTTGCTAGATTTGTTTTTTATGAATAGATAGTTTCATACGTCCGTTCTTATTCTCATTATTAATTTAATGCATAATTATTTTTCTTTTGCTGCGGTAGCTGCTCTATTGAGAAAGTATGCAGTAATTTTGTTTAATGTTATTTGTGTATTTTGTTGTTAGTTGTAATTTAAACCATGCGTCAAAGTTTCTCAGTCTGGTTTTATTTTCAGTGTCGAGCAACGAGGACAAGGTCGTGGAATCATGTTTCAGAGTTTTCCAACTTAGCAGGAGAACCGCTACAGGAAACCTATTTAAAGATGAATGACGATATGGGTAGAGATTGGGCTGGTTCCACCCATTATCAAAACAACAAATTCAAAAACAATTTCCAAGTTTTTTTTGGTAGAATGTAGAGGTTGTTGTATTGAATTTCACATGCCTTTGTTTCCACTTACGGGGCTATTGTATTATGTAACATTAGCAAAATATTTATTTAATGGAGTTGGTCATATTGCTGTTATCATATGTTTAAATGGATTCTTTTCATTTTCTAGGGAAAAAATTGGTACGGTATTTAATTTTTGAATATTTGAAAATATCTTCATTTGATATGAATTTTCGGATGCGGATGTTTTTGGATATTTGAAAATATCCGTATTCGTTAAACCGAATACGGGTATTTTCGGATATCCGAAAATATCCGCGGATACAGATACAGATACTTTTTATTAATATCTGCGGATATCGGATTCGGATTTGGATACGAAATTTCCAATTTCGGATACGGGTTCAGATACAGTGCTATCCGTATCCGTTTACAGCCCTACACGGATTGTGTGTCTGCATGTAACGGATTCTTGTAATCTGTCAGTATAACAATAAGATTATAAAGTGGACGTAGGCTACATCTACAGCCGAACCACTATAAAAACATCATGTGTCTCCTCTTATTTAAGATTTTCTGCATTTTTGTGATCTGTGATCTGCATTTGGGTGTTAGTGCCCTTTTTTTGGTCTAACACTATCCCTTATTGGTCTCGAGGGATAGAGGAGTCGGGCTAGCCAAAAAATGAAAATATGTTTTTGTAGCTTTTCTTTTTTAAAAAATTTTACTGACATTTTTTAGGAGAAAAATGAGTAAAACTTCGAATGAGAATATCACTCATATAATTTTATTATACACTTAAATAAGGAGTCATCAACAAGCTTGACAGGTAGTAAAAAACCTCATACAATAAAAGAAAAAGAAAATATCTTCCAAACTTAAAAGCTAGAGTTAAAGTAGTAATCTAAAACAAAAAAGCTAGCAAAATAAGCTATAACCAGTGTAGTCTATAGCGCATAGCGCAAGGCTTGCACTACGCGCTATTTTGCGCTATGCGCTATAGCACGTGATATTGCGTTCACTTAAAAAAAAAAAAATCAAGTAGAATTTGTCTAACTGAATTTTATTTTTGTTTTCATTTGCATATCTTGTGTCATATCCAAACCGTTTAAGACTCCAAATACAAGCACTACCATACTTTATGCATGTTTTTTTATGTAAATTGTAATTATATTACAAAAAAATTGATAAGTTCATATTGTACATTCAAAATAATTGATGAATATAATATATTTGAGTCTTACAAATTTGAAATTTATTCTTATAATTGTGAGTTATAATGAAATTTATTTCTATTTATCAATTATGATGATATAAAACTCCAAGAAAAAAATGCATGAAAATATACTTTTGTACAAAATGTTTTTTTTTAAAAATCTACTAACAAGTACTAAGAAAAAAAAATTATAAATAAGAAAAGTTGTAAAGTGAAAATAAGATTAAATGAAAATAATATATGAAATCTACAATAACAAGATTCAAATCAACTAAAGTTAAAACGTTAGTTAAGCGTACAATAACAATACATAGAAATTATATTATACTTTTAAATTTTTACAACATAGTCACTAGTTTCATCTAAATTATAACCATTAATCATTATTTAAACGATCATGAATTTCTTCTTCTTTCGAGTCATACTCTACGACATTTTTCATCTGAGTCGTTATAAATACAATCAGTGGCAGAACAGCCGGAGCTAGCTTCTTAGCTTAGCTAGGGCCAAGTATAGCTGCAGCTGATATTCTTGTTAAAATTGCATTAGACTGCCTTCAGCTAGGGCAGGAATCTTGATTCAACTGGGGCAAGTGACAAAATGTGGGTATTCTTTGCCATATTTTGGGATTTTGAGGTGGGGCCTCTGCCCTAGCTGGGAATGAGTGCATCTGCCCCTGAATACAATAGTGTGCTATTTTGGGCTTAATTCACTATCCAAATATTTAAAAAAAGACAAAAATAAAATAGCGCGCTATTTAGAGCTATGCGCTATTTTGTGCTATGAGAAAATAGTGCTTTATTTTTATGCTATAGGGAACCCTTGCGCTATTACAAATACAACGCGCAAGAACTGCACTATTTGTCGCTATAGCGCACGCTTTGATAACACAGGCAATAACATCCATTATACTACAAAAACATGGGTAGTCTAGACATATATGTGTGAAGCGAGCATAATTAGTATCCAGCATTAGAAGTCGAGCAAACATAATAAATAATAACACAACCATAAAATCCAAGGTAAGCAATCAATAAGAAGTCAGTCACAACAATCCACCATCAACTGTTCAACCGCGTGGATGCGCTAGCATGGACAAACTAATCATCAACAATCATTTAAACTGAAAAGCTCAAGGAACATACAAGAACTGTGTGTGCATGCGTGTGTGCGTTCGTTATCAAATGACTATGCGTGTATATTATGTCAGCAAAGAAAATCGTGAACAATTTATAGCGCATAATTAATCTTCCGTCAAGAAAAAGGCATTCAAAGAACAATCATTATTAGGATTATTTACCGGATCGTTGCTTCAGGCTATATGTGTATCCTGTTGTTGAAATAGATTTTTTACATTTAAGATGTCAATTGTGATTTTTTTTGTCTTTTTGTGAAATTCTTTGAAATAAACATATTTAGTCAATTTGTGGCTAGGATTAACACTCCAATCAAAACTAATGAGTGCAATAGCGTAGGCCAAATTGTCGAAAGGAGAGTTGACATTGTTGAAATTCTTTGGTTTCCTTTAAACCATAGACACCGATATGTAGTAGTGAAGATAATATCAAGTAAAATTTTATAACATTTGACACACTGAAATCTGAAATCTAAAGTCGTTCCAGTTATATTTATAGTTAAAATTATTGTTGGCCATATTATAGTAAAAGATATTAAAAATGTTCAGAAGAATAAAATTGGTTAGTGGACGCTTAAAATACAGGGGTGTTACATTTTCGGTCTAAGTTGCAAAACTTTTTTTAATATCTATGTGATTTTTTTTTTTTTTAAGAAATTTAATTATGTTCATTTTTCATGTATAAGAACTGCATGTGCAACTTGTTTTGGAAGGAGCATTAACTTTCCAAATAAATTCAGAAACGTTGGTACCAGAAAAGTCCAAAAACTTACAGATTGGATTTGAGGAATATATTTTGCTATTCTCCTAAGATCAAGTTATGATATCGCTTTTGTTATCAATGTTATAGTTTTCCAATTTGGTACAAAGTGATACAAATTGAAAGTAACACCTTCGAAAGCACGGTTGAAAATGAAGTTCTACAGAAAATTACTAAAAAGCCTAAAACGTCCAAAATTAAAGCATTTTTATAGTAACAATTGTTAAGATCTTTATACTCAATTCTAATAGGTATAGCAGGAATCCATCTATCATACGAAAAAGATGTTTTAATACCTTAATAAACTATATTCTTAATTGCTCGACTAAATATGTAAAAAAAAAAAAAAAAAGATTTTTCAGAAGTGAGACATGTTATTTATGTTAGAAACGATATGATGAAGGTTATAAATTGTACCATAGAATTAATATAAAATTATTTCTTTCCAAATCAGGTTATCACTATTGTTAAATTTCCAAAGTCATTTTCTTAGTATTGACACATAAGCTTATGTAGATTAATTATTCGTAGGCCCACACCCTCTTTGAATTTTTGCTGTCCATCTTCCTATTAATAAGACGGTTTATATTACTACAAGAACTATCCCTGTTCCAAATGAATTTTTTCTGATCTGGTCGTCAATTATCCATTTTGAAAATAGATAAAAACAATCAATTACCATAGCCAATAAAACAAAATTAATGATTTTGAAAATAGATAGAAACAATCATTCAGCGTTGCCAATAAAACAAAATTAATGAGGATGAATCTACATTCTTTAGATAAAATATACATTTTTAATTAGAATTTTTTTGTTAATCTTGTCTGTAATTATATACCAATCATCCTTTTTATGTTTCGTTTGTCTAATGAAGAAATCTAAGTAATGTATTGGGATTTCAAAGTGTTGCAGTTATAGTGAAAAGCCACAAGATCTTCCACAATGTTGACATCATTTAGGAATAAAACTGAGCTATCATTAAAACTAATCTTACGCTTCAAAATCATTTCAACATTATATAAATTAAATTTAAAGTTGTACGCTGGGGTGGATGCTAGGCAAATAGCTTGGTGTCACATGTGAATTGGAGCATTGATAGGCCATCACTAGTAATATCACTACCATGTATATTAAGGACTCTGTTGGTAACATATAGCTTAATTATCCTAGTGAAAAAAGTTTCCTGATAACTTAAACACAGAATCGTCTTGTTTGAGTCCACATTTGAATTGGATTTTATCATGTAGGACCATTTTAACCGATATACATGAATTTCATGATTTTAATAGTGTCACAATCCAACCTACCTGTCTAGAACTAAAACACCTAGCCAGTAACAAATTTTAAGAATAAACCAATGGATATAGTCAAATGCCTTGGCAAAATCAAATTTTATAAGAGCATAGGCGATGTTATTTTTTGTAGCAATGCTTTGTAAGGTCTTGGACTACTGACCTCTTTGTGATATTTCCATCCTTGATAAAAACAGAATGTGTCATTTTAATTGAAATGTAACAAATGTTCATTTTAGGGCTCGACGTATTAGCTAAGATGCAAGATTTTTTTTTTTTTTTTTTTTTTTTTTTTTTTTTTGATTGAACAGTTTATTAGCAAGGTAGGTCTAAAATCTTTCGGCTCTATTGCATTCACTTTCTTGTAAAATAGTACTACATTTGCTAAGTTAAATCTTTCTAATTGTAAGTTACTATTACAACACTCGTTGAACTTGGCATATCACTGATAGCCATGAATATTTTCCCTTTAAAATTTCGATTAATGAGTTACCCAAAATGTGTAAAGCAATCCTTGAATTTTCTGGACATAAGTCATCTCATCTGGCTTCTGTGTAGTAAATGCACTCAACGGTTCTGTAGCGATAAAGGAGCACAAAATTATAGTGAGGATATATCGGCAGTGCAAAAGCTTTATTGGATATATAAAAGCTTATATTTAAAGTAAAATTATTCTCATTCTCACATTACATGTGTAGTAAAAAGAAATATTGTTTAATTTTATATAACAAAGCGGAAGAATACCATGATTTATCCAGATCAGATTTGGCAATTACAATTTTGACTTATATTGAGTACTCATGCATTTAAAGTAGATCTTTATCCTAAATCTGTTGATTTGGTTCAAAGGAGAACTAGTCAAATCAACCGTTATATATTAATCTTCCTAAAACGGGGACTAAAATTTTTGATTTAGCGGGTGAAACGGAAAATAGTTAGGATTAAAGCGGATACATTTTTAATAGCGTTAAATTGGAATAGCATAGCCATAAGAGAGCGTTGTGCTAGGATTTTACGGAGCTTTAGTAGGGCTTTAACCACCTAGCTTAACATTGATTATGCAACCTTTGTTGGCTCCAAAGATATTTTTGTAGCAGTTAGTGAATGTGTTATTGATGTCATTTCATTTTAAAACTTCCACATTGTTAACAAACAGCAAAATTATTATGTTACCACGTTTATGACCATTAGCTACTATATGGAAAAAAATTGATGTTTTTGTCTCATTTGTCCATAGGAGAGTAAAAGTTACCAAAATGAATGATTGAACCTGAGCTAGAGCCTGAAGCTCCAATAGCCATATATGAAGATGCACCATGAAGGTGTGCACTCCTGACTGAGTTTGCATAGTTGAAGTGACTTTGGCTTAGAAACACTTTTTTGCTCACATTCTCCCCTGATTCAGAGGACCCAAGTTACCTTTCCTATTTGTCCATCCGTTGGACTATTTACCTCTGCTTCCTCATTATTTTCTCGTGTAATGATTTTGTATGGATCATCTTTGAGGTTTGAGAGAACAATCTTTTCAGCTAGCATTAAGATTTTAGATCCTTTTAGTATATCTAATTTCAAATTTTCAAAAAACAAATTTTAATTTTTAATTTTAGTGTAGCGAAACATATCATTATTCTTTTTTTTGTGAAATAATCTTAGGTCTCTAAGCTTACTAACAAAAACCTTAGCTATGTTGTCCGAATATCTAATATTATTGTTATTTATCGAAACATATTTATTAGTTAATAATCTGTAAAATAGTTTTCTAAAAGTCATATCTTCTCAAATTTGAAAGTAGTGTGGTTTAAGTGCTGATTTTGACAACATAAAATAGTAAAATAATCATGGCATACAGTTGGAAGCCTGCTTGCATACATGACCTGAAACCTATTTTCGATTTTTTCACTAATTAAGAAACGACCAAGGAGCGTCACTAAAGGGGGCTCTCTAGAGTTTGACCAGGTGGACCGCCTATTACAAATTGGTAATTTGTTTATCATTACTAGTAAACTGGTTAAACTCTTCCATTGCTGGAGGGTAACCTTTTCTGTGCGGACATTCTCTTAAAAACCTAATCACAAAAACCTATTCACGTTGAAGTCTCCCCCAACTACCCATAATCCTCCAGCTAGAGGTTCGAATTTTGGACACTCATTCCAAAGTGTCTTCCTATCAATCTTGCTATAAGGTTTGTACATATTAGAGACATTTAATAGAAAGCCATCTTTTAAGTCATTGAATATAAGGTGCATCGGGTGAACGTTTATAAATGATTATATACTTTTAACACATTTAGTCTTCATTCCCACTTTGGCCTTCCCGAGCTATTCCAAAAGAGATGCCAACTTAGTTACTAAGATAGAAACCCCTTGAGTTTCTATAAAATCTATGGTTATGATGCTTTATTTTAGTTTCTTCTAGAAGAGTTGTGTCAATGTTATTACTTAAAAAAAGAACATATAATTGTTGTATTTTCATAAGTCGTGCAAACCCCTAACATTCCAACTGATTTATCTCACGATCTAAGTGATTGGACTCCCTTTAATTTCTATTTTAATATACTTCATGTCAAATTTATCTACCTCTAAAACAAAAATAGACTTTTAGCTAAATCAAACACAACACTAGTAGATAACCCATTCAATATTGTCATCAATCAAAACAAGCAAAGTTAGAAAACAAGGAGCCCTGTACCGCCATATCCAAGCAAAGCTCTTTTTTGAACCGGTCATCCATGTCCACACTCACCCCTATCATTAACATATTGTCAAACTGCTTACCTTCTTCTGTTTTACCATGCTTATTACTGGCCGCATCCCTATTTTCAGGAAACACTTAGAGCCGGCTGAGGGGCAATCCCACTAAGCCTCCGAGATAGGGTAGCACACTGGGCAGGGCCTTTAAAAGAAACAAGATTAGAGCTAACGTGAAAACTTTTCACTCCCGCTTCTTTGAATTAGGTTTTTCTGCCTCGTCTCTACAAATTTGCCGTAAAATCCCCATCGATCCTCTTCCTTTAATTTTTTTAGGGCAAGCCGACCGCCCATCCACTCTTGAATTTTGTGCAGCTTCATCTCCTATTTTGCTATCCTGTATGTTGTCGTCTCCATAGTTCAGATTCAAAATTGTAAGAATTTGTTGCTCCTTTTTATTGCTTGTTGCCTGCTTAGTGTAGAAGAAATGTACATTTGTTTTTTTATTGTATTTTGAAAATACGAGATTCTTGCTTTTTGATTTTTTTTTTTTCTTTTCTTTGTTTTGTTTATGATGCTTGAGTTTAGATGAAAATTTCCTTGTTTTAGAGTATGCTATTTAGGCAAATTAATTTTGTGTACAAATATTACAATTCAGATACTTTTTCAAGAAACGTCAACACCAAATATTATGATTAATTGAAATCTTTTTTTTTTTTTTTTTTTTTTTTGTAAATAATGCAAATAATTTGAGATTATTAGACTAAATCAAAAGGCATTTCTTGTTAGATAGCTTGAAAACTATAATTTTGGCATTTAATTTTGAAAATATGTTATTAGATAGTTGGTACCATGCCAAAGGATGGGGAGAAAAAAATGAATGAGATTTAGGAAACAAAATTTCAGAGCTTATAACAGAAAGGTGAAGTGACATCAAGTTGCAAAATCTACACTATTAGTGGGCTCCATTTCTAGATTATTCAATGCAAAAATATAACAGTCACTTCATCTAAGTGGAGAAGTAAGTCAATCTATTGATGGTAATATTGAGAATGTTATAGAGGAACATGAATATCAAGATATGCTTAACAGTGAAGATATTTCTGTGAATGAATTTGATGAGGACATAGACATTAATGAATATGAAGAGCATGTAAATGAAGACGAAAATCATGAAATTAGCAATAAGTATACAAGAAATGAATGCGATGAAAATATGCATGATTTAAATAAAGATGTGGATGTTGATCATGATCCGGGTTTGTTGGGACCTATAACTATAAGTGATACTAAAAGATTGGTGATAGTTGAAAGAGTCCCAATCAAAATCTTAAAAAAATGTTAAGTTTTCAAATATAATGAAATTTGGGAGAAACATAAGTTTTTCATCTACGCATTATATCGGTCGTTTTTGAATGGCGAGGAACAAGAAAGAAATTTTCTTGTATATTTAAATCAAGGTTTGAAAACTCGGTATTTGTCATTTGAAAATTTACTAGTTTTGGTCAATTTTGGCGGTTTCGACGGTTTCGGTCCATAAGTCAACAACAACAACAAAGCCATATATCCCAAACATGTTGGGGTTGGCTAGATATGGAATTCAAAAAAGAAAAAGAAAAGGAATACTAATAATATATATATATATATATATATATATATATGGGTTTAAAATAACTAAACAGATAAAAAGACGTCTCAAAAAGGTTTGTTTAAAAAAAAAAGTAAAAAGGTTCGATAAAATTGAGATAAAGTCTAAAATAATAATAAAGAAAGAAAAGGTTCAACAAAAGTGAAATAAAGTCTAAAATAACCAAACATATATATATATATATATATATATATATATATATATATATATATATATATATATATATATATATATATATGTATATATAAACTAAGGTTTTGGTACATGGATTGCCAACTTCCATGCACTCTTATCCACTACCAGCTCTTCAGATATACTCCAATTACTTAAATCCCTCTTTATTATCTCCTCTCATATCATTTTAGGTCGACCTCTACCTCTCTTTGGGCCTTCGGCGCGGTCTATAATTCCAATGCGCACAGGAGCATCGTGTGCTCTACGTTGGATATGTCCAAACCATCTCAAGCGGTATTGGACCAACTTCTCCTCAATTGGTGCAACTCCAAGTTTTTCCCGAATATCCTCATTTCTAATCCGATCTCGTCTGGTATGCCTACAGCTTCACCGCAGCATCCGCATCTTTGCTACACTTATCTTCTGAACGTGTTGCCTCTTAGTAAGTCAACATTCTGCACCATATAACATTGCAGGCCTGATTGTTGTCCTATAGAATTTTCCTTTAAGCTTCTGAGGAATCTTTCTGTCACAGAGAATGCCAGATGCTAGTCGTCATTTCATCCAACCTGCTTGAATTTTAAAACTAACATCCTTATCAATCTCCCCATCAAACTGCAACATAGATCATAAGTATCGAAAAGATTCCTTCTTGGGTACTACTCTACCGGCCATGGTGACCTCTCCGTCATCTGAGCTGACACCGCTAAACTCACACTTCATATACTGTTTTAGTCCTGCTAAGCCTAAAACCCTTTGATTTCAAGGTCTCCCTCCACAACTCCAGTTGTCGATTAAGCCCTATTCTACTCTCATCAATCAGCACAACATCATTGGCAAAGAGCATACACCAAGGGATCTCCCTTTGTATATCTTTTGTAATTTCATTCATCACTAATGCAAAAATATAGGGGCTCAAAGCCGAACCTTGATGTAACCCTATGTTAATTGGAACGTCTCTGGTCTCACCATCGCATGCCCTGATACTAGTCATAACCCCTCATACATATCCTTGGTAAGGGTAATATACTTTGATGGCATTCTCTTCCTTTCTAGCCCACCACATAATCCTCCTTGGCACTCTGTCATAAGCTTTCTCCAAGTCAATAAAAATCATGTGGAGATCTTTCTTCTGCTTCCTGTATCTCTCCATAAGTTGCCTAACTAAGAAAATCGCCTCAGTGGTTGACCTTCCAGGCATAAAACCAAATTGATTCCTAGAGACACTTGTTAACCTCCTCAAACGCTACTCGCAAACTCTCTCTCAAAGCTTCATTGTATGACTCATAAGCTTAATTCCTCTATAGTTTGTGCAACTTTGAATATCTCTCTTATTCTTGAAGATTGGAACTAAAATGCTTCTCCTCCACTCATCTGGCATTTTGTTTGATTTGAAAATATTATTAAACAACTTAGTTAGCCATGTTATCCCTGCATCTCCAAAGTATCTCCACACCTCAATAGGAATGTCATCAGGCCCTACCGACTTGCCTGATTTTATCCGTTTCAACGCCCCCTTTACCTCAGCTTCTTGAAATTTCCGCACAAAATGTCTATTGGTGTTGTCGGCAAAGTCTTCCAACTCGATCGAAGAGCTATCGCTTTCTTCGTTGAAAAGCTTATCAAAATATTCTCTCCACCTATTCTTTATCTCATCATCCTTCATCAAAATTCTATCATTCTCGTTCTTAATGCATTTAACTTGATTGAAGTCCCTTATCCTCCTCTCGCGTAGTCTAGCTATTCTGTACACGTCTTTTTCACCCTCCTTTGTACTTAGTCTTTGATACAAATCTTCAATCCAAAAATCAAACTTTTATATTTTTTATGAAAAAATTAATGATAAATGTTGCAAATACACATAGAAGTATAGTCTACAAAAATATTCAAGTCACCGTTGGGTAAGAATAAACTGAAATCTACATTCTCGACATCTGTATTTGTATTAGTTCCAAGATATAAATTCAAAGTCAAAGCCCATACCAATTCTAAGCCCATTCCAAGAATAAACTGAATATGCTCCAATTCTTAGCAGCGCAAAACCCACAGCCCATACAAATATTTAACGCAATTAGCACATGTAAATCACGCAGCCACAAAATAAACATGAAAAAAAATAAAATGAAAACTCGAAGTGGGAAAGGGAGAAAAGAACAAAAAAAAAAAAACTGCGCTGCTTTTCCTATGGTCAAAGACGATGATCAACATCGAAGATTGAAGCTTGCTATGCTCGAATTAGGGTTTTCTTTATACTCGAATTTGCTATGCTCGAATTAGGTTTTTTATTTTAATCAATCGATGCTTTGTGTTTTTGCATGTTGGTATCTTCTTCTTCTCGCTGTAAATCAATTCACGATTTTTTTTAATGTTGTTTTGACCGGAACTGGATTTTGTCCTAATCTCGTCCCACCACCGGCCGGAACCGATCTGAGTTGGTCGGAGTCTCGTGGTTCCGGCAGGAACCTCATATCTTGATTTCAATTCATGGAATAAAGTATTTTGTTTTTGTTGCAATTTATTCAAAAATAAACTGATGGCGAGAAAATTGTCTGAAATTGAAGTTGACTAAATACACTATCTTCCACAAAAACTTAGAGAGCATGAAACAAATCCAACATATTTTGAAAATATTGCGAAGTGGGTTGATTTGCAAAATGGATTTAAATTAAACGGAACGGTTGATAAAAAGAGAGAAGCTCAAATTGTCCAAGAGAAAGTTCGTTGGCAAGGTTATCAGGACGCCAAGTCGAGCCACTACCGTCTAGAAGACTAATCGACAAATCGTCCGACTAGTCGTGACTAGTCAACAAGTCTTTTATATACATATATTTAGTAGACTTAAATATATATATATATATATATATATAATATAATATAATATAATTAGATATAATTACAAATTTATAATAAGTTCAAATTCAACAAAGATAACATAATAATAGGTTCAAATTCAACAAATATCTATAATAGATCCTGGTCACAACATAATAATACCCATAATATCCATAATAGATCATAAAATGAGTATGAACTCAGGCAAAATTATCTATCTTAGTATCATCTCCATCTCCTTCTTCAACATTGGCATTGCTTGGATCGGGTAACGATACACCATAATCATCCTCCACTTCTTCATCATCAAGAGGAATAGCTTCTTCATCCGAGTCTTCATCAACTAATCCAAATCTCGAACTAGTGTTACGACGAGTGTAGATCAACATCTCACTAGTAGAACCAACTTGAGATCTCCTTGGAAGATTGCATCCCTCAAGCGCATGTGATGCATCTTGAGCTTCATCCACATTTAACAGTATTATTAATTAGGGTATAAGTTAAATAAAATAAATGAGTTAATTATTAACGGTAACCTAGCAGCAACAAGGTGCGAGGAGGAGCCGTGGCGAGGAGCAGCGATGAGGTGCGAGGAGAAGCAATTAGGTTTTTTTTGCTATCGATGTTATCGATCTCGTTTGGTACAAATATCGATCTCTTCTTGGGTTTTATCGATGTCGATCAGAGAAATTAGGATTTTTGGGCCGGTTTAAGCCCACTCTTGTCGAATTGAACAAGTCAACTGTCGTCGAACTTGATCGACCGACTGGTCGACTTGTCGTCGACGTGATAACAGTGTTTGTGGGAATATGATATTATTATAAATGATTGAAGTTGTGAAAACATGTCTCAAAATGATTTCTCTTTCCATGGGAGAAATGATAAATTTATGGAAGAAATAATGAGCCTTTTTGTCAATTTATCGAGTTTCTCGCTAAATTTGGTCCAATTTATGGATGATATTATTATGCATATGATTTGAGTGTTGTACTCCATTGACTAAAATCAACTGTCAACACTAGTCAAATTTGGTAAACAACCGAACCACCTCCACCCCCCTCCACCAAAAAAACACACACACCCCGACGAAAGAAAGGGGGAAAGAAAACCACACTGCCACCAACAAACCTCAGTTCAGTATATAACCCCATAGTACCGTATTCTGTTCGGCCAAACAATCGAAACAGCGAAGCTGTTACTGGTTATGAAGCATCCATAGTATTTTCAATCTGATTTCTTACCTGAGATTGGCGTAGATAAGGTCGGTGATTGTTGACTCAGGCTACAAAAACTGAGTACTGACCTTATCTATTAGACACTAAGCATCAGTCCCATTTGAAAAGCAGTGCGGCAATGCATCGATTGTATTAAGTGCCTCAGTTCCATTGCAGAATCTTTCTGTAATGCGTCACTTAGACTGGAACCTTGATTCTCCACTAGCAGCTTAACCTCTGGCTGTTCCAGATCTGTTTCCATCCAATACACTGCAATAAAGTGGTGAAGATGTCTTTGGGTAGTCTGATACCCACTACTTCATTGTACCTCATGTTATCAAGCAGTATTCTCTTCAATTTCATGTGATTATGGACTACATGAAATCCATGTTCTCCTCGTTCCTTCTGTGTCATGCTGCCGCTCGATGATTCTTATTTGATCAAGTCACATGGGACGTGCTTATGCCCATTCTTCCACAACTAAAGCTTCTTAATGAGTTCCTGCAGTCTCTAGCAGGTGCAATGAAATTGCTCCCCCTTTTTTTCAGGCGCGTTTTTTCTTTTTTTTCTTGTTTGGGAGCCCCTCCCAAAGGGGGGGAGGGGGTGCTTCTATGCCGCAAGATCCAAAAATTTCTGGTTGGCTCTGTACGAGGAGCGAGAGCGATTATGGAGGGAATTGGATTGGAGCTTTACCTAAATCATCAAAACTGTGCAAACAAGTCGAGAGAGGGAAATGGGTTATTTTGCGGTTAGAATGGTGTTACGAGAATTTAACAATTGGATACCATTCTTAAAAGGGAATTAAAATTTGGTAAAGATTATTTATTGTAAAATAATTTTAAATTTTACATGACTGAAATTTTAACGAGGCAAACAAGTATAGATCACTTTTCTGCAGGTTTAGAAATATTTATAGTTTTCTGTCACTCTTTTTATCAACCCCGCATCCAGGCTGTATACTCCAAAGAAATAGCGTTCTGCTTGATCTGTGATTTGTTGAATATTATTATGTACTATATACAATCTGATAACACAGGCTCTGTGATATCCATAGTCTAACCTTGTTCGTTCTTGGATTCCACCCACCGCAACCAAGTACAAAACCATCTCAACCCCCCCCCCCCCACCCCCCCCCCACACACACACGCATGCACACACAAAAAGAGGAAGAGGAAGAAGAAGCGCACACACACTCGCAAAAATTCCACCTCAACCACTGCGCCTTCTCTACGCATACATCACCAATTCACCATTTAGGGTACTTAAATCTTACTCATTGGTGTTTTGGAAAATATAATTTTGAGTAAGCTTATATGATTTAGGATCAAGCAAACTGAATTTTTTGTGCCAGCATTACCAGAAGGCATATTATTAGTGCTAATTACCCTTAAGTTCGTTAATTGGAATAGCTGGTGTAATCTTCTTTTTTGTAGCAGACATTATCAACTTTTGTATTCTGTTGAATTTCCCGTGGTTTCTACCATTTTGTGCTCTTGGTTGAAACTTTGTTTTTGTTGAGATGAATGGGAACATAGTGCGCAAGGTATCTGTTAATAAAAAGGGTCTTATACTTTATATGCATTGCATTTCTGGTCTGATATTTAGCTTTTACTTAAATCAAGGAGTTCATTTTACGTGTTATATGCCTGGACATGTTCTAGCAAAACTAATAGCAATATTTGCAGTTTGTACGCTCTTCACTAAAGGAACCATCTTTGGAATTCGAGCTTCTGAGTCCTGCAGTTGCAAGACCACGTGTAATCCCTCGATCCACAACAGTAGGGGATAAAAGGCCTCCAACACTTGAAGAGGAGCGGTTGGTTCCCTCAGCACTGGTCAAATTTAAACCGATAGAGACCGATTCTGTTGTGTTCACTGGATTGAATAACCAGCTTCTTGAATCAAGTGAACCACTTACAAGCAGTACCACTGTATTATAGCACAATGGAACAAATTTCAAGTAGTTTTATCTATTTAATTTGAGTGAATTTTACTACATTAGATGCAAGTATCGAATGAATACTTCATTCTTTTGGTTACTTGTGCCAAACAAGTTTGAAAGTTAAAATTTACAGTTCCATATTGGAAAACCTATTGTTTTATGATTGAATTTCATTCAACTTTTTTGTTTTTGGTGCATCAAAAACTTTGCTTGTATCATTTTGTTTATCCTGTTTTGGGATGCCCCCAGCACACCCTTGCTCCTGCGCAACACACATACATCCTTTTGGCAAGGGCGCCTTGGTAGAGGTTTCCAGCATGATGGCCCTTTCATGGGTATCTTGCATTATATTGTACATACCGGGTACGGTATGTTGAATGGGGGCCTGTTCAATCACCATTGAAACTTTTGAGTATATTGCAACGTTTTCATTGTTTTGATATCAGTAGGTTGTACATGTACGTTTTCATAGATTTTGGGCTATAGGTTTTGATATTGGAAAACGCATAGCGCATGACCCTTTCATGGTTGAGATTTGATATTAGAAAACGTTGCAGTATTTTGATCTAAAAAAAAAAATGAGAAAATAAAACGCACAAGAGGCAAGATTTTGAGTGGTTCTATCTAAGTTGATCCATGTCTATTATGAACCACCACCACCACCACTGTGGCTTGGATTCAGCCCCTTAATACTGAATCGGGGTAAAAAACCTACCCAACAAACGTTACGCTATGTAACATTCAGTGGAGTGGAATGTTATGGGACCAATTCAGAATTCTGAATTGGTCCGGCGAGCCGATTTTATCGGCTCGCGCCGATAAAATCAGCTCGCGACATGGCGAGCTGATAAAATCGGCTCGCCATCTCCCCTTTCCAATTCCCCAACGGCTATCTCATTCCAATGGCTTCCAACGGCCATTTCCGCCTCGATTTTGATTACCAACGGCCATAAAACGGTTAAAACTTTTCTAACAGCCATATTTTCAGTTATAAAAGCATTCCATTCGCATTCTTTCTTCATCACAACATATTCATAACTTCTTTTTACATCTCTCTACTCCACACCAAGTCTTGCTACATAATGTCTTCCCCATTCGGAGATTTTTCGCATCCGACGATAGATGGAACTCAGTTCTCGCAAGGCAACACGAGCAATATATTTGAAACTCCATCGAGCAGGCAAGAAACCAGTCCGTGGACTGAAGAAGAAGACATTTCTCTATGCAACATATATTGTCATTTCACACAAGATTCTGCAACGGGGAACGACCAAACAGCCGTTGCGTTTTGGAAAAAAGTGGAAAAAGCCTTCGTTGAGAGGCATCCGGAATGCCATAGGACGTTATCGGCGATCCAAGGCCGTTTTGGGAAAATAAGCCGTCAAACCCAATATTATGAGTCACAAGTGTACAAACTAAAAATAGCGAATCCAAGCGGCATGGGAGGGGAAGATAATCTGGTATGTTTGTATTTGTACGTACTTTATTTGTGGTTGTTAGCATGTTAATTGATACATTTTCTTTTGGAAAGTAGAAACGACTAGCAAACGAGGGGTTCAAGAAGCTTTTTCCTAGAGAAAATGGGACGAAAAGGCCACACTATTACCAGTTTATGCATTGTTATGATCTGCTTACTAGTCAACCGAAGTGGAACTCAGAACTTGCCAAGAGTCTCCGCGATGTTCAAAGTGCTAGCAAGGGCAAGAAAAAAAGTTCAAAATCGGGTTATTCTTCTAGTCCTAGCGGCTCAGGTGCCAATATTTCTCAATGTGTAGGGGAAAACCTACTTGATGAGTTCAATGCCACGAATGACGAAGATTTTAGACCCGAGGGATGCAAAGCGGCGAAAAGAAGGGGCAAAACAACGGTTGAGCTTGAATCAAAAGTGAACTCCCGACACGAAGAACACAGTCGTAGAGCGGAAAAAAGGCCTGTAGAAGCTAGGGAAAGAACAGAAGTTTTGAATAGGATTGCTGATCTGGAAGAGAAGAAACTTCAAATTCTTTCCGAGGACTTAGCGTATAAGAAAGAGCACGATGAGTATAAGAAACACCAAGATGCGTATAGAAAAGAACAAGAAGAGAACGCTATCATTGACAAAGATCTGGATGGAATGTCTTATTTGGAAAAGGAATTTTGGAATGGGATGAAACGTCGTATTATAACGTCAAGGTTTCCGGAGTTGATGTAGTAACGTATTAGTAGTTTCTCGTATTAGTAGATGCTCGTATTAGTAGATGCTCGTATTATGTTGTTGTAGTAACGTTGTATTTCCTTCTGTAGCAACCGCTTTCGTATTTGTATGTCTTATTTCCCTGTATTTTGTGTAACATTATGTGGCAAAGGCTGAAAAGTTGTAGGTATTGTATTTGGTTCTGTCAACTTTCACACACCTTATCTCCCTCAACACACAAAGTAGAGCCAGTGTCTGTTCACATCAAGACAGTAAGAAAAAGAGATTCCCTACAGTATTACGTCAGGCGAAACAGTGACCGGTACCATCATGATTTTTTTTATTGATTTGTACACTCCTTGCCTATATATCTCAATGCAATTTACTCACATAATACGTCACTCAAACAACTTCGTTCTCATTCTACTACTTACTCACTCGAAAATGCCTTCTTGGCCATCCGAAACTGACTCTGATGAACAGACGTACGAACAGATGAGACTTCAAGAGCTCGAAGACGAATTCGAGTTTCTAATCCAAATTACACCCCAGGATGAACCATCACATGAACAGGGGAACCTCCAGCATCTACAAGAAGTTCAAGTGCCACATGTTCAACTAGCAAACGAACAGACTCTCGCTCAACCACAACAAGAAGTAGAGTTCTACCGAGTACCACCGCATGAACATGAAGGTGAATCTTATCCTGTACTTTGCTACTGCGGTCATGCCGTCAAAGTTGTGGTTCGTGCAGAAGGCGACAATATAGGTCGGCGCATGCAGAAATGTCGATTCTATCCAAATGGATGCAGCTACACGGAATGGATTGACGAGCCGTTGTGCCCAAGGGGAATAGTATATGCAAACCAACTCGAACGAGAGATTAGGCGTCTCGAAAATCTTGTTCAAGAGTTGCGACTGAACGCAATGCGACTCCCTTGAAATTGAATTTGTACTTTTAATGTTTGCGTTGATGTTGTAGTAGGCATGTACTATTATTCGGTGTTGTATCTGTAACGGTCGGTTGTATCTGTATGGTTATTGTTATGCGAAAACCCACTAGTTGAATTATTGTAATCTAAAATTTCATGTTCTATATATTTAAAATATAATCTTTCGTATATAATCTTCCTACTAATAAAAATTAATAAGTAGATAAAAAAACCCAAATATTTAGTCAAATGAACACACATTCCACACCCCCCCAAACTTCCCGAGCCATATAAGTTTGAGTGTCTCTTTATTGGTCTGAGTGTCTCTTTATTGGTTTGAGTGTCTCTTTATTGGTCTGAGTGTCTCTTTATTGGAATCGTTTATTGGTCTGAGTGTCTCTTTATTGGTTTGTGTGTCTCTTTATTGGTTTGAGTGTATGTTTATCGGAATCCTTTATTGGTCTGAGTGTCTCTTTATTGGTTTGAGTGTCTCTTTATTGGAATCGTTTATTGGTCTGAGTGTCTCTTTATTGGTTTGAGTGTCTCTTTACACGTATGTAAGAAGGAGTTAAAAAGGATTTTAAAAGGAGGGTCGTCCACTTATCTGCATAATGTAAACATTTAAGCACGCGAAGGAGTTAAAAAGGAGTTAAAAAGGAGTTTAAAACTAGGGTCGTCCACTAACCCGTGATATTTACACGTATATAAAAAGGAGTTCAAAAGGAGTTTAAAAGGAGGGTCGTCCACTTATCCTCATAATGTAAACATTTAAGCACCCGAAGGAGTTTAAAACTAGGGTCGTCCACTAACCCGTGATATTTACACGTATATAAAAAGGAGTTCAAAAGGAGTTTAAAAGGAGGGTCGTCCACTTATCCTCATAATGTAAACATTTAAGCACCCGAAGGAGTTAAAAAGGAGTTTAAAACTAGGGTCGTCCACTAACCCGTGTTATTTAAACGTATATACAAAGGAGTTAAAAAGAAATTAAAAAAGAGGAAATTAAAATTAAACTAATATAACAAACCCCACCCCCCTCCCGAGCCATATATAGGCTCGGGACAGGCGCGAGCCGATTTTATCGACTCGCGAGCTCGCGAGCCGATAAAATCGGCTCGCAGACTGCGAGCCGATAAAATCGGCTCGCGCCCGTTGGGAGATATCAAAGATATCTCCCGTAATGTTACGGGCCGTAACACTGTTGGAGATGCTCTAAGGGACAATAAGAGGTAAATAAATTGCTTCAGTGGTTGAGGCGTTCGAACCTCGTAAGAAAAAAAAGCTTGTTTGGCGGTATCTATAGGGATTAAAATTTGAGTTAGAAGGCCAAAATTGTGCTGTGATGGTCGAAGAATTACTCTTAAGAATTGATTTGGTTAATAGTTATTGTTATCATTGATTTCAATAATTGTAAGATTGAAATCACGATTCAGATTGAATCGCAGTCTCACCGATTCAATATTCAGTTTGAATCGCACTCTTCAAAAATTGTACGATCTACTAGCAAATTGAAAAAAATCGAAAGTAGATATCAGATTGTGAATTCTGTTTAAACAAAAAACTTGAACCCTAAAATTCAAAATGCCATTTTTATCGGGATTTAGAAGCGAATTTCTGCTTCATCTAAAGACGAAACATCATCACAACAGTTGGAAACTCGAGAAGAATCTCCGGAAAGATTAATTACAGCAACATATAAATTGAGTACACAAAAATAGCATTTAACCAGAAATTTCAAAGTTGAGAATAGGAGGGGGGAGAAAAAAAAAACTGAAAATAGAAAGGACAAAGTTAACAAAATTTTTAACCAAAAGTAGACAAGTTTTAAAATTGGAAAGAATGACAAGTTGTAGGGTAAAAGTGAAAATAGAAGTGGGCCCCTTGAATTCCACTTTTGCCTAAGTTTTGTCCTTCTCACCAATTTCAAAACTTTTTAAACTTTTGGCTAAAAAATTTGATAACTTTGTCCTTTAAAAGAAATTCCTCGAAAAAAAAATCAAAAATAAAGACACCGTATTTGATAGTCTGGAAAGCAAAATCAAAAGGTAACTTACTAATTTTCGACAATAAGTACATGGCATAGGGAAGGCAAAAATATGTGGCAAGAATGGTTTTAAGTGGATGGTGAACATCAAGTGAGAAAAGATAGGAGATACGATCCTCTTTTTGCTCTCATTCAACCATTATAAAAGCATATCTGAGCCTAACTTGAGAAGGATTTTTTGATTGCCTCCTTTATCAATTTACTTGTTGAAACGCACCTAATCAAAATTAATCAAATCTCAAATCAATAACGGTTAATGGTAAAAACCGTCAACACCCAATTTGAGAATTGATAGAGCACATATAATGAAATATTGAGGGTGATCGATCTAGAGGACACCTTGAGATAACTTAATTGCACCATACTTGGCTTAACTTGTCATTTCCTAGATACCCTTCCTTCAAGAGGTGAGTATCACGCTAACGAGACTTAAAGATCAACGGTTACCTTGGGATAAAGACATTAAAAGCTTACAGAAGGTGTAAGAAAGCTTATTACGAAGGTATACCCTAGATTCAAGACTGAATAATATACATTGTGCAGGGAAGAAACAGACTAATATACCACAACAGTTATGTTTAGTGACATATTACAGCCCTTAACGACAAAAATGATACTTTCACATCGGTCCGGCCTACAAAAGGATTGGTTGTGTCAGTTATCGTGTCATAAGGATACAATAGGTCCTTAGAACGTTGTGTGCTATGTTAGGCTTATTACGAGAAGACTGAAGCACAAGCATGAATCATTAAGGAAAGTTCATTGGTTTCTCTTAATGACTCTCCTTCTGATGCGTTTGTACTTTAAGTCCCTCACGTATGAGGTTAGATAACTCCATGTTAAATCAATTAGGACACAATAAGATTATCGATTCGAGAGTAGGTCTGATCTCGATTTTCGCTTTTATATATATAACGAATGTTTACAATTGATGTGGAAATCCCCAATTTGATTTACAAATTAGGGTTTCTCTCCTAGAAAAGTATACAAGATTGTGAAAATGAGAAAAGTTCCTCAAAATGTGACTCTGAGGTCTTATTTATAGACAATTTGGGCCCCTTTTAGTAGCAGTCCAGTAGGAAGGCCGGCCCCGAGAGCTTCTGTCTTCGGTAGCGGTTGCTCGGTATTGGTATCGACCCGCTTTTCTATGCTATGGGTATCGATTCCCAATCTGTAATGTTTATAACTTCGGTGCCGCCTTTGGTCGATGGTATCGACACCAAGCACGTTAGTGTTGATAGCGTCCTTCTGATCTAGTGTTGCTATTGGCTTTGCTTTTCCAAGTGTCTGTCTGCTTCAGAGCTTTTGGATATTGTCTTTATGCTTCTTTCTATATAACTTGGACGTTGTCTTTAGTATCGGTATCGATACCAAGCCCATTGGTATCGATAGCACCTAGCTTACTCCCATATTGGTCTTGTTTCCCTAAGCTTGTATATTCGTTACCGTCTTCACATGCTTCTGGTATAAGGTTTCGCCTTTGTTGTCTTCGTGCTTTTGCCTTCTGATCCGGTACCGATACCAGACCAATTGTTTGTAGTAAGTTGGTATCTGTATCGTGGATTTAGGGTCATCCACATAGTATCAACAACAAGCTCTTTGTTTTCCCTTGTTAGTGTCGATAGCTTATGTGTCAAGTCCTCACTTTAGTATCGTCCTCTTACATCCTCGGTGCCGGTATCGACTTTGATGTTGTTGTTCTACTTCTTTGCTCTCAGTGGTGGCTTAACTCTTCTAGTTGTTGCTGCCTTGGGTATCGGCTCATTGTGATACCCCTTCATATCTCTTTGGTTTCGGTATCGAAATATGGTAGTAACATTTGCCCCCATAATGAAGGGGTATTTCTGACTTTTCAAGTCAGCACTTTAGGTTTTAGGTTCAAATATCTTCATTTGGAATTCCCCTTGTGTTTTTCCTGCAATAAAATACAACAACTAAAATTCTTATGTTAGTCCTTTATTTTAGTGTAGGATGTATACAATGATTTGCTCATATCATGTTATGCATTATCTAAACCGAAACCAGGTGATAATATGATTATTTATACCCTATATTTTGTTGAAACAATGAATAACCATTTTTCATATCACGAGCTTAGAAAACTTCCCTGTATGAGGTGTGAGAAATCATGACCTTCCTTATTGTTGGAGAATGGAATGTAGATGATGTTTTGATGACAACAACCTTGTTTCAATCATTATTGATTATAAAATATATTCTAAGACTTTTATCAAGAATATATATATATTTGTAGAATTTATGTGCATGAAATAAATATTGAAGACTGTACAATTTAAGAGATTCAAGACTCATGAGTATCAAGATATCAAGATTTCAAGAGTTCAAGATTATCAGAGTAATAAAGTCTAGTTAGTATGTAAAACTCTGATTAGCATTCTCAAATCATGTTTTCAAACTATTCTTTTAATCTGATTTCAAATTATTTCAAACTACTTTCAACATGATTTTGAATCAACCAAAGATTTTTTTTACTTATGATTTCAAATATATATAAGTTTCTTATATAGTTTATATATATTATAAAGTTATATAACTGTATTATATATATGTTTATAATTATATTATATATTTTTATATCATTTATATATATAGTTTTTATATCATATGGTTAAATAATATTTTATATGTTTTTATACTTTAGAAATTGTATTTTAAACAACTAGTTTTGTTTTAGGAATTTCCGAAATAAATATATTAGCTTAAATACTCTAAAAATGATTTAAAATTCAAAATTCAAATACATATGTCGACATACAAGAAATGACAACATATAATTGTCACAAATTTTAAATTTAAAAAGATGTGTCTTTTCATATTTAAAACGTTCCAAGAATGGTTGTGTCCCTTGGAACACTATATAAAGGGTCTGATTTCGAACTTTTTAATAAGATATCTTCTCCTTCTTCCTTCTTTATCAAAGCACCATTATTTCATTATTTTCTAAGATTCTACACTTATACTCTATCGATTTCAAAATAAATTATATTATTCTTCATCTATTTTCAATCTCTATAAAATACTCTCTGTTTGGAAGTGCTACTCAAGATTTCTAGGGAAATTGTAATCGATAAGGAAAGGGTGTGTTCCTTATAGCCCGTAAATCAAGAAAAAGGAGCGGTGTTAACCTTATAGCCGTGAAATCAAGGGTGTTGAATCGGTGTTAACCTTGTAGCCGTGAAATTAAGAGGGTTGTAATTGGATACTGATATTAATAAAACTCTATGCAATCCAACGTGGCGCGGGACTGGATATAGGAGTAATCCGAACCGGTATAAAATTCAGTGTGTTCTTTCCTTTTCTGCACTTTATTTATGTTCATATTTGCATCTATGGTTGTTTCTGTTGTGATATTCATTCTGTGATTCATATAGTAGTCTGAGTAATTGTTAATTGTTTAAGATTTCTAAAAATTCTTTAAAACACCATTCACTCCCCTTTAGTGTTAGTTTTGCCTTAAGATATGTGATCCTCATCCCTGACAATTGGTATCGGAGCATAGGTTTTCAAAATTTCATCATCTGAATTTTGGAAATATTAAATGGCAAATTTTGAAATGATTTATAACACTAGTTTAAATTCATGTATTGCATCAGCACTAGATGAGTCTGCATTACATTCTATTGAAAAAATCAAGTTATCTACCAAATTGTTGTTCTACCAGGGAAAAGGTGTGTTACATGGCTGTTGAAAATTCAAATCTTGATGGTCAAATGGTGGAAATCAAAAAGGACAGAAGGATATTGGATAGTGGTTTTTCAAGACATATGACAAGAAATCCAAAATTACTAAACAATCTAGTATATGAAGATGGACAAGTGGTTAACTTTGGTGATTATTCTAAAGGATACATGGTTGGCATCGGCAATGTCGGTAATTGTGAAACTCCTACTATTTCCGATGTTTTATTAGTTAGGAATTTAAAACATAACTTACTAAGTATAAGTCAATTATGTGATAAAGACTATAAAATTAATTTTGAAAAAGATAAATGCTTTATAGAAGATAAATTTCAAAAATAATATTCGAAGGAGTTAGAATGAAAAATATCTATATACTAAGTATGAAGATTTCTAACGATAATTTATGTCTTATGGCCAATACAAGTGACCCTTGGATTTGGCTTAAGAAATTCAGTCATATTAATTTCAAACATATTTCTATAATTTCAAAATTAGATTCAATTAGAGGTTTACCTAAAATGAAATTTAAAGAAAATAATGTATGTGACGCTTGACAATTCGAAAAATTGAAAAGAAGTTCATTTAAATCAAAAGGAGAAATTACAACCTCAAAACCATTAGAATTAATTCACATGGATCTATTCGGTCCATCCCAAACTCAATCGATTAATCATAATAGATATGTTTATGCAATAATTGACGATTTTTCTAGATTCACATGGACACTTTTTCTTAAAAATAAAAGTGATGCTTTTGATCAATTAAAAACCTTTGCTAAAAGAATTCAAAATTTACTATCTTTAAATTAAAACAATACGTAGTGATCACGGTGGAGAATTCAAAAATGAAAAATTTGAAAAATTTTGTAACAAAAAGGGGATAACCCATAATTTTTCCTTTCCTAGAACCCCTCAGCAAAACGGAGTAGTTGAACGTAAGAATAGGTCAATTCAAGAGTATGCTAGAACCATGTTATTAGATAGTAACTTACTAAGAAAATTTTGGGTTGAGGAAGTTGCAACAGCTTGTTATATATTAAATAGAATTTTAATAAGACCCTTAACTCATAAAACACCATACAAACTTTTATTTAATAAGAAACCAAAATTATCGTATTTTAAAATATTTAGAAGTAAATGTTTTATTCTTAATACTAAAGAAAATTTAGACAAATTCAATTCTAAATTAGATAAAGGAATATTTGTTGGATATTCAGAGAGAAGTAAAGCATATAGAGTTTTTAATTTAAGAACTAATACCATAGAAGAAACTTTAAATGTATCTTTTAACAAAAATTATAAAAATACATCACAACATAACGTAGATAAATGCAAAAATGAGATTGATGAGGTAAATAAGGAAATTAATCAACCAAATAAAAGAATTAGACTTCTAAGAGACTACCTTGTAGAAAATATCTTAAGGGAGATTGAATTTGTTGTTAGGACTAAAAACCAATCAAATAATATGAGTAATTCCGCTTTTATTTCAACTATTGAACCTAAGAATCAAAGGAAGCATCTTCCGCTGATTCATGGATTATTCCTATGCAAGAGGAATTGAATCAATTTACCAAGAATGATGTATGGGAACTTATTCCTAGACCAGAGGATAAGACTGTAATTTGAACTAAATGGTTTTATAAAAATAAAATGAACTCAGTGAGGTTGTAAGAAATAAAGCTCGATTGGTTGCACAAGGATATAGTCCAGAGGAATGAATAGATTATGATAAAACCTTTTCCCCCATAGCAAGATTAGAAGCAATTAGAATCTTATTAGCCTTCGTTGACCATAATAATTTCAAATGGATATTAAAAGTGCCTTTGTGATGACCCCAAACTTCTGTAGTACGAAAGCAAGGATGAAACACCCCACCTCCGTTAGGGTCACTCTCAAAGGGAATGCCCTAATTTTGGTGGAGGTTTATAAGTATAAGTCACAGATATACAAGACATATATAATAACACATATTTTTGAACAGCGGAAAACAACAACTTTTATTTCATCAAAATACGTGTTACACAAACCATGCCATAATTGTCTTACAATACTTCCAAAATCATAACTGTCTTGATTACATTATTTAAAGAAGCATAAAGAAAACATAAATAAACTGCAAAAGTCCCATAATTGCTGTCCAAAGCCATAGTCCAAAACAGAAAAGATCCAAGCAATACATTCTTCTCTTCAAGTTGGATGCGGAAACTGGTCAAGCTGCGGTATTCCCTCCCTATGGACCTGGGGGGGGGGGACGAAAGAAAAGAAGGCGAAAGAAAAGTAGAGTCATACATAAAGCCTGAGTAAGTCTAGGACTATTCAGTCTATGAATAAAGAACTGGGTATGATAAGCATAAACTAGAAATGGGAAAGCATTATAAACTAAGTTAAGTGGTCTAGGGTCGAATACTATCGTACCCCATATTAATCTCTGTACCCATATAAACTAGTTCCCAACCGGCACCCCATAATCAGGGTGAAGTGATCCTTTTTCTGACGATCGTCTCCTACTCGCATAGTTACATGTGTCTTACGGCCCCCGATGTTCTAGTTACCTATGCTGGTCCCATTATTCAAATTCATCTTTATTGATTAAAATTTATTTATGCCACTTAATTGCTTTTCAAGATTGTTGGCATGCGTCAAACATGCCAACACATATGTTCTATATTTTAGCCCAAACGTCATTACCCCCGTTTTATGCGTTCGCTCCAATGTAAGGTGTGTTGGGTTTAATACTTAAACCCAATTTAGCCAAATGAAAAGGGGAGGCTTATAACATGGTGTTTATAAAGTAACATGAGAAAGGGGAGTGTGAACGCATGAACTTGCAATGAACGGTTCAATTAACATAAAGTAGGCACATGTGAACTTGCAATTGTAACATCATGGCATAACAATACTTAAACATGAATCATTCTATTCATATAATCATGGCATAAACAATACTTAAACATGAATCATTCTATTCATATGATTATGGCATAAACAATACTTAAACATGAATCATTCTATTCATATGATTATGGCATAGACAATACTTAAACATGAATCATTCTATATGATTATGGCATAAACAATACTTAGACATGAATCATTCTATTCATATGATTATGGCATGAACAATACTTAAACATGAATCATTCTATATGATTATGGCATAAACAATACTTAAACATGAATCATTCTATTCATATGATTATGGCATGAACAATACTTAAACATACCTAAACTTAAATCATGGTTTTTACTCTATCTATGTAAACTTGCAAGTGGAATGTAATTCTAATGTAATTCTAATGTAACTTATGTGTCACATATATTATCATATGATTATGATAACAACATAAGCCTAAAAACATGTTTTTCAATTAGGCATAATAACAAACATTGTTTAGTCATGTTCATAAAATTAATACAAGTTCACAAAGATGCTTGCTTTTGTCACTATCACAAAAGCATGATTTTTGTACTTGAACCATGATGCCAATTCCAACATAACTTCATATGAATCATAATACTCAAATGGATCAAATTACACTAAAGATGACCATAAAATTGTACATCATGTTGGCATAACAGTAAATCATATACTTGCATGAATCTCAAATAAACTATTACAACATATAGTTATTACTTTCAACATGAATCATATACTTGCAATTATCAAATGGGTGTTGTAAATAACTACCACAAACATGTAGTTTTCAATATGAATCATATGCTTGCGAATATCAAATCGTATGCCACAACATTCCCAAATCGTTTAGAATCAAAACAACATACAAATATAGATTTTTGTCGCCACAATTCCATTTCGTTGTTAACTTCCAACGCAAATCACGTACTTGCAAATATCCAATCGTATACCATAATATTCCCAAATCGTTTAGAATCAAAATAACATAAAAATATATATATTATTATCGCCACAATTCCATTTCGCGTCTTACACAAATAAAACGCAATTAATTATTCACATCGGAATAGCACTCTACTTACAACGTATGACGAATCTTCAATTCAGGAATCTGAATTTTGAAATTGGAGATGCTATCCTTTGTTTTAGGCGTTGCTTTGATTCAATTAACGTTGCTTTAAGCTTTGAATTATCTCCTAATTGTCTCTCTATTTCTGACGGCTATCCTTAGTCTCTCCTCAGCAACATGACGGTCTCATCTCCATTTTAGTTTGTGTGAATTAGGGTTAGTCTTAGGTCCTTTTTATAGAGTTTGTGAGTTGATTTAGACCGTCGATGAAGCTTGGTTTAATAATAGCCGTTCGTTCAAAGGAGAGGCCAATCAGGAGCTGACACCTAGCCCTAGTGATAAGGCAAGGCTCAGAAAATCGACCAAACACAGACTAGGCCAGCCAGGTTGGGCTGGGTTCGACCTGGCTCAGGGGCCAGGTCGACTCCCCAGTCGACCCCCAGGTCGACTCTAAATTCGACCTGCCTGGGCAGGTCGACTCTAGAGTCGACCTGCCTGGGGCAGGTCGACCCCTAGGTCGACTCCCAGGTCGACCTGGCCTTGCAGGTCGACCCTAGGGTCGACCCCCAGGTCGACCTGGTGGGTTGGGCGGGAACTTTTCCCGCCTACTCTGATTGGGCTGAAATTCAAATCTGTTTTCGAAATTTGAATTTTCTAAAACTTCATCGGGCCATAATTTGGTCATACAGGCTCCATTTTTCAAAACCTCGGACTCTATTTCGCGTATTTTTCCGAGACGAATGCAATGGCATATCCCGTTTCCCTTAATACTTTGATTTGAAATTTATTATACTTTAATTTGTGAATTTCACTGCTATAAAATACACGGGGTGTTACATTCTCCCCCACTTAAAAGGATGTCGTCCCGAAATCTTCAAGTTCAGGAAGAATGTACATCCTAACATCCAAACACCCATCTACTCATCCATCAAACACGAGCATCCATTGTCCGTAAAAGACTTCTAATGCTTCATGACAATATGCGAAGTGTGTGTGTACATGTACTTATCTAATGCAAAATCAGGCGGTCTACTGATTCAATTGACCTCCTTAATGCGAATTATGTAAGTGCCATGAATCCATCATGTATGCAAATTTTCCTATTCATGATTCTACATGAGTGCTCAACCATTCATATAAATGCAACATCCATATGACAACACATTAAACTCCAACCATATACAAATATAAATACATATATGCATATGCAGTATGAAGTGACTGAGCCGATCTAAAACCTAGATTGTGTGTGTATATGCAACCACGAGCAACCACTAGCAATCACTTGCAACCACTTGCAACCATCAATCATAACATGTATCAAACACATGTTTACACCCAATTGTTCCTATCTAAAGGTATAGTCGAACGATAGAAGCAAGTAAAAACTTTGTGCCCATTAGGCAATGTCAAAACTGGAAATCTATGCCACATATATATTGATTAGGAGAAGAACTCTCTAAGCATCAGCCCCGAAGACCGAAATCAACATCCGACTGACACCCAAAGAATTACTCGACCCAACCACTATATATGATTCTAGGAAACTAAGCATGATGGACTCCTTTTAGGTCACAAGGGAGTCCCTTCCTAAGACCAACCCGTATCCTATAAAACCCAAAAAAGTTTAGTCAAACCAACGAACACCCTCAAGCCCCAACATGTGTTACTAACAGATGAGTCATACTACCTATGGGGTTTGCAACAGAAATTGGATTGAGAACGGGACCGAGAGGATATACACAAAAGATAGCATGCAAGTAAGCTCTACCGGAAGAGAGGGATCAAGGATATACTCTTAAGAAGAGATATGATGCACGAATCTAGTCTTCAATCTTCTAAGTCGCATTTCCTTGAGCTTAACTCCATTATGCTTTGTCCATCTTTAACTTCACAATTTCGTAGCTTCTTAATTCTTGTTTCCAAAATATGAGTTGGAACCTATTTCACTGTTGCCTCTCGTTCCTCTTTCACTTACTCTACTTCTAGTATACTCGGCTCAAACATAACGGCGTACTCATGGTTTCATGCAAGCTCTCCAAAATTCACTAGTGAATCTTAGATCTCATCCACTTACTATCGGGTATTCCACGTAGAAGAACTATCTCTTGGAAATAAATGCCAACCATGCTGCCAAATGTACTTACTAAGGTGATTCTCCACAACTCATGCATAAGCGAAATGAACCTTCTGCCTTAGTGGCGAACACTACCCGATCGGATTACAAATTACCAATAAATGTGTCAAGAGATTCTAGGAAACAAATCATGATAGAACCCTAAAAGTTACCTGCGACTTCGAGGGTATTACCGAGGCAAGTCAAGAGTCTAACTACCCTCTTTTCGAAACCGAGATGGTCACCCTTACTGGATAACCACTCCATCGCTAGAATCAACCAATGGCCCAAAACAAAGGTACTACATTTCAAATCTACGCTTAGAATAGAAATTTTCAATCCCACACAGATCATAGACAAATGAGCCGGGCCCCCAATTGTGTTTGAAACATATAAGGGGTCCTCTACCATACTAGTTCTTAGGTGCATAGATTCTACTAAAGCAGACGAGATAAAGGAGTGTGATGCGCCAGAATCAAATAAAGTGCGAACGGGGTGATCATAAAGATAAACTACACTTTCTACAGAAGTATTTATACCCCGCTGTTGCAGAGGTGGCGCCTCTAGCACATGAACCTGTGCCCCTGTGGTGGATCCAGCCCTCTGCCCCTGTCCTCGTTTCTTTGGGAAGTCCTTAGCCATGTGGCCTATCTCACCGCAAGAAAAACACCCACCATTCATCTTGGCCTTCTTTTTCCGGCAATCTTTTACTAAGTGCCCCACTTTGCCACAGAATTTACACTTCCTCTTCTCTTAGGACTTGTTGTCTTTCCCGCCCTTCTTGAAGTCTGTCTTCTCAGGGCAGTCTTTGCTGATGTGTCCAGTCTCCCCACAATGAAAACATTCTCCTTGCTTTCTTTTCCTCTTTCTACAATCCTTGGCTATGTCCCCTTCCGTACCACAAAAATTGCATTTCCTTTTTTCTTGTTTCTTGTTATTACTGTTACGATCCTTTCTTGTTTGACTATTATTCGTCTTCCTACTCTGGGACTCTTCCGCTTGCTGGTTCACGTGGAGGAGGAGTGAAAGCGTCAGCAGCTGGGGAGTAAGGTCTCCAGACATGCTGAAACAGAAAGGATAGATTCAAAACGAAGGATAGAAGACAGTACCTATGGCTTTGGGGGACTTTGCCTTTTTAAAATAAAATAATATTTTATCTTTTAAAAATGCTTCTTTAAATAATGTAATCAAGACAGTTATGATTTTGGAAGTATTGTAAGACAATTATGGCGTGGTTTGTGTAACACGTATTTTGATGAAATAAAAGTTGTTGTTTTCCGCTGTTCAAAAATATGTGTTATTATATCTGTCTTGTATATATGTGACTTATACTTATAAACCTCCACCAAAATTAGGGCATTCCATTTGAGAGTGACCCTAACGGAGATGCGAATTATGTATGTGCCATGAATCCATCATGTATGCAAATTTTCCTATTCATGATTCTACATGAGTGCTCAACCATTCATATAAATGCAACATCCATATGACAACACATTAAACTTCAACCATATACGAATATAAATACATATATGCATATGCAGTATGAAGTGACTGAGCCGATCTAAAACCTAGATTGTGTGTGTATATGCAACCACGAGCAACCACTAGCAATCACTTGCAACCACTTGCAACCATCAATCATAACATGTCTCAAACACATGTTTACACCCAATTGTTCCTATCTAAAGGTATAGTCGAACGATAGAAGCAAGTAAAAACTTTGTGCCCATTAGGCAATGTCAAAACTGGAAATCTATGCCACATATATATTGATTAGGAGAAGAACTCTCTAAGCATCAGCCCCCGAAGACCGAAATCAACATCAGACTGACACCCAAAGAATTACTCGACCCAACCACTATATGTGATTCTAGGAAACTAAGCATGATGGACTCCTTTTAGGTCACAAGGGAGTCCCTTCCTAAGACCAACCCGTATCCTATAAAACCCAAAAAAGTTTAGTCAAACCAACGAACACCCTCAAGCCCCAACATGTGTTACTAACAGATGAGTCATACTCCCTATGGGGTTTGCAACAGAAATTGGATTGAGAACAGGACCGAGAGGATATACACAAAAGATAGCATGCAAGTAAGCTCTACAGGAAGAGAGGGATCAAGGATATACTCTTAAGAAGAGATATGATGCACGAATCTAGTCTTCAATCTTCTAAGTCGCATTTCCTTGAGCTTAACTCCATTATGCTTTGTCCGTCTTTAACTTCACAATTTCGTAGCTTCTTAATTCTTGTTTCCAAAATATGAGTTGGAACCTATTTCACTGTTGCCTCTCGTTCCTCTTTCACTTACTCTACTTCTAGTATACTCGGCTCAAACATAACGGCGTACTCATGGTTTCATGCAAGCTCTCCAAAATTCACTAGTGAATCTTAGATCTCGTCCACTTACTATCGGGTATTCCACGTAGAAGAACTATCTCTTGGAAATAAATGCCAACCATGCTGCCAAATGTACTTACTAAGGTGATTCTCCACAACTCATGCATAAGCGAAATGAACCTTCTGCCTTAGTGGCGAACACTACCCGATCGGATTACAAATTACCAATAAATGTGTCAAGAGATTCTAGGAAACAAATCATGATAGAACCCTAAAAGTTACCTGCGACTTCGAGGGTATTACCGAGGCAAGTCAAGAGTCTAACTACCCTCTTTTCGAAACCGAGATGGTCACCCTTACTGGATAACCACTCCATCGCTAGAATCAACCAATGGCCCAAAACAAAGGTACTACATTTAAACTCTACGCTTAGAATAGAAATTTTCAATCCCACACAGATCATAGACAAATGAGCCGGGCCCCCAATTGGGTTTGAAACATATAAGGGGTCCTCTACCATACTAGTTCTTAGGTGCAGAGATTCAACTAAAGCAGACGAGATAAAGGAGTGTGATGCGCCGGAATCAAATAAAGTGCGAACGGGGTGATCATAAAGATAAACTACACTTTCTACAGAAGTATTTATACCTCGCTGTTGCAGAGGTGGCGCCTCTAGCACATGAACCTGTGCCCCTGTGGTGGATCCAGCCCTCTGCCCCTGTCCTCGTTTCTTTGGGCAGTCCTTAGCCATGTGGCCTATCTCACCGCAAGAAAAACACCCACCATTCTTCTTGGCCTTCTTTTTCTGGCAATCTTTTACTAAGTGTCCCACTTTGCCACAGAATTTACACTTCCTCTTCTCTTGGGACTTGTTGTCTTTCCCGCCCTTCTTGAAGTCTGTCTTCTCAGGGCAATCTTTGCTGATGTGTCCAGTCTCCCCACAATGAAAACATTTTCCTTGCTTTCTTTTCCTCTTTCTACAATCCTTGGCTATGTGCCCTTCCGTACCACAAAAATTTCATTTCCTTTTTTCTCGTTTCTTGTTATTACTGTTACGATCCTTTCTTGTTTGACTATTATTCGTCTTCCTACTCTGGGACTCTTCCACTTGCTGGTTCACGTGGAGGAGGAGGAGTGAAAGCATCAGCAGCTGGGGAGTAAGGTCTCCAGACATGCTGAAACAGAAAGGATAGATTCAAAACGAAGGATATAAGACAGTACTTATGGCTTTGGGGGACTTTGCCTTTTTAAAATAAAATAATAATTTATCTTTTAAAAATGCTTCTTTAAATTTCCTTTTTGAAAATAATTTTTCAAAACTTTTTATCTTATCTGGTAAACCTATGCTCTGATACCAAGTGAAACACCCTACCTCCGTTAGGGTCACTCTCAAAGGGAATGCCCTAATTTTGGTGGAGGTTTATAAGTATAGGTCACAGATATAAAAGACAGATATAATAACACATATTTTTGAACAGCGGAAAACAACAACTTTTATTTCATCAAAATACGTGTTACACAAACCATGCCATAATTGTCTTACAATACTTCCAAAATCATAACTGTCTTGATTACATTATTTAAAGAAGAATAAAGAAAACATAAATAAACTGCAAAAGTCCCATAATTGCTGTCCAAAGCCATAGTCCAAAATGGAAAAGATCCAAGCAATACAATCTTCTCTTCAAGCTGGATGCGGAAATTGGTCAAGCTGCGGTATTCCCTCCCTGTGGACCTTGGGGGGGGGGGGGACGGAAGAAAGGAAGGCGAAAGAAAAGTAGAGTCAGACATAAAGCCTGAGTAAGTCTAGGACTATTCAGTCTATGAATAAAGAACTGGGTATGATAAGCATAAACTAGAAATGGGAAAGCATTATAAACTAAGTTAAGTGGTCTAGGGTCGAATACTATCGTACCCCATATTAATCTCTGTACCCATATAAACTAGTTCCCAACAGGCACCCCATAATCAGGGTGAAGTGATCCTTTTTCTGACGATCGGCTCCTACTCGCATAGTTACATGTGTCTTACGGCCCCCGATGTTCTAGTTACCTATGCTGGTCCCATTATTCAAATTCATCTTTATTGATTAAAATTTATTTATGCCACTTAATTGCTTTTCAAGATTGTTGGCATGCGTCAAACATGCCAACACATATGTTCTATATTTTAGCCCAAACGTCATTACCCCCGTTTTATGCATTCGCTCCAATGTAAGGTGTGTTGGGTTTAATACTTAAACCCAATTTAGCCAAATGAAAAGGGGAGGCTTATAACATGGTGTTTATAAAGTAACATGAGAAAGGGGAGTGTGAACGCATGAACTTGCAACGAACGGTTCAATTAACATAAAGTAGGCACATGTGAACTTGCAATTGTAACATCATGGCATAACAATACTTAAACATGAATCATTCTATTCATATAATCATGGCATAAACAATACTTAAACATGAATCATTCTATTCATATGATTATGGCATAAACAATACTTAAACATGAATCATTCTATTCATATGATTATGGCATAGACAATACTTAAACATGAATCATTCTATATGATTATGGCATAAACAATACTTAGACATGAATCATTCTATTCATATGATTATGGCATGAACAATACTTAAACATGAATCATTCTATATGATTATGGCATAAACAATACTTAAACATGAATCATTCTATTCATATGATTATGTCATGAACAATACTTAAACATACCTAAACTTAAATCATGGTTTTTACTCTATCTATGTAAACTTGCAAGTGGAATGTAATTCTAATGTAATTCTAATGTAACTTATGTGTCACATATATTATCATATGATTATGATAACAACATAAGCCTAAAAACATGTTTTTTAATTAGGCATAATAACAAACATTGTTTAGTCATGTTCATAAAATTAATACAAGTTCACAAAGATGCTTGCTTTTGTCACTATCACAAAAGCATGATTTTTGTACTTGAACCATTATGCCAATTCCAACATAACTTCATATGAATCATAATACTCAAATGGATCAAATTACACTAAAGATGACCATAAAATTGTACATCATGTTGGCATAACAGTAAATCATATACTTGCATGAATCTCAAATAAACTATTACAACATATAGTTATTACTTTCAACATGAATCATATACTTGCAATTATCAAATGGGTGTTGTAAATAACTACCACAAACATGTAGTTTTCAATATGAATCATATGCTTACGAATATCAAATCGTATGCCACAACATTTCCAAATCGTTTAGAATCAAAACAACATACAAATATAGATTTTTGTCGCCACAATTCCATTTCGTTGTTAACTTCCGACGCAAATCACGTACTTGCAAATATCCAATCGTATACCATAATATTCCCAAATCGTTTAGAATCAAAATAACATAAAAATATATATATTATTATCTCCACAATTCCATTTCGCGTCTTACACAAATCAAACGCAATTAATTATTCACATCAGAATAGCACTCTACTTACAACGTATGACGAATCTTCAATTCAGGAATCTGAATTCTGAAATTGGAGATGCTATCCTTTGTTGTAGGCGTTGCTTTGTTTCAATTAACGTTGCTTTAAGCTTTGAATTATCTCCTAATTGTCTCTCTATTTCTGACGACTATCCTTAGTCTCTCCTCAGCAACATGACGGTCTCATCTCCATTTTAGTTTGTGTGAATTAGGGTTAGTCTTAGGTCCTTTTTATAGAGTTTGTGAGTTGATTTAGACCGTCGATGAAGCTTGGTTTAATAATAGCCGTTCGTTCAAAGGAGAGGCCAATCAGGAGCTGACACCTAGCCCTAGTGATAAGGCAAGGCTCAGAAAATCGACCAAACACAGACCAGGCCAGCCAGGGTGGGCTGGGTTCGACCTGGCTCAGGGGCCAGGTCGACTCCCCAGTCGACCCCCAGGTCGACTCTAGATTCGACCTGCCTGGGCAGGTCGACCCCCAGGTCGACTCTAGAGTCGACCTGCCTGGGGCAGGTCGACCCCTAGGTCGACTCCCAGGTCGACCTGGCCTGGCAGGTCGACCCCCAGGTCGACCTGGTGGGTTGGGCGGGAACTTTTCCCGCCTACTTTGATTGGGCTGAAATTCAAATCTGTTTTCGAAATTTGAATTTTCTGAAACTTCATCGGGCCATAATTTGGTCATACGGGCTCCGTTTTTCGAAAACTCGGACTCTATTTCACGTATTTTTCCGAGACGAACGCAATGGCATATCCCGTTTCCCTTAATACTTTGATTTGAAATTTATTATACTTTAATTTGTGAATTTCACTGTTATAAAATACACGGGGTGTTACAAAGGATAATCATTGGAATATAACATATTTTCAACAACAGCAGATCTCAGATAATAACATAACACATAAATCATAGTAGCGGAAATAGAAATGTCATCAATATCACAACATAAGAACATCAGAATGGCACAGTTACAGGATACAACTCAGCATATAAAGTCTCAGAGAATAGAAATTTGTCTAAAACTCCATCAAGTACACATAGATAAATAATGTCTAAATGTCTCAAAGTAGAAATAAAAGAGAAAAGAAAAGATCTTCGTCTTCCGTCCATAAGCATACTCCAATCCAGCACATGTCCAAAATAACCTGAACCTGTCACTTGGCTGCCAATGTGAAAAGATTGGCGCTGGCCGCATTCTTTCTGCTGAGCGCATCGGCTACAACATTGGCTTTCCCTGGAGTATATAAGATGTCCAGATCATAGGCCGCAAGAAATTCTAACCAACGTTGCTGCTCAAATTCAAGTCCCTTTGGGTGAACAAATACTTCAAGGATTTATGATCAGTGTATAATTCGAATTTCTCACCCAAAAGATAGTGTCGCCATATCTTTAAAGCAAATACGATGGCCATCAACTCAAGATCATGAGTGAGGTGCGGTTTCAACTGACGGCTAGTATATGCAACTACTTTGCCCCTTTGCATTAACACCGCACTGATACCTTCAATAGAAGCATCGGTATAGACTGTCAAATCTTGGTTGCCATCAATAATGGTCAACATGGGAGTAGTGGTCAACCTCAATTTCAGCTCTTGGAAAGCTGCCTCACATTCAGGTGTCCAATTAAACTTCGTATGCTTCTTGGTAAGCTTCATCAATGGACAAGATAGTTTCAAAAAAACTTTAATGAATTTCCGATAATAGCCAGCCAATCCTAGGAAAATCTGACTTCTGTAGGAGTGTCGGGCTGCTTCCAATCTTGAATGGATGAAATCTTGCCTGGATTTACTAAAATGCCTTTCTTCGATACACCATGACCGAGGAGTTTCACTTCTTCTTGCCAGAATATGCATTTAGAGAATTTGGCTTTCAACACATTCTTTCTCAGAATTTCCAAAACTTCTTTCAGATGCTTTTCATGCTCAGTAGTGGATTTAGAGAAGATTAAGATATCATCGATGAAAACCAACACGAATTTATTCAAGACATCCCGGAATACTCTGTTCATCAGATCGACAAAGTAGACAGGAGCATTACATAAGCCGAACGACATTACTAGCGATTCATAGAATAAGTCTGGCCCTATGAAAGCTGTCAAAGGAACACATTCTTCGGCAATGTGCAATTGATGGAAACCTGTAGCTAGGTCCATTCTAGAGAATACTTGCACTCCATTTAAGCGGTCCAACAGATCATCAATACGCGGTAATGAATATTTGTTTTCAGCGTTTGCTTATTGAGGTCACGGTAGTCCACACATAGACTGAGAGTACCATCTGACTTTGGGACAAACACCACTGCTGCACCCTAATTTGAGAAGCTAGGCCTGATCAGACCCTTCCACAAAATCTGTTTAGTTTGATTGCTCAGCTCCTCTTTTTCTTTCAGTGTCATTCTCCGAATAGGATGCACAACTGGCCTTGCATTCAGAACTAGGTAAATCCTGAAGTCGATTTCTCTGAGCTGAGGTAAGCTGTCAACTTCTTCAAACATATCCGCATAATCTTTGACAATAGGGATATTCTCAATAGAAGTAGGAGTGACTTCTAGAGAAGACCAAAATTCTTTCCTATTAGTTGCTGAGCCGTGACATGGTATAATAATATCTCCGAGCTTTGTTTTAACTTTGACAATTCTTTCGGCACATCTAACCTCGGCCTCATGTTTTGTTAACCAGTCCAGCCCAAGAATAATATCGAATTCAGAAAAATTCATCATGATCAGATTAAAAGGAAACCGGTAAAAAGAATAGGAGATGAGCACTTTGTAGAATAACCCGAGAACAAGAGAACCTCCTATCGGATTATGGACACTAACTGATTCTTTAAGATTTCTTATTTTCAAATTTAACTTTTTAATTGTGTCAGTAGAAATGAAACTACGTGATGCACCAATGCCAAGTAATATGGTAACAGGAATATTCTTAATGGTAAGAGTACCTCCCAAGACATCAGGTTTACCTGCTCCTTCAGAAGAAGTTGGTGCAGCTGTTCCATCGTATACATGAGCTACCTCGGATTTCTTCAACAGAGGACAATTTCTGATAAAGTGCCCTGTCTTATGGCAGTCAAAGCACTCTTGAGCATTCCGAAGATTTTGACCTCGATTCTGACTGGGTCCAGACTCATTCCTCTTTGGCCTTTTTGGAGTCAAAGTGTCCCATCTTCTGTCAGTTAAAGCATCTCACCTTGGTCTTTTTACTTCCTTGAGGCTTGGCGGCTGAAGAGTTGCTCGCCTTTGGTTTCTTGTCAGCTTGCTTCCTATTGTTTTTATTTTGATTCTTCTCCCGATCTTGCTATGAATTCTTGTCATTTTCTTCATATTGGCAAGCCATCTCGACCACCTCATTAAATGGAAGCTTAATGTATGCTGTCACTCTGTTCAGATACGTCCTGAAAAGGCCACTAATGAATCTCTTATTCTTCTGGAAGGGGTCCTGAATTAATTCAGAAGCATATCGTGAAAGCTCTTCAAACTTCCGCACATACTCAGAAACAGTCTTATCTCCTTGTTGCAGGTTAGCGAACTGATCGTGAAGACGCACAACTTCTTGTGGAGGAATAAATTTCTCGTTAAAGAGCTCCTTGAATTTTGTCCAAGACATGTCGGCCTCATTATTTCCAATTATGACTGCCTCCCACCAATTTTGAGCCTCATCCTTCAATAGCCACGATGCCACGAAACACTTACGGTGGTCCTCCAGTTCTATGCCTCCAAATATCTTCTCGCAATTTTTGTGCCATGCCTGAGCTTCTATCACTGTCTCTTGGCCTGTGAACGACACGCCCCCCAAATTCTTGAACTTCTTGGCTACCTTGTCCAGGTCAAAAGGCTGTGGGGGTGGATGTGGTGGTGTTACAGCCTCGGGAGCGGGCTGCTCCTGAGCAGTGGGGGTTTCACCCCTTCCCGGTCCTGTAGCTCCTCCTCTGCCTTGGGCTCTCAATCTAGTGCTCATTTTCAGTTAGTTCTGTACCATCAAGGAAAGAGTCAGACCAACAGAAATGATAATTTCAAAGGAAAGATAAAAGTAAGGACATATGGAAAGATGATTGATGTAATGATTGATTAATATGTGCTATTCTGCTGTGCTCATTCTAGGACATTACTAATCCTATCTCTAATGAGCTACTCGCCTTAGAATACTGTTGATTCTATCTAGTCGAATTGTTTTAAATAGGTTATACTCCGAAGCTAAGGTTAACCTTTAGCTCTGATACCAACTGTGATGACCCCAAACTTCCATAGTACGAAAGCAAGAATAATCATTGGAATATAACATATTTTCAACAACAGCAGATCCCAGATAATAGCATAACACATAAATCATAGCAACGGAAATAGAAATGTCATCAACATCACAACATCAGAACATCAGAGTGGCACAGTTACAGGATACAACCCAGCATATAAAGTCTTAGCGAATAGAAATATGTCTAAAACTCCAACAAGTACACATAGATAAATAATGTCTAAATGTCTCAAAGTAGAAATAAAAGAGAAAAGAAAAGATCTTCGTCTTCCGTCCATAAGCATACTCCAATCCAGAACATGTCCAAAATAACCTGAACCTATCACTTGGTTGCCCATGTGAAAAGAGGGCACCCGATTTTGCAAAGTGAAACAAACTACGAGTCGGTCGTGGGACTGGTATGAAAAATCTTTCCTAACTTATCTAACAATATGGCTAATCACAGGACCACGCCGCTGACGCGGAATGGGTTTACTCCATTGGATTGCCAGTGTATAAATTAAATAAATTTTTATTCAAAACAATGCAATGCTTTTTAGAAAAATGAAATCATTATAAGAATCAAGTCCCATCACACAATGCAACGCAAACCGGAGGATAGAGTTTTACCTTATAATGATCAAACGTGCTTGATACGTAGAAAATAGTATTTTAATATTATTATTAGTGTCTAATCAGTTTTAAAATACTTCAAAGTAAATGTATCAATCCTAGATGGCATAGCTACCATATACTATGTCGCCATATATAAGTTTACAATCAAAACCGTAATGTCGTATTGGAAATTGGGTTTCCATCATGAGTCAAGGCTAGGGACGATCTCCTTACCGATTCGAGACACTCTAGCAAATGTCTCAGGATCACACCTACGGGCAACCCTTGGATCCTCCACGGCCGCTCCACAAATACTTAAGTGGATTAGTTATGCCTGAACACACGTTTCCCGGTCCCATTAAACCTATCAATTGGTCACAATCGACCAATATATCTAAGGCCTCGTAATCCATCATTCACATAAGTAAAAATGTCTGGGCTCCATACCATGACACCACTTCTAGCTAGAAAGAAACGCATGCACTCCTTGGGTCCCTTATCCCGTTTTTGACTCCTACCGGGGTGTGAGGCTCGCAAAGTATCGCTATACACAAAGCTATGCCTAAATGGGCTGTGCTTTGATCATCAACCACAAGGCTTTGCTTTTCAACAAAAGCCTCGATCATTTGCATCTTGGCATGCCACATTGACAATTCACGCCTTGCGATCAATAACTACCAATATATAACCTCTGAGCTTGTGCGTCTCAGAGAAGGGTGTTAAGCAAGAGAATAAATTCTCCGCCACCAAACAGATATATATTAGATAGAAATCAATTTACATGGAATGTAATCTAATATCAGACACACATCCATTTACAAGTCCGTTCTGAGTTTGAACAAAACCGAAGACACCTTATTCCTCGTTCCGTATGTCCAATATGGAAGAGAGGTGCTCGCTTATCCGAACAATCAACAAGTACGTCAAGCCAACTACCACTTTAATCCTTTACTGGGAGCTACCCAATGTCAGGCATCAGTAGTCATCCATTCGATGTGAAAATCGCCGGTCTTTAATCACCGTCTTCAATATCTTCGATTTAAATCGTCGTATAATTATTTGAAATGAGACTGAACTCGGTCTTTCAAATAATTCTCGCATATATATATAATTTAAATCATTTAATATCATTAATATTATTTTATAACGATTTACCGCAATTTTTATTTATACAAAAATAGCTAAATTTAATTTAACGACGCTTCGGGTCAATAGGCGACCCTGGCGCTGTTTTTACCCAAATTTGAATTACACATTTCTCGAAATCTAACCGTTGGATTTTGACAAAATTTATCTCGTGGGAAAGATCTTCCGAAAGTGGTCCTAACAGTTTCAATTTTGGGAAAATCCGACGGTCGGATCTTTTGGTATAATCGTTTAAAGCTACAATTCTGAAACGCGAACTACCGCGCGCGATTCGTTTAATTTTAATTTATATTTATATATATATATAATTATATATAAATATAAACCATTCGACGATTCCACTAATGTGTTTAACACGCCAAATAAAAGAATGTTTTAATTTGCATAACCATTTCCACATATTTATAATGTCAAATAAAATTTATTTTATTTACATGACATTTTTGCTAATGACAAATAAAAAGATAATTTTTATTTTCATTATTCGTATGCAATTTCTATTTTTGACTTTAACAAATAAAAAGAAATATTTTATTTGTATATATAGTTTCAATGGGTGACATGACACATAAAAATGTTTATTTTAATTTGCATACAAATTCTAATATATGACTTAATGATAAAAATGTATCTTTAATTTGTATACAAATTCTAATATATATTTTTTGACAATAAAAATGATTCTTTAACTTACAGACAAATTCTAATGTATGTTTTGACAATAAAAAATGATTCTTTAAATTACATACAAATTCTAATGTATGTTTTGACAATAAAAATGATTCTTTAACTTACATATAAATTCTAATGTATGTTTTGACAATAAAAAATGATTCATATGTTTGCATACAAATTCTAATGTATGTTTTGACAATAAAAATGATTTTTTAACTTACATAGAAATTCTAATGTATGTTTTGACAATAAAAATGATTCTTATGTTTGCATACAAATCCTATTTCAACTAAATACCTAAAAAGTGATACATTCATTTTTGGTTGACAATTATAGTTCAACAAAATGATTAAAAAGTGATTCATTCATTTTTTTGACAATTCTATTTCAACAAAATGATTGAAAGTGATAATTTCATTTTGTTAACAATTCCAGTTTAACAAAATGAATAAAAAGTGATAGTTTCATTTTGTTAATGATTCTAGTTCAACAAAATGAATAAAAATGATAATTTCATAATGTTAACAATTCTAGTTCAACAAAATGATTAAAAAGTGATTCATTCGTTTTGTTGACAATTCTATTTCAACAAAATGATTAAAATGATATTTTCATTTTTGTTGACTATTCTTTTCAACAAAATGATTAAAAGTGATAATTTCATTTTGTTAACAATTCTAGTTTAACAAAATGAATAAAAAGTGATAATTTCATTTTGTTGACAATTCTATTTCAGCAAAATTAATATTTTGCCCCAACACAAATCTATTTAACAAAATTGTCAATTTTTGTTTTACCCCAAATCTATTTAACAAAAATGTATTTAACCCAAATCTTATTTAACAAAAATGTATTTTTTTTAACTCAAATCTTATTTAACAAAATGTAATTTTTGTTTAACTCAAATCTCATTTAACAATTTTTTTTTTAACTCAAATCTCATTTAACAAAAATGTAATTTTTGTTTTCAACCATCATATTTTGACAAAATGTAAATTTTTATTTTAACTAATATATTTTGACAAAAATGTATATGTAGTTTCAACTAATATATTTTGACAAAAATGTATATTTTTATTTCAACCATTCTAATTTGACAAAATGTATATTTTTTTTGTTTCAACTAATCTGTCTTGACAAAATGTACATTTTTACTTCAACTAATCTATTTTGACAAAAATGTTCATTTTTGTTTCAACTAATCTTTTTGACACAAATGTTCATTTTTGTTTCAACTATTCTTTTTGACAAAAATCAACTAATCTTGTTAACAAAATGTTCATTTTTGTTTCAACTAATCTTTTTAACAAAATGTTCATTTTTTGTTTCAACCATTCTAATTTGACAAAATGAATATTTTTTGTTTAACTATTCTAATTTGACAAAATTGTCTATTATGATTCAACTATTCCAATTTGACAAAAATGATAATTTTTGTTTAACTATTCTAATTTGACAAAATTATCAGTTTTGATTCAACTATTCCAATTTGACAAAAATGATAATTTATGTTTAACTATTCTAATTTGACAAAATTGTCAATTTTTGATTCAACTATTCTAGTTTGTCAAATATGACAAATTTAATTCAACAATTTTATTTTGACTAAAATGAAAATTTTAATCCAATTATTCTAATTTGTCAAAATGATAATTTTAATCCAATTATTCTAATTTTTCAAAATGACAATTTTAATCCAATAATTCTTTTTCAACAGAAATTGGTATTTTTGTTTTTAACAGTTTTATTCAACACAAATATCATCAAATCAATGGATCTACATAACATCAATTCTAGATCAAATCACATATCATACAAATAGAATTTAACAGCGTATAGGTAATACCACAATCATGATTAAGTAATTTTAATTATAAAAAAGAAGAAGTAGAATTTCTCATAGTCGGTTTTAATTCTGAATAATCCAGATTTGAAATTTGTCCAAAATCTGATCTGCTCCAATTTCGTTCTAATCAGTCCAGAAAGGTAGATCTCGGACTCACGATCGCAATGGTTCTGAAATCGTCCAATTCTGAATTCATTTGAGTAAGTTATGAATTAATTCACATTGTTAATATTTTTAAATTAATTAATTAAATAAAAATAAAATGAAAATACCCTTATGCTAATATCATAACCAAGGCCGCGTTGATTTCCTATGCCCTTCGAACTTAGAGTTCGATCTTGCTTCCAACCGGGGTTGTATGAAGCCGGTCGGGTTTCTTCACGTCAGAGGGCACGGGGAGGCGCAACAACGTCGGTGGTGTGGCCCAGCTCGGTGGCGGATCAGCGGCGGTAGGGGGTTCGACGCGGTCGGACTTTGGGGGTGGGGGGAGGTCAGAACTTGAAGAATACTCCACGAAAAAATACGAATTGGGTATGGATGTGGAGCTAGTGGAAATCTCTGCAAAAACCTCAACTGGAGCAATTGGTTTCGGTGAGAGGATGGGAAGTTATTTGAGGAGGAAGAGAGGAGCGTTCCTGGCCATGAATATGGGAGGCGGTGGCTATGAATGGTGTATTAGGGTTTGTAATTAGATATTTATAATAAAATATTATTAAAACCCTTAATTGTTAGGTTTAAGCCCGTCAACTCTTTTTAGCTCCAATTTCAGCCCAACGAAAGTTGTTCCTACCCAAATGCCCCCATTTCGGACACAATGGGCTAGGTCCCAACAGCCCAATCGATCGTTTTCAGTCCGTTTTCTTTAAATTAAAATTTAAATCATTTATTTATTTAATTTGATCGCACATTTAAATTTACTAGGGCCACATATGCACTCCAAAAATTCCCGAAAAATAAATCTAGCTTTGTTTTGACTATAGGGTCCTAACAAAATTAATTTCGTCGAATTTTGAGACTGTTTGAAAAATGGCCTTTTTAGCGGTCGATTAAATTCAACAGAAATTATCGAACACAGTTTAATTTACCACGCTCACATATTAATTCCAAAAATTATGGAAAAATTAAACTTAGCAAAAATTTGACATTCTGGATCCAACAAAAATGGTTTTTTCGAAAACGGAGGTCGTTTGTAAAATGTCTATTTTTAACAGCTTTAATATTATTTAAAAATGAAATTTTTTAAATTCTGGCACATTTTCTAACCAAATTTCTTAAAATAAATTTTTTAAATTGGTTCTGATTTTCCGGGTTGTTACAGCCTTTTTAAATGGATATGTTAAGGAAGACGTATATCAAGAGCAACTTCCTCTTTTTGAAGACGAAAATTTTTCAAACCACGTATATAAAGTAAAGAAAGCATTATACGGGTTAAATAAGCTCCTAGAGTCTGGTATGATATTTTAAGAACGTATTTATTACAATCCATCTTCGAAATTGCTAAAGTAGATAATACACTTTTCATTAAAAGAAATAAAAACGATATCCAATTAGTACAAATTTATGTTGATGATATAATTTTTGGATCAACAAATAATCAAATAAAGAAAGAATTCTCGGAGATTATGACATAAGAATTTGAGATGAGTCACATGGGTGAACTTACATTTTTCTTAGGATTACAAATAAGACAACTAAAGAATGCAATATTTACTAATCAAGAAAAATACGCTGGAGATTTAATTAATAAATATAATTTAACTACAACTAATGGAAGACCTACACCTATGGCAACTAATATAGCCCTAAGTAAAGATGATACATCAAAATATATTGATCAAAAATTATACAGAGGAATGATAGGATCATTATTATATATAACCGCTAGTAGACCAAATATAATGCATAGTGTGCGCCTTTGTGCAAGATATCAATCACAACCTAAAGAAACTCGTTTAAAAGCCGTAAAATGTATTCTAAGACATGTAAAACATACATTAGATTTTGGATTATTTTGCCCTAAAAACGATTCATTTGATTTATTCTCCTATTGTGATGTTGGCTACGCGGGATGTAAATTGGATCGTAAAAGCACTAGTGGAACGTGTCACTTGTTAGGTCATTCTCTAGTCACCTGGTTTAGTAAAAAGCGAAATATAATATCTTTGTCAACAAATGAAGCAGAACATATATATGCCGCTTTGGCTTGTTCACAAGTAATATATATGAAACAAACTCTAAAAGATTTTGGATTGAATATAAATAAATCACCAATATACTGTGATAATACAAGTGCTACAAATATATCTAAAAATCCAACACATCATTCGAGAAATAAACATATTGATATAAGACATCATTTCCTTAGAGATAACGCAAGTAAAGAGAAAATTTCACTAGATTTCATAGAAACTGAAAAACAAATATCTGATATATTAACCAAACCATTAAATGAAGCAACATTTACTAAATTTAGAAGAGAATTAGGCATTTGTTCTTTGAGCGAAATAGAGTAATAAAATATATTAATATATAAATGTAATATTAAAAAAACAAAAAAATTACATGTATATCGACATACATGTTTATACATGTCAACATATAACTACTATATTTTTAAAATTAATTCACACCAAAAAGTAGTTACAATCTATATTTAAACTCATTATTTCGAAATTCTTTCTTCTTCTCATCATTTCTTCTCTAAATAAAATTTGAAATAAAATAAACAATTGCCTCCTCTAATAATACAAACCAAAACAATCCCATTTCGTTTTTTGGACCCTCCGAAAGTCCTTTCCAACATACTACGCTTGCAAGAGTGAAGAAATTGGAGGAATCAATGAAGGATATGCTGCAAATGTTGACTGAAAATCAAATTCTTCAAATAAGGATGAATCGAGAACAAGAGAAGCATGGAAAGATTATAGGAAATATACAACGGTTTGTGATGGATAATCAAATGAATCCTATCATCATTGAGGATGGTAATCAAATGGAAGAAGAAGACGAAGAAGAGGCGCAAAATGAAAACATGGAGGAAGACAATCGAGTTATATGCGTAGGTGAAGTGTGTTTTGACAAAGATGGGAATATGATTAAGTAAAGTTGGGAATTCCGTCTTCATTATCTCCTTTGCCCAATTCAAAAACCCCAGATTGTTAAGAAACACTAAACGTTTAAGGATTTCGTATATTTGTTCGGGATGTACGTATTACAATTATTTGAATTGATTGTTTTGATTGGATTGCTTGTATTGATTGTAAATATTGTTTGGTCACTTAATTTATATAACGTAACACCCCCACTCTAGTACACTTATCCAGAAGCGGTGATGCTACATATAAGCTATGGTGCTAATAGAACCATATCACAACTTAACAAATGCATATCGGAATATAAAATTATTCATAGTACATTATTTTAAACAGAAGAGATATTATACAATCATCCCATCATATAACATGGTTATAAAGATCCAAGAGTCCAATTATTAAATAATTATACATATGCGTACATTAAGAGATAATATACATAATAAAAGTCTTCACTTCAAAGCAGCTAACTAACCATCTAAACCTGAAATGTTTTAAGTGTAGCATCATGAGCAACACAAACCCAGTGAGATAGCTATTTAAGCTTAGCTTTCAATTCATGTTTTATTGGGTTATATTAAAGTTTCATTATAAATCTCTTCTTCAGAGGTTTCATCAGTCTAATGTTTAAAACAATAATCAAGGAATACTTTGAGATATTAAATCAAGCAAGTTTATAATAATTTCATTCCATCAAGAACCCGTAATTTATCAAAATATATGTTCATGAATCTAAACCACACCCTCAATTTAGTTTAGATTTTAGGATATGTTATCCTATTGCAGTCGGCATCCCATCACTAAGTAGGGACGTACACTACACGACGCAATACAACATAGAGTAATAGTGCACTATCCAAGATCTATTGTCTTATACCACACCACATTGAAGAAATATAATAAAGAAAATGATTCTCAAAAGTAATATTAAATTACTTTTCAAATTCATATTTTTAAGGGTTTAAGATAAACCCGAAACCATCTCAAAAATATTCCAACTGTGTTTAAGAAGAACGTAAAAATATTGAAGTAAGTGGTAACATTTATAATTACTTCATAATGTTTTTAAACTAAAAATGAAAAGAAAACGTTTGAAAAAGTGCTATAAAAAATTTCAGCATCAGTATGGATAAAACTGCAACGTTTATACAACATTATGAAAAGTTCTATGTATTTTATAATGGTTTTAGGCTCAAAACACTATTAAATTGTTTCTGGGGCGCGGTGAAAAATTCTGGTTAGTTTACTACGCTCAATAACTATTACAACATTTCTGGCGCGCTGCAAATAGTTCTGGGCCCATTAGAGTGCTTTATAAAAAAAATCAGAGAAAGACAACACTTTAGAATTGCTACGAAAAGATCTGAGTAATTTAAAATAATTTTAGACTAAAAACATATACTACAACGTTTAGGATGTGCTGTGAAAAGTTTTTGTCTTGTTACAGTGCTCTATACATAATTCAGAGAAAAGTCAGCGCTTCAGAAATGCTATAATTCTGGTTTGAGACACTTTAGGTTTAGGAACATATAAAAAGCGTTTCAAATTCCAGAATTGTTTCAAATTTCAGAAATCCAATTTTTGACCAGCTTTTCGGTTAAAATGTTTGATTCTATTTCTCTATGATAAATAGAGTCTTTGACTCCAAATTTTCTACAGTAAGAATCTTTCTCACTCTACTTAGTTATCATGAAAAGAAATCCTTAAAATTATTTATCAATTTAATATAAATAATTCAACTATACAAGGCGCTTTTAAGATGTCCATTTTAGGCAGATTTCTACGTGACTTTGCATTCAGTTTTCAAGTACATAAACGATCGAATTAGAAAAAGTGGCCGACAAGAATGTTGTAGGGGTTTTATTCTTTAATTTCATCAAGAATTGAGGAAGTTATAGTCAAAATACGGAACGTCATTTTCATAGATTCGAGACCTGTAACACCCCGTATTTTCTGTGAACGTATAAGTAACAAATCAGAGAATAATTAATTTTTAAAATAAGAATCAAGGGAAACAGGTTGCGCCATTGCGTTCATCTCGAAATTCTGCTTGGAAACGAGTCTGAGTTTTCGAGAAACGGAGTCCGTATAAGGGAGATATGACCCTCCGAAGTTTCAGAGATTTTCAGAATTGAAAACAGCTCGAAAATTCGAATTCAAAATCCCAGAACAGGCTGGGCGGGAAAATTCCCACCTATGGACCAGGTCGACCTGGGAGTCGACCATAGTGTCGACCTCCCAGGGGCCAGGTCGACCATAGTGTCAACCTGGGGGTCGACCTGCTCCCGAAACCCAGTTTTTGAACCTGGTTCATTCTGATGTATCCGGTCTCGTTTTCTGTCTAGATTTGTCCGCCTAATCCTATATAAACAGCCCCCTAGCCTCATTTTCTCTATACAATCTCATTATGTCTATACTCTGCCTCTGTTCTAATTAAAAATAATAATGGCGTCGTTACTCTGCTGGAATCAAAACTAGGATCTTTTTCCAATCTGAATAAAGTTAAAAGGGAACAACTATTTTCTAATCTAATCGATAGTCTACGCCAAAGGAACGCTATTCAGTGTCAGAACTCAAAAACCAGAAATCAAGACTTTCCTTTTTGATTGTGAGTACAGTTATTTTCAGATATGAACTTTAATTATGATCTTGACGTGGTTATAAATCTGAATATGAGGTTATGTATATTCTTATCTGTCAGATCTGTTTTTCTGTGACTATTCTGTACCTCTTTCTTCTTTCTGTTCTATAGCCAGGCTACTACGAGCCTGCACCGAATCTCATAAGAGATTAACGCACGAACGCTAAATTTTGGGACAAATAATGAATAGTGCATAATTGGACATGAAACTGTTGCTTATGAGACTATTGCCTATGACTATGATTCATGACTATGAGACTATTGCCTATGACTATGATTCATGACTATGAGACTATTGCCAATGACTATGATTCATGCCTATGAGACTATTGCCTATGACTATGATTCACGCCTATGAGACTATTGCCTATGACTATGATTCATAACTAGGAGACTATTGCCTATGACATTGAATAAGAAACTATTGTGATTAGTCGCCTATGACTATTGTGGTTAGTTTCTTGTGCATGTTAGATCTCATATTTAGTATGTAACTTTGCTAGTTTATTCCCATTTACTGTTATGTACATCGAGCCTAGTGGGGCCATTATCATTGTATTTGGTTCATTATTGCATGCCTATTCTTTCTTGTGCTTATCCCTTATTCCTTTTGCTAGGGCCATTTCATGAGTATTTAGAGAACTTGTGGAAACATGTTATACGGGGATTGGGCATAGCTTAATTAAGTTAATTTGGCATAACAAATATGTTGGCATAATCTGAATTGGCTATAATAGAGAATGATTTACATGTGTATTAGTCTTGGACAAAAATGGTAAACTAGAATATTAAATCTAATTTTGACATGAACTGTAAATGGGAATATTAAGGCTAAGATTTGGGGCATATATTGTATTATGAATTATGACCTTGTTTTGGGCATGTAAGTTTAGGCTAAATTTATGATTAGGAAAGATATGTAAATAGAGTTTTAGATATATATATAATCTGCTAAATCTGTTATCTGCTAAATCCGTTAAATTGCCTAATCCGTTATTTGCTAAATCTGTTGAATTGCCTAAACTGTTGAATCTGTTATCTGCTAAATCCGTTGAATCACTTAAACTGCTAGATCTGCTACCTGTTGAATTGTCTGATCTGTTGAAAACTAGATAATGGTAATCTGGGTATGGAAATCCATAGACTCGACCTAAGATTTAGTAAAACATGGAAATTTGATTAATCTGTTATATCCTATGAAGAAGTTTAATCTGTTAAATAAACAGAATTAGTCTGATATCTGGAAAATCTGTATTGGAATGAATTGGCTATGACACGAGGTTAGGCTCTGTTTGCGGTAGAAGCCTGCCCGGAACCAACCGGCTTTACCAGCGACCGCAAACTGTCAATCTAATGTGAGAGGTCGTAGGCTTAACGAAAATATGCTTAGACACGAGGTTAGGTCTGGCTTGTGGCAGAAGTCTGCCCGGAACCGCCCGGCATATCCAGCGGCCACAAGCTACCGACCTAATGTGAGAGGTTTGTGCATTAATATTTAATTAATGCAAATTTGGGATAAGTATGATGTCTAAAACGTTTTTGGGTAAATAGGGTTAAACCAACCGGACTGATGAATTTAATAAAACATGTTTCGTGAATCTGTAGGCCCAATACAAAATTAGACAATCTGTAAGTCTGTTAAGAACTATACATCTGATCCGTTAGTCTGAAAACCCGTTAACTTGATTTTCTGATCTGTGAACTAGTTGACTTGAACTTTGTATGTCTGAACTTTTAAACAAGTTAATCTGAAATCTGTTAGTCTGGGGACACAAGGTTAGGAGGGAAATTACTTGTGTCATATGTTGTTTGGGACCCATATTAGTCAGTAACCCTTTCTGGTATCAAAACTTTGACCCAACAGTAGGTAGGGTCCGGGCACGCTTACTGAACTAATTATAAGCGGTTCATTCTGATAATGGTGAAGGGTGTTGATGATGCGTTCCAACTAGGTCATGTGCATGCATGGATCCCAGTCTGCCTCTGAGGATGTAAGACGTCGTGACATCTGTAAATACGTCTGTGCCAATTGGTTGTCACTTTAGGGAGTGATACACCCTACTGTGGGGACGACATAGGGTATTTATGTATTATTCGCCGATCGTTTGGGGTAGGGTTTTAGGGTACACTTAGTTCTGTTTTTTTCTGTTGGTACCGTCTGTTTCTGTTGGGTGGTAACACCTTTCTGTTTCTGTGTGGTACCATCTGTTCGGGTGGTAAAGGCCCATTCACTAGTGTACACCTAATTCTACATTCTGTTTCCGTAGGGATTAATCTGTTTATGTTTCTGTACCTTCTGTTCGGGTGGTAAAGGCCCATTATTAGCATTCTATTTCTGTCTATTTCTATTGGGGTGGTAAAGGCCCATTACTAGCATTCTCTTCTGTGGAAATTATTCTGTTCTCGTTTCTGTTTCAGCTTAGACATTGGGGTGACACCTAATCCTGTTATACTAGTATTAGTGCAGAGAGGTGAAAAGTAATAGCTTACATCATTCTGTTTTTTTTCTGTTTAACCTAAGTATATTTGCTACTCTTGTTACTGTTATCTCGCATCCAGTTTTATTTGCATGCCATGATTATTATTATCTGTTCATATGTTGGAAATCACTGTACTTGCCAGACTTTATGTCTGACCTCATTTGTTTTTCGCCCCTTTTCTTTCCGTTTCCTCCCCCAGGTTTCCAAGGAGGGAATACTTTAGCTTGATCCAGATTTCTTCTGCTTGAAGTAGTTGAAGTGATTAAAGTGTGGCTTGACTTCTTATGGCATCTTCTGTGGGGATTATGATTTTAAAGATTTGTACTCTGAGGGCTTTTGAACAAGGCTGATATATATATGTACTTGAGTTTTGGTAAAGTGATTTTGAAAGATGTAACCAAACTGATTTCTGTTTTCCGCTGAAATAAAGTTATAAAATTTTCAAGTACTGCTTTACGTATCTGTTCTTGTAATATTCTGTTCTGTCTACTAAAATGCTACATCAAAGTTAAGGCATTCCCTTTGTGAGTGAACTTAACGGAGGTGGGGTGTTACACTTGGTATCAGAGCTGATGGTTACCAGATTGGGTAAAGTTTTTGAAAACTATTTTCAAAAAGGTTTTAAAAGGAAGTATTTTCGAAAGTAGAGCCTATTTTTGAAAAATCATAATCCCCAAAAGCCATATATCTATCTTTTGATCCTCCGTTTGAATCTTTGTTTCCTTCTTTCTCCGGGGCTCCCGGCTTTCTGGGAGGTAACCTCATCGCGGCATGGTTCTGTAGGCTTGATAAGACTACGACACCGGTCAAAGGGAAAATAAACGCCCGACTTCCATCTGTAGCCGCAGTAGTCTCTCCTATGGCTAATTTTCTTTCGAGCTTTATAGGATTTTCCGTGCGATTGAGGCAGCTTTCGAGGGACTTGTCAACGTGTTACACATAGATAGTAAAGATGAGAATGAGGGAGATTGGCTAAGGAGCACAATCCAAGGATGAGAAACTCATGGATATGGACTTGGTTCACAAAGGAGGCAAAAAGGAAACACAAAAAAAGGAAGAAAAGTCTGAAGATAAAGGAGGAGAAAAGTGCTTTACTTATGGAAGCTTGACTCATTTGGACAAGGATTGCCGAAAGAGGAAGGACACTCACTTTAACTGTGGTGAGATGGGACACTTCACTAGGGACTGCCCGAAGAAACGGGGGCAAGGACAGAGGACATGACCTACTTCGGAAAAGGCAGGCGAATGCTCTCATAGTTGGTGGATAGGATAGAAGTTGGAAAATTTCTGTAGAGAGTGTAGTTTCCTTATCTGATTATTGAGTTAGAACTCTTTCCGATTATGGCATTCTGATTTTGTAGTCGAGTCTCTGCACTTTAATACTAGTCTTGTTTCTGATCTGGTTATAGTCTCAAACCCCATAGGGGTTGCGACTCATCTGTTGGTGATAGGTTGGGGTTTGAGGGTATCTTTGTTAGGCATCAAGTCAATTGTAATGCGTACATTCTGGGTTTTTGAGGGATATGGTGGGATTTTCCCATGCTTAGTTTTCTAAGAATCATTCGATAATCTTATCTGTACTAGTAGTATGTAAGCATCTGGATATTTCTGAAAAGGTTAAGATTTCCAGTTTTGACATTGTCTAAAGAGGGTAATCCTCTGGGCATCAATCTGATGTTGATTTTGGTCTTTGGGGTCGATACTTAGGGGAATTATTCTCTCAACCAATGTCTAATGGGAACCAAGTTTTTGTTTTATCTATACTCGCTTCCATCATTCGACTGTATCCTATCGATCAAATCTTCGAACTTTAGGTAGAAACCAATGGGTGTAAACATGTGTTTGAGACATGTTATGTTTGATGGTTGCAAGTGGATGCAAGTGGTTGCTAGTGGTTGCTCGTGGATGCATATACACACACTAGGCACTAGATCAGCTCGAAAACACTCTCATACTGCATATGGATGTGTGAGCATTTTCAATTTCTGTGGATGCAAAATGATTGACTCATCACATGTATGTTGCATATGAATGAATGGTTGTCACTCATATAAGAATGATATGTATCAAATAGGAAAATTGCATACATATTGGACTCATGGCACTGACATAATTCGCATTAAGGAGGTCAACTGAATCAGTGGACCGCCTGATCTTTGCATTAGATAAGGAACATATACACACACTTTTGCATATGTTCATACAACATTAGAAGTTTTCTAAGGAAAATGGATGCTTGTGGATGATGGTTGAGTAGATGGATGACTAGATGGTAGGACACATTCTTCTTAACTTGAAGATTTCGGGGACGAAATCCTTTAAGGAGGGGAGAATGTAACATCCCGTATTTTCTGTGAACGTATAAGTAACAAATCAGAGAATAATTAATTTTTAAAATAAGAATCGAGGGAAACGGGTTGTGTCATTGCGTTCGTCTCGAAATTCTGCTTGGAAACGAGTCCGAGTTAACGAGAAACGGAGTCCGTATGAGGGAGATAATGACCCTCCGAAGTTTCATAGATTTTCAGAATTGAAAACAGCTCGAAAATTCAAATTCAAATTCCCAGAACAGGCTGGGCGTGAAAATTCCCACCCATGGACCAGGTCGACTTGGGGGTCGACCATAGTGTCGACCTCCCAGGGGCCAGGTCGACCATAGTGTCGACCTGGGGGTCAACCTGCTCCCGAAACCAAGTTTTTGAACCTGGTTCATTCTGATGTATCCGGTCTCGTTTTCTGTCTAGATTCGTCCGCCTAATCCTATATAAACAGCCCCCAGCCTCATTTTCTCTACACAATCTCATTCTGTCTATACTCTGCCTCTGTTCTAATTAAAAATAATAATGGCGTCGTTACTCTGCTGGAATCAAAACTAGGATCTTCTTCCAATCTGAATAAAGTTAAAAGGGAACAACTATTTTCTAATCTAATCGATGGTCTATGCCAAAGGAACGCTATTCAGTGTCAGAACTCAGAAACCAGAAATCAAGACTTTCCTTTTTGATTGTGAGTACAGTTATTTTCAGATATGAACTTTAATTATGATCTTGACATGGTTATAAATCTGAATCTGAGGTTATGTATATTCTTATCTGTCAGATCTGTTTTTCTGTGACTATTCTGTACCTCTTTCTTCTTTTTGTTCTATAGCCAGGCTACTACGAGCCTGCACTGAATCTCATAAGAGATTAACGCACGAACGCTAAATTTTGGGACAAATAATGAATAGTGCATAATTGGACATGAAACTGTTGCCTATGAGACTATTGCCTATGACTATGATTCATGACTATGAGACTATTGCCTATGACTATGATTCATGACTATGAGACTATTGCCTATGACTATGAATCATGACTATGAGACTGTTGCCTATGAATATGATTCATGCCTATGAGACTATTTCCTATGATTCTGATTCACGCCTATGAGACTATTGCCTATGACTATGATTCATGACTAGGAGACTATTGCCAATGACATTGAATAAGAAACTATTGTGATTAGTCGCCCATGACTATTGTGGTTAGTTTCTTATGCAGGTTAGATCTCATATTTAATATGTAACTTTGCTAGTTTATTCCCATTCACTGTTATGTACATCGAGCCTAGTGGGGCCATTATCATTGTATTTGGTTCATTATTGCATGCCTATTCTTTCTTGTGCTTATCCCCTATTCCTTTTGCTAGGGCCATTTCATGAGTATTTGGAGAACTTGTGGAAACATGTTATACGGGGATTGGGCATAGCTTAATTAAGTTAATTTGGCATAACAAATATGTTGGCATAATCCGAATTGGCTATAATAGAGAATGATTTACATGTGTATTAGTCTTGGACAAAAATAGTAAACTAGAATATTAAATCTAGTTTTGACATGAACTGTAAATGGGAATATTAAGGCTAAGATTTGGGGCATATATTGTATTATTAATTATGACCTTGATTTGGGCATGTAAGTTTAGGCTAAATTTATGATTAGGCAAGATATATAAATAGAGTTTTAGATATATATATATAATCTGCTAAATCTATTATCTGCTAAATCCGTTAAATTGCCTAATCCGTTATCTGATAAATCTGTTGAATTGCCTAAACTGCTGAATCTGTTATCTGCTAAATCTATTGAATCGCTTAAACTGCTAGATCTGCTACCTATTGAATTGTCTGATCTGTTGAAAACTAGATAATGGTAATCTGGGTATGGAAATCCGTAGGCTCGACCTAAGATTTAGTAAAACATGGAAATTTGATTAATCTGCTGTATCCTATGAAGAAGTTTAATCTGTTAAATAAACAGAATTAGTCTGATATCTGAAAAATCTGTATTGGAATGAATTGGCTCTGACACGAGGTTAGGCTCTGTTTGCAGTAGAAGCCTGCCCGGAACCAACCGGCTTAACCAGCGACCGCAAACTGTCAGTCTAATGTAAGAGGTCGTAGGCATAACTAAAATATCCTTAGACACGAGGTTAGGTCTGGCTTGTGGCAGAAGTCTGCCTGGAACCGTCCGACATATCCAGCGGCCACAAGCTACCGACCTAATGTGAGAGGTCTGTGCATTAATATTTAATTAATGCAAATCTGGGATAAGTATGATGTCTAAAACGTTTTGGGTAAATAGGGTTAAACCAACCGGACTGATGAATTTAATAAAACTTGTTTCGTGAATCTGTAGGCCCAATACAAAGTTAGACAATCTGTAAGTCTGTTAAGTACTGTACATCTGATCCGTTAGTCTGAAAACCCGTTAACTTGATTTTCTGATCTGTGAACTAGTTGACTTGAACTCTGTATGTCTGAACTTGTAAACAAGTTAATCTGAAATCTGTTAGTCTGGGGACACAAGGTTAGGAGGGAAATTACTTGTGTCATCTGTTGTTTGGGACCCATATTAGTCAGTAACCCTTTCTGGTATCAAAACTTTGACCCAACAGTGGGTTGGGTCCGGGCACGCTTACTAAACTAATTATAAGCGGTTCATTCTGATAATGGCGAAGGGTGTTGATGGTGCGTTCCAACTGGGTCATGTGCGTGCATGGATCCCAGTCTGCCTCTGAGGATGTAAGACGCCGTGACATCTGTAAATAGGCCTGTGCCAATTGGTTGTCACTTTAGGGAGTGATACACCCTACTGTGGAGCCGACACAGGGTATTTATGTATTAGGGAGCCGATCGTTTGGGGTAGGGTTTTAGGGTACACTTAGTTCTGTCTATTTCTGTTGGTACCGTCTGTTTCTGTTGGGTGGTAACACCTGTCTATTTCTGCGTAGTACCGTCTGTTCGGGTGGTAAAGGCCCATTTACTAGTGTACACCTAATTCTACATTCTGTTTCGGTAGGGATTAATCTGTTTCTGTTTTTGTACCTTCTGTTCGGGTGGTAAAGGCCCATTATTAGCATTCTGTTTATGTCTGTTTCTGTTGGGGTGGTAAAGGCCCATTACTAGCATTCTCTTCTGTGGAAATGATTCTGTTCTCGTTTCTGTTTCAGTTTAGACATTGGGGTGACACCTAATCCTGTTATACTAGTATTAGTGCAGAGAGGTGAAAAGTAATAGCTTACATCATTCTGTTTTTTCTGTTTAACCTAAGTATATCTGCTACTCCTGTTACGGTTATCTCGCATCCAGTTTTATTTGCATGCCATGATTATTATTATCTGTTCATATGCTGGAAATCACTGGACTCGACAGACTTTATGTCTGACCTCGTTTGTTTTTCGCCCCTTTTCTTTCCGTTTCCCCCCAAGGTTTCCAAGGAGGGAATACTTTAGCTTGATCCGGATTTCTTCTGCTTGAAGTACCTGTAGTGCTTAAAGTGTGGCTTGACTTCTTATGGCATCTTCTGTGGGGATTATGATTTTAACGATTTGTACTCTGAGGGCTTTTGAACAAGGCTGATATATATATGTACTTGAGTTTTGGTAAAGTGATTTTGAAAGATGTAACCAAACTGATTTCTGTTTTCCGCTGAAATAAAGTTATAAAATTTTCAAGTACTGCTTTACGTATCTGTTCTTGTAATATTCTGTTCTGTCTACTAAAATGCTCCATCAAAGTTAAGGCATTCCCTTTGTGAGTGAACTTAACGGAGGTGGGGTATTACACTTGGTATCAGAGCTGATGGTTACCAGATTGGGTAAAGTTTTTGAAAACTATTTTCAAAAAGGTTTTAAAAGGAAGTATTTTCGAAAGTAGAGCCTATTTTTGAAAAAACATAATCCCCAAAAGCCATATATCTATCTTTTGATCCTCCGTTTGAATCTTTGTTTCCTTCTTTCTCCGGGGCTCCCGGCTTTCTGGGAGGTAACCTCATCGCGGCATGGTTCTATAGGCTTGATAAGACTACGACACCGGTCAAAGGGAAAATAAATGCCCGACTTCCATCTGTAGCCGCAGTAGTCTCTCCTACGGCTAATTTTCTTTCGAGCTTTGTAGGATTTTCCGTGCGATTGAGGCAGCTTTCGAGGGATTGTCAACGTGTTACACACAGATAGTAAAGATGAGAATGAGGGAGATTGGTTAAGGAGCACAACCCAAGGATGAGAAACTCATGGATATGGACTTGGTTCACAAAGGAGGCAAAATGGAAACACAAAAGAAGGAAGAAAAGTCTGAAGATAAAGGAGGAGAAAAGTGCTTTACTTACGGAAGCTTGACTAATCTGGACAAGGATTGCCGAAAGAGGAAGGACACTCACTTCAACTATGGTGAGATGGGACACTTCACTAGGGACTGCCTGAAGAAACGAGGGCAAGGACAGAGGACATGAACTACTTCGGGAAGGCAGGAGAATGCTCTCATGGTTGGTGGATAGGATAGAAGTAGGAAAATTTCCGTAGAGAGTTTAGTTTCCTTATCTGATTATTGAGTTAGAACTCTTTCCGATTATGGCATTCTGATTTTGTAGTCAAGTCTCTGCACTTTAATACTAGTCTTGTTTCTGATCTGGTTATAGTCTCAAACCCCATAGGGGTTGCGACTCATCTGTTGGTGATAGGTTGGGGCTTGAGGGTATCTGTGTTAGGCGTCAAGTCGATTGTAATGCATACATTCTGGGTTTTTGAGGGATATGGTGGGATTTTCCCATGCTTAGTTTTCTAAGAATCATTCGATAATCTGATCTGTACTAGTAGTCTGTAAGCATCTGGATATTTCTGAAAAGGTTAAGATTTCCAGTTTTGACATTGTCTAAAGAGGGTAATCCTCTGGGCATCAATCTGATGTTGATTTTGGTCTTCGGGGTCGATACTTAGGGGAATTATTCTCTCAACCAATGTCTAATGGGAACCAAGTTTTTGTTTTATCTGTACTCGCTTCCATCATTCGACTGTATCCTATCGATCGAATCTTCGAACTTTAGGTAGAAACCAATGGGTGTAAACATGTGTTTGAGACATGTTATGTTTGATGGTTGCAAGTGGATGCAAGTGGTTGCTAGTGGTTGCTCGTGGATGCATATACACACACTAGGCACTAGATCGGCTCGAAAACACTCTCATACTGCATATGGATGTGTGAGCATTTTCAATTTCTGTGGATGCAAAATGATTGACTCATCACATGGATGTTGCATATGAATGAATGGTTGTCACTCATATAAGAATGATATGTATCAAATAGGAAAATTGCATACATGTTGGACTCATGGCACTGACATAATTCGCATTATGGAGGTCAACTGAATCAGTGGACCGCCTGATCTTTGCATTAGATAAGGAACATATACACACACTTTTGCATATGTTCATACAACATTAGAAGTTTTCTAAGGAAAATGGATGCTTGCGGATGATGGTTGAGTAGATGGATGACTAGATGGTAGGACACATTCTTCTTAACTTGAAGATTTCGGGGATGAAATCCTTTAAGGAGGGGAGAATGTAACACCCCGTATTTTCTGTGAACGTATTAGTAACAAATCAGAGAATAATTAATTTTTAAAATAAGAATCAAGGGAAACGGGTTGCGCCATTGGACATCTAATGTGTTTATGTGTCTTTATCTTATTTAATCTCAAGACATGTGTACCATTCATTTGACGACACATGTTCCTATAATTTCATGCCACTTATTATATATACAAGTATATACCATTTGTTTTAGTTTATAAGCTGTGTAGCATGTGTTATATTTGTATATGTATGTATTCATTATACTTAAATGCATAAATTTTATCAAATTGGTATATTAAAATTTCTAGAAAATTTTTCATACCAGGATTTTTGAGTTAGGTTGTTACATATAATGTTTGTGTTGATTTACATTACTTAATAGGATTATACTAGTATAGTCATTAAATTAGGAATGCGTGCTAAGTTTTTAGACTTATAATTATAAATTTAGAAGGGATTATACTTTGGTTTAGTCACTAGGACCATTATTGGTATAAATTTAGGAGGAGTATAGTTAGATATAATTTTTGTTGATGACAAAGGGGGAGAAATTATAAAATATGTGTTAATAGAAAAGGTATAGTTTAAGGTTAGAAAGAATTCATGGTGAATGGGGGAGTAATTGAAGAATCAAACCGACATGTAATATCAGGTATGAATATATTTAAAAAACCAAGGCTGTCAGTATCAAAACGGGGGAGATTGTTGGAGAATGTAATTTTGATGATGTTTTGATGACAATAACGTTGTTTCAATCATTATTGATTATAAAATATGTACTAACACTTTTATCTAGAATATATATGCAGGATTTATGTGCAGGAAATAAATATTGTAGACTGTACAATTTAAGAGATTCAAGATTTCTAGAGATTCAAGACTCAAGAGTATCAAGATTTCAAGAGTTCAAGATCACCAGAGTAATAGAGTCTAGTTAGTACGTAAAACTCTGATTAGCATTCTCAAATTCTATTTTCAAATCATTCTATTAAATTGATTTCAAATTATTTCAAATTGATTTTGAATCATCCAAAGATTTTTTACTTATGATTTCAAATATATATAAGTTTCTTATATAGTTTATATATATTATAAAGTTATATAATTAGATTATATATATGTTTATAATTTATAATTATATTGTATATGTGTTTATAATTATATTATAAAGTTTTATATCATTTATATATATAGTTTTTATATCATATGGTTAAATAGTATTTTACATGTTTTTATACTTTAGAAATTATATTTTAAACAACTAGTTTTGTTTCAGGAATTTCCAGAATAAACATATTAGCTGGAATACTCTGAAAATGATTTAAAAATGAAAACTCAAATACTTATTTCGACATACAATAGAATGACATGTCAACATATAATTGTCACACATTTTAAATTTAAAAAGATTTGTTTTTTCATATATTCCAGGAATGGTTGTGTATGTTGGAACACTATATAAAGGGTCTGATTTCGAATTGTTTCATAATATATTTTCTCCTTCTTCCTTCTTTATCAAACCACCATTCTTCTTCTTAATTTTCCAAGATTCCACACTTATACTCTGCCGATTTCAATATAAATTATATCATTCTTCATCTATTTTAAATCTCTATCAAATACTCTCTGTTTGGAAGTGCTACTCAAGAGTTCTAGGGAAGTTGTAATCGATAAGGAAAGGATGTGTTCCTTATAGCCTGTAAATCAAGGAAAAAGAGCGGTGTTAGCCTTGTAGCCGAGAAATCAAGGGTGTTGAATTGGTGTTAACCTTGTAGCCGTGAAATCAAGGGGGTTCTAATTGGATACTGATATTAATAGAACTCTATGCAATCCTGCGTTGCGCGGGACTGGACGTAGGAGTAATCCGAACCAATATAAAATCAGGTGTGTTCTTTCCTTTTTTGCATTTTATTTCTATTTATATTTGCATCTGTGATTGTTTCTGTTTTGATATTCATTCTGTGATTCATATAGTAGTCTGAGTAATTGTTAATTGTTCAAGATTTCTATAAATTCTTTAAAACACTATTCACCCCCTCTAGTGTTAGTTTTGCCTTAAGATCCGTGATCCTTATCCCTAACACTTAGAAGGTTTCATCATGGAAAACTTGAGATATCAACCCAAAGGTTGATTTAAAAGTCCACCTTTGGAAATAAGATAGTTGGTCCGAATTCCATATTTTAAGACACGATAACAGATGTTCGGAAACATTTTCTTATCTTTTTAGGGAATAAGAATCATAGCCTTGAGATCCAGATTTGGGTTTTTATAATGGAAGACCAGAAATCTGCATCAGATAATAATAGAAAGAAGATCCGAAACCCAGATTCAGGCATTATTGACAGAAGACCAGAAATCCATATCCGACGTAAATAGAAGTCCCTAACCAAGACCCAAATTCTGGTATTTAATAGAAGACCATAAATCCATATCTGGTATAACAGAAGTCCCGAACGGAGACCCAGATTCAGGTATTTGATAGAAGACTATAAATCCATATTTGGTAAAATTAGAAGTCCCGAACCGAAACTCAAATTCAGGTATTTAGTAGAAGACCAGAAATCCACTTCTAGCAATTAATAAAAGTTCTCAACCAAACCCAGATTCGGGTATGTAGTAGAAGACCATAAATCCACTTCGCAATTAATATAAGTCCCGATCCAAACCCAGATTCAGGTATCTAGTAGAAGACCGGAAATCCAATCTGGCAATTTTCGAGTAATATAGGGAACCTTAAGTTCATAGTATATTGATACTCACTTAAGTAAACCCCACGACGTGTATCTACCCCGCTTTGTTTAGTCATCGCACATGGATGCTTAACATCCAGCTCCCAAAGTGGTTTGCATCCAATCTAGCAATTAATAGAAGTCCCCAACCAAACCCAGATTTGGGTAATTGTAGTTTTGATTCCCATTTCAGGCTTATTCCTTAAAGCAGAGGTTGTACGTGCTTTAAGTGCTCCCTTTGAGCTTTTTCTACCTTTCCACGGGATAAGGTGTAAGCAGAGGCGAGTGCATGCTTAGAGTCCTCCTCCAGAGATTTTGTTCCCTTCTGTGGGATAAGATGTAAGCAGAGGATGTACGTGCTTACCGTGCTCCCTTTGAACTTTCGTTCCCTTCTATGGGACGAACCATAAGAAGAGGTAGAGCATGCTCATTCTAGAGTAAAAGCACGATGTGCTTAGTCGAAACAAAGGCAGGGCGTGCTTATTGTGCTCCTCTAGAGCATTCGTTCCCTTCTACGGGACAAAAAGGTAAGCAAAGGTAGGTTGTGCTCATCTCTAGAGAAGAGGCATGGCATACTTAGTCGAAGCAGAGGCAGGGCATGCTCGTCTATCAGCTGAGGTATGGCATGCTTATTTAGATGCTTTGTCCCGACCATTTCAGGCATGGATCAGAGGCTTATGCTGTTAATGCTTTAACCTGGCCCTTTCGGATTTATACGCAACCAAAGGCTAACGCAAAACCTCCTTCTAGGAGGTGCCTTTCCCTGACCATCTTCAGTTATAGAGCTAAATTCAATCTTGTTACCATCGATTCATATTTGGCCACACCATTTGTTGTGGCGAATCCAAGCTTCATCGCATAGTGTAAACGGTGCCCATCAGGGGTGATTATTACATACCCTGCCCCCGCTCCTTGCACATTCGATGCTCCGTCTACAAATAGCTCCTATTTGGCCTTAAGGTCATTTTCCTTTGTTGACTGTTCCTTAACAAAACTTGTGCATTCATTAACAAAGTCTGCTAGGGCTTGTCCTTTTATTGTCGCTTGTGATTCGAACTCTATTTCATATTGGCTAAGCACAGTTCCCTACTTGACTGACCTTCCTGATGTTTCTGGTTTACTGACAACCTGTTTGAGTGGAAAATTGGTTAAACCTTAATGGGATGTGCTTGGAAGTAACCTCTAAGCTTCCGAGCAGTAAGCATCAAACAGTAGGCCATTTTTTCTATCATTGGATACCTGGTTTCTGCATCTTTTAACCTCCTGCTAACATAATAAATTGGGAATTGCGTTCCATCACTTTCTCTAATGAGAACCAAGTTGATCCCATATTCTGAAACAACCATGTAAATATATAGGTCTTCCCCACCTTTGGAGGTAGATAAAATTGGAGGTTTTCCCCAATACTCTTTCAGTTCTTGGAAAGCCCTTCTACATTCCTCACTCCATTCAAAATTCTTTATCTTAATTACGTCGAAGAAATTCACGCACTTATCAGTGCCTTTAGAAATGAATTGATTCAAGGCTGCTAATTTCCCATTTAGGCTCATGACTTCTTTTCTTCTCTTTGGTTCATCCGTATCCTTTATGGCTTTAATCTGGTCGAGACTAGCTTCATTCCCATATTCACTGACAACATACCCTAGGAAATTTCTAGACTGAACTCCAAAATAGCAGTTCTGTGGATTCAACTTCATTTGTATTCCTTCAAGATGTAGAACATTTCTTCTAGATCTTCCAAATGACTTTCTGCCGTTTAAGATTTCACTAGTATGTCATCCATGTATATTTCCATATTCCGCCCAATTTGTGTTAGAGATTATGCCCTAGAGGCAATCCATTTAATGTGAATAATAACACTGTTGATGTTATATTTTATTTTGAATAACAAAATTTGTTATGTTATATTTACTGCGTAATATTAATATTAACATAAAAGGAGTCCTTAGAATAATACTATAGAATTATATGGTTTCAAGTACGTGACTTGAACATGAGATTATATAATATAATAATAAGTATTATAATTCTTAAATGTCCCTAGTCAAGTTTTATTGTTTATATAAGACCCCAATAAAATATTGAGACTAGTATGTTGATTGACTGATGATCATATCTCATTGATCATTAATATATGTGATATTAATGTCAATACATAGATATGTATTAGAGAATAGTGTATTGGGTTCACTCAACATAAGAAGAATTCATGGAATATAATTAATAGTGTCGTAATTTATTCTAGTAGTGACAGTGATGTAATGGCCCTCAAACGTGAAATCATTATAATTTTATTCGAGGATATTTGTGTTTTGATACCATCAAAAGTTACTTTTAACCTAGTAGACGATAAAGGTGATTATCAGATACATCTCGAATCGATCGAAAATTATGAATGATCTAGATGGAATTTAACCCTACAATATAAGTAGTGATATCCATGAGCCTCTTGATTAAGTGAGACAATGACATGCATGGTCGTGCTCAAATATTGATTTGTTTTATAGAGTCTACTCATTGATCAAGATAAAAGAATTAAATTATAAAGAGGATGATACGGTCCATGCCTCGAGTTTAATCTTGGATATATTAGTTAAAATGATTAAATTACATTGAAAAACTGGTCATAGAAAAGGTTGTATCGAATCATTGATTTTATTATAACTTGGGTAGAAGCAATATATTACTAGATGTCGCTCGGTGCTTATAATTTTAAATATGATTTAAAATTATTTCCAATGTTGTAGTAACTTAGAGGGTCATACATTTAGAATATTATAAGGGAAAAACTATTGTTTGGAAAAATAAAATATCAGTCTATTGATATTTTATTTAACGTCGGAATGGGTATACCGGTTTGTTCCAAAAGTGGTGGTTCACGTTTATTTTATAATGGGTTTACTCCCTTCTTTTAAAATAACACATGATAACCAAAAGAAAATATGATTCTTCTAAAATGGAAAACCTACAGTATACCCTTTTCAATGAAAAACCTAGAAATGGCGACTAGTACCAATTCCTCTTTTCTCTTCGATTCAATCGAAGAGAAATTCGTTCGTGAGGACTTCTTTAGAGGTGCCTCCTGTTGTATATAACAATTCTATGATTTTTGTTTGATGATAACAAACATATATATATATTGTAACACCCCACGTCCATTAATGTCACTCACAAAGGGAATGCATTAACTTCCATGGAGGTTTTAAGTGAATATAGAACAGTAAAATTACAACAAGACAGATATAAAATAGTACTTGGAAATTCAAAAACTTTATTTCATTGTAGCAGAAGTCAAAACATGTTTGATTACATCATAACACCATATTCAATGTCAAGTACAATATCTATCTTGATAAAACAAGTACATAATCCCATTATATGAATAGCCATTAAAAAGAAAGATAACAAGCTGGACTTTACTTCAGCAGTCCAAGCCTTCCAGAAGATAAGCGATCCAACTAGACTCCACTAGAACTTGGCCCAACCTGCGGACCTGAAGGGAGAAAAAGGATGGAAAAGAGGGGGGTCAGACATAAAGTCTGGTGAATATGATAATTCTACAATACTATTACCAAAATAACTGGACTAAGGCATAAGCTGGAAAACAAGAAAATGTCTACGATGAGCAGATTAAGGACATAGACAATCGCTAAAGGCAACGTTATAGGCGCTCCTAAATACTAAAGGATAAACACTATACTGCACCACACCAGTCACCCTAAAGATTCATCCCACTTAGCTTCACTTAGAAACTTTCCCAATGGCTTTACGTACCCCTAGCTGACTACATAGGTGTCGCCTGCCCCTATCTCCACTAGGTGTACCCTACTTCCCATTATTCGATCGGCTCCCTAACTCGTAGATACCCGTGCTGGCCCCACAGTGGGGTGTATCACTCCCCTAAAGTGGCAACCTGATACAACGGACATGCACGGCTTATACCTACACGATGCAACAACGTCTTACCTACAAGCCCGGGTCCACACACGCATATGAAACCCGTTGGACTTGCGTTGCCACCGCTCCCTGTTTTGGCATCTTATAGTCAAACCCAGTATGCGTGTCCCGTCCTCGACTTGGGTCGAGCCCACAAAGATACGTTTTGGGATACTGGTTGAAATGGGCCCCCACTATTTACCACAAGCATTCCACCTAAGCTTGTCCCCATTAGTCCATCCCACTTAACCCACTTAGTCATGTTCATTTACATGTGTGTTTGGTTAAGTCTAATCGTATTTCAAATGCCTCTAAAGGCAATCACCAGATTCCTCATGCCACCCAAGGCACCTACTTAACCCCCATGTCCCACCTTACATGATTATCTGGTTAAGTATTTCTTAGTTCATTAAGGCCATAACCTCATAAAGACCTCTCACATTAGACTGGCATTTATGGCAGCTGGATTTGCCGGGCGGGTCCGGGCAGTCTTACACCATAAAAGAGCCTAACCTCGTGTCTTTACAACTGTTATGCTTTAGTTTGGGCCTAGGACCTCTCACATTGGGCCGACATTTGTGACTACTGGATTTGCCGGGCGGGTCCGGGCAGGTTTACATCACAAACGGGTCCAACCTCGTGTCCTAAGCATTGATTATTAATAATAATCCACTTTTCCCCAATTTTAATAATTCCCTACTTGAATTATTAATTACTTCCAATTTTTAACAATGTCTATAATTGACTCAATTATGGACATCCATTCATGGTATGCAAAATCTTACAAAATTGCACCCAATTTATTAATTCCTAATATTACCCCTACCCCACGTTTGAACGTTTATTCGCAAAATATATGTTAGACTCGAATAGCCTAACTCATAGCATAAAAGAGATTATCATAATAACAACATGTATATGTGACCAAATGAATCATAATAAGGGGTGAAACTTGCATATGTCCAACTTGCATAGATTATACATGTCATGGACCTAAAGGTGTCAACTTGTTCAAAATTCACCTAATATGATCTCAATCAATTTTCATAAACTTACATATGAACATGTGTGAATCAACATCATCTAATTTTTTAACAACATGGTTTTATATGGGTACACCTAACTCAATAGGCAAATTCCCATAATCAAGTTTTATTTAATTATAGTTTCAAGTTTATGGGTACACCTAACCTAATAGGCAAATTCCCATAAACAAGATCCATTTAAATTAAGAAAAAAAAACATAACTTTAAGCATGATCCAACAACATCATGATTTTTCAATATAATATAGCATGATTTATAACATGGCATAGTGTGATAGTATAACATAGCTTGACATGATTCTCAACATAGCACGACATAGCATAAGAGAATTTACAACATAGCATGACATAGCATATATAATTTACATCATACGACAACATAATAACATAATAAGAGATCCACAATATATAGAATTTACAATTACAAATCACATCACTTTCTTGTGATCCATTCATAACTGAGTCAAATTAGTTTGTAATAGTCTTGTGAGAATCATCATACTCACCAACAAAAGAAAAGAATTAGAGAAAGAGAGATCTTTTGATTTGATTTGTGTAGATTTAGTTGTAGATGATTAGGCTTCCTCTTCTTAGTTTGTGACGGCTATGCTGAACTCCATGGCAGCAGCATGACGGTAGCTTCTCTAATTTTACAAGTGATTTAGGTCTAGGGTCTACCCACTTATTTATAGATTTTAGAATTCATTTAGGCCATTAGATTTAACCTAGAAATAACCGCAGCCGTTCAGACAAGATGGGGTTTATCTTGTTGACTCAGCAATGAGTCAGAAGTGACTCAGCAAACACTCAGCAATATATATATATATATATATATAAATTCTACAATGTACACATTAGATACATCCCCCCCTTTTACACACTTATTATTGTTTTTATATACATATTAGATACATCCCCTCTCTTACACACTTATTAATATTTTTATATTCATATTAGATACATCCCCTCTCTTACACACTTATTAATATTATTATATTCATATTAGATACATCCCCTCTCTTACACACTTATTAATATTTTTATATTCATATTAGATACATCCCCTCTCTTACACACTTATTAATATTTTTATATTCATATTAGATACATCCCCTCTCTTACACACTTATTAATATTTTAGCAACTTTAGTGTTAATAGAAAATTCGGGGTGTTACATTCTCCCCTCCTTTTAGGATTTCGTCCCCGAAATCTTCAAGTCTGGAAGAATGTATATCCTACCATCCAAACGTCCATCTACTCATCCATCATACAAAGGCATCCATTGTCCTTAAAAGACTTCTAATGCTTTATTATCATATGCAAGTGTGTGTACATGTCCTTACTTAATGCGAAATCAGACGGTCTACTGATTCAGTTGACCTCCTTAATGCAAATTATGTAAGTGTCATGAATCCATTATGTATGCAAAAGATCCTAATTGCTTACATACTACTTCTATATGCGTGCACACCCATTCAACCGAATGCAGCATCCATATGATGGTACAACCATTATACATCCATTATACTAAATACATCCATATATATGCAATATGCAATGTGAAGTGACTGAGCCGATCTAGTGCCTAAAGTGTGTGTATATATGCATCCACGAGCAACCACTAGCAAACACTTGCATCCATTTTGCATCCATCATACATAACATGTCTCAAACACATGTTTCAACCATAGGATTATCCTAACTAAAGGTCAAAGATACTAATGAGAGGACATACTAAAGATAAGATAAGATAAGCTAAGCGATAAAGGAGAAATTAAAAGACATACCCTCAAAAAGAAAAGGGTACAACGAACGCATCTTCTCTTCTGTCTCCCAAGTTGCGTTGCTCTCATCATCTCCCCATTGCACTTTAACCAGTCTGACCTCTTGATTCCTCAACTTTTTGATCTCCGACCCAAGAATGCATGTAGGAGCTCGTCTAATTGTTGCATCACGCTCTATTTCCACCTCTTTAAGCAAGCTCGGCTCTACCACCTCCGCGGTCTTGTGCAAACACTTCCTCAAATGTGATACATGGAATACGTCGTGTACTCCACTAAGTTTCTCAGGCAACTCCACCCTATATGCCATCTTCCCAATCCTGTTTTTTACAGGAAACGGCCCTACAAACCTTGGTGCTAATTTCCCCATGGACCCAAAGCGAACAACATTCTGTAACGGAGATACTTTGATAAAAACCATGTCCCCAATGTCAAACTCAAGATCTGTCCTCCTCTTATCAGCATACGATTTTTGCCTATCTTGTGCTGCTTTCATCCTCCTTCGAATTAACTCAATCTTCTCCGAGGTTTCCCTAACCATATCGGGCCCAAGTAGGATTTTATCGGTAGATTCCCACCAACATGTAGGCAAACGGCAAGGCCTTCCATAAAGAGCTTCGAAAGGTGCCATGCCAATACTAGACTGAAAGCTATTGTTATATGCGAATTCTACTAACGGAAGGTGCTCTTCCCATGTACCCCCAAAGTCTAGGATACAAAGCCTTAAAAGATCCTCTAGAATGCGATTCACGCTCTCGGTCTGGCCGTTTGTCTGAGGATGATATGCGGTGCTCAAACATAGCTGAGTCCCTACCGCCTCTTGTAAACTCTTCCAAAATTCGCTAGTAAAGATGGGGTCACGGTCGCTTACTATACTAGAAGGAATACCGTGCAAACGAACTATCTCCTTAATGTATACAGAAGCCAACCACGGAGCAGTCCTCTTACTTTTCACGGGAATAAAATGGGCGCTTTTAGTAAGTCTATCTACTATAACCCAAATCCCCGTGTTACCCTTCCTTGATCTTGGTAATCCATCCACAAAATCCATTGAGATGCTTTCCCATTTCCATAGTGGAACTTCTAATGGGTGAAGCAACCCACCGGGTTTCTTTTGTTCTGCTTTAACTCGTTGGCACACCAAGCATCTAGCGACGTACTCGGCCACATCCTTTTTCATACCGGCCCAAAAGAAAACCCGCTTCATATCTTTGTACATCTTATCCCCGCCGGGATGAATGGTCATTTTTGAGCGATGAGCATCATCAAGAATGGCCTTCCTTAAGTCTTCGTCTTGTGGTACACAAAGTCTATTATCCCTTCATAACCAACCCTTGTCGTCTAGGGTATACCTACGAAGATGGCTTGACGACTCCCCCCTTTGAGCTTTTCTACTATCTCAACCAACCGTGGGTCGTCTCGCTGTGCCTCACCAACCCATCCTAGAAGTGTAGGTCTAACCTCCAAGGATGCTAACAGACCGGGTACTAAGTCAACGGAGGGTCTAAAGTCAAACATAGAGATGAATTCTAAGCTTTGTCATTCAACAAACAACGGACTCAAGGACAACCTTTTCCTACTTAAGGCGTCTGCCACCACGTTACCCTTGCCCGGGGTATATGCTATTTCAAAATCGTAGGAGGCTAAGAATTCCATCCACCGTTGCTGCCTTAAATTCAAATCCTTCTGAGAGAATAAGTATTTTAATGATTTGTGGTCAGTGAACAGTTCGAATTTCTCACCAAGAAGATAGTGACGCCAAGACTTAAGCGCGAAAACAATTGCGGCTAGCTCTAAGTCATGCGTGGGGTAATTCTTTTCATGAACCCTCAACTGCCTTCCACCATAGGCTATTACTCTTCCCTCTTGCATGAGGACCGCGCCAAGTCCCGTCCCACAAGCATCAGTATAGATGGTAAACGGTTTATTCCCGTCTGGCAGCACTAAGACTGGGGCTGAAGTTAAGGCTCTCTTTAAACGTTGGAACGCATCATCGCAATCTTTGTCCCACGTAAAAACCAGGTTCTTCTTCGTTAACCGTGTTAATGGAGCTGATATTTTTGCGAAGTCTTTGATAAACTTCCTATAATAGCCAGCCAACCCCAAGAAACTTCTTACTTCGGTTGCATTTTTAGGGACCTTCCAATCTTGGATGGCCACCACCTTTGCGGGATCCACTGCTATCCCTTCTTTGGAAACCACGTGCCCTAAGAACCGTACTTCCTTCCTCCAGAAGTGACACTTAGAAAATTTTGCCTTAAGGTTATGCGCTCGAAGGGTTTCCAACACTTCCCTAAGATGTAGGGAGTGCTCTTCTTTATTCTTAGAAAAGACTAAGATGTCATCCACAAAGACTACCACGAATTTGTTAAGGTATTCCCTAAACACCCTACTCATCAAATCAACAAAATATGCAGGGGCGTTTGTCAAACCAAAGGGCATCACTAGCCATTCATAGAATCCGTCAGGAGTCCTAAAAGCAGTCTTATCTATACTATCCTCAGCCACTCTCAGTTGATGAAAGCCAGTGGCTAAGTCCAACTGCGAAAACACTAAGTCGCCAACTAACTGATCAAAGAGATCGTCAATCCTCGGCAGTGGGTGTCGGTTCTTTTTAGTAAGCTTGTTTAGTTCTCTATAGTCCATACAAAGTCTAAGAGACCCATCCGCCTTTGTGGAAAAAACTACTGGAGCACCCCACTCCGATATACTACGTCTTATGAACCCCTTCTCAAGCAACTCCTTTACTTGCTTATTGAGTTCCCTCCTTTCACGAGGAGCCATGTGGCGCACTGGCAAAGATACGGGTTTAGCATTATCCACAAGATAAATTCGAAAGTCTATCTCCCGCTTTGGAGGTAAGCCCTTCACCTCCTCAAACACATTCGGATATTCCCGGACCACTTCTACCGATCGCAGGTTCTCTACAGACGCGTCAAGCGATTCAAGATAACTTAGCATAACGGAATTTATGGGATTGCAAAAGATGTCGAGAGCATTACCAAGGCGAGTCACAAGCCTAACTACTCTCCTTTCACAATCAAGAATGGCCCTATTTCTAGACAGCCAATCCATTCCTAAAATTAGCCCATAGCCCGTGAAGCCCAATACATAAGCATCACATCTAAATTCAACGCTAAGTATAGAGATTTTCAAATCCAAACATATCATGGTCAAATGAGCCGAACCCCCAATTGGATTTGAAACGACCAAGGGATCCTCTACTAAACTGGTGTTCAAGTGCAGTGATTCAACTAATGATGCAGAGATAAACGAATGAGATGCGCCAGAATCGAATAAGGTACGGACAGGATGATCAAACAGAAAAACTAAGCTTTCAACAGAAATTGTTCTACCTCTTTCTTGCAGCGGTGGGGCCGCAATAGCCTGAACTTGCCCCCTTGCCTGCCCTGGTGCCATAAGAGCCTGCACCTGTCTTCTCGAGGTAGACCCTGCCCTCCGCCCCTTCTTTGGACAGTCCTTCACTAAATGTCCCGCATCTCCACAATGAAAACAACCAGTCTTCTTTTTCTTTCTACAATCTTTGCTGAGATGGCCAGGCGTCCCACAATTGAAGCATTTCTTCTTCCCTTTGCCATTATTGTTTTTACCACCCTTCTTATTTTGCTGTTGGGGTTTCTTCTGATCCCCTTTCTTTTCAACTGCCTTATCCTCATGCATAAGTGCCATTTCTACTAGCTTTTCAAAGGTGGCTCCCATAGGGATGTGGGTCATAGCCAACCCTTGCAACGGTTCATTCAAGCCTCTAACGAACCTCAAAGCTTTCTTCTCTGGCATGTTCACCAACTCCAAGCCAAACCTTGCTAACTGATTAAATTTATTGACATATTCCTTTACTGATGAGCTCCCTTGCTTTAGTGCCAGGAATTTTTCCATATTTAAGTTCTCCTCTGCCCTTGAAAGAAACTTTGCCTCAAACCTTCGTCTGAAATCCGCCCATGAATCAACTGGACGTTCCCCGTTAGTGACCTCCCACCAAAACGAGGCCTCTCCCTTCATTAACCAAGCAGCTAAACGGACTTTCCTCCCATCTTCCACTTCAAAGATATCCAACAGTTCCTCAGTCTCCCTAAGCCAATCTCTGGCCTCCACAAACGTCTCAGTCCCTTGAAAAGTTTTTCCTCCCATAGCCTTGAATTCCTTGCACGTCTTTGCAAAAGTGTCAACACGAGGAGGAGGAGGAATGGGTGCAACTAGGGGTGGAGGAGTATCCGCTGGGCCTGCAGTGGTGGCCCTAGCCTCCAAGTATCTCCTAAACCACCCTGGAATCGTCACACTGTAACAACCCGTATTTTCAATAACCTGTAATAACATAAATCGAGGCAGAATTTAATTCTAAAATGGGAATCAAGGGAAACGGGCTATGCCATTGCGTTCGTCTCGGAAAAATACGCGAAATAGAGTCCGAGTTTTCGAAAATCGGAGTCCGTATGACCAAGATATGGCCTCGCGAAGTTTCACGAAAATTCCCAAATTAAAGTATACTTAATTAAGTGAAATGGGTTGTGTAGATATATATATATATATATATTGATATATATATATATATATATATATAATTGAAAATTTAATAAATAAATATGCAAAAATGCTCAAAACAGCGAATTGGGAGAGGGGAATAACCGAACCGGCCGATTTTTGAAGTCGACCCGAGCCCGCTGGGTCGACTAGGGGTTAATCCAGGGTGTTTGGCTGTCAACCCGTGGGCCGATTCGCTCAAGTGCAGATTTTGCATTTGAATGGTTCTCATGGTCCATCTTTAATCTAAAGGCCCTAGATGGTTCCTACACTTGACTTCTTCCCCAAGACATGCTTTGATGGCTTGGATTGAATCTAGGGTTAATCCTATGGCCTAAAACACTTGCCTAATCTATAAATAAGACCCTAACCTACCCTAATTCATTCATAATTAAACCTAGTGACTAAACTATGGCAAAATGCTAGCTCTCATGGCCTCCACTAATTTTATGAAGAGGGTTGCATACTAATCACTCTCTAATCAACTTCTAATCCCTTCTTAGCATCTTAATCTTCTTCATTTGGTGTTCAAAGTTGCTAGTTGTGAGTTTCTATCACTTTGATGATCTTTTGGTAAACTAATTAGATGAGATGTGATGAGATTTATGGTTTTGTATGTGGGTTAATGAGCTTTGAATCATATGATATGATGTTAGCATTAATCTTATGTTTATGCATGTTGAGTATGTAAGCTTATGCAAGTTTAATATGATGTATGTTATGTTTGCATGATGCTAAATATGCAAGTTGTGGGCTATGTAATCATATGCATGTTATGCAAGTTCATGGTAATATGCTATGCAAGTTACATGTATGTAAATATGCAAGTTACATGTTTGTTAATATGCAAGTTACATGTATGTAAATATGCAAGTTACATGTTTGTTAATATGCAAGTTACATGTTTGTTAATATGCAAGTTACATGTATGTAAATATGCAAGTTACATGTTTCTTTATATGCAAGTTACATGTTTGTTAATATGCGAGTTACATGTATGTAAATATGCAAGTTACATGTTTATTAATATGCAAGTTCATGATGACACATTATGCAAGTCTATAAGCTAATATGCAAGTTTGTTATGCAAAATGAATATGTAAGTTATGTGACATATTATATGCAAGTTATGTGACATGTTATGCAAGTTCATATGCAAGTTATGTGTTTGTTAATATGCAAGATGGCACCTTTGAAACATGTTCATTCATATGCAAGTTGACACCTTTTATATGTGTTATATCATGAACGAAATTACGTGGGAACGATGGGGTAATTAAATGCATAAGTTAATAAGATTGTGTGAAATTAATATAATTATGCATAACACAAAATAAATAAACATAGTATGGGAATTTGCCTATTTGGTTAGGTGTACCCATACTATGTGTTGGGAATTTACCTATTGAGTTAGGTCTACCCCATGGGAATTTACCTATTAAGTTAGGTCTACCCATGTTAAGAAAACTTGATTAATTAGGGATAATTAATATAAAATTATGAGGGTGATTAATTAGGTGTAATTAATTGACTAAGACACGAGGTTGGACTCAGTTGTAGCGTAAAACTGCCCGGACCCAACCGGCTTAACCAGTTGCTACAAATGTTAGCCCAATGTGAGAGGTCTTAGGCACAAACTAAATACGTAATTAATGTAAAGACACGAGGTTAGACTCTGTTATGACATAAGGCTGCCCGGACCCAACCGGCTTAACCAGCGGTCATAAAAGACAGTCTAATGTGAGAGGTCTTTACAAAGGTTACGTTCTTAATTAATTAATTAAGAAACACTTAACCATATTAGCATGTAGAGGGACATGAGGGGTTAAGTGGGTGCCTCGGGTGGCATGAGAAAATCTAGTGGTTGCCTTGGGTGGCAATAGAAAATACGATTAGAATACTTAACCAAAATGGAACATGTAATTAAAACATGATTAAAGGGTTAAGTGGGATATACTAGAAAAAGGGACAAGCTTAGGTGGGTAGCTTGTGGAGGCCCATTTCAACCAGTAACCCATACGTATCTTTGTGGGCTCGACCCATGTCGAGGACGGGACACGCATACTGGGCTTGACTGTAAGAGGCAAACGGGTTAGCGGTGGCAACGCAAGTCCAACGGGCTTCATATGCGTGAGTGGGCCCGGGCTGGTAGGTAAGCCGTTGTTGCATCGAGTAGATATAAGCCGTGCACCTTTAGTTCCATCAGGTTGCCACATTGGGGAATGATACATCCCACGGTGGGGCCAGCACGGGTATCTACGTTAGGGAGCCGATCGAATGGGAAGTAGTGTGTACACCTAGTGGATTGTAGGGCCCCGTGGCGCCTACTTGGTCACCTAGGGGTACGCAGGTACTAATTAGTAAATTTTATAAGTCCTTGGGTGGGATCAACCTTTAAGTTAGGAACGACTGGTGTGGTGCAGTTTAGTAATTTACCTTAGGGAGGGTAGATGCGTCTTTATCCTTTATCTTCGTTTAGTTGACTGCTTAGGGTAGCCATTCATCCCTATATGTTACCGTATATCAGTTTATGTCTTCTCTGGTTACTTTAACGATTGTATTGTTAAAGTTATAGGACTCGCTCAGACTTATGTCTGACCCTGTTGTTTTTATCTTTTTCCCAACCCTCAGGTCCTACGGTGGATCCTAGCAGTAGTGGAGCTTGATCGGATTGCTGTTCCAGTCTTTAGGAGCTTGGATAGATGTAAAGCTCCAGTTATCTTTTCTTTTGTTTGGCTATTGTATGAGAGTGGGATTATGTACTTCTTTATTTTGATGGATATTGTACTTGACCTTTATTGTGGTTTTATGATGTAACCAGACATGTTTTACTTCCGCTGTTATGAGATGATGTTTTAAAATTTCAAGTACTATTTATATCTGTCTTGTTGTAAATTTTCTGTTCTATATTCACTAAAATACTCCACCAATGCTATGGCATTCCCTTAGTGAGTGATCATAGCGGGAGTGGGGTGTTACACGTGGTATCAGAGCTTAAGGTTACCAGAACAGATAAAATTTTTGAGAAAAACTACTTTCTAAGAGTATTTTCGAAGAAAGGATTTTTAAAAGCATGTCTTCTAAGAGAAAAAGTTTTTGAAAAAGAAAAGCATAATCCCCAATAGCCATATCTTTATCTTTCGGAATCTCCTTTTTGAATCTTTCCTCTTTCGTTTCAGCATGGCTGAAGATCTTAACATCCCGGAGGGTTTAGTTATACCACTATGGTATAGGAGGTTGCAAGAGGCTAGGGCCGCGGCTGCGGGTCCGGCCAATACTACTACACCAGAGACAACCGCTCCTCCTCCTCAGCCTAGAGTGGATAATTTTGCTAAGGTTTGCAAGGAGTTCAAGGCTATAGGAGGAAAACCTTTTCTTGGTTCAGAGACTTTCGTAGAGGCTAGAGATTGGCTTAAGGAAGTGGAAGAGTTGCTAGATATCTTTGAAGTGGAAGAGGGAAAGAAAGTCAAGTTGGCGGCTTGGTTAATGAAGGGAGAGGCCTCATTCTGGTGGGAGGTCACTAATGGAGAACGCCCTGTTGACTCTTGGGCAGATTTTAAGCAAAGGTTTGGGGCTAAGTTTCTCTCAAGGGCGGAAGAGAATCTGTTTATGGAGAAGTTCTTGAATTTGAAGCAAGGGAATCTCACGGTGAAAGAATATGTCAACAAATTCAATCAATTAGCAAGGTTTGGCATAGAGTTGGTGAATACACCGGAGAAGAAGGCTTTGAGGTTCGTTAGAGGCTTGAACGAACCATTGCAAGGAATAGCTATGACTCACATTCCTATGGGGGCCACTTTTGAGAAGCTTGTCTACATGGCACTTATGCATGAGGATGATAAGAATTCTAAGGCACCAGAGAAAAAGGGGGATCAGAAGAAACCGCAACAGCAACAACAAGGCAAGGGCGGAAAAGGCAATGGTGATAAAAAGAAGACGAAGAAGAAGTGCTTCAATTGTGGAACACCAGGACACCTTAGTAAGGATTGTCGCAAAAAGAAGAAAACCGGTTGCTTTCATTGTGGTGAAGCAGGGCATCTTGTGAAAAACTGCCCAAAGAAGGGGCAGAAGACGGGGTCTACCTCAGGAGGCCAGGTGCAAGCTCTTATAGCACCACCTCAGTCAGGGGGGCAAGTTCAGGTTCTCTCAGTTCCACCGATTCAGCAGAGAGGTAGAACTATTTCCGTTGAAAGTCTGGTTTTTCTGTTTGATCATCCAGTTCGTACTTTGTTTGACTCTGGCGCATCGCATTCTTTTATCTCATCATCGTTAGTTGAGTCACTGCACTTAGACACCAGTCTAGTTGATGATCCCTTGGTTGTCTCAAACCCAATTGGGGGCTCCATATATCTGTCTATGATATGTTTGGGTTTGAAGATTTCTATACTTAGCGTTGAGTTTAGATGTGATGCTTTTGTATTGGGCTTCACGGGCTATGGGTTGATCTTGGGCATGGACTGGTTATCCAGTAATGGTGCCGTTCTTGATTGCGAAAGGAGAGTTGTCAGGCTCATGACCCGCTTGGGTAACACTCTCGAGATCTCTTGCAATCCCATGGAATCTGTTTTGCTAAGTTATCTTGAATCGCTCGATGCTTCGGTCGAGAGTTTGTGTTCTGTCAGAGTAGTCCGGGAATATCCGGATGTGTTTGAAGAAGTAAAGGGTTTGCCTCCGAAGCGGGAGATAGATTTCCGAATTTATTTGGTGGATAATGCCAAACCAGTGTCTTTGCCAGTACGCCACATGGCTCCTCGTGAGAGAAGAGAACTTCATAAGCAAGTAGGGGAGTTGCTTGAGAAGGGGTTCATAAGGCGAAGTATATCGGAGTGGGGAGCTCCAGTAGTGTTTGCCACGAAGGCGGATGGGTCCCTCAGACTTTGTGTGGATTATAGAGAACTTAATAAGCTCACGAAGAAGAATAGACACCCATTACCGAGGATAGATGATCTCTTTGATCAGTTGGTTGGCGCGTCAGTATTTTCGCAGATGGACTTAGCTACAGGGTTTCATCAGTTAAGAGTGGCGGAGGACAGTATAGAGAAGACTGCTTTCCGGACTCCGGATGGTTTTTATGAGTGGCTAGTGATGCCATTTGGGTTGACAAACGCCCCCGCATACTTTGTTGATCTCATGAGTAGAGTGTTCAGAGAGTATCTGAATAAGTTTGTAGTAGTTTTTGTGGATGACATCTTGGTCTTTTCCAAGAATGAAGAAGAGCATGCCTTACATCTCAAGGAAGTGTTGGAGACTCTTCGAGCGCATAGTCTTAAAGCTAAATTCTCTAAATGCCATTTTTGGAGAAGAGAAGTGCGATTCTTAGGGCATGTGGTCTCTAAGGAAGGGATAGCTGTGGATCCCGCAAAGATAGTATCTATCCAGGATTGGAAAGTTCCTAGAAATGCTACCGAGGTAAGAAGTTTCTTGGGGTTGGCAGGATATTATAGGAAGTTCATCAAAGACTTCGCGAAGATATCAGCCCCATTAACCCGCTTGACGAAAAAGAATCTGGTTTTCTCGTGGGATGTAGATTGTGATGATGCTTTCCGACGGTTAAAGAGAGCTTTGACCACCGCTCCAGTTTTAGTGCTCCCGGATGGGAGTAAGCCGTTTGTTGTTTATACCGATGCTTGTGGAACAGGATTAGGCGCAGTCTTGATGCAGGAGGGAAGGGTAATAGCCTATGGAGGGAGACAATTGAGAGTGCATGAGAAGAATTACCCTACCCATGATCTAGAGTTGGCCGCGATTGTTTTCGCACTTAAGTCTTGGCGCCATTATCTTCTTGGTGAGAGATTCGAGTTGTTCACCGACCATAAATCATTGAAGTACTTATTCTCTCAGAAGGATTTAAACTTAAGACAGCAAAGGTGGATGGAGTTCTTAGCATCCTATGATTTCGAGATAGCGTATACCCCTGGTAAGGGTAACGTGGTGGCAGACGCCTTGAGTAGAAAAAGGCTATCTTTGAGTCCATTGTTCGTGGAACGACGAAGCTTGGAGTTTCTTTCTTTGTTTGACTTCAGACCTTCTGTTGATTTTGTACCTGGTTTGTTGGCATCCTTGGAGGTTAGACCTACTCTTTTGAGACGGATTGGCGAGGCTCAGCGAGACGACCCACAATTGGTTGTGTTGGTAGAGAAGCTTATAAGAGGGGAGTCGTCCAGCCATTTGGGTAGATACACCATAGATGATAAGGGATGGTTGCATAGAGACGGTAGACTTTGTGTACCACAAGATGAGGGTTTGAAGAAGGCTATTTTGGATGATGCACATCGTTCAAGAATGACTATTCATCCCGGTGGAGACAAAATGTACCAAGACATGAAGAGAGTTTTCTTCTGGGCCGGTATGAAGAAAGATGTGGCCGAGTATGTGGCTAGATGCTTAGTGTGCCAACAAGTTAAAGTGGAGCAAAGGAAACCCGGTGGGTTGCTACACCCATTGGAAGTTCCACAGTGGAAGTGGGATAGTGTCTCGATGGATTTCATCGACGGGTTACCGAGATCGAGGAAGGGCAATACGGGAATTTGGGTTATGGTAGACAGACTTACCAAGAGTGCCCATTTTATACCCGTAAAGAGTAAGAGGACCGCTCCATGGCTTGCTTCAGTCTATGTTAGAGAGATTGTTAGATTGCATGGCGTACCATCCAGCATTGTGAGTGATCGAGATCCTATTTTCACTAGTGAGTTTTGGAGAAGTTTGCAAGAGGCGGTAGGGACTCAGTTGTGTTTGAGCACCGCATATCATCCTCAGACGGACGGTCAGACTGAGAGGGTGAACCGTATCTTAGAAGATCTTTTGAGGCTTTGTATCTTGGATTTTGGAGGTACATGGGAAGAACATCTTCCTTTGGTGGAGTTCGCATATAATAACAGCTTTCAGTCCAGTATTGGTATGGCTCCTTTCGAAGCTCTTTATGGAAGGCCTTGTCGATCTCCTACATGTTGGTGGGAATCTACGGATAAGATCTTGCTTGGGCCGGATATGGTTAGAGAGACTTCAGAGAAGATTGATTTAATTCGAAAAAGGATGAAAGCAGCGCAAGATAGACAGAAATCTTATGCGGATCGGAGAAGGACGGATCTTGAGTTTGAGGTTGGGGACATGGTTTTTGTCAAAGTATCTCCATTGAGAAATGTTGTTCGCTTTGGGTCCGTAGGGAAGTTAGCACCGAGATTTGTTGGGCCGTTTCCTATTAAGGAAAGGATTGGACGGATGGCATATAGGGTGGAGTTGCCCGACAGACTTAGTGGTGTTCATGATGTATTCCATGTATCACATTTGAGGAAGTGCTTACATGAGACCGCGGAGGTGGTAGAGCCGAGCTTGCTTAGAGATGTAGAGGTAGAGCGTGATGCGACGATTCGACGAGCTCCTACTCGCATCCTTGGGTCAGAAACTAGGAAGTTGAGGAACAGAGAAGTTCAGCTAGTTAAAGTGCAATGGGGAGATGACGAAAGCAATGCTACTTGGGAGACGGAAGCAAAGATGCGTTCTTTGTATCCATTTCTTTTTGAGAGTATGTCTTTTAACTTCTCCTTTATTGCTTGTCTAGTACTTATCTTATCTTTAGTATATCCTCTCGCTAATACCTATGACCTTTAGATAGGGTAAAACCTATGGTTGAAACATGTGTTTGAAACATGTTATGGTTGATGGATGCATATGGATGCAATTGTTTGCTAGTGGTTGCTCGTGGATGCATATACACACACATTAGGCACTAGATCGGCTCAGTCACTTCATGTTGCATATTGCATAAATGGATGTGGTAGTTAGATTGATGGATGTATCATGGCTGTGTTATCATATGGATGATGCATTTTTGTGTATGGTTGTGCACGCATGTAGAAATTTGTATGTGTCAATAGGGTTTCGCATACATATTGGATGCATGGCACTATCATGGTTTGCATTAAGGAGGTTTACTGTATCAGTAACCGCCTGATTTTTGCATTAGGTAAGTACATATACACACACTTTTGCATATATCCATCCAGCATTTAGAATCTTGTAAGGACAATGATTGCTCGTGGATGATGCTTTGAGTAGATGGATGAGTGGATGGTAGGATACGTTCTTCCTAACTTGAAGATTTCGGGGACGAAATCCTTTAAGGAGGGGAGAATGTAACAACCCGTATTTTCAATAACCTGTAATAACATAAATCGAGGCAGAATTTAATTCTAAAATGGGAATCAAGGGAAACGGGCTATGCCATTGCGTTCGTCTCGGAAAAATACGCGAAATAGAGTCCGAGTTTTCGAAAATCGGAGTCCGTATGACCAAGATATGGCCTCGCGAAGTTTCACGAAAATTCCCAAATTAAAGTATACTTAATTAAGTGAAATGGGTTGTGTAGATATATATATATATATATATTGATATATATATATATATATATATATATATATATATATATATATATAATTGAAAATTTAATAAATAAATATGCAAAAATGCTCAAAACAGCGAATTGGGAGAGGGGAATAACCGAACCGGCCGATTTTTGAAGTCGACCCGAGCCCGCTGGGTCGACTAGGGGTTAATCCAGGGTGTTTGGCTGTCAACCCGTGGGCCGATTCGCTCAAGTGCAGATTTTGCATTTGAATGGTTCTCATGGTCCATCTTTAATCTAAAGGCCCTAGATGGTTCCTACACTTGACTTCTTCCCCAAGACATGCTTTGATGGCTTGGATTGAATCTAGGGTTAATCCTATGGCCTAAAACACTTGCCTAATCTATAAATAAGACCCTAACCTACCCTAATTCATTCATAATTAAACCTAGTGACTAAACTATGGCAAAATGCTAGCTCTCATGGCCTCCACTAATTTTATGAAGAGGGTTGCATACTAATCACTCTCTAATCAACTTCTAATCCCTTCTTAGCATCTTAATCTTCTTCATTTGGTGTTCAAAGTTGCTAGTTGTGAGTTTCTATCACTTTGATGATCTTTTGGTAAACTAATTAGATGAGATGTGATGAGATTTATGGTTTTGTATGTGGGTTAATGAGCTTTGAATCATATGATATGATGTTAGCATTAATCTTATGTTTATGCATGTTGAGTATGTAAGCTTATGCAAGTTTAATATGATGTATGTTATGTTTGCATGATGCTAAATATGCAAGTTGTGGGCTATGTAATCATATGCATGTTATGCAAGTTCATGGTAATATGCTATGCAAGTTACATGTATGTAAATATGCAAGTTACATGTTTGTTAATATGCAAGTTACATGTATGTAAATATGCAAGTTACATGTTTGTTAATATGCAAGTTACATGTTTGTTAATATGCAAGTTACATGTATGTAAATATGCAAGTTACATGTTTCTTTATATGCAAGTTACATGTTTGTTAATATGCGAGTTACATGTATGTAAATATGCAAGTTACATGTTTATTAATATGCAAGTTCATGATGACACATTATGCAAGTCTATAAGCTAATATGCAAGTTTGTTATGCAAAATGAATATGTAAGTTATGTGACATATTATATGCAAGTTATGTGACATGTTATGCAAGTTCATATGCAAGTTATGTGTTTGTTAATATGCAAGATGGCACCTTTGAAACATGTTCATTCATATGCAAGTTGACACCTTTTATATGTGTTATATCATGAACGAAATTACGTGGGAACGATGGGGTAATTAAATGCATAAGTTAATAAGATTGTGTGAAATTAATATAATTATGCATAACACAAAATAAATAAACATAGTATGGGAATTTGCCTATTTGGTTAGGTGTACCCATACTATGTGTTGGGAATTTACCTATTGAGTTAGGTCTACCCCATGGGAATTTACCTATTAAGTTAGGTCTACCCATGTTAAGAAAACTTGATTAATTAGGGATAATTAATATAAAATTATGAGGGTGATTAATTAGGTGTAATTAATTGACTAAGACACGAGGTTGGACTCAGTTGTAGCGTAAAACTGCCCGGACCCAACCGGCTTAACCAGTTGCTACAAATGTTAGCCCAATGTGAGAGGTCTTAGGCACAAACTAAATACGTAATTAATGTAAAGACACGAGGTTAGACTCTGTTATGACATAAGGCTGCCCGGACCCAACCGGCTTAACCAGCGGTCATAAAAGACAGTCTAATGTGAGAGGTCTTTACAAAGGTTACGTTCTTAATTAATTAATTAAGAAACACTTAACCATATTAGCATGTAGAGGGACATGAGGGGTTAAGTGGGTGCCTCGGGTGGCATGAGAAAATCTAGTGGTTGCCTTGGGTGGCAATAGAAAATACGATTAGAATACTTAACCAAAATGGAACATGTAATTAAAACATGATTAAAGGGTTAAGTGGGATATACTAGAAAAAGGGACAAGCTTAGGTGGGTAGCTTGTGGAGGCCCATTTCAACCAGTAACCCATACGTATCTTTGTGGGCTCGACCCATGTCGAGGACGGGACACGCATACTGGGCTTGACTGTAAGAGGCAAACGGGTTAGCGGTGGCAACGCAAGTCCAACGGGCTTCATATGCGTGAGTGGGCCCGGGCTGGTAGGTAAGCCGTTGTTGCATCGAGTAGATATAAGCCGTGCACCTTTAGTTCCATCAGGTTGCCACATTGGGGAATGATACATCCCACGGTGGGGCCAGCACGGGTATCTACGTTAGGGAGCCGATCGAATGGGAAGTAGTGTGTACACCTAGTGGATTGTAGGGCCCCGTGGCGCCTACTTGGTCACCTAGGGGTACGCAGGTACTAATTAGTAAATTTTATAAGTCCTTGGGTGGGATCAACCTTTAAGTTAGGAACGACTGGTGTGGTGCAGTTTAGTAATTTACCTTAGGGAGGGTAGATGCGTCTTTATCCTTTATCTTCGTTTAGTTGACTGCTTAGGGTAGCCATTCATCCCTATATGTTACCGTATATCAGTTTATGTCTTCTCTGGTTACTTTAACGATTGTATTGTTAAAGTTATAGGACTCGCTCAGACTTATGTCTGACCCTGTTGTTTTTATCTTTTTCCCAACCCTCAGGTCCTACGGTGGATCCTAGCAGTAGTGGAGCTTGATCGGATTGCTGTTCCAGTCTTTAGGAGCTTGGATAGATGTAAAGCTCCAGTTATCCAGTTATCTTTTCTTTTGTTTGGCTATTGTATGAGAGTGGGATTATGTACTTCTTTATTTTGATGGATATTGTACTTGACCTTTATTGTGGTTTTATGATGTAACCAGACATGTTTTACTTCCGCTGTTATGAGATGATGTTTTAAAATTTCAAGTACTATTTATATCTGTCTTGTTGTAATTTTTCTGTTCTATATTCACTAAAATACTCCACCAATGCTATGGCATTCCCTTAGTGAGTGATCATAGCGGGAGTGGGGTGTTACACACCTTCTGGGAGATTAAGATCTTCAGCCATGCTGAAACGAAAAAGGAAAGATTCAAAATGGAGAATTCGAAAGATAAAGATAAGGATATGGCTATTTGGGATTATGTTTTTCATAAAAACTCTCTTTAAATAACATGTTTTTTTTTTGAAAGCACTTCTTCCAAAAATACTTTAGAGAAAAAAAATATTTTTCTAAATTTTTTTTTATCTGTTCTGGTAACCTTATGCTCTGATACCACGTGTAACACCCCACGTCCATTAATGTCACTCACAAAGGGAATGCATTAACTTCCATGGAGGTTTTAAGTGAATATAGAACAGTAAAATTACAACAAGACAGATATAAAATAGTACTTGGAAATTCAAAAACTTTATTTCATTGTAGCAGAAGTCAAAACATGTTTGATTACATCATAACACCATATTCAATGTCAAGTACAATATTTATCTTGATAAAACAAGTACATAATCCCATTACATGAATAGCCATTAAAAAGAAAGATAACAAGCTGGACTTTACTTCAGCAGTCCAAGCTTTCCAGAAGATAAGCGATCCAACTAGACTCCACTAGAACTTGGCCCAACCTGCGGACCTGAAGGGAGAAAAAGGATGGAAAAGAGGGGGTCAGACATAAAGTCTGGTGAATATGATAATTCTACAATACTATTACCAAAATAACTGGACTAAGGCATAAGCTGGAAAACAAGAAAATGTCTATGATGAGCAGATTAAGGACATAGACAATAGCTAAAGGCAACGTTATAGGCGCTCCTAAATACTAAAGGATAAACACTATACTGCACCACACCAGTCACCCTAAAGATTCATCCCACTTAGCTTCACTTAGAAACTTTCCCAATGGCTTTACGTACCCCTAGCTGACTACATAGGTGTCGCCTGCCCCTATCTCCACTAGGTGTACCCTACTTCCCATTATTCGATCGGCTCCCTAACTCGTAGATACCCGTGCTGGCCCCACAGTGGGGTGTATCACTCCCCTAAAGTGGCAACCTGATACAACGGACATGCACGGCTTATACCTACACGATGCAACAACGTCGTACTTACCAGCCCGGGTCCACACACGCATATGAAACCCGTTGGACTTGCGTTGCCACCGCTCCCTGTTTTGGCCTCTTATAGTCAAACCCAGTATGCGTGTCTCGTCCTCGACTTGGGTCGAGCCCACAAAGATACGTTTTGGGATACTGGTTGAAATGGGCCCCCACTATTTACCACAAGCATTCCACCTAAGCTTGTCCCCATTAGTCCATCCCACTTAACCCACTTAGTCATGTTCATTTACATGTGTGTTTGGTTAAGTCTAATCGTATTTCAAATGCCTCTAAAGGAAACCACCAGATTCCTCATGCCACCTAAGGCACCTACTTAACCCCCATGTCCCACCTTACATGATTATCTGGTTAAGTATTTCTTAGTTCATTAAGGCCATAACCTCATAAAGACCTCTCACATTTGACTGGCATTTATGGCAGCTGGATTTGCCGGGCGGGTCCGGGCAGTCTTACACCATAAAAGAGCCTAACCTCGTGTCTTTACAACTGTTATGCTTTAGTTTGGGCCTAGGACCTCTCACATTGGGCCGACATTTGTGACTACTGGATTTGCCGGGCGGGTCCGGGCAAGTTTACATCACAAACGGGTCCAACCTCGTGTCCTAAGCATTGATTATTAATAATAATCCACTTTTCCCCAATTTTAATAATTCCCTACTTGAATTATTAACTACTTCCAATTTTTAACAATGTCCATAATTGACTCAATTATGGGCATCCATTCATGGTATGCAAAATCTTACAAAATTGCACCCAATTTATTAATTCCTAATATTACCCCTACCCCACGTTTGAACGTTTATTCGCAAAATATATGTTAGACTCGAATAGCCTAACTCATAGCATAAAAGAGATTATCATAATAACAACATGTATATGTGACCAAATGAATCATAATAAGGGGTGAAACTTGCATATGTCCAACTTGCATAGATTGTACATGTCATGGACCTAAAGGTGTCAACTTGTTCAAAATTCACCTAATATGATCTCAATCAATTTTCATAAACTTACATATGAACATGTGTGAATCAACATCATCTAATTTTTTAACAACATGGTTTTATATGGGTACACCTAACTCAATAGGCAAATTCCCATAATCAAGTTTTATTTAATTATAGTTTCAAGTTTATGGGTACACCTAACCTAATAGGCAAATTCCCATAAACAAGATCCATTTAAATTAAGAAAAAAAAACATAACTTTAAGCATGATCCAACAACATCATGATTTTTCAACATAATATAGCATGATTTATAACATGGCATAGTATGATAGTATAACATAGCTTGACATGATTCTCAACATAGCACGACATAGAATAAGAGAATTTACAACATAGCATGACATAGCATATATAATTTACATCATACGACAACATAATAACATAATAAGAGATCCACAATATATAGAATTTACAATTACAAATCACATCACTTTCTTGTGATCCATTCATAACTGAGTCAAATTAGTTTGTAATAGTCTTGTGAGAATCATCATACTCACCAACAAAAGAAAAGAATTAGAGAAAGAGAGATCTTTTGATTTGATTTGTGTAGATTTAGTTGTAGATGATTAGGCTTCCTCTTCTTAGTTTGTGACGGCTATGCTGAACTCCATGGCAGCAGCATGATGGTAGCTTCTCTAATTTTACAAGTGATTTAGGTCTAGGGTCTACCCACTTATTTATAGATTTTAGAATTCATTTAGGCCATTAGATTTAACCTAGAAATAACCGCAGCCGTTCAGACAAGATGGGGTTTATCTTGTTGACTCAGCAATGAGTCAGAAGTGACTCAGCAAACACTCAGCAATATATATATATATATATAAATTCTACAATGTACACATTAGATACATCCCCCCTTTTACACACTTATTATTGTTTTTATATACATATTAGATACATCCCCTCTCTTACACACTTATTAATATTTTTATATTCATATTAGATACATCCCCTCTCTTACACACTTATTAATATTTTTATATTAATATTAGATACATCCCCTCTCTTACACACTTATTAATATTTTAGCAACTTTAGTGTTAATAGAAAATTCGGGGTGTTACATATATTATAAATGTGTTTGTAATTGTACTATTCCACTACATCACAGACAGAATATAATATTTATATTTAAATAGAATACTACTTTACAAGAATTTAAATATTCAAACAATATTTTATTTCTATATTTGAACTTTACAAATTTATAGCTCCACTATTTTTACATTTCACTGAAATACAATACGTATACATTCAATTTTGTTTGTATACATTGGTCCTCACTACAGTTCACTCAGTGTCGCGCTTTTCTAATTCATAGATTAGCGTCGATCAGTCACTCAGTTGTACAAACACATATACACATACATTCCACTCTGTCACTATTTTCCTTTCACTCTCTGTTATATTTACATTGACACACTAACACGGTATTATCTTTTGCCTTCTGCCAGCTTCACAGTCAGTCCAGTCTTCTGCTTAGCTGTCACAGGAACACTCACACACAGTAATCGGGAAAAAAATATTTTTAAATTCTAGAAGATATAATTTTATTTTTGAAATTTATTTGCCTTAGAATTTTGAAGTGTTTCTCATCATTTTTCATGACTTGATCTGATTTATATAGACATCTTTCTATTTCTAGACAACTTGTGATATTCACAGTGATACACTGTAAATACTACAAGGTAGACTATATTTCTAGTGCTCATATATATATATATATATATATATTACATGTGCACTATACATGTATAGTGTATATTTTCTATGTAAGGGCAATATGGTCAGAAAGGGACAAATATATCGAGTATGATGTGTCAGGTGAACCTTGACAACATTTTCATGTCGTAAGTATCCATGATCACACAAGTCAGTTGTTCTCAAAATAGTGTACAACAAATACAAATTTTTATATATGTGTGTCATATATATATACACACACACATAAATTTGTACAACAGTGATGTGCATGCATCATGGCAGCGACAAACAAGTATATGCACATATGTGCAAGCCAAAGTGAAGACGTACACATGCTTATACAAGCAAGAACTACAAGTTTGAAAGCAAGCCAGCATGCATAGGCTCAAGCAACAATAATGGTCAATCCAAAGTAAAACACCAAAGTGGTCAAGTTCAACATATACAAGGAAGCCACAATTCACACGGCAATACATAGTTCATGTATGCAAACAAGTTCAGCAAACGACAAATGGCAAATGCTCGATGACATCACACTGTAAATATTCAAGCCAAGTTTAAATATATATATATATACACATGCAAGACTGCAAGTGTACAACTGTTCATAGCCAAGTCAATGAGTATAAGTGGAGGTGTAAAGAAATATAAACAGTCAATGTGGCCAAGCTCAATATATGTATGCACGAGCATGTGGAAATACAAAAACCGGTGAACATTTCAAGAGTAATTATACAACTACATGGTCAAGGCAATCATTTTCCAATCTGGAAAATGCCAAGCTGATCACGTCACAATAGCATAGCAGGGAAACTCGATTACATGCAGTATGGAACCAATCAAATGTGCCAAACAGTTATATACATGGCAATGAGTCCAAATACAAGAAGGTTAATCCAAGTATGCAACAACCCACGTATTTAATTCACAATACACAAGATAGTTTCATAATCAAGTTGCATGTCAAAAATGAAAAAACCACATGGTCGAGTGAAACTGTCACAACACTGCTTGCATGAAAAAGAGTTGATACACATGGGTGTATATGTATACAATTTAATGGCATGATCAATAGGCAGTGGCACATGAAACAAACAAGTGTTGTATATATTCATGGATATATATGAAACAGAAAACGAACAACAACTTTAAAAGTTTTTTGGCATTTTCAAATATTTCCTAAAACTCAACCAAGGATACATGGAAATAATTCATAAATTTTTAATACCATGGGAAATCAAGTTTTCTAGAAAATAATTTAATTCCATAACAAATGTTGAATTTTTTTTAGACTAGAGATCATTACATCTTTCCTGAAATCATCATTTCATTCTTGACAACGAATATTTCCCGAGAAACAAAAGAACACTTTTTGGAATAAGAAACATTTTTATTGTTTTTCCAGAAATACACAATCAATTTTAGGCAATGATATATTGAAAATAAATTCGCAAATCTGAAAATTATTTCCAAATATCATCAAGTTATTCATGGAATGACTTAAAGAAATCAATCAAGCAATATTTTATGGCAAGATTGATTCACAGTTTTTAAAAGAATTCCAGGAAATCATTTTTTGGCAAGGGAAATTCAACTGTAAAATACACGGCTTTCAATCGAAAAAAAGAAAAGGCGGAATTCACGGTAATATATGAAGCAACAATCACGCAAGCAATTAGCCAAGTCAATTATGTGAAATCAGAGAGAGATTTAGGTTTTATAAACCTATATATAAAGCACACCCATTTCATCGTTGATGGGATCAAAAACAACAAGCTAACAATTCAAGAGCTCAAAGAAATCAAACCAAAAATACTCACTTTGTTTTTGATCATAAGCAAATCGCCAAGCAAGAGAGGCAGAAGATTTTGATCACCAAAGAAACAATTTCTACAAGAAATTCAATCCATGATTTGGTGAAGAATTGAAAAACCCAAATTTGGTGAAGTCGACCGACATTTTTTAAGACAAGCTTTGCAAAGAAAAAGGGGCCGGCTTATTTTTTTTATTAAGGACTTAAGGGTTTTTAATTTTAATTTTATATTGCTTTGTTTTACTTTTGTAATCGTCGATTTTTTTTCTAGTTTATCTATAATACTAGGAGTTTTCTAGTGTTCGTAAAAACTAGGTTTACTAGCTACGGGTATGTAGCTTGGGAAAAATATGATTTCGGGGATAGAAATCGGTGCAAGGTTTTGAGCATAGGATTAGAACAGCAGGAGGTTTTGCGAGTGTAAAAAACTGTATAGGCAGTTAGCGAGGGTTCGCGAGTTTATAGGTTTTTGTATGCGGGTGTCTGTTTAATACCTAGTAAAAAAAACCTTGGGGAATGCAGCAGTTGACAGGGTTTGCCGAAGCTGGGTAAAATCTGCGTTATTTACTTCCTGCATTTTTTTTGCTGTAATCTGTGCTGTGATATTTTTAATATCTCAATAAATTCAATAAACCCTATTCACCCCCCTCTAAGGTTAATCTATATCCAACATGTGGTATCATATCTTGGTTTTTCATTAACTCAAGAGTCATGGTATTCCCTAGTTGTCAACCCAGTGAGAGTCAGTCCAGTCGTAGTCCAACAATTTTTAATGGTATAGATTTTTTTAATTGGAAATCAGAAATGTAATCCTATTTAAAATCTGTTGATATTAAATGTTGGGATATTGTTATTAATGGGTATGAGATGGTCGGTAGGAATAACATTGGATTAATTTTCGTGCTATTTGTATTTTATATTCCTATATTGATGATGACTAATATAACCATATCTCTCATTGTTTGCCTGCACAAGAAATCTGGAATACTCTCAATACGAAGTATGGGAGAATTTACAATAGCAGCTCAAAACCTAAGAAGGCCAACTCAGGTTCAAATGTATGCTTAACAGGTCGTAAAGATAAAATTTTAGATGGATCAGGCGATGGAGACTCAATAAACGATGAGACAGAAAATTTCTCATATGAAGGTTTAGTTTATGTGTACCAATTTATCTAAATTTCTTGATAAACTCCAATGGTAAAACAAACTTCTGAATTCTGAAAATCATGAACTGGTTCATAGAAATAATATATTGGAATTAAAGCATGGAAACTCTGATTACAAAAATTGTTTAAATTTGAAAAATGATTTAGCTTATCTCAGTAAAAATCTTTAAAAACTTGAAAAAGAAATTATGGTTATAAAACAAAATGAGGATGAGCAAATTTAGAAAAATGATGCTTTGCAAAAGGAGTTGGATGACCTTAATTCCAAAAATAAAATTTTTGAAAATCAAAATTTACAAAAATCTGAATTAATCTTGAATAAGCTTGAAATAGAGATTGATAAATTCAAGAGCTTTGAAAAACAACAATTTGAAAAAGAAATTCATTTTGGATTTGAGATTTTTGAGTCCAAGACCAAAATCAAAATGCCCGAAGAAAACTTGTTTTTGAAACAAAATGATACTAAAGGAGAAAGATCAGGATTAATCATTGTTCAAATATGATGAAAGAAAATTTTGATCTTAAATCTAAAATCAACGATCTTTAATTGAGTTTAAATCGTTTTTCAACCGGAGAAAAATCCTTGAAAATGCTATTAAAAAATCAATTTTCTTCTGGTAATAGGAATGGTCTTGGTTTCGGGAAAACAAATGATTTTGAAAAACTGAATTCTTGTGATTTTTAAAATCCCTCAAATTGCTTCAAGAAGGATCGTTTTGAAAATTTCAGAGTTCAAAATTTCAAAGGGTTTCTGAATCACAAAACGAGATAAGAATTTGTTTGATAACAATCTATTTAATCCATTTTGGACCCCAAAAAGAAATAAAGTGAATTCGCATAAATTCAAACAAGTTTGGGTTCCTAAGGGTGCAAAAGTAAACTCGGATGGATTGTTATACAGACATGTTTGAGTACCAAAACATAAAAAATACAATCTAGATCGGCTTTACAATTTTTGTTAGACCACTCGATCCTCTAAACTGTTAGGTACCGAAGATGGATGAGGAACTGCTTTGCAAAAAAGAGGTTGAATTCAGATTGTTTCTTATCATTGTATCATTCAGCGTTCCTTAGCCAAGTTTGTTTTGAATTAGAGAATCCATGACATCTACTGAAAATTCTGATATGATCTCTAAACTCATATCTTTTAATATTCACTGTTTTTATTCTTTTTTGTGTGCGCTATACATGTATACACATACATGTGTATATATATACATATATTTTCTGTGCAGGGGCAATATGGTCAGAAAGGGACAAATATATCGAATATGATGTGTTAGGTGAAGCTTGACAACATTTTCATGCCGCAAGTATCCATGTTCACACAAGTCAACAATTCTCAAAATAGTGTACAACAAATACAAATTTATATATACGTTCAGTAAACCTATTCAATCCCCTCTAGGGTTAATCTAGATCCAACACCTCCTTCAAGTGCTAGACATCGATTCAATCTCCTTCGAATTCATGTATTCTAAAAACCCTAAATCAATATGAACTTTGATTTACTAATTTTGCATGGATCCTAATGTTAAATTGTTAAAATTGGTTACCAGTTAGATCAATAAATACCTAGCAGTGGTATCAGAGAGCCCTTGGATAGCAAAAATTGTACTCTGAATTTTGATTTAGGTTTGTGCATGTTTGAATTCCTAGTTAATTGAAAGTATTGAAAGTAATGACATGAGAATTTGATTCTGAAATGATTAAATCGGGATTGTCATTTAAATTTATATCTGAGATGAACCTAAGTTAATATTTGATATTAATTCACTCTTGTTTATATAAATGACTAGCTCTTGCTTGTTAAACCTAGTAATATGGATTATCAATATGGATTAATATAAGTGAATGGAGCTATAAGTCTATACGACTGTTTTATAATTTTGAGTGATCGAAAATATTTTTTTGATGGATCCAAATTTTAAGTCTCTTTGAGATTTGATTTTATTAAACACACTGAAATATAAATCTTTGTGTGATTGAATCACTGCTATAAATATGATTTGAATTAGAACGAGTGTGACTTCTTTTAAATTTTAAACTGTGATTAAACCTTTTGAGTGGCTGCAATATTACATGTAATTTAACATCTAAAACATATTTGATCAATTATGAAATACAGGCTGTACATATGTTTAATAGCTGTGTTGAAGTTCAATTTGATATATATATGTGTGTATATATATATCCAAAAAAGTTTAAAAAGTGACTATGATTTGTCTTAATATGTCTAAGAATGTCTGAACTGAATTTGTTTTAATGAAAACTAATGATGGTTGGATCTTTATAACAAACTATATATGTATAGTGTATGTTATAAACTGCATAATATAATATGGAGTTCAACACTGTATAACTGATCTAAATAATTGTTGTGCGTCGAATTTTATTTGTTATGAATGGTTCATATCAATCTTAATATATTGCTTATTTACATAAATATGTATTGATACATATTCAATACAAATATGATTTGATAACCACAACAAATATGAATTACTGTTTTATTACATGTTATTTGTATATAAATGAGAGGATTAAAACACTATAATGATTTGTCATTTACTTTATATCCGGTTGCCTATATATATATATATATATATATATATATATATATATATATATCCTGTTTGAATATAAATAAATCTAGGAACGAATGCTTTCCTGGACATATATATTTGATATATATGTTTGTATCCTCTTGTAGACTTTGAATTAGTAATAAAATAAATGTTATTTTATTCTGTATAAACAGGCTCTATAATGAATATATAAAAATTAAATGAATTGCTCTCATATATCACACATTATCATATACACTTATAACAAGGGTATTGATTTGATGATGTCAAGGTACTGATTATATGTTCACTACCTTGTATCATAGGTGTAAAATAGATCCATCTTATATCAATAGACTACTTATACGAATTCAAATGTGGACACTCCAAATATGATTTGCATATACAAATCCCATGATTGCACATACAAGTAATTGTGACTTGTTGATTACCTAGGCATGAATTTATGTCTATGCATATGCAAATATAAGTTTTGAACTGACATGGTAATGAGTATTCAATGTTTTAATTGTATAACTCAACACATTATTAAATTTTGTATGATTCAGATGGCCAGCCTGAACATAACCAACTATATATATATTTACATATATATATATATATATATTCTATTTGCTGCTTAATCCTCAACACTTATGTATGTTATGATATTATATTGATTAGGAATTATATCCCCTTATCATACCAGTAGCATATATTTTGTTAATAAATGACATATGATTGTATATGCATACATTTTAACATGTATGTGTATTTATGTGAAAAGTTTTCATTATATATATATATATATATATATATATATATTAAAAGGTTGGATTTTTGCATGATTGATACATGAATTTGGTTTGCTACTTGTAATAGTACATGCTGCACATATACATACATACATACATACATACATACATATATATATATATATACATATATATATATATGTATATATGTATATATATATATATATATATATATATATATTAAAAGGTTGGATTGTTGCATGATTGATACATGAATTTGGTTTGCTACTTGTAATAGTACATGCTGCACACACACACGCACATATATACACACACACACACATTTTAAGCAAATATGACTTGTTTTGTTAATGTATACATATGTATTTAGAATCAAGAAAGAAATTAGTTTTATGAAAACTGATTCATACATGGATCTAAATGAATGTGCAACATATTTGATACGTGTAGTTGCACATCACAGTGAATCAACTTATTGTGTTTGCTAATTAGTTTGATGACCTGATGGTGTTACATTTTCTTTCATAATGTTTATACCTAGAAGTTAGATGAACTAATAACCCACATATATATATATATATATGTATATATATACATGTCTATTGCCTATATAGTATACGCATAAAATAGATAACTTTTAATCATAACTTTGATTCAATGTATATATACATACATGTCGAGTGCACAAATTTTTTCGTGCCTGCTGCAAGTATATTGCACTGTATAACCATTAGTAGATGGTGTTAATTCTAAATTTTGAGCCTGTATATTGTGATAGATTTGTTTAAATCTATAAACTGCTCATACAAACTTCATTGCTTCATTTGAAATTTTTGTATAATTATACATATATATCATTCCTGCAACATGCCATATAATGTGCTATTAATCATTACAGTAAGAGGGGTTTTGAGATAATGGTTTATGAACAATGTTTTAAAGAACAACAAGCAATTTATGACTTCATGTATAATTGTATGTGTATCTATGTTTGACATGGATAAGGGACACTGATTAACATATGCCTATTGACTTCTATATGTTGCCTTGTTTGACAAGTGTGTATAAGGTTGCTGAAATGCTATGACCATTTATTGGATAGGTCTGTATGATTGACCAAGAAGTATGCATTTTGAAGAAAATGTTGATGCAAATATGATTTGTAGCCCGATATCTTTAGTTAGATCATATCCCTTATGGCCACAAGCCATATGTATAGCGGCAAATCAGTTTGCACAATCCAGCATGAACTATTAGTATAAGTTTTGTTCATAATTTGTGTGTGTGTGTGTATATCAGTGTAACACCCCTAAGTCCCACATCGTGGAAGTCTGTGTGAAGTGAGTACTTATATAGTAGAGCCCATCTCTTACTAACGCCGAGGCCTTTTGAGGAACAAAACCCCACACCTCTACGGTGGCTAAGTTTGGGACAATATCTTGCGTGAACGGAGGTGCAGGTTGTTATAGTGGTATCAGAGCCAATACCCAGCCGAAATTGTGGCTCCTGTGTGGACCACAGTGCCCGGGTGAGGTATTTGTGAGCCAATGGGGACGTTGGGATCTGTAGGAGGGGAGAATGTAACACCCCTAAGTCCCACATTGTGGAAGCCTGTGTGAAGTGGGTACTTATATAGTAGAGCCCATCTCTTACTAACGCCGAGGCCTTTTGAGGAACAAAACCCCATACCTATACGGTGGCTAAGTTGGGTACAATATCTTGCGTGAACGGAGGTGCGGGTTGTTACACTCAGTGTATAAGTGTTTTATATAACTGCATGCATATATATTTGTAAAGGAAAGAAGATTGTAGATTAACAAGTATGTTATGTATAAACTGTTTATATTCATGTGATTTGGATTTGATAAATTAAGTCCGACTATGTAATAACAAGTAAGCCTAGGCTTATATATAATTCTGGAATTTTTTTTTGACTTGTGTATAGATTTTAATGACTAATGATAATTGTTTTGGAGAAGTAGATCAGTCTGTTTGTTTTTGAATGATTATATGAATATCGTATTGGGCTTTACAATTTTCATGGCCCTGGTCTTATAAAATTCTGGAAATAGGAAGGCTCGAGATGTGTATTGTACACATATAGGCTTGAATTATATACTTCTGCATAATTGCATATACTTTATAATTTTACTTGTGAATACAATACCGAGTTTAAACATTTTACATGTTATTCGATAGTTTAGTTCTGACTACCAATGACTTGAAATGTTCAAAAGACATAGAAGGCATGTTTTTCCTTTTATATAACCTTTAACATATATATATATATATATATATATAGTTAAAGTTACCAAATTTTCAAAATAAATTGAAGATAATAAATATGACTTGCCACCTCGAATTATAAAATAACTTCAAACCAATAATTTATATTAAGTCATGGTGACGTCTTCCAATAAATACACACATCAATGCCAGAATCAATAGATGTGGATAATGCCAAAGCATTAGTACACTGTTTATTTTTTTTATATGAGATAGAGTAAATGTGATACTCAACTGTATAATTGGGTCTTACTTAACTAGGCTTCCATAATAAGATTATAGGCTTAGAGACAAAGAGCATGAAATATTCAATATTTAAAATGAACAAAATTGCTCATCATGTTATCCAAGAATTATATATGTGATATAATTGACATAAGATTTCTACCTAAAAAATTGTGTTTTGGGGATTAGCCAAAGCTAACTCAAGGCATGATTAAATATGGATCTTGGATTACTAAGATACACACACACATACAGATATACATAAATATAAAAGAGAGATGTTGATTTGAGTAGGAGCATAATTTAGTCTAAATTATACAATTATATTAATATGCAATATTCAATATAATTTTGATCATCAAAATTTGTATATAAATATTGCAAAATCATTTATGATTATTTTATTATTTATTATCTACTGTAGATATTAAATGGCAAACAACTCTGATAATTTATTGCTAAAATTGATCCTTAAGAAGGGCAAACTGAATTAAATCCAATTTCTTGACTAAACATCGGAATTTGAGGATTGTCCTCAAACGAAATTAAAACGTAAGTGTTTTTACATATATAAAAGATCTAAAAAGAGAATTGAAGTATGACTTCAACCAAATAAGGTATAAATGTTATAACTATCTACTTTTACATCTCTAGTATTAGACACTAGATATGAATCACATATATGTATGTGTATTTGCAGGAATTTCAAAAGGAGTAGAAATTTGGAAAAATGAGAAGTGCACTTACGAATGGAATTGAAGCAAAATGTTGATGCAATATCCATAGAAAGCTACCTTTTGTCCTAACCACTGGCTTAATTGAAGAATAACAATATTGTTATGAAATTTCCATTTAAAATAAATGTTATTATGTATTTTTTTAGACAAGTTTGGATTTCATTTGTAATAAAAGGACAACCGTTGTTCATTTTATTTAAATGAAATAGCTTATGAAAATACACAATAAGTTAGCAATCTTTATAAATTCTTAACTTTAATGTGCTTGATTATAACATAAATATAAAGTGAATTAGATCTAATGATTTAAATCCAATGTACCTTTAGTATTGTCATTTAGGCCATACAAACAAGAAATGCATATCAAAATTCCATAACGATGAAATTTTGAATTCGTTTGATTTTGAATCATACAAAGAATGCAAATCTTGTTTATTAGGAAAAATGACTTAAGCACCTTTCACTGGACACAATGAACGGGTTAATGATATATGTCCCTTATACATAGTGATGTATGTAGACTAATGAGTACATCAGCTAGAGGTAGATTTATTACTTCATTACGTTTACTAATGATGTCAGTAGATATGATTGTGTTTATCATATGAAACACAAATCAGAATCCTTTGAAAAGTTCAAAGAATTCAAAAATGATGTTCAAGACCAATTTTTGAAAGAATATAAAGACTCTTTGAACAGATCGAGGAGAACGATTACGCCAATAATTAAATGACTATCTAAAAGAGTGCGGAATTGCCTCGCAACTCACTCCACCTAGAACACCACACTGAAATGGTTTGTCCGAAACGAGATGTCGCACCTTATGAGATACGGTACGATCAATGATGAGTCATACAGATCTTCCAATAAATATTGGGGTTATCCCCTTGAACCAATTGCATTCATATTTAATTCTATTCCTATAAAAATGATTCCGAAGGCGCAATACGAGATATGAACTAGGAAATGTCCTAGTATGTCTTTTATGAAGATTTGGGATGTGAGGCGTTTGTTAAATGTGTTTCCTCTGATAAGCTTGGATCCAAATTTGATAAGTGTTATTTTGTGAGATATCCGAAAGAAAAAGGATATTATTTCTACAAACCCTCTGAGAATAAAATGTTAACTGCTCGAATTGGTACCTTTTTAAAGGAGAACTGGTCTTTGAAATACCAATGGCAATAGAGAAACGGGAACCACAAAATACCATTAAACCTTGTGTGGACGAGGAATGTAGTGGTAGTGACACAATAATCCTAGTGTAGTATATTGATAAATATTACTTATTGGTAATGATGTTAGTTTAAAACAAAAAATAGATACTAATTCTACAAAAGAAGATGTTTGGATTAAGAAGTTCATTATTGAACTTAATCCATTGTTGATCCAATGATTTAACTTTATGATAATAATGGAGCTATTGATCAGGCCTAGAAACCTATATCTCATCAACGATCGAAACATATATTTAAGAAATATAATTTCATCTGTGAAATTGTTCGCAGACTAAATATACATATTTATAAAGTATTATATGTTGCAGACCCACTGACTAAAACTCTGTCGTAGCAGAAGAATGATAGTCACACTAGTTTCAAAGGTATATGATACATGAATGATTGACTCTAGTGCAAGTGGGAGATTGTTAGAGTTTATGACCTAGAGGCAATCCATTTGATGTGAATAATAACACTGTTGATGTTATATTTTATTTTGAATAAAAGATTTTATTATGTCATATTTACTATGTAATATAAATACTAACATAATAGGAGTCCTTAGAATAATAATACAAAATTATATAGTTTCAAGTAAGTGACTTGAACATGAGATTTTGTAATATAATAATAAGTATTATAATTCTTAAATGCTCCTAGTCAAGTTTTATTGTTTATATAGGACAACAATAAAACATTGAGACTAGTATATTGATTGACTGATGATCATATCTCATTTATAATTAATATATGTTATTAATGTCAATACATAGATACGTATTAGACAATAGTGTATTGGGCTGACCCAACATGAGAAAGTTTCATAAAATATAATTAACAGTGTTACTTTTAACCGAGCAGACGATAAAGGTGATTATCGTATACATCTCGAATCAATTGAAAATTATGAATGATTTAGATGGTTTAACCCTGCAATATAAGTAGTGTTATCAATGAGCCTCTTGAATGAGTGAGACTATGAAATGCATGGCCGTGCTCAAATATTGATTTGTTTTATATAGTCTACTCATTGGTCAAGATAAAAGGATTAAATCAAAAAGAGGATGATACATTCCATGCCTCGAGTTTAATCTTGGATATATTGGTTAAAAGGATTAAATTACAATGAAACACTGGTCATAGCAAAGGTCGTATCGAATCGTTGATTTTATTATAATTTGGGTAATAGCGATGTATTACTAGATGTTTCTCATTGCTTATTATTTTAAATATGATTTAAAAAATTCCAACATTGTAGTAACCTATAAGATCAGACACTTAGAACGTTATAAGGGGAAAAGCATTGTTTGGATAAACAAAATGTCAATCTGTTAATATTTTATTTAACGTTGAAACGGGTATACCAGTTGGTTCCAAAATTGGTGATTCATGTTTATTTATAAAGGGTTTACTCCCTTAGAATTCATGGATCCTGAAAACCCTAAAACGGTACGAATTTTGATTTAATAATGTTGCATGGATCCTAATGTTAAATTGTTAAAATTAGTTACTAATTAAATAAATAAATACCTAACAATTTGATCTTGAAACATTTTGTTAACCAGTGTTTGATACGTAGCACCGACATTCTTCAATCCAAAGGGGATTACCTTATAACAAGATGTTTCCTAATCAGTAATGAAGCTTGTATGCTCTTCGTCTTGTTTGAACATAGGGATTTGGTTATATCCTGAGTATGCATCCATGAGGGATAACAACACTTGTCCACTAGTTGCGTCAACCAACTAATCTATTCGGGGAAGGGGATAGCAATCCTTTGGACAAGCCTAATTTATGTCTGTGTAATCGACAAAAGTCCTCCATTTTCCATTATACTTTTTCACTAATACCAGATTAGCTAACCATTTGGGACAAAAGACCTCTTGAATGAATCCATTCTTAAGTAATTTCTTTACTTCCTCTTTCAAGGGTTGTGATATGTCTCTATTATACCACCTTTTCTTTCGTCAGATGGGAGTTATAGATGGATTGATGTTCAGAGTGTGGCTCATGATAGATGGGTTGATTCCTACCATATCCGAATGAGTCCAAGCGAATACATCCTTATTATGTTGCAGGAACTAAATCAAATCTATTTTCAATGCTTCTTTCAAACCTTTCCCTATTTTGATGATCTTAGCTATGTCGATTGGATCCATAATTCCCTCATCCAAATCCTCTATGGGTTTGATTATTTTCGTATCCCCTCGGGAATCTAATTTTGTTATGATCTCTTCCTCCTCGGTAGGGCTGTAAACGGATACTTTTGGATGCAGATAGTGCCATTCCGCATCCGCATCTGCATCCGACAACATTTTCAGATATCGGATATCTGCATTCGTAGATACGGACGAATGTTGGATAATTATCCGCTCCGCCAATGGTCAATAAATCAATGAAAACAAATGAATTTTTAGCTTAATATTAAGATTTTTCAACCTAATTGATTACTAAAATGCTAAAAATAAATAAATATGATGTTAATATATGTTTTTGAGCAATCAACATGCGCTTAGTAGGCTTTCAGTTTTGCAAAATAATAAATTAATATGTTTAATTATGTTAAAATACACATAATTTAGGCTATAATCATGAAAAAAAAGCAGATGGATAAATTTCGGATTCGGATGCCTATATCCGCATCCACATCCGCTTTTTTGGATATCGGATATTTATCTGTTTTTCGGATGCGGATGTGGACGGATTTTGGATTTTTCAGGTATTCATTGACAGCTGTACTCTTCAGCTAAGTTTATCTCTTTAGTTCTCTTCCTTTTGCTTTCGAGAGGAGTGTACCTATCATTCATATAATTGTTAGTATTATTGATTCTCGTTTTAGCTTTGAATGTCGGATGTAGAAATCCATCATCCAAAGGCCGAAAAACAATAGAAGAATTAAAGTAAGCATGATACTCCCTTTTATACTGGTCAAGGGTGGAAATTACCATTCACAGGAGCTAAATTGTTCTCCCTTGATCGTGCCCTAACCCTGTTTTGTTAGGAACTTCATCATAAGATATTTTGATGAGATGAAGGCATGCACTTCATCCAAAGCTGGGAGGCCGAAGAAAGCATTGTAGTAGGAAGGCTGGTCAATGATGACAAAAAGAATCTCGAAGGTTCTGTAGAGCGGAGGCAATCCAACTTGGACCAAAAGCTTAATTTTCCCAGGTAGAGTAGACCCTTTGTTCTTGAAATTGAAGATTGGTTCATTGCTTGGCTCTAACCTCTATTTGGAAAGACCCATTTGGTCAAAATCATGCTTAAAGATCATATTCCCCACACTTCCCGTATCAACAAGAATATTAGAAACCATTAAAAGCCCAATTTGTGTTGTTATCATTAGAGGGTCATTTTGTGGATGATGAACACCCTTTTGCATTTCATTTGGCGACACCATCAGGTTGTGCATTTTGATGTTGTAGCGGGAATTCTTAAGTGACGGCTCTTCTTGAATAGAAAATATTTCCTTACGAGCCTCTCTCAGATATCGGTTTCGAGCAGCTTGACCATTCCCGACCGGATGTGGCCCTCCATGGATTACATTTATTCGGTTTATCGGAGGGCCTAAATCTAATTGACCCTCTTCAACTGGGGCCTCCACTGAGTTAGATGAGATCTTTTGGTCCCCGTTGGTATCCTGGGTTATTGCTGTTTGTCCAGAATGAATTTCTTTAAGTGCCCTTTTCGAATGAGCTTCTGAATTATGCCTTCTAGTACTTTGCATTCGTCTGTCTTGTGCCCATTTGTCTTGTGGTACTCACAATACTTTCCTCCACGGCATGGTTCTGGGCAGTTTTAGCTTTGAAATAAACTGGGAAGTTGACTCTCTCCATTGTCGCAGCGTATATAAATGAGAATGGTTTTCTTAAAGCCATGGAGTTAGTGTTGGAATCCTCCCACCTCGGTTTTGTTTTAACTTCCATCAAATTCGAACTTCCCACCTTGATGTTTTCGATTAAAGTCAGGCTTTCCTCCTTCCCCTTGAGGGTTGAGATTTTTCTTTGAGTAGTACAATTCATCCATGAGGATGAATTTATCTACCTGGAAGTGGAAGTCTTGCAAATCTTAGCATCCATGGATATAAATCTCTTTTCAGAATGGAGTATTCTCTATTAATCCCGAATGAATGGCAATGAGCTTGTCACAGTCGTTCATGTCTTTTTCTTTCAGCGCTTTAACATTGAACCTTTTTAGATAACCACCCATAGGCTCTCCCTGCCTTTGCTTTATGTTGGCTATGATAGTGTAATCCACCCGTTGGGTCCTTGCAGATGCACAACTGTGCGAAGAACTCGTAAGAAAGTTTCTTCCAAGAATAAATAGTATTCTCCCGATATTGACGATACCACTTAGTGGTTGCTCCTTGGAGCATTACTGGGAATAATCGGCATTGAACGACTCCTGAAACATTACAGAGATCCATTTGGCAGTCGAAAGACATAAGATGATCGTCGACGTCAGTAGTCCCAAGATACTTCATGGTAGGGTTCTTCATGCGTGATGGTATTATGGTATTCATAATCTCATTGGTGAAAGGGGCCACCTTTTCATTATGGTCAACCCTTTCATCCGAATTTCTTTTCACTTTACTTTCGAGTAAATATTTGACAGCTTTCTTTGTCATATCTTTTAGGTAAGCCTCTGTTTTTTCATAGTCTGGTCTTTTAGGACTATACCCTTCGGGAGTTGAGCTCCCATATTGCTCCCAAATTTTGCTGCGTTGATTTCCCTGATGATCTACTTCTGAATAATTGGGTCTTTTCTTCTTAAAGAAAGTTGCAATGCACTCCTTATTTTCACTCCAAAAAGCTGGAAAAAAGAGAAAATATGACTTTTTCTTTTTCCTTTGGTTATTGAACAAATTTGTTTCTTCTTGGAAATTCGACTTCTTCCCTTTGACTTGGCCTAGTGATCCTCGAAGACATTTGCGTCTGAGCAGCCTGCAGGATATTTTGTATTTCAAGGAACTATTTCTTCATAGTTTTTATTTTGATGGCATTTTCGTCTGCAACATTCGGGTTTGGAGGTTGCGTTGGATTAGAGTTTCTGCCTAGTTTATTGATGTTAAGTTAAATGACGGAGGTATGTTTTCCTCATGAGTGTTATCAAGAACTGCTTCTTCGTTAATGTTGTTTAACCTTTTTGACTTCATTTTATTCTACCATTAAACAACAAATTCACAAAATTAATCTATAATGGAATAAGAGAATCGAAGGTTCAGACCCTCTTTCTAGCGCCAAAATGCTAATGATAAAAACCATCCATACCCAATTTGAGAATTGACGGAGCATATGTAATGACATATTGAGGGTGACTGATCTAGACGACACCTTAAGCTAACTTAGTTGCACCAAACTTTGATCAACTTGTCGTTTCCTAGATATCAAAATCTTATGTTCGAAGATTAGTTACCCTTCCTTCAAGAGGTGAGTATCATGCTAACGAGACTTAAAGATCAACAATTACCTTGGGATAAAGACATTATAAGCTTACAGAAGGTGAAAGAAAGCTAATTACGAAGGTCTTACCTAGATTCGAGATAGAAAGATATACATTGTGTAGAGAAGAAACAGGCTAATATACCATAAGAGTTATGTTTGGTGACATATTATAACCCTTAACGACAAAAATGATACTTTTACATCGATCCATCCTATAAAAGGCCTTGGTTATGTCAGTTAATGTGTCATAACGCTAAATAGGTCCTTAAAACGTTGTGTTATGTTAGGATTATTATGAGAAGACTGAAGCACAAACATGAATCATAAAGGAAAGTACATTGGTTTCACTCAATGATACCAATTCTGATGTGTTTATACTTAAGTCGCTCACGTATGTGGTTATTGATAACTCTCTGTTAAATCAATTAGGACACAATAAGATTATCGAATCGAAAGTAGGGTTGATCTTGATTTTCCCCTGTTATATATAAAAAGAATGTGTTATAATTGATGTGGAAATCCCCAACTTGATTTACAAATTAGGGTTTTTTCTCCCAAAAAAGTATACAAGATTGAGGAAATGAGAAAAGTCCCTCAAAATGCGACCCCTGGGGTCTTATTTATAGAAAATTTATGCCCCTTTTAGTAGCAATCTAGTAAGAAGCCCAGTTCCGAGAGCTTCTGTCTTCGGTAACAGTTTCTCAGTATCGGTATCAACCCGATTTTCAGTGCTATGGGTATCGATTCCCAATCTGTAATGTTTATAACTCTAGTGCCGCCTCTAGTCAGTGGTATCGACACCAAGCACGTTAGTGTTGATAGCGTCCTTCTGATCTAGTGTTGCTACTGGCTTTGCTTTTCCAAGTGTTGGTCTGCTTCAAAGCTTTTGGATATTGTCTTTATGCTTCTTTCTTTATAACTTGGATGTTGTCTTTAGTATTGGTATCGCTACCAAGCCCACTGGCATCGATAGCACTTAGCTAACTCCTATATTGGTCTTGTTTCCCTATGCTCGTATATTCGGTACCGTCTTCACATGCTTCTGGTATAAGGTTTTGTCTTTGCTGGCTTCGTGCTTTTTCCCTTTAATCAAGTACCAATACGTGGCTAATTGTTGGATGTAAGTTGGTATCTGTACCGTGCATTTGTGGTCATCCACTTAGTATCGGCAACAAGCTCTTTATTTTCCCTTATTGGTGCCGATATCTTATGTGACATGCCCTTACTTTAGTATCGTTCTCTTACATCGTGGTGTCGATATTGACTTTTATTTTGTTGTTCTTGTTCTTTGCTCTCTGTGGTGGCGTAACTCTTCTAATTGTTGCTGTCGTCGGTATCGGCTTCATTGTGTTACCCCTTCATATCTCTCTTATTTCAATATCGAAATATGGTAGTAACTATAACTATTTGTTAAAAAAGGATTTAAGGTTCAATGACTAGCAATCTGCTGAAATGTGAATATTTCCAAAGGAGGAGAACTAATAGTTACAATTTGGACTTGCATCAATTTAGGTAAATGTTTAAGTGGTCCAATGCGCTAGCTACATACATAGTGGGACGAAGACCAACTTATCACCAGTTTAAGCAATTTATGATTAAAATTATGAAGCCCATAATTCATGATTATTTCTTAAAGCCTTATAGTCCTATAATGTCTAAATTTTTATCATCAATTGATCTTGACACTGTTAGGAAACTGGTCCATGTACTGTGAATTCAAGAATTATTATTCTTAAGAAAGGACATCCCGAATTCAAATTTACCTGCCATTACTTTTCTACGATTCCTACAAGGTTGAAACTTGTTGATTTGAGACTTTCTTTTCGGAGTATAAAAGGAATAAGTAGAATTGCAGTTGCCTTAAGGAGGCCTATTCGACCTGATAATACTACTGGCAAAGAAGCAAGGCTAAATTATGCTGTTGATCAAAATGGAAGTTGTTTTTAAGTACCTAGAAATGTTTACATGAAGAAATCAAGCGATGGAACAGAGACCGTTCTCACTACATAAGAATATAAACATAAACCTTATTAACTTTTGTTAGAGAGAGACTTCAAGTATTTGTTATAATAATATGTTACTGCCATTATTTTCTTGTTTAAGCATGAATACTAATAGTACTTATATGCTGCATGCGTTATATATTGCATGTAGACTCTTCTAAATAAATATGAAATGACACAAACTTTGACATATTGCATGGACATGAGTCTTGACCCAAAAGACACAGAATTTAATACTAAACACAAGTTTTTTTTCCAACATCGCTTCTTAAACTTGTGTGCCGGTGACTCTAAGATTATCTCTCAATCTGCAGAAATCTTCACACTTCAAAGCTTTAGTAAAAATGTCATCATCTTGCTCTTGAGTTCTTACATACTCCAGTTCAATCTCTTTTCTTTCAATTCGTTCTCGTATAAAATGTAACCTAGTATCAATATGTTTACTTCTCTCATGAAGAATTGGATTTTTCCCTAGTGTAATAGCTAACTTGTTGTCAACATAAATTTTTATAGCATCATTTTGAGGAAAATTCAATGTCTCTAACAATCTTTTTAGCCAAATGGCTTGAAATATACAGTAGGCTGCTGCTACATATTTAGCTTCACATGTCGAAAGAATCATAATCAGTTGTTTCTCGGAGCTCCTGGTGAAAGCTGTGTTACCAATGAAAAACACAGAACCTGAAGCACTTTTCTGATCATCGATGTCACCTCCCCAATCGCAATCATTGTAACCATACATTCTGAAATTGTCTAAAGCTTCATAATCAGTCCATAATCCATGGTTCCTTTGATGTACCACATAATTATTTTTATTGCTTCATATGTGTTCAAAGTAGGAGCTCGTATATATCTTCTGATGAACCAACTCCGTATAGTATATAAGGTCTTTTACAAGTTAAGAATCTTAAACTTCCAACATGACTTTTGAAGAGTGTTGAATTTACTGACTCGGCTGTGTCAAAATTCGAAAGTTTTATACCACACTTCACAGGAGTATAAACAGGTTTACATTGCTCTATCTTAAACTCTTTCAATATTCTTTCAGCATATGTCTTTTGAGAAATAAAAATCCCTTCATTAACTTGCTTCCCCTCAACCCCAATATAATAACTCATCAGCGCTAAATATGTCATTTCAAATTCTTCAGCCATTTTCTTCTTGAATTCTTCAATAAACTTTTGACCGCTTCCAGTAAATATCAAATCGTCCACATATAAACAAACAAACATTATGTCTCCATTATCGTTTTTCTTAGCATATAAACCATGCTTGTGGGGACATTTTGAGAAACCATTTTTCTGAAAATAAGCCTCAATGCGAGTAACCAAGCCCTCGGAGCTTGCTTAAGGCTGTATAAAGCTTTCTTCAGTTTTAACACTTTGTATTCTTCTCCTTTAACTACATAACCAAAAGGTTGTTCAACACTGTGCAGTTTATTCCCCGCTATTACCTGCCATATCCCCGTTACATCATGTAGCAGGTTTCTAACGCTACGCTATTTCCAAATAGCCTCTGAACTAGCTTTTCTTCTTTAATCCCCGCTATATTCCGATATTCTCGATATATCCCATTATTTCATCTATATTCCGTTATTTCCGCTATATCTTATGTAAGAGAAATGAATTAAAAATGACATTTATGCATTATAAAATTATTTTTAAACATAATTTTTTAACATATATCTTTCTGAATATAAAATAATATAATGTTCTACTAGATTTAGCCAAACTAAATAAAAGTTTACACTTATTTCCATATTTTTGCTTATGCTTTTGTTTAAAATTAAGAATGTACTAATTATAATTAAGTTAAATTTAATTTTCCATTTATTTATCATATATATATATATATATGTAAAAGCATTAAATACGAGTTTTATATGCTATTTTAGACCCATCCTCTTTATCCTTCTATTTCCTAGCTTTATCCCCGCTATAACTTTTTGCGCATTCACCACGTTGGATCCGCTGAGCGCTTTAACTGCACTGGTTCAACATACACATCAACATCCAAATAGCCATTTAAGAAGGCTGATTTGACATCCATTTGAAATATCTTCCATTTTTTTACGGAGTGTTGCAGCAATAGTCAATGAAATGGTTTCTAGCCGAGCCACCATAGCAAAAACTTCATCGTTGATGGAAGCCCCTTGCTCAAGTCAGGATTTCTATTTTTCAAACTCTCCTTGCACATTTTTCTAATTTTACGGATCCACTTTGAACTTATAACCATCTTTTCTTTAGGAAGATCTACTAGCTCCCATGTGTTGTTCCTTTTAACTGATTTTGTCTCTTCATCCATGGCCTTTTTCCACTTGCTGTCATGAACTTCCTCTTCATAAGCAATTGGTTCTGAATCCAAATATAAACAAAATAGAGTCGAATCTTCCTCTGTTTCAGAATAAATTTCTGCTAATTTTATCGTATGATGCGACCTTTCAAATGAACTTTGGGGAGAGAAAGTTAAAGGAGCTGCAGTATTATGAGGAGGAGTTATGGAAACAACATCACCTGAAAAATATGGATGTTAGCAGCAACATCAAACACAGGAGGAAAACTATAGTTTTCATCCTGAACATTCCAGTCCCAATAGCCATCTTCATTAAACTCTACGTCCCGACTGACAACAAGTCTTGCACTTTCAAGATTATATAATTTGTATCCTTTTGAGTGTGCATCATACCCAAAAAACACTAACTTTTCACTTTTATCATCTAATTTAATTCTTAACTTTCCTGAAACATGAGCATAACTCAAGCTACCAAACATTCTGTAACAACCCGGAAAATCTGAGCCAATTTAAAAATTTTAATTTGGCTATTTTAGCGGATTTTAAATATTTAAAATAAATTATTTTAAATAATAACGATGAAAAGTATGTTTGAATCGACGTTTGAAAATAAATATAATTATTTTTAATTATAAATAAGGCCTGAAATGGCGCGGCAGTTTCAAAATTTGAATTCGAACTTTGACTGACTGTGCCAGGTGCAAATTAAAACGGATTTTAGTGAAACCAAAAATATCTAAATATGTTTATGAATATCTTTCTAACGAATCTGAAAAATCGAATTTTCGTAGCGGGAATCAAAAGATATGGCCAAATGAATTTTCAGAAAGGTCGCTATAGAATTTATTTAGCCCGTGAAAATAGCCATTTTGCAAACGACCTCAGAATTCGACGAAACCACTTTTGTTGGATCCGGGATATCGAATTATTGGTAGGTTTCAAATTCCATAATTTTTGAAGTTAGTATGTGAGCGTGGCAAAGGAAAATGTGTTTGGTTGATTTTAGTTAAATTGGATCGACTAGAAAATGGCCATTTTTCAAACGGTCTCAGAATTCGACGAAACTAGTTTTGTTGGGACCGTATCGTCAAAACATAGCTAGATTATTTTTTCGGGAATTTTTAGAATCAGTACATGTCCCCGGCAAATTGAAATGTACGTTCAAATCAAATATTGAATGTTTAATATTTTAATTTGAAGAGAAATTGACTGAAACAGTCGAATGGGCCCACGAAACATATCCCATTGTGTTCGAAATGGGAGTATTTAGCTGGGGGCGACAGTCATTGGGTTCGAATAGGAGTTCATATGGAGCGAAGGGTATTTTCGATTTAAATAAATAAAAATTAAAATATAATACATAGGCCAATCAAAACACGGCGTTGAATTCTTCATTCTCGCCCCAGACCAGTAATTCCAACAGTCGTTGGGTTCGAATTGGAGTTCGTATGGAGCGAAGGGTATTTTCGGATTTAAATAAATTAAAAATTAAAATATAATACATAGGCCAATCAGAAAACGGCGTTGACTTCTTCATTCTCGCTCCAGGCCTGTAACTCCATATCGTGAACGGCGATTTTTCTTCCAACCATCTCTCCTCATTATCTCTTGATCTTCGCAATAAAAACATATGGACCTTTGCAGAATTTGGTAGATCTGAAGCTCCTCTACAAATCCATGCCACTCTCGAATTTTATCATTGAGTGTTTGTGAGGAATCGATCCCCCAAAGTCCGACCGCTCGCACCCAGATTCAGCCGCCGTGCCAGCTTCGAGTTTAGAGCGGTGGGACCCTTTGGAGGCGCCTCTCCAAGCTCTACGCGGTGGTGCCGTCCGATTCCAACCTCATGCTTCAAATTCGAAGAAAAATCCATACCTAATTTTGAACCTCTTCTAATAGGTAACGACTGATGAAAATTTAAATGGTTTTAAACATTTAAAAGCGTTGCGAAATTGGTTGTTCTAATAAAAATCATATCTTTTTCATGTGTGATCGAAATCCAGTGAAACAAGAGACAGTGGACTCGTGCGGACGTCTTCTACATTCTAGAAGAGACCGGATAATTTTCTGAGCCTTCTACAATTTTTGGAGGAGTGGAACCCAGTGTGAGATTTCTGAATTATAAACGATATGGAATAACGATGTATAAATTATATAGTCGATGTATGAGTTATATAAGCGTTGTACACCTCATGTACAAGCATTGTATAAGTTGTATGTTCGATGTATAAGTTATATATGCGTTGTAAAAATGATATATGCGTTGAAATAAATTGAAATGATATTGAAATGAAATCGAAATATAGTTATATGCGTGTGTATATATATATATATATATATACACTCCCCTCGTCCACAGACCATGGACGATATATATTGGTTGTGATATTGTTTGGATTATTGGTTGATGTGAAAATTTGGTGAATATCATGAATGGTTGATTTGAAATGATTGATTGTGGTTGAAATCCCAATAGGATTAGTATATGGGAAAACTCGTCTGCGTACGAACTAGATATTGAAAATCCCCATTGTCAAAAGCTGCGAGGCTTTAAGGTAGAGCGAGGAGCCGTACTAGAGACGGTGCCGGTTTTAACTACCCTGCCGTTATGCTACAAAATTTTCTGAAATATTCCTGTGTTTGAATTATATTCATGTGTTTGAATAAAATTATTGTGTTGAAATAAAATTCATGTGTTGAAATAAAATTCATGTGTTGAATAAAATTCATGTGCTGAAATAAAATTCATGTGTTGAAATAAAATTCATGTATTGAATAGAAATTCATGTGTTGAATAAAATTCATGTGTTGAATGAAGTTCATGTATTGAATAAATTCTTTGAAATATAAAAATAACATTTTTATCATATATATAGACTATATAAAATATTAGTGTTTTGAAATAAATTGTTTTACAATAAAAATCACATTTTTATGATATATATGAACTATATAAAATAATCGTGTTTTGAAATAAATTGCTTTACAATAAAAATCACATTTTTATGATATATATGAACTATATAAAATAAACATGTTTTGAAATAAATTGTTTTACAATAAAAATCACATTTTAAGATATATGAACTGTTAAAAATAATTGATGTGTTGAAATAAATAGCTCTTGGATAAAAATATCGTTTTTATCAAATGTGTGAAATGAATATGGTTTTAGAATCGAAGAATGAATTATATTTATATATATATATATAAATAAATATAATTAAAATAAATCGAATAACGACGCTGTAGTTCGTATTTTGAAATTGTAATTTCAAACGATTAGTGCGGGAGATCCGACCGTCGGATTTTCCCGAAACCGAAACCGTCGGGTTCGCTTTGGAAATATCTTTCCAACGACACCAACTTTGTAAAGATCCAACGGTTGGATTGTATGGAATGTTTAATTCAAATCTGAAGAAAAACAGCGCCAGAATCGATTATATATATATATATAATTAAATTAAATCGAATAACGACGCTGCAGTTCGTATTTTGAAATCCTAATTTCAAACGATTAGTGCGGGAGATCCAACCGTCGGATTTTCCCGAAACCGAAACCGTTGGGTTCGCTTTGGAAATATCTTTCCAATGACACCAACTTTGTAAAGATCCAACAGTTGGATTGTCTGGAATGTTTAATTCAAATCTGAAGAAAAACAGCGCCGGAATCGATTATATTTATATATATATAAATATAAATAAATTAAATCGAATAACGATGTTGCAGTTCGTATTTTGAAATCGTAACTTCAAACGGTTAGTGCGGGAGATCCGACCGTCGGATTTTCCCAAAACTGAAACCATTGGATTCGTTTTGAAAAGATCTTTCTAACGATATAAAATTTATGAAGATCCAACGGTTAGATTTTCAGATATGTGTAAATCAAATCTGAAGAAAATAGAGCCACGACCGCTTTATGGCCTGAAGCGTCGTTTGAATGAATTGGCTATTTTTAAATGAATAAAAATAAAGATAAATCGTTATAAAATATTATAAACGATATGGAATGGAAAATAAACCGAATTTACCTGGTTTATTGGATATTTGATGGCTGAATGTGTTTGGCGTGAAAATTACATTTAAGAACAAAATTATTGATGTCGAATAATTTAACCGTTGAAATGAATTGATTTAAATTCTAAATATACGTGAATTATTTGAAAAGGCCAAGTTAAATCTCATTTCAAATAATTGATCGGCGATAAGAAGTCGATGATGAAGACGGTGGTTGAAGACAGGAGATCTTCACCTCGGTTGGATGATAATTGATGTCTTGATTGGGAGGCATCCCAAAATATAGATAATAAGTGGTGATCGTCCATAAGTACTTGGAGATCGATGTATATGCGAGGTATAAGGTGCCTCCGGTTTCGTTCAGACCCAGAACGAACTTGTAAATGGACTGTGTGTCTGACATTGGATTTTGTTCTGTGCTGATTGATCTCTATTAAATATATATCTGTTTGGCGGCAGAGAATTTATTCTCTTGCTTAACGCCCTTCTCTGAGACGTATGAGCTCAGAGGTTATATATCGATAGAAATCAGTCACATGGATTAAACTGCCTGTGTGGCATGCCTAAGTGGCAAATGATCAAGGCTTTTGTTGAAAAGCAAAGTCTCGTGGTTGATGATCAAAGCACCGCCAGTGTGGCATAACTTTATGTATGACATTGATTTGCGAGCCTCACACCCGGTATGAACCAGAAACGGGAGAGGACATCAGGGAGGGCATGCATTTCCTTCTAGCTAGGTGGTGTCAGTGACCTACCAGCCTTGACATTTATATTATTTTCACCTGTGTGGTTGTTGCTGTTGCGAGGCGCCTCGGATATATCGGTGACTATGTGGAGCCGATGGAGTCATTTGGCTCATTTACGCCCCAAAGGGCGGGGAAACGCAGTGTTCAGGCATTTTAATCCACATCGGTGGACCGGCCCTGACGATCCAAAGGCTTGACTGAGTACTTGCCTGAGACTCGGGCTAGACAGTCTCGAATTCGGTAAGGACTATCTTTTGCCTTGGTTCATGACGGAAACCCAATTTCCAAATACGACACCGTGCGGTTTTGATTGTATACCTATATATGGCGACATGATATATGGTACCCATGCCGTCTATGATTGATAATTATGATTGAAATTGTTTTTGAAACATATAAACACTAGTAATAATATCAAATTCTTTTGTTTTATTCGTATCAAGCATATTTTGGCCATTATAAGGTAAAACTCTATCCTCTGATTTGTGTTGCATTGTGTAATGGGAACTGAGTCTTATAATGGCTTCATTTTTATAAAAAGCATTGCGATGTTTTAAAAGATTTACTTGTTTTAAGCGCCGGCAATCCAATGGAGTAAACCCGTTCCGCGAAAGTGGTGTGGTCCTGCGATTGGCCATATTATAAAATATGTTAAGTAGACTTCTCATACCAGTCCCATGACTGACTCGTAGTTTGTTTCACTTGCAAACTCGGCTGCCCCTATTTCTACATGGGCAGCCTTGTATTCAGGTTTTAACAGGCTGTTTCTGGATAGCTGGAGCTGAAGACGGATTCTATCATTTTTCTCTTTTTATGCTGTTCAGCTCCTATTATACATATTATGTTTTGTTTTTCCGCTGTAGACATTTATGTATAACTAAACTGTATTCTTTACTAAGTATGATCCTGTATATTGTGTAACTCTGATGATTATGTTTATCCAGTGTATTCTATTGTACATTAACTGGTGTATTTAATTATTTCTGTTCTGTTGTTATCTGTTTATGTGTTATTTTCCAAAGATTACCCTTGCCACCGTCGTACGGGGTTTGGGGTCGTCACACGTGGTATCAGAGCTTTGGTTAATCTTAGTTCTGGAATATAACATATTAACGAACTCGTCAGAAATAGAACCAGTAGTGTTCTAGGACGAATAACTCATTATAGATAGGATCAATAATGTCCTAGTATGAGTATAGCAGAATCAGAATAACTCGTTAGAGATGGGGTTAGAAATGCCCCAGAACGAGTTAAGAGTTATATGTTTATAAATAATGTATTTGTGATTATATATATAGTTTGGTTTTAGAAATATGATTTTTGAATATATAAAAGATATATATTTGAAAAGTTAAAAACAAATTGATTGTTGTTTATGATTGTGTGATTGAGAATTTGATTAATCAAATTATTAGAATGATAGCTAATTTAATCAATGAATGAATGGTAAATCTATGCAATTAAATCAAGTATTGAACTGATTTAAAAATAGATAGAAACATATACATGTATATTATATATGTTTGAACATGTAAATGGATTAGCTGTTGAGTAAAGAATTTATTTGCGTGCCCGACAAATAGGTAAACCTTAATGAGTTGGATGCGCAGTTTTATTTATTAGATCAACTCCTATGAATGCCATTGGATTTAGAGTGCTGGTTGTTCTGTGTGTAATAATAAATGTCGCCATAGGATAGTAACAATTAATTTTGAACTACACTACATGGCATCCTTCTTGAAGATAGGCATACTTCATCATATACCACATAAGCATTTGGGGCTTGTGTGACGAGGTTGAAGATTTACCATGCGAGAGGCTTGTATGGCGATAACTATATATTACAGGTTGAACTAATGACTGATATGGACATATAAAATGTAACGGTAAATTGCAAGATTAATAAAAACCCAACACGGGTCTGGAGATGACAATAAACACGTCTTGTAACACCCCACCTCCGCCAGGGTGGCTCTTGCAAGCACTCTGACTTTGGAGGGGCGTTAAAACAGGTAAACATGCATAATGATATATCAAGGTAGAACATAACATATGTATTTATGTAATCAGAGTAAATAAGATAGATAAAACAGCGGAAGATTTTAAACCATTTCAAAACAAGTCAGGTACAACAAAGTATCATCTTTCCAAATAAACAAGTCTAGATAAAACATCAACTGAAAAACTGAAATATATAAAGTACTATCCCCAAAATGACGTGGTAAACCATAGCATGCTCACTGTCCAAACGTACATGAGCTCAATCCAGCAAGCAAGCAAAGCGATCCAAGCTAAGCACCAATGTTCCCACCCTGAGAACCTGGGGGGGGGGGGAACGGAAGAAAAGAAGCGAAAGGAAAACGGGTCAGTCATAAAGACTGGTAAGCCCTATCTACTATCAGCATAAAAACTAGTAAAGTTAACTGGCATGAGGAACTGAGATGAACATAAGGATAATTACATACTAGCATGGTGAATATCTAACAGATAGTTCAAAGGAGTCATCGCATAATCAAGGTGAAGTTTTTCACCACAGGTGTACCAGCATTCTAACATGTCATGTATAAACAAGAATTTATCCCTTGGCCTAAACTTGGTCCAGTATCAGGTGTTTGACTTAAATCAAGATCCAACTTCTTGGTACTAATTCTAGTATAACAGGATTAGGTGTTACCCCAATGTTTACATCGAAACAGGACAGAACAGAATGGTCCATACAGAGATAGAGTTTGGGAAAAATGGGCTTTTACCACCCTAACAGATAAAGTACAGAAACAGAATGCTAACAATAATGGGCCTTTACCACCCTAACAGAACAGAGTATAGAAACGGAATACTACAATTAGGTGTACACTAGTAGTGGGCCTTTACCACCCTAACAGACGGTACCACGCAGAAACAGACGGGTGTTACCACCCAACAAAACAGACGGTACCAACAGAATCAGACAGAGCTAAGTGTACCCTAAATCCTACCCAAGTGATCGGCTCCCTAATACATAAATACCCTGTGTCGGCCCCACGATAGGGTGTATCACTCCCTAAAGTGGCAACCAATTGGCACAGGCATATTTACAGATGTCACGGCGTCTTACATCCTCAGAGGCAGACCGGGATCCATGCACGCACATGACCCGGTTGGAACGCACCATCAACACCCATCGCCATTATCAGAATGAACCACTTATAATTAGTTCAGTAAGCGTGCCCGGACCCTACCTACAGTTGGGTCAAAGTTTTGATACCAGAAAGGGTTACTGACTAATATGGGTCCCAAACAACAAATGACACAAGTATTCCCCCTTGTGTCCCCAGACTATCAGATTCAGATTAACTTATTAACAGAGTTCAGACATAGAAAGTTCAGACGATCAGTTTTCAGACTAACGGATCAGATAACAGATTTACAAACTTGCCTAACTTGGTGTGGGTCCTATAGATCCGCAAAACAGGTTCGTTTAATTTATCAATCAAGTTAGTTTATCCAGACCAGGTATCAAATTGGTTCTCAGCCTTATCAAATTACTGAGTTGGATTGGTTAAGTATAGTTCAACTTAACCTCGTTAAATTATCGAGTTCAGATTGGTTAAGTGTAGGTTAACTTAACCCCGTTAATTTACCGAGTTCAGATTGGTTAAGTGTCATAAGTCAAATTTACTTAACCTTATCATGTAGCATTAATTAATTTAATGCACCTTAACCTCTTACGTTTGACCTCGTTGTGGTTACTAGTTAAGCCGGGCGGGTCCGGGTAGCTTTACACCACAACCTAGTCTAACCTCGGGTTCAAGCACTACTTGACCAACTTCTCACATTGGGTCTTATTGTTTGTAGCCACTAGTTAAGCCGGTCGGTTCCGGGTAGATTTGTGCTACAAACTCAACCCAACCTCGAGTTGGCCACATTTATATTTTCTAAGTGTCATGTCCATTATGTTTCCAAAACATAATTACAAGTTAACATATCATGTCATGTTATAAAAACCATGTTCATGTCATAATGTTACCCAACCCCAACGTAATCCCATCGTTTACATAGTCGCAACAACGCATAAAGGATAAAATAGGGAACTTGGCATAACCATGACAAAAAGATGTTGAAGCCACAAGTTTAACATGGTGGCATATGAAATGTTCATATGTTCATATACTTGCATATTGCATTATTAGGCCTCAAAAGCATGCATAAAACCAAACTTAGCATATAAGTGATACATGGTGATAAATGACATGTAGAAATGGCCATAAGTTCGCATTTAGCCTCACATGCAAGTTATCATAAGGGATATGATAACTTACATGTTGCCAAAATGCAACCTTTAGCATAAAGCTTGAAGCTTTAGGTTCATAAACTCAAGGTACGCTTGCATAACATGATAACATGAGTAAAACGATCAACCCAAACTTGCATAACATACATGGCAAACTTGCATATCATAACATAGCAAACTTGCATAACATAACATGGTAAACTTGCATATCATAACATGGCAAACTTGCATAGCATAACATAGTAAACTTGCATATCATAACATGGCATACTTGCATAACATAACATGGTAAACTTGCATATCATAACATGGCAAACTTGCATAACATAATATAGCAAACTTGCACAACATAACATGGTAAACTTGCATAACATAATAGCATGTAACATACTTAATGTTAAAACCCAAACTTGCAACATTCATTTAACTTCATAGTTCATATCTAAGAGTAGGAAAAGGGCTTACAATGCTATGAAGACCCAAAAATATATATAGATTGAGACGAAGCCCTTATGCAACAATAAAACCCAAATATGAAGCTCCAAATCAATAAAAACCCTTGCTTTATGATGTAAAGATTGCAACTTGACTTGAATGCAAGCTAATAATGCTCATTTAAACTTGAAATCACTAGAATGAACATGAATCTCTCATAGGAATAAGCTTAGAGATTTTTAAGAGAGAGTGGAGGCCATGAGAGGAATAATTTTGCCATAGTTTAGTTGCATGAATGAATATTAATGATTTAGGGGTAGGTTAGGGGCTTATTTATAGAGATTAGGATTAGTTTTAAGCCTTAGGATCAGCCCTAGATCTAATCTCAACCTTAAAAACCGAATCTGGCCCAAAGACCGAGCCAACACTCAAAACAGGTGCACCAGGCAAAATTGCCCGTGCTGTCCATGTCGACACCCAAGTCGACAGGGCTGTCGACTTGGGCCTAACCATGTCGACTGCCCAGTCGACAGGGCTGTCGACATGGGTGGTCTGGCGGGAAATTTCCCCCTGCGCCCAGTTGCCCTAATCTCGAAATTTAAACCTGAATTTTAAATCTGTTTTTACTTTGGAAATTTCTGAGAACTTCAATGGGCCTTAATCGGGTCATACGGACTCCGATTTTCGAAAACTCGGACTCTATTTCACGTATTTTTCTGAGACGAACGCAATGGCACAGCCCGTTTCCCTTGATTCAGATTTTTAAATTAAATTTTGCCTCGATTTACGTTATAACAGGTTATCAGAAATACGGGTTGTTACATTCTCCCCTCCTTAAAGGATTTCGTCCTCGAAATCTTCAAGTTAGGAAGAACGCATCCTACCATCCATCATCCATCTACTCAAATCATCATTCACGAGCAATCATTGTCCTTAAAGATTCTAATGCGGTATGAACATATGCAAAAGGTGTGTGTATATGTTCTTATCTAATGCAAAGATCATCAATGCAAAGTATGTTAGTGAAATGAATCCATTATGTATGCAAATAGTCCTAATCATATAATACTATATGTGTGCACAAACATTCGTCCATATGCAACATCCATGTGCTGAATTAACCATCTTGCAACCATAAGAATTGAAAATGTACACACGTCCATATGCAATATGAGTGTGTATTTCAAGCCGATCTAGTGCCTAGTGTGTGTTTATGCATCCACGAGCAACCACTAGCAACCACTTGCATCCACTTGTAACCATCAAACATAACATGTCTCAAACACATGTTTACATCCATAGGATTCCTATCTCAACAAGATACAGTCGAGTGATGGAAGCGAGTACAGATAAAACAAAAACTTGGTACATATACTTACAGACTACTAGTACAGATCAGATTTCCCCAAATGATTCTTAGGAAACTAAGCATGGTAGAAACCCAGAATGTATTCGTCATAGTCACCCTCATGCCCAACACAGATACTCTCAAACCCCAATTTATCACAAACAGATGAGTTATAACTCTCAGGGAGTTTGAGACTATTACCAGATCAGAAGCAAGACTAGCATTAAAGTACCGAGTTTCCATTACAGAATCAAAATACCAGAAAAAGAGTTTCAAACTGAAAATCAGACAAGGAAAATTAAACATCCTACAGACAAATTATTCTAGCCCTAATCTTTTCACTCGCCATGCGAGTATTCACCGTTCCTTCCGATGTAGTCCCTTCCTTCTTCGGGCAGTCCCTAGTGAAGTGTCCCATCTCTCCACAGTTAAAGCAAGTGCCCTTCCTCTTTCTGCAATCCTTGTTTAGATGAGTTGAGCTTCCACAAGTAAAGCACTTCTTTTCCTTCTTATCTTCAAACTTCTCCTCCTTCTTTTGCATTTCCTTTTTGGGCCCCGTTTTCTTGTTTTGAGACTCATTCACCTTGACCTCCTTCTTTGCACTCTTGTTCTCTTCATTGAGTAGGGCCATATCCACCAAACTCTCAAACGTGGCCCCCATGGGCACATGAGACATAGCTAACTCCTGTAATGGCTCATTCAATCCTCTAGCAAAACGAAGAGCCTTCTTCTGAGTAGTACTCACCATATCCAAGCCAAAACGAGCTAACTGATTGAACTTGTTCACATATTCTTTGACAGACATGTCTCCTTGCTTCAAAGCAATAAACCTCTCCATTTGCAAATTCTCTTCAGTAGAAGACAGAAACTTAAGCCCGAATCTTGTCCTGAAATCGGCCCAAGTCTCAACGGGCCTAGTCGCGGTGGTGATCTCCCAACAATAAGCGGCTTCATCCTTCATAAGCCAAACCGCCAACAAGATCTTTCTCTGATCATCTAATCTAAAGATAGCGAATAAATCCTCGGTCTCTTTCAACCAATTCCGGGCCTCTACAAAAGTCTCGGTACCTAGAAAGTTCTTGCCACCCATTGCTTTGAAGTCCTTGCAAATCTTCGTGAACTCTACTGGAGGATGCTGAGGGGGAGGAGGAGGAGGAACCTCAGCGACAGGAGGAGGGGGAACATTAACCACCGGAGGAGGAGTAACATTTGCGGGGCCGGCTTCGGTCGCCCTAGCCTCCATAAGTCTCCTATACCAAACAGGAACTTGCACTCCCTCTGGGATAACAAAGTTATCTGCCATACTGAAACGAAGGAAAAGATAGATTCAGAACGAGGAAACTAAGAATAGATAACTAAGGATTGTGCTAATGGCTTTTGGGGAATAGCCTTTTTTTTAAAATACTAGACTTTTCTTTGGAAAATACTTTATACTTGATTTGAAAATAGTTTTTCAAAAGCTTTTGTTCCTTCTCGTAAACCATATGCTCTGATACCAAATGTAACACCCCACCTCCGCCAGGGTGGCTCTTGCAAGCACTCTGACTTTGGAGGGGCGTTAAAACAGGTAAACATGCATAATGATATATCAAGGCAGAACATAACATATGTATTTATGTAATCAGAGTAAATAAGATAGATAAAACAGCGAAAGATTTTAAACCGTTTCAAAACAAGTTAGGTACAACAAAGTATCATCTTTCCAAATAAACAAGTCTAGATAAAACATCAACTGAAAAACTGAAATATATAAAGTACTATCCCCAAAATGACGTGGTAAACCATAGCATGCTCACTGTCCAAACGTACATGAGCTCAATCCAGCAAGCAAGCAAAGCGATCCAAGCTAAGCACCAATGTTCCCACCCTGAGAACCTGGGGGGGGGGGGGGGGGGAACGGAAGAAAAGAAGCGAAAGGAAAACGGGTCAGTCATAAAGACTGGTAAGCCCTATCTACTATCAGCATAAAAACTAGTAAAGTTAATTGGCATGAGGAACTGAGATGAACATAAGGATAATTACATACTAGCATGGTGAATATCTAACAGATAGTTCAAAGGAGTCATCGCATAATCAAGGTGAAGTTTTTCACCACAGGTGTACCAGCATTCTAACATGTCATGTATAAACAAGAATTTATCCCTTGGCCTAAACTTGGCCCAGTATCAGGTGTTTGACTTAAATCAAGATCCAACTTCTTGGTACCAATTCTAGTATAACAGGATTAGGTGTTACCCCAATGTTTACATCGAAACAGGACGGAACAGAATGGTCCATACAGAGATAGAGTTTGGGAAAAATGGGCTTTTACCACCCTAACAGATAAAGTACAGAAACGGAATGCTAACAATAATGGGCCTTTACCACCCTAACAGAACAGAGTACAGAAACGGAATACTACAATTAGGTGTACACTAGTAGTGGGCCTTTACCACCCTAACAGACGGTACCACGCAGAAACAGACGGGTGTTACCACCCAACAAAACAGACGGTACCAACAGAATCAGACAGAGCTAAGTGTACCCTAAATCCTACCCAAGCGATCGGCTCCCTAATACATAAATACCCTGTGTCGGCCCCACGATAGGGTGTATCACTCCCTAAAGTGGCAACCAATTGGCACAGGCATATTTACAGATGTCACGGCGTCTTACATCCTCAGAGGCAGACCGGGATCCATGCACGCACATGACCCGGTTGGAACGCACCATCAACACCCATCGCCATTATCAGAATGAACCACTTATAATTAGTTCAGTAAGCATGCCCGGACCCTACCTACATTTGGGTCAAAATTTTGATACCAGAAAGGGTTACTGACTAATATGGGTCCCAAACAACAAATGACACAAGTATTCCCACTTGTGTCCCCAGACTATCAGATTCAGATTAACTTATTAACAGAGTTCAGACATACAAAGTTCAGACGATCAGTTTTCAGACTAACGGATCAGATAACAGATTTACAAACTTGCCTAACTTGGTGTGGGTCCTACAGATCCGCAAAACAGGTTCATTTAATTTATCAATCAAGTTAGTTTATCCAGACCAGGTATCAAATTGGTTCTCAGCCTTATCAAATTACTGAGTTGGATTGGTTAAGTATAGTTCAACTTAACCCCGTTAAATTACCGAGTTCAGATTGGTTAAGTGTAGGTTAACTTAACCCCGTTAATTTACCGAGTTCAGATTGGTTAAGTGTCATAAGTCAAATTTACTTAACCTTATCATGTAGCATTAATTAATTTAATGCACCTTAACCTCTTACGTTTGACCTCGTTGTGGTTACTAGTTAAGCCGGGCGGGTCCGGGTAGCTTTACACCACAACCTAGTCTAACCTCGGGTTCAAGCACTACTTGACCAACTTCTCACATTGGGTCTTATTGTTTGTAGCCACTAGTTAAGCCGGTCGGTTCCGGGTAGATTTGTGCTACAAACTCAACCCAACCTCGAGTTGGCCACATTTATATTTTCTAAGTGTCATGTCCATTATGTTTCCAAAACATAATTACAAGTTAACATATCATGTCATGTTATAAAAACCATGTTCATGTCATAATGTTACCCAACCCCAACGTAATCCCATCGTTTACATAGTCGCAACAACGCATAAAGGATAAAATAGGGAACTTGGCATAATCATGACAAAAAGATGTTGAAGCCACAAGTTTAACATGGTGGCATATGAAATATTCATATGTTCATATACTTGCATATTGCATTATTAGGCCTCAAAAGCATGCATAAAACCAAACTTAGCATATAAGTGATACATGGTGATAAATGACATGTAGAAATGGCCATAAGTTCGCATTTAGCCTCACATGCAAGTTATCATAAGGGATTTGATAACTTACATGTTGCCAAAATGCAACCTTTAGCATAAAGCTTGAAGCTTTAGGTTCATAAACTCAAGGTACGCTTGCATAACATGATAACATGAGTAAAATGATCAACCCAAACTTGCATAACATACATGGCAAACTTGCATAACATACATGGCAAACTTGCATATCATAACATAACAAACTTGCATAACATAACATGGTAAACTTGCATATCATAACATGGCAAACTTGCATAGCATAACATAGTAAACTTGCATATCATAACATGGCATACTTGCATAACATAACATGGTAAACTTGCATATCATAACATGGCAAACTTGCATAACATAATATAGCAAACTTGCACAACATAACATGGCAAACTTGCATAACATAATAGCATGTAACATACTTAATGTTCAAACCCAAACTTGCAACATTCATTTAACTTCATAGTTCATATCTAAGAGTAGGAAAAGGGCTTACAATGCTATGAAGACCCAAAAATATATATAGATTGAGACGAAGCCCTTATGCAACAATAAAACCCAAATATGAAGCTCCAAATCAATAAAAACCCTTGCTTTATGATGTAAAGATTGCAACTTGACTTGAATGCAAGCTAATAGTGCTCATTTAAACTTGAAATCACTAGAATGAACATGAATCTCTCATAGGAATAAGCTTAGAGATTTTTAAGAGAGAGTGGAGGCCATGAGAGGAATAATTTTGCCATAGTTTAGTTGCATGAATGAATATTAATGATTTAGGGGTAGGTTAGGGGCTTATTTATAGAGATTAGGATTAGTTTTAAGCCTTAGGATCATCCCTAGATCTAATCTCAACCTTAAAAACCGAATCTGGCCCAAAGACCGAGCCAACACTCAAAACAGGTGCACCAGGCAAAACTGCCCGTGCTGTCCATGTCGACACCCAAGTCGACAGGGCTGTCGACTTGGGCCTAACCATGTCGACTGCCCAGTCGACAGGGCTGTCGACATGGGTGGTCTGGAGGGAAATTTCCCCCCTACGCCCAGTTGCCCTAATCTCGAAATTTAAACCTGAATTTTAAATCTATTTTTACTTTGGAATTTTCTGAGAACTTCAATGGGCCTTAATCGGGTCATACGGACTCCGATTTTCGAAAACTCGGACTCTATTTCGCGTATTTTTCCGAGACGAACGCAATGGCACAGCCCATTTCCCTTGATTCAGATTTTTAAATTAAATTCTGCCTCGATTTACGTTATAACAGGTTATCAGAAATACAGGTTGTTACACGTCTCTCTGGTCATTAAGGCATAAAAACCATTTATAGGGTGATGAGAATTTATTCTCTCGAGTTATGATATATACACACTCCCCTGTGGACACCAGAATATATTACTATAAATATGTGCATGCTTATTAGGATTTATTGGGTACATAATACGGCCCAATAAATTTCCAAACCCCTCCCCGTGCAAAGGAGGTTATGGCGAAATTTTTCGAAAATTTAGGGTGTTAGCTAAATCTTTGAAGAATTAGAAAATTCTTAGAAACTGAAAGGTTGAAGAATGGAAGCCAGAATGAAAGTTGAGTTGGTTAATTAAACAACTTTCGACTTCGTTCCTTTTCGGGGACGAAAAGTTTTAAGTAGGGGAGATTGTAACAACTCGGAAAATTTGAGCCAATTTAAAAATTTTAATTTGGCCATTTTAGCGGATTTTAAATATTTAAAACAAATTATTTTAAATAATAATGATGAAAAGTTTGTTTGAATCGACGTTTGAAAATAAATATAATTATTTTTAATTATAAACAAGGCCTGAAATGGCGTGGCAGTTTCAAAATTTGAATTCGAACTTTGACTGACTGTGCCGGATGCAAATTAAAACGGATTTTAGTGAAACCAAAAATATCTAAATATGTTTATGAATATCTTTCTAACGAATCTGAAAAATAGAAGTTTCGTAGCGGGAATCAAAAGTTATGGCCAAATGAATTTTCAGAAAGGTCGCTATAGAATTTATATAGCCCGTGAAAATAGCCATTTTGCAAACGACCTCAGAATTTGACGAGACCACTTTTTTTGGATCCGGGATGTCGAATTATTGCTAGGTTTTAAATTCCATAATTTTTGAAGTTAGTATGTGAGCGTGGCAAAGGAAAATGTGTTTGGTTGATTTTAGTTAAATTGGATCGACCAGAAAATGGCCATTTTTCAAACGGTCTCAGAATTCGACGAAACTAGTTTTGTTGGTACCGTATCGTCAAAACATAGCTAGATTAATTTTTCGGGGATTTTTAGAATCAGTATGTGTCCCCGGCAAATTGAAATGTACGTTCAAATCAAATATTGAATGTTTTATATTTTAATTTGAAGAGAAACTAACTGAAATAGTCGAATGGGCCCACGAAACATATTCCATTGTGTTCGGAATGGGGGTATTTAGGTAGGGGCGACAGTCATTGGGTTTGAATTGGAGTTCGTATGGAGCGAAGGGTATTTTCGGATTTAAATAAATTAAAAATTAAAATATAATACATAGGCCAATCAGAACACGGCGTTGACTTCTTCATTCTCGCTCCTGGCCCGTAACTCCATATCGTGAACGGCGGTTTGCTTCCAACCGACTCTCCTCATTATCTCTTGATCCGCGCAATAAAAACATATGGACCTTTGCAGAATTTGGTAGATCTGAAGCTCCTCTACAAATCCATACCACTCTCGAATATTATCGTTGAGTGTTTGTGAGGAATCAATCCCCCAAAGTCCGACCGCTCGTGCCCAGATTCAGCCATCGTGCCAGCTTCGAGTTCAGAGCTGTGGGTCCCTCTGGAGGCGCCTCACCAAGCTCTACGCGGTGGTGCCGTCCGATTCCAACCTCATGCTTCAGATTCGAAGAAAAATCCATACCTAGTTTTGAACCTCTTCTGAGAGGTAACGGCTGATGAAAATTTAAATGGTTTTAAACATTTAAAAGCGTTGCGAAATTGGTTGATCTAATAAAAATCATATCTTTTTCATGTGTGATCGAAATCCAGTGAAATAAGAGACAGTGGACTCATGCGGACGTCTTCTACATTCTAGAAGAGACCGGATATTTTTCTGAGCATTCTACAATTTTTGGAGGAGTGGAACCCAATGTGATATTTTTGAACTATAAACGATATGGAATGACGATGTATAAATTATATAGTCGATGTATGAGTTATATAAGCGTTGTACACCTCATGTATAAGCATTGTATAAGTTGTATGTTCGATGTATAAGTTATATATGCGTTGTAAAAATAATATATGCGTTGAAATAATTTGAAATGATATTGAAATGAAATCGAAATATAGTTATATGCGTGTGTATGTATATATATATATATACTCCCCTCGTCCACAGACCGTGGAAAATATATATTGGTTGTGATATTGTTTGGATTATTGGTTGATGTGAAAATTTGGTGAATATCATGAATGGTTGATTTGAAATGATTGATTGTGGTTGAAATCCCAATAGGATTAGTATATGGGAAAACTCGTCTGCGTACGAACTAGATATTGAAAATCCCCATTGTTAAAAGCTGCGAGGTATTAAGTGTGACGAAAAGGAATTTCGCTCGGTCCGAACCAGTCGCTAAACCGACCCAGACCGTTCGAAACGCCCTATCGTTTGAGAACATGACAAAATAGAACGCAGACGGAAGAACATTTCACTGTATATCTCAACAATGCATCAGATTACAAGAATATACAGAGTATAAACAAATAAATATTACACAGAAATATCAGAGATTTAAATTACATTTAAATACATAGCAGCGGAAAATAATACAATACACAACTAGAAGGAGATATACGGATACAAAGCTTTCCGGATATCGTTCCAGCTGTAAACCAGGATCCTGTGAATATAAATCTGCAAAACCAAAACTACTAGCTGCCCGTGTCAAAATAAGGGCACCCAGAGTTTAGGTTAAAACAATAAACTCCAGGTCAGTCATGTGACTGGTGTGAGAACTAAAACAGTTATTATTCTTTATTTTAAAAGTTAGGTAAATCAAGGGACCACGCCGTATAACACGGAACGGGTTTCCTCCCAAGAATACCAGTGCATAAAACAAACAGCGCAATGCTAAATAAAGAAAAATGAAGCTGTTATAAGACCCAGGTCCCATCACACAATGCAACGCAGCCGAGGATAGGGTTTTCCCTTATAATGGCCAAACATGCTTAGTACGTTTAAAACAAATCATTTGATACTATTATAAGTGTATAGTTTCAAAACAATTTCAATCATAAATATCAATCATAGACGGCATGGGTACCATATATCATGTCGCCATACTAGTTCTACAATTAAAACCGCAATACACGTATTGGAAATTGGGTTATCATTTATGGTATGAACCGAGGCTAGGGGCAAGATCCTCACCGATTCGAGACGCTCTAGTCCGCCCCTCAGGAACAGCCGCAACTGCCCCTTGGATCGTCAGGGCCGGTCCACCGATGTGGATTATAATGCTTGAACAATATGTTTCTCCGCCCTTTGGGGCGTAAGCCTGGCCCGTCAGCCGACCAGAAGCATCGGCCGAAACCGATATCACGAGGCGCCTCGCTTTTCAGCAAGTAATAATAAGCAACATCCACATGAGTCAAACTCGTCAGCCAGTTCAAGCACTAACGCCACTCCTAACTAGAAAGAAAACGCATGTCCCCCCTGAGGTCCGTCTCCCGTTTTTGGTTCGTACCGGGTGTGAAACTCGCGAAGTAAACGTTACACAAAGCTACGCCACAAAGGCCTTGCTTCGATCATCAACCACAAGACTTTGCTTTTCAACAGAAGCCTTGATCATTTGCCACTTAAGCATGCCACACAGGCGATTCACTCCATGCGATTGATATCCATCAATATATAACCCCTGAGCTCGTACGTCTCAGAGAAGGGTGTTAAGCAAGAGAATAAATTCTCCGCCGCCAAACAGATATATATTTAATAGAGATCAATCACACGGACTAAAATCCAATGTCAGACACACAGTCCATTTACAAGTCCGTTCTGGGGCTGAACGAAACCGGAGGCACCTAGTACCCCGCATATCCATCGATCTCCAAGCACGTCTGGACGATCCCTAACTGTTTCCATCTTCTTGGGTGTACAGCCCAATCAAGATCATCAGTAATCACCCAAACGACGTGAAGACTTCCGGTCTTCGACCATCGTCTTCATCTTCGACTTATCGTCGTATCAGTTATTCAGAATGGGATAAACCCGGTCTTTCCGAATAACTCGCGTATATTTTAAATAAGTGTTACACAAACACAACATACGCCTCATTCCAATTCATCAGTCACTAACCGTAAATTAATCAAGAGAATAATTCCCCAAATATTAACCCCGAAGGCCGAAACTAACATCAGATCAATATCCAGAAAACCATTCTGCTTGGCTAACCGAAAGTTAGTTTCTAAATTTCACATTCATAGGGAAAGGTTCCCATTAATTTTATCCAAGATAAATTCCTTGAATTTATTCTTTATTCTATTTTTGAATCTCAATTCAAACCAGTCGGGATTAGCGAACCTTACCGAAGTAATCATTTATTTTAATTTCCCCATCCAACCTATTCATCCCATGAAGTAAAACTGGTAATACTTCATATTTAACACCACAGTGTTATCGGTAAATTCAATTACCATTTCACGTTCAAATCTAATTAAAGATTTAACTATCGCCTGGAGCAAAACTGGTGATACTCCATTTTTGATCATTTCAATCTAATTAAAGATTCATTAAAACTCCACTTAGTTTTAATCTTCGACTGGGTTAAAGAATCAGTGTCATTTAAAACACGGTTCACGATAAACCCAAAATCACATTCCATTAATTATCGGGTTAAAGAACAAGTGTTATTTAAAACACTGTTCACGATAAACCCAAAAATCATTCCATTAATTATCGGGTTAAAGAACAAGTGTTATTTAAAACACTGTTCACGATAAACCCAAAAATTAATACCAATTCAATTCCAATTAAATATCATTTTTAATTGGTACACTTCATTAAATCTAAATAAAAAGATTTAATCTTTTCTCAACTGGGTTCAAGAACAGTGTTAGTGAAGACACCATTCACGACAAACCCAAATCACATTTGATATTCAATATAAGGCTCTGAATAGAAAATATATCGGCTTATATTCAATATCAAATTCTACGATTAACAAATGTCGTATTGGAAATAAAGATATAAATATATATCTTTCAAATTTCCATAACAACATCCGTATAATCACGAAATCCAACATCTAAATATTCCGAAGACAATTTCGATTCAAACCCATTCCAATGCAATCACTAGAAAATCTGGTTATTTTCAAAACCATTTCAAATCCAATTTATTTATTTAAAAATAAATAGAATTATAATTCTAGTTCAAAACTAGTTCATGTCGATAAAAATCTATTTTTATCTTTTCAAATATGGAGTTTTTCATCCCAATTCTTTCTAAATCATTTCTTATGATTTTACACAAATTATTGATATTTTTAATGATTTCATCAAGGCCCGTACAGTCGATTTCCATCAACGGTCATTGAACTGCACTTACAGCGACCTTTTTCAAATTTAATTTGGACATAATTCCAAACCCAACCGTTAGATTTCTAATTTCTAATATTCGTTAGAATGCTCTTTTCGATACGAACCCAACGGTTCCAGTTTTAGGAGAATCCGACGGTCGGATCTCCCGTAATGTCCGTTTGAAATAAATGGTCGAAATTCGCGAACTGCCGCGGCGCGGCGCGTTCTATTCAGGCCATTATATTATATATATATAATATATATAATATATATTTCGTCGATTTCTATTTAAAACGAATTATATAAATAGTTTTAAAATTCGTTTCAAAAGCAATTTCAACTTCCATTTCAATTCAAATCAAAATTGAATTCTTCTTTATAAATTCGTTTTAAAATTCATTTCTATTCAATTCAAATTTCAATTCAATTTGAATTCATTTCAATTCGCTTTCAATTCAATTCATTTCGAAATCGTTTTCAATTCAATTCATTTCGAAATCGTTTTCAATTCAATTCATTTTGAAATCGTTTTCAATTCAATTCATTTCGAAATCGTTTACAATTCAATTCATTTCGAAATCGTTTTCAATTCAATTCATTTCGAAATCGTTTTCAATTCAATTCATTTCGAAATCATTTACAATTCAATTTATTTCGAAATCGTTTACAATTCAATTCATTTCGAAATCGTTTTCAATTCAATTCATTTCGAAATCGTTTAAAATCGATATAAATATCGTTCACGTCAAAATGGCGTCAATCTAATCAACACGGCTTCATAAATTTCTATTTTCAAATATTCTATTTCAAATATTTCTTTTTCAAAATATTTGTTATTATCAAAATCTTTCGTTCAACACATGACCAATCTCAATGGATGAGTACTATCAACACATGAACCTTTATATTGTATTGATAAAGATGTAAATTTTATTACTAAAATATTTCGTTCAACACATGACCAATCTCAATGGATGAGTACTGTCAACACATGAACCTTTATTTTATATTGATAAAGATGTAAATTTTATTACTAAAATATTTCGTTCAACACATGACCAATCTCAATGGATGAGTACTGTCAACACATGAACCTTTATATTGTATTGATAAAGATGTAAATTTTATTACTAAAATATTTCGTTCAACACATGACCAATCTCAATGGATGAGTACTGTCAACACATGAACCTTTATATTGTATTGATAAAGATGTAAATTTAATTACTAAAATATTTCGTTCAACACATGACCAATCTCAATGGATGAGTACTGTCAACACATGAACCTTTATATTGTATTGATAAAGACGTAAATTTTATTACTAAAATATTTCGTTCAACACATGACCAATCTCAATGGATGAGTACTGTCAACACATGAACCTTTATATTGTATTGATAAAGATGTAAATTTTATTACTAAAATATTTCGTTCAACACATGACCAATCTCAATGTATGAGTACTGTCAACACATGAACCTTTATTTTATATTGATAAAGATGTAAATTTTATTACTAAAATATTTCGTTCAACACAAGACCAATCTCAATGGATGAGTATTGTCAACACATGAACCTTTATTTTATATTGATAAAGATGTGAATTTTATTACTAAAATATTTCGTTCAACACATGACCAATCTCAATGGATGAGTACTGTCAACACATGAACCTTTATTTTATATTATTATTTATTTTCTAAATTGGAATGAGGCCCAATCAATCACCATATAATGTTAATTATATGGATTTTCATACATTACACACATACAATAGCATTGAAAAATAATCAACCATCAACCAAAGTGCACTACACTGTATAAGCATCAAATATAGATATCTAACGCTTATAACAGCCTGTCAATCAATCGATCGACATATTTAATCAATCAGGATGAGTGAACTTCAAATTTCATCCCAACACCCGTGTGGGGTTTCAAACAATCAAACACAGATTTTATTTGTGCAGTTGGGCGATGTGTAAAATTTATCGTCCCAATCAATGTCAGTCAAATCAGTGTACATAAACAAACCATCCGGTTTGTATATGAATATTTTATTTTATTCACTTCACGTTAAAAATTATATTTTTAACGATAAAACATTTTATTTTAACATATGAATTTCTATTCAGTTCATTCTTTAAATAAAATGATATTTTTATTTTTCTAACATATTTTAGAAAATTTCGGCGGCATAACGACACGATACTAGAAACGGGACAAGGCCTAGCCTTATCCGCGGTCTAGTGAAGGCCCACGCCATTCACACATCAATCAAATCCATTCATTTCACCACACAATTCAATTTCAATCAAATAATCTAACTAATTTTTGCAATCAAACAAACAAGTCCATGGTCTGTGGACGATTGTGTCGGGTGCTACTAAGCACCGTCTGCATCCTAGTATATATATAACTAGAAAAAGAAATTGAAAGGTGAGAAATTCTCACCGATAGCTATTCTAATCTCCACGGCACTTCCAATGCACGAAATCTTCACTGTTCTCTTCTCTTATCACTTTCTTCGCCCGTAGCCACTACATGTATAAAAATCGAATTTTTACTATGTTATTCTACATATAAAAATCGAATTTTTACTATGTTATTCTATATATAAAAATCGATTTTTTACTTCGCTATTCAATATATAAAAATCATATTTTTACTATGTTATTCTATATATAAAAATCGAATTTTTACTATGTTATTCTATATATAAAAACCGAATTTTTACTATGTTATTCTATATTTTACTATGTTATTCTATATAGTAAAAATCGAATTTTTACTATGTTATTCTATATATAAAAATCGAATTTTTATCGCTAACTTCATATTGTAAAAATCGAATTTTTATATATACGATAAAAATTCCATTTTTATTTAACTAAAAATGATTTCACCGTACGACTATTTTACTCCTCTCATTTATAAGTTAAAAATCATATGTTTTAACCTACCAAAAATTATTTCTTAAACTAAAAATCATATCTTTTTAAAAAAAATTATGTATTTCATAATCTGAAAATCCTATATTTCATAGACTAATAATCATACCTTTTATAAACTAATTTCATTGAATAACCAAAGACAAATAAATAAGAAGACTTACAGGGGGTTATGGGGCAAAGAATGGCGTTGGTCAAGCGGTGGAGGGCGGTGCTGGAGGTCAACGGAGCTCGGTAGGCGGGTGGTGGTCGCGGTCCTCGCCTGCACGGCGGTGGGTCCAGCTGCACTCGGCGATGGCGGAGCACTGGCTCGGGGCGACGGGTTTTTTTTTTTGGTGAGGAGATTTTGGGGCTAGGGTTCGATATTGAAGAGGGTGGTGGGGGGTCGACGCGAGGGTGCTGGAGGTGGCCGCGGTGGCCCACCGGCGTTGGCCGTGCCTCGGTGGCCGGCGATGGAGGCGCGCGTCGCCTGATTTGGGGCTCCGTCGTCTTTTTTTTTTTCCTTTTTTTTTTTTTCAGATCTGAGAAAACGTGGGGGGGGGCCTGAGTGTTTTTAAGGAGGAGAGATAGGAGTGTTTTTATTTATTTAATTTTAATTTCGAAAAAGGTACCTTTTATTTTGACCTCGAAACGAGGTCCACCGCATGCCGTCCATAGCGTTTTGCCCCTATTCCGAACCCAATGGGATATGTATCGTAAGCTGATTCGATCGTTTCGATCTGTCTCCATTGAATTTATATTTAAATTACTATATTGAATTTAAACGTACATTTCAAATTACCGGGGCCACATACTAACTAGAAAATTTCCAGAAAAATATTTTCTAGCTTCGTATTGACGATACGGTCCTAACAAAACTAGTTTCGTCGAATTCTGAGACCGTTAGAAAAATGGCCAATTTCAAGTCGATTAAAATCAACTGAAACTGGTCAAACGCGTTTTCCTTTGCCACGCTCACATATTGATTCGAAAAATTATGAAATTTGGAACCTAGCAATAATTTAACACTGCGGATCCAACAAAACTGGTTTCGTCGAAATCCGAGGTCGTTTGCAAAATGTCCATTTTTAAGGGTCTGAATTCCATAGCGACTATTCAGAATTTTCAACTGGACATATCTTTTGATTCCCGCTATGAAATCTTGATTTTTCGGATTCGTTGGAAAGATATCATCAATTAGATCCTAATGTTTTTGGTTTCACTAAAATCCGGATTGTTTTGCACCCGGTACATTCAATTGAAGTTTGAAATCGAATTATCGAACTACCACGCCATTTTCAATTCTATTTATAATTATATATATAATTATTTATATTCTAACGACGACGTATATAATATATACATCGAATTCTATTCAAAATAAATTTCTCGTCGATATTATTTAAAATAATTCATTTTAAATATTCAAAATTCGCTATAATTGCCAAAATAAAAATTTTTAAACTGGCCCAGATTTTCCGGGTTATTACAATCTCCCCCACTTAAAACTTTTCGTCCCCGAAAAGGAACAAAGTCGAAAGTGGTTTGATTATTCAGCTCTACGCTCGATCTGGCTTCCATTCTCCAACTTTTCAGTTTCTGAGAATTTTCAAAATTTCAAAAATTTGGCTAACACCCTAAATTTTCGAAAAATTTCGCCATAACCTCCCCTGCACCGGGAGCATCGGGGAATTTCAAATAGCTTCCCCGGTCCTTCTAATCTCAAAATGAAAAAGAAAAAGCCAAGCGGCTAGCCAATAGGCTCATAAAATCATCATCACCCAAATAAAACAGTAAATTATGTAGTAAACATGTACCTATTTGTCGGGCAAACAAATTTTATTCTCTGCTCTAGCCTCCTTGCTATGACCTGTTCAATGATATATATGTATATGCAAGCAAATGCGACCAATTTTCAATACAATTCAATATTCGATCAAATTAGGCATAATGGTTCAAAATTAGCAAACAACTAAACAAACAACACAAACATCAATCAATTAGTGGATTAACGTTTCAAATTCATAATTTGATATATATACAAAAAAATCATGTTTTGATGCCAAATCACAACAAATAAATCTATCTATATAAGTTTTGGTTCTCACACCAGTCTAATGGAAATATATAGATATCACACCTTCGTCACTCGAATATAAGTGCTAGTAACGCTGCAGCATTATCAGAACCATCCCCGGGCAACTAGAGTGTGATCCTATATCTACCCAGTATATTAAAACTTTGAATACCCGTTTGCAAGGCGCATATGCAAAATCTATATATACTGGATTGTCCACATCAATATAGAATAAATAATCAAATACGAATAGCTGATTTAAATTTCAAAACAAAACTTGTTTTTACTTTAAAACTATACCCTTCACGCTCGTTCTAGGATACTACTGATCCCATTTCTAACGAGTCATTCCCATTGGATATTACTAATCCAATATCTGATGAATTCTTTCGTATGGTTCTAATGTGTCCTGTTCTCTGAGCTTTGTAAACCAAAGCTCTGATACCAAATGTGACGAAAAGGAATTTCGCTCGGTCCGAACCAGTCGCTAAACCGACCCAGACCGTTCGAAACGCCCTATCGTTTGAGAACATGACAAAATAGAACGCAGACGGAAGAACATTTCACTGTATATCTCAACAATGCATCAGATTACAAGAATATACAGAGTATAAACAAATAAATATTACACAGAAATATCAGAGATTTAAATTACATTTAAATACATAGCAGCGGAAAATAATACAATACACAACTAGAAGGAGATATACGGATACAAAGCTTTCCGGATATCGTTCCAGCTGTAAACCAGGATCCTGTGAATATAAATCTGCAAAACCAAAACTACTAGCTGCCCGTGTCAAAATAAGGGCACCCAGAGTTTAGGTTAAAACAATAAACTCCAGGTCAGTCATGTGACTGGTGTGAGAACTAAAACAGTTATTATTCTTTATTTTAAAAGTTAGGTAAATCAAGGGACCACGCCGTATAACACGGAACGGGTTTCCTCCCAAGAATACCAGTGCATAAAACAAACAGCGCAATGCTAAATAAAGAAAAATGAAGCTGTTATAAGACCCAGGTCCCATCACACAATGCAACGCAGCCGAGGATAGGGTTTTCCCTTATAATAGCCAAACATGCTTAGTACGTTTAAAACAAATCATTTGATACTATTATAAGTGTATAGTGTCAAAACAATTTCAATCATAAATATCAATCATAGACGGCATGGGTACCATATATCATGTCGCCATACTAGTTCTACAATTAAAACCGCAATACACGTATTGGAAATTGGGTTATCATTTATGGTATGAACCGAGGCTAGGGGCAAGATCCTCACCGATTCGAGACGCTCTAGTCCGCCCCTCAGGAACAGCCGCAACTGCCCCTTGGATCGTCAGGGCCGGTCCACCGATGTGGATTATAATGCCTGAACAATACGTTTCTCCGCCCTTTGGGGCGTAAGCCTGGCCCGTCAGCCGACCAGAAGCATCGGCCGAAACTGATATCACGAGGCGCCTCGCTTTTCAGCAAGTAATAATAAGCAACATCCACATGAGTCAAACTCGTCAGCCAGTTCAAGCACTGACGCCACTCCTAACTAGAAAGAAAACGCATGTCCCCCCTGAGGTCCGCCTCCCGTTTTTGGTTCATACCGGGTGTGAAACTCGCGATGTAAACGTTACACAAAGCTACGCCACAAAGTCCTTGCTTCGATCATCAACCACAAGACTTTGCTTTTCAACAGAAGCCTTGATCATTTGCCACTTAAGCATGCCACACAGGCGATTCACTCCATGCGATTGATATCCATCAATATATAACCCTGAGCTCGTACGTTTCAGAGAAGTGCGTTAAGCAAGAGAATAAATTCTCCGCCGCCAAACAGATATATATTTAATAGAGATCAATCACACGGACTAAAATCCAATGTCAGACACACAGTCCATTTACAAGTCCGTTCTGGGGCTGAACGAAACCGGAGGCACCTAGTACCCCGCATATCCATCGATCTCCAAGCACGTCTGGACGATCCCTAACTGTTTCCATCTTCTTGGGTGTACAGCCCAATCAAGATCATCAGTAATCACCCAAACGACGTGAAGACTTCCGGTCTTCGACCATCGTCTTCAGCTTCGACTTATCGTCGTATCAGTTATTCAGAATGGGATGAACCCGGTCTTTCCGAATAACTCGCGTATATTTTAAATAAGTGTTACACAAACACAACATACGCCTCATTCCAATTCATCAGTCACTAACCGTAAATTAATCAAGAGAATAATCCCCCAAATATTAACCCCGAAGGCCGAAACCAACATCAGATCAATATCCAGAAAACCATTCTGCTTGGCTAACCGACAGTTAGTTTCTAAATTTCACATTCATAGGGAAAGGTTCCCATTAATTTTATCCAAGATAAATTCCTTGAATTTATTCTTTATTCTATTTTTGAATCTCAATTCAAACCAGTCGGGATTAGCGAACCTTACCGAAGTAATCATTTATTTTAATTTCCCCATCCCAACCTATTCATCCCATGAAGTCAAACTGGTAATACTTCATATTTAACACCACAGTGTTATCGGTAAATTCAATTACCATTTCACGTTCAAATCTAATTAAAGATTTAACTATCACCTGGAGCAAAACTGGTGATACTCCATTTTCGATCATTTCAATCTAATTAAAGATTCATTAAAACTCCACTTAGTTTTAATCTTCGACTGGGTTAAAGAATCAGTGTCATTTAAAACACGGTTCACGATAAACCCAAAATCACATTCCATTAATTATCGGGTTAAAGAACAAGTGTTATTTAAAACACTGTTCACGATAAACCCAAAAATCATTCCATTAATTATCGGGTTAAAGAACAAGTGTTATTTAAAACACTGTTCACAATAAACCCAAAAATCAATACCAATTCAATTCCAATTAAATATCATTTTTAATTGGTACACTTCATTAAATCTAAATAAAAAGATTTAATCTTTTCTCAACTGGGTTCAAGAACAGTGTTAGTGAAGACACCATTCACGACAAACCCAAATCACATTTGATATTCAATATAAGGCTCTGAATAGAAAATATATCGGCTTATATTCAATATCAAATTCTACGATTAACAAATGTCGTATTGGAAATAACGATATAAATATATATCTTTCAAATTTCCATAAAAACATCCGTATAATCACAAAATCCAACATCGAAATATTCCGAAGACAATTTCGATTCAAACCCATTCCAATGCAATCACTAGAAAATCTGGTTATTTTCAAAACCATTTCAAATCCAATTTATTTATTTAAAAATAAATAGAATTATAATTCTAGTTCAAAACTAGTTCATTTCGATAAAAATCTATTTTTATCTTTTCAAATATGGAGTTTTTCATCCCAATTCTTTCTAAATCATTTCTTATGATTTTACACAAATTATTGATATTTTTAATGATTTCATCAAGGCCCGTACAGTCGATTTCCATCAACGGTCATCGAACTGCACTTACAGCGACCTTTTTCAAATTTGATTTGGTCATAATTCCAAACCCAACCGTTAGATTTCTAATTTCTAATATTCGTTAGAAAACTCTTTTCGATACGAACCCAACGGTTCCGGTTTTAGGAGAATCCGACGGTCGGATCTCCCGTAATGTCCGTTTGAAATAAATGGTCGAAATTCGCGAACTGCCGCGGCGCGGCGCGTTCTATTCAGGCCATTATATTATATATATAATATATATTTCGTCGATTTCTATTTAAAACGAATTATATAAATAGTTTTAAAATTCGTTTCAAAAGCAATTTCAACTTCCATTTCAATTCAAATCAAAATTGAATTCTTCTTTATAAATTCGTTTTAAAATTCATTTCTATTCAATTCAAATTTCAATTCAATTTGAATTCATTTCAATTCGCTTTCAATTCAATTCATTTCGAAATCGTTTTCAATTCAATTCATTTCGAAATCGTTTTCAATTCAATTCATTTTGAAATCGTTTTCAATTCAATTCATTTCGAAATCGTTTACAATTCAATTCATTTCGAAATCGTTTTCAATTCAATTCATTTCGAAATCGTTTTCAATTCAATTCATTTTGAAATCGTTTACAATTCAATTTATTTCGAAATCGTTTACAATTCAATTCATTTCGAAATCGTTTTCAGTTCAATTCATTTCGAAATCGTTTAAAATCGATATAAATATCGTTCACGTCAAAATGGCGTCAATCTAATCAACACGGCTTCATAAATTTCTATTTTCAAATATTCTATTTCAAATATTTCTTTTTCAAAATAGTTGTTATTATCAAAATCTTTCGTTCAACACATGACCAATCTCAATGGATGAGTACTGTCAACACATGAACCTTTATATTGTATTGATAAAGATGTAAATTTTATTACTAAAATATTTCGTTCAACACATGACCAATCTCAATGGATGAGTACTGTCAACACATGAACCTTTATTTTATATTGATAAAGATGTAAATTTTATTACTAAAATATTTCGTTCAACACATGACCAATCTCAATGGATGAGTACTGTCAACACATGAACCTTTATATTGTATTGATAAAGATGTAAATTTTATTACTAAAATATTTCGTTCAACACATGACCAATCTCAATGGATGAGTACTGTCAACACATGAACCTTTATATTGTATTGATAAAGATGTAAATTTTATTACTAAAATATTTCGTTCAACACATGACCAATCTCAATGGATGAGTACTGTCAACACATGAACCTTTATATTGTATTGATAAAGACGTAAATTTTATTACTAAAATATTTCGTTCAACACATGACCAATCTCAATGGATGAGTACTGTCAACACATGAACCTTTATATTGTATTGATAAAGATGTAAATTTTATTACTAAAATATTTCGTTCAACACATGACCAATCTCAATGGATGAGTACTGTCAACACATGAACCTTTATTTTATATTGATAAAGATGTAAATTTTATTACTAAAATATTTCGTTCAACACATGACCAATCTCAATGGATGAGTACTGTCAACACATGAACCTTTATTTTATATTGATAAAGATGTAAATTTTATTACTAAAATAGTCGTTCAACACATGACCAATCTCAATGGATGAGTACTGTCAACACATGAACCTTTATTTTATATTATTCCTTATTTTCTAAATTGGAATGAGGCCCAATCAATCACCATATAATGTTAATTATATGGATTTTCATACATTACACACATACAATAGCATTGAAAAATAATCAACCATCAACCAAAGTGCACTACACTGTATAAGCATCAAATATAGATATCTAACGCTTATAACAGCCTGTCAATCAATCGATCGACATATTTAATCAATCAGGATGAGTGAACTTCAAATTTCATCCCAACACCCGTGTGGGGTTTCAAACAATCAAACACAGATTTTATTTGTGCAGTTGGGCGATGTGTAAAATTTATCGTCCCAATCAATGTCAGTCAAATCAGTGTACATAAACAAACCGTCCGGTTTGTAAATGAATATTTTATTTTATTCACTTCACGTTAAAAATTATATTTTTAACGATAAAACATTTTATTTTAACATATGAATTTCTATTCAGTTCATTCTTTAAATAAAATGATATTTTTATTTTTCTAACATATTTTAGAAAATTTCGGCGGCATAACGGCACGATACTAGAAACGGGACAAGGCCTAGCCTTATCCCCGGTCTAGTGAAGGCCCACGCCATTCACACATCAATCAAATCCATTCATTTCACCACACAATTCAATTTCAATCAAATAATCTAACTAATTTTTGCAATCAAACAAACAAGTCCATGGTCTGTGGACGATTGTGTCGGGTGCTACTAAGCACCGTCTGCATCCTAGTATATATATATAACTAGAAAAAGAAATTGAAAGGTGAGAAATTCTCACCGATAGCTATTCTAATCTCCACGGCACTTCCAATGCACGAAATCTTCACTGTTCTCTTCTCTTATCACTTTCTTCGCCCGTAGCCACTACATGTTTAAAAATCGAAATTTTACTATGTTATTCTATATATAAAAATCGAATTTTTACTATGTTATTCTATATATAAAAATCGAATTTTTACTTCTCTATTCAATATATAAAAATCATATTTTTACTATGTTATTCTATATATAAAAATCGAATTTTTACTATGTTATTCTATATATAAAAATCGAATTTTTATCACTAACTTCATATTGTAAAAATCGAATTTTTATATATACGATAAAAATTCCATTTTTATTTAACTAAAACTGATTTCACCGTACGACTATTTTACTCCTCTCATTTATAAGTTAAAAATCATATGTTTTAACCTATCAAAAAATATTTCTTAAACTAAAAATCATATCTTTTTAAAAAAAATTATGTATTTCATAATCTGAAAATCCTATATTTCATAGACTAATAATCATACCTTTTATAAACTAATTTCATTGAATAACTAAAGACAAATAAATAAGAAGACTTACAGGGGGTTACGGGGCAAAGAATGGCGTTGGTCAAGCGGTGGAGGGCGGCGCTGGAGGTCAACGGAGCTCGGTAGGCGGGTGGTGGTCGCGGACCTCGCCTGCACGGCGGTGGGTCCAGCTGCACTCGGCGATGGCGGAGCACTGGCTCGGGGCGACGGGTTTTTTTTTTTGGTGAGGAGATTTTGGGGCTGGGGTTCGATATTGAAGAGGGTGGAGGGGGGTCGACGCGAGGGTGCTGGAGGTGGCCGCGGTGGCCCACCGGCGTTGGCCATGCCTTGGTGGCTGCGATGGAGGGGCGCGTCGCCTGATTTGGGGCTCCGTCGTCTTTCTTTTTTTTTTCCTTTTTTTTTCAGATCTGAGAAAACGTGGAGGGGGGGGGGGGGGGGCTGAGTGTTTTTAAGGAGGAGAGATAGGAGTGTTTTTATTTATTTAATTTTAATTTCGAAAAAGGTACCTTTTATTTTGACCTCGAAACGAGGTCCACCGCCTGCCGTCCATAGCGTTTTACCCCTATTCCGAACCCAATGGGATATGTATCGTAAGCTGATTCGATCGTTTCGATCTGTCTTCGTTGAATTTATATTTAAATTACTATATTGAATTTTAAACGTACATTTCAAATTACCGGGGCCACATACTAACTAGAAAATTTCCAGAAAAATATTTTCTAGCTTCGTATTGACGATACGGTCCTAACAAAACTAGTTTCGTCGAATTCTGAGACCGTTAGAAAAATGGCCAATTTCAAGTCGATTAAAATCAACTGAAACTGGTCAAACGCGTTTTCCTTTGCCACGCTCACATATTGATTCGAAAAATTATGAAATTTGGAACCTAGCAATAATTTAACACTGCGGATCCAACAAAACTGGTTTCGTCGAAATCCGAGGTCGTTTGCAAAATGTCCATTTTTAAGGGTCTGAATTCCATAGCGACTATTCAGAATTTTCAACTGGACATATCTTTTGATTCCCGTTATGAAATCTTGATTTTTCGGATTCGTTGGAAAGATATCATCAATTAGATCCTAATGTTTTTGGTTTCACTAAAATCCGGATTGTTTTGCACCCGGTACATTCAATTGAAGTTTGAAATCGAATTATCGAACTACCACGCCATTTTCAATTCTATTTATAATTATATATATAATTATTTATATTCTAACGACGACGTATATAATATATACATCGAATTCTATTCAAAATAAATTTCTCGTCGATATTATTTAAAATAATTCATTTTAAATATTCAAAATTCGCTATAATTGCCAAAATAATTTTTTTTTAACTGGCCCAGATTTTCCGGGTTATTACATTAAGGTAGAGCGAGGAGCCGTACTAGGGACAGTGCCGGTTTTAACTACCCTGCCGTTATGCTGCCGAAATTTTCTGAAATATTCCTATGTTTGATTTATATTCATGTGTTGAATAAAATTCATGTGTTGAAATAAAATTCATGTGTTGAAATAAAATTCATGTGTTCAATAAAATTCATGTGTTGAAATAAAATTCATGTGTTGAATAGAAATTCATGTGTTGAAAAAAATTCATGTGTTGAATGAAGTTCATGTATTGAATAAATTCTTTGAAAGATAAAAATAACATTTTTATCATATATATAGACTATATAAAATATTAGTGTTTTGAAATAAATTGTTTTACAATAAAAATCACATTTTTATGATATATATGAACTATATAAAATAATTGTGTTTTGAAATAAATTGCTTTACAATAAAAATCACATTTTTATGATATATATGAACTATATAAAATAATCGTGGTTTGAAATAAATTGTTTTACAATAAAAATCACATTTTTATGATATATATGAACTGTTAAAAATAATTGATGTGTTGAAATAAATAGTTATTGGACAAAAATATCGTTTTTATTAAATGTGTGAAATGAATATGGTTTTAGAATCGAAGAATGAATTATATTTTTTTTATATATAAATATAATTAAAACAAATCGAATAACGACGCTGCAGTTCGTATTTTGAAATTGTAATTTCAAACGATTAGTGCGGGAGATCCGACCGTCGGATTTTCCCAAAACCGAAACCGTTGGGTTCGCTTTAGAAATATCTTTCCAACGACACCAACTTTGTAAAGATCCAACGGTTGGATTGTCTGGAATGTTTAATTCAAATATGAAGAAAAACAGCGCTAGAATCAATTATATATATAATTAAATTAAATCGAATAACGACGCTGCAGTTCGTATTCTGAAATCGTAATTTCAAACGATTAGCGTGGGAGATCCAACCGTCGGATTTTCCCGAAACCGAAACCGTTGGGTTCGCTTTGGAAATATCTTTCCAACGACACCAACTTTGTAAAGATCCAACGGTTAGATTGTCTGGAATGTTTAATTCAAATCTGAAGAAAAACAGCGCCAGAATCGATTATATATATATATATAACTAAATTAAATCGAATAACGACGCTGTAGTTCGTATTTTGAAATCGTAACTTCAAACGGTTAGTGTGGGAGATCCGACCGTCGGATTTTCCCAAAACTGAAACAGTTGGATTCGTTTTGAAAAGATCTTTCTAACGATATAAAATTTGTGAAGATCCAACAGTTAGATTTTCAGATATGTGTAAATCAAATCTGAAGAAAAACAGCGCCACGGCCGCGTTATGGCCTGAAGCGTCGTTTGAATGAATTGGCTATTTTTAAATGAATAAAAATAGCGATAAATCGTTATAAAATATTATAAACGATATGGAGTGGAAAATAAACCGAATTTACCCGGTTTATTGGATATTTGATGGCTGAATGTGTTTGGCGTGAAAATTACATTTAAGAACAGAATTATTGATGTCAAATAATTTAACCATTGAAATGAATTGATTTAAATTCTAAATATACGTGAATTATTTGAAAAGGCCGAGTTAAATCTCATTTCAAATAATTGTCGGTGATAAGAAGTCGATGATGAAGACGGTGGTTGAAGACCAGAGATCTTCACCTTGGTTGGATGATAACTGATGTCTTGATTGGGAGGCATCCCAAAATATAGATAACAAGTGGTGATCGTCCAGACGTACTTGGAGATCGATGGATATGCGAGGTATAAGGTGCCTCCGGTTTTGTTCAGACCCAGAACAAACTTGTAAATGGACTGTGTATCTGACATTGGATTTTGTTCTGTGCTGATTGATCTCTATTAAATATATATCTGTTTGGCGGCGGAGAATTTATTCTCTTTCTTAACGCCCTTCTTTGAGACGTACGAGCTCAGAGGTTATATATCGATAGAAATCAATCACATGGAGTAAATTGCTTGTGTGGCACGCCTAAGTGGCAAATGATCAAGGCTTTTGTTGAAAAGCAAAGTCTTGTGGTTGATGATCAAAGCATCGCCTGTGTGGCATAGCTTTGTGTATGACGTTGATTTGCGAGCCTCACACCCCGGTATGAACCAGAAACGGGAGAGGACATCAGGGAGGGCATGCATTTCCTTCTAGCTAGGGTGGTGTCAGTGACCTACCAGCCCTGACATTTATATTATTTTCACCTGTGTGGTTATTGCTGTTGCGAGGCGCCTCAGATATATCGGTGACTATGTGGAGCCGTTGGAGTCATTTGGCTCACTTACGCTCCAAAGGGCGAGGAAACACAGTGTTCAGGCATTTTAATCCACATCGGTGGACCGGCCCTAACGATCCAAAGGCTTGACTGAGTACTTTCTTGAGACTCAGGCTAGACAGTCTCGAATTCGGTAAGGACTATCTTTTGCCTTGGTTCATGACGGAAACCCAATTTACAAATACAACATCGTGTAATTTTGATTGTGTACCTATATATGGCGACATGATATATGGTACCCATGCCGTCTATGATTGATAGTTACGATTGAAATTGTTTTTGAAACATATAAACACTAGTAATAATATCAAATGCTTTTGTTTTATTCGTATCAAGCATATTTTGGCCATTATAAGGTAAAACTCTATCCTCCGGTTTGCGTTGCATTGTGTGATGGGAACTGAGTCTTATAATGGCTTCATTTTTATAAAAAGCATTGCGATGTTTTAAAAGATTTACTTGTTTTAAGCACTGGCAATCCAATGGAGTAAACCCGTTCCGCAAAAGTGGAGTGGTCCTGTGATTGGCCATATTATAAAATATGTTAAGTAGACTTCTCATACCAGTCCCATGACTAACTCGTAGTTTGTTTCACTTGCAAACTCGGGTGCCCCTATTTCTACATGGGAAGCCTTGTATTCAGGTTTTAGCAGGCTGTTTCTGGATAGCTGGAGCTGAAGATGGATTCTATCATTTATCTCTTTTTATGCTGTTCAGCTCCTATTGTACATATTATGTTTTGTTTTTCCGCTGTAGACATTTATATATAGCTGAACTGTATTCTGTACTAAGTATGATCCGGTATACTGTGTAACTCTAGTGATTATGTTTATCCAGTGTATTCTATTGTACATTATCTAGTGTATTTAATTATTTCTGTTCTGCTGTTATCTGTTTATGTGTTATTTTCCTAAGATTACCCTTGCCACCGTCGTATGGGGTTTGGGGTCGTCACACATTCGTAAATGTGAAATTTTTGGCCTTCATCCACTCCATACCTCTTGAGGTGTAATATTTTGCAAGCCTTTTGTCGGTCAACGATTGCACAAATACACAACACATACCACCGCTTTAACCTAAAGTTCTTTGGGAATTTGCTTACTTTTTAACGTATTACGAACGATAATTAAGATAGTGTGGTTTTTTCGCTCCACAACGCCGTTTTGTTGAGGTGAATATTGAATGGTTAGAGGACGTCGAATGCCGTGAGATTCACAAAAGTCGATGAATTCATTAGAAGTGAACTCCCCTCCACGATGGCGACCATATCTTTAATCTTAAGGCCAGTTTCATTTTCAACACGAGCTTTGAGTCTTCTGAATAATTTGAAGGCCTTTGATTTTTCTTTTAAAAAATAAACCCATGTTTTATGACTATAATAAAAAACATAAAATAATTCTTCTTACATAAAGAACTCGGTTTAATAGCCCTACGGACATCTGCATACCCCAACCGAAAGTGGCTCAGTTGCTCTATTTAGCGACTCTTTTGTAAAACTCTTCGGAGATTGCTTGCAAATACATAGCCTTCACAAAACTGTTTTGGATGATTTACGTGAGGTAAACCACCCACTAACTTTTCTTTAGATAACAACTTCAAACTTTCAAAGTTGAACCGAAACGATGATAGCAAAGCTAAGACGAATCATCCAGGAAGCTTTTAAACACACGACCTGATCTATATTGATGTTGAGTCTAAACATTCTTTGCTTCTCATTCAAACTTGTGCAATTAAAACTCCTTTGTTGTCTTTCATTACCAACTCATAATTTTTCATAGTAATTATATATTCTTTCTCCAACAGTTATCTTGTGCTGAGTATGATGGACTTCAATGCTGGAGAATAGTAAACATGAGAAATAAATTTGTGGGCTTCATTCTTTTGTTTGACAATGATATCACATTTTCCTATAATTTATACTTTAGATTTACCACCAAAACTAATGTTCCCTCTTGCGGAATCGTCCAGATTTGCAAGCAAATCTTTGTTACCTGTCATATAATTACTTGCTCCTGAATCGAGATACCATGCCTCACCTTTTTTATCTCTATCTCCATTGCAAGTAAGTAACAAGGTCGATTCATCTTCCTCTTTGGCTTCAACACAATTTGTCTTCTCGTCTGCATTCTACTGCATAGTGTAATAGCTAGGAAACCGTACAGTATATCTTGGCCTTGACCACCTCAACACCAGCAACATCTTCCTCGTCCTCTTGTTTTTTTCTTATCGGAAATCTAATTCATTGCTATTAAAGAAAGTTATACTTCCTATTGTACCTCCTCTACCTCTTCCATGACTTCCACGAGTTGAACTTCATCCTTTGCCTCATGCTATTCCTCGACCTATACCGCATCTTTGAAAAAAAAGCTATTGCGGTCCTATTTTTTCATTGAAATTAAATTTTGCTTGCAAGACCTAGGAAATCGGTTCGTCTCTTTTCTTTAATCTTTCTTCTTGGGATTGTAACGAACTCAAGAGTTGATCAACTATCATCATCTCCAAATCTTTTGACTCTTCAATGGTAGTCACAACGTAAAAAAACTTGGGAATCAACGAGCGGAGAATATTTTCAATTGCATGAACATCTTCCACTTTCTCTCCATACCTCTTTAATTAATCCAAAATTGTCAAAAATCTGCTAAATAATTCTTCTATAGATTCAGAATCCTTCATCTTGAGATTTTCATACTCACCTCTCAAGGTTTGCAGTTGCTTCCCTTTAAAAGAATATTCAAGAACACACCTTGCTTCTTTTGTAGTTGATGCATCAGAAACTTTCTCAAACATTATTTCATCCAAGCACATATGAATGAGAGAAAGAGCTTGTTGGCCTCTCTTTCTAGCTTTATGCATTGCATCATAATTAAGATCGTTACACAATTAGTACAAAGAAGACATGGTAGACTAAATTTCATACTCAAGATTTACAAAGTACAAACATAGATGCAACTAAGGACTTAAGTACAAATAAGTATATAACCAAAATCTTTCACAAAAAGTAGTGGAAAGGAAAAGAAAAATTATCAGAAGTTAACCACAAACGATCTACTACTTCCACGAGTAACAAATTTGATTTCTAAATGATGATGATGACAACTCTGATCCAACTGAGACAAGCCAGAGTGACTATCTTGATATGGCTTTGATTGTATCTATTAGTATATGGCTTTGATTTTATCTATTAGTAAATAATGCCCAGAGCCTACCAATGTCGGAGAACATCAAACTAAATTTGCATTTGATGCTCCTAAACGACCTACACATAAACTAAAAGGAAATTTGGATGACGTTATAATTGAGTATTGGAATAGCAACGACTTAAATATTCCAGTAGAAAACCTTATCATTGATGTAGAAACATGTTCCGATAGCAGCAAGGTTAATAATGTAGAGAAAGACAGGTTTGTACATACGACTGCACCAAAAATTCTAGGAATAGGAAGCCATGACAAAAGTGAAAAATGCCTCCCCATGGTATTGATAAATGGAAATTATAAGAAGAAGCATGAGACAATTTTGAAACCTCAATAGACTACTGCTGATCTTCCTAAAGGATCTGCTCGAAGCATTACAGTGGGTAAATGAATGTCTTGACATGGATATTAGAGGTACGAATAATGATGACAAGATTAACTATTCACATTTCTAACCTGTCACAAGATTATGCGCTAAGCTTGGTTGAGAACAAGCTATCTACTGAAAATATAGAGACATCAAAACCCAAATTTCCTTGATGGACTCTATTACATAATAATGATACTGATATCAAAGGGGTGTATCTTAGTATTTCTTGAGATGACTATCGGGAATCATGATAACTAAGAAGTATATTACTGTCCTGTTATCTAATAAAAGGAGCAACATATTAATGTAACTCGGTTTTAGAGCGACATCAGTTATGGGATTTGCTTTATCTTAACACTTCAACCATAGGTTGCCTTGATTTGTATTGTGGGGATTTTATCAATGCTTTCACCCTAAAGGATGAAAAGGGAGGATTTCCTATCCCTTCACCTAATTAAATACTTTTAAAAATTGCAATTAAAATTATTGTGACGACCGCCCACAGCCCCCGCATTAAATAAGAGGAATGATGCACTGAAAAACATGCCATGCAGCTATGGACGATCATCAGAGTAGGTAAACAACATCAGAATCTATCGTATAACTCACAGCGCAAGGACAAAATACAATAGAACATATACAGTAGGTAATAGTAATGAGGCATCACATAGCAAACTTTTGAAAACTTTCTCAACATCTTGAAAGGTTATCCAACTAATACAAAAGTTTATACATAAGTCCTCACTACAACACTCAACAGTGGAAATAGAAATACTAGATAGTAATAAAACTGGTACGCCAGGCTCTTGCTCGCCTCCGCACAGCAGCATCGTCCTCACTAATCACCTGTAACCTGCTACTTAGTCTGCCCATCCACAACCGGATAAACAGCCCAAGGTAATAAGAGGAAACATAAAACCTTGAGTCAAACAACAGTCTTAGTGAGTGATAAAATAGCTAACAAACTTCAACAATAAAGATATATGAAAATGGATAGATAAACATACTGATCTACCCACAACACCATAGAAGAACTCAACTCAATCTTCCCTACATCGGATAGTAATAGCCTTTACAGTAAACAAGTCAACCATTCATCCAAGGAAACCAGAACATCCATTCAATCATTGTAACACCCTACGTCCATTAATGTCACTCGCAAAGGGAATACATTAACTTCTATAGAGCGTTTTAAGTGTGTATAGAACAGAAACTCAACAACAAGACAGATATAAACAGTACTTAAAAATTTAAAACTTTATTCATTGCAGCGGTAAACACATAAATTTGATTACATCACCAAAAACCAGAGTGAAAGTACATAATATCCATCTTGACTAAATCAGAGTACATAAATTGAAAGACATAACCCTAACACAAAATAGCCATAAATAAGAAAGGCTGAACTTTTACATCAGCGATCCAAGCAACTTCTAAAGGCAAGAGATACAGCTGTCCAAAATCAAGCTCCACTGGTGCTAGTTCCACCTTGAGCACCTGGGGGGGAGGGGGGAGGAAGAAAAGAGGAGGAAACAAAGGGGGTCAGACATAAAGTCTGGCGAGTGCGATAACTTTAACAATATAATTACCAAAATAACTAGGCAAAGGCATAAGTTGGAAAATAAGGAAATGACTGTGAACAATTGGGTATGGCAGAGAAAACTAAAGGAAATAAGATGAACAAAGATAACGTTAAAGGCGCACTTAGTCGCTATGAGATAATTACTACACTGCACCACACTAAACACCCTAAAAGTTGATCCCACCTACAAGACTTAATAATGATAATGGTAGTTTCGTGCACCCCTAGTTGCCTTCATAGGTGCCGCCTTCCCCTATCTCCACTAGGTGTACCCACTACCCCCATGCGATAGGCTCCCTAACTCGTAGATACCCGTGCTGGCCCCACAGTGGGGTATATCACACCCCAAAGTGGCAACCCGATACTACCAATAATGCACGGCTTATACCTACACGATGCAACAACGTCTTACCTACCAGCCCGGGCCCATACACGCATATGAACCCATTGGACTTGCGTTGCCACCGCTAACCTGTTTTGGCCTCTTACAGTCAAGCCCAGTACGCGTGTCCCGTCCTCGACTTGGGTCGAGCCCACAAAGATACTTATGGGTTACTAGTTGAAACGGGCCCCCATTACTTGACACAAGCTATCCACCTAAGCTTGGTCCCTTCTAGTGCATCCCACTTAACCCTCTTCTTATTCATGTTCACTTACATATTTCAATTTTTGGTTAAGTGTTTCTAATCGTATTTCAAATGCCACCCAAGGCACCCACTAAATTCCACGTGCCACCCAAGGCACCCACTTAACCCCCTTATGTCCCACTACATGTTTATCTGGTTAAGTGTTTCTTAATTCATTAACACCGTAACCTTGTAAAGAGCTCCCACATTAGATTGGCATTTGTGGCAGTTGGATTTGCCGGGCGGGTCCGGGCAGTCTTACACCACAAAAGAGCCTAACCTCGTGTCTTTACAAATGTTACACATTTAATTTATGCCTAAGACCTCCCACATTAGACTGGCATTTGTGGCAGCTGGATTTGCCGGGCGGGTCCGGGCAGTCTTACACCACAAAAGAGCCTAACCTCGTGTCTTAGGCGATTAATTACACATAATTAATTATCCCCCAATTTGAATTAATTTCCCTATTCAAATTATCAATTAATTCCAAATTTAACTATGTCCATAATTGACTCAATTATCACCATCTATTTATGGTATGCAAAATTATACCAATTATCATCATCAATTTATTTTATGTCATTTAAGGCATTTATACCAATTCTCAATATTAAATCTTTTAATATTATCCCTTTACCCCACGTTGTACGTTCGTTCGTTTAACATAAAATATACGTTAGACTCGAATAGTCTAACTTATGGAATAAAGAGAAAACATCACAACACACATAACAATTAAAACTAGATCTAAACATAAGGGGTGAACTTGCATGTGTGAATGAGGTTCTTCATTTAAAACTTGCATAGGCCAAAGTCACAAACTTGCATAAAACTACATATGTCATAGATCTAAATCTAAAGGTGTAAACTTGTTTAGGTGATAGTCACAAACTTACATAAACCATGTATGTCATAGATCTAAATCTAAAGGTGTAAACTTGCATAGGCAATAACCACAAACTTATATTACATGATTTATACTCCAAACACACACACACACACACATATATATATATATATATATACTTGCATATGTGATTTATGCAACATAACGATGGTGTAAACTTACATCTAAACATGTAAACTAGCATATAGAATTTTGTATACTAGCATATAACTCACACATGTCATGGCCTAACTTTAGATCCAATTTACACACAAAATAGATGTCATGAAACATGTAAGGTTGTATATAATTTTCATTAACTTGCATATGATCCAGATCTAAATCAACATCTAGACTTGCATACATACATACATATGATTTAACATATGAATTAGTCCCAACAACATAACCAAACTAGCATATGAAACATCACTATGAATCATAGATTTACAACATAGACGATAGCACCACAGCTTTACAACATAGACAATAACATCATAGAATTTTCAACATAGATGATAGCATCATAGAATTTACAACATAGATAATGACATACAACCAACGATTCACAACATAACCATATAATCCAAAATTATAGCTCAATCCAATTAAATCGTTAATTATGTTATTAAAGAAATCGAACTCACAACTCAATGAAGGTCTTGAGTTCTGAAATCTGAGTTCTGAAATTGATTTAGTTTTCCTTTGGAGAAGACAGTATGTTGCGATTTAGATTAGGATTGAATTTGATTAGCTTTTCTTCCTCTCTAATTGGTGGCGGCTATTCTTGGTTGCAAGGTGACGGCATGGAGGCCATGATTCTAATTTTCATTTGATTTTAGGGTTTGAGTCTATATGTGTTTTTATAGAGTTTAGGATTAATTTAGGCCGCCCGATCAACCCAGACATTCAGACCAGATCAGAAACCCTAATGACTCAGCATACAGTCATAAAAAGGTCATCAAACAAATCTGCACGGGGGATGGGGGGGCAGGTCGACCCCCAGGTCGACCTGGGTAGGTAGGTCGACCACCAGGTCGACCCCCAAGTCGACCTGGGTAGGTAGGTCGACCACCAGGTTGACCCCCTGGTCGACCTGGCCCTGGCGGGAAATTTCCCGCCTAGCCCAATCTGACTCTGAAATTTGAATTTTTGAAATCTGTTTATATTTTTCTGAAACTTCCGATGGCCATAACTTCTTCATACGAAGTCCAATTCACGCAAACTCGGACTCTATCTTAACCAGAATTCCGAGACGAAAACAATGGAGCAACCCATTTCCATTAATTCTCACATCTGAGATTATTTTTTAATTTGTTACATTAGCGTTAACAGAAATACGGGGTGTTACATTCTCCCCTCCTTAAAGGATTTCGCCCCCGAAATCTCCAAGTTAAGGAGAATGCATATCCTAACATCCAAATAACCATCTACTCAACCATCAAACACAGGCATCCATTGTCCTTATAAAATTCCTAATGCTGTATGAACATATGCAAGAAGTGTGTGTATATGTTCTTTGTCTAATGAAAAATCAGGCGGTCCACTGATTCAGTTGACCTCCTTAATGCAAACCGTGATAGTGCCATGCGTCCATTATGTATGCGAAAGAATCCTATCGATACATATTATTTCTACATGTGTGCACAACCATTCACCAAAATGCAGCATCCATATGATATTACAACCATTATACATCCATTAACTTAAATATGTACACATATTTATATGCAATATGCAATATGAAGTGACTGAGCCGATCTAGTGCCTAAAGTGTGTGTATATGTATCCACGAGCAACCACTAGCAACCACTTGCATCCACATGCATCCATCATACATAACATGTCTCAAACGCATGTTTCAACCATAGGACTACCCTATCTAAAGGTCAAAGATACCAGCGAGAGGACATACTAAAGATAAAGCAAGTACAAGCTAAGCGGTAAAGGAGAAATTAAAAGACATACCCTCGAAAAGAAAAGGGTACAATGAACGCATCTTCTCTTTCGTCTCCCAAGTAGCGTTGCTCTCATCATCTCCCCATTGCACTTTGATTAGCTTGACCTCTCGATTCCTAACTTCTTAATCTCCGACCCAAGAATGCACGTAGGAGCTCGTCGAATCGTCGCATCACGCTCTATCTCCACCTCTTTAAGCAAGCCCGGATCTACCACTTCTGCGGTCTCATGCAAGCACTTCCTCAAATGTGATACATGGAATAAATCGTGTACACCACTAAGTCTCTCGGGCAACTCCACTCTATACGCCATCTGTCCAATCCTCTCCTTAATAGGAAACGGCCCTACGAACCTTGGTGCTAACTTCCCAACGGACCCAAAGCGAACAACATTCCGTAATGGAGACACCTTGACAAAGACCATATCCCCAATATCAAACTCAAGATCTGTCCTCCTCTTGTCCGCATAAGATTTCTGCTTATCTTGCGCCGTCTTCATCCTCCTTCGAATCAAATCGATCTTTTCCGAAGTCTCTCTAATCATATCGGGCCCAAGCAAGATTTTATCTGTAGATTCCCACCAACATGTAGGAGAACGACACGGCCGTCCATAAAGAGCCTCGAACGGTGCCATGCCAATGCTAGACTGAAAGCTATTATTATATGCGAACTCCACCAACGGAAGATGTTCCTCCCATGTACCTCTGAAGTCTAAGACACACAACCTCAATAGGTCCTCTAGAATACGATTCACCCTCTCGGTCTGGCCGTCCGTCTGAGGATGATATGCGGTGCTCAAACATAACTGAGTCCCTACCGCCTCTTGCAAGCTCTTCCAAAACTCGCTAGTAAAGATAGGATCGTGGTCGCTCACTATGCTAGAAGGAACACCGTGCAAACGAACTATCTCTCAAATGTATACGGAGGCTAACCATGGAGCAGTCCTCTTACTCTTCAAGGGAATGAAATGGGCGCTTTTAGTAAGTCTGTCTTCCATGACCCAAATCCTTGTATTACCCTTCCTCAATCTCGGTAACCCATCAATAAAGTCCATTGAGACACTTTCCCACTTCCATTGTGGGACCTCCAATGGGTGAAGCAACCCACCGGGCTTCTTTTGCTATGCTTTTACTTGTTGGCATACCAAGCATCTAGCGACAAACTCGACCACATCCCTCTTCATACTGGCCTAAAAGTAAACCCGTCTCATGTCCATGTACATCTTGTCCCCTCCGGGATGAATGGTCATCTTCGAACGATGTGCATCATCAAGAATGGTCTTCCTCAAGTTCTCGCCTCGTGGTACACAAAGTCTACCGTCCCTACATAACCAACCCTTATCATCTAGGGTATACCTACTAAGATGGCTCGATGACTCCCCCCTTTTGAGCTTCTTTACTAACTCAACCAACTGCGGGTCATCTCGCTGTGCCTCACCAATCCGTCCCAAAAGCGTAGGTCTGACCTCTAAGGATACTAGCAAACCGGGTACAAAGTCAATGGAAGGTCTAAAGTCAAACGTAGAGATGAACTCTAAGCTTCGCCGCTCAACAAACAACGGACTCAAGGACAACCTTTTCCTATTTAAGGCGTCTGCCACCACATTACCCTTGCCAGGGGTATATGCTATCTCGAAATCGTAGGACGCTAAGAATTCCATCCACCTTTGCTGCCTTAAGTTCAAGTCCTTTTGAGAGAACAAGTGTAACGACCCGGACTTTTCGGTCATTTGATTTGAATATTTAAACTCGCTTTAAATATTTTATTTGTATTTTTAATACCGAATTCGTTATTAAACGATGATTAAACGTTTATATTCTTATTTAATATAAAACGAACTCGAAACTGCGCGGTAGTTCGTAAAATTGAATTTCAACTTCAATTGATCATACAGAACTCGTGTTAAGTCGGATTTTGGTGAAACAAGAAGCGTCTGAATCTAGTTGATAATATTTTTCTAATGGAGAAGAAAATTTGAGTTTTCGTATTGTTGATTTTATTTTACGTCCAAATCAAATTTTGAAATAGTCGCTGTGGAATCGTTTATATGCCGTAACGGATTATTTAATATAATTAAATGTTGGCTTCGAATTTGGACAAGTCCTTTGAGGCGTAGTCATAAATTAATTTTTAGAATTTTATTGTAATTTTTATTTTGTAAAATAAGCTACTTTTTATTTGGAGTATTTTGCACCATGTATCAGCATTTTGGGGTTTCTCAATATAAGTTAACCTACCGATATTATTACGTTTTTGGAGTCGTGGGGCATTGCTCGACACAATGGTATTTTTAGTTTTTTTGTCGATAATGGCTCTTAAATAATAAAGTGGTGTATAGCATGGTACGTGTATTTTACGGTCGACGTTAAATCACGGTACCGTGTAAACTTAAATCTACCCTAAAATAAAACCAAACCGACATTATGCCTACACTGTATCCACCCTCCCCATGATGTTACGACAGCATGTATTTTCCTTTCAACATCAACTCCTACCTTGTACATGCCTCTGTTGAGGACTACCTATTTGTTAGGCCAACCTAATCGCGTAAGCCTATCCTCTGTATATTTTCGGAGCTAGTACATGAAATCCTACATCTGAAATGCACGCCAAGGTCAAATCTTCTCTTAGCCTGAACCATGTCTTTACAAAAACCTTGTTTAGTCTCATCAAATTGAAAACACAATGACACCGCCTTATTTCTTCTTTTCAGTCCCCAGCATACCTTTATAATTCCTTGTGCCTACGGACTACAGTGACTCTCGCAGCTACAAAAAAATATCAACCTAAACCTTTTCAACATGCACAAGTCCTTTCCATCTGCCCTGCATTTTCAACTCACACAGCCTCATCGAAATGAAATGTCTGTGCTGATGTATCCATACTTACACTCTAAATAGCTGCACCTACCATCTACAGGAAGCCGCAAGATAGCTTAAGATTTTCATATCCTATATGTACGTCACCATTCCTAGCAAATGTAAGCGTACATGGTCTGTGAAGAGACACGCATAGCTAACACTCCTACCCTATTTCTTATATACGCCAGTCTACTGCCTCTTTTCAAATCAAGTTCACATGGAAAATCAGTCACATGCTATCTGTATTTTTCGCTGCATGGCTAACACCTACCCCGTACCACTTGATAATACGTTATTCTTATCCACTTTTTTCCACTACTATATATAGCATACCCACTTCTCCTCTCAGCAGCAAAACAAAAATGGAAACAAAGCTAAACAAATAAAAATAAAGCAAAGTGTAGTGGCGAAGAGAAAAAAAAACGGGATTTCCAAGAGGGACTGTACGCATGGGGAGGAAGGGACTTAAGGTGAAGGTGGGCTGCTATTTTCAAGTGGGCTTCCGGGCTTTGAGAAAAAGAAAAAGAAAAAAAAAGAACGAGATGAACTGGAAAGGGAGATAGCGTTGGAACAAATGTAGAGAGGGTAGGAAAGGATTGGCTGAGAACAATGGGAGGCGTCCATGAAGCCACGCAACAGTATATGGGAAGCTTGCGGGTTGGTTTCCATTATGGCGTGATCTGTTGGACGGTGTCTGCCAAACAATGGCGAAACGGTGGAGGTGGTGTCCTGTCAGGGAGCAGTGTCAGGAAGCGGGACTAGTGAGGCTCGTCTGAACGGTGACAGGCAGAGCACACTAGTCGGTGGTCCGGTGCTAGATAGAGGCGGAGGCGTTTAGGTGGCTTGTGAATGTCGCTGGAAGGAGTATGGTTCGAGCAAAGGGTATGTATGGGGTCTAGTATTGGGTGTCTCCTTTCGAACAGTTCATGGGGAGCTAGGAATATTGGATGTAAACAAAATGATAGAAGACAGAGGGAGGCTTCAGGAAGTTGGGAATCTGGAAAAAAGAAGAAGAAGCGTGTTGTAGTAGTGGTTTGGTATGCGGATTTGGTTTTTGAGAGGAATGGGCATGTTGCGGTGGGCCTTTGGGCGTTATTCATAAAAAAAATGTCAGTTGTGTGGGAAGGGTGAAAGGAGGTGGCGGATGCGCTGTACAGGAGGCTGTCCATTTGTATTTTCCTGGAGTTGGCTACGTTCAAAATAGAGGAGGAGTTTATGAAGGCGGGCTGCAGGATTTGGTTGGGCTATGGGCCTCAGCCCATTCGTTTGAAAAAAAAAGGAAATGAACATTGGTGGCCGCGTTTCTTTTGTAGGAGTATAGGACGCACATAGGATTTAAAAGGGAGCGGAAATGCATGGACAAGGGAGTGCAGTGGAAAGGTTACAGGGTATAGGGGGTAAAGTGTACAGGATGGCGGAGTCGCATCATATTTGCATGTGGGCAAAAGCATTCCTCTCATTGAAGTGAAGTGATGAAAGGATCGGCAAGTTCATATTTCTTAAGGATAAAGTTTTAAACAAATAGGTAATTAGATTATTATGAATTTAAACTAATGATATTTTAGTTTGATCAAACGTATATAAATAAATCATAACTTTTCCGTAGGATAACAAATTCGTTTGTCAACAGAATCGAGCAAAACCGGGTTCATTGGAATCGCAGAGACGGATATTACGCCGCTAAGCTGGTTTGATTGGATTCGGAAGCAACCAGAGATTCGTATAATTTTAAATGCTTGTTTAAAATTATACGAGCAGCGCGAACCGTCAAATCAATACAAAGGTGAGTTAATTCTCACACATTTCTGAAATACTAGGATGTGCTAAATTCGTATAATTAAATTTAATTGGTTAATTGGATGCCTTGGATGCCTATGGTTGATTTAATGGTTGACATTAATTATATTATCGTCGTTTAAAATGTTTCTATGTACTGATATAAAATATTATAATGGTCTGTGTTGCATGGAAGAACAGGTATGAGGAATCAAACCGGTTCCTCAAATCTTTAATATGCTGTTATTTCATATTTTACGAACTGTTTTAAAACCCGTTGACTTTAAACCCTTTTGGTTATTGATTGTGATTGAGCTTGAATCAATTTATAGTATTGCTTACGAAAAAAATAGCAGACGGACTAGAAATACACCGTTATAAAGATCGATTCACCGTCAGGTAAATCGCTAGAAATAAAGTTAGGGAATTTATTTTATAACCGAAAATATATTTTTAAATATATTATTTTAAAAATATAGTTCTAAAATGGGAATAAACCAACCACATCTGTACTTTGATTGGTTTAACAAAAATCTACCGTGCGCGAAGCACGTGCTTATATAAGCGATTATTAAATGATTTTATTTAGCTAATTCAAGAGACCAGGAGTAACGTAACAATTAGAAGGGGTTTATATTGGTATTTATTTAAAAGAAATCAAAGTAAATTATTTAGATTAATTAATTAATTTTAAATGGCAAGATCGATAACGATTGACTTACGAGTTAGTTATGTTTAAAGTTGAACAAGTGAACGGCGTTGACTGGAATTGTTTATTATTTTAAAGAGAGTAGTTAATTGTAAAGTAACCCAGTTTATTTTAATAAATATTGAAAACTTGATTATTAGTCATTTAAATAATAATCGAAGTGATAAGTTTGGAATGTAAAATATAATAAGGAAAGTTTGTAAAAGTTTAAAGCCGTGTTTATAGTTAATAAGCAATATAATATTTATAATGTAGGATTGAAGTTTTAACTCAATTCTTCTGAATTATATTTAATTGGATTCTACGAATCCAAGTTACACGAAGTTATAAAACCCAAGTTTGAATTACAGTAGTGAAACGAGATAAGTAATTATAGAGATGCGCTATAAACTGTTGTTTTAAAGAAGAAATGGTATTTCATCAAGATGGAATTAAAATGGGATTCGAATTGATATTGGGAATGAGTATCGGTTTTTGTATTACAACTGATATCTATCTGACGATAAGAACGTTGTTGATCAAGGTCTGAGAGGTAATTAAAATACCCCAAATTGAACAGCTTCAGGATTATCTAAGGATGGTATTAGTCATAATGGTGAAAGTGTTAGAATAAAATATTTTGAGAAAAATCATAGTGTAACGTTATTTGAAGGATTTTGATATATATATATAATGAGATTCCAAAATGTAAAGAAATAGAAGGAGATTGGTGGAAATATTACGATATTTTCAAAGTTAGGAAATGAGATTTAAATGGGTTTATTCTAAAAGGATGAGTGGTGGTTTTGGTATTCAAATAATGAAGCCAAGGAAGATGTCGTAATAATCATTTTACGAATGATAAGTGATTCGATAAGATAATAAGAAATGTTATGGCCAAGTGATGCTGTGTAATAAACCAATTGATCTGTTTGTTTTTATGGTTGTTTATTTTGATAGTTAAATAACCGACTATCAAAATCTGACCCAACGTTATTGGTATGGAAAGACCGGGATTGAATTTCTATTTGAAAACCATTCTGACCAATAAATACGAATACGTCGAGGACGCTGATCGAGATGGAGCAATTGAAGATCGTAGATCTTTATGAAGCAGAAGAGTTACTTACAATCTCCGGCTGATCCCTAGAGATATACTGTGATTCTATCGTGATTGGAATCTATGGGTTGCAAGGACTTCTCGCTACTGACCTATAGGGTGATTCCTAGGATGTGCTAGGAGGGTGCCTTCAGTTCATCCTGTTCCTGGATGACATATATGGACGATGTGAATGGAGGTCAGATGTTTCAAAAGTTGATTATAATCTCAAGCCTCACAATCGAGAAATGACAAAAATCGGGCAGGCATCATGGCTATGTGGGTCGCACCCATTAGGGTGTATTGTCACCATTTAGAGAATATTCATATTTGTTACTTCTTTTCATTTCTGTATCTCCCAAGAACCACGGTGGTCACGAAAAAAAGCCGTGAGGTGACAATACATTCGATACACTCAAGAGAAATGAGTGGTCGGTCATGTGTGGGCCAGGTTGCAAGACGTTCTTGTTGAACCCATTGTATTCGTCTCTAGAGGTACACTATCGGTAGGTGGTCCCATACCTTGTCATAGTTGGAAATCCAATCTCCAATAAGTGCCCGCGGTTTTGATTGTATACTATATATGTGGAGCGTGAGATGCAAGCGTTCTGCTAGATTCTATTTACTTGTATTTAGATACTATTATAATACCAGAACATGATATTGATTTCAAAGCATTTTGGGTTATAGTAAGATAAAAACCGTCTGTGTTTATGTGTGGACTGGTCTTACTATTATCCTTTTATTTCAAAAGGATTTCAAAGTTAAACAAGTTGGTTGTTGTATGAATTTATCACTGAAAGTATTTCAGACTGATCCGGGTGAATTTTGATTTGCTTCAAATGTGCTCGGGTCAGACCGAGTATGTTATCAGGTTAGGTATCGTTTGGAGCTTCAGAAGAGGAGTTGAAATCGAGACGTATTCCCTATATTTTCCGGTACTAGTTTATTTCCGCTGTGTGTTGTGTTGATCTGAATATATACTCTGATGCTGTAATCATATATATACAGTTCTTTTTGTATAAAGTATTATTGGTTATTATATTTTGACCATTCCGCTGTGAGATTTTGATCTTCTTATTCTTCTATTCTAATATTTCTTTCTTCCTTCTCTCACCCTCTAACTTCTTTCTATTAGCTTTCTGGGTTTTCGGTACTTGAGTTTGGATACGGGACGTGTTAGTGTCTGGATTCGAGTGTCGAAATTCCCGGGTCGCTACAACAAGTATTTTAGCGATTTGTGGTCAGTGAACAATTCGAATTTCTCGCCAAGAAGATAATGGCACTAAGACTTAAGCGCGAAAACAATAGCGGCCAACTCTAGGTCATGTGTAGGGTAATTTCTCTCATGCACTCTCAACTGCCTTCCTCCATAGGCTAATACCCTTCCCTCTTGCATTAAGACTGCGCCTAGTCCTGTCCCACAAGCATCGGTATAAACGGTAAATGGCTTACTCCCATCTGGCAACACTAAGACTGGATGTCCCATGTGAAGGCTAGGTTCTTCTTCGTCAAGCGTGTTAATAGGGCTGATATTTTTGCGAAGTCTTTGATAAACTTCCTACAGTAGTCAGCCAACCCTAAGAAACTCCTTACCTCGGTAGCATTTTTAGGGACCTTCCAATCATGGATGGCCACTACCTTTGCGGGATCCACAGCTATCCCTTCTTTGGAAACCACGTGCCCTAAGAATCGCACTTCCTGTCTCCAAAAGTGACATTTAGAAAATTTAGCTTTAAGGCTATGCACTCGAAGGGTCTCCAACACTTCCCTAAGATGTAGGGCATGCTCTTCCTCAGTCTTAGAAAAGATCAAGATGTCATCCACAAAGACTACCACGAATTTATTAAGGTACTCCCTAAACACCCTACTCATCAAGTCAACAAAGTATGCGGGGGCGTTTGTCAAACCGAAGGGCATCACAAGCCACTCGAAGAAGCCGTCCGGAGTCCTAAAGGCAGTCTTGTCTATGCTATCCTCAGCCACTCTCAACTGATGGAAACCCACGGCTAAGTCCAACTGCGAAAACACTGAGGCGCCAACTAACTGATCGAAGAGATCGTCAATCCTCGGCAGTGGGTGCCTATTCTTCTTAGTAAGCTTAATAAGTTCTCTATAGTCCACACAAAGTCTAAGGGACCCATCTGCCTTCATGGCAAATACTATTGGAGCACCCCACTCCGATATACTACGTCTTATAAACCCCTTCTCAAACAATTCTTTCACTTGCTTACTGAGTTCTGTTCTCTCTCTTGGAGCCATGTGGCGCACTGGCAATGCAACTGGCTTTGCATGATCTACTAGATATATTCGAAAGTCTATCTCATGTTTTGGGAGTAGACCCCTCACCTCATCGAAGACATCAATATATTCATGGACTATACGAACAGAATGTAAATCATCATTGGATGCGTCAAGGGATTCTAGGTAGCTAAGCATTACTGAACCTCTAAGGTCACAAGAAATATCAAGGGTCTTTCCACAACGAGTCAACAATCTAACTACCCTTCTTTCACAATCTAGGATGGCCCCGTATCTAGTTAGCTAATCCATACCTAGAATCAAGTCGTAGCTATGAAGCCAAGAACAAAGGCGTTGCATTCAAACCCAACGCCCAAGATAGACACTCTCAAATCCCGACAAATCTTAGAAAGATGAGCCGAACCACCAATAGGATTTGAGACTACTAAGGGATCTGTAACTAAACTAGTATTTAGGTGCAGTGTTTCAACTAGTGATGTAGAGATAAACGAATGTGATGCGCTAGAATCGAATAAAGTACGGACAGGATGATCAAACAGAAAAACTAAACTTTCAACAGAAATCGTTCTACCTCGTTCTTGCAGCGGTGAGACCACGAGAGCCTGAACTTTCCCCCTTGCGTGCCCTGGTGCCATAAGAGCCTGCACCTGTCGTCCCGAGGTAGACCCTGCCCTCTGCCCTTTCCTTGAGCAGTCCTTAATCAGATGTCCCGCTTCGCCACAGTGGAAACAGCCAGTCTTCTTTTTCTTCCTACAATCTTTGCTTAGATGGCCTGGTGTCCCATAGTTAAAGCATCTTTTCTTTCCCTTACCATTGTTGCCTTTACCACCTTTCTTGTATTGTTGTTGCTGCTGCGGTTTCTTTTGACCCCTTTTTTTCTCGGGTGCCTTATTAGCATTGGCGCCCTTCTCTTCTTCATGCATAAGCGCCATGTCAACTAGTCTCTCAAAGGTAGCCCCCATGGGGATGTGGGTCATGGCTAACCCATGAAGCGGCTCGTTCAAACCCTTAACAAATCTCAGGGCCTTCTTTTCTGGTGTATTCACCAAGTCCAAGCCAAATCTCGCCAACTGATTGAATTTGTTAACGTATTCTTTCACCGATAGATTCCCTTGCTTCAACGCCAAAAATCTATCCATATATAAATTCTCTTCAGCCCATGAGAGAAACTTTGCCTCAAACCTCCGCCTGAAATCTGGCCATGTATCAACTGGACGCTCTCCATTAGTGACCTCCCACCAAAACGAGGCCTCATCCTTTATTAGCCAGGCAGCTAACTGGATCTTTCTTCCATCTTCCACTTCAAAGATCCCAAACAATTCTTCCACCTCCTTTAGCCAATTTCGAGCTTCAACAAATGTCTCCATCCCGTGAAAAGGTTTTCCACCCATTGCCCGATAGTCCTTACATATCTTTGCAAAAGTATCGACACGAGGAGGGGGAGGAGGAGGAGGAGCATTTGCTGGACCTGCGGTGGTGGCCCTAGTCTCCAAATACCTCCTAAACCATCCTGGTATCGGTATCCCCTCGGGTATCTCGGGAATTCCAGACATGCTGAAACGAAAAAGGAAAGATTCAATACAAAAGAACCGAAGGAAAGATATATGGCTCTTGGGGTTATGCTTTCCAAAATAAGCTTTTCTCTTGAAAATACTTTCCTTAAAACATACTTTTAAAGGTACTTCCTTATAAAAGTGTTTTGAAAAATAGTTTTTCAAAATTCATATCTGTTCTGGTAACCTTCAGCTCTGATACCACGTGTAACACCACACGTCCATTAATGTCACTCACAAAGGGAATGCATTAACTTCTATGGAGCGTTTTAAGTGTGTATAAAACAGAAACGCAACAACAAGACAGATATAAACAGTACTTAAAAATTTAAAACTTTATTCATTGCAGCGGTAAACACATAAGTTTGATTACATCACCAAAAACCAGAGTCAAAGTACATAATATCCATCTTGACTAAATCAGAGTACATAAATTGAAAGACATAACCCTAACACAAAATAGCCATAAATAAGATAGGTTGAACTTTTACTTCAGCGATCCAAGCAACTTCTAAAGGCAAGAGATACAACTGTCCAAAATCAAGCTCCATTGGTTCTAGTTCCACCTTAAGCACCTGGGGGGGGGGGGGAGGAAGAAAAGAGGAGGAAACAAAGGGGGTCAGACATAAAGTCTGGCGAGTGCGATAACTTTAACAATATAATTACCAAAATAACTAGGCTAAGGCATAAGTTGGAAAATAAGGAAATGACTGTGAACAATTGGGTATGGAAGAGCAAACTAATGGAAATAAGATGAACACAGATAACGTTAAAGGCGCACCTAGTCGCTATGAGATAATTACTACACTGCACCACACTAAACACCCTAAAATTTGATCCCGCCTACAAGACTTAATAATGATAATGGTAGTTTCGTGCACCCCTAGTTGCTTTCATAGGTGCCGCCTGCCCCTATCTCAACTAGGTGTACCCACTACCCCCATGCGATCGGCTCCCTAACTCGTAGATACCCGTGTTGGCCCCACAATGGGGTGTATCACTCCCCAAAGTGGCAACCCGATACTACCAACAATGCACGGCTTATACCTACACGATGCAACAACGTCTTACCTACCAGCCCGGGCCCACACACGCATATGAACCCGTTGGACTTGCGTTGCCACCGCTAACCCGTTTTGGCCTCTTACATTCAAGCCCAGTACGCGTGTCCCGTCCTCGACTTGGGTCGAGCCCACAAAGATACTTATGGGTTACTGGTTTAAACGGGCCCCCATTACTTGACACAAGCTATCCACCTAAGTTTGGTCCCCTCTAGTACATCCCACTTAACCCTCTTCTTATTCATGTTCACTTACATGTTTCAATTTTTGGTTAAGTGTTTCTAATCATATTTCAAATGCCACCCAAGCACCCACTAAATTCCACATGCCACCCAAGGCACCCACTTAACCCCCTTATGTCCCACTACATATTTATCTGGTTAAGCGTTTCTTAATTCATTAACACCGTAACCTTGTATAGAGCTCCCACATTAGAGTGGCATTTGTGGCAGCTGGATTTGCCGTGCGGGTCCGGGCAGTCTTACACCACAAAAGAGCCTAACCTCGTGTCTTTACAACTGTTACACATTTAATTTATGCCTAAGACCTCCCACATTAGACTGGCGTTTGTGGCAGCTGGATTTGCCGGGCGGGTCCGGGCAGTGTTACACCACAAAAGAGCCTAACCTCGTGTCTTAGGCAATTAATTACACATAATTAATTATCCCCCAATTTGAATTAATTTCCTATTCAAATTATCAATTAATTCCAAATTTAACTATGTCCATAATTGACTCAATTATGTCCATCTATTTATGGTATGCAAAATTATATCAATTATCATCATCAATTTATTTTATGCCATTTAAGGCATTTATACCAATTCTCAATATTAAATTTTTTAACATTATCCCTTTACCCCACGTTGTACGTTCATTCGTTTAACGTAAAATATATGTTAGACTCGAATAGTCTAACTTATGGAATAAAGAGAAAACATCACAACACACATAGCAATTAAAACTAGATCTAAACATAAGGGGTGAACTTGCATGTGTGAATGAGGTTCTTCATTTAAAACTTGCATAGGCCAAAGTCACAAACTTGCATAAAACTACATATGTCATAGATCTAAATCTAAAGGTGTAAACTTGTTTAGGTGATAGTCACTAACTTGCATAAACCATGTATGTCATAGATCTAAATCTAAAGGTGTAAACTTGCATAGGCAATAACCACAAACTTATATTACATGATTTATACTCCAAACACACGCACTCACACACAAACACACACACACACACACACACACACACACACACACACACACACATATATATATATATATATATATATATATATATATACTTGCACATGTAATTTATGCAACATAACGATGGTGTAAACTTACATCTAAACATGTAAACTAGCATATAGAATTTTGTATACTTGCATATAACTCAAACATGTCATGGCCTAACTTTAGATCCAATTTACACACAAAATAGATGTCATGAAACATGTAAGGTTGTATATAATTTTCATTAACTTGCATATGATCTAGATCTAAATCAACATCTAGACTTGCATACATACATACATACATATGATTTAACATATGAATGAGTCCCAACAACATAACCAAACTAGCATATGAAACATCACTATGAATCATAGATTTACAACATAGATGATAGCACCACAGCTTTACAACATAGATGATAACATCATAGAATTTTCATCATAGATGATAGCATCATAGAATTTACAACATAGATAATGACATACAACCAATGATTCACAACATAACCATATAATCCAAAATTATAGCTCAATCCAATTAAATCGTTAATTATGTTATTAAAGAAATCGAACTCACAACTCAAAGAAGGTCTTGAGTTTTGAAATCTGAGTTCTGAAATTGATTTAGCTTTCCTTTGGAGAAGACAATTTGTTGCGGTTTAGATTAGGATTGAATTTGATTAGCTTTTCTTCCTCTCTAATTGGTGGCGGCTATTCTTGGTTGCAAGGTGACGGCATGGAGGCCATGATTCTAATTTTCATTTGATTTTAGGGTTTGAGTCTACATGTGTTTTTATAGAGTTTAGGATTAATTTAGGCTGTCCGATCAACCCAGAATTAACCCCAGCCATTCAGACCAGATCAGAAACCCTAATGACTCAGCAAACAGTCATAAAAAGATCATCAAACAAATCTGCCCGGGGAGGGGGGTGGGGGGGCAAGTCGACCCCCTGGTCGACCTGGGTAGGTAGGTCGACCCTTTGGTCGATCTGGGTATGTAGGTCGACCTGGCCATGGCGGAAAATTTCCCGCTTAACCCAATCTGACTCGGAAATTTGAATTTTTGAAATCTGTTTAAATTTTTCTAAAAGTTCCGATGGCCATAACTTCTTCATACGAAGTATAATTCACGCAAACTCGGACTCTATCTCAACCAGAATTCCAAGACGAACACAATGGCGCCACCCGTTTCCCTTAATTCTCACTTTTGGGATTAGTTACTCTTTAATTTGTTACATTAGCGTTAATAGAAATACGGGGTGTTACAATCATGGTAAGCACTTATATCATCCAGATTATATATATCTCATGTAAGCCATCCTAATCGAATTCCACATCCCTCAAGTACAAGCCCCAGAGGCCTAAACCAATATCAGACAAGCACCAAGGAACATCTCCTTCGATGTTGGACAACCTACATGAGACGGTACAAACAGAACAACTAATCATCCATGAGTGACACTGGCTATCACTGCCAATCCTGCTTTGAAACCATCGTTAATCGTATGACGGCCAACCTTGCCATATGTCAAGGTCTAATGGTAACCCCAGTTCTAGCATAAACTCCATATGTCCAATCTTGACAATGTCCAACCGAGACAACTAAGCCTTTCTGCAAGACTCAGGGTACTCGACCTACAACCGGTCTTTTAGGTGCCTCTATCGTACCCCTACTTCAAGCCTACTAGAACTTACGACAATGATAATCCCTCGGCCTTCATATCTCTAGTCATCAAACCCGATGAATCTTCATAGCTCAAGCAACCTTCTCGAGCATCCATTATCCACCAACTCATGACCTTTGCATTCCTACTTGAATTTACTTCGAAATCACACCATCACCGAGCCAATTACACCACTGCGTTTCGGCTAGGGTTCGGAGGGTTACACCCGACAAATATTTTTTTTCCAGACCTTTTTGTTCGAATCTGAGTCGTACCCAAAAATTAAATTTTACAGAAATAATCCTGGAGCACCGATTGACCCCCCTAGAGCACCCACTGATCGGTCCCCCTAGGAGAACCCACTGTCCTCCGTGAAACACACCGACCGATCGGCCTGAAGCACGCATCGATCGGTCCACCCAAATCACCCACCGATCGGTACACCTGAAACATCAACCAATCGGCCCTTCTAAAACTCCACAAAACACCACCAATCAGTTCATGTAGCACACCACTAAACACCACCGATCGGTTCCTGTAGCACACCACTAAGCACTACCGATCGGTTCTTGACACCCACCGATCGGTCTTCTGATACCATCGATTGGTCCTGCCTTCTAGCCTTGGCCATCGATCGGTCGTAGCTTTTGACCACCGATCGGTCCTTGCACGTCACCCACCGATCGGTCCCGACCAACCCTGTATACCACCCACCGATCGGTCCTTGCACAACCTCAATCCAACTCCAATTTCGACCAAAACTTCGCCAAACGACAAATTCGATGAAGCTGACTCATCCAATACATTCAATACAATCATAAGCATGTAATGAAACCACTAACATCATGAAAATGACAATTATCATCAAATTATGCAAATTTCAACAAAAACCAATATAAATGAACATATGATCTAAATTGTGGATCTAACTTGCATAAACATGTAAAATGGGATAAGAATTATCGGTTTTAACATGCTAACTTAGACAATAGGGTGATTCATATGAAAGTGAACTTAACATGGTATAGCTCTATGGTAAAACACTTGAATTTGATGGAAAACATGGTCAAACATTCATATACTTCATTGAATCCATGTATGAGATGTAAATCACTCACCAGTTCTCCCAAACAAGCAAAAATCAAAGGAATATGAATCAGGACAGCAAGCACTTCGCACCAAACACCTTGATTTGATGAATCCTTGCCTCAATTGATGTAAATCTAGCCTCCAATGGTGTAGATCTATGATTTCCCTCCTTAGATTATGATTTTTAATGGTGGAAAGGTGTTAGAGGAAGGATGAGCGCAAGGCCACCAAATGAGAGAATGGGGAAGTAAACTATTTCTCATACTACTTACCCTCTATTTATAATTTCCACCAGCCCACTAATTGGGCCTTCCCAAATCAGCCCATTGATCCCCCAAAACCTGAACAACCAACTGAAAAACCTTAAAACAACGATTTCTCCCAAACCGCTGAGCCAAATCTTTAATTTAACCACTCTACGGAAAGGCAAACATCAATTTCTTTCCAATGGCATAGGTCTCATCCTCAGATTTGACCTAAGTCAAAAGTTATGCCCTGTATAAGCCTAACATGGGGAAAATGGTCACAAAAAAAATCGGTAAAAATTATGGACATGTCTTACATCCCCATAAACAACATACTAAAAGATGAGAATAATCCAACCCTCAGGGAATAAAATAGAAATATTTTGCGATCTTCCGATATGTAAAATATGGGCTGTTACAATTATGGCCTGGTTGAATCCTATTATAGGGGTGAAATATACTTAGTGACAAAGTGGAATTTCTAATAACACAGATAAGGTGTTTGTCAATTACGAATTGATGTTTGTGTTTCCATAATTCATCACTGTCTCTTTGCCTTTATTGATTAGTGACCACACACCTATCTTGTTAAGTTTCACTAAGGTTACTTGATAATAAAAGGGTGCTTCTTTTTGACATGTACATAATTGGTGTTATTTGTTAGGGAGAGTTTCGTCTCAAGACCACTCAAATCAAACCTCCAAACACATCGGAAGACGAGATCGTGGTAAATGTGCAAAAACAACCAATCAGTATCTCAAAACAATCTCAATCCAATCTAATAACCAATCAAAATCACCAAACAAGAGAAATAACAGAGCAATAACGAAATGTAAATCACACAATAATTTATAGTGGTTCCACTAACGTCTTGTTAATGTACGCCCACTTTGAGAGAGAAAATTTATTATATATCAATAGAAGAATACAAGAGATTGATTGTTACTCCTCAACTGAATATATAGTATATTGTTCGGAAATTATCTGTAGTCATCGTAGTTTCATATTATGAGTGTTAGGCATGTCGATCCTCTTGATTTAAGAAAAGAATTTTTATTCACCCAATTGACGTACTTAATACTCATCTAATACGAAATTACGGATGGTTGCCCTAACCAGCCCTATTCTTTGCCCCAATAGATGACATCCCCAATAGATGACATTACTTGCTAATGCACTTTATTAGGGTGGGTCTCGGGGAGGTGCATCACAAATGGTGATAAAATTCACCAGAAAAAATTGATTTTATTGAGAAGGGAATCGAAGAAAATTAGGATGGACAAAACCCTAATTATAATAAACCTAGGTCAGTCTATTGATTTATTCGTTTTTCCTTATCATCGCCTTTTGAATCTGAGAATAAGATACATAGGAAGAGACTAGTATTTGGAAATTACCCAAATTTCCCCTTGAACCTTCATAAATCATCCTGCTAAGTCCACAGCTCGAAATAGCTCAAAAGTCGCTTCAGACGTTTGTCCTATATGGTAAGGCATCTGTCCCGAGGCTCAGGAAACATCCAAATTCCAGCTCAGAAGTCTGTCGCAATTGCTCAGACGTCTATCGCCCTTCCAATTGGAACACCTACACCTTTTCTCCTATAACTTCTTCCTTCGAGCTCCGATTTGGAACTGTATTCTCCGTTATGAAGCTACTTCCAACCACTTCAATTCTAGCTTATATTGTTTCACAAAATTTAACACTCCACCTTGACACTGTATCCAACTCCAACACCGTTGGTACCAAACCATCCTCTATCTCCTACCAAACAAGTTTGAATGTTTTCCCAATGAACTTCAACATAGCCATTGCCATTACATTATTTACATGGTTATATTCAGTGTGCGAAAAAAGAATATATAAGCAACACATTGAGATTATTCAGTTAAAACCTAACCTAAAGATCGATGGCTATTAGAACCAACTTAAAGGCATGACATATATAGAAAATGTTTTATTTAAGCTGCAAGAGGATTTTAACATAGTTTTTATCAACTTGATCAAGATCATGAAAATTTGACTCCTTGTAATACTATGTACAAGTCACTAGATCGGTAAAAACTTATAATGATCAATTACAAAAGCAACAACAATTCATATAACAGCAGACCATAATTACTATGGTTAAAACAAGGTGACATCAGTTCTAAATTTGTATGCAAAAATGTTTATGAGATGGCACGAAAAAAATCCAAGTTCTACTGGATACAAAATAGAATCATATATGTGATTGTAATGCAATCAAGGAAGCTACTATATTTTATTATCAACAGCTATTTAATGGAAAGTATTAGTGATATTAGAATAAGCGATGTGCATTTTATTAATTGGTTTATATACCTGTATCACCGCATACCACTGTTTGTGTGTATGTGGACCATACATAGTTGTTGTTGTGTGTATTGTAGGTAGATTGAATCATTTTCTTGCAAATAAAGTTTGTTACTCAAACATGGTATCAGAGTACCATTACCAGGTGATATTCAAAAATCAGATCTGAAAAGATTCTTTCTCCTCATCTCTCAATTTCCTCATATCCAATATTTTTTCCTCTCACATATATCTACCGCTCCCATCCTCCTTATTCAACAACATCCAATTATGTCTCACAACATTGATTCACAATCAAGATCAGATTCAACTAATACTGGCAATACTATAATAAATCTGGCATCAAAGTCGCTTGAAGAAGCATTGAAGTAGATCACAAATCCTCACACTCAATTAATCACAATAACAATAGATAAAAATAATTTCCTCCTGTGGAAATTCCAGATCGAGAGAAATTCATAGATCCAGCAACCATAGTACCTTCGTAATTTGTCACAGGACAAAATGATCAGTTAACTACGAATGTTAAACATATGGATATCAAAGAAAGGATGGCCTGTTGTGTTCATGGCTTCTCTTCTCAATAAACTATTATCATAGGTTATTGTTGGATCTAGATTAACACTAGAGGGGGGTGAATAGGGTTAATTACAATTTTTACTGAGTTAAAATATTACGGGATAATAAACAAATCACAGATAATAGCAGAAACAGAAATGCAGAAAATAAATCACACACAGATATACCCAGCTTCGGCAAAAACCTTGCCTACTGCCGCATTTCTAAGGTTTCAACTAGGTGATAGAACAGATCCCGCATACAAGACCATGTACACTCGCAAACCCTGCTCCTATTCTAACCCTACGCTCAAATCCCTAGACTAACCAATATCCACTCGATCAGATTTCCCCTGATTACAACCCCGTAATCAGTAACCCAGATTTTACAGACTCTGAAACTGTCAGTTACCCTTAACTGAATCCTAGAATTTTACAGACTTCTAGAAACTGTTTGTTTTTTACCCAACAAAATAAAAAAGCAAAACAAATTCAAAAAGGAAAACCCTAGGAGATAAAAAGAGGGGTCATCCCCTTTTATAATTTAACCACTAAAGTCCTTTAGAAAAATTTGGCCGGCCCATTTCTTGAGTCCACCCATATTCATTTGACCCGTCCTTTCTCTCTTTTCTCTGGGAATTAAAAATGGCGGCGTCGATGTGAAATTGCTAGGGTTTTTGAAGACTCCCCAAATCGATTCGATGCCTTCTGGAATTGATGAAACTGAGGCTCTCTTCTTTGTGGTTATGTGATTCTTCACGTTGGTTTTCTCTAATTCGGGAGTTAGGGTTTTCTACACTCCAAATCTCGAACGTATGCTTCTGGAGTTAAATCTCTGCTGCTTCGAAACTATGCGTGGCTTTTGTACTTCGATTTGGATGTGGTTAAGATCGAAAACTTGGTGAGTGTTTTAAGATATGATTTGTCTGATTTTCTCCTTGAATTTTTGGCTGCGTTTTTCGATATTGTGGGTTTGGTTTTCGATGTATGCCGATGATGAATTGGTGCTAGAAATAGGATTATACATCCTTAAATTGCTCTGATTTCGTAAAGATGACTTGGCTGATATTTCTCGATGCTTTCCCCTTTTGGATTTGTAATTCTCGGCTTGAAATGAATTGTGTTTAGCTAATTGTTTGTTGCCTTGAATTCCTGCGTGGTCCCTTGCATGATTGAAAAACATTTCTGGAAAGATTTAATTTGTTTTGCTTCCTTTTAAACACTTGCCTTGTTTTGAATTCCTAGATTGAATTAAAACTGGAAAGAAAAATTGCTCCTCTGAACTTTTTAGGAAAGCATTGATTTTCACAAATCAGTTATAAAGCTTAATTCTTGTCACAGAAAAAACTTTGGTATATTTCCAGAAACACTTCTTCGAATTTCAAAAAATTATGAATTGATTTCCTGTTTCCATTTCTTCGAATATGTGAATGCATTTATTCTGCTTGACACATGACACTTGAAAATGAAAAACTACAAACTTGTAGCTGTATGGCTCCACCATGTATGCTGAATTATACCTCTGATTTGTTCATTGTCATACATCACCATTCATGCTTGTTTATGAACTGTTTCTTTATAGCTTAGCTGCTTTGTCACTTCTTGTCATTGCTGTTGCTTGTCACTGCCATGCTCTTTTGTAACCTTGCCAAATATGTTATGTGATTTCTTGTGCATGATTAAGTTGCTATCCATTCTGCTGAATTCCTGGAAATGCAATCGGTTCTCCACATTTAACACTTGCCAAAAACTGATCCATTTGAGAAATCTTATTTCTAGCAAGTCTGGAAGCAAAGTAGAACCATGAATGCTGATTTTCCAAAATAAAAACATTTGCCATATATGTTTGCATTGAATTTTAAACTGATTCCTTTTCCCTTCAAATATGCAAGTTTGCCTTGATTCATGTATATGGTTATACTCCTGTAGCTTAGTTTCTCCTGCATGCTATTTGTTTCACAATTCATCCATGCTCGCTGATGCATTTGCATTCCTGTTTGTTCATGTCTTGTTTGCACAACTCTTGTGTATACTGTCTTGCTCATGTCCAATGTTTCTATATGAAACTGTGCATACATATGTGCTGGAATTGATCACCACACATATGTTTTTAATTCTGGAAAACATGCTTTGATTATTTCGACACACATGACCAATTTGAACCTGAAACTTGTACCTCTGTTGCATTGCTTGCTCCACTCCATTTCTTGCTTCACTTTACTGTTAGACATGCACTGTTGTTCTCCTTTGTGTATAGGCAGTTGTGCTACCTTATTTGTGTGGTGTTGCCATTTTGAAAATCCTGGACCATGAAACTTGTGCTTTAGTCATGCTATGTTGTCTCACTTTAAACTTCTCTGAAAATTCTGAACCATGTTGGCACTTGTTCACATGCATGCATATTGACTTTGTTTCGTGTTCCTGAACTATGTTGTACCCATATATGATACACTATTTCTCGCATGCTTGCTTCACTGTTTAAGTTGTACTTGAAGTATACTTCCATTTCTCTTTTGATTTTTACTTTGACTATTTGCTGAGTATACACTGAGTCGAGCAGGTCCATGTGGTTACTCCTCAGTTGCTCGCTGATTGGCGAGGCAGTGCACACGTGTATATATATACACGTGTGTATATGCAGCCATCAGACAAATTTTCCTGTCCCTGCACTGTATATACATACTGTCTACCTTGTGGTATTTACAGTGTATCACTGTGAATATCACAAGCTGTCTAGACACAGATTGATGATTTTACAAATCAGATCAAGTCAGAAAAATGATGAGAAACACACCAGAAATCTGAGGCAAATAAAATTTCAAAAATAAAATTTATATTCACATGTATTTTGAAAATTATTTCTGTTCCATATACTGTGTATTTGTTTCTGTATATGACAGGTATGAAGACTGGACTGACTTGTAAGCTGTGAAGATTGAAGACAAAAGACAATAGAAGATAGGAACACAAAGTGTCAGTGTATATATGTAACAATGTATGTATAGATGAAAAATGTAGATCAGTGAACTGTATATGAAGTGTGATGTATTACTGAGATAAACAAATAGTGGAGTTATAAAATGTGTACTGTTTGAACGATAGAAATAAAATATTTATATTTAAACAAAATACTGTTGGATATTTGAATTCGTGTGTAGTCGTATTCTATTTAAATTTAAATATTATATTACTGTCTGTTGTGTAGTATATGAAACAGTACAATTACAAACACATATATATATTTGGTTGTTATCATCAAACAAAAATCATATAATTGTGTATACAACACCGTTATATACAACAATCTCCCCCTTTTGATGATGACAAACAAATATGAAGATTTTGAATATAATAAATGTGTTTGATAGTGAATATTGAACTCCCCCTATTTATTAGCTCCCCTACAACAGACAACTCCCCCTATAACTGTGCATGAGTGAAATGAATGAATAATAAATTTTCAAAATTAAAAATATTTATAAAATATTCACTCATAAATCAAAATCTCAATCCATTCTCCCCCTTTTGTTATCATCAAAAGGATATAGAATTTAAAATATAGATGAAAAATGGCTAACAAATACAATTAAGAGGAAGAATAGTCATCATAAATCTCAATCAGTCAAACAAAAATCATAATATTCTGAGAACAGATGGCATATTTCACATTGTAAAGAATGACGGATTTACGATGAATTTTATATAAAATGGGGAGAGTAAAAAAAACGAGTTCCAATTATTTTCCAAAGAATTTTTATAAAAATGAGGTTCAAAAACAGAGATGGAATTTGGACAATAATTAATAATTCAATTTAAGTGACAAACTCGAATATTCTCAAATCCCAATACTCATCAATCAACAAATCATAATATTTCATAATATTTCAATACATTTCACAAATAGAAGATGGATTGATAGGCTGGTTTTTATACTCTGAGGAGAATTTTAGATTAATTTATATTTATAGAACATTTTTCCTTTTTTTTTATTTAAGAGCACACTGACCACACATAACCAGAGCTTGGATTTTTAAATGGGATCAGTTGCAGCTTAAATTATAAGTTGTCTCTTAACCATGCATGACCAGAGCTTGGATTTTTAAATGAGGTTAGAGACACACTTATGTATTAATTATATATTTTATCGTTTTCAGCTTTAAATAGAAAAACTCCTTGGTATATACAACCGATATGAATGACAGAAATGTGGTAAGTACAGAAATGGACTGTGAAATAAATTTCTAAATTAATTATATTATGAAATATGATCAACTGTACCGAGATCATTGAAAAATTTTAGTTGTCACTAATTCTGAATAATAACATAACCACAATTCCATCACAAATATTTTCACTATTTATACAAAAAGATTTTTTTTTAAAAAAAATATTAAACTCTCCACATTAATATAAAAGACACGATGGATGGCAGAAAGATGAAAGATAATGAAGATGGTCGTGAAATAATTGCCAATTTATAGATATTATAATAGCTGTTCAACCATCATGAGAATCTAAATAAAGTCTCCTCTTGTTGTGAAATATACTGCAGTCAAAATTCATCACAATTTCAAAATTTGACAATAATTTTGATGAATTATAAATACAGTTTAATTTGGATATTGATTTCAATTTCTGAATGAATAGTCAATAAATAATTTTAAAATTAAAAATCAATTACAAGAGGGATATGCTGATCTATACACGACAAGAGGGAAAAATGTGTGCAAGACAAAAAAAATGTGTGGATTTATACATGGTGAAGATTTGAATCTAAGTACAGACGGGTGAGACAAATATAAGGCGCTTCTGATACCACTTGGTGTCTCTATTAATGAGGATTATAATCACACTGGAGATATCTCAGATTACAGAAATTTCAAACACAAAGTCTAAACAGACAAGATTACAAATTTGGCACAATTATTTGAGCAGCAATCAGATTAAAGCAGGCAGTTATTTGAAAACAGTATCAGAGCAGCACAACAGAAACAGTTTCAAATCAGACTTGTCAAGATAATGATTCAAAGATATATCTGTCGATCAAAAAAAAAATGATTCATGATCCAAGATTTAAAAACATAGTTTATTTTAAGTCATTTGATGAACATGAAGATATCAGAATTTAATGAATCGACCACACCAAATTATTAGTTTCACATTCAAGATATGTGAGTGATTCAGTAAATCAATAATTTTCAAATGATTTTAAACACACATATATTCAAATCAAATAATCATGAAATAACAGCGAGTTTCAAGACCGGATTTTCAAAGAAATTTTCACAAGTATTTTTGACAAGTGTGAGATTAAATTCAGATCATTTACATCAAATTTGAGAGGTATTCATGAACTAGAAAATTAAAGTAATTTATTTGAAATCACTTGAATCAATGTCAAGTTCTGGGATATAATGAATCAGTCACACAAGGTTGATAATTTCAAATTTAGGAGGTGTGTGAGATTCAAAATATCAGAAATTTCAGATGATTTCAAACAAACTAATTTCAACTGTACTAATCATGAATAAAAATGAATTTTAAGATGTATCACTGAGACAAGACATTTAAAAAATATATTCAAGCCTATCTGAAAATTACTGGAATCGTCACAACTGATAAATAACAGTGTGCTGTAATGAGTATAATATTTTGAGCTTTTCTAGAATGAATTAGAATAGACTTAGAACAGCAAAGGTGTGTGAATTTCCATATACTTTTCAGATCTTCAAAACAATTTAGAATTCAGATTAACAGTGTTCAAGATATGACATGAATACTTCAGCACTGTTATGAAATCAAAAAACAAAAAACAAAACAAAAAAAAACTTCAAAACAGTTGCAGATATATACAAGTTCAAATTCAGGATATGGAAATGATTAACACACAATGATTTTATACAAGTAAGGCAAATTTCCAGAAAATCATGAATACTGCAAATGGAAGTTTAGAAAGTCCAAGAAGAAAAGAACATATGGCAGTGTCAAATAACAAAACAAAAAAATAGAAGAAGAGGTAGAAGAGGACATAAACAAAAAATATTTACAAAGATGAGATTAGAATTTATACCTGAAAACGATGTAAACCAGAATCTCTAACTCATCAGATGTGGCTAAGGAACTGTGAATGATTCTGTGTTACGTAGCAGTTTGACTCCAGTTTTTCTTAAGCTATGCAGTTCCTTAGCCTCCTTCGGTACCTAACTGTTAAGAGGATTGAGTGGTCTAACAAAAATAGTAAAACCACTCACAGTTATATTCGTACGTTTTGGTACCCAAACCTGTTTGTATAATAATCCATTCGAATCTATCTTCGTACCCTTTGGAACCCAAAACTGTTTGAATTTAATGAAGTTTGTTTTATTTCTTTTTGGGATCCAGGATTGTTTAAATGGATTATTATCAAACAAATTCACATCATGTTTTTGATTTAAAAATCCTTTGAAATTGTTAGAGTTCAAATTTTCAAAACAAACATTTCCAAAGCGGTTTGAAGGATCAATTGAATTCCCTTTTTCAAAATCATTTGTTTTTCCAAAACCGAGACCTCTTTTATTTCCATGAGAGAACTGAGTATTCAAAAGCATATTCAAAGATTTTTCTCTGGATGAAAAACGTTTCAGACTCAACTCAAGATCATTGATTTTGGATTTCAGAAGATCATTCTCGTTTAAAAACTTCTCAATTTTGACTTTATATTCAGAAATCTCAGAATCAAAGAGCTTTTGTTTTTCAATTTCAAAAATCTTGAAATTTTCAATTTCTTTTTCAAGTTCCTTCAAAGCAGATTCTGATTTCAACAAATTTTCCATTTCAAAATTTTCATGTTCGAAATTAACCTTATCCAACTCCTTCTGTAAAGCGTTATTTTTATGAATTAGCTCATCTTCTTGATTTTTCAAAATAAAAAATTCATTTTCAATCTTTCTAGAATTTTCATTAAGTTGAGCTAAATCAATTTTCAAGTTAAAACAATTCTTACACTCAGATTCTTCAAATTTTAATTTCAACGTATTGTTATTGTGGGTCAACCCAGAATTTTCAGATTTCAAAGACTTGTTTTTCCGTTTGAGACGATCAACAGTTCTTGTTAATTTATTACAAAGAGATATCAAATTTTCATATGATAAGTCCACATCGTCTGAGTCGCCATGAATAGCTCCAGCTAAGCACAGATCTGAATCTGAGTTGGCAGTTGAGAGTTTTGAACGGCTGTCAGATTTTCCATACAACATGTTGAGAGTCTTCCAGATATCCTGCGCGGTTAAACAATGAGAGATAAATTTTAATTGACCATTATCAAGACAGGAATAAATAATATGCATGACGCGAGCATTTAACACCTTATTCCTCTTGTCTAACAAGTCTCCCATATTTTCAATAATATTCCAATATTCAGAATTAACAGATTTTAAATATGATTCAAAATTTGATTTCCAAATTTGAAAATCTGTTCCATTGAAAATAAATGAAATATCACTGGACTGGCTCTTAGAAGACTAACAGCAAGGGGAAAACATGATTCTAGAGTTAATCAAATAACCTTGCTCTGATACCAATTGTTGGATCTAGATTAACACTAGAGGGGGGGTGAATAGGGTTAATTACAATTTTTACTGAGTTAAAATATTACGGGATAATAAACAAATCACAGATAATAGCAGAAACAGAAATGCAGAAAATAAATCACACACAGATATACCCAGCTTCGGCAAAAACCTTGCCTACTGCTGCATTTCTAAGGTTTCTACTAGGTGATAGAACAGATCCCGCATACAAGACCATGTACACTCGCAAACCCTGCTCCTATTCTAACCCTACGCTCAAATCCCTAGACTGACCAATATCCACTCGATCAGATTTCCCCTGATTACAACCCCGTAATCAGTAACCCAGATTTTACAGACTCTGAAACTGTCAGTTACCCTTAACTGAATCCTAGAATTTTACAGACTTCTAGAAACTGTTTGTTTTTTACCCAACAAAATAAAAAAGCAAAACAAATTCAAAAAGGAAAACCCTAGGAGATAAAAAGAGGGGTCATCCCCTTTTTTAATTTAACCACTAAAGTCCTTTAGAAAAATTTGGCCGGCCCATTTCTTGAGTCCACCCATATTCATTTGACCCGTCCTTTCTCTCTTTTCTCTGGGAATTAAAAATGGCGGCGTCTATGTGAAATTGCTAGGGTTTTTGAAGACTCCCCAAATCGATTCGATGCCTTCTGGAATTGATGAAACTGAGGCTCTCTTCTTTGTGGCTATGTGATTCTTCACGTTGGTTTTCTCTAATTCGGGAGTTAGGGTTTTCTACACTCCAAATCTCGAACGTATGCTTCTGGAGTTAAATCTCTGCTGCTTCGAAACTATGCGTGGCTTTTGTACTTCGATTTGGATGTGGTTAAGATCGAATACTTGGTGAGTGTTTTAAGATATGATTTGTCTGATTTTCTCCTTGAATTTTTGGCAGTGTTTTTCGATATTGTGGGTTTGGTTTTCGATGTATGCCGATGATGAATTGGTGCTAGAAATAGGATTATACATCCTTAAATTGCTCTGATTTCGTAAAGATGACTTGGCTGATATTTCTCGATGCTTTCCCCTTTTGGATTTGTAATTCTCGGCTTGAAATGAATTGTGTTTAGCTAATTGTTTGTTGCCTTGAATTCCTGCGTGGTCCCTTGCATGATTGAAAAACATTTCTGGAAAGATTTAATTTGTTTTGCTTCCTTTTAAACACTTGCCTTGTTTTGAATTCCTAGATTGAATTAAAACTAGAAAGAAAAATTGCTCCTCTGAACTTTTTAGGAAAGCATTGATTTTCACAAATCAGTTATAAAGCTTAATTCTTGTCATAGAAAAAACTTTGGTATATTTCCAGAAACACTTCTTCGAATTTCAGAAAATTATGAATTGATTTCCTGTTTCCATTTCTTCGAATATGTGAATGCATTTATTCTGCTTGACACATGACACTTGAAAATGAAAAACTACAAACTTGTAGCTGTATGGCTCCACCATGTATGCTGAATTATACCTCTGATTTGTTCATTGTCATACATCACCATTCATGCTTGTTTATGAACTGTTTCTTCATAGCTTAGCTGCTTTGTCACTTCTTGTCATTGCTGTTGCTTGTCACTGCCATGCTCTTTTGTAACCTTGCCAAATATGTTATGTGATTTCTTGTGCATGATTAAGTTGCTATCCATTCTGCTGAATTCCTGGAAATGCAATCGGTTCTCCACATTTAACACTTGCCAAAAACTGATCCATTTGAGAAATCTTATTTCTAGCAAGTCTGGAAGCAAAGTAGAACCATGAATGCTGATTTTCCCAAATAAAAACATTTGCCATATATGTTTGCATTGAATTTTAAACTGATTCCTTTTCCCTTCAAATATGCAAGTTTGCCTTGACTCATGTATATGGTTATACTCCTGTAGCTTAGTTTCTCCTGCATGCTATTTGTTTCACAATTCATCCATGCTCGCTGATGCATTTGCATTCCTGTTTGTTCATGTCTTGTTTGCACAACCCTTGTGTATATTGTCTTGCTCATGTACAATGTTTCTATATGAAACTGTGCATACATATGTGCTGGAATTGATCACCACACATATGTTTTTAATTCTGGAAAACATGCTTTGATTATTTCGACACACATGACCAATTTGAACCTGAAACTTGTACCTCTGTTGCATTGCTTGCTCCACTCCATTTCTTGCTTCACTTTACTGTTAGACATGCACTGTTGTTCTCCTTTGTGTATAGGCAGTTGTGCTACCTTATTTGTGTGGTGTTGCCATTTTGAAAATCCTGGACCATGAAACTTTTGCTTTAGTCATGCTATATTGTCTCACTTTAAACTTCTCTGAAAATTCTGAACCATGTTGGCACTTGTTCACATGCATGCATATTGACTTTGTTTCGTGTTCCTGAACCATGTTGTACCCATATATGATACACTATTTCTCGCATGCTTGCTTCACTGTTTAAGTTGTACTTGAAGTATACTTCCATTTCTCTTTTGATTTTTACTTTGACTATTTGCTGAGTATACACTGAGTCGAGCAGGTCCATGTGGTTACTCCTCGGTTGCTCGCTGATTGGCGAGGCAGTGCACACGTGTATATATATACACGTGTGTATATGCAGCCATCAGACAAATTTTCCTGTCCCTGCACTGTATATACATACTGTCTACCTTGTGGTATTTACAGTGTATCACTGTGAATATCACAAGCTGTCTAGACACAGATTGATGATTTTACAAATCAGATCAAGTCAGAAAAATGATGAGAAACACACCAGAAATCTGAGGCAAATAAAATTTTAAAAATAAAATTTATATTCACATGTATTTTGAAAATTATTTCTGTTCCATATACTGTGTGTGTGTTTCTGTATATGACAGGTATGAAGACTGGACTGACTTGTAAGCTGTGAAGATTGAAGACAAAAGACAATAGAAGATAGGAACACAAAGTGTCAGTGTATATATGTAACAATGTATGTATAGATGAAAAATGTAGATCAGTGAACTGTATATGAAGTGTGATGTATTACTGAGATAAACAAATAGTGGAGTTATAAAATGTGTACTGTTTGAATGATTGAAATAAAATATTTATATTTAAACAAAATACTGTTGGATATTTGAATTCGTGTGTAGTCGTATTCTATTTAAATTTAAATATTATATTACTGTCTGTTGTGTAGTATATGAAACAGTACAATTACAAACACATATATATATTTGGTTGTTATCATCAAACAAAAATCATATAATTGTGTATACAACACCGTTATATACAACAGTTATATGATGTAAAATATCACTTGAAGTATGGAATGCAATTCATCAACATTTTAGTTCCTAGGAGGCTGTAAAGATTATAAGCTATAAGAGACAACTACAAAACATTAAGAAGGATAATATGAATGTTAGGGAATATCTAAATAAGATCAAAAATCTGTGTTATCTACTTGAATCTTCAGGTCATAAAGTAAGTGGAACGGAGCATGTTCTTATTATTCTAAATAATTTGGGTGATGAATTCAAAGCTGTAGTGGCAGTAATAACATCAAAGGAGACACCACCACCAGTGCAATATGTAAGCTCAGTGTTACTTGGACATGAAGGAAGGTTAGAACAGAAAAACAACACAACATTGAAATTCTCCATTAACTATGCAACAAACTCAAAGAATCCACAACATTACCTCATATCTAACTCATCAAACAACAATCAAGATGTTCAAACTAAACGATGAAATTAAATTCATGGAAGAAATGGGACTTATGGTAGAGGAAGAGGAAAAGGACGATTTTCTAATAATCGGCCAAAGTGTCAGATATGTAAGAGACTTAGTCATACAACGATTAGATGCTATTTCACGTTCATCTCCAACTATGTAAGCAATCAATAGATTTTCCCAATCAAAACACACAAAGGTCCTATCCATACAAATTTAATCTAAGTAAAGTCCAAGGAAGTACAAGGAATGTCTCAAGTAATTATATCACTCAAGGTGAACATCAAGAAAGTTTAGTAAAGGGTATATAAATTCAGGATGAAGCCTGGTTTCCCGATTCTGGTGTAATTCATACGTGACTAGCAATCTCCAGAATCTGAATCTTGGTGGAGCAACATACAAAGGTAATAACTCAATTCATATCGGGAACGGTGCACCACTTAATTACACATATTGGACATGCTCGATTTCCTTCTGGTGATAGAAATAAAACTTTATTACTACGAAATTTTCTAAGACTACCTCAAGTAAAGTAGAACTTGATAAGTGTTTCTCAGTTTGCAAACGACAGTCACTTTTTTTCCAAGTTTCATCCCAATATATGTTTGATTAAGGATAACTAGAGAACTTCTGTTACAGGGTGAGGAGATGCATGATGGATTATACAAACTTAATCTCAAAATTGGAAGTGTTCAAGTTAAAATGGAATGTTACAGTGTAGTTAACAATAATGTAAAAGACGAATATGATGTATGACACAAAAATCTTGGTCATCAAAATGTAAGTGTGATGAATATCGTGTTGAATAAAGAAAATTTGTTGCATCTGAATAATATAACTCCACATCTATGTAGCCAGTATCAACTAGGCAAGAGCGATAGATTGCCTTTTAGTCCATCCAAAACCACATACAACAGTCCATTGGAGCTAGTTGAATATGATCTATGAGGTCCTACATCTCTAAATTCAGATTATGGATATAGGTACTATGTTGCATTCATAGACATACACACGATATATACATGGGTTTATTTCCTGAAGTTAAAGTCAGGAACCACTGCGGCAGTAAAACAATTCATCACACAGACAGAAAGGCAATTTGAAACAAAGCTAAAGATTTTTCAAACTGACAAGGGAGCTGAATCTAAACCATTAAATGAGTTGTTCAATGAAAAAGGCATAGTTCATAGATACACATGTCCTCATACTTCAAAGCAATATAGAATTGTAGAAAGGAAACATAGGTGCATAGTGGAAATGAGATTAATTCTATTGGCACAAGGATCATTACCCTTGAAGTTCGGGCCAGTAGCATTCTCCACAACAATATATCTGATTAATTATCTACCTACTAAATTGCTGAGAGACATTAGTCCAAATGAAGCACTGTATGGCATAAAACCTGACAGTAAAAGACTTAGGGTATTCGGGTATTTATGCTTCCCACTCCTGGGATGATATAATCCTCGCGAACTTGAGTTTAGATCATCTCCTTGCACTTTTCTTGGATATGGAACAAGGAAGGAAGGATATAAATGTTTGGCAAGTAAGGGAAAAATTATATTGTCACGGCATGTCATGTTTAACGAGAATATATTCCCATTTTCTAACAAAGAAGTAAAAAGTACCAGAAATGTTACAAATGCTCAGAAGTCAATCCCACTTATATCATTGTATGTATCAGATGTAAAGAAATAGAATGATCCTGTATTGAGTGCGGAAGGAACTCATAATTCATCTACATCACATCCATTAGGGACAAGAGACAATGAGAATGCTAATTTCACTCAAAATCAGGACGATGAAAACAATAGGGACTCTAATGACATGCATGTGATTACATGTAGAGAGACACATCAATCGGAACACTAGAACCACATTGCGGGAATCAGATGATAGCAAGATCAAAGAAAGGCATCTTCAAACAAAAGGTGTATACAATTCAATATTTAACAGAGGAACCAACAAACTATGAACAAGAAGTAAAACATGTCGGATGCAGAAGAGCTATGGAAGGTGAGTATAAATCCCTAATGAATAATGGGACATGGAGTTTAGTAATTCCGCAAAAGAACAAGATAGTAATTGGGTATAAGTGGACGTATAGATTAAAGAACAATCCATATGGAACTGTAGACAAATACAAGGCTTAACTTGTAGCAAAAGGATACACTCAACAGTCAGGATTTGATTTCAAAGAGATGTTTTCACCAGTGGTAAAGCCTACTACAATTAGAGTAATGCTCACTATAGCACTGCACAATGGTTGGTCAATGAAGCAGTTAGATTTTCATAGCGCATCTCTAAATGGAGAAATGGAAGAGGAGGTATGCATGGAGAAGCCTAAAGGATTTGAAGATAACAACAAGCATGAAATGGTGCACAAGTTTAACATAGCTATATATGGACTAAAACAAGCACTTAGGGTATGGTTTGAGAAGCTAAAGCGAGCATTGTTGAAGCTGGAGTTTAGTCTCATCAGGTCTGATAGTTCACTTTTCATCAAGATGAGTAGAACTTGCATTATATTTGTTCTTGTATATGTAGATGATTTCATCATAACTGGAAGTGACAACACTGAAACATATCAATTGACTGGATACTTGAATGAACAATTTAAGCTAAAAGACTAAGGAATACTCAATTTGTTTCTAGGCATAGAAGTCAAGAAAATAGTTAATGGAAATCTCCATCTTAGTCAAACTAATTAAATTCAGAGTGTACTAAAGAGGGAAGGTATGAAATAAGCGAAAGCAGCAACTACTCCTATGATCACTAACCTTCAATTGTCAAAGAATGTGGGAAAACCTATAGATAATCCACGTCATTACAGATGCATTATAGGTGCCTTGCAATACATAACTATCACCAAAATTGAAATATTGTTTAGTGTGAATAAAGTTTTCCAATTCATGCAAAATCCATTGAGTGAACATTGGAAAGCTGTAAAAAGAGTCCTTAGATATCTGGTAGGAACTATGGAGTATGGACTAACACTATATCCCAATGATTCACTGAAAATAAATGCATTTGCTGATGTTGGCTGGGTTGAGGATAAAGATGATTGGAAGTCAATTAATAGATACTGCGTTTATCTTGGGAAGAATGTAATGTCATGGTGCTCAAGGAAACAAGCCAAAATATCCAAATCGAGTGCGAAAGCAGAGTATCAAAGTGTAGCAGAGGTTGTTTCAAAAATTATGTGGCTCATGTCGTTACTGTCTAAAGTGCTTGATAGTGAAACAGGAGCAACAACGGTGTGGTGTGACAATTCGAGTACGGTGTAACTTGCACCCAACCTAGACTTGCAATCACGAACTAAGCATATCGAGTTGGATCTTTATTTTGACATAGAGTAGGTAGCCAAAGGAGATATTTGTATTAGTCATATATCAACATTATATCAGAAAGCTGATATATTTACCAAAGCACCATCCTCAACTAGATTTGTGCAGCTAAGAAATGAACTAAATGTTGATGCACCTTTGATCTTATCCCACTTCAGGCCGAACTCACCTTTGATTTTGTGACACCCCACGTCCGTTAATGTCACTTTTTAAGAGAATGCATTAAGTTTCGTGAAGCGTTATAGGTAAATAAAAACAGAAATATTACAAGACAGATATAAAATAACAGCGGAATTTGAAATTTTGTTAAGCAGAAAACATCGTGGTTCAAAACATGGTTACATCATAAGTCTTAAATACATAAAACCCAGTACATCAACTTAAAATTTCTATCTTGTACTAAATTAATCAAAGTACAATAATAAAAGAAGCATAATCCCCAAAATATAGCCATAGTAGAGAAGACACTAAATCAAGCAGTACATCTAAGTAGCTCTAAGAAGAATGAAAGAAGAATCCCGATCAAGCCTGAGTATTCCTACCCTGAGAACCTAGGGGGGAAATGGAAGAGAAAGAAGAGCAAACAAAATAGGTCAGACATAAAGTCTGGCGAGTCCAGTTACTTTTAGCATATAAGTAGGTAAAAGCATCATGACAGGCATATAAGTTGGATAAGAGAGGCATATTATATAAGGCAGGTATGACAAGGTAAATAGGATTAAAAAAAAAAGAATATATTGTGCTTCTCTAACACTATTCTCTACACCACTACTAGTATAACCGAAACAATATGATCCCAACAAGTACAAGATGGTAGACTTAGGTGTACTTCTAATGAGAGTTTTTACCCCATATAATAATTGGTAGGCCAACAGAACTGACGGGTATTGTCCCCAAAGATAATAACGGGCTCCTAAACAAGCGAGACTAAATGTACCCTAATTACTACCCCAATCGATCGGCTCCCTAACTTCGTAGATACCCGTGCTAGCCCCACAGTAGGATGTATCACTTCCTAAAATGGCAACCCCGTTATTTCCAAGATGCACAACTATACCTATTGATGCCACAACGCCTTATCTTCCTGAGCAGGCGGACCCATGCACGCACATGAGCCCAATGGAACACGCCGTCAGACATCTTTACCCAAGTGACCTCTTATAATCAACTCAGTAAGCGTGCGTTGACCCCGACCTAGTTCGGAATTTCCCGTTTGATACCGATATAGGTTATTGACTGATAAGGGTCCCACACACCAGATTATACAAGCTTCCCCTAGGCTTGCATCCCCACTACCAGGATTTCAACAGGTTATGCCTACTAGTTTAATAAGATCGCTTAACGCTAATAGGTTAAGTTTGTCGGGTTTATATGTATAACCCATCCTCACATTTTAACAAGATTAACTTAACCCTCCCACTGATTCAAGCAAGTTTACTTAACCCTACTCAAGTTAACAAGTTCATGTAATCCTTATGGACTTAAATAGGTTTAAGTATTACAAGTTCATCATCATTCATTCATTTATGGTTATAATGCGCTAGACCTCCCACATTAAGTCTATCACTTGTGGATGCTGGATATGTCGGTTGGGTCCGGGCAGACTTCTTCCACAAGTGGGACTTAACCTCGTGTCTTAGCACCGTCACGTGTACGTTTATGCACTTAGACCCCTCACATTAGATTCACCACTCATGGTCGCTAGATATGCCGGGCTGTTCCTGGCAGATTTCTACCACAAGTGTAATATAACCTCGTGTCTAAGCGCGATTACAGTTTCTAATTACTGTAAATCTAGACATTTTCATTACTGACTAGTTTTCATGTTCATTATGCCCCAAATCCCCGTCCGATCTACGATACAAGTTATGCCCTATATTAAGATATAAATTATGCCCCCAAATCCTAAGTTTTGGCTCAAGGTACAAATTATGCCCAAAATTCCCAATCATGTTTATAATATGAATTATGCCCCAAATTAATCATTCCCAATCATTCCCAATTTTGCACGTTCGCGTATTTCAGCGATAGGCCGGGCTTGAAGGTATCCTGGCTATAAAAACAAAAGGGAAAGAGGGAGAGAAGAGAACATGAATAGGCATAGCGAATAAAAAATGGCATAAGATGACATAATTAGGCAAACTAGCATAATAGGAATAAGGTGACATGATTAGGCAAACTATCAAAATAGGCATAGAGTGACATGATTAGACAAACTAACAAAATAGGGATATCATGAATAGGCATACTGAGATACAAACGGTGAATTAGATATACAAGTAATGGCAGATCTGTTGTGATTTCATATTACTAGTAGGCATAGGATTAGATCCAAACTTCTAGGTATGTCAAGATTACATTTTTAAGTGTTTATATCTAAAAATAACATAGAATCACTATGATTGGATCTAAAGAACAGAGAATTAATCGTAGATTATGTAGCATAGATCTCTGAATACGTATAATTTGCTATTGAAGAAAAATAGGTTATGTTTGACTCTAAGTTGGGGCAGTACCTCGTTGTCGCCATTGATTTAGATGAATAAAACAAAGGGATTAAGGTCCTATTTATAGCCTAGGTTCAACGAATTTAGTCAAAAACAAGTCCAGATACGCAGAACTGAATCTGCCTCGGACCCGGGGGTGTCGACACAACTGCGTGGGTGTCGACCCATGGGTCGACACCCCTATGCTGGGATCGACCCCTAACGGGTCTGATTCCCGCCTCTGGTTTTCGAAATGTTTTGAACAGATTTGAATCCTGGGATTATTTTATTTATATATAAGTGGCTTATATGTATACAAACTTCTAACCTTAATAACTTCTTTATATGATGTTCGTTTTATGCAAACTCAGAGTTTATCTTAAGCAAAATTCCGAGATGAACGCAATGGCGTAGCCCATTTTACTTAATTCCAAATATTTACTTTAGTTTATCATTATAGTGTTTGTTAAAATTATGGGGTGTTACATTCTCCCTAACTCAAAGGATTTCGTCCCTGAAATCTCCATGTTAAGAAGAATGTGTATCCTAACATCCATCACCCATCTTCTCATCTATCAATCACAAGCATCCATTATCCTTAAAAGATTTCTAATGCTTATATGAACATATGAAAAGGTGTACGTATATGTCCCTATACTAATGCGAGAGATCAGGCGGTCTACTGATTTAGTCGACCTCCTTAATGCAATGTATGTTAGTGCCATGAATCCAACATGTATGCGAATAATCCTATTATAACATGTAAGTTCTATAAGTGTGTGTAACCATTCATCCAAATGCAACATCAACATGATGATACACCCACTTTCATTCATAAAAAGAAGAAAAATATGCACACGCATCCATATATAGTATGAGAGTGATTGAGCCGATCTAGTGCCTAATGTGTGTGTATATGCATCCACGAGCAACCACTAGCAAACACTTGCATCCATCAAGCATAATATGTCTCAAACACATGTTTACATATATGGGATTCCTATCTAAAGTCTTCCAAGTTGCATCCTCTTGGTTATCTCCCTACTGTACTTTAACCATCTTGATCTCTTGATTTCGTAGCTTCTTAACTTCTCATCCAAGAATACGGGTAGGAACTCGTCTAACCATCGCTTCCCGTTCTACCTCTACTACCTCAAGCATACTCGGCTCAACTACTTTTGTTGTATCACGGAAGCACTTCCGTAAATGAGAAACATGGAAAACATCATGAATACCAGATAGTCTCCCTTATAGCTTTACTCTATAGTACATTTGGCCAATCCTTTCTATTATGGGAAATTGCCCCACAAATCTTGGTGCCAATTTCCCTACAGATCCAAAGCGAACCACATTCCTCAAAGGTGATACCATAATGAAAACCATGTCTCCCGCCTCAAACTCAATGTCATTCCTTCTCTTATCTGCGTAGGACTTCTGCCTATCCTGAGCTGTCTTCATACACCTGCGGATAAGATCAATCTTTTCTGAAGTTTCTTTAACCATCTCAGGTCCAAGTAGAAGTCTTTTTGTAGATTCCCACCAACAAGTCAGTGACCGACAAGGTCGTCCATACAATGCTTCGAAGGGTGCCATGCCAATACTAGCCTAATAACTGTTGTTGTAAGCGAACTCTACTAAAGGAAGATGCTCTTCCCTAGTCCATCTGAGGTCTAGGATACACAACCTTAAATGATCATTAATAACTCTATTCACCCTTTCCGTCTGTTCATCGGTCTGAGGGTGATAAGCGGTGCTCAAACACAACTATGTACTTAATGCCTCTTGCAAGCTCCTCCAAAACTCAGTGGTGAATATGGGGTCACGATCACTCACTATACTGGAAGTTACTCCTTGTAGACAGACTATCTCACGAAGATAAACCGCTGCCAACCATGATGTTGTCCTCTTACTTTTAACAAGAATGAAATGAGCGCTCTTAGTAAGTCTGTCCACTATAACCCAAATACTAGTGTTGCCCTTTCTCAATCTAGGCAAACCATTAATGAAATCCATCGAGACGCTCTCCCATTTACACTGTGGGACTTCCAAAGGATGAAGTAAACCATCGGGCTTTTTTTGCTCAGCTTTAACTTGTTGGCAAATCAAACATTGAGAAACAAACTCCGCCACATCTTTCTTCATCCCAACCCAAAAGAAAACCCTCTTCATATCCCTATACATCTTATCAACACCTAGATGAATAGTCATCCTAAAATGATGGGCTTCCTTAAGGACTGTCTTCAACAGACTCCCAACTCGGGGAACACAAAGCCTTCCATTTCGTCGCAACCACCCTCTATTGTCTGTGGAATATCTACTGAGGTGACTAAAAGTTTCCCCTCTACTGAGCCTATCCAAGATGTCTGAAATATGTGGATTCTCTCGTTGTGAAGTTCTTATCTGATCCAAAGAGTAGGGTGTACCTCTAGTGATGGAAAAAACTAGGTATAAACTCGGTGGAGGGTCTAAAATCAAAAGTCAATATAAGCTCCAAGCTCTTCCTCTCCACAAAATGAGGACTGCATGTCATCCTCTGTCCACTCAATGCGTCTGCTACCACATTACCCTTGCCAAGGGTATAAGCAATCTCAAAGGACGCTAGGAACTCCATCCATCTTTATTGCCTTAGATTGAGATCTTTCTGCGAGAACAAGTACTTGAGAAATTTATGATCGGTATATATGTAACGACCTAAAATTTTAGTCAATTTTAAAATAAGAATTTAAATAGGATTGAATTAAAAAAATTATGTATATAGTTTTAATTTGAAAATATACCATTTGAATTTCAATTTAATTAAATATCGGATTAACAAAATATTCATCTTTGAAAATATTTGTAGATATTGAAATACAATGTAGTAAGTAGGTAAGTATTTTAATTTGTGACATTTAAATTAAGTATTTAAGTCAATATTATGTTAAACTAAAACAATCCCTAAATCAATTTTTAGTGGCTTCTCTTGGAAGCCAAGCCAATCCTTAGTGGCTTCTTAAGGAAGCCAATCTTTAGTGTCTTCTCTTAGAAGCCAAAGATGGCTTCTCAGGGAAGCTAATCCTTAATAGCTTCTCCTGGAAGCCAAAGCATTAGTTGCTTCTCTTAGAAGCTTAGTCATATCTACATGGCTTCTCTTGGAAGCCAATTCGTAATGCCTTCCTTTAGTGGCTTCTCTTGAAAGCCAATTCTTGGTGGCTTCTCATGGAAGCCAATTCTGAGTTGCTTCTCTTGGAAGCCTAGTGATATCTTAATGGATTATCTTGCAAGCTAATTCTTGGTGGCTTCTAAAAGAAGCTAAAGAGAGTAATAAGTGTAAGAAGACAATTTTGTTTTTTCTTCCTTAAGCTTATGGCTTCTTTAGGAAGCCTTAGAAGACAAATTGGATTTTTCTTCCTTAAGTTTATGGCTTCTTAAGGAAGCCTTAACACATGTACATTTAAATGTTAACTAATGGTAAGAGCATGACAAGTGTCCTTAGTTTAATGACATAAATGCCCTTAAACAAGCCTATATAAAGGCACCTACACCCCTTCATTTTCATTCCATCCTCTTTCCTTCATCTCCTTCCTCCTCCTTTATACCTTTTGGTCGAACCCCTCTTTAAATTATAAAAACAAAGAATAAAAAGAAGTAAAGAGGTAGATCTTGGAGCTAGAGATCGTTAAGCAAAATCTTGGACTTCACGAGGTGAGAAAAACTAAACTTTTAAAGGGTATTTGTTGCTTGATTTAATGATTGGCATATAAGGTGTTCGTTGAAATGTTTCTTAGAGTTTTGGTGGTGAATTCATGATTGATTTGATGGTATATGATTGCTAAAAAACCTAAATAGGTTCATGAAGTAAAAATGGCAACTTGCTAGGAATTTGGAGTGAAAACCTTTATGTTAGGTTCACAAAGTTGCACCTTTATGGAATCTTTGGTAAATCCATGCTTTGATTAAATTTTAGTGGTATGTTTGAGTCATTAGCTAGTGATTTGATATGGTTATGGGCGCTAAATCCCTAAAGATTTGACCTTTATGTGAAATCATACGTAATGGTGTGATCTTTAGGTGCAAATTTGTGTTTATATATGAAAAGATTAGACCTTTATTTGAAATTCAAGGAGTTGGATCTTATGTGAACAATTTATGGGTTATTAACTATGGTTTAAGTTGGTAAAAGAGAGATTGAACCCTTATAGTCTCGAGCTATATATGAAATTACGTATAAAGGTGTGATCTTTAAGTATATATTCAAAATAACAAGGAAAAACCAATGTTTTGGTAGGAATTTGTGAAGTTAGCTCTTAGTTGATGAATCTTCGGGTTAACAACAGATATGGTTATAAACACCATGAACTTATACACACTATATGATCATTAGTAGATGATAATAAAAGTTTATTATTGGGATTGATTGTTTGGATTGTGCTGACCAGTTTATGAGCAAAATACGCTTTTACATTTAGCATTGGGTTGGGTAGAAATATTTGTATGCTATCACCTTGTGAAACATTTCACGATTTGACTATGAGGTGTTTGGTGATGTTGTTTGATTTATTTCAAATTTAATGAATAATTTTGAAATGAGATTTTCTTAAGTGAAAAGAAATATTATTCCCGATTTTGGACAGGGAATGTTTTATAAAATGTTTTATAAGACAGAAAGAATTTCGATGACTAAACCTGATGATTTCGAAATGATTTGGAAATGGAAATCGATATAGATTTGATTATACTTGTGATTATTATTGGTGTCAGTAGTTTTTCCCCACTTCGGGATATAAAAATGATTTCTATGTTTTACCAATGATCAGGTAACGACCCTAGTGATGAAAAGTCGGGCACGTAAGGACTACGGTCCACGGAAGGTATAGTTCACTCTTGGAAATGGAGAGAGGACGTACCTGGATTATTATCGTGGTGATAAGTTGTACTCGGAGCCTGGTCATCATGGGAATCCCTCGATCAGGTGGCATATATTTTGATATGCTTGTATAGTAGATATTTGAGGTTTTCAAATATGTTTTGGTTTGAGATCCTAAAGTGAAACCTAATTTGATATGAAAGCTAGATATATATTTCAAATGGTTTGAAATAAGAAATCAGGAAATAAAGTCCGAAGGAATAATTTCTGTAATGTGAATTGGATTTTGAAATCTAAATTTGGGGATTAAGTTTAAATGGGTAGATTGAGGAATTGCATGTTGCCTAATGCATTGTAGGCTCCTTAAGTCTATTTTTCGGTAGATGGTTATGCACATATTCTTTGGAAGAAACCTGTTCCGTGTTATACGACATGGTCCCGAGATACCTTATTAAATAAGGCTAAGTATCAGATTAGTAATAAAAGTTTTCTCACACCAGTCCCATGGATGACTCGTAGTTTGTTTTTCCCTTGCAAACTGCGGGTGCCCACAATTTCCACACGGGCAGTCTGTTAGTTTGTTTTTCAGTTATCGAGATCAGGATCATGCTTGAAGATTTGGAGTTCCAAAGAGAGCTAAAGTTTCATATGAAAGCCGGACGTTCTCTACTATTGGTATTTTATGTTAACCCTACATGGTTGTAATGGTATGTAAAATCAGATTTGTATTCAAAAATTTTTCTACTGCAATAATATATTCTTATTATATTTTATCTGTTCTGCTATGAACTTTGTATTCCGCTGTGATTGCTCTGATAAACCCTAACAAAACGTTTTTCTTAGCTTTAATCGATGTGAGTTCGGTTTTTGGTCGGTTTGAAGCAAGTGGAATTGCGGGTCGTTACAGTTGGTATCAGAGCTTTTGTTAAATAAACCTTGGCTCCGTGGGATACAAATTTATCAGAGATAGGGTCAGTAGTATCCTAGGACAAGTAACTAATTATAAATAGGGTTATTAATACCCTAAAATGAGTTGTGTGTGAGTATATATATATATATATATGTGTGTGTGTGTGTGTGTATATGTGTGTATGTGTGTGTGTGAAAGACGTATTTGTAATTTGATATATAAATGGTTTTATGTTGGATTAATCTGCTGAGTGGGTTATGAACATTGGTCGGTACAGTAAGAGCTCACTAGATCGATTGGTGTTTCTAAACACTTAAACATAGCAGTCTAACCCAATTTTTATGAAATAATTTTGACCAAAGGTATATTTTCGCAGAAAGGATATATGTTTTGATGAAAATTATGTTTTGGAAAATTTAATCCACTAATTAATTGCTGGATTTGCTAATTAGTATGACTAATTAAGGAATTTGAATTCTCCACGATTTTCGATAGTCGAGGTATTTGCTAAAGAGAATATAAAACTTTTTGGTAAATTATTAAATGTTGTAAGGTATGGATAACTATGGTGTAACCTAGGATGATGAATCGAAAACTAGCGAAAGAATTTATGAGCAGATCGAAGAAGGAAATAGGTTGGACCTAAGCAAGTATATTCCTAGTTACTCCAGGAAGGATAAGAATAAAGTAAAATTTGTGGGTATCTACTGTTATAAATGTCATAAAGAGGAACATTATGCAGTCTTATGCCCAATAAATAAACAAATAAAGTTAAATAGTGGAGTTAATCAACAAAGCTCTAGGGTTAATAATCAAGGCGTAACGACCCGTATTTATACGGATAATAATTAATTTATTTAATTATTTAAATAGAGATCAGAGATTGAAATGGTCGTTTAAATTAAATAACTTTGAATATTTATTTAATATAATAATTAAATAATATATTTAAATTCCAGAATAGTCGGAAATTGTGAATTAACTATATTGTGTGAATGAGACAATTTAAAATATTTAATCCAGTTTAAAGTTGAATTATAATAACAAATTTATTTAGAAATGTCATTTGAACGTAGAAATTATATTATAATTATAATCGAGCTCGAAATGGCGCGACAGTTCGCTATTTGGCGATTTGAACTTCAACTGAATGTACAGGATTCGTTTTAAGCCGGATTTCTGTGAAACAAGAAAAGTTAGGAGTTGGTGAAGTATATTTTTCTGATGGAAAAGAAAAATCAGGATTTCGTCATGTAGATAGTGAGTTGTGTCCAAATCAAATTTTCGAATAGTTGTTATGGAATCGTTATCAACCATAATGATATCTTTTATTATAATTAAATATCGGTTTCGAATTTGGACAAATCCTTTTAGGCGTAGGTATAATTTAATTTTTAGAATTTTTCTGCAATTTTTATTTTGTAAAATAAGCACTTTTTATTTTGAAGTGTTTTGCACCCTTAATCAATATTTTGGTGTTTCACAATAAGAGTTAAACTACCGATATTTTTATATTTTTGAAATCGTAGCACATTGCTTATCTTAACGGTATTTCTATTTTTGTTAATGTCAACTCGTATGTAAATGAAATACTACGTAATGGGATACGCTATTTCTTAGCTAAGAGAAAGGGGTTTATTTTTCCGGTCAAAAAGGAAGCACGCACTAAATTTCTCTCAACCACAAACAAGTGAAAGCGTGGCATCCTCTAAATCAGAAACAAAAGGAAAGCGTGGCCTTTAAAAAATCCACACTCATCCAACTAAGTATATAAATACATGGCAACGTCTACGTTTCTCCATTTTCAACATAAAGCTTTGAGATCTCGTTTTTCTCTTTTCCAGTCCCCTCTTTTCTCCTCTCCCATTCTTGAATCCTTATGCGCCTATGCATTAGTCAAAAGGGAAAGCAAGCTCCTCCCTCTCTTCACATATATTTGTATAAACTTGGTTGTGTGAATATGATCTGTTCATGTACTTAGGAAAGAGGCAGTATGTGGTGATGAGGTGTGTTCATGCGCAGGAGTGTGAAAAGCAGTATGGGTTGAATTATGGTATTGTTCGGTGTTGAAGCATGTTTTGAGGCAGTTCGGGTTCATTATTTTGAGGAGAGAGGATAGACGGCGCCGGTCTGATGTAGGAGGTGTCGGTTTGGGGTTAGTGGGTACATGGAGCGAGCAGTTGTAGTAAATAGTGAGGATAGCAACTGTGTGAAGAGGGGGAGACGGGTATGGTGAGTTTGGACAAGTAAAGGGACGTGGAAGGCCATCTTGTGTGATAAACTACTGGAGGAATGATGAAAAATATATATGTAATCTTTGTGTTCACCGTTCTTTTGTTGTGGGGTGCCGGAGTCGGCGTTGAAAGGAGCTTTAGGAAAAAAAAGTCTGGTAAGGAGGAAGTTATGCAATAAACAAAATGACCAAGGGGATGAGTTCGAACAAAGTTTATATTGAAAGGAAGAAGAAGTATGCGTGGATGGAGGATTAAACAGCGGTTTGAAAAATAACATGAAGAACGTGTGAAATGTTCGCAGGGATGAAAGGGCACTTGCGGTTGGGTTAAAAAAGGTGTTGGGCTGACATGAGCAAGGGGTAAGGCCCAATATTTAATTAGTTTAAGTTTTATTTAAAATAAATAACATATTATATTGTAAATCTAATAACTTTTACATACGTTAACGGAATTCAACAAAACAAGATCCGTTAGGATCGTATGGAAGGTGGCTCCACAATGGAACTGACTGGGAACGAATCGAAGCTCGTTACAATTTATTGCAAATTAAATTGTCCGTCTGAATCAAGCGATGGTTATCATTATTAACAATGATCGTCCATTGTGAGTAAAACTCACTAACTCTGAACAGTTTATAATTTTTTAACATATTTTTAGAACTGATAAATATTGGTTGATTGCTGTGTGTTGATTGTTTGGATGAACTGCTAGTTAGTTGGTTGAAATTATATATATATATATATATATATTTATATATATCGCTGAATATATATTGATTCTGTTATCAGAATATTTCGTATTGAACTGAAATTGATGATAATTATATTGTGTAACATCTGTGGATGCAGGGAAACTGGATTCCTCAACATTTATTTTTACTATTTTCATATATTGTAATATATGATGTGATATATAATCTATGGTTGATTATGTGTGTTGAATGATATCGATCATTGTTATTTGGTATTTTAAATACCATATATAATACTGGAATTTAAAATGGGAATTTTCAATGTGTATGTTGAAAATAAAATATATTTATATAAAATCAAATGATTTTATAAAAAGAAATTTCAAAGTGGATATTGAATAGAAAAGGTAATATTTGAAAAAGAAATATGAGAAAAATATAATAATGGAAAATTGGGAAATGAATAGGATTATATAAAAGGTTTTATATAGAATAAATAGAATTATATAAAAAGGTTTTATATAGAATGAATAGGATTATATAAAAGGATTTATATAGAGTAAATAGAATATTGAAAAGGAAATATTTATATAGAATAAATAGAACTATAAAAGGAATATTGATTTAGAAAGTAAATAGAATTATAAAAGGGGAATATTTGGAAAATGAATAGAGTTTTATAAAAAGAGAATTTTACATTAGTAAGGTTTATACCCGTGCTTCGCACACGAGTGTAACATGACATTGATTTAAAGTAGAGATTTTGCAAATAAAGTATCATAAAGGAATTTGGGGTTTAAATTAGGAATTTAAAGGGAATTACTGGAATTAGAAACTGACTAGAAATTAGTGAGTTGAATGACTTTCTGGGTTTCGATCTGATGTTGGTTTCGGCCTTCGGGGTTAATACGTAGGGGGTTGTTCTCTTACTGGTTTACAGTTAGAGACTGATATACATGAAAAGATAGTGATGCGTGAATCAGAAATGGAAACGTTTTCCAAAGTTAATAACGTATATTATCTAAAATTAGAAAATAAGAAATTTTGAATATATGGAACGAGAAATGCGGAAATGAATAAATGTTGATTGATCGATAGAATTTCCATCTGGAAATAATATCGTTGTTTGCACACGTGTTTCCATTTGATAGTTAAATCACCGACTATCAAAGTTTTGACCATTCTTACGTTGTTAATTATGGAGAGACCGGTTGGAATATTATCCGAAGAACCACTCCGTATTGGCATAAGCATTGCAAACCAGGTATGCTGAATATATTGAAGACGGAGTAAAGTGCAAGGGCTATTGTATAAATCTTAGGTAGAGATTGCCTAAGATGGATGTACGGAACAGTGCCTTCGGTTTGTCCAGTCCCAGGACAACTTGAATGGACGAATGTATGACAGAGTATATATGGTAGATCGCGTAAGTTGATCATTTCAAACGTATTTACATTGGTGGTGGAGGAATTCGTTTCTCTTAGCTTATACCCATGGTATTTTTGGGGAAATCAATTTGTGATTTGACGGGTATGACGATGTGGCATTCAAAGTAAATGGAGGAGTGATATGTTAAAAGATACGTTATGACCTCATGCCTCATCAACTGGGAAATGACAGAAATCGGGCAGGCACCATGGCTAAGTGGGCCGCACCCAAGTAGGTTATATTGTCACCATCTAGAGAATATTCATATTTGTTACTTCTTTCAATTCTGTATCTCTAGGGAATGGTTATGTGGGTTTACCAACTGTAAGGTGACAATATATTCGATACACTCAAGCGAAATGAGTGGTCGGTCATGTGTGGCCGAGTTGCAAGATGTTCTTGTTGAACTCCAGTGTATCGCTTCTAGAGTACACTGAGCGCAAGGTTGATCCATACCTTGTCATAGTTGGAATCCATCTCCCGAATAAGAGCCCGCGGTTTTGATTGTATATTATATATGTAGAACGTTAGATGCAAACGTTTCTACTAGATTGATATTACTTATGTTAGACATTATTATAATATCAGAATAATATTGTTTTATAAATGATTTGGATTATCGTAAGGTAAAAACCATCTGTGTTTATGTGTGGATCGTTCTTACGATTATTCTTTCTTTTGAAAGGATTTTTAAAGTTAAACAAATGATTTGAGTTTACTCACACCAGTCACATGACTGACCCGGAGTTTATTTTGTTTTATTTTCCCAAGATTCTTGGTTGCCCAATTTTGTACGGGCAATCAACTAGTCGGGATTTTACAGATACTTGAAGAGCTGGAGCTAGAGCAGGAGGCTTCAGGATTATATAGCTATTGTTATTTCCGCTGTGTTGTAAGTGCTGTACTTTGGAAATGATACGTATATTCAAGTACAGATTTATATTTCAAAGTTATCTTATATATTATATGTTATTCGTTCCGCTGTGAGATTCGTGTTACTCTGATGTTGTGTTGTTCTTCTTCTTCTATTCTAAGTTTCTATCTTATCTATCCTCACCCTCTAATTTCTTTCATGGATATCTGGTGTTTCCAATGCTTGAATAGTCGACATAGAGTTGAATGCCGATATCCAGGATTGCATATTCCCTGGGTCGTTACAGTGGTATCAGAGCTTAAGGTTAAGTAATTATGTTGGCTCTGTGACGTGACTCAGTAGAGATGGAGTTAGCAATACCCTAGATTGAGTTGAGTGTATATATACGAGTGAACGTATTTGTTATTGATATAAAAATCGTTTTATATAGTGGAGATTTATTGATTGAGTCGTTTATGGGTTCTGATCGATCAGTTTGATCCACTGTATCGGTAGGAGTTTCTAAACACTCGAATACGATGGGTCGACACGATATGTTTTGAAAAGAGGGTAAACGAAAATAATTTTACCCAAAGTATATTTTGATATAGAGAAAATATATATATTGGAATTATAATATGTTGGATATATTGGTTGTTATTACAATCGAGTAAGATTATAAATTGGAATGGTTATTTAAATAGCCAATCAGAATTCATATGAATATAATACATGAAATTAGATGAGTTAAATCTGAATTTAAATCAGAATTGAAATTACAACTCTGAAGATTTGAATAAGTGTTTGTAAATGGAATTGAATTGAATATATGAGAATTTTAAAATCCTGGGAGATTTTAAATTGTTTTACAAGCATTGGGAATGGTATTTTGAAATATATTTCAAAGTGGAAATGTTTAGAAATGGTTTTGAAAAGTGATATAGTATTGAACTCACTTTGATGGCTGGAAAATAGATTCCGATGATGATCATGACATCATCGGTATTCATTTTTGAGTTGTAAGTGATGGATTACTACCGAAGGTTTTGTTTTTGGAAATGTTTTGCGAAAACAAATTGTTGAATTTCGAAAAGAACTGTTTGATTTTGGAGGAAACCGAAGCTGTTTAAAAACTCCCAGAACAGATTATTTGAATTAAAACAAATTTAAATAGAAATTTGTGAAATCGAGCTAGAACTGAATTGGAATCAGTTAAGTGGGAATTGAATTTGATTAGAGTGATATCGAGAAGATTGGATTTGTGACATAGGGATTTGAAATTATATAGTGTTGTTGAGTTAAGATTTGGAATCGAGAATGAAACTCGAGTTTGAAATGATATTTGGCTTGGATATAAGCGAATGGTTGTGTTGGAGATAAAAATGGTTGGAGTTTGATTGGGAATGACATTGGTATATGCTGAATTAGCAGCAGATGTAAAGGATATAATGATATGCCCGACAAAAAGGTACATGTTTATATTATATATTGGGTATGAGATTTTGATGAGCCAAATTGGCAAGCCTCTTGGCTGTTTGATTTTCTTTTGGGTTGGAGATGGCCTAGAGAGGCGAGTTGTACTTGTACCGATTGACCAGTACAAAGGAGGTGCTGGCGAAATTTTTCGAAAATTTCGGGTGTTAGAAATTTTTCAAGATTTTTGAAATTTTTTGTAGATAAGAATTAATTGTAATTAAATTGGTTCACTTGAAACTGAAGTTAAATAAGTAAAAATAATTTTTAACCAGTCAATAGGGTTTGTTTTCTACCTTAGTAATTTCGAGGACGAAATTATTTTAAGGGGAAAGAATGTAACGACCCGTATTTACACGGATAATAATTAATTTCTTTAATTATTTAAATATAGATCAGAGATTGAAATGGTTGATTAAATTAAATAACTTTGAATATTTAATTAATATAATAATTAAATAATATATTTAAATTCCAGAATAGTCGGAAATAGTGAATTGACTATATTGTGTGAATGAGACAATTTAAAATATTTAATCTAGTTTAAAGTTGTATTATAATAACGAATTTATTTGGAAATGTTATTTGAAAATAGAAATTATATTATAATTATAATCGAGCTCGAAATGGCGCGGCAGTCCGATATTTGGCGATTTGAACTTCAACTGAATGTACAGGATTCGTTTTAAGCCGGATTTCAGTTAAACAAGAAACGTTAGGAGTTGGTGAAGTATATTTTTCTGATGGAAGAGAAAAATCAGGATTTCGTCATATAGATTGTGAGTTGTGTCCAAATCAAATTTTCGAATAGATGCTATGGAATCGTTATCAACCATAATGATATCTTTTATTATAATTAAATATCGGTTTCGAATTTGGAAATATCCTTTTAGACGTAGGTATAATTTAATTTTTAGAATTTTTCTGTCATTTTTATTTTGTAAAATAAGCACTTTTTATTTTGAAGTGTTTTGCACCCTTAATCAATATTTTGGTGTTTCACAAAAAGAGTTAAACTACCGATATTTTTATATTTTTGAAATCGTAGCACATTGCTCATTGTTAATGTCAACTCGTATGTAAACGAAATACTACGTAATGGGATATGCTATTTCTTAGATAAGAGAAAGGGGTTTATTTTTCCGGTCAAAAAGGAAGCACACACTAAATTTCTCTCAGCCACAAACAAGTGAAAGCGTGGCATCCTCTAAATCACAAACAAAAGGAAAGCGTGGCCTTAAAAAAATCCACACTCATCCAACTAATAGTATATAAATACATGGCAACGTCTACGTTTCTCCATTTTCAACACAAAGCTTTGATATCTCGTTTTTCTCTTTTCCAGTCCCCTCTTTTCTCCTTTCCCATTATTGATTCCTTATGCGCCTACGCATTAGTCAAAAGGGAAAGCAAGCTCCTCCCTCTCTTCACATATATTTATATAAACTTGGCTGTGTGAATATGATCTGTTCATGTACTTGGGAAAGAGGCAGTATGTGGTGATGCGCTGTGCTCATGCGCAGGAGTGTGAAAGGCAGTATGTGTTGAATTATGGTATTGTTGTGTTGAAGCATGTTTTGAGGCGGTTCGGGTTCATTATTTTGAGGAGAGAGGATGGACGGCGCCGGTCTGATGTAGGAGGTGTCGGTTTGGGGTTAGTAGGTACATGGAGCGAGCCGTTGTAGTAAATGGTGAGGATAGCAACTGTGTGAAGAGGGGGAGACGGGTGTGGTGAGTTTGGACAGGAAAAGGGACGTGGAAGGCCATCTTGTGTGATAAACTATTGGAGGTATGACGAAAAATATATACGTAATCTTTGTGTTCACCGTTGTTTTGCCGTGGGGTGCCGGAGTTGGCGTTGAAAAGAGCTTCAGGAAAAGATATCCTGGTAAGGAGGAAGTTATGCAATAAACAAAACGACTGAGGGGATGAGTTCGAACAAAGTTTATATTGAAAGGAAGAAAAAGTATGCGTGGATGGAGGATTAAACAACGGTTTGAAAAATAACATGAAGAACATGTGAAATGTTCGCGGGATGAAAAGGCACTTGCGGTTGGGTTAAATAAGGTGTTGGGCCAACATGAGCAAGGGGTAAGGCCCAATATTTAATTAGTTTAAGTTTTATTTAAAATAAATAACATATTATATTGTAAATCTAATAACTTTTACATACGGTAACGGAATTCAACAAAACAGGTTCGTTAAGATCGTATGGACGGTGGCTCCACAATGGAACTGACCGGGAGCGAATCGAAGCTCGTTACAATTTATTGCAAAATAAATTGTCCTTCTGAATCAAGCGATGGTTATCGTTATTAACGATGATCGTCCAATGTGAGTAAAACTCACTAACTCTGAGCAGATTATATTTTTATAACGTATTTTTAGAACTGATAAATATTGGTTGATTGCTGTGTGTTGACTGTTTGGATGAACTGCTAGTCAGTTGGTTGAAATTATATACATAAATATATATATATATAGATATAAATCGTTAAATATATATTGATTCCGTTATCAGAATATTTCGTATTGAACTGAAATTGATGATAATTATATTGTGTAACATCTGTGGATGCAGGGAAACAGGTCGGAGGAATCCAACTGGATTCCTCAACATTTATTTTTACTATTTTCATTTATTGTAATATATGATGTAATATATAATCTGTGGTTGATTATGTGTGTTGAATGATATCGATCATTGTTATTTGGTATTTTAAATACCATATATAATACTGGAATTTAAAATGGAAATTTTCAATGTGTATGTTGAAAATAAAATATATTTATATAAAATCAAATGATTTTATAAAAAGAAATTTAAAAGTGGATATTGAATAGAAAAGGTATATTTGAGAAAGAAATATGGGAAAAATATAATAATGGAAAATTGGGAAATAAATAGGATTATATAAAAGGTTTTATATAGAATAAATAGAATTATATAAAAGGATTTATATAGAATGAATAGGATTATATAAAAGGATTTATATAGAGTAAATAGAATATTTAAAAGGAAATATTTATATAGAATAAATAGAACTATAAAAGGAATATTGATTTAGAAAGTAAATAGAATTATAAAAGGGGAATATTTGGAAAATGAATAGAGTTTTATAAAAAGAGAATTTTACATTAGGAAGGTTTAGACCCGTGCTTCGCACACGGGTGTAACACGATTTTGATTTAAAGTAGTTATTTTGCAAATAAAATATCATAAAGGAATTTGGGGTTTAAATTAGGAATTTAAAGGGAATTACTGGAATTAGAAACTGACTAGGAATTAGTGAGTTGAATGACTCTTTAGGTATTGATCTGATGTTGGTTTCGGCCTTCGGGGTTAATACGTAGGGGGTTGTTCTCTTACTAGTTTACAGTTAGAGACTGATATATGTGAAAAGATAGTGATGCGTGAATCAGAAATGGAAACGTTTTCCAAAGTTAATAAAGTATATTTTCTAAAATTAGAAAATAAGAAATGTTGAATATATGGAACGAGAAATGGGGAAATGAATAAATGTTGATCGATCGATAGAATTTCCATCTGGAAATAATATCGTTGTTTGCACACCTGTTTTCATTTGATAGTTAAATCACCGACTATCAAAGTTTTGACCATTCTTACGTTGTTAATTATGGAGAGACCAATTGGATTATTATCCGAAGAACCACTCAGTATTGGCATAAGCGTTGCAAACCAAGTATGCTGAATATATTGAAGACGGAGTAAAGTGCAAGGGCTATTGTATAAATCTTAGATAGGTATTACCTAAGATGGATGTACGGAATAGTGCCTTCGGTTTTTCCAGTCCGAGGACAACTTGAATGGATGAATGTCGGACAGAGTATATCTGGTAGATCGCGTAAGTTGAATTTCAAACGTATTTACGTTGGTGGCGGAGGAATTTGTTTCTCTTAGCTTATCCCCGTGGTATTTTTGGGGAAATCAATTTGTGATTTGATGGGTATGACGATGTGGCATTCAAAGTAAATGGAGGAGTGATCTGTTAAAAGATAGGTTATGACCTCAAGCCTCATCAACTGGGAAATGACAGAAATCAGGCAGGCAGCATGGCTAAGTGGGCCGCACCCAAGTAGGGTATATTGTCACCATCTAGAGAATTTTCATATTTGTTACTTCTTTCAATTCTGTATCTCCCGGGAATGGTTATGTTGGTTTACCAACTATAAGGGGACAATATATTTGATATACTCAAGCGAAATGAATGGTCGGTCATGTGTGGCCGAGTTGCAAGATGTTCTTGTTGAACTCCAGTGTATCGCTTCTTCAGTACACTGAGCGGAAGGTGGATCCATACCTTGTCATAGTTGGAATCCATTTCCCGAATAAGAGACCGCGGTTTTGATTGTATATTATATGTGTAGAACGTTAGATGCAAGCGTTTCTGCTAGATTGATATTACTTATGTTAGACATTATTATAATATTAGAATAATATTATTTTATAAATGATTTGGGTTATCGTAAGGTAAAAACCATCCGTGTTTATGTGTGGATCGGTCTTACGATTATTCTTTCTTTTGAAAGGATTTTTAAAGTTAAACAAATGATTTGAGTTTACTCACACCAGTCACAAGACTAACCCGGAGTTTATTTTGTTTTATTTTCCTTAAACTCTTGGGTGCCTAATTTTGTATGGGCAGTCAAGTAGTCGGGATTTTACAGATACTTGAAGAGCTAGAGCAGGAGGCTTCAAATTATATAGCTATTGTTATTTCCGCTGTGTTGTAAGTGCTGTACTTTGGAAATGATATGTATATTCATGTACAGATTTATATTTCAAAGTTATGTTATATATTATATGTTATTCGTTCCGCTGTGAGATTCGTGTTACTCTGATGTTGTGTTGTTCTTCTTCTGCTATTCTAAGTTTCTATCTTATCTATCCTCACCCTCTAATTTCTGTCATGGACTATCCGGTGTTTCCGATGCTTGAATAGTCGACATAGAGTTGTATGCCGATATCCAGGATCGCATATTCCCCGGGTCGTTACACAACGTATTGGTTAAGTATATAACCATTAGTTCCGACTTCGATTTCGAGGACGAAATCATTTTAAGTGGGGGAGAATGTAACGACCTGAAATTTTAGTTAATTTTAAAATAAGAATTTAAATAGGATTGAATAAAAAAATTGTGTATAAATATGGTTTTAATTTAAAAATATACCATTTGAGTTTTGATAAAATTAAATATCGGGTTAAAAAAATATTCAGCTTTGAAAATATTTGTAGATATTGAAATATAGTGTAGGAAGTAGCTAAGTATTTTAACTTGTGACATTTAAATTAAGTATTAAAGTTAAGATTATGTTAAACTAAAATAATTTCTAAATCAATTTTTAGTGGCTTCTCTTGGAAGCCAAGACAATCCTTAGTGGCTTCTAAAGGAAGTCAATCTTTAGTGTCCTCTCTTCGAAGCCAAAGATTTCTTCTTAATGAAGCTAATCCTTTATAGCTTCTCCAGGAAGCCAAAGCATTAGTAGCTTCTTTTAGAAGCTTAGTCATACCTACATGGCTTCTCTTAAAAGCCAATTTGTAGTGTCTTCCTTTAGTGGCTTATCTTAAAGGCAATTCGTGGTGGCTTCTCTTGGAATCCAATTCTTAGTTACTTCTCTTGGAAGCCTAGTAATATCTTTATGGCTTCTCTTGCAAGCCAATTCTTGGTGGCTTCTCAAAGAAGCTAAAGAGAGTAACAAGTGTAAGAAGACAATTTTGTTTTTCTTCCTTAAGCTTATGGCTTCTTAAGGAAGCCTTAGAAGTCAAATTGGATTTTTCTTCCTTAAGTTTATGGCTTCTTAAGGAAGCTTTAACACATGTACACTTACATATTAAGTAATGGTAGGAGCATGACAAGTGTCCTTAGGTTAATGACATAAATGCCCTTAAACAAGCCTATATAAAGGTACCTACACCCCTTCATTTTCATTCCATCCTCTTTCCTTCATCTCCTTCCTCCTCCTTTATACCTTTTAGCTGAACCTCTCTTTAAATTAAAAAAAAGTAAAGCAAATAAGAAAAAGGAGGTAGATCTTGGAGCTAGAGATCGTTAGGCAAAAGCTTGGACTTCACGGGGTGAGAAAAATTAAACTTTTAAAGGGTTTTTGTTGCTTGATTTAATGATTGCATGTAAGGTGTTCGTTGAAATGTTTCTTAGAGTTTTGGTGGTGAATTCATGATTGATTTGATGGTATATGATTGCTAAAAAAACCTTAATAGGTTCATGAAGTAAAAATGGCAACTTGCTAGGAATTTGGAGTGAAAATCTTTATGTTTGGTTCAAAAAGTTGCACCTTTATGGAATATTTGGTAAATCCATGCTTTGATTAAATTTTAGTGGTATATTTGAGACATTAGCTAGTGATTTGATATGGTTAAGGCATTAAATCCCTAAAGATTCGACCTCTATGTGAAATCATACGTAAAGGTGTGATTTTTAGATGTAAATTTGTGTTTATACATGAGAAGATTAGAACTTTAATTGAAATTCAAGGAGTTGGATATTACATAAAGAATTTATGGGTTATTAACTATGGTTTAAGTTTGTAAAAGAGAGATTGAACCCTTATAGGGTCGACCTATGTATGGAATTACGTATAAAGGTGTGATCTTTAAGTATATATTCGTAATAATAAGGAAAAACCAATGTTTGGGTAGGAATATTTGAAGTTAGCTCCTAGTTGATAGTCTTCGGGTTAACAATAACTATGGTTATGAACACCATAAACTTATATGAATTATACGATCATTAGTAGTTGATAATACAAGTTCATTATTGTGATTGATTGATTGTTTGGATTGTGCTCGACCATTTTATGAGCAAAATACGCTTTTACATTTAGCATTGGGTTGGGTAGAAATATTTGTATGCTATTACCTTGTAAAACACTTCACGAGTTGACTATGAGGTGTTTAGCGATGTTTTTGATTTATTTCAAATTTAATGAATAATTTTGAAATGAGATTTTCTTAAGTGAAAAGAAGTATTATTCCCGATTTTGGACAGGGAATGTTTTATAAAATGTTTTATAAGACAGAAAGAATTTCGAGGACTAAACTCAATGATTTCAAAATGATTTGGAAATGGAAATTGATATAGATTTGATTATACTTGTGATTATTATTAGTGTTAGTGGTTTATCCCCACTTCAGGATATAAAAATGAGTTCTATATTTTACCAATGATCGAGTAACGACCCTGGTGATGAAAAGTCGGGCATGTAAGGACTACGGTCCACGGAAGGTATGGTTCACTTTTGGAAATGGAGAGAGGATGTAACTGGATTATTATCGTGGTGATAAGGTGTACCTGGAGCCTGGTCATCATGGGAATCTCTCGATCAGGTGGCATATATTTTGATATGCTTGTGTAGTAGATATTTGAGGTTTTCAAATATGTTTTGGTTTGAGATCCCAAAGTGAAACCTAATTTGATATGAAAGCTAGATATGTATTTCAAATAGTTTGAAATAAGAAATCAGGAAATAAGGTCCTAAGAGATAATTTATGTAAAGTGAATTGGATTTTGAAATCTAAATTTGGGGATTAAGTTTAAATGGGTAGATTGAGGAATTGCATCTTGTCTGATGCATTGTAGGCTCCTTAAGTCTATTTTTCGGTAGATGGTTGTGCACGTATCCTTAGGAGGAAACCAGTTCCATGTTATATGGTGTGGTACCTGTTGGATCTAGATTAACCCTAGAGGGGGGGTGAATAGGGTTTATCACAGTTTTTAAACTGAATTGAAAATCTGACAGGATATTAAAATAATAAACAAATCACAGAATGCAGCAGAAGTAAAAATGCAGAAAATAAATCACACACAGATATACCCAGCTTCGGCAAAACCCTGCCTACTGTTGCATTCCTAAGGTTTCTACTAGATGATAGAACAGATCCCGCATACAAGACCTTGTACACTCGCGACTCTCGCTCCTATTCTAACTCTACGCTCAAAACCCAAGACTAATCGATATCCCCTCGATCAGATTTCCTGAATTACAACCCTGTAATCCGTAACCCAGATTTTACAGACTCTGAAACTGACAGTCAACACCCTGACTGATTCACTCTAGTTTATATAGACACTAGAAAACTGTTTCGACAATTTTACAACTCAAAATAAAAACAATACAACAAATAGAAAATTAAAACAAGGAGAACCCTAATTAAAAAACGAATATAGGAGTTGAATTTAAAGGGGTCATCCCCTTTTCACATGGAGAAACATGGCCGGCCCATTTCAATTTGTTGCACCCGTTCTATTTTCTTTTGCTCTAAAAAAAATGGCGGCAGGCGATTTAGGAAAAATCTAGGGTTTCGACGATTGCTCCAAAACCAGATCGATGCTTGATTGTTGACGTTGTGATAACTCTGAAGGTTGATTCTTTGATGGCTTTCCTCGTCCGACTTGGAATTTCTTTCTGGCTCGATCGAATCAGTGAGTTTTCTGAGATTTGTTGCTTTGAAATTTTTTACTGATTTTGTGGGTTTCGGTTTCGATGATTTCCTCTCTGCCCATGATGAATCGGTGATAAAGAGGATTATATAATCCGTAACTTGCTCTCTGATTTCAATTAAGTGATTCGATCTGAAATTGCGATGCTTTCCCTTTTTGTTTTCTTCGATTTTCTTGATAGCTAAGGATTTGCTTGGCTTAAATGGCTTGCGTGTATTCATGAATTCTGGAAAAGAGTTCTTACCTTTTCTGAAATTGTCCCATTCGATTTTTGCCTTGATTGTTGAAATTTGAATTTACAGATGGTTGCCAAGATTGATTTTAATCTGCGCCATATATGATTTTCTGCACAATAAAATCTCTTGCCATATATATATCAGTGTGATTTCCTTGTTTGTCTTGAGTAATATATGCTTTGCCATAATTCTCTGATTGTTTCAAAACTGGAAACAATAGATTTGCCCAAACAAAAAAGTTGTGATTTCTGGAAAACTTAAACACTTGCCATGTATGATTTTCTGCAAATTAAACTCTTTCCAAAAATCATTTATGCCACTGTATACTTAGAAAAAAATACTGAATGATTTATGTCCTGATATAATCCATTCTTGTATGATTTCTTGCACCACAATTCTCACTCAGTTGCACCATTATTCATATATAAGAAAACATGAATTTCTTTAAAAAAAAACTGCTTTATTGTTTGTTTGATGTGCACTTGAGATTTGGTGCACCCATGATGAGTAACTTGTTCTTTCCTGAACTATTTGAACTTGAATGATGTACTCGGACATGAATCATACTTGCACCATTATATATGCAAACTTGTACATATATACATGATCATATGCTAGCTGTAACATGAACTCCCTTCTTACCTGAGTTACCTATTGGCTGTACTTGCTGTCTTTGCACTGTCACTTGATTGCTGCACATTTCAGTTGTCTTGCATGCTCGACTTCTTTGAATTCTGGTATGTTTGTTGGTCTGAATCTCATGTTCATTTACATTTGTTCCTCGACTATTGCTGTACTATACATGATGATCAATCCATGCTGCTTTGATATTACAGTTTGTACACATGCACATCCACCACATTTGTGTTGATTACTTTTTGAAAGAGATTTGAACTTCCTGCTACTTTGATTTAGCATAACTACATTGAGCTCGACCATGATTCACCTCATGTACACGACGGCTGCACCTTACACTTGCACCACTATGCTTCTTGAGATTGACTTGTGCCATGTTTCATTGTTGTGTACAAATGGTCCGAGCCTTGCCAATTGCTGTTGCTCCATCATGAACTTATTTGTTGTCTCGAGCATGCATGAAATATACTCAAACCTTTTATGATTTGTGTACATACTTGCTGAACTGATTTCTCCCTTCATGCTGCCATTGTGATCCCTTGTTTTCTTTGCTGCATGTCCACATTAGTTTGTGCACCCCTTACGATCTTGACATGCATATACACCAAAGAGTTGCGTTGCTTGCCTTTTGCACATACAAAAAGCTGCACCATATGACTTGCATCATCACCTTGCTGAGTCATTTGTCTTTGACCATTTGAGAAGTGCTCCATGTATATGCCACAGCTGTTTTGCCATGCATTCTTGTATCACCACTGCATTGCTTGTGCATGTCCCACAGTCTTGAGCATGTTTAAAAAAAAACTCCTTGCATTTGTGCTACCATGTTTGACCATTCTATGCTGTGTTGACATGCTTGGTTTCACTGTTTTGCACCTGAAATATGAGCATACCATCTCTTGTGCTCGACCATTTTGAATTTTAATGTTTGACATTTTGTTTTTAAGATATATCAGCAGACTAGTCACACTATGTTGAGGCTGATCAAAAATCAGCAAACTAGTGTGATTATGTCGAGGCTGATCAATTCAGATCGAGTCAGAAAAATGATGAGAAACACACCGAAATTCTGAGGCAAATAAAATTTTAAAAATAAAATTTATATTTGCATGAATTCTGTTTTATTTCTATTGCAGTGTGTGTGTTTCTGTGAATGACAGGTATGAAGACGATGACTGGACTGATAGTGACTGGACAGACTGAAGACTGAAGACAGGAACAGTGTGAAAAAGTGTATATGTATACGAGTCTGTATAAAAGAATGAATGAGTGAAACTGTGACTGAAAGATAGAGTGTTGTAGTGGAGAACACTGTATATGGAATTTTATTTGATATGTAATACAGTGATGTACAAATAGTGGAGTTAAAAAAAATTTGTACTGTTTGAATATTGAAATAAAATATTATATTTAAATAAAACACTGTGAATGTTTGAATTTCTGTACAGTCGTATTTTATTTAAATATAAATATTATATTCCAGTCTGTGATTTACAATAACAGTACAATATCAAACACATTAAAATAATATTTATTTGGTTGTTATCATCAAACAAAAATCATATAATTGTGTATACAACACCGTTATATACAACAATCTCCCCCTTTTGATGATGACAAACAAATAAAAGATTTTGTATACAATAGATGTGTTTGACAGTGAATATTGAACTCCCCCTATTTATTAGCTCCCCCTACAACAGACAGCTCCCCCTATAACTGTGCATGAGTGAAATGTATGAATAATAATAAATTTTCAAAATTGAAAATATTTATAAAATATTCACTCATAAATCAAAATTTCTATCCATTCTCCCCCTTTTGTTATCATCAAAAGGATACAGAATTTAAAATACAAATGAAAAATGACTAGAGATATAATTTCAGCTTAAGAGGAAGAACGATCATCATAAATCTCAATCAGTCAAACAAAAACCATAATATTCTGAGAATAGGTGGCATATTTCACATTGTAGAGAATGATGGATGTACCAATGAAAATGGGGAGAATAAAAGAAATTTATTCCAATTATTTTCCAAAAAAAATGAGGTTCTAAAACAGAGATTGAATTAGGACTATAATTAATAATTCAATTTAAATGACAAAATCGAATAATCTCAAATTCCAGTACCTATCAATCAACAAATCATAATATGTCATAAAATTTCAACACATTTCACAGATTAGAAAGTGGATTGATAGGCTGGTTATTATACACCAAGGAGAATTTCACATAAAATTTTATTTATTGCAAATTATTTTCTTTTCTTTTTCTTTTGATTTAAGAGCACCCTGACCACGCATAACCAGAGCTTGGATTTTTAAATGAGGTCAGTCGCAGCTTAAATTATAAGTTGTCTCATAACCATGCATGACCAGAGCTTGGATTTTTAAATGAGGTTAGAGACACACTTATGTATTAATTAAATATTTATCGTTTTCAGCTTTAAATAGGAAAACTCCTCGGTATATACAACCAATATGAATGACAGAAATGTGGTAGGTACAGAAATGGACTGTGAAATAAATTAATAATATTATGAAATATGACCAACTGTACCGGGATTATTGAAAATTTTCAAATATCACTAATTCTGAATAAATAATATAGTCCCATTTCTATCACAAATTCCCACTGTTTATTAAAAATATATATATATATATATATTTTTGTTTTTTTTAAAAAAAAATATTAACTCTCCACGTTAATATAGAACTATCATGGATGGCAGAAAGATGATAGATAAAGTAGATGATCGTGAAATAATTGCCAGTTCAAAGATATTATAATAAATATTCAACCATCATAAAATCTCCTCTTATTATGAAATATATTGCAGTCATAATTCATCACAATTTCAAATTCTGATATATTTTGATGAATTATAAATACAGAACAATTTGGATATTGATTTTAATTTCTGAATGAATAATTAATAAATAATTCTAAAATTGAAAATCAAATACAAGAGGAATATGCTGATCTATACACGACAAGAGGGAAAAAATGTGTACAAGACAAAAAGAGTGTGTGGATTTATACATGGTGAAGATTTGAATCTAAGTACAGATGGGTGAGACAAATATAAGACGCTTCTGATACCACTTGGTGTCTCTATTTACGAGGAATTTTAACATGATACTGAACAAGAATGTCATAGACAAAAGGATTATTAAGTACTAAGCCCAAACAGACGAGATAATAGATTATGCACATGTATCAGAGCAGCAAGTAAGTGATTCCAGAACAAACATTTTTCAAAAAAAACAGTATCAGAGCAGCACAGAAAAAATCAATATCACAACAGACTTGTCAGACGATGTTTCTGAAGGTCACAAAAAACAATATATTCCATGATCCATGATTATAAAATTTAGTTTATTTTAAATCATTTGAAGAAATGTGAATATATCAGGATTTAATGAATCAATCACACAATATTATATTTCAGATTCAAGATATGTGTGCGATTCAATAAATCAATAATTTCAAATGATTTTAAACAATCATATATTAAAATCAAATAACCATGAAATAATAGAGAATTTTAAGACCCTATTTTCAAAGAAATTTTCACAAGTATTTCTGACAAAGCCATAGAAAAAAATCATTTACATCAGGTTTGATAGATATTCATGATCCAAAATAATTTATTTGAAATCACTTGAATCAATGTCAAGTTTTGAAATATAATGAATCAGTCACACAAGGTTGATAATTTCAAATTTAGGAGGTGTGTGATTATTCAAAATATTAATAATTTCAGATGATTTCAAACAAAACAAATTCTAACCATGATGATCATGAATAACAATGATTTTCAAGATGTATCACTAAGATTCTAGACAATTTAAAATTTCCAAGCCAATCTGAAAAATAATGAGAATATCACTACTGATAAATAATAGTGCTGTAATGAGTATAATACTTTAAGCATTTCCAAAATGAATTGGAAGGAACTCAAAACAGTATAAGTGTGTGAAATTTCATTAATTATTCAGATCTTCAAAAAATTTAGAATTCTAGTTAACAGTGTTCAAGATATGATATGAATGCATCAACACTGTTATGAATTCAAAAATCAGAAAATAAACTTCAAAACAATTGCAGATATATACAAGTTTAAATTCAGATTCTGGAAGAATTAAAAACATGACAGTTTTATACAGATTAAATGAATTTCCAGAAAATCATAAGTATTGCAATCGGAAATTAATGAAGTGCAGAATAAGAGGAATATGGCAGTGTCAAATCAAATAAAGACAAATAGAAGAAAATAAAATAGAAAGGGGTAGAAGAAGCAGGAATAAACAATAAAAAAATATTTACAAGGTTGAGATCAGAAATCATACCTGATTCACAGAAAACGTTGTGGATCTCTAACTCGTCAGACTTTGCTAAGGAACAGTAGATGATTCAATGATGTGAAGAAGTTTGAATCAGTTTCTCTTTTCAGCACAGTTGTTCCTCAGCCTCCTTTGGTACCTATCGATTGAGATGATCAAGTGGTCGAACAAAATTAGTAAAACCACTCACAGTTGTATTCATTTGTTTTAGTACCCAAACTCGTTTATATAACAAACCATTTGAATCTTCCTTTGTACCTTTCGGGACCCAAATCTGTTTGAATTTAGTCGAAGCCGTTTAATTTTTATTTGGGGTCCAAGATTGTTTAAATGATTTGTTATCAAACCAATTCTTGTCTCGTTTGTGATTTAAAAACCTTTTGGAATTGTCAAAATTTAAACTTTCAGAAAGTCCCTTTTTAAAGCAATTTAAAGGATTTTTAAAATCACAAGAATTCAATTTTTCAAAAACACTTGTTTTTCCCAAACCAAGACCATGTTTATGACCAACCGAAAATTGGTTTTGTAACAGCATATTCAACGATTTTTCTCCATTCGAAAATTTATCCAAAGTTGATTCTAATCGTTGAATTTTGGATTTAAGATCAGAGTTTTCTTTTATCTGATTTGAACAACGATTAATGTTGATCTTTCTCCTTTCAGTCTCATTTTGTTTCAAAGACAAATTTTCGTTTTCAAGAAGTTTGATTTTGGTCTTGGACTCAAAGATTTCAGATTCAAATTTAACTTGTTTTTCAAATTCAAGTTTCTTGAAATTCTCAATCTCTTTTTCAAGCTCATTTAAAATTAAATCACTTTTCAACAAGCTTTCTTTCTCAGCAATTTCATGTTTGGAACTTTTGATGGCCTTAAAATTATTAAATTCTTTTTGCAAAGAATTGTTTGAATTTTTTAGCTCAACCTCGTTATCTTTTAAAATCAGAATTTCCTCTTTAAGCCTTTGAATATTTTTATTGAGATGAACGAGGTTAGCTTTCAAATTCAAACAACTTTCACAGTCAAAATTTTCTAATTTCATGACATTTGTAGATTCTGATTCCAAACAGTTAATTTTGCTATTTAACTCGTGATTTTTAGATTTCAAGTATTTGTTTTTAGGATGGAGTTTATCAACGATTTTTGTTAAATCAGTACACATATAAACCAACTCTTCATATGAGAAGCTTTCAGTCTCATTGTCTGTTGAGTCTCCATCGTCTGATCTACTTGAATTTTCATTTGTTTCTTCTCCTGAGCATAGATCTGAATCTGAGTTGACCACTTTGGGTTTTGAGCTGCTGTTGTCGATCTTTCCATACTTTCTATTGAGAAAATCCCATATTTCCTACGCAGTCAAGCAATGAGAAATGAGGTTATATTGGACATCATCAATATAAGAATACAAAGTGTGAATAGCACGAGAATTAAATCCAATATCGTTCCTATTGACCATATCATAACCATTAATAACAGTATCCCAACATTTAATATCAATAGATTTTAAATATAATTCCATTTCTAATTTCCAATTTGAAAAATCTGTACCATCGAAAATAAATGGAGTACGACTGGACCGATTCTCAGAAGACTGACAACTAGAATTCACCATTTCTCTAGAGTTAAAAAATACCTGCTCTGATACCAAATGTTGGATCTAGATTAACCGTAGAGGGGGGGTGAATAGGGTTTATCACAGTTTTTAAACTGAATTGAAAATCTGATAGGATATTAAAATAATAAACAGATCACATAATGCAGCAGAAGTAAAAATGCAGAAAATAAATCACACACAGATATACCCAGCTTCGGCAAAACCCTGCCTACTGCTGCATTCCTAAGGTTTCTACTAGATGATAGAACAGATCCCGCATACAAGACCTTGTACACTCGCGACTCTCGCTCCTATTCTAACTCTACGCTCAAAACCCAAGACTAATCGATATCCCCTCGATCAGATTTCCCGAATTACAACCCTGTAATCCATAACCCAGATTTTACAGACTCTGAAACTGACAGTCAACACCCTGACTGATTCACTCTAGTTTATACAGACACTAGAAAACTGTTTCGACAATTTTACAACTCAAAATAAAAACAATACAACAAATAGAAAATTAAAACAAGGAGAAACCCTAATTAAAAAATGAATATAGGAGTTGAATTTAAAGGGGTCATCCCCTTTTCACATGGAGAAACATGGCCGGCCCATTTCAATTTGTTGCACTCGTTCTATTTTCTTTTGCTCTAAAAAAAATGGCGGCAGGCGATTTAGGAAAAATCTAGGGTTTCAACGATTGCTCCAAAACCAGATCGATGCTTGATTGTTGACGTTGTGATAACTCTGAAGGTTGATTCTTTGATGGCTTTCCTCGTCCGACTTGGAATTTCTTTCTGGCTCGATCGAATCAGTGAGTTTTCTGAGATTTGTTGCTTTGAATTTTTTACTGATTTTGTGGGTTTCGGTTTCGATGATTTCCTCTCTGCCCATGATGAATCGGTGATAAATAGGATTATATAATCCGTAACTTGCTCTCTGATTTCAATTAAGTGATTCGATCTGAAATTGCGATGCTTTCCCTTTTTGTTTTCTTCGATTTTCTTGATAGCAACGGATTTGCTTGGCTTAAATGGCTTGCGTGTATTCATGAATTCTGGAAAAGAGTTCTTGCCTTTTCTGAAATTGTCCCATTCGATTTTTGCCTTGATTGTTGAAATTTGAATTTACAGATGGTTGCCAAGATTGATTTTAATCTGCGCCATATATGATTTTCTGCACAATAAAATCTCTTGCCATATATATATCAGTGTGATTTCCTTGTTTGTCTTGAGTAATATATGCTCTGCCATAATTCTCTGATTGTTTCAAAACTGGAAACAATAGATTTGCCCAAACAAAAAAGTTGTGATTTCTGGAAAACTTAAACACTTGCCATGTATGATTTTCTGCAAATTAAACTCTTTCCAAAAATCATTTATGCCACTGTATACTTAGAAAAAAATACTGAATGATTTATGTCCTGATATAATCCATTCTTGTATGATTTCTTGCACCACAATTCTCACTCAGTTGCACCATTATTCATATATAAGAAAACATGAATTTCTTAAAAAAAACTGCTTTATTGTTTGTTTGATGTGCACTTGAGATTTGGTGCACCCATGATGAGTAACTTGTTCTTTCCTGAACTATTTGAACTTGAATGATGTACTCGGACATGAATCATACTTGCACCATTATATATACAAACTTGTACATATATACATGATCATATGCTAGCTGTAACATGAACTCCCTTCTTACCTGAGTTACCTATTGGCTGTACTTGCTGTCTTTGCACTGTCACTTGATTGCTGCACATTTCAGTTGTCTTGCATGCTCGACTTCTTTGAATTCTGGTATGTTTGTTGGTCTGAATCTCATGTTCATTTACATTTGTTCCTCGACTATTGCTGTACTATACATGATGATCAATCCATGCTGCTTTGATATTACAGTTTGTACACATGCACATCCACCACATTTGTGTTGATTACTTTTTGAAAGAGATTTGAACTTCCTGCTACTTTGATTTAGCATAACTACATTGAGCTCGACCATGATTCACCTCATGTACACGACGGCTGCACCTTACACTTGCACCACTATGCTGCTTGAGATTGACTTGTGCCATGTTTCATTGTTGTGTATAAATGGTCCGAGCCTTGCCAATTGTTGTTGCTCCATCATGAACTTATTTGTTGTCTCGAGCATGCATGAAATATGCTCAAACCTTTTATGATTTGTGTACATACTTGCTGAACTGATTTCTCCCTTCATGCTGCCATTGTGATCCCTTGTTTTCTTTGCTGCATGTCCACATTAGTTTGTGCACCCCTTACGATCTTGACATGCATATACACCAAAGAGTTGCGTTGCTTGCCTTTTGCACATACAAAAAGCTGCACCATATGACTTGCATCATCACCTTGCTGAGTCATTTGTCTTTGACCATTTGAGAAGTGCTCCATGTATATGCCACAGCTGTTTTGCCATGCATTCTTGTATCACCACTGCATTGCTTGTGCATGTCCCACAGTCTTGAGCATGTTTAAAAAAAAAACTCCTTGCATTTGTGCTACCATGTTTGACCATTCTATGCTGTGTTGACATGCTTGGTTTCACTGTTTTGCACCTGAAATATGAGCATACCATCTCTTGTGCTCGACCATTTTGAATTTTAATGTTTGACTTTTTGTTTTTAAGATATATCAGCAGACTAGTCACACTATGTTGAGGCTGATCAAAAATCAGCAAACTAGTGTGATTATGTCGAGGCTGATCAATTCAGATCGAGTCAGAAAAATGATGAGAAACACACCGAAATTCTGAGGCAAATAAACTTTTAAAAATAAAATTTATATTTGCATGAATTCTGTTTTATTTCTATTGCAGTGTGTGTGTTTCTGTGAATGACAGGTATGAAGACGATGACTGGACTGACAGTGACTGGACAGACTGAAGACTGAAGACAGGAACAGTGTGAAAAAGTGTATATGTATACGAGTCTGTATAAAAGAATGAATGAGTGAAACTGTGACTGAAAGATAGAGTGTTGTAGTGGAGAACACTGTATATGGAATTTTATTTGATATGTAATACAGTGATGTACAAATAGTGGAGTTAAAAAAAATTTGTACTGTTTGAATATTGAAATAAAATATTATATTTAAATAAAACACTGTGAATGTTTGAATTTCTGTACAGTCGTATTTTATTTAAATATAAATATTATATTCCAGTCTGTGATTTACAATAACAGTACAATATCAAACACATTAAAATAATATTTATTTGGTTGTTATCATCAAACAAAAATCATATAATTGTGTATACAACACCGTTATATACAAAAGTACCGAGATACCTTGTTCAAAATAAGGCTGAGTATCAGATTAGTAATAAAAGTTTTCTCGTACCCGTCCCATGACTGACTCGTAGTTTGTTTTTCCCTTGCAAACTGTGCGTGCCCACAATTTCCACACGGGAAATCTGTTAGTTTGTTTTTCTGTTATCAAGATCGGGATCAAGCTTGAAGATTTGGAGTTCCAGAGAGAGCTGAAGTTTAATATGAAGCTTAGACGTTCTCTACTATCGGTATATTATGTTAAGCCTACACGGTTGTAATGGTATGTAAAACAATATCTGTATCCAAAAACGTTTCCGCTGCAATAATATATTCTTATTATATTTTATCTGTTCTGCTGTAAGCTTTGTAATCCGTTGTGATTTCTCTGATAAACCCTAACGAAACGTACTTTTTCTTACCTTTAATAGACGCGAGTTCGATTTTTGGCCAGTTTGAAGTGAATGGAAGCGTGGGTCGTTATAGTATAACTCGAATTTCTCTCCTAGCAGATAATGACGCCAAGTCTTAAGCGCGAATACTATGGCAGCTAACTCTAAGTCATGGGTAGGGTAGTTCTTCTCATGAACTCTTAGCTATCTACCTCCATAACATACTACCCTTACCTCTTGCATCTGACCCGCACCAAGCACTGTACCACATGCATCAGCGTATATTGTGAACACCTTGTGTCCATCAGTCAAAGTAAAGACTGGGGCTATTGTCAGAGCCCTCTTCAATCGCAGAAAAGCATCGTCACATTCTATATCCTAAGAAAATGTCAGTTTCTTCTTCGTCAATATGGTGAGTGGGGCTGATATCTTTGTGAAGTCCTTAATGAACTTCCTATAATAGCTCGGGCTAACCCAAGAAAACTTCTCACCTCCATTGCATTCTTTGGGATCCGCCAATCTTGAACTACAACTACCTTTGCGGGATCTACAGCTATCCCATCTTTAGAGACCACATGCCCTAAAAATCTCACATCTTTTCTCCAAAAATGACATTTGGAGAATTTCGCCTTAAGTTGGTGCATACGGTGAGTTTTCATAACCTCCCTCAAATGTAGGGCATGCTCTTCCTTGTTCTTCGAGAAAATCAAGATGTCATCAACAAAGACCACAATGAATTTATTTAGAAACTCCCGGAACACCCTACTCATCAGATCAACGAAATAGGTGGGTGTATTAGTCAGCTCAAACGACATGACGAGCCACTCGAAGAAACCATCTGGAGTTCTAAAATCGGTCTTGTTTATACTGTCCTTAGCCACCCACAACTGTTGAAACCCCATTGCCAAGTCTAACTGAGAGAAAACAGATGCACCAACAAAGCTGGTCAAACAGATCATCTATCCTCGGAAATGGGTACCTATTCTTCTTAGTGAGTTTATTCAACTCTCTGTAATCCACGCATAAGCGAAGCGAATCATCCGCCTTAGTGGTGAATACTATTGGAGCACCTCATTCAAATAAGCTTCGCCTAATAAATCCTTTCTCAAGTAGATTCCCTACTTGCTTGCTAAGCTCCCTCCTTTCTCCTGGAGCAATATGGCGCACATGCAATGCAACTGGCATTGCATTGTCCATCAAGTATATACGAAAATCAATCTCGTGCCTCGGATGTAATCCCTGAACCTCCTCAAAAACCTTAGGATACTCACAAGATACTGGTAAATATCGTAAATCATCGATAGATGTATCGAGCGACTCTAGGAAACTAAGAATGACAGACCCCTTAGGGTCACAAGAAATCTCAAGGGCACTCCCTTGGCAAGTCAAAAGTCTAACGATCCTCCTCTCACAATCCAAAATGGAATCATACATGGCTAGTCAATCCATCCCTAGAATCAAACCATAGCCTATGAAACCAAGCACGTATGTATCACACTCAATCTCGACGCCTAACATAGATATTCTCAAACCCCAACAAATCATAAACAGATGATCCGTACCACCAATGGTGTTTGAGACCAAAACGGGATCTAAAACCATACTAGTACTAAGGTGCAAAGACTCAACCACAGAATCAGATATAAATGAATGTGAAGCACCCGAATCAAAAAGAGTTCTAACAGGATGATTGGAAAGAGAAATCAAACCTTCAACATAAACTTTCTTATTTCTATCTGGTGCAGTGGCCATGAGAGCATGCACCTTCCCTCCGGAAGATCCTGCCCTTTGATCTTGTCCTTGCTTCTGCGGGCACTCCTTAAAAAAGTGTCTGACCTCTCCATAATTGAAACAAGCATTTTTCCTCTTTTTGCAGTCGTTGACCAAATGACCCTCGCGTCCGCAATTATGGCATTTCCTCTTATCTTTAGCCTTGTCGTTCTTTATGCCCTTCTTTTGTTCTTGTTGTTGTTGTCCTTTCTTAGGCCATACTTTTTTATTTTGTGTTTCCTCAACATTAGCCTCTTTCATCCCACCTTTATCTTCTTCGTGCATTAATGCCATATCAACAAGTTTCTCAAAAGTTGCTCCCATCGGAATATGAGACATGGCCAACCCATGGAGGGGTTCATTCAATCCTCTGAAAAACTTTAAAGCTTTCTTGTGCGGGGTATTCACTAGCTCCAAACCAAACCTTTCCAATTGATTGAATTTATTAACATACTGTAACAACCCGTATTTTAATAACATGTTAAAACCATAAATCAAGGCAGAATTAATTTTTAATATAAGAATCAAGGGAAACAGGTTGTGCCATTGCGTTCGTCTCGAAATTCTGCTTGAAATCAAGTCTGAGTTTTCGAAAATCGGAGTCCGTATGACCAAGTTATGACCTCTAGAAGTTTCACGAATTTTCAGAATCGAAACCAGCTCAGAAATCCGAATTCAAAATTCAAATTTCGAGTTTCAAAAACGAGTACCCGGGGCTGGGTGGGAAATTTCCCGCCCAGGACCCAGGTCGACTAGGTAGTCGACCTGGGTAAGGGAAGGTCGACTACATGGTCGACCATGCAGTCGACCTGGCTCAAAGGGGGTCGACCACCCAGTCGACCTCCCTGGTGCTGGGTCGAGCCCAGCTCGACTGTGTTGGTTCGTGGGTGCTTTTTTCGGGCCTGTGACTAAATTTGAGGGTTCAGATCATTTCTAGGGTTAATCTAAGGGCCTAAACTAGTTCCTACACCTATATAAACATCCTAAGGCCTAACCTAATTCATACAATAATTCATATGACACCAAAATGCTGATGGACTTCCTCTTGATCATGGCCGCCGCTCTCTAAACTTTTCTCTTAGCCTCCAAACTAAATTAAAACTAGAGATTAAAGCTTCTACAGCAATTCTACAACAATTCAAGAAGATAAATCAATGTCTCTGCAACGTCCTACGACAATTTTAGTTCTTAATTCATTAGCCATGCTCTGTAAGTTCTAATTATTTTCAGATCTAAATATTTAATTATGATGTGGCCATGGAATAAAGTGGAATTGGATTTAAGTATGTTTATCGATTCTGATCTATTTCTGTTGCTCCTTGAATCTTGTGTTTTGGGACTTGTCTATCTTTATGCTCATGACAAGTTTATGATCTATTCAGCAGTTTTCTTGATTCGTAATGACGTTATCATCAAGTTGTAATATTTATGCCTATGATGATGTTTTCCTCTGATCTCATTTTTATTCAATTTCTATCTCCCCTAATTTATTTTCTTTTCATGAACCTTGGTCAATTTCGGACCTAGGCCTGAACCGTGATTTGCGTACGATTGAATACGGGGAAATATGGGAATGTTGTCTATATTGGATATATATATATATATATCTGTTTGGTAGAATTGACGACATAACATGAAATGGGGATATGAGTATTATCGCTATAATTAAAGATTGTAAGTTTGGATAAAATGGTGTAAACATGGAATACATGTAGTTTGGTATGAAACTCGACCTATGTAAAATGGCAAGAATATTGATATATGTAAAAGGCATGAAACTTGATATTTGTGTAAATTGGTATAAAATTTGCATACATGTGAAATGGCGTGAATTAAACATATGTAAATTTGGTATGAATTGGGCATATGTAATACTGACATGTAATCTAGAACTTGGGCATTTGTTAATTATGTAAAATTAGGAGTTGAAACGTATATGATAATTTATGACTTGGTAGAGGTTTAATATGAACACGCCTAAGTTGGGTTTTGGGTAGTTGGCATGTATTGTAAATAAAAGGCTATAACTTGGCATAACCTTATAGTGAATTATGATAATAATTTGGGAATACGTTTTGGGGCAAAAACGTGAATTATGAATTTGATAATTGGCATATAACTGGAAATATGAACGTGGTTGGAACATGAACATTCCTATATGTTAAACACATGAACTGATATTGGGGTTTTGGGTGGAATGCGACCATTAATGAACCTTTGACACGAGGTTAGACTCAGTTTGTGGTGTAAATCTTCCCAGAACCGCCCGGCAAATCCGGTAGCCACAAATTGTCGGTCTAATGTGAGAGGTCGAAGGCCAAATTGTAGGCGTAACGGTTTATGACACGAGGTTAGACCCAGTTTGTGGTGTAAATCTACCCGGAACCGCCCGACAAATCCAGTGACCACAAAATGCACGGTCTAATGTGAGAGGTCATGATTCGTTCGTCATAATGAATGAATTAAGGAATACTAACTAAAATAAGACGTGGGTATGGTTAGAGGGTTAGGTGGGATGACATGGAAATTTGACATGTAAATGTGATCTAACCTGTATGAGTTAAGAACATGTAAAACTTACAAATGTTGGCTCAACCAATATGATATGAATGGGTGGGTTAAGTAACGTGGCTAGGCTAATGACACTTAACCGTTATAACATGACTAGCGGATGGGTTGGGCTAACTTGAATAGGTTGATAACACCCAATCGATATAACCTGATGCGTGGTAGGGTTAAGTAAAAACACGAGGGTAACACTTAACCATTATAATATGACTGGTGGATGGGATTAAGTTAACATGCACTTAACCAATATAATGTGATGCGTGGTAAGGTTAAGTAACAACTGAGGGTAACACTTAACCGTCACAACATGATAAGTAGGTGGGCTAAGTCAATGTACACTTAACCAATATGACATGACATGCGGTGGGGTTAAGTTAACACAATGGAGAACACTTAGCCAGTATAACAAGGTTTGCGATAGGGTTAAGTAACACAAGGAACAACACTTAACCGACATAACATGATGTGTGGTAGGGTTAAGTAAAACAAGAGAAAACACTTAACCAACGTAACGTGATGGACGGAGAGGGTTAAGTTCATATCGGGTTGGTGGGTAATATTAGTAAATATAGGCCCACAAACTTAACCATTAATAAGCATGCTTGAATCGGTGGGTTAAGTACATCATGGGAAGGTGGGTAATATCTGTATATATAGGCCCACAAACTTAAACAGTAGGAAACCCTAGTAACGGGGATCCATTTCAGCAGTAACCCAATTAGGTATCATGGTACCCTGAAACTAGGCAGGGTGGGGCACGATTACTGGGCTGATTGTAAGCGGTCAAAAGTGACGGCGGTGGGTGCACAGTGTGGGTTCTAACGGGGTGCGGGCGTGCACACACTCCGGAGCAAACAAACAGGGCACTGGGGCACCAGTAGTATAAGCTATGTATTCTAGAAATGCGTCGGGCCGCCACCATGGGTCTAGATACACCCCATGGTGGGACCAGCATAGGTATCAACAATCATTGGGGGCCGTATGATACACGTAGGTAGCATAATCCCTAGGTTGGACCTAGGTGGCATAAACCCTAAATCCGAGAAGCGTTCAATAGGTAGCATAATCCCTAGGTTGGACCTAGGTGGCATAAATCCTGGTTGAATCTAGGAAGCGCTCGATAGAAGACCCTAGATTAGATCTAGGTAATAAATAATATATGTACATGTGAAAGCAACCTTAATTTCGGGGATCGGGATCACGTTATGATTTTATCATTTTATATAGATTACTAGTTGGGACACTAGTTAGGTGGTGCAGAGCAAATAGATAGCATTTTAATGGTGAAGCAGATAAATCTTGCGGTGCTTGATAGTAATCTTGCGAAACTATACTTAGTTCATCTTGAATGGGAACCTTGCAATGTTATACATGATAGAAATCCTATGATGTTATTCTTAGTTATCGTGCCTGTAGCTTATCTTGTCATCATGCTTATGTTTACTTTCAGTTTATTCATGCCATGTTATTTTTACCTATTTTTATGCTGAAAGTCACTAGGACTTACTCAGTCTTTATCACTGACCTGTTTTGTTCGCCTCTTTTTCTTCCATTTCCCCCCCTCCCAGGTTCGTAGGGTGGGAATTCACCTTAGTTTGGATCTTACCAAGCTCCAAGGCTCTTTCGTGTACTGCTTGGATTTCTCTTGGCTATGGCTTGCTTTGCTTTATTGGGGAATACTACAATTTATTTTTATGCTTCTTTGTTTTTGAGCAAGACAGATATTTTAGCTATGTAATTGGGTATTGGAAGTTGATAGGATTTTATTGTAAACAATTATATTTAATAAATGATTTGAAGTACTTTTACTTCACTTTCCGCTGTTTTTTATATGTCTGTCTTGTAATATTTCTTTTCCAGTACCCATAATGCTCCATTGAAGTTAAGGCATTCCCTTTGTGAATGACCTTAACGGATGTGGAATGTTACATTTGGTATCAGAGCAGAAGGTTACCAGACTGGGCAAAAGCTTTTTAAAAAAAATCCTTCTGAAATTATTTTCAAAACATTTACAAAGAATCATTTTTCTATGAAATTTTTTGCGAAAGGCATATTCCCCTAAGCCATACACACTATCTTTTGATTCCCTCTTTGAATCTCTTCTTTCTCTCTTTTCACCACAGTCTTGTAGACGTGTGTCGGAGGGCAAAGGAGTGCCCAACCTCCATCTGTAGCCGCAGTAGGTTTACTTGCGACTAATCTTATTTCAAGCTTTGTAGGGTTGTCGTGCGATGGAGGTAGCTTTCGAGAAACTTGTCAACAAGCTATACAAGGATAGTAAGAACGAGGTAAAAGAACACAAGCCTAAGGATAAGAAACTTGTTGATATGGCTTAATCCACGAAGGGGGGAAAGGTGAAAGGAAAGAGGCCAAAGTGAGAGAATAATAAAACCCATGACAAGAGAGAGTATCTTTAGTATGGTAAAAAGGGACATGTAGTTAAGTATTATAGGACAAGGACAAGGGCAAAGAACAAGATCGTCGGGAGGGCAATTGTATGCTCTCACTACTAGCATACCTAAGAAAGGTGGTAACGTTTCTGTCAAAGGTTTAGCTTTTCTTTTCCATCATCCCGTTAGAACTTTGTTTTTGTACATCGCATCCTTTTAATTCTGCTTCGATAGTTGGAGTCTCTGCACCTTAGTACTAGCGTAGTAGAGGATCCCATTTTTGTCTCAAATCCTGTGGGGAATCGGCTCATTTATTCATGACTTGTTTGGATTTGAGAATGTCTATGCTAAGTGTTGAGTTTAGAAGTAATGCTTATGTTTTTGGGCAATGGGTTGATTCTAGGGATGGAGTGGTTTTCCAAAAATGATACCATTCTCGAGTATGAAAAGAGGGTAGTTAGACTCTTGACTTGCCCCGGTAATGCCCTCGAAGTCTAGTGTAACCCTTAGGGTTCTGCCATGCTTAGTTACCTAGAACCTCTTGATATATTTATTGATCCGCTCAAGTAGTGTTCGCCACCAAGGCGGATAGTTCATCTCGCTTATGCATGAGTTATAGAAAATCACCTTAGTAAGTACACTTGGCAACATGGTTAGCATTTGTTTATTTTCAAGAGATAATTCATTTATGTGGAATACCTTCTAGTAAGTGAACGAGATCCGAGATTCACTAGTGAATTTTGGAGAGCTTGCATGAAACCATGAGTACGCAGTTATGTTTGGGCCGAGTATACTAGAAGGAGAATAAGTGAAACGAGAGGCAACAGTGGAATGAGTTCCAACTCATATTTTAGAAACAAGAATTAAGGAGCTACAAAATTGTGAAGTTAAAGACAATTAAAGCACAATGGAGTTAAGCTCAAGGAAATGCAACTCAGAAGATTGTAGACTAGATACGCACATCATATCTCTTTTAAGAGTATATCCTTGATCCCTCTTTTCCTGTAGAGCTTATTTGCATGCTATCTTTTAAGCATATCCTCTCGGTCCTATTCCCCATCCTATTTCTGTTGCAAACCCCATAGGGAGTATGACTCATCTGTTAGTAATACATGTTAGGGCTTGAGGGTGTCCGTTGGGTTGACTAAACTTTTTGGGTTTTATAGGATATGGGTTGGTCTTAGGAAGGGATTTCTTGTGACCAAAAAGGAGTCCATCATGCTTAGTTTCCTAGAAACATATATATTGGTTGGTTAATTCTTTGGGTATCAGTCTGATATTGATTTCGGTCTTCGGGGCTGGTGCTTAGGGAGTTCCCCTAATCAGTATATATGTAACATAGATTTCCAGTTTTGACATTGCCTAATGGGCACAAAGTTTTTACTTGCTTCTATCATTCGACTATATCTTTAGGTAGGAACAATTGGGTGTAAACATGTGTTTGAGACATGTTATGATTGATGGTTGCAAGTGGTTGCAAGTGATTGCTAGTGGTTGCTCGTGGATGCATATACACGCACCTTAGACACTAGATTGGCTCTGTCACCTTTCATATTGCATATACATGAGTGTTTATACTTGTTTATGGATGAAATTAAATGTGTTATCATGTGGATGTTGCATATGGATGAATTTTTGTGCACACATATAGTGTTTATATGGCTAGGACTATTCGCATACATGTTGGACTCATGGCACTAAAACATATTTTGCAATAAAGAGATCAATCAGGCCTGACCATTTGCATTAGATAAGGAACATATACACACACTTTTTGCATATGTTCATATAGCATTAGAAATCTTTCAAGGACAATGATTGCTTGTGGATGATGTTTTGAGTAGATGGATGATTGGATGATAGAATTCATTCTTCTTAACTTGAAGATTTCGGGGACGAAATCCTTTAAGGAGGGGAGAATGTAACAACCCGTATTTTAATAACATGTTAAAACCATAAATCAAGGAAGAATTAATTTTTAATGTAAGAATGAAGGGAAACGGGTTGCGCCATTGCGTTCATCTCGAAATTATGCTTGAAATCAAGTCTGAGTTTTCGAAAATCGGAGTCCGTATGACCAAGTTATGACCTCTAGAAGTTTCACGAATTTTCAGAATCGAAACCAGCTCAGAAATCCGAATTCAAAATTCAAATTTCGAGTTTCAAAAACGAGTACCCGGGGCTGGGTGGGAAATTTCCCGCCCAGGACCCAGGTCGACTGGGTAGTCGACCTGGGTAAGGGAAGGTCGACTACATGGTCGACCATGCAGTCGACCTGGCTCAAAGGGGGTCGACCACCCAGTCGACCTCCCTGGTGCTGGGTCGAGCCCAGCTCGACTGTGTTGGTTCGTGGGTGCTTTTTTCGGGCCTGTGACTAAATTTGAGGGTTCAGATCATTTCTAGGGTTAATCTAAGGGCCTAAACTAGTTCCTACACCTATATAAACATCCTAAGGCCTAACCTAATTCATACAATAATTCATATGACACCAAAATGCTGATGGACTTCCTCTTGATCATGGCCGCCGCTCTCTAAACTTTTCTCTTAGCCTCCAAACTAAATTAAAACTAGAGATTAAAGCTTCTACAGCAATTCTACAACAATTCAAGAAGATAAATCAATGTCTCTGCAACGTCCTACGACAATTTTAGTTCTTAATTCATTAGCCATGCTCTGTAAGTTCTAATTATTTTCAGATCTAAATATTTAATTATGATGTGGCCATGGAATAAAGTGGAATTGGATTTAAGTATGTTTATCGATTCTGATCTATTTCTGTTGCTCCTTGAATCTTGTGTTTTGGGACTTGTCTATCTTTATGCTCATGACAAGTTTATGATCTATTCAGCAGTTTTCTTGATTCGTAATGACGTTATCATCAAGTTGTAATATTTATGCCTATAATGATGTTTTCCTCTGATCTCATTTTTATTCAATTTCTATCTCCCCCAATTTATTTTCTTTTCATGAACCTTGGTCAATTTCGGACCTAGGCCTGAACCGCGATTTGCGTACGATTGAATACGGAGAAATATGGGAATGTTGTCTATATTGGATATATATATATATATATGTTTGGTAGAATTGACGACATAACATGAAATGGGGATATGAGTATTATCGCTATAATTAAAGATTGTAAGTTTGGATAAAATGGTGTAAACATGGAATACATGCAGTTTGGTATGAAACTCGACCTATGTAAAATGGAAAGAATATTGATATATGTAAACGGCATGAAACTTGATATTTGTGTAAATTGGTATAAAATTTCCATATATGTGAAATGGAGTGAATTAAACATATGTAAATTTGGTATGAATTGGGCATTTGTAATACTGACATGTAATCTAGAACTTTGGCATTTGTTAATTATGTAAAATTAGAAGTTGAAACGTATATGATAATTTATGACTTGGTAGAGGTTTAATATGAACGCGCCTAAGTTGGGTTTTGGGTAGTTGGCATGTATTGTAAATAAAAGGCTATAACTTGGCATAACCTTATAGTGAATTATGATAATAATTTGGGAATACGTTTTGGGGCAAAAACGTGTATTATGAACTTGATAATTGGCATATAATTGGAAATATGAACGTGGTTGGAACATGAACATTCCTATATGTTAAACACATGAACTGATATTGGGGTTTTGGGTGGAATACGACCATTAATGAACCTTTGACACGAGGTTAGACTCAGTTTGTGGTGTAAATCTTCCCGGAACCGCCCGGCAAATCCGGTAGCCACAAAGTGTCAGTCTAATGTGAGAGGTCGAAGGCCAAATTGTAGGCGTAACGGTTTATGACACGAGGTTAGACCCAGTTTGTGGTGTAAATCTGCTCGGAACCGCCCGGCAAATCCAGTGACCACAAAATGCACGGTCTAATGTGAGAGGTCATGATTCGTTCATCATAATGAATGAATTAAGGAATACTAGCCATAATAAGACGTGGGTATGGTTAGAGGGTTAGGTGGGATGACATGGAAATTTGACATGTAAATGTGACCTAACCGGTATGAGTTAAGAACATGTAAAACTTATAAATGTAGGCTCAACCAATATGATATGAATGGGTAGGTTAAGTAAAGTGGCTTGGCTAATGACACTTAACCATTATAACATGACTAGCGGATGGGTTGGGCTAACTTGAATAGGTTGATAACACCCAATCGATATAACATGATGCGTGGTAGGGTTAAGTAAACACATGAGGGTAACGCTTAACCAATATAATATGACTGGGGGATGGGGTTAAGTTAACATGCACTTAACCAATATAACGTGATGCGTGGTAAGGTTAAGTAACAACCGAGGGTAACACTTAACTGTCACAACATGATAAGTAGGTGGGCTAAGTCAATGTACACTTAACCAATATGACATGAGATGCGGTGGGGTTAAGTTAACACAAGGGAGAACACTTAGCCAGTATAACAAGGCTTGCGGTAGGGTTAAGTAACACAAGGAACAAAACTTAACCGACATAACATGATGTGTGGTAGGGTTAAGTAAAACAAGAGAAAACACTTAACCAACTTAACATGATGGACGGAGAGTGTTAAGTACATATCGGGTTGGTGGGTAATATTAGTAAATATAGGCCCACAAACTTAACCATTAATAAGCATGATTGAATCGGTGGGTTAAGTACATCATGGGAAGGTGGGTAATATCTGTACATATAAGCCCACAAACTTAACCAGTAGGAAACCCTAGTAACGGGGACCCATTTCAGCAGTAACCCAATTAGGTATCATGGTACCCTGAAACTAGGCAGGGTGGGGCACGATTACTGGGCTGATTGTAAGCCGTCAAAAGCGACGGCGGTGGGTGCACAGTGTGGGTTCTAATGGGGTGCGGGCGTGCACACACTCCGGAGTAGACAAACAGGGCACCGGGGCACCAGTAGTATAACCTATGTATTTTAGAATTGCGTCAGGCCGCCACCATGGGTCTTGATACACCCCATGGTGGGACCAGCATAGGTATCTACAATCATTGGGGGCCGTATGATACACGTAGATAGCATAATCCCTAGGTTGGACCTAGGTGGCATAAACCCTAAATCCGAGAAGCGTTCAATAGGTAGCATAATCCCTAGGTTGGACCTTGGTGGCATAAATCCTGGTTGAATCTAGGAAGCGCTCGATAGAAGACCCTAGATTAGATGTACACGTGAAAGCAACCTTAATTTCGGAGATCGGGATCACGTTATGATTTTATCATTTTATATAGATTACTAGTTGGGACACTAGTTAGGTGGTGCAGAGAAAATAGATAGCATTTTAATGGTGAAGCAGAGAAATCTTGCGATGCTTGATAGAAATCTTGCGAAACTATACTTAGTTCATCTTGAATGGGAACCTTGCAATGTTATACATGACAGAAATCCTGTGATGTTATTCTTAGTTATCGTGCTTGTAGCTTATCTTGTCATCATGCTTATGTTTACTTTCAGTTTATTTATGCCCTGTTATCTTTACCTATTTTTATGCTGAAAGTAAATAGGACTTACTCAGTCTTTATGACTGACCCGTTTTGTTTGCTTCTTTTTCTTCCGTCCCCCCCCCCTCCCCCCGGTTCGCAGGGTGGGAATACAGCTTAGTTCGGATCTTACCAAGCTCCAAGGCTCTTTCATGTACTGCTTGGATTTCTCTTGGCTATGGCTTGCTTTGCTTTATTGGGGAATACTACAATTTATTTTTATGCTTCTTTGTTTTTGAGCAAGACGGATATTTTAGCTATGTAATTGGGTATTGGAAGTTGATGAGCTTTTATTGTAAACAACTATATTTAATAAATGATTTGAAGTACTTTTACTTTACTTTCCGCTGTTTTATATATGTCTGTCTTGTAATATTTATGTTCCAGTACCCATAATGTTCCATTGAAGTTAAGGCATTCCCTTTGTGAGTGACCTTAACGGATGTGGGGTGTTACACATACTCTTTCACAGACATGCTTCCTTGCTTAAGTGCCAAAAACCTTTCCATTTGCATACTTTGTTCGGCTTGAGAAAGAAACTTCATTTCGAATTTCTATCGGAAATCATCCCAAGTCTCCACTGGACGCACTGCTTGCATCACTTCCCACCAGAATGAAGCCTCGTCTTTCAGCTGCCAAATGGCTATCTGAATCTTCCTACGATCATCAATTTCAAAAATTACGAACAAATCCTTTGTCTCTTTAAGCCAATTCCTTGCTTATACAAAAGTCTCAGTTCCTCGGAATGGCTTTACTCCCATAGCATAGAAATCCTTGCATATCTTAGAGAAATTATTATCACAAGGAGGAGGAGGAGGAGGAACAACGAGTGCAGCTAGGGGAAGGGCGTCTGCTTGACCTCCGGCAGGCACCGTGTCCTCAAGATACCTACGGAAACAACCTGGTATCGTAACGTCCTCAGGAATATTAGGTTTCCCAGACATGCTGAAAAGAAAAGGAAAAAGGGTTTCAAACACAGAATCGAAAGATATAAAATATAGCTTTGGGGAATATGTTTTTTCAAAATAGACTTTTCTTTTGAAAATTCTTTCTTTTAAAACCTTTTTGAAAAACAATTTTCAAAATCTTTTATCCGATCTGGCAACCTTCAGCTCTGATACCAAGTGTGACACGCCACATCTATTAGTGTCACTCTTTAAGAGAATGCATTAAGTTTTATAAAGCGTTATAGGTAAACAAAAACAGAAATATTACAAGACAGATATGAAATAACAAGGGAATTTAAAACTTTATTAAGCAGAAAACATCGTGGTTCAATAATAGTTACATCATAAGTCTGAAATACATAAAACCCAGTACATCAACTTAAAATTTCTATCTTGTACTAAAATCATCAGAGTACAAAAATAAAAGAAGTATAATCCCCAAAATATAGCCATAGTAGAGAAGATACTAAATCAAGTAGTACGTCTAAGCAGCTCCAAGCAGAATGAAAGAAGAATCCTAATCAAGCCTGAGTATTCCCACCCTGAGAACCTGAGGGGAGCGGAAGAGAAAGAAGAGGAAACAAAATAGGTCAGACATAAAGTCTGGTGAGTCCAGTTACTTTTAGCATATAAATAAGTAAAAGCATCATGACAGGCATATAAGTTGGATAAGAGAGGTACAGTATATAAGGCAGGTATGACAAGGTAAACAGAATAAAACAGAATAGAATATATTGCGCTTTTCTAATACTATTCTCTGCACCACTACTAGTATAACCGAAACAATATGGCCCCAAAAAGTTTAAGATGGTAGACTTAGATGTACTTCTAGTGAGAGGTTTTACCCCCATACAATAACAGGTAGCCCAACAGAACTGATGGGTGTTGTCCCCAACGATAATAATAGGCTCCTAAACAAGCAAGACTAGATGTACCCTAATTACTACCCCAATCGATCGGCTCCCCAACTACGTAGTTACCCGTGTTGGCCCCAAGTAGGATGTATCACTTCCTAAAGTGGCAACCCCGTTATTTCCAAGATGCACGGCTATACCAACTGATGTCACAGTGTCTTATCTTCCTGACAAGGCGGACCCATGCACGCACATGAGCCCGATGGAACGCGCCATCAGACACCTATACCCAAGTGACTTCTTATAATCAACTCAGTAGGCGTGCCTTAACCCCGACCAAGTTCGGGGTTTCCCGTTTGATACTGATATAGGTTACTGACTGATAAGGGTCCCACATGATACAAGCTTCCCGCTAGGCTTGCATCCCCACTACTAGTTCAACAGGTTATGCTTACTAGTTTAACAAGATCGCATAACCCCAACAGGTTAAGTTTGTCAGGTTTATATGTATAACTCGTCCCCACATTTAAACATGATTAACTTAACCCTCCGACTGATTCAAGCAAGTTTACTTAACCCTACTCAAGTTAATAGGTTCATGTAATCCTTATGGACTCAAACAGGTTTAAGTATTACAAGTTCATCACCATTCATTCATTTATGGTTATAATGCGCTAAACCTCCCACATTAAGTTTACCACTTATGGATGCTGGATATGTTGGTTGGGTCCGGGCAGACTTCTTCCACAAGTCAGACTTAACCTCGTGTCTTAGCACTGCCACGTGTACATTTATGCACTTAGACCCCTCACATCAGATTCACCACTTATGGTCGTTGGATATGCTAGGCGGTTCCGGGCAATTTTCTACTACAAGTGTAATCAAACCTCGTGTCTAAGCACGGTTAAAGTTTCTAATTACTATAAATCTAGGCATTTTCATTACTAACCAATTTTCATGTTCATTATGCACCAAATCGCCATCTGATCTACTATACAAGTTATGCCCCAAATTAAGATATAGATTATGCCCCCATTTCCCAAGTTTTGGCTCAAGGTACAAATTATGCCCTAAATTCCCAATCATCTTTACAATATGAATTATGCCACAAATTAATCATTCCCAATTGTTCCCAATTTCGATCGTTCGCATATTTCAGTGATAGGCCTAGGCTCGAAGGTAGCCTGGTTATAAGAACAAAAGGGAAAGAGGGAGAGAAGAGGACAAGAATAGGCATAGCGAATAAAAACTAGCATAAGATGACATAATAAGGCAAACTAGCATAATAGGCATAAGGTGACGTAATTAGGCAAACTAGCAAAATAGGCACATAGTGACATGATTAGGCAAACTAACAAAATAATGATATCATGAATAGGCATGTTGAGATCCAAATGGTGAATTAGATATACAATAATGGCAGATGTGTTGTGATTTCATATTACTAATAGGCATAGGCTTAGATCCAAACTTTTAGGCATGTCAAGATTACATTTTTAAGTGTTTATGTCTAAAAATAACATAGAATCACAGTGATTGGATCTAAATAACACAGAATTAACCGTAGATGATGTAGCACAGATATCTAAATTCGTATAATTTGGTGTTGAAGAAGAATAGGCTATTTTACTCTGAATTGGGGCAGCACCTCGTTGTCGCCATTGATTTAGATGAATAAAACAATGGGATTAAAGTTCTATTTATAGCCTAGGGTCAACGAATTTGGTCAGTAAACAAGTCCAAATACGCAGAACTGGATCTACCTCGGATTTGGGGGGTGTCGACATGGGTGTCGACACCCCTGTGTGATTGTCGACCCATGGGTCAACACCCCTATGCTGGGGTCAACCACCAACGGGTCTGATTCCCATGTTGGTTCCCGCCTGTGGTTTTCGAAATGTTTTGAACAAATTTGAATCCTGGGTTTATTTTATTTATATATAAGTGGGTTATGTGTATACAAACTTCTAACCTTAATAACTTCTTCATACGATGTCCGTTTTATGCAAACTCGAAGTCTATCTTAAGTAGAATTCCGAGACGAACGCAATGGCGCAACCCATTTTACTTAATTCCAAATATTTAATTAATTATTCTTTAGTTTATCATTATAGTGTTTGTTAAAATTACGGGGTGTTTCAGATCTTGTAAAATACCATGATGATCATTACCAAAGAAGAATGATCTGTAATTCCATCCTTGGGCCAGTCGTCTTTTTGATACCACCTTTACTTGGTTATTCATTACATATATCTCTTGTAATATTTTATCCTTCCAAGTGTAAAATTTCTCCTTTGTTTGTTTTCCCTCCTATGTCCTTCATTGAATTGCATCATTCCTATGAACCAATTCATGTGGTGAATAAATTAAATCGGTATAATTCAAAATTGAAACTTTATGCCTTTGGTTGCTCTTAACTCCATTGTGTCTAGTTCCTCCTTCTTCTAACGCTAACTTCGCCATATGGATATTTAACGATGTAAAACTATTTGTTAGCATATTATGCTTCATAATTAGACCTACGGTTCCAACAAAATATCAAATTTTAATATATGCTCATATTATGACTATGGAAAGGATGACCCAATGTTCTATCAACATTTTTTCCTAAAGAAAATGGATTTTTCCCTATCCAATGTTGCGTCAATCCCTATAGAATAATTTTCTGCTCTTGTTTCACTTTAGATTCTCCTATCTGAAAAATATATTTATAATGATTATATGTTTCTAGTGGTTGCGACATCATTTACCGAGTTATTTTCCTTACATTTCTAACATTGTTGTAGGTATTTTCTGTTCTTAACACTCTTAGAACATACATATATATATCATTTATAGTCAAAAATATATTGCTCCTTTAAACTTTAATTGCTATTGAGGTGTAGGGTTTCTCCTAGTGAAAGTACCAAATGTTTGTTGCAAATTTTAGACATAAACATCTGCTTAGAATCAGACATCTCTTATCTTTATGTATAGATCAGAATGATGATCTATGAGAAAATTTTAATGTAATTTAAAATGATTTCTTATATATTAACTAAAATGGTAAATAAAATTTGGAAAATAATGAGATACGAAACAAAACGAGGAATGAGAACACATTAGGCATTATAATTGTTTGATAATTCCACCTATGTCCAGTTCACTTAACTATTTTGTTAAATTAGTACCTAAATTTATATTATAAGAATTAATTATAAAAAGGTGAAAATAACAAAATATAGTTGGCTTTTTCCTAAAAGGAATGCTTAAAGTATCACAAAGATCCTAATGCTTTAAAGTCTTCTCATTCTTTAGTGTAAAAGTAATATTAAGCGACTAGGTTAATGTAACAACCCAAATTCCAACAGGTCCGGATTTTTCAAAAATTCTGAATCAGTAACCATTGAAACTCGAGTTGGCTTGTCTAGTATCCCATAGAAAAGACATAGATAATCAATATATCAGAGCTCGATAAAACATCTCACAATGGAATGAATAAAATATAATAATCAAATATAGCCTTATCGAGATAATGACACTGCCTAACAAGTGTCCAATGACTACCAAATATATGCCATAAAGCAAACCTGCGAGTATATTTTGAGAAGGGAATTAGAATACAAGTTCTAGTGAGAGAACAAAATATACATTCTAGAAATAACACTACATATACCATTCAACAACATTTTCTTAATTACTAGGTTACTCGGATTAACAGTACTCCCCAGTAGATCAAACCTAATATAATATATATGTAGCTATGCCCAACATCTCAAGTTATCCCCATAGTACCTTCCTCGTATGGTCTCCGCCATCACACCACAGAAGGATGCACAAGCTCCATCCTATGCCCAACCACATTACAGAAATCTCCATCATTATGCTGCATAATCGCAAAGAACCACCATCGCTATGCAACGTAAGCATATGATTCTAATATCTGAACTCCTTGGTCAAATCACGTCTCAACACGGAGTAATGTCCTAACGTCTGCAATACACCACCCAGTGCGTGTATCTAGACCCTCGCACGAACATATGACCTACTATAACCCTGGTTCCATAATAGGGCTGCATCCAATGCACGAAACTTGGTTGGGAGCTTTTCATATCTGTAGAGGACACCTTCGTTAGGCCTAACTTACAAATATCCACATATGGTATGTCTCTCTTCACGGTGGCTATGGCCCCACCTTGGCCCCTCCCTCAACTAATGAAAGACTGCATGAAGAGCTAATAACATGCCCTTAATAACAATTCTAATATCCAATTTGGTGTGTCCCTCAATCGACGTCCCAATAGTGAAAGATCGTCGGTCAGTTGGTTTAGCTCTAGTCTTTCCGCATCCCACTGAATGCTGATGATAGGTATCTGACGATTATTGTCCTTAATTCCGTCCTGGCCACCTCCTCTCATAGCGAGGCAAACCGCCGAATCACCCAATGCCATCTTCCACAGCCTTGTGACTATCACACCATAGTCGCAGTTAATGCATACTCAAGATGGTGCAACTGACCTTCCTCCGGGCGATGGCTTCATCTGGTTGTTCCTTGGAGGGCCATCTCAGAGTAACCTATCACATCCTGCAGAACCCTCATCATTCCCTACAGTCTTTTAGAATAATTAGTTGGACATGCTCCTCTTGTGCCTCCAAACAAAGCGATGATCTACCCCGTTGGGTTCTTCGCATCCATCCATACGGACTGGTCCAAGTGCATTACGCCATTGCATTATTGATCATATATCTAATCTTTTAATCACGTGCTTGCTTTAACTTATCACATTGTTAATTAACTTGATTATTTACACATTCATTTTCTATTCAGGTTATTGATTTATTAAGTTATACTTGTCTGCCTACTTCCTTAATCATCCCTATGCTGCCGGAACAGACTGTATCTATGAGCCACTTATTTTCCCAAATCAGACCCACGCTGCCGGAACTGACTTCCGCTTATTATTATTACACTCACCAAATTCCTCATTCATAAGTTTACTAATAATAAGCCTCTTCTTTTTTTCCATGTAATTTTAACCTCATGTTATACCGTTACCACAACTATTGTTGTGGGTTTATTTATTAACTTAGTTTCCTCTAACTAAGGTTTATTAATAAGTTCTCATCTCCTATTTTGTTACAACCCACGTTATAATTCCACTTGGTTTTAGGACAAGTCTATCTATTATATTTCATCTTTATTTATATAATTGATTATAATAGGTTATATTTCCCGTTCATTACATTTTCCCTAGGTTCCTTATTATTTAAGAGAACCCATACTGCTGCTACTTTATTTTATTTACCATCTTTGGAATTTCTATTATTATAGGAAATATTTCACACAATTGGTCAAACTGGTTAGTAGAAATGTACATAAATTCTATTTCCATAACATACATCAATTAAGATCCGTAGTTTCTGGCTATTCTCTTTATTACATCATGTATGTTTATTTGATTAGTGTGCAATGCAGAAAAAACCCCTGTTTCACACTAATCCTTATTATCTTTCTTTTTCTTGCAACTACGTTCTTTGTAACTTACCGTAATGGTAATCATGGAAATGTATCTGTAACATCCCACGTCCGTTAATGTCACTCACAAAGGGAATGCATTAAGTTTCGTGGAGCGTTATAAGTAAACATAATGGAATATTACAAGACGGATAAAGTAGTACTTGAAAATTTTATGACTTTATTGCAGCGAAAACAGAAATAGGTTTGGTTACACCTTCAAAACAACAAAACCAAGTACATAATATTAGTCTAGTACAAAAGCCTTCAAAGTACAAAATTTTAAAGACATAATCCCCAACAGAAAATTCCATAAGTAGAATCAAAGACAAGCAATTCATCTTTCAACTTCGAGCTGGAAGAAAGTGACATCTGAACTAAGCTTGAGTATTTCCTCCCTGAGAACCCGGGGGGGAACGGAAGAAAAGAGGTGAAACAAACTAGGTCATACATCAGTCTAGCGAGTCCAGTAACTTTAACAATATAATCATTAAAGTAACAGGATAAGAACATAAACTGGAAAGTAAGAAATGACTGTACATAAGCATGCATGACAAGGTAGGCAAGATGAATAAGATAAACATTGATTGCGTTTTTGATCACTATACGGTAATTACAACACTGCACCAATGCTAAATATATCGCACTATTACTAGTTCCATACTGGAAGTTGATCCCAACCCCGCAATTAGTAGCCCTCGGGCGTAACATCTTGTAAGAGGTATCCACCCCATACAATCCTTGACAGCCTACTGAATACTAGATGTCCCCACACTACCCCCTTATCGCTTAATCGATCGGCTCCTTAACTCGTATGTATTCATTACTTGTGTAATTCGGCCCCGCTTGTTTGTAGATACCTGTGCTGATCCCACCATGGGGTGTATCAATCCCTATGATGGCAACCCGACACAATTCAAGATGCATAGTGTATGACTATTGATGCCCAGTGCCTGCTTTTTCCACTCCGAAGCACGTGCACGCCTGTACTCCGTCGGAACTTACACTGACGCACCACCCGCTGCTATTTTGACCGCTTATAATCAGCCTAGTAATCGTGCCCCACCCTGCCTAGTTCAGGGTACCGTGATACATGTATGTGGGTTACTGCTGAAATAGGTCCCCGTTACTAGGGTTTCCTAACCAACATGTTATAACGGTTAAGTGTTCTCAATTTAACCTAACCCCATCCATTTGTTTTAATTAACATGTTGTATTGGTTAAGTGTCGCCTATTCATATATTACTTAACCTTCCCACTGATTCACGCATGTTTATTTAACGGTTAAGTTTGTGGGCCTATATATACTAATAGTACTCACCTACCCAAGATTTACTTAACCCTTTCACTTATCAAGTCCATATGTATTATTGGTTAAGCTTGCCTTAACCCTATCCACTTTGTTCATGTAATATTGGTTAAGTTATCTTCTTACTCATTTTAACTTAACGCCACCCACCTAACTCTTTTAGGTATCATATTCATATTTGATTAGCATTAATTAGTTATTAATGCACAGACCTCTTACATTAAGTCGATCACTTGTGGCCGCTGGATATGCCGAGCGGTTCTGGGTAGACTTCCACCACAAGCCAGACTTAACCTCGTGTCTAAGCATCTAATTTATGCCTTTGACTTCTTGAAACACCCCACCTCCATTAAGGTCACTCACAAAGGGAATGCCTTAACTTTGGTGGTGCATTTTAGGTAAAAGATGCAGATAAATTACAAGACAGACAAATAAAACAGCGGAAAATAAAGTCATTTTATAAACAATGCGGTTCAGTCAAGCTTTTACAATAGTTGTCTCAATCATACTTAAAAGTAATACATAGAACTTCTGTCTTGATTTAAAAACTTCCAGATAAAAAAGAAGCATAAAAATAACAATGATATTCCCCAATAAAGTACGAAACAGCCATAGCAGTGGAAGAGAGAGTCCAAAGCAATACATCGACTATCTTCAAGCTTGGAAAGAAAACTGAGCTAAGTGGTAACTTTTCCTCCCTGTGAATCGGGGGGGAAGGAAGAAAAGAGGCGAAACAAAACTAGGTCAGACATAAGTCTGGTAAGTCCAGTGACTTTCAGCATATAAACAGGCAAAAGCATCATGACATGAGTAAACTGAATATAAGACAATACCGTGAGAATAAGGATAACAAGATAACATACGATTAGTGTAGATATGATAAGGCAAGATAAACTGAATGCACTTCTACTCTTTCTCTACTTCGATACTACCTTGTTATTCTGATTTTTATATCTCTGCACCACCTAACTAGTGTCCCAACTAGTAATCTATATAAAATGATCATATTGTAATGTGATCCCAATGCCCACAATTGTGGTAGCCTTCAGGTGTACATTTATCGTGAGGATTCCACCTCAATCTGCCTAATTGCCATGAACATGTTAGATGTACCCTTACTGCCCTATCGATCGGCTCCTTACTCGTATTAATTTTTTCTTGTGTCTGTGTCAATCGGCCCTCTCTTGCATGTAGATACCCTGTGCTGGTTCCACCATAAGGTGTATCAATCCTTATGATAACAACCCGACACGATTCAAGATGCACAGTGTATAACTACTGGCATCCAGTGCCTGCTTTTTCCCACTCCGTGGTACATGCATGCCCGTAAACCGTCGGAACCTACACTGACGTACTCCCTGCTGCTGTTTTGACCGCTTATAATCGGCCCAGTAATCGTGCCCCACCCTGCCTAGTTCAGGGTACCATGATACATCTATGTGGGTTACTGCTGAAATGGCTCCCCATTACTAGGGTTTCCTACTGGTTAAGTTTGTAGGCCTATATTTGCTAATATTACCCACCAACCCGATATGTACTTAACCCTCCCACTTATTCAAGCATGTTTATTTAATGGTTAAGTTTTGTGGGCCTATATTTACTAATATTACCCACCGACCCGATATATACTTAACCCTCCTACTGATTCAAGCATGTTTATTTAACGGTTAAGTTTTGTGGGCCTATATTTAGTAATATTACCCACCAACTCGATATGTACTTAACCCTCCTGCACATTATGTCATATTGGTTTAAGTGTTATCCATTCACGTTAACTTAACCTACCCATTCATCGTGTCATGTTGGTTAAGTGTTTCTTACTAACTTAACCCCATTCGTTCATCAAGTTATATTGGTTAAGTGTCTTCAATAATTTCAAGTTAACTTAACCCACCTATTTGTCATGTTACTTTGGTTAAGTGTTGCCTTCTTGTGTTAAATTAACCCTACCACAAATCAAGTTATATTGGTTAAGTGTTGCCCTCTCGTGTTAACTTAACCCTTCCCATTCATCGTGTCATGTTGGTTAAGTGTTTCTTATTAACTTAACCCTCCTCACTTATCATGTTGGATTAGCTAAGTGTTGCCCTCTTGTTTTAACTTAACCTTACCACAAATCAAGTTATATTGGTTAAGTGTTGCCCTCTCGTGTTAACTTAACCCTTCCCATTCATCGTGTCATGTTGGTTAAGTGTTTCTTATTAACTTAACCCTCCTCACTTATCATGTTGGATTGGTTAAGTGTTTCCATCTTGTTTTAACTTAACCTTACCACAAATCAAGTTATAATTGTTAAGTGTTTCTTATTAACTTAACCTTACCCATTTATCATGCTATACTGGTCAAGTGTTTCCTATTAACTTAACCCTAGTCATTCATCTTGTTATATTGGTTAAGTGTTTCTCATTAACTTAACCCTAGCCATTCATCTTGTTCATTAGCATTAATTGATTTATTAATGCACCAACCTCTCACATTAGATATGTGTTGTTGCGGTTACTGGATGTGCCGGGCAGTTTTACACCACAACTCAATCTAACCTTGGGTTTTTCTTGGGCATGATGCACTAACCTCTCACATTAGATAGGTATTGTTGTGGTTACTGGATGTGCCGGGCGGTTCCGGGCAGTTTTACACCACAACTCAATCTAACCTCGGGTTAGGCATGTTCATCTTTATTTTACACATTTACCATATATACCGAAATCTAGATTTTACATGCTAATTACCAAATTCACCAAAACTAGTCATGTTCCAATTCCCAAGTTATGCCCAACTAATTTCCAATTTCAAGTTATAAATCAAAATTGGCTATACCCAATCTTCCCTAAATTTACAATAATAGTCATGCTCCAAAATCACAATATACACTATGCTTGGCGTTCCAACTAACAGCTATGCCCAATCTAGATTTAATATTTTATTTTACAACTTATGCCCAAAACTAGTTTTTCCACGCCAAATTACGTACTTTGTCGTTCATGCCAATTCTAGGTTCAATATGTCAAATTACATATTCCATAATTCATGTCAAATTACCCCAAATTGCATCTTAACAGTCATGCCATAATACAAGTTCCAAATTATGCCAAATAATGTAAATTTTATGTTATACCCAATTTCCCCCGCATTCATAACGTACTTATTTTGAGATTCAACTCAAGATTCATAAAACAAGCGGAGAAACAATATGGAACATAAAAGGCATAAGAATAGGCCTATGACGATAAGAACTATTGGTCCAATAAATTTGATATACCAAATTGACAAGTTTTGCATAGAATACATTGCAGACATATAGATATGATATGAATATCATTATGAACCATCACAGACATATAGGTTTGACAAGAGTTATATCATTAACTTAAACAGGATTACAATTCCGATATACAACAAGGATAGATATGATTGGACCAATTCCATAGTCAATAATGATTCCCAAAGGCATATTCAAGCACAGATTCAAATGAAAGGATTACTTACATCAGGCATAAATCTAATGGATTAGATTTGAATAACATCGCAATCATAAATCTAATAGATTAGATTTGATAAATCTGATAGGATCATCTCATAATTAAGTATAGCTTGGATCCAGATTATTACATGCCAAGAATTTCAATTAAGAATTCATATCTGAAAGCAACTTGAACTTACGAAAAGAGAATGATTCTTGTATTTCTAGAATCTATTTTCTAAAACTAAATAGCTCTCCCTTGAATTAGACTATCGATTTCTCTAATTTAGATTTGATTCGATTCGATTCGTAGCTTCTAATTTGTTTTCTAGTTGAAGAAGAAATGGTGGCTAGGCTAGGACGATCATGGACATCATGGTGGCTCCTTGGAATGAATTTGTGTGATTTAGGGTTGAGGACTAGGGTTGCTTTTATACAGGTTTAAACTTATGTGAGCCGTTAGATCATCCTAGGAGCAATCACAACCGTCCAGACTAGATAGTGTTATCCAGAATTGCCACCTATGCCCTAGTGACTCAGCAGCAAGTCAGAAAAGACTCAGCAACAGGTCAGAAAATCGTCACTATTTGGATCTAGCGAGGGGGTAGGTCGACTCCCAGGTCGACCTGTATAGGGAAGGTCGACCTGGCCTGGGGTGGGAAAAATCCCGCCCAGCCCGAATTCTTTGTTTTCGTTTGAATTTTGAATTTAAATCTGAGCTGTTTTAATTTATTTAAATTCCTGAAACTTCTGACGGCCATAACTTCCTCATACGAAGTCCGATTTAGGAAGACTTGGACTCTATTCCAAGAAGAATTTTGAGACGAACGCAATGGCTTAACCCATTTCCCTTAATTCTCACTTTAAAAATTAAGTATTCTTTTATTCGTTCTTTTAATATTCTTAGAAAATACGGGGTGTTACATTCTCCCCTCCTTAAAGGATTTCGTCCCCGAAATCTCTAAGTTAAGAAGAATGCATATCCTAACATCCAACATCCATTTACTCAACCATTCATTCACAGGCGTCCATTATCCTTAAAAAAAGATTTCTAATGCTTTCGTGATCATATGCATAGTGTGTGTACATGTCCTTATCTAATGCAAAATCAGGCGGTCTACTGATTCAGTCGACCTCCTCAATGCGAATTATGTCAGTGCCATGAGTCCATCATGTATGCAATTATTCCTAATCGTACTTTATAACTTCTACATGAGTGCACAATCATTCATACAAATGCAACATCCATATGATAACACATCAAGTTTCAGTTCGTATGTATAAAAATTCACTCATGCATATGCAATATGAAAGTGACTGAGCCGATCTAGTGCTTAATGTGTGTATATGCATCCACTTGCAACCACTAGAAACCACTTGCAACAACCAATCATAACATGTTTCAAACACATGTTTACATCCATTGGTTTCTACCTAAGGACAAGGAATAGGATCGAGGAGATATACTTAAAAGGTAGATACAAGCATGCATAAACTTAAGGAAAGAGAGATCAAGGATGTACCCTCAAAAAGAAAAGGGTAGGTTGCACATATCTAGTCTTCAGTCTTCTAAGTCACATCTTCTTGAGCTTCACTCCACTATACCTTAACTAATTTAACTTCACGATTGCGAAGCTTCTTGACCTCCATTTCCAAAACCCACTAGTAAAGATAGGACCTCGATCACTTACTATGCTAGAGGGTATTCAATGTAGTCGAACTATCTTTTCCAAGATAAACAGGTGTTAACCATGATACCAAGTGTATATACTAAGATGATTAGAGGTCTCTCCTCTACTTAGCTTATCCATCATGTCACAAATCTGAGGGTCTAAAGCTAAAGGTTGCTATGTACTTTTTACCTCTCTTAAGGTCAGACTTACTTAGGGCGCCTGCCACAACCATTTATTTCTCACGCAAACCATCCTAGTCGAACTCGACATCCCTCAAGTACAAGCCCCAAAGGCCTAAACCAATATCAGACAAGCACCCAAGAATACCTCCTCTGAATTTGGACGATCTATGTGAGATGATACTAGCGAAACAACCAAACAATTGAGCACTTAACCGACTCTGGCTATCCTCGCCAATCTTGCTCCAAAACTATCATTGATTCCATAACTGGGTTTGCATTGTCAACTAGATATATGCAAAAGTCTATCTCGTGTTTTAGGGGTAAAACCCCTAACCTAATAAAAAACATCTGCGTACTCATGGACTATTCTAACGGATCACAAATCGTCGATAGATGCATCAAGTGATTCTAGGTAGCTAAGCCTAACTGATCCCCTCAGGATCGCACGAAATCTCGAGGGTATTCCTGAGGCAAGTAAAAAGTCTAACTACCCTCCTTTCGCAATTACTAGCCAACTAACCCATGCCTAGAATCAACCCATAGCCCATGGAACAAAAAACATAAGCATTATACTTAAACTCAATCCTTAATATAGATATTCTCAAATCCTTACAAACCAAAGATAAATGATCCGAACCACTAATTGGATTTGAGACAATAATGGGATCTTCTACTTTACAAGTACTAAGGTGCAGAGCCTTAACTATGGAAGCAGATACAATCGAATGTGAAGCGCTAAAATAAAAAATACTAACAGGAGGATCAAAAAGAAAAGCTAAACCTTCTTTTTTCAAAAGAAACTTTATTACCTCTCTCTCAGGTATGTTGGCGGTGAGAGCATGCACTTACCCTCCTGAAAATCTTGTTCTTTGTTCTTGCCCTTGTCCTTAATTATATGACCCGTTATACCATAGTAAAGACACTTCCGCTTGTCTTAGGTTTTACTATTCTTTCCTCCCTTCTTGTCCTGTGAATCTTCCACTTACACCTCTTCCTTTTTGCCTCCTTTGTGAACCAAGTCCATATCCATGAGTTTCTCATCCTTGGGTTGTGCGCCTTAACCAAACTCCCTGATTCTCATCTTTACTATCCTTGTGTAACACGTTGACAAGTCTCTCGAAAGCTGCCTCCATCGCACGGAAAATCCTACAAATCTCGAAAGAAAATTAGCCGTAGGTGAAACTACTGCAGCTATAGATGGAAGTTGGGCGCTTATTTGCCCTTTGACAAGTGTCGTAGTCTCATCAAGCCTACGGAACCATGCCACGATGAGGTTACCTCCCATAAAGCCAGGAGCCCCAGAGACTCAGGAAAGAAGGAAACAAGGACTCAAACAGAGGATCAAAAGATAGTGCATATGGCTTTGGGGAACATGCCTTTAAAACAAAACTTTTCTTTTGAAAATGCTTCTTTTGAAACCGTTTTGAAAATAATTTTTCAAATCTTTTATCTGATCCGGTAACCTTCAACTCGGATACCAAGTGTAACACCCCACCTCCGTTAAGGTCACTCACAAAGGGAATGCCTTAACTTTGGTGGAGCATTTTAGGTAAAAGAAGCAGATAAATTACAAGACAGACAAATAAAACAGCAGAAAATAAAGTCATTTTATAAATAACGTGGTTCAGTCAAGCTTTTACAATAGTTGTCTCAATCATACTTAAAAGTAATACACAGAACTTCTGTCTTGATTTAAAAACTTCCTGATAAAAAAGAAGCATAAAAATAACAATGATATTCCCCAATAAAGTATGAACCAGCCATAGCAGTGGAAGAGAGAGTCCAAAACAATACATCGACTATCTTCGAGCTTGGAAAGAAAACTGAGCTAAGTGGTAACATTTCCTCCCTGTGAACCTGGGGGGACGGAAGAAAAGAGGCGAAACAAAACTAGGTCAGACATAAGTCTGGTAAGTCCAGTGATTTTCAGCATATAAACAGGAAAAAGCAACATGACATGAATAAACTGAATATAAGACAATACCGTGAGAACAAGGATAACAAGATAACATACGATTAGTATGGATATGATAAGGCAAGATAAATTGAATGCACTTCTACTCTTTCTCTGCTTCGCTACTACCTTGTTATTCTGATTTTTATATCTTTGCACCACCTAACTAGTGTCCCAACTAGTAAACTATACAAAATGATCATATTGTAATGTGATCCCAATCCCTGCAATTGTGGTAGCCTTCAGGTGTACATCTATCGTGATGGTTCCACCTCAATCTGCCTAATTGCCATGAACATGTTAGATGTACCCTTACTACCCTATCTATCGACTCCTTACTCGTATTAATTTTTCCTTGTGTCTGTGTCAATCAGCCCTCTCTTGTGTGTAGATACCCTGTGCTGGTCCCACCATAAGGTGTATCAATCCTTATGATAGCAACCCGACACGATTCGAGATGCACAGTGTATAACTATTGGTACCCAGTGCCTGCTTTTTCCCACTCCGGAGTACGTGCACGCCCTTAAACCGTCGGGACCTATACTAACGTACCCCCTGCCGCTATTTTGACCGCTTATAATCAGCCCAGTAATCGTGCCCCACCCTGCCTATTTCAGGATACCATGATACATCTATGTGGGTTACTGCTGAAATGGCTCCCCGTTACTAGGGTTTCTCACTGGTTAAGTTTGTGGGCCTATATTTACTAATATTACCCACCAAACCGATATGTACTTAACCCTCCCACCGATTCAAGCATCTTTATTTAATGGTTAAGTTTTGTGGGCCTATATTTACTAATATTACCCACCAACTCGATATGTACTTAACCCTCCTACTGATTCAAGCATGTTTATTTAATGGTTAAGTTTTGTGGGCCTATATTTACTAATATTACCCACCAACCCGATATGTACTTAACCCTCCCGTACATTATGTCATATTGGTTAAGTTTTCTCCATTCACGTTAACTTAACCTACCCATTCATCGTGTCATGTTGGTTAAGTGTTTCTTATTAACTTAACCCCATTCGTTCATCAAGTTATATTGGTTAAGTGTCATCAATAAATTCAAGTTAACTTAACCCACCTACTTGTCATGTTACTTTGGTTAAGTGTTGCCTTCTTGTGTTAACTTAACCCTACCACAAATCAAGTTATATTGGTTAAGTGTTGCCCTCTCGTGTTAACTTAACCCTTCCCATTCATCGTGTCATGTTGGTTAAGTGTTTATTATTAACTTAACCCTCCTCACTTATCATGTTGGATTGGTTAAGTGTTACCCTCTTGTTTTAACCTAACCTTACTACAAATCAAGTTATATTGGTTAAGTGTTGCCCTCTCATGTTAACTTAACCCTTCCCATTCATCGTGTCATGTTGGTTAAGTGTTTCTTATTAACTTAACCCTCCTCACTTATCATGTTGGATTGGTTAAGTGTTTCCCTCTTATTTTAACTTAACCTAACAAGAAATCAAGTTATATTGGTTAAGTGTTTCTTATTAACTTAACCTTGCCCATTTATCATGCTATACAGGTTAAGTGTTTCCTATTAACTTAACCCTAGTCATTCATCTTGTTATATTGGTTAGGTGTTTCTCACTAACTTAACCCTAGTCATTCATCTTGTTCATTAGCATTAATTGATTTATTAATGCACCAACCTCTCACATTAGATATGTGTTGTTGCGGTTACTGGATGTGTCGGGCGGTTCCGGACAGTTTTACACCACAACTCAATCTAACCTCGGGTTTTTCTTGGGCATGATGCACTAACCTCTCACATGAGATAGGTATTGTTGTGGTCACTGGATGTGCCGGGCGGTTCCGGGCAGTTTTACACCACAACTCAATCTAACCTCGGGTTAGGCATGTTCATCTTTATTTACACATTTACCATATATACCCAAATCTAGATTTTACATGCTAATTACCAAATTCGCCAAAACTAGTCATGTTCCGATTCCCAAGTTATGCCCAACAAATTTCCAATTTCAAGTTATTAATCAAAATTGGCTATACCCAATCTTCCCTAAATTTACAATAATAGTCATGCTCCAAAATCACAATATACACTATGCTTGGCATTCCAACTAACAGTTATGCCCAATCTAGATTTAATATTCTATTTTACAGCTTATGCCTAAAACTAGTTTTTTCACGCCAAATTACATACTTTATCAGGTTCAATATGTCAAATTACGTATTCCATTTTTCATGTCAAATTACCCCATATTTCATCTTAACAGTCATGCCATAATACAAGTTCCAAATTATGCCAAATAATATAAAATTTATGTTATACCCAATTACCCCCGCATTCATAACGTATGTATTTTGAGATTCAACTCAGGATTCATAAAATAAGCAGGAAAACAGTATAGAACTTAAGAGGAATTAGAAAAGGCCTATGACGATAAGAACTATTGGTCCAATAAATTTGATATACCAAATTGACAAGTTTTGCGTAGAATACATTGCAGGCATATAGATATGATATGAATATCATTATGAACCATCACAGACGTATAGGTTTGACAAGAGTTATATCATGAACTTAAAAAGGATTACAATTCCGATATACAACAAGGATAGATATGATTGGACCAATTCCATAGTCAATAATGATTCCCAAAGGCATATTCAAGCACGGATTCAAATGAAAGGATTACTTACATCAAGCATAAATCTAATGGAATAGATTTGAATAACATCGTAGGCATAAATCTAATAAATTAGATTTGATAAATTTGAGAGGATTATCTCATAATCTAGTATAGCTTGGATCCAGATTATTACATGCCAAGAATTTCAATTAAGAATTCATATCTGAAAGCAACTTGAACTTACAAAAAGTGAATGATTCTTGTAATTCTGGAATCTGTTTTCTAAAACTGAATAGCTCTCCCTTGAAGTAGACTATCGATTTCTCTAATTTAGATTTGATTTGATTCGATTTGTAGCTTCTAATTTGCTTTCTAGTTGAAGAAGAAATGGTGGCTAGGCTAGGACGATCATGGACAGCATGGTGGCTCCTTGGAATGAATTTGTGTGATTTAGGGTTGAGGACTAGGGTTGCTTTTATAGAGGTTTAAACTTATGTGGGCCATTAGATCATCCTAGGAGCAATCACAACCGTTCAGACTAGATAGAGTTATCCAGAATTGCCACCTATGCCCTAGTGACTCAGCAGCAAGTCAGAAAAGACTCAGCAACAGGTCAAAAAATCGTCACTGTTTGGATCTAGCGAGGGGGTAGGTCGACCCCCAAGTCGACCTGTATAGGGGAGGTCGACCCCGTGGTCGACCTGGCCTGGGGCGAGAAAAATCCTACCTAGCATGCTTCTTTGTTTTCGTTTGAATTTAAATTTGAGCTGTTTTAATTTATTTAAATTCCTGAAACTTCTGAGGGCCATAACTTCCTCATACGAAGTAAGATTTACGAAAACTTGGACTCTATTCCAAGCAGAATTTCAAGACGAATGCAATGGCGTAATCCGCTTCCCTTAATTCTCAATTTAAAAATTATGTATTCTTTAATTTGTTCTTTTAATATTCTCAGAAAATACGGGTTGTTACACCTCTCACATTAGACTGTCGTTTGCGGTTGCTGGATATGTCAGGCGGTTCCGGGTAGTCTTATACCGCAAACCAAGTCTAACCTCGTGTCTTAGGCGTTCATCTTTTAGCCAATTTACATATTTACTATCCAAGTCTAGATTTATATGTAAATTATCCATAAGTGTGGTCAATTCAAGTTATTCCACATTTACTTGTTATGCCCAAAATTACTTAATTAAGTTATACCCAATTCCCCGCGTTTCAATCGCACGTACAACAAGATCTAAAAATAAAACGGAGAGGGACAGAGGAGAAACACAAGAATTGACATATGAAATAAAATAGGCATGTAAAGGTGTACCCAACTCAAGATTCATGTTTCCAATAGACATGTTGTACATTAACAATAAGTATGGCTAAACTGAGCAAGTTACATCATAGGCATAAAGATTCGATAGAATTGAGCATAAAAGAATCGCCAATTTGGTGTACAACATGATAGGTACCATTGCATCAATCACAACAGCCTCATAGGCATAGGTAATTCAAATTTGACAAAAGGATAAGCATGAATCAGAATTGATTATCTTAAAATTAGGCATAGTTCTAGATTCGATTCATTACAAGTCATGATTCCTATTATATGTTCCAAATCTGAGAAATAACTGAACTTACCAAATTATCACAAGTTTACACCCAAACCCATTTACGTCAAGTCATATTTTTCTTATTATGTACATTTTTTTCTAAACCATAGCCATCATCAATTTATGCCTTTTTACATATCATATGTTATTCAACATTTCCCAAAAAAATTCCCTATCATTCAAGCGTTATACATGCGCAAATTTCGCATAATATGTTAGGCTCGAAGTTAGCCTAACTTATAAAAAGAAAAAGGAAAAAAGAAGAGGGAAGAGAATCATGGTATCAAAATAGGCATAAATACATGAGCATGAACAGGAATGAACTGATAGAATTGATCAGAAAAGCATAGGCTATGAATCACAAAAGATGACAACTTGCAAATTTGATAAGATCCATTATAGGCATAATCATATGATCACAATTTACAACTTATCATAATTACTTTAGTTTAATTATCTTGTGACAGCTACATGAACTCACATAGATTAAGAAAGAAGAGAAGATCTGGGATCTGATTTCTGAAGTTGATAAGCTAATCCGTTGATGTAGTTTTGATCTTTCCCTTTTATCTTGAGTTTGATTAGTTATAGTGGAGGCTAGGTTAGCTTAGAGATGGACAGCATGACGGCTTCATAGAATAGGGTTATGAGGTTTAGGGTTTAGGTTTGATATGATTATATAGAAGTATAGGATTAATTTGAGCCTTTAGATCAACCTAGGATCCATCCTAACCATCCAGTCCAAGAAAATGCGTCATCGGGCCAATCAGAAGTCGCCATGTAGCCCTACGACTCAGAAAATCGTCACTGTCCAGAACAGTTTGCAGGGTTCGACCCTTACAGGGGGGTCGACACCTATGTTGACACCCCTATAGGGGGGTCGACTTCCATGTCGACACCCCCTTGGGGGGGTCGACATCCCTGAGCGGGAGATTTCCCACTCAGCTGCTTTCCTAAATTTTGAATTTTGAATCGACTTTGATTATTTAATTATTATTTTAATTTAATTTCTGCTTACACTAGAAATCTTCTAACCTCCATAACTTCTTCATACAGAATCTGAATCACGCAAACTCGGACTATATCTCAAGCAGAATTTCGAGACGAATGCAATGCGTAACCGTTTCACCTAATTCTTCTTTTAAAAATTAAGTGTTCTTAAATTTGTTAATTTTAATATTTAAAAATTATGGGGTGGTACAGTATCCCTTTTCCACCCCAAATTAACTCGTTCACCTACCAATTCCCTTTTTTATGAGTTATAAATTATTTCCTATTTTCTTACCCAATTCCCAATTCCAATTTAAGTATGGTAAATTTTTGTACACAATTAGGATTACTATTTCCTATTCCATTTTCCTCATTTTACTGTAAATTTTTCCAACCCAACCTTTTGATTACATTCCAAACACTATACTTCGAAAATATACACATAATCATCTTCAAATTTACAATCTTATTATTATAGTAATTTCTTAATCCCAAACAAAAAGATACAGGAATGAATTTACACATAAGTAATATTCTTAACGCTTTTAGAGAATGAATTACATCACAATTACCACAATTTCAATTGTTCATTACGTTAAGAATTAGGGGGAACTAAACGATAAATATACGGTGACCAAAGGACATAGTTTAAATCCACTCACCTGTTAGCTTTCCAATTCCAGAATCTAGTTCAAAATTATTAACTGTGGTTTCTCCCTAATTTGATTCAATACTGTATAACCACATATTTACAATTCAGAACCCAAAAGAATTGAATCGGAATCAGATCTGTGGAACTTACCATGTACAAAAAGGAATGCTGAGCACCTACAATCCTAAGCTATGAATTTCATTCTCCAATTCTTGTTTTTGAATTCCTAAACTAATTTTATTATATTTAGAAAAGGTTTGGAGAAGAAATGAAACAACAGGGCTTCTGTGTCTACTCAGATAATAATGAGTTTGACGGCAAGCCCTAGATGTTTATTTATAGTCGCTCAAAAGAACCAGGTCTGTTAGATTCGTGGAAAGCAAATTAGAACCGTCGTTGAAAATAAAACACGTCACTTGACCTAAAATAGGTCACGCCACTTGCATAATATGGTCAACCCAACTCCTTCTTGGGTCGACACTGGGTCGACCCAGTTACCCCTTAGGTTGAACCTATGTCCACCCAAACTCTAGTATGGGTCGACCGCACACATTTAGAATAAATGTGCACATACCATTTAACGCGTAATTATTTCTTGCCTTTATTTGTTTTTAATGTTATAAATTAATTAATTTCCCCAATATTTAGCCTTATCCTTTTCAAATTTCAAATGCGAAATTAATACGTGTATAAAATTTCTTCCATTTTAACTTTCTACGTGATTAATCCCTTGTTAATTTCGTGAACGTTATTTTTAACGCACATTAATTCCATTTCAAATGTGCACCATTAATATATTAATACGTTAATATCTATTCTAAATTGAAACATTACTTAATTGACATTATTTCAAATTTTCTTTTATTGCATAATTTTTTACCATTTATGACATACATTTGTTTTGCGTGTTTCTTCTACAATTAATATTTAAATATATGGTTTCTTTGTTAATGTCAATTATTTCATGCGTTGGTAATTAATACAAACACTTCAAATTTAATGTCAATTACTTTCCTCTTTCTGACTGACCATTTATTTCAATTTCAAACGAATGCTTTTATTTTGAGAATTTATGTACATGCATAATTTAAAAATATAAATTATAATTTCACACATTTACATACAAATATTTTCCGATGCTAAACTTTGTACGCTCGTTAATTTGCCATATGAACTTCGTTCAGAACATATTATATATGTAAATTTATCAGAAAAATGCAACAAACGCAATGGTACACGTTCCAAAGCCCAATTCTGACAATTCCAAAAATGATTGTTTCTCATTCATCATTTTCTTTAATTATTTAATTGAATTAATATTATTAAAATGTGGGGTGTTACATCCTCCCACCCTTTAGGAAATTTCATCCCTGAAATTGAATAAACCGTTAGCTTATGTAATTTCTCGCATAATTACAACCATCACGTACACACTCAGTTTTGCAACCATCTGTGCGCTTGTGCAAAGTGCAGTACATTATAAAATTCATATATGTAATGAATTTCTAAGCAGAATAGGAACGTAGTTCATCCAATTTATTACATCCAAAGCCTACCAACCAACTTTAAATTTCCGAATTTAAAAAAAATTCCAAATTTAGATTCTTATGTAATAAATTTTCTCTTATTGTTCTTGTTTATTATAGTTATTGCCTTTATTACTTTTCATTTTGTCATTTTTCTTTTAGTCATTCATTTCTTGCTTACATTGCTAATTTATTTGTGACACCCTATGTCTTTATTCTTTTCTAGTAATCATCCAACATACCTAGAAAAAGAATGTCAAACTAAACCATTCTATTTTCAATGATAAAATTGAATACTACATAGGAGTGCAACTCCATACTAAAAGAAAACAGACTCTACTACAATCACTACTTACTAAAAAGTATGATGGTTAAATATGGTTGTCTGCTCAGACTAGGAGGCCTAGGACCATGTCCCCATGACATTAAAAAGGTCCTCGTCACTGGACCCATCCAACAATAGCATTCCTCCTTTCCATTTACCACTCTCTACAAACTCATCCCGCGTACCTGCTAGTTCCATGAGCCATTCCTAATTGTCCACCAATGATATACTGATATCCATATACTAAGCATACCCGCTACCTAAACGGATACAAATCTGACAACCCTTACTTCACCATGAAGTAACCTCATATCCTTGGGTCTAGTTGTTATCATTTCTTAAAGTAAGACAATACGTCATGCCTTCTAATTTCCTAAGAAGCGCTAAAAATGAGATTTCCATTAATCACACATCATACCGCAATTTTCCATACAAGAACCCCAAACTAGCTCTTACTTTTCATTTCCTTCATATTCCAATTAGATATGTTCTAGGACTTTTCTTGAAAATTTTATCTTCTCTCATTTTATTACTGATTTGCATGGGAACTTAATTCTCATTTGAATTAACCAATCTTTTCCACTTAAATTGTATCATCTCTTAAATTGATATTTATGCGGAACCTCTCTACTTCCTTTCCACATAAACTATACAAGTTTTAAATCTTTCCCCTTAATCCTTTTTCACTAAAACAATAACTACTAGAGAGACATGTTTCTAACATTATTTTTTTCAGTTCACATACATTACCATATAACCTTTTTTTAATGTTGACCATTTTCCAATTTTTGCTTCCTTATTTCTTACTTGAGACTTTCTACAATTACTGCTGGAGTTTATGGTTTACTCACATACCGAGATAATTTCCCAAAACTCTACCTTGTGTTCAAGCAGACTACTGAAATTGTCCTCCTAAACCATTTTAAAATTTCAAAAATGTTTTTTTCTCAAAAACATTTCTCAAAAGTCAAAATTTTAGGGAAATAAGAGTTGATTACTTCTACTCAATATTGTATAATCTATATTAAATCTATTGAACATAAATATTTAATTCATTTATTAGTACAATCCCTTTTCTACCTCTATGACTTAACCTTACAAATTGCTTACACACCATATTCTTTCGGAAAAAAATCTTTTTACTTTCTTAAAAAAAATATTTTAATGCCAAAATCAATAACTTTCCAAAAACTTTTAAACTTTCAAATTTGAAACTTGAAAACTCTTTTAGAAATCTTTTCCTATACTTATTTCAAGTTCTTCTAAAATTTTAATTATGGGACTAGGTATAAGATGCTTTTTCAAACTCAACTTTTTCTAGATTTCTTGCATGAAATAAATTTACTTCCATACTAATCCTCAAGCAAGATTTCCAAACTTCGAGTGGCCTCCAACTCTTATGCTGCATATGCATAATATATATTCCCCAATCCATCCATTTTCCAAATACAAGGCCTTATTACCCACCCACAACTTGGGCCTACCGTCCATTTCCAAGTACTAACACATGAACTTTCCCATTGATCATCAAATATATTGTACACTCCATACCATGGTTAAGCCAAAAACTTACTCCTTTTGGAACCTTCATGATCCTAACACTGGTGTACAAACTCATTACTCAATAGTTTACATGTGCGGTTTTCCCAAAAGTGGGTCTCTCTTAGGGATTTAGGGGGGGGTGTGTGTGTGTATATGTAACACCCCGCAAATTCTATAACTGTGAAATTAACAAATAAAAGTATAATTAATTTGAAATCAAAGAACTAAGGGAAACGGGATATGCCATTGCGTTCGTCTCGGAAAAATACGCGAAATAGAGTCCGAGTTTTCGAAAAACGGATATTGTATGAAGAAGTTATGGACGAACGAAGTTGGGCGAAAAACCGGAGAAGAGTCAGAATGCACTGGCGCACTTGGGAAGTGCGCCAGAACAAAAATGAACTGGCGCACCTGTGAAGTGCGCCAGTACATTTTTGACCTGGCGCACCTGCCAAGTGCGCCCAGGTCAAAAATGACCTGCTAGCCAGGTCTGGTCTAGCCCTGGCTGGCCAGGTCTGTGTTTGGCCGATTTTCAGAAGCTTGCTTTGTCATTAGGGCTAGGTGGCAGGCTCTAATTGGTCTCTCCTTAGGATGAATGGCTACGATCAATCCAAGCAACATCAATGGTCCTAATCAGTTCATAACCTCTATATAAACAACCCTAGACTAAACCCTAATCTATTCATTCAAAAATAAGAACAAAGCCGCCATGTTGCTGAGGAACGACTAGGGGTAGCCACCAAATTGGAGAGAAGATTAGGAGGAAAATTCTAAAGCCTAAAGCAATTCAAACAAAGCAAATCAACGCCCACGTCAAAAGGAGTCGCATCTCTAAATTCCTAAATTAGAGAATTCGCCGCAACGATTGTAAGTAGAGTATTACTTTGGTATGAACAAATGATTGTGTAGATATGTATACTTGATTTGTGGCGATAAAGTAATTCATATTTGTGCGTTGGAATATTGTATACGTTTGGATATTCTTGAATTATGTTATTCATGTTATAAAGAACTACATGCGGTAGTTCTATGCAAGTATACGTTTGGAATATTTCGCAAATTATGTAATCCATGTTGAAGCTACATGTATGTAGTTGATTTAAATTCATGCAAGTTTGGGGCTTTGCTACTATGCCATCATAATGTGTATTTTTATACAAACGTCATTTTTATGAAGTAATTGGAATAGGTTTGGGTTATCATAATCCATATGAAATTATGTTGAAAATTGGGCATCATGTATTAAGCCATGCTTTTGTACTAGAAAACCTATTTGCAAACTTATGAATATGGCTAGGCTATGAATGATATTTGGCATAATTGAAATCCATGATTAAGTCTATCTTGTTTACAAGAATTATATGATGACATATGTGGTACATAGCTAGGTTAGGTTCAAAAATCCCTTTTTGCAAGTTTACATGACTAAAGTAAGAATCATGATTTCATGTTAGAAATATTTATGCCATGGTTATGTGAACAAATTTAACTATACTTATGCCATGCTTATGTTTGACATTATGTCATGCTTATGTTAGAAATATTTATGCCATGCTTATGTTTGACATTATGACTAAATAAAAGTATAGGCTCATGTTGTAGTTATGACTATGTGTCAATAATGATACCAAATTTAGATTCTTATCTCAAATACAAGTTTACATGGCTTGATTCATGTCACCTATGCTTTATGACCAAAGTATATGTTACCACTATGCAAGTACACCAGTTTCTATTTTATATTTCCAACGTCATATTGCAAGTTCATGCGCTCACCTTCCCCTTTTTGTGTATGTAATCACGCTTTAAGCCTCTCCTTTCGCATGGCTAGGTTGGGCTTTAAAAGGCTAAGCCCAACATATATATAATAAACGGACGTGTAAAACGGGGGAAAATAACGTTGGGTTAAAATTACTAATGAATAAAAATATAAAATAGAAGGGCCCAAATTCAAGTATGGGTTGGGCCCATGATTGGTGTAACCTTTGCACCATTAACTTAATAATTGGCCGCAAATATTTACATATAAGAAAATAAAGAAGAAAGACAAAATATGTAAATGTAGAACATACGATGTGTTTAACCCGAGGTTGGATTGAGTTGTGATGTAAACCTGCCCGGAACCGCCCGGCTGTCCAGTAGTCACAACAATACCTATCCAATGTGGGAGGTTAAACATGGAGCCCAATAAGGACCCGAGGTTAGACTGAGTTGTGGCGTAAGACTGCCCGGAACCAACCGGCAACAGGCAGCCACAACAATACCTGTCTAATGTGAGAGGTCAGGGCCTTAATAAGACAACTAAGGCTGAGTCAGGATTGTTAGGATTAAGTGAACTAAAGACTTAATCAAAATGGAACATGCTAAACTAAACGGACTGGTGGGGTTAGGTTAGAAAACACTTAACCAACTTAGCATGTTGGCTAGAGATAGAAAACCTAGTAACGGGGGACCCTTTTCAGCAGTAACCCTAGAAGGTGTATCAGGAAACCCTGAAACTAGGCAGGGTGGGGCACGATTACTGGGCTGATTGTAAGAGGTCAAATCGACGGCGGTGGTGTAGCAGTGTAGGTTCTAACGGGGTGCGGGCGTGCACACACTCCGGCGTAGAAAAATAAGGCACTGGACACCAGTAGCATACCTGTGCATTCTAAGGTTGTGTCGGGCCGCCACCATGGGACTTGATACACCCCATGGTGGGACCAGCATAGGTAACTACGACATCGGGGGCCGTAAGACACATGTAACTATGCGAGTAGGAGCCGATCATCATAGAATGGATCACTTCACCCTGATTTTGGGGTGCCGATTGGAAACTAGTTTATATGGGTTCAGAGATTAACATGGGGTACGATAGTATATTCGACCCTAGACAACTTAACCAAGTTTATGGTGCTGCCCACTTCTTGTTTATACTTATCATACCCAGTTCTTTATTCATAGACAAAATAGTACTAGACTTACTCAGGCTTTATGTCTGACTCTACTTTTCTTTCGTCTTCTTTTCTTCCGTTCCCCCCCCCCCAGGTCCACAGGGAGGGAACACAGCAGCTTGACCAGCCTTAACATCCAGCTTGAAGAAGAGAAATGTATTGCTTGGACCTTTTCGTTTGAAACTATGGCTTTGGACAATCCACTATGGGGCTTTTGCAGTTTATCTATGTTTTATTTATGCTTCTTTAAATAATGTAATCAAGACAGATTATGAAAGTACTATGTTATGTTTTTTTGGAAAAGATGTAAGACAATTATGGTGATGTTGTTGTAACACGTATTTGCCCTTTTGAAATAAAAGTTTGTTGATTTTCCGCTGTTTACAAATATGTGTTCTTATATATGTCTTGTATATCTGTGACTTATACTTATAAACCTCCACCAAAATTAGGGCATTCCCTTTGAGAGTGACCCTAACGGAGGTGGGGTGTTTCACTTGGTATCAGAGCATAGGTTTACCAGATAAGATAAAAAGTTTTGAAAAATTATTTTCAAAAAGGAAATTTAAAGAAGCATTTTTAAAAGAAAAATATTATTTTGTTTTAAAAGGCAAAGTCCCCAAAGCCATAGGTATTATCTCTTATCCTTCGTTTTGAATCTATCCTTTCGGTTTCAGCATGTCTGGAGACCTTACTCCCCAGCTGCTAACGCTTTCACTCCTCCTCCTCCACGTGAACCATCAAGCGGAAGAGTCCCAGAGTAGGAAGACGAATAATAGTCAAACAAGAAAGGATCGTAACAGTAATAATAAGAAACGGGAAAAAATAAAATGCAATTTTTGTGGTACGGAAGGGCACATAGCCAAGGATTGTAGAAAGAGGAAAAGAAAGCAAGGAGAATGTTTTCATTGTGGGGAGACTGGACACATCAGCATAGACTGCCCTGAGAAGACAGACTTTGAGAAGGGCGGGAAAGACAACAAGTCCCGAGAGAAGAGGATGTGCAATTTCTATGGCAAAGTGGGGCACTTAGTAAAGGACTGCCGGAAAAAGAAGGCCAAGGAGAATGGTGGGTGCTTTTCTTGCGGTGAGACGGGCCACAGGGCTAAGGACTGCCCAAAGAAACGAGGACAGGGGCAGAGGGCTGGATCCACCCCAGGGGCACAGGTTCATGTGCTGGAAGCGCCACCTCTGCAACAGCGAGGTATAAATACTTCTGTAGAAAGTGTAGTTTATCTTTATGATCACCCCGTTCGCACTTTATTTGATTCTGGCGCATCACATTCCTTTATCTCGTCTGCTTTAGTAGAATCTCTGCACCTAAAAACTAGTATGGTAGAGGACCCCTTAATTGTTTCAAACCCAATTGGGGGCCCAGCTCATTTGTCTATGATCTGTTTGGGATTGAAAATTTCTATTCTAAGTGTAGAATTTCAGTGTAGTGCCTTTGTTTTGGGCTTTTCGGGTTATAGTTTGATTTTGGGTATGGATTGGCTATCCAGTAATGGAGCCATCCTTGATTGTGAGAAAAGGGTTGTTAGGCTCCTAACCCAGCTCGGTAATACTTTGGAAATTTCTTGTAATCCCTCGTATGCGGTTATGCTTAGTTATCTTGAATCGCTAGATGCTTCTGTTGAAAATTTGCAATCAGTTAGAGTGGTCCGGGAATATCCGGATGTCTTCGAAGAGGTGAAGGGCTTGCCTCCGAAGCGGGAAATAGACTTCCGCATATATCTTGTAGATAATGCAAAGCCCGTTGCGTTGCCCGTTAGAAACATGGCTCCACGAGAAAGGAAAGAGCTCAGTAAACAGATTAAAGAGCTTCTAGAAAAGGGGTTCATTAGGAGGAGCATTTCAGAATGGGGCGCTCCAGTGGTGTTCGCTACAAAGGCGGATGGTTCACTCCGTCTATGTGTTGACCATAGGGAGCTCAACAAGCTAACGAAAAAGAATAGGCACCCTCTCCCTAGAATTGACGATTTATTTGACCAGCTTGTAGGAGCGTCTGTTTTCTCCCAACTCGATTTAGCAACCGGTTTTCATCAGCTAAGGGTGGCTGAAGATAGCATCGATAAAACGGCGTTCAGAACCCCAGACGGCTTCTTTGAATGGCTTGTCATGCCTTTCGGCTTGACAAATGCACCTGCTTACTTCGTGGACCTAATGAGTAGGGTATTTAGAGATTTCCTCAACAAATTCGTCGTGGTCTTCGTAGATGATATCCTTATCTTCTCAAAGAGTGAAGAGGAACATGCTCAGCACTTAAGGGCAATCATGGAAACTTTGCGAGTCCATCAACTAAAAGCCAAATTCTCCAAATGCCACTTTTGGAGAGAAGAGGTGAGGTTCCTTGGGCACATAGTATCCAAACAAGGGTTAGCAGTGGACCCTGCTAAGGTAGTGGCGGTACAGGATTGGAAGACACCAAGGAATGCAACTGAGGTCCGAAGCTTTCTAGGACTAGCAGGTTTCTATCAAAAATTTATAAGGGATTTTGCGAAAATCTCAGCTCCGCTCACGAAATTAACTAAGAAGAATCTAGTGTTCAATTGGGATTTGGATTGCGAGTTTGCTTTCCAACGACTGAAAAGGGCTCTTACAACAGCCCCAGTTTTGACGCTGCCAGATGGGAGCAAGATGTTCACTGTTTATACGGATGCATGTGGGACAGGGCTAGGCGCCGTCTTAATGCAAGAAGGAAGGGTAGTAGCTTATGGCGGGAGGCAGTTGAAAGTGCACGAAAAGAACTACCCAACCCACGATCTTGAGTTAGCCGCCTTCGTCTTTGCACTCAAGTCTTGGCGACACTATCTCCTAGGTGAGAAGTTCGAATTTTACACTGACCATAAATCGTTGAAGTATCTTTTCTCGCAGAAAGTTCATTTCACTTATGCATGAGTCGTAAAGAATCACCTTAGTAAGTTCATTTGGCAACAAAGTTGACATTTGTTTATTTTCAAGAGATAATTCATCTATGTGGGATACCTTCTAGTAAGTAAACAAGATCCGAGATTCACTAGTGAATTTTGGAGAGCTTGCATGGAACCATGAGTACGCAGTTAGGCTTGAGCCAAGTATACTAGAAGGAGAATAAGTGAAAGAGGAATGAGAAATAGGTTCCAACTCATATTTTGGAAACAAGAATTAAGAAGCTACGAAATTGTGAAGTTAAAGACGGACAAAGCATAATGGAGTTAAGCTCAAGAAATGTGACTTAGAAGATTGAAGACTAGATTCGTGCATAATATCTCTTCTTAAGAGTATATCCTTGATCCCACTCTTCCTGTAGAGCTTACTTGCATGGTATCTTTTCTGTATATCCTCTCGGTCCCATTCTCAATCCAATTTCTGTTGCAAACCCCATAGGGAGTATGACTCATCTGTTAGTAACACATGTTGGGGCTCGAGGGTGTTCATTGGTTTGACTAAAGTTTTTGGGTTTTATAGGATACAGATTGGTCTTAGGAAGGGACTCCCTTGTGACCTAAAAAGGAGTCCATCATGCTTAGTTTCCTAGAATCATATATGGTGGTTGGGTTGAGTAACTCTTTGGGTGTCAGTCTGATGTTGATTTCGGTCTTCGGGGCTGATGCTTAGAGAGTTCTTCTCCTAATCAATATATATGTGGCATAGGTTTTCAGTTTTGACATTGCCTAATGGGCACAAAGTTTTTACTTGCTTCTATCATTCGACTATACCTTTAGATAGGAACAATTGGGAAAATGGCCTATAGATTAGAGCTACCCGAGAAGTTGGCTGGAGTCCACAACGTTTTTCACGTTTCACATCTCCGAAAATGTCTACATGAGTCAGCCGAGGTGGTAGAGCCAAATATCCTCGAAGAGGCCGAAGTGGAACGCGAAGCAACCATAAGAAAAGTTCCAACCCGCATCTTAGGAACGGAAGTGAAGAAGCTACGCAACCGTGAAGTCAAGCTCGTCTAAGTTCAGTGGAGCGACGCCGAGGGAGACGCGACTTGGGAAACTGAAGCTAGAATCCGTACAGCCTACCCTTTTCTGTTCGAGGGTACATCCTTGATCTTTCATTTTCCTTAAGTTGCGCTTTTATCTATCTTTTTAGGTATATTTCCTCGACCTTATCTTTTAGGTAGAAACCCTTTGGATGGAAACATGTAATTGAAACATGTTATGGATGATGGTTGCAAGTGGTTGCAAGTGATTGCTAGTGCTTGCTCGTGGTTGCATATACACACACAATCTAGGTTTTAGATCGGCTCAGTCACTTCATATTGCATATGCATATATGTTTGCATTCGTATATGGTTGAACATTAATGTGTTGTCATATGGATGTTGCATTTGTATTGAATGACTGTGCACTCATGTAGAATCAAGAATAGGAAAATTTGCATACATAATGGATTCATGGCACTTACATAATTCGCATTAAGGAGGTCAACTGAATCAGTAGACCGCCTGATTTTGCATTAGATAAGTTCATGTACACACACACTTCGCATATGATCATGAAGCATTAGAAGTCTTTTAAGGACAATGGATGCTCGTGTTTGATGGATGAGTAGATGGATGATTGGATGTTAGGATATACATTCCTCCTAACTTGAAGATTTCGGGGACGAAATCCTTTTAAGTGGGGGAGAATGTAACACCCCGCAAATTCTATAACTGTGAAATTAACAAATAAAAGTATAATTAATTTGAAATCAAAGAACTAAGGGAAATGGGATACGCCATTGCGTTCGTCTCGGAAAAATACGCGAAATAGAGTCCGAGTTTTCGAAAAACGGATATCGTATGAAGAAGTTATGGACGAACGAAGTTGGGCGAAAAACCGGAGAAGGGTCAGAATGCACTGGCGCACTTGGGAAGTGCGCCAGAACAAAAATGAATTGGCGCACCTGTGAAGTGCGCCAGTACATTTTTGACCTGGCGCACCTGCCAAGTGCGCCCAGGTCAAAAATGACCTGCTAGCCAGGTCTGGTCTAGCCCTGGCTGGCCAGGTCTGTGTTTGGCCGATTTTCAGAAGCTTGCTTTGTCATTAGGGCTAGGTGGCAGGCTCTAATTGGTCTCTCCTTAGGATGAATGGCTACGATCAATCCAAGCAACATCAATGGTCCTAATCAGTTCATAACCTCTATATAAACAACCCTAGACTAAACCCTAATCTATTCATTCAAAAATAAGAACAAAGCCGCCATGTTGTTGAGGAACGACTAGGGGTAGCCACCAAATTGGAGAGAAGATTAGGAGGAAAATTCTAAAGCCTAAAGCAATTCAAACAAAGCAAATCAACGCCCATGTCAAAAGGAGTCGCATCTCTAAATTCCTAAATTAGAGAATTCGCCGCAACGATTGTAAGTAGAGTATTACTTTGGTGTGAACAAATGATTGTGTAGATATGTATACTTGATTTGTGGCGATAAAGTAATTCATATTTGTGCGTTGGAATATTGTATACGTTTGGATATTCTTGAATTATGTTATTCATGTTATAAAGAACTACATGCGGTAGTTCTATGCAAGTATACGTTTGGAATATTTCGCAAATTATGTAATCCATGTTGAAGCTACATGTATGTAGTTGATTTAAATTCATGCAAGTTTGGGGCTTTGCTACTATGCCATCATAATGTGTATTTTTATACAAACGTCATTTTTATGAAGTAATTGGAATAGGTTTGGGTTATCATAATCCATATGAAATTATGTTGAAAATTGGGCATCATGTATTAAGCCATGCTTTTGTACTAGAAAACCTATTTGCAAACTTATGAATATGGCTAGGCTATGAATGATATTTGGCATAATTGAAATCCATGATTAAGTCTATCTTGTTTACAAGAATTATATGATGACATATGTGGTACATAGCTAGGTTAGGTTCAAAAATCCCTTTTTGCAAGTTTACATGACTAAAGTAAGAATCATGATTTCATGTTAGAAATATTTATGCCATGGTTATGTGAACAAATTTAACTATACTTATGCCATGCTTATGTTTGACATTATGCCATGCTTATGTTAGAAATATTTATGCCATTCTTATGTTTGACATTATGACTAAATAAAAGTATAGGCTCATGTTGTAGTTATGACTATGTGTCAATAATGATACCAAATTTAGATTCTTATCTCAACTACAAGTTTACATGGCTTGATTCATGTCACCTATGCTTTATGACCAAAGTATATGTTACCACTATGCAAGTACACCAGTTTCTATTTTATATTTCCAACGTCATATTGCAAGTTCATGCGCTCACCTTCCCCTTTTTGTGTATGTAATCACGCTTTAAGCCTCTCCTTTCGCATGGCTAGGTTGGGCTTTAAAAGGCTAAGCCCAACATATATATAATAAACGGACGTGTAAAACGGGGGAAAATAACGTTGGGTTAAAATTACTAATGAATAAAAATATAAAATAGAAGGGCCCAAATTCAAGTATGGGTTGGGCCCATGATTGGTGTAACCTTTGCACCATTAACTTAATAATTGGCCGCAAATATTTACATATAAGAAAATAAAGAAGAAAGACAAAATATGTAAATGTAGAACATACGATGTGTTTAACCCGAGGTTGGATTGAGTTGTGATGTAAACCTGCCCGGAACCGCCCGGCTGTCCAGTAGTCACAACAATACCTATCCAATGTGGGAGGTTAAACATGGAGCCCAATAAGGACCCGAGGTTAGACTGAGTTGTGGCGTAAGACTGCCCGGAACCAACTGGCAACAGGCAGCCACAACAATACCTGTCTAATGTGAGAGGTCAGGGCCTTAATAAGACAATTAAGGCTGAGTCAGGATTGTTAGGATTAAGTGAACTAAAGACTTAATCAAAATGGAACATGCTAAACTAAACGGACTGGTGGGGTTAGGTTAGAAAACACTTAACCAACTTAGCATGTTGGCTAGAGATAGAAAACCTAGTAACGGGGGACCCTTTTCAGCAGTAACCCTAGAAGGTGTATCAGGAAACCCTGAAACTAGGCAGGGTGGGGCACGATTACTGGGCTGATTGTAAGAGGTCAAATCGACGGCGGTGGTGTAGCAGTGTAGGTTCTAACGGGGTGCGGGCGTGCACACACTCCGGCGCAGAAAATAAGGCACTGGACACCAGTAGCATACCTGTGCATTCTAAGGTTGTGTCGGGCCGCCACCATGGGACTTGATACACCCCATGGTGGGACCAGCATAGGTAACTACGACATCGGGGGCCGTAAGACACATGTAACTATGCGAGTAGGAGCCGATCATCATAGAATGGATCACTTCACCCTGATTTTGGGGTGCCGATTGGAAACTAGTTTATATGGGTTCAGAGATTAACATGGGGTACGATAGTATATTCGACCCTAGACAACTTAACCAAGTTTATGGTGCTGCCCACTTCTTGTTTATACTTATCATACCCAGTTCTTTATTCATAGACAAAATAGTACTAGACTTACTCAGGCTTTATGTCTGACTCTACTTTTCTTTCGTCTTCTTTTCTTCCGTTTCCCCCCCCCCCCCCCCAGGTCCACAGGGAGGGAACACAGCAGCTTGACCAGCCTTAACATCCAGCTTGAAGAAGAGAAATGTATTGCTTGGACCTTTTCGTTTGAAACTATGGCTTTGGACAATCCACTATGGGGCTTTTGCAGTTTATCTGTGTTTTATTTATGCTTCTTTAAATAATGTAATCAAGACAGATTATGAAAGTACTATGTTATGTTTTTTTGGAAAAGATGTAAGACAATTATGGTGATGTTGTTGTAACACGTATTTGCCCTTTTGAAATAAAAGTTTGTTGATTTTCCGCTGTTTACAAATATGTGTTCTTATATCTGTCTTGTATATCTGTGACTTATACTTATAAACCTCCACCAAAATTAGGGCATTCCCTTTGAGAGTGACCCTAACGGAGGTGGGGTGTTTCAATATATATATATATATATATATATATATATATGTGTGTGTGTGTGTGTGTGTGTGTGTGTGTGTATGTATAAGTGAAAATTAGGTACACATCCCTAAAACCAAACTTAATTAGGCTCGCATCCCTCCCTACTTTTCCATTCGAACCTGCCCCTTATTTTCAAAACTTCCGCCTTCTACGTGTTTTTTCCAAAAAAAAAAAAGGCGCTGTCATATATAAAAAAAATATTCTAATTTCTTGAAATATTCTCGGAAGTCCACGGAAATAAAAAAAAAAGTTGCATACATGTATGCATCTATTACTAATTGTGGCATACATGTGTGCAACTTTTGCATAAGCTGTTTTCATTGAAAATCTGGACCGAAACTTGCATACATACATTTGATAAAACTGTACTGAATTTTTATTATAGATTGGTGCACGCATGCCTGCAACTTTTATGTTTTTATTGCACACCTGAATGCAAATAAATGTGAACTGATTTGCATGATTGTGAATTTTTGTACACTTTTATGAAAGAATTCTGCAATACTAACACAGATGTATGCAAGAAAACCAACATAGACGCATGACTGAAGTACTTGCACAGATGTATGCAAGATAATACAAATACATGCATATTATTGTGCAGTTAACTGCATTTTCATTGTTTTTTTTTGTTTTGACATGGTTTTTGATGGTTTTTTGATCTGATTTTTTTAACGTTTACGTTTTAATTAAATACGAATTTACATATTTTTTGATGAATTTTTGAAAAATAGGGACCTAATTTACAATAAGTTTTGGACCGGATGTAAGCCTAATATTAAAACTTAATAGAGACCTATGCCAAACGGACCCTATATATAGTATTTATATTTTTAAAATACAAATATGCCACTGACTAACAATATATAGGAATCCTAAACCCGAGCTTTAATACCAAATGTAACAACCTAAATTCCAATGGGTCCGAATTTTTCAAAAATCTAAATTTGAAACCACTAAAGGTCGAGTTGGCTTGTCTGGTATCCTGTAGAAAAAACAAAGTAATAAATTTATCAGAGCTCAATAAAATATCTCATGGTGGAAAGGATAAAATATAATAAATCAAATATAGCCTTACCGAAATAATGATACAGCATAACAAGTGTCCAAAGGCTACCAAATCTCTACCTTAAATCTAACCTGCTAGTATGTCATAAGGAGGGGGTCAAAACAAAAGTTCTGATGAACAAATTATACATTCTGAAAATAAAACTACATATACCATTCAATTACGTTTTCTTAATTATTAGGCTATTCGTTTTAACAACACTCTAGGATCTGCACACACGTTGCACTCATCTAATTGCCAATTTATCAAATCTAATATAATATAAATGTAGTTATGCCCAACATCTCAAGGTACTCCCCAATGTCCCCATAGTAGCCTCCTCGTATGGTCTCCACCGTCACACCAAGGAAGTATGCATAAACTCCATCCTATATCGAACCACATATAGAAATCTCCATCGTTACGCCATGTAATCGCACAAAACCATCATCGTTATGCCACCTAAGCATATGGATCCTCGTATCCGAACTCCTCAGTCGAACCATGTCTCGACTCGGAGTAATGAACTAACATCGATAATACATCACTTATTGCGTGTATCTAGTCACTCGCATGAACATACTGCCAACTATAACTGAAGTTCGGTAATAGGGCTGCATCCAATACACGTAACTTGGTCGGAAGCTTTTGATATTTGTAAAGACAGCTTTGTAAGGTCTACATTACAGATATCCGCATACAGTATATCTTTTTTCATGATGGTTATGGCCCATCCATCAACGAATGAAAGACTGCATTAACAGCTAATGACATGCCTATATAAACCAATCTAATATCCAATTTGGCGTGTCCCTCAACCAAGGTCCCGATAGTGAAAGATCGTTGGTTTGTTAGTTTAGCTCTAGTCTTTCTACATCCCACTGACTACCAATGATAGGTATCCGATGATTACTATTCTTAATTTGGTTCTGACCACCTCCTCTTAGAGCAAGGAAAACTGCCTAATCACCCAACGCCATCTACCACAGCCTTATGTCTGCTATACCATAGTCGTAATTAAGGTACATACTATATGGTGTAACAGGCCTACCTCCGAGTGACGACTTTATCTGATTGTTCCTCGGAGGGCCATCTCAGAGTACCAACCAAGTCCCGCAAAAGCTTTGTATTTCCCTCCAGTTACGTAGAATAATCAATTGGACATGCTCCTATTGTGTCTCTAGACACCGTGATGATCTGTCCCGTTATGTTCTTCACTTCCATCCATATGGACTGGTCCAAGCACATCACCTCATCACGTTATTAGATCTTTTATCTAATCTTTAGTCACACGCTTGCTTTGACTTATCACATTGCTAATTAACTTGATTATTTACACATTTATTTTCTATTTAAGTTACTGATTTATTAACTTATACTTGGCTGCTTACTTTCAATAATCAGCCCCACACTGCTGGAACGAACCATATCTATAAGCCACTTATTTTCCCTAATCAGCCCCACTCTACCGGAATGGATTTCCTCTTATTATTATTGCATTCATTAAACTTAATATTTCCCAATTCATAAGTTTACTAATAATAAGCCTCTTCTTTTTTCATGTAATTTTAACCTCATGTTATACCGTTACCACAACCGTTGTTGTGGGTATACTCGTTAACTCAATTTCCCCTAACTAAGGCTTATTAATAAGTTTTCATCTCCTCTTTTATTATAACCCATGTTAGGACATGTCTATTTATTATATTTCATCCCTATTCATATAATTGATTATAATAGGTTGTATTCCTTGTTCATCACATTTTCCGTAGGTTCCTTATTATTTAAGTGAATCCTTATTGTTGCTATTGTAACACCCGTAATTTTAACAACAATAAAAGATGATAAATTAAGGAATAATAAATTTAATATTCAGAATTAAGGGGAACGGACTGCATCATTGCGTTTGTCTCAGAATTTTGGTCAAAATAGACAAAGTATGAAGAAGTTATTAAGGTTTGAAATTTGTATACGCATAAAAAGAATATATATAATTAGTCCAAAAAACTCAAAACAGTTCAAAGTCTCAGAAATTAGGGGAGGGGAAAAATCCTGCCCAAGGGTGTCGACCTCATCATGGGGGTGTCGACTCATGGGTCGACCCCATAAGGAGGGGTCGACCCCTCTACAACAGATCTAGGCAGATTAGGGTTTTGTGACAGCTATATATATGCCCCCATTTCTCTTGTTTTTCTACACCAAAATAACGGATGACTAGATGATGCCTCTGGCCAGATTAAATCAAGTCTTTTCTTCTTCAACTATAAACTAGAGTTTAGAGATCTATGATTTAACATCAGCAATTATTTTCTTCTATTTTTCTAGATTCAATCACGGTGAGTCTATGTTAATTTTAGACCTAAATATTTAAAAAGTAAATCTTGACATGACTATAACTTGGATCTATGCCTGTGACTATTTGAATCATACCAGATCTGCTATAACCGGTTTATCTAAGTTATTCTAACATGACTATGAACTAGATCTAAACCTATACCTATTTATCATGTCATATATGCCATTGTTTGTATATCTAATTCACTGTTTAGTTCACCTTTTGCCTGTTCCTACTATGTTTGTGGCTAAATCAGATCTTTTATTAGTTGGATATCTAATTCATTGTTATATCTCATCATGCTTGTTTATGATGTCCCTATTATATTAGAATCAGTTATATTGTCACATGTTCATCAGATTTGTTCCTATATGCCTATCTTGTCATTATGCCACTATATGTTTATGCCTATTTCTGCCATTATATGTCCGTCTTGTTGGTATGATCATTTTTGTCCTCTTCCCTTTATATTTTCCCTTTTATTTTTATAGCCAGGCTACCTTCAAGCCTAGACATGCTGTTGAAATATGCGAACGCATTGAATTGGGAACGAGGGGAAAACGTTAAATTTGGGGCATAACTTGTATTGGTAAATTTGGACATAACTTGAATGAAATATATAAATATGAACTTGGGGCATATGGTTCGTAATGAACATAACTTAGGAAAGGGGGATGAAACCTATGACGACATAGGCATAATTGGTTAATAATTGATATGCCTAGAATTACAGTAATTAGAACTATAACCGCGCTTAGACACGAGGTTAGATTACACTTGTGGTGGAAGTTTGCCCGGAACCAACCGGCATATGCAGCGACCACAAGTGGTGAATCCAATGTGAGGGGTCTAAGTGCGTAAACGCGAGACGTGCTGAGACACGAGGTTAAGTCCCACTTGTGGAAGAAGTCTGCCCGGAACCGATCGATATATCCAGCATCCACAAGTGATAGGCTTAATGTGGGAGGTCTTGCACATTATAACCATAAATGAATATGGTAATGAATTTGAATACTTAACCTAGTTGAATCGATAGGGATTGTATGAATATATAACTTGAATAGGGGTTAAGTAAACTTTTTTGAAATAGTGGTTGGGCTAAGTAAATCTTGGGTAGGTGGGTAATATTTATATATATAGGCCCACATACTTAACCTGCGGGGTTATGCAATCTTTTACTCTAGTATGGCATAACCTATGGAAAACCTAGTGGGGATGCAAGCGTAGGGGGAATCTTGTATCATCTTGTGTGTGGGACCTGTTTCAATCAGTAACCCATATAGGTATCAAACGAGTACTCCAAACTAGGTCGGAGTCGGGGCACGCTTAATGGGCTGAATGTAAGTGATCCAAACGTGGGGGATGGTGTGGGAAGCGCATTCCGACGGAGTCATATGGGTGCATAAGTCCGGCAGAGGAGGTTTAGACACTGTGACACATGTAGATATGGTTGTGCACATACTGAAAATGAAGGGTTGCCACTTTAAGGAGTGATGCACCCTAATGTGGGGCTAGCACAGGGTATCTACGGAGTAGGGAGTTGACCGATTAGGGTAGTAATTAGGGTACATCTAGACTCTGGTATGTTTAGGAGCCCTTTATTATCCTTAGGGGTAAACTCCGGTATGTTGGGCTGCCTGTTGATTGTATGGGGTTAAACCTCTCACTAGAAGTACGCCTAAATCTACCATCTTATAGTTGTTTGGATCATCTCATTCTGGTTATACTAGTATTGGTGCAAAGAGAAAGAGAAATCATTAGAGAAGCATAATATACTATATCATGTTGTCCTATTTACCTTGTCATATCTGCCTTTTATGATGTTATCTCTCTTGTCCACTTTATATGCCTGTCGTGATACTTTTACTTATTTATATGCTAAAAGTAACTGGACTTGCCAGCCTTTATGTATGACCTATTTTGTTTCCTTTTCTTTCTCTTCCGTTTCCCTTCAAGGTTCTCAGGGTGGGAATACTCAAGCTTAATCAGGACTCTGCTTTCGTCTTGCTTGGAGTTGTTTTAGATGTACGGCTTGATTTCATCTCTCTACTATGGCTATGTTTTTGGGGAATTATGATTCTTTATTTATTGTACTCTGATGTTTTAAGTACAAGACAGAATTTCAATGATGTACTGGGTTTTATGTATTTCAGACATATGACGTAACCATATTTTGAACTACGATGGTTTATGATTAATAAAAATTTAAATTTCTGCTGCTATTTTATATCAGTCTTGTAAAAAATCTATTTCTGTTTACGTAAAACACTTCATGGAACTTAATGCATTCTCTTAATGAGTGACATTAACGAACGTGGGTTGTCACACTTAGTATCAGAGCTGAAGGTTACCAAATTTGATAAAAATTTTAGTAAATTATTTTTAAAAAGGTTTTAAAAGAAAGCATTTTCAAAAAGAAAAGTCTATTTTGAAAATCATATTCCCTAAAGTCATATGGAATATCTTTCGATCATTTGTCTGAATCCATTTCCTTTTCTTTTCAACATGTCTGGGGAACCTAATATTCCTGAGGGCGTTACGATACCAGGCTGGTTCCGTAGGTATCTAAAGGCCACGACGCCTGTCGGTGGTCAAGCTGACGTCACTCCCTTAGCTGCACCCGTCGTTCCTCCTCCTCCTCCATAAGCAGATAATTTCTCTAAGATTTGCAAAGAATTCTATGCTATGGGAGGAAAGCCATTCCGTGGAACTGAGACGTTCGTAGAGGCAAGGAATTGGCTCAAAGAGACGGAGGATCTGTTTGGAATTTTTGAAGTGGACGATCGTAGGAAGATTCAGTTAGCTACCTGGCTACTGAAAGATGAAGCTTCGTTTTGGTGGGAAGTGATGCAAGCAGGGCCTCCAATAGAGACTCAGGATGATTTTCGGCAAAGGTTTGAAAGGAAGTTTCTTTCTCAAGCTGAGAAAAGCATGCAAATGGAAAAGTTTCTAAAAATCAAGCAAGAAGGCATGACTGTTAAAGAATATGTTAACAAATTTAACCAACTGGCAAGGTTTGGATTAGAGCTAGTAGATACCCCACATAAGAAAGCTTTGCGGTTTACTAGAGGACAATATGAACCCCTCCATGGGTTAGCTATGGCTCATATTCCAATGGGAGAAACTTTTGAAAAGGTTGTTGATATGGCCTTGATGCATGAGGAAGATAAATCTAAAAAGGAAGAAGTTAAGGTTGAGGAAACACAAAATAAGAAAGTATGGCCCAAGAACGGACAACAGTAACAACAACAAAAGAAAGGCGGAAAGAATGACAAGGCTAAGGATAAGAGGAAGTGCCATAATTCCAGATGCGAGGGTCATTTGATCAAGGACTGCAAAAGAAGGAAGAATGTTTGCTTCAGTTATGGGGAGGTCGGACACTTTTCTAAAGAGTGCCCAAAGAAACAAGGACAAAGTCAAAGGGCAGGAGCTTCCGGAGGGCAGGTTCATGGTCTTGTGACCAGTTTTAAAGATCGAGGTAGGAAAGTTTCCATGGAAGGTTTGATTTCTCTTTCCAATCATACTATTAGAACTCTTTTCGATTCTAGCGCTTCGCATTCATTTATATCTGATTCCAGGGTTGAGTCTCTGCACCTTAGTAGCAGTATGGTAGTGGACCCCATTGTTGTCTCAAACCTCATTGGTGGTTTGACTCATTTTTTCATGATTTGTCGGGGTTTGAGAATATCTGTGTTAGGCGTCGAGTTTGAGTTCAATGCATGTGTTCTCGGTTTTATGGGCTATGGTTTGATTCTAGGGATGGATTGGCTAACCATGTATGGTGCCATTCTGGATTATGAGAGGAGGCTCATTAGACTTTTGACTTGCCATGGGAGGACCCTTGAGATTTCTTGTGGCCTTAAGGGGTCTGTTATGCTTAGTTTCCTAGAGTCACTGGATGCATCTATCGATGATCTGCGAGCATTACAAGCAGACTGTGAGTATTCTGATATTTTTGATGAGCTTCGGGGAATACCTCCGAGGTGCGAGATCAATTTTCGTATATATTTGGTGGACAATGCAAAGCCAGTTGCATTTCTTGTGCGCCATATGGCTCCAAGAGAAAGGAGGGAGCTTAGTAAGCAAGTAGCGGAGCTGCTTGAGAAAGGGTTTATTAGGCGAAGCATATCTGAATGGGGTGCTCCGGTGGTATTTACAACTACGGTGGATGGTTCGCTTTGCTTATGTGTAGACTATAGAGAGTTGAACAAACTCATAAAGAACAATAGGCACCCACTCGCAAGGATAGATGTAACGACCCGGATTTTGCCCGACCCGATCGACTGTTAAATCGACGAAGACCGCTCAAATCCCGAATTCTTAAGTTTGGGAATACAACACATCGGAACAGATAACAACAGATTTTTATAAACATTATAATAATGTTACATCAGAGTACATAATATCAGAGTACATTGATACATAATACAGCGGAATATTTAATTACAACATAATTAATACAATGCAGCGGAATAATTGAATCAATCACAGCGGAAGGCCAACATGCTCTGGACACAGCTCTAAGCTTCGATCCAGAATCCTGCTCAATATATCTACAAAATAAGCTACTCGACTGCCCGTGTGGAAAAGAGGGCACCCGAGTATGCAAAGTGAAACAAACTACGGGTCAGTCATGGGACTGATGTGAGAAATCTTCATTTAACTTAACTAATAAGGAGGCTAATCACAGGACCACGCCGCTATCGCGGAATGAGTTTACTCCATTGGATTGACAGTGCATAAATAAAGTAAATCGTTAAAAACAACGCAATGCTTTTTAGAAAAATGAAACCATTATAAGACTCAAGTCCCATCACACAATGCAACGCAAGCCGGAGGATAGAGTTTTACCTTATAATGGTCAAAAATGCTTGATATGATAAAAACGGATTTGATATTATTATTAGTGTATATATGTTTTAAAAACATTTCAATCATAATGTATTAATCATAGATGGCATAGCACCCCATCCTACTATGTCGCCATATATAGGTATACAATCAAAACTGCAGGATGTCATATTGGAGGTTGGATTTCCATCAAGAGTCAAGGCTAAGAACAATCTCCTTACCGATTCGAGACACTCTAGCAATGTCTCAGGATTCGGACGCTGGCGAACCCTTGGATCCTGCAGGGCCGGTCCCCCAATAGTGCAATGGGTTGGATTAGTTATGCTTGAACACACGCTTCCCGATCCTATTGGACCTATAAATTGGCCATTGCGGCCAATAAAATCCGAGGTGCCTCAAAATCCATCAACTACATAAATAAAATGTCGGGCCGTGTTAAACCCAAACACCACTTCTAGCTAGAAAGAAGCGTGTGCACTCCCTGCGTTCCCTTGCTCCGTTTTTGACTCATACCGGGGTGTGAGGCTCGTGAGGCAACGAAATACACAAAACTATGCCTAAATAGGCTATGCTTTGATCATCATCCACGAGGCTCTGCTTTTCAACAAAGGCCTTGGTCAATTGCATCTTGGCATGCCACATTGACAGTCCATGCCATGCGATTGATAACTATCAACATACAACCTCTAAGGTTGTTAAGCAAGAGAATAAATTCTCCGTCACCAACGGTTGTATATTAATAGAAATCAATTTACATAGAATGAAATTCAACGTCAGACACACATCCATTTACAAGTCCGTTCTGGGTCTGAACGGAACCAGAGGCACCTTGTACCTCGCATATCCGAACGATCAACAATACGTCCGGACAACTACCATTGGAACCTTTTCAAGGTAGCAACTCCAATCAAAGGCATCAGTAGTTCTCATCCATTCGATGTGAAGATCGTCGGTCTTCAACCACCGTCTTCATCTTCGACTTTTAATCGTCGTAGTAATTATTCAGAATGGGTTAAACCCGCTCATTCCGAATAACTCGCGTATTTTTATAATTAAAAATCAAGTGTTATAAGGATACATCCAACGCCTCTTTCCAACTCAGAATATTCCTTAAATAAAATATTCATATTATTAGGGAAAGGTTCCCATTAATTTTATCAAAGATAAAATCTTTTAGATTTATTCTTAAATCTTATTAAAATTCCAATTCAGTTTTAATATCAAAAATCACTACTTTACAATTATTCCAAATTTAAGAAATCTTTTTTTAACTGGGTTAAAGAATCAATGTCATTTAAAAACATTGTTCACGATAAACCCAAAATCATTTTCCAATAACTAAATATAAATTGAAATACCAATAATCTTAGTTTAAAGATTTATTCTTTATTTAAAAGAAATTCTTTGTTTTAAAAAAAATCTTTATATAAAAGATATTCTGAATCGGAAAGCATTAAAATATATCGTATGTAAATGACAATAATAATAAATAATCATCAAACCATCCATTCAACATCCAAAGTGAAGTTCACAACTGGATGAGCATTAAAATGAAATAATAACGCTCATCGCAGCCTTTCAATCTATCGATTGACATAAGAATAAATATTGGGACTAGTGTATATCAATAACATCCCAATACCCGTGTGGGGTTTTAGCCAACAACAGTACAAATAAATAAATATTTGGTTAATGAATTTAACCAATTTTGAATACTACCAACATGTTGATAATGATGGACAAAAAAATGGTATTTTATTCCTAATGTCGAAATAAAATATATATTTGACTCGCATAATTTCTTTTACATTTCTAATATATAATAGAATGTAATTTATTTATATGACATTAAAAAGGATAATTTTCATTATACTTAATTTGTATGTAATTATTCTTAACGTAAAAGAAATAATCTCATTTGTATATATTTTAAAGTATAACTCAACACATAAAATGTTTATTTTAAATCGCGTACAAATTCTAATGTATGCATTAACATATAAAAATGTCACTTTAACTCAACTACAAATTCTAATGTATGTTTTGACCAATACTATGATTCTTATATTTGGATATAAATTCTAATGTAAGTTTGTAAATAAAAATAATTTTTATATTTGCATATAAATTCTATTGTATGCTACGCAAATAAAGATGATTATTTTATTTGCTTATAAATTCTATCTCAACAAAATGTATAAGGAGTTCCGTCTTGCTAACAATTCTATTTTATCAAAATGGATATTTCTATGGTAACACAACCTATTACACAAAAATGCTATTTGTGTTTAACTTTCATTCAACAAAAATGTAAATTTTTGTCTTAATTCAAATCTAATTAACCGAAGGTAATTTTTGTTTTCAACAAAAATATGTATATTGATTCAACTAGTCTTATCTTGACAAAAATATATAATTTGACCAAAAATATAAGGTTTGCTTTAACTAATCTATTTTGACAAAATGAATATTTTAATTTAACTATTCTATTTCAACAAAACAACAAAGATAATGACTTTGGTTTGTTGACAAATCTAATTCAACAAAACAATTATAAATGATGTGTTTGTTTTGTCAGATCTAATGCGACAAAAATGATAATGTTTTGATTAACCCATTATAGTTTAACAAAAGTGATCAATTTGTTTTAATTATGATAAATTTGACAAAAGCAACAAAATAGTTTTAACTTCGGTAATTTGACAAAAGCGATAAAATAGATTTCAACTATTATAAATTGATAATTGTAACAAATTGAGTTTAACTGTTTTAATTTGATAAAAGTGAATATATTTTCTTAATATTTTAAAAATGAAAAAATTGAATAATTTTGTCTCATTCTATTTAAATGATAAAAATGTGTCTTTTTGTTTAATCAATTATAATGAACCAAAAATGCCTCATTCTTGTTTAACCAAAAATGCATCTTATGTATTGCAACAAAATGACAAAATAAAACTTATCTTTCTATTTACTCTTTTTATTGAAGCAAAGATGACACTAAAAATATATCTTTTTACTTCTAATCTTTTTAATTTAATCTATACTGAAAATAAAAAACATTTTATTTAATTTATCAAAATTACAACAAAGATGAATTCATTTTATCATAATCCCTTTATTTTCTCTAGTTTTAAAAGTAAAAATGATATTTTTAATCCTACTCTTTTATTTATATCTAAAATGTAATAAAAGTGTAACTTCTTAAACTATGCTTTTTATTTGCATCTACAATGAAAATAAAAATGTAATATTTTAATTGTGAAAATTAGGCTCACATCCTTAAAACTAAACTTAATTAGGCTCACATCCTCCCCTTTAGAAACATATAAATTTCATCCCTATTTTCAAATTGCCGCTCTTTTTTTTACAGAACTGCCCTTTCTCACTTAATTCATGCCGTAATTTATGTAATACGATACACGTTTTAGGGTTTTATTTTTTCCATAATCAAATAGTTCTGTGTCATGGCGGCGCCGCATTCATTCTCAATATTTTCATTCCATCGATCTAAAATTTAGGCTGGGTGGTGGAGGAGGGAGAGCAGGCGGCGCCTGAGGTGGAGGCGGTCCAATCAGGGGCGGCGACGGTGATCACTTCGCGGTGGGGTGCAGTTTTGGGGCTGTATAGGTTTGGGGGGTCGGATTGGGGAAGGAGGAGGAAAAGGAGGGTTTGTCGACGGCGGTGGGGCCATCGATGGGCGGCGCGGCGGCTATTGCGGGGGGAACGACGGCGATGTCAGATCGTAGGAGGGGGGCGACTGGGGATTATGATTTTCTAATTTGTATGTATGGCGGAAATGAAATTGGTACGCAAATAATGTGAATATAAGCATACAAATATGCCACTATTGTTAAAATGCGTTCATATTGATTTGCATATATTTTGGATAGTTGCGTATATATGTGCAAATATTGTTCATAATTGCATACATATATGCAACTATCCAGAATATTTTGTTTATCTCCGTGTATGATGAAAATTGCATAAAAATATGCATTCATTCATAATATATGCATACTCGTATGCATCTCTTCTGAATATTTTGTATTAATATATGTTCAAATATTCTGGAATTTTGCATATAAATATGCAGCTATTACTGTATGCTGTCATGTATGTATCTATTTATAATTATATGATTATGTTCATGTAATTTTATTTTATTACTCCAGATTAGGCTTATTAATGTTGATTTTTTTCTTTGTATAACAGTGGTCCTGCAGATATTGGTGTATTGGTGTTGTTCAAGTTTGGGAATGATAATTGAAGAATGCCTGGTTGTCCATCATATTCGAAGAGGTTGAAATCTGCAGGTGAATTTACGAAGACTGCTATATGTGGTTTATGCAAGAAGTTGGGTCATAATAAAAGGATGTGTTCTTTAGCAGACTAGTAGATGTTTTTTTGTAAATTTTTTTTAAAAACTTGGTTAAACTGTATAATGTGGACAAATTTTACGTGCTGCATTAAATTTAGTTCAGTATTTTAATGTTAATTATGTGATTTTTTTTCAGTTTTTTTTTGTTGAGAGCTTATATGTATACAATTATTTTGTATATTTGCATGCATGTATGCAATTATACTTAATATTTGTATCAACTTTGCTAGTATTTTACATATATTCATAAATGTATGAAAAAATAGTAGTAGCTACTTATAGGTACGAAATTATTTTTATTAATGGATAATGTATGGAAGTATTCTCCATTGTTGCATAAAAGTATGCAAGTATTCTTGTTATGTGCATGCAAGTATTCAAATGTTTAGCTTGTATGCATATACTCTTTTAACTTTGAACATTTGTTCCCTTTTTATTCTTGAATTTTTTTACTTAATCAGTTTATTATGCAGTTTTAATTTCGTAATCTATTCGTAAAGTGCTATGAAGTTCTGTTTGTACAGTAAGTACGTTTAAAAAAAATCATAGTCTGTTGGAGTAATTCTGCAAATATTTGCAGTTACATAACCAATTATATTGAAAAAATGCATATAAGTCTGCAAAATATTATGAATAACTGTACCCAAGAACACAACATTTCATAATGTCATGAGCAATTACAACAACTTATTTTAATTCATTAAATACCAAAGTAATTCAGCTTACACACTACATAATCATGTCCACCAGTTCGAAAAAAAATATCAGTCAAAATTTTTATAAAAAATACAAACACCATTTCCCCTATTAATCACTGGGTTTGTTTTCGTAATTACAGCTGCTTCGTAATTACTAATGCTCCCTCTTTTTCAACACCTACAACAGGATCATCTTCCAGCTTAAGTGTCTGTAATAAGAAGAAAAAAGTTATTAAATGTACAAACGTTCTAAATATATGCACACTAGTGTGCAAGCATTCTGGCTATATGCACACAAGAATGCAAGTATTTTATATAAATGTGCAAAATTTCGCCATTAATGTTGATACATGAACACACGTGTGCAAATATTCTACACATACGCACAAAAATTGTACAAATATTATTAATAATAGCATACAACTGTGCAAATAAATATAATAAATGCACACTAATGTGCAAGTATTCTAAATATATGTACACTAGCTTTCAGCTATCATGCATAGATGCCAACAAGTGTTCAAGCATTCCATACACATGCTTACATGTTTGGAAATATTCATAACAATACCTTAAAATCATGCAAGAACTCATAATAGAATTTTGTAAATATTTGCATACTAGTATGCAACTATTCAATATATGTGTATACAATTATGCAACAATTTTAAATTAATGTATTCAAATCTCCAACAACTCATGCTAAATTCTTCTGCTTATGCAAATGTTCGGAATAAATATTTAAATGTCTGCAACTTTTCTGATTATACGTATGCATATATGCAACTGTTATGAATAAGTTCATCCTTGTTTGCATATGTTTTGAAAGTACGCATTCACAAATGCAATAATTTTGAATATATGCATACAATTATGCAAGTATTTTAAATATTTAAATACCAGTGTGCATTCACTCTGAATAAATGTATCAAAACATTCAATTAGTCTACATACTTCCATACAAGCATACAACGGTACTGATTGAAAATAATACAATCATGCAACACTACTGTATAGATTCATACTGATTTGCAAGAATTACATGATAACATTAAATAAATAAATAAATAAAGCTTACAGCGGGTTTGGGGGGAATGGCGGTGCTGGGTGGAGGAGAGGGGGAGTAGGCGGCGCCTGAGGTGGAGGTAGTCCAGTCAGGGGCGGCGGCGGTGGTCACTTCGCGGTAGGGTGCAGTTTTGGGGCTGTAGAGGTTTGGAGGGGTGGGATTGGGGAAGGAGGAGGAAGAGTAGGGTTTGTCGACGGCGGTGGAGCCATCAGTGGGCGGCGCGGCGGCTGTTGCAGGGGCTAACGACGGCGATGCCAAATCATAGGAGGGGGACGACTGGAGTGATCGAACGATTTGCAGAATTGTGGGATTAGGGTTTTCAGCAAGATAGAAGGAACGATTGACTGATTAAATGATGACGTATCGTTGTTGGATAGTTTTTTACGTTCATAAGGGTACATCTGGTATTTTTTGAGCGGAAGTTCAAAAATAAGGATGTATTTTATATTCTTTTTATCAGCGGGTATTTTTTTTATCTTTTGAAACTTAATAGGGACCTGTAAAAAAAGCAGCCAATTTAATTTATGATTTATTTGCATCAAAGAATACAAATAAAGATACAACTTTTAATTTCATGTTTTATTTGCATCAAAGAAGGCAAATGAAAATTTCAACTTTTAAATACGGTGTTTGTTTGCATCAAAGAATGCAAATAAAAATATAATCTTTTAACTACGATATTTATTTGAATCTAAATATGCAAATAAAATAAAATCTTTTAATTTATGCCTTATGTTTTGTTTGCAACTAAATTTACAAACAAAAATGTAACTTTTGAAATCATATTTTTATTTTTATCTAAAATACAAAATAAAAATGTCATATTCATTCGAGTGTTTTTGTTTGCATTTATAATTGCAAAAATGTGATTTTAACTCTAATGTTTGTTTGCATCTAAAATTGCAAATAAAAATATAGTTTACTTCTAATGTTTTTCTTGCATCTACAATAGCAAAAAAAATATAGTTTCCCTTATTTCAATGTAAATTTGCATTAGAGAATGCAAATAAAGGAATATTTTATATTTTCAATACATATTTGCATAAAAGAATGCAAGTAAAAGAGCATTTTATATTTCTATGTATATTTACATAAAAGAATGCAAATAAAAGTACATTTTATATTTCTATGTATATTTGCATAAAAGAATGCAAATAAAAGTACATTTTATATTTCTATGTATATTTGCATAAAAGAATGCAAATAAATGTAGATTTTATATTTCTATGTATATTTGCATAAAAGAATGCAAATAAAAGAACCATCTTTATATTTCTATGTAATCTAAGGACATATAAAGAGTATTTTATTTGTTTATACTTTCCTGTGTGTTCTAATAACAAATAAAAGAGTATTTTGTATATATACAATTTCCTATATAATCTAATGACATATAAAGGAGTATTTTATAAGTATACACTTCCCTATATAATATAATGGCATTTAAAATAAATGACAGTAAAATATTTTAATACGACTGACTAATTCATCTCAACATAAATGACAACCTCATTTTACAATAAATGACAAATTCATTTTAACGTAAGTGACAAATTTCATCTTAGCATAAATGACGTTTTCATTTCAAAATGTAATTTCTATTTTAATGGAACATTTCCTTCAAAAAGGTGATTTCTGTTTTAATGTATGTTTTATGTTCAAATGTGATATGTTAAAACAGAAATGATAATTTATTCTAATCTTTTTATTTAAATCAAACATGAAAATAAAAATATTGTTTTTATTTTATACTTCAAATTTTGACACACATGAATAATTTACATGCTATATATACAACAAAAGTATACATACAACATCAACATGAAATAAGTATACATTTCACATCGAAATAAATAATTAGTTTTAAATTTTAAAATAGAAATCTCACCGAGCTTTTAATTCAGAATAATTCAGATCTGAAATTTGCTCGAAATTTGATCTGCTCTGTTTTGGTCCTGGTCAGTTCTATGACGTAGTGCTCTCCAAGACGGTTCTAACGCATTTTATTTTACTCGTTTTTGATATAATATGAAAAAGTTATGATCACTTTTATATTTAATTACATAATTTGTTTAACATAGGATGATTAATTATATAATTAACCTTATTAATCACACATAACAAAAATCGGCCATCTGTTTCCTTCTTCATCGTGATAGCTCCAGTTCCAGCTCTCCATAAGCACGCCTCCTAGGGTTTGAAACCACCTTTGCCACGCTCGCTCGAATCAAGATCATAGGTTGCCTCGAGGTGCACCGGAGCGCCACCACCCCCAGTGCCAAGCACGGTGCTGTTCGAACTCCTGGGGGCGACGGAAACTCGATGGAAGCGGCGGCTCTTTAGGGCACCAAATCTACCTCCACAACTTGCAATTTCTGATCACGACCGTTGACATTAAATAGCTTGAAGAGCTCTACCACTTTTGCATTGAAGATTCTTCATTTCATTGTAGGGATTTCGAGTTGATTGGAGAAGAAAATCGGAGTGTGGCTGCCATATATTTAATTTAGTGGCGGCTGTTGATTTTAGTGGGTTAGGGTATGTGGAAAAGGACAAAGCATTTTATAATATTTTAATTCTAATTTTTCAAAAAAAATCCATAAGTCTTAAACAATTCCATTTTCAGTCCAACAGGAGTTGACCCCACCCAATAGCCCCCTGTTCCGGATCCAATGGGCTAGGTCTCGTCAGCCCAAACGACTATCTGTGGCCTATATTCTTTAATTTAAAATTTAAATCCTTTATTTAATTAATTCAATCTTACATTTAAATTCACCGGGGCCACATATGACCTCTAAAAATTACAAAAAAAATATATTTAGCTTTGTTTGACGATACGGTTCTAATAAGACTAATTTCGTTGAATTCTGAGACCGTTTGAAAAATGGCCATTTTCTAGTCGATCAGATTTGACTGAAATTGACAAAACACGTTTACTTTTTCCACGCTCACATATTAATTTGAAAAATTATGAAAATTGAAACCTAGCAATAATTTGACATTCCGGTTCCAACAAAAGTGGTTTCATCGAAAACGGAGGTCGTTTGAAAAATGGCTATTTTTAATATTAAAAAATATATATATTCTACAACGACTATTCTGAATTTTAAACAGGGCATAACTTTGATTTCAGCTATGAAATTTCGATTTTTCAGATTCATTGGAAAGATATTTTTAAATGGATTCTAATATTTTTGTTTCACTAAAATCCGGTTTATTTTGCATCCTGTATATTTGGTCAAAGTTCAAGTTTGACTTTTCAAACTACCATGTTATTTCTAACTCTTTTTATAATTAAATTTAAAATTTTCGTTCTAACTTCGATTTAAATAAAATTTTAATCATTATTATTTAAAAAAATTATGTTTACAATTAAAATTTCTAACATGTTAGTGGATCAGTATTCTCTTAGTTAGACTTGGCCATGGGGTTTCATCAATTGAGAGTGGCCGAGGACAGTATAGATAAAATAGCTTAGGACTCTAGATGGTTTCTTTGAATGGCTTTTTATGCCTTTTTGGTTGATGAATGCACCCTCCTATTTTATTGATCTGATGAGTAGGGTGTTTTGGGAGTTTCTAAATAAGTTCATCGTGGTTTTTGTTGATGATATCTTGATCTTCTCAAAAAGCGAGGAAGAGCATGCCCCACATTTGAGAGAAGTTTTGAAAACTCTGTGTGCACATCAGCTTAAGGCAAAGTTCTCAAAATGCCATTTTTGGAGAAAAGAGGTGAGATTTCTAAGACATATAGTCTCTAAGGATGGGATAGCAGTAGATCCCGCAAAGGTAGTTTCAGTTCAAGATTGGAATATCCCAAAGAATGCAACAGAGATGAGAAGTTTTCTTGGATTGGAAAGCTATTATAGGAAGTTCATTAAGGACTTCGCAAAGATATCAACCCCACTCACTAGACTAACAAAGAAGAATTTGACATTTTCATGGGATATGGATTGTGATATTGCTTTCCAACGATTGAAGAGGGCTATAACAACAGCCCTGGTCTTGACCTTTCCCGGTGGAAACAAAGTGTTTACAGTATACACTGATGCATGTAGTACAGGGCTTGGTGCGGTTTTGATGCAAGAGGGAAAGGTAGTATGTTATGGGGGTAGACAACAAAGAGTTCATGAGAAGAACTACCCTACCCATGACTTAGAGCTAGCTGCCATAGTATTCACGCTTAAGACGTGTCGTCGTTATTTGCTTGGAGAGAAGTTCAAGTTGTACACTGATCATAAATCTATCAAGTACTTGTTCTCGTAGAAGGATCTTAATTTAAGGCAACAAAGGTGATGGAGTTCCTAGCATCTTTTGACTTCGAGATTGCTTATACCCCTTGCAAGGGTAATGTGGTGGAAGACGCATTAAGTAGGCAGAGGGTGACCTTAAGTCTTGTGTTTGTGGAAAAGAAAAGCTTGGAATTCATATCGACTTTTGACTTCAGATCTTCCACCGAGTTTTTGCCTGGTTTATTTGCATAACTGGAGGTTCGACCTACTATTATGGATCAAATAGGAACTTCGCAGCGAGAGGATCCACAGATTTCAGACATTTTGGATAGGCTCGGTAAAGGGGAGAGTTCTAGTCACCTCAATTGATATTCCATAGACGATAAAGGGTGGTTGCATCAAGATGGAAGGCTTTGTGTTTCCCAAACTAGGAGTTTGTTAAAGAAAGTCCTAGAAGAAGCCCATCATTTTAAGATGACTATTCATCCAGGCGGTGATAAGATGTATAGAGATATGAAAAGGGTTTTCTTTTGGACTGGAATGAAGAAAGATGTGGCAAAGTTTGTTTCTCAATGTTTGATTTGCCAGCAAGTCAAAGCTGAGCAAAAGAAGCCCGGTGGTTTACTTCATCCTTTGGAGGTTCCACAGTGGAAGTGGGAGAGCGTCTCTATAGATTTCATTGATGGTTTGCCTAAATCAAGGAAAGGCAACACCAGTATTTCGGTTGTAGTAGACAGACTTACTAAGAGCGCTCATTTCATTCCTGTTAAGAGTAAGAGGACAACAGCATGGTTGGTAGCAGTTTACGTTCGTGAGATAGTCCGTCTTCATGGAGTACCTTCTAGTATCGTAAGTGATCATGACCCTATTTTCACCAGTGAATTTTGGAGGAACTTGCAAGAAGCATTAGGTACACAGTTGTGTTTGAGCACCGCTTATCACCCTCAGACTGATGGGTAGACAGAAAGGGTGAATAGAGTTCTTGAGGATCTTTTAAGGCTTTGTATCCTACACTTTGGAGGGACTTCGGAAGAGCACCTTCCTTTAGTAGAGTTCGCCTACAGCAATAGTTATCAAGCTAGCATTGGCATGGCACCCTTCGAAGCATTGTACAGACAACCCTATAGATCACCAACTTATTGGTGGGAGTCTGCAGAAAGACTACTACTTGGACGAGATATGATTAGGGAAACGTCTGAAAAGATTGATCTCATTAGATTATGAATAAAGACAGCTCAGGATAGGTAGAAGTCGTATAGAGACAAGAGAAGGACTGACATCGAGTTTGAGGTGGGAGACATGGTTTTCATTAGGGTGTCACCTTTGAGGAATGTGGTTCGCTTTGGATTTGTAGGGAAATTAGCACCAAGGTTTGTAGGGCCATTTACCATAACAGAAAGGATTGGCGTAATGTCCCGTATTTTTATGGTATAATAATTAATTAATATAATTATTTAAATAGTGATTTAGAGATTTAAATGGTTGTTTAGTTAAATTATATTGAATACTTAATTAATATAAATAATATAATAATATATTCAATTCCGCAATAGTCAAAAATAGTAGAATTCGCAATATTGTGCGAATTGGATTATTTATATGATCTAATTCAGTTTAGAATTTTAATTATAATAACGAATATATTTAATAAACGAAGATTGAACGTATATATTATATTACAATTATAATCAAGCTCGAAATGGCACAGTAGTTCATAATTTGGCGATTCGAACTTTAACTGAGTATACATGATCCGTTATAAGTCGGATTTCTGTGAAACAAGAAACATTCGGAGCTAGTAAGCTATATTTTTCTAATGGAAGAGAAAAATCAAGATTTTGTCGTGTAGATTGTGAGATCTATCAAAATCAAATTTTTGAAAAGTCGCTATGGAATTCCTTTATAATTTATAATGATTTATTTATATTATAAAAGGATTTTTAATATAAATCGAATATCGATATAACTGGGAATTTTTAAATATCAAGTTATAAATCCAAATATGCTTATTTTAGAGCTACATAATATTCTATGTGAATATATATGATAATATTAATTTATTAATATTTAATTAAATTGTTTTAAATATATTAATATTTAAATGGGTTTATTTAAAGCTTTAAAAATATTCATTTTTGCAAACGACCTCCGTTTCCGACGAAACTAATTTTGTTGGATCCGGAATATTAAATTATTGTTAGATTTCAATTTTCGTGATTTTTGGAGTCAGTATGTGCCCATACGGGATTTTAATGTGAAAAACAGTCGATAATTTGACTTTAAAAATAAGCTGTGTGAGCAAACAGATTTGGAATTCGACGAAACAAGTTTTGTTGGGTCCGTAATGTCGAACCGTAGGTGTGTGTCAATTTTCATTAAAATTAGATATTGTATGTGACTACACGGATTTTCAAAAGAAAATTACAAGTAGCGATTGATTAAAAGAGGATATAAAATCGAATAAAAATAATAATAAACCACTCTATAAATACCACTACAGTCCTAACCTAACCCTAATTTCATTTTCAGTCAAAACTACTATCGCCATGCTTTTTCTTCAATACTCCAAACTCGTGAACTCCTAAATTCATAAAAAAAGAAATAAAAATCGATAAATTTCCAAACTAGTATATTACGATTCATCATGAGAAGCCATTTGACCAGATAGGATCTTTATTCCATTCGCACTTCATTTGACTCGCTGCGAATTTGAACAGCAGTTCCTAGGGTTCACGAAATTGGACGTTTGAGACTTTGATTTGGGTTTTGAGTATTTTATACGTGTTTCTAGCATCCAAAGGTGTCGATTATGAAAACTTTTGGGAAAATTTATGACACTTTGGATCGCTATTTTTCTGGGTAGTCGTGCGTGGCACTATAGGCTATGCTGACAAGGAGGCGACGGGTTGAGGAACAAGGTGTTGGAGGAAAATAAGGCCGGAGTATGGGGTACGATAGTGAAGCCGGACGAAGTAAGGATTTAAGCAAATAATCATTCGTGTTTACTGGAAGGAGTTCTTGAGTCTTGCCTGGATGGGGGAGATGTATTAAGTAGGCGGCTTAAGTTTAAAGCGTAGGTTAGTATTTTTTTGGGTTATACAGGAGCAACTGGTTCGAAGGTTTCGAAAGAGGGAGGAAAATGAATTGGTGCAGGCGGTCTGGGTTATAAGTTTTGATATTGGGCCAAATATGAAAATGGTGAGGCCCATTCAAAAATAAATTAGCCCGGATTTAATTTAGAACCCATTTAAATATTTGTATAAAATTGTAATAACAATAACTTGCTCATATGTTAACGAAATTCAGCAAAACAAGATCCATTAGGATCGTATGGATGAGGGCAACACAATGGAACGGATTCGGAGTGAATTGGAGCCCGTTACAATTTATAGTGAAATAAATTGCCTGATCTCAATCAACAACGGTTATCGTTATTTAACGATGAACTACCAACATGAGTAAATCTCACTAACTCTGATCAGTTTATATTTTTATAACGAATTTCTAGAATTTATAAATAGTGGTTGATTGTTGTGTATTGACTGTTGGATAAACTGCTATTGATTCTATTTATCAGAATATTTCATATTGAAATGAAATCAATGTTATTTATATTGTTTAACATCTATGGATGCAGGGAAACAGGTTGGAGGGATCAAACTGGATTCCTCAATATTTATAATATTGTTTTTTTTATATTGTGATATATGATGTGATATATAATCTGTGTTTTATTGTGATGACACTGGTTTTGTTACCATAAGAAATACTGGAATGTAAAAAGGGAATTTTCAAAGGGTATATTGAAAATAAAATATTTATATAAAATGAATAGAATTTTATAAAAGGAATTATTTGGAAAATGAATAGAATTGTAATGTCCCGTATTTTCTGGTCGATTATTTGAAATATTTTATTTATTTAAAATATTGATTTTAGTTAAATAATCGATTTTGATCATTTTAATTTGAATATTTAAATTATATTGATAATATAATAATAATTTATTTTCGGCATATTTAGAAAATGTCGAATTTGCCGTATAACGTGAACGGGCGATTTAAAATGGTTCGATATTGTTTTTATTGAAATTTTCGTGGCGATTTCGTTTATAAATGACGTTATAACGTTTAATTTATAATTTAATTAAATAACGAGCTGCAGCGGTGCAGTAGTTTGCGATTTGGCGTTTTAAACTTCAATTGATCGTACCGGGTTCAAAATAAGTCGGATTTCCTCGAAACAAGAAACGTCGGGGCCTGTTTGACGATATCTTTCCAATGGCAGAGAAAAATCCAGTTTTCGTCGTGTAGATTTTATTTTATGTCCAAATCAAATTCTCAGAAAAACAACGCCAGGAATTCCTTTATATATATAGCGCTGCGTTTATATATAAAATAACGGTTTTTAAATATTTTGAGTATCAATTTGGCTTCGAATTCAACCCGGAATATTTTTCCTTGGTAATACATCAAATTCTGGTCGTGTGTGGCCAACTGCAATATTTTGATATTATTATATTGAAGTATTTTAAAATTGGTTTATTTTAATTCAAATTGGCCAGTCTAAAAGGGACATTTTTCAAACGACCTCTGTTTTCGACGAAACAAATTTTGTTGGAACCGTAATAGTAAATTATTGCTAGATTTTCAAACGGCGCATCAATCGTTGTTATTCTGTGAGTGTGGCAAAATAAAATGCAAAATAAAACGATCAAATTGGACGTGTACGAACGCTATTTGAGCAAACAGACTCGGAATTCGACGAAACAAGTTTCGTTAGGACCGTATCGTCAAATTATACTATGCCGTATCGTCAAGTTTCGTTATGGCTACCTGAACGAAAAATGTAGATCGGGTCGAAAGGAAGCTACTGAGAAAAGTTGGGGGCCATCGTGCGACTGTGGTGGCCGGAATCGGCCTGGAACCAGAGAATTTGATTTTTGTTTTTATTCAAAATTGAAGGGTTTGAGTCGATTGGAAGTGACGGGACCTTGGGGGTTTTGTAGAGGGGAGATCCAGCTTTCTTTTGGTGGTGGTCTCAGGTTGTCTAGTGGTCTGAGGTGGCCGGTGGAAGGAGATGAACGGAGGGTCATGTTTTTGGTTGGTTTTGCGAAGTGGTGATGGGTTTATGGCCATTTCCGGCGGCCATGGACAAAATCAGGTGATGCGGGCTGAACCAAATGGAAGAGGGAAGGGAGCTCTGTCGGATGGAGGTGGTCTCGCCTCTTCAGGTCACCGGAATTCGCCAAATTCCGGTGGTATTTGATTTCCGGTCGTGGGGCTTTTTCTGATGATCGGCGACGGATGGGGCTACGGCGCTGGGACCGGGGGACGGAGATGGAACGGCGATCCTATTGGAGTAGGTGGCGTGGGTCCCGGAGCAGCTGATCGACGGCGGTGATCAGTGATGGAGGTCGAAGTTTCTGCGTAGGAGAAGCATCGGGTTTCAATACCTGGTAATTGAGAGAAACGCGCTTTTCCTTAATTAAGGAGCTGACGTGGCCTAATAAAGGGGTTAACAGTAAAGGGGTAATGATTAGGTAGTAATTTATTTATTTTAATTTATTAATTAGTTAATTAATAGATAAATATATATATCTTTAAATAAGCGTAACTTTCTCGTACGTTAACGGATTTTAGCGAAACTGGATCCGTTGGGATCGCAGGGACGAGACCTATCCGATGACACTAACTAGGAGTCATTCTGATGCAGTTGAAAATTCAGCTAATTTTGGACGTTCGTCTCAAATTAAAAGAAACAAACGCGTCACCCATCGACCAGAACAAACTCTGGTGAGTTAATTCTCACACCTTCTGGAATCCTGTGATGTGGTACATTCACAGTAAAATATATTTTACAATTTACAGTATAAATTGGTTGATTGGATGCGATGGATGCAAATTGGTTGCTATTGTTGATTGATTACAGTTATTTATAATCCATTAATTATTTAATTCGTATATTTTTATCGACTGATATTTGTGATGTAGAGAAGGACAGGTTGGAGGGATCCGACCGGATTCCTCAAATTAATTGTATATTTGTTTGTTGTGCTTATATATGAGTTGTTCACCCTGACTGACACAAAACTTGGTTGTATGGTTGAATAAATATTCACCCGTGATGTGTTAAAATTAACTGATCGTGTTGATTTGATAATTGACAGTGAATGTCTAAGAATGTGTTGTTGCTGACGTTAGTTGACTGTTTGGGAAATTAACGCAGTTTTAAAGTCATAAATTATTTTATAACCGAATTGGAGTTTTCAGTGATTTGTATAGATAATTAAATTAGAAATTTATAAATAAATATTTTAATCAAGTTTACAAAAGAATTATTTAAATGGTTTGCGTAGCCAAACCGTGTGATGTAAACGAGTTATAAAGCAGGAAAAAAATCCAAGGTATTTACCTACGGGTTTGGTAAAAAGAAATTAATTGTTTTTAGAACAATTAAATGGTGTTTCCAAATTTACTTAGTTATTTAAGTAATATAAAAAGGGAAAATGACAAATGAAATCAGTTAACTGCTAACTGATGTGTACGGTCGATAAAACCAACCGTTTTGGAGTAAATTTGACAAATGGAGGAAAATTGATTTAAATATTCTGAATATTCGTTAAAGTTAACGAATAATGTAAAATATTAGTTAATCCTCAAATAACTATAAATTAAGGAAATAATTGAATTGTTTAGAGTAAATAAAGTGATCCTTATTTGTTAAGCCTTTTCAAATGATAGTTATACTATTTTTGGTAAGTAAACAAGTTAACTATCTTAATATAGTTAATAGTAATTAAAAAGATGGTTTGTAATTGGAATTCAAGTAGAAGTGATTATAAGACAATAAGTGGTCGAAAGAACGATAAGAGTTTTATAAAAAGGGATTTATAACTCAAATTTCCAAAACGAAATTTGTAAACGCGAATTGATTTTGGAATGTGGGTTTTTCATTTAAACCCAAGGGTATTAGTGAAATAATGTTCCAAGTTTAAAAGTGGCGTTTATTGAAGAATTACTTAATTATAGGAATTAAGTGAAGAGAGTATCGAACAAAAATTTCAAATACAAGGAAAGGGTTATAAAACAAGATTTGAAACAAGATGGTAAACGAGATTTGAATATCGATGGTTAAGTGACGAACTGATATTATTCTAAGGTAAGAACGGGTTGATCAAGGTCTGAGAGGTAACTAAAATACCCCAACTTGGTTGGCTTCACTATTATAGAGGAATAGTATTAGTTTGGGCAAGTGAAGGTGTTGAAATTAGTTTTGTCTTATACGAGGAATATCAAGCTCTAACGCAAGGATTTTGGGAAATAAATAATTTGGCAATATTAGTTTAAAAAGGAATTAAGAATTTTGATTTCAAATAATATCGAATATTCTTTATTCAATTAGAGTTGATCGAATATAGTTAGAGTTAGTCAAACATAGTTATTCAGTAGGAATTTTCATTTCGTACGACTGCTAGCGTAATTCGCAGGGCTGCAGATAGCCTACGGTGGTCAGATGTTTCCTAAGGGAATCAGGCGTAACCATTGTGATCGCTGTGATCTAGAGTCAAGCGAATGGCGTTAAGTCAATATTAGCTAATTGATAGAAGTAATCGAGTCAAGTTAATCCAGTTGAGTTAAATAAGTCGAATTAGTCAAGTTAGAGTCAATCAATCAAAGTAAATTAGCCAGGGTTAGTAAGAGAAAATTTGGTTTATATCATTTAAGAGGTCAAGTCGTGTCAAGTGCTGAATCAGCAAAACCATTGTATACACACTATTGTTATTTGATAGTTAAAACACCGACTATCAAACCAGACCAATACGATTGTTGGTATGTAAAGACCGGGATAGAATTTATATGCGAAAACCATTTCGACCAACAAATACATGCAGATCAGAAGATGACCGAGATGGAGCTTTGAAGACTGTGGATCTTCATAAGCGGAAGGACTACTTGTCGATTTTCTTTGGCCTGTAGCCAGAGTTATTTTGATTTGTGATTCTGTCGTGGTTGAAATCCATGGGTTACAAGGACTACTCGCTACTGATCCATGGGGTGATTCCTATATGAGATGCAGTAGGAGAGTACCTTCGGTTCATCCTGTTCCTGGATGACTTGTATGGAAGGATGTCTGACAGAGTATTTCCAAAGGAATTACATGAGTTGATTTCTCCATACGTACGATAGTTGATGGTGGAGAAATGGTTATTCTCTAGCCAAATAAACTAGAGTATTTTTGTGGACGTCAATCAAGTGTGATTTGGTGGATCTGATGATGTGGCATTCAAAGTGAATGGTGGCCAGATGTTGAAAGAGAATTCTAGCCTCAAGCCTCATCAACCGGGAAATGACAAAAATCGGGCAGGCAGCATGGCTATGTGGGTCGCTCCCATTAGGATGTATGATCACCTATCTAGAGAAATTCCATTTGTTTCTTAATCTATGTTTCGATGTTGTCCTTTTCGGGCAGGCGGTTGCTGATCCCAACCGTCGGTGATATACATTCGATACACTCAAGCGAAATGAGTGGTCGGTCATGTGAGGGCCGGGTTGCAAGACGTTCTTGTTGAACCCAGTGTATTCGCCTCTAGAGATACACTATCGGCAGGTGGTCTCATACCTTGTCAAGGTTGGAAGTATACTATATATGGGGAGCGTGAGATGCAAGCGTTCCTCTAGATTGATATTTATTCGTATTTAGACATTATGATAATATCAGAGCAAGCTATGATTTCAAACTATTTTGGGTTATAGCAAGGTAAAAACCGTCTGTGTTTATGTGTGGACTGGTCTTACTATTATCCTTTGATTTCATAAAGGATTTCCAAAGTTAAACAAGTTGAGTGTGTGTTATGTGAATTTATCACTGATAGTATTCCAGACTGACCCGGTGTATTTTGTTTTAAATAAAATGTGCTCGGGTCAGACCGAGTATGTTCCGGGTTAGGTTTCGCTTGGAGTTTCAGGAGCTGGAAGTAGGAGGCTTCATCGCTAGTTATATAGAGTTATTTCCATTGTGCAGTTGTATGTTATGCTCAGATGATTGGTATGTTTTATACAGTTCTATGTATAAGATATTTGATATTATATTTTATCTGTTCCGCTGTGAGATTATGATGATGTGTTCTTCTTATTTCTTCTATTCTAGTATTTCTTTTTTTCTATTCTCACCCTCTAATTTCTTTATCATGACAATCCAGTGTTTTCGATGCTTGAATAGTTGACATGGTGATTTTATGTCGATTTTCGGGGTCGAAAATCCATTGGGGTCGTTACAGTGGTATCAGAGCTATTGGTTTAGAGATAACCTTGGCTCTATTGCATGACTCAATAGAGATGGGGTTAGTAATACCCTAGATTGAGTTTGTGTATATTTATGAGAGCGCGTATTTGTGATTTGATATAAAATTATTTTTGAAAATTGTTTTGCCCAGTTATTTTATAAAGTAATAAAAGTAAGGATTTTCAAATTATTATAATATGGGCAAAATATTTGGATTTGTTAGTGTTGATTTTGTGATATGTTTGGATAGTGTGCTCGATCTCATGGATATGAACCTGAACATGAATTGATTTGGTTGAAAACCAATCTGTAATAAATAATTCGAATGGATAATTAGAGAAATAAATGAAGTGATTATAAATAATTATAATCTCGTATGGATTGAATTGTGTATATAATTGGTTGATATGAATGATATGGATGGTTTGTACATAACAGGCATTTGTTTTGGGGACTAATGAATTGGTTTGAGTTGAAAACAGGTGCAGAAGTACCAATTTAGTTTAGAAATCCATTCGAAAGAGGAAATTATGGAGTTAATCAAATCCAGAGCTGAACAATAATTGAGCAAGCTTGAATAAAATATATCGTTTATCGCATAATAACGCTCGCCAAAAGCTACGCTTACGTAAATATGAAATTTTGGGTTTTTTTGGGTTTTGAGTTTGAATTTTGGATTTTCCGACCTTGAGAGTCGATGTATACATATTTGTTGATCCTGCGATATTGCAGATGGTCCTCCGTCCAGGGGAGACTCTGCCGAAATTTTTCCAAAATTTAAGGAGTTAGAAAATTTTTGGGAAATTCTTTTATTTGAAATAAATTGGTTTTAAAACCAATTGGGTCAGTTTGAAAATAAATTCGAGTTTTAAAATTTATTCTTTTTTCAAAGATAATAGTAGACGGCATTTCTTCTACCTTAGCAATTTCGAGGACGAAATTATTTTAAGGGAAAAGGAATGTAATGTCCCGTATTTTCTGGTCGATTATTTGAAATATTTTATTTATTTAAAATATTGATTTTAGTTAAATAATCGATTTTGATCATTTTAATTTGAATATTTAAATTATATTGATAATATAATAATAATTTATTTTCGACATATTTAGAAAATGTCGAATTTGTCGTATAACGTGAACGAGCGATTTAAAATGGTTCAATATTGTTTTTATTGAAATTTTCGTGGCGATTTCATTTATAAACGACGTTATAACGTTTAATTTATAATTTAATTAAATAACGAGCTGCAGCGGCGCAGTAGTTCGCGATTTGGCGTTTTGAACTTCAATTGATCGTACCTGGTTCAAAATAAGTCGGATTTCCTCGAAACAAGAAACGTCGGGACCGGTTTGACGATATCTTTCCAATGGTAGAGAAAAATCCAGTTTTCGTCGTGTAGATTTTATTTTATGTCCAAATCAAATTCTTAGAAAAACAACGCCAGGAATTCCTTTATATATATAGCGCTGCGTTTATATAAAATAACGGTTTTTAAATATTTTGAGTATCAATTTGGCTTCGAATTCAACTCGGGATATTTTTCCTTGGTAATACATCAAATTCTGGTCGTGTGTGGCCAACTGCAATATTTAGATATTATTATATTGAAGTATTTTAAAATTGGTTTATTTTAATTCAAATTGGCCAGTCTAAAAGGGACATTTTTTAAACAACCTCTATTTTCGACGAAACAAATTTTGTTGGAACCGTAACAGTAAATTATTGCTAGATTTTCAAACGGCGCGTCAATCGGTGTTATTCTGTGAGCGTGGCAAAATAAAATGCAAAATAAAACGATCAAATTGGACGTGTACGAACGCTATTTGAGCAAACGGATTCAGAATTCGACGAAACAAGTTTCGTTAGGACCGTATCGTCAAATTATACTATGTTGTCCAGTCGCGTCTCGAACGGGGTATGTATGTGAGCGCAGTAGCAAATAAACGACGTTCGAAAACGCGATAGACACGAAATAAAAATCGTTAGTCAACATCGCTCGTCAAATCAACTTAATATATATTATCTCCACACTATATAAACACCTAAACTCATAACCCTAGCCACCAAGATCTGAAATTCTTCAACAAATTTGCGAAAAAGCCCCTCAACACAAATCTAATTATATCTTCCAATCCGTAAGGTTTTTGTTATGGCTACCTGAACGAAAAATGTAGATTGGGTCGAAAGGAAGCTACTGAGAAAAGTTAGGGGCCATCGGGCGACTGTGGTGGCCGGAATCGGCCTGGAACCAGAGAATTTGATTTTCGTTTTTATTCAAAATTGAAGGGTTTGAGTCGATTTGAAGTGACGGGACCTTGGGGGTTTTGTAGAGGGGAGATCCAGCTTTCTTTTGGTGGTGGTCTCAGGTTGTCTAGTGGTCTGAGGTGGCCGGTGGAATGAGATGAACGGAGGGTCATGTTTTTGGTTGGTTTTGCGAAGTGGTGATGGGTTTATGGCCATTTCCGGCGGCCATGGACATGATCAGGTGATGCGGGCTGAACCAAATGGAAGAGGGAAGGGAGCTCTGTCGGATGGAGGTGGTCTCGCCTCTTCAGGTCACCGGAATTCGCCAAATTCCGATGGTATTTGATTTCCGGTCGTGGGGCTTTTTCTGATGATCGGCGATGGATGGGGCAATGGCGCTGGGACCGGTGGATGGAGATGGAACGGCGATCCTATTGGGGTAGGTGACGTGGGTCCCGGAGCAGCCGATCGACGGCGGTGATCAGTGATGGAGGTCGAAGTTTCTGCGTAGGAGGAGCATCGGGTTTCAATACCTGGTAATTGAGAGAAATGCGTTTTTCCTTAATTAAGAAGCTGACGTGGCCTAATAAAGGGGTTAACGGTAAAGTGGTAATGATTAGGTAGTAATTTATTTATTTTAATTTATTAATTAGTTAATTAATAGTCGTATAAATATATATATCTTTAAATAAGCGTAACTTTCTCGTACGTTAACGGATTTCGGCGAAACCGGATCCATTTGGAACGCAGGGACGAGACCTATCCGATGACACTAACTAGGAGTCATTCTAACGCAGTTAAAAATTCAGCCAATTTTGGACGTTCGTCTCAAATTAAAAGAAACAAACGCGTCACCCATCGACCGGAACAAACTCTGGTGAGTTAATTCTCACACCTTCTGGAATCCTGTGATGTGGTACATTCACAGTAAAATATATTTTACAATTTACAGTATAAATTGGTTGATTGGATGCGAAGGATGCAAATTGGTTGCTATTGTTGATTGATTACAGTTATTTATAATCCATCAATTATTTAATTCATATATTTTTATCGACTGATATCTGTGATGTAGAGAAGGACAGGTTGGAGGGATCCGACCAGATTCCTCAAATTAATTGTATATTTGTTTGCTGTGCTTATATATGAGTTGTTCACCCTGACTGACACAAAACTTGGTTGTATGGTTGAATAAATATTCACCCGTGATGTGTTAAAATCAACTGATTGTGTTGACTTGATAATTGACAGTGAATGTCTAAGAATGTTTTGTTGCTGACGTTAGTTGACTGTTTGGGAAATTAACGCAGTTTTAAAGTCATAAATTATTTTATAACCGAATTGGAGTTTTCAGTGATTTGTATAGATAATTAAATTAGAAGTTTATAAATAAATATTTTAATCAAGTTTATAAAAGAATTATTTAAATGGTTTGCATAGCCTAACCGTGTGATGTAAACGAGTTATAAAGCAGGAAAAAATCCAAGGTATTTACCTACGAGTTTGGTAAAAAGAAATTAATTGTTTTTAGAACAATTAAATGGTGTTTCCAAATTTACTTAGTTATTTAAGTAATATAAAAAGGGGAAATGACAAATGAAATCAGTTAATTGCTAACTGATGTGTACGGTCGATAAAACCAACCGTTTTGGAGTAAATTTGACAAATGGTGGAAAATTGATTTAAATATTCTGAGTATTCATTAAAGTTAACGAATAATGTAAAATATTAGTTAATCCTCAAATAACTATAAACTAAGGAAACAGTTGAGTTGTTTAGAGGAAATAAAGTGATCCTTATTTGTTGAGCCTTTTCAAATGATAGTTATACTATTTTTGGTAAGTAAACAAGTTAACTATCTTAATATAGTTAATAGTAATTAAAGTGATGGTTTGTAATTGGAATTCAAGTAGAAGTGATTAGAAGACAATAAGTGGTCGAAAGAACGATAAGAGTTTTATAAAAAGGGATTTATAACTCAAATTTCCAAAACGAGATTTGTAAACGAGAATTGATTTTGGAATGTGGGATTTTCATTTAAACCCAAGGGTATTAGTGAAATAATGTTCCAAGTTTAAAAGTGGCGTTTATTGAAGAATTACTTAATTAAAGGAATCAAGTGAAGAGAGTATCGAACGAAAATTTCAAATACAAGGAAAGGGTTATAAAACAAGATTTGAAACAAGATGGTAAACGAGATTTGAATATCGATGGTTAAGTGACGAACTGATATTATTCTAAGGTAAGAACGGGTTGATCAAGGTCTGAGAGGTAACTAAAATACCCCAACTTGGTTGGCTTCACTATTATCGAGGAATAGTATTAGTTTGGGCAAGTGAAGGTGTTGAAATTAGTTTTGTCTTATACGAGGAATGTCAAGCTCTAACGCAAGGATTTTGGGAAATAAATAATCTGGCAATATTAGTTTAAAAAGGAATTAAGAATTTTGATTTCAAATAATATCGAATATTCGTTATTCAATTAGAGTTGATCGAATATAGTTAGAGTTAGTCAAATATAGTTATTCAGTAGGAATTTCCATTTCGAACGACTGCTAGCGTAATTCGCAGGGCTGCAGATAGCCTACGGTGGTCGGATGTTTCCTAAGGGAATCAGGCGTAACCATTGTGATCGCTGTGATCTAGAGTCAAGCGAATGGAGTTAAGTCAATATTAGCTAATCGATAGAAGTAATCGAGACAAGTTAATCCAGTTGAGTTAAATAAGTCGAATTAGTCAAGTTAGAGTCAATCAATCAAAGTAAATTAGCCAGAGTTAGTAAGAGAAAATTTGGTTTATGTCATTTAAGAGGTCAAGTCGTGTCAAGTGCTGAATCAGCAAAACCATTGTATTCACACTATTGTTATTTGATAGTTAAAACACCGACTATCAAGCCAGACCAATACGATTGTTGGTATGGAAAGACCGGGATCGAATTTATATGCGAAAACCATTCCGACCAACAAATACGTGCAGATCAGAAGATGACCAAGATGGAGCTTTGAAGACCGTGGATCTTCATAAGCGGAAGGACTACTTGTCGAATTTCTCTGGCCTGCAGCCAGAGTTATTTTTATTTGTGGTTCTGTCGTGGTTGAAATCCACGGGTTACAAGGACTACTCGCTACTGATCCATGGGGTGATTCCTATATGAGATGCAGTAGGAGAGTACCTTCGGTTCATCCTGTTCCTGGATGACTTGTATGGACGGATGTCTGACAGAGTATTTCCAAAGGAATTACGTGAGTTGATTTCTCCAAACGTACGATAGTTGATGGCGGAGAAATGGTTATTCTCTAGCCAAATAAACTAGAGTATTTTTGTGGACGTCAATCAAGTGTGATCTGGTGGATCTGACGATGTGGCATTCAAAGTGAATGGTGGCCAGATGTTGAAAGAGAATTCTAGCCTCAAGCCTCATCAACCAGGAAATGACAAAAATCGGGCAGGCAGCATGGCTATGTGGGTCTCTCCCATTAGGATGTATGATCACCTATCTAGAGAAATTCCATTTGCTTCTTAATCTATGTTTCGATGCTGTCCCTTTCGGGCAGGCGGTTGCTGATCCCAACCGTCGGTGATATACATTCGATACACTCAAGCGAAATGAGTGGTCGGTCATGTGAGGGTCGGGTTGCAAGACGTTCTTATTGAACCCAGAGTATTCGCCTCTAGAGATACACTATCGGCAGGTGGTCCCATACCTTGTCAAGGTCGGAAGTATACTATATATGGGGAGCGTGAGATGCAAGCGTTCCTCTAGATTGATATTTATTTATATTTAGACATTATGATAATATCAGAGCAAGCTATGATTTCAAACTGTTTTGGGTTATAGTAAGGTAAAAACCGTCCGTGTTTATGTGTGGACTGGTCTTACTATTATCCTTTGATTTCATAAAGGATTTCCAAAGTTAAACAAGTTGAGTGTGTGTTATGTGAATTTATCACTGATAGTATTCCAGACTAACCCGGTGTATTTTGTTTTAAATCAAATGTGCTCGGGTCAGACCGAGTATGTTCCAGGTTAGGTTTCGCTTGGAGTTTCAGGAGCTGGAAGCAGGAGGCTTCACCGCTAGTTATATAGAGTTATTTCCGCTGTGCAGTTACATGTTATGCTCTGATGATTGGTATGTTTTATACAGTTCTTTGTATAAGATATTAGATATTATATTTTATCTGTTCCGCTGTGAGATTCTGATGATGTGTTCTTCTTCTTTCTTCTATTCTAGTATTTCTCTCTTTCTATTCTCACCCTCTAATTTCTTTCTCATGACAATCTAGTGTTTTCGATGCTTAAATAGTCGACATGGTGATTTTATGTCGATTTTCGAGGTCGAAAATCCGTTGGGGTCGTTACAAGAATTATAAAAGGGACTATTTGGAAAATGAATAGAATTATAAAAGGAACTATTTGGAAAATGAATAGAATTATAAAAGGAAGTATTTGGAAAATGAATAGAATTTTATAAAAGGAAGTATTTGGAAAATGAATAGAATTTTATAAAAGGAAAGTATTTGGAAAATGAATATTAATTAAAAATCTGTTTTAACAGATAATTGGAAAAGATTAATTTAAAGTAGAATAAAATAGAAATCTGTTTTTAACAGATAAATTGAGAAGATTTATTTATAAATAATGTTTTATAAATTAAGTAAATTATTTATCATTGGATAAATTGGATATATAAGTATGAAATTATATGAAGAAATAGAAATCGGTTTTAACACCGATATTTTTGTGGAATGTAAACATAGCATTTATAAAGGGATTTATAAACAAGATTATAGGTGATTGGAATTGAAAATAAGATTTTGTATGAATAATTCTATAAATAGAAGTATAAATAGGATTTGGAAATGGGATATTATTTTTAAATGAAAAATCAACTGATTGATGAAATAAAAGAAACATTATTCACATTCGATTTGAATAATGGATTAAAATAAATATTTTATAAAATAAAACATTTATAAGGAAAATTGGGTCTTGAAATAGGAATTTAAATGGGAATTTGAATGAGACAGGAAATAGAATTAATCGAATATTAGTTATTCGAATAGAGTTAGTCGAATAAATAGAAATAATCGAATATTAGTTATTCGAAGAGAGTTAGTCGAATATTAGTTATTCGAATAGAGTTAGTCGAATATTAGTTATTCGAATAGAGTTAGTCGAATATTAGTTATTCAAATAGAGTTAGTCGAATATTAGTTATTCGAATAGAGTAAATCAAATATTAGTTATTCAAATAGAGAGTACCGAATGTTAGTTATTCGAAGTGAGTTAATCGAATATTAGTTATTTGAAGATAGTTAATTGAACATTATTTATTCGAATAAAGTTAATCGAATATTAGTTATTCGAATAGAGTGAATAGATTATTAGTTACTTTAATAGAGTTAATCGAATATTAGTTATTCGAAGAGAGTTAATCGAATATTAGTTATTCAAAAGAGAGTTATCGAATATAGTTTATTCAAAAGAGAGATTGTCGAATATTATTTATTCGAAAGAAAATTTTCGAATAGAGATTATTCAGAGAGAATTATACATTGGGATTCGACTATATCGAATGTAGGAAAGTACTATTTACTTTCTGGTTTTTAAATCAAGATTTATTTATTTAATAAATCGTTTATTTATTTAAATTAAGGTATAAAAGTTTTATTTAAAGAGATATTTCGAAAGTAGAGATTATAATGTTTTTCATAAAAGAATTGGATTCGTAAACTGAATCCGAGTGTTGCATAAGAAATGATTTGATAAGAAGTTAAGAAACAGAGTTAAGGAAAATTGAAACTAACTGGAGATTTGTTAAGTTGAATGATTTCCTGAGTATCGATCTGATGTTGGTTTCGGCCTTCGGCGTTGATATTCAGGGAATTGTTCTCTTACTGGTTTACAGTTAGAGATGGATAGATGTAGGAAGATAGTGGTACGTGATTAAGAAATGGAAATGTTTTCCAATGTTAATAACGTATATATTCTAAATTTAGAAAATAAGAATTTAGGTATATATGGAAATGGGGAATGGGGAAATGAATAAATTAATGATAAATTAATTTAAAGGGGAAAATTTTGATTGATGATTGATCGATAAAATTTCCATTTGGAAATGAGATTGTTGTGTGTATGGAAGTTTTCCTTTGATAGTTAAATAACCGAATATCAAAGTTTTGACCATTTTTCCATCGTCGATACGGAGAGACCGGGATCAGATTTATTATCTGAAAACCACTCTCTATCGGCATTAGCATTGCGAATCAAATCTATTGAAGAGAATTGAAGACGTAGTTTATGCAAGGTCTGTTCTGGCAAATCCTAGGTAGAAATTGCCTAAGATGGGTGTACAGAATTGTACCTTTGGTTTGTCCAATCCCAGGACAACCTGTATGGAAGAATGTCTGACAGAGTATATTTAATAGATCGCGTATGTTGATCTCTTCAAATGTATTTACGTTTGGTTGCGGAGGAATTCGTTTCTCTTAGCTGTATACCCATGGTATTTTTGGAGAAACCAATTTTTGATTTGGTGGGTATGACAATGTGACATTCAAAGTGAATAAATGTGTGATCTTTCAGAGATAAGCGTAGGCTCAAGCCTCACAACCAAGAAATGGTATAAAATCGGGTATGTCGCATGGATAAGTGGTTTGCTGCCAATTAGGGCGTATTATCATCGGATCTGGAGAAATTTTATTTACTTCTTTAACCTATTTCGATGTTGTCCCTTTCGAGAAACGGTTGTTGATCCCAACCGTTAGTGATAATACATTCAGTACACTCAAGTGAAATGAGTGACCGGTCATGTTTAGCCCGGGTTACAAGATGTTCTTGTTAAACCCGGTGTATTCCTCTTTAGAGATACACTGTCGGAAGGTGGTCCCATACCTTACCAGTTGGAATCTATTACCCAATAAGCGCCCGCGGTTTTTGATTATATATTATGTATGTGGAACGTGAGATGAAAGCGTTCTCCTAAATGATAATTAGTTGTGGTTGATAGACACTATTGAAATATCGGAAGAGATTTGATATAAAGAATATTTTGGTTTATCATAAGGTGAAAACCGTCCGTGTTTATGTATGGATCGGTCTTACGATTATTCTTTCTTTTAAAAGGATTTTAAAAGTTAAACAAATGTTTGGAGTTTACTCACACCACTCACATGACTGACCCAGAGTTTATTTTGTTTTGTTTTCCCTAAACTCTTGGGTGCCAAATTTTGTACGGGCAGTCAAGTAGTTAGAATTTTACAGATATACTTGGAGAGCTGGAGTAGGAGGCTTCATGATTATATAGCTATTGTTTATTTCCACTGTGTTGTAAGTGTTGTACTCAGATAATGGTATTGTATACAAATATTGGTTTTATTTCAAAGTTATGTTATATACTGTATTTATTTGTTCCGTTGTGAGATTCTTGTTTACTCTAATTCTATTGTTATCTTCTTCTTCTATTCTAATTTTCTATCTTATCTATTCTCACCCTCTATGTTCTTTCTATTGACGTTCTGGTATTTTTGATGCTCGAATAGTCGAATAGGTTTTATGTTGATTTTCTGGGTCGAAAATTTGCGTTCTTTACTATGGTATCAGAGCTTAAGGTTAAGTAATTACCTTGGCTCTGTGGCGTGACTCAATAGAGATGGGGTTAGTAGTGCCCTAGATTATGTTTGAGTGTGTATATATGAGCGCGTATTTTTATTTAATATAAAATGTTTTTATATTGTGGAGATTTATTAGTTGAGTTGTATATGGGTTCTGATCGATCGATTTGATCCACTGTATCGGTAGGTGTTTATAAACATTCGAATACGATGAGCCGACACTGTATGTTTTGAAAAGAGGGTAAATGAAATAACTTTACCCAAATTACATTTTTATATAAAAGGATGATTAATATTTGAAGTATTATCGTATATTGGATGTGTTGGTTGTGATTACAATTAGATAAGATTATAATTGAAATGGTTATGCAAATAACCAATCAAAATTCATATAAGTGTTACGAAATGAATTAAATCTGAATTTAAATCGGAATTGAAATTAAAGCCCTAGAAATTTGGAAAGGTTTTTATGAATGAATTTGGATTAAACATACGTGAATTTTAAAATCCTAGGAGAATTTAAATTGTTTTACGAACATTGAGAATGATATTTTGAAATGTATTTAAAAATGGAAGTGTTTAGAAATGGTTTTGAAAGTGATATAGTATTGAACTCACTTCGGTCATTGGAAAATAACTCCGATGATGATCCGGACATCATCGGTGTTCATTTTCGAGTTCTAAGTGACGGACTACTACTAAAGGTTTTGTTTTGAATTGTTTAAGAAATACAAGTTGTGTGAATTTTGAAAAGGATTGGTTGATTTTAGAAAAATCCAAGCTATTTAAAACTTCCAGGAAGAGACTGCTTAAATTAAAAACAAATTAATTAGAAATTTGTTGTAACAACCCGGAAAATCTAGGCCAGTTTAAAATTTTTATTTTGGCAATTATAGCGAATTTTGATTATTTAAAATAAATTATTTTAAATAATATCGACGTGAAATTTATTTTGAATAGAATTCGGACGTATATATTATACGCGTCGTCGTTAGAATATAAATATTTATATATAATTATAAATAGAATTGAAAATGGCGCGGTAGTTCGATAATTCGATTTCAAACTTCAATTGAATGTACCGGGTGCAAAACAATCCGGATTTTAGTGAAACCAAAAGTAATGGGATCTAATTGTGAATATCTTTCCAACGAATCCGAAAAATCAAGATTTCATATCGGGAATCAAAAGATATGTCTAGTTGAAAATTCTGAATAGTCGCTATGGAATTCAGGCCCTTAAAAATGGACATTTTGCAAATGACCTCGGATTTCGACGAAACCACTTTTGTTGGATCCGCAGTGTAAAGTTATTGCTAGATTCCAAATTTCATAATTTTTCGAATCAATATGTGAGCATGGCAAAGGAAAATGCGTTTGACCATTTTCAGTTGATTTTAATCGACTGGAAATTGGCCATTTTTCAAACGGCCTCAGAATTTGACGAAACTAGTTTTGTTAGGACCGTATCGTCAATACGAAGCTAGAAAATATTTTTCTGGAATTTTTCTAGTTAGTATGTGACCCCGGTAATTTGAAATGTACGTTTAAAATTCAATATATAGATTTAAATGTAAATTCAATGGAAACTGATTGTAACTATCGAATCAGCTTGCGATACATATCCCATTGTGTTCGGAATGGGGGTAAAACGCTAGGGACGACAGGCGGTGGGCCTCGTTTTGAAGTCGAAAATGAAAGTTGCTTTTTGTGGAAAATTAAATAATAATAATAAAAAAAAACCTTCTCCCCCTATTTCTCTCTGCCCCCCCCCCCCCAATTCATTAAATCGTTTGCTCAGAAAAAAATAAAAAAAAAAAGGGGGAAGGAAGAACATCGCGCAGCCCCCTGCGGCGCCGACCGCCAGGCGATCGAGACCTCCCCCCCCCTCGCCACCCCTCCGTCCAGCGCCTCCCTTCTCCCATCGACCGAGCCCCAACCGAAACCTCCCCAACGGCGCCGACGCCCCCCCCCCCCCCCCCCCCCGCTTCCCTCTCCCATCTACCTCGCGACAGTCCCTCCCCGTCGCCACCTTCCCCTCCTCCTCCCACGACCACATCCGCACCCCCCCTTCTTCCACCGATCCTTCTCCTTCGCCTGAACGGAAAACGCGACCCCCCCCCCCTCTTGCTAAAACCTGTAAGTGTTTTTCCCTTTCTTTTTTGTTTTTTTTATTATGTTAGCATTTTTAATTTATTAAAGTTAGCATTTTTAATATATAAAAGTTAGCATTTTTAATTTATTAAAGTTAGCATTTTTAATGTATAAAAGTTAGCATTTTTAATTTATTAAAGTTAGCATTTTTAATTTATTAAAGTTAGCATTTTTAATATATAAAAGTTAGCATTTTTAATATATAAAAGTTAGGATTTTTAATATATAAAAGTTTAGATTTTTGTATTAGGAAAATATGATCTTTATATTTGTAGAAAAATAAAAATGAGATTTTTTTTGTTTAAAAAAGGTGAAATCTTTGAATTTAAAAAAGGTGAAATCTTTGAATTTAAAAAGGTGAAATCTTTGAATTTAAAAAAGGTGAAATCTTTGAATTTAAAAAGGTGAAATCTTTGAATTTAAAAAGGCGAAATTTTTAGATGTAAAAATGCGAAATCTTTATTTTTGAAATGGATTTTTATATATTGAACTTTGAAGTAAAAATTTGATTTTTATATATTGAACTTCGAAATAAAAATGTGATTTTTATATATAGAACATCGAAGTAAAAATATGATTTTTATATATGGAATAGCGAAGTAAAAATTCGATTTTTGCATATGTAGTGGCTACGGGCAACGAAGATGACGAAGATGTGATAGCGATGCAGATTTCTATAAATGAAGTGCCGTGGAGCTAGGATAGCTATAGGTGAGAATTTCTCACCTTTCAATTTAATTTTTCTAGTTATATATATATACTAGGATGCAGACGGTGCTTAGTAGCACCCGACACAATCGTCCACAGACCATGGACTTGTTTGTTTGGTTGCATAGATTAGTTGAATTATTTGTTTGAATTGAATTGTTTGGTGAGATGAAATTGATTTGATTGATGTGTGAATGGCGTGGGCCTTCACTAGACCGGGGATAAGGCTAGGCCTTGTCCCGTTTCTAGTATCGTGCCGTTATGCCGCCGAAATTTTCTAAAATATGTTAGAAAATAAAAAAGATCATTTTATTGAATAAATGAATTGAATAGAAATTCATAGGTTGAAATAAAATGTTTTATCGTTAAAAATATAGTTTTTAACGTGAATGTGAATAAATGAATAGTTATAAACAAATCGGCCGATTTGTTTGTATATACACTGATTTGACTGATATTGATTGGGTCGATAAATTTTACACATCGCCCAACTGCACAAATAAAATCTGTGTTTGATTGTTTGAAACCCCACACGGGTGTTGGGATGAAATTTGAAGTTCACTCATCCTGATTGATTAGATATGTCAATCGATTGATTGACAGGCTGTTATAAGCATTAGATATCTATATTTGATGCTTATACGGTGTAGTGCACTTTGGTTGATGGTTGATTATTTATCGTTGCTATTATATACATGTGTTGTATGAAAAATCCAAATAATTAACTTTATATGGTAATTGATTGGGCCTCATTCCAGTTTTAAAATAGAAATATTTGAAATAGAAATATTCGAAATGGAATATTTGAAAATATCAATATATGAAGCCGTGTTGATTAGATTGACGCCATTTTGACGTGAACGATATTTATATCGATTTCGAAATGAATTGAATTGAAAACGATTTCGAAATGAATTGAATTGAAAACGATTTCGAAATGAATTGAATTGAAAACGATTTCGAAATTAAATGAATTGAAAACGATTTCGAAATGAATTGAATTGAAAACGATTTCGAAATGAATTGAATTGAAAACGATTTCGAAATGAATTGAATTGAAAACGATTTCGAAATGAATTGAATTGAAAACGATTTTGAAATGAATTGAATTGAAAACGATTTCGAAATGAATTGAATTGAAAACGATTTCGAAATGAAATGAATTGAAAACGATTTCGAAATGAAATGAATTGAAAACGATTTCGAAATGAATTGAATTGAAAACGATTTCGAAATGAATTGAATTGAAAACGATTTCGAAATGAATTGAATTGAAAACGAATTTGAATTGAAAGCGAATTGAAATGAATTCAAATTGAATTGAAATTTGAATTGAATAGAATTGAATTTTGAAACGAATCTATAAAGAAGAATTCAATTTTGCTTTGAATTGAAATGGAAGTTGAAATAGATTTTGAAACAAATTTTAAAACTATTTATATAATTCGTTTTAAATAGAAATCAACGAAGTATATATTATATATATTATATATATAATATAATGGCCTGAATAGAACGCGCCACCATTTATTTCAAACGGACATTACGGGAGATCCGACCGTCGGATTCTCCTAAAACCGGAACCGTTGGGTTCGTATCGAAAAGAGCTTCCTAATGAATATTAGAAATTAGAAATCTAACGGTTGGATTTGGAATTATGTCCAAATCAAGTTCGAAAAAGGCCGCTGTAAGTGCAGTTCGATGGCCATTGATGGAAATCGACTGTACGGGCCTTGATAAAATTATTAAAAATAGTAATAATTTGTGTAAAATCATAAGGAATGATTTAGAAAGAATTGGGATGAAAAACTCCATATTTGAAAAGATAAAAATAGATTTTTATCGAAATGAACTAGTTTTGAACTAGAATTATAATTCTATTTATTTTTAAATAAATAAATTGAATTTGAAAAGGGTTTTAAAAATAACCAAAATTTCCAATGATTGCATTGGAATGGATTTGAATCGAAATTGTCTTCGGAATATTTCGATGTTGGAATTCGTGATTATACAGATGTTGTTATGGGAATTTGAAAGATATACATTTATATCGTTATTTCAATACGACATTTGTTAGTCGTAGAATTTGATATTGAATATAAGCCGATAAATTTTCTATCCAGAGCCTTGTATTGAATATCAAATGTGATTTGGGTTTGTCGTGAATGGTGTCTTCACTAACACTGTTCTTGAACCCAGTTGTGAAAAGATTAAATCTTTTGATTTAGATTTAATGAAGTGTACCAATTAAACGATATTTAATTGGAATTGAATTGGTATTGATTTTTGGGTTTATCGTGAACAGTGTTTTAAATAACACTTGTTCTTTAACCCGATAATTAATGGAATGTGATTTTGGGTTTATCGTGAACCGTGTTTTAAATGACACTGATTCTTTAACCCAGTTAAAGATTAAAACTAAGTGGAGTTTTAATGAATCTTTAATTAGATTGAGATGATCGAAAATGGAGTATCACCAGTTTTGCTCCAGGCGATGGTTAAATCTTTAATTAGATTTGAACGTGAAATGGTAATTGAATTTACCGATAACACTATGGTGTTAGATATGAAGTATTACCAGTTTTACTTCATGGGATGAATAGGTTGGGATTGGGAAATAAAATAAATGATTACTTCGGTGTGGTTCGCTAATCCCGACTAGTTTGAATTGATATTCAAAGGAGATTAAAGAATAAATTTAAAGAATTTATCTTGGATAAAATTAATGGGAACTTTTCCCAAAGTATAGGAATATTTGAATAAAAGAATATTCTGAATTGGAATGAGACGTATGTTGTGTTTGTGTAACACTTTTATAATATATACGCGAGTTATTCAGAAAGACCGGGTTTATCCCATTCTGAATAACTGATTCGACGTGGTGTCGAAGATGAAGACGGTGGTCGAAGACCGGAAGTCTTCACGTCGTTTGGGTGATTACTGATGATCTTGATTGGGCTGTACACCCAAGAAGATGGAAACAGTTAGTGATCGTCCAGACGTGCTTGGAGATCGATGGATATGCGGGGTACTAGGTGCCTCCGGTTTCGTTCAGACCCAGAACGGACTTGTAAATGGACTGTGTGTCTGACATTGGATTTTAGTCTGTGTGATTGATTTCTATTAAATATATATCTGTTTGGCGGCGGAGAATTTATTCTCTTGCTTAACGCCCTTCTCTGAGACGTACGAGCTCAGGGGTTATATATTGATGGATATCAAACGCGTAGAGTGAATTGCCTATGTGGCATGCCTAAGTGGCAATAGATCGAGGCTTCTGTTGAAAAGCAAAGTCTTGTGGTGATGATCAAAGCACAGCCTGTGTGGCACAGCTTTGTGTAACGTGAATTCGCGAGTTTCACACCCGGTATGAACCAAAAACGGGAGACGGACCTCAGGGAGGACTTGCGTTTCTTTCTAGTTAGAAGTGGCGTCAGTGGTTTTACACGCCCTGACGAGTTTGACTTATGTGGTTGTTGCTGTTGCGAGGCGCCTCGGTTATATCGGTTTCGGCCGATGCATTCTGGTCGGCTGACGGACCAGACTTACACCCCATAGGGTGGGGAAACGTAGTGTTCAGGCATTTTAATCCACATCGGTGGACCGGCCCTGTCGCTCCAAGGCTTGACTGAGTACTTGCCTGTGGCTCGGGCTAGAGAGTCACGAATCGGTAGAGGACTATCTTTTGCCTCGGTTCATAGACGGAAATCCAATTTCCAAATACGTGACATTTGCGGTTTTATTTGTAAACCTATATATGGTGACATAGTGGCATGGGACGCTCATGTCGCCTATGATTGATACTTATGATTTGAAGTTGTTTTATACACTGTACACTTATAATAGTATCAAATGATTTGTTTTAAACGTATCAAGCATTCTTTGGCTGTTATAAGGGAAAACCCTATCCCCCGGCTTGCGTTGCATTGTGTGATAGGACCTGGGTCTTATAACAGCTTCATTTTTCTTTATTTAGCATTGCGCTGCTGTTTTATGCACTGGTGTTCTTGGGAGGAAACCCGTTCCGTGTTATACGGCGTGGTCCCTTGATTTACCTAACTTTAAAAATAAAGATTAACTGTTTTAGTTCTCACACCAGTCACATGACAGACCTGGAGTTTATTGTTTTAACCTAAACTCTGGGTGCCCCTATTTTGACACGGGCAGCTAGTAGTTTTGGTTTTGCAGATTTTTTATTCACAGGATCCTGGTTTACAGCTGGAATGATATCCGGAAAGCTTTGTATCCGTATATCTCATTCTAGTTGTGTATTGTATTATTCTTCCGCTGCTATGTATTTAAATGTAATTTAAATCTCTGATATTTCTGTGTAATATTCATTTATACTCTGTATATTCTTGTAATCTGATGCATTGTTGTAATATACAATGAAATGTTCTCCTTTATGTGTTCGATTTTTTCGGGTTCTCAACGATAGGGCGTTTCGAACGGCCTGGATCGGTTTAGCGACTGGTTCGGACCGAGCGAAATTCCTTTTCATCACAGTTGGTATCAGAGCTTTGGTTTACAAAGCTCAGAGAACAAAGCACATTAGAACCATACGAAAGAATTCATCAGATATTGGATTAGCAATATCCAATGGAATGACTCGTTAGAGATAGGATCAGTAGTATCCTAGAACGAGTGTGAAGAGTATATTTTTCAAATGAAAACAATTTTTGTTTTGAAAATTTAAATCAATTATTCGTATCTGATTATCTATTTATATTGAGTTGGACAGTCCAGTATATAAAGATTTTGCGTATACGTTTGATCCGCGTGTATTCGAAGTTTTAATATATTGGATAGATATAGAATCATACTCTAGTGGCCCGAAGATGATTCTGATGGTTGAGTACTCATCGTCAGAATTTATATTCGTGTGACGAAGGTGTGATATCTATATATTTCCATTAGACTGGTGTGAGAACCAAAATTAGATAGGGCTTATTGTTGTGAATTGGCATCAAAAACAAGATTTTCAGTATATATATCAAAATTATGAATTTGAAACGTTAATCCACTAATTGATTGATGTTTGAGTTATTTGTTTATTTGTTTGCTAATTTTTAGCCATTTAGCCTAATTGAATCAAATATTGAATTATATTGAAAATTGGTCGCATTTGCTTGTATATATATATACTTACATTGAACAGGTCATAGCAAGGAGGCTAGAGCTGAGAATAAAATTTGTTTGCCCGACAAATAGGTACATGTTTACTACATAATTTCCTGTTTTGTTTGGGTGATGATGATTTTATGAGCCTATTGGCTAGCCGCTTTTTCTTTTTCTTTTTCTTTTTGAGATCAGAAGGACCGGGGAAGCTATTTGAAATTCCCCAATGCTCCCGGTGCAGGGGAGGTTATGGCGAAATTTTTCGAAAATTTAGGGTGTTAGCCAAATTTTTGAAATCTTTGAAAAGTTCTTAGAAACTGAAAAGTTGAAGAACTTAAGCCGTAATCGAAACAATGGAAGTTGAGTTGAATTGTTAAACAACTTTCGACTTTGTTCCTTTTCGGGGACGAAAAGTTTTAAGTGGGGGAGATTGTAACAACCCGGAAAATCTGGGCCAGTTTAAAATTTTTATTTTGGCAATTATAGCGAATTTTGATTATTTAAAATAAATTATTTTAAATAATATCGACGTGAAATTTATTTTGAATAGAATTCGGACGTATATATTATACGCGTCGTCGTTAGAATATAAATATTTATATATAATTATAAATAGAATTGAAAATGGCGCGGTAGTTCGATAATTCGATTTCAAACTTCAATTGAATGTACCGGGTGCAAAACAATCCGGATTTTAGTGAAACCAAAAGTAATGGGATCTAATTGTGAATATCTTTCCAACGAATCCGAAAAATCAAGATTTCATATCGGGAATCAAAAGATATGTCCAGTTGAAAATTCTGAATAGTTGCTATGGAATTCAGGCCCTTAAAAATGGACATTTTGCAAATGACCTCGGATTTCGACGAAACCACTTTTGTTGGATCCGCAGTGTAAAGTTATTGCTAGATTCCAAATTTCATAATTATTCGAATCAATATGTGAGCGTGGCAAAGGAAAATGCGTTTGACCATTTTCAGTTGATTTTAATCGACTGGAAATTGGCCATTTTTCAAACGGCCTAAGAATTTGACGAAACTAGTTTTGTTAGGACCGTATCGTCAATACGAAACTAGAAAATATTTTTCTGGAATTTTTCTAGTTAGTATGTGACCCCGGTAATTTGAAATGTACGTTTAAAATTCAATATATAGATTTAAATGTAAATTCAATGGAAACTGATTGTAACTATCGAATCAGCTTGCGATACATATCCCATTGTGTTCGGAATGGGGGTAAAACGCTAGGAACGACAGGCGGTGGGCCTCGTTTTGAAGTCGAAAATGAAAGTTGCTTTTTGTGGAAAATTAAATAATAAAAAAAAAACAAAACAAAACCTTCTCCCCCTATTTCTCTCTGCCCCCCCCCCCCAATTCATTAAATCGTTTGCTAAGGAAAAAAATAAAAAAAAAAGGGGGAAGGAAGAACATCGCGCAGCCCCCTGCGGCGCCGACCGCCAGGCGATCGAGACCTCCCCCCCCCCCCTCGCCACCCCTCCGTCCAGCGCCTCCCTTCTCCCATCGACCGAGCCCCAACCGAAACCTCCCCAACGGCGCCGACACCCCCCCCCCCCCCCCCGCTTCCCTCTCCCATCTACCTCGCGACAGTCCCTCCCCGTCGCCACCTTCCCCTCCTCCTCCCACGACCACATCCGCACCCCCCCCCTTCTTCCACCGATCCTTCTCCTTCGCCTGAACGGAAAACGCGACCCCCCCTCCCTCTTGCTAAAACCGGTAAGTGTTTTTCCCTTTCTTTTTTGTTTTTTTTATTATGTTAGCATTTTTAATTTATTAAAGTTAGCATTTTTAATATATAAAAGTTAGCATTTTTAATTTATTAAAGTTAGCATTTTTAATATATAAAAGTTAGCATTTTTAATTTATTAAAGTTAGCATTTTTAATTTATTAAAGTTAGCATTTTTAATATATAAAAATTAGCATTTTTAATATATAAAAGTTAGGATTTTTAATATATAAAAGTTTAGATTTTTGTATTAGGAAAATATGATCTTTATATTTGTAGAAAAATAAAAATGAGATTTTTTTTTTAAAAAAGGTGAAATCTTTGAATTTAAAAAAGGTGAAATCTTTGAATTTAAAAAGGTGAAATCTTTGAATTTAAAAAAGGTGAAATCTTTGAATTTAAAAAGGTGAAATCTTTGAATTTAAAAAGGCGAAATCTTTAGATGTAAAAATGCGAAATCTTTATTTTTGAAATGGATTTTTATATATTGAACTTTGAAGTAAAAATTCGATTTTTATATATTGAACTTCGAAATAAAAATGTGATTTTTATATATAGAACATCGAAGTAAAAATATGATTTTTATATATGGAATAGCGAAGTAAAAATTCGATTTTTGCATATGTAGTGGCTACGGGCAACGAAGATGACGAAGATGCGATAGCGATGCAGATTTCTATAAATGAAGTGCCGTGGAGCTAGGATAGCTATAGGTGAGAATTTCTCACCTTTGAATTTAATTTTTCTAGTTACATATATATACTAGGATGCAGACGGTGCTTAGTAGCACCCGACACAATCGTCCATAGACCATGGACTTGTTTGTTTGGTTGCATAGATTAGTTGAATTATTTGTTTGAATTGAATTGTTTGGTGAGATGAAATTGATTTGATTGATGTGTGAATGGCGTGGGCCTTCACTAGACCGGGGATAAGGCTAGGTCTTGTCCCGTTTCTAGTATCGTGCCGTTATGCCGCCGAAATTTTCTGAAATATGTTAGAAAATAAAAAGATCATTTTATTGAATAAATGAATTGAATAGAAATTCATAGGTTGAAATAAAATGTTTTATCGTTAAAAATATAGTTTTTAACGTGAATGTGAATAAATGAATAGTTATAAACAAATCAGCCGATTTGTTTGTATATACACTGATTTGACTGATATTGATTGGGTCGATAAATTTTACACATCGCCCAACTGCACAAATAAAATCTGTGTTTGATTGTTTGAAACCCCACACGGGTGTTGGGATGAAATTTGAAGTTCACTCATCCTGATTGATTAGATATGTCAATCGATTGATTGACAGGCTGTTATAAGCATTAGATATCTATATTTGATGCTTATACGGTGTAGTGCACTTTGGTTGATGGTTGATTATTTATCGTTGCTATTATATACATGTGTTGTATGAAAAATCCATATAATTAACTTTATATGGTAATTGATTGGGCCTCATTCCAGTTTTAAAATAGAAATATTTGAAATAGAAATATTCAAAATGGAATATTTGAAAATATCAATATATGAAGCCGTGTTGATTAGATTGACGCCATTTTGACGTGAACGATATTTATATCGATTTCGAAATGAATTGAATTGAAAACGATTTCGAAATGAATTGAATTGAAAACGATTTCGAAATGAATTGAATTGAAAACGATTTCGAAATGAAATGAATTGAAAACGATTTCGAAATGAATTGAATTGAAAACGATTTCGAAATGAATTGAATTGAAAACGATTTCGAAATGAATTGAATTGAAAACGATTTCGAAATGAATTGAATTGAAAACGATTTCGAAATGAATTGAATTGAAAACGATTTCGAAATGAAATGAATTGAAAACGATTTCGAAATGAAATGAATTGAAAACGATTTCGAGATGAATTGAATTGAAAACGATTTCGAAATGAATTGAATTGAAAACGATTTCGAAATGAATTGAATTAAAAACGAATTTGAATTGAAAGCGAATTGAAATGAATTCAAATTGAATTGAAATTTGAATTGAATAGAATTGAATTTTGAAACGAATCTATAAAGAAGAATTCAATTTTGCTTTGAATTGAAATGGAAGTTGAAATAGATTTTGAAACGAATTTTAAAACTATTTATATAATTCGTTTTAAATAGAAATCGATGAAGTATATATTATATATTTTATATATATAATATAATGGCCTGAATAGAACGCGCCGCGCCGCGGCAGTTCGTGAATTTCGACCATTTATTTCAAACGGACATTACGGGAGATCCGACCGTCGGATTCTCCTAAAACCGGAACCGTTGGGTTCGTATCGAAAAGAGCTTTCTAATGAATATTAGAAATTAGAAATCTAACGGTTGGATTTGGAATTATGTCCAAATCAAATTCGAAAAAGGTCGCTGTAAGTGCAGTTCGATGGCCATTGATGGAAATCGACTGTACGGGCCTTGATAAAATTATTAAAAATAGTAATAATTTGTGTAAAATCATAAGAAATGATTTAGAAAGAATTGGGATGAAAAACTCCATATTTGAAAAGATAAAAATAGATTTTTATCGAAATGAACTAGTTTTGAACTAGAATTATAATTCTATTTATTTTTAAATAAATAAATTGAATTTGAAAAGGGTTTTAAAAATAACCAAAATTTCCAATGATTGCATTGGAATGGATTTGAATCGAAATTGTCTTCGGAATATTTCGATGTTGGAATTCGTGATTATACAGATGTTGTTATGGGAATTTGAAAGATATACATTTATATCGTTATTTCAATACGACATTTGTTAGTCGTAGAATTTGATATTGAATATAAGCCGATAAATTTTCTATTCAGAGCCTTGTATTGAATATCAAATGTGATTTGGGTTTGTCGTGAATGGTGTCTTCACTAACACTGTTCTTGAACCCAGTTGTGAAAAGATTAAATCTTTTGATTTAGATTTAATGAAGTGTACCAATTAAACGATATTTAATTGGAATTGAATTGGTATTGATTTTTGGGTTTATCGTGAACAGTGTTTTAAATAACACTTGTTCTTTAACCCGATAATTAATGGAATGTGATTTTGGGTTTATCGTGAACCGTGTTTTAAATGACACTGATTCTTTAACCCAGTTAAAGATTAAAACTAAGTGGAGTTTTAATGAATCTTTAATTAGATTGAGATGATCGAAAATGGAGTATCACCAGTTTTGCTCCAGGCGATGGTTAAATCTTTAATTAGATTTGAACGTGAAATGGTAATTGAATTTACCGATAACACTGTGGTGTTAGATATGAAGTATTACCAGTTTTACTTCATGGGATGAATAGGTTGGGATTGGGAAATAAAATAAATGATTACTTCGGTGTGGTTCGCTAATCCCGACTAGTTTGAATTGATATTCAAAGGAGATTAAAGAATAAATTTAAAGAATTTATCTTGGATAAAATTAATGGGAACTTTTCCCAAAGTATAGGAATATTTGAATAAAAGAATATTCTGAATTGGAATGAGGCGTATGTTGTGTTTGTGTAACACTTTTATAATATATGCGCGAGTTATTCAGAAAGACCGGGTTTATCCCATTCTGAATAACTGATTCGACGTGGTGTCGAAGATGAAGACGGTGGTCGAAGACCGGAAGTCTTCACGTCGTTTGGGTGATTACTGATGATCTTGATTGGGCTGTACACCCAAGAAGATGGAAACAGTTAGTGATCGTCCAGACGTGCTTGGAGATCGATGGATATGCGGGGTACTAGGTGCCTCCGGTTTCGTTCAGACCCAGAACGGACTTGTAAATGGACTGTGTGTCTGACATTGGATTTTAGTCTGTGTGATTGATTTCTATTAAATATATATCTGTTTGGCGGCGGAGAATTTATTCTCTTGCTTAACGCCCTTCTCTGAGACATACGAGCTCAGGGGTTATATATTGATGGATATCAAACGCGTAGAGTGAATTGCCTGTGTGGCATGCCTAAGTGGCAATAGATCGAGGCTTCTGTTGAAAAGCAAAGTCTTGTGGTGATGATCAAAGCACAGCCTGTGTGGCACAGCTTTGTGTAACGTGAATTCGCGAGTTTCACACCCGGTATGAACCAAAAACGGGAGACGGACCTCAGGGAGGACTTGCGTTTCTTTCTAGTTAGAAGTGGCGTCAGTGGTTTTACACGCCCTGACGAGTTTGACTTATGTGGTTGTTGCTGTTGCGAGGCGCCTCGGTTATATCGGTTTCGGCCGATGCATTCTGGTCGGCTGACGGACCAGACTTACACCCCATAGGGTGGGGAAACGTAGTGTTCAGGCATTTTAATCCACATCGGTGGACCGGCCCTGTCGCTCCAAGGCTTGACTGAGTACTTGCCTGTGGCTCGGGCTAGAGAGTCACGAATCGGTAGAGGACTATCTTTTGCCTCGGTTCATAGACGGAAATCCAATTTCCAAATACGTGACATTTGCGGTTTTATTTGTAAACCTATATATGGTGACATAGTGGCATGGGACGCTCATGTCGCCTATGATTGATACTTATGATTTGAAGTTGTTTTATACACTGTACACTTATAATAGTATCAAATGATTTGTTTTAAACGTATCAAGCATTCTTTGGCTGTTATAAGGGAAAACCCTATCCCCCGGCTTGCGTTGCATTGTGTGATAGGACCTGGGTCTTATAACAGCTTCATTTTTCTTTATTTAGCATTGCGCTGCTGTTTTATGCACTGGTGTTCTTGGGAGGAAACCCGTTCCGTGTTATACGGCGTGGTCCCTTGATTTACCTAACTTTAAAAATAAAGATTAACTGTTTTAGTTCTCACACCAGTCACATGACAGACCTGGAGTTTATTGTTTTAACCTAAACTCTGGGTGCCCCTATTTTGACACGGGCAGCTAGTAGTTTTGGTTTTGCAGATTTTTTATTCACAGGATCCTGGTCTACAGCTGGAACGATATCCGGAAAGCTTTGTATCCGTATATCTCATTCTAGTTGTGTATTGTATTATTCTTCCGCTGCTATGTATTTAAATGTAATTTAAATCTCTGATATTTCTGTGTAATATTCATTTATACTCTGTATATTCTTGTAATCTGATGCATTGTTGTAATATACAATGAAATGTTCTCCTGTATGTGTTCGATTTTGTCGGGTTCTCAACGATAGGGCGTTTCGAACGGCCTGGATCGGTTTAGCGACTGGTTCGGACCGAGCGAAATTCCTTTTCGTCACATTTGTGGAAGTAAATTGAAATTGGATTCAATCCAGTTAACTGGAAATCGAATTGAAAATATAACGATATTGAGTAAGATTGGATTTTGAATATAATTTGACTCAGGTAAGTAAATGGATTGATTTTTGAAATTAAAATCAGATTTGAGTAATGAGATAAAGATAACTGATTAGAGGAATTAATTAGTAAATGAAATGTAGAAAGGTAACTTATCTTGGTTAAGTATATTGGGTTGGTGAGTCAAGAGTTTGAGATCGGGAATGGAACTTGAGTTTGAAATGGAAATTTGACTTGGGTATAAACGAATGATTGTGTTTGAGGATAAAAACTGATTGAAATTTTATTGGGATGACATTGGCATATGGTGAATTGGTAGCAGATGGAAAGGATATGATGATATACCCGACAAAAAGGTACAAGTTTATTTTTATATGAGTTTGGTGATTTATGAGCCGATTTGGCAAGCCGCTTGGCTTTTTGATTTTCTTTTGAATTAGAGAAGGCCCAAAGAGGCGAGTTGTCGTTGTACCGATTGAGCCGTACAAAGGAGGTACTAGCGAACTTTTTCAGAAATTTAAGATGTTAGAAAATTTTCAGAACTTTTGGAAATTTTCATTAGTAGGAATAAATTACTATTTAATTAAAATAAATTGGTTCAGTGAAACTGGAGTTAAGAAGTAAACAAATAATTTTTAACCCACTTAATAGGGTTGTTTTCTACCTTAGCAATTTTGAGGACGAAATTATTTTAAGGGGGGGAAGAATGTAACGTCCCAAATTTTTATGGTATAATAATTAATTAATTTAATTATTTAAATAATGATTTAGAGATTTAAATGGTTGTTTAATTAAATTATATTGAATATTTAATTAATATAAATAATAGAATAATATATTTAATTCTGAAATAGTCAAAAATAGTAGAATTCACAGTATTGTGTGAATTAGATTATTTATAAGATTTAATTCAGTTTAGAATTTGTATTATAATAACGAATATATTTAATAAACGAAGATTGAATGTATAAATTATATTATAATTATAATTGAGCTCGAAATGGCACAGTAGTTCGTAATTTGGCGATACGAACTTTAATTGAGTATACATGATCCGTTATAAGTTGGATTTCTGTGAAACAAGAAACGTTCGGAGCTAGTGAACTATATATTTCTAATGGAAGAGAAAAATCAAGATTTCGTCGTGTAGATTGTGAGATATGTCCAAATAAAATTTTCGAAAAGTCGCTATGGAATACCTTTATAATTTATAACGATTTATTTATATTATAAAAGGATTTTTAATAAAAATCGAATAACGATATAACTGGGAATTTTTAAATATCGAGTTATAAATCCAGATATGTTTATTTTGGAGCTATGTAATATTGTATGTGAATATATACAATAATATTAATTTATTAATATTTAATTAAATTGTTTTAAATATATAAATATTTAAATGGGTTTATTTAAAGCTTTAAAAATAGCCATTTTTGCAAACAACCTCCGTTTTCGACGAAACTAATTTGGTTGGATCCGGAATATTAAATTATTGTTAGATTTCAATTTTCGTGATTTTTGGAGTCAGTATGTGGCCATACGGGATTTAAATGTGAAAAACAGTCAATAATTTGACTTTAAAAATAAGCTGTGTGAGCAAATAGATTCGGAATTCGATGAAACAAGATTCGTTGGGTCCGTAATGTCGAACCGTAGCCGTGTGTCAATTTTCATTAAAATCAGATATTGTATGTGACTACACGGATTTTTAAAAGACAAATACAAGTAGCAATTAATTAAAATGGTATATAAAATCGAATAAAAATAATAATAAACCACTCTATAAATACCACTACAATCCTAACCCAACCCTAATTTCACTCTCAGTCAAAATTACCGTCGCCATGCTTTTTCTTCAATACTCCAAATTCGTGAACTCCTGAATTCATAAAAAAAGAAATAAAAATTGATAAATTTCCAAACTAGTATATTATGATTCATCATGAGAAGCCCTTTAAACAGATATGATTTTTATTCCATTCGCACTTCGTTTGACTCGCTGCGAATTTGTACAGCGGTTCTTAGGGTTCATGAAATTGGATGTTTGAGTCTTTGATTTGGGTGTTGAGTATTTTATACATGTTTCTAGCATCTAGGGGTATCGATTGTGAAAACTTTTGGGAAAATTCATGATACTTTGGATCGTCATTTTTCTGGTTAGCCGTGCGTGGCACTGTAGGCTTTGTTGACAAGGAGGCGACGGGTTGAGGAACAAGGTGTTGGAGGAAAATAAGGCCGGAGTATGGAGTACGATAGTGAAGCCGGAGCTGGTTTTCAGTGAGTAACGAAGTAGGGATTTGAGAAAATAATCATGTGTGTTTACTGGAAGGAGTTCGCGAGTCTTGCCTAGATTTGGGAGATGTATTAAGCAGACGACTTAAGTTTAAAGCGTAGGTTAGTGGTTTTTTGGGTCATACAGGAGCAATTGGTTCGAAGGTTTCCAGAGAGGGAGAAAGATGAATTGGTGCGGGCGGTCTGGGTTATAAGTTTTGGTATTGGGCCAAATATGAAAATGGTGAGGCCCGTTCAAAAATAAATTAGCCTAGTTTTAATTTAGAACCCATTTAAATATTTGTATAAAATTGTAATAACAATAACTTGCTCATATTTTAACGGAATTTAGCAAAACAAGATCCGTTGGGATCGTATGGACGAGCGCGACACATTGGAACAGATTCGGAGTGAATTGGAGCCCATTACAATTTATAGCAAAATAAATTGCCTGATCTCAATCAACGACAGTTATCGTTATTTAACGATGAACCACCAATGTGAGTAAATCTCACTAACTTTGATCAATTTATATTTGTATGACGTTTTTCTAGAATTGATAAATATTGGTTGATTGTTGTATGTTGACTGTATGATGAACTGCTAATTAATTGGATGAGAATATAGATAACAATATATATATATATATATATATATCGTTAATCAAATATTGATTCTGTTTATCAGAATATTTCATATTGAAATGAAATCGATGTTATTTATATTGTTTAACATCTGTGGATGCAGGGAAACAGGTTGGAGGGATCCAACTGGATTCCTCAATATTTATAATACTGTTTTTTTCATATATTGTGATATATAATCTATGTTTGATTATAATGACACTAGTTTTGTTATTTGGTATTTTAAATACCATAAGAAATACTGGAATGTAAAAAGGGAATTTTCAAAGTGTATATTGAAAATAAAATATTTATATAAATTGAATAGAATTTTATAAAAGGAATTATTTGGAAAATGAATAGAATTATAAAAGGAATTATTTGGAAAATGAATAGAATTATAAAAGGAATTAATTGGAAAATGAATAGAATTATAAAAGGAGTTATTTGGAAAATGAATAGAATTATAAAAGGAATTATTTGGAAAATGAATAGAATTTTATAAAAGGAATTATTTGGAAAATGAATAGAATTATATAAAAAGAGAATATTTGGAAAATAAATATTAAGTAGAAATATGTTTTAACAGATAAATGGAAAAGATTAATTTAAAGTTGAATAAAATAGAAATCTGTTTTTAATAGATAAATTGAAAAGATTAATTTATAAATAATGTTTTATAAAATATGTAAATTATTTATCATTGGATAAATTGGATATATAAGTCTGAAATTATATGAAGAAGTAGAAATCGGTTTTAACACCGATATTTTTATGGAATGTAAACATAGCATTTATAAAGGGATTTATAAACGAGATTATAGGTGATTGGAATTGAAAATAAGATTCTGCATGAATAATTCTATAAATAGAAGTATAAATAGAATTTGGAAATGGGATATTATTTTTAAATGGAAAAATCAACTGATTGATTATATAAAAGAAACATTATTCACATTCGATGTGAATAATGGATTAAAATAAATATTTTATAAATTAAAACATTTATAAGGAAAATTGGGTTTTAAAATAGGAATTCAAATGGGAATTTGAATGAGATATGAAATAGAATTAATCGAATATTAGTTATTCGAATAGAGTTTGTCGAATTAATCGAATATTAGTTATTCGAATAGAGTTAGTTGAATATTAGTGATTCGAATAGAGTTAGTCGAATATTAGTTATTCGAGTAGAGTTAGTCGAATATTAGTTATTCGAGTAGAGTTAATCGAATATTAGTTATTCAAATATAGTTAATCGAATATTAGTTATTCGAATAGAGAGTATCAAATATTAGTTATTCGAAGAGAGTTAATCGAATATTAGTTATTTGAAGAGAGTTAATCGAATATTAGTTATTCGAATAGAGTTAATCAAATATTAGTTATTCGAATAGAGTTAATAGAATATTAGTTATTCGAATAGAGTTAATCGAATATTAATTATTCGAAGAGAGTTAATCGAATATTAGTTATTCGAAAGAGAGTTATCGAATATAGTTTATTCGGAAGAGAGATTGTCGAATATAGTTTATTGGAAAGAGAATTATCGAACAGAGGTTATTCGAGAGTGAATTATACATTGGGATTCGACTATATCGAATGTAGGAAAGTACTATTTACTTTTTGGTTTTTAAATCAAGATTTATTTATTTAATAAATCATTTATTTATTTATTTAAATTAAGGTATATAAGTTTTATTTAAAGTTAGATATTTTGAAAGTAGGGACTATAACGTTATCGTTATAACCAATGTTTTTCATAAAGGAATTGGATTCATAAACTGAATTCGAGAGTGGCATAAGAAATGATTTGATAAGACGTTAAGAAACCGAGTTAAGGAAATTTGAAACTAACTAGAGATTTATTAAGTTGAATGATTTCCTGAGTATCGATCTGATGTTAATTTCGGCCTTCGGGGTTGATATTCAGGGAATTGTTCTCTTACTGGTTTACAGTTAGAGACGGATAGATGTAGGAAGATAGTGATACTTGAATAAGAAATGGAAATGTTTTCCAATGTTAATAACGTATATTTTCTAAATTTAGAAAATAAGAATTTAGGAATAAATGGAAATGGGGAAATGAATAAATTAATGATAAATTAATTTAAAGGGGAAAAATGTTTATTGATGATTGATCGATAAAATTTCCATTCTTAAATGAGATCGTTGTGTGTATGGATGTTTTCCTTTGATAGTTAAATAACCGACTATCAAAGTTTTGACCATTTTTCCGTCTTTAATATGGAGAGACCGGGATCAAATTTATTATCTGAAAACCACTACATATCGGCATTAGCGTTGCGAATCAAATCTGATGAAGAGAATTGAAGACGGAGTTTATGCAAGGACTATTCTGGAAAATCCTAGGTAGAAATTACCTAAGATGGATTTACCAAATCGTACTTTCGATTTGCCCAGTCCTAGGACAACATGTATGGAAGAATGTCTGACAGAGTATATTTAATAGATCGCGTAAGTTGATCTCTTCAAATGTATTTACGTTTGGTGGCGTAGTAATTGGTTTCTCTTAGTTGTATACCCGTGGTATTTCTAGAGAAATCAATTTGTGATTTGGCGGGTATGACAATGTGACATTCAAAGTGAATAAATGTGTGATCTGTCAGAGATAAGCGTAGGCTCAAGCCTCACAACCAAGAAGTGGTATAAAATCGGGTAGGTCGCATGGCTAAGTGGTTAGCTGCCAATTAGGGTGTATTGTCACCTGATCCAGAGAAATTTCATTTACTTCTTTAACCAATTTTGATGCTGTCCCATTCGAGAAACGGTTGCTAATCCCAATCGTTGGTGATAATACATTCGGTATATTCAAGCGAAATGAGCGACCGGTCATGTTTAGCCTGGGTTACAAGATGTTCTTGTTGAACCCGGTGCATTCCTCTCTAGAGATACACTGTCGAAAGGTGGTCCTATACCTTGCCAGTTGGAATCCATTACTCGATAAGCCCCCGCGGTTTTTGATTATATATTATGTATGTGGAACATGAGATGAAAGCGTTCTGCTAGATGATTATTAGTTGTGGTTGATAGACACTGTTGTAATATCAGAAGAGATTTGATATAAAGAATATTTTGGTTTATCGTAAGGTAAAAACCGTCCGTGTTTATGTGTGGATCGGTCTTACGATTATTCTTTCTTTTAAAAGGATTTTAAAAGTTAAACAAATGTTTGGAGTTTACTCACACCAGTCACATGACTGACCTAGAGTTTATTTTGTTATGTTTACCCTAAACTCTTGGGTGCCCAATTTTGTACGGGCAGTCAAGTAGTTGGAATTTTACAGATATACTTGGAGAGCAAAAGTAGGAGGCTTCATGATTATATAGCTATTGTTTATTTCCGCTGTGTTGTAAGTGTTGTGCTCAGATAATTGTATTGTATACAAATATTGGTTTTATTTCAAGGTTATGTTATATACTATATTTATTCATTCTGTTGTGAGATTCGTGTTTACTCTGATTCTGTTGTTATGTTCTTCTTCTTCTATTCTAATTTTCTATCTTATATATTCTCACCCTTTATGTTCATTCTATTGACGTTCCAGTATTTTCGATGCTTGAATAGTCGACATGGGTTTTATGTTGATTTTTTGGGTCAAAAATTCGCATTGGTTACAATTGGCCAAATGGCCTATAGAGAAAGCTTCCCGAAAGACTGTACGATGTTCATGATGTTTTCCACATTTTGCATTTGTGGAAGTGCTTACATGATACAGCAGTAGTAGTTGAGTCGAGTATATTGGAAGAAGTAGAGGTGGAACCAGAGGTGACAGTTAGGTGAGTTCCTACCCGTATCCTTGGATCAGAAGTTAAGAAGCTATGCAATAGAGAAGTCAAGTTGATGAAAGTTCAATGGGGTGATAACCCAGAGGATGCAACTTGGGATACCGAAGACTAGATTCGTGCTTCGTACCTTTTTCTTTCCGAGGGTATGTTATTAACTTCCTTTCCAAAGCTTTTATTCATGCTTATTTCTATCATTTAAGTATGTCTTATTGATCGAATCTTCGACCCTTAGATAGGAATCCCATGAATGTAAACATGTGTTTGTTACATGTTATGTTTGATGGATAGAAGTGGATGCAAGTGTTTGCTAGTGGTTGCTCGTGGATGCATATACACACATATTAAGCACTAGATCGGCTCAATCACTCTCATACTGCTTGTAGATGTGTGTGCATTTTTCTTCTTTTTACGGATGGAAATGGATGTGTCATCATATGGATGTTGCATTTGGACGGATGATTATGCACACATATAGAACTTACATGTTATAATAGGATTATTCGCATACATGATGGATTCATGGCACCACCATACATTGCATTAAGGAGGTCGACTAAATCAGTAGACTGCCTGATCTTCCGCATTAGTATTGGGACATATACACACATCTTTGCATATGTTCATATAAGCATTAGGAATTTTGAAGGACATTGGATGCGTGTGATTGGTGGATGAGTAGATGGATGTGGATGGTAGGATATACATTCTTCTTAACTAAGAGATTTCGATTACGAAATCCTTTGAGTAGGGGAGAATGTAACACCCCGTAATTTTAACAACACTAAAAGATGTTAAATTAAAAAATAATTAATTTAATATTTAGAATTAAGGGAAGAGGACTACGCCATTGCGTTCGTCTCGGAACTATGGTCAAAATAGATGCTGATTTGCGTAAAACGACCATCGTATGAAGAAGTTATTAAGGTGTGAAGTTTGTATATGCATAAGAAGAATATTTATATATATCTATATATATACAATTAGTCTAGAAAATTCAAAACAGTTCAAAATCTCATAAATTAGGGAAGCAGGAAAAATCCCTCCCAGGGGTGTCGACCTCATCATGGGGGTGTCGACCCCTGGGTCGACCCCATAAGGGGGGTGTCGACCCCCCTACGGCAGATCTGGGCAGATTAGGGTTTTGGTGACAGCTATATATATGGCCTCATTTCTCTTGTTTTTCTACACCAAAAATAATGGAGGACTAGATCCTGCCTCTACCCAGATTAAATCAAGTCTTTTCTTCTTCAATAATAAACTAGAGTTTAGAGATCTGTGATTGAACATCAGCAATTCTTTTTTTCTATTTTTCTAGATCTGATCACGGTGAGTCTATGTTAATTTAGACCTAAATATTTAAAAAGTAAATCATGACATGACTATAACTTGGATCTTTGCCTATGACAATTTGAATCATACCAGATCTGCTGTAACCGGTTTATCTAAGTTATTCTAACATGACTATGAACTAGATCTGAACCTATACCTATTTATCATGTCAGATCTGCCATTGTTTGTAGATCTAATTCACTGTTTAGATCACCTCTTGCATGTTCCTATTATGTCTGTGGCTAAATCTGATATGTTATTAGTTGGATATCTAATTCATTGTTTAGATCTCATTATGCATGTTTATGATGTCCCTATTATATTAGAATCAGCTCTATTGTCGCATGTTCACCAGATCTGTTCCTATATGCCTATCATGTCATTATGCCACTATATGTTTATGCCTATTTCTACCACTACATGTCCGTCTTATTGGTGTGATTACTTCTGTCCTCTTCCCTTCATCTTTTTCCTTTTATTTTTATAACCAGACTAACTTCGAGCCTAGGCATGCCGCTGAAATATGCGAACGCGTTAAATAGGGAACGAGGGGAAAACGTTAAATTTGAGGCATAACTTGTATTGGGAAATTTGGGCATAACTTGAATGAAATATATGAATATGAATTTGGGGCATATGGTCCATTATGAACATAACTTGGAAAGGGGCATGAAAACCTATAACGATATAGGAATAATTGGTTAATAATTGAAATGCCTAGAATTACAACAATTAGAACTGTAACCATGCTTAGACACGAGATTAGAGTACACTTGTGGTGGAAGTCTGCCCGGAACCGATCGGCATATCCAGTGACCACAAGTGGTGAATCTAATGTGAGGGGTCTAAGTGCGTAAACACGAGACGTGCTGAGACATGAGGTTAAGTCCGACTTGTGGAAGAAGTCTGTCCGGAACCGACCGGTATATCCAACATCCACAAGTTATAGGTTTAATGTGGGAGGTCTAGCACATTATAACCATAAATGAATATGGTAATGAATTGGAATACTTAGCCTAATTGAATCCATAGGGATTGTATGAATATATAACTTGAATAGGGGTTAAGTAAACTTGTTAGAAACAGTGGGTGGGTTAAGTAAATCTTGGGTAGGTGGGTAATATTTATATATATAGGCCCACAAACTTAACCTGTGGGGTTATGCAATCTTTTATGCTGGTGTGGCATAACCTGTGGAAAACCTAGTGGGGATGCAAGCGTATGGGGAAGCTTGTATCATCTTGTGTGTGGGACCTGCTTTAGTCAGTAACCCATATATAGGTATCAAACGAGTACTCTGAACTAGGTCGAATTCGGGGCACGCTTACTGGGCTGAATGTAAGAGATCAAAACATAGGGGACGGTGTGGGCGGCGCATTCCGACAGAGTCATGTGGGTGCATAAGTCCGGCAAAGGAGCTTTAGACGTCGTAGAACCTGTAGATATGGTTATGCAAATACTAAAAATGAAGGGTTGCCACTTTAGGGAGTGATACACCCTACTGTGGGGCCAGCACAGGGTACCTACGGAGTAGGGACCCAATCGATTAGGGTAGTAATTAGGGTACATCTAAACTTTGGTATGTTTAGGAGCCTATTATTATCCTTGGGGGTAAACTCCAGTATGTTGGGTTGCCTGTTGATTGTATGGGGTTAAACCTCTCACTAGAAGTATGCCTAAGTTTACCATCTTATAGTTGTTGGGATCATCTCATTCTGGTTATACTAGTATTAGTGCAGAGAGAAAGAGAAATCATTCGAGAAGCATAGTATACTCTATCATGTTGTCCTGTTTACCTTGTCATACCTGCCTTTTATGATGTTATCTCTCTTATCCACTTTATATGCCTATCATGATACTTTTACTTATTTATATGCTGAAAGTAACTGGACTCACCAGATTTTATGTCTGACCTATTTTGTTTCCTCTTCTTTCTCTTCCATTCCCCCCCCCCCAAAGTTCTCAGGGTGGGAATACTCAAGCTTAATCAGGACTCTGCTTTCATCTTGCTTGGAGCTATTTTAGATTACGACTTGATTTCATCTCTCTACTATGGCTATATTTTTAGGAAATTATGCTCCTTTATTTATTGTAATATGATGTTTTAAGTACAAGACATAATTTTAGTGATGTATTGGGTTTTATGTATTTCAGACATATGATGTAACCATGTTTTGAACTACGATGCTTTATGATTAATAAAATTTTAAATTTTCGCTGCTATTTTATATCTGTCTTGTAATGTTTCTATTTCAGTTTATGTATAACGCTTCACGGAACTTAATGCATTCTCGTAATGAGTGACATTAACGGACGTGGGGTGTCACAGCTACTTTCTTTTATTTATCATCTTTGGAATTTCTATTATTACAGGAAATATTTTACACACTTTGTGAAATTGGTTGGGGTAAATATACAAAAAATTATTTCCATAATATAAAGATTCGTAGTTGCAAGTGTTTGTGAACAAATTAACAACTGTAAACAATTGTTTAATTCGTTCGGATTTCCTAAACAACAAGGGTTGTTGTAAAGGGTGTCAAACTCTAGGACCAAAAATTATTTTACTAATAAATCCAATCAAGTTATTCCGAAATTTTGATTGTTTAAAAATAGCAGAAAATAAACAAAAAGAGAGTTTTTAATAATAAAAGGAAGCAATTAGGGAGCAATGACATAAACTAGATTAATATGGTTCAATCGCCAAACAAATTATTCTAGATCTAACTCATGTTTCTGTCACAAACATGAATAAACAACAATTAGGTTTTCAGAAACAAACCTGTGAATAACGACAAGCATATCCTATGCAGGAGCTAAGCTCTTAAATAACCATAGGCTATCAGGATAGATTCACTACTTTATTTCTAAAACCCTAAAAATTATATCTAAATCTGATAAGCGTTAGATTGAACTCGAATATACCCTGTGAAGGAGCACAACTCTTAAACGACACAGAGTATGAAGGTTCAGATCTAACCCTTGGTTCAGATCTAGATCTATATACATAAAGTTCTAATCTTTTTGGCTATGTGATTCATACTGAATATAATCTAAGTGTCAGCACCCCCTAATTAAAGGGGATTAGCTAGACATAGCTAAAAGAAAAGAAGATAAAAAGAAAATAAACAACATAGACATAAATAAAATAAAATAACAACTAAGAAGAGAAGGAGAAGAATTTTATTCCAAAAGAAAGAGTTACAGTATAAAACCCAATGTGTTTTTAAATGAATGAGATACAATGTATTTATAGCTGATATGACAAAGACTAATTGGCTAATTACACAATGTAGGACTAAAGATTTAGCCCAAATAACACACAAGCCAGTGTTAACGCAGCTGTAGAGTGAGAGGACTTGCAAAATGAGCCAATGTGAACGCATCATGAGTCTTCAGTGAGCCAATCTACCTAACTAAACTCTATTTACAGTCATTCTTCAAGCTTTAAACTCTTCAAGTTTTAGTAATTTCAAACTTCACTCTTCTTAACAGAATTCTTCATGCTTTATCCATCAAATGCTCTAAACCATGCTTTTTATCAACGATCTGAAAACACAGCTATATATACACAATATCAATTATTTTAAAGGGAAAACAAGATAAATATGCAGATAAAATATACACATTTACATGTATATCAAATACCCCCACACTTATGTTTTTATTCATCCTCGAATAAACAAAACTAAGATATGTCACACTTTCGTAGGAAACATGATTGCATTTAACGTATGCAACAAGCCCTTAAACCCCTAGGTGTCCTTAGTAGGACGCGTGTTGTCTCATGAGGGGCAAATACTACCCACAAAATCCAAAGTGTCTTATATACCCGGATTAATCAAATAATATATTTAAGGTCTTTCACATTCCAAGGACTTTACCTAACTTCACTAACAACGGTTTGTTCCAAAATTGTCCATCCCATTACTGGTGCAAAAGTGAATAATTTTTTTTAAGCTGAATCATAATTCCTTAATAACACTGTAATTGACTTGAAGGTTAAGAGCGTGGTGTCAACCAAAGTTCCACACATCGACAATGTGCACCCAATCATTTATTCATATTTTTTTTGAATAATTTTGCACCAGTGTAACTGTAAGGTATTGGATGTGAGTTATGCATGGATGAAGGAGAATTTTGTAAGTACTAAAAATATCATGGATAAGAGGGCGAGTGTATTAGTTGAACTTCAAGCTACAAAAGATAAAGTAATACTAAGGAACATTTGGACGTTTTGTTTTCTTTTATCTTCTTTACTACAATCCTCTCTTTTAAGTACGGTATGATGGATGTGGATGGAATGGAAATGCTTTATAGTCAAGAATGATGAATGACTATTTTATTCTCAGAGATTTTCTCTTTATTGCCTTTTTTCTTTTTTCTTCTTTGTTTTCTCTTTTCATTTTTTTTTTTGCATGATGAATGATGAGTGGAGATGGAATGGAATGATACCGTATATTATTTCATTTGATTCCTCCTCCACTAAATGAATCATAACCAACACTTCATGAAAGGAAAGTTTTGTGTCCTAGCTACTTTACTTCTATAACCCTAATTCAACACATAAGTCTGGATTGATGTTACATAAAAAGCTGAAAGGAATAATAAGCAAAGTTTTGTAAGACAGATAACCCATATGAAATAAGATGTGGTATATGGTTATCCTACCTTAAAACAAGTACGGAGTGGGTAGTGTAATATTGGTATAAAAAGTGACGTTTTTGAACCTTTGAAAATAAATTCATACAAGGTTCTATAGTATACTAATATAAGAGAAACTTGTCGAAACATGGATGTAAATCGACTAAAATTTGGGTTTAAATAATGTGGGGTATCGAAGAAGAATGCTACAATGAGTCATTTCTCCTTAAGTGGGCCAAGTGGAATTTATAACTTACATGTTTGAAAATTTGAGTGAAAAAATATTATATGCATGAAAACAAACTCAGAAAATCCAACAAATGTAGATGCAAAATCATATTTATTTGAATTTTTTTATGATTTATTTTTACTTGCATATTCTAACATGTATAATAAGGGTTGACACGCTTACTCCAGAGCACGACTAACGTCTGCACAGTCTCAAGCTATCATCTTAAAAAGACACATTATGACTCAATGAATAAATAATGTTCGTCCCATCACCCAACAATTCAACTTATCAAACAAGAACCAAGGTGTTATTTATGAATTTTAAGTTAGTTCTTGTTCAACGAATGACCTAGTTCATAAAATTTGATTGCTGATGTAATGTAAACCCCCCTCCCCCCCCCCCCAACACACACTTGAGTGTTACTATGTCTTCACAGTCGTTAATCAGACATATCTTAGTGAAAGGGAAATAAAATAAGTGGGTAAGCATGGCTTACCGGATGCGTGTGCAAAATATATGCAGTCATCGAATTGATGAACCGGTCCACAATAGATCAGCCTCATTAAGATTATGAGATACAGCTGAAGCACAGAAAACCAAATCATAAAGGATTTTATATTACGTGTCAGATTTGGAAAAACAAATTTTGTTTTTTCAAAAGTTTGAGTTGCTAATTTTAAATTTTGAGCTTACAATTGATCTTAAAATCGAATTGACTTTGTGTAGCAACTAAAGAGAGGTCATCGAACTGAGGTTCAATAAAAGTTTCAAAAACAAAATTTGATTTGTTCAGATGATGTATAAATTGAGAGACGTGTGCATCACTCTCACCCTCACACTTGTTTTGAGAAATATTTTTCGGTTTTGCTTTGATATTTGAAATTTTGTTAACTAAAGGTTCATTCGTAAACCTAAAGTCAAAACCAAACAAATGATTTTTTAGTAAATTTTGAACTCATGTTTTCTAAAAAACAGTGTTATTCCAGAAAGAGTTCATATACTGCAGAAATTTATCATTGAAAAACAAGTGATCACAATGAGGTTCAGTTGAAACGATCAAGCCACAAGGAGTTTCAACAGTTTCAGAAAAATTGTCATTGTGTTTAAGATCACATTCAGAAGCCTCCTTGTTTTCAACCTCAAGAATTTCAAAGTTTTCAAATGTTTCATTTTCAATTTCAAACCCAACAACATTATCGTCAATCAGCTCAAGAAGTTTTCGCTCATCAAAGTCGTCCTTACCTAAACAGTTGTTACCAATTTCGTCATTTCTTTCAAGTTGACAATCTAAAGTTGCTAAATTTTCAAAATTTTCATAATCTGAGAGAGGAAGATCAAATTCAAAATTGACGTCTTCGTTTTTAAGAGAATTTGAATTCAAATCAAATTGATTTCTGGTGAAATTTAGAGCTGTTTGGGGAATCGTTTGCGATGGAATTTAGTGATGACGTTGGTCAATTGGTGGATGTGAGGTAGAACAGAGAAGAGAGAAGTCTGGTGGTTAAGTGAATAAGGAGGTTGATGGGTTTTTGAAGAAATCTATGGAGACAGTGGGGGTGGTCAGAATTATGATGGTTTTGACGTGAAGACGGAGGGACCGTGGTGAAGTGCAGAAGGATTTTGTGGATTTTTTTGTTGGTCTGAGTGGTAATGGTGGTCAAAATTATTGCGATCAATATGGGTTAGGGGTGGTGATGAAAGTTGTTCAATATGGGTTCCGAAATGATGATTTGGAGGTTGCGATTGTGGCTTGAGATGCAGAGAAGAGGGTGACTGGGTTTGGGTGAACAGCGCGAGGGATTGTTAACAGTTCGGTGGCAGTGGAGCGTTTGTGTGGTTTGAAGATTGCTGTATGTGGCAGGGGTGGTGGCGAGACTGTTGAAAAGGTTGAATGGTTAGAAGGTTGCGATGTTTCTGATATTTGTTGAGTGTGGTTTTCGGTATGAGGCAGAGGAATAAGGCGCAGATTGTTTTGAATGGGAAAGGCTGATGAGTGTGGAATGAATTAGAGTCTATGATGGTTTGGGGGATGGGAGGAGATAAGCAGTGTATTGGTAGAGAAGTGTATGGATTTGAGGATCGTGATGAACTGAGTTTCGGTGAAAGATTTCTGGGTGTAGAAAGTTTTTGTGGTAAATAAATATGAAGAATGAGAGAAAATATGGAAAGAGATTTCTTTTTCTTTTTATTATTTCAGAAACTTGTAAAAGATGAAAAGGGAAAGAATTGTATTGAAAAATAGAAAGGCAATAAAGGGAGGAATTGAAACAAAAGGCAATTTTTTTTCTTTTAAGAATTGTTGAAAAATGGAAGGCAATGTAATGGGAAAGAAATTAAAAAGGCAATGAAAGAGGAAAAAAATCAAATAGAAAATTGCAAAAAAAAAAATCACTCTTAATTAGAATATCATAGTATCAATCGATAATACCAAATCAAAACTAATCAAGAGAATTTCTTTATATATATATATAAAGAAAACAAAAGGAATAATAAAAAAATAAGAAAATAAAATATAACCCAAAGGATCTACTAATAAAAATTATTTTGGTCCTCGGCAACGGCGCCAAAATTTGTTTGCGAACAAATTAATAACTATAAACAATTGTTTAATTCGTTCGGCATTCCTAAACAACAAGGGTCGTTGTAAAGAGTGTTGAACTCTGGGACCAAAATTTATTTTACTAATAAATCTAATCAAGTTATTCCAAAATTTTGATTGTTTAAAAATAGCAGAAAATAAACAAAAAGAGAGTTTTTAATAATAAAAGGAAGCAACTAGGGAACAATGACATAAACTAGATTAATATGATTCAATAGCCAAACAAATTATTCTAGATCTAACTCATGTTTCTGTCACAAACATGAATCAACAACAATTAGGTTTTCAGAAACAAACCTGTGAATAACGACAAGCATAGCCTATGCAAGAGCTAGGCTCTTAAACAACCATAGGCTATCAGGATAGATTCACTATTTTATTTCTATAACCCTAAAAATTAGATCTAAATCTGATAACCATTAGATCGAACTCGAATATACCCTATGAAGGAGCACAGCTCTTAAATGACATAGAGTATGAAGGTTCGGATCTAACCCTTGGTTCAGATCTAGATCTATATACATAAAGTTCTAATCTTTTTAGCTATGTGATTCATGTTGAATCTAATCTAAGTGTCATCACCCCCTAATTAAAGGGGATTAGCTAGACATTGCTAAAAGAAATAAAATAAACAACATAAACATAAATAAAATAAAATAACAACTAAGAAAAGAAGGAAAAGAATTTTATTCCAAAAGAAAGAGTTACAGAATAAAACCCAATGTGTTTTTAAATTAATGAGATACAATGTATTTATAGCTGATATGACAAAGACTAATTGGCTAATTGCATAATGTGGAACTAAAGATTTAGCCAAAGTAACACATAAGCCAGTGTGAAACGCAGCTGTAGAGTGAGAGGCCTAGCAAAATGAGCCAATGTGAACACAACATGAGTCTTCAGTGAGCCAAATCTACCTAACTGAACTCTATTTGCAACCATTCTTCAAGCTTTAAACTCTTCACGTTTTAGTAATTTCAAACTTCACACTTTTTAACCAATTTTTTCATGCTTTATCCATCAAATGCTCTAAACCATGCTTTTTATTAATGATCTGAAAACACAACTATAAATACACAATATAAATTATTTTAAAGGGAAAACAAGATGAATATGCAGATAAAATATGCACATTTACATGTATATCAGCAAGTTATTTCTCTTTATTACATTATGTATATTTATTTGATTAGTGTGTAATACGACAAAAACCCCTATTTCACACAAATTCGTATTACCTTTCTTTTTCTTGCAATTATGTTCTTTGTAATTTACCGTAACGATAATTATGGAAATGTATCCCTTTTCCACCCCCAATTAACTCAGTCCACTACTAATTCCCTTTATTTCTGAGTTATATAATATTTCCTGTTTTATTACCCAATTCCTAATTCCAGTTTAATTACAGTAAATTTTTGTACACAATTAGGCTTACTATTTCCAATTCCATTTTCCCTCATTTTACTATAATTTTTCCCAGCCTAAATTTTTGATTACATTCCAAATAATATACTTCGGAAATATACATATAATCATCGTTAAATTTACAATCTTATTATTACAGTAATTTCTTAATCCCAAACAAAAAGATATAAGAATGAATTTACATAATAGTAATATTCTTAATGGTTTTAAGGAATGAATTACATCAAAATTACCACAATTTCAATTATTCATTACATTAAAAATTATGGGGAATTAAACGATAAATATACTATTACGAAAAGGCATAGTTCAAATCCATTCACATCTTAACTTTACAATTCTAGAATCCATTTCAAAATTACTAAATGTGGTTACTCCCAAATTTGATCAGTAATGTAATAACCATAGATTTACAACTCAAAACCCAAAAGAAAACAAAAGAACTGAATTGGAATCAGATTCGTGGAACTTACCTCGTATGGAAAGGAATTCTGAGCACCTACAATCCTAAGCTATGAATTTCATTCTCCAGTTCTTGTTTCTGAAGGCCTAAACTATTTTAATTTATTCAGAAAAGGTTTGGAGAATAAAGGAAACGGCAGGGTTTCCGTGTCTACTCATAAAATAATGAGTTTGATGGCTAGCCTTGGACGTTTATTTATGGTCGCTCAAAAGAACCTGGTCCATTAGATTCATGGAAAGAAAATCAGAACCGTCACTGAAAATAAAACATGTCACTTAACCAAGCTTGCATAATATGGTCTACCCAACTCCTTCTCGGGTCAACACGGGGTCGACCCAGACACCCTTTGGTTCGATATTAGGTTGACCCAAGCTCTAGTATGGATCGACCCATACACGTTTAGAATAAATGTGTACAGGTCGTTTAATGCATGATTATTTCTTGCCTTTATTTGTTCTTAACATTATAAGTTAATTTCTTTCCCATTCTTTAGCCTTATCCATTTTAAATTTCAAACGCGAAATTAATACGCACGTATAATTTCTTCTGTTTTAACTTTCCGCTTGTTTAATCCCTTTTTAATTCAGTAAACATTATTTTTAACGCGCATTAATTTTATTTCAAGTGCGCACCATTAATATATTAATATGTGCAATTCTATACCAAAACTCTGCTTAATTGATGTTATTTCAAACTTCCTATTATTGCATAATTTTGTACCATTTATGACATGTGTTTATTTTGCGTGTTTCTTCTGCAATTTATATATGAATATATTATTTCTTTGTTAATGTCAATTATGTCACGCTTTGTCAATTAATAGGAATCTTTCAATTTAGTGTCAATTACTTTCCTCTTTCTAAGTGTCCATTTATTTTAGTTCTAAATGACTGCTTTTCTGGGAATTATGTACATACATAATTTAAAAATATAATTGTAAATTTTACGTATAAACTCCGTTTGGAACATATTATATATGTCGACTTATCAGAAAAATGCAACAAACGCAATGGTACACGCTCCGAAGTCCAATACTAAAAATTTCAAAAATGTCCGTTTTTCATTCATCGTTTTTTGTAATTATTTAATTGAATTAATTTTATGAAAATGCAGCATGTTACAGTTAAAATATGTGAAGGAGGTCAAGTTCGTAATCAAAAGTTGATTTCATGGAAATAGGAAATTATTTTCCCAATATGATCATTTTGAGCCATATATGTTATACAACGTAATGAAGGTTACTATCAAAAATGCAAGTGAGAATAAAAAAAATTAATTATGCAAAGTATGCTAAGTATATGCCCTTAATTAAAAAATCTTCAATTACAATTTGCACTAAAAACCATATATATATATATAAAAAGTGTACCTTGCAATGTTGAATGGAAAATGAAAATAGAGAAAAAGAAGATCCAAAATTTAATCACCTTTTAGGTAAGATGCATTTCTATTCATAAAGAAATTAAGACGTTGAATTTCTGACATGCGACACCTTTTTATAGTGGATGATTAAGATATTTCCAGTGGAACATGCATGAAATGACATGTGGCATACATTCCTTTAAATACTCCATGATAGCTTTGACTTATTGTTTTAAGATGACAAGAGATGGCCTCATTGGAAAACTTCATGATAGTTTGGATTTACTGCTTTGAGATTTCATATGAAGCCTTATGAAACTTCTCATGACTTTATAGAATCACTACTTTAAGGCAGCCTATGATGACTTCATAGAATTGCCATAATGCCAAAATTTGCCATTTGGAGATAGCATACAACGTTAGAACATTGTAGTTTTGATATTTTTATTACAACAACAAGCTATCAATCATTTGAAGACCATTACTCAATAAGAAAAGGACCAGAATGACATAATCACTCACCTTAGTGATTCTATAGTAGTGATTCTATAGTGTAAAATTATCTAATTGCTAAAATCTATTATAAGCTATATACACATACATACACTCGATCAAAATCAATTTTACTAAATTTAGTTAACAAAATCACTCATCTTAGTTGACTGAAGATGTGCACATTTGTATAACATATATGCATGAACAAGTTGGATCAGTTAATTCTTTGATTTAGTCGACTAAACACTAGTTTAGTCGATTGAATCATGATTTTCAGTCAACTAAACCATGTCTTTTTCAAATTAAATCATTCCTGCTTTGAAATAAAATTGTTGAGCCAAATTTAGTCGACTAACTTATATAATTTAGTTCATTGTACTTGTATAATAACTATATTTTCCAAATTTATGAATGGACATCTTCTTTAAGTGAAGAGTTATTCCTCTTCATCAATGGTTGTAGTCACTCCTCTTCACCATTCCTCTTCACTAGATTTCGCAAACATTAATTCCTTATAGAAAATAACTTCAATATCAAATTAAAACTTACGGTCATTTCTTATTTTAGTTCTTTATCTTTCTTCCAAAACTCTCTTTTGCATTCAAATACATACATTATTTCTAACCTGATCACTCGTGCATTCTATTCTTATATCTTTGTTGTAATGACCCATATGTTACGTATCGAAGGATCGTAAAATAATTCTATTTCATTCATAAAAGGTCTTATCATTCTAATATTTTAATATACGGTTTATGGGGATGTGGTACATATCCATGATTTTTACTGAATCTTTTTATAACTATTTTTCCCTTATGATGTACTGTTTTAGCCATAAATTTTGATAAATATTGAATTAGGTGTTCTAATTAGTCCCATTGTGCAACAACCCATATTTTTATACTACTTAAATTATTGAATCTAATATGATTTTGTAGCGACCCGGAAAATTCGACACTCGAATTCAGACACTAATACATCCCGGTCCAGCAAAAGTGTTGAAAACCCAGAAAGCTATAAGAAAGAAATTAGAGAGTGAGATAAGAAAGTTAGAATAGAAGAATAAGAATAACCAACACAACATAGATCCTCACATCGCATCAGAACAAAATATAATATAGAAATAAATCTTTATTGAGAGCTTGAAAAACACTTACAATCATCAGAGGACATCAACACATCTGGATAGTTATAATAACATGTTCTCATATACAGTCACACAAAAAATAAATACTAGATATCGTACGTCTGTACTTCTCCAGTTCGTCTCTGGACTTCACAGCATATGATAACCTGAACCTTTAAAAAAAACTCATTCTGGCCCAAGCATTGCAAATGCCAGGATTAGTCCAGTATACCAGCATGAGAAAAACTCATTAAGTTTATGGGTAACAGCCAACTTGACTTCAAAGTCAAAATCCCTTTGAAAGAAAAGGATAATTGTAAGACCAAATCCACACATAAATATAGACAGTTTTTACCTTACGATAACCCAAACCATTTGAAATCATATCTTTTCTGATATTATAATAGTGTCTAAATACAAATAAGTAACCATCTAGTAGAACGCTTGCATCTCACGCTCTACATATATAGTATACAATCAAAACCACGGGCGTTTATTGGAGATTGGATTCCGACTATGACAAGGTATGGAACCATCTTCCGATCATTGTACTCTAGTGGAGATACACTGGAGTTCAATAAGAACATCTTGCAAGTCGGCCACACATGACCGACCACTCATTTCTCTTGAGTGTATCGAATATATTGCCACCTTAGAATTGCTAGCAACATAACCGTTCTCGGAAGATATAGAAATAGAAAGAAGAACAAATAATAAATTTTCTCTAGATGGTGATAACACACCCTAATTGGGAGCGACCCACTTAGCCATGTTGCCTGCCCGATTTTTGTCATTTCCCGGTTGATGAGGCTTGAGGTTTAATATTATTTTTCTTTGAAGAACATATGGCCACCATTCACTTTGAATGAAACATTGTCAGATCCACAAGAAAATCACTAATTGATTTCCACAAAAATACTTTGGGTGTCGAAGTAGTAAGAACGAATTCCTCTGCCACCAATAGAATACGTTTGAGGAAAACAATGTACGTGATTCCTTTGGAAATACTTTATCAAACATTCGTCCATACAAGTCATCCAGGAACAGGATGAACCGAAGGCACCCACTTACCACATCCTAGGTATCACTCTATAGATCAGTAGTAAGTAGTCCTTGCAATCCGTAGATTTTAACCATGATAAAACCACAGTATATCTCCAGGTCGAATCAGAGATTTTAAGCGGTTCTTCCTTTTTATGAAGATATGCAGTCTTCGAATGCTCCATCTCGATCATCATAAGATATCTTCTTCGTTTATGTATTTGTTAGTCAGGATGATTTTCGAATATAAATTCGATCCCTGTCTTTTCGTACCAACATCGCATTTGGCTAGATTTTCATAGTTAGTTATTTAACTATCAAAATAAACAACCATAAAATAAAATGAATTCATGAGTTTATTACATAGCGTCACTTGGCCTTTTTAATTCTCCATTCATTAAATCAAAATCTTTAAATCTTTTAAAACATCATATATAAGCCTTCATTCCAAAATAGAACCTTTTATAATTTCTAACAAGTTTATTCCAAGACCCATTTCAATTATGTCCCGACAAAATTCATTCCTTATTTAATATAGTGAATTTAGATCGCATCGTTATAAATTAACTCGCTTAAACCCTTGATTTGAATTTTAGTTTTCATTCCATTTTCATTTCATACTTCCATCAGTCCTTAATCGTAAATCAGTAAGAAAATAATTCCCTAAATATCAACCCCAAAGGTTGAACCCAACTGTAACGACCCGGAAATTTGGAACCAATTTAAAATTTCCAAATTTCATAAAGATCAGAATTAATTTGAATTTTGGCAGGAAAAAAATTGAAATAGTCCAAAAAGAATGAATTTTGGATTAAAAATAATATGGTTACAAAGGAAGTAGTAGCTAACAAACTCGGATTCTGATGGAATCAGTTTCATTAAATCCAGAATGATGAAATTAGGTAACTTGCCAAGTTACGTCAAAAATGGCATCTGTTAGATATGTTAAATTCACAAAAGATTCCAAATTTGAACTAAAAGGGGATGATTTTGAGGATATCTTGAGAACAGAATATTGCAAGATTGTGAGACCACCTCCGTTGGATTCAGAATAGTGAATTTTAGTACTCAGGGAAGTTTCGTGTAAAACGGCATCGTATGGGGAAAAGAAAAAAAATAAAAGGCCAAAATTTGAACTAAATTTTGATGGTAATTGGAATTTGATAGTGCTAACGGCAAAACTGGAACCTGAGACCTATCTAGAAAATTTTAAAACATAGAATATTAGCTAGGTATGAAGTCTGGGAAATCCCGTATCGAATATAGAAAGTTATTAAGAAAACAAAATTAAAACAAATTATTTGAAAATCCAAACAAACTCTGATTTTGGATTTGAACACATAGGATTAAAGTACGTTAGAAACCGGACAATATGGTTGAAGAATTTCTGAAAATCGTTATCGTTTGATACTCTGAAATAAGATCGAAAAGTCGATGAGAAAGCACATAAGGAAGCACACTTTGGGATAAGGATGAAAATGGAAAAGGATGAATATAAGCCATTCATTTCTCTTCCCTTAGATTTGCGACAAATCACCAATCCATGTGACTTTCTAAGCTATAAAAGGGCCTTCACTTTAATCTCACTTCCACCTTCTTTAATCTTCCTCCCTCTCCCTTAAGCTCATGGACATAGACGAAAATCATTTATAAAAGAAATAAAAAACAAAGAAAAAGGAAGAAAAAGAGAAAGGAGGGCAAGATTAGGAGCAAGGGACCCCTAGGCAAAAGCTTGGGCTTCACGGGGTGAGAAAAACTAAACTTTTAAAGGATTTTTGTTGTTCGATTTTATGATTGCATATAAGGCCTTTTTTGAAATGTTTCTTAGAGTTTTGGTGGTGAATTCATGGATGATTTGATGGTATATAATTGCTAAAAATTCCTAAATAGGTCCATGAAGTAAAAATGGCATTTTGTTTGGAGTTTGGAGTGAAAACCTTTATGTTAGGTTCACGAAGTTGCACCTTTATGGAATATCACAAATATACATGCCTTAATTTAATTTTGGTAATATGTTTGGGTTATTAGTAAGTGATTTGATGTGGTAAAGAAGATTAAACCATTAAAGATTCAATCTTTAGGTAAAATTTGGGTAGTCTCTTAAGTAGGTGAGAAAACTCACTTTAAAAAGGTTTTAATTAGTTAGTTTAAGAGATGCACATATGGTGTTTGATTAAATGTCTCTTAGGAAATTTAGGGTGAATTTGTGATTATATTGGTGGCATATGGTTTCTAAATAAATTCATGAGGTTGATTTGGTTTGAATGGTTGATTTGGTTGATCAATGGTTATAAATACTGTTTGGTTGTTAATTAATAAAATGGAACACAATTTTGACACCGACATATGATATTAAATAACTCACAATTTTTGTTACCACTCGTTAGACATATGGCATCTTGTTTATGTTTATTGAATGTTTGTATATACCTAGATTCTTGAGTTATACAAGAGTTGAATGAGTCTCATTCCAGAAATTGGATTTTAAATGATTATTTTAATAATAAAATAATCAGGAAAATTGAAAGTATTTTGGACGAATGAATAATGTTTTAAATAATAAACACCTCTTTTGGTTGAATATGCAGAAACCACGAGTAAGACTGTCCCGATTGAGAGATCCGGAAAGATAAATGGGGTGTTTAACAAGGTAAGGAATGTTGTAACCATGCGCTGAACTTACCTTGCCAATGTTTATTTATCTGGGCGAGGACCAGAATGGATTGAAAGGAAAGTCTAGATGTTCATTTAACAATGTTGTATATAACGGTGTTGTATACACAATTATATGATTTTTGTTTAACGATAGCAATCAAATATATATTATTTTAAATGTGTTTGTTGTTGTACTGTTTCATATATTCATCACAGACAGGAATATAATATTTATATTTAAACAGAATACATCTGTATAGAAATTCCGATATTTACATAGTATTTTGTTTAAATATAATATTTTATTTCAATTTTTAAACAGTACAAATTTACAACCCTACTATTTGTACACTTCACTAATATTTTTCATTTCAATGCATTCATACACAGCTCCTCAGTATAACACTCTGTCACTCAATATATAGACATTCATTGACACTTATATACAGTGTTTTCTTGTCTTCAATCTTCTATCTTCACAGCATCTTCACTATCAGTCCAGTCATCATTTACTTAACTGTCGCATGAAACACACACAGTACACTGCAACAGAAATAAAACTGAATACATGCGAATATAAATTTTAATTTTAAAATTTTATTTGCCTCAGATTTCTGGTGTGTTTCTCATCATTTTTCATGACTTGATCTGATTCATCTGTGACTACACATCTTGTGATATTCACAGTGAAACACTGTAAATAGCACAAGGCAGTCATTTTGTATACATATAATACAGGGATAAGAGAACTAGTTTAATCGACTGCATATACACACGTGCACAAATATACACGTGTGCACTGCCTCACCAATCAACATACAACGTGCATCTGAGGAGCAGCCACGTGGACCATCTCAACTCAGTGCACAACTCAACTCATTTCAAGACAGTGAAGCTATCAACAAATATAGTCGAGACAAGTGAAGCCAAACAAATATTCAAATAGACAAACTGTCAAGCTTGTGTCACATGCACACAAGAAATTGGTTCAAGTGCATTTCAAACATGGTCAGCAAGGTTAAAATTAACATGGCGGCAGTGTATAGAGTGGAGCAAATCAGTATACAAGATCAAGCAACATGTGTCATGGTGGAGGATACATGTGACAATCAGTTCAACATGATACAGGTCAGCAAGTGAAATGTGGCGGAGCTACAGCATGGAAATGGTGTAAACAAACAATGGTTCATGGTCGAAGCATGGTGCACATATGTCAAGTGATCTACTCAGCAATGAAACAGAATAGAGTACAAGTTGAAGCATGTGATGATCAATAGTGCATCACAAATACAAGGTGATATAGCAGCTCTTTCAGGTCAGTATAATACATGGCAGCTTTATGGTGGTTGAAATTCATATATACATGGTTGAATGGCAATATGCAAATCTGGGTACATCAGCATACATATACAGCAACTTAAAAGGTGTACATGATCAAGACTAGTTCGAGATGGCCAGACCAGTCCAAGTACACAAGTGAAACAACACAGCATGGATACATGCACAACTGGATGGAATATCACGATTCATGGTCCAAGTTACAACTACTAGCGACATACCATAAGGAAGCAGGTTCAACATACATGGGTGTACATGTATACAGCAAATTGATAATGCATGTTCACAACTAATGTAGCAGTATGTACTTAAGCATGAACAACAACCTCAAATGAACACACATAGGTAACAAGGAAGGTGATATTCAAGTGTAGCATGGTCAAGGCAGATAAAATTACAATATGGAGTTCGAATAGTTCAGGAATGTGCTAGTCAACTTAGTACTTGTCTACAAATGCATGTAGTCAAATTGAATTTAGAAAATCATTTCAGAAAGTTTCTGGATATGCCATCTTTAAATTGTGCTAGAGTACAAGAATATGGTGGAACTGATTTTCACAGTTCTGGCAACTCGTAAATGGTTTCATAAAATCACTGCGGACATTTTTGGCATGTATTTCCAGTTTTACTAACATGCATGAGAATAGTGTTGAATGCTTGTTTTGATCATATATGGAATGCTATTTGGGGATGAATCAATCTCGGCAACAAGAAATTGCAACATTACAATTAAAATTGTCCAGATGCATAGAGAAAGGAAAAATTCATCACAAGGAATTCACATGATTTTAAATTCGAAAATTCAGTGATGATAATAAGGGAAAAAACATTTTTCTATTCAGAAATGATCAACTCTATTTTAGAGACCGAAATCGTTTTGAATACTTTCCAAAAATCCCTCAAATCATATCATAGCAACATCATTCAATCGAATTCAAAAGGGAACATTCACGCAACAAATCAGGGACAAAACCAGCAAGTCATTAATTCGAAATCAGAGAGCAATAATAGGATTTCTATATCCTATATGTATCACCAATTCCTCATCGACAATTTGCATCGAAAACCCAAAGCAACATTTCAAAGTACAAACAGAGAAATCAAATTGAGGTACTCACTGTTTTTCGATCGCAATTACAGTTCCAAATCGAGCATCAGAAAGCCACAAAAGACTCGAGCATCAGAAGAACCGAATTCATCTTTTAAGCATTGCAATTTGGGAATTGCTGGAAAAGCCCTAATTTTAGAGCAGCCGCCATTCTTTCAAAGGGACACGAGCTCAACAAATAAACAAAGAAACCGGCCATGTTTTTCTAAAAGGACAACCCTTATTTTAAATCTAGGGTTTTAAAATTTGGTTGTTTTTAATTTAAGTTTGTATTGTTTTATTTCATTTGTAAAACGTCTGATTAGTTTCTAGAGTCTGTAAAAATCTAGGAATCCAGTTAGGGGTTTAATTAGCAGTTTACTAGAGTCTGTAAAAACTAGGGTTTACTTGCTACGGGGTTGTAGCTAGGGGAAATATGATCTAGGGGATTAGATCAGTCTAGGGTTTTGAGCATAGGATTAGAATAAGAGCGAGGGGTTCGCTAGTTTACATAGTCTTGTAAGCGGGATCTGTTCTATTACCTAGTAGAAACCTTAGGAATGCAGCAGAAGGATGGAGTTTGCCAAAGCTGGGTTTATCTTATGTCATTTACCTTTCTGCATTTATTTTCTGTTGCATTTTGTGATCTGATATTTTTAATATCTCGCTTAATTTTCAATAAACCCAATTCACCACCCTCCCTTCTAGGGTTAATCTAGATCCAACAAGTGGTATCAGAGCCTTGTAATTTCATTAACCCTAGAATCATGGATCTTAGTTGTCCCTTTGAGAGTCAGTCCAGCCACATTCCAAACATTTTTTATGGTACAAATTTTTTGAATTTGAAATCAGAAATGAAATCCTATTTCAAATTTTTTAATATTAAATACTGGGTTGTTGTTAACAATGGAGGTGGTATAATAGATAGGAATATTAATGCTCGTTTTATGCATATTCTCTATTCTCATCTTAGTAATAATCAACTTGATCTTATCTCTCATTGTTTGACTGCACAGGAAATCTGGAACACTCTCAATGCAAAATTTGGACAAAATGACAACAAGTGCTCAAAACCCGCAAAGATCAACTCAGATTTAGATCTGTGCTTGAAAGGAGAAACAAACGAAAGTTCAAGTATATCAGACGATGGAGATTCAACAAACACCGAGACTGAAAGTTTTTCATATGAAGATTTGGTTTATATGTGTACTGATTTAACAAAAACTGTTGATAATCTCCATTGGAAAAATAAAACTCTGAAATCTGAAAAGCTTGAGTTGATCAGCAAAAATAATATTTTGGAATCCAAACTTGAGAAGGTCAAGAAATCTTCAAACTCTAGTTGTAAAAGTTGTTTCGTTTTGTAAAACAATCTTGTTCATCAAAATAAAAATATTCAAAAGCTTGAAAATGAAATTATGATTTTAAAAGAGAAAAAGATTGAGATTGAAAGTACAAATAACTTTTTACAAAAGGAATTTGAAAATTTTAAGATTACCAAAAATTCCGAGTACGAATTTGCTAAAAAAAACAAAATTTGTTCAAAGCGGATTTGATTTTGAAAGAGCTTAAAATTGAGATTGAAATAATTCAAAACCTTTGAAAAACTAGAATCTGAAAACCAAAATCATTTTGAACTTGAAATTTTTGAATCCCAAGCCAAACTTAAATTACTTGGAAATGAGAATTTGGTTTAGAAATAGTCCAATGTTGAACAAAAGATTGCTACAAATAATTGCTCAAATTTAATAAAAGAAAACAGCGATCTAAAATCCAAAATTCAATGATTAGAATCAACTTTGGATAAATTTTCTAATGGGGAAAAATCGTTGAATATGCTATTAAAATACCAAGTTTCTTTTGGAAATAAATGTGGTCTTAGCTTCGGGAAAAACAATGCTTTTGAAAAATGAAATTCAAAAGATTTTAAAAATCCCTCAAACTATTTTGGAAAAGATTCTTTTGAAAATTTAAACTCTGATAATTTCAAAGGATTTTTAAATCATAAACAAGATGTGAATTTGTTTTATAACAAACCATTTAAACAATCTTGGATCCCAAAAGGAAATAAAACAGGCTTCATTAAATTCAAACAAATCTCGGTTCCTAAAGGTACGAAAATAGATTCAAATGGATTGTTATACAAACAGGTTTGGGTACCGAAAGATGTGAACACAACTGAGAGTGGTTTTACTGTTTTTGTTAGACCACTCAATCCTCTAAACAGTTAGGTACCAAGGGAGGCTGAGGAACTGCTTTGCGAAAGAGAAACTGAAATCAAACTGTTTCATATCATTGAACCATTCACAGTTCCTTAGCCAAATCTGTTGAGTTAGAGATCCTTTTTCTTACATCATTTTCAAGTAAGATCTCTAGACTCACAATTTCTTTTGTATATTCCCTATTTTTATTTTTCCAATTTTTTTCTTATTCCCCTTCTTTTTATTTTTCTAATTCAATTTGTCGTTGTCATATCATTGTAACTTCTTGTGCTTCCTTAACTTCCAATTGCAGTATTCACGGTCTTCTGGAAATTTGCTTCATTTGAACAAAACTCTGATGTTTTTAATCTTTTCTAGATCTTGAATTTAATCTTGTAAATATCTGCAATTGTTTTGAAGTTTGTTTTCTGATTTTTGAAATCATAACTGTGTTGATGTATTCTTGTCATATCTTGAACACTATTGATTAGAATTCTAAATTTTTGAAGATCTGAATAATTAATGAAATTTCACACATCTCTGTTGTTTTGAGTTTCTTCTAATTCATTTTAAAAAAGATTGAAATATTATACTCATTACAACACACTGCTATCTATCAGTTGTGATAATTTCATTGATTTTCAATTTGGCTTGGATATTTTGAATTGTCTTGAATCGTAGTGATACATCTTGAAACTCATTTTTATTCATGATCATTATGCTTGAAATTTGTGTTTTTGAAATCATCTAAAATTCTTGGTATTTTGAATATCGCACACCTCTTAAATTTGGAACTAACAATCTTGTGTGACTGATTCATTATATCTCAGAACATGACATTGATTCATGTGATTTTCAAATAATTTAATTTATGGATCACGAATATATCTCATGCTTGATGTAAATGATCTGCAATTACTCTTGTACTTGTTAGTATTACTTGTGAAAATTTCTTTGAAATCCAGTCTTATAACCCACTGCTATTTCACGATTATTTGATTTGAATATTTGTTTGTTTAAAATCATTTGAAATTATTGATTTATTGAACCAAACACGTATCTTGAATCTGAAATTTACATTCTGGTGTGGTTGATCCACTGAATCTTGAGAGTTTCGTATTCCTCAAATGATTTCAAATAAATGGTATTTTTAATCGTTGGATCATGAATCATCTTATGTGACCGTCATCTTGAGAAGTCCGAGTTGAAACTATATTTTGTGCTGCTCTGATATTGTTTTGAAAAATGTTTGTTTTGGAATCATCTGTTTGCTGCTCTGATATATATGCATAATCTGTTATCTTGTATGCTTGGGTTTTGTACCTATAATTCTTTTGTCTATGATATTCTCGTTTATCTGTAGTATCATGTCAAAATTCTCATTAATTGAGACATCAAGTGGTATCAGTTTAGATGTGTTGTTGTTACATTGCTGTATATACTTTAATTTCCTCTTACTTTGTATAACTCTTCGTATCCCTCTTGTGATTGATTTTCAATTTTAAAATTATTTATTGATTATTCATTCAGAAATTGAAATCAATATCTAAATTGAACTGTATTTATAATTCATCAACATTATTATCAGAATTCAAAATTGTGATGAGTTATGACTGCAGTATATTTCACAACAAGAGGAGATTTTATTTTTGACTTTCATGATGGTTGAACAGTTATTATTATATCCTAGAATTGGCGATTATTTCACGATTATCTTCATTATCTATCATCCATCATGATTTTATATTAATGTGGGGAGTTTAATATTTTATGAAATTATCTTGAATAAACAGTGCGAAATATTTGTGATAGAAATAAGACTATATTATTTTTAAAAACTAGTGATAATTGAAAATTTCAATGATCCCGGTACAGTTGAGCATATTTCATAATATGATTAATTTATAAATTTATTTCACAAGCCAATTTTGTACCTACCACATTTCTATCAACCATATTGGTTTTATATACTGAGGAGTTTTTCTATTTGAACTAAAAATGATAAATATGAATATAATTAATTCATAAGTGTTTCTCTAGCCTTATTTAAAAATCCAAGCTCTGGTCATGCATGGTTAAGAGATTACTTATATTTAAGCTGCAACTGATCCCATTTAAAAATACAAGATTTGATTATGCGTGGTCAGTGTGCTCTTAAATCAAAAGAAAAAGAAAAGAAAATAGTTTGAATAAATAAATTTTCTATGAAATTCTCCTTGGTGTGTAAAAAACAGCCTATCAATCCATTTTCTAATTTGCGAAATGAGTTAATATTTTATGATGTATTATGATTTGTTGATTGATAGCTACTAGGATTTGAGATTATATGATTGCGTCACTTAAGTTGAATTTATAATTATAGTCTGAATCCGTCACTGTTTTGTACTTCAATTTTATGAAAATTCTTTTGAAAAATAATTGGAATAAATATTTTTTTAAACTCTCTCCGTTTATATAAATCTCATCGTGAATCTGTCATTCTCTACAATGTGAAATATGCCACTAATTCTTAGAATATTATGATTTTTTTTTTTTTGCTGATTGAGATTTATGATGACTGTTCTTCCTCTTATGCTGAAATTATATTTTCAGTCATTTTTCATCTATATTTTAAGTTCTGAACCCTTTTGATGATAACAAAAGTGGGAGAATGGGTAGAGATTTTGATTTATGAGTGAATATTTTATAAATATTTTAATTTTGAAAATTCTATTCAATTTTCATTCTTTTCACTCATGCACAGTTATAGAGGGAGTTTCTGTTGTAGCGGGAGCTTTCGAATAGGGGGAGTTTAGTTCTTCACTGTCGAACACATTTATTGGATTCAAAATCTTAATATTTGTTTGTCATCATCAAAAGGGGGAGATTGTTGTATATAACGGTGTTGTATACACAATTATATGATTTTTGTTTAATGATAACAACCAAATATATATTATTTCAAATGTGTTTGTTATTGTACTGTTTCATATATTCATCACAGACAGGAATATAATATTTATATTTAAACAGAATACATTTGTATAGAAATTCAAATATTTACACAGTATTTTGTTTAAATATAATATTTTACTTCAATTTTTAACAATACAGATTTACAACTCCACTATTTGTACACTTCACTAATATTTTTCATTTCAATGCATTCATACACAGCTCCTCAGTACAGCACTCTGTCACTCAATATACAGACATTCATTGACACTTATATACATTGTTTTCTTGTCTTCAATCTTCTGTCTTCAAAGCATCTTCAACGTCAGTCCAGTCATCATTTACTTAACTGTCGCATGAAACACACACAATACACTGCAAAAGAAATAAAACTAAATACACACGAATATAAATTTTAATTTTAAAATTTTATTTTCCTCAGATTTCTGGTGTGTTTCTCATCATTTTTCATAACTTGATCTAATTCATCTGTGACTACACAGCTTGTGATATTCATAGTGAAACACTGTAAATACCACAAGGCAGTCAGTTTGAATACATATAATACAAGGACAGGAGAACTAGTTTGATTGACTGCATATACACACATGCACAAATATACACGTGTGCACTGCCTCGCCAATCAACATACAGTGTGCATCTGAGGAGTAGCCACGTAGACCATCTCAACTCAGTGCACAACTCAACACATTTCAAGACAGTGAAGCTATCAACAAATATGGTCGAGACAAGTGAAGCCAAACAAGTATTCAAATAGCCCAAGTGTCGAGCTAGTGTCACATGTACACAACAAATTGGTTCAAGTGCATTTCAAACATGGTCAGCAAGGTTAAAATTAACATGGCAGCAGTGTATAGAATGGAGCAAATCAGTATACAAGATCAAGCAGCATGTGTCACGGTGGAAGATACACGTGACAATCAGTTCAACATGATACAAGTCAACAAGTGAAATGTGGTGGAGCTACAACATGGAAATGGTGTAAACAAACAATGGTGCATGGTCGAAGCATGGTGCACATATGTCAAGTGATCTACTCAACAATGAAACAAAACAGAGTACAAGTTGAAGCTTGTGATGATCAATAGGGCATCAAAAATACATGGTGATATAGCATCTCCTTCAGGTCAGTATAATACATGGCAAATTTATGGTGGTGCAAATTCATATATACATAGTTGAATGGCAATATGCAAATCTGGGTACATCAGCATGCATATACAAGCGGCTGAAAAGGTGTACATGATCAAGACTAATTCGAAATGACCAGATTAGTCCAAGTACACAAGTGAAACAACACAACATGGATACATGCACAACTGGATGGAATATCACAATTCATGGTCTAAGTTACAACAACTGGGGACATAGCATAAGGAAGCAGGTTCAACATACATGGGTGTACATGTATACAGCAGATTGGTAATGCATGTTCACAACTAATGTAGCAGTATGTACTTAAGCATGAACAACAACCTCAAATGAACACACACAGGTAACAAGGAAGGTGATATTCAAGTGTAGCATGGCCAAGGCAAATAAAAATTACAATGTGGAGTTCGAATGGTTTAGGAATGTGCTCAGTCGACTTAGTACTTGTCTACAAATGCATGTAGGCAAATTGAAGTTTAGAAAATCATTTCAGAAAGTTTCCAGATACGCTAGCTTTAAATTGTGCTAGAGTATAGGAATATGGTGGAACTAATTTTCACATTTTTGGCAACTCATAAATGGTTTCACAATATCGCTGCGGACATTTTTGGCATGTATTTCCAGTTTTACTAACATGCATGGGAACAGTGATGAATTCTTGTTTTGATCATATATGGAATGCTATTTGGGGATGAATCAATCTCGGCAACAAGAAATTGCAATATTGCAATTAAAACTGTCTGAATGAATACAAAAGGAAAAATTCATCATAAGGAATTCACACAGTTTTAAATTCGAAAATTCAGTGATGATAATAAAGGAAACAAACATTTTTCTATTCAAAAATGATCAACTCTATTTTAGGAATAGAAATCATTTTGAATACTTTCCAAAAATCCCTCAAATCATATCATGGCAACATTCATTTAATCGAATTCAAAAGGGAACATTCACGCAACAAATCAAGGACAAAATCAGCAAGTGGTTAAAAAATCAGAGAGCAATAATAGGATTTCTATATCCTATATGTATCACTAATTCCTCATCGGCAATTTGCATTGAAAACCCAAAGCAACATTTCAAAGTACAAACAGAGAAATCAAATTGAGGTACTCACTGTTTTTCGATCACAATTATAGTTCCAAATCGAAGCATAAGAAAGCCACAAAAGAATCGAGCATCAAAAGAATCGAATTTCATCTTTTAAGCATTGCGATTTGGGAATTGCTGGAAAAGCCCTAATTTCAGAGCAGCCGCCATTCTTTCAAAGGGACACGAGCTCAACAAATAAACAAAGAGACCGGCCATGTTTTTCTAAACGGATAGCCCTTATTTTAAATCTGGGGTTTTAAAATTAGGGCATGTTTTTAATTTAAAGTTGTATTGTTTTATTCCATTTGTAAAACGTCCAGTCAGTTTCTAGAGTCTGTAAAAATCTAGGAATCCAGTTTGGGGTTTAACTGGCAGTTTACTAGAGTCTATAAAAACTAGGGTTTACTGGCTATGGGGTTGTATCTAGGGTAAATCTAATCTAGGGGATTAGATCACTATAGGGTTTTGAGCATAGGATTAGAATAGGAGCGAGGGGTTCACGAGTTTACATGGTCTTGTAAGCGGATTCTATTCTATTACCTAGTAGAAACCTTAGGAATGCAGCAGTAGGAAGGATTTTGCAGAAGCCGGGTATATCTTGTGTCATTTACCTTCCTGCATTTATTTTATGTTGCATTCTGTGATCTGATATTTTTAATATATAGCTTAATTTTCAATAAACCCTATTCAACCCCCCCCCCTCTAGGGTTAATCTAGATCCAACAAACAGTTTATTAAACTTTAAATGTAAGGAAGATATTCATCTTTGTATAACGAATCAGAATTAAAGATAAGTGAAATCTGAAGTTTTCCAATTAATTAAATTAAATGGAAATCGTATTGGTTAACGGTTGAGATAAGTCTCTATAGATGAAGACTTAGACTATTTGAGGAATTTGAAAGGCGCTAGCCAATATTCCTCTTATAGTATTGGTTGGATACGAAGATTAATATCAACTGTAAGAAGATATGATTTCCGTAAAGATTCCATTTTAAATTGAAGATGATTTTGAGTTTATCGGGAACTGTGTTTTAAGTGACATTGGTTCTTTAACCCAGTTAAAGACAGATTTAATTTCCTAAGATTGAATAGTCATTGGGTAATGATTTTTGAGATTAAAACTAAATGGAGTTTTAATGGATCTTTAATTTGATTGAAACGAGAATAAGGTAATTAAATTTACCAAATTAAAGAAATGTTCGAGAATGGGCTACAACTAGTTTTACTCCATGCGATAGTTAAATCTTTAATTAGATTTAAAATTTTAAATGGTAATTGAATTTACCGGTAACACAATGTGAGTTAGATATGGAGTATTACTAGTTTGCTCAATGGGATGAATAGGTTGGGATTGGAATAATAAAATAAATGATTACTTCGGTAAGGTTCATTAATTCCGACTAGGTAATAAACCTTAATTTGGTTAAAATTATGAAATGATATTGTAAAATCTTTTATAATGGGGTTCAAATAAAGATTTAAACAAGAAGATTTAAATGAATTAAATCTTTGATAAGATTTGTGGGAATAATTCCCAATTTAATGAATATTTGATTAAAGGAATATTCTGGATTGGAATGTGGTTCATGTGATCCTGTATACCTATTGGTTTTTAAAGATGTGCTAATTATTTGAAAAGGCCGGGTTATTACCCATTCTAAATAATTATACGACGTGATGTTGATATCAAGATGACGACGATGGTGGTTAAAGACCGGTATTCTTCACATCGGATGGATAGCTTGTCGATGCCTCGGGGTCGCTCCTCAAGTGGTTAAAGTGACAGCATTATCTGACCGTACTTGAAGCGTATCGGATTGAAAGTACTTGCACTCCCAGGCGGGGACGTGGAATCATGTGCCTTCGGTTTCGTTCCAATTCCCGGAATGGACTTGTTGATGGATTTCGTGTCTGACACTATATTTTATAAAATATAGACTGACATTTACTAAACATACTTCTGTTTGGTGGTAGAAAATTTATTTTCTTTCTTAACACCCTTCTTTGAGACGTACGAGCTCAAAGGTTGTACGTTGGTGGATAGCAATTTGTGTTCTAAAAATGATAGTTTGGAATGATAAGTGGAAACAATCAAGGCTTTTGTTGAAAAGCAAGGCCTTGTGGTTGAAGATCAAAGCATAACTTAAATGCGTAGCTTTGTGTATGACACGACCTCGCTGACCTCACAACCCAGAATGAGCCAAAACAGGATTATAGACCGCAGGAACAGGGACCTAACGTTCCATCTAGCAAAAGGTAACGCCATTGTATTAAACCGAGGCATTTACTTATGTGGTTTGTTGGATGAGGCGCCTCAGACTAGGTCAATATACCAAGATAACAGTCTACACATAGACAAAGGGATGTTATGTTCAGGCTATTAATTTAATCCACAAAGAAGGGAGAACCGACCCTGCCTCTCTGAAGGAGCCAGACGGGATCCTGGAAACTAGCTGGGGTTTTTGAATCAGACTGGGAAGATCCGTAGTGTAGGCTCATTGATGGAAATCCAACTTCCAATACGAAACCCTTTACGATTTTTAGTTGTATATTTATGTAGCCAACATAGTGGAATGGGGCACTATGCGAGCTAAGATTTATAAATTTAAATTTCGAAAGGCTTTTTTTCACACCCTAGACATTATTATAATATCTAATGGTTTGGTTTTTAAACTATATCAAGCATGTTTTGCGAATATAAGGCAAACCATTATGCTCTGGTGTGCGCTTGCATTGTGTGATGGGACCTTGGGATTATAATCGTTCATTTTTCTAAAGTCATCTGGTTTATGGTTTCTATAATTTGGTTCTGGTTGCTAGGGTTGTGCACATATCCTTGGGAGGAAACCCGTTCTGCGACATTCAGCGTGGTCCTGAGATACCTTATTCGAAATAAGTCTAAGTATAAGATTAGTTAATAATGTTTTCTCACACCAGTCCCATGACTGACTTGTAGTTTGTTTTTCCCTTGCAAACTACGGGTGCCCACAATTTCTATATTCTGTTAGTTTGTTTTTCAATTTTCGAGATCGGGTTCAAACTTGAAGACTTGGAGTTCCACAGAGAGCTGGAGTTTCATATGAAGGCTGGACGTACTCTATTACCGGTTTATTATGTTAAGTCTTTATGGAGTAATGGTATGTAAAATCAAATTTGTATTCAAAAATGTTTTTGCTGCAACAATATATTCTTATTATATTTTATCTGTTCCGCTGCGAACTTTGTATTCCGCTGTGTTTACTATGATAAACCCTAACGAAACATACTTTTGCTTATCTTGAATCGATGTGGGTTTTTGTTTTTGGTCGGTTTGAATTAAGTGGAAGTGCAGGTCATCACACTTGGTATCGGAGCGTAGGTTAGATAAATATTGGCACTATAGGATATAGACTTGGCAGAGATAGGATCAGTAGTATCCTAGGTCAAGTAACTCATTAGTGATAGGGTTAGTAATACCCTAGAATGAGTTGTGAGTGTGTGTATATATATGAGAAACGTATTTATAATTTGATATACAAATGGTTTTGTGTTGGATTAATTTGTTGAGTAGGTTATAAACATTGGTCGGTACAATAAGAGATCACTGTATCGATAGGTGTTTCTAAACACTTAAATATAGTAGTCTAACCCAGTTTTATGGATGAATGAAATAATTTTGTCCAAAGGTATATTTTCATAAAAAGGTTATATGTTTTGATGAAAACTATGTTTTGGAAAATTTAATCCACTAATTAGTTGTTGGATGTTCTAATTAATTTAACTAATTAAGAAATTTAAATTCTCGACGATTTTGGACAGTCGAGGCATTTGCTAAAAAGATTATAAAACTTTTTGGTAAAATATAGAAGGTTGTAGGGTACAGATAACTGTGGTCTATCTGGAATTGAACCTAAGATGATGAGTCGAAAATAAGCGAAAAGGATTTATGAGCAGATAGAAGATGAAAATAAGTTGGACCTATGCATGTATATTCGTAGCTACTCCAGAAAGGATAAGGATAAAGGAAAATTTACGGGTATTTGTAGTTATAAAGAGGTATATTATGCAGTCCTATGAATAAACAGATAAAGTTAAATAGTGGAGTTAACCAATAAAGCTCTAGGGTTAGTAACCGTAAGTATATTCGTAGCTACTCCAGAAAGGATAAGGATAAAGGAAAATTTACAGGTATTTGCAGTTATAAAGAGGCATATTATGCAGTGCTATGAATAAACAGATAAAGTTAAATAGTCGAGTTAACCAATAAAGCTCTGGGGTTAATAATCAAGGTGTTGGTTAAGTATAGGATCATTAGTTCCGACTTAGATTTTGAGGAAGAAATCATTTTTAAGTGGGGGAGAATATAATGATCCGGAACTTTGGAACCAAATTAAAATTTCCAAATTTCATAAAGATCAGATTTAATTTGGATTTGGGCAAAAATAAAATTGAAATGGTCCAAAAAGAATGAATTTTGGATTAAAAATAGTACGTTTACAAAGGAAGTAGTAGCTAATGAACTTAGATTTCGATGGAATTGGTTTCATTAAATCCGGAATGATGAAATTCGGTAACCAACCAAATTACGTCAAAAAGGGCATCCGTTAGATATGTTAAATTCACAAAAGATTCAAAATTCAAACTAAAAAACGGACGATTTTGAGGATATCTTGAGAACAGAATATCGCTAGATAATGAGACCACCTTTGTTGGATTCGAAATAGTGAATTTTAGTATTCAGGGAAGTTTCGCGTAAAATGGCATCCATATGGGGAAAAGAAAAAATAAAAGGCCAAAATTTTAACTAAATCTTGGTGGTAATTAGAATTTGATAGTGCTAACGGCAAAACTGGAACCTGAAACCTATCCAGAAAAATTTAGAACATACAATATTAGCTGTGTATGAAGTCCGGGAAAATCTCGTATTGAATATAGAAAATTATTAAGAAAACAAAATTAAAATAATTATTTGAAAATCCAAACAAACTCCAATTTTGGATTTGAACACATAGGATTGACGTGCGTTAGAAACCAAACAATATGGTTGAAGAATTTCTGAAAACCGTTATCGTCTGATACTCCGAAATGAGATCGGAAAGTCGATGAGAAATCACACATTTGGATAAGGATGAAAATGGATAAGGATGAATATAAGCCTTTCATTTCTCTTCCCTTAGATTTGGGACAAGTCACCAATCCATGTGACATTCTAATCTATAAAAGGACCTTCACTCTCCACTTTAATCTCACTTCCACTTTCTTTAATCTTTCTCCTCTCCCTTAAGCTCATGGCCATGGCCTAAAATCATTTATAAAAGAAAGAAAAAAATCCAAGAAAAAGGAAGAAAAAGAGAAAGGAGGGTAAGGTTAGGAGCAAGGGACCCCTAGGCAAAAGCTTGGACTTCACAGGGTGAGAAAAACTAAACTTTTAAAGGATTTTTGTTGTTTGATTTTATGATTGCTTATAAGGTGTTTGTTGAAATGTTTCTTAGAGTTTTAATGGTGAATTCATGGATGATTTGATGGTATATAACTGCTAAAAATTCCTAAATAGGTCCATGAAGTAAAAATGGCAATTTGTTTGGAGTTTGGAGTGAAAACCTTTATGTTAAGTTCATGAAGTTGCACCTTTATGGAATATCATAAATATACATGCCTTGATTTAATTTTGGTAATATGTTTGGGTTATTAGTAAGTGATTTGATGTGGTAAGGAAAACTAAACCATTAAAGATTCCATCTTTAGGTAAAATTTAGGTAGTCTCTTAAGTAAGTGAGAAAAACTCACTTTATAAAGGGTTTTAATTAGTTAGTTTAAGAGATGCACATATGGTGTTTGATTAAATATCTCTTAGGAAATTTAGGGTGAATTTGTGATTATATTGGTGGTATATGGTTGCTAATGGTTTCTAAATAAATTCATGAGGTTGATTTGGTTGATCAATGGTTATGAATACCGTTTGGTTGTTTATTAATAAAATGGAACACAATTTTGACACTGACATCTGATCTTAAATAAATAACGAGTTTAGTTACAACTCGTTAGACACATGACATCTTTTTTATGTTTACTGAATGTTTGTATATACCCAAATTCTCAGGTTATACAGGTGTTGAATGAGTCTCATTCCAGAAAGTGGATTTTAAATGGTTATTTTAATAATAAAATAATCAAGAAAAAATGAAAGTATTTTGGACGAATGATTAATATTTTAAATAATAAACACTTATTATGGTTGAATATGTGGAAACCAAGAGTAAGTCTATCCCGATTGTGAGATCCAAAAAGATAAACGGGGTGTTTAACATGGTAATGAATGCTGCAACTAGTGCGCTGAACTTACCTGGCCAATGTTTATTTATCTGGGCGAGGATCGGAATGGATCGAAAGGAAAGCTCGGATGTTCATTTAACAGTTTATTAAACGTTAAATGTAAGGAAGATATTCATCTTTGTATATTGAATCCAAATTAAAGATAAGTGAAACATGAAGTTTTCCAATTAATTAAATTAAATTGGAATTAAATGGAATTAAATGGAAACTGTATTAGTTAACAGTTGAGATAAGTCTCTATAGATGAAGACTTAGACTATTTGAGGAATTTGAAAGGCGCTAGCCAATACTCCACTTACAGTGTTGGTTGGATATGAAGATTAATATCAATTGTAAGCAGATATGATTTCCGTAAAGATTCCATTTTAAATTGAAGATGATTTTGGGTTTATCATGAACTGTGTTTTAAGTGACATTGGTTCTTTAACCCAGTTAAAGACAGAATTAATTTCCTAAGATTGAATAGTCATTAAGTAATGATTTTTGAGATTAAATCTAAATGGAGTTTTAATGAATCTTTAATTAGACTGAAATGAGAATAAGATAATTAAATTTACCAAATTAAAGAAATGTTCGAGAATGGGGTGCAACTAATTTTACTCCATGCGATAGTTAAATCTTTAATAAGATTTAAAACGTTGAATGGTAATTGAATTTACCGGTAACACAATGTGGGTTAGATATGGAGTATTACCAGTTTTCTCCAAGGGATGAATAGGTTGGGATTGGAATAATAAAATGAATGATTACTTCGGTAAGGTTCGTTAATTCCAACTAGATAATAAACCTTAATTTTGTTTAGATTATGAAAAGATATTGTAAAATCTTTTACAATGGGTTTCAAAGAAAGAATTTAACAAGAAGATTTAAATGAATTACATCTTTGATAAGATTTGTGGGAATAATTCCCAATTTAATGAATATTTGAATAAAGGAATATTCTGGATTGGAATGAGGTCATGAGATCCTATATACCTATTGGTTTTAAATGATGCGCTAATTATTTGAAAAGGTCGGGTTTTTACCCATTTCGAATAATTATACGACGTGAAGCTAATATCAAGATGACGACGATGGTGGTTGAAGACCGGTATTCTTCACATCGGATGGATAACTTGTCGATGCATCGGGTCGCTCCTCAAGAACTTAAAGTGGTGGTATTATCTGACTGTACTTGAAGTGTATCGGATTGCAAGGTCTTGCACTTCTAGGCGGGGATGTGGAATCAAGTGCCTTCGGTTTCGTTCCAATTCCCGGAATGGACTTGTTGATGGATTTCGTGTCTAACACTGTATTTTATAAAATACAGACTGACATTTACTAAACATACTTCTGTTTGGTGGCAGAGAATTTATTCTCTTTCTTAACACCTTTCTTTGAGACGTACAAGCTCAAAGGTTGTATGTTGGTGAATAGCAGTTTGTGTTTTAAAGAATGATAATGTGGCATGATAAGTGGAAATGATCAAGGATTTTGTTGAAAAGCAGGGCCTTGTGGTTGAAGATCAAAGCATGGCTTAAATGTGTAGCTTTGTGTATGACGTGACCTCACAGACCTCACCACCTGGAATGAGCCAAAAAAGGATTATAGACTGCAGGGGTAGGGACTTAACGTTCCATCTAGCAAAAGGTAACGCCATGGTATGGATCCCAGGCATTTACTTATGTGGTTTGTTGGATGAGGCGCCTCGGACTAGGTCAATATACCTAGATGACAGTCTACACACAAATTGAGGGACGTTATGTTCAGGCCGTTACTTTAATTCACGAAGTAGGGTAGACTGACCTTGCCGCTCTGAAGCAGCCAGACGGGATCTTGGAAACTATTTGGGGTTTCCAAATCGAACTGGGAAGATCTTTAGCCCAGGCTCACTGATGGAAATCCAACTTCCTGTACAAAACCTTTTATGATTTTCAGTTGTATACCTATGTAGCCAGCATAGTGGGATGGGGCACTATGCGAGCTAAGATTCATAAATTTATATTTCGAAAGGTTTTTTTTCATACCCTAGACATTATTATAATATCAAATGGTTTGGTTTTTAAACTATATCAAGCATGTTTTGCGATTATAAGGCAAACCCCTATCCTCTGGTGTGTGCTTGCATTGTGTGATGGGACCTGGGGCTTATAATCGTTCATTTTTCTAAAGTCATCTGGTTTATGGTTGCTATAATTTGGTTTTGGTTGCTATGGATGTGCACGTATCCTTGGGAGGAAACCCGTTCCGCGACATGCAGCATGGTCCCGAGATACCTTATTCAAAATAAGTCTAAGTATAAGATTAGTTAATAAAGTTTTCTCACACCAGTCCCATGACTAACTCGTAGTTTGCTTTTTTCCTTGCAAACTGCGGGTACCCACAATTTCCACACGGGCAGTCTGTTAGTTTATTTTTCAGTTTTCGAGATGGGGTTCAAGCTTGAAGATATGGAGTTCCAAAGAGAGCTGGAGTTTCATATGAAGGCTGGACGTACTCTATTATTGGTATATTATGTTAAGTATTTATGGAGTAATGGCATGTAAAATCAGATTTTGTATTCAAAAATGTTTCTGCTACAATAATATATTCTTATTATATTTTGTTTGTTCCGCTGTGAGCTTTGTATTCCGCTGTGTTTGTTATGATAAACCCTAACGAAACGTACTTTTTCTTACCTTGAATCTTCATGGGTTTTGGTTTTTGGTCGATTTGAAGTAAGTGGAAGTGCGGGTCATCACACCAACATAAGACTAATATTCAGAAAACCATTTAACTCAACCGATCCCCAGTTAGGTTCTAATTCCTTAACTTCATATCTTCAGCTTTTATTCCATTCATAAACCATTTCTAATAAATCCTCCCAATAGTATATTTAATAAAACTTCATATTTATAACTTTGTCAAACCTTGTATTTTATAAAGTCGGATAGAATTCCAATAAGAGTTTAATTAAAACTTCATTTTAAATTTAACTTATATTATTGTTATCAAATCACTTAAAACGTCATTTAACCATAAACAGGCCTTATAGTTTTCATAAACTTTCATTAATAATTCTTAAATTCCAATATTACCCCTTTTATAATTATTAAGTAAATAATAATCAAATTCAATATAAATGTTTACTTCACCATTAACTATCTCCATTAAAATTAATAATCAACTTAAATAGCCAGATTCAGTTAAACCCGTTGATTTGGCCAACTCTAAAACATGATTAACTCGTTAATCAAATTCCAATTAGTCTTTTTACTTAAATTAATTATTAATATGATTAATTCAAATAATCTTGTTGACAAGCCTTTTGGTCAAAGCTGTCACACATCAAGTTCCTGGTTAGCAATGTGCTTAAGCGTCAAGAACATCGTCAAGAAACACAAAGCGATTTGGTCGAAGTCGTGTTGTAAACATAAAAAGGCTTGAAACTCCTATCAAATGACCACTTTTGGGCCCGAGAACGTCTGTCATGATGCTTTACACTATAACTCTTGTAGAAGGCGAGTCATCAACCAAGCCGAAGGCGAGCAGTCAGCAGGTCCGGGTGTAGTTCCGGTGGGGGTTTGGGGCCCCACAGTCCCGGTGGCGTTCAACCTCAAATCCAAACCCATGAAAACTCGAATTCCTCCACTTCGTGTTCAGGAACCTCAACTCCCTCATCAATAAGATCAGCCCCCCTTTTATCCTTCTCCTATCCCTCAGAGAGATACGAAATTCGTATCCCTCCACGGGATACGAATTTCGTATCACCTGAGGGGTACGAATTGTACCCCTCACCATAGGATACAAATTTCCTATTTTTTGGCTCCTTCAGGGGTTCGAAATTCTGGCTTGTGGTCCCTATTCCCTACCTACTCCCGCCTAACCTCCCTCCTATAAATACCCCAAGCCTTCGCCTTCATTTGGATATTTTTCCCTTGGAATTTTTGGACTTCTAGAGGTCCTAAACACTCATTAATGGCTACTAACTCTTTCTCCATGGCCATTGGACATGGCATGGACAATTAAAATGTAGATTACACGTTTTCCATCAACACTTGGACATTCAGAAGGATAATTGTGCAACTTTTGGGCTGTCTTGGATTTCGTGGACATTAAGGAAAAATTTGGACATAGTTGACCAAGTCAACTCAACAAAGAAGAAGAAGGACATTTTATTCGAAGTGCAGAATAAACATACATTTTGTTATTCTATTGTAACACTTTATACTCGAATATTGTCTAAACTTGTACAATATTGTAATCGAATATCATATGATGAATGGTCATTATAAAGTGGACATCGGCGTTAATGCCGAACAACTATAAAAGTCGTGTCTCCCCGCATTTACTTTACTTTATTACATCTTTGGATTACTGTGTTGTTAATGCACTTGCGTACACATTGGGTGTTGGCATGCAATGATTTTCTACGTCAACAAATCTCATTTTAATTTTTTATTAAAAACAATTAATCTCGGTTATCAATCATACATTAATTTCTGCTCACTTGCTTGTCAATCTTATTCATATAAGAATCAACTTTATAAAATCATTTAGTAATTACATATAAACATAAATAATAAACATTTATTTCCTTTTATAAACTTCATTCAAAATAATATATTTGAATTATATCTTCAGTTACAAAATAAATTTTATAACTTCTTTTTTAACGATTTACTTGACGGTAAATCGTTTTCTATAAAACGATGTATATTACAGGCCGTCTGCTATTAATTTCTCAACCAATATTAAACATTGGTTAATATCAAAACAAACATTGAATTCATATTCAACAATCAATATCCAAATCAATAATCCAATCACATTAGTTAAACGGATCATATAATGATCATGTGAAAATAAACAAAAAATTTGAGAAATCCAGTTGGATCCCTCCAACCTGTTTTCCGTATATCCAAATAGGTTAATCCATTCAATACGATAATTTATAATAAACACGAATAATTAATTCAATTGATAACGGTCAATTAACAACAATTCAAGCATCCAATGTAATTTTTATACGTTTATATTATTATAAACATAACCAACAAGGTAAGTTACCTTGATTGGAAATAATCGTTATAAATAACGATGTCATTTCATTTAAATTACACAAACATTTAATTCAAATAATACATATTAAAATATTAACAAACATCCAAGTAAACATCAAATCAACCAACAATTAGCAAACATAGCATACAAATAATAAACCCGACTTATAATAAATATAAGTGGGAGAACTGAGTGAGTTTAACTCACCTTGGTTTTAATCCTGAGTTAAAATGACTTAGTTTAATCAAATTAAACATGCATTTAATTTAATTAAAAAAATTCATTGCTTCCTGTGCTGACCAAACCAGCTCCATTTCGTAGCTTTCGTCCCTACGGTTTCAACATGACCAACCGCGTTTAATTTCTAATAAGGTATGGCAGAGATATTATATTAGTAAAATTGTATAAGTATTTAATTTAATTTAACTTCGATTTAACATGAAATGGGCCTTACCCAATTACATCTCGGCCCACTATCACCCTATCCCATGTGTAATAGTGCTTGCTTCTTTTTCCCATTTCTAACCGTAGCTACTCCAGTAACATTTCCACCACGTTCTCCTGTTCTTTTTTCGAACCATCCCTTTTCTTTTGTTTCGTTCTGGGCTTTCAACCCCTTTTTTTATTTATATAACCAAAACGGTCCAAGCCCATTTGTTAAACCCTCACCCATTGTTGCTACAGTGCAACACTCTTTCTTCCCCAACATGCTCCTGATACCATCCTCTTCATATACACTACCGTGCACACAAAAATGATACCACCCATCGGTCCCCAAAACCTCAAACTAATGTCACCGATCAACATCTCCATTCACGCCCGACTTGCCGAGCCTATCACTCCCCCTCCAGTTGCCACTATCTCCGATAGACACCAATATCTCCCCCAGGTCCGAACTAAATTATCACCAGAATTCGCGGAAAAAACTCCATTTGAGTGCTGCGCTTCACTGATCATCGTCCCAAAATCCAAACTGTGTAAAACCCTATCAAACTCGTGCTAAATCAAAACCTAAATTGCGACTCTAGACGTCAACTGCTAACTCGAAGAACAAAAATAGTGAAGGTACGGGGATTGAATTTAGGGGCTCATTGCAAGATATTTCGTGATTTTAGGGATTATATTCGCGGTGAAATAAATTTTAGAAGATCGACCACCATTTTGTTTTTCACTATGGTTTCTGCTCTAGGAAATAATCGAGCATGTCCAGTATTCATAGATTAAGCTGCCTTGGCCATCACGTATAACAGTTTGGGTAGCACGACATTGGATTATTTGGCAATCACGTAATTACACTATAGAAATGTAGGTAGGTAGGTGTTGTTCTTTCTTTTCCATAGATGTTTTAATATGTATTTTCATAGGTCTGTGCCTTTCAATGCGAGTAGGAAGCAAATGCATGTGCCTCTTCAAATTGGTACATACTTGGCACTTGTAGTGTACAGGGTAGATTATATCATCTGGCTTAAGTTGTACATTTTCATTTACTGGATTAAAAATTTCATGTGTATTATTTATATAGGTTACACGATTTTACAGGATAACCATTTCATTTTTATATAGGGTATTTAAATAAAATATAAATACCATATCCATTTATGTATAAAGACACCTCAAATGAATATATAGTTGATTTTTTTAATACAATTATTTTATTTTTGTCGTTGAGCGTTTAATATTCATACCGCTACAAGCGAACTCCAACCACGATGCAAATGGTCATGATGCCTTGTCTTGACGCTACTGATCTAATGAAAAAAAAAATCGTCAAAATCCGACTTTGTTTGAGAAAAAACGTTATTTTGATTCCAATTTGTTCATCGGTTCACATTTAAATATCACAAAACCAAAAAACAACTCTGATTGGCTCCAAGCTAGAAATCTAGCAATAAATAGCCATACGTATTCCAATACAATTCGTTTCATTAAAATAGAGATTGTTTAAAAAATAGTTATTCCTATGGCTTATATATTATCGATAAATTTCAAAACAATCAAATTAAATAATAATAAATTATTATTGTCATATATATCTAATTGAAATAATATATAGCTTCAAATATAATCCAATTCGGAATTATAACTCAATGTTAAATCTTCGAGTTAAACGATGTCCAAATCTATATAAAAATCCCTATTGCAATGATTAAATAAACGTTATTGTTTATTAACGAATCCATAACGACTATTTTAAAATTTGATTTGGACATAACTTACAATATATAAGCTAAAATCTTGATTTTTCTCCTTCATTGGAAATCATAACCAAATAGATCCGAACATTCCTTGTTTCATAGAATTCCGACTTAAGATGAATTTTATATATTCGATTGAAGTTCAAAACTCAATATTATGAACTATCATGATGTTACGAGTTCATTTTAAATTAAATATAAAATTAAACGTTCAATCATCGTTTAATAAACGAATTCTATATTGTTAATCCACTAATATTACAAATATAATATTTAAATAAGATTTAATTGTTCAAATTCAAATGACTGAAAAATTCGGGTCGTTACAATTTTTTATTACTATTATGGTAGAAATAATACTTAGTGATTTAACTATATAAATTATATGATGTGAATTTGGATAAATTAATTAAGTAATTAATTTCAACCAATTATAACAATAATAACTTGTATTGACTATAAATGAAATTACGATTTAATTGTATTGATAAATATTTAAATTTGAAATTTAATATTAAGGTATTTGAATTAAATTGATTTAATAAATTTATATTTCAAATTTAATTTGGTATATAATTAAAACTAGAAGTTAAAATTAGTGAAGTTGACTTCTATAGTTATTTTAGACTCTCTTTGAACTTGAACGAAGTTAATAAACTTCGAAACTTAATTAAAGAAATGAATAAATCAAAAATCAAAAATATTATATATGAATTAACCTATTAGAATAGCTATTTTGTAAATGATCTCGAAATTCGATGAAATTGGTTTCGTCGGATCTGAAAGTTTAAATTATTGTAGGATTTCAAGTTTTGTGTCAATTGGAGTTGTTTTGTGATCATGCACGATATAAACGAGTATCGATTTGAGATTTAAATAGCCATGATCAAACGATCTCGGAATGCAATGAAACAAGTTTCATTGAGTCCAGGATATTGAAATATAGTAGGATATCAAATTTCATGGCTAACAGAGCCTTTACATGGTCGTGCAAGCTTAAAACGTTTGAGATGAATATACGTGAAAATAATATTCAAAATATATAAACATATTTCCATATAAATACCCTATTAAAAAACCTAATTCCATCTTCTTGTATTTATAAACCCAAAAATAGGTCGTTATCTACCTTTTCTCTTCTAGAAATTAAATAAAAATAAATACTCAGTGAAATCTTTCAAGGTTTAATTCGTTCAACTCGTGTGCATGACAGCTTCGACTGGGTATGCCCAGAAACAAGGGTGGCGACATTGTTTGGAACTCGACTTGTGCAGAGTGGCCTAGAGCTTGACATTTGAGGGCGTACGGTCATCGATTGGAGGAAGTGAGGTTGGATTTAGGGTCATGGAAAAAAATAGCGCTTGTATCCAAATCTGGGTGTTGATCTATTACAATAAATTTCATGCTTTACTTTGCATGGACGAAATTATTTAGTCGGTTCTGGATAGGGTTGTGGGAGTGGGGTTTGGTGGGGTCGGGAGAGGTAGATTTCGACGAGGAGAATGTTTTGGTGAAGGATTCGGGTGAAATGATCGATCGGTGGAGGAGATAGGAGGGAACAAATTTCGGCCATGGGAATGTTTTCTGTTGAATGGTACAAGTGACATCAAAATTTAAAGTGGAGAAGATTGATGATGTGGCAAGTGTGATGGGAAATGTAGTTTTGTTTATTTTATATATTTAAAATCTCAAATGTTTAAATGTGAATAACTTCTGCATAAGGATTCAGATTTACGTGACGTTTTCTCCTTTGCGATCGTAGCGGAATTTTGGACGATATGGACCTGGTTTGGACAAATTCTGAGACTGTTAAATTTTGGGTCTAATTTGGATTTCGAATGTGTTCAAAATCAAAGGTGAGTAACTAAACCCACTCATGCTTAATTCAAATGTTTAATTATTAGCTAAATTAAAATCATGCCATGATACGATTGTATTAGTTGTTGTTTGATAGTAAAAAGGCATATTTCTGTTGATTTGTATCGATAGTATAATTTAAATTTAACTGCGAGATTAAATTTACAATTAGTTTAAAATTGAAATTTAATTTCTAGTTTAATACGACACCTGATAAATAGTAAATTGGTGTGATATTGAATTGTTTGGACGGATTGATTTTTATGGATGCCTTGGATTGATATAATTGATATATCAATATGTAATTGTATGTTTCAGCCTGCTGTTCATCTTATTTATGTATGACTGTTGTTTGTGTTGACTAATCCCAACCATTTATCCTAAATTTTACGGGAATCAAATAAACAGAGATTAATCACTTACAATGAATTAAGAACATAGGTTGAAATGATAAATACTTATTACCATTGTTTGGATAGAAATGATATATATCCTTCCATAATTACTAGAATTAAATTTAAGTATCACTTGGCCATAAAATAGAAAATTTTATATGGACACCAGATTGGTTAATTTAAATGATTTTGAATAGTAATTTGAAATTATTTAAAACAATTTAATTATGAAAAAAACGTGAATTTATGAAAATCGGGTTATTTTCAGACTGGAGTTCGAAATGTTGAAGTTTAAACTTGGTAATTGAAATTACTTAATTATCCAAACTGAGAATTTGAAGTTATAATCAGAATGTGATTTAAAATTCAAAAATTGATCTATTTTAAAAGATTAGACTATTAGTTGAACTTTGGGTATTGCTAAGCAAAAGTAAGAAAAAACACTAATTCAAAATTTGAGCTCGAGATTGAATTATAATTGACGTTTGGATCTTAAATTGGATATTGAAGGAAATTTAATTTAAGTGTTTTAAATCAATAAATTGGTATATTGGATTCAGAATGGTTATAAATTGAAATTAATTTACATTGAAATTAATTTGAATTTGAAATTTATTTTGATTTGGAATTAATTTGAAATTGGAATTGAAATTAATATGAAACTGGAACCGAAATTAGCTTAGATTTTTTTTTTGGCAAGGCCGACGGGGTTGGATGGTCCCCTACCATTTTATTGAAGCACCAAAGAAGTGGTTACAAATATGTACAAAGAAAATATAGACACTAGGTACTTCAATCATAGGGAAGACCAAAAGAACACAAACAGACAACAAACGGACAACTAACAGTAGAGAAAGCAAGCCATGATGCTAGGGTCGAACGTGAAATGTAGTAGCTTAAGGCCTTCTCTAATTTTCATTTTAACTTCAGCCGATAAAGCCTCCAGATTTTTACATGAAGTGTCATTGAAAATGCACCTATTGCGCTCGCTCTACATCACCATAACATATTTTTTCAAGATAAATGTCATTAGTCTCTTCTTTTTGTTTTTCCTTCTTGTCAATCCTTCAAGCTTCTTCCACTCTTCGGCGGCCACACGTTTGATATTGCGCCTCCCAAATAAAGACATAATTCCATGCCATATAGTGTAGGTGCAATTGTATTCAAAGAAAAGATGATGAAGAGTTTCATTTTGCTCACGATAAAGAATACAATTGGGATTAATATTCATACCCCTAGTAGCGAGTCTATCCGTAGTGAGCAGTCCTTATGTATTATTTTCCACAGGAGCATATTCTCTTTCGTACAATTATCTTTACTCCAAATCTTTCTATACCATTTTCATCTACCATAATTATCTTCACCGGCAAGCGACGATACAGGCTTTTGATTTGGAAAGCCTTATCAATACCGTTCCAATTAATGTGTTCAGCACAGTTGCCCGAAATCTTCTTAGATTTGAATTCAAGTAAATTTGGAATTGAAATGGGGGTTAGTTAAAAGAAATCGTTTAAAAATATTGAACTGGAAATATGTAGTTATGACTGATGTACGGACTTAATTCAAGAAATGATTTTATTTTAAAAGTTTTAAATTTAAAATATAAAAATGGAATTTAATTCGTTTTAAATCTTAATTTTGAAATTTGACTTAAAATTGATACAAATCAAAATGGTTTAAAATAAGAATGGAATTTGGAAATCTAAAACATGAAAGTAAATTATTAAGTCGAATTGAACATTTAAATGTATGATTTAATTGAAGAGATTTTTTGAATCGGGGTTTAAGTCAGGGTTGGAACTAAGTCTAAATTTAGTCAAAAAGGAATGGTAAGAAATCGATAATTAAGTTTATTGATTTGAAATCTGGACACGAGTCCAGATTTGTTGGAATGGGAGAAAGCAGTTTGATTTGATATATATTTAAAATTTATATTTAGTACAAATTGTTTTAAAAAATTATTTTAGGGGCATTTAGTTTGAAGGACAAGTTTCAAAAAAAAATAGATTAAAGGAAAACTACGTTTAATAATTAAATTAAGGACAAAGGCCAGATTTTATTATGCAACATAAAATTCACTTTAACCCTTATTATTAACGAATTAATTTATTAAACAAAAAACAACCCTCAAAATTGAAAGAAAAAGTATGATTTTAAAATTATTTTAGTCAAATTATGTTATTATAAACATATAAAAATAATCAGTTCGGAAAGCTAAATGAATATATCTTTATAACTTAAATATATAGCTTTATATTGTACCATCCAAATACAGAATTAAGTCATTTTAAAGCTAATCTCATTTACATCTTAAAAAAGCTATACCGTAAATAACGAAGCTACATGCATTTAGTTTTCCATCCAGAATTTTCTAATATTGTTTTCTTCCGTATTTACAACAAAAAAACATTTCATAATTAATTTTTATTATTGTAAATCTTATAATCACAGAAAATTTTTTGTATTAATTTGTATTATTTGTGAAATGCCAACACATGTCCTTAGTTTAAAATATTTGGACATTTTCCAATTAAAACATGTCGCTTGTCCTTTGATCTTATTTTTTTCTAAAATGTGTCCTTCAAACAAATATCCACTTTATTTTATGACTACTCAATTTTTTTATTTTACAAACTATTTTAGTATATAAATCAATTTAATACTCAAACTATTTTAAACTATTTAAATGATATTTATTATGCAGAATGGAATGATTATATTTAAATCGTGGGTTCAAATGTGAATATGGTTAATGAAATATAACCTAAGCTGAAAATTGAAATAATATTTCCAAGCGTAATAACATATTTAGGTATATATGTGATTTGAAATGAAGTGGAATTTTCAAAATAAATACGATGATTTCAAAATGGATTTGGTTTTTGAAACAAATATGATGCCTTGATATCAAATGTGAAACGTTGTGAAATGTAAAAGAACCAGCCGGTGTGTAAATTTACGATGGGTTGATAAAGATACCAAGGCCGCTTATTGGCATACTCTCTGTCAATATTGGAACCATTTTTATAATCACGTATATGTGGATGATGTCCAGAATGTGGTGGTTGAATTGGCAAACGTTTACTGGAATGAAGTAAGAAAACGATGATGGATAGCCTTGACATTCATGTCATAATTAAAATAAATAAAACATGAGCCTTTGTCTGGCCAATGAGGTTGGCTACCTCTAGCGATGTTGATCACTCGTATTGTTATCATGATTTTGTACTCTTTGGGTGCACCCTTATTCGTTGGATTGATAATCACGGTCAGCCACAGATTGGTTACGACCAGCCAGAAAGGGTAAACTGGTAGAATCCTACCTTGGACATTGTCTCACATGCCTTGTCATATTTTCCTTATATGGGCCCATTATGACTTTGGTTGTCAAATTAAATGTGTTAAGATGGATTAATGTAAAGCCTTAACGCCATTTTGAAATTTATTTTACTGATAGACATTACATATTATAGCATATACGATTAAATATATATAGTTTAACGGATCCTTAGAAGATGGAAATTCTCGTAACATCTCTTAATTTATTGCACTCACAGTCGCGTTGGAAATGAGGTGAAAATTACCGTAAGCATCTCAGACGTCGTGACACTCATATTAGTATGTGGTTTAATTTTACTGATATGAAACTATTTTAGTTCTAATTCGAGTATTTTCGTCTTTTCATTAATGCTCGGGTGCCTTATTTTTTTAGTTTGTGAAGACCACATTATGTTGTAGGACGAAGGTGGAGTTTTGATATATTATCTATAATATATTCCCATCAATCATTTCTGGTTTGCTACATTGTTTTATTATGTTTTGGTATGTATAACTCTGATGATTCTTGTAAAGTATAATCAAATGTATATTTTAGCAACTTCATTAACTGTTATTTGATCATTATATTTTATCCTTCTGCTGTGAGATTATATGATTGTTTTTTTCTTTCTTTTTCTTATTTTTAGCCTAATAATTTTATGTATTTTAGATTTGTTTGAGTCGACATTTTTGGATTATTGTCGATTCGAACGGTCAAAAATGCAGGTCGTTACACGTTGCATCAGGATGGTGGTTGGTCATTTAGTAAAATGGTCACATTAAGAAAACGAGTGAACAATTTTGGAGTAATTGTTGTTTTAAGATTTTATTTCTGCTGGACAACTAATGGACTAAAATCAGATTAGCCCGTTAGACTTATGACTAGTAGTTATAAATAGAAGGCTATAAGGAGAGATTTAAGGTTTTCTCCCTCGTTCTCACATTAGGTTGGGTCACTGTAACCCTTTGGTTTAACCTAACCCTCTCAAATCCTAGACCTAGCTTGTGATCCTCATGTTCAACCTATCCCTCTCAAATCCTAGATCTAGCTTTTGCATCAAATCCATTCTAATATGCATTTTGAGGATATACTAACATCTAAGGGGATTATATCTCATCGTTTCTTCATTAGACTATGCATTTTTTCGCTGTCAAAATCAGATCTACATATTTTTTTCATTGTATTTTTGGTTTTGATGAGCAATAGTGATTTATCACATAGCCATGTTGTATTATAAGTTGTAATTAGGCCACTAGAATAGTTTATATGATAATATACCCTAAATCCGAATTTTCGTGTTAATTTTATATTTAAAAACCATAAGTCAGCCTACTTATAACATGTTCTAATTAATTTATTAGATCTTATATGTATCATATGCAAATTACCCTAAATTGAGATAGAATTATGATTGTTAATGCTTGATTCATTTTTGTATGTATAGAATTATGATTGTTAATGCTTGATTCATTTTTGTATGTATTCAAACATTTGTGTATGATTAAAACTGTATGAAAATATTATTTGGATGTTCAAATTATATGCCATGATTCATTAGGTTGTTTAGAATTGCTTGAATTAGGACTTAGGATGGAGATATAGCATATCCAGGACTTAGATCATCAGAATCAGACAAAACTTGGAGGAGAGGCTCTGCAAGGAAGGAGGATGGAAATAAAAAAATTTGAGCTTTAGTACTGCTAAGTACAAGAACTGACACTTGTCCATAGGGAATGGATTAACACTGGTCCATGCCATTAGCTAGTGAGCGGGCATATCGTGTTCTGGAGCGTGGTGGGGTTTTGAGATAGATTTGGTTTAAATGTGATTGGATTTGGATAGGGGAAGTACTGGCTACTCGATGGCAACTTGATGGCTGACATAAATGACTTCGGGCAGTTATGGGTGCATGAGAATTTGTTTGTGAGGAGTTTTCGAGGTTGAGCGGTAAGTAGTGAAAACACTTAGCCAAATTGGATAAGTGTGGGACCGACACTGGTCCATAAGGTATGGAACAGCATCAATCCATAAATGGGGGAAATTGGACCGTAGTTCCATAGTGAGGGTAACTGAGTTCTTCGAGAGTGTGCTGGAGGTTTTGGTTTGTTGGTCGCTTCTATGGATTAGAAGTTATGAACCGCAGAAGTGTTGACTCTTCTAATGGAACTTTGACATGATTGGTCAAAGGTAAATGTAATAGGCATCTCGGGGTGGAATGATCGAGATTGCGAGATGATGGTCTAACTCAAGTGAACTCGACAATAAGATGGAGTAGTGGATGGCTTATATGTGAGTAAAATTGCCAAGTAATCATCGATAGCTCGGAGTGTTCTAGGTGTGGACTTGTAGTGAGTGTATTATGGGGACGTCCACTAAGATGGGCAGCGATGGTCGATTACCTTGGATTTCTTTGGAAGTGGTATAGTTGTCTGAGGAAGACAAACATACATGGAATGAACGAAGTCTGACTAAAATCGGGGTTCTCCATTATTCCTTTCCATAAGTGAGGATGATCATACTGGTTATCAGTGTATTCAGGGTTGTAGACAGTGATGGTTAGGATATTGTTTGATATGGATGTTATGATTGCTTTGAATGTTCTCTTTCTATTTTCTATGGGTAAAAAGTTATCATCATAGGACACTGAAGTAAAGCTGGGATTGGGAATCCTATTTTGTATAGTGTATATTTCTGTTGTTATTCGAGTAGCATGTTTTATTTAGTACTATATGCTAACTCTTTGGTTGCAGGGACATGTCAGATGAGAATTAAACTGTCTAGTTCATATTTTACAATATAGTTATTGGTAGTCATTTATTGCTTATACCATATTGTTGTCTAACTCAAAATTTTATGTTTTCTCTTATTACCTTGGGATTCTCATCAATGATGTTGTTGAGTAGACTGAGCAGCCGGTTTGTTGACGATGTTGTTGTTCGACGACGAGCTGGAGTTTAGCGTATTACTATTCTATTATATAGCTGATTGGTTGTTTTCCACTGTTTGACCTATATACCTTAAGAGAAATTATAGTGAGGCTTGATGCACCCAGATTGATAACTCGATGTACCAGATTCTAAAATTTTATGCGGAGATGAGATTTGTGCTTTATCATACTTCACTACATATTCTATTGTATATTTTATTATTATACTTTATCCTTGCGCTGTGAGATATACGATAGGTTCTGATTCGTTATTATTTTCCTTTGGCAATCATCCCACATCGACCTTGCATGGTTTACATCGCGCATTCCTTACCATTTGGTATAGGAGGTATATGAAGGGTGACTATAAACTCGTTAGTGTTACCTAGAACACTAAAAGTCAACTGTTATTACTACCCTATAGTTGAAGTCATGTTCTGTTGCTCAAATAAGTTGCTGAAGTCTCGGTCGGCTACTTAGGCAAATATATTGAAATCATATTTCAATGCTCAAGTATACGTTCCTACAGGTGAAGTGAGGATGTTTGTTAATTAAATTTCATATATGGAATTGAAAGTAGAATGGGAAGTTAGATATACTACAAAAATGTCTAGTGTGGTCCTTCTTATTATTACTTTACTTTCTTAGCTATTTTTATTTATATGTACTAGTAAAGTAGAAATATTCATATAACTCAACCCATACATCACTATCACATGATAGTTCCACTGAAATCTTCATAATTGCTTTGCTGCTTCATCTAATGACTTCACCAGGGATTACATCATGATGGATTCAATATTCCTTATAATTACTTCACATTATACTTGATGATGCTTTGATTTTCCTCCTCATGATGACACATGATTAGAGTATAGGGCTATCCATGATGGCCTCGATGAACCAAGTGTTTTATATAATGATAGAATTTTTCAAAAAAAACCTCAAGAAAGCTCATAATACATCATGTCACGATAGTTTGTTAAAAACCAATCATGATGACATTTATGCACATTTCATGAGGGCTTTCATTCATATCTCCACATTCAAATTTATTATTGCCATGCTCTCATGGAATCCCAAACAGACCTCATAAATGCTTCATATTCTATTAACTTAAGAGTTTATTTGAAGTATAACACTTTCTCCCTAAATTAAAATGTTTCTTTATACTTAAAAATAAAGAAACTCTTCACATTCCTTGATTTGAGGAACCTACAATGATTAATATATTGGAAGGGTGCTTTGGTTAGGCCTGACAGTGGAACAAATGGCTCAATTGACCATTTCTCTTTGGAAGTGTGCTATGGCCAAGGATTATTGTAGAATCGAAGGCTTTTTATCCATCTCCATCTGATAGGTGATCTAGACTGGTTGAATAGCAAGACCAAGGCATAATTGACACTCACTCTTTGTATGGGTGCTCCAGCCAGGCCTTGCGGTGGGACAGAAGGCCTTCAGAATCCATTAAAGCCTCTTTTAGTTGTGAAGAATCCGATCACTATTACTCTTAGGTATGGCTTTGTTTTCCCTTTCTTTAAATCATTGAACATTTAGGTTCTATGAACTCATCTAGTTTCTCCTCCCTTACAAAATATTCAACGACCCGAATGAAGCTCGACAAATTGTTTGTGCGGTGCCCACTAGCTTTATGACGGTAGAAATATGATCATCCCTTATATCTTCCTTTCTTATAGTGCTGTTAGCGATCCAATTGTTTAACCTTTCACTATTACAAAAATACAGTTTTTCCTGAGAGATGTGAAAGAGATGACCATTTTGGCTCTCAGCCCTTTTGCTATAAGATTTCCTTGTTTTTCTCTATACACTTTCCGTATATTTGGACCTCCTAAGTCCTCTTTGGGTTTTGTTTTCTCAATCGAAAATCTCCCTTTTAGGAGGTTAGATTTACCATTTCTCTCCATTTTCGAGCAAACTTCTCAAAATATGCTTTAAATCGATTTAAATATAGTTCCTTGTACTTTCAATTGAATGCTTTGTTTTGCACATGAAAATAAGTGTCTTTTTTCTTGATCTCAAATTTTCCCTATATTTTGGTTTTGAAATTTCCAATTATAATATATTGGTTATGGCATAAATTGGGACTTTCCCTGTATGAAAGGGATTTAGTGTAACAACCAGCGTTTTACGTATCGAAAGATCGTAAAATATTTTTATTGCATTCCCTGAGGGTTGGAGCATTCTCATATTTTAATATATTGCTTATGGAGATGAGAGATATGTCCATTATTTTTACCGATTTTATTTCTGACCATTTTCCCTTGTCAGTCTTGTATAGAGTATAACTTTTGACTCGGGTCGAATGAAAGGGTGAGACCCATTCCATTGGAAAGGAATTGATGATTGTCTTTCCGTAGAGTGGTTACACTAATGATTTGGCTCAGCGGTTTGGGAGGAATCGTTGTTTTAAGGTTTTTCAGTTGGTTGTTCAGGTTTGGAGAGCCACAATGGACTGATTTGGGAAAGCCCATTAGTGGGCTAGTGGAAGGGTATAAATAGGGGGTGGGATGTATGAGAAATGTTTTAGTTTCTCTATTCTCTCATTAGGTACCCTATGTTCCTCCTTCCTCTAACACCTTTCCACCTTTAAATCAAAATTTTAAGAAAGAAAATTGAAGATCTACACCATTGGAGGCTAGATCTACATCAATTGAAGTGAGAATTCATCGGATCAAGGAGTTTGGTTCGAATTGCTTGCCGTCCGGAATCTTAATACATTGATTTTTGCTTGTTTTGGAGAATCGGTGAGTGATTTACATCTCTCACATGGATTCAATGAAGTATATGAATGATCATGTTTTTCATCAAGTTCAAGTGTTTTACCATAGATCTATACCCTTATAAGTCCATTTTCATATGAATCACCATAGGATCCAATTTAGCAAGTTTAAACCGGTAATTTCTACGTTATTTCATGTTTATATACAAGTTAGATCTATAATTTTGTTCATATGATCATTCATCATGATTTTTGGGGTGATTTGCATAATTTTATGAAAATTCGTCGTTTTCATGTTGCTATTGAGTTCATATAGTGTTTTTGGTCATAATTGATGAGTTAGACAAGTTGGTTTCGTTAAATCTATCGTTTGGCAAAGTTTTGGTCAAAATCGGAGATGGATTGGAGCATGCAGGTTTTGGGTCGTTCGTAGTAGGGTCGTTCGGTCCAAAATTGTGTCTTGGGAAACAAGTCAGAAATGTAGGGTCGGTCTTCTTATGGGTCTGTCGTGCATGGGGGAGATTTGACCGGGTCGGTCTTGATATGGGACGGTCGGTCCTATCCGGGTCGGTCGGTCGTTCGTGAAGTAGGGAGGTGAAGTGGAACGGTTGGGTCGGTCGCTTCCGGTCGGGTCGGCCACTCCGGGTCGGTCGAACTCTGTTATGAAGGCCTGGATGAGATGGGTCGAGCAGCATGTGGTTGGGTTGAGCGAGCCACAGAGGGGTCGGACGAGCGAGCCATAAGGGGGTCGGTCGATCGTGCACAATGGGGTCATTTGGCTCGGTGATGGTGTGACTTCGAAGTGAATTCAAGGAGGAAGGATCGAAGTGTTGAAATGTGTTCATTGATTGGTGTAGAACAGCAAATGCGGTGACAAATCAAAGGTCGTGAGTTGGTGAATGATGGTTGCTTGAGAAGATTGCTTAAGCTGTGAAAAGTCATCGGGTTTGATGATTAGAGATGTGAAGGACGAGAGATTATCGTTGTTGTAAGTTCTAATAGGCTCAAAGCAGCGGTACAATAGGGGCACTAAAAGATCAGTTGTAGGTCGAGTACCCTGGGTATCGTTGAAAGGTCTAGTTGTCAAGGTTGGACATGCATACGTATCGTTGAAGGGTGTATGGAGTTTATGCTAAAACTGAGGTTACCATTAGCCCTTGACATATGGCAAGGTTGGCTGTCATACGATTAACGATGGTTTCAAAGCATGATTGGCGGTGATAGCTAGAGTCAGTCATGGATGATTGGTTGTTCTATTTGTACAGTCTCGTGTAGGCTGTCTAACTTTGAAGGAGATGTTCCTTGGGTGCTTGTCTGATATTGATTTAGGCCTCTGGGGCTTGTGCTTGAGGGATGTTGAATTTGATTAGGGTGGTTTAAATGAGATATATATATAATCTGGGTGTTATGAGTGCTACCGTGGTTGAATGGGTGTTCTGGTTTCCATGGATGAATAGTTGAATTTTTTATTGTAAAGGCTATCACTGTCCGATGTGGGGAAGATAGGGTTGAGTTCTTCTCTGGTGTTGTGGGTAGATTAGTTTGTTTATCTATCCATTCTCATATACTTTATTGTTGAAGTTTGTTAGCTGTTTTATCGTTCACTATGACTGTTGTCTGACTCAAGATTTTATGTTTCCTCTTATTACCTTGGGATGTTCATCCAGTTGTGGATGTAAAGATTAAGTTGCAGATAACAGGTGATTAGTGAGGACGATGCTGCTGTGCGAAGGCAAGCAGGAGGCTAGCGTATTACTTTTACTACTATCTAGTATTTTTGTTTTCGCTGTTTGAGTTACTCTATGAGTGTTGTAGTGAGGCCTTATGTACATACTTGATATTTCCTGTGGTGTTGGGATAATCTTTCAGGATGTTGTGAAAGTTTGAAAAGTTTGTTATATGATTCTTCACTGCTATTACCTGTTGTATATGTTCTATTATATTTTATCCTTGCGATGTGAGTTTTACGACAGGTTCCGATGTGGTTTACCTACTTTGATGATCGTCCATAACTACCTGGCACAACTTTCAGCGCATTATTCCTCTTGTTTAGTGCAGGGGTTGTGGGCGGTCGTCACATTTGGTATCAGAGCTCTGGTCAATGATTTTAGTTAAAGTTCAAAGACGTAATTATGTATGAGAGACATACTTGTAGATTTCAATTGGATGCTTACTACATATTTTAGCATATATAGTAGTAGCTGTTGTGTTCCTTTAGCAGTTCTTCTTGAAAGTGACTTATTATTCTAATTTGCAAATTTAGAATGAGTGGAAGAACAATAAGACACACTGCTAGGGGAGCTAATATTGGAGGGGGAAATGGCGGTGGACTAGACTACCCTACCATGTTTGAAGCCATGATGGAGGCATTCATGCGAAGGGTCCCCGCTCCAGTGGCAGCTACGATAGACATAGGAGTTCAGTTGCCTAGAGTTGTGGACTTTGCGAAGCTATGCAAGGATTATACATCTCTAGGGGAAAACCATTCAAAGGAACTGAGCCGGCTGAAGAGGTTCAGAGGTGGATGGATTCTTGTATTCGTATCTTTGAGACTTGAGTTTGGATGGTGCAACCAAGAGAAAGCTGGCATCAAGGCAACTGCAAGGCAGGGCCATGGAATGGTGGAATTCAGTCACGCTTGAGACTCCAGAGGAAGAAATTTCATGGGAGCAATTCCAGGCTAAGTCTGAAGCAAAGTTTATCTCCACTGCTCAAAAGTCAGCTTTGTTCAAGAAGTTCATGGAGCTGAAACAGATCAGTCGTTCTGTGCTTGATTATGTTTCTGATTTCGAGGCCTTGTCTAAGTATGCTCGTTCATACATTGATACACCTTATTAGAAGAACGACAAGTTTGTTATGGGTCTGGATACCTATATTAGAAGTCCGTTGGTGGATCATCTTGACTATTCATTCGAGAAGATTGTGGAAAAAGCTATTCGCCATGAGAGCTTATTTCCTAAGGAAGAAAATGTTGTCGCTGCAACCAAAGAGGTTCAGAAACCACAACAGGGTGGTAATAATAAGAAGAGGAAGCAGCAACAACAAAAAGGAAAGCATGGCCGGAAGAAGCCTAAGAGTGAGGTGGTTTGCTATAACTGCCAACAGAAGGGTCATTACTCGAATGAGTGCAAGAATCCCAAAGCTGAGAAGAAGTGCTTCAAGTGTGGGAAGCCAGAGCATGAGAAGAAAGACTGTCTAGAATCGGCTAAGGGCAAGCTGGTTGTGAAGGCATATGCTTTGGAAGCCGTGCCAACTTCTTTAAGAGCTCCTACTGCAGAGGAAAAGGGAAAGGGTGTCGTAGTGCAGGGTACTCTTTCTGTCCAAGGTGTTTCATTTTGAGTTTTGTTCGATACTGAAGCATCGCATTCTTTCATTTGCAATGAGCTTGTGTGTCGTTTGGGTTTGGAACCCGAGATTTGCGATAGACCATTGATCGTGACTAATCCAGTTGGGGGTTTATCCAATCTTTGCATGATTTTCCGTGGTCTGGTGTTGTCGAGTCATGGTTGCTCTTTTGTGTGTGATTGCTTTGTTCTTAACTTCGTTGGGTTTGAGATCATCTTGGGCATGGATTGGCTCAAGAGGTATGCGGCAAGGGTGAATTGCGAGAAGCTAGAGTTGAGTGTTGGGGATGTGGAAGGGCGAAAGGTGTTGATTAAATGTAAGCGTGAAGAGGGTGTCTTTGTGAGCTATCTATATTCGCTTGGGATTCCACAGGAAGACTTGTCATATGTGCTGATCATTGATGAGTATGAGGACGTCTTTGACGAGGTCAAAGGGTTGATGCCGCATTGTGAGATCAAGTTTAGGATCAATTTGGTCGAGGGTGCTAGACTAATTGTTATGCCTCTTAGGCGGATGGTGCCTAAGGAACAGCGAGATTGGTGGTGCAAGTTCGTGACCTTCTAGGAAAAGGGATTCATTCGAAGAAGTGTTTCCGAATGAGGTGCACCAATTGTGTTTGCAACCAAGGCAGATGGCTCGTTAAGATTGTGTGTAGACTATTGTGAGCTGAACAAGGTGACTAAAAAGAACAAGTATCCATTGCCAAGGATTGATGACTTGTTCGATCAGCTTCACAATGCCAAAGTGTTTTCTCAAATGGATTTGGCAACGGGATTTCACCGGTTGAGGGTAGCAAAGGATAGTGTGCCAAAGACTGCTTTTAGACACTATCTGGTTTCTTTGAATGGTTGGTGATGCCATTAGGGTTGACTAATGCGCCATCGTATTTCGTGGATCTTATGAATAGGGTTTTCAGATATCAATTGAACAAGTTCGTGCTTGTGTTCGTGGATGACACTCTAGTTTACTCTCGAAATAAGGAAAAGCACAAGATGCACTTGAGAGTAGTGTTGGAAATCCTACAAAAGCATCAACTAAGAGCTAAGTTTTCAAAGTGTCACTTCCAGAAGAGTGAAATGAGATTCTTAGGCCATGTTGTTTCTGGAAATGGGATAGCAGTTGACCCCGCTAAAGTGGCAGCAATCCAGGACTGGGATAGGCCCAAGAATGCGAAAGATATTCCGAGTTTCTGTGGGTTGGTTGGTTATTACTGACGGTTTATCAAGGATTTCCCCAATGTAATTGAACTGTTGATAGGATTGACGAAGAAGAACCAAGTGTTCACATGTGATGCAAAGTGTGAACAAGCGTTCTGGATCCTAAAGGAGAGACTGACGAGTGCTCCTGTGTTGACCATTCCAAGTGGGAGTGAAGAGATGGTGGTATATACCGATGCATGTGGTACTGAACTTGGAGCCGTACTGATGCAAAAGGATAAGGTTGTGGCCTACGCGAGTCAACAGCTAAAGCCGCATGAGAAAAATTACCCAACTCATGATTTGGAGTTGGCAGCGATTGTGTTTGCTCTGAAGATGTGGAGACATTACCTATTGGGAGTTCGATTCGAGTTGTTTACGGATCACAAGTCGTTGAATTATCCATTCTCCCAAAAGGATTTGAATCTTCGGCAGCAACAATAGTTAGAGTTTCTGGCGTCATATGATTTTGGTATAGCATATACTCCAAGCAAAGGCAATGCAGTTGCAGATGCATTGATTCGAAGGCACGCAAGCATGGGGGTGATGTTTTCGGAATGGAAGAGCCTCGAGTATTTATCAAGGTTCGATTTCAGGCCAAGATGTGAATTGGAACCTGAAATGTTAGCAAGTTTACCGATAATACCTACTCTTATCGAAAGGATTGGTATGAGCCAAAAGCGAGATGCAAAGCTTGCCGAGTTTATCTAGAAACTGGAACCCGAAGATAAAGAGTTCGAGGTCGATCGAGAAGGTTGGCTTTGAAAGAAATGGGGATTAGTTGTTCCTGATATTGACGGGTTGAGAGATGTGGTTCTGAGAGAATGTCATCACTTGAAGTTGATGATTCATCCCGGTGGCAATAAGATGTATCAGGACATGAGGCGAGTCTACTATTGGGAAGGAATGAAATATGATATTGGAAAGTTCATTTCCAAGTGTAGAACTGTCAATTAATGAAAGCTGAACATAAGAAGCCGAGTGGTTTGCTTTAGCCATTGGAAGTTCCTACATGGAAGTGGGAGCAAGTATCGATGGACTACCTAGAAGCAGGATAGGAAACGAAGGGATTTGGGTCATCATGGATCGCTTGACCAAAAGCGCAAGGTTCATTCTTGTCAAGTCGACTAGGATGACATCGAAATTGGCTGAACTTTATGTGAAATGCATTGTTCGATTCCATGGTATCCCAAAGAGTATAGTGAGTGACTGAGATCCATTATTTACGATTGGATTTTGGAAGGATTTGAAAGAAGCTTTGGGAACCGAGTTGTGTTTAAGTACGGATTACCATCCCCAAACTGATGGTCAAACCGAGAGGGTCAACAGAGTTTTGGAAGATCTCTTAAGATCTTGTGTGTTGGATTTTGGGGGATCATGGGAAGACCATCTGCATCTAGTTGAGTTTGCATATAATACTAGCTACCAGTCTAGCATTAGGATGACACCATACGAGGCATTATATGGAAGACCATCCAATTCTCCAGCATGTTGGTTAGAAACTAGAGATAAGTTGGTACTTGGGCCAGAGACGATTAGAGAGACCTCAGATTGTATCGAGATTGTTCGACAACGAATGAAGGCGGCCCAAGATCGTTTGAAGAGTTATGCTGATAAACGTCGAAGGGGTTTGGAATTTGATGTTAGTGATATGGTTTTCGTGAAGATTTCGCCGTTGAAGCATGTGGTTCGATTCAGAAGTAAAGGAAAGTTATCTTCTAGGTTCCTTGGACCATTTCCGATAGTCGAGCGAATTGGAAAGCTCGCATATAGATTGGAGTTACCTAAGAAGATGTCAAGTGTGCATAATGTTTTCCATGTGTCGTTTCTTTGGAAGTTCATGCGTGATTCGAATGTGGTGGTATCTCCAGAGCAGTACGAAGAACTAGAAGTAGAAAACGCAGTTGCGAAACCTCGTAAGCCACTTTGTGTTGTAGGAAACGGTACGAAATAACTTAGGTGGAAGACGGTTAAGCTAGTCAAGGTACAATGGAGTGAAGATGGCAATGATTGTACGTAGAAGACGAAAGAGAGCATGAGGGAGACTTATCCATAACTCTTTTTCGGTAGGATCTTTTGATATCATATCATCGTTATATTGCTGTATCTTGTTGTTGTTTGACAGAATTCTACATGCTAGGATAAGGCTATGGATGCATGGCTTGATGGTTGCTAGTTTGGATAATAGAATTGGCTTCTTATGGATGATGGGCATGCGTAATTATTGTGGTTGCTTGTGTTTGCTTGGAATTTCGAGGGAGAAATTCTTAAGGGGGAGAATGTAACATCCCTCATTTTACGTATCGGAAGATCGTAAAATATTTTTATTTTATTCGCCGAGGGTTGGAACATTCTCATATTTTAATATGTTGCTTACGGGGATGTGAGACATGTCCATAATTTTTACCAATTTTGTTTGAGACCATTTTGCCCCTATCATTCTTGTGCAGGGCATAACTTTTGACTCAGGTCGAATCAGAGGGTGAGACCTATGCCATTGGGTAGGAATTGATGATTGTCTTTATGTAGAGTGGTTACATTAAAGATTTGGCTCAGCGATTTGGGAGGATTCGCTGTTTTAAGGTTTTTCAGTTGGCTGTTCAGGTTTGGAGAGTCACAATGGCTGATTTGGGAAGGCCCATTGGTGGGCTAGTGGAAGGGTATAAATAGGGGTGGGAGGTATGAGAAATATTTTAGTCTCTATTCTCTCATTAGGTGGCCTATGTTCCTCCTTCCTCTAACACCTTTCCACCATTAAAATCAAAATCCTAAGGAAAGAAATTAAAGATATACACCATTGGAGCCTACATTTATATCAATTGAAGTGAGAATTCATCGGATCAAGGAGTTTAGTTTAAATTGCTTGCCGTCTGGAATCTTAATGCATTGATTTTTGCTTGTTTGGGAGAATCGGTGGGTGATTTACATCTCTCGCATGGATTCAATGAAGTATATGAATGTTTGATCATGTTTTTCATCAAGTTCAAGTGTTTTACCACAGATTTATACCCTTATAAGTCCCTTTTTATATGAATCACCATAGGATCCAATTTAGCAAGTTTAAACCGGTAATTTCTATGCTATTACATGTGTATATGCAAGTTAGATCTATAATTTTGTTCATATGATAATTCATCATGATTTTGGAGTGATTTGCATAATTTGGTGAAAATTCGTCGTTTTCATGTTGCTATTGAATTCATATAGTGTTTTTGGTCATAATTGATGAGTTAGACAAGTTGGTTTCATCGAATCTATCGTTTGGCGAAGTCTTGGTCGAAATCGGAGATGGATTGGTACATGCAGGTTTTGGGTCGTTCGTAGTAGGGTCGGTCGGTCCAAAATCGTGTCTTGGGAAACAAGTCAGAAATGCAGGGTCAGTCTTCTTTTGGGTCGGTCGTGCATGGGGGAGATTTGACCGGGTCGGTCTTAACGTGGGTCAGTCGGTCGTATCCGGGTCGGTCGGTCGGTCGGTCGTTCGTGAAGTAACGGGATGAAGTGGACAGGTTGGGTCGGTCGCTCTTGGTCGGGTCGGTCAGACATGGTGATGAAGCCCTGGATGAGATGGGTCGAGCAGCATGTGGTTGGGTCAAGCGATCCATAGGGGGGGTCAGTCGAGTGAGCCATAAGGGGGTCGGTTGGTCGTGCACAACGTGGTCAATTGGCTCGGTGATGGTTTGACTTCGAAATGAATTCAAGGAGGAAGGTTCGAAGTGTTGAAATGTGTTCGTTGACCGGTATAGAACAACGAATGAGATGACAACTCAAAGGTTATGAGTTAGTGAATAATGGTTGCTTGAGCTATGAAAAGTCGTCGGGCTAAATGACTAGAGATGCGAAGGCCGAGAGATTATCATTGTTGTAAGTTCTAGCAGACTCAAAATAGGGGTACGATAGGGGCACCTAAAAGACCGGTTGTAGGTTGAGTACCCTGAGTATCGTTGAAAGGCCTTGTTGTCAAGGTTGTACATGCATACGTGTTGTTGAAAGGTGAATGAAGTTTATGCTAGAACTGGGGTTACCATTAGCCCTTAACATATGGCAAGGTTGGATGTCATACGAATAACGATGGTTTCAAAGCAGGATTGGTGGTGATAGCCAGAGTTAGTCATGGATAATTGGTTGTCTGTTTGTACAGTCTCATGTAGGTCGTCTAACTTCGAAGGAGATGTTCCTTGGGTGCTTGTCTGATATTGGTTTAGGCCTGTGGGGCTTATGCTTGATGGATGTTGAATTCCATTAGGATGGTTTACATGATATATATATACACACACACACACATGCATATATATATAATCTGGGTGTTATGAGTGCTTACCATGGTTGAATAGGTGTTCTGGTTTCCATGGATGAATGGTTGAATTGTTTATTGTAAAGGCTATCACTGTCTGATGTGGGGAACATAGGGTTGAGTTCTTCTCTGGTGTTGTGGGTACATTAATATGTTTATCTATCCATTCTCATATACTTTATTGTTGAAGTTTATTAGATGTTTTATTGCACATTAAAACTGTTGTCTGACTCAAGGTTTTATGTTTCTTCTTATTACATTAGGATGTTCATCCGGTTGTGGATGGGCAGACTAAGTAGCAGGTGACAGGTGATTAGTGAGCACGATGCTGCTGTGCGAAGGCAAGCAGGAGGCTGGCGTATTACTTTTACTACTATCTACTGTTTCTGTTTCCGCTGTTTGAGTTGCTCTATGAGTGTTGTAGTGAGGCCTTATGTACATACTTGATAATTCCTATGATGTTGGGATAATCTTTCAGGATGTTGTGAAAGTTTGAAAATTTTGCTATATGATGCTTTACTACTATTACCTGTTGTATATGTTCTATTATATTTTATCCTTGCGCTGTGAGTTTTACGATAGGTTCCGAAGTGGTTTACCTACTGTGATGATCGCCCATAGCTGCCCGGTGCACCTTTCAGTGCATTATTCCTCTTGTTTAGTGCAGGGGTTATGGGCGGTCGTCACATTTAGGCTCCATTTAGTTTGACTATACTAAGCCACATTCTTATTTTCCTCTAAATTTTGCATAGCTAGCATTCACAAGTTTAGCTCTTGTTCTCTTCTAATTTTACGATTATTATCAGATAAGGTAAATGGTTTACTTATGGATTATTGGACTCTTATTGGGGTTTAACTGTCATGATGGAAATTTAAATGGGACAAATAAGCTTAATAAAAGAGAAAATTCATTGAGTTCAACTCTCAATAAAACCATCTATGATGTTAGTGTGAAAGTTAGATCAAGCGACCAAGTCAAGCTAAGTGGTGAAGGTCAACTTCATAATCAAATTTGAATTGTATATATTCAAAAATTATTTTTCTAATATAATCATTACAACCTGCATACATTGTACAATTCAATGGAGGTTATTATAAAAAATGATAGCAAAGAGTACAAAGAATTCGATAATGCAAATTATGCTTGGTACATTCGTTGAATATAAAATCTTTAATTATAATTTGCCCACGGCCATAGATCCTAAATTTAAAGCTTCTTTACAATGTTGAAATAAAAATAAAAATGGAGAAGAAGAATGTCTAGAAATTGACCATCTTTTAGGTAGGGTGAGTGTCCATTTATAGAGAAATTAAGCGGTTGGATTTCAAACGTGTCGCACCCTATTATAAGTGGATGGTAAACAATTTGTCCCAGTGGAACACACTCAAAATGATAAGTGGATATCTTCTTTTAAATACATCATGATAGTTTTGACTTACTATTCCAAATGACAAGTGAATGCCTTGTGGAACTCTCCACTACAGTCTGAATTTACTGCTTTAAGATTGCACATGAAGCCTTATGGAACTTCTCATGATAAATAGGTTCACCGCTTTACGACCGCATTTGATAGCTTTATAAAACTCTCCACGATGGCCTTGATTTACCATCAGATGATAGCACATTGTGGCTCCATTGGACTCCTCACAATGGCTTCCTATTTTGGATTACGGTCTCTATAGGAATTACATCATAGTGGCTTCAATGTTCCCCACAATGACTTCATGTAATACCTTATGATGGCTTTGATTTTCCTCCTCGTGCTAGCACACTATGGTAGTATGGGACAATCCACAATGACCTCGATGAGCATAAGTATATTATATCACAATATCTCTTTAAAACACAGTACATGGCTCATAATGGTTCATGTCATTATTGTTCTATAAAAACATCTAACGATGACTCTTGTGTACATTTTATGAGGGCTCGCGTACATATGAGTGCTTTTATTGTTGCTAATATCTCATGAAATCTCCTACATATCTCACGAAAGCTACTCATTTCGTTAACATACGATAGCAAGTATATTTAGGCAATAATAATATATATAGTTACGTCCCTTAGCTTAGGTTCAATTTTTATTCAAAATATTCTAAAACATACTCATTTCAAATCATCCTCGGGAATGATTTGAAGCCTCACAAGGTAGAATAATCAAAACTCGACTTATTCAAAGTACCTAGCTGTTGTATAAATAATAAAGTAAACAATGAACCAAGGACCTACACATCCAGCTCGTGGGGAAACTTGTACCAACAAAAATTAATATAAGTGGTCAAGAGGGCTAGTTTCTCATCATCCAAAGCTTTCTCTTTCGTTTAGTTCTATCAGCAGTACCCTCGGTTCCCCCGAGGGAGCGAATACCCATTCAAATTGATGATCTATGAGACTCCTGATGGTGATCAACACATCAACCTCTTATTTCTTCACTTCTCTTACTTTAATCATTGATTCATCTGGATTGTATCGATCAAAGTCCTTGATCTTTTTAATGCATATTTTCTTAAAAATCAAAATACTTAGCTAACTTTCTATTAAAATAATCATGTGGAATCTATCTATATAATAATTCCCATTAATCTTACATTTCTGGATTTCCAATTATATCCCTGATTCATTTAATTATTTCATCCAATCAAGGTCATTTATGTAATTTCCTAATCTCTACTAAATTGTCAGTTATTTAATTATTTCTAGATTTCCAATTATATCCCTGATTCATTTAATTACTTCCGCCTTTTCAATTTTCATTCTCATTTTAACCTTTCTACATTACCATCATATTTTCTTCTTCAAGCTTTCCTACATATTTTCTTTTGAAATTTCTCCCGCTGCTGTTATCAAAATATATTCAACAAACTTGCAATCAGCTATGGGTGAAAATCAATATACTACTAAAATTGGAGAAAATACTTATACAGGTTTGTTCTTTTATTTCCATCTTTAAATTTGTTATAAGTATAGAAAAACATGTTTATATATGTGTGTGGTTTTGTACAAAACAAATTTGTATTGTTATATTATTATTTGTTTCATAGTACAGCATGGACCTAATGTGTAGGTTAGATTGGTGAAACAAGTAAGATTGATTTTACAATGTTAAAGAGAATGGTTTGTAAAGAAAATCTTAAATATAAAAAAGATCTAAATTGTATTTTTTGTTAAAAAAAATTGGGCAAGTGTGAAATATGCTTCAATGTTATGCCGGAGCTGTGCTAAGGTGAGCCTACGCGCTTACCGCCATTAGGTCTTAACTCAAATTAACTAAATAGATTGTGTTATATATGATCTCTAAAATTTTGATACATGTAACTATTTTTAAACTTCTTTCTTATTTTATTAAGTTTCAAGTACTATCATATTTTTTCATTCTCGAAATGAAATTCTAAAATTTTGAACTTCAGAAGTGGTTTAATTATTATATTCTGGTTGCTAGATTACTTATACAAAATTTTATTTATTGCTTTAAAGGTGAAAGTTCTAGTCCGTTTCAAAAGTGTAAAACATGGAAGACCACAAAAATTAAAAGCAAATTCAGTATCTAGTACTTGGTCCATATATAACGACATCATATTGTGTAGCATTTTTTGTTCTTTATATTCACTTAAAGTTGTTAATTTACATACTCATGTATCAGTTTGTAGGAAACGAAGTGGAAGACCTCTTGAACAGAACATCATTCCTAATATTGTACAAGACATAATTAATAGAAAAAGTATACAAATGTCACCTGAGGTCCACCGCAACGTGGTAGATGGCAAAATGCGAGATGAGAAAAAAGGTGACATATTCCACTTGGTTTAATATCGATAAAATGATTGATAGATAAGTTTTCTATACATTATTGTTTTCATTGCAGGTGTGGTGACGCAACATGCTATTTTAAATAATGATCAAGTTAAATTGCATCCAAAAAGGGATTTGTTTGATATACTTATTGAGAAAAATTATGATATTTCCAATGAAAATCTTGCAGAATTTGAAAAAATAGGTATTCATTTACTAGCTTAACCTAATTTTGTGAAAAATTTGCACAATTTAGTAGTAATGGATGATGACATCTAATTTTTTGTATTATATTATTAACAGAAGTTAGGCATCTTCATAATATTTTTGCCAAGTTAAGTTCAGGTATGTGCATATATGTTAAGATTATACTGTAAAATACATGTATAATCTCTCTAACATGTTTCAAACTATATCTTAATTTTATTAAATATGCACTCAATATTGCTACCTTCCATGTAGTAAAATAAGAAATGAAAGTGTCACCAACTTTGATCATCATATTACAAAACTTAGATCTCAATTTTCTCCCTTTCACGTATTAATTAAGAAATGAAAGTGTCACCAACTTTGATCATCATGTTACAAAACTTAGATCTTAATTTTCTTTAATATATCAAAGAGGTATTGTGTACATATATTGTTTAATATAGCATTATAGATAACGGACATGCCCATTACAGGAAGTTCTTCCACAGATCACCCCAAGAGATTTAATATATCAAAATGGAGTAGTGGTTGTGTTGAAAAGAATAATACAAATGCAAAAATCAAAACAACCTCTTGGTAATATTACTAACACTCTGGGTATACTACATTTAAGATGTTTCAAACTAATAAGGGTGTTATTTTTAAAATATATACTTAATTTACTTATCTTACAGGCAATGTATTAACATATTCTAAAATCTTAGAGTATTAATGTTTGTTGTGTACTCTGTACAGTATACAGTACTACAGGTCAGCATGTCTGTTAGCAATATGAATAATTTTTCTTCTTCACTTATATATTTAAAAGTATACACATGTGAAAAAATTCTCTCCCAGTTGTAAAAATGAAAATTTTACACTGATACGAAAAATTCCAAAGCAACTTTAACTAACTTTGACCACCCGTGAGATTACTGAAAATAATATATAAATTTACAAGGTGGTACCGCATTAGGTCCTTTAACAAACCACGGGGCTGCTGGAGTTAGGGTTTTGTTAGATTAGGGTTTTTTATATTACTATGTTAGTAGGGTTTAGCCTATGTTTTTAACACTCCCATCATTCATTTTGTTTTTAATTAATAAGTACGTTAAAGTTTATCAACTAAAAGAAATGGAAACTTGGGTTAATCTGAAAGGTGACGCAACCAACATTTTAAGTTCTAGGTTTTTTTTTAAGGTTAGCATGCATATAGTTATAAAACTAAATTGTGCATATGTTATTTCATACAGTCCTAATATTGCATACACAATTTTCTATAAGTATTTATTGCATACACAATTTTCTACAAGTATTTATTGCAACTCATTATGACTATTGTTTTCTACGAGTACACAATTTTCTACAAGTATTTATTGCATACATAATTTTCTACAAGTGTTTATTGCAACTCATTATGACTATTGTTTTCTACAAGTATTTATTGCATACACAATTTTCTACAATTATTTATTGCATACACAATTTTCTACATGTATTTATTGCATACACAATTTTCTACAAGTATTTATTGCAACTCATTATGACTGTTGATCCAATAAAAAAATTTATTGTATACAAAATTTTCTACAAGTATTTATTACAACTCATTATGACTGTTGTTTTCTATAAATAGAAAGAAAGAAGAGGCTACTTTTGATTTTTTTTTTAAATTAGCGTATCCCGGGTGTTTTCAAAAATATCTCATTGCAGCATCTTTGTTAATAAAGCAAATATATTTAGCCTTGTGAATATATAATTTATTAATATAGAATTGGTAATATGACCATGCATTAATCTTATAAAAGGTAAAAAAAATGATAAAATTATGTTAGAGAAGGAAAAAAAATTTGATGCACCAATATTCAAAATACTTGACTGCAATTTCCCACCTAAAATTCTCTTCGCTCTTATTTTATTATTTTCTCTCTCTTCTACGTTATCATTTCACTTCCCCTTTGAGTTTACGTCTATTCATGTCACTTTTCTTCATTACATTGTTCATATTCTAGTATATTCAATATTTTACCAGTTACATCTTATCTTATAATTACCATTTTTACATTATAATAATTTATTTTGTAATATTTTTTTACTTTAAGTTATTATTTTATTAATCTCACTTATGCATCAAATATTCATATAAGGTTACTTATAAAATGAATATAAAAATCCGTGATAGTGTCACTTCCAATTTTAGTCGTTAATTACTTCATAATCCTTACCTTAACATTAGCAACTAATCAATTAAATTAAATTATAGATGTGTCTTTCAATTTTATTCAAAAAAATAAAATGAATATGGACCATCATGTTTGACCAACTAAACAGATTGTATGTAGCACAATATAAATCACTTTTGTCCCCACTTTTCCATATTGTCACACTCTCCTCATCTCGAAGCCTCTCTGTATTCTTAGGTTAGTACTTCTAAAACTTGTCAATATCGCACATATACATGTAACATCTCTTTTATTTATTTTCATCCATATGTCATTGATTATCAAAACTTAGCTAATCTTCTTTTTTTTCATAGGAACTCATATCACCGGCATATATGGAACGATTTGATAGATTATGCTATCTAAAACTTATTGATAATAAATATGACTGGAAAATCAGAGTTCGAGTTATTAGAATCTGGGAAAGTTACAACAGTAAAGGTGATAAGGAATATCTAGGAAGAAATCTCCTACTGTTAGATGACAAGGTAAATAACTACATTTAAACAGTTTACTCTTTATATATATACATATATATACACACATACATACATACATATATATATATATATATATATATATGTTGCAATCTCATAATTATTCATTTTTTCAAATGTTTTTTGTTGCAGAACATAGCATACCCGAATTCATGCTTTTATATGGGCAACTCATGTTGAATACTTGAAGGACAAGTTGGAAGAAGGACAAATATACATTCTCAGCAATTTGTGCGTCAAATCCTACAAATCAGAATCTTTAAAACCTATCTGCAATGATCTATAGATTTGGTTGACAAGACGTACCAAGGTAACCAAATTATTGAATTATGAGATGATGATACGGGAAAATGAATTTGATTTCTTTGATATTGTTGATGTGAAAGAGTTATCATTAGAGAAAGACCAACCTCAATTATTAAGTATGATCTAAGATACTTTAGACATACATACACATCTATTTTATAATAAGCAGCAAGTTTTATTTATTATTATTATTTATCAGATTTTATTGGAGTGCTCAAGTATAAGGATTGTGATATTTTAAAAGATGGTTTAAATGAGTTTGTGAATGCAAATGGTAAAGAGTAATGCAATTTTATATTTGAACTTACAGATGGGAGGTATGTATATATAGCACTTTAAATAATATGCAATTTAAATCTGTATTTTGTTATATGCATAAACAATATTTTGCTTCCCATTTTTATGTTTTGACAGTTATACTGTGAAATTTTGTTTTTGGGATGATTTTTCCAAATTGTTTGTTACCGCTTTAAATGAAGCTACTAAGAAACCAGTTATCATCATTGTGGCAAGTTGTAGGTTGAATTCATTTAAATGTATTATTTTAGTATGACTTTTATGTTATTCATAATAGATAAAATTTATTAAAATATGTTTTGGTAGAATTTACCCCTTTTTCTCCATCAGTCTAGCTCAATTCTCTCATCCATCGGTCCAATTATGCTATCGACTATCAATTACTTTAATGTGTGAAAATTTAATAACATGACGTTTCTTATATTGTAGAGCAACCTAATATGACCAATGTTGGTGCAACATGGTTTTTCATCAACTACAATCATCATAGTGTTCTTAAAATGAGAAAGAGGTAAATTTGAGTTTTATTGAAATGTAATATAATATATTTTTTAAATATAATATACATCAAAAATTAAACTTATAAAATATGTAGGTTGGATATTATTGATTTCAATGAAGGAAAAGTTGATGTTAACGATATGGTTACCGGAGATTATCCAATACTGAGTATTAGTGGGATAAGGAACTTGAAATCTAAATATATTGAGGTATACTTCCTAGACTTTAAATTTTTTTTATTTTTAATTTGTCGTTCCTATTCAAGTACCTAAAGTTACTATATTTTATAAATTTTAGAAAGAAGTTATTTGTCAAGTAACCGTTAGGAATGTAAAAGAGGAACAAACTTGGTATTATGATGCTTACTTAGCATGTAGCGATCAAGAAGTTAAGGAGAAAGATGGGAAGTATAAATGTCCTAATTGTAAAAGAAGCGTACTTTATCCAGACATGAGGTAATTTTCTGTAATGCTAGAGAAAATTTTACTTACTTTCCTACTAATAGTTTATATATATATATATGTGTGTGTGTGTGTGTGTGTGTGTGTGTGTGTGTGTGTGTGTGTTTATGTGCAGATTTAGATAATGTGTTATTGTTGAATATAATAGCGGCAGTGCTGCAATAATTTTGCAAGACCGTGAGGTTTACAGAATAGTTAAGAAAAAATGTTTATGACGTAATGGAGATCAAGAAAAGGTATGTATAGCTCCAAATATTCTAATAGAAAATTTTAATACTTTATTATTTGACAAAATTAAATAAATTATAATATTCTTTCTAGCAAGGAAAGAAAAATGAATTTCCAACAATTTTGAAGTGTTTGGAGGGAAGGCAATATACAATTACTATATGTGTCGGTGAGAATAATGTACACAGAGGTTCAAGCATGTACACGGCTACAGACATATTTGAAGGTTTTCAGTTGATTGGGAATTCTATGATAGAAAGTGAAGATGGTGTAGTTGCGTTACAAAGTTCACAGGTATTTTGTTGTCATATATATATATATATATATATATATATATATATATATATATATATATATATATATATATAGAGAGAGAGAGAGAGAGAGAGAGAGAGTTAGTCATGTATATGTATAGTTAATCATATTCATTGCACCAAGTTATTTTATTTCATTTATATGCAGATGTTTGTACCAAGTTCCAGCACTGAATCTAAAACTGAGATCAATACGCAAAGCCCCGTTACTGAAAAATCTACAAACACTAATAGTTTGAAGAGGAAAAGCAAAGGGATTGATAATGATGTCAAACTGTCATATATTTTTGACGACTTTAAGGATAAAAAAGATGATGAAAATGGATTTATTTCAAAACTGAAAGCAAATAAAAAGAAAAAGTAAGTTATATATATTTGATGGTTATTTTATGTACGGTGTACATATTATTATTATTTTTAGTAAGGAATGACAAATTAATATTGTGCATCTATTCAAATGTTTATTGCACTGCAGGAATGAGAAATATTCAAAAAAGTGGAAGTCATGAAGTTATGTTAGGAACAAGATTGGATTTGAACATAATTTTCATGTTTATTTTGTCTGGAATGGAAACTAGTCATGATCTTATATTTATTTTGCTCTGATTTTCATATTTATTTTGTTTGGAATGAAAACTACTCATGATCTTATATTTATTTTGCTCTGAAAACTACTATTGATTAATGTATTTTTCTGTTACGGATGTTTATTTTTATGTTGTAATTTGAAATTTTAGTAAGAATGCCTCTTATACATATAAAAATATATTTAAAACTTAATAACAAATCATACATTGCATCATATTATATGTATATATATATATATGATGACATCATATACACTTTTTTGCTTCATCAAAAAAAGTTAACATACTGTAGTTTGTATATAATTTATATAATATTACTTGAATTGTATCATTTATATAATTTTAATGATTATTTGTTCAATTTTTCACATTTAAAGATCATAAAATAAGTTTAAATTGTAATGAATTAAGAACATGTTTTCAGAAAAAATCACAAATAATCATTTATTTATTTTATATCTATGCCAAAAAATAACCATTCATAACAAAAATTTAGATGGATAATATAATTAAACAAATAATCATCCACGGCAAAATTATTGTTGGGTGAACAACATGACAATTAATTATTGTTACTGCATAAATTATTAGATGGATAACAGAACAATTAATCAAAATAACTATCCATGATAAAATTATTTTTGGATGAACAACAGAACAATTTACCATTATTGCCGCATAAATTATAATATTTAAAAATATATATATAACTATTTAATATTAATTACAATACTTTATTTTTCTTTTATTTTTGATATTTAATCATTACAATATATACTTTTAATAACATAAATTTTAATGCCCGACAAAGCAGGCAAAAAATACTAGTTTCTTATAAATCAAATACTTAGCGAAAAAAAATATAAATAATCATGTGAAATTTTAGTATTACATTTGAAATCAGTTATTTTAGAAGGTTGGTACGAATATTTTTTCCTCAAATACAGATAATTATTATTACGAATGTTACGACATACCTTCTATGTGTGATTATGTCACATTTTCCTATATGAATTGTTCTTCTACAAACTATATGTTTAATACATTTAAGAGAAAATGATTTGCGCAAATGCATAGTTTTAATTTTGCATCGAAATCAATGTTTAATTAGTTTGAATTTTTATTTTTAAATTGCATTATCCAATCTTTTATTAGTTATAATTTTTATTTATATTATTTATTAACAAAAAATAAATTTGTAGTGAAAATTTATTTGCTAGACCTATCTTAAGTTATATTAAGATATGCTAATATATTTGTCGAAAGGCGGTTTGAATTTATAAAGATTTAACTATTATATCCTATTTTTATGTGATATTAGAGGGGCATGTTTTGTAGTTCACGTTGACAGAAAAAGTATAACGCCAAAGATCGGGCCCGGCCCTAGGGCAAGGCAGTCAAGACGACCGCCTAGTGCAACCAGCCCGACAAAGGCAACAACGAGGGGGTGAAATATTTAATGTTTTGTTTAAGATAAAATAAAGGCATATGGTAGTACAAGGAAGAAGTAATGTTTAGTGTAGTGGAAAGTTGTTTGCCTCTGGATGGGGTAGCCATGGTTCGAACCTGGCATGGTAGAAATATTTTTGCTCAATTGCCAAAAGTTCAACTTGGGCATCAATACTGGTTGGGACGGCTCTGCCAAAGATGCTAAAACTATTATTAAAAAAGATTTCATAGCACGTGCAACGTAAAAAATCTTATACGATATTAAATTTCTATGTTGTTTTGATTAAAAAATATTGGAAAATATAAAAAAGGAAAATTGTATTTTTTTTACTAACGCATTATTTGCATTCAATTAATTCGATTTGAAAATAGACGTTAGTATTTGCTCTCAGTGAGATTCGAACTCTTAACATCTTGTTTGCATATAAGAAAATTTTAAAACTTCGCGGTTGGGCCAAAAGCTTACATTTTTGTTTCAATTATTAATAAAGGTATAAAATTTGTAATTTCTATATAGTTATCAAAAAATAAAGTGCAAAATATAAAAGAAAATAATGCAATTTTTTCATTTTATTGAGTGTTGAACTCGTGACCTTATTTGCAGTCCAAAATTTCTACATGAAAATAAATGTTAACATTTGTTGTCAATGAAATTTAAGCAAACTTCATTTTATTTGCATGTGATGGTATGTTTATAATTTCATGCTTAGATCAAAAGTTTGCACACCTATTTCAAATATAATAGTTATCCTGAAAGGGCAAACTTTTGCTCCGACTGTGAACTTACGAAAATATAATCTTATATATAAGCTTTTAAATATTAGATTGTTATTTCACTAACAAAATATGAACTAAACCCTACAATTACTTTCAATATATGCAAATTTAGATGTTGATTCCAGTTATGTAGATTATAATTGTTCAAATATAAGATCTTTCTTGATAAATCAACTGATATCTTTAATAATATAATTATAGTATTTTAGTGATTCACTTTTTTGTATTAATACGAACTATGAATTTTTTATATCCCTTAGAAATATGATCTATCAAATAAACTTTATAAATTCAAATCACCCCTCTAAAGTTGTTATCAACTGTTAACTTGGCTTAAAAAATCAGATTTAACAAATGAAGTTTCCAAGTTTGTCCTTAGTTTGTTAATAATACAAATAAAAATCAAAATGAACAAAAAAATTACATTGCGACTTAAAAATTCAAATCAACTATATATGATTTCAGCAAAACAAAAATTAGACTAAACAACAGTACAAATCATTTCGTTTTAAATATTTTAAAGACCAACAATTTCTAGAACAATAATTCAATAAAAAAGCCTATGTGGTGATCACATGCCGCAATGCTACTTTCAAACTATTAGAGTAATCCCAACAGTGTGAGGAAAAGGGGAAATGGGGACGAAATGCAAATTCACGCTCTCCAGCAGTTATGCGATGGGTGTGGGATTGAATTGAAATGGTGACGCTCGCTATTTCCAATTCGGAGCGGCAGGAGATAAACAGTTTTATGAAAACCGAATATAGAATAAACGGTTTTCATAAAACCGTTTAACATTTAAACGGTTTTATGAAAACCATTTAATCTATATTCGGTTTTCATAAAACTCTTTTGTTTTATACGGTTTTATGAGAACCGTATAAAACATGGTTTTTATTTTATTTCAAAAAAACCTATTTTTTATGTGTTAATTTAATATATTTAAATTAATTTGTAAAGAAAAGCGCAAATGCTATTTAAAGAATGAAAACCTATCTGCTTTCAAGTTTTCGAATTGAGTTTTTAATGTTGGATTATGTTTGTGTATCAAACACTTACCGCAAAGTTTTATTTACCTTTTAAATATAATTTTAAGTATGTATGCATATTTGATAGCAATGTAAAAGAAGTTTGAATCTCATATATGCATTAGAAAAAGATATATTAATTACTTAAGACTAGTTAAAAAAACTTTAATAACCCACAAAACAGTACAACCAAAATAGAAAACTAAAACTACGATACAACAAGTCAGAAATAGCAACATAGAAATAGCAACATTAGGCAACATAGAAATCTAAAACTAGGATACAACAAGCTAGAAATAACAACATAGAATTCGCTTAGAACTGAGAACTTCCTTCTTCTTCCTAATATCGTTTCTGCTGAGCCCTCAAAATACTACGCTTTTTTACTATAGCATACTCAAGGGCCTGTCCAGTAAAATGAGATATATCTCTTGCTAGATACTCCTCCTCTTTTTCTTCCTTCAAACGTCTTTCACGTTTTTCTTTATAATCAGTTCTTTTGTTGAGAGCTGTAGTTCTAGCGGCATCTTGCTGTAGTTGCATCTCCATTATCTGCAGCTTCTTATCTTTACGCTTTTCACGGTCTTCTTTATTGGAGACAGATTCAAGTGATATCACTTAACAACGAAGTTAGTTTATCACTAGACGCTGCCAAATCTTTTGTTTCCTTATTTTCAATAGTGCTCTCTTGCTTGATTTTATTCCTTCTGACCTTGTTTCAACCCCACCATACAACAATTCCCGAATTAGGAGTCACATGACTACTGTTATTCCCATCTTCGTCTGTAGCCATAGGACATTCAACTGAATTTCCCGAGGATGAATCCATCAAAAGTCTAGAAGATACGTTACAATAATCGAAGGAGTTATACAGTTTAGGTCGTCCTCTAGTGCATTTTGAATATTAGCTACAATAGAAAATAGAAATGTGGTATATTTAAAGTACATAAAACAATACAATAATCGAGTACTACAACGTTACAATAGTTCAAAAAATGCATACACTATATCTACGCATTCCCTTTCAGATGCCATAAATGTTCAACTAGGTCGTCCTGCAGTTTACTATGTACCTCCCTAGATCTAATTTCACGCAGGCAGCTAAGAAATACCTCAAGAGTCGTTGGATTTCTAACAGCAACAACACTTGCGGTGTTATATGGATCATATCCCAAATAAGATGGAAATGTTCCTTTTTCTTCTTCAGTGACCATGTTATGCATTATAATACAAGTACACATAATGTTGCTCAAAACTTGTGGCTTAAACAATTTAACAGGTTTTTTAACAATGGCAAACTTTGCTTGGAGAGCCCCGAATGCACGTTCTGCGTCTTTTCTTGCTACCTCTTGCCTTTTAGCATAATATTTTTCTGTTTCTGTTTCAGGAGCTGAAATAGTTTTGACAAGCGTACCCCCAAGAAGGATAGATGTCATCTGCTAAATAATACCCCATGTCATACGTATTTCCTGCAATATTAAAATTACATGCAGGTGTTTTTCCATGTGTAAGGCTCTTAAACAAATGTGATTGGTGAAGTACATTAATATCGTTCATTGAACGAGGACATCCAAAAAATGCATGCCAAAACCATAGATCATGTGAAGCAACAACTTCAAGTATCATTGTCGCTTTAGTGTAATGTCCAATAAATTGACCGTGCCATGCTGTGGGACAGTTTTTTCATTTCCAATGCATACAGTCTAGGCTGCCTAACATGCCGGGAAATCCTTTTTTGGCTCCTAACCTTTTCAATATGTTGACATCGCTTTGCGTTGGAGCACGTAGATACTCCTCACCATACAATTCAGTTGTGGCTGCAAAAAACCTTTCAAGAATTAAGGTAATAGTACTCTCGTCCATTCGGACAACCTCATCAAACGCATCTGGAGCTATTGCATAAGCTATTACACGTAATGTGCCTATAATTTTTTGGTACGGCGAACATCCTAAGGTACCAGCACTATTACATTTTTGAACAAAATAATTATCGTGTTCAACAACTCCATTGAAAATGCGCATAAACATATTCTTGCTCATACGAAAACGACGTCGAAAGTCGTCAGAACCATACGTAGAAGATGTGTTGAAATAATCTTTAAGTAATCTTGCAGTACCTCCTTTATGATCTCGCATATTCCGTATGTCTGCACGACCGTACACACTGCATCCTCGAGTACCACTAGATGATCCTTCTGTTAGGAAATGTTGGTTAATCTTTAATTGTTGAACGACAACAGTTTGCATCATAATCTCTAACTCATCGCTATCGGTCGTGCTATCCGAAGAAAATTGAAGAAATTTTGTATGCCCCAACAAATCATCGCCTTCATCAGAATCGGAGTCAGTATCCTCCGGACCATTTTGGCTCAAGTAATTTGAACCGTCGGTTTGCACATCTGATTCGTAAACAACATCGTCATTGTACACATTAGGAGATATTTGTATCATGAATCTAAATGTGCACACCAGAAGTGGTTTTATAGCTTCTTCAATCCACAGTTGCAACGGCTATAAGAATATTGTATATAAATATATTCGTCAACGGCTATAAATTCAAACAAAATTTTAATATTCTGCATTTGAAATGTGTTTTACCATTCAGCAACGGTTATAAGTTTAAACTAAATTTTAATATTCGACAACAACTATATATATATATATATATATATATATATATATATATATATATATATATATATATATATATATAATATTTTAATATTCCAAAACGGCTCTATATATATAACGTATAATTTTATATCCGATAACGACAATATAGTTATAACTTATTTTTATATCCGTTAACGCTGAAAATTAATTATATTTAATTTAATTTTCATTAAAACAGTTTTATATAACACATGGAGGGAGGAAGAAGGGGGGCGGGGGAATGTGAAAACGATTTTCTGAAAACCAATTAACCTCTAACGGTTTTTAGAAAACCGTTTACGGTTAAATTATATATAAAGAAAAACATACAGCGTTGCCCCACCGATTGCTGGAACGATGGGAAGACTCGACGCTGATATTTATGTATTCACGCTCCAAAAGGACTCTACTGCTGGAAATGCTCTTAATATAGAGGACTTTCAAGTATTAATATAGAGCACTTTCCAAAGGCACCATCCGTTTAGAGAACAGTGCCACACAAAAATAAGAGGGTTTATTAGCCAGGAGACGGAATAGTCTGCCACACAAAAAAACACATCATTTTTCCAAACAACACGGTAAAACTGAAATACATATCATATTCAGAGTTTAAACGCCAGGTGATGTACACAAACAAATACGAGCACAACGCTGTACACAAATTAACAATAATTGGCCTTCATATACAGTATCATGCTACTACTATTCAGATAACCAGATGAAGCATTAAGGAAGAAGCTGCTTCGTTGTAATGTATAAACCACACGGAGATGGTACATATATGATTCTGATTTTATGGAAATTCTATGTTGCAGTCTTAGAGTGCTTGATGAGCCAATCGATGACAATATCAATGTTGATTGAATCCTTGCATGAGATCATGTAGCAGCATACCTCCCTGTCCGTGATATGCTTCAGCCCTCTGTAATAAAAACCAACACACTTTTGGAACTCACAATCACAATCAACTAAAAGTATCCATGATAACATAATTTTATTCCCTATTTTTTCTATAAAATCCACGTGATAATAAAAAAACAAAAACAAAAACCTAACCAACCCCCTCAAATGTTCGTTTTAGATTAGATCTACCCATTATACGAATGTTTGTGGTTTCAACCGAGATTCATTCCATTTCGGTTTCGAAACTCAATAAAAGAATGACTAATTCTATTAAAATCCAGAGAACCGCTGAATTCACCCAATTTTATCGAAAAAACAGTAAAACCAATGATTTTACTGAGTTCACTCATCTAAATTATATATATATATATATATATATATATATATATATATATATATATATATATATATATAAGGAGTGTTCAATGACACTTCAAATAGTGAGCACCCCTTTAGCCTACCACTTTTCCACCACACATTTCCTCTCTCCTTCCACTCACATTAAAATAATATAAATGAGAGGTGGAAAATAGGGAGGCTAATAGGGGGTGCTGAATAAGGGATGTCATTGAACGCTCGTCATATATATATATATATATATATATATATATATATATATATATATATATATATATATATATATAGGGGAACTCTATGATGACACAAAATTGAACACAACAAATCTCAACCACTAGATCCTTCCGTGAACTCCACTTTCCACATAAAGACAAACAAATCCATTGGTTCACGATTTATGTATCTTATTTTGTGTCACAAAGGTTGCCTATATATATATATATATATATATATATATATATATATATAGTAATATTCCGCTACACATCTTATACCGCACGTGAAATTCCCCTGAATTTCAACCACACATTCCGATTTTAATATTCATTCTCTCTCTCTCTCTCTCTCTCTTTGGAAAGAGAGAATGACTATTAAAATCGGAATGTGTGGTTGGAATTCAAGGGAAATTTAACGTGTAGTATAAGAGGTGTGGCAGAACATTTCCCATATATATGTATATATAGGAGTGTGTGTGTGTGTATATATATACACACACACACTTCTCTCTCTTTATATATATATATATATATATATATATATATATATACACACATGTGTGGGGCCGGCTATTTGAACACAAAATTAGACAAAGAGCCTCAACCGTTGAATCTTTTTGTCTTAATATGAAGAGTTGCAATTCATGGGGTGATCCAATGGTGCAAATCAACAGTGTCACCGTTTGTGTCAAAATTTTGTGTATCTATAGACTTTCCATATATATATATATATATATATATATATATATATAATGAGCACAATAATAAATTTTGCTGCTGTAGAAAATATAATTCCAACACAAAATTGGAAAAAGAAAATAGAGACTTAGAATGCATGTTATATCGAACATGGACATTTTGTATGCTACATTAAAATTAGGAATCCATGAGTCCTTCCTTGTTTACGAAAATCATACGAAGACTTTGAATAATAAAATATAAAAAAACCATCGTAAAAGTGTGTAGAACCAGGATAATATATATAAATATTACATTTTGACACAGTATCAGTTTAACAGGGAAGCCTGTCAGATGGAAGTAGTACTCACAGTTGTTCAACTAACGCCTGCTCCGCAAGGGCTTCTGATTTATCTATTTTGTTGCCAAGAACAAGAAGAGGGATGCCGCTCAGTGATGGCTTCAGTAGCAAGTCATGTAATTCACTTTTGGCGATAGGAACACTGTCCCGATCAGCAGCATCAACTACGTATCTATAGTAATTAGTACATAAGTTAGTAGTTGTACACCTATAAAGAAGTAAAATAAAACACAAAAGACAATTATTATAGAGCATGAAATTTCAGATATCAAATTTAGATGTTACCGACAAGCCCAACAGGAAGGCAAGAAGTAGCAATGATGAACCTTCCACATTTTTTTTTTTTTTTTTCCTTTTCATGGCAATAGCTTTAAAAGCGACAAACAAGTCCTTAAGATCATTAAATTTGCCATGTTCATATCACAATCTCAGAAAATCACATTGGAAATTATATTCTTGACTGGTTCAATACTCTTATGAAAGATAAATGCGCATTTTGTTGTGAGCACGATTTTGGAATACAATAAATTTTGAGCAGGTGTTACAAGCCATTGTCTCTACCAGAAACTCAGTAAGTGCGGTACAAGTGCCTATATGAATTATTATCTTAGCATAATGAACATGGGAAATATAGCAAAATTGCTAAGAGGTAATGTGGTAATGTTTATTATTATGTGGATTAAAGATAGCTCTTGGATCCCATGCAAAGACCATGATTCCTGTTACTGATTTCTGATACTGGACTCCCCTTGTCTTTTTAAATACATACATATGAAAAAGGGAAAGTCCATTTGAACACAAAAAATAGACACAAACTGAGGGACACAAAATCTCCACCATAAGATTGCCCCCCGATTTCCACCCCACACATAAAGACAAAGTACAAACTAATCCAACGGCTGGGATTTTGTGTCTCTCATTTTGTGTCTAGTTTTGTGTTTAAATAGACGACCCCTATGAAAAATGATATTTTCCCTTTTTGCAAATAATTCCCAATTGGTTCCTTGCTTGCTTTTACAAATAAAAATAAAAAATACAATCAAGAGTTCAAATTGGGGAACCAATTGCTGACATGATACGTACACAATTGCAGAGACACCACGGCAATATCTTTCCCACATTGTCCTAAATCGACGTTGTCCTCCAAGATCCCATAATTTTATAGTCACATTTCCCTTTGTTACTTTTCGCATATTAAAACCAACCTAAATTTGCAATAAAATTATATCAGTCCAGTTTGATACAACATAAATTTTACAATAAAACATAGCATATGTAAAATTGCATACCGTTGGAATCATGTCTTCACTGTAGCCTCCAGTCTAGTAAAAACATAATTTTGAGAAGGACAAGTGTCAAAACAAAAACAAACTCATAGGAAAACAAAGAAGCTAAGGGCATGGTTGACTTCAAATTTTGAGTTTTGTGTTTCCAGCATGTACTTCAAAAGCATGGGAGAACAGTAAGGAATGGAAAATAGTCAATTTGAAAATTGGTTTTAACATGCAAAATTGAACAACTTTATCTTATTTTCCACCTTCTGAGATATACTGAAAACTATCTTCTTCCTCCCTCCCTCCCCTTTGTTGTACCGTTTAGGATTTTCCACTCCCTCCGCTTCCACGCCTTTTTAAGTACACATTGTCAAATTGAAAACCCAAAATACAAAACTCAAATTTTGGAACCAAACATATCCTAAGGTTTCAAAACACATACTGCAATTGCATTAACAAGAGAGGTTTTCCCAGCATTCTGAAGACCGATGAGGGAAAGTTCCATTTCCTGTTTGAAAAACAAGCTGTGGTATATTTGATTAGTTTTTTGCACTTGGTAACATTGATAAAGTCATTGGATGATTTCATGAACAACTAACACAGAATACTGCTTGGAATGTGAGATATAATACTTGAATAATATGTTTGACACTTTGCTTCAAGTCGAAATGCTTTGTAAACAACATTCCATTGTAAGACAGATTACGTGGGGAAGTACGGAATACTAACACATGCATGTATTGGTTGAAATAGTAAATCATTTTAGGCTTCGTCAAGTTGAATGGCAAAATGTTGGATACCGAGTTGCTTGCTGATTAGAATTTTGTTAAACGGACTGTTTTTTGACAATACATCCAATTTATTAGTTGAAATATATGTATGTTATATAGCTAAATTGAGATTGTTGACACATATTTTCCTAGTAATATAAGCAATCCAATCAATACTCTTGTCGATTCATAGTAAACTGGAAAATTATTACATACAACTCAATAAAATTTACATCGCTATACAGCCATGTATTACGTTACTTGCGTGGAACAAAAAGATTAATTTGTGTTCTATTCATATATTTCATTATTCCAAGATAGTTTTTTATGACTTCTATTATACAATATTATAATCTTTGCTAAATTCTCAACTCTAACCTCAGACTTTAAGTTTATATATTTACTGGAAACTACACTCACCCTTATAAAAACATAAAAACTTATTTGTACATAAATTTATATATTTTGATGTTACACAACAAAAATTATGTCTAAGCATGACATGTACTGGAGTAGTCACCAACTACTCAAATATAAATCTGTTTGGCAGTAGTGCTAAAGTGCCAACTAATGTAAATACTTAGCATATATTAAATATTTCAGTACTGCAAGTATGTATTAATAAAAATCATTATTTATGTTAACATAAATGATTTCAAAGTTTTTAATAAGAACTTTGATGAGAAATATATATCGAAAAGGTTTATTGTGAACAAAGAATAAATCATGACAACCCACGGTATGAAAACAGAAATATCAAGAGCAAAATCAGTAATACTGATCTTATTTAGAACTAAAAATTCAAAAAAGCAATTTTTGAATGCCGGCTAATTTTATGCTGATTTGCGAGGAAATGGCTGAATGCTTTCACACCACACAGTCTGAACACCAATTACAGTCCATTCACAACAATATTCGGTGTTGCTTTTCAAAATAACGCTGCCTTAGTTTCTAATGATTGCAACACAGGCATGTAACCTCGATTTTGTTTGTTGTGCATGCTCCATTCACTCTTCGACAGTTTTCTATCATGAATATTATCACCTCAAGTCTTCAATCGTAACGAAATTCAAATTTTGAAAGGTTTAATATAGAGATCCAAGTTGCTCACGATTAGCATACACTATCGCATTCCATAAATGACTATGAAACTAAATAGACTAAAACAAGTTGCAATTTTGTCTTCTAAGCTGCTGATCTAGAACATCTTGGTCAAGCATGTCCAGACCACCTCAATCTCCACTTGATTATTGACATAATAATTTTCCTTAGCAAAGAATCAACACCTCGAGAATATTTCTCGTAATTTAAAACCCGTTTATTCTTAACTCAAAGTTTAATAATCTATTTCACAGGGATGTTTTGTGATGAACGTGTTAAGTTAGAAAGCACCAGCACCGGCATATTAGAGCCATGCAGACTCCAAAAAAATTCAAATTTTATCCCCAACAAAAATCAAAATCAGAAATATGTTCAAACGTTTTGACAGTCAACGAATAAAGAACCGACGATACCTTCGGAGCCAATTGAGAATAGCGTCAAAGAAACCGAAACCCATGTCGGACTCTTACCAATTTGGACTAGAAACCCTAGATTCTAGATCTTTATGATGATAATTATTTTCGGAGAGAAGAAGCCAATTAACTAAAAAGATGACTTGTAATTTTGTACATTTTTGAGCTGCACAGGAAAGGATATTGAAAACGTTGCTGGGAGTTAACAGGCCAAAATCGCTGTCCGTACGCACGTTATCTGTCGACATGATTTTAAATTGAAAAATGGTTCCACCTTATTTTCACATTTGTCCGGTGAGACACCTTTTAAGTTAGGAATATAAATTATAGCCCTATTTTTATTTTAGATAAAAAAAAAAACAAATTGTTTTTTACCTTTTAAATTAATCTAAATATCTACAAAGCTTTTCGTAAATGTCCTAAAACATAAAAATACAAATCTTTATAAAACAGAAAATAGACACAAAACCATACTTTTAAAAAAATTAGACCGAAGGACACCAAGTTTCTCTTTTAAGTTGAAGTCAAACTTTAAAAAAGATTACACTGAAAGACAACGTCAAATAGAACTAGCATTTTGTATAGTGTAAAACTGAATATAATGCTAGTTGTAACTAACATTTGGATATAGCGTAAAAATCGAATATAATGCTAGTTGTATTAACATTTTCATTCAGAATAATTTTATTTAAAGTTTGTCCTTCAATATAAAATTGAAACTTGCTGTCTTTCAGGTTATTTCTTTTAATATTTGTCTCTTTCCCTAGTTACCTTGACGAAGAACGATCTTTGTTTTGAAATTTAAGAAGGGTGTTTATACGAATGTTACCTTATTTTGAATCAGTTTCATAAAAGAAAATCAATTTGCACTACGAGTACTAGAGACTATGGTGTGAAAAATGTTGTCTTAAAAAGCCTAAATTGTTGTCATTATGTATATGTTGTGCAAGTCAGATGTTGCATGCGATGATTATAAAAACATTTTCAAAATGTATTATCGATAATAGATTATGTAGCGTAATTTTGTAAGACAATCTGTTAATATAATTGAATTATAAACTTAAATTATTTTGTTTTTCAAACGTATATTTTTTATTCTGAGATTTACACATGTTAGTATTTCAACAAAAAAAAAAAGAACTTATATGCGTTATTCCAAAAGGATGAATTATATGAGATATATTAATTTATTATCAGTATTTACCTTTAAAAAAATACTGTCGCAATTTGCTATTTGTTTAATATTTGAGATTATGGTTGCTATAATTTCTTTGATACACAATGAGGAAGATAGCTAAAAAAGTTTAACATTTGATATCTTATTAATAGATAAATGATGTGTATGGGCATCATAGTAACTGCAATATTATTTTTTAGCATAGCAAGCAGGGTTAAGTGGACTACTACCAGTTTATTAAAACACTAAAACAACATACAAACAGAGGCTCAAGGCCAACAAACACACAAACAAAGAAAAAGGAAAAAGAAATCCAAACCACAAAACAACAACAGCCTGATCATAAGTGAAGGCACTTGAAAAAAAGCCTTTTCCTTATCACATATACAAGCATGTGCCATATCTCCTCCTTACTTTTCCTCTTCATCCGAAAGCAAATTTGATTTCTTTCTTTCATATTAGTTTGACAAGCTTTTTGTAACACAATAGCATGAGCAAATGATCGATCTTCCTCCATTTAGTTGACCTTAGCAGTAATAGCCACTGTAAGTCAGAATTGAGACGAGCATTGTGATTGCCGAACAAACTCAATATCTTCTTCCATAAAAGGTACAACTGACTGCATTCAAAAATCAGGTGTTTAATAATTTCATCACTTGTATTACAGAAAACACAACTTTGATTAATTGCCATGTGCATACTGGTAAGTTTGGTCTTAGTCAACAAAGTACCACTCAAAGCTTTCTACAACATGATATTATCCTTTGGATGAGAGTTGGAGTCCCATATCAGTTTATATCATATGCAATTAGGAAGGTTATCATGATTTATTAAGATTTTATAGATTCTTCTGATGGTTTGCTCCATAATATTCCACTTAGCCTTGACATGATCGAAAATATGAATAAAGTTTATTATGTTGTAACGACCCACTTTTCCAGTACATTTTAAGCCAACATCTAACAACACATGCCAACTCAAATTGCATAGAAAAATAGATGGTTAAGAGAAAGAAGTTAGAGGGTGAGAGAAGAAAGAAAGAAATACTAGAATAGAAGAATAAGAAGATCAGAATCTCATAGCGGAATGGACAAAATATAATAATCAACAATACTTTATTCAAACATAATTGTATACGATTACAACATCAGAGTATACATTCATATCCATCAATACACACAACGGAATAAACTAGTACCAGCAAACATAGGAATACGTCTCGACTCCAGCTCCTCTTCTGAAACTCCAAGCGAAACTTAACCTGATAATATACTCGGTCTGACTAGAGCACATTTGAAGCAAAGCAAAATTCACACGGATCAATCTGGAATACTTTCAGTGATAAATTCACATAACAAACAACTTGCTTAACTTTAGAAGACCTTGAAAGAAAAGGATAACAGTAAGACCATCCTGCACATAAACTCGGATAGTTTTTACCTTACTATAACCCAAAACATTTTTGATATATCAAAATCCGGTGATATTATAATAGTGTCTATCAAATCACAAATAAATAACCAAATAGAATAACACTTACATCTTACAATCTACATATTCATTATAAAATCAAAAACCCGTAGGGCACTTATTTGAGATTGGATTCCAACTATGACAAGGTATGAGACCAGCTTCCGATCAGTGTACTCTAGATGGGATACACTAGGGTTCGACAAGTACATTTGGCATCCCGGCCACACATGACCGACCAGTCATTCAGCTTGAGTGTATCGAATATATTGTCACCAACGGTCTATACCGACATGACCGTCCTTGGGAGATACAGAAGTGAAAGAAGAACAAAATGAATTTTCTCTAGATCGGTGACAATATACCCTACTTAGGTGCGACCCAACTAGCATGCTGCCTTCCTATTTTTGTATTTTTCCAGTTGTGAGGCTTGAGGCTACGTTTATCTTCTTAGAACATTTGTCCATCATTCACTTTGAATTCCACATCGTCAACCCGTCAAATCACCAGTTGACCTTCCGAAAAATATTACAGACATAAAAGCTAAGAGAAACGAATTCCTTCGCCACTAAACGTAATACCTTGAAAAGATCGTCTTATGTGATCCATTAGGCATACTCTGTCAGATATTCATCCATACAAGTTGTCATGGGTCTGGACACCCCGAAGGCACTATTCTGCAAACAGAATAACCCTTGCATTTGATATTCGTCTTCATACATATCCCTACAGATTAGTTTCGTACGCAACGTTGATTCGAAGTGCACTACACCAAAACAACAAATTTAGCACACCAGGATGCGGATATTTGATACGACTTTAAGCCTTATCAAATTTGATAGAGAACATAGCCATATCAAATTTCCTTTTGCAATCCGCACCACCTCCAACACTTAAAATCTAACCCTACATCTTCAAGGCTTTGGATCAGTTTTTTTTTTTATACTGCTTAGAGCCGTATCAAATCCGAATGGTAATTTCCCCATTCCTTGTCATTGTTTTTTGGTTTCTCCCTATCCACTTTTCCATTTCGGCCGAAACAAAAAAAATCTCAAACGAAAAAAAATGGCAAATCTCTAAAATTCCAATTCTTCGATCCAAATTTTATTACCAAATCTTCCTCCTTCGATCTAAAATTCCGTCATTGATAACCTTCATCACAATTTTCCCTCTTTCTAGTTGTAGGCATTGTCCAGCCTTCATCGCCATCAATCGATTGGCTCGTCAATGGAAACAAATCAGTAGCCATCATCGCCAACTTTTTTTCAATGCCTCTATGTCATCTAACGCTTGGATTTTGAGGTACCTGATTCGATGCTCAAAATAGGTTGGTATTATTCGGTGTTTTTTACCGTAGGTTTGGATTTATTACAACTCAAAACTATATCTAACTTGGTTGAATTGTTGTTAATGAATTGATTCATCGATTCCTTTTAGTATATTTATTCGTTGATTGCTGTGTATTTTCTAGTTGAGTTGATCCTTGCATTAACACTAATTCTATTTTTGCCTTGTGCGTTTGTCTTTGAATTTGCTACCTTAATTTGCCTTGCTGGTTACATTAGTATATGCGGATTTGTTTCGTTATTGCACTCATGCGATGGTCTATTGTTTTTGTTTGCACACATATTGTTTTTTTTTTTTTTGTAAGTTTCTTTATGTCCTGACCTTTATGTTTTAACAACTTGCTAAATAGATTGGATTGCTTTATTTTTTTTGTTTATCTTTGCTGTTTTGAAAAAAGCTGCATATATACCAGTTTTGATAAAGCATATATTTTAGAGAGTTATTCTTACAAATATGTGTATCTTGATAAACAGTACTGCAGTGCGCCTAGTCTATTTCTCATTGGCAAAAAGGTAACATCTTCATTGTGTTTTATTTCTCTATGATCTAGAGTTAAATTTCTCTTCTAGTACTTACTCTTTTGTTGGATTGCATACTCATGACTGCTCTTGTAGAGCAAATGAAGAGGATTGTTGATTTGACGAAGGCAATCTAAGATCTGCCTCAGTAGAGCAAATGAAGAGTACTACCTTTATTTTGAATTAAAAGAGAATTGGCAGTGCAAGGTAAGCATTTTAAAGTTCCGTTTTTATGTTTAAGCAATAGATAGATTCTGTTTTTCTAGTGCATTTCTATTTTGCTTCAAGTTCTTATTCCATTTGTGGTAGCCTTATCTGTTTACAAGGTGATCAAACAACATTTAACATCAACCAATTTTTGTTGTTTTCCTTTGTTACATTTACGCTATCCCCGTTATGATTTATGAAAATTTTCAGGTTACATACATTGGTAACGCAACAAGTTTTTACAAGCTTTTACATTGCACTGCACATTAACATTACATCACCTGATACTGGATATTTGATACTAGACTCACTAGCAGGATTATTTGTATTATCTGATGTAATTACTCAATACTGGATATTTGAAAATAAGTTTTTACAAGCTTTTGCAATGCATTGTATCCAATATCCGGTATCAATTACTGGATATATTTGATACAATGCACTGTAAAAGCTTGTAAAATGCAAAAGCTTGTATCAATTATTACTAGATATTTGATACTGGATTTAAATTACTTAATGTAAAAGCTTGTTTCAAATATCCATTATCAAAAGCTTGCAAAATCCGGTATCAATATTGCAAAAGCTTATATCAAATATCCAGTTACAATTACATCAGATATTGCATTTAAATTACTCAATATTACTTAATGCAAAAGCTTGTAAAATGTGGTCTTCCTGTTCACATTGCATTTATGTCTTTTTACTGCAATTCTGTTTTGCTGCTGCATTTCTATTTGCTTCAAGTTAATGTTCTTATGTCATTTGTTGTTGTGTTCTCTGCTTTTTCAATATTTAATCGTAAGATTTATACTTGCTTTTGTTCTTTATTCGCCTAAATTTTAGTTTGTAGTAAGTTGAATTGATTTTTCATCTACTGAGATAATTTGAATAATCTGCATTCCCAATTTAACATTTTCATTTATCAAGTGCATATTCCTTTAGCAGAAGCAAGATTGTTTACATCATATTGACTATTGTACATATACAATTTTCTTTTCATTTTTAGGGTATGAGCTTAATGATATTGAGATTACGGGTAGGTAAGTTACCAAATATCAAGGTAACACGCGATGAAGTTTATCATGAACTGGTATACTTAATGGATATGCTTGAAACTTCATACGTTCCTTTCCGGGATGCTACTGCTCCCCTTTGTTGTTCCTTCTTTTATGATATATTCTGGGTTTTGCGCAAAACTGAGTTAACTCACTTTGTCGTGCAACTGAGCTTGCAACTCAGTTTTGTGCAGACTGGGTTTGCAACTACTTCATTCATTTTTGTTTTGATTGGTTTTCTAAAACTTCTCTTGATAGGGCATGGTGCAAATGTTGATGCGGAAGACAAAGAAGTATACACCGTGCTAGGTCGAGCCTCTGATGAGTTAAGACCTGTGTTGTTCGATGTTGCCAAGGCTATGCTCGAAGGCTAGTCATACTGCTGTGCCGAACCCGTGTACTTTATTTACATAACTTGGCATATTTTACAAAGCTTGAGATGTCATTTTTGTCCTGTGTTTTAAGATTTAGCATTTAGGAAATTTGAAGTTCCATTTATATCTTATTGCATGTTTGAAGAGCAGCGTCGTCGTTCTTGTAGTTGCAGTTGCTTATGTTGTGAATCCAGATGTAGTGGCTTATGCAGGACAACGTATTCTTTATATTTTTTATTTTAAATTTGATACGGCCATTAGCCATATCATATTTTAAATTTGATACGGCTAATGGCCATATCTTTTTTTAAAATTTGATATGGCCATTAGCCATATCAAATTTAAAATTTGATACGGCAATGGCCATATCAAATTAACAAAGACGCCAGAATTTGATACGGCCCATAGCACTGCCAAATCGAATTGGATACGACCATGAGCACTGCCTATTTGGCATTTCTGGTGTAGTGTTGGTTTTGGGTCTAGTTCCCATCCTGATCTCTTCGAAACAGCACGTCAAAAAGATCCAATAATATTCCGTTGATAGTTTGGTGTTTTAACTATTAATCTCAAACCGGTACGGTTAAATATATTGGTAGCTTAGGTCTTATTATTTCAAATCATTCATTAAAATTTTTTCATCGATCTTCGAAAGTCATTTCATTGATTTAAAATCGAAATCATTTACTTATCTTCGACTGATCGTCTTCGTTCCATTAATTGGAAATAATAACCATATTCTTAACGTATTTAACAAACTTCCATTTATCGCCACATTTCCCTTAAAACTCTTTTTATTTCCTTAACTTGGAAATATAATGATATCAATTCAAATCCCAGTTCTTATTAGGGCCAAATAATGTCAAATAACATTTTGCTATTATATAAACCAATGGTTTTACCAAGCTCCAATTCGACGATGCTTATGATAATATATACTTATTATTTCAAATATTATCTCCCAATTCCCACTCCAAATATCTCTTTTCCATTTCTTCGAAAAAACCCTCGCCTTTACTTAATATCCCGAAACATATCATTTCTCAGAAATAGTACTATATATCTTATGAATTGGAATAAATATAAATCACATCTCAATTTTCCCAAATAATGTTGAATTACACATTGTTTTACTTTTAAAACCAAGTAGTTTATTTGTATATCAATATCTTGCCAAGATCGTTGCATTATTACATTTCAAATCCTACAACTAATGTTGCAATATTCCTCTTATGGAAATGATAATTTAATTCCAACAACTTTTACCGTTACAAACCAATATCATCCCTCGATAATAGTGAAGTCATTCAAGTTGAGATATTTTATTTACCTCTCAGACTTTGATCGACAACGTTCTTATCTTAAAATAGATAGAAGTTCGTAACCCAAAAACCCATACTACCTAACCAAATCTTACTACAAACTCTGTTCCTTTCTTAAATAAATTCTATTTAAGAAATAATCGCTTAACTTCATTATTAACTGAGTCTAAAACAATTTAATTGTTCATTAACTAAATGGATTAGTTAATTACCTCATTAAACAATAACGAACACATTAATTCAATAACCATTTAAACTTCTAAAATAAAATGGTAATTAATATTCAAGAATCTTATTAATTTAAACAATTATTCATTCATGACAACTTTTGGTCAAACAATTGACCTAGTCAACCCTAATCTATCAGTTAACTTATTAACTGATTTTAAATTTTTCCTTCCTTATTAGATTAATTAAATTAATCTAATAATATTGCTAACTCATTTACTTAAATATAATTATTCCAATATATTAACCTGTAGGTTAATTACAGCTTCATTTGCTTATAAAACTGATTTAAACGCTAAATCCTTATTATATAATCATTCATAATATTTTTAATAAAACTCATTTATAAACATCGACTTATTTTTAAAACTTCATTGTAACGTATAAAATATAATCAAAAATCTCATTTCAGTTATAAACAAATTTTATAACTTAACTTCGTTAATTCTTCGAACGACAAATCAACCATAAAACAAAAAGGTGGATTCTGGGTCATTTGCTGCCAATCCCTCAATCAATGCCTTCTATTGATTCAAATCACAACAAAGTCGAATTTCAATTCAACGTTAACATCTAAACAAGTTTTCAATGTCCATGGGGTTCATTCGGTTCATATACAAACAATATAAAAATAATCAACACACATAACATTTGAGGAATCCGACGGATCCCTCCAACATGTTCTTCCATGCATCACAGCTCGTTATAACAATTTATAATATCATATAAGACAGAAATTTAATTCAATGGCGTTAATATAATTAACATCAATCAATAAAAACCAATAATCAACCAATAACATCCATAGCATCCAATCGTCCAATTTTATATTCTCGATTATAAGTTATAATTATATGAATTTAACAAATCACAGAATTCCAAAAATATGTGAGAATTAACTCACCAATTTATTTTGATTTGACAATTTCCAGTTGATTTCTATGATTTCAAACGAGCGTTTGAAATCATAAAAATTTCCAGTTAGCCTTGAATCCTTTCAGACTAGTTCATGCTTGTAGTATTTTCCCATACGATTCCAATGACACTTGTTTTGTGAGATTCTGTCACTGAAAGAATAAGTTACAATAGTTACAAGTTGTGTCTAAATTAAACTTCCTTCATTATTAATTTAAAATAAATTAATTAGGTTATTACCACTGATTTCGTGATTAACGTAATTACCCTTCTTAAGTCAATGTTCAATGCCCATAATCACGGTGGAAATTGCAATGTCTTTTTCTTCTCCAGGTTCGAAAAAAACATAACTCCTTTCCCCTCAACAATTCGTCGTCGTCGTTGCCAGGGTTCACCAGACCCTGCCTCGCTACCTGCTGCCATAACCTCAACCTGACCTCCCTTCATTGACACTCGAATCACCTCCACCTTGCCAGAAATTGATCATAACCGGTAACCCTTCAACTGACCTAAGCTCCAACCACTGATGTTGAGCAACCACCAGACCGACGTCGTTGGGTGCGCTAGCCTCTACCGCTTCGACCTCCTTCGACCGACCCACCACCTCCGATGAACTTGAGCTCCTCCAATATCCTACAGTCCCCGTCCCAACTCCAAACCCTAAGCCCTTCCAATTTTATGATCAATTATATCATACTCCCCTACAGTTCACCAGCGAACACTGTGCTGCCACCAATGGGCACACCCTGGTCCCCCTACATAAGCCTGAAGTGGCGGCTGCCAACTTCACCCAAAGCCGTCGAAAATGACTCTCAACTATCACAGCTTTAGGCCACCACACTACACTAGATGTTCCCAAATTTATTCAGCGCGTCAAACTCTTTAGGTTCTACAAATTTCTAATAGGAACCTTTCACCGATTCTCAAACGATTATGGGAAAAAAATATGAAATTGAAATGAGGAAATAGAAGTTACAGTGGAAATGTAAGGAAAACGGATTAGAGGATTGGTCTGAATATATAAGTAAGAAATATAATATTTTATTTTTGATTTGACTAGCGATATTTTCTTGAAGCGACTAATGATTTTTTTCCATGCCTTTCGCCATTTCTAAACGATGTTTATACGTTCCTGTAGTCACACACAAACTCCTTTCGCGACGAAAAATGACGTCTAGCTATAATTTGACGTTACGATCCTAATGAATATTGTTTCGTCGAATTCCGAGTCTGATTGCTCAAACGATGCTTGTTCAAGTTAAAATGTTCGTTTTATTTGCATTTAATTTTGCTACGCTCACAAAATAACTCCAATTGACGCGAAACTTGAAATCTAGCAATAATGAGCTATTATTGTCTCAATATAATTTGTTTCATTGAAAATGGAGGTCGTTTGAATAAAGTCCCCTTTTAAGGATCCAAAATGAATTAAAATAATTTAAAAATACCTTAATATAATAATATTAAAATATTATAATCGGCCATACCCGAGCAGAATTTCATATATTTCCAAAATAAAATACTTCGGGCTGAATTCCAAGCCAAATTGATATTCAATAAATTAAAAACCCTCTATTTTTATAAATAAATCGTTATAAATTATAAATGAATTCCATAGCGACTATTTCAAAATTTGATTTTGGACATAAAACAAAATCTATAATATAAAGCTTGAATTTTCTCTTTTATTAGAAAAATATTATGCAGTAGATTCGAACATTTCTTGTTTCGAGAAATTACGACTTATATTGGATCTTGTACAACCAATTAAAGTTCAAAACGTATTATTACGAACTACCGCGCCGCTATAGTTCGTTTTATAATAAAATATAAATTAAACGTTCAAACGTCGTTTAATAAACGAAATTGTTAATATATATCAAAACCAAACAACATTAAACCCTTTTAAATTGCCAGTTCACATTATATTGCAAATCCAAAAAATTCCGACCATTCCGGAATTTAAATTATTATTTTATCATTTATATTAATAAAATATTCAAAATTATTGAACTCAAGCTAATTAAAATCTAAAACAACATTAAAAACCATTTTAAAATATTAAATTAAATGGTAAAAATCTAGGTTGTTGCATTCCTTCCCCCTTAAAAGAATTTCGTCCCCGAAATTACTAAGAAAGAAAGAATGCTACAAACTCAGAAATTTCAAAAAATTCAACTAGTTAAAAATATTCTGTTACACTTCCTGAATTTCCAGTTTAACTAATCCAATTAGTTTCTATAGAAAAAAGACCAATTAAAAAATTTCATAAGCACATAAAACATTATAACACCATAAATTTTGGGAAACTTTTTGAAGAGTCTCTCCTGTACAGAGGGACTTCCGCAATATTGTAGGAACAACAAAAAGATATACATCGACCCATATGGTCGGAAAATCAAATTCAAAACCCAAATCAAAACCAAAAATTAATATTTTGCGTAAGCGTACTTTATGCAAGCGTTATTAAACGATAAGCTATACTTGAGCTGGCTCAATTATTATGCAGCTTTTAAACAAACTGGATTCAATTAGCTCCAGCATTTGCTCTTGCACATGTTCTCAACTCAACAGACTTTCATTAATCTCAATATCCTGTCAATTGGTTCAAATGTCCATATTTTGCATTTCAAACTAATTTTACACATAATCCAATTATTGAAATTTTTATTCATAACCATTTCTTAACAATCCATTTCAGGTTCATTATCTTGAGTCCATTTCAAAAAATTCATTTCATTCACTCAAGATTTGTTTTCCATCAAGTTTATTCTATAACCATGCAATCATTTCCAACCATACAATCAACTGGTCTCAAAACATTTCATTTGGATTCATTATCTGCACATATTTCTTTTCAAGTCAAACTTCTTATTTATGTTAAATTTTAATGCTCATGTTTAAATTTTAACTTATACAATTCAAAAGTTAAGCGTAAAATTCTTATTTGCACTTTTCATATTTGAAATTCCAATTCAAATCCATATTCAACCAATAAATTTCAACCATACAATCAAACTGATTTCAAAATATTTCATTTGAAATTTATTTACAAGTCAAATTCTTATTGACTTGTTTGATTTTAACTCACATAAGTTAAAATTTTAAATTTAATTCAAAATAATTGAATTTTTAAATTTGCTTTCTCAAACAAATTTCCATTATCAAATTTTACAAAGGTAGCGATCTGTCACTTACAAACTCAAAAATGAATACCGATAATGTTGCAGTCCATTATCAGAATTGTTTTCCAACCACTGAAGTGATTCCAGTGCTTAAATCACTTTTAAAAACTATTTAAAAACGATTTTTATTCAATAAACCTTCCAAAGTAATATTATATAACTATATTACTTTGTAATACCTCAGAGAATATTTTTCCAAATATCCGGTATTTAAATTCTCAATACTAGTATGAATTAAATTTTAATTCAACTTATTTGTATATTTTATTCTATACAAATTCAATCTGATTATAAATAACCATCTCCGTATTATAATCTCATTTGATATAATAATAATAACAACCAATCATATTAATAATATTCAGAAAATTATTCCTTTATATCAAAATATAATTTTGGGCAAAATTATTTCATTTACCCACCATTTAAAACAAATTTTGTAAATTTGCCTCGTTTCAGTGTTTATAAATCCCTATTGACCATGTCAGCTAAACGCATGGATTTGGAGTTTATATACCACTCAACAGATCAACTAACACAATATAAAACATTTTTTTATACAAATCTACAAATATGCTTGTTGGAGAATGGAGTTTTAATGACAACAACCTTATTTCAATCATCATTGATTATAAAATATATACTAACACTTTTTGTATAGAATATATATATATATATATATATGTGCAGGAATTATATACAGGAAATATTACTGAAGACTGTACAGTTATAAAGATGATAGAGATTCAAAGATCCGAGAAATTTCAAGACTCATGAGTAATCAAGATTTCAAGAGTTCAAGATTAATATATTTGTAGAGTCTTGATTTTGTAAGACTCTAAATAGCACTCTAGGTTTAAATTCAAATTCAAATTCTGATTTTCAATTCTATCCTCAATCCTCTCTATTTTGTTTTTCTATTTGTTTCTATTGTTATTCTTCTTTGTTTTTCAAACTTAAATTTTTATACTTTATATTTATACTTTATATATAGTTTAAAACCTTATAATTTTATAAATATATTTATATAGTTTAAAAATATGTTTTCATATGTTTTTATAACATATAATATTAATTTACAACACTAGAATTTTAATCATGAATTTCTAGAATTAGTTTTATATCAAAACACTTGAAAATGCTTTGAAAATCAAAAATGTACATGAGTATGTCGACATAGAAAAAATAGCATGTCGACATATAACAGCTATTTTTTCTAATTTTGAAAGGAAGTGTCTTTTCACTATTTGAAACGCTTCAGAACCGTTGCAACCCTTCATACTCTATAAAAAGTGGTTAAAACTGAATTTTTTTTTACATATCTTCTTCTCTAACTTCATCCTCTTTCATCCCACCATTATTCTTAATCATTTTTATGGTTTTTACACTTATAGTCTGCCGAATTCACTTCTGTTTTGATCAAACTTCTTCTATCTACACTCTCTACTCTCTACTCTCTAAATCAAGTGCTATTGAAGAGTTATAGGGCTATTTTGTAATTGCTTGGGTTGAATAAACCCTGTTTGTAAGTCAAAGAGGAATCGGTGTATCCTTGTAGGTGTGAAATCAAGGAATAAGAGTCGGTGTGTCCTTGTTGAGTCGTGAAATCAAGGAATAAGAGTCGGTGTCTCCTTGTTGAGCCGTGAAATCAAGGTGAGTGTATTTGACTACTGGAAATAGTAATAAAACTCTGCATAATCCAGCGTTGTGCGGGACTGGACGTAGGAGTGATCCGAACCAGTATAAAATCTGGTGTGTTCTTTCCTTTTATGCATTTTTATTTTTGTTTATTTTGCATCTATGTTTGAATTTGTGTCTGTGATTGTGTTTGTGGTGTTTGATTCATCCCGTAGTTCACTTTAGATTTTTGTTTTGTTTAAATTCTTACAAACAGTATTCACCCCCCTCTAGTGTTTGCTTTGCCTAAACGATCCATTCCACAGTCCCTAACAATTGGTATCAGAGTAAGGTTTTTCAAAAAGTTCATAATCTGATTTTTGAAAATGTTAAATGGAAAATTTTGAACACTAGTTTAAATTTATGTATTGCATCAATATTATATGAGTCTGCATTCAATTTTATTGAAAAATTAAGTTACTATGATTTGATTTTTGAAATTTAAAATTTTGAATTTTGAAAATTTTGATATATCATGATATTATTGTAGTTAGTTATTTTGAAAAGCGATTTGATTATTTGAAAAGTCATTTGATTATTTGAAAAGTCATTTGAATTATTTGAAAAGTTACTTGATTCTTTGAAAAGTTGTGTTGTTTTACAGGAAAAGAAGTGTTATTTGGCTAATGGATATTCAAACTCTGAAAAGATGGGTGACTTGGTTGTTGGTGATTCAAATTCCAAAATGGTGGCTATTGAAAATTCAAATTTCGAAATGGTGACTATTGAAAATTCAAATTTCGAAATGTTGGATATTGAAAATTCAAATTCTGGAAAGAAATCTGTGACGTTACCGCGAAACCCCGTACTGACGGTGTTAAGGGTAATCTTTGGAATATAACACATAAATAGATAATAGCAGAACATAAATAAATAAATACACCAGATAATGAACAAATAATACACTGGATAACTGAAATCATCAGAGTTACACAGTATACAGGATCATACTTAATATAAATACAGTTTAGCTATACATAGATGTCTACAGCGGAAAACAAACATAATATGTACAATAGGAGCTGAACAGCATAAAAAGAGATAAATGATAGAATCCATCTTCAGCTCCAGCTATCCAGAAAGAGCCAGCTAAAACCTGAATACAAGGCTGCCCGTGTAGAAAAAGGGGCACCCAAGTTTGCAAGTGAAACAAACTACGAGTCAGTCATGGGACTGGTATGAGAAATCTACTTAACACATTTATAATATGGCTAATCACAGGACCACACCACTTTCGCGGAACGGGTTTACTCCATTGGATTGCCAGTGCTTTAAAACAAATAAATCTTTTAAACATCGCAATGCTTTTTATAAAAATGAAGCCATTATAAGACTCAGTTCCCATCACACAATGCAACGCAAACCGGAGGATAGAGTTTTTACCTTATAACGGCCAAAATATGCTTGATACGGATAAAACAAAAGCATTTGATATTATTACTAGACGGCATTAATGCCCATACCACTATGTCGCCATATATAGGTATACAATCAAAACCGCACAGTCACGTATTTGGAAATTGGATTTCCGTCCTGAACCAAGGCAAAAGATAGTCCTTACCGACTTCGAGACTGCCTAGGCTGAGCCTCAGGAACAGCCGCAACTACCCCTTGGATCGTCAGGGCCGGTCCACCGATGTGGATTAAAATTCCTGAACACTGCGTTTCCCCGCCCTTTGGGGCATAAATGAGCCAACGAATGACTCCATCGGTCCCGGATCGACCGATATAACCAAGGCGGCTCGCAACAGCAACAACCACATAGGTGAAAATAATATAAATGTCAGCCAGTTTAAGCACTGACACCACCTCTAGCTAGGAAGAAACGCATGTCCTCCCTGAGGTCCTCTCCCGTTTCTGGTTCATACTGGGGTGTGAGGCTCACGAATTCACGTTATACACAAAGCTACGCCACACAGGCGGTGCTTTGATCATCAACCACAAGACTTTGCTTTTCAACAGAAGCCCTGATCACTGCATCTTAGCATGCCACACAGGCAATTCACACCATGCAACTGATGGCTATCAATCACACAGAATGAATTCCCATGTCAGACACACAGTCCATTTACAAGTTCGTTCTGGGTCTGAACGAAACCGGAGGCACTATATAACTCGCAAACCCATCGATCCCCACGTACGTCTGGACGATCACCACTCATTATCCATATTTTGGGATGCCTCCCAATCAGGACATCAGTTACCATCCAAATGAGGTGAAGATCTCCGGTCTTCGACCACCGTCTTCATCTTCGATTTCTTATCGTCGATTCAGTTATTCAGAATGGGATAAACCCGGTCTTTCTGAGCAACTCGCGTATATAATAAACAGGTGCTACACAAACACACAAATGCCTTATTCTAATTCATTAGTCACTAACCGTAGATCAGTAAGAGAACGATTTCCCAAATATTAACCCCGAAGGCCGAAACCAACATCAGATCAAAACCCAGGAAACCATTCGACTTAGCCAACCTTCAGCAAGTTTCTAAATTTCACATTCCATATCGTTTATAATATTTTATAACGATTTATCGCTATTTTTATTTATTTAAAAATAGCCAATTTATTCAAACGACGCTTCAGGCCATAACGCGGTCGTGGCGCTGTTTTTCTTCAGTTTTGATTTACACATATCTGAAAATCTAACCGTTGGATCTTCACAAAATTTATATCATTAGAAAGATCTTTTCAAAACGAATCCAACGGTTCCAGTTTTGGGAAAATCCGACGGTCGGATCTCCCGGTATATTCGTTTGAAGTTTCGATTTCAAAATACGAACTGCAGCGTCGTTATTCGATTTAATTTAATTATATATATATATAATCGATTCTGGCGCTGTTTTTCTTCAGATTTGAATTAAACATTCCAGACAATCCAACCGTTGGATCTTTACAAAGTTGGTGTCGTTGGAAAGATATTTCCAAAGCGAACCCAAAGGTTTCGGTTTCGGGAAAATCCGATGGTCGGATCTCCCGCACTAATCGTTTGAAATCACGGTTTCAAAACACGAACTGCAGCTTCATTATTTGATATATTTTAATTATATATATATATATATATATAAATATAATCGATTCTTCGATTTCAAAACTATATGCTTTCCATAAATTTGATAAAAATGATATTTTTATCCAACAGACATTCACTTCGACACTTCACTATTTTTAACAACTCATGTATATAGTAAAAATGTGATTTTTATTGTAAAACGATTTATTTCAAAACACGAATATTTTATATAATTCATATAGATGATAAAAATATGATTTTTATTATAAAACAATTTATTTTAAAACACGAATACCATTCAACACATGAATTTCTATTCAACACATGAATGTTTTCTATAGTTTGTATATATATAGTAAAAATGTGATTTTTATTGCAAAACAATTTATTTCAAAACACTACTATTTTATATAGTTCATATAGATGATAAAAATAGGATTTTTATTATAAAACAATTTATTTTAAAACACGAATACCATTCAACACATGAATTTCTATTCAACGAATGAATTTCTATTTAACACATGAACGGTTTCAACATATGAAAATAATTTCAACAAATGAAAATAATTCTAGCACATGAAAATTTCAGAAAATTTCGGCAGCATAACGGCAGGGTAGTTAAAACCGGGGCCGTCCCTAGTACGGCTCCTCGCTCTACCTTAAAGCCTCGCAGCTTTTGACAATGGGGATTTCATGCATCTAATTCGCACGCAGGCGGCATGTATATTTTTTTCCATTTCCACAAACTAATCCTATGTGGTTTCAACCAAATAATTCTCAACCACAAACGGGTATTTTTCAACCACAATCAATCAATTTCAACCACAAACAATTCTAGTCAACCATTCGTAATCAACCAATTTTCACACCAATCACAACCAATAAATATCGTCCATGGTTTGTGGACGAGGGGCGTATATATATATATATAAGCATTTCACTTCTATTTTAACACATATATAATTTTTACAATGCATATATAACTTATATATCGAACGTACAACTTATACAATGCTTATACAAGAGGTGTACAACGCTTATATAACTCATACATCGACTATATAATTTATACACCATTGTTTTCCATATCGTTTATAATTTAGAAATCTCACATTGGGTTCCACTCCACCAAAAATAGCAGAAGGCTCAGAAAAATATGCGGTCTCGTCTAGAATGTAGAAGACGTCCACACGAGTCCACTGCCTCTTGTTTCACGGAATTTCGTCAAGAAACGAAAAAGATATGATTTTTACAGTGAAATTAAAAACCGTAGCGCTTTAAACTGCTATAATATAGTGTAAAATTAAATCAGCCGTTTACCTTTCTAATGTGTTCAAAACTAGGTATTGATTTCTTGAGCAATCCGAGACGATCGAACTATGCCACCTTCAAGCGCTTCGAGAGGCGCACCTGGCGCTGCCCACCCTGATGAACTCGACTTGGTGGTGGCGGCGGATTTTGACCTCGAACGGCGCGACTTTCTGGCCCTGGATCTCGACGGAGAAGCAACGAGGGAGGGCGAATCCTATATGAATTTGAAGAGGAGGCTCGGATCTTCAAAAAGTTCCAAAGGGGGTGTGGTTTCATTGAGAGATGGAAGAGAAAAAGAGGAGGGAAGGATCGGAGCTTTTCCGCCGCTCGAGTTCAGAGGTATCGGGGAAGAAGAAATATGATGGCCAATATAAATTTTTTATTTTATTTTATAATTTTAAATTCTCAAAAATACCCCTTGTCACACACGAACACCAATCCAAACCCAACGACTGTCGCCCCTAGCTAAATACCCCCATTCTGAACATAATGGGATATGTTTCGTAGGCCCATTCGACTGTTTCAGTCAGTTTCTCTTCAAATTAAAATATAAAATATTCAATATTCGATTTGAACGTACATTTCAATTTGCCAGGGCCACATACTGATTCAAAAAATTCCCGAAAAATAAATCTAGCTATGTTTTGACGATATGGTCCCAACAAAACTAGTTTCATCGAATTCTGAGGTCGTTTGCAAAATGGTCCCTTTCTGGTCGATCCAATTTAATAGAAATCGACCAAACACATTTTCCTTTGCCACACTCACATACTAGCTTCAAAAATTATGAAATTTGAAATCTATAAATAACTTCACATCCCGAATCCAACAAAAGTGGTTTCGTCGAATTCCGAGGTCGTTTGCAAAATGTCTATTTTCACGGGCGATATAATTTCTATAGCGACCTTTCTAAAAATTCATTTGGCCATAACTTTTGACTCTCGCTGCGAAACTTCGATTTTTCAGATTCGTTAGAAAGATATTCACTAACAGATTTAAATATTTTTGGTTTCACTCAAATCCATTTTGTTTTGCACCCGGTACAGTTAGTCAAAGTTTGAATTGAAATTTCGAAACTGCCGCACCATTTCAGGCCATGTATATAATTAGAAATAATTATATTTATTTTCAAACATCGATTCAAACTTACTTTTCATCGTTAATATTTAAAATATTTATTTTAAATATTTAAAATCCACTAAAATAGCCAATTTAAAATTTTCAAACTGGTTCAGATTTTCCGGGTCGTTACAAAATCAAAAAGAGGAGAAGAGTAACAACGGTTGGTGAAGAGACATCAAGAAGAAATGGATATATATAATGTAAATCAAAAAAGAAATGGGTACCAGATCAATTTACAACTTTTGATTTTCATCTACAACTGATCTTCATGCTGTACTTCTCTTCTTTTGCTTCGTAATGTCGCTGATTTCATGAGATTCCATCAAGAATTGACCAAGTAACGATTAAATGAAGTTTTGATGAATAAAGAGAGAGAGAAACCATAACTATCGACGGTTATCTTCAAATTGCATCCAAAGGTTATACTATTTTGTCCCAAATTCTTTCCCAGATTGTAGTTCTTATTCTCGCGGTCGATTTGATGGGTAGAATGTTAAATTCCGATCAAAATTGAGTGAGATATGGCAGTTTGAAATTGGCGATTCAAAACTGGAAACTGTTACGGGATTTTATGCATACCTCTTACTGTTTCGACTTTATGCACCCCAATACCATCCAAATTTATCCCCAAATTGCTACTGGATCGTAGTCCTTGAATTCCTCTTCGATTTGCCGCTGATTTCGTCCAATTCCGTTAAGAAACGAAGAAGTTATGCCTCCTGAAAGTTTGATTAAAAGTGAAAAACGAGAGGAAGAAGAAGAGGAGGAGCAGTTATGAAGAGACACGACTTTTGGGCCTTTATATAGTAGTAGAAGTGTCCATTCATTCAGAATTCAAATTCAAATTTTGGCCCCAAGTTGGTTGAACTACTAAATCTTCAATTTCTTTCTCATACGGTGTTCAAATTCAGCAAATGAATACACTATCCTGATCAAAAAAACGAGCCCATCGCAATATAGCAGATCTCATCATCAAATTCCAGAAGATCGATTCAGAATTCAGGGAATATCGAAGAAACGGATCTAAAAACAGGGTATGCCTTAATTAATTTTCAAATTTTTGGTTGAATGGATGTTTTGCTTGCTTTGCTTTTAAACATTAAAATTCAATTTTGAATTTAAAATTCAAATTTGAAATTTGAAATTCAAAAATAATCACAATAAAATTAATATAATAATAAAATAGATGTTTGTTAGGATTAGAATTATGTCAGGAAATAGTTAAACCTGAAATATAAATCAGTATTTTAAAACCAAAGAAACAAAACCATATTCTCTTTGAAATAATACATATATGTCAACATACATATATCTTTATGTTAACATATCAGCCTATAGAATGAAATTCAAATTTTTTATCTCAAAAATTTAAACTTTCAAACTTCCCTCCATTTTTTCAACTAGAAAATGCCAGTTAAAATTCTAGTTATTAAATCAATCTGTCTCTTATTTTCTTATATTTCATTTCAATATATATATATATATATATATATATATATATATTAAAATATATAATTTAATAAAATTATATAAACATGTTAATATTATATACAGAGTTAATATAACTTTTTGATATTGTTATAAAATATAAATTTATTCATCTTTTATATAGTTTAAACATGCATAGTTTAACTTATATATTATTCTTATGATTTCATAACAATTTTGGGTTACATTATCACAAATACTATTTGTAACTTAATACTTATTTTGACTTCCTATTAATATTTATAAAACTTGTACATTTTACTTAACATAAAGAAATATATATACATGATTTTTTTTAAGTAGTTTGAATATAAGAAGTTTTATAGATTACTTTATAATGTTTTTATAGCAAATACATATGTTTTGATTTCTAAAGCTTAAATTTAAAATTGATTTAAATGTATTTCTCATAAATTAAATTTTAAGTTCTGTTTAAATTAATTTTATATATACTTATGAATATATGTTTATATATCTTACTTTATATTATACAAATTTTATATTCTCTTTAGAAAGATCTTCAATTTTTTACAATATTTACCCTACTAATATTATTTAACTTCATGATTTTTCTTAATATTTTTCTACTTATCATGAATATTATTTTTAATTAACTCTTATCTTTATTATTCTTTTAATCAATTTCATTAAAATAGTTAACCTAAGTCTAGAAATTAACATTATCTTTGTTTGATTCAAATAATTTATAATAGTTAAATAGTACTTTGAATATATTTTACCTAAATAGATATTATCACCAAATCATTCTGCATACTATTATTATACATCTTATTTCATATCATCATTATAAATTAGAATTGCATTTCAGATCAGGATTATTCACACCACAAGTTGCATTTCATGTTGTTTTGCATATGACATACATTTTATACTACATTATAATCAACATACTTCACACACTGCATTACATGTTAACTTTAACCCCACACAAAACAAGTATATAGTATGAAAAGTTTTTATTAGAAATATAGATTATTAATTAAATACATAACATATTTAATTTGTCTTGATTAATTTGATTGAATTGATTGACTTATTTGGTTTGTTTGTTTGGCTTGAATAACTTAAGTTACTTACTTGATATGGTTAAATTTCATTAGTGGTTGATAGGTTTGTTAGAAATATACTTACGAATTTATAGTTGATGGGAGCTTTATTAGGTTTTAGGATAGATAGAAATTACAAGGAATGTTTAGTTTCATGTTTGAATTGATGTTTTGTGACAACAAAATTTAAATTGATTCATTGATTGGATTGAATTACTTTACTTATATCATAATTTTAAGGATATCTTATTAGAGTTATTTATAAGTCTAGATTAAGGTCTTATTATAGTTTTAAGGGAACTAGAGTATAAGCTAGGCCATTGGTTGGTGATGACCCCTAATAATTGGAGGTTTAGTCTTGTATTAGATTAAGGGGGGAGTTTTATAGTCTCTAGGTTTAATTAAAGGTCCGAGAAGTGTTTATTAACACATATTATTTAATTTGATTGATTTGGTTGATTGGTTACATTGATTTCTTAAATAGACTGCTTGAATTGCTTGCTTGAATTAATTGCTTGAGTTGCTTGTTTGGATTGCTTGTTTGAATTGATTATAAACATTGATTAGATTGCCTTGTTTATTATTTTTCTATTTGACTAGTATAGTCATAATTTTAGGGGGATTTATAATCTTTTAGGCTTAGAATCGTAGAGTTAGAGGGAGATATGAGGGTATCATAGAACCAGGGATAGTTATATTGAATATTATAATAGAATATGTATAAATAGGTATAGGATTTAAGGGGAGTATTTTATGATTATAGATTTAGGACTCAGGGGGAGTACTTTACTTTAGTATAGGAATTATTTGGATTGTTATAGGATTTAGGGGGAGTACTTTTAGAATTTCTTTTTGATAATGCCAAAGGGGGAGAAATTATAAAATATAGGTATAGTTTATAGGATTCTTACAGACAGGGGGAGTATAGAAGGAACATTATCAAAAAGGTATATACGAGTATGATATTTTATAAACTGAGGTTGTCATCATCAAAAAGGGGGAGATTGTTAGAGAATGGAGTTCTGATGACAACAATCTTATTTCAATCATCATTGATTACAAAATATATACTAACACTTTTTGTATAGAATATATATATATATATATATATATGTGCAGGAATTATATACAGGAAATATTACGGAAGACTGTACAGTTACAAAGATGATAGAGATTCAATGATCAGAGAAATTTCAAGACTCATGAGTAATCAAGATTTCAAGAGTTCAATAGTTAAAGATTAATATATTTATAAAGTCTAGATTTTGTAAGACTCTAAATAGCACTCCAGGTTCAAGTTCAAATTCAAATGATTTTCAATTCTATTCTCAATCCTCTCTATTTTGTTTTTCTATTTGTTTCTATTTTTATTCTTCTTTGTTTTTCAAACTTAAATTTTTATACTTTATATTTATACTTTATATATAGTTTAAAACCTTATAATTTTATAAATATATTTATATAGTTTAAAAATAAGTTTTCATATGTTTTTCTATCATATAATATTAATTTACAACACTAGAATTTTAATCAAGAATTTCCAGAATTAGTTATATATCAAAACACTTGAAAATGCTTTGAAAATCAAAAATGTGCATGGGTATGTCGACATAGCAAAAAGAGCATGTCGACATATAACGGCTATTTTTTCTAATTTTGAAGGGAAGTGTCTTTTCACTACTTGAAACGCTTCAAAACCGTTGCAACCCTTCATACTCTATAAAAAGATGTTAAAACCGAATTTTTTTTACCATATCTTCTTCTCCAACTTCATCCTCTTTCATCCCACCATTATTCTTAATCATTTTTATGGAATTTACACTTATACTCTGCCGAATTCACTTCTGTTTTGTTTAAACTTCTTCTCTCTACGCTCTCAACTCTCTCAATCAAGTGCTATTGAAGAGTTATAGGGCTGTTTTGTAATTGCTTGGGTTGAATAAACCCTGTTTGTTAGTCAAAGAGGAATCTATGTATCCTTGTAGCCGTGAAATCAAGGAATAAGAGTCGATGTGTCCTTGTTGAGCCGTGAAATCAAGGAATAGGAGTCGGTATCTCCTTGTTGAGCCGTAAAGTCAAGGAGGGTGTATTTGACTATTGAAATAGTAATAAAACTCTGCACTTTCTAGCGTTGTGCGGGACTGGACGTAGGAGTGATCCGAACCAGTATAAAATCCAGTGTGTTCTTTCCTTTTCTGCATTTTTATTTCTATTTATTTTGCATCTGTGTTTGAATCTGTGTCTGTGATTGTGTTTGTGGTGTTTGATTTCATCCCGTAGTTCACTTTAGATTTTAGTTTTGTTTAAATTCTTACAAACACTATTCACCTCCCTCTAGTTTTTGCTTTGCCTAAACGATCCATTCCGCAGTCCCTAACAATGTTGTCTCGCATATATTCACTCAAACTCGATCTAGAGTATTGCCAACCCCAATCTCTTATTGAGTTAAGCCACAGAGCCAAGGTTGCTACTCAGCCTCACTCTAATACCACTTGTAACGACCCTTTTTCCATACCATTTAAGCCAACATCTAACAACCCATGTCAAATCAAATTGCACATGCAGATAGTTAAGAGAAAGAAGTTAGAGGGTGAGAGAAGAAGGAAAGAAATATTAGAATAGAAGAATAAGAAGATCAGAATCTCACAGCGGAATGGACAAATATAATAATCAACAATATTTTATTCAAAGATAACTGTATTTGATTACAACATCAGAGTATACATTCATATCTATCAATACTCATAGTGGAATAAACTAGTACCAGTAAATATAGGAATACGTCTCAACTTCAGCTCCTCTTCTGAAACTCCAAGCGAAACCTAACCTGATAATATACTCGGTCTAACCCGAACACATTTGAAGTAAAGCAAAACTCACCCAAATCAGTCTGGAATACTTTCAGTGATAAATTCACATAACAAACAACTTGCTTAACTTTATAAGACCCATTTGAAAGAAAAGGATAATCGTAAGACCAGCCCATACATAAACACAGACGATTTTTACCTTACTATAACCTAAAACATTTTTGATATATCAAAAACTGGTGGTATTGTAATAGTGTCTACCAAATTACAAATAAATAACCAAATAGCAAAACGTTTGCATCTCACGCTCTACATATTCATTGTAAAACCAAAAACCCACAGGTGCTTATTTGAGATTTGATTCCAACTATGACAAGGTATGGGACCACCTTCCGATCAGTGTACTTTAGCAAGGATACACTCGGGTTCAACAAGAACATCTTGCAACCCGCCACACATGACCGACCACTCATTCAACTTGAGTGTATCAAATATATTGTCACCAACGGTCGGTACCAGCATGATCATCCCCAGCAGATACGGAAGTGAAAGAAGAACAAAATGAATTTTATCTAAATCGGTGACAATATACCCTGCTTTGGTGCGACCAAACTAGCCATGCTGCTTGCCCGATTTTTGTCATTTCTCAATTGTGAGGCTTGAGGTTACGTTTATCTTCTTAAAACATTTGTCCACCATTTACTTTGAATGCCACATTGTCAAACCCATCAAATCACCAGTTGACCTTTTCAAAAATATTATGTGTATAAAAGCTAAGAGAAATGAATTCCTCCTCCACCAAACGTAATACCTTGAAAAGATCGTCGATTCGTTAGGCATACAATGACAGACATTGGTCCATACAAGTTGTCCTACGTCTGGACACCCCGAAGACACTATCCTGTAAAAAGAAAATCCCTTGCAGTTTTACTCCATCTTCATACATATCCTTGCAGATTAGTTTCATATGCAACGTTGATTCGAAGTGGTTTTGGGTCTAGTTCCCACCCCGATCTCTTCGAAACAACATATCAAAAAGGTCCAGTAATATTCTATTGATAGTTTGGTGTTTTAACTATTAATCTCAAAATGGTACAGTTAAGTATATTAGTAACTCAGGTCTTATTATTTCAAATAAGTCATTAAAACTTTTTCACCGATCTTCTTAAAGTCATTTCATTGATTTAAAATCGAAACCATTTACTTATCTTTAACCGATCATCTTCGTTCCATTAATTGGAAATATTAACTATATTCTTAACATATTTACCAAACTTCCATTTATCGCCACATTTCCCTTAAAACTCTTTTTATTTCCTTAACTTGGAAAGATAATGATATCAATTCAAATCCCAATTCTTATTAGGGCCAAACAATGTCAAACAACATTTTGCTATTATTTAAACAGGTGGTTTTACCAAGCTCCAATTTGACGATGTTTACGATAATATATACTTATTATTTCAAATGTTATCTTCCAATTCCCCTCCAAATGTCTCCTTTCCATTTCTTCAGAAAAAGCCTTGCTTTTACTTAATATCCCGAAACATATTATTTCTCGAAAATAGTGCTATATATCCTATGAATTGGTATAAATATAAATCACATTTCAATTTTACCAAACAATGTTGAATTACACATTGTTTTACTTTTAAAACTAGATAGTTTATTTGTATTTCAATATCTTGCCAAGATCGTTGCATTATTACATTTCAAATTCTACAACTAATGTTGCAATATTCCTCTTATGGAAATGATAATTTAAATCCAACATCTTTTACCGTTACAAACCAATATCATTTGTAATGACCTGCCTTTTTGACCCTTCCAAATCGGTATTTAAAATCAACTTCAAACGTTCAAAATGACATTTCACTATTAGCTTACTGGGTTTAAGTAAAATTTACACAGAATCACAAACATAGAAGAACGACAATAGCTTATAAATGAAGTTTTGTACATAAAATTTATCACAGTTTTATAAACATTTTATACAGCAGAAGCAAAATAAATTATATACATAAATTTTTAAAATAAAGCTTTACAGTATGGTCGAGCCTTGCGCATGCATAAGCGTCTTGCGTCTTCACGTTCTTCTCCAATTTGCGAGCTGAAACTTTTAATCTGGAACACTTAGGACCTGACCCGAGCGTTCCATGCAAAATACACAAAACACCCGAGTCAGGATTAAACTTATTTCAAGTTAGCAAACTCCGATATACACATAAATATAATTAGTTTAATCCTAACAAAATTTTAAATGAATCTAGTATAACACCCATGACTGCGCCAAATAACTATACCAAATAGATCACAGACATGCATGCAGCGGACAGGAAGCTAAGTGACGTCGATGCGTGGTACATGGCATGGTCTGTATCTTTAGTCATATACAAAGAACTGCGAGTATGTATATAAAACAATGGGTTTTGGACTGCATGAGACCGGGACCGTGACACCCAAATAATTCCAATGCAACATGATTTTCATAATATAAATGATGAACAACAAGGTCAAACTGATGCATACTATAACAAACATTTCGCCGGTTACATAACATGCATGAAGTGTTGAGGCAATTAAATGAGCATATTTATGGCTAGCGCATGAATTTCAGAAATGTAAATAGGATGGGGCATTCCTTGTAACAATCACATGCAGTGCAGCATTAATAGGTAATGGTACAACCCAAATTAAATGTTCAATACTTATTAAGCAATGTGTAGGCTCAGTTCAACTTTCCTAATGCAAAAGACAAGTTATGATGGCATAAATTTCGGATTTCACTACCCTACAAGCCGCATCCGTGAAATGAATAGCCCAAGTTAAGTAAGGATTACAGTGGACAAACACTAATTATATACAGGGGCGAATCTATATAGATCCCAGGTGACATGCATGTGTAACAAATAAAAGTGGTTTATTCATCTTATTTTAACAGCAAAAGCTTCTAAGGCACGTTCCTCTTTTCCCAGGAAAACCCAATATAACTTGTGTATTCACTAATCTTTTGCTGAGTCATGATATGATGTCAATACAATTCCTATTCATAGTGTACTAAGTGAAATTCAAAAGCTTATGTTATAGCTCAGCAGTAACGCAACGGTCCCAAACAATGAAATTTGGTTATATATGTTTCACCCATTTTTTCCTAACAGTAAAAGTTGGCATGCGTTAACAATTCAGAGAAAGGAATGTGTACTTTAGCATATTAACAATAGCAAAGTGGGTAGTGATTTCAAGGTTGCCTTTATTCCTATACTAGTGCTAGTTTACATTCCACTATATACATCCAGTCACACAAGACAGGGGTGAGCAGCACGATATTGACAGATGATAACAGCAATGGTAATGGTCACTGGTTCAATATGACAAACGCAGTAGCAATAACCTACTAACCATTATACTCAGTGCCAACCAAACGGACAACTTGAAATATATAACGACCCAAATTTTTGGTCATTTAATTCTAAATATTTAAATTGGTTTTAAATATTTTATTTGAAATATAAATCGATTTTTAAAAGTTTGAATGTCATTTTAATTTGAAATATCGAGTTTAAATCCAAATATGGTTATTTTGAAACTATAGGTATATTATGTTTGAATATATATATGATAATAATATTTTATTAGTAATAGATTTGTTTATTCTGGAATTGATTTATATAGTATATTGATTTAAATTCTAAACGATGGCAGATTTTAACAAAATGAATTTTATAAAATCCGAAATTGTAAAATTTTGAAAGATTTTTGAGACGTGTTCTTAATTTAATTTATAGAATTTTTACTATAAATTTTAATATGGAGCAATAAACAATTTTTCTTTTAAGGTATTTTACATCCTATATTAGTGTTTTGAAACTTCCCAAATCAACTTAACTAGTCTAATTTATTATATTATTCAAATCGTGGCACATCACGTGACCTGATCGTATTCTTATTTTTGTCCGTGGTTTGTTGATTCAATCACAGTGTATGCATCCAAGTTACAGTTATTTTCTAATTCATAAATGGTATATTAAAATTTGAAATGATACCACTAAACCTAAAAAGCTACTGTAGTACTACCTTATCTTATTCTAAACCAATATTGAACTTGCGTGATGGCCAAGCCATTAAATTTCTTGGCTGTCATACTGTTTTACCATGGATGCCAAGGTAAGTGACTAACCATGCATCCCAAGCTTTTCAAAACCATGCATAGCACATTGTTTCCAATACCGTGAGTATCATGCTTCTCAAATCCCTATATAAACCAAACAAGTCGTCCCCTTTCCATTTCTTTCTCTTTAGCAAAACAAGAAAACTCCTCCCTCAAAATTAATCCAAATCGAGCTGGCTAAATTTAATTTAAAATCAAGGAAAAATTCCTAAATTCGCAAAATATGATCTTTGTGTCTCTTGCGTATCCCTCTTCACTTCTACATGGCCATCACAAGGGGCGATGGATGTTTAGTCACGGTGTTTGTGATGCAGTGTTCTAGGGTTGCAGATTTTGAGGTAAAATTTGTTTGCTGCTTTCATAGGAGCAGTGTTCAAAGGTGTTGTTGCGATGTGGGAAGGGTGCATGCGAGATGAATATCGTAGGTACAGGGAAGAGGAGTTTCTAGCGTGGATCTCGTTGATGGCGTTTGATTTGCCTCAGGAGGTCGGACGGAGGAGCATGACATGGTGCGTTACCTGTAGCGAGAACTGGAGAATGAGGAAGACAGGTTTAAGAAGTGGTGAAAGATGGAATTCAACTGTACAGTTTTGTAAAACTGTTTGCCTAGGGTGTAAGTCGATCTGTAGGAGAAAAAGAAAAAAAGAACGAAGAGCAGAACGAGGTAGAGGGGAGTGAAAATGACTTGCGTGCTGACTATTATGGGAGGAAGGAGAGATTAACTAATGGATTGAGGGTTAACGTGGATTATGGGTTGGGTTAAAGGTTTGCATCAGGCGACTGTAAGCATGGTGGCTTTGGTTGTGTTTTAATGTAGCGTATGGTAAGACAAGGGGAGCCAAAGGAGACCATATTTGGGAAATACTGGAGCGGCTTTCACAGTATGAAATAGGAAGGAATTAAGATGGAGTGTTGTTCAAATGGGTTGATATCAGGTTATTTCTTTAACCTAGAAAGAAAAAAGTATAAGCGAGATTAAATTGTTAAGTTTTTCAGGGAATGGATGATTGATGAAGATGGGTTACTGTGTCATAGTTTCGAACGAAAGTCTGAAAAAGAAAAAGAAAAATGATCGCGAGAAAAACTGTGTGGAAGTCGGAAGTTTGAACTTGGCACATTGATGATAAAGGATAGGTTGTTTAGACAGAGAAATATTACAGATGGAGGAAGGCATTCATGTTTGGGTTGTAGCCGATGGAGCCGGTTTGAGGTGCAAATGTATATTTGTCCAAAGGTGAAGGGTGTAGTTCTGTGTTGAACTTTGGATTCGAGATGTTAGCAGTGATGGATTGCGATGATAGTATGGTGGGAGATAATGAATTCCAAACCTTGTGTAATATCATGATGATGTCAGGGAAAGGTACAACGTGAGGAACGAAGAAGAAAAGTGTCGGCCTCCTACGTAACTAAGTAATTAGTTTAATTTGGTTATAATTAAGAAATTAATAGTTTAAATTGAAATCTATATTAAAATGTGTATAACTTGTGCATATGAAAACAGAATCAGATAAAACTGGTCACATTGGAATTGTAGCAACGAAATCTACGGTATAGCACTGACATGGCTGGGATCAGGGCTATCGGAGTTTCGTGTTAAAATCAAACGTCTGTTTGATTGTAAATGAAACAAAAGCAAATTCATCAACTGCAAAAAAATGTGAGTAAACTTACTAACTCTAGCTTGTTATATTTTTATAAATGAGTTTTAAATTTATTTATAGAAATTTTATACCGTGTAATGGTTGTTTGGGTAAATGGTTAATTAAATTGGTTGAATGGTTGATATAGTCATATCGTTGATCGATTATTAATTCTGTTTACAATGACATTTCATATTGATGTGAAATATTATTATTGATGTTGATTAATATCTGTGTATGCAGGGAAACAGATTGGAGGGATCCAACTGGATGCCTCAACATTTATATCATTGTTTGTTATTTACCATGATATATACTGTGATTGATTATGTTGTGTTGAATTACCCTTACCCTAGAATTCTGGTACACCGTAAAACATTTTCGAATATAGAAAATGAAATTTGAATTTTTAAAAGGAAATTTATTTCAAAAAATAAAAATATAATTTCGAATAGAGTTGAAATTAAAACGTGTTAATTGAGAAAACAAGAAGTCATTTATAAACGAGAGTATAAATTAAGTGAATTATTTATCGTTGGATAAATTGAAATATAAATTCAAATTTATACGAAAAAGTGGAAATCAGTTTTGAAACCAATATCTGAAATGAGATTTGAACTTAGCAAATTATAAAGGAAATTATAAGCGAGATTAATAATGAGATTTTCTATAAACAATTGTAAATAGAAGTTATAAATGAAATATGGTTTTGATTATGTTAAAAAGAAATATTATTCATGATTAAAGTGAATAATCGTTTAGAGCAGATATTTTGCCAATGAAAGCATCTATAAAAGAAATCTGTGTATGAAATGTGAAATCAAATAGAAATTTGAATGATAAGGGAAATGGAAATTTGTTTTCGGAAGGAAACGTTGGATTATATTCCAAAGTTCGGAATATAAAACAAATTGAAATAAATCCAAGGGATTTTATACTTTGATTAGGTCGAATTTTATTTTAATGGTTTTGTTCAGGAAGGACATTTGAGTTCTATTTAGTATAAAACTATAATTTAAATGAAATATATTAAGAAGTGAATAATTCAATATTTATAGCTATGGAAATATAATTCCATGTTTTGAAATAGTTTAAGATTTATTTTAAATTAGAATTATTAAACAATTCTAGATTCCTATTAAGGGAAGATACTGATATTTGAAAATGAATAACGTTTGAAAGTAATTTTTTTGCGAATGGATATAATCATAAGGAAATTGAGTTAACTTGGAATGATAATATTTATTCCGAAGTTCGGAATAGTAATCGAATATAGAGTATTCAAATGAGAGTTATTTATTGGAATTCGATTATATCGAATTTAGGGAAGTAGTTATTTTTACTTTCCGTTTGAATCAAATTTAATTAATTATTTATTTACTTATTAATTTATTTATTGAAATTAATAAGTACAAGTTATATTTTATATACCAAATATTTGGAAACAGCGATTATAACGCTACTATTATAATAAATGTCTTGTAAATCTAAACAACGATTTTAATGCTACTATTATAATAAATGTTCTATAAATCTAGACAGCGATTGTAACGCTATCGTTAAAATAAATGTTTAATAAACCAAATATTTGGAAATAGCGATTATAACGCTATCGTTATAATCAATGTTGTTCTATAAATGAAATGGATCCTTGGATTGAATCCGAGAGTCGCGTAAGCGATGTTTTGTTGGAAGTTGTGAGCTTTGACTATTTCAAAATTGAGAATGTTGTTCAATTAAGGTCTGAGAGGTAATTATACCCCAACTTGATTGACTTCATGATTGATGGAGGAATGGTTAAGGTTCGATAGTGAAGATTGGTTAGTAATATGGTTAGTTAATAAATGATTAATGATTTGAGTTATAATAACGATGTTTTATAACATCGCGTTAAAAGGATTTTTGAAATGTTTCCCAAATAAAATGAAAGATATTTTCTATGTAGAAAATGAAATGAAGTGGGTTAATGAGAAGTTTAGGAATGAAATATGGAAATATTTTCCAAATGGTAAATAACGTATATTTCTAAATATAGAAAATGAGAATTCATGAATATATGGAAATGTTTCCCAACTGTAATAAAAGATATTTTCCCAGAATAAAGAAAATAAATAGTTATAGTATATAGAAATGTTTTCCCAAGAATCGTGGAAGAAAAGGGGTTTTGAGGAATATCTGGGAAACAGAAATGTAATAAGAAATTCATTTAACGGGGCCCAATTTTGCTTGATGGTTGAACGGTAGAATTTCCATTTGGAAATAGGATCGTTGGTTGTATGGATGTTTTCTTTGATAGTTAAATCACCGACTATCAAAGTTTGATTTATTTTATACCCTCGTTGTCAATACGGAGAGACCGGGATCAGATTTATTATCTGAGAACCACTCCGTATGGGCATAAGCATTACGAATCAACTTATGCTGAAGATAATTAAAGACGAAGTAAAGTGCAAGGGCTGTTCTGTTAATCCTAGGTAGAAAATGCCTAAGATAGATTGGTGGAATAGTGCTTTCGGTTGTTCAGTCCTAGGACAACGTGTATGAATGGATCTGACGATGTGAAATTCAAAGTAATGGTGACAAGATGTTCTAAAAGGAAATCGTGACCTCGAGCCTCATCACCCGGGAAATGACAGAAATGGGCAGGCAGCATGGCCATGTGGGTCATTCCCATTAGGGGAATTATCACCTAATCTAGAGAAAATTCATTTTCTTCTTATTTTATTCTTTGATGTATGCTTTCGGTAACGGTTGCTGATCACAACCGTTAGTGATAATATGCTCGATACACTCAAGATAAGTGAGTGGTCAGCCATGTGTGGGCTGGGTTGCAAGACGTTCTAGGGATACACTATCGGAAGGTGGTTCCATACCTTGTCATGTTGAAAATCCAATCTCCAATAAGCGCCTTGCGATTTTTGATTTAATATTATATATGGAGTGCGAGATGCAAGCGTTCCGCTAGATTCCTATTTATTTGATTTAGATACTATTGTAATATCATTGGATTTGATATCAAAAATATTTTTGGTCATCGTAAGGTTAAAACCATCCGTGTTTATGTGTGGATCGGTCTTACGATTATCATTTCTTTCGAAAGGATTTTGAAAGTTAAAAAAATGGTTGGAGTTTACTCATACCAGTCCCATGACTGACCCAGAGTTTATTTTGTTTGTTTTTCCTAAACTCTTGGGTGCCCAAATTTGTACGGGCAGTCAAGTAGTCGGGATTTTACAAATTCTCCTGGAGGAGTTTGAAGCAGGAGGATTCACTAGTTAGCTATAGACTATCATGTTATTCCGCTGTGTATTATGTTCTTATCTGGAAACAAGTGTTTATAACTGTTCTAGTAATAACTGTTGTGCTCTGATGATGGTATGTATGTACAGTTACTAATTTGTATTTCAAGAGTTATGTTATTTAATATATTTTATTCGTTCCGTTGTGAGTTTGTGATCTTTGTTTTCTTCTATTATAATATTTCTTTCCTTCTATTTCCCATCCTCTAACTTCTTTCTAATAATGATTCGTATTTCTGTGCAATTTGGGTTGGACGAGTGGTGTTATTAGTCGACTCAAAGGGTACGGAAATTCGAGACATTACAAAATAATTCTAATCATAAGAAAACTTACAATTATTCAAGGCGATCGGAAATTTTTGAGAGCGGAGGGTCATTGTAGTGTTCAAAGGAGGGGTTGCTTGGCTTGCTTCGACGTTGCACAGGTGGAGAAGGCGAGTGAAGTCGCGACACTGTCTGAGACGACGGAGGTGGTTGCTCGCTGAGGTGAGGATGCACCGCAACTCACACAGGCGAAGCGGTGAGGATTCGATTCAAGCGGTTTGAGGATTGACGAACAGTGAAGGAGCTGCACAGGTGGACTTCGAGTTGCGGGGCCGACGAACGGTGACTGAGCTGCGGTTGAAGAGGGAAGGTGGTGATAGGATCTGCAATCGAGCGGTGGCTTCAACGTTGAACTCGACTGGCAGTAGAAGGCACACTCGCCACTGATCTATCGAGGGACCCTCAATGCAATTTAGGGATTCGGTGGTTTTAGGGCAAATCAGGTTCATTTGGCTGATAAAGGAAATAAAGGAGGAAGTAAAATAATGAGAAGGGGATGGAGTCTTTTGGTCCAAAAGAGGAAAATAAAAAGGACATAACACCGTAAGGGACACACATGGAAAAAAATTCCTGAACCATCTAACACTTCATATACGAATGCTTTGAACAGGGACAAGTGTAAATGAGTTTTCAAATTTAAACAAGTGTGCAAGATATATAAGAAGTATTCTTTCAAAATGTATATACTTCTTATTATACTAGAGTATACAACAAATATAAGTGTATTTATACATTTCAAATACAATTTCAAATTTATTTTTCAAAAACCCAATTTACGACTAAATGAATTTTATTTAACTTTAAATATAATTCTCAAGTTCAAATAAAATAAATTTCATAACAAATAAAATAAAATAGATTAAAATTTATTAAATCAAAGTTTACAATATTAAAGTACTAGTTCAAAATGCTAATAACGTTTTATTTAACACAATATTTAAATTGAATATAAAAAAATTACTTGCAAAATTGATTTAAAATCAAAATAAAATAGATTTAATTTCAAAATTATAATTTCTAAAATAAAAATCCAAATTAGTTCATACATATATATATTCTTAAAATGTCAAAAATTCTGGTTCGTTACAATCTCCCCCCTTAAAGCTTTTTGTCCTTGAAAAGGGAAGACTGTTAAATTTGACATCGAAGTATGAAACAATTTCTTGGCTTAAAATCCCGGTTTCATTTTCAAATCATTCGAAATAATATATTTTCTTTCATATCGAATTATACTCGCTTCAGGATTTTTAAAAACCAAAAATCATTTTGAAAATTTCATATATTTTACGATGAACGACATAAACCTTTATGTCCCAAGTTCCGAGGTTTCTCCCGGTGACAAGGCCACTAGACATGACCTACGCACGCATCGGTATCGAATAATGATGTCACTCCGGACCCCAGAGAAGACCATCATCAATCAAGGGCTTAACCCACGTTGTACCTTTCTTTAGTCATGGGTTACTCAAATCTTAGCGTAAATCATTTTATTTTATATCCCGAAGTCTATAAACCATTTCGCAATCATAATTTCAAATACTTTCAAATAGTATTATTGTTTCCTTTTTCTTTTCAAATCATTCAAAATCTCGGGATTCAAGTCGTCGAACTTTTTCCATTTATAAGCCATTTTATAAACCCTTTAAATTTTCAAGTTATATCGAGTTTCCATAAATTTCAAATCATTATCGAAACGTTCTTGTAAAAAGATTTCGAATAATTACACAAAAGGTAATATTTTTCAAGAGGTTTACAAAATCACATTCTCAAATAAATATTTTTCCAAAATCCACTTGTCCACATATTTATCGAAGCAACGCAAAGGATTCAGGGATCGGATTGGACAATTTCAAAAATTCGAGCATGAATGGTTCAAATTCGATAAGCTAAAAGTGACAGCAAGTCGAGGGAAACATACACAACAAGCAAAGCAACAAAATTATATTTTCAAACGCTCATTCAAGTTCAACTTCATTCCAATTTAATTTCAAATTTATCTTAATTCAATTTCAAGTTCAATTCATACTTAACTTATTTCGCTTATCCATTCTAGTTTATAATTATTTATCAAAACATTTCTATAAATGTTTATCCAAACATTTTCAAATACTTATATAAACGGTTTCAAGTATTCCTCGACGTTTAAATTGGAACCATATAGTCATCCCATTTTTGAAACTCGAAAATAAATTCTTGACGATGCTGCAGTCATCAACAAAACCATCTTCAAGCGACTAGAATGTAATTCTATATCTATCTAGAATATATTGGGCTTCATATGTACGTTGATCAGGCGTATATTCAAAAATTCGAACATACTAAATAGTCCAATTTCAACGTCAATAAATACTCAAAAACTCTTATCATTAATTATATTCCAAAAATAATTATGTTTTCAAAACGATTTATTTAATTTCAAAATAATTTTTATTACCTACCTAACTCTTTTAGTTATAAGACCGTTATAAAATTTTAATTTACACTACTTACATATAAGCTCAAAATTTTCATATTAGAACTTTAGAAAAGGTATTTCAAAGCTGTGAACTTGTAAAATCTTTAAAACCCTTTTCCTTAGTTTATTTGTTGAAGTTATACAAGTTTTACTTTCATAATATTGATTTGTTATTTAAAGGTCGAAAATACTCGATAACTCGAAGTTTAACAAGTATACTTTTGTTCTAACATAAATTTAAGCATACGTGAATCCAATGACTAAAAATCTCCAAGTACTAAATATATACTTGTTTCAACTTCCAGTGAACGTATTTTAAAATCTTTTTGAAAATAGATATGGAAAGTTCAATCCAAACAAATCGAATCATGGATCGCGGATACACAATGGTTACGTCTGGTTCCCCTAGATAACATATGTACCCTTGAGCAATCACTACCCTATGAATTACGCCATGACACACAACACAAACATAGATCGCAGATACACAATGGTTTCATCTGAATCCCCCAGAAAACATCTGTACCTTTGAGCAATCTCTACTCTACGAATTACGCTATGTGGACCGCTGATACACAATGGTTACGCTTGGATCCCCCAGGAAACATCTGTACCAGTAGGCACTCCCAGCCCTGCAGATTACGCCATTACAAATCGACCATAAATCGCAACAAATACAAGTTTTTTGCCTGGATCCCCCAGGAAACATCCTCACCGTAGGCGCTCCCAACCCTGCGAATTTCGTTATGCAGTCGAGTTCATAAGACCATGGGTTACCCCCACGGAATTCGAAGGACTACTCGAGTATTATATCCGGAAAACCTAATCAAGATAAGATGAATCGATAGAATCAATCAACGATGTGGCCACAATGCGGATATCAAGTAGAATGTACCTCCATATCTTTAGTTCAAAAACATATATACTATGCATATAGTACTTCATTCAAATCACATTTATATAAATATCCATTTACATAAATTTTCCAAATCTCATTTTCAAATATGCCATTCTCATATAAATTCATTATATAAGAGTATCAGTTCCACATCGATTGTATTCCAAATCAATAGTTTTTGAATCTCATACTTATATAATTCGTATATAAGTTTTAAAATTTCCATTTTTAAGATCAAATTAAATTGATTTCAATGATTTGAGTATTCAACATCATTTCAAAATTTAAGTTCGCGTTCATAACTCGATTTGAGTATCCAATATCATTCCAAAAGTTAAATCCATATATACAAATTGATTCATCGTCTACATTCATATCCAAATTTGGATTTCACATTACGATTATCAATATTCAATTGAATCTTTACATTCAAACATTTGGATCTTAATTTATTCGGATTGGATATATACATTTATCGAAATAACTAAGTTACATAAAAGTAATTTTTGGAAAAATAATAGCTCGATATAAAATTAACTTGAATAAATAGATTTTTTTTTATAATAGGTTTGAAATAAATAAATATGCTTTGTAAAATAACTAGCTCGGTATATAATATATTTAAACAAATAGATAGCTTTGGAAAATAAGTTAAATGAGCATTTAGGTTTTCAACTGGTTTGGAATAAATAAATAGTTTTTTTTTAAAAAGTAAGTTTGCAAATTTCGTTTGAAACAAAGATAATTAAGCTTATAACAAAATAATATAAATAAATCTTATACCATAATTTCAAATAAAATAGTTTTATAATGAATATTACTTCCAAAATAATCCAATCCGAAACAATTCATCCAAATTCAAAATCTTAACCATTGTCAGTTTCCAATCACGAGATTAAGCTCACTTTATCCTCAAATTCACTTCATTTGTAGTCGGACCCAAGATTCAAATTAGCTCAATAGTTGAGTTTTCCTTTGGCATTTTCAATTTCAAACAAGTTCAAAACATAAATCTCAATATCAGTTATATTCCAAATTGAACTAATCATTCAAATGCATATTCAATTTCCTTAGAGATATTCATTCAAGATTCATATATTAGATTATGCCGATAGCATGGGATTTACAACATCCAGTTCATACTAGAATCAATTCCGGATCTTATTGCAAATTTTCCCTTCAGAACAAATACATAGTTGTATATTCAAAATATTTCCAAAATCAAACTCGTTTTATTAAAACAAACTAGTAGCAATATTGCTAACATGGTCTCCCTCACTCTGAAACTTGATAATAAATCTTGACAACGTAAAATTATCATGGAAATTATTATCTATGAAAAAGCGGATTCTGCATTTGAATATTTATTTTTCCAAAACATTTTGAAAATCATTCAAAATATTTTCATTCGAAAATACTTATATAATTTACTAGCATTTTTAAATTGCCTGGAATAATTTCATTTCAAATATTTGAAACCAATTTCAAAAATTTCTAGAATTAAATTCTCTAGTTTCATTCAAACAATTTCTTTTAATCGTAGCTAAATCAATACGTCGACGGATATACATTTCATAATTTCTCAATGGTTTAATATCTTCAATTTTATCTATCAGCTATTAGTTATCATTCGTTAATATTTTCAAGTATACAATAATCGAAGACGAAGACTGATTTTTTTCTCTTCACATTCATAGCTTCAACCATTTTTCCCGGTTAAATCTAAAAACGATTCAAGACGAAAGCCGAGGAACCTTATGGAATAACGACAATCAAAGAGATTCGAAGAGTGGAGATCTCTGAAGGGTTTTCAATTCCAAATTAAATTATGCTCAAAATAATTTATTCTCACATCATAGGTTAAATATCGAATTTATTAATAGTACACATACTTATATTATTAAGCAATTTACATATACATTCGATTTAGACAGAATATTTAATCAGTTATTTCACATATGTTTATATTTCTAAATACTCACAACCGCAATCCTAATTATGCAAGCGAGATTTTTGCTCTGTTCAAATGATATTTTGTATAATATCCAAAATTTATTTAACCCTTATTTATTTCCAAAGATTTATTTATATTTTACAATACTTTAGTTCTTCGAATAAATTTCAAAATTCTTCTTTTCAATAAATTTATATTCAAAGTGCCTAAATTTCAAAATATACTACACCTTCTAAATCAACTAATATTTCTAGAATATTTTACATTTCAAAAACACTTTATAATTTCAATTTCCAAAATATATCATTTCAAATTAATATTAAATTCAAAATCATTACGATTTTCAAAACAATTTATTTAATTTCAAAAATAATTTATATTTTTAAAGTACGCTCTCTCTATAGTTATTCTTGTGTCAATTCCACTCATTCTAGAGTATTGCTACTCTATCTCTAATGAGCTTTTAAACCCGATAAGCCAAGCTTTGTCAAACCAAAGCTCTAATACCAACTATAATGACCTGCCTTTTTGATCGTTCCAAATCGGTATTTAAAACCAACTTCGAACGTTCAAAACGACAGTTTGCTATTAACTTACCGGGTTTAAGTAAAATTTACACATAAGAACGACAGTAGCTTACAAATGAAGTTTTATACATAAAATTTATCACATTTTTATAAACATTTTATACAGAGGAAGCAAAATAAATTGTATACATAGATTTTTAAAATAAGGTTTACTGTATGGTCGAGCCTTGCACGCGCATAAGCTTCTTGCATCTTCACGTTCCTCTCCAATTTGCGAGCTGAAACTTTAAATCTGGAACACTTAGGACCTGACCCGAGCGTTCCATGCAAAATACACAAAACATTCGAGTCAGGATTAAACTTATTTCAAGTTAGCAAACTCCGATATACACATATATATATATATATATAATTAGTTTAATCCTAACAAAAATTTATATGAATCGAGTATAACACCCATGACTGCGCCAAATAACCATACCAAATAGATCACAGACATGCATGCAGCAGACGGGAAGCTAAATGACGTCGATGCGCGGTACATGGCATGGTCTGTGTCTTTAGTCGTATACAAAGAACTACAAGTATGTATATAAAACAATGGGTTTTGGACTGCATGAGACCGGAACTGTGACACCCAAATAATTTCAATGCAACATGATTTTCATATTATAAATGATGAGCATCAAGGTCAAACCAATGCATACTATAACAAACATTTCATTGGTTACATAACATGCATGAAGTGTTGAGGAAATTAAATGGGCATATTTATGGCTAGCGCATGAATTTCAGAAATGCAAATAGGATGGGGTATTCCCTGTAACAATCACATGCAGTGCAGCATTAATAAGCAATGGCACAACCCAAATTAAATGTTCAATACTTATTAAGCAATGTGTAGGCTCAGTTCAATTTCCCAATGCACAAGACAAGTTATGATGGCATAAATTTTGGATTTCACTACCCTGCAAGTTGCATCCGTGAAATGAATAGCCCAGGTTATGTAAGGATTACAGTGGACAAACGTTAATTATATACAGGGGCGAATCTATGTAGATCCCAGGTGACATGCATGTGTAACAAATAAAAGTGGTTTATTCATCTTATTTTAACAGCAAAAGCTTCTAAGGCACGTTCTGAAGCGACCCAAACTTCCCCAGTCTCCGAAGAGAAGAGAAAGAGCGGATTGAGTTGAGAACACGACAATCATAACTCAAACAGAAGATCATTTCATTGCTTATTACAACAATTACATCAGAGTACAAGAATATAACAAAGTATGAACAAATAATATACATTTGATAAATATCAGAGATTCAAATTACAAAGCAGCGGAAAAATAATACATATCACAACTGAAAGAAACACACGGATATAGAGCTTTCCAAATATCGCTTCAGCTGAAAACCAGGATGCTATGAAAATAAATCTGCAAAACCGAAACTACTAGCTACCCATGTGGAAAATAAGGGCACCAAGAGTTTAGGTTAAAACAATAAATTTTAGGTCAGTCATGTGACTAGTGTGAGAACTAAAACAATTATATCAAACTATACTTTAAAGTAGAGTAAATCAGGGGACCACGTCGTATAACACGGAACGAGATTTCTCCCAAGAATACCAGTGCACAAAACAAACAGCGCAATGCTTTTTGGAAAAATGAAGCTGTTATAGGACTCAGGTCCCATCACACAATGCAACGCAAGCCAGAGGATAGAATTTTACCTTATAATTGCCAAATATGCTTGGTACGTTCAAAAATAAATCATTTTGATATTACTATAAGTGTATAGTATCAAAAACAACTTCAAATATAAATGTATCAATCATGAACATCATAGTGCCTCATCCCACTATGTCTCCATACTAGGCTCTACAATTAAAACCAAAATGTCGTATTGGAATTTGGATTCCCTCTGTGAACCAAGACAAGGGATCATCCTTCGAATTCGTGACACTCTAGCCTATGCCTCAGGACTCAGTCGCATTGCATTGGATCGTCAGGGCCGGCCCACATTTTAAGTGGATTAATAACCCCTGAACAATACGTTTCCCCGCCCTATGGGGCATAATGGTCAGTATGTCGATCATATCATCCATCGGTCCCGTAGTGACTGATATAACCGAGGCGCCTCTCTATCCATCAAATAATATGCAACATCCACATGAGTATGTTACAGTTTATGCCCTAGAGTCAATCCATTTGATGAGATTGATAACAAAACTATTGTTATTAATATTAATATAATAGAAGTCCTTAGAACTATAATACGGAATTATATAATTCGAGTAAGACTTGAATTTGAGATTATATAATATGGCAAGTATTATAATTCTTAAATGTCCCTTATCGAGTTTTATTGTTTATATAGAACAACAATAAAGCGTTGAGACTAGTATATTGATTGACTGATGATCACATCTCACTGATCATTAATATACATGATATTAAAGTCAAGATATAAATACGTGTTGGAGAATAGCGTATTGGGCTGACCGACCGTGAGATAACTACATGGAATATAATTAACAGTATCATAAGTTGTTCTCATAGTGACAGTGATGTAATGGTCCTTAGAACTGAAATCATTATAATTTTATTCAAGGATATTTGTGTTTTGATATCAGCTAAAATTATTCGTAATAGAGTAACGATAACGGTGATTATTGGATACATCTCGAATCGAATGAAAATTATGAATGATATAGATGGAATTAACCCTATGATATATTCGTAGTGATATCCATGGGCCTCTTGATTGAGTGAGACTATGAAATGCACGGCCGTGCTCAAATATTGATTTGTTTTAAACAGTCTACTCATCGATCTAGATAAAAGGATTAAATTATAAAGAGGATGATATGATCCATGTCTTGAGTTTAATCCTGGATATATTGGTTAAAAGGATTAGATTACATTGAGACATTGGTTACAGAAAGGTTGTATCGAATCATTGATCTTATTATAACTTGGGTAGCAGCGAATCATTGATCTTATTATAACTTGGGTAGCAGCGATGTATTGCTAGATGCCAATCACTGTTTATGATTTTAAATACGATTTAAAATCATTGCCAACGTTATAATAACCGATAGGGTCACATAATATAGAACATTATGAAGAAGAAAATATTTTGGATGAATAAAATATTAATTTGTTAATATTTTATTTGTAGTTGGAATAAGTATTCAAAAGGATCCTATTTTTGGGTTAAGCTTTATTAAAAGGATATTTAATTCCTTTTATATCCATATAATAAAATCCTTGGTAGGACAAACTAAGAGACAAAGAAGGGTGGTGATTTAATTTTAAGAAAGACATCTGATGGCTAGCATTGATCCATGTCATTAAACAAACTTATATCTTCTCTCCAGTAAAACATCTCTCCATCGTTTTTTTCCTCTCACACGATTACACGATCGTCTATAGATCTAACGTCTTTTTCTTCTACCCTTTTTTACAATAATTCCTCTCTTCATAGTTATCACCGTCGATTTAGAAAATTCCAGTAAAAATACACGAATATCTTCTCTGCTCTTTGGTATAATTCCCACAATTCAACAGTCAGAAATAAAATTCAGAAAATAATTGATCTGACTAGAGTTTCTCAGTCCATAGATTTAATCAATCTCCTCTATTTCAACATCAAAGCTTGCGCCTTTATGATCCCAGTGAAGATCGTTGGACTAAGTCTGATAGTTTGCCGACATGTGAACATCGATCACATGCTATTTGAGGTTGCTCTTTTACTAATTTCAATTTTACCGCCAATAAACATTACGTTTCACAAGATTATAATAGTTGGCACTTGGCAAACAATTTAGGAACACATTTTTTTTAATGGATATTCAAGTTGAAGGCTCTATATTCATAGGAGCTGTCCGCACTTTGGATACTACATTTATTATGAGCTAAATTCGTTTTTTCGTTTTCTTTTGCAGTTTGCCCTCCTTTGTTTCTAATAGTACTTATTTATTTTGGTTTGAGATGCTTCTTTGAATTATGATCTACTTTGATGTTTTTCCACTCTGAAATACTTTGATATAATTTGTCTTCTGACTAATCAACTTTCTATTCATGGCATTTGATATAATTTGTTTGTCAGTTATGTAGGCACTTGTACTACTGAGGCCAACATCAACATAGTGGATTTCAGAGACGTTTGACAAAAAATCATTGCCTGTAGCTGGAAAGATGCAATCACTCATCTGATTATATATTGGAGGTAGTGGTCTTAAGTAGGCAAGTTCTGCAATGATTTTGTTGATCACAACTCCACCCTTACTAAATCGCAAAAGGACTGTTTTAGGTACACATGATTTATCAATGGAAGCAAATGATTTAGTTGAACTGCTTGATACTTTGCTTTGAATCTATTTTATAAATATAAGCATAAAAAGGAGAAGCTGAATTGATATATGGTGTATATGACTTATATGTTAAGTACAGACCACAAGAAGAGGACCAAGGGAATGAAAGCAACAACTTTATAAATACCCACTCTGTGTCTCTATTCATTTTCTTACTACCCTTTCATATTCTAGTTTCTATTATGAAAGAATTTTCTTTGAATAAAATTCATACACACATAAGGTATTAGTAAAAATGAAACTTGAACGCTTTAGATGGCACACTAACTATATTATATTTATATTTTTGGATTATACAATGTTAGACCGAAATCTGGACCTAACACCCAAGTCCAATGCGAAAACCTCACAATCACAGATCAATGCAGAAAAGCAGTAAAATAAGAGGAGACACACGGGATTTTTATAGTGGTTCGGCTCAATCCAAGCCTACGTCCACTTTATAGTTTCTTAAATCCTAAGAAGCTATTACAATGTTGTTTACTTGCAGTTTATACACGAAATCCTCGTGTTAAAAATGAAGAAAAGGAGATTAGAAATTGATTTTATACACGATAACCCCGTGTTAGAGAGAGATAAGCAATGTCCTTGCTTGGTTGTAATGGAGGCCAAGTATTGGAATGGCCAAAAAGTCCCCTCCAATCGCCATATGATGGTGTATTTATAGGCGCAGAGAAGCCCTAGGGAAATCCGGATGAATGACAAGTGTCCCCAATCCAACGCCTTGATAGAACGTGGTGACTATGTGGGAAAATATGAGAAAGCCTCTCCAGTTCGTGTAAGGACATGTGGAAGGTGATCCATGAAAGTAGGAGGAAATGGTGCCACAAGAATAGGTCAATTCTGAAGTGCAGCAGCAGGTCGAAGGGGGTCGGTTCGGTTCTCCATCCGATCTGAACCGGAGTGTCCAAAGCCAAGCGTGCTTGACGAGTAGAAGGAGCTTTGAGCGGGTCGGGTCTTCCTTTAGCCGATCCGAACTGAGGTGCCTATATACGAGCGAGAATCCAAAATCATAAGAGGTGATTTGACTTGATGGGCTCGGGTTCGCTTCCTCCGATCCGAACCGGTTATCCGATCCCAATGGGTTATGCCAATTCCAGATTCCAAGTTTCCGGTTCTGCATGCATTCACGGAAACAGGTGTAACTTTCAAACCGTAAGTCCGTTTTAGCCAAACGAGAGCTCGATTTGAAGCTGATTCAGAGGGCTACAAGAATTACAAAGCTCAACTTCGTAATTGCTGCTTTCGGGCCCAAAAGAGGTCGTCTGATGGGAGTTTCGGGCCAATCTTTGTCTGTGATGCGACTTCAACCAAATCGCTCCATGTCTTCTGACGATGTTACCAATACTTGAGCGTATTGTTTACCAAAAATTCTATGTGTGACTGCTTTGACTAAAAAGCGGGTCAACATTTTGCCCCTAGAACATATCTTGCTGGTTGAAGGAAGATGTGTTCTGGATAATCCAAGGCCACGCCGGGCCTGCCAGCTACAAGTATAATCCATACCTACGAAGGAAAGAGAGCAAAAAGGTGTGTCAAATCCTGACAAAACTGATTACACTTTCGAGCATAAACCATGCTTGGGCGTTTGTTTGAGCATAAACCATACTCGAGGGACGTTCAAATCATCCTGCCAAAACCTGGCGAGGGACCTAACCTTCTGGGTATAAGCCATACCAGGAAGTTCAAACCGAGCATAAGCCATACTCGAGTTTTATTGAGTTCCTTTGCCCAATCCTGACAAGATCGTTCGTCGTTCCTGAGTATAATCCATACTTAAGCATCCTAGTGAGTACAATCCATACTCATGTCGGGATAGAGCTATACTTGCCAAAACCTGACAAGACAGTCTGTCCCTAGGCATAATCCATGCCTAGGGTTCCGAGATAAGTATAAGCCATACTTTAATTGAGATTGAGAATCCTGCCACAACCTGACAAGACACTCAAATTCGCCAAACATAATCCATGCTCGGAAAGTCCTTCCTTATTAAATTCAAAGTACAAAACCAAAGCAAATCCTAATTGGTTTGTCATCGAGTGCAGAGCACGCTTTGGAGCTAAATCCTAACCCCGAACGTGTGTACTCCGATTTAGCCAATCGGAAAACCTAAAGAAAGCAAAGAGACATATCTTAAATACTAAGAAATGCTGAAAATGCAAAGTGATCCAATTCAGATCAGTTGATAATGAGCCCACGGGAGCTCGTTCCAGGGTCATTCCCTCTCCGGGGAGCAGGTGGTGGCAGCGTGGGTGCAGGCGCTGTAGGTTGTTTCACATACTCGGGTAGCTCTTCACGTCTAACCCGTTCCTCAATCAAGTCTCGCAAGTGCCTACAGTCATTTGTGTCATGACCGTCCATATCATGAAATATGCAGTATTTTCCAGAACCGCGTTCTCTTTGCGATGGCTCCCTCCTGGGAGGCTTTGGATAGGAGACGTCACCGTTTGTGTTTATGTAGATATCAGTCAAGGTCGAATTGAGTTCGGTGTACTTTTCATATCTGGACCCTCTCCGGGACTGAGTGTTGCGGTCATTCTTGACGACAGCTTTTCTTTTGCCTTTACCAGAATCAGACGGTTCTCCGTCTTTCAGCATGTTAACATCGAGAATTTTCTTTTCGGACGTTACGACTTCTTCACGCAGAAACCTATCCGATTCAAGGTAGAATTCGCAGAGATTTCGTGGTGGGTCTCGGTACAAGGATTTTTTGAACTCCGAGTTGTCCAGAACGCCGGATACTGCTGCCATCAATACCATAGATGACTCAGGTCGATCAACTGATGCTGCTGCAACGTTGAATCTTTCTAGAAATGAGCGCAGAGTTTCTCTAGGCCCATGCTTGATTGTAGTGAGGACATGACATTTTTAGGTCGAGCAATGTGGACCCGAAACTGTTCAATAAAGCGAGCGACCAACATGTTCCAACTGTTGATCGATTCAGATTCCAGCTGCCGAATCCACATAGCAGATATATCGGTCAAAAAGAGAGGGAAGCACTTTGCCATGACGTTTTCTGATGCCGATTGAACTTCCATATGACGTTTGTAGTGCATCAAGTGCACGGTAGGATCCGTCCTGCCGTTATAGGGCTCCAGCTGTGGAAGTTTGAAATCTGGGGGATTGCGAGAATTCCTGATTTCCTGTGTGAATGGATTGTGATTGACATCATCCATGTCATTCGGATACGTGCGGTCTCTCGAGAGGCGTTCAATTAGATTGGCGAGCCGGTCGCCTTCAAAGAGCTGTTGCAAACTGCCAAGATCAGAGCTGGTGCCCCCAGTGTTGAATCCAGAAGAGTGTGGAAGTGTATATGGAGCTTGAAAGGCTATCCGATTCAGTTCGGAGGTGCCCCCATATTGCAGGTCGTGGAGGCCGAACTGGTTCAGTTCGTGGGGACCGATCCGAACCGATGCTTGGTCGCCATTGTGACATCCCGCCCCAGCCTGCATTTACTCCAAAAGTGCGCTGTACACATACCCGACTAGCACGGAACGGTCGCCAAAGGAAGGAAAGAAGATGAATGAACTAACAAGGAACCTGTAGAATGTCTCACAGCGCATGGAATAAAATTTAATAATAACATAATCTTGACATAAAACAGGCGAGACAGTGCATAAGCTGAAAACTAAACCAACATAGCAGCGGAAATCCAAATACAGCTTATTACAACTTTCCAAATTACTGTCTCTAAAACAAAAGAAAGCTAAAGTAGAAGATGCACTACTAATGCCCAAGCAGTGATCTTCAACGACACAGGGAGAATACTATATGTATCATACGTGGAAGCCTCCTGCTCATCTCCGGATCAGCTACCCGTGCATACCCAGCTAACCTGTCTCTAGTCTGCTCGTGAGAGCACCCAGAGTAATAAGAAGAGACATAAAACTTTGGGTCAGACAAAAAGTCTGGTATGAGCGATAAGCAGCTAAACAGACCAATAACAGATATACTAAACCATACCTGAACCTGGACCTGCAACCAAAGAGTTAGCACTACATACTGTACAACACACTAAGGTGCCATTAACATGTGGTGTACAAGTATACGGGGGTGGTGGTGTGCATATCATAGTGATGGCAAACAATCAAGCATAGAAACCATCCTCACATCTCTCACTCAGTGCGTTAAGCATACGATATCCACCACTTCGATCACTCAAAACTTTGTTATGATCACTCTGCCCCATGAGGTCACAACGGCTTCATTGCACTGATCCATAGCCACTAATCCTTCGCTATGTCCACTTTGCCCCATGGAGTCGTACACACCCCACTGCACTGGCTCATAGCCTTACTAATACTTTACTATGTCCACTCTGCCCCATGGAGTCACAATGGCCCCACTGCACCGGCTCATAGTCTTACTACGATCACTTTGCCCCTCGAGTCATGATGACTCTACTGCACTGATACGTAGCCCATCATTCCTTTTCAGTGTTGAATCGGAGTTATGAACGTCGACAACTCCTTAGCACACATCTCGCAACAAAGCCCAATCATGAAGTGAACTCATTGGTTCCCAACTGGATCCTGAGCTCTAACTTCCATTTAGACTACCTTTGCATCTCGGGTTATTGGTCATCACCGGATCGGTTCGGATCTCCTCACAGCCATTGGTTCGGTTCGACCTTCAGTATCCCCCACTGGATCGATTCGTGCCAAGCTTCTTCGGATCGGATCGGAGGGTGCCATCGGGTTCGGGTCGTGCTCCATGTTCCAGCTCATGGTGGCTCGGATCGTCAACACCCCCAGCGGGTCGGGTCGGGGTCTCCAAGTCCACCTCCATCTATGGGTTCGGGTCGGGGTCCTTCTGGCGGTTCGGATCGGAGAACTCCAGGCGGATCGGGTCGATCGTGATCTCCTCCAAGTTTCCAGTCAGCTCGGGGTCATGCAGGCTCGGTTCGGATGCAAGGGGGCGGATCGTGGATGGGCCACACGAACGGTTCGGTTCGGACCTCCCCATCCGATCCGGTCCGGTCCCTATCCATTTCCTGCATTTTGTCCAGCGAGTTGTTTACGCCATTCGACGGCGTTTTTGACCACTCTAACTATTCTAATCAATCACAAAGCATACCACAAAGTCATAGCAACAAATATAAGTGACCTCAAACACCAAAACATCAATATGATAGGTTAAAATGGATCAAACATAGCCAAAACCCCATATTTTCCCTTAAGCATGTTCAAGCATAATTAATGATAGGATTAGCAAAACTTAACCAAATTAACCCAAGTTTCTAACAGAGGTCTAAAACATCATTTAAGAATTTATAAATATTTTTCCAGATTTTTAACATGCATAAATTCGCTAATTATCACTAATCACCCCTAATTAGCCGTAATTAGTGAAAAACAATGCTAATCACTCACCTTAGCCACAAATAAACCTTAGATCTAAAATAAATCTCTGATATGGCGTGAATACCAATGCTAAACAGCAGCTCTAATCTTGATTTGGTGAAGATCTCCCTTGATTTGATGTTGCTAAGCTTAATCCTTGATTAGAAAGTGATTTGGAGGTGATTTAGAGGTTGGAGGCCATTTTTAGGGTTTCTAAGAGGTAAGTGGAGGCTAGAAAACTAAAATGGAATGAAACCCTAACTCTTTTCAGCCTCCCCATAACCCTAATCCTGAAATGGGTTATGGGCCCATTCACTAATCACCCTATTTGGCCTGGTTAAGCAGTTTTTCACCTTCCAAACCTTATTTCAGCCATATCTCCCAAACGGTAAGTTCGTTTCTCACATGTGACCACTCTACGGAAAGGTAAACCATCATCCAAAGCCAATGGAAGTGGTTTCAGGTCAAAATTCCTTTTCAATCAAAAGTTATGGCCGAAACAAGATCAGCTAGGGGCAAAATGGTCATTTAAAAATCGGCAAAAATCATGAACATGAGAAATGACCTCAATAGTCGTTTCCCAACTCTACATGACCATACGACCTCATATTTGAAAGAAATAAATATTCTACGATCCTCCGATGCGTAGAATGCGGGTTGTTACATTCCCTCCCCTCCCCCCGTAGGAAATTTCGCCCCCGAAATTCCCTAACTAAAACACACAAAAGGTCCCGCATGCCTATCAGCCATAAAACAACAATCAAACATGCAAAACAAGAAAAACAAGTCTATCCTAGCATGCGGAATAACTAAATAGCAAAGAAAATCTTACCAGGAAAAGAGTTCTGGGTACGTCTTCCTAATGCTCTCCTCTGTCTCCCAAGTACAGTCGTTATCGTTTTCGCCCCACTGAACCTTGACTAACTTCACCGCCTTCCTTCGAAGTTGCTTTGTATCGTGTTCGACAATACGAATCGGCTTGCGGTTCCCAACCGCCTCGGGTTCCACTTCGAAGTCCTCTAACTGATCAGGTGAAATAGTCATATCTGGGTCGTGCACGAACTTCCTTAGCTGGGAAACATGAAATACGTTGTGAACTCCCGCCATCTTCTCGGGTAAGTCAACTCTATACGCCAAATTCCCAACTTATTCGAGAACTGGGAATGGGCCAACAAATCTTGGTGTCAACTTGCCTCTCCTGCCAAATCGTATCACGCTTTTCAACGGAGAAATCTTGACAAACACCAAGTCACCAACGGAGAATTTTAAGTCTCTTCTCCTCTTATCAGCATAACTCTTCTGCCTATCATGGGCAGCATTCATCCGTTGTTGAATGATCTTAATCTTATCTGAAGTTTCCCTTACCACATCTGGTCCAAGCACAAACTTCTCACCGGTCTCTATCCAACATGATGGTGAGTTGCATGGTCTTCCGTACAAAGCTTCATATGGAGCCATACCGATACTGGATTGGTAGCTATTGTTATATGCAAACTCTACTAGATGCAAATGGTCATCCCATGATCCACCAAAATCCAATATGCAATCTCTCAAGAGATCTTCCAATATACGATTCACCCTCTTTATCTGACCATCGGTTTGAGGATGATACGCGGTACTGAGATATAATTCCGACCCTAAAGCCTCTTGTAAGCTCTTCCAAAACCCATTAGTAAACAACGGGTGTCGGTCACTCACAATACTTTTAGGTACTCCATGAAATCTCACTACCCACTTCATATACAGTTCTGCTAACTTAGCTGCCGTTCTGGTCGATTTGACTGGTATAAATCTTGCACTCTTGGTCAATCGGTCCACAATTACCCAAATGCTATCATGTCCCGATTTAGTCCTTGGTAAACCATCAATGAAATCCATCGAGACTTGCTCCCATTTCCATTCGAGAATTTCTAATTGTTGCAACAAACCACTAGGCTTCTTTTGCTCGACTTTAACTAGCTGGCAATTCATGCACTTGGATATAAACTTCCCAACGTCTCTTTTCATCCCTTCCCAGTAGTAAGTCTGCTTCATGTCTCGATACATCTTATCACCACCGGGGTGTATAGTTAGTTTTGAGTGATGACATTCCCTAAGCACTTCATCTCTCAAACCATTCACGTTGGGTACAACTAGTCTTCCATTCCTTCGAAGCCATCTTTCTCGATCAAGCCCATACAAATTCATCTCCTCACCGTCGATATTCATCTCTAACTTGGAGATGATTTCCAATAGATTAGGATCGTCCCTCTGACTGGAACCAATCCGCTCAATCAAAGTGGGTTTGATCGTCAAACTAGCTAACATCTCTGGATCCAATTCGCACTTTGGTCTGAAATCATACCCTGCGATATACTCCAGTTGCTTCCATTTAAGAAACATAGCCCCTAAACTGGCATGTCTCCTACTCAAGGCATCGGCTACCGCATTGCCTTTCCCAGGTGTATATGCGATATCAAAATCATACGAAGCCAAGAACTCTAACCATCTCTGCTGACGGAGATTCAGATCCTTCTGAGAGAAGAGATACTTTAACAATTTATGATCGGTAAACAACTCAAATCTCTCTCCCAAGAGATAATGTCTCCACATCTTCAATGCGAACACGATCGCTGCCAGTTCCAAATCATGGGTAGGATACCTTTTCTCATGCGGCTTTAGTTGCCGACTAGCATAAGCTACAACCCTACCTCCTTGCATCAATACAACACCTAGTCCGGTACCACAAGCATCCGTGTATACCGTCATCTCTTCATTCCCTTTAGGAATGACTAACACTGGCGCACACGTCAACTTTTCTTTTAGACTCTTGAATGCATTCTCACACACTCCGTCCCAGACGAAGGCTTGATTCTTCTTAGTCAACTGAGTCAACGGTGCTGTTATCTTGGAGAAGTCCTGGATAAACTTACGATAATATCCAGCTAACCCCAAGAAGCTTCTTACGTCTGTTGCATTCTTGGGCGTAGACCAATCCTGTACCGTAGCCACCTTCGCAGGGTCCACGGCAATACCATTCTCTGAAACAACATGGCCCAAGAATCTCACTTCCCTCCTTCAGAAGTGACACTTAGAAAATTTCGCTTTCAATTGGTGTTTTCTCAACACCTCCATCACTATCCTCAAATGTCCCTTGTGTTCTTCCTCTGTCCTCGAGTAAACAAGGATGTCGTCTACGAACACAAGAACAATCTCTGAATACTCTATTCATAAGATCCACGAAGTATGCTGGTGCATTGGTCAACCCAAATGGCATGACCAACCACTCATTAAATCCAGATGGCGTCCTAAATGCCGTTTTCGGAACACTCTCAGCCCCTACTCGGAGCTGATGAAATCCTGTCGCGAGTCCAACTGGGAGAACACTCTTGCTCCTTCCAGTTGATCAAACAAATCATCTATCCGCGCTAGAGGATACTTGTTCTTCCTCGTTACCTTATTCAACTCGCGATAGTCCACACACAAACGAAGGGAACCATCTGCCTTAGTGGCAAACACAACTGGTGCTCCCCACTCGGAGACACTTCTTCTAATAAATCCCTTCTTCAAAAGATTGCTGACTTGCACCTCGAGCTCTCGCTGCTCCCTTGGTGCCATACGACGAAGTGGCATCACTATAGGTCTGGCATCTTTCACTAAATCAATACGGAACTCAATCTCTCGGTGTGGTGGAAGCCCGGTTACCTCCTCGAAGACGTCCGGCTACTGGCCAACCACGGGCATATCTGACAACTCATCATGCGGGATGTCGAGGGAATTTATAAAAGTAGCCATTACCCCATCACTAGGTAGACTACCAAACACTACCCTCCGCCCATCATCCGCTCTAACTGTCGCCAAAAAGCCGTCACAGTCTACCACCACCCCGTATCTTTGGAGCCAATCGACCCCCAATATAATGCCATACCCAGTAAAGCCCAAAACAAAGCAATCACAAACAAACATACATCCATGACTCGATAAGACCAAATTTCGGCAAATCATACTAAGGTTAGTCGGACCACCAATCGGGTTCGTCACAACCAACGGTTTATCGACTATCTCGGGTTCCAGTCCCAACCTATCTACTAGGTCACTAGATATGAAAGAACGAGAAGCCCCAGTATCAAACAAAACTCGAACAGGTACATCAAGAATAGAAAGCATACCTTGAATGCCGACATTCTTTCCTTTCTCCGCCGCAGTTGGGGCGTTAGACGAAGAAGGAACAACATTAATAGCATATGCTTTCACAATCTGCTTCTCTTTAAGAGGTTATGGACATTTATCCTTATGATGTCTCACTTGGCCACAGTTGTAGCACTTCCTATCAGCTGGCTTGGCCCGACATTCTTTGGCATAATGGCCCTTCTTACCACAGCCGAAGCACTCAACATATTTCTTGCTATTTTTCTTGCCATCCTTAGTTTGGTTTTGCTTCCTCTTATTCTGAGTGTTATTCTTGCCTCCACCGCCTGCTTGCGGCTTCAGCCCTTCTACAGATGCAACCTCAGTCTTTGACTTAGGGTAAAGACTCTCTGATCTCAAAGCTTTCCCCACAATTGATTCAAAAGTCTCATCGATGTGGTTGATAAGCCTTTCCCCCAAGTATCCATCCAAACCAGTAATGAACTTCTCATTCTTCTCAGGAGTATCGATGAGGGATAATCCATACTTCGACAAAGTGTCGAACTCAGCAATATAGTCCGAGATTGCCCTACCATTCTGCTTAAGCTCCAAGAACTTCCTAAACAATTCCGACTTCTGAGCAGCTGGGATAAACTTGTCGCTAAAGCGAGCCTTAAACTGATCCCAAGTAATTTGATCCTCTGGAGTGGCTGTCTTAATAACATTCCACCAATTCATCGCTCACCCTTGCAGCTGACGAGACACTAGCCTTCTCTTCATTGCATCCTCGATACCCAAGTCATCGAAGATACGATCACAGCTATCCAACCAATCCTGAACATCCATGGCCGACTCCGTTCCGTGGAACGGCTTCCCACCAAGGTTAGTGTAATCCTTGCACAGCTTGGCGAAATTGGCCCTAGGCGCCTGCACTACTGGACCACCACCATTACCGGCATTGGGAACTGCTCCCTGAACATCCCTAAGCATCTCTCTCATGAAGTTAGTGAACATCGCCCTCATGTCAGGAGCATTCCCATTATTGACCCCTCTACCAACACCCCTCGTGTCTCGACTCATCGTTCAATCTGTAAAGAGAAAACGATTAACTATCTCCATAGTGGTGCTAGTGCAGTATGACTTCATCCTTATACTACTAATAGTATATATATATAGCTTTTGAAAACCAAAGTAATCACAAATACGCACTCTCATATACGTACAATCTCTCCCTAGTTTCTTTTCCTAAGTTAACTACGCAACCTAGAGCTCTGATACCAAATGTGACGGCCCGCCCCGCACCAGCCTGCATTTACTCCAAAAGTGCGCTGTACACATGCCCGACTAGCACGGAACGGTCGCCAAAGGAAGGAAAGAAGATGAATGAACTAACAAGGAACCTGTAGAATGTCTCACAGCGCATGGAATAAAATATAATAATAACATAATCTTGACATAAAACAGACGAGACAGTGCATAAGCTGAAAACTAAACCAACATAGCAGCGGAAATCCAAATACAACTTATTACAACTTTCCAAATTACTGTCTCTAAAACAAAAGAAAGCTAAAGTAGAAGATGCACTACTAATGCCCAAGCAGTGATCTTCAACGACACAGGGAGAATACTATATGTAACATACGTGGAAGCCTTCTGCTCGTCTCCGGATCAGCTACCCGTGCATACCCAGCTAACCTGTCTCTAGTCTGCTCGTGAGAGCACCCAGAGTAATAAGAAGAGACATAAAACTCTGGGTCAGACAAAAAGTCTGGTATGAGCGATAAGCAGCTAAACAGAACAATAACAGGTATACTAAACCATACCTGAACCTGCAACCAAAGAGTTAGCACTACATACTGTACAACACTCTAAGGTGCCATTAGCATGTGCTGTACAAGTATACGGGGGTGGGGGTGTGCATGTCATAGTGATGGCAAACAATCAAGCATAGCATCCATCCTCGCATCTCTCACTCAGTGCGTAAAGCATACGATATCCACCACTTCGATCATCCAATACTTTGCTATGATCACTCTGCCCCATGAGGTCACAACGGCTTCATTGCACTGATCCATAGCCACTAATCCTTCGCTATGTCCACTTTGCCCCATGGAGTCGTACACACCCCACTGCACTGGCTCATAGCCTTACTAATCCTTTACTATGTCCACTCTGCCCCATGGAGTCACAATGGCCCCACTGCACTGGCTCATAGTCTTACTACGATCACTTTTCCCTTCGAGTCATGATGACTCTACTGCACTGATACATAGCCCATCATTCCTTTTCAGTGGTGAATCGAAGTTATGAATGTCGACAACTCCTTAGCACACGTCCCGCAGCAAAGCCCAATCATGAAGTGAACTCATTGGTTCCCAACTGGATCCTGAGCTCTAACTTCCATTTGGACTACCTTTGCATCTCGGGTTATTGGTCATCACCGGATCGGTTCGGATCTCCTCACAACCATCGGTTCGGTTCGACCTTCAGTATCCCCCACTGGATCGATTCGTGCCGAGCTTCTTCGGATCGGATCGGAGGGTGCCATCGGGTTGGGTCGTGCTCCATGTTCCAGCTCGTGGTGGCTCGGATCGTCAACACCCCCAACGGGTCGGGTCGGGGTCTCCAAGTCCACCTCCATCTATGGGTTCGGGTCGGGGTCACCAAGTCCACCTCCATCTATGGGTTCGGGTCGGGGTCACCAAGTCCACCTCCATCTATGGGTTCGGGTCGGGGTCCTTTTGGCAGTTCGGATCGGATAACTCCAGGCAGATCGGGTTGGTCGTGATCTCCTCCAAGTTTCTAGTCAGCTCGTGGTCATGCAGGCTTGGTTCGGATGCAAGGGGGCAGATCGTGGATGGTCCACACGAACGGTTCGGTTTGGACCTCCCCATCTGATCCGGTCCGGTCCCTGTCCATTTCCTGCATTTTGTCCAGTGAGTTGTTTACGCGATTCGACGGCGTTTTCGACCACTCTAACTATTCTAATCAATCACAAAGCATACCACAAAGTCATAGCAATAAATATAAGTGACCTCAAACACCAAAACATCAATATGATAGGTTAAAATGGATCAAACATAGCCAAAACCCCATATTTTCCCTTAAGCATGTTCAAGCATAATTAATGATAGGATTAGCAAAACTTAACCAAATTAAACCAAGTTTCTAACAGAGGTCTAAAACATCATTTAAGACTTTATAAATATTTTTCTAGATTTTTAACATGCATAAATTAGCTAATTATCACTAATTACCCCTAATTAGCCGTAATTAGTGAAAAACAATGCTAATCACTCACCTTAGCCACAAATAAACCTTAGATCTGAAATAAATCTCTGATATGGCGCGAATACCAATGCTAAACAACAGCTCTAATCTTGATTTGGTGAAGATCTCCCTTGATTTGATGTTGCTAAGCTTAATCCTTGATTAGAAAGTGATTTGGAGGTGATTTAGAGGTTGGAGGCCGTTTTTAGGGTTTCTAAGAGGTAAGTGGAGGCTAGAAAACTAAAATGGAATGAAACCCTAACTCTTTTCAGCCTCCCCATAACCCTAATCCCAAAATGGGTTATGGGCCCATTCACCAATCACCCTATTTGGCCCGGTTAAGCAGTTTTTCACCTTCCAAACCTTATTTCAGCCATATCTCCCAAACGGTAAGTCCACTTCTCACATGTGACCAATCTACGGAAAGGTAAACCATCATCCGAAGCCAATGGAAGTGGTTTTAGGTCAAAATTCCTTTTCAATCAAAAGTTATGGCCGAAACAAGATCAGCTAGGGGAAAAATGGTCATTTAAAAATCGGCAAAAATCATGAATATGAGAAATGACCTCAATAGTCGTTTCCTAACTCTACATGACCATACGACCTCATATGAGAAAGTAATAAATATTCTACGATCCTCCGATGCGTAGAATGCGGGTTGTTACAGCCATTCTGAGCTGCTTCATGCTGCTGCACTCGCGTGGGTTCTATCTTAACCGGAGGGACGCGGGTCGTGTTCGACCCGTGCCATGTTTTCCAGAGGGGAAGCTACTGGCCCCGAGCTTAGGTAATGCTGCGGTTCGGATCGGATCCGATTCGACCCGATGTGGATTGCCCCTTATTTCCATCTGAACTAGGTTATGATTTGCTGTGATGTTCTCGGGTTGGATAAGGACCGATCCGATCCGGTTCACTTCAGCTGCTCGAGTCGTTTCCTTGTTATTTCCAACGAGTTGTGTGTTGCCGCTCGGCCTGCCTTCCATCCGAGCGAAGAATTGGTCGATCATCTCCTGTTGTTTGCGGAGGAGACCATCTTGCCTTGCCATCTGGGTTCTCAATTCAGCGAGAACGCCGTCCATTTCGTCTCTAGTTAAGTATGCTGATAGATCACCATGAGAGGAAGCCTCCTGGCTCGCCTCATTCCTCACACCTTCTGCACCAATGTCCTCAGTACGAGAGAAGGTTCCATCTTTCTTTCGTTTAACCATTGATCCAACAGTCGAGCAATCCAATTCCTTTAAGGTTAGAAAATGAAATAGTATCGTGTGCCCCATTCCTGGCGCGCCAAAATGTTAGACCGAAATCTGGACCTAACACCCAAGTCCAATGCGAAAACCTCACAATCACAGATCAATGCAGAAAAGCAGTAAAATAAGAGGAGACACACGGGATTTTTATAGTGGTTCGGCTCAATCCAAGCCTACGTCCACTTTATAGTTTCTTAAATCTTAAAAAGCTATTACAACATTGTTTGCTTGCAGTTTATACACGAAATCCTCATGTTTACAATGAAGAAAAGGAGATTAGAAATTGATTTTATACACGATAACCCCGTGTTAGAAAGAGATAAGCAATGTCCTTGCTTGGTTGTAATGGAGGCCAAGTATTGGAGTGTCCAAAAAGTCCCCTCCAATCGCCATATGATGGTGTATTTATAGGCGTAGAGAAGCCCTAGGGAAATCCGGATGAATGACAAGTGTCCCCAATCCAACGCCTTGATAGAGCGTGGTGACTATGTGGGAAAATGGGAGAAAGCCTCTCCAGTTCGTTTAAGGACATGTGGAAGGTGATCCATGAAAGTAGGAGGAAATGGTGCCACAAGAATAGGTCAATTCTGAAGTGCAGCAGCAGGTCGAAGGGGGTCAGTTCGGTTCTCCATCCGATCTGAACCGGAGTGTCCAAAGCCAAGCATGCTTGACGAGTAGAAGGATCTTTGAGCGGGTTGGGTCTTCCTTTAGCCGATCCGAACCGAGGTGCCTATATACGAGCGAGAATCCAAAATCATAAGAGGTGATTTGACTTGATGGGATCGGGTTCGCTTCCTCCGATCCGAACCAGTTATCCGATCCCAATGGGTTATGCCAATTCCAGATTCCAAGTTTCCGGTTCTGCATGCATTCACGGAAACGGGCGTAACTTTAAATAGTAAGTCCGATTTAGCCAAACGAAAGCTCAATTTGAAGCTAATTCAGAGGGCTACAAGAGTTACAAAGCTCAACTCCGTAATTGCTGCTTTCGGGCCCAAAAGAGGTCGTCTGATGGGAGTTTTGGGCCAATCTTTGTCTTTGATGCGACTTCAACCAAATCGCTCCATGTCTTCTGACGATGTTCCCAATAGTTGAGCGTATTGTTTACCAGAAATTCTATGTGTGACTGCTTTGACTAAAAAGCGGGTCAACATACAAGTAGGAACAACAAATAAGTTTTCAGTGTTCTGTTACACTTGCTTTCATTTAATTTTATTTCGTGCTTAATTTTTTACCAAATATAAGTGCTAACAGGTTCATTTTCTTTATTGATTTTGTCAACTTCATTCCTATTAAATGCTATTTTTGGTTTGAATGTTTCACCATGTTAATTTTTATGCATCAAGGGAAACAAACAAAATTTGGTTTGAAAACATCATCGTAACTTTATCGTTGACTCATATATTTGCAGTTTGAAATTGAAATTTCATCCTGAATTATGTTTACCTAATTACTTTGATGCATATTGAGATTACTGTCAACAGAAGTTATAATTGTATATCACTCAAATCTTGCCTCAATAAGTGAGAATACTATATTAAAGGTAACTTCATTTAGATTATACTTGCACAGTTCAAGAGAATGGATTGTCGCACAATTGTAATATGAAATATGTAATCAAAAAATCATGTTCTAATTATGATATTTTCCAATATATATGTATCAGAACATATTATTTACAGATGTTTTAATAAACTGCTACTATGCAATGGTCACCAAAGATCATTGATGTGCCCATAAACATGTTACCTTTGTTATCATACTTAATATGCATTTATTTTTGTTCCAGTAACTGAATTCATCTTATTCGGATGCATATATAAATATATGTATCTACGTATATTGATTCCAGAATGAACGATACTGCATGTAATGGCACAACACACATGAAAAATGGCTGTAGACTCCAAACAAATGGTTCATGTGCATGTGTGTATGTCACACACACACACATATATATCTTTATTAATAATTCTCTTAGATGCACTAACCCTTGATCCGACCGTGAAATATCAAAATTACCCTTCATATTTAATTCCTTTAAACAATTCAAATCTATTTACCTGTTGCATATATTTATCTTTTGCGTTTAATAGTCATGTTTGCAAGCTGGGTTGAGTATTATTTTTCAAAAATTTGATGTTTTAACAGAGGCTGATACCGAGTCTGTAGGCTATTATTTGATGTTCTAGAGAATGCCATATTTATAGCATTTTCTATAAATACCATCTGCTTTATCCACTTTTGTTTATATATCAAAGCCTCTTACCTTCAAAGCTCCCTCCTTCCTCAAAGCAGACAATCAGATTGGTTATACCGCCTCCTTCCCATCTCCAAACCTGCAGCCTGCTGTACACATCAGCTCAGTCGCCCAGCCCGGGATTTGAACTTACTATTCAAGAACCACTAAACTAAGGTATGTTTAGAAAGATATGGTTGAAACATTATGTGGTGATGCACTGGATACGTTTTTACTGTGATTGTATCAACAAGATTTGTATTTATGTGGTGAAACATTAATGTAATTTTTTTTACTTTGATATCCATTGGTTCCCTGTTTATATGATGAATTCTTTCAGCTGTTTAGAAACATTCTTTAATCATCATATACAACTGTTCAACCAATGTCATTTAATTAAATGTCTACAGGATTGAAGTTACATTTTTCTGGGGGTGTGGCATAAAGAAAGATTCCTTGGGAGGAAAATATAAGGATGGGAAATGCTTAAGACAAGTGCATGTTACCACCATTTTTTCATAAGAAGCTGAGAGGTGTAAACGAATGAAGCTATGTATACTTTTCGATTTGATTTTTACATGTATACTTGGATTACGAAAATTCAAGTTGACCAACACATTTTTATACCATTACCACCACTGCTTGCATTCTTGAATACATTCTCCACACTTTGTTGCAAGAGTAATGGAATCATGGTTAAGTACAATTATATGCAGTCTTCAGTAAACTGAGTACGACTGTACGACTAATAAGGCATTTTCTTCCTATGTTGGGTACAGATGAGTAGGAAACAAGATGTCTGCTAAAGTAATAAGTGGAATTGAATGAGGTAGTAGCACCATCAAATAAAAACTAACTGGATGAAATAGTTTAACTATAATCAGTTTCACTGAAAGCTTCTTGACTTAGCATCTTATTTTTAATATTTTAACATCGATAATAAGGCATTTTTTTAACTTAACAATTTCATTTAGATTTTACTTCAGCTAGCGTAGTGATTTGTTAGCATCATTTCTTTTAACAAGAACTGTGCCTTCATGTTAAAGCTTTTTCCTGCTATTTACATTCCTGCTCTTTATTCATGTTGTAATTTTCTAATATTGACGCTTTTTTTTGCTGCCTTTTAGTGATTTTGAATGCGAAGAAACTACATTAGCGTGATAATTCCTGTATTTTGGCAGCATTCCTGGCTCTTTTTGCTTAATTTGTGTGACATGTTAAATTCCAATGTTTGCTTAAAATGCAGTGAAGTGTGAGCATTCTTTTTATTTTAATTTACACATTTATGTTAGTTATGAGCAGCAAATCCATTGAAACATTTTATGTAAAGGGTATATGATTTAAGGTACTGTTATTGCTTTTAGATTTTGGTCACCTGCATACAAAAGCAGTTTCAGGTTTTCTATGATCAGTAGAATGGCATGAAGCTTACTTCAGCATCCAAATTTTAAGATAGATGGCGGTTATCTCTCCAAAATGTAAGAATGTTTCCTTTTTACTGCCACTTTTTGCTCATTTGCAATATGATTTGTGTTTTTGTTTTGTATTTTTTATTGTGGCTTAGTTGTAATATGATTTGTCTTTCTATTAAGCTTAAGAATAAAATGAAATAATTGTAGGTTACCGTTCACCATATACTTAAATCCGTGTTTGAGCTTGGAATAATTAAATCATTATGTTTGTTATGTTGGTCTTGGAATTTGCATCATGCTGAGTGTTATAATGTTAGTTTTATTGTCTTCTTCTTTTCTACGAGATCACCAGAATTGTTATAATTTGGTTGCACTTTTAAAGGTTGATGGGTGCATTTTCATATGTAAATATTTTAATATACAAGAGCATGGGGTATGTGTCTGCTGTCTCAAGTGTTCCTGAGCCTATTCAGGAACATATAAGCATTTTGTAGGAAAAAAACTGTCGAACTTGCTACTATGCAAATATGTAGGAAACATAAAAGTATCATTAGTGTAGGTGGCATGTTTTGTTGTTCATGCGCATGCATGGCTTATAACTCCATATACCCCAGGCTTTACATTTGCAGGAACTACTTATATAAAATTCTTTGCATGTCCTCATTTTTGATATTTTAGTATATTCCCATTTTTAAACATGTATGTACAAACCTATATGAACATGCATTCCTATAGGTTATATTAATATGTACTGCTCTTCATGTAGGCATGATCTTACATATATTTGGAAAATAATTAATTTGAGTAGCAAGATCATGTGAGAATTCCTTTTTCCAGCTTTCATTTTAACCTTTTTTTAACAATGAATAATTCATAGTATCGAGCTACAAACATCTTATGCAGCATGTACTTCTTTCTATATACTTGCAAATTGAATCTAAAATGATATATATGTTATTTATTACTTTGCAGTTTATACACGAACTTTGCGGTCATGGTTGAGCAAGTGCAACATGATAGCATTACGGTAGCGGCAACCAAATATGTAAGAGAATGGTAGTATAGAACATCTGTTACAACTATAACTGTTTTGATATGATAGTGTTTTTTTTTTCATCTTTTGTAAATGCATTTTTGCTAAAATTTGAAGCAAACAGGTGTAATAAATATTTCAAACACATTAACTTTTAATCACGAAAAGTACATGGTCCTTAAAGTAATCAAATGATTGCGATTTTGTCCATTTGCAGTGATTTCGATAATCGTACCGAGACTTTATTCGTTACAAACATGCTCTACGGCCTACCTTAGCTCATCAAATTTTTAGACATTATTTTGGGAAATATATCTAATTTATGTTATTAGCATATCTTTATTTTATTATAATGGATGTAGGTTATGATTGTTAAATGAAAGAATTGGAAATAAATATTGCGGCTATCCATTGCTTCACTTTGGGATCCAAGTTTAGTTCACATCTAAATTCTTATTCAACACGATGGAGTGGATTATTTATTTAGTCTTAACTTTGCTTATGTTATATTTAATTTATTTGTATCAACTCTCTATTCTTTGCATGCGAACAAAGAATGAAAAACCTATGGGTGTCTAAATGTAAAACAATTCTATAGCACCATAAAAGAAAGTTAAAAGATGAAGTTTTTACAAGAAGCATAAAAAATCCATGGATGTAGCTTTAAACCAATTTCTGGTATGATCTATCCCTTGAAAGATTAACTTAATTATGGTATGGTTTTGTAGGACTACTAATAACCATTGTGATTATATAAGTATTGGTTTCAGCTACCACTCTTGATAGTTGCATGATACTTCTTAAGAAACCACAATGCTACTGCAAATTTTAGTATCCCTATTTCTGATAGAATCATTGCAAACTTTTGAAGGGCCCAAGGGTCTTTAGAAATGCACAATTATATGTTAAGTCTCAATTGTTGATTCACTTTGAGAATTGATTTTGGTTCAGCATTAGTTCCTATGTTCCTTATATTTATCATCAATTCAACTTACATTAATCACTTCATACTCTAGACATGGGATAATGTTGTGCTAAAACACAAAGAGAATACAAAAAGAAACCGACATATATCACATGCATTATTTACTTCTTCCTGCAAAATTTATTTTATGAAGTAGAATCCTAACACATACATATATCACTTACATTATATTCTTGCTACTATATAATATGTTCTCACCGCTTATTGATGAATGCAAACTAAAACACTTAAAAATCTATGCTTCCGTTCATCGCTCGGGTTTCCACTCCTATAAAGATATAAATTGGCTAACCAAAAAAAGAACATAAAGATGGGAAAAAGGATAACCTGACTACTTATCCAAAAAGGAATAAAACCCTAAAGTATCATGGAGGGCACCGTCTTCCTCTTCAATTTCTTTTTGCGATTCGATCAAAAGAGGGAAGGTGTTCTTGTGGATAACCAATAGAGAGCCGGTGATTTGCTATGCATCTGGATTCAATACTCCATCCTTAGTCATCGGCTTGTTCTTCATCTGGATTCAACACGATAAGGTAACGAATCTAAACCTGATCAATTCGATTTACACTTATTGCATAGATTCATGGTTTAATTTTGTTAAATCAACATTCCGGGTTTAATCGATTTGATCATTCAAAACCTAACAATGGTATCAGAGCCGGTCTTGCAATAATTTGTAATTTGAATTTAGTTTTAGGTTAGTTTTTGTTTGTATTCCTAATTATTCGATTATAGTGGATATAGAAATTAAGGGTTTTGATTCTGGCTTCTTTAATTAGGAATTTTATATGGTTTCGTTTCTGAAATGAAAATATCCCATCACGTATTAGACTTGTATTTGGTATGAAGTATAGGATAATATCATGGATTAATATCTTATATTAACCCTGTTCCGTCATTGTTTTAAATATTTGATTGGATTTAAAATATAAAAGACAGTCGATTCTACAATGGAAATGTTTTATAATCAACAAAAATTTTGTTTTTGTTATTAGTAAACAATCCATAATTAATATATGATATTAATTCAGTCATATTTTTTAAAATCCCAGTTCTAACATGTCAAAACTTGTGATATTGATTAACTGTTCATAATCTGTTTGAATGCATATATATGGTCTTGGATCTATGAACTGTTAGATCACTCTAATAATCTATGATCACTTTGTAATTGATTATTTTAAAATGTCATGAACTCAAGACTTAATGATAAACTCGATTTAAAAGTTAAATTGTTTCACTGTCATTTAAAACTGTTTTAATATTATCTGTCAAATTGTTTTACTATAAACAAAATTTTATATTTGATATAAAATTTTGAACTGAATTTATTATTGACTAAATCCGAATTTTAACTAAAGTTAAAATTGATGTTACCATGATTGTTTATAACGAAATCCTGTTTATAGATTAAAACAGTTTTGATTGATCAAAATGACAGGTCATTAGTGGTACTGATCTCATAAAACATAGTATTTCTAGAATTTAAAGTAAATTCAATTGTAGTAGTAAAATTGTTTTACTATAAATTAATTCCAAATTGATATTTGATACTGGTTCGATTATGTATATTCAAAATTCTTGAAATTTTGTTGAAACATATGACAAAGTTTAATCCATGGACTGTGGGTATTCAGGTATTGAGTGTGACTCAGTCACAATTAAGTATGAATACATATTTATAAACATTTACATGTTTGATGATATGTGTTTACATATACGTCATTGTTTCTTGAACACAGTCACATCTGGATAATGATTGTTTTATGATACAAGTATGTTGATATCTGAATAACAATTTTTTTTGTTAGTTGATAAATGTATAAATACATATTCTATATTTATGGCGATAAATATAACAGATATCAAATTATTTTGGTTAATCACAGCAGATATGATTTGCTGCTTGATCTAATATTATATGTATTAGTTAAAATGTTAGTACCATGGACAATAAAAATTATAATTTGTAATGCCAAATATCATTCTTCTTAGATAGATAAGGATACTAATCTGATGCATTGTTTAATATTTCTAGTATAATGCATTAGTCCTTTTAAGTTGGGCTAAGATGTTAACTGTCATGATTTACCCCTTTGGGTCATGCAGACACACACACACACACACACACACACACATATATGATATAATAAGGATCTGGAAATCTAAAGCTTGAACAATTTGTTATGCTAGAATCAAAGTTGTTTGATTTATGAACTTGAATTTTCTTAATTCAATATTTAAGGCTTCGCACCACTGTCCTAAAATTAATTCACTGGATGGTTATATATATGTGAATTATTTCATATATAGAGATATATCACCTTAAATTAGACTCACCGTATATTCAGATATATGAGTGCTGCAGATTTGATTTGCAGATTTTAAAACACCATAGCTGTACAGATTTACATAAATATACATTGTAGTATGGGTAAATGTAGATATGATTTGCAGATTTAAATTCACCAAAATTTTATAGTGATTGACTCTATATTTTTTAGTCACTCTGTTATAATTAAAATGAGTCAACATTTATTAATTGGTTGATTGATCCTAATTACTGATCCATGGATTTATCAGTTTAAATTATAAATGATTTGTCATTATATATTATGGCAGAGTGATTCCATATATCACAAATACATAGGTTGATCTTTTGTAAGATAATCTATATATAAAAACCCTGTTTATCCCTAGTTATAAGTCTTCCGCTGTTTTGGATCAAAGTTGCAATAACAAACACCTTTTGGGCTATGTTTGGTGTTAAATTTTAGTTCAATCTGTGTTTCATTGATATGCTTTGCCATATTATTTATATCCCATCAATTTGGAACCTGACTGCAATTCTTATAATTTTAATGTGTATATAAATGAAAAATGTAAAAGCATGAATGTCATGCCAGAAAGGATGATCCCTTTGTACAAATTGTACAATATCTCATTGTATAATTGTGTAAAATATACAAACGTTAATAATTGAACATGTACATGTAGATGTGCAGTGTGTGTGTGTGTGTGTGTATATATATATTGATGAATATATATATTTATATTCATATGTTGCGAGAATAAATTATTATATGATGCAGCAATTACCTAATAGTTGATTATATGTTGATTGTATATTGATACAAGAATAATGTAGAAATCTACTTACAACTTGCTGCAAATATATATACATGCATAACAAGTTATATTAAATGTCTTGATAGATATATACGTGCTTTTGCTTTAATCATGCATATATACCTGATAGATTTGCAGCTTGAAATCTGTGTTATTGAATACATTAAAGAATATGAAAAATAGCGCATTAGTAGTTGTTAGCTTAATCGAGTCAAATGTTGATTTATTTAATTTATTTGATAAATTACTGATGTGTGTGTTAGGTTGCAAATATTTTATGAAAGCAAAAGAAGTAAGACTTCTTTAAAGCTTCAGTGACATTAACATGAATATACATTATGAATGTATAGAACAAATATGCATCTGCCATTATTTTATTTGAACTGTTTATATAAAATGTAACATTTGAATGTATTCATTTATGCTTGTAAAGCTTAGCTAATTGAAAATTTGTTGAAATTGTTTCAGCAGATGGTGGCATCAGTGCACTTAAGAGTTGAGAATAGCCACTGAAGCAAACACAAGTTCAAGGACAAATGAGTTGACTTGTTTTAATCTCAAAGTTTCGTTTATATGTAAAATTATAACTCAATGTTTGCATTTGATGTAAATGTGTATATGCAAAACTGTGCAAATATATGATTTTCTTAGATAATGTAGCGTGCGTTATAACTTACAAATTTATCTTGTATTTTGTAATGTTTTGAACGTTATTCATACGCATGTAATACGTGATTCGTGAGTTACCACTTTAGCTTACACTTTAGATTATACTTTATTTTTGGAAGCTGTAGCTCATGTATATATGTGTATATTATTCTGGATTATCTGTTGATTATCGCAATGAAATAGTTCATTGCGTGTTATATGTATGATGTTTAAACTAAGATTTATTTGGTTTTGCATATGAATGGTTTTAAAACAATTCCGCCTATATATATATATATATATATATATATATATATATATATATATATATATATATATATATATATATATATATATATAACTGTGCAACATTTGGTCACTTAATTTTAATATTTGAGTGTAATTTATATGATGGGAAAGTTCACCAAAACTATAAAATCTAATTATAGACATGATACCTATATAATATTGAATTTAAATACAAATATATGCATTATATATTCTATTTAACTTCTACTAATATATTATGAATATAAAATACATATATTATGACATATGTAAATAACTCTAATATTGTTTCCACTACGAATTATAAAATCTCTCTAAGGCAAATTTTGTTATCCAATAGTACACCCATCACTGTCCAATATCATTGGATGTAACTAACGCCAAAGCGTTGTGCATCTTTTATTTTGGTTATATGCGGTAGGAGTAATTGTGGTGCTTCGACTGTATTATTGGGTCTGACTTAACTAAGGCTGCATAATAGTATTTATGGCCTTAGAGATAATAGCATGAATTATTCTATATTTTGAGCAAATGAATAATACTGAACAAAATGTTCATCATGCGATCCAAAAATTATATACGATGTAATTGACATAAGATGTCTACCTAAAAGGTTGTGTTTTGGGTTTAGCCAAAGCTAGATCAAGGCATGACTAGATATGGATCTTGGAACACCATTATATATATATATATTGATATATTTATATAAATAAAGGGATGTTAATTTGAGTGGGAGCGTATTTTAGTTTAAATTACACATTTATGTTAATATAAAATTTTGATTGTCAAAGTTTATATTAAATAAATATTAAAGAATCAGACATTATTTATTATCTATGGTAGATATTAAATAATAAATAACTTTGATAATTTAAATTAATCCTTAAGAAGGATAAATTGAATTAAATCAAATTTCTTGACTAACATTGAAATTTGAGGATTGTTCTCAAACAAATTAAACATAATTGTTTTAGAAATAAAGAGAGGATCTAAAATAAGTTAAAGTATGACTTCAACTAATTAAGATATAAATGTTATAAAACCTACTTATACATCTCTAGTATTAGATACTAGATACGAATCACATAGATGTATGTGAATTTATAGAAATTGCAAAATAAGTAGAAATTTGATAAAAGGACAAGTGGACTTACGATTGGAAATGAAGCAAATGTTGCTAGATTATCCATAGGAAGTTGATTCTTGTTATATATACTGGCTTAATTAAATAAATAAAATAATTGTCATTATGAAATTTGTAACGACCCGAAATTTTTGACTTCGAAAATCAACACAAAACTACCATCTTGACTATTCAGACATCGGAAATACCTGATCATTAATAGAAAGAAATTAGAGGGTGAGAATAGATAAGATAGAAAATTAGAAGAGAAGAAGAAGAAGATCACCACAGAACAGAATCAGAGTAATACGAATCTCACAGCGGAACGAGTAAAATATAATCTATAACATAACTTTGCAATAAAAAGTATATATATACAATAACATTATCAGAGTACAACACTTACACACAGCGGAAATAACAATCGCTATATAATCCTGAAGCCTACTGCTTCAAGCTCCTCCAAGTATATCTGTAAAGACCTGAACTACTTGACTGCCCGTACAAATTTGGGCATCTAAGAGTTTAGGGAAAACAAAACAAAAATAAACTCTGGGTCAGTCATGGGACTGGTGTGAGTAAACTCAAATCATCGGTTTAAATTTTCAAAATACTTTTCAAAAGAAAAGATAATCGTAAGACCGATCCACACATAAACACGGATGGTTTTTACCTTACGATAACCCAAAACAGTTTTGGAAATCAATACTTTTCTGATATTATAATAATGTCTAATCACAAGTAAATAGAATCTAGCAGAATGCTTGCATCTCACGTTCCACATATATAGTATACAAACAAAAACTGCGGGCTCTTATTGGAGATTGGATTCCGACTATGACAAGGTATGGGACCCCCTGCCGATAGTGTATCTCTAGAGGCGAATACACTGGGTTCAACAAGAACATCTTGCAACCCGACCCACACATTACCGACCACTCATTTCTCTTGAGTGTATCGAATGTATATCACCAACGGTTGGGAGCTACCCACCGTTTCCCGAAAAGGGACAACATCGAATAGATAAAAGAATGAACTGGATTTTCTCTAGATAGGTGATATACACCCTAATGGGAGCGACCCACCTAGCCATGCTGCCTGCCCGATTTTTGTCATTTACCGGTTGATAAGGCTTGAGGTCATGACGTATCTTTTGAAACACTTGACCACCATTCACTTCGAATGCCACATCGTCATACCCGCCAAATCACAAATTGAATTCCCCAAAAATACCACAGGTATAAAGCTAAGAGAAACGAATTTCTCCACCAACAAACGTAAGTACGTTTGAAGAGATCAACTTACGCGATCCGTTAGATATACTCTGTCAGACATTCGTCCATTCACGTTTGTCCTGGGATTGGACAAACCGAAGGCACTATTCTGTAAACAGGATAGCCCTTGTATAACTCCATCTTCAATATTTGATCGCAACGCTAACGTCCATACATAGTGGTTTTCAGATAATGAACTTGATCCCGGTCTCTCCGTATTGACGACGTAAAATGGTCAAAAACTTCGATAGTCGGTGATTTAACTATCAAAGAAAAATAGGTGTACAGCTAACGATCTTATTTCCAGATAGAAATTCGATCGATCACATCATCAATCCACATTTATCTCTTTATATTAAATTATCTTTAATTTATCCATTTCCCCATTTCTATATATTTGTAAATTCTTATCTTCTAACTTTAGAAAACGTTTCTGGTTCTTATTTGGAAAAACATTCCCAAACTTCTTTATCGGATTTAAACTGATATTTAAATAAAATATCGCTTTGGCCATTCAAACCATTTCACTCACTAACTAAATTCACTTAACCAATCTTCACTATCGAACCTTAACTACTCCTTAGTTTAAAACGAAGTCAATCAAGTTGGGGTATAATTACCTCTCAGACCTTAACTGAACAGCATTTCTAACCTCGAAATAGACAAAGTTCACCCTTTTCAACTTTAGCAACTTCCTTACGAAACTCTCAGATTCTATTTACGAATCCCTTTCTTTTACAGAAATCATTTGATTATAAAGATAGTGTTATAATCCCATGCCTTTGAAATATAATAACTTAAATATACCTTTTAATTATTAATTTGAATAATTAAACCAATAACTAATTTATTAATAAATAAATCTCGATTTGAAAACGGAAAGTATATAGTACTTTCCCAAATTTGATATAATCGAATTTCAACTTACATTTCTCTCTCGAATAATCTCTATTCGATAACTCCTCTCGAATAACTATATTCGATTTAACTCCCTTCGAATAACTTATATCCGATTTAACTCACTTTGAATAACTTATATTCGATTTAACTCACTTTGAATAACTTATATTCGATTACTCTTCTCGAATAAACTATATTTGATGACTCTACTTCGAATAAGTGATATTCGATTAATTCTACTTCGAATAAGTGATATTCGATTAATTCATTTTTACTAACTCTATTCGATTTACTAATACTCGACTAACTCGAACTTGATTAACTCCATTTGAATGACTCTAATTCGATTTAACTCCAATCGATTAACTCTAATTGATTAACCATAACTGGTTAACTCTAACTGATTAACTCTGAATGATTAACTCTGATCGATTAACTATAACTCGACTAACTCGATTTATTTAACTCAACTTGACTAACTCGACTTGATCACTCCTATCGATTAACTAATATTCGATTTAACTCCATTCGCTTGACTCTAGATCGCAACGATCACAATGGTTATGCCTGATTCCCTCAGGAAACATCCGACCGCCGTAGGCTATCTGCAGCCCTGCGAATTACGCTAGCAGTCGTACGAAATGGCAACTCATCCTGAATAACTATGTTTGACTAACTCTATCTCAAATAACTATATTCGATCAACTCTAATTGAATAACAAATATTCAATTAAATCCTAATTCGATTCACTATGTTCAATTAACTCTATCTGGTTAACTCTTTATTCAAATAACTAATATTCGATTAACTCTAATGATTACAAATACTTCCTTTTCTATTTGTCTATATTTATTTCATATAAATATTTCCTTTATATAATTCCATTTATTTTCTAAATAAATATTTCCTTTTACAAGTTTATTTATTTCTAAAATCTTATTTCCATTTAATCTATTCGTAAATATTTTACAAATATTTCCTCTTTAAATTCTATTTGTAAAATGTTTTACCAATATTCCTCTTTCCAATTCCATTTGTAAATGTTTACAAATGTTTGCCTTTCTATTTTATTTGTAAATGTTTTACAAATATTTTCCTTTTATTCCTTTCTAACACTTTGATTTTATAAACTTTCCCAATTTAATAACCACTTCAAGCTTCCTTTTATATAAAATCCTTTGATTTTATATATGTAAATATTTTATTTCAACTTATTGTTTGAAATTTCCTTTCTCACATTCTAGTATTTATTATGGTATTAAAAATACCAAATAACAGTGATCAACACACATAATCAACAACAGATTATAAATCACATCATATATCACAATATATGAAAACAGTTAAATACATGTTGAGGAATCCAGTTGGATCCCTCCAACCTGTTTCCCTACATCCACAAATGTTAATCAACATAAATAACACGGATATGAAATATTCTGATAAACAGGACCAATATTCGATTACGATTTATAAATATCATTATCGATATTTTTAACCAATTAACTAACAGTTCAACCAAACAGCCAACACACAACAAACAACCATTATTTATCAAATCTAAAAATATTTTATAAAAATATAAATTGAGCAGAGTTAGTGAGATTTACTCACATTGGACGGTTATCGTTAAATAACGATAATTGGTCATTGATTTGATTCAGGCGTTAAATTCCACCGTAAATCCAAACGAGCCCCAATTCACTCCCGGTCAGTTCCATGGTGTAGCCACCGTCCATACGATCCCAACGGATCTTGTTTCGTGAAATTCTGATAACGATTGAGATAGTTACGAATTTTACAAGTTATACATAAGTAAACCATCATTAACTATTTTCTTAGTTAATTAAATATAATTAAACCTCACCATTATCCTTAATCAAGCCCCTCATTACGTTCTTCCTCCCTGGATATAAACTTGCGTCCTTAACAATGACCAAACCCAGTTCGAATTTCCTCATTCGTTCCTCCCTTAAATCACAATCCATCAACACCACCAGATTCTCCTTCGTGACCTCAATATCCTTGTCCCATCCACTTTGAACTCGGCATCAAGCCTCATCGCACCTCGGTGGTACTTCGATCGACAGAATATACTTCGATCGACAAAAATTACTCCCAATAAATCCGAAAAATTCAGAAACGGTACCAAATTCCCCCACAAACATCACCATACACTCGAATTCGAAAACCAATGCACCAAATTTCAGAAAAGATCAACCCTAGCTCACCGATTGAAAACTGAAGCGACATTAGGAAAGTTCGAACTACTCAAAAGCTACACCAGATTGAAGATAAACAACATACGAATCCACCTATATGTATAATAGGATTTTAGGAATTTAATTCGAATTTCTTTGATTTTTGAAGACTGGTTTTTCACGTTGGAAGAAAATTTGAGGCGGCGTAGATTTTCATTGAACAGAGAAAGTAAGGGTTAGGGTTAGAAGGATGTTAGGATTATTTATAGTACGGTAAAATATATTTTTATTCGAATTTTATATTTATTTTTAAGCAATCGATGTTTGTATTCGTCCTCTAAAATTCCTGTGATCACATACGATACCCAAAAATCACGAAACTGGACATGCACCTTTAGTTCGACAATAAGGACCCAACGAAACTAGTTTCGTCGAATTCCGACTCCGTTTGCTCACACAGTGTATTTTTAACCATCAAAATACTGACTGTTTTCCACATTAAAAATCCGTACGGCCACACACTGACTCTAAAAATCACGAAACTTGGAATCTAACAAAAATTTAACGTTGCAGATCCAACAAAATAAGTTTCGTCAAAAACAGAGGTCGTTTACAAGACTGGATATTTTTAAAGCTCTAAATAACCCTTTTAAATATATAAATATATTTAAAAACATTTAAATTAAATATAGATAAATATATATTATTGTATATATCCACAATATATATCCATACAGCTCCAGAAAAACCCTATATGGATTTCTAACTCGATATTTCATCATCAGAGTTATATCGATATTTGATTTATATTTAAATCCTTATATAAAATTAAATAATCCGTTATGGTTTTATGGCGCTGTTTTTCTGAAAATTTGATTTGGGCATAAATCAAAACCTATACGACGAAATCCCGATTTTTCTCTTCCACTAGAAAAATATACTTCATCAGCTCCTGACGTTTCTTGTTTCACATAAATCCGATTTAAAACGGACCCTGTATATTAAGTTAAAGTTCAAATCTCCAAATAGCGAACTGCCGCGCCATTTCGAGTTCGATTTTATTTATAATATAATTATACGTTCAAACTTCGTTTATATAATATATTCGTGAATATTATTCAACTCTAAACTGAATTATATATTTCATTCAGATAATCCAAATTACACAATATTGCGAATTCCACTATTTTTGATTATTTCCGAATTAAATATATTATTCTATTATTTATTTTAATTAAATAAATCCATATAATTTAATTCAACAACCATTTAATTCTCTAAATCACTAATTAAATTAATTAATTACTCTATCGCTGAAAATACGGGTCGTTACAAAATTCCTCTTAAAATAAATGTTATAAAAGATCTTGTTCAGACAAGTTTGAATTTCATTTGTAATAAAAGAATAATTGTTATTCATTTTATTTAAATAAAATATCGTATGGAATTTCACAAATAGTTAATGATATTTGTAAATCATTAACTATAATGTACTTGACATAAATAATTAATGGATTAAATTTAGTGATTTAAATCCAACATACCTTTAGCAGTACTAGTTAGCCCGTATAAACAAGAGAGTATATCAAAACTCCATAATGATGGAATTTTGAGATCATTTGATTTTGAATTATATGAAGAATGCAAATCTTGTTTATTAGGCAAAATAACTGAATCACCTTTTACTTGACACAGTGAATGAGTGACAAGTATTGGATCTCATACGTAATGATGTATATGGAGCAATGAATACATAAACTAAAGGTAGGTTTTAATTACTTCATTATATTTACTGATGATACTAGTAGATACAGATATTTGTATCTTATGAAACACATATCAGAATCCTTTGAAAAAGTTCAAAGAATTCAAAGTGGAGATAGAAACCAATTTTAATTGAAAATAAATACTTTTCGAACAAATCGAAAAGGAATATTTAAGCCAACTATTTAATAACTATCTATATGAGTTAGAAATTATTTCACGACTCATTCCACCTAGAACACCATGTTGAAATAGTGTGTCTAAAAGGAGAAATTGCACCTTATATGATATAGTACGATTAATGACAAGTCATACAGATCTTCCACCAAATTAAATTTAGAACAATTGCATTTAATCCTACTAAAATGATTTTAAAGATGCCATATATGATATGGACTAGGAAATGTCCTAGTGTGTCTAATACGCAGATTTGGATGCAAGGAATTTATTTAACATCCTTCCTTTAATAAGATCGGACCCAAATAAGATAACTATTTTATGTAATAACCACAAGATATAAATGGATATTATTTCTATAAATTCTTTGAGAATAAAATGTTTACTGCTCAAATTGGTATCCTTTATAAAGGAGAACTACTCTCTAAGATACCGATAGGAATGAAATAGAAGTCGAAATGTCTCGAAACCACAAAATGTCATTGAATCTTGTATAGACAAAAAATTGAGTGGGAGTAAGACAATAATTCTAATGTTATTTGATAACACATTAATTATTGTAAATTATGTTAGTTTTAAAACAAGAAATAAATACTGATTCTAAGAAAGAAAATTGTTTGGATTAAGAGGTTCGTGATTGAACTTAATTCATTGTTGATCCAATGATATACATTGCGATAACAATATGGCTGATGCTCAGGCCTAAAACATTAAACTCATTATCGATCCAAACATATATTTAAGATATATAACTCTTATGTGAAATTGTTCACAGAAGAAACGAACATATCTACAAGGTTACAAAAGTTGTAATGTTACAAACCTACATAATTAATCACACCAGTTTCATGAGTATATGATACATGAATAATTGACTCTAGTGCAAGTGGGAAATTGTTAGAGTTTTTGTCCTAGAGGCAATCCATTTGATGAGATTGATAACAATGCTGTTGTTATCATTTTATTTGGAATATAGTAATATTATATTATATTTGCTACGTAATATAAATATTAATATAATGGAAGTCCTTAGAACTATAATACGTAATTATATAATTCGAGTAAGACTTGAATTTGAGATTATATAATATGACAAGTATTATGATTCTTAAATGTCCCTTGTCGAGTTTTATTGTTTATATAGGACAACAATAAAGCGTTGAGACTAGTATATCGATTGACTGATGATCACATCTCATTGATCATTAATATACGTGATATTAAAGTCAAGATATAAATACGTACTGGAGAATTGCGTATTGGGCTGACCCACCATGAGATAACTACATGAAATATAATTAACAGTATCATAAGTTGTTTTCATAGTGACAATGATGTAATGGTCCTTAGACCTGAAATCATTATAATTTTATTCGAGGATATTTGGGTTTTGATATCATCTAAAGTCATTCGTAACAGAGTAACGATAATGGTGATTATTGGATACATCTCGAATCGAATGAAAATTATGAATGATCTAGATGGAATTTAACCCTATGATATATTTATAGTGATATCCATGGGCCTCTTGATTGAGTGAGACTGTGAAATGCATGGACTTGCTCAAATATTGATTTGTTTTAAACAGTCTACTCATCGATCCAAATAAAAGGATCAAATTATAAAGAGGATGATACGATCCATGCCTTGAGTTTAATCCTGGATATATTGGTTAAAAGGATTAGATTACATTGAGACATTGGTCACAGAAAGGTTGTATCGAATCATTGATCTTATTATAACTTGGGCAGCAGTGATGCATTGCTAGATGCCAATCACTGTTTATGATTTTAAATACGATTTAAACTTGTTACCAATGTTATAATAACCTACAGGGTTACACAATATAGAACATTATGAAGAAGAAAATATTTTGGATGAATAAAATCTTAATTTGTTAATATTTTGTTTGTAGTTGGAATAAGTATTCAAAAGGATCCTATTTTTGGGTTAAGCTTTATTAAAAGGATATTTAATTCCTTTTATATATAAAGATATAAATCGGCAAACCAAAAAAAAAGAACATACAGATGGGTAAAAGGATAACCCGACTACTTATCCCAAAAGGAATAAAACCCTAAAGTATCATGGCGGCTAGCACCGTCTTCCTCTTCAATTTCCTTTTGTGATTCGATCAAAAGAGGGAAGGTGTTCTTGTGGATAACCAATAGAGAGCCGGTGATTTGCTGTGCTTCTGGATTCGATACTCCACCCTTAGTCATCGGCTTGTTCTTCACCTGGATTCAACGCGATAAGGTAACGAATCTAAACCTGATCAATTCGATTTACACTTATTGCAAACATTCATGGTTTAATTTTGTTAAATCAACATTCTGGGTTTAATCGATTTGATCAATCAAAACCTAACAGAGTAAAATGTTTGGGCTCCATACCATGACACCACTCCTAGCTAGAAGGAAACGCATGTCCTCCCTGAGGTCCTCTCCCGTTTCTGGTTCACGCCAGGGTGTGAGGCTTGCGAATTAACTCTATACACAAAGCTATGCCAGTTAAGGTCTTGCTTTGATCATCAACCACGAGAATCTGCTTTTCAACAGAAGCCTTGATCGTTTGCATCTCAGCATGCTATACAGGCAATTCACGCCATGCGACTGATGTCTATCGATATATAACCTCTGAGCTCGTACGTCTCAGAGAAGGGTGTTAAGCAAGAGAATAAATTCCCCACTACCAAACAAATATATATTTAATAAAGATCAATCAACACAGAATAAAATCCAATGTCAGACACACATCCATTTACAAGTTCGTTCTGGGTCTGAACGAAACCGAAGGCACCTTATTCCTCGTCCCATATGTCCAATATAGGAGAGATGTCCTCGCATATCCGGTCGATCTCCAAGTACGTTTGGATGATCACCACTTATTACCTTGTCTTGGATGTACAGCCCAATCAAGACATCAGTAATCATCCAAACGATGTGAAGAACTCCGGTCTTCAACCACCGTGTTCATCGTCAATTTATCGTCGAATCAGTTATTCAGAATGGGTATAAACCCAGCTTTTCAGAATAACTCGCGTATATTATAAATAAGTGCTACACAAACACAACATACGCCTCATTCCGATTCTGAATATTCTTTTATTCAAATATTCTTTTCATAATTTAAGCCAAATTAAGGTTTTCCAAACTAGCCGGGATTAACGAACCTTACCGAAGTAATCATTTGTTATATTTCCCAATCCCAACCTATTCATCCCATGGAGCAAAACTGGTAATACTCCATATCTAACACCACAGTGTTATCGGTAAATTTAATTACCATTTCACGTTCAAATCTAATTAAAGATTTAACTATCGTTTGGAGCAAAACTGGTGATACTCCATTCATGATCATTTCCCAAATTTGATAATTTAAATTATCACATTCACATTTCAATCTAATTAAAGATTCATTAAAACTCCACTTAGTTTTAATCTTCCCAAAAATCAATATTAATGATTATTTAACTTTGGAAATCAAACATGTCGCATCGACAATCTACACCATACCATTGATTTCTGTAGATATATAACCTCTAAGCTTGTACGTCTTAGAGAAGGGTGTTAAGCAAAAGAATAAATTCTCCGCCACCAAACAGATATATATTTAGCAGAGATCAACGAATACAATTTGAAATACAATGTTAGACATGTAATACTGTCTTACTAGGTTAAAGAACCAATGTCGTTTAAAACAAAGTTCACGATAAACCTAAAATCACATTCCATTAATTATGGAATCTTCACGACAAACAGACCAATATATAATCGATGTCAATTTCCGTATCGGACTAATAATATAAATGGAATAACGACAAATGTAACGTCCCAGTTTTTGACTAAGCTTGTAATACAATTTACGAATTTATTCAATAATTAGTTTGAATTAAATAAAATGTGAATAATAAATTGAGGAAAAAATTCAAGAATATATATATATATGTAAATAGTATCTTAATCAATGTATATATGTATATAAAAACCATAAATAATGCTTTGTCAATTTGTTTTGTATTTCTACATTTGATAATATTAAACTTAAATAGTATAGGAAATTAGAACAATCGTTTATTTTTTTAAATTATTGTGTGTATATGTTTACTTGTTATATTTATATATATATGAAAGTGGATCTTGTTTAATATTTTTATCTGTATTTAAAACTTGCTTGAATTCACATAAGTATAGAATTACATATAAAACAAATAAGATGTGATTACTTCACATGGAAGAGATCAAGAGAAGTTATAGCTATTAATGTCTAAGTATTGCTTTTTAAAACCATTAGTACCTATGTGTAGAGCCAGGAAGTAGGCATATGAAGCTATAAGGGACTTAAAAACATTCAGTACCAATAAAAGATGTTGACAACAATCAACATACCTATTTTTTCATTAAATAGGAAGATATACCCTATAACATATAGGACTGCAAATTGATTGTGTACTACAATACATGCCTTAAGAGCTAAGCATTTGATTATTTAATCACATTTTTTCACATGTTACTGCCGTGCACATTTTACTTGGAGAAACGATAACGAAGTGACCAAAAATCTATTTGGAAGAAGCCTGAAAGCACAAATAGAAGTGACCACACCATGTATTGTCAATCACAAATTTGAGACAGCCTATGTAGATTAGATCATAGCATGTATTTCTTAGGAGTTAAGCATATATTTTTAAACATTTTAAGTACATATATGTATACATGAATAGGCTGAACCCACATGTGCATAGCCATGATTTTTAGCTTGAGAAAGACAGATGGATGTTAGCTAAACAATGCCTCTTTTCAATCAATAATCAAACAGTCCAGACTCCACACTAAAGCCTACATGTTAGCCTGCAAGACTACTTTGTTACACCTTTTTACATATCAAAATGCACACACACACATATATATATATATATACCCCACTAGCATCACTCATATGCGCACTAGAATCTGAAACTTAGTATAGCAAAAGCATGGCAGCATCTAGCTTGCAATGCTCAAAACCAGAACAAAAACATAGAAGTAAGACAGCTTGAAACCTTTAATACCAGAGAGCAAATCAAGCCTTGGCTTAAGACCATCAGACCTGGAACTTGAGAAAAACCAAAACCAGTAAGCATTTGTGAGTAAACACTTATCCCCTATTTTTCATACAAATCTTCTATGCCTATCTAGGACTGTATTTATACATGGATTTACGATATGACAAACATGAAGGGTTATTGAAGTTCAATTATTGAAATAGTGTTAAACCTGGACTAAGTGTAATTGAAACAGAGGACCCTTCTAAGTGAGTAAACTTCTTCTTTTTTTTTGTACTAATTTTTTTATATATATAGTAGTGCAATCCTATGCTTTTGAATGCATTGTGTCAATTTGGTTTCATATCAACCTGAAACCAATAACCGAAAAATAATGAACAAGATAGTGCGTAATGCAGTGAGTAAATTTCCCATTCAATCCCTTACTAAAATCTACATCGTAATGCCTACATCTATTTATACATTATGTATAGTATGAATGTGTTGAATTGAAGAAAACCTGGAGTAATGGGATCGGGAAACCGATGAACAACAGGGGATATGCCTCTGTTTACATGAATGTGTAACTCCCCTCCCCCTTTTTAAATCCGATATCTTACGATCGAAGTGATATTACGAAATGGTGTTAACTACAAGATGGCTTAAATCTCATGTAGTTCACTCTTATAATAATTTTACTTGAAGAGTAATACATCTTTCCAGACATGAAAAATGCAGTAAACTGTTTTTTACCTCAATGTGGTTGATCATAGTAAATCGTAATTTCAGGCGTTTGAATAGGTTCCTACTTACAAATGGTGATTTTTAAAGCAAAAATTCTGGTTTTTAATACAATATAATTCAAGTTGGATTTTAAATTCCATTTAAGTTGAGAAAAATAAAATAACAATTATGAAAACTGCTTTGGTGAGGAAGGCAGCCTCAGCATTAATGGTATTGATAGTATCAACAATTCAAACATTACACATAACAAATCTAACGTTTGGCAACAAATAGCAAGGAGAAAGGTTGCAGTTTAAATAATGAAATCAGCCATGAGGTAGCGTAAGTTAAGGGAATATGTTCCTCTAAATTTCTTGACAGTATAACCCATAAATCGGCTGAAGTGACCATTTCATGGTAGAGAGTTCGGGGTGTTTGTTTTGATGGTTCGGTTGTGTGATGTTTTCCGATCAAATTGATTGGTGATTGATCGGATGACGTGAGGTGACTCAAGTAAGGCTTAAACATGTGTGGGATTGTAGACTGATACATGTGTGCATGTGCACACTGTATTGTGTACAATGGAGCATGCTAGGTACACAAAGTTGAAGAAGAAAAATGGGCTGAACAATGGGTGCAATTGGGTTGTGCGATCAACCAGCAAGGGGGTGTGCATCCATTTGGATATATATCTATAAGAATTCATGAACTCACCTATTAACTGGTGATAAAAAGAAAGACAGAGAGGAGAAGACAAACAAAAGGAGAACTGGAAAGGAAAGAAAGGAAGGGGATTGAACTGATTTCCTTGTATACGTTTGTTTTTGGTCTTTGTATATTCACCGAAAGCTGATTTGTGTTGACATAGGTGTATATATATATATATATATATATATATATATATATATAGTATCAAATGATGAAAGATAACAAGAGAAAGTATGGTACAAAAACTAATATAGGAAAAGAACAGAAGAAAGAAGGGTAAAGGGGAATACGGCCAGTATTTGATGCATTAGCAAGAAATTATGAAATAAGGATGCAAATTTGGGTGGGGTACTTGGATTTACTGGGAAAGAATGCTTGCGGCAGGAGGTGCATGGGCTTTTGTTTCGGGCCTGGGCCTGTGGGCCTTTAAAGAAATTAAAAAAAAATCAAGAAGAAAGGAAACAAAACAAAAGGGAAGAGGGGGGATGTTTTTGCTGAAGAGTGGAAGAAACGTTAGAAATGGATAAAATGAGTGCAAGGGTTTTCTGTAGTGTGCATTTGGGCTTGGGCCCATATTTTATGAAGGGGTTAAATGTTAACTTTAAACTCAATTTAACCTATACAACGATATGTACGGGTAAGTAAGTGTGGGTTGATATATCGAGCTCGGCCTATTACATATAATTTAAAATGGAAAGAAAATGTTTAAGTTAAAATCCAAAAAATATATTTAAGTTATATACATTGACGTATATATATAAGTAGATCAAAGAGATACGATCAAACTGTTTGCCTCATGTTTATATAGTTGAGTAAACAGATGGTGTAAGCAAGCAACCCAACATAAGTTATCGAATTGAATTAAAAAATGAATTGATTTATTAAGTAACAAAAAATGATTTTAATACCGAATATCGTTTAAAATTTATCGCATGTAAGCTTAGTCATGAACTAAATTAACATGATTTTTTTTATCAGTAACGATCTTTAATTAAGTAAATTCGAAATTAAATCGTTAAATTAATTGATTGATGAATTCTATTGTGTTAATCATAATTATTTATTTTATTGACATATGTTAGTGGAAATAGGCACCGTTCCACTATTTTTTTATTTTATTTATTGAATTGTTTGGACACCCTATTAAGCAAAAAAAACACCATTTTGCTATTATATTAGTTTGACATGTTTTATCGGTTAATATATGTTGTTGAGTTATTATATTATGAATCGATAATATTGAATTGAATTTACATGTTTGTTTGTGCAAATTGGATTAACGACTTGAATGTCGTCTGAACTGTTATAGACCGTTGGAGCTGCTAAGCCGTTTTCTGTAAAGTAACTTAGAAATGAACGTAAGTTTAAAATTGAATATAAATTGTTTTAAGAAATAATTAAATAGACCATTTTAAATTAATTATGTTAATTAATTTGAAAAGGAAAGATTTATTTGTAACCATTTTAAACTATTCAGTTTCTTAAATCGAGGAGTTAATTAGTTTTAATTAACAGATCTTGGTAAGATGGTGGTATAATGAAATAGTAGTTTAAATTTGGATAAATTATCTCAAAAGGATGTTTTAAACTTAATTAATTCCTTAATTTAGCAATTTTTAAAGATAATTTAGTTATAAAAGAAAAGGAAATCAAGTCAATCATGTGGATTTAATTCCCCTGATTTAATATCAAGTTAAATTGACGAATGGTTCAAAATAACAACATTGTTTTTAAAAATGGTTTAAAGTTTGGAAATCAAATGGACTTACCAATTTAAGGTTTTTTCCGATATTTTTGGATATCGAACTTCTATGAATCTAAACGATAAAAAAATGATTTCGTCTCAAGGTTTGAGAGGTAATTAAAATACCCCAACTTGATCGATTTCAACATTATCCGATTGATCATATTAGTTTGTGTTCAAAATGAGTGTTAAAGTTGAATATCGTTTCAGTTATGAAATGGATATTCGATAGTGAGATTATCACATAAGGTTGATAATAAGAGTTTTATTGGTTAATTAATAACTATGTTTTTTTCAAATGAATATATAAACAAAGTTAATATTGTATCGAAATATTTAAAGATTTGCTTTAATAAGGCTTAGCAGTTCCAATGAAAACAAATCTATTTCTTTATTTTGTATTTGATAGTTAAATCACCGACTAACAAGTCTTGATCTTTTCGTTATTGTTTTCGAAGAGACCGGAATCTAAATTCCACTTCAATTCAATATATACGTTTCGAAATCAGATATTATTGAAGACCATTGAAGGCGGAGTTTATGCAAGGGCTGTTTTGTCAATCCTAGGTAGAAATTTCCTAAGATGAATTTACAGGATAGTTCCTTCGGTTTGTCCAATCCCAGGACAACTTGTATGGACGAGCATCTGACAGAGTATGCCTAAATTGCGTAAGTTGATCTCTCCAAACGTATTTACGTTTGGTAGCGGAGAAATTCGTTTCTCTTAGCTTTATACCCGTGGTATTTTTGGGGAAATCAATTTGTGATTTGGCGGGTTTGACGATGTGACATTCAAAGTGAATGAAGATGTGTTATATCTTATGGTAAGTTCAGCCTCAAGCCTCACAACTAGGAAATGACAAAAATCGCGCAGGCAGCATGGCTATGTGGGTCGCTCCCATTAGGGTGTATTGTCACCTATCTAGAGAAATTTCATTTACCTCTTTATTCTATTCGATGTTGTCCCTTTCGGGAAATGGTGGGTAGCACCCAACCGTTAGTGACAATATATTCGATACACTCAAGCGAAATGAGTGGTCGGTCATGTGTGGGCCAGGTTGCAAGACGTTCTTGTTGAACCCAGTGTGTTCCCATCTAGAGATACACTATCGGCAGGTGGTTACATACGTTGTCATAGTCGGAATCCCATCTCCAATAAGCGCCCTCGGTTTTGATTGTATACTATATATGTAGAGCGTGAGATGCAAGCGTTCCGCTAGATTGATATTTATTTGTATTTAGACACTATTATAATATCAGAATAAGATATTGATTTCAAAATGTTTTGGATTATCGTAAGGTAAAAACCATCCGTATTTATGTGTGGATTGGTCTTACGATTATCTTTTCTTTCAAAAGTTTTTGAAAGTTAAAATCAACATGTTTTTAATCGTTTACTCACACCAGTCCCATGACTGACCCAGAGTTTATTTTTCTATGTTTTCCCTAAACTCTTGGGTGCCCAAATTTATACGGGCAGTCCAATAGTTCAGGATTTTATAGATTTTCTGAAGGAGCTTGGAGCAGGAGGCTTCAGCATTAGATATATATATATAGAGAGAGAGAGTTTATTCCACTGTGTTGTATGTGATGTACTCTGATGATGTATGTAAGTGAAAATACAGTTTGTATTTCAAAGTGATCATTTATATATTATATTTTATTCCACTGCGATTGTGAGACTTTGTGTTGTTATACAGTTTGATCTTCTATCTATTTTCTTCTATTCTAATTTTCTATCTTTCTATTTCTCATCCTCTAACTTCTTTCTATTAATGATTCGTATTTTCGTGCAATTTGGGTTGGACGTGAGTTATATTCAGTCAACTCAAATAAGTACGGATTTGCGGGTCGTTACACTTGGTATCAGAGCTGAAGGTTGAGTAGTAACCTTGGCTCTGTGGCGTAACTCGATAGAGATAGGGGCTAGTAATACCCTAGATTGAGTTTGAGTATACATATGAGCGCGTATTTGTAAATTGATAAAAAAAACTGTTTTATACTGTGTTGATTGGTTTATCAAGTGATTTATAAATTCTGATCGATATGGAAAGGAACAGCTGTATCGATAGGTGTTTCTGAACATTTGAACATAATAATTCGACATAGTATTGTTTAAAAACTGGGTAAATGCAATAATTTTGCCCAAAATTATGTTTTGGTGTAACACCCCGTATTTTCCGTTAACATTATAATATCAAATTAAACAATACTTAATTTCAATTGTGAGAATTAAGGGAAACGGGTTACGCCATTGCGTTCGTCTCGGAATTCTGCTTGAGATAGAGTCCGAGTTTGCGTGAATTGGACTTCGTATGAAGAAGTTATGGTCTTCAGAAGTTTCAGAAATTCAAATAAATTCAAACAGCTCAAAATCGGATTCAAAATTCAAAACAGAAGTCAGAAGCGGGCTGGGCGGGAAAATTCCCGCCCAGGACCCAGGTCGACCAGGGGGTCGACCCTAGTGTCGACCTCCCCCCTACAGGTCGACCTGGGGGTCGACCTGCCCCCCCCGACCAGATCTGAATTTTGACGACTTATGACTTGTTGCTGAGTCACTAGGGTTTCTGGATAGTTCTGATCTAGTCTGAATGGTGGTGGTTAACTCTAGGTTCATCCGATGGCTCTAATTAAATTGAAATTCTATATAAACAACCTAATACTCAACCTAAAATCACACAAAAATTATCTTGGAACTGTCATGCCGTCAATAGAGAACTTGTAGTAGCCGTCACCGCTTTCAATTCAAAGACGTGATAAAAGCCTACATTAAAATCAAATTAAAACTAGTCTAATTCAACGATCTACATCAAAGGCGAGCATTTCAACTTCAGAATTCAGATTTCAGAAATCAAGAATTTCTTTTAGTTTGTAAGTTGGTTATTACGTAGATTTAAACGTTCTTTTAAATGAAATCATGACATGTTGTAACTCGAATATAGAATGATGCTTGTGTATAAGATAAATAAAGTATGATTCTCATTTATCTTAAATTACCATTGCGGTTGATCATGCCTATATGTTTGTGGTGATGAACGTACCGTATTGTATGTTATTGGAATCTATTATGATTAGGTAATGAACTTATTATGCCAACTTAGTGATGAACATGTCATGTTATAATTTGGTGATTACTTGCAAGTTTATGATCTAAATCACATGCCTACATGTTAGATCAACATTTATGTATATTTAGAACTATGTTAAGTTGAACCTATTTATGTTGCTAGATTGGATTTGTAGCCCTCTTATGTTTTAACGCACATAATTTATCATGCTAATTTGTGATTTAAATATGTTTATAGTAGCTTTCTTATGTTTTCACATACATAAGTTAATATGCTAAGTTGTGGTTTAAAATTGTGTTTATATGTTAAACCTCCATGATTAGACCTATATCAAGTTTACATGATAATTAGATCCAACTTAGTCACAAGTTCACCCTTACCTATTTAATTAAGTTAGTGATGCTTCTATGCCAAGTAACACATGATAAGTTAAAAGTATGTTATTGTATGATTATTTCATGTCCCTTGTTTGTTACCCTTTTTGTTTATGGGTTTGGGCTAATTTACTAGCCCAACATTTTATGTAATTTGTGCGAACTTACCACGGGGGTAGCGTTGGGAAAACATGAAAATTTCATGGCATAGATTGGTTCATGAAATGGTATACTTGGTATACCATTTATTGTGAGCATAATCAAAAGGATAATTATGGCATGATTAAATTAAGATTAATTTACATATAAAATTAGACATATATAGAAAATATGTGAATTTAGAAAAGACGAATATGCCTAACCCGAGGTTAGACTGAGCTGTGGTGTAAAACTGCCGGGAACCGACCTGCACATCCAGTGACCACAACAAGACTTGTCTAATGTGGGTGGTTAGTGCATCAAGCCCAAAAAGGACCGGAGGTTAGACTGAGTTGTGGTGTAAAACTATCCGGAACCAACCGGCACATCCAGTGACCACAATAAGACCTGTCTAATGTGAGTGGTTGGTGCTTTAATGAATAAATTAAAGCAAAGTCAAGATTGGTAGGGTTAAGTCAATTAAGGAAACACTTAACCGATTCAACATGTTAACTAAACTGATGGGTGGGGTTAGGTAAACTTGGACACTTAACCAAATAAACATGTTGATTAGAAAACCCTAGTAACGGGGACCCATTTCAGCAATAACCCACATAGATGTATCATGGTACCCTAAACTAGGCAGGGTGGGGCACGATTACTGGGCTGATTATTAGCGGTCAAAAACGTCGGCGGTTGGTGCGTCAGTGTAGGTTCCGACGGAGTACGGGCGTGCACGTACTCCGGAGTGGAAAAAGCAGACACCGGGCATCAGTAGTATACACTGTGCATCTTGAATCGTGTCGGGTTGCCACCAGAGGGACTGATACACCCCATGGTGGGACCAGCACAGGTATCTGCAGTCAAGCGGGGCCGAATGACACAGGATATGATTGCATGCGAGTAGGAGCCGATCATTAAGGGGATCGTTCATTATGAACACGTGAGGCTGGTTGAATCAATGGTTAGTAGGTGCAGAGACTATAGTAATGGGTGTGATCACATGTTCATCTTATCTTACATTACGGTGTTGTCCTATGTTCTGTTATTACTGTCATGATCCCTTTCCTTGTTTAAGTACTAGTAATCACTGAACTTACCAAACTTATTGTCTGACCCATTTTCTTTCATCCTCTTTTCTTCTGTTCCCCCCCCCCCCAGGTCCACAGGGAGGGAATACTCCAGCTTATTCAGACTTTTTGTAAGCTTTAAGAAAGTAGATGTATGATTGGGACTCTCTTACCTTGGCTATGGCTTTTGGACACTACACTATGGGTTTTATGCAGTTTTATTTATGGTTTATGCTTCTTTATTAACAAGATAGAAATTATTATGTAATGTTTTGGAAGTTAATTTGAGACAATTTTGCTGTAATGCTTTTGTATTGAACCACGTATGCAATAAATGTTTGATTTCCGCTGCTTATATTTATCTGTCTTGTAAATTTTTCTATGTCTTGTACCTATAACCCTCCACCCAAATTAAGGCATTCCCTTTGTGAGTGGCCTTAACGGAGGTGGGGTGTTTCACTTGGTATCAGAGCAAGGGTTTACCAGATCAGATAAGAGTTTTTGAAAACTATTTTCAAAAGAAATATAAAGAAGCATTTTACAAGAAAAAGTGTTACTTTATTTTAAAGGCATAATACCCCAAAGCCTTATGCCCTATCTTTCTATCCTTTGTTTTGAATCTTTTCTTTTTCGTTTCAGCATGTCTGGGAATCTTAACCTTTCAGAGGGTGTACCGTTACCTGGCTGGTTCAGGAGGTACTTAGATGCTAGGGCCAACGACGCAGGCCCAATAGACATTCCTCCTCCCCCAGCAGCTGCAGCGGTTCCTCCTCCTCATGCTAATGCTTTCTCAAAGATTTGTAGAGACTTCAGAGCCATGGGTGGAAAGGATTTTAAGGGAACTGAATCATTCGTAGAAGCAAGGAACTGGCTCAAAGAAACTGAGAATCTATTCGTTATCTTCGAGGTGGACGATAGGCAGAAGATACAGTTGGTTATATGGTTGTTCAAAGACGAAGTTTCCTATTGGTGGGAAGTCACTAACGCTGAAAGACCAGTTGAAACATGGATGGATTTCAGAATAAGGTTTGAGATGAAATTCCTCTCACAAGCTAAACGAAGCTTACAAGTGGAGAAGTTCTTATCTCTTAAGCAAGAAAGTATGACGGTCAAGGAGTACGTCAACCAATTCAATCAGCTAGCCCGATTTGGACTGGACTTAGTGAATACTCCTCATAAGAAGGCTCTCCGTTTTGTCAAGGGATTGAATGAGCCACTTCACAACTTGGCTATGACCTATGTACCTATGGGGCTACTTACGAGAGGTTAGTGGACATGGCACTCTTACATGAGGAAGACAAGGGCCAGAAAGAGGCAAAAGCGGAAGTGCCTCAAGATAAGAAGGAAGAGGGGTCGCATAACAAGAAGGCTGATTCAAAGAAAGGCGGGAAGAAAAACACACCCTATGATGAGAGAAAGTGTAATTTTTGTGGCATTCCTGGATATCGGGTCAAAGACTGCAGGAAGAAGAAAAGGAAGATGGGTGGTTGTTTCCACTGTGGAGAAACATGACACATGGCTAAGGACTGCCCAAGGAAGCAAGGGCAGAGAGCTGGACCTTCTTCTGGAGGACAAGTTCACGCTCTCACAGCACCTCCGCAAGAACGAGGTAAAAATATTTCTGTCGAAAGTTTAGTCTTTCTTTTTGATCATCCTGTTCGCACACTATTTGATTTTGGCGCATCACACTCATTTGTATCTGCTGCTTTAGTTGAATCTCTGCACCTAGACACTAGTTTAGTAGAGGATCCCTTGGTTGTTTCAAATCCAATTAGGGGCTCAACTTATTTGTCAATGATTTGTTTGGATTTGAAAATTTCTATACTAAGTGTTGGGTTTAGATGTAATGCCTATGTTTTGGGCTTCACGGGCTATTGGTTGATTCTAGGCATGGACTGGCTATCCAGTAATGGTGCCGTCCTCGATTGTGAAAAGAGAGTGGTTAGACTCATGACTCACCTTGGTAACACTCTCGAAATTTCTTGTAATCCCATGAACTCTGTTATGCTTAGTTATCTAGAATCTCTTGATTCGTCTGTTGAGAACTTGCAGTCTGTAAAGGTAGTCCATGAATACTCAGATGTGTTTGATGAGGTAAAGGGCATACCTCCGAAGCGGGAGATAGACTTCCGCATATACCTCGTTGACAATGCAAAACCCGTTGCTTTACCCACTAGACACATAGCTCCAAGGGAGAGGGGAGAACTCAACAAGAAAGTTAAAGAGTTGCTTGAGAAGGGGTTTATAAGACGGAGTATTTCTGAATGGGGTGCTCCAGTAGTGTTCGCAACTAAAGCGGATGGTTCACTTCGCCTGTGCGTTGATTATAGGGAGCTAAACAAGCTGACCAAGAAGAATAGGCACCCACTCCCAAGAATAGATGATTTGTTCGATCAACTTGTAGGTGCATCGGTTTTCTCCCAATTAGATTTAGCTACCGGGTTTCATCAGCTAAGAGTGGTTGAAGACAACATTGATAAGACCGCGTTCAGAACTCCGGATCGTTTCTTCGAGTGGCTTGTCATGCCTTTCGGCTTGACAAATGCACCTGCTTACTTCGTTGATTTGACGAGCAAAGTGTTCAGGGAGTTCCTCAATAATTTTGTGGTGGTCGTCGTGGACGATATTTTGATCTTCTCAAAGGGTGAGGAAGAGCATGCTCAGCACTTTAGGGAAGTCATGGATACTCTCCGTGCACATCAGTTGAAAGCTAAATTCTCCAAATGCCATTTCTGGAGAGAAGAAGTCAGGTTCCTTGGACATGTGGTGTCCAAAGAGGGGTTAGCTGTGGACCCCGCAAAAGTGGTTGCTGTGCAAGATTAGAAGGTTCCGCGGAACGCAACCGAAGTTCGAAGCTTTCTCGGGCTGGCGGGCTTTTATCAAAAATTCATCAAAGATTTTGCGAAAATCTCAGCTCCACTTACAAGGTTGACAAAGAAGAACCTAGTTTTCGCTTGGGATTTGGATTGCGATATTGCTTTCCAACGTCTGAAAAGGCCTCTGACAACAGCCCCAATTTTGACATTGCCTGATGGAAGCAAGATGTTTACAGTATACACAGATGCATGCGGCACGGGACTAGGCACTGTTCTGATGCAAGAAGGGAAGGTAGTGGCTTATGGTGGAAGGCAGTTGAAAGTACATGAGAAAAACTACCCAACCCACGATCTGGAGTTGGCAGCCATCGTTTTTGCGCTTAAGTATTAGCGCCATTATCTCCTAGGTGAGAAGTTTGAATTGTTTACTGACCATAAATCGTTGAAATACCTTTTCTCATAGAAAGATCTCAACTTGAGGCAGCAAAGATGGATGGAGTTTCTTGCTTCGTATGATTTTGAGATTTCCTACACTCCTGGCGAGGGCAATGCAGTGGCAGACGCCTTGAGTAGAAAGAAACTGACCTTGAGCCCTCTCTTTGTAGAAAGGCAAAGCTTGGAGTACATAGCCAACTTTGACTTTAGGCCCTCCTCTGAATTTGTACCTGGCCTATTAGCAACATTGGAAGTGCGACCTACGCTTTTGGACTCATTAGGGACCGTGCAACGTGAAGACCCTCAACTAGTTGATATAATAGATAAGCTGATTAGGGGTGAGACTTCGAGTCACCTCAATATATACTCCATCGATGATAAGGGATGGTTGAGACGGGATGGAAGACTATGCGTCCTACAAGCAAGGGATTTGATGAAGAAGGTTATCGAAGAGGCACACCATTCCAAGTTGACCATACATCCCGGTGGAGACAAAATGTACAAAGACATAAAAAGGGTTTTCTTTTGGAGTGGCATGAAAAGAGATGTAGCTGAATTCGTCTCCATGTCCTTGATATGCCAGCAAGTCAAGGCAGAACAGAAGAAGCCCGGAGGTTTGCTTCATCCTCTAGAGGTCCCACAGTGGAAATAGGATAGCATTTCAATGGACTTTGTTGATGGGTTGCCTAGGTCAAGGAGGGGCAATACCAATATTTGGGCAATAGTGGACATGCTCACAAAAAGCGCCCACTTTATACCCGTCAAGAGTAGAAGGACTGCCTCATCTCTAACATCTATATATCTTAAAGAGATAGTTCGACTCCATGGGATACCCTCCAGCATAGTGACTGATCGAGATCCTATCTTCACGAGCGAGTTTTGGAAGAGTTTACAAGAGGCTGTAGGCACACAACTATGTTTAAGCACGACCTATCACCCCCAAACCGATGGTCAGACGGAAAGGGTGAACAAAGTACTAGAAGACCTCTTGAGACTGTGCATTCTTGACTTTGGAGGTACATGGGAAGATCATTTACCTTTGGTGGAGTTCGCTTACAACAATAGTTACCAAGCCACCATAGGCATGGCACCCTTCGAAGCTTTATATGGAAGACCGTGTCGGTCACCAACTTGCTGGTGGGAGTCCAGAGACAAGCTCATACTTGGACCAGACATGATTAGAGAAAGTGGACTTGATATGAAGAAGATTGAAGACTGCCCAAGATAGGCAGAAGTCCTACGTAGACAAAAGAAGAACCGACCTTGAGTTCGAAGTTGGAGACAAGGTGTTCCTTAAAGTGTCTCCTTTGAGAAACGTCGTTCGCTTTGGATCCGCAGGAAATTTAGCACCAAGATTTGTAGGGTCGTTCCCTATCATCGAGAAAATTGGGAAGATGGCTTATAAGGTACAGCTTCCCGAAAGATTGGCTGGGGTTCATAATGTCTTTCATGTCTCTCACCTGCGGAAGTGCTTACATGAGTCTGCGGAAGTGGTGGAACCAAGCATGCTAGAGGTAGTAGAAGTTGAACGAGAAGCAACTGTGAGAAGAGTTCCAACCCGTATCTTGGGAACAGAAGTCAAAAAGCTATGCAACCGTGAAGTCAAGCTTGTCAAAGTTTAGTGGAGCGACGCCGAGGAAGACGCGACTTGGGAAACTGAGGACAAAATACGTGCAGCCTACCCTTTTCTTTTTGAGGGTACATCTTTGACCTCTTTTTCCTTAAGTTTATGCTTGTATCTATCTTTTTAGGTATATCTCCTCGACCTTATCCTTATCCTTATCCTTAGGTAGAAACCTATTTGGATATAAACATGTAATTGAAACATGTTATGGTTGATGGTTGTAAGTGGTTGCAAGTGGATTGCTAGTGGTTGCTCGTGGATGCATATACACACGAACATTAGGTATTAGATCGGCTCAGTCACTTTCATATTGCATATGCATATATGTATTTGTATATGGATTGAAACTTGATGTGTTATCATATGGACGTTGCATTTGTATGAATGATGTGCACTCATGTAGGAAATTTTGAGTAGGAAAAATTGCATACATAATGGACTCATGGCACTGACCTAATTTGCATTAAGGAGGTCAACTGAATCAGTAGATCGCCTGATTTTGCATTAGATAAGGACATGTACACACACTATGCATATGATCATAAAGCATTAGAAATATTTTAAGGACAATGGACGCCTGTGTTTGATGGTTGAGTAGATGGGTGATGGGACGGTAGGATATAAGTTCTTCTCGACTTGAAGATTTCGGGGACCAAATCCTAAAAGGAGGGGAGAATGTAACACCCCGTACTTTCCGTTAACATTATAATATCGAATTAAACAATACTTAATTTCAATTATGAGAATTAAGGGAAATGGGTTACGCCATTGCGTTCGTCTCGGAATTCTGCTTGAGATAGAGTCCGAGTTTGCATGAATTGGACTTCGTATGAAGAAGTTATGGCCTTCAGAAGTTTCAGAAATTCAAATAAATTCAAACAGCTCGAAACCGGATTCAAAATTCAAAACAGAAGTCAGAAGCGGGCTGGGCGGGAAAATTCCTGCTCAGGACCCAGGTCGTCCAGGGGGTCGACCCTAGTGTCGACCTCCCCCCTATAGGTCGACCTGGGGGTCGACCTGCCCCCCCGACCAGATCTGAATTTTGACGACTTATGACTTGTTGCTTAGTCACTAGGGTTTCTGGATAGTTCTGATCTGGTCTGAATGGTGGTGGTTAACTCTAGGTTCATCCGATGGCTCTAATTAAATTGAAATTCTATATAAACAACCTAATACTCAACCTAAAATCACACAAAAATTATGTTGGAACTGTCATGCCGTCAATAGAGAACTTGTAGTAGCCGTCACCGCTTTCAATTCAAAGACGAGATAAAAGCCTACATCAAAATCAAATTAAAACTAGTCTAATTCAACGATCTACATCAAAGGCGAGCATTTCAACTTCACAATTCATATTCCAGAAATCAAGAATTCCTTTTAGTTTGTAAGTTGGTTATTACGTAGATTTAAACGTTCTTTTAAATGAAATCATGACATGTTGTAACTCGAATATAGAATGATGCTTGTGTATAAGATAAATAAAGTATGATTCTCATTTATCTTAAATTACTGTTGCGGTTGATCATGCCTATATGTTTGTGGTGATGAACGTACCGTATTGTATGTTATTGGAATCTATTATGATTAGGTAATGAACTTATTATGCCAACTTAGTGATGAACATGTCATGTTATAATTTTGTGATTACTTGCAAGTTTATGATCTAAATCACATGCCTACATGTTAGATCAACATTTATGTATATTTAGAACTATGTTAAGTTGAACCTATTTATGTTGCTAGATTGGATTTGTAGCCCTCTTATGTTTTAACGCACATAATTTATCATGCTAATTTGTGATTTAAATATGTTTATAGTAGCTTTCTTATGTTTTCACATACATAAGTTAATATGCTAAGTTGTGGTTTAAAATTGTGTTTATATGTTAAACCTCCATGATTAGACCTATATCAAGTTTACATGATAATTAGATCCAACTTAGTCACAAGTTCACCCTTACCTATTTAATTAAGTTAGTGATGCTTCTATGCCAAGTAACACATGATAAGTTAAAAGTATGTTATTGTATGATTATTTCATGTCCCTTGTTTGTTACCCTTTTTGTTTATGGGTTTGTGCTAATTTACTAGCCCAACATTTTATGTAATTTATGCAAACTTTCCACGGGGGTAGCGTTGGGAAACATGAAAATTTCATGGCATAGATTGGTTCATGAAATGGTGTATTTGGTAAACCATTTATTGTGAGCATAATCAAAAGGATAATTATGGCATGATTAAATTAAGATTAATTTACTTATAAAATTAGACATATATAGAAAATATGTGAATTTAGAAAAGACGAATATGCCTAACCCGAGGTTAGATTGAGTTGTTGTGTAAAACTGCCGGGAACCGACCGACACATCCAGTGACCACAACAAGACCTGTCTAATGTGGGTGGTTAGTGCATCAAACCCAAAAAGGACCCGAGGTTAGACTGAGTTGTGGTGTAAAACTTCCCGGAACCAACCGGCACATCCAGTGACCACAACAAGACCTGTCTAATATGAGTGGTTGGTGCTTTAATGAATAAATTAAAGCTAAGTCAAGATTGGTAGGGTTAAGTCAATTAGGGAAACACTTAACCGATTCAACATGTTAACTAAACTGATGGGTGGGGCTAGGTAAACTTGAAACTTAACAAAATAAACATGTTGATTAGAAAACCCTAGTAACGGGGACCCTTTTCAGCAGTAACCCACATAGATGTATCATGGTACCCTGAACTAGGCAGGGTGGGGCACGATTACTGAGCTGATTATAAGCGGTCAAAAACGTCGGCGGTTGGTGCGTCAGTGTAGGTTCCGACGGAGTATGGGCATGCACATACTCCGGAGTGGAAAAAGCAGGCACTGGGCATCAGTAGTATACACTGTGCATCTTGAATCGTGTCGGGTTGCCACCAAAGGGACTGATACACCCTATGGTGGGACCAGCATAGGTATCTACAGTCAAGCGTGGCCGAATGACACAGGATATGCATGCATGCGAGTAGGAGCCGATCATTAAGGGGATTGTTCATTATGAACACGTAAGGCTGGTTGAACTAATGGTTAGCAGGTGCAAAGACTATAGTAATGGGTGCGATCACATATTCATCTTATTTTACATTAAGGTGTTGTCCTATGTTCTGTTATTACTGTCATGATCCTTTTTCTTGTTTAAATACTAGTAATCACTGAACTTACCAGACTTATTGTCTGACCCATTTTCTTTGGTCCTCTTTTCTTCCTCCCCCCTAGGTCCACAGGGAGGGAATACTCCAGCTTAGTCAGACTTTTTGCAAGCTTCAAGAAAGTAGATGTATATTTGGGACTCTTACCTTGGCTATGGCTTTTGGACACTACACTTGGGGATTTATGCAGTTTTATTTATGGTTTATGCTTCTTTATTAAATAATCAAGACAGAAATTATGATGTAATGTTTTGGAAGTTAATTTGAGACAATTTTTCTGTAATGCTTCTGTATTGAACCACATATGCAATAAATGTTAGATTTCCGCTGCTTATATTTATCTGTCTTGTAAATTTTTCTGTGTCTTATACCTATAACCCTCCACCAAAGTTAAGGCATTCCCTTTGTGAGTGACCTTAATGGAGGTGGGGTGTTTCATTTGGTATAAAAGAAAATTTTCTGAAATTTTTATTATATACGAATGTGTCGATTTTTTTATTTATTTATAATCAAACCAATTATAATATTTAAAATGGTTATATATTGAACTAAATTAAATTTGTATAAGAAAAAGATATATAAATGAGACAAATTGAGAATTTGTTTGAGTAAAACACAACGTTTTGTAAAAATTCAAGGGTTTTGAATTTATTATGGAATTAAGATATGTGATTTCAACTGGGTCAGAGTAAAAAGCGAAAATTTGGATTCTGGAATTTGGAGTTTTAATTGGAATTAAGAAATTGGAACCTAAGATTGGTTGAGATAAATGATTTTCTGAGTTTCGATCTGATGTTGATTTCGATCATCGGGGTTGATACTTAGTGGTTTATTTTCTTATCCAATTTACGATCAGGAACTGATGAATGTTGGAGAATAGCAATAAATGAAAATGTTTTCAACTGTAAGTAACAAATATTCCTGATTATAAAAATAACTGTAATGAATAGCCAATCGATGATGTATTTAATGTTTTGATTGCGGTGAAATATTTCCTGTGTATTTTAGATGCCTTGTTTGTTGTGATTGTTAGGTGACGACCCGTGTATTTGTCCAGTGCATAAGTCTATAAATATAGATATAATTATAATCTCCTCGTTACTCTCTAATTTCGGGGACGAAATTCTTTTAAGGGTGGTAGATTGTAAAGTCCTAGTTCTTGACTAAGCTTGTAATACAATTTACGAATTTATTTCAATAATTAGTTTGAATTAAATAAAATGTGAGTAATAAATTGAGGAAAAAATTCAAGAATATATATATGTAAATAATATCTTAATCAATGTATATATGTATATAAAAACCATAAATAATGCTTTGTCAATTTGTTTTGTATTTCTATATTTGATCATATTAAACTTAAATAGTATAGGAAATTACAACAATCGTTTATTTTTTTAAATTATTGTGTGTATATGTTTACTTGTTATATTTTTATATATATGAAAGTGGATGTTGTTTAATATTGTTATCTGCATTTAAAACTTGCTTTAATTCACATAAGTATAGAATTACATATAAAACAAATAAGATGTGATTACTTCACATGGAAGAGATCAAGAGAAGTGCAAACCTATGCTTTTGAATGCATTGTGTCAATTTGGTTTCATATCAACTGGAAATCAATAACCGAAAAACAATGAACAAGACAGTGTGTAATGCAATGAGTAAACTTCCCATTCAATTCCTTATTGAAATCTATACCGTAATGCCTACATCTATTTATACATTATGTATAGTATGAATGTGTTGAATTGAAGAAAACCTGGAGTAATGGGATCGAGAAACCGATGAACAACAGGGGATATGCCTCTGTTTGCATGGATGTGTAACTCCCCTCCCCCTTTTTAAATCCGATATCTTGTGATCGAAGTGATATTACGAAATGGTGTTAACTACAAGATGGCTTAAATCTCCTGTAGTTCACTCTTATGATAATTTTACTTGAAGAATAATACATCTTTCCAAGCATGAAAAATGCAGTAAATTGTTTTTAAACTCAATGTGGTTGATCATAGTAAATCGTAATTTCAGGCGTTTGAATAGGTTCCTACTTACAAATGATGTTTTTTAAAGAAAAAATTCTGGTTTTTAATACAATATATTTCGGGTTGGAGTTTAAATTCCATTTAAGTTGAGAAAAATAAAATCGCAAGGTTTGGTTAACAATTATGAAAACTGCTTTGGTGAGGAGGGCAGCCTCAGCATTAATGGTATTGACAGTATCAACAATTCAAACATTACACATAACAAATCTAATGTTTGGCAAAAAATAGCAAGGAGAAAGGTTGCAGTTTAAATAATGAAATCAGCCATGAGGTAGCGTAAGTTGAGGGAATCTGTTCCTCTAAATTTCTTGACAGTATAACCCATAAATCGGCTGAAGTGACCATTTCATGGTAGAGAGTTCGGGGTGTTTGTCTTGATGGTTCAGTTGTGTGATGTTTTCCGATCAAATTGATCGGTGATTGATCGGATGACGTGAGGTGACTCAAGTAAGGCCTAAACATGTGTGGGATTGTAGGCTAATACATGGGTGCATGTGCACACTGTATTGTGTACAATGGAGCATGCTGGGTACAGGAAGTTGAAGAAGAAAAATGGGCTGAACAATGGGTGCAATTGGGTAGTGCTATCAACCAGCAAGGGGGTGTGCATCCATTTGGATATATATCTATAAGAATTCATGAACTCACCTATAAACTGGTGATAAAAAGAAAGACAGAGAGGAGAAGACAAACAAAAGGAGAACTGGAAAGGAAGGAAAGGAAGGGGATAGAACTGATTTCCTTGTATACGTTTGTTTTTGGTCTTTGTATATTCACCTAAAGCTGATTTGCGTGGACTTGGGTGTGTGTGTGTGTATATTTATATATATATATATATATATAAAGTATCAAATGATGAAAGAAAACAAGAGAAAGTAGGGTAAAAAAACTAATATAGGAAAAGAACAGAAGAAAGAAGGGTAAAGGGGAATACGGCCAGTATTTGATGCGTCAGCAAGAAATTATGAAATAAGGATGCAAAGTTGGGTGGGGTACTTGGATTTATTGGGAAAGAATGCTTGCGGCAGGAGGTGCATGGGCTTTTGTTCCGGGCCTGGGCTTGTGGGCCTTTAAAGAAATAAAAAAAAATCAAGAAGAAATGAAACAAAACAAAAGGGAAGAGGGCGGATGTTTTTGCTGAAGAGTGGAAGCAATGTTAGAAATGGGGAAAATGAGTGCAAGGGTTTTTTGTAGTGTGCTTTTGGGCTTGGGCCCATATTTTATGAAGGGGTTAAATGTTAACTTTAAACTCAGTTTAACCTATACAACGGTATATATGGGTAAGTAAGTGTGGGCTGATATATCGGGCTCGACCTATTACATAAAATTTAAAAAGGAAAGAAAATGTTTAAGTTAAAATCCAAAAAATATATTTAAGTTATATACATTGACGTATATATATAAGTAGATCAAAGAGATACGATCAAACCGTTTGCCTCGTGTTCGTATAGTTCAGTAAACAGATGGTGTAAGCAAGCAACCCAACATAAGTTATCAAATTGAATTAAAAAATGAATTGATTTATTAAGTAACTAAAAGTGATTTTAATACCGAATATCGTTTAAAATTTATCGCACGTAAACTTAGTTATGAACTAAATTAACATGATTTTTTTTATCAGTAACGATCTTTAATTAAGTAAATTCGGAATTAAATCGTTAAATTAATTGATTGATTAATTCTATTGTGTTAATCATAATTATTTATTTTATTGACATATGTTAGTGGAAATAGGCACCGTTCCATTATATTTTTTTATTTACTGCATTGTTTGGTCACCCTATTAAGCAAAAAAAAACACCATTTTGCTATTATATTAGTTTGACATGTTTTATCGGTTAATATATGTTGTTGAGTTATTATATTTTGAATTGATAATATTGAATTGAATTTAGATGTTTGTTTGTGCAAATTGGATTAACGACTTGAATGTCGTTTGAACTGTTATAGACCGTTGGAGCTGCTAAGTCGTTTTCTATAAAGTAACTTAGAAATGAACGTAAGTTTAAAATTGAATATAAATTGTTTTAAGAAATAATTAAATAGACCATTTTAAATTAATTATTTTAATTAATTTAAAAAGGAAAGATTTATTTGTAATCATTTTAAACTATTCAGTTTCTTAAATCGAGGAGTTAATTAGTTTTAATTAACAGATCTTGGTAAGATGATGGTGTAATGAAATAGTAGTTTAAATTTGGATAGATTATCTAAAAAGGATGTTTTAAACTTAATTAATTCCTTAATTGAGCAATTTTTAAAGATAATTTAGTTATTAAAGAAAAGGAAATCAAGCCAATCATGTGGTTTTAATTCCTCTGATTTAATATCAAGTTAAATTGACGAATGGTTCAAAACAACAACATTGTTTTTAAAAATGGTTTAAAGTTTGGAAATCAAATGGATTTACCAATTTAAGATTTTGTCCGATATTTTTGGATATCGAACTTCTATGAATCTTAACGATAAAAAAAACGATTTCGACTCAAGGTCTGAGAGGTAATTAAAATACCCCAACTTGATCGATTTTATCATTATCCGATAGATCATATTAGTTTGTGTTCAAAATGAGTGTTAGAGTTGAATATCGTTTCAGTTATGAAACGGAAATTCGGTAGTGAGATTATCACGTAAGGTTGATAATAAGAGTTTTATTGGTTAATTAATAACTATGTTTTTTTCAAATGAATGTATAAACAAAGTTAATATTGTATCGAAATATTTAAAGATTTACTTTAATAAGGCTTAGCAGTTCCAATGAAAATAAATCTATTTCTTTATTTTGTATTTGATAGTTAAATCACTGACTATCAAATCTTGACCTTTTCGTTATCGTTTTCGAAGAGACCGGAATCTAAATTCCACTTCGATTCAATATATAAGTTTCGAAATCAGATATTATTGAAGACCATTGAAGGCGGAGTTTATGCAAGGGCTGTTTTGTCAATCCTAGGCAGAAATTGCATAAGATGGACTTACAGGATAGTTCCTTCGGTTTGTCCAATCCCAGGACAACTTGTATGGACAAGCGTCTGAAAGAGTATGCCTAATAAATTGCGTAAGTTGATCTCTCCAAACGTATTTACGTTTGGTGGCAGAGAAATTCGTTTCTCTTAGCTTTATACCCGTGGTATTTTATGGGGAAATCAATTTGTGATTTGGCGGGTTTGACGATGTGACATTCAAAGTGAATGAAGATGTGTTATATCTAATGGTAAGTTCAGCCTCAAGCCTCACAACTGGGAAATGACAAAAATCAGGCAGGCAGCATGGCTATGTGGGTCGCTCCCATTAGGGTGTATTGTCACCTATCTAGAGAAATTTCATTTACTTCTTTATTCTATTCGATGCTGTCCCTTTCGAGAAACGGTGGGTAGCTCCCAACCGTTAGTGACAATATATTTGATACACTCAAGCGAAATGAGTGGTCGGTCATGTGTGGCCGGGTTGCAAGACGTTCTTGTTGAACCCAGTGTATTCCCCTCTAGAGATACACTATCGGCAGGTGGTTCCATACCTTGTCATAGTCGGAATCCCATCTCCAATAAGCGCCCGCGGTTTTGATTGTATACTATATATATAGAGCGTGAGATGCAAGCGTTCCGCTAGATTGATATTTATTTGTATTTAGACACTATTATAATATCAGAATAAGATATTGATTTCAAAATGTTTTGGGTTACCGTAAGGTAAAAACCATCCGTATTTATGTGTGGATTGGTCTTACGATTATCTTTTCTTTCAAAAGGTTTTTGAAAGTTAAAATCAATTTGTTTTTAATCGTTTACTCACATCAGTCCCATGACTGACCCAGAGTTTATTTTTCTATGTTTTCCCTAAACTCTTGGGTGCCCAAATTTGTACGGGCAGTCCAATAGTTAAGAATTTTACAGATTTTCTGAAGGAGCTTGGAGTAGGAGGCTTCAGTTTTTTTTTTAATATATATATATAGAGAGAGTTTATTCCGCAGTGCTGTATGTGATGTACTCTGATGATGTAAGTGAAAATACAATTTGTATTTCAAAGTGATCATTTAGATATTATATTTTATTCCACTGCGATTGTGAGACTTTGTGTTGTTATACAGTTTAATCTTCTATCCATTTTCTTCTATTCTAATTTTCTATATTTCTATTTCTCATCCTTTAACTTCTTTCTATTAATGATTCGTATTTTCATGCAATTTGGGTTGGACGTAAGTTATATTCAGTCAGCTCAAATTAGTACGGATTTGCGGGTCGTTACAACAAAGCCTTTTAAATTCCATATATATTAACAGTCTTCCTCCACATAAGCTCACTTCGATTATTACCAAATCGAATTCCATTCAATTCCAATTTATTATATTAAATTAGAAAACTTTATTTGGAAATTTCCATTAAATCTTAATAAAAGATTTATAAATTCAAAATCATCTCTTCACTGTTAATCAGGTTAAAGAACAAGTGTTATTTAAAACACCATTCACGATAAACCCAAAAATCCAATTTCAATTCAATTCCAATTAAATATTAATTAATTGGTAAACTTCACTAAATCTTAAATTAAAGATTTATTCTTTTCTCAACTGGGTCTAAGAACAGTGTTATTGAAGACACCATCCACGACAAACCCAAAATCCAATTTGATATCAAATAGAAGGCTCTAAATAGAAATTATATCGGCTTATATTCAATTCCAAATTCTGAAACCAATAGATATCGTATTGGGAATAACGATATTTGTATCTTCCAAATTTCCATAACAATATCTGTATAATCACAGAATCCAATATCGAAATATTCCGAAGATTATTTCTGTTCATATCCATTCCAATTTATTCATTGGAAAATTCTGGTTATTTCAAAACCATTTTCAATCCAATTTATTTATTGGAAAATCCTGGTTATTTTAAAACCATTTTCAAGTCCAATTAATTTATTTCTAAAAATAATTGGATTACTATTCTAGTTATAAACTAGTTCATTTTGATAAAAATATATTTTTATCCTTACAAACGTGGAATTTTTCATCCAAATTCTTTCCAAATCATTTATTATGATTTTACATAAATTATTAATATTTTTAATAATTTTATCAAGGCCTTTTTAGTCGATTTCCATAAACGGTCATTGAACTGCACTTATAACGACCTTTTTCAAATTTGATTTGGACACTATTCCAAATGCAACTGCTAGATTTTAAATCTCTTATATTCGTTGGAAAGCTCTTTTCGATATGAACCCAACGGTTCCGGTTTTAGGAGAATCCGACGATCGGATCTCCCGTAATGTTAACTCGAAGTCAATGGTCGAAATTCACGAACGGCCGCAGCGCGACGCGTTCTATTCAGGCCATTAAATAAATAAATATATATATATTTCAATGATTTCCATTTAAATCGTATTTTATAAATCGTTTTAAATTCGTTTTAAAAACGATTTCAACTTCATTTTAAATTTTAAATCAAAATTGAATATTTCTTATCATTAATATATAAATGATAATATTTTCAAAACACTAGATTTGAAATCATTTCCTTTTTCGATATTCATTAAAAATAAATAAAATCGATATAAATATCATTCACGTCTAAATGGTGCAAATCTAATCAACACGGCTTCATATATTTCAAGATTTTCGTGTCCATCCAAAATCGTACATCAAAAACAGATTTTAATCCTTTACTGAATATTATTTTAAAATATTCCTTATTTTAAAATATCTGTTATCTTAAAATATTCGTTATTTTCTGAATTGGAATCTGACATAGTCAATTACCATATAATGTTATTTATGTGGATTTCATACAACACATGTATATAATAACAATGATAAACAATCAACCATCATCCAGAGTGCATTACACAACTGCATAAGCATTAAATATAAATAACTAACGCTTACAACAGTCTGTCAACTAATTGATTGACATACAACTAAACAATTGGGATTAGCGTACGTCAAATATCATCCGAATACCCGTGTGGGGTTTCAATCAATACATACAAATTTTATTTGTGCAGTTGGGCGATGTGTAAAATATATCATCCCAATCAATATCAGTCAAATGAGTGTACATGAACAAATCGTCCGATTTGTAAATGAATATTTATTTTCAGTTCAGGAGAATTTTATGTTGTTCATATATACGTTAAAAATTATATTCTTAACGATAAAATATTTTATTCAACATACGAATATTTTATTTAGTTCATTTATACAATAAAAATGATATTTTTAATGTTCTAGCATTTTTAGAAAATTTTGGTAGCATAACGGCGCTATACTAGAACCGGAATAATGTCTAGCCTTATCCCTCGCCTAATACTGGCTCGCGCCATACACATACCAATTCCAATCAATTCAATTCACATCACAAATCCAATTCAACCAATTTCTTAATAGGGTTTCCAAACCCTATTAAATACTAATCAATCAAATAAAATAAACAACTAAATATCCATGGTTTCAATCAAAGGTGTCGGGTGCAACTAAGCACCGTCTGCATCCTAGTATATATTTAACTGCAACATAAATTGTGTGAGAAAAAGTTCTCACCTTTGGTTTCCACTCCGTCATTCTTTAGCGGACGATGGCTTGGATTCTGTTTTGCTTCCAGTTGGTTCCATCGCAATCTGTTTCACGCGGTATATATATTAAAAATCATATTTTTATTTGATGCCCTTATATATAAAAAATCATATTTTTATACTATGTTATTATATATAAAAATCATATTTTTATTTAAACCATTTCATAATAAAAATCATATTTTTAACATCGCTATATATAATATTAAAATCACGTTTTTATTATGCTTTTCATATAATAAAAATCATATTTTTATTGCGATGTTTACATTATAAAAATCACATTTTTATACTGATGTTTATATTATAAAAATCACATTTTTATATCACTATTACATACATAAAAATCCAATTTTTATCATGCTTTCATATAGATAAAAATCGAATTTTTATCATGCTTTCATATAGATAAAAATCCAATTTTTATTTAAAACTATTTCCAAATAAAAAAATAACACTTTTAAATCAAAGTTATTTATATAAAAATCCAATTTTAATTAAATTAATAGCACATAAAAAAATGTAAACAAAAAAACTCACTTTTCATTGTAAAAATTGAATCTTTGCTGCTAGAGGGGGTCCAAGTCGGAGGTGGGGGTTCAGAGGGGCGGCGTCGGCTGTGGGGGTCCGGTCAGAGGCGGAAACGGGCCAGGTGGGCTGTGGCGGTGTGGATTTGGGTGCTGGGGTTTTGGGCGGCGCGATTTTGAAGGGGAGAGGCGGCGGAGGAAGATCGTGGAGGCTAGGGGGGTCGCGGCGGACCTAGGGGAGTGGTGACGGCGTGCGCGACGGTGGGGGAGCGGTAGAGCTGAGCGACGTGGTGATTTGTTTCTTTTTTTTCTTCGTTTTGAAATACACGACGGCGGAGGGGAGAGAAAGGGTAAAGGGGTTGACTTATATAAAAATATATATTTTTTATTTAATTTTAATTTCAAAAAGTAACTTTTTATTTCGAACTCCAAATCAAACCCACCAACTGTCGCCCATAGCCAATTTTCCCCATTCCAGACACAATGGGATATGTCCTGCAAACCGATTCGACTGGTTCGATCTGTTTTTGTTAAAATTAAAATATAAATCAATTTAACATTCAAAATTGATTTTTTTTAACGTATATTTTAATTTACCGGGGCTACATACTGACTCCAAAAATTCCAAAAAAATTATATCTAGCTTTGTTTTGACGATACGGTCCTAACAAAACTAATTTCATCGAATTTAGAGACCGTTTGAAAAACGGCCATTTTTCAGTGGATTATATTCAAACTGAAATTGCCAAACACGTTTTCTTTTGCGACGCTCACATATTAGTTCCAAAAATTATGAAAATTGGAATCTAGCAATAATTTGACATTCCTGATCCAACAAAAGTGGTTTCGTCGAAAACGGAGGTTGTTTGTAAAATGGCTATGTTTAAGGGCTATATATATATTAAAATATATAAATTCTATAGCGACTTTTCTGAATTTTAAACTGGACATAACTTTTAATTTATAAAGTGAAACCTTAGTTTCTTACATTTTTTAGAAAGGTATGATTAAATAGATTCAAATATTTTTTGTTTCGTCCAATTCTAACTTATATTGAATTATGTATACCCATTTGAAATTAGAAATCGAATTTTCAAATTACCGCGCCATTTCAGGCTCGTTTTATAATTAAAATAAATTTATACGTTCTAACTTCTTCGAAAATAATTTTTTAGTTGTTATTATTTAAAATAAATCATTTTAAATATTCAAAATGCATCAAAGTTGCTAAAATAAAAAATTTAAATTGGTTCTGAAAATCTGGATTGTTACAAGTTCCTCTTTTCCCGGCAAAACCCAACACAACTTATGTATTCACTAATCTTTTGCTGAGTCGCGATATGATGTCAACACAATTCCTATACATGGTGTACTAAGTGAAATTCAAAAGCTTATGTTATGGCTCAGCAGTAACGCAATTGTCCCAAATAATGAAATTTGGTTATATATGTTTAACCCATTTTTTCCTAACAGTAAAAGTTGGCATTCGTTAACAATTCAGAGAAAGGAATGTGTGCTTCAACATATTAACAACAGAAAAGTGAGTAGTGATTTCAAGGTTGCATTTATTTCTATACTGTTGCTAGTTTACGTTCCACTATATACATCCAGTCACACAAGACAAGGGTGAGTAGCACGATATTGGCAGATGATAATAGCAATGGTAATGGTCACCAGTTCAATATGATTTAGACAAAGGGAAAACATGAAGCAGATGTCGCACGAATACATATAAACCTATGACCTGGCTGGAAACAACATGACAAATGCAGTAGCAATAACCTACTAACCATTATACTCAGTGCCAAAGAAGCAGACAACTTGAAATAATTCTAATCGTAAGAAGACTTACAATTATTCAAGGCGATAGGAAATTTTTGGGAGCGGGGGGTCATTGCAGCATCCAAAGGGGGGGGTTTCTTGGCTTGCTTCGGCGTTGCGCAGGCGGAGAAGGCAAGTGAAGTCGTGGCACTGTCTGAGGCAGCGGAGGTGGTTGCTTGCTGAGGTGAGGACACACCGCAACTGACACAGGCGAAGCGGTGAGGATTCGATTCAAGCGGGGTGAGGACTGACGAACAGTGAAATGGCTGCACAGGTGGACTTCGAGTTGCAGGGCCGGCGAACGGTGACTGAGCTACGGTTGAAGAGGGGAGGTGGTGACCGGAACTGCAATGGAGCGGTGGCTTCGGCGTTGAACTCGATTGGCGACAGAAGGCACACGCGCCACCGATCTATCGAGGGACCCTCAATGTAATTTAGGGATTCAGTGGTTTTGGGGCAAATCAGGTTCATTTGGCTGATAAAGGAAATAAAGGAGGAAGATAAAATAATGAGAAGGGGATGGAGTATTTTGGTCCAAAAGAGGAAAATATAAAAGGACATAACACCGTAAGGTACACACGTGGAAAAGAATTCCTGAACCATCTAACACATGGTGAACGAATGCTTTGAACGGGGACATGTGTAAATGGGTTTTCAAATTTAAACAAGTGTGCAAGATATATAAGAAGTATTCTTTCAAAATGTATATACTGCTTATTATAATAGAGTATACAACAAATATAAGTGTATTCTTACATTTCAAATACAATTTCAAATTTATTTTTCAAAAACCCAATTTACGACTAAATGAAATTTATTCAACTTTAAATATAATTCTCAAGTTCAAATAAAATAAATTTCAAAACAAATAAAATAAAATAGATTAAAATTTATTAAATCAAAGTTTACAATATTAAAGTACTAGTTCAAAATGCTAATAATGTTTTATTTACCACAATATTTAAATTGAATAAAAATAATAATTTGTACTTACAAAATTGATTTAAAATCAAAATAAAATAGATTAAATATCAAAATTATAATTATAAAATAAAAATCCAAATTAGTTCATATATATATATATATATATTTTAAAACGTCAAAAATTCTGGTTCATTACATCATCCCTCGATTATAGTGAAGTCGTTCAAGTTGGGGTATTTTATTTACCTCTCAGGCCTTGATCGACAACGTTTTTATCTTAGAATAGATAGAAGTTCGTAACACAAAAACTTGTATTACCTAACCAAATCTTACTACAAACTTTGTTCCTTTCTTAAATAAATTCTATTTAAGAAATAATCGCTTAAATTCATTGTTAACTGAGTTTAAAACAATTTAATTCTTCATTAACTAAATGGATTAGTTAATTACCTCATTAAATAATAACGAACAAATTAATTCAATAACCATTTAAACTTCGCTAAATAAAAAGGTAATTAATATAAGAATCTTGTTAATTTAAATAATTATTCATTCATGACCACTTTTAGTCAAACAGTTGACTTAATCATCCCTAATCTATTAATTAACTTATAAATTAAATTTCAATTATTGCTTCCTTATTAGATCAATTAAATTAATCTAATAATATTGCAAAATTATTTACTTAAATATAATTATTCCAAAATATTAACCTATAGGTTAATTACAACTTCATTTACTTACAAAACTAATTTAAACGTTAAATCTTTATTATATAATCATTCATAATATTTTTAATAAAACTCATTTATAAACCTCGACTTATTTTTAAAACTTCATTATAACGTATAAAATATGATTAAAAATCTTGCTTCAGTTATAAAATAATTTTTATAACTTAATTTCGTTAATTCGCCGAATGACAAATCAACGTTAAAACGAAAAGTTGGATTTTGGGCCATTTGCTGCCAATCCCTCAATCAAAACTGTCTGTGGATTCAAATCACAACAACATTGAATTCCAATTCAACGTCAACATCCAAACAGGTTTTCAATGTTCATAGGGTTCAATCAGTTCATACATAAACAATATAAAATAAACAACACACATAATATTTGAGGAATCCGGTCAGATCCCTCCAACATGTTATTCCCTGCATCACAGCTCGTTATAACACTTATAATATCATATGAGACAAAAATTTAATTCAATGGCATCAATATAATTAACATCAATCAATGATAACCAATAATCAATGAATAGTATCCATAGCATCTAATCATCCAATTTTATATTATCGATTATAAATTATAATTATATGAATTTAACACATCACAGAATTCCAGAAATGTGTGAGAATTAACTTACCAATTTATTTTGATTTGACGATTTATAGTTGATTCTTATGTTTCAAAGCTTTTGAAATCATAAAAATTTCCAGTTTGCCCTGAATGCCTTCAGACCAGTTCGTACTCGTAGTATTTTCCCATACGATTCCAAACACACTTGTTTTGTGAAATTCTGTTAACGAAAGAATAAGTTACGATGGTTACAAGTTTTATTTAAATTAAACCTCCTTCATTTTGAAATTAAAATAAATTAATTAGGTTATTACCACCGATTTCATGATTAACGTAATTACCCTTATTAAGTCAACGATCAATGCCCATAATCACGGTGGAAATCGCAGTGTCCTTTTCTTCTCTAGGTTCAAAAAAAGGTAACTCCTTTCCCCTCAAAAGTTCATCGCTGTCGCCACCAAGGTTCACCAGACCCCACCTCGCCACCTACGCCGCCATCACCTCAACCTGGACACCCTTCGCTTGAAACCCCGTCACTCGAATAACCCCGACCTTTCTAGAAACTGATCACAATCGGTAACCCTTCAACTGACCTAAGCTACGACCATCGATGTCGAGCAACCACCAAACCAGCATCTTTAGGTGTGCAAGCCTCCACCGCTCTGACCTCCTTCGACTGACCCTCCACCTCCGATGAACTTGAGCTCCCAATAGCCTATAGCTCCCCTCCCAACTCAAAACCCAAAGCCCTTACGATTTTCTGATAAACTCCATCGCACTCCTCTTACAGTTCACTAGTGAACACTGCTGTAAGCACCCGTAACTTCCCCGTGAAGGAAAGAGCGGATACTTTGAGAACAACACACAAACATCAATCAATTAGTGAATTAGAGTTTCAAATTCATAATTTTGATACATATACAGAAAATCATGTTTTGATGCCAAATCACAACAATGTATTCTAGCTATATTTGTTTTGGTTCTCACACCAGTCTAATGGAAATATATAGAAATCACACCTTCGAAACTCGAATATGAATACTGATGATGATGCACCATCATCAGAATCATCCCCGGATATCTAGAATGTGATTCTATATCTATCCAGTATATTAAAACTTCGAATATACGTTCATGACGCGTATATGCAAAATCTTTATATATCGGATTGTCCAAATACAAAATAAATAAATATTCAAGTACGTATAAAATGGTTTAAATTTTCAAAACAAAATTTGTTTTCATTTGAAAAATATACTCTTCACACTCGTTCTAGGATACTACTGATCCTATCTCTAACGAGTCATTCTAATTGGATATTACTAATCCAATATCTGATGAATTCTTTCGTATGGTTCTAATGTGTCTTGTTCTCGAGCTCTGTAAACCAAAGCTCTGATACCACGGTGTTATCGGTAAAATTAATTACCATTTCACGTTCAAATCTAATTAAAGATTTGACTATCGTTTTGGAGCAAAACTGGTGATACTCCATTCTCGCTCACTTTCTAAATTTGATAATTTAAATTATCAATTCACATTTCAATCTAATTGCAGATTCATTAAAACTCCTTTTACTGGGTTAAAGAACTAGTGTCATTTAAAATACAGTTCACGATAAACCCAAATCATATTCTATTTATTATCGGGTTAAAGAGTAAGTGTTATTTAAAACACCCTTCACGATAAACCCATAAATCAATTCTATTTAAAATCCATTTCAAATCCAATTTATTTATTTAAAAATAAATAGGTTTTAATTCCAGTTTAAAACTAGTTCATTTCGATAAAAATCTATTTTTATCTTTTCAAACATGGAGTTTTCATCCCAATTTCTCCCAAATCATTTCTTGTGATTTTACACAAATTATTACTATTTTTAATAATTTTATCAAGGCCCGTACAGTCGATTTCCATCAACGGCCATCGAACTGCACTTATAACGACCTTCTCCAAATTTGATTTGGACATATCTCCAAATCCAACCGTTAGATTTCAAAATTTTAATATTTGTTAGAAAGCTCTTTTCGATACGAACCCAACGGTTCCGGTTTTAGGAGAATCCGATGGTCGGATCTCCCGTAATGTCCGTTTGAAATAAATGGTCGAGATTCACGAACTGCTGCGGCGCGGCGCGTTCTATTCAGGCCATTATATTATATATATAATATATATAATATATATTTCATCGATTCCTATTTTATCTTTCCAACGAATCTGAAAAATTGAAATTTCATAGCGGGAATAAAAAGATATGTCCAGTTGAAAATTCTGAATAGTCACTATGGAATTCAAGCCCTTAAAAATGGTAATTTTGCAAACGACCTCGGATTTCGACGAAACCACTTTTGTTGGGTCCGTGATGTCAAATTATTTCTAGGTTTTAAATTTCATAATTTTTCGATTCAATATGTGAGTGTGGCAAAGGAAAACGCGTTTGACCAGTTTCAGTTGATTTTAATCGACTTTAAAATGGCCATTTTTCCAACGGCCTCAGAATTCGACGAAACTAGTTTTGTTAGGACCGTATCGTCAATACGAAGCTAGAAAATATTTTTTTGGGATTTATAAAGTTCGTATGTGACCCCGGTAAATTGAAATGCGCGTTCAAAATCAATATATAGAGTTATATGTTGATTTTGACGGAAAACGGATCGAAACGATCGAATCACCTTGTGGTGCATATCCCATTGTGTTCGGAATGGGGGTGAAACGCTATGGACGATAGGCGGTGGGCCTCGCTTAGAGGTCGTATGAAAAAGTCAACCTTTTTGAAAATAAATAATTACTCCGGTGTGGTTCGCTAATCTCGACTAGTTTGGAAAACCATAATTTGGTTTAAAATGATATCCAAAGGAAGATTAAAGGGTAAATTTTAAAGAATTTATCTTGGATAAAATTAATGGGAACCTTTCCCTAAGAATTGAGATTTAGAAACTAGCTGTAGGTTATTTAAGAAGAATGGTTTCCTGGGTATTGATCTGATGTTGGTTTCGGCCTTTGGGGTTAATATTTGGGGAATTGCTCTCTTACTGATTTACGGTTAGTGACTAATGAATTAGGATAGCTATTGGTGAGAACTCCTCACTCTAAATTTCTCTTTCTAGTTATATATATATATATATATATAATAGGAGGCAGACGTTGTTTAGTAGCACCCGACACCCATCATCCACAGACCATGGATGACTTGTTTGTTTGATTGATGTGTTGTGAAATTTGTTTGTGAAATTGATGTGTAATAGATAATGAAATATATTCATGTGTTGAAAGGAAATAAAATATTTATATAGTTAAAAATATTTTATCGTTAAAAATATAATTTTTAGCGTGAATGTGAGTAAATAAATATTTATAAACAAATCGACCGATTTGTTTATATACACTGATTTGACTGATATTGATTAGGATGATAAATTTTACACATCGCCCAACTGCACAAATAAAATCTGTGTTTGATTGTTTGAAACCCCACACGGGTATTGGGATAAAATACGACATACACTAATCCCAGTAATTAGTTGTATGTCGATCGATTGATTGACAGGCTGTTATAAGCGTTAGATATCTATATTTGATGCTTATACAGTGTAGTGCACTTTGGATGATGGTTGATTGTTTATCGTTGCTATTATATATATGTGTTGAATGGAATCCATATAATTAACTTTATATGGTAATTGATTGGGCCTTATTCCAATTTAGAAGATAAAGAATATTATAAAATAAAGGTTCATGTGTTGACCGTACTCATCCGTTGAGATTAGTCATGTGTTGAACGAAATATTTTAACAATAAAATTTACATCTTTATCATATATAAAATTAGAAATTAACTGGAAAATAGATGAGCTGAGTGGTCTCCTGGATATTGATCTGATGTTGGTTTCGGCCTTCGGGATTAATATTCAGAGAATCGTTCCCTTACTAATTTACAGCTGGAGTCTGATTTGAAATCAAACGATAGATACCATAATTTTTATAAAATATATTGAATAACAAAAATAGTCACACGTGGACAGTACTCATTCGTTGAGATTAGTCATGTGTTGACAGAAGTATAGATTCACGTATTGAATAAAATAAATATTCATTTGTTGAATAGAATAACGGAATTATTGAAATATATAAAGCCGTATTAATTAGAGATGCGCTATTTTGACGTGAACGATATTTATATCGATTATATTCGTTTTTATAATTTGAATTGAATCGAATAGAAAACGAAATTGAATTCGAATTGAATAGAAAACGAATTTGATTTCAATTGAATATATAACGAATTTGATTTGAATTGAATAGAAAACGAATTTGATTTGAATAGAAAACGAATTCGATTTGAATAGAAAACGAATTGAATTTGAATTGAATAGAAAACGAATTTGATTTCAATTGAATATATAACGAATTGAATTTGAACTGAATAGAAAACGAATTTGATTTCAATTGAATATGTAACAAATCAAATTTGAATTGAATAGAAAACGAATTCGATTTGAATAGAAAACGAATTGAATTTGAATTGAATAGAAAACGAATTTGATTTCAATTGAATATATAACGAATTGAATTTGAATTGAATTGAATAGAAAACGAATTTGATTTGAATAGAAAACGAATTTGAATTGAATTGAATAGAAAATGAATTCGATTTGAATAGAAAACGAATTGAATTTGAGTTGAGTAGAAAACGAATTTGAAATGAATTCAAATTGAATTGAAATTTGAATTGAATTTAAATGAATTTTGAAACGAATTTATAAGGAAAAATTCAATTTTTATTTGAATTGGAAATAGAAGTTGAAATGTTTTTGAAACGAATTTAAAACTATTTATAAAATTCGTTTTAAATAGGAATCGACGAAATATATATTATATATATAATATAATGGCCTGAATAGAACGCGCCGCGCCGCGGTAGTTCGTGAATCTCGACCATTTATTTCAAACGGACATTACGGGAGATCCGACCGTCGGATTCTCCTAAAACCGGAACCGTTGGGTTCGTATCGAAAAGAGCTTCCTAACGAATATTAAAAATTTGAAATCTAACGGTTGGATTTGGAGATACGTCCAAATCAAATTTGGAAAAGGTCGCTATAAGTGCAGTTCGATGGCCGTTGATGGAAATCGACTGTACGGGCCTTGATAAAATTATTAAAAATAGTAATAATTTGTGTAAAATCACAAGAAATGATTTGGGAGAAATTGGGATGAAAACTCCATGTTTGAAAAGATAAAAATAGATTTTTATCGAAATGAACTAGTTTTGAACTGGATTTAAAACCTATTTATTTTTAAATAAATAAATTGGATTTGAAATGGGTTTTAAATAGAATTGATTTATGGGTTTATCGTGAAGGGTGTTTTAAATAACACTTACTCTTTAACCCGATAATAAATAGAATATGATTTGGGTTTATCGTGAACTGTGTTTTAAATGACACTAGTTCTTTAACCCAGTAAAAGGAGTTTTAATGAATCTGCAATTAGTTTGAAATGTGAATTGATAATTTAAATTATCAAATTTAGAAAGTGAGCGAGAATGGAGTATCACCAGTTTTGCTCCAAAACGATAGTCAAATCTTTAATTAGATTTGAACGTGAAATGGTAATTAGTTTTACCGATAACACCGTGGTATCAGAGCTTTGGTTTACAGAGCTCGAGAACAAGACACATTAGAACCATACGAAAGAATTCATCAGATATTGGATTAGTAATATCCAATTAGAATGACTCGTTAGAGATAGGATCAGTAGTATCCTAGAACGAGTGTGAAGAGCATATTTTTCAAATGAAAACAAATTTTGTTTTGAAAATTTAAACCATTTTATACGTACTTGAATATTTATTTATTTTGTATTTGGACAATCCGATATATAAAGATTTTGCATATACGCGTCATGAACGTATATTCGAAGTTTTAATATACTGGATAGATATAGAATCACATTCTAGATATCCGGGGATGATTCTGATGATGGTGCATCATCATCAGTATTCATATTCGAGTTTCGAAGGTGTGATTTCTATATATTTCCATTAGACTGGTGTGAGAACCAAAACAAATATAGCTAGAATACATTGTTGTGAATTGGCATCAAAACATGATTTTCTGTATATGTATCAAAATTATGAATTTGAAACTCTAATTCACTAATTGATTGATGTTTGTGTGTTGTTCTCAAAGTATCCGCTCTTTCCTTCACGGGGAAGTTACGGGTGCTTACAACTGCACTGCCACCAATGGACGTGCCCTGGTCCCCCTACGTACGCCTGAAGTGGCGGCTGCCAGCTTCACCCAAAACCGTCGGAAACGGCTCTCAACTGTCACGACTTTAGGCAACGAACTAGGCCACCACATGACACTAGATGTTCCCAAATTTATTTAGTGAAACTCTCTAGGTTCTGCAAATTTCTAATAAGAACCTTTCACCGATTCTCAAACGATTGTGAGGAAAAAATTAAAATTAAAATGAGGAAATAGAAGTTACGCTGGAAATTTAGGGACTAGGAATTAGAGGATCAGTCTATATATATATAAGTAAGAAATATAATTTTTTATTTTTTATTTGACTAGCGATATTTTCTTGAAGCGAGTAATGATTTTTCCCCGTACCTATCATCATTTCTGAACGTTGTTTATTCGTTCATGTGGTCACACACAAACTCCGTTCGCGACGAAAATGGATATCTAACTATAATTTGATGTTACAGTCCTAATGAATCTTGTTTAGCTGAATTCTGAGTCTGTTTTCTCAAACGGCGCTCTTCGAGTCCAAATGGTCATTTTATTTTCATTTAATTTTGCTACGCTCACAAAATAACTCTAATGCGAAACTTGAAATCTAGCAATAATTAGCTATTACATTCTCAATAAAATTTGTTTCGTTGAAGATAGAGGTTGTTTGAATGAAGTCCCTTTTTAAGGGTCCAAATTAAATTAAATAAAAAATACCTCAATATAATAATATTAAAATGTCATAATCGGCCATACCCGAGCAGAATTTCATATATTTCCAAAATAAATTACTCCGGGTTGAATTCTAAGCCAAATCAATATTCAATAAATTAAAGACCCTTCATTTTTATAAATAAATCATTATAAATTATAAACGAATTCCATAGCGATTATTTCAAAATTGATTTGGATTTAAAACAAAATCCATGATATAAAAACTCGAATTTTCTCTTCCATTAGAAAAATATTATCCAATAGATTCGAACGTTTCTTGTTTCGAGAAATTATGACTTATATTGGATCCTGTACAACCAATTAAAGTTCAAAACGTAATATTACGAACTACTGCGCCGCTGCAGTTCATTTTATAATAAAATTATAAATTAAACGTTCAAAGTCGTTTAATAAACAAAATCGTTAATATATATCAAAACCAAACAACATTAAACCCTTTTAATTGCCAGTTCACATTTTATTGCAAATTCAACAAATTCTGACCATTCCAGAATTTAAATTATTATTTATATTAATAAAATATTCAAAATTATTGAATTCAAGCTAATTAAATTCTAAGACAACATTTAAAACCATTTTAAAATATTAAGTTAAATGGTAAAAATCTGGGTTGTTACATATGTTATCCCAGATCTAGCTTATGGCATAATTAGAGATAAAGGCAGTATCAATTGACCATTACGAAGATAGGCATTGGCATTAGCATGGGAGATATTCCATTCTGCATAAACTGCTGATATGACATAGTCTTAAAGAGAATTAAACCCTTAGCCATGCAAGGATCATTCCTGAAAGAAACATACCCTGATTGTGAGATAAAGTACTGTACGTAAGGCAAGAAAGTCCCCCTAAGGCTAAGAAGCTTTTTCCAAACCCTGCTAAAATTCTGAGGGATACTCATGGTCCAAAAAATCATAGCTTTCACATTGTGCTTCCAACACCAATTCATGCAAAGACAGTCCTTTTTATGTATGATGGCATTGAAATGAAAACTGAATGCTGCATTGTTCCAATTGTCCAGAGATAATACTCTTAAGCCTCCCTTACGCCTAGATGGCATGATTCAATTAAAGGAACACGGAGTGAGCTTCCTACTTGTAACTGACCATGCCCAAAAGAATTTATGGAGAGCAGATTTGATCATAGATAATAACTTGCATGATAGTATGAAGGTTCTGGCCCAATACACAATCATAGCAAACCCAATACTTTTAACGAGGACATGCCTTCCTTCTTGGGTGAGGAATCTATTTTCCCAGCAGTTCAAGGTGGAAGTGATTTTTGTGAAAAGTGGTAAGCAGTCAACTTTAGTAACTCTTGAAGTGCAAAGGGAAAAACCAAGATAAATTGAACCTTTATCCATTACTTGCATGTCTAACAAAGAGGTCATAGTTTCACGTAGAGCATCAGGAACACCTGGAATCTATTTGTCCCGCAAAGAAGTCATAGTAAATGATATATTGCAAGTATATGTTATGAATATTGCAAATATTATACATCGTAAATATTTGCACTTCAGATAAAACATTCAAAAGAAATATTATTAAGAAACACGCTTGTTGTGAAACTATGTATTTACTACAAACTAAGCAATCAATTCCAAGAAAAAAATTAAGTAAAAAAGTTTGATTTTACTTACATTCGATTAAGCGTAGATTTCATCTTTTGGATAAAAGTGAATATTAGAAACACACGTCCCTAAAATCAAAGTTATTTCAAAATGGATCCATGTGTAACTTTCAAATGTAAAGCAGGTCACTGTAATTAGTTTACTGTAACGGATTTATTTAGGAAATTTTGCTCCATTACTTATAAAATAATCACAAAATTTTAAATATTAAGATTATACAGCTGGATAAAAAGAAATACAAAGTGCAAAAATGTTTACACTTATGGAGAAATACTACAGATATATATGAAAATATTCACTTAATAATTGTAAAAGTATATGCAAATCTCCATATAGTAAGCCAATATTTGCAGACATAAAAAAACTATATAAATATATGCAATTATTATATAAAATGGAAAATTTATCTAAATTTTCCACTATAAGTGTCTGTTTTATTTGTTCTCATTTTGCATGGATTTTTTTTTGCAATAAATTTGATGTTGAGTATAATTTGAAATAAATTTTGAAATTTTGAAATATTGCATAAACTATGCAACTGTTAGCTATGATTGCTTATATATCGACAATATTTTGAATAATTGAATATATTTCTACATGTTTTCCTATAGTTAAAGCTTTGTTTTTTTCGTTATCCATCCACTTTTTTGACATATTTTTTTTTGAATTTGTTCAGGAGGGAAATCGACCGGAGTCATAAAACCATCCTTAGTGTACTTAGCCTAGTCCGCGAGCACCACATAAGTGGTTGATCTTAGCATATGCACATGGTAAGCTCTTGGCATGCCATTCCGGGTTTCGAACTCACGTCACTGTTATCCATCCACTTTTTTTGACATAAATATGAAGACTAATATAAACTGAAACAAGTTTTGAAATTTGAAAGTTATTGTCATTGTTTTTGCTTTTTTTAATGACTTTCGCGAAGGTGAAACCTAATTTATAATTTTTTTACAAAGACATTGTGTATTTTTAAGCTTAATTAGGAACTTAGCTAAACTGACCCTAAAAAAATAATATTTAGATATTTCTTCAAATTACCTTATTTTCACGCATAAAAACTCCCTTCCATGCCTCTCATTCCTCGTTGTTTACTTCTACCTAAAACAAAGAATGTTCATATTCTAAATTATAGAACGAGCCATATAAACTATTACAAACCACCAAATCTTGGTATCACATCCTGATATTCTAATGCACCTTCGACGAGAAGTAAATCCAGTTGGTTTTTGTGGCGTCGTGCTTAGTGCAGTGACCGGAGGCAAAAGAGTAAAGAGCATCATGTCTGTGAAAACACTTACAAATCTTTGACTTAATCATTTGTCGCTTAGTATATCAAATGTTTGGATTGCTGTTCGACCGAAAATCATGTTTATTCCTCGAGTTGGAGGAGAAACAATTGAAGCAAAGGAGATGATGGCCAAAGATCGTTCAGTTGATCGTTCCAAGCCCGCAAGCGATGAGTTAACAGGTCTGCGATACCCTTAGATGTTCTGGGTCACATGCGCGCTACACTAAAAATAGACGATATGATTGGTAGATATATGAAATTTATTTTATGAAATGGTCTCATATATTAACAATAATTATTTATTTAATTTAGATACTGATTATTTAATGAAAAATATAAGTTTTGATATTTAATAGATGTATTAAATCCTATTAAATTCCTAGAAGATAACAGTAGATTTCTAACTATTATTTCATTGTATTCAAAGTATATGTCATGTAATTTTGAATATAATTTAGAGATTTATAAATTCTATTTTATGAACATGGAAAATAGGAATTTATTTGGACATTTTAATAAATTATTAAAAAAACATATTTAATTATGGAAAATAACGATTTGATTATTATGCATTATATTTGAGCTCAAAGTTATAATAATATAGAAACGAGATTCCAAAAGTAATCTATGAGGGTTAAAATTTTATTTTGAATTGTAAAATTGGTTATTTTATTTATGTATAGTTTATATCCCTTTACTAACGATGATATATTGATATGAAATTATACTCAAACTTATGAAATGTTTAATTAAATATTCTACATTATGTTTATTATTTACATTCCTATAATTGATTTTACAAATATTAATGGCTTGTTACTAAATATATATTTGATTGTTATATATATATATATTAGTATTATTTCCTCTCTTGTACTTTAGTATAGATTTGGAATGGATTACCATTGTTATTGATTTGACTTGATTTGTATTTTGTATTAGGAACTAAGATGATGGTTTGAATGACAACAACCTTGTTAACCTTTTAACTATTATTATAAAATACATACTAACATTATTATATATATATGCATGATGTATATGTTGGTATTTTATACAGGCATTGATTATTGAAGTTTGTACAGTTTATAGATTCAAGATTATAGATTAAAAGAAGATGTGTTCAAGATTGAAGACTCATGAGTAACAAGAGTTCAAGAAATCAAGATAAGTAATAAAGTTTAATTTTTTTTGTTAAAACTCCATAATAACACTAAAATATTTATTCTAGTTCTTTCACCACTTTTGGCTTATAAAATTTTAAAATTCTCTTACTAATTCTATCTTATAATATTTCAAAAATCTTCTATTTTCAATTCATTTCAAATTTACTTTTTTTAATATATATACACACACATATAATTCCTAATTATTTAAAGTATTAAATTTTAAATCTAACCCCTGATTTAAATATTTTAGATTTTCTCTATTATATTTTAGCTTTATATATATATATATATATATATATATATATGGTTACTTGAGTTTTAATATTCTTATTTTCTTATATTCATTGTTATAGTTTTATACCTTAAGTTTTAAATTTCTTATATTTATATTTATAGTCTTATTAAGTTTTTTATATCACTTTTATAAATTATAAATTTATGTTTTTAATTTATATTCCTACTTTATTATAAAACTTTTATATATAGAAAAATAGTTTGTTCAAACTCCAAAATCACCTTGACTTATTTACACATCATTTCCATTAATTTCAAAAGTTTAAATTTCAATATTACAAGGAGCATGTCGACATGTACTGCTCTACATGTCGACATCATAATTGTTATTTCCAAAATTCAAATTTCAAAAGAAGTGCCTATTTATTAAAACTATTTCTGAAAAGATATGACTGCTATTCCCTATAAATACCCATTCAAATTCGGTTTTATAAACTAACTTTTAATTTTGTTCTTCTCTCCATTTCTCATCTCCAATTATACTCTTAAATTTCAAGTTTCCATAATCAAACTCTATTGAAATTCAAAGAGAATTAAACCAAAATATTTCTAATTTGATTCTATACCACTCTCTCTCTCTCTCTCTCTCTCTCTCTCTCTCTCAAAGACCCAAGTGTTATTCAAAGTTCAGGAGTATTTGTAATCAAAGATCGTACGATCAAAGTTATATCAAGTGTTTCTTACAAACTAATACTAAAATGGTGTGGTTGTTAGTCCATTCAAATCAACTGGATGTGCTTGTAGATTGTAAATCAATTATTTGATCTTGTAGCTTGGTTAAATTAAGGGTGCGCCCTATGCTTGAAAGCAGGTGGGATAGACCTCGTGGCCCTTGAAATCGAAGATTGTAATATTGGATATTATTTGAAAAGAAATTTGCACAACCCAGAGTTGTGTGAGTCTTAATGTAGGGTAACTCCAAACAAGTATATTCCCGTGCGTTCTTTCCTTTACAGCCTTAACTTATTATTTGCATCTGTTTTTGATTCTGTGACTGATTCATATTTATGATTTGCATTTGATTTGCTAAGTTCAAAAACTTTCAAGAAATTCATAAATTTCCTTAAACATTATTCACCCCCTCTATTGTTAAAGTTAGCCTTAAGATCTGTAATGTAACAACCCGGAATTTTGGGGCCAATTTAAAATTTTTACTTTAGGAATTTTGATGGATTTTTAATATTTAAAATAATTTATTTTAAATAATAACGACTAAAATTTTATTTTAAAATGAATAAATTTAATTTAGTTCTAAAAGGATTTTAAAACAGCGCTGCAGTTTGAAAATTTGAATTTGAACTTTGACTGACTATACCGGATTCAAAATAAATCAGAATTGAGAGAAACAAGAAATATTTAAATCTGTTTGATCATATCTTTCTAACGAATATGAAAAATTGAAATTTCACTTTGGAAATAGAAAGTTATGCCCAGTTTAAAATTTAGAAAAGTCGCTGTAGAATTTATATATATTTTTAATATAATATATAGCCCTTAAAAATAGCCATTTTTCAAACGACCTCGTTTTTCGATGAAACCACTTTTGTTGGAACCAGAATGTCAAATTATTTCTAAGTTCTAATTTTCATAATTTTTCGAATTAATGTGTGAGCGTGGCAGAAGAAAATGTGTTTTGTCAGTTTCAGTCAAATTTAATCGACTTGAAAATGGCCATTTTTCAAACGGTCTCAGAATTCGACGAAATTAGTCTTGTGAGAACCGCATCGTCAAAACAAAGCTAGAAATATTTTTCTGTAATTTTAGAGGTCGTATGTGGCCCCGGTGAATTTAAATATACGATTGAATTAATTAAATAAATGATTTAAATATTAAATTAAATAAAAACCAATCGTAACAGCCGAATTGGGTTACGAAACATGTTCCACTGCGTCCGGGACGGGGGTTATTAGCTAGGGGCGACACTCGTTGGATTTAAATTGGAGTTCGTATTATTAAACATGAATTTTTAAATAAGTGAATTAAATAAAAAAAGAAAATACGCTATAAATACCACTCAAATACTATCAGAAATACGCAAACCCTAGTTATAATGGTATAGCCGCCGCCAAGCTTTCTCGATGGCCATGGTGCTCCGATTTTTATCTCCTAAAATCTCTCTAAATACTGAAAATTAAATCAAGTTCCAGTACAAAAACTGATGAGATTCTCAAGCCCTTCCTATCCATATGGTGATGATGTTTCCTCGTTGCTCGTAGCGTTCAAATTTAAAGCTCAAAGAGCCATCGGTTGGCATGAGTTTTTGGGGGCCAGAGCAATTCGAGTTCGATGGTATTCATGGAGGAGGATGGCGTCGCGAGGGGCTTCAGCACGGTGGGTTCAGATCATCGGCTAGGGTACGAATAGGTGGCGCGTTGGAAGGAGTCCATCGTGAGAGGTTGGGTTCAACGGTTCGGTCCTGAGCGTATAAAACAGAAGATGATGAAGGTGGGTTAATATTTAATCAAGTTAATTAAAGGATTAATTATATATTAAATTGTGTTAACTATAAATGACCATATCTCTTTCATACGAAGTCAGAATTCAGAAATTCCGGTTGCGTTGGAATCGTCTTCGCAAGAGCTTCGACATGGAACAGACCAGATCTGAAACCGAGCACTTTGAAAATTCAGAAAATTTCAGAAGGAATAAAAGCGATGTGAGAATTCCTGATTTATTAATTTAATTAGATTTAATTAATTTCCTTGCGTTATAATTCATTGTTTGTCTGTCAATAATCTAGATCTGTGTTGTTGTGATATAAAATTCAATGATTTATCTATATTGTGTTGAATCTGTTGTTTTCATGTTTGCTTGGTCCTGATTTGTAAACTATCAGTTCTTTCTTTGATCTAAATTTCTGCTTGGGTGATTACATTAAGAGTGACAAAATGAACACTTTTGTTAATCAGATTAAGTTAGACCAAAATCAACATTTTGATTACATTAAAAGTGATTAGACCAAAATCAACATTTTGATTACATTAAAAGTGATTAGACCAAAATCAACATTTTGATTACATTAAAAGTGATTAGACCAAAATCAAAATTTCGATTACATTAAAAGTGATTAGACCAAAATCAACATTTTGTTTACATATAAAGAATTAGACAAAATATTCACATTTTGTTTACATATAAAGAATTAGGCAAAATATTCACATTTTGTTTACATATAAAGAATTATGCAAAATATTCACATTTTGTTTACATATAAAAAATTAGGCAAAATGTTCACATTTTGTTTACATATAAAGAATTAGGCAAAATATTCACATTTTGTTTACATATAAAGAATTAGACAAAATATTCACATTTGTTTAAATATAAAGAATTAGACAAAATATTCACATTTTGTTTACATATAAAGGATTAGACAAAATATTCACATTTTGTTTACACAAAAAGAATTAGACAAAATTATCAGTTTTGGTCATGAATTGGAAATGTTCATTTTTGCAAATTAAATGGAATGAATTAAAAACATTCATTTTTGGTCATTTTATAGGAATGAAGTACAAACATTTGGTTTTGTCATTTAAAAATAGTTAAACCAAAATATACATTTTTGGTCACTTAAAATGATTAAACCAAAATATACCTTTTTGGTCATTAAAAAGAGTTACACCAAAATATCCATTTTTGGTCATTGAAAAGAATTAGATCAAGAATAGCATTTTGTTTAGAAATGTTAAATAGGATAAAAAGTACATTTTTGTTTAGAAATGTTAATGTGATAGAAAAGGTACATTTTTGTTTAGAAATATTTAATATGACTAAAGGAACATTTTTGTTAGGCAATGTTTCTTAGGATTTAAAAATACCATTAAAGAAACATTACATTCTCATGTAATATTGATTTCAATTGAAAGAATAGATTTTATTTGTCATTTCTTTACAATAACAAGAGTTAAAAATAGAAACTACATTTTTGTTAAATAAAAGAGTTAAGGCATTTATGTCAAATGTAATAGTTGAAAACAAAATTGGCCTTTTTGTCAATTTAGAACTGTTGAAACCAAAATGAACAATTTTGACAAATTAGGATTGTTGAATTAGAAATATACATTTTTGTCATTTAAAGGGAATGAAATCAAAATATACATTTTTGATCATTAATAGGGATTAAACAAGAATAGACATTTTGTTCATTTAAAAGGTTGAAACAAAAATATACATTTTTGTTCATTAAAAAGAGTAAATAAAACATGAATTTACAAAGTGCATTTTTATTTTACATTTTATATGTAAATAAAAACATGAATTGAAAACGTGAATTTTTATGTACATTTTTAGATGTAAATAAAAACATAGAATTAAAAAGTACATTTATATTTACATTTCAGATATAAATAGAACCATGGATTAAAATGTGATATTTTTATCGTCATTTTATATGCGATAAAAGATTAGATTAAAAGTTACATTTTGATTTACATTTTAAATGTAAATAAATGAGTAGATGAAAAACTTGTATTTTCATTGTCATTTTAAAAACAAATAAAAAGAGTAGATTTAAAGTGACATTTTTATTGACATTTTATGTTCAATAAAAAGTATGAAATTAAAAGAAGCATTTTTACTGTCATTTTAGAGACAATTAAAAGAATAGTTTTAATAGTTGCATTTGTAATGTTATTTATATGTAATAAGAAGAATAGAGATATATGTCTGTGATGTTGAAATGTGTGATATGTTAATTATAATGTTTAGTGTATTCAAGTTTGAATATTACACTCCCATTTACAAGTTACCCGACTTGTTTATGTGATTGGGACGATAATTTTCACACATCGCCCAAGTGCACAAATAATTTATTATTTGCTTGATGGATGAAACCCCACACGGGTATTAGGATGAAATTTGACACACACTAATCCCAATATTTAGTTATATGTCAATCGATGGATTGACAGTTTGTGATGAGCGTTAGTTATATACTTTAGTGCTCACACAGTTATAAATTCCACCTTGGTCGTCATTTGGATGTTTGATAATTATTTATCATGATTGTTGATTACACACAATATATGGTTGTTGATTGAGTCACATTCCAATAATGAATATTCTAGAGAAAAGAATATTTTAGAAAATGTCTTAGAAAAAGAATATTTTAGAAATATTTTAGAAAAAAGAACATATTTTAGAAAGATATATTTTTATTGAAATAAACTAGTTATTAACTAGAATAGATCATTAAATCAAGATTTAATGAAGTTTTCCAATATGTTAATATTTAATTGAAGTTAAATTAAATAAATTGGATTTTGGGTTTGTCGTGAATAGTGTCTTAAATAACACTGTTCTTAACCCCGTATGAAAAGAATAATCTTTTAATTTAGATTATTAAAGTTTCAGTTATACATGGTAATTGGAGTAAGATGAAATGTGAGTTGGGTTTATTGTGAACTGTGTTTCTAAGCGACATTTGTTCTTTAACCCAACTGACAGTGAAAATATGATTTGAAATTTATAAATCTTTTATTAAGTTTTAAATGGAAATTTTCCAAAAGTAAAGTTTTCCAATTAATATATTAAATTGGAATTGAATGGAATTCGAATTAATAATAACCGAGATAAGCTTCTGTAAAAGAAGACCGATACTACATATGGAATTTAAGAGGCTTTGCCGTTATTCCATTTATATTATTGGTCGGATACAAAAATTTATAACGAGTATTTATTAATTGGATTTCTGTGAAGATTCCATATTTTATGGAAGATGATTATGGGTTTACCGTGAACTATGTTTTAAATGACATTAGTTCTTTAACCCAGTTAAAGATAAGATTAATTTCCTAAATTTAAATAATCATTGAATAATGATTTTTGATATTTAAAACCAGATTGGGGTTTTAATAAATCTTTAAAAGAAAGATTTAAGAATAAATGTAAAGAATTTATCTTTGATAGAATAATGTGAATATTTTATTAAAAGAATATTCTGAATTGGAATGAGGCGTTGGATGTGTTTTTATAGTACTCAATTTTTAATTATAAAAATACGAGATTTATTCGGAAAGACCGGGTTTAACCCATTCCGAATAATTACTACGACGATGAAGAGTCGAAGATGAAAACTGAGACGACCCGAACTTCCCCGGTGAGGAAAGCACGGATTGAATTGAGGGCAAGACCAATCAAAACGCAGACCGAAGAACATTTCATTGTTTATTACAACAATTCCATCAGATACAAGAATATACAGATCATAAATGAATAAAATACATTCGATAAATATCAGAGATTACAATAAATTACATAGCAGCGGAAAATAATACAATACACAACTAGAAGTAATAAACGGATACAGAGCTTTCCGAGTATCGTTCCAGCTGTAAATCAGGACCCTGCGAATATAAATCTGCAAAACCGAAACTACTAGCTGCCCATGTCAAAATAAGGGCACCCAGAGTTTAGGTTAAAACAATAAACTCCAGGTCAGTCATGTGACTGGTGTGAGAACTAAAACAGTTATTTAAAACTTTACTTTAAGTCAGATATATCAAGGGACCACGCCGTATAACACGGAACGGGTTTCCTCCTAAGAATACCAGTGCATATGACAAAACAGCGCAATGCTTTTTGGAAAAATGAAGCTATTATAAGACCCAGGTCCTATCACACAATGCAACGCAAGCCGGGGGATAGGGTTTTCCCTTATAATAGCCAAACATGCTTAGTACGTTTAAAACAAATCATTTGATACTACTATAAGTGCATAGTGTATAAAACAACTTCAAATCATAAGTATCAATCATAGATGGCATGGGTACCATATATCATGTCGCCATAGTAGGCTCTACAATCAAAACTGCAAATGTCACGTATTTGGAAGTTGGATTTCCATCTGTGAACCGAGCCAAAAGATTGTCCTCTACCGAATTCGAGACAATCTAGCCCATGTCTCAGGGACAAAACGCATCGACCCTTGGAGCGACAGGGTCGGTCCACCGATGTGGATTAGACAAAATCCTGAACACTGCGTTTCCCCACCCTTTGGGGCGTAGGTGAGCCAACTAAATGACTCCATCGGTTCGAGAATGACCGATATATCCGAGGCGCCTCCAATTCCAACAACCACATGAGTCAAACTCGTCAGCCAGTTCAAGCACTGACGCCACTCCTAGCTAGAAGAAAACGCATGTCCTCCCTGAGGTCCATCTCCCGTTTTTGGTTCACACCGTGGTGTGAGGCTCGCGAATCAACGCTACACAAAGCTATGCCCCACAGGCGGTGCTTTGATCATCACCACAAGACTTTGCTTTTCAACAGAAGCCTTGATCAACTGCCACTTAGGCATGCCACACAGGCAATTCAACCCATGCGTTTGATATCCATCAATATATAACCCATGAGCTCGTACGTCTCACAGAAGGGCATTAAGCAAGAGAATAAATTCTCCGCCGCCAAACAGATATATATTTAATAGAAATCAATCACACAGACTAAAATCCAATGTCAGACACACAGTCCATTTACAAGTTCGTTCTGGGTCTAAACGAAACCGGAGGCACCTAGTACCCCGCATATCCATCGATCTCCAAGTACGTCTGGATGACCACTAACTGATTTTCTCCTCTTGGGTGTACAGCCCAATCAAGAACATCAGTAACCACCCAAACGACGTGAAGACCTCCGGTTTTCAACCACCGTCTTCATCCTCGACACCACGTCGAATCAGTTATTCAGAATGGGATAAACCCGGTCTTTCTGAATAACTCGCGTATATAATAAACAAGTGTTACACAAACACAACATACGCCTCATTCCAATTCAGAATCTTTTATTCAAATATTCTTATACTTTGGGAAAGGTTCCCATTAATTTTATCAAAGATAAATTCTTTAATTTTATTCTTTAATCTTCTTTGAATATCAATTCAAACTAGTCGGGATTAGCGAACCACACCTGAGTAATCATTTATTTTATTTCCCAATCCCCACGTATTCATCCCATGAAGTAAAACTGGTAATACTTCATATCTAACACCACGGTGTTATCAATAAATTCAATTACCATTTCACGTTCAAATCTAATTAAAGATTTAACTATCGCCTGGAGTAAAACTGGTGACACTCCATTCTCGACCATTTCAATCTAATTAAAGATTCATTAAAACCCCACTTAGTTTTAATCTTCACAGAAATCAATATCATGTCTTTAACTGGGTTAAAGAACCAATGTCATTTAAAACACGGTTCACTATAAACCCAAAATCACATTCAATTCATTATCGGGTTAAAGAACAAGTGTTATTTAAAACACCGTTCGCGATAAACCCAAAAATTAATTCAAATTCAATTCTAATTAAATTCCATTTAATCAGTACACTTCATTAAATCTAAATAAAAAGATTTAATCTTTTTCTCAACTTGGTTTAAGAACAGTGTTAATGAAGACACAATTCACGACAAACTCAAATCACATTTGATATTAAATACAAGGCTCTGAATAGAAAATATATCGGCTTATATTCAATATCAAATTCTACGAGCAACAAATATCGTATTGGAAATAACGATATAAATATATCTTTCAAATTTCCAGAACAATATCTGTATAATCACGAAATCCAACATCGAAATATTCCAAAGACAATTTCGATTCAAATTCATTCCAATTCAATTATTGGAAATTCTGGTTACTTTTAAAACCCTTTTTCAAATTCAATTTATTTATTTAAAAATAAATAGAATTATAATTCTAGTTCAAAACTAGTTCATTTCGATAAAAATCTATTTTTATCTTTTCAAATATGGAATCTTTCATCCCAATTCTTCACAGATCATTTCTTATGATTTTACACAAATTATTAATATTTTTAGTAATTTTATCAAGGCCCGTACAGTCGATTTCCATCAACGACCCTCGAACTACACTTACAGCGACCTTTTCCAAATTTGATTTGGACATAATTCTAAATCCAACCATTAGATTTCAAATTTCCAATATTCATTAGAAAGCTCTTTTCGATATGAACCCAACGGTTCCGGTTTTAGGAGAATCCGACGGTCGAATCTCCCGCAACGTCAATTCGAATTCAATGGTCGAAATTCACGAACTGCCGCGGCGCGGCGCGTTCTATTCAGGCCATTATATTATATATATAATATATACTTCGTCGATTTCCTTTTAAAACGTATTTTATAAATCGTTTTAAATTCGTCTTCAAAATGATTTCAACTTCCTTTTCAAATTCAAATCAAAATCGAATTTTTCAATATAAATTCATTTTAATTTCATTTCAAATCGATTTCAATTCAAATCGATTTTTAATTCAATTTCAGTTCGTCTTCAATTCCACTCAATTTCAATTCGAATTCATTTCTATTCGAATTCAATTCGAATTCTAATTCTTTTCAAAATATCAGATTTTGAAATCACTTTCGATATTCATTATAAAATGAATAAAATCGATATAAATATCGTTCACGTCAAAATGGCGTCAATCTAATCAACACGGCTTCATATATCTATTTTCAAATATTTGATTTCAAATATTTCTTTTTCAAATATTTCTATTTCAAATATTTCTATTTCAAATATTTCTATTTCAAATATTTCTATTCAAAACTGGAATGAAGCCCAATCAATTACCATAGATTTTATTTCTATGGATTTCCATACAACGCATGTATATATCAACAATGACGAATAATCAACCATCATCCAAAGTGCATTCTACACTGTATAAGCATCAAATATAAATATTTAATGCTTATAACAGTCTGTCAATCAATCGATCGACATACAACTAATTATTGGGATTAGTGTATGTCATATATCTTCCCAATACCTGTGTGGGGTTTCAAACAATCAAACACATATTTTATTTGTGCAGTTGGGCGATGTGCAAAATTTATCGTCCCAATCAATATCAATCAAATCAGTGTATATAAACAAATCTCCGATTTGTTTATATTAATTTATTTCATTTCATATACACGTTAAAAATTCTATTTTTAACTATATAATATTTTCCACTATAAAATATTTTATTTCGTTTCACATCACATCACACAATCAACTACACATCAAAATCAAACAAACAAGCATACAAGCCGTCCATGGTCTGTGGACGACGGGTGTCGGGTGCTACTAAACACCATCTGCATCCTAGTATATATTTTAACTAGAAAATAAAATTAAAAGGTGAGAAGTTCTCACAGAGGGTTCCACTCCGTCGTGCTTTGCTTTTGAACTACTGAACCGTCTGGATCTGTTTGATATTCTACTGCAGTCCTTTTCACGTTGTTCAAACAAAAATTATATTTTTATTGCTTCATTTCAATAAATAAAAATCATATTTTTATTTCTACTTCATGTATAAAGATCGAATTTTTATTACATCGCTATAAAAATCACATTTTTATTTCAACATACATATAATAAAAATCAGATTTTTATTTCGCTATATATATAAAGATCAAATTTTTACTATCTATATAATATAAAAATTATATTTTTAACATTTCAATATTATAAAAATTATACTTTTGACCTTTCTATATTATAAAAATTATATTTTTAACCTTTCTATATTATAAAGATTAAATCTTTATCCAATGAAAAATCGTTTCTTTAATATGAGAAAATCGTTTCATTTCTTTATCAAAAAACCTAGCTCTCTTCATTAAAAATCAAAGTTTTCTTCATATAAAAATCGTTACTATTCTAAATTAAAAATATAAACTTTATATGCTAAAATCCTAACTTGATGTATATAGAAAAATCATGGCTTTTTATATTTAAATAAAATCAGGAAAAGATGAAAATAAAACAAAGAAACTCATGGTTATTGCCTTCAAATGGGGGAGGGATTGTCTGCGCGTCGGAGGGGGCAAAGGCGGCCTGAGCAGGCGGGGCGCTAATGGAAGGTGGCGGCTGTCCTTTTCCCGGCAGTGGAGGGTTGGCGCTATTCGAATGGGGGGGTGGTTCTAGCTCGCGATACAGAGGGGACGGAGATGAACGGGGGAAAGCGGAGGGGAGCGGTCGCGACGGAGGAGGGTTGAGGAGCGACGCCTGGAACGACGGTGGAGGGCTGCGTCGGTTTTCGAGATTCGTTTTTTTTCTTTTTCTTTTTGATTTCCCAGGCGTTGACTGATTAGAGAATAAAGGGGGTGAGGGTTATAAGGAATATATATATATATATATATATTTATATTTCAATTTATTTTTAAATTCCATAAAGTTGATTTTTAATTCGAATCCCAAATCGAGCCCAACGACTGTCGTCCCTAGCTAATTACCCCTATTCCGAACTTAATGGGATATGTTTCGCAAGCTGATTTGGCCGTTATGATCAGTTTTCGTCAAAATCAACATATAACTCTATATATTGAATTTGAACGCACATTTCAATTTACCGGGGTCACGTACTAACTCGAAAAATTCCATAAAAATATTTCCTAGCTTCGTATTGATGATACGGTCCTAAAAAAACTAATTTCGTCAAATTCTGAGACCGTTTGAAAAATGGCCAATTTCCAGTTGATTAAAATCAACTGAAACTGGTCAATCGCGTTTTCCTTTGCCACGCTCACATATCGAATCGAAAAATTACGAAATTTGAAACCTAGCAATAACTTTACATCCTGGATCCAACAAAAGTTGTTTCGTCGAAATCCGAGGTTGTTTGCACAATTTCCATTTTTAAGGGCCGGAATTCCATAGCGACTATTTTGAATTTTCAACTGGACATATCTTTTGATTCCCGCTATGAAATTTCAATTTTTCGGATTCGTTGGAAAGATATTCACAATTAGATTCTAATATTTTTGGTTTCGCTAAAATCCGGTTTATTTTGCTCCCGGTACATTCATTTGAAGTTTGAAATCGATTTATCGAACTACCGCGCCATTTTCAATTCCTTTTATATATATAAATAATTATTTATATTCTAACGACGATCCATATAAATATATTCATTCGAATTCTATTCAAAATAAATTTCTCGTCACTATTATTTAAAACAATTCATTTTAAATATTCAAAATTCGCTAAAATTGCCAAAATAAAAATTTTAAACTGGCTCGGATTTCCGGGTTATTACAATATCCCCACTTAAAACTTTTCGTCCCCGAAAAGGAACGAAGCCGAAAGTTGTTTAACAAATCAACTCAACTTCCATTGTTTTCTTTACGGCTTAAGTTCTTCAACTTTTCAGTTTCTAAGAATTTTTCAATTTTTTCAAAAATTTGGCTGACACCCTAAATTTTCGAAAAATTTCGCCATAACCTCCCCTGCACCGGGGACTTCGGGATATTTCATATAGCCTCCCATGGCCTTCTTTAATCCAAAAGAAAAAGAAAAAGCCAAGCGTCCAGCCAATCGGCTCATAAAATCACCCAAAACTCAAGAAATACAATAAACATGTACCTATTTGTCGGGCAAACTATTTTATTCCCCTTCTCTAGCCTCCTTGCTATGACCTGTTCAATGTAAGTACATGTATATGCATGCAAATGCGACTAATTTTCAATACAATTCACTATTTAATTCAATTTGGCTAAAGGTTCAACTTTTAATTAATCAAAATATAATCAAATAATACAATCATCAATCAATTAGTTGATTAACGTTTCAAATTCATAATTTTGATACATAGTCAAAAATCACATTTTTGATGCCAAATCACAATAATAGGCCCTATCTAATTTTGGTTCTCACACCAGTCAATAGGAAATATATAGAAATTCCACCTTCGAAACTCGAACATAAATACTGATGATGTCATGACAATCATCAGTACAATCTCTGGGCGACTAGAGTGTAATTCTATATCTATCCAGTATATTAAAACTTCAAATACACGTGGATCAGACGTATACGCAAAGTCTATATATAATGGATTGTCCAAATCAATACAAATAAATATTCAAATACGTATAATTGATTTAAATTTTGAAAACAAAAATTGTTTTCACTTTTATTTATCAAAAACACTACTCTTCACACTCGTTCTAGGATACTACTGATCCTATCTCTAACGAGTCATTCTCGTTGGATATTACTAATCCAATTTCTGATGAATTCTTTCGTATGGTTCTAATGTGTCTTGTTCTCTGAGCTTTGTAAACCAAAGCTCTGATACCAAACTGAGACAGCCGACGAAATCCAGTAGGCTTTGCAACCATCCCTTCATCCCCCAAGCAGCAGGTAATACCCACCGTGGCTTCCACCTGGTCCCCCAGTACACATGTTTTACGGCGACCCTCTCGAGCCTCCCGGCCACTGCCTAACCAACCCCCGCAAGGGACATGTGGGGGTAAGAGTCTCCCGTTCGCCACCAAACCGCGAAGCGAGCACCCCCCATCATGACTGCAACAAGAACTGGTGATACTCCATTCTCGACCATTTCAATCTAATTAAAGATTCATTAAAACCCCACTTAGTTTTAATCTTCACAGAAATCAATATCTTGTCTTTAACTAGTTTAAAGAACCAATGTCATTTAAAACACGGTTCACTATAAACCCAAAATCACATTCAATTCATTATCGGGTTAAAAAACTAGTGTTATTTAAAACACCGTTCGCGATAAACCAAAAAATCAATTCAAATTCAATTCCAATTAAATTCCATTTAATCGGTACACTTCATTAAATCTAAATAAAAAGATTTAATCTTTTTCTCAACAGGGTTTAAGAACAGTGTTAATGAAGACACCATTCACGACAAACCCAAATCACATTTGATATTAAATACAAGGCTCTGAATAGAAAATATATCGGCTTATATTCAATATCAAATTCTACGAGCAACAAATATCGTATTGGAAATAACGATATAAATATATCTTTCAAATTTCCAGAACAATATCTGTATAATCACGAAATCCAACATCGAAATATTCCAAAGACAATTTCGATTAAAATCCATTCCAATTCAATTATTAGAAATTCTGGTTACTTTTAAAACCCTTTTTCAAATTCAATTTATTTATTTAAAAATAAATAGAATTATAATTCTAGTTCAAAACTAGTTCATTTTGATAAAAATCTATTTTTATCTTTTCAAATATGGAATCTTTCATCCCAATTCTTCACAAATCATTTCTTATGATTTTGCACAAATTATTAATATTTTTAATAATTTTATCAAGGCCCGTACAGTCGATTTCCATCAACGGCCCTCGAACTGCACTTACAGCGACCTTTTCCAAATTTGATTTGGACATAATTCCAAATCCAACCATTAGATTTCAAATTTCCAATATTCATTAGAAAGCTCTTTTCCATACGAACCCAACGGTTTCAGTTTTAGGAGAATCCGACGGTCGGATCTCCCGCAACGTCAATTCGAAGTCAATGGTCGAAATTCACGAACTGCCGCGGCGCGACGCGTTCTATTCAGGCCATTATATAATATATATAATATATACTTCGTTGATTTCCTTTTAAAACGTATTTTATAAATCGTTTTAAATTCGTTTTCAAAATGATTATAACTTCCTTTTCAAATTCAAATCAAAATCGAATTTTTCAATATAAATTCATTTTAATTTCATTTCAAATCGATTTCAATTCAAATTGATTTTTAATTCAATTTCAGTTCGTCTTCAATTCCATTCAATTTCAATTCGAATTCATTTCTATTCAATTTTAATTCGAATTCTAATTCTTTTCAAAATATCAGATTTTGAAATCACTTTCGATATTCATTATAAAATGAATAAAATCGATATAAATATCGTTCACGTCAAAATGGCGTCAATCTAATCAACACGGCTTCATATATTTCTATTTTCAAATATTCGATTTCAAATATTTCTTTTTCAAATATTTCTATTTCAAATATTTCTATTCAAAACTGGAATGAAGCCCAATCAATTACCATAGATTTTATTTCTATGGATTTCCATACAATGCATGTATATATCAACAATGACGAATAATCAACCATCATCCAAAGTGCATTCTACACTGTATAAGCATCAAATATAAATATTTAACGCTTATAACAGTCTGTCAATCAATCGATCGACATAAAACTAATTATTGGGATTAGTGTATGTCATATATCATCCCAATACCCGTGTGGGGTTTCAAACAATCAAACACAGATTTTATTTGTGCAGTTGGGCGATGTGCAAAATTTATCGTCCCAATCAATATCAATCAAATCAGTGTATATAAACGAATCTCCGATTTGTTTATATTAATTTATTTCATTTCATATACACGTTAAAAATTCTATTTTTAACTATATAATATTTTCCACTATAAAATATTTTATTTCGTTTCACATCACACAATCAACTACACATCAAAATCAAACAAACAAGCATACAAGCCGTCCATGGTCTGTGGACGACGGGTGTCGGGTGCTACTAAACACCGTCTGCATCCTAGTATATATTTTAACTAGAAAATAAAATTAAAAGGTGAGAAGTTCTCATAGAGGGTTCCACTCCGCCGTGCTTTGCTTTTGAACTACTGAACCGTCTGGATCTGTTTGATATTCTACTGCAGTCCTTTTCACGTTGTTCAAACAAAAATTATATTTTTATTGCTTCATTTCAATAAATAAAAATCATATTTTTATTTCTACTTCATGTATAAAGATCGAATTTTTATTTCATCGCTATAAAAATCACATTTTTATTTCAACATATATATAATAAAAATCAGATTTTTATTTCGCTATATATATAAAGATCAAATTTTTACTATCTATATAATATAAAAATCATATTTTTAACCTTTCTATATTATAAAAATTATATTTTTAACCTTTCTATATTATAAAAATTATATTTTTAACCTTTCTATATTATAAAAATTAAATCTTTATCCAATGAAAAATCGTTTCTTTGATATGAGAAAATCGTTTCATTTCTTTATCAAAAAACCTAGCTCTCTTCATTAAAAATCAAAGTTTTCTTCATATAAAAATCGTTACTTTTCTAAATTAAAAATATAAACTTTATATGCTAAAATCCTAACTTGATGTATATAGAAAAATCATGGCTTTTTATATTTAAATAAAATCAGGAAAAGATGAAAATAAAACAAAGAAACTCACGGTTATTGTCTTCAAATGGGGGAGGGATTGTCTGCGCGTCGGAGGGGGCGTAGGCGGCCTGAGCAGGCGGGGCGCTAATGGAAGGTGGCGGCGGTCCTTTTCCCGGCAGTGGAGGGTTGGCGCTATTTGAATGGGGGGGTGGTTCTGGCTCGCGATACAGAGGGGACGGAGATGAACGGGGGAAAGCGGAGGGGAGCGGTCGCGACGGAGGAGGGTGGAGGAGCGACGCCTGGAACGACGGTGGAGGGCTGCGTCGGTTTTCGAGATTCGTTTTTTTTTTTATTTCCCAGGCGTTGACTGATTAGAGAATAAAGGGGGTGAGGGTTATAAGTAATATATATATATATATTTATTTATTTTTAATTTATTTTTAAATTCCATAAAATTGATTTTTAATTCGAATCCCAAATCGAGCCCAACGACTGTCGTCCCTAGCTAATTACCCCCATTCCGAACTCAATGGGATATGTTTCGCAAGCTGATTTGGCCGTTATGATCAGTATTCGTCAAAATCAACATATAACTCTATATATTGAATTTGAACGCACATTTCAATTTACCGGGGTCACGTACTAACTCGAAAAATTCCAAAAAAATATTTCCTAGCTTCGTATTGACGATACGGTCCTAACAAAACTAGTTTCGTCAAATTCTGAGACCGTTTGAAAAATGGCCAATTTCCAGTCGATTAAAATCAACTGAAACTTGTCAAACGCGTTTTCCTTTGCCACGCTCACATATCGAATCGAAAAATTACGAAATTTGAAACCTAGCAATAACTTTACATCCCGAATCCAACAAAAGTGGTTTCGTCAAAATTCGAGGTTGTTTGCAAAATTTCCATTTTTAAGGGTCGGAATTCCATAGCGACTATTCTGAATTTTCAATTGGACATATCTTTTGATTCCCGCTATGAAATTTCAATTTTTCGGATTCGTTGTGAAGATATTCACAATTAGATTCTAATATTTTTGGTTTCGCTAAAATCCGGTTTATTTTGCACTCGGTACATTCATTTGAAGTTTGAAATTGAATTATCGAACTACCACGCCATTTTCAATTCCTTTTATATATATAAATAATTATTTATTTTCTAACGACAATCCATATAAATATATTCATTCGAATTCTATTCAAAATAAATTTCTCGTCGCTATTATTTAAAATAATTCATTTTAAATATTCAAAATTCGCCAAAATTGCCAAAATAAAATTTTTAAACTGGCTCGGAATTTTGGGTTATTACAAAGACGGTGGTTGAAGACCGACGATCTTCACATCGGATGGATGTGTTGCTACTGAGACCCATGATGGGAGTAGCTACCTTGAAGGGTCTTCAGTGGTAGCCGTCCGGACTATTGTTGATTGTTTCGGATATGCGAGGACCTCTCAGGTGTCTCCGGTTTCGTTCAAACCCAGAACGGACTTGTAAATGGATGCATGTCTGACATTGGATTTCGTTCCATGTGAATTAAATCGATTTCTATTAATGTATGTCTGTTTGGTGGTGGAGAATTTATTCTCTACTTAACACCCTGGTATATATTAATAGTGATTGATCGCATGGCGTAAATTGTCAATGTGGCACACCAAGATGCAAATGATCAAGGCTTTTGTTGAAAAGCAAGGCCTTATGGGATGATCAAAGCATAGCCTATTACGGCATAACTTTGTGTATAGCGTGACATCGCGAGCCTCACACCCCGATATGAGTCAAAAACGGGATATGGACCGTAGGGAGTGCACACGTTTCTTTCTAGCTAGAAGTGGTGTCAGTGCTTAAACTGGCTGACATTTTATTTATGTGGATGATGGATTTTGAGGCGCCTCGGATTTTTATAGGCCGTTAGTGGTCATACTATAGGTCCAAAGGGACCGGGAAGCGTGTGCACAGGCATAATTAATCCACTGTCGATAGGCGAGGACCGGCCCTACCGCTCCAAGGGTTCACTGCGGGGGATCCTGAGGCATTTGCTAGAGTGTCTTGAATCGGAGAGGAGCTTGCCCCTAGCCTCGACTCATGATGGAAATCAAATTTCCAATACGACCTTGCGGTTTTGATTGTAGAACTAGTATGGCGACATGATATATGGTGCCCATGCCGTCTATGATTGATACATTATGATTGAAATGTTTTATTAAAACATATACACACTAATACTAAATCCGTTTTATCGTATCAAGCATCTTTTGACCATTATAAGGTAAAACCCTATCCTCCGGTTTGCGTTGCATTGTGTGATGGGACTTGGTTCTTATAATGGTTTCATTTTTCTAAAAATCATTGCGTTGTTTAACGATTTACTTTATTTTATGCACTGGCAATCCAATGGAGTAAACCCGTTCCACGTTAGCGGCGTGGTCCTGTGATTAGCCATATTTATTAGATAAGTTAAGTTAAGATTTCTCATACCAGTCCCATGACTGACCTGTAGTTTTTTCACTGGCAAACTCGGGTGCCCATATTTTCCACACGGGCAGTCGAGTAGCTTTTTGCAGATATATTACAGGATCCTGGTTTACAGCTGAAGCAGTATTCGGAAAGCTTTATATCAGTGTATTCCTTTCAGTTGTATATTTGTATTATTTTTCCGCTGCCATTTAAATGTAATTTAAATCTCTTAAATTATTGTATTTCTATTGTGTAATAAGTATTCATACTCTGTTACATTCTTGTACTCTGATGTAATTGTTGTAACCAGCAATAAAATGTTCTTCAGTTTATGTTCTGATGTGTGTTGTTCTCAAAGCAATCCAGGATTTCCTTTACTTGGAAGTTTTGGGTCGTTTCATGTAATTTGTGTTTTCCAACAATTGGTATCAAAGCATTGGTTTCCAATGTTTTCATAATCTGATTTTTGAAAAAAAATTAAATGACAATTTTTAGATAAAACTATTAACACTATTTTCATATGGATATGTCACAAAATCATTATGATGTTGTTGTTACATTTTTTTATTTGGAAAAGTCACTTGATTCTTTAAAAATTTGTGTTTTGCAGGGGAAGAATTATGTCTGATGATTATTGGTTAAAAGACACTAAGAGACCATTTATCGATCAAAAGAACAAATGGATATGTAATTGGAATTCTACGATGAAATGGGTACCGGATCAATACAAAACTTTTGATTCTCATCTACAACTTGATTTAATACTGTACTTCTCTTTATCTGCTTTGCAGCCACTAGTTTTGTGCGAATCCATCAAGAAATGTCCAAGTTTTGGTGCACACACTACTAGAAAATGCTTGAATTCCAGCAGGGCGAACGACGGAGTCTGACAGCTTTCGACTGACCGTCGGCGACCATCAAAAAATTACGAATTATACAACAGGCCGGAACTACTTCTTCTCTATTTCTCACTTCTTTCAGCTTGAACCCATTTTTCATTAAATCCCAAATCCGTATTTTTAACGTCCAAACGCAAATTTCTTCATCTTGGAACCTCCCCGGCTTCAATATCTATGTTTACAGTGACAAATTTCAAGTATAATATCTTATTTTCAATAAAAATTAAGTTTTTACCTTAAACCTATATATGCCTAAATTGTTAAATTAGGTTCATTTATTGATTGCAATTGGTTCCAATAACGTTGTAGTGGTTTATAGCATCTCCTTATGTGCATATTTTATATGATATTGTCATATTTAAAAATATATGTACAATTTGTGGTTACTTATGTATATGTAAACCATTGTATATATGTGTCTGTGCTACCATTGTACTATTTTAATTGAAAATAAGATAAAACGCATGCACAAGTTAGGACTATTACATTGTACTCATCTTGACTTATGCAATAAAGATGAATGCACGAGTGTAAAAGGAGTTGAGTTTGTCGGAAAATGACAACAATACTAAAGTAGCCTTAAGTCAATGAAATACGTTGAACAAATATGATAATTATATATATATACCTCTCTCTCTCTCTCTCTCTATATATATATATATAAATTAAATCACATCTTAAGTTATGTCTCTTAGAGATTTTTTGGCCCCGTCCGACGGGTGTTATACATGATCTTTATATAAATAGTTGTTTTGGTCTCAAAACGACCTTTATATTCATCTAGTACAATGTTTGTTGCATTTGTCCTTGTATTTGGACAAGTTAAAAACATAACAAGCAATTATATTTCGCATTTTACTTCATTCATACGGTTCACAAAATTTCATTGCAACTTTCCTATTTTGTATCCTACGTACACACATTTGTGTACAATGCAGGAAATAAAAAGTAAATGCTGCCGAAATTTTAATTGAAATGAAATAATATATGAAATGTAAGTGTGTTTTTTGTTTGCAATGGGAAGTAGGAAGGTTGGCCATGAAAAAGATAGCTTTTTGTATAATTTTTTATATCTATGCATTAAAAAATAAAATCTGTCATATTTGAAAATATTTTTGAAATTGTGAAATAATTATTTAAATTTAAATATTATAAATTTGTAATGCGACAATGAAAATAAGCTTTTTCGAATTTGTATTCTAGAAAATAAATATTTACATTTGAACTTGTGACTCATTTTCTCAAATAGGAAAAATGATTGATTATTTTTTTGATTGAAGGAGATGGATGTATCAAAGAAGAAGACTGAGAGGCTCAATAAAAGAATATTTTTATAATGGTTTAAACATATTTGTTGAATTCGCCATAAGTAACAACGGAAACAATCCAGAAATTCGTTGTTCGTGTAGTAAGTGTAAATATTTGAAGTATATATTACATGGTATTATGAAAGTCCATTTGTGCAAAAATGTTTTGTACCTAAGAATTATAGTTGGGATCATCATGGAGAAGTTGCAGGAAATACTTCTGTAGAGTTTGAATTAGAAAGTACTATCAATGAAAATGTTACGACGATCCTTATAGAAAATATGGTTTAAGATGCAGTACGGCAAATGTTTCTTATGGTTAAATTTGACAGCGATGATGGAAATGTTGAAAAACCAAATATTGAAGCAAAAAAATTTATGATTTACTGGACGCTGCAAAGAAACCTATTTGGGATGGTTGTAAAAGAAACACTCAGCTGTCACTAATCATAGGATACATTGAGATGAAGTCAAGATACAACATCATTGAAGTTGGGTTTGCGGTTATTATACAAGCTGCAAAAGGATATATGCTGCTTGATAATTTAATGTGTGAAAATCACTATGAAGTTAAAAAACTTATGTTGGTTTTCGGTTTACCTTATTAGAAAATAGATACATATTTAAATGGTTGCATTTTGTTTTGAAAAGAAGATGTAAACCTTAGAAATTGTAAAATATGTAATTAGGAAAGATACAAACAAAAAAAGGAAAGGAATTTCTGTACAAGCATATGCATTACTTACCCATCACTCCAAGGCTTTAAAGATTATATGCATCTTCTGTAACTGCATCTCATATGAGATGACATAGTGTAAAAACGGAGGAAAAGAGTTCGTTGAAACATCTGGCCTATAGAGAAGCATGGAATCATTTCAATAAAACTTATCCCAATTTTGCAATGGATAGTAGTAATGTTAGACTAGGATTATATAGAGATGGTTTTTTTTTTTAACCATTTTCTCAATTTGGTTCTAAATATTCATTCTGGCCAGTTATCATCACACCGTATAATTTACCTCCATGGATGTGTATGAAAACACAATATATGTTTCTTGTTGTAGTCATTCTTGGATCCGACGATCCGACATAAAGAATTGATGTTTATTTATAATCATTGATTGAGGAGTTAAAAAACACTATAGAACGAAGGAGTAAAAATATACGATGTTTCAAAGATGAAATTTCTTCGTTTTTTGCTTCTTTGTTGTGGACTATAAGTGATTTTCCTATTTATGCAATGCTTTTAGGATGGAGTACTTCCGATGGTCTAGCATGTCCATATTGCATGGAAGAAAAACGAGCATTTACGTTACCGCATGATAACAAAGTTTCACGGTTTGAATGTCATCAATGTTTTCCCTATGTAAGTCATCCCTTCAGATTAGATAAGAAAAACTTTTTAGCTAATAGAATAGAAACCAGACAACCACCAACGATATGGTCAAGCGAAGACATATACAAACTTATTAGGGACTATCCAAAGATATATGAAAATGGAGTGCAAACGAAAATTGTAGGCAAATCGACTATTCATAATTAGTGCAAACAATGTATATTTTGGGAGTTGATGTATTGAAAATATCTTCTTCGTCATAATATTGATGTGATGCACAATGAAAGAAATGTATTTGATAATGTCTTTAACATAATTTTGAATGTCAAAGGGAAGAGTATGGAAAATTTGAAATATAAATGCGATATAAAAGAATTATGAAAACGTCCCGAACTTCATATGAAATCAACTGATAGTAAAAAACCGAAGGCACGTTACGAATTAGATAATAATCAAGTTAAATTTGTGTTAAAATGGATGAAAGGGTTCAGATTTCCTGATGGGATTTCATCAAATCTTCGTCGATGTGTTGACTTTGAAAAGGTTGATTGAGTGGAATGAAAAACCATGACTATCACATAATGATGGAAAATTAATTACCGTTCCATTCAAAGAGCTACTATCACTAAAAGTTTGGAAGGTAGTAACGGAGATTAGTATGTTTTACAAAGAGCTTTGTTCAACTACTTTAAAAGTGAAACTTTATGTAAACTTGAAGTAGATATTCCTATATTTCTTTACAAATTAGAAAAAATATCTCTGCCTAGTTTTTTAACGTAACAGAACATTTACCTGTTTATCTCCCATCTGAAACACGACTTCAAGGTCATGTCCAATATGGATGGATCTATCTAATTGAGAGCTATACAGTATGTTACCGAATAATTTAATTATATTTGAAAGATGAAGTTAATGTAAATTAATTATGCATAGATATCTGAATATTTTGAAGAAAAAAGTGAGACAAAAATCACGAGTTAAAGGTTCGATATGTAAATCTTACATTGAAGTAGAAGATTTGTTCTTTTTCTCTCACTGTTTCGGTGGCTATGTGAATATATCATTTGAAAATGTTCCTCGTAATGACGAATAAGAGTCCTCTCAACCAAAATTATATACTTTTAGAAAACATGTCTGGCCTTTTGGGAAATGTGTAGAAATATAGTTAGACGATAGAGACCTTCATGTAGCATACACTTATATTATTCTAAATAGTGTCGAGGTTGCACATTTTGCTAAGTAATCAAAAATAATAATTTGTGTTTTATTCATTTCTGTAATGCTTGCACATGTAGAATCTAATGTAATATTTAATTCATATATATATATATATATAGTGTTTATGAACGTGAGCATCCGAACGGAGATTTTAACAATCCACCCAAAATGGACCTAAATTCCAACTCAGAAAAGACCCATCGGAACTTAGAGCCACTCTAAAAGGATCGTTGGTTCCTATATGGAAATGCTAAAACATATATCACATAGAAGTCTAAACGAAAATCAGAATCTCACGCAGTGGAAGGAATAAAATATAATATCATAAAAATAGTTGTACCATTAATTCAACCATAATGTTAAATACAACATGTCTCGGATGATAATAGGTACATCAATAATTGTCCACAGTACATAATGATAACAACAATAATAATAGACTGCCAATAATAACTTAGTCTCCATCGAAAGGCTCCTCCTCTAAGCACCTGGTATTCATCATCAATTAGCAGTCCTCACATACTAACCTATATATGTTATGTAATAACCCGGAAAATGTGAACCAATTTAAAATTTTTAAATTTGGTTATTACCAAAGAATTTGGATAGTTGAAATGGCAAATTTCAATAAAATTTAGAATTGGGTATGGTATTGCAGTTTGAAATTTTGAATACAAACTTTGTCTAACTGCACCAGGTGGAAAATATAACGGATTTTAGCGAAACTAAAAATATTTAAATCTGTTTATGAATACTTTCTAACGAATCCGAAAAATCGAAATTTCATAACGGAAATCAAAAGTTATGGCCAAATGAATCTTCAGAAAGGTCGCTATATAGCATATATAGCCCTTGAAAATGGATATTTTGCATACGACCTCGGAATTCGACGAAACCACTTTTGTTGGGTCCAGGATGTCAAATTATTGCTAAGTTTCAAATTTCATAATTTTTGAAGCTAGTATGTGAGCGGGGCAAAAGAAAATGTGATTGACCAAATTCTATTAAAATGGGTCGACCTAAAAATGGCCGTTTTTCAAACGAGCTCAGAATTCGACGAAACTGGTTTTGTAAAGAACAAATCGTCAAAACAAAGCTAGATTTATTTTTCTGGAATTTTTCGATTTAGTTTGTGGCCCTGGCAAATTGAAATGTGCGTTCAAATTAAATATCGAATGTTTTATATTTTAATTTGAAAAATAACTGACTATAACAGTCGAAATGGCCAACGAAACATATCCCATTGTGTCCGGAATGGGGGTATTTAGCTAGGGGCGACAGTCGTTGGGTTTAAAACGGAGTTCGTTTGAGAAAACTATTTAAAATTTAGTATATAGCTCGGACCAATAGGATTTTTTTTCTTTTAAAAAAAACTCGGAAAAAACCCTAGCCGCCAGCGATTCGAACGGTTCATCGAGCACGAAACTTCCCACCACTTTTGCTGCCGCCACAGTCCGTTTTGCCGCCTCCGCCAGTTGAAGCTTCTGATCGCCTCCGCCTCCTCTATAAATCCGACCCAGCCTCGCCTCAATCCATCAACTGTACGCGTTGAATTTCGAGGAGGAAGTCGCCTCCTTTGGAGTGCCGCCGCGACTCGCAGGAGCCACCGAGTTCATCGCCACCACCGCCGATCGGAAGGTGATTCGTAGCCCTCTGACGCCGTGTGGTCTGATCGAAGCAACGAGGTACGGTTTGGCTTAAAAATCAAGACCTAATTTTGAAGCTTTAAAACCCTTTCTGATATAAATTTCTGAAATGAAAATAACACTTTTAAGTGTTGCAAAACTTTGAAAAATAATATCTTTTTCGTTCTTTAACGAAATTCGATGAAACAGGAGACACAGTGACCGCAAGGAGGCTCTCTACATTCTAGAAGAAGCCGCGGATTTTTCTGACCTTCCTACGATTTTTAGCACTGCAATAACCAAGATGAGGAATCTAAACTATTTGTGTGAATGAAATCGCGTTGTATAAATTATATAAGCGAAGTGTAAATTATATACGCATTGTATACCTCATGTACATGTGTTGTATAAGTTATATTAGCGATGTATAAATTATACAAGCGTTGTTTGAAACATATATGCTTTGAATTGTGATGAAATGCAAGTGAATTATTATATTATATATATATATACTCCCTTCGTCCACAGACCATGGACGATATTTATTGCTTGTGATTGACGTGATATTATATGGTATGACGAATGGTTGGAAATAATTGTTTGTGGTTGATTTGATGGTTGAAAAATACCTTTGTGGTTGGAAAATACCCTCTCGTGGTTGAAACAAAATAGAATAGGATTGTGGAATTGAAAATAAAACATGCCGCCTGCGTGCGAACTAGATGCATGATCTCTATTGTCAAAAACCGCGAGGTTTTAAGGTAGAGCGAGGAGCCGTACTAGGGACGGTCCCGGTTTTAACTACCCTGCTGTTATGCTGCCGAAATTTTCTAAAATATGCATGTGTCAGAATAATTTTCATTCATTGAAATAAATTACATATGTTGAAACAAATAGCTTTAGCGATAGAAATCACATTTTTATATATATACGAACTACAGAGAATATTCATGTGTTGAGTTGCAATTCGTTCGTCGATTTGAAATTCATGTGTTGAATATTATTTGAATTTAAACAAATAGCTTTAGCGATAGAAATCACATTTTTATATATATATATATACGAACTATAGAGAATATTCATGTGTTGAGTTGCAATTCGTTCGTCGATTTGAAATTCATGTGTTTAATATTATTTGAATTTAAACAAATAGCTTTAGCGATAAAAATCACATTTTTATATATATACAAACTTTGTAGAATATTCATGTGTTGAGTTGCAATTCGTTCGTCGATTTGAAATTCATGTGTTGAATGTTATCGTATTTTAAAAATAAAATGAATAGACAATAAAAACTACACCTTTATTGTGAATATGAAGTGTTAAAAACATTCACGTGTTGAATAAATATTTTTGACGATAAAAATATTTCTTTTACCATGTATATGCTTTGATAAAAATACACATGTGTTGAAATAAATAATAGTTTGCTAGAAATATTATTATTAGCTTTGTTCTGCATATATATACATGTGTTGAACAGGAAAAATGGATTAGCTGTAGAGTAAAGAAATTATTTGCGTGCCCGACAAATAGGTAAACCTTGATGAGTTGGCTGCGCAATTTTAATTATATATCAACTCCTGTGAATGCCATTGGATGCGGAGTGCTGGTTATTCTGTGTGAAATAATAAATATCGCCATAGGATAGTAATAATTAATTTTGAACTACACTACATGGCATACTTCTTGACGATAGCCATACTTCATCATATTCCACATAAGCAATTGGAGCTTGTGTGACGAGGTGGAAGATTTACCATACGAGCAAGAGGCTTGTATGGAGATGATTATATACTACAGGTTGAACTGATGACTGATATGGACTATATAAAATATAACGATAAATTGCCAGATTAATAAAAATCCCACACGGGTCTGGAGTTGACAATAATCACGTCGCTCTAGTTATTAGATACGGCACATGGACTATTTATTTCCACACGGAAACGGGGTGACGAGAATTTATTCTCTGGAGTGATTATCTATACATGCTCCCCCGTAAACACCAGAATATATCACTATAAATATGTGAATGCTTTTTAGGATTTATTGGGTACCTAATACGGCCCAATAAATTTCCAAACCCCTCCCCGTACAAAGGAGGTTATGGCGAAATTTTTCGAAATATTAAGGCGTTAGTGAAATATTTGAAGTGAAAACGAAGTTGAAATTATAGAATGAACTATTGTTGAAATTATAGAATGAACTATTGTTGGAATTATAGAATGAACTATATTTATATATATAAATATAAATATAATTAAAAGGAATCGAAGCCGTGCAGTTCGTGTTTCGGAATCGTAATTTGAAATGATTAGTACGAAAAATCCGACCATCGGATTTTCCCGAAACCGCAACCGCTGGGTTCGCCTTGGAAATATCTTCCCAACGACACCAACCTTGTAAAAATCCAACGGTTGGATTGTCCAGAATGTTTAATTCAAATCTGAAGAAAAACAGCGCCAAAATCGTTTATATTTATATATAAATATAAATATAATTAAATTAAATCGAATAACGACGCTGCAGTTCGGATTTTGAAACCGTAACTTCAAACGACTAGTGTGGGAGATCCGACCGTCGGATTTTCACGAAACTGGAACCGTTGGGTTCGCTTTGGGAATATCTTCCCACTGATATAGACTTTGTAGAAATCCAACGGTTAGATTTTCTGATATGTGTAAAACAAATTAGGGGAAAAATAGCGCCAGTGCCACGGCACGACCTGAAACGTCGTTTAATTAAATATGGCCATTTTTAAATAAATAAAAATGGCGAATAATCGTTATAAAATATTATAAGCAACATAGATTGCAAATAAACCAATTGGGCTTGAATTGTTTGATATTTGATGGTTGTACGTGTTTGACACGAAAATAACACTAAAGAACTGAAAGATGGATGTCGAATAATATAACCATAGAAAGAATCGATTTAAATTCTAATGACGTGAATTATTTGAAAAGGCCAAGCTAACCCTCATTTCAAATAATTTATCGAGCGATGCAAATTGGAAAATGCAAAGACGATTCAAGACCGACGATCTTCGTATCGGTTGGATGGGCGCTACCGAGTTTCCTGACCGGAGTAGCTACCGGAAAAATTTATCGAGCGATGCGAATTGGAAAATGCAAAGACGATTCAAGACCGACGATCTTCGTATCGGTTGGATGGGCGCTACCGAGTTTCCTGACCGGAGTAGCTACCGGAAAGGGACGGAAGTAGTAGCCGTCTGAACGTATGTGTTGATTGAACGGATATATGAGGAATTTGACGCCTCCGGTTTCGTTCAGACCCAGAACGGACTTGTAAATGGACTGTGTGTCTGACATTGGATTTTGTTCTATACTGATTGATCTCTGTTAAATATATATCTGTTTGGCGGCGGAGAATTTATTCTTTTGCTTAATGCCCTTCTCTGAGACGCACGAGCTCAGGGGTTATATATCGATGAAAATCAATCGTATGGAGTGGATTGCCTATGTGGCATGCCAAGATGCTGCGATCAGGGCTTCTGTTGCAAAGCAAAGTCTTGTGGATGATGATCAAAGCATGGTCTACGTGGCCTAGCTTTGTGTATTTCGTAGATTCGCGAGCCTCACACCCCGGTATGAGTTAAAAACGGGATACGGACCGCTGGGAGAGCACGGCGTTTCTTTCTAGCTATGGTGGTGTCAGTGACTTACCAGCCCTGACATTTATATCTACTTTTCACCTTTGTGGTTGTTGGAATGCGAGGCGCCTCGATTATAGGTCTGTAAGGACCGGGAAACGTGTGTTCAGGAATTGCCAATCCTCAAACGTAAGAGAGGACCGGTCCAGCCGAATCCAGGGTTGCCCAGAGTGCGTAGTCCTGAGGCATTTGCTAGAATGTCTCGAAGCTGAGAGGAGCTTGCCCCTTGCCTCGACTCATGATGGAAATCCAATTCCCAATACGAGATAACGGATTCGATTGTAACTTATATATGGCGACATAGTGGCATGGGATGCTCATGTCGCCTATGATTGATATTTATGATGCTATTCGCTTTTGAAACATATATGCACTAGTAATAATATCAATTGATTTTGCTTTATACGTATCAAGCATATTTGGCTATTATAAGGTAATACTCTATCCTCCGGCTTGCGTTGCATTGTATGATGGGACTTGAGTCTTATAATGGCTTCATTCTTTTTAAAAGCATTGCGTTGTTTTAGAAGAATTTACTTTGTTTCAAATGCACTAGCAATCACTGGAGTAAACCCGTTCCGCGAAAGTGACGTGGTCCTATGATTTGCTATCACTGTTGTTTAACTGTTAAATCGATTTCTTATACCAGTCCCCATGACTGACTCGTTGTTTGTTTCACTTTGCAAACGCGGGTGCCCTTATTTTCACACGGGCAGCCTAGTTCACAGGTGACAGGTTGTTTTTGGCTCTGCACTGTTGCATAGAGTGCTTTTTTGGCTCATGGCGAGGCTGACTTCACAGAGACGACTTTGACATTTTCCGCCATTACTGTACTTATATTATGATTCCGCCACGGGCGATGCAGACTGATTTACTTTCCGTATTTCTTATTGTATGTATATGTACCGCCTTCGGCGATGTAAACTGATACCCTTATTTTGTCTCACTGCATGTATGTATTCCGCCTCTGGCGATGATGACTGATCACTTCCCTTTTATTTACTAAGTTATATCCTACGCTATGCTATTCTGATGTTATTACATGTTGTGATTCCGCTGTCATATCCATGTAAAATTATTCTATTTATTGTTTCTGCTATTATCTGTACTCTGCTATGATGATTAATGTGTTATATTCCAATGATTATCCTTAATACCGCCCTTCGGATTTTGGGATCGTCACAGTTGGTATCAGAGCTTTGGTTAACCTTAGTTCTGGGATCTAACACATTAAACACCTCGTCAGAATAGAATCAGTTGTGTTCTAATGCGAGTAGCTCATTAGAGATAGGATTAGCAATGTCCTAGAATGAGCTAAGCAGATTAGAAAAACAATTTGATCAGTACATCATCATTATCCTTCCTTATGTTCCCCTGCTTTATCATAAATGAAATCTATCAAATCTGTGAGTTTGACTCTTTCCTTGCTTATACAGTACTCCCTTAGATGGCTACACGAGCAGCAACAGCTAGAGGAGGCCGTGGAGGCCGAGCAGGAGCAGCAGGAGGACGGGGGGAATATCCCCGTAGTTGTGGAAGGCCCTATTGTTCAGCCACCAGCACCTGAGGACATTGAGCTAGACAAAGTAGCGAAGAGGTATAGGAACCTTGGGGGAAAACCCTTTACTGGCACAGGTACAGTGACCGAGGCTATAGCTTGGTTGAAGACCTGTGAGAAAATCTTTGAAGGCATGGGTATGGGAACCAACAACAAAGCACGACTTGGTATTTGGCTCCTTCAGGAGAAAGCAGAGCTGTGGTGGGATGCCATCACCTCAGAGGATGCAGTAGGTACTGTCAGAACCTGGGAGCAATTCAAAACTATGTTCAACGAGAAGTTTGTACCTGAATAGGCTTTAGAGAGGATGCGAGAGCAGTTTGCTAATCTCCAGCAAGGAGATCTTTCTATCCAGGATTACCTCAATAAATTCACCCAGTTGTCGCGCTATGCTCCAGAGCTTATTATGACTAACAAAGCAAAGAACAAGAGATTTATATTTGGGCTAAAGCGCAGGTACCATGACAGAGCTATGAGCAACATCAAACTCTCCTTCTCAGAATTGGTAGAAATGGCTTGCAATTATGAAGATATGGATGAAAGGCACGCCAGCCAAGACCGCGCCAAAAGACAAGCTGGAAATAAGCGCAAGGCTTCAGCAGATCAGCCCGAGTCTAGCATTACAGCGGCCGCTACTCAGAAAGCTGGAAAGATCCCCAAAGGAAATTGCTACAACTGTGGGAAGCCAGGACATTTTTCTAATGTATGCAAAGCCCCGAAGAAGACAAAGGAAAATGACTCAGCCGAATGCTGCAATTGCCATAAGAAGGGGCACTATAGAAGGAATTGTCCTCTGAAGCAGAATGCACAAGTGGCTCATGTGTATGACGGGGAGGCCCCGCTAGCTAGCACCGATGGATCAGGTAAACCCGACGTCTTGGGAGGTACCCTTACCATTAAAAATATTCCTGTTTCTGTACTTTTTGATACTGGTGCATCACGTAGCTTCATTTCTGGTAACCTTGTTCACAAATTAAAATTGAAACGAAGAAAGCTTAAAGAACAAATTAAAGTTCGAAACCCGATAGGAGGTTCTGTTAGTCTCAGTATATATTGTAGATTACCTATTTCCTTTTCTCGATACCGATTTCCTTTTGATTCGATTGTCATGGACCTTTCCGAATTTGATATTATACTGGGGCTGGACTGGTTGACAAAATATAAGGCCGAAGTTAGATGTGCCGAAAGAATCGTTAAAGTCGAAACGAAGCTTGGACCTATATATATACCATGCCTTGGCTCAGAAATTAATAGAACAGAATTTTGGTCTTCTTTAGAAGTTATTCCCCCTTCATTAGAAAAGATACCGGTCGTTAAAAACTATGCGGATGTGTTTGAAGAAGTAGAAAGCTTACCGCCGCAAAGGGAAATTGAATTTAGAATAGATCTAATTCCTAACGCCCGACCAGTAGTACATCCAATAAGAAGGATGGCCCCGAAAGAAAAAGAAGAGTTAGGTAGTCAAACCCGAGAATTGCTTTGGAAAGGTCTAATCAGACCGAGCTTTTCAGCTTGGGGAGCAGCAGTAGTATTTGTCCCGAAATCAGACGGTACTCTGAGGCTTTGTGTTGATTACCGAGATCTCAATAAGCAGACACTGAAGAACAAATATCCCTTGCCCCGAATAGATGATCTGTTAGATCAATTAAATGGAGCAACGGTATTCTCCAGAATGGACCTAGCTACAGGTTTCCACCAATTACGTATAGCAGAAGATTGTGTTCCTTTGACAGCCTTCAGGGGTCCCGATTTATTCTACGAATGGTTAGTAATGTCGTTCGGCTTGTGTAACACTCCGGCATACTTCGTCGATCTTATGAACAGAGTGTTCCGTGGTGTATTGAATAAATTTGTCCTGGTCTTCATCGATGACATTTTAATCTACTCCAAGTCGGAAGACGAACATGCAAGACATTTAGAACAAATGTTGAAAATTCTAAGGAGAAATGTCTTGAAAGCTAAATTGTCTAAATGTGTCTTCTGGCAGGATGAAGTTTAGTTCCTAGGCCATGTCGTATCAAAAGAAGGGATTGCTGTAGATCCAAGCAAAATTACAGCGATTCAGAACTGGAAATAACCTACTACCCCCACTGAAGTTCGAAGTTTCCTTGGATTGGCTAGTTATTATCGGAAATTCGTTCAAAATTTTTCAAAGATATCAGGAGTATTGACAAATCTTACAAAGAAGCATGAGAAATTCAAATGGACTCCCGAATATGAAGAAGCTTTCCAGGAGCTCAAACTGAAGTTGACAACCGCTCCAGTATTGACCATTATAGAAGGCAACCAAGACTTGACGGTATGGACAGATGCTTCTATTAGAGGGCTAGGCGCAGTACTAATGCAAAAAGGCCAAGTGGTCGCTTATGCCAGCCGTCAGCTGAAGCCCATGAAAGAAACTATGCAACTCATGATCTTGAGTTATTAGCTATCGTGTTTGCTTTAAGAATCTGGAGGCATTATTTACTGGGCGAGAAGTTCGAACTATTCACCGATCATCAATCCTTGAAATATCTGTTCACTCAGAAAGATCTAAACTTGAGACAACAGCGTTGGTTAGAATTCCTTGTAGCATACGATTTTGAAATTCTATACACTCCGGGGAAAGCCAATGTTGTCGCAGATGCTCTCAGCAGAAAGAATGAAATCATTGCCAGTTTTATCATTACTTCTTCCTTAGAAGATAAGATTACTATTCTACAGAAGGACGATGAATTCATTAAAAGGATTAGCCAGCGGATCCGGGAAGGAAAACCGTCATATTTTAGCCTTGATAGCCAAGGGGTCCTAAGATTACGAGGGCGAATTTGTGTGCCTGGAATTCCAGAGCTCAGAAGAGAAATACTTGATGAGTGCCACAAGTCCGAACTAAGTATCCATCCCAGTGTGAGCAAAATGTATAATGATATCAAGCGCACATTCTGGTGGAAGGCGATGAAAAGAGATATTTCATTATATGTTAGCAGATGCCCCACTTGTCAGCTAGTTAAGAGTGATCAACAGAAATTGGCTGGATTATTACAACCCTTAGAAATTCCAGGATGGAAGTGGGAGCAAATTTCGATGGACTTCATTGATGGCTTGCCTTGAAGTAGAAAAGGAAACGACAGTATATGGGTAATCGTAGATCGCTTCACAAAGACTGCCCATTTCATACCTGTCCGATCCAACAGAACGGCTCAAAGTCTAGCACAGATTTACTTCAAAGAAATAGTTAAACTACATGGAGTGCCGCTCAATATAGTCAGTGATAGAGACCCCCTGTTTACTAGCAAATTCTGGGAAGCATTCCAGCCGGAATTGGGAACCAAATTGAATCTAAGCACCGCTTATCACCCTCAGACAGACGGCCAAACTGAGCGGGTGAATAGAATTCTAGAAGATTTATTGCGGGCTTGCGTTATCGATTTTGGAGGCTCATGGGAAGATCACTTACATTTAGCCGAATTCTCTTACAACAATAGCAATCAAGCAAGTTTGGGAATGTCTCCATTTGAAGCATTATACGGTAGACCGTGCAGATCTCCCGCATGTTGGATAGAACCTGGCATCAGACTTGTGTTAGGGCCCGATATGATTCAAGAAGCATCGGATAAAGTCGATTTCATTAAGAAGCGATTGAAAACCGCGCAGAGCCGACAGAAAAGTTATGCTGATGCGAGAAGAAGGGATATATCGTTTGCCGTTGGCGATTATGTTTATTTAAGAGTTTCTCCAATGCGAGGAGTAATTAGATTTGGCAAGACTGGGAAGTTGGCACCGAGGTTTATTGATCCCTTTCCTATACTTGAACGGATTGGAACTCTTGCATATAGGGTTTCACTACCTAATTGGTTGCATGGTGTACATGATGTGTTCCACGTGTCTCAACTCAGAAAACATGTTCATGATCCAGATCTTTTTGTGGAAGAAGCAGCGCAACGAGATATTGACATAACTCCAGAATTAGCACTCAGAAGAGAGCCATTAAAGATAGTTGGCAAAGAAACTAGAGAGCTAAGGAGGAAAAAGATTCATCTAGTCAAAGTGCAGTGGAGTAGTGATCCTAGAGACTGTACTTGGGAGACTGAGGAAAGCATTAAACAAGCCTATCCCAAATGCAGAGTGGACATCTCTGACTAACTCCGGTGCAAGGTACCTTTACAATACTTTGCATTTACACTTTATTTCCTACTTTGCTGTTATTTCCTTTTCGAGGACAAAAAGTTTTAAGTAGGGGAGATTGTAATAACCTGGAAAATGTGAACCAATTTAAAATTTTTAAATTTGGTTATTACCAAAGAATTTGGATAGTTGAAATGGCAAATTTCAATAAAATGTAGAATGGGGTATGGTATTGCAGTTTGAAATTTTGAATACAAACTTTGTCTGACTGCACCGGGTGGAAAATATAACGGATTTTAGCGAAACTGAAAATATTTAAATCTGTTTATGAATACCTTTCTAACGAATCCAAAAAATCGAAATTTCATAACGGAAATCAAAAGTTATGGCCAAATGAATCTTCAGAAAGGTCGCTATATAGCATATATAGCCCTTGAAAATGGATATTTTGCATACGACCTCGGAATTCGACGAAACCACTTTTGTTGGGTCCGGGATGTCAAATAATTGCTAAGTTTCAAATTTCATAATTTTTGAAGCTAGTATGTGAGCGGGGCAAAAGAAAATGTGATCGACCAAATTCTGTTAAAATGGGTCGACCTAAAAATGGCCGTTTTTCAAACGAGCTCAGAATTCGACGAAACTGGTTTTATTAGGACCGTATCGTCAAAACAAAGCTAGATTTTTTTTTCTGGAATTTTTCGATTCAGTTTGTGGCCCTAGCAAATTGAAATGTGCGTTCAAATTAAATATCGAATGTTTTATATTTTAATTTGAAAAATAACTAACTATAACAGTCGAAATGGCCAACGAAACATATCCCATTATGTCCGGAATGGGGGTATTTAGCTAGGGCGACAGTCGTTGGGTTTAAAAAGGAGTTCGTTTGAGAAAACACTATTTAAAATTTACTATATAGCTCGGACCAATAGGATTTTTTTCTTTTAAAAATAAATAAATAAATAAAAACTCGGAAAGAACCCTAGCCGCCAGCGATTCGAACGGTTCATCGAGCACAAAACTTCCCACCGCTTTTGCCGCCGCCACAGTCCGTTTCGCCGACTCCGCCAGTTGAAGCTTCTGATCGCCTCCGCCTCCTCTATAAATCCAACCCAGCCTCGCCTCAATCCATCAACTGTACGCGTTGAATTTCGAGGAGGAAGTCGCCCCCTTTGGAGCGCCGCCGCGACTCGCAGGAACCACCGAGTTCATCGCCACCACCGCCGATCGGAAGGTGATTCGTAGCCCTCTGACGCCGTGTGGTCTGATCAAAGCAACGAGGTACGGTTTGGCTTAAAAATCAAGGCCTAGTTTTGAAGCTTTAAAACCCTTTCTGATATAAATTTCTGAAATGAAAATAACACTTTTAAGTGTTGCAAAACTTTGAAAAATAATATCTTTTTAGTTCTTTAACGAAATTCGATGAAACAGGAGACACCGTGACCGCAAGGAGGCTGTCTACATTCTAGAAGAAGCCGCGGATTTTTCTGACCCTCCTACGATTTTTAGCACTGCAATAACCAAGGTGAGGAATCTAAACTATTTGTGTGAATGAAATCGCGTTGTATAAATTATATAAGCGAAGTGTAAATTATATACGCATTGTATACCTCATGTACATGTGTTGTATAAGTTATATTAGCGATGTATAAATTATACAAGCGTTGTTTGAAACATATATGCTTTGAATTGTGATGAAATGCAAGTGAATTATTATATATATATATATATATATATATATACTCCCCTCGTCCACAGACCATGGACGATATTTATTGCTTGTGATTGACGTGATATTATATGGTATGACGAATGGTTGGAAATAATTGTTTGTGGTTGATTTGATGGTTGAAAAATACCTTTGTGGTTGGAAAATACCCTCTTGTGGTTGAAACAAAATAGAATAGGATTGTGGAATTGAAAATAAAACATGCCGCCTGCGTGCGAACTAGATGCATGATCTCCATTGTTAAAAACCGCGAGGTTTTAAGGTAGAGCGAGGAGCCGTACTAGGGACGGTCCCGGTTTTAACTACCCTGCCGTTATGCTGCCGAAATTTTCTGAAATATGCATGTGTTAGAATAATTTTCATTCGTTGAAATAAATTACATATGTTGAAACAAATAGCTTTAGCGATAGAAATCATATTTTTATATATATACGAACTACAGAGAATATTCATGTGTTGAGTTGCAATTCGTTCGTCGATTTGAAATTCATGTGTTGAATATTATTTGAATTTAAACAAATAGCTTTAGCGATAGAAATCACATTTTTATATATATACGAACAATAGAGAATATTCATGTGTTGAGTTGCAATTCGTTCGTCGATTTGAAATTCATGTGTTGAATATTATTTGAATTTAAACAAAAAGCTTTAGCGATAAAAATCACATTTTTATATATATACAAACTTTGTAGAATATTCATGTGTTGAGTTGCAATTCGTTCGTCGATTTGAAATTCATGTGTTGAATGTTATCGTATTTTAAAAATAAAATGAATAGACAATAAAAACTACACCTTTATTGTGAATATGAAGTGTTAAAAACATTCACGTGTTGAATAAATATTTTTGACGATAAAAATATTTCTTTTACCATGTATATGCTTTGATAAAAATACACATGTGTTGAAATAAATTATAGTTTGCTCGAAATATTATTATTAGCTTTGTTCTGCATATATATACACGTGTTGAACAGGACAAATGGATTAGTTGTAGAGTAAAGAAATTGTTTGCGTGCCCGACAAATAGGTAAACCTTGATGAGTTGGCTGCGCAATTTTATTTATATATCAACTCCTGTGAATGCCATTGGATGCGGTGTGCTGGTTATTCTATGTGAAATAATAAATATCGCCATAGGATAGTAACAATTAATTTTGAACTACACTACATGGCATACTTCTTGACGATAGGCATACTTCATCATATTCCACATAAGCAATTGAGGCTTGTGTGACGAGGTGGAAGATTTACCATACGAGCAAGAGGCTTGTATGGCGATGATTATATACTACAGGTTGAACTGATGACTGATATGGAGTATATAAAATATAACGATAAATTGCCAGATTAATAAAAAACCCACACAGATCTGGAGTTGACAATAATTACGTCGCTCTAGTTATTAGATACGACACATGGACTATTTATTTCCACACGGAAACGGGGTGACGAGAATTTATTCTCTGGAGTGATTATCTATACATGCTCCCCCGTAAACACCAGAATATATCACTATAAATATGTGAATGCTTTTTAGGATTTATTGGGTACCTAATACGGCCCAATAAATTTCCAAACCCCTCCCCGTACAAAGGAGGTTATGGCGAAATTTTATGAAATATTAAGGCGTTAGTGAAATATTTGAAGTGAAAACGAAGTTGAAATTATAGAATGAACTATTGTTGAAATTATAGAATGAACTATTGTTGGAATTATAGAATGAACTATATTTATATATATAAATATAAATATAATTAAAAGGAATCGAAGTCGTGCAGTTCGTGTTTCGGAATCGTAATTTGAAATGATTAGTACGAAAAATACGACCATCGGATTTTCCCGAAACCGCAACCGCTGGGTTCGCCTTGGAAATATCTTCCCAACGACACCAACCTTGTAAAAATCCAACGGTTGGATTGTCCAGAATGTTTAATTCAAATCTGAAGAAAAACAGCGCCAAAATCGTTTATATTTATATATAAATATAAATATAATTAAATTAAATCGAATAACGACGCTGCAGTTCGGATTTTGAAACCGTAACTTCAAACGACTAGTGTGGGAGATCCGACCGTCGGATTTTCACGAAACTGGAACCGTTGGGTTCGCTTTGGGAATATCTTCCCACTGATATAGACTTTGTAGAAATCCAACGGTTAGATTTTCCGATATGTGTAAAACAAATTAGGGGAAAAATAGCGCCAGTGCCACGGCACGACCTGAAACGTCGTTTAATTAAATATGGCCATTTTTAAATAAATAAAAATGGCGAATAATCGTTATAAAATATTATAAGCAACATAGATTGCTAATAAACCAATTGAGCTTGAATTGTTTGATATTTGATGGTTGTATGTGTTTGACACGAAAATAACACTAAAGAACTGAAAGATGGATGTCGAATAATATAACCATAGAAAGAATCGATTTAAATTCTAATGACGTGAATTATTTGAAAAGGCCGAGCTAACCCTCATTTTAAATAATTTATCGAGCGATGCGAATTGGAAAATGCAAAGACGATTCAAGACCGACGATCTTCGTATCGGTTGGATGGGCGCTACTGAGTTTCCTGACCGGAGTAGCTACCGGAAAGGGACGGAAGTAGTAGCCGTCTGAACGTATGTGTTGATTGGATGGATATACGAGGAATTTGACGCCTCCTGTTTCGTTCAGACCCAGAACGGACTTGTAAATGGACTGTGTGTCTGACATTGGATTTTGTTCTATACTTATTGATCTCTGTTAAATATATATCTGTTTGGCGGCGGAGAATTTATTCTTTTTCTTAACGCCCTTCTCTGAGACGCACGAGCTCAGGGGTTATATATCGATGAAAATCAATCGTATGGAGTGGACTGCCTATGTGGCATGCCAAGATGCTGTGATCAGGGCTTCTGTTGCAAAACAAAGTCTTGTGGATGATGATCAAAGCATGATCTACGTGGCCTAGCTTTGTGTATTTCGTAGATTCGCGAGCCTCACACCCCGGTATGAGTTAAAAACGGGATACGGACCGCTGGGAGAGCACGATGTTTCTTTCTAGCTATGGTAGTGTCAGTGACTTACCAGCCCTGACATTTATATCTACTTTTCACCTTTGTGGTTGTTGGAATGCGAGGCGCCTCGATTATAAGTCTGTAAGGACCGGGAAACGTGTGTTCAGGAATTGCCAATCCTCAAACGTAAGAGAGGACCGGCCCAGCCGAATCCAGGGTTGCCCAGAGTGCGTAGTCCTGAGGCAATTGCTAGAATGTCTTGAAGCGGAGAGGAGCTTGCCCCTTGCCTTGACTCATGACGGAAATCCAATTCCCAATACGAGATAACGGATTCGATTGTAACTTATATATAGCGACATAGTGGCATGGGACGCTCATGTCGCCTATGATTGATATTTATGATGCTATTCGCTTTTGAAACATATATGCACTAGTAATAATATCAATTGATTTTGCTTTATACGTATCAAGCATATTTGGCTATTATAAGGTAAAACTCTATCCTCCGGCTTGCGTTGCATTGTATGATGGGACTTGAGTCTTATAATGGCTTCATTCTTTTTAAAAGCATTGCGTTGTTTTAGAAGAATTTACTTTGTTTCAAATGCACTAGCAATCACTGGAGTAAACCCGTTCCGCGAAAGTGGCGTGGTCCTATGATTTGCTATCACTGTTGTTTAACTGTTAAATCGATTTCTCATACCAGTCCCCATGACTGACTCGTTGTTTGTTTCACTTTGCAAACACGGGTGCCCTTATTTTCACACGGGCAGCCTAGTTCACAGGTGACAAGTTGTTTTTGGCTCTGCACTGTTGCATAGAGTGCATTTTTGGCTCATGGCGAGGCTGACTTCACAGAGACGACTTTGACATTTTCCGCCATTACTGTGCTTATATTATGATTCCGCCACGGGCGATGCAGACTGATTTACTTTCCGTATTTCTTATTGTATGTATATGTACCGCCTTCGGCGATGTAGACTGATACCCTTATTTTGTCTCACTGCATGTATGTATTCCGCCTCTGGCGATGATGACTGATCACTTCCCTTTTATTTACTAAGTTATATTCTACGCTATGCTATTCTGATGTTATTACATGTTGTGATTCCGCTGTCATATCCATGTAAAATTATTCTATTTATTGTTTCTGCTATTATCTGTACTCTGCTATGATGATTAATGTGTTATATTCCAATGATTATCCTTAATACCGCCCTTCGGATTTTGGGATCGTCACATGTTAAGAGGAGGTAGGTCAGAACATAAAGTTCTGATGAATGAAAACATACAAGTTTAGGACTGACTATTTCCTATATTTGGCAATGTAAATTCTTCATGTTATGTCTACGTAAACAAACATACGCACAATTAAACATGTGAGGCAAACATCCTAACAGTCACTAAAGCTTATATTTGAATCTACGGGAAGACATCCTTACAGTCTCTTAATACCCCCACAAGGTAATCTAAGGGTGAACATTCTTACAGTCACTTAATACCCCCACGAGGTAGGATATTCCTAATCACTTAAGGCCATTAGCTAATTTATTAAGGGTGGATATCCCTATAGTCACTTGATACCCTGTCGCAGACCCCTAGCCACTTAAGACCTCGTCTCTAACGTCAACATCATCAATAATAACTCTCCTTATATGTCGAGAAATTGTAACAGACACTAACTACCAGGTTCGGGTCAGGAAGATGACTTCATTTAAGAAAACCCTCCTGGCGGACCCTCTTATTACTATCTATCTGTCCCTATAGATGAACTCCTAGTCAACTAATACTTCCCTTATACAGTGGTTCCTTTAGGCTATATTATAATCCGTCCCTAAGTCAGTCCTCACTAACCCCTAGATAAGAAGTGAACATTATTACTAGAGCTATCATACTCACGTTATCGTCTATTACTACCTTATAGGAGAAAGACGAACCCAAAAGACTACTTAAAACCTCGAAGAGCGGGTCCCATGACTCTGGCCTAGAACCTAAGAGTGATCCTTAGGAACGAGACCTAGTCCTAACCACTTAATACCCAATAAGAGGTGGGTCAGCCACCTAATACCTTTTTTCCCTAAGGCAGGCCTACTTCATACACAATATATATATATATATATATATATATATATATATATATATATATATATATATATATATATATATATATATATAAAGTGGGTAAACTTTATTATGGGCATTAACGGCCCAAATGAAAAAGATGCTATGTTACAATTGGTAAGCGATAACACATGGATAAACACTCTGCGCTAATAAAATAATAAACAATTAAATCCACCCACTTACAACTCAACTTTCCCAAAATAATTCAAGAAACCCTAAATTGTAAACATGGCATTCGGCGGTGGTGATTTCTTCACTCATGAATTTATGGCGGCCTTAGGTTTTCAGCTACAGCCAGTGATACTCATTTCTCCGATGGATCCCCAGCTCCATTACCAGACGGTGGTGTTGCCTCTTCTATTTTATGTCTTCTGCTTCTACATTTAAGAATTAATTTGACTTCCTCTTCATTTACTTGTGAATCTCCCTTACTGATCTTCATTTGTTGTGAAAAATCCTTCTATTTCTTTCTTTCCATAACCACCAACAAGCACATATAATGCTAATGCCATATTCTTTTATCTCTGCGTCTACTCTCGTCCATTTCCTGATCAGGTAATTTATGATATTCATCAAATTATTGGTTCGCTCGTTGATATTGTATTTGAATTGGATGTTGTGAATAATTTCTGCCGAGAATTCACACTGAAAAAACAGATGCTGGTGATTTTCCTCACCGTTTTCACAAAGAGGACAAATTTTATTAGAATTTATACCCCACTGTAATAGACTATATATCTCTCGTTGGCAATCTGTTCAAAAGAGCTTTGTAGATATTGTGTGATAGTTTAGGAGGAATTAGTCTGTTCCATACAACATTTTTCCAATTTACAGTAGTTCCGACCATTCTACATGCATTCCAAGCATTTTTAATAGAAAATTCACTACTTGATGACTGTCTCCATTTATCGAAGTCTCTGTCAGTAAAGAGAGGCATAAATTCAATGTCTCTCTTAAAAGCATCAGCATAAGGCAGTCGGTCACAATACCATTCACCTCCATTAATAATTTGATTAACATTTAGTACACCCATACGCTGAGTATGTATCTCAACCCAATCTATCAATCAAAGACTTTCCTTTTAACCAAGGGTCTCTCCATAGGTCAGTATCATTACCATTTACAATTTCTCGTTCACAATTCTCAGCCAACTTTGATCTAATTCTGAGAATGGCTTTCCAAATAGCTGAGGCATTGTTATCAATAGGCATAGTCCAAAAATTATTTCTTATATATCTTCTACACATCCATCTTTCCGAAAAACCTTGTTTATTGATGACTTTCCAAGCTTGTTTGAGAGTGAAAGCATCTCTCATCTCTCTGATTTTCCTTAAGCCAATCCCACCTTCCTCCTTTGGTATGCCTAGGTCATCATATTTAATTTTATGCATTTTGCCTCTCCAGATAAAGTCTGCACAAACACTTTCAATTTTGCTAATCGATGCATCCATAATTTGAAAAGTTTGTAGCCAAAAATTAATTTTAGCCTAAATAACAGTATGAACTAACTCAATTCTGCCTGGAAAGGATAATAATCTGGAATTCCAACACCGCAATTTGTCTCTAATCTTAGAAATAAGCTCCGCACATTCTCGATCAGTTATTTTGTTAGAAGATAGTGGCATTCCAAGATATTTCATAGGTAATTCTCCCTCTTTCACACCCATGATATCCAGAACAATATTCTTGGTATTACAAAACTTGTTGAAGTAGCATTTAGTTTTCAATTCATTCATTTTGAGGCCTACAAACTTATCCAAATTAAGGAATAATTCTTTTATCTTGAGTGCAGCTTTAACATTTGACTTGACACAAATTATCAAGTCGTCTACGTACAAAAAATGGCCAACAGAAGGTTGAAAATTGTGAATCGGTTGTACCTCTTTATCGAACTCTACAAGTTCCATCTGGAGAGACAAAAACTCCATTTAGCAAACAGATAGGGGGACAATGGATCCCCTTGTCTAGTACCCCGGTTGCTGGTAATGAATCCTTTTGGTACTCCACTAATAAGTATAGAGAAAGTAGGAGTTTGAATGCAATCAGAAAATTAATCTAATTAGTTTCACTGGAAAACCCATTGTTTCAGCATATGAATGATAAAATGACGATTAATTTTATCATACGCTTTCTGAAGATCAACTTTCAAGCAAAATTTATCAGCACCTTTTTTGTTGAAATTTCTCATTAGTTCATGTGCCAGTAAAGAGTTTTTAGAAATGCTTCTACCCTTTATAAAAGCACTTTGACATTCTGCAATAAGATCTGGAAGCACTATTTTCATTCTATTTCAGATAACTTTGCTCAATATTTTGTATAGAACATTACAACATGCTACAGGTCTATAATCAACAATTCTGGCAGGTTTATCAATTTTCGGAATTAAACATAGGAAAGTATGATTAATTTCTTTAATGATTTTACCTGAATTGAAAGCTTCTTGTATCGCTGATATCAGCCAATTTTTCAGGTAGCTCCAATGGGTCAGATAGAAACTGGACCCGAACCCGTTTGGCCCGGGGGAGGAATAAACATGGATGGATTCGATAGCCATCAGAACTTCATCCTCGGTAACTCTCTTACACATCAACCTTCTCCCATTAGCGTTCAACAATTTCCTGGAATTAACGATGGGTAAGTCAGTAGAACATTCACCATTGTAAAGTTCCATAAAGTAGTTCACTGCCTCATTTTCAAATTTCTACAAATCAACCAAATTATTCCCTTCCTAATCCAGTAGTTGAAAGTTGTGATTAGTGTTGCATCTAACTGATATTTTGGTGTAAAAGAATTTAGTACATTCATCTCCTTCTAAATTCCACTTCTCCTTCGCTTTTTGCTTTAATTCTACTGCTTTTACTTTGAGAACTTCTCTTAAGTCAAATTGACATTTATGATAAAGATTCCAAGCAGCTTCACTAGTATCCCCACTGTCAATGATTTGAAGTACATTTGACAAATCCTTTTCCAAATGTTCAATTCTATCATTTTCTTTTACCCTTGTTCTGTTCCATTCTTTTAATTTAGCTTTTGAATCTTTGAGGAATAGCACTAGTGAGTACAAATATGTATCAACAATTCTGAATTCAATAGAATCGGTTTGTTCACTATACGCATTAGTCATTCTCCAGTGATTAGTATATCTAAATGGTTTGCCCTTAGAGTTAGCATCTTTAGTAATTAGATTAATGAGAATAGGACAATGGTCACTAGTCGAGGATGGTAGAACATTGACTTTCAGATCAGTAAATTTATTAATGCAATCAGAGTCAAAGAACTCTATCTAATTTGCAAGAAAATTTTCTTGTCTTACCACTTCTCCGTGTGAAATGCAAGCCACAATGGACAGGCTCAACTAACCTCGAAGCCATTATGCAATTATTGAACTCTGCTAATTGGGCTACACAAACGGTATTACCACCAATTTTATCTTTTGGTCTTAAGATTGCATTAAAGTCCCCCATCACAATCCAAGGGGCATTCATGTTAGGCGCCAGTAACTGGATTTTATCCCACAGTTTGATTCTGTCATTTGCTAAATTACTAGCATATATTACATAAACTAATATTACCAGTCCCCTAGTGTTGGATTAACAGTAATTTGTTGCTCATCTATATCTACATTATTGCACTGCCAAATGCTTTTATTCCAAAACATAAGAATTCTACCTTTATCATAGAAAGTATTATTTGTGATATGAAACCAATCATCTCCAAAAGAATCACATAAGAATTTCAAATTTTCTTCATTCAATTTATTTTCTAGAATACCCAGAAAAGAAGGAAGATGACTCCTTCTTAATATATATATATATATATATATATATATATATATATATATATATAAACACACGACATCTCACATTAGGCCGACCACTTGTAGATGCTGGATTTGTCAGGTGGTTTCGGGTAGGCATATATATATATATGTATGTATGTCTATATATATATGTGTGTATGTCTATATATATATATATATATATATATATATATATATATATATATATAGAGAGAGAGAGAGAGAGAGAGAGAGAGAGAGAGACATAATGTAGTCTACGTTCCACTTTGATTTTTGTTCTGAATAAAAGCATCTTCTGCCTGTTACTGTTAATATATTTTCATGAATTTTGCATGTATACCTTATTTACTTGTTTATTTATATTTCATATTTAGTGTGTATTAGCTACTGCATTATCAATAAGCATGCACTTGTGCAGCTGTGCGCGTAGCCGCATGTGTCTAGGTTAATAGGTGTGAGTTCATATGTTCATATAGGTGTGGATATATTGTCTAGTGTGTACACATAAGATATATGTGAATAAAATATTTGCTGCATAATTATTTTCTTGAAAGACATCAAGAATTCCACCAGGTAAATATTTGATGGTTAAATATTTACCCGGAAAAATAAGAAATGTAATAGCAGAATATTTTATTATTATTTTTCTTAATTATGTTACATATCATACGACAATGTATTTATAAGTGCAAAACCAACGGTAAAAATAGAGCTATACAATAATTGAAAAGACAAATATAACCTTTAACCCTAAGTATAAATATGCGGAGACAAGTGATATGATGCTTTAACTCTCCCCATTACTTTGAGCTAGGGTTTCTTCTTTTAGTCTCTTCTCTTTCGATTGTTCCCTAAATCTTCACATCCCTCTTAAATCTCTTGAAATTTGTTTTTGAGAGATCTTTCGTTAGTATATCTTCCCTTTGATTTGCTGGTGGAAGATGTTAACATGAAGCTTTCCACTTATAACCCTCTCACACACAAAATACAAGTCAATTTCTATGTGTTTTGTGCGTGAGTGTAAAATTGGGTTAGTTGAGAAGGAAACTGAGCTAAGATTATCACACCAAATTGTTGAAGATTGGGGATTTAGGCCGACTTCGTGAAAAATCGATTCGAGCCAAATTATTATTGCAGTTGTACAGGCTGTGCTCTTGTACTCTACCTCAGTATTAAGCATGAAATAGTGGGTTGTTTTTCTGAAGATCATGATACTGGATTTTCTCCAAGGTAAATGATGTACCCTGTTGTCGATCTCCTGTCATTAGAGTCATATACCCAACCAACATCAGTGTAACCTCTTAGTTTAAGATCTTTGGAGTTGTTCAGGTATAAACTATGACTTGTGGTTCCATTTTAGTAGCATAGTGTACGCTTAACAACTTTCCAGTGATCTTCTAATGTACTGTCCATGAATTGAGAAACTTTATTTACATAGTATGTTACGTCAGGCCTTGTAATAGTTGCACATTACAAAGCTCCTATTATGATTTTGTATAAAGTAGGATTGTGAAATGCTTCTCCTTTACTTTTAGATAGATGGTGATTACTGATCATTAAGGCAGGTAAATGCTTTGCTTTATCTATCTTGGCCTTTATCAGAATCTCTTGAATTTTTTTTTTTGATATTAAAGTTAGACTGGTATGAAAATTTCTCTTGACTTCAATTCCTTGGAAATATTTTATCTCTCCCAAATACTTTATTGAAAATGTGTTGTCTAAATATTGAGTTGTTTCTTGAATCTCCTTAGTGTGGTTGCATGTTACTATGAGATCATCAACATATACCAATACATATATTGTATTTTTTTCCCCTTGTTTCTTCATGTAGAGCGAGTTATCAACTTTTTCACTTTGATAGCCATAATTGGTAAGAGTCTGCTTTAGTTTCTCATAACAAACTCTAGGTGCTTGTTTTAAGCCATAAATAGCCTTATGCAGTTTGCCTACCACTTTATTTCTAACACCATATGTGCATCCCTATGGTTGATACATGTACACATCTTCTGGTCACTATTTAAAAAGCATTATTAACATCCAATTGCTTTATTGGCCAGTTGTGATGAAGGGAAATGATTAAAATCACTTTGATTGTTGTAGGTTTGACTACAGGGAGAATGTTTCTCTGAAGTCAAATCCATACTATTGAGTGTACCCCTTGGCAACAAGTCTTGCTTTATATTTAGATATTGAACCATCTGAATTCCTTTTTAGTTTGTATGTCCATTTACTACCAACTATATTTTGTTACTTGGCCTTGTCACCAGATTCCATGTATTATTCTTCATAAGTGCAGTATATTCAGCATCCATAGCACTCTTCCATTTGTTGTCTTTGACTGCCTCTTTATAGTTTGTTGGTTCATTAGTAGATGTAGATACACAAGAAGTTTGGGTTTGAAAATCTCACTTTTGGATCTAGTAATCATGTGATGTCCTTCTGTGCTCGAATACTTAGTTTAGTGTCACTAGTGCTAGTATCTTGATCGGTTTCTATCTGTTCTATTTCACTATGATCACTGTCATCTTTATGTTTTGGTTTATTCCGAGAGTTAGGTTGACCACAAGATTTGTTGTCATTTTGACCTAACTCAGTAATGGGTAAAGTGTGTTGAGATTGTTTATCATGACCTGATCCATTGTTGGGTAAAATGAGTTGAGATGATGATACTCTTTGATTTGTTTGAGTTCCTTGATAAACTGGAATTGGTGGAATGGACACTCTGGCATTATGCACTTTTTGTGTTGTTCTCATTTCTGTTGTGGCAAAGGGAAAAATAAAATCAATAAAAGCAAAATGCTTGGAGACTACTACTTTCCCTTTGTTGGTTAGACAATTATACCCTTTCTGATTTTTTGAGTATCCAAAAAATGTACAAGGTTCAGACCTATAACTTAGTTTTTGAGCATTGAATGGCCTGAGATTAGGAAAGCATAAGCATCCAAAAAAAAAAATAGAAGCGAGTAATCAGGTTTGATATTGAATAACCTTTCAACTGGGCTTATGTTTTGCTGCACTTTAGTTGGAACTCTATTGATGAGGTAGAAAATGGTGTCAAATGCATCAAGCTAAAATTTCGTCAGTAGAGAGGCTTGAGCAAGAAGAGTGAGTCCAGTTTCGACAATGTGACGATGCTTCCTCTCCACTATGACATTCTTCTATGAAGTGTGAGGATACATCATTTTGTGAGTAATTCCTTTTTCTAAGAAGTATTTCTTTAATGGTTTGAACTATGCTACACCATCGGTTTGAATTGCTTTAACTGATTTATTGATAGGTTTTTCTTCTTGGGTTACAAACTTTATAGTTGCATTCATAACTTCTGCTTTTATTTTAAGAAAATAAATCCACATAAATCTTGAGTATGAGTCAACAAAACAAATGTAATAATTATACCCATAGTTAGAGTTAATAGGAGACAATCCCCATAAGTCGACATCTACCATTTCCAGTGGGTTATTGTGTTTAGTTTGAGAGTTAGGAACTGGTTGTGTTAGAATAAAAATAATCAAGGTAGATTAGGAGTTGGAGCCAAGGCGAAAGAGTGTGAAAGGTGGCAGCACCACGAAAGGAGCAATTATAGGTCTTCAACATGCGGAAGGGAAAGGATATAAAGGAATTTCCTCCAAACCAAAAAGGCCCTTTCAACTTTAAACGAATGGGCACTCACATCAAATAAAAAGCCCCTTTTAGTCTTAACCAAAAGGGCATTGGTTCTAACAGTAGATAAAGAAGCCCTATTCGGTCTTAACCGAAAGGGCATCTGTTCTAGATTAGTAAATCAAATAAAAAGAACGAAGGGGGGCAAGCTAGAGGAGAAGCGTCAGAAGGAACTAAGAAAGAAGCCAGGATCCGTAAGCCGACAGGGTTGCAAAAGACGAAAGCTCTCGACCAAATTTCGAAAGACTAAACCTTCATGAACAAAAGACACTGGTGAAAACTAATCTCGGGAGAACGAGAGGGGAGCACACATTCTGCAACATAATCATAAAGGAGAAGTAAAAGACTGGAAACAAACCCATCATAGGAAGCGAATCTCAAGGAAAGGCCCAGCCTTGTTGAAAATAATAGTTGTCATCATAAGCCGGGGGTATGCATATGTCCATGCCTCTCACAACTATTCGAGCCAAAGCCAAAAGGGACTCTCCCAAAGGAATTGGCGAAAGAGTGTAGCCGGTACTATAAGAGCTTTCTTATAACCTATGGAAGGATTCCTGAAACTTTAATCAAATGAAACTTGAAGATTGTTCAAATGAAAAGAGGCAAGGAAAGAGAAAAGGGAAAGGATCTCTGAAAGGTGCTAAATAACAGAATGGAAAGCAAAAACACCCCAAAACCTACCAACAACATCATATGGTGCACATGCATCCATAAACCTGTTTTCCGAAGCGAAACCCGATTCAATTGCCGGAAGGGTCCTTCGAAAGTAGTAAAGTGAGGAATTTGTCACACGCCTCCGGAGTCCAGGCATGATAAATCACATTCAGCAACACATAAAGGGTAGAAAACCTCGATTTGGAACAAGATGAAAGCATAAGAAGGGCCGAGAGATCCTACGCTATCGCCCCTCTTGCTTTCAGTTAAATGCTCCTTTCTCAAGACTTTCGAAAGAAACTATAGGTACTTCACCTTGTTGAAAAGGCATGAAGCACTTGTAAAGCCTTCGTAATAAACTCCTATTGGGTGATCGATACGAAGCATTTATGCAGAAGGGTGTGTCAACTCATACCTATAAATAGGGCCCCACAACTTAGAGTGGGGGACTTTTTTTCTTTTTCTAAAACCACTTTCCCATATTTGGAATCTCTTAATACAACGAAAAAACCTTAGTTTCTAGATCAATCAAGAAAAAAGATTTTGATGTTGAATATACTCAATAAAATGGAGATATAAGGCAATCAAGGTAATTTTGTGTAATCTTGTTCAATAATATGCATTATTATTATTTGTTAACATTATAGGTGTAACAAGCGGATCATATACATAATTGAGATCTACTTCTAACATTTACCCGTAACTAACTCTTAGAAAACTTGATTTAAGGATAAAAACCTTTATTAGCTAAATAATTATAACAATGATTTAGAATTATGCCAAGACTGGTCCTAGAATTAAGTTAAGATGTTCCAGTTCTGCGACTTGTTAGGCTTAAGCGATTAAGATTAGGGAAGTGTTCATGATATCCCACTAAATCCAAAATAATCCAAGGAAAACTTTCATAAGCCTAATCGTTAAGTACTGATTTGGATAAAGTAATTTCCCAAGGTTCAGATTCGTAATCATAGAGTAACCGGTGAAGTTGTCTTAATACCTTAAGGCAATATTAGGAAAGCATCTCATAAGAAGTGAGCCCTCTTGTCCGAGAAAACAGAAATAAGAGTCAAGACTAGTTTTATTCCGAACAAAGAGTTTACTTATGGTATTCTACGGAAGCATCCTAAGATCATAATACAGAAATATTTGCAGGTCGTAAGTTTGAACCCTTCCTCACCATAAATTGAAAGTTCTACGGTCAGATCTAACTTTCGGAGTGTTAACCATAAGTTTGTGAGTGAGACCCATTTGAAATGGAATACAAATATATGGAGTGGATATATCAGTAAATTTGATGTTATTATCTTTCAACACTTGCCTTACAATTTTTACTCCTGGGTGACTCAGTTAACAACGCCATAAGTCAAAAATTGTCTTATTCAAATTACAACCAAAGTTGATAAAATTACAATATAGTATTCTGTTATTTTTTTATCATTCTTCGTAAAGTTGAAAGTATACAACCCTTGATGCATGTTACCCTGTAATAAGATATCTTTGCTAAGTATGCTTTTGACCGAATAGTAATCTGGAAAGCATTTGAAATATACATGATTATCTTTGGTAAATTGTGACAAACTAATAAGGTTTTTCTTAATCTCAGGCACTCTAAGAAAATTATTTAAGTATAACTCTCTTCTACTATTAAAAGCTACAGTGCCTCTGTGTGTAATTCTAGTAGATGTGCCATTACTCATATAAACTGAGTGTGTATATTTGTAGTCTCTATTTCCCATATTTAGATTAAGTTGCTAGTGACTTGGTTAGATGCTCCTAAATCTGGGAACCAGTCTTCATATTGTATGTCATCACTTCCTGAGAGAGGTTTAAAGTTATTCTGATTTCTTTTGCTCTCAGATGGTGCTTTATTTTCTCCATTTACTTGAGTAATGTTTGAATTTGATTTCTAATTTTTGTTGTTGCTTTGTTGGTTTATAGAAAAGTTTTGATCGAATCAGAAATAACATTTGCTGGCATTATGCTCAATCTTTCACAGATTTGAAATCAAATATGATTAGAGTTGTTGAATCTCCCATAAACTCTACCTCTATAATTCTGACCACCCTTCTAATTGTTTTTTCCACCTTTACCGCCTTTTTTTTTTTTTTTTTGCTCGTAGAGGCATAATTGATAGAGAATTCAATTTGAGTTGCTTTCTTGGCATCAATTTTTCCTTCATGAGCTATAAGGGTTTAATGAACATGTTGAATGAGTGGTGTGATAGCTTGAGATGATAGCATTATGGCAATTGATCTGTATTCGTCATCTAATCCACTTAGTATAATCAGAACTTGATCTGCCTCAGTTACTTTATGACCAACCACATAAAAAAATAAGTCATAAAGAGTTTCGATCTTCATCAAGTATTCACGCATAGTCATTGAACCTTTCCTGATATTGTTGAGTTGTCTTTTGTAATGTAAGCTTCTTGCTGATGACCGTGTGTTGAATATTTGTTCTACTACCACATATCTCTTATGCACTCTTACAACCAATCAATTGAGGCAGTAATATGGCATTGATTGAAGCAAATAGCCAATAACATAACAGGTTGTCTTGCCTTTTGTAATGTGTGTAATCTTTGTTTATAGTGAGATTTCCATCTTTATCAGGGATGCATCTAGCTAGAATTGCGAGTATTCCATTGATATATTCTTCAAGACCATAGCCAGTCATGCCAATGGTTATCTGAACTTTCCACAACAAGTAGTTTCCTTCAACTAATTGAATGGAGATTGTTTGAGTTTTTGGGTTGACGATTGGTTTTTTCTCAATTGCATAATTACGGATATTATATGAATACTCAAATTCATTGTCATTTTCTGGTGATGACCTTTTTGGTGTTGTCGACTTATCTTTGGCCATTTTGGATAGGGAAATGATCGACTAAAGAAGCAAACTACGATGATCAGCACTATAAGCAACCAGAGTTGATTAGTAGATTAATCTTTGGATGACACAATGACAAGTACATAAATCTTGATCTTCTTGATCAATGCTGCACTTTGATTTGAGTGGGGAAATATTCTTGGACGATGAGAAATGAACTGAGAAGATATCAAAATTTCAACACCTGAATCGATGTGTGATGACAAGAACCAGAATGTGCTGTTGGGAAGAAAGTTGGCACTAATCCCAAAATAAAAAATGTAACAACAAAAGATTTTATTATTACTTTTCTTAATTATGTTACATAGGATACAACAATGTATTTATAGGTGTAAAAGCGATGGTAAAGTTACTGGTGTATAGTGATTGATATGACAAACATAACCCTGAAATGATAAACAAATATTCAAAGGGGCATGGAGTTGGATTACTAACTGTGTGTTGGAAATGACAGTGGCGATGGACTCCTCTTTTTGCATTTGTGCTCAACATTGCCGACATAGGAAGCTATGCTCCAATATGGCGTATTTTGGCATTGGTGCTCACTTCATCTGCCATCTCTACTGTTTGCTTTCTTTGCCAGACCTAAATGTCAAGTATGTTGTTCGGCTTTAGGTCCTATTTGTTATTGTTCAAGTTTCATGCTAGGACATCTTTCTTCCCATTGTTGGTCCAGCTTTTGTGACTGAACTCAGGGTATATGCTATGGAATTGCTTTTGTCAATGTCAACATTCCTCTTGCCACCTCGAGCCTTATGCTATGCTCTATTAGTTGGGTCTGCCTACGTCCCTGTGCATTTCTCTATCGTTGTGCATTGAGTCTCCTTTTGTCAGATCTTGCTTACATTTTGGAAATGGTGCTCATGTCATTTATTGTTGCAGATGGGATTCCTCTCTCTATACTTTTTGATGCAACAGTATGTTACTGTACATTCTTATGTACTTGTCATTGGTGCACTTTATGCATTGTATTGGCCTTGTGTTAATTTGGTGTATAGGTGTATGCTATACATGTAATCCACTACCTTGTGTAGTATGTAATGTAACATGTCATATCCTCCCTGCATGGAGTGATTGTTTGTAGTCCAGTGAATTAGCTAGCTCCAGTGTTGTAACCCTATTTAGGTAGAGTAGATGAAACACTTTAAACTCCGTAGGCGGTGGACGGTCCACTTTAAAAACCAAACTAGCTGATTATCAACTACAATCACCTGCACTACACTGTAATTTTTATTATTAGTTATAATAAAAGGTGTTTGCGTTCACCTTAAAAACCGGTCGATTATGCCAAAAAAATACGAAGATAAGTGATCTGATGCTTTAACTTGGAAGACAACCTGAATTTCCCATTATAGATTTCTTTCCGACAAATGCATATGCATCATTATTTTATATCAGAGCCATTTATGGAAACTACAAGAAGTGCTCTCTGTCTGCACTTTTGGTATACGCCTACCCGATCAATGTTTTACAATTGCATATGCCACATAATATACCCCCACATGTATTGGTTCTATGTGGTTTCAAAGTGCAGATATATATGTCATATCTTAATGCAGCTGAAAAGTGGTGGTTTACAGTTGCTATATGGGACTTGAAGATCTGTAACTTGAGCAAGTGGAAATGTGACATACATTTTTACAAAGAGTGTGAGTGAAGCACATTGGAAACTGTAAATTTTCAACTAAAAAATTTGGGCAGAAGTGTATAGAAGAAAATGAGGGCACTACATGCATGAGTTGAAAGCTGCAAATTAAAGGCATGCGTATGCAACTGAGGCATGTAGGAACTAGTCCTGTGCAGTTAAAACGCTCAATGGATTGAATGCGTTGGAGGTCTAAAAACTTATAACGGGATATGGTGAGGAAGTATCAGGATATAGCGAATGATTCGAAAATGCAAATAACACATATTGTTGTGATTTGTGATATTTAATCACATGTATTTTGAAGACAATGTGTTTTGAACTTTTGATGAGTGCTTTGTAGTAGAGAAGACGGTGTGTGAACCGGAGTTCAGAGGAAGAGGTAGGTTTCCTGTTTTTGACTGGTTGTTTTAGGAATATCAAGGACGAGGAAGGTTTCCTGTTTTTGACTGGTTATTTTAGGAATATATTCCAAAAATATGCAAATTTAATATTTTTCCTAGGTCTTCTACTCTCCTATAAAACAACATCTAGGTTTGGATTATAGTATGGCCGAATTAAGTTGAATGATTGAGAGGATGTGTTCCTCCAAGGCTTGTGCCTGGAGAGGAAGATTAGGAATTAGGGAAGAGAGAAGCTATTCCTATTGGTGCTTCCAAATTGTCCAAGGGTTTGTTTATGTTCTTTATTGTTCTCCTTCTCCAACAATAGTTGTAGTCATCTAATAGTTGTAGTTATCTAGATATTCTTCGCTTATCTCAATAAGTTTGTCAATTCAATTATAGTTTGTTTACTTTTGGTTTTTGATACATTGAGTGTAAACAAAATTTGTTTTTGGTGAATCAATAAAGAGGGTGGTTGGGTGGAATATCTTATGTTTGTGCGTGTAATTTTATATCTGTATTATTTTACCATTGGATCATCTTTAAGTGAGTAAGATCCTAGTCGTTTCTGCAAAGGCGCAGTTTTTCTAACAGTTGGTATCGGAGTTGGATCATCGCACAACTTAGAGTGATTTTAAATTGAAAAAAATGACTTTTTTTGTTATGTCGGATATTATGGCAATTCCGAAGATGACTATTTTTGATGGAAGAATTCGAGTGATTTGGACGCTTAATATGGAGAATGTGTTTTACGCCAATGATCTTTATTATCCGATTAATGGAGATGGGATGTAGCCTCAGATATGGATGAGGGAAGATGGAAGAAGATAAATGAGTTGGCATATGGCTTGATTTGCCTATGCCTTGGTGATTCGGTTCATGTTTTCGACTTGGGTCTTCACGTTGATAGTGCTCGAGGGATCGGTGGAGATCAAAAAAGGAGCTTTAGTGAAGTGGTAGACATGCATCGAGTTAGAAAATCCACAAATCGGAGATCTTTGTGGTATTGTAAGAACTTTTAGACCGTTAGTTTTGCATGGTGCAGCCGAATTGAAGATGCATCTTTCGCAGGACTGTGTTGTGTTTGTAATTGAGAAGGTGTGGTCGTAGCTCGCTCAAATCGACTGGGTGTGATTGTAACTCGAAAATCGATTGAGTACTCTGTTGGGGTGCGATTGTTGCCCTGAAATCAATTGAGTTCCTGTACTTCAGAAATAGGCAGGGTGTATTGTTACACCCCTAAGTCCCACATCGTGGAAGCTTGTGTGAAGTGTGGACTTATATAGTAGAGCCCATCCCCTACTAACGCCGAGGCCTTTTGAGGAACAAAACCCCACACCTATATGGTGGCTAAGTTGGGGACAATATCTTACGTGATCGGAGGTGCGGGCTGTTACAGTGGTATCAGAGCCAATACCCAGCCGGAATTGTGGCTCCTGTGTGGACCACAGCGTCTGGGTGAGTTGTTTGTGAGCCAACGGGGACGTTGGGCTCTGTAGAAGGGGAGAATGTAACACCCCTAAGTCCCACATCATGGAAGCTTGTGTTTAGTGTGGACTTATATAGTAGAGCCCATCCCCTACTAATGCCGAGGCCTTTTGAGGAACAAAACCCCACACCTATATGGTGGCTAAGTTGGGGACAATATCTTACGTGATCGTAGGTGCGGGCTGTTACATGTATCTTGTGGCCTTAAAATCAAGAGTTGTTTTAATTGAGAGAAGGACTTCATTGAAAGAACTAGGTTGACATGTTTGGTGATTGTTGGAGTGTTGATGTGATCTCATATTAAGGTGGAGTAATTTGTGATTTGTGATATCACATGTCCATGGTAGTCAGATGACTTGTTTGTTGATGTGATTTCATATCAAGGTGGAGTGTTGTGATTTGTGATATTCAATCACATATATTTTGAAGACGATGCATTTGGATGAGTTCCTTGTAGTGGAGAAGACAGTGTGTGAACCGGAGTTTGGAGTTGGAGGCAGGTTTCCTATTTTTGACCGGTTATTTTACGAATACCGAGGAAGAGGCAGGTTTCCTATTTTTGACCGGTTATTTTAGGAATATTGAGGAAGAGGCAGGTTTCATGTTTTTGACCGATTATTTTAGGAATATATTCCTAAAATATATTTTGAGGGTAAAATTCGATATTTTGCCTAGACCTTCTATTCTCCTATAAAAACAACATCTAGGTTTGGATTATTGTATGGTTGAACTGAATTGATAGATTGAGAGGTTGTATTCCTCCAGGGCTTATGCCCTAAAGAGGAAGATTAGGAATTAGGGAAGAGAGAAGTTATTCCTATTGGTGCTTCCAGATTGTCCAAGCGTTTTTCGTCGTTCTTCATTGTTCTCCTTCTCCAACAATAGTTCTAGTCATCTAGATATTCTTTGCCTATCTCAATAAGGTTATTGACTCCACTACTACAAAAGTGGGCATTTTCGACACTAATTTGTGTGCGTTGCATGAAAAGTGTGGCGAAAGCTATGCTTTCTTTGATCTTCTGCAACAATATCCATATGTTGTTGCATTAGACGTGAATGAACCATTACGGTTGAAATTCCAGTGTTGTGACGTGCAACACCAGTTAAAAGCGTTGCGTTACACCAATTAAAAGTACACCTCATCAATCCACGCCCTCATAAATGAAAGATCACAGCCGTCCATCCACACTCATCAATCCAGGCAACCCTTTTCTATTTCCCGCTAAGATTTTAATTCCTGCGATACTTCATTTCATTTCTCCACCATCTAATCACTAAAAAATTCTTCTTCATTTCTTCAACTTTTTATTTCGAACATTCCATACGAATCAACATTAGGCATCTTTGAACTAAAAGAGGGGTTTAATTGAATTCACGGTCAAACCCTATCAATGGACTCTCAAGTTCTTGTAGCTGTCGCTTTTTCATTAGTTGGTGGATTAAGCACTTCAATCGGTGTACTTTTCCACTAAAAAATTCTAGATAGTCCTTTAACCAACGCTGAAGTCAATTTGGTTGCTAAAACCACAGCGAAGGGAACAACAGGTACTTTTTCATTCACTAATCGTTTAAATATTTGCCTTATTCAATATTAACAGTAAGGTTTCATAATTTATTTTGAAACGCTCTACATCTCCTACAGTTTCGAAGTAAAGTTCAGGCTAAAAATGTCATCCCCTTCCTTTAAATTTACTATATGGATTTGTTGCAAGTTGTAACACCCCGTATTTTCGATTAAAGTTATAATAACGAATCCTAGAATACTTAAATTAAAATGTGAGAATTAAGGGAAACGGGTTACGCCATTGTGTTCGTCTCGGAATTCTGGTTGAGATAGAGTCCGAGTTTGCGTAAATTGGACTCCGTATGAGGAAGTTATGGATGTCGGAAGTTTCCAGAAAATTCAAATAAATTCAAACAGCTCGAAAACAAATTCAAATTCAAATCAGAAGTCAGAAGCGGGCTGGGCGGGAAAATTCCTGCCCAGGACCCAGGTCGACTAGGGGGTCGACCCTAGTGTCGACCTCCCCCCTACAGGTAGACCTGGGGATCAACCTGGGGGTCGACCTGCCCCCCCCCCCCTCCCCCAGGCAGATCTGAATGGTGACAATTTTGTGACTCAGTGCTGAGTCACTATGGCTGAGGTGTCACCCTATCTTCACTGGATGGCTGTGGTTAACCCTAGGATCATCTAATGGCTCAAATTGAATTGAAATTCTAAATAAACAACCCAATACTCAAAACTAAAAATCACACAAAAATAATCCTAGAACTATCATGCTGTCAGTTGAGAACTTGGAGTAGCCGTCACCAATTCAAAGACAAGATAAGAACTTGAATCAAACATCAAATTAAAAGATTATCGAAATAAACGATCTACATCAAAGGCGAGCTTACCAATTTCAGAATTCAGAACGCAAGAATTCCTTTTTAGTTTGTAAGTTGGTTATTACGCAGATTTAAACATTCTTTCAATTGAATCATGACATGTTGTAATTTGGATATAGAATTATGCTTATGTATAAGATTTGATTCTCGTTTATCTTAAAGTATCATTGTAATAAATCATGTCTATATGCTTGTGGCGATGAACATGTTGTATATTAATCATGTCTACATGCTTGTGGTGATGAACATATTGTATATTAATCATGTCTATATGCTTGTGGTGATGAACATATTCTATGTTAATGGAATCTATTATGATTGGGAAATGGATTTATTTTTCCAATTAAATGGTAAAACATGTCATGTTATAAATTAGTGGTTATTTGCAAGTTTATGATCTAAAACACATGCTTATATGTTAGAAATCAACACCCATGTATATTCATGTTAGGTTGAATCTAATTATGTTGTAAAATTTGGAATTGTAGTCCTCTTATGTTTTAACACATAAGTATCATGCTAAAATGTGATTTGAATATGTTGATAACAACCCTCTTATGTTTAACGCACATAAGTTATCATGCTAAGTTGCAATTTAAAAATGATTAGGTTAGCTTTCTTATGTTTTGACATACATAAGTTAATATGCTAAGTTGTGGGTTGAAACTGTGATTATATGTTAAACCTCCATGCTAGACCTTTGTCAAGTTTACATGACCATTAGACCCAACTTAGTCACAAGTTCACCTTTACCCATTTAATTAAAGTTAATGATACTTATATGCCAAGTTATACATGACAAGTTGAAATGTATGCTATTTTATGTTTATTTCATGTCTCTTGTTTATTACCCCATTCCTTGTTTATGGGTTGGGCTAATTTACTAGCCCAACATTTTATGTGATTCATTCGTACGTTCCACGGGGGTAGCGATGGGAAATATGAAAATTCATGGCATAGATTTGTTCATTTAATGGTATATTTGATATACCATTTATGGTGAGCATAATCAAAGGATAATTATGGCATGATTAAATTAAATTAAATCTACATAAAGAAATTAGACATATATAGAAAAATGTGAATTTAGAAAAGACGAATACGCCTAACCCGAGGTTAGACTGGGTTGTGGTGTAAATCTATCCGGAACCGACCGGCATATCTAGTGACCACAACAAGATCTATATAATGTGGGTGGTTAGTGCATCAAGCCCAAAAAGAACCCGAGGTTAGACTGAGTTGTGGTGTAAACCTACCCGGAACCGACCGGCACATCCAGTGACCACAACAAGACATGTCTAATGTGAGTGGTTGGTGCTTTAATAAATTAAAGCTAAGTCAGGATTGGTAGGGTTAAGTCAATTAGGAAAACACTTAACCGATTCAACATGTTAACTAAACGAATGGGTGGGGCTAGGTAAACTTGGACACTTAACCAAATAAACATGTTGATTAGAAAACCCTAGTAACGGGGACCCATTTCAGCAGTAACCCACATAGATGTATCATGGTACCCTGAAACTAGGCAGGGTGGGGCACGATTACTGGGCTGAATTATAAGCAGTCAAAACGTCGGCGGTTGGTGGGCCAGTGTAGGTTCCGACGGAGTATGGGTGTGCACGTACTCCGGAGTGGAAAAACCAGGCACTGGGCATCAGTAGTGTACACTGTGCATCTTGAATCATGTCGGGTTGCCACCAGAGCGACTGATACACCCCATGGTGGGACCAACACAGGTAGCTACAGTCAAGCGGGGCTGAATGACACAGGATATGAATGCATGCGAGTAGGAGCCAATCATTAAGGGGATCGTTTGTTATAAACATGTGGGGCTGGTTGAACCAATGGTTAAGTAGGTGCAGAGACTATAGTAATGTGTGCGATCACATGTTCCTCTTATCTTATATTAGGGTATTGTCCTATGTTTTATTATCACTGTCATGATCCCTTTCCTTGTTTAAATACTAGTAATCACTGAACTTACCAGACTTATTGTCTGACCCGTTTTCTCTCATCTTTTTTTCTTCCGTTCCCCCCCCCCAAGGTCCACAAGGAGGGAATACTCCAGCTTAGTCAGACTCTTTGCAAGCTAAATGAAAGTAGATGTATGATTGGGACTCTCTTACCTTGGCTATGGCTTTTGGATACTACACTTGGGGATTTATGCAGTTTTATTTATGGTTTATGCTTCTTTATTAAATAATCAAGACATAAATTGTGGTGTAATGTTTTGGAAGTTATTTTGAGACAATTTGACGTAATGCTTTTGTATTGAACTACGTATGCAATAAATATTTGAATTCCGCTGCTTAAATTTATCTGTCTTGTAAATTTTTCTGTGTCTTGTACCTATAACCCTCCACCAAAGTAAAGGCATTCCCTTTGTGAGTGACCTTAGCGGAGGTGGGGTGTTTCACTTGGTATCAGAGCAAAAGTTTACCAGATCAGATAAGAGTTTTTGAAAACTATTTTTCAATAAGAAATATAAAGAAGCATTTTACAAGGAGAAGTGTTGTTTTACATTTAAAAAGGCATAATCCCCAAAGCCATATGCACTATCTTTCTATCCTTCGTTTTGAATCTTTTCTTTTTTGTTTCAGCATGTCTGGAAATCTTAACCTTCCAGAGGGTGTACCGATAGCTGGCTAGTTCAGGAGGTACTTAGAGGCTAGGGCCAATGACGCAGGCCCAGCAGATATTCCTCCTCCAGCTACAGCGGTTCCTCCTCCTCCTCATGCAAATGCTTTCTCAAAGATTTGTAGAGACTTTAGGGCCATGGGTGGAAAGGATTTCAAGGATACTGAATCATTCGTAGAAGCAAGGAACTGGCTCAAAGAAACTGAGGATCTGTTCGTTATCTTTGAGGTGGACGATAGGCAGAAGATATAGTTGGCTATATGGTTGCTCAAAGACGAAGCTTCCTATTGGTGGGAAGTCACTAACGCTGAAAGACCAGTTGAAACATGGATGGATTTCAGAATAAGGTTTGAGATGAAATTCCTCTCACAAGCTGAACGAAGTTTACAGCTGGAAAAGTTCTTATCTCTTAAGCAAGGAAGTATGACGGTCAAGGAGTACATCAATCAATTCAATCAGCTGGCCCGATTTGGACTGGACTTAGTGAATACTCCTCATAAGAAGGCTCTCTGTTTTGTCAAGGGATTGAATGAGCCACTTCACAGCTTGGCTATGACCCATATACCTATGGGGGATACTTACGAGAGGTTAGTGGACATTGCACTCTTACATGAGGAAGACAAGGGCAAGAAAGAGGCAAAAGCGGAAGTGCCTCAAGATAAGAAGGAAGAGGGGTCGCAGAACAAGAAGGCTGATTCAAAGAAAGGCGGGAAGAACAACAAACCCCATGACAAAAGAAAGTGTAATTTCTGTGGCATTCCTGGACATCTAATCAAAGACTGCACGAAGAAGAAAAGGAAGATGGGTGGATGTTTCCACTGTGGTGAGACAGGACACGTGGCTAGGGCTAGCCCAAGGAAGCAAGGGTAGGGAGCTGGACCTTCTTCTGGAGGACAAGTTCACGCTCTCACGGCACCTCCGCAAGAACGAGGTAGAAATATTTCTGTCGAAAGTTTAGTCTATCATTTTGATCATCCTGTTCGTACATTATTTGATTCTGGCGCATCGCACTCTTTTGTATCTACTACTTTAGTGGAATCTCTGCACCTAGACACCAGTATAGTAGAGGATCCCTTGGTTGTTTCAAATCCAATTGGGGGCTCAGCTTATTTTTCAATGGTTTGTTTGGATTTGAAAATATCTATACTAATCGTTGGGTTTAGATGTGATGCCTTTGTTTTGGGCTTCACGAGCTATGGGTTGATTCTAGGCATGGACTGGCTATCCAGTAATGGTGCCGTCCTCGATTGCGAAAAGAGAGTGGTTAGACTCATGACTCGCCTCGGTAACACTCTCGAAATTTCTTGTAATCCTATGAGCTCTGTTATGCTTAGTTATCTAGAATCTCTTAATGCATCAATTGAGAACTTGCAGTCTGTAAGGACAGTCCGTGAATACTCGGATGTGCTTGAAGAGGTAAAGGGCTTACCTCCGAAGCGGGAGATAGACTTCCGCATATACCTTGTTGATAATGCAAAGCTCGTTGCTTTACCTGTTAGGCACATGACCCCAAAGGAGAGAAAGGAGCTCAGCAAAGCAAATCAAAGGGCTGCCTGAAAAGGGGTTCATAAGACAGAGTATTTCTGAATGGGGTGCTCCGGTGGTATTCGCAACCAAAGCTGATGGTTCGCTTCGCCTGTGCGTTGATTATAGGGAGCTAAACAAGCTGACCAAGAAGAATAGGCACCCACTCCTAAGAATAGATGATTTGTTCGATCAGCATGTAGGTGCATCGATTTTCTCCCAATTAGATTTAGCTACCGGGTTTCATCAGCTAAGAGTGGCTGAAGACAGCTTTGATAAGACCGCATTCAGAACTCCAGATGGTTTCTTCGAGTGGCTTGCCATGCCTTTCGGCTTGACAAACGCACCCGCCTACTTCGTGGATTTAACGAGCAGGGTGTCCCGAGAGTTCCTCAATAAGTTTGTGGTGGTCTTCGTAGACGATATCTTGATCTTCTCAAAGAATTAGGAAGAGCACGCTCAGCATCTAAAAGAAGTCATGGATACTCTCCGTGCACATCAGTTGAAGGCGAAATTCTCCAAATGCCATTTATGGAGAGAAGAAGTTAGGTTCCTTGGAACGTGGTGTCCAAAGAGGGGATAGCTGTGGACCCCACGAAAGTGGTTGCTGTGCAAGATTGGAAGGTTCCTCGGAACGCAACCGAAGTCCGAAGCTTTCTCAGGCTAGCAGTCTTTTATCGAAAGTTCATCAAAGATTTTGCAAAAATCTCAGCTCCACTGACAAGATTGACAAAGAAGAACCTAGCTTTCAATTGGGATTTGGATTGCGATATTGCTTTCCAACGTTTGAAAAGGGCTCTAACAACAGGCCCAGTTCTGACATTGCCCGATGGAAGCAAGATGTTTATAGTATACACAGATGCATGCGGAACGGGACTAGGCACTGTTCTGATGCAAGAAGGGAAGGTAGTGGCTTATGGTGGAAGACAGTTGAAAGTACACGAGAAAAACTACCCAACCCACGACCTAGAGTTGGCAGCCATTGTTTTTGCACTTAAGTCTTGGCGCCATTATCTCCTAGGTGAGAAATTTGAACTGTATATTGACTATAAATCGTTGAAATGTCTATTCTCGCAGAAAGATCTCAACTTGAGGCAACAAAGATGGATGGAGTTTCTTGCCTCGTATGATTTTGGGATTTCCTACACTCCTGGCAAGGGCAATGCAGTAGCAGACGCCTTGAGTAGAAAGAAACTGACCTTAAGTCCTCTCTTTGTGGAAAGGAAAAGCTTGGAGTTCATAGCAAGCTTTAACTTCAGACCCTCCACTGACTTTGTGCCTGGCTTGCTAGCAACGTTAGAAGTGCGGCCAACTCTATATGACTCAATCGGAGCCGTGCAAAGAGAAGTCCCTCAGCTAGCCGATGTGATGGACAAGTTAATTAAGGGTGAGACTTCCAGTCACCTCAATAGATACTCCATGGATTCCAAGGGCTGGTTGAGACGAGATGGAAGACTATGTGTCCCACAAGCAAGGGGCTTGGTAAAGGCGGTTCTAGAAGAGGCACACCATTCCAAACTGACCATACAACCAGGCAGAGACAAAATGTATAAAGACATCAAAAGATATTTCTTTTGGAATGGCATGAAGCGAGACATAGCTGAATTTGTTTTTAAGTGTTTAATATACCAACAAGTCAAGGCGGAGCAGAAGAAGCCTGGTGGTCTGATCCATCCTCTAGAGGTCCCACAGTGGAAATGGGATAACATCTCGATGGACTTTATAGATGGGTTACTGAGGTCAAGAAGGGGCAATACCAGCATTTAGGTAATAGTGGACAGGCTCACAAAAAGCACCCACTTTATACCCGTCAACAGTATAAGGTCTGCCTCATCTCTAGCATCCATATATCTTAAGGAGATAGTTCGACTCCATGGGATATCCTCCAGCATAGTGAGTGATCGAGACCCTATCTTCACGAGCAAATTTTGGAAGAGTTTACAAGAGGCTGTAGGCACACAGTTATGCTTAAGCACAGCCTATCACCCTCAAACTGATGGCCAGACGGAAAGAGTCAACAGAGTATTAGAAGACCTCTTGAGGTTATGCATTATTGACTTCAAAGGTGCATGGGAGGATCATCTACCTTTGGTGGAATTCGCGTACGATAATAGCTACCAAGCCACCATAGGCACGGCACCTTTCGAAGCTTTATATGGAAGACCGTGCAGGTCACCAACTTGCTCGTGGGAGTCCACAGACAAGCTCATACTTGGACAAGACATGATTAGGGAAACTTCAGAGAAAGTAGACTTGATACGAAGAAGAATGAAGACTGCCCAAGATAGACAGAAGTCCTACGCAGACAAAAGAAGAACTGACCTTGAGTTCGAAGTTGGAGACAAGGTGTTCCTTAAAGTATCTCCTTTGAGGAACGTTGTTTGCTTTGGATCCGCAGGAAAGTTAGCACCAAGATTTGTAGGGTCGTTCCCTATCATCGAGAAGATTGGGAAGATGGCTTATAGGGTACAGATGCCCGAAAGATTGGCTGGGGTTCATAATGTCTTTCATGTCTCTCACCTGCGGAAGTGCTTACACGAGTCTGCGGAAGTGGTAGAACAAGTATGCTAGAGGAAGTTGAAATTGAACGAGAAACAACTGTGAGAAAAGTTCCAACCCATATCTTGGGAACAGAAGTCAAAAAGCTACGCAACCGTGAAGTTAAGCTTGTCAAAGTTCAATGGAGCGACACCGAGGAAGACGCGACTTGGGAAACCGAGGACAGAATACGCGCAACCTACCCTTTTCTTTTTGAGGGTACGCCTTTAATCTCTTTTTCCTCAAGTTTATGCCCATATCTATCTTTTTAGGTATATCTCCTCGATCCTATCCTTTATCCTTAGGTAGGAACCCATTTGGATGTAAACATGTAATTGAAACATGTTATGATTGATGGTTGCAAGTGGTTGCTAGTGGATGCATATAAACACACATTAGGTATTAGATCGGCTCAGTCACTTCCATATTGCATATGCATATATGTATTGGTTTATGGATTAAAACTTGATGTGTTATCATATGGACGTTGCATTTGTATGAATGGTTGTGCACTCATGTAAGAAATTTTGAGTAGGAAAAATTGCATTCATAATGGACTCATGGCACTGACATAATTTGCATTAAGGAGGTCAACTGAATCAGTAGACCGCCTGATTTTGCATTAGATAAGGACATGTACACACACAATGCATATGATCATGAAGCATTAGAAATCTTTTAAGGACAATGGACGCCTGTGTTTGATGGTTGAGTAGATGGGTGATTGGATGGTAGGATATAAGTTCTTCTCGACTTGAAGATTTCGGGGACGAAATCCTAAAAGGAGGGGAGAATGTAACACCCCGTATTTTCCATTAATGTTATAATAATGAATCCTAGAATACTTAAATTAAAATGTGAGAATTAAGGGAAATGGGTTACGCCATTGTGTTCGTCTCGGAATTCTGGTTGAGATAGAATCCGAGTTTGCGTAAATTGGACTTGGTATGAGGAAGTTATGGCTTTCGGAAGTTTCCAGAAAATTCAAATAAATTCAAACAACTCGAAAACAAATTCAAATTCAAATCAGAAGTCAGAAGCGGGCTGGGCGGGAAAATTCCCGCCCAGGACCCAGGTCGACCAGGGGGTCGACCCTAGTGTCAACCTCCGCCCTACAGGTCGACCTGGGGTCGACCTGCCCCTCCCCCCCGGCAGATCTGAATGGTGACAATTTTGTGACTCAGTGCTGAGTCATTAGAGATGAGGTGTCACCCAATCTTCACTGGATGGCTGTGGTTAACCCTAGGATCATTTGACGGCTCAAATTGAATTGAAATTCTATATAAACAACCCAATACTCAAACCTAAAATCACATAAAAATAATCCTAGAACTATCATGCTGTCAGTTGAGAACTTGGAGTAGCCGTCACCAATTCAAAGACAAAATAAGAACTTGAATCAAAAATCAAATTAAAAGATTAACAAATTAAACGATCTACATCAAAGGCGAGCTTACTAATTTCAGAATTCAGATTTCAGAACGCAAGAATTCCTTTTTAGTTTGTAAGTTGGTTATTACGCAGATTTAAACATTCTTTCAATTGAATCATGACATGTTGTAATTTGGATATAGAATGATGCTTATGTATAAGATTTGATTCTCGTTTATCTTAAAGTATCATTGTAATAAATCATGTTTATATGCTTGTGGCGATGAACATGTTGTATATTAATCATGACTACATGCTTGTGGTGATGAACATATTGTATATTAATCATGTCTATATGCTTGTGGTGATGAACATATTCTATGTTAATGGAATCTATTATGATTGGGAAATGGATTTATTTTTCCAATTAAATGGTAAAACATGTCATGTTATAAATTAGTGGTTATTTGCAAGTTTATGATCTAAAACACATGCTTATATGTTAGAAATCAACACCCATGTATATTCATGTTAGGTTGAATCTAATTATGTTGTAAAATTTGGAATTGTAGTCCTCTTATGTTTTAACACATAAGTATCATGCTAAAATGTGATTTGAATATGTTGATAACAACCCTCTTATGTTTAACGCACATAAGTTATCATGCTAAGTTGCAATTTAAAAATGATTAGGTTAGCTTTCTTATGTTTTGACATACATAAGTTAATATGCTAAGTTGTGGGTTGAAACTGTGATTATATGTTAAACCTCCATGCTAGACCTTTGTCAAGTTTACATGACCATTAGACCCAACTTAGTCACAAGTTCACCTTTACCCATTTAATTAAAGTTAATGATACTTATATGCCAAGTTATACATGACAAGTTGAAATGTATGCTATTTTATGTTTATTTCATGTCTCTTGTTTATTACCCCATTCCTTGTTTATGGGTTGGGCTAATTTACTAGCCCAACATTTTATGTGATTCATTCGTACGTTCCACGGGGGTAGCGATGGGAAATATGAAAATTCATGGCTTAGATTTGTTCATTTAATGGTATATTTGATATACCATTTATGGTGAGCATAATCAAAGGATAATTATGGCATGATTAAATTAAATTTAATCTACATAAAGAAATTAGACATATATAGAAAAATGTGAATTTAGAAAAGACGAATATGCCTAACCCGAGGTTAGACTGAGTTGTGGTGTAAATTTGCCCGGAACCGACCGGCATATCCAGTGACCACAACAAGACCTGTCTAATGTGGGTGGTTAGTGCATCAAACCCAAAAAGAACCCGAGGTTAGACTGAGTTGTGGTGTAAACCTGCCCGGAACCGACCGACACATCCAGTGACCACAACAAGACCTGTCTAATGTGAGTGGTTGGTGCTTTAATAAATTAAAGCTAAGTTAGGATTGGTAGGGTTAAGTCAATTAGGAAAACACTTAACCGATTCAACATGTTAACTAAACGAATGGGCGGGGTTAGGTAAACTTGGACACTTAACCAAATAATCATGTTGATTAGAAAACCCTAGTAACGGGGACCCATTTCAGCAGTAACCCACATATATGTATCATGGTACCCTGAAACTAGGCAGGGTGGGGCACGATTACTGGGCTGAATTATAAGCGGTCAAAACGTCGGCGGTTGGTGGGCCAGTGTAGGTTCCGACGGAGTATGGGCATGCACATACTCCGGAGTAGAAAAATCAGGCACTGGGCATCAGTAGTGTACACTGTGCATCTTGAATTGTGTCGGGTTGCCACCAGAGGGACTGATACACCCCATGGTGGGACCAGCATAGGTAGCTACAGTCAAGCGGGGCCGAATGACACAGGATATGAATGCATGCGAGTAGGAGCCGATCATTAAGGGGATCGTTTGTTATAAACATGTGGGGTTGGTTGAACCAATGGTTAAGTAGGTGCAGAGACTTTGGTAATGGGTGCGATCACGTGTTCCTCTTAACTTATATTAGGATATTGTCTTATGTTCTGTTATCACTGTCATGATCCCTTTCCTTGTTTAAATACTAGTAATCACTGAACTTACCGGACTTATTGTCTGACCCGTTTTCTCTCATCTTTTTTTCTTCCGTTCCCCCTCCCCCCCAAGGTCCACAAGGAGGGAATACTCCAGCTTAGTCAGAGTCTTTGCAAGCTAAAAGAAAGTAGATGTATGATTGGGACTCTCTTACCTTGGCTATGGCTTTTGGATACTACACTTGGGGATTTATGCAGTTTTATTTATGGTTTATGCTTCTTTATTAAATAATCAAGACATAAATTATGGTTTAATGTTTTGCAAGTTATTTTGAGACAATTTGATGTAATGCTTTTGTATTGAACTGCGTATGCAATAAATATTTGAATTCCGCTGCTTAAATTTATCTGTCTTGTAAATTTTTCTGTGTCTTGTACCTATAACCCTCCACCAAAGTTAAGGCATTCCTTTTGTGAGTGACCTTAGCGGAGGTGGGGTGTTTCACAAGTCCTATCTTTTTTGTTACCCTTCCACAACAAGTGTTTTCAGCTTCGAATTCAATAGTTATTGCAATAAAATTTGATACTGCCGAATGATGTTATTTAAAAACAATTTGTTTATTTAAAGGCCCTTTTTTGGTCCCAGCTATGCATTACAAGCAGAACCAATTATAAATGATGTATTTTGAACCAATATGTTTTTGGATTACTGTTAGTGATATTGCCTCTGCTTTTTAGAAGAATTCTATGTTACGACTACAAGTGGGGATATAGAGGGAAGGATACCAAACTACCAATTGTATAACATCAAGATGTACCGTGATATGTGAAAATATGCATGTATTGTGCGGATATTGCATTTTTCCTTCTATGACCTTGATCTTTTAACCATAAAATATGGGATATTCATGTGGATAATTTAGTTTATATATTGGTGCCTTTGAATTGATAGGCTTGCTTAATGAAAACATTTAAAACCTATGGTGTATTCATAGATGACATTTTGAATATGTAAATACTTCATTGCTGCCTATTCTACGTTCTATATTTTTGGAAGATAAATAGTATATTGTAGGTATTTTCCATTTATTTAAGACTACTGCTTGTGGTAATGGACCTGTATATTTTACAGAATAGAAACGAAAAAAGTTACTGATCTAAAACAATGAACATTATTAATCCTAGACAAGTCTGTAATCGTATTTAATGACATAGTGCCCCTTATATTGTGCGAGATAACAAACTGTAAGTGTGGAGTCTGCATTAAATATTCCATAATTTTTATATATATGTGTTGCATAATCAGTTAGGCTTTGTCTGTACCCTCTAAGTTTTCTTAGGGTGTTATTTAAATGATATTTTTTATGGTCCAAATATTAAATGTGACATGTCAATAATACTGTAAAAAGTTGCCTTATTGCAAGATCAAAAGTTACTGGTTCATGTTATTGGTGAGGAACAAAAGCATATTTAAATTTCACCTATAAATATTCATAATACTTCAGACTTAATCAGTGATATGTTATACACAATGTTGTAGTTTCTTTTGGTACTTATAAGAATGAGTGCTTAGTGAGCCATGAAGCTAATGAAGCTATCAAGCTCAATGGATAACAATATTTATTTCCATTTATTAGCATAGTTCATTATACTTGCACATAAGTGTATATAATCAAAATTACAATGTAACTAGAACCATAATGTTCTGGCTAACCATTTTTTCCTTACTAGACTTTTGTGCACAATTACTAGTTCAGTAATAATCCAAAAGAAAACAAAGAACAGTTTTTATGTTCATGGATAATGAAGTTCAACTTCTCTCCATTCTTCAAATATTAATGTGTTTATTATGTATAAGTTGGTAACAGGAAACAACATCATGGACCATCTCATATATTACGATGTCCACCTGAAAACAGATAGTTTGGACTCTGCCCACTACAGTTCTCCAGTAATCTACTACGCCTCTTGCTCTGCAAGTGGATCATATATCCGCTTACTTTCCGTTTGGTACTATCACTATATACTCTGTTTATTATCTGCAACTATTTCCCTTTGATTATCTGAAGGCTATTAGTTTACACGTATGCTGAAACGGCAATCTGAATTAAATTGTGAGTCGTATTTACTTCTTATTTGAGTGAGGTATTGTTAGTCGTTTTTCCAGTGAAGGATGGCAAAGTTTGATAAGTCTTTCTTATGTTCAACTGTTATACCATATTTGTAACAAATTTGCATGATAGAAAAATACAGTTAATATCAGGACAGTGAAATGCGTATTCATGAAACTTTTTAATTAGACTAGAATTTCTCTCCAAACAAGCATGATCTAACATGTATGAAAAATTGCAAACGCATCCAAAATAAAATGCTTTAGTAAAATCGTGGCCTACAACTCTTATAATTTACAAACTAACATGTATGAAAAATTGCTGGAACCTGAGATATTTATTGGAAGCACCATGAACAATGCAAGCTCAACGAAGCAGCTGTAAAAATGGGTTTTAGAAACCCACTAAGCAAGCATTTTTTAAACGGTAAGAGAAATTATGTTCAATGATGAAAACGGTAAGAGAAATTAGTTATCTTATTATGATAACTAATGTATGTCATTTGTATTTGTAGCTCAGCATTTACTAGGTCAACAGAAAAGATCGTACTTGAAGCAACAACAAGAAGCAACCTGAAACCAGTGACTTTGAAGCTAGGAGGAAAATCCAATTTGAAGATGTGGTTTAGTATGTAGAATATTTTGGTTTGTTTGAATGTGGTGATGAAAATTTTGGGTGGATTTATTCTATGTACAATGTTTTGGATTGGTTTATTGTATGTACAAAGCTGGTACTGCAGAATTAGTAATGACGGCATTACATTTGCCTTCTTCCAATGTAGCATTTGCCTTCTTTACTATTGCAGTTGATTTTTTTTCTTCTGATGTTGCATTACAGGATAGTGGTGTTGCGTTACATAATGCAGTGGTGTTGCATTAAGTACAATATTATTAATTCCACTATGGTACGACATGTGGGGCCCACAACTTACGTGGTACCACGTGGATAACTGACGTGACATGTGATACATGTGAAGCTGACGTGAAAAGTTCATGTGGGCCCCACTACTATGACCTGAAAGCCAAACTCTGGCTTCTGCTTAAGGCAACGATGTATGTTGTTACATTACTTGCATATACTGTTGCAATAGGGTTATAATGCAACACTTTCTTTCCATGCCCGTAGATGGGCAAAAGCGTTGCCTTAGAGGGCTAATGCAATGGTCGTGGATGCTACGCCCCTCTGTTGTTGCCTATTTGAAAAAATGACCTACGATAACACTTTTTTGACTTACGTCCACTGAAAATTAGTGTCGAATATGCGCACTTTTGTAGTAGTGTCAATTGTAGTTTGTTTACTTTCGATTTCTGATCCATTGAGTGTAAACAAAATTTGTTTTTGGTGAATCAATAAAGAGGGTGATTGGGTGGAATATCTTGTGTTTATGCATGTAATTTCATATCTGTGTTGTTTTTCCATCGAATCATCTTTAAGTAATTGGGTGAATAAGATCGTAGTCGCTTCCGCAAAGGCATAGTTTTCCTCACACATATATCTCGTTCTTAATGTTTTTACAAATATATAAATGAGAATTAAATGAAAAAATAATACTTAATTTAACTATAGTTAGCACGTTCCTAATTTTAAATGAAAACATGTACATATTTCTATATAAAAAACGTAAACTACTATTTAACTTGATAAAAAAATGGTAGAATATAGAGTTAAAAATATATATTAAAATATTTAATTCAAAAAAAACTAATTTCATAATTTTTATAGTATATACATGTTATTATTCAGCTCATTTCTTATATCAAAGATATAGCAAATAACGTAATATAACGAAAATAATGAGATATAGCAGTGCTTAAAACAGAAAGGCTATATTAGAGGCTATTTCGGAAAAACATTGCGAAAGTGATCTGTTATGGGATATAGTGAAGGTATAATAGGCTAATAGTGGGAAATTAACTGCACATAACCGGTCAGAAGGCAAGTAGGAACTTAAGAGAGGACATGTGCAACTAAGAAACTGAAGGTACGAAGGAACCGAGAAGAAGTTTTAGATATGTGCATTATTTATTGTTGGGAATAACATTAAAAAAAACATTTGTGGATGCATGATAATATATATAAAATTTATGTTTTGATGTAAATGAAATTGAAATTCAATAATTATATTGAAAGTTTTCACATTTTCAATATTGCAATTTGATTTCAAATAATTGGTTGTGCGAGGTGTTGAAATAAAAAATGATCACAATACTCCAAGGTATTTATGGTAACACTACAGAAAAGTAAGATATGAAAATGTGGAGCCACGAAATATAAAAGCAAGTAAAGACACGAGAGTGGTTCGGCTCTAAATCGGCCTACATCCACTATAGAAGTTATTTTCATTATCACTTGTGAATTTACAAAGTACACGACTTCATTCATTTCACTCATTTCACTCTTGTTTAATGATCTCCTCTATTTTCTCACTTTTAAAATGAAATTCCCGACTTTTCTCTCTTTTTGCTCTAGATTTCACTTGAATTCATGAAAGAATCAGTGAGATCTCTTGATTTTTGATGGTTGTTGAGTAGATCTTCAACCACTTGAACATTTAGATGATCTTCCTTGGTTCCATGATGATTTTGTGTTATATCTAGGCTTGAGAGAAAATTAATGGAGGTTAGAGAGGTTTAGAGTGGTGGAGAAATGAATTGGACAGCTCTTCGGGGTAGAAAAATCGGTTGAATGGTTAACAAGTGGGGTATTTATAGGTGAAATCTGGGTGGAGTGGAAGAACTGTAATTACAGGTGCGCAGGCCATGGGCCTTGTGCCCAACCCATCAATATTACAAAAATGCCATGACCAACCCACAACCATAAATATGTACGTGACTGACCCATATAATGTGATGCACGACCCATGATATTACAACTTTTCCACCGTGATATTCTCTGACTGACCCTTGTTATTTGCACCAATGGCATTAATTATTTCTTTGAGCAACCCAACTTAGTTACGCCAATGCCACTGCATCACATTGCAGAAGATCCATGCATCCACGCCTTTGCTATTGGATCTGAACTATATTAGCAATGTTCATCTTCTCTTACAATTATCTCGCTCACGTTTTAAACCTTGTTAAACAAATATAGCCTATATATTATGCGTAGGAATTGTTCCTTCACAATAATGTGTGAGTCGTGCACTGTATATTAGCTGATCCATAAATTATATTATGCGCACATAATCCACTCAACAACTCCTTTCAGTCCATATTTTAATATAGGAGTGAGTTGTTCCTTTGTATACACAAATCTACATGTTTGTTTTAACACATGCTTGACCCATCAGTAGAAACATTGCTCAACCCATTAGGTAAATGAGGTAACCGAATCTTTTTCTCAATAGTGACCCATCTCAAGTGTACGACCCATGACTTGAGTGTTGCTTGACCATTAGGGCTTGTGAGTGAACGACCCATCGGAGCTGAAAGTGAGCGACCTATGAGCTCAGGTGATGACCGATCCACGAGGCAATTCATAGACCGACCCATGCTTCTCTTAGTGACCGACCTATGCTTTTGATGGTGACCGACCCAATGGTGATAAGGATGATCGAACCAGTCAGCAGCTCTATCCATGGTGTTTATGGATGTGCCATCGCCTGTTTAAAGCTACTGACCGACCCATACAAAAACTCCATGTTGATCCATATATACTGCTGTGTCATGTGTTTTGCCACTTTGTTGTTCCCATGCAGTACGAATGGCTTCAGATTGAATACATTTTAAATTGTTCCATGCACTTTGTAATACAAACTAAGCTTGGAACGACGTAGAATGATCCACTTTCTATTCCATATTCATAATATCTATGACATATGCAATTCATATATTATGTTGTCAATCCACATTTGCACATAGTCCATGTATTCAATATAACATTCTAGTGGTTCACGTCCCATTTCTCTTGTATATGATCATGCATATTAAAGTGACCGATCCAGAATATCTTATTCATGTCGTAATCCACTCCATGATTAATTCATCTGAAAGTATTTTTATTCGTGAAAAATGCAAGCTTTGAAATGAACGTGATTACTATAATTTGTGTCAAGCATATCGATGGACTACTAACATTCATTGATGCTGGATTAGAATGAATTCTAACCAACGGATCAATATATAAGACAGTACTAATGGGCCATGGCACTCTTCTTTTAATTGGTCAACAAATTCCAAATGTCGGGTCTGGTTGCATCTGCATCTGGTGCCAAACTTTGTGGAGCTTTATTCTTTTGAATTAGCTAATTATGCCTGTTAATTTACCCATAATCTTTGACGCTTTAGTTTTGAATTCCAACATTTGTCGTTGATGACGTCATGCCAGTGCGTGATTGCCCTAGTTTTAACTCGGGATCGAGTGAGTAAAACAAATAAAATTTGCGATGAATTGGTCGTGCTCGATTTTTAATGAAATGGTCGTGGACAACTCACACTGAATTATTTGTTCTACGAACTCGTTTAGCCACTGAATTTATTTCGAAGCAACGTACACTTTTTAAAGAGAACGACGGCAAATAGAACTGGTAACCAACGTGCTATACATGCCTTTTCCCGTTGCTGCAATCTGTTTTGCAACAAAAAAAACATTGCATGTTTCTGGTCCAATATTTTGTTATCGACTACCCACATCAACAACAGATTAGTTAAAATTTTAACTATGGCAAATTTTATTATTTGAACTGAATGACGTATCTATACAAAATCGTTTCGTTCGATCATTTATAACTTGTCGAATATTGCCTGTGTAGATACAACGTTCTAATCTGAATTCACGGCAACTTTTGAAATTGACTAACCGACACATACCAACTGTAGATTCCAAGCATCGTCTTTTAATGACTTGTGTAGTTTTGTACAATGGTTCATATTTTATGAAACGTGTACCAATTCAAATTGGAACTTCGATTTGAGTTTCTAAGACCAAAGCGACTGCAGCTTTTGAATTGTAAACGGATCATTCATTGGTTATTCCTTGTCCCCTTGACAATTTGTCGAAAAGTCGCCATTTTGTGCTAACTCAATATGTCTTTTAATCAAGCATGCACTGATTTGGCATTCCCGAATTTGTCGCAAATTTTCCAGGGAAATAAGAACTTGTTGATTGTTTTTAGGTCGGATGCAGTAGCTTAGTTGGATTCAGAATTTTGAATTTGAATTCAATGCCCTCGCTTGGGGAGGTATTTTGGATTTGATGCCCCCTCTTGGGGAGGACTTATTTTTTGTGCCTCCACTAGGGAAAGACTTATATTTGGTGCCCCCGCTCGGGGAGGTCTTATATTTGGTGCCTTTGCTTGGGGAGGTCTTTGAATTTAGTGCCCCTGCTTGGGGAGGTTTTTGGATTTAGTGCCTCCGCTCGGGGAGGTCTTTAGATTTAATGCCCCTTTGGGGAGGTCTTTGGATTTAGTTCCCTGCTCAGGGAGGTCTTATATTTTGTGCCCCCATTAGGGGAGGTCTTTAAATTTTGTGCCCCCACTAGGGGAGGACTTATATTTCATGTCTCTGCTTGGGGAGGTCTTATATTTGGTGCCCCCGCTAGGGGAGGACTTATATTTTGTTCCCCCACTAAAGGAGGTCTTATATTTTGTGTCCCCGCCAGGGGAGGACTTAAATTTGGTGCCCCCGCTAGGGGAGGTCTTATATTTTCACTAGGGAAGGTTGCTTCACTTGAGAAGATTTTCTATGATTGCGTTGTTTCATGGGGCATGCCCCAGTTCTTTTATCAAAGCTTGACTTGGCAAGCTATCTTAGTTAAGTAACTAAAGCCTTAGACCTCTCACTCTGAAGATGCCCTAGTGAAATTTGCAGCCCTTGCGCTCATTTGTCGCAGCGGTTGTTCCTTGTTTGACTTTTCACGACTCTTTCCATTTACTTTTCAAAACGGTGCCTTTTATCTTTGCATTTGTGCATATCGATATGTAAAACACTTAGTATTTGAACTGGTGTTGTTAGGGTCGTGATGTCTTGTTAGACTCTAAAGGAGCAAGTGCTTGTCGAATAGCCTGTAATATGAAATCATTTTTTAAGCAAGTTTTGATTTGACATAAAAATTTTCAAGCGAGAGATTTATTCAGACATATATGCTCTTAGTCACAAAGCTAATGTCTAGTACAATGTTTGCAAAATATTGCAAACTGTAATACATGAAGTTTGAATACGGGATGAACTAAAGCATGAAATAAAGTTGTGGTAATGATGATCGCTTATTCTGAGTCGTTGGAATTGGAGTGCCAATCAACGGTAGTAAGTTAATGACCAACGTTGTATTAAATCGTGCTGGAGTTTCATCACTTGGACCAGTTTGATTTACGGGTGCACTTTGCCCCTGAAGAGCTGGAGAAGAATTCAAGGCTTGCGGATTCTTTACATACTACTACAACCTATTTTTCCTGATCAGCTCCTCGATGAGGTTCTTCAACTGTCATCATTCATTAATGTCATGCCCAGGTTGATTGCGAAAATGACAAAATTTTCCAGAATTCGCAGCTTTCTTTGAAATACGCATTGGTGGCGATTCTAGATGGTGTTATGTATCTTTGGTGGCAAAGAAAATGTTTTCCGAAGTATTATTCAGACGGGTGAATTCAGCCAGTTTAAATAAGCGAGTCTTCTTGCCATCTTGATTATCTTTCTCATCGTTTCCTCTCTTTTGGCCTCTGGGATTCTTCCGATTGTATTGAATAGCAGCATTTTTGGGAGCTTCAAGAAATTGGTTGCCATCAATAATCTGAAGAGGCACGGGATTATTGTCCACTCTCATATACTCCTCTGCTTTTTATAGAATTTCTCAAGCGTGTTTAGTTCTTTCATTTTAATCCATCTACCGAATTCGCTTTTCTCATCTATGGCAACGATTAGAGGCATTAAGATCAAGCGGGGCTCGAGATTCCCCACCTCAGACAAAGCAGTGTTGAACCTCTAGAGGAAAGCTTTAACAAACTCTCCTGAATTCAGTTTCATCGATGTCAGAGAAATAACATCCTTAGCCTTCGTAGCTTATAGCCTAAACTGCTCCTTGAATTTCAGAGTCAAATCAGCGAATCGATCAACGAATTTGGGTGGAAGTTTTATGACCCATAATGATGCCATGCCTTCTAGATAAAGTGGGAAGCATAGGCATTTGATATCGTCCGTCGCTTTGGCTGCATTCATGTGCCATTCATATTTGTATAGGAAGTGATTTGGATCAGAAGTCCCATTGTATGGAGGCAGGGTAAGATAAGTGGACTTTTTTGGGAACTCTGCTTTACGAATCCTTTTAATGAACGTATTTTTGCTAGGGGAAAATTCCTATTATCTCTCACTATCCTTGCGAGCCATGGTATCTTTCATGATTCGTTCTACCATATCCGTGATATACTCTTCTGAGTTGTGTCTTTCCGCAGAGCAGACTTTGATCTCTTTTCCAGATGCTCGTCTTGGCGAGCGATCACGATTAGAGGATCTAGGTCTTTTACCTCCACTATGGGGAGGTGCCCCTTTGGCAGGACTTGCAACTCGTCGGGTATTTCGATCGGAATGGCTTTTAGTCTTCAGCTCCGAGTCTTGGACATTAGCGTCGACTTTGTCGCTTTCCCAACCATCAAGCTCTTCCATGTTATCATTACGGTGATGATCAGAAGCTGCCAAATTCGTGTTCTCTTCATGGTTGACGTGAATCTTTTGAGGAGGAGCGGGATTTGTTTGCGCATTTAGAAGAGCATTCATCTTATCGATAAGAGTATGATTAGCATCCATCAAAGTTTTAGTAGAGGCTTCCATGCGTTGATTTAAATTGGCGACAATGACGTCTAGCTCAGCTCTAGTTACTCCGGCTCCGATTGTTGAGTTTTGGTCAGTCTCAAAGCGGTTGGTAAGTGGTGTAGCTTCGTTGGTGACGTTGTCAGGGTCTCCTAAGATTTTACTTGCGGCCTACTTAGACTTTGCCATTATTTCGGATAAAGCTTTGAATTTTAAAGAAAATTCGTCTATTGTTTCGGATCTTAGATTTGAAGGATCTATCGTAGAAGCGGGCTTCGCACTTCAATGCAATCACAAGGCAACTAACCTTGAGGGAGTGAACATGGCCCCATGGTGGGCGCCCAAAATATTGAAATAAAAAATGATCACAACACTCCAAGGTGTTTATGGTAACACTTCACAAAAGTAAGATATGAAAATGTGGAGCCACGAAATATTAAAGCAAGTAAAGACATGAGAAAATTAGAGTGGTTCAGCTCTAAATCGGCCTACGTCCACTATAGAAGCTATTTTCATTATCACTTGTGAATTTACAAAGTACATGACTTTATTCGTTTCACTCATTTCACTCTTTTATAGTGATCTCCTATATTTCCTCTCTTTTAAAATGGTATTCCCGACTTTTTTATCTTTTTGCTCTAGATTTCACTTGAATTCATGAAAGAATCGGTGAGATCTCTTACTTTTTGATGGATGTTGAGTAGATCTTCAACCACTTGAACATTTAGATGATCTTACTTGGTTCCATGATGATTTTGTGTTAAATCTAGGCTTGAGAGAGAATTACTGGAGCTTGAGAGAGAATTAATGGAGGTTAAAGAGGTTTAGAGTGGTGGAAAAATGAATTGGACAGCCCTTCAAGGTAGAAAAATCGGTCTCTTGAATGGTTGAGAAATGGGGTATTTATAGGTGAAATCTGGGGAGTGGCAGAACTGTAATTACAGGTGCATAGGCCATGGGTCTTGCGCCCGGCCCATCAATATTACAAAAATGCCACGACCAACCCATAGCCATAAATATGTATGTGACCGACCCATATAATGTAATGCACGACCCATGATATTACAACTTTGCCACCGTGATATACTCTGACCGGCCCTTGTTACATTATTTCTGTGAGCAACCCAACTTAATTACGCCAATGCCACTACATCACATTGCAGCAGATCCATGCATCCACGCCTTTGTCATTGGATCCGAATTATATTAGCAATGTTCAGCTTCGCTTACACTTATCTCGCTCTCGTTTTAAACCTTGGTAAACAAATATAGCCTATATATTATGCGCAGGAATTTTTCCATCATAATAATGCGTGAGCGTGCAATGTATATTAGCTGATCCATAAATTATATTATACGCACATAATCCACGCAACAACTCCTTTCAGTCCATATTATAATATAGGAGTGAGCTGTTCCTTTGTATACACAAATCTGCACGTTTGTTTTAACACATGCTTGACCCATCAACAGAAATATTGCTCGACCCATCAGATAAATGAGCTATCCAACCCTTCTGCTCAATGGTGAACGACCCATCTCAAGTGTACGACCCATGACTTGAGTGCAGCTCAACCCATCAGGGCTTGTGAGTGAACGACCCATAAGAGTTGTGAGTGAGTGAGCGACCTATGAGCTCAGGTGATGACCGACCCACGAGGCAATTCACTGACAGACCCAGTCCTCTCTTAGTGACCGACCCATGCTTCTGATGGTGACCGACCGAATGGTGAGAAGGATGACCGAACCAGTCAGTAGCTTGATTGATGGTATTTACGGGTGTGCCATCACCTGTTTAAAGCTACTGACCGACCCATACAAAAACTCCATGTCGATCCATATATATTATTGTGTCATGTGTTTTGCCACTGTTGTTCCCATGCAGTACGAATGGCTTCAGATTGAATACATTTTAAATTATTCCATGCACTATGTAATACAAACAAGCTTGGAAAGACGTGGAATGATCCACTTTCTATTCCATATTCATAATATCTATGGTATATGCAATTCATATATTATGTTGCCAATCCACATAAAATGCACGTAATCCATGTATTCTATATAACATTTTAGTGGTTCACGTCCCATTTCTCTTGTATATGATCGTGCATATTAAAGTGACTGATCCAGAATATCTTATTCATGTCGTAATCCGCTTCGTGATCAATTCATCTTAAAAGTATGTGTCCGACTTGATTGCTTTACTAGACAGTTGATGTATCACTTTCTGAACCTCGTTAATAACGGGGTTAACACGAGGAAGCAGTCGGTAAAATAAATAAATAATTTTGTGATTTGTTTATATTTTAAAATATGAATGGACGTGGGTCTAACTTTAAAAAAAATGAAAATTGAGCCAAAAGTTCCCAAATTAAAATTTGTACAACCAGTCTTTCTTCAAATCTTCGCACCTAGGGCTGCTTATAACCCATATTTAATCCGATCCAACCCACCAACCCGCATAAACCGAACCTAACTCATCCTAATTTGGGTCGGATATGGGTTACAATTTATAAACCGTGATATATACATGTCAGGTTTGATATTTCGTTCAACCTAACCTTATTTTTATCCAACCTAACCCTATATTAAAAAAAAAAAAAAAAATATCAGCCCACTTGAATAGTATAATCCTAGAATAAGGTTTATGTAATATATAGCAAATATACCAAAAAAAAAAAAAAAAAAAAAAAAAAAACATATTTCATGTCAATCCAAACTACATAGAATTTGACAAATATATTTTAAGTAGCATTTTAATGTATTTTAAAATGAAACACTTGCTCTACTATTTAGTAAATTAATTTTATTTGATGTGTTTTACAATGAAATTTTAATAAAATATGTCTTATAATGAATCAGTTATTTTAAATGCATTATGCTAGCTAAAATCTGATATATTATGCTAAATATTTTAGTATTATTTTTTAAAAATATCCCTCATATTCTCATTTTTATTATTTTAATTAAAGCAACTGAACCCAACCTTACCAAATCCGATCCAACCCAACTCATGTCGAACATCATATAGGGTCGGATACATGTTGAACTAACTTAAAGTCATACCTATGTAGGTCGGATGAAGTACCCGGTCTAACCCGATCCAACCAATACTTTGTGCAACCCTATTGGCTCCAATTTTTCTTACCAAAAGTTAAACATCTAATTTTAGACGCCCAACTGCTGGCTTGTTATACCTGTAAAGACTTGAATATATTATCTTTTACACACGTCCAGTGAGTTTCTTGCAAACTGCAATGCTTTTCACCTAATTTTCAGTGTACCATCATCCAATAAATATGCCCAAAGAAGTACCAAGAGCAGTACGTAAACTGGTAATACGTACAAGTACAACAGATTTAATCAACAAATTTAGTACTTAGTTCACATAATATCTCAAAAATAGAAAGACGGTGATACATTTACCAGCAATAACACAAACAGGTACATATAGAAATTTAAAGGTGAGATGGAGCCTGAGCAGGAGGAGGAGCTGGTTTAATATGTGGGTCAGAAAAAAGTCGACCAGCAATAACAGCATTAGCCGCATCACTTGGATGAAATGCATCCCAGAAGACATAATCACTTCTATTGGAACAAAGGTTCGAGTTTGGCAAGCATAGTCCACCCAGTGTTGTATCCACATTGCAGCATGATGTGTTCGAGATTTTGAAACCTGATCATGAAATCACTAAAATGTAAATATAATCCTTATTACCACACACACACACACACAAGTTAGAAGTTTCACTTTATCGCATTATTACCGTTTCGTTCAGGATGAAGAATAAGATCCATAACGACTGGATAAGAGTCTGCAAATGAACATTGTGATCCAGGCAATTTGGAACTGATGGTGTCTAAGAGCTTCTGCACATTTGAATTGAATATCTTTACATACTTGTTCAATGTATGTAAGCATTGCCCGTCTTTCGACTTCGCTCTCTGCGATGGGATGCATCCGAGTGGAGCTAAACCATGAAATACCATTTTCCTAGCCCCTAGCTCATATAGTCTCTGGAATAAAGAATTAACAAGCATATTAAAATGGTATGAACATATTCTTACCTGTTCTTCAAACCATATATTAAACAAGCACTGTAATATGCACTACTAGGATTGCACAATCTGAAGTTATAATATGCTTAAAATATGTGTAGATACTAATCATTCCGAATATATATTACTGTTAGTTGTCCCTCCAAGGTAGTCATCAAGAGTTTCACAAATTCTTCATGAGTCAAAGAAGCATCTGGTAAGAAGGATTGCAAGAAGTTGTTCACGTAATCATTGCTTCCTAGAAAAAAGAAAAAAATGATGTATGTATTTTAGTATTCTAGCTAACCATGGTACTATAATTTTGTATGTGCAAGGGATCATCAAACTTACCCAGTCCTATAAAATATAAGGCCTCATTGCATAATTTTTCAGAAGCATTTGCTCCGATTTTTGAGGTTATGGCATCCTTTGTTATCTCGAATGCAGAGATTTGATCATCGAACGAAAGCTTCTCAATCTGCAGAACACACCATTTGATCAATTGTTTACTTAAACAAGCAAAATTTAACATGATGAATGGGAATCAATAAAGGAGTCGATTAATTACGAAATAAGCTCCAGTCTCATTGAGAATGCCTGCACCACCAGATGCATAATTTACGCCTTTAAGTATTGTATCATCGCTCATCGACAATGACAGATATGGTGGTGGTGATTCTATCCCTAGCTTGGCAGCTTCATTAGTATTATTAGCAAGTAAATATAATTAGGCCAGAGTTGCATACAACATATAGCATATGGTATACAGATATCATAGTAGTTGAAATAAAAACATCAAAATACACTTACAGACGATATCTCCGATGGTTCTGCCATTGCTGAACCTTCCAGTAGCTTGCCCATTTACATAATCAATGCCATACCAAGGATAATTTGACTTTGCCAGTGAAAGCTGTAAATGATTATTGTTGCCATTATCCGTAAGCGAGTCGCCGAACACAAATGTTACAGGCTTGCTCGACTTAGACAGAACGAATTTGACAGGCCTGACTGCCTCTGTGGCAATGAAAGAAACGGAGAATGCGTGGATAAGAGCAAGGGTAAGTGTAAGTCTATGCATTTAGATGTTGTTTGATGTATTTGTTGATTAACTTGTGATGAAGATGCCTGATTATAGTGAGGAGATATATAGTGTGTGTTTATATAAGTCGTGCCTGTTGTTTCAAGTGTTGTTATATTCTTGACTTGGTGGAACTGCCGCAATAGCAAATGAAATTGAAGTACGAGCGTTAAACGCTTAGACTATAGAAGTGGTTGTGGTCGTTGGAGAAAGTATTTGTATTGTTGTTGGCTTAACTTTTGAAGTTTTGATCAGAACGTTCTACTGAATTTGCGATGAAGGCGTTGTATGTAACGCAGGTGGCAAATGGATTTGTACATATTTTTACTTCTACAATTGTAGTGAGTACCGAGTACGTCATCGCCTAATAATACGAACTATTATAAAATATATTTACTTTTCTTTTTTTCATTAACAATCTGTTTACGGAGTTCGTATTATTACAAATTGCATTTAGTACGTGCTGATTTGTACAAGTATTTATAATAAGGAGGATGCTACATCGACAGGTAAATTTGCGGTTAATTTCACCGTATCTGAAAACCTACGGCTAGTAATTTACGAGGATAAAAAACGCAAAGAGAAAACACTGCCGCACTTTTTGACTTCAAAATTGTCCGTTGACGCAACATTAGCGTTATAATAAAATATAGGAATTTTTTTTTATTTAGCCACCTTTTATAAACTTATAACACTTTTAGCCTAGTTTCAAAACTTATTACGAACATAGCCTGGTTTATGTCACATCAGCTCAAAGCCGTTATCAACACAAGCGGCATTTGAGATGACGCGTGGAACGTTATTTGGGATGACGCATAGAACTCACGTCTGGGCGTCATTTAAGATGCCGCAGTTAGCGTCATCTTAAATGCCGCTTGTGTTAATAACTGTTTTGAGCTGATGTGACATAAACCAGGCTACGACCGTAATAAGTTTTGAAACTAGGCTAAAAGTGTCATAAGTTTATAAAAGGTGGCCAAATCGAAAAAAAATCCTAAAATATAAACTGTTGTTGGGCCTAAATCTCAGCCAAAAAACTGTTGCTTTTGGTACATGGGGATTTGTACAAGTATACCCCCCCCCCTCTCCTGCCGTGAGTTATGATGTCCCCGTCCCTTTATGTGTCTCATGTGTCCATCCAATCACAACCCTCTGATTTTCACTTTTTACAGTTAAATCCCTCAATTGTTGTACGATTTAATTACAAAAGGTGAAGATCTTGGAAATATAAGTCATTGTACACACGGGGACCGGAGGATGGAGACAGAAGAATTGGACTCTCTCCCCCTCCCCCTTCCCCCCTCAACAAAAAGAAAAGAAAAAGCCTAACTAGGGTCTGTGATTTGAAACGCAAATCTCTTTCACCTAATTTTTCATGTACCCTATCCAAGCCATTGATATTAAACCATGTTTCATGTTATTAATAAAGGAATGAAAATATTAACATGTGCCATAAGCCCCATGTTAACATTAGTGATTCACCAGTATACTCTCCCGAATTTCATTCTTTTTTTTCAAATTACATAAAGACAAAGCAGATATTTCAAATAATAATTATTTTTGTCCAATTACTGCGTGTGCACTTAAGGCACACGTTAACAAAACCCATACAGAAGTCAAAAGAGTTTCCACTCTTTTACTTGTATAGTTAAAGCCATATTAACTTCTAGCTACTCATTCCTTCAACTGAAGCCCATATCCCTTCCTCTTCCACTGCATACCATAATAGAAGCAAAATTTTGAGTATGCTTGGTTTATCATTTTTAATTTTGAGTTTTTTGAGTCTTTACCCATATAAAATTGCAAACAACATATGTATATCGTAAAAAATAACAATTTTTGAAATGAAGTTAATACACTATTTTCTCATGTTTTGAGAAATATCCAAAAAAAGAAATTAAATTCATCTTTCGTCGTATTTCCAACATCTCCTCGTCCCATCCATCTTCTTTCCACCCCCTCCATCGTCCTTCCTTTCTAACACATTTTTGTAATTAACATTGTAAACTCAATGTACAAAACATAAAATAAACTAAACAACAGCTTAGTTTCTCGTTTAATATTTTGATTATTATACTATGTTTTAACTTTCTTTGGTACTGTTTTCTCTTCTTCTTCAATAAACTTGGAACACAGTTTGAATGTTAATCATATCCGCCGGAAGGTGACAGTAAAGCATGTCATAAGCTAAATTTTTAAATGGAAAGTGAGTAACAGAAATCAACACAAGATGTCAATAGTTAAACTAAAAAAAAATCAGCTGATTCAGTATCAATTAAAAATTCCATTCATACAAAGAGATGGTTCCAATGACAGGTATGGCGTTCAAACCGAATTCGATGCATCTTAATTTTACAACGAAAACATTTTTTTTTTCTTCTTTAGAACTAAAAACGGTAGAGCCCATATGTAGCTAAATCAAAATAAGGTGAAAGATAAAGTTTTTGTATAAGCAACTTTAGGTTGGTGTGGAAAATACAAACGTGATCTCCTAAATCTCATCGAGCCTAGGAGATTTAAATGTCTAGGAAGGGTGAAAATTGTTTATTATCAAAATAATAATAAAAAATATGATATTGTCAAAAAAAACTTTCACATCATACACATAAGACGTCAATGCTTCTAAGACCCACTTTTTTAGATCACACAGAAAAATGATCAACGCACAAATAACTCAAGTCAATATGGCAGACAACTCAGGTATTGCACTAAAAGAAGCTTTAGAGTATTTACGTGAATAAGCAAAAGGTTGGCAAAATCTTATTCTTTTGTAAGTAGAGTATTGTTTTTTGGATTTAAATGATTAAATATGGTATATTACATGAGATTTCAAAATTATGGTTTGTACTGTGTTGTCTTTGGGGCATCGCTTGATGTCAAAACAAAATTGATGATTAAGATTCTTGTATGCATGAATATACTTGAGTTTGGATTATATTTGTGTATGCGTGTACATACATACATACATACATACATACATATATATATATATATATATATATATATATATATATATATATTAAAATCAATCATATACTACATCTATAATGTGGCGCTAAGGGCAGCCCAATTCTCTATTCCTAATACCGCAATTAAAAAAATAAAACTTATTAAATTTTATATTCTCCCTAATACCATATTATCTCTTCATTCTAATCTCTCACTCAACCAGTATTTGTCGAACTAAATCACATAGTCAACCATAATCTGAAAACCCTAATCAACAACATTCGATGTCTACTTCATCTTTTCCGTGGTAAAATTCAATTTTTTACCGTTTGAAGCCCTAAACTTACTTGATTGAGTTGACTGGGGTTGAGATAACGATGTGTCTGCAGCTTTCTTCTTTCTCAGCATTGTTGTGACGTCGAACAATTTATCGTTGATCAAACGATTGAAGAACTATGGTTTCAAATTGGAATGAAAGAGGAACAAAAAGAGACGAGAGAAAATTAAGGTAATGGTAGTGTGGTAACCATTTTTTAGGTGAGGTATTAAGAAGAACGTAATGATAATTCTTGCAGTATTTTTTAGTAGCGGTAATAAGAAAATAAATTAGGGTGCTCTTTGCAGCAAGGAAAAAGACGTAAAAAACAAATTCGGATCATAAATAAAATCCTGCTTCTCTCTCCCTATCTACAATTCCAGTTAGCCCAAATCATGGAGTTCCACCCTATCGCTGCAGGAGCTCAACCTTTCTGCGATTACACTTCGATTTGCTTCCATTCTGACGCAATAGGTAAGCCACTTCTTTGATAATCTGCTATAGCTTTACGTTAGCACCCATTTTCTTATATGCGAAAACATGGTTATTTCTCTCTTGCCATATAAAATATGTTGCCGAAGTCAAGGAGTCGAACACAATACCTGCATATAGTCCTTATTGAATGCTGTAAAAATGTAGAACACTTCGTCATTGAATGAGTTAAGAACAATGGGATTTATACTGTTGGAAATATTGGGTGAATTATTAAAATATTCAGATAAGTGTATATATGGCTCCTTTATGTGAATAGTCCCATATCATGGGATTATATGGAAGTGGCAAGTATTTATACTTGTTTCTAAGAAATCATGTCGGGGCCTTGAGCTCCCAATACATGCTCTGTTGTGAGGTGGGAGGCCATGCATCATGAACACCACACGCGCGCGACCGTCCGACTCGACCCGGCCCGGCTCGGGCTCGGGCTTGGACTTGGACTTGGCTTTGTGGTGTAAACACTTATATTTTTGGGCTAGAAAACACTGCATTTTTCGAACAATCTTTTTAAATACGAAAATATTTCTGAGCCAACTTTTATTTTTTGAAGCGGTAAACTTATGACCCAGTATTTTAGCAGATTTTATTACTGCACAGTATTTTCGTTCAGCCCTAATCCCCATCTATATATTATCTTCAGTTGTAGACGGAAATACATAGTTTACCTCCGCCATTAAAATTATAATCCAGAAATTTTCGAGTAGTAATTTTATTTCAAAAGTGCAAATCTGCACTGATTTATAGTGCAAAACAAATCAGTTATTAATTTCAGAGGTTGTTTTATCATAGAGGCGACGACGGAAGTACGAATTGGTTTTGCACCACCGACCAGATCGCCGAATCGTCTTCAAGAAAGATATCAAGTACGTGACTCAGCCATTATTTCCCAACATATACCGAGCATCCATTTTGATTGAGCACCAAGTGTAAGAGGAGTAGTTGTATAAAAAAAATAGATGGTTGACTGTTATCTCATAGAGGGCAGAAAGCGTTTGATAAAATACCAAAAGAAGGACTTTAGCGTTTAATCGATCCATCATGGCTAGGTAGGAGATGAAGGACATTCGCCTACTATTTTTTGAATGTTATCTAACTTTATAATGAGGCTTAAAAACTGCTTGCTGGCTGAAATTTTCCAATGCTTTGGAGAATAAAAAATTACCATCATCACCCAATTCGTACACATCAGATGGCTGAGAAATCTGGGTTGTAACCTATTAGATTTCATTTATTCCTCCCTAGTAGCAGGATGATTCTTCGGGATTAACTTGCCATCTTGCATTATTGAGGACACAAAGTCATGCTTATGTCCTAGTGTGCCGAGTCTATGAGTGCTTAGTATGTCGACTAGACAGCGAAAATTAATCAATGGATCAAACCATAAAGATGTGTTTGATCCAGAGGCGATGACCTTGTTAAACAATTGCTACTTGCAGTGCGAAGTCATAAGATAGATTTCCATGTACTTGAGGCGTTGATGTCTATAAGCATATCCCAAAATTGCTTTCATGCACAATATTTGTTTCTCATCCATTTAGACCATAGTTTGTCACGAATTAGAAAAATCCACATTATGTTTACTCCCTCCCCACAATAATTATTTCTCCGCCGCTATTTTTTTCAAGTCTAGAAAATATTTTAGACCAACACTACCTTCCAAATGGATGCTAAAACCGCATTTTTAAACGGTGAATTAGAAGAAAAAATCTATATGGACCAGCCTGAAGGATTTGTAGTACATGGCCAACATGAAAATTAGATAAATCATTATATGGTTTAAACAAGCTCCTAAACAATGGCATGAAAACTTTGATAACTTAATCATTTCACATGGTTCTAAAGTTAATGAAAGTGACAAATGCATTTATTACAAATCTGTGAATGACATTTGCACTATTATATACCTTTATGTAGATGACCTACTCATTTTTGGGTCAAACATTCATGCCATAAATTCAGTCAAATCCTTATTAAATGCCAATTTTGATATGAAAGATCTAGGTGAGGCGAGTGTAATCCTTGGTATTAAGATTACTATGTCAAAAAAGTGAATTTCTTTGGATCAATCTCATTACATTGAGAAGATACTGAAGAAATATAATTACTTTGACTGTAAACCTGCATGTACACCATATGATCCAAGTGTAAAGTTATTTAAGAACACTGGTGAAGGTGTAAGACAGTCTGATTATGCAAGCATCATTGGCAGCCTTCGGTATGCCACTGATTGTACTAGACCCGACATTGCCTATGTCGTGGGATTACTGTGCAGGTTTACCAGTAGACCTAGTATAGAGCACTGGCATGCTATTGAAAGGGTCATGAGATACCTTAAACGAACTATGAACCTTGGATTACATTATGAGAAGTTTCCAGCTGTACTTGAAGGATATTCAGATGCAGATTGGAATACTTTATCTGATGATTCTAAAGCGACAAATGACTATATATTTAGCATCGTTGGAGGAGCTGTTTCTTGGAAATCCAAGAAACAAACTATTTTGGCTCAGTCTACTATGGAGTCTGAGATGATAGCACTAGCCATGGCTAGTGAAAAAGAAGAGTACTTGAGAAATATGCTAGCTGAGATTCCCTTATGGGAAAAACAGATACCAGCTGTGTTGATACATTGCGATAGTACCGCGGCTATTGCAAAAGTTCAGAACCGTTATTATAACGATAAGAGATGACAAATATATCGTAAGCACAACACGGTTAGAGAACTATTTTCCTCAGGTATCGTTAGAGTGGATTACGTACGTAGTGATGAAAATTTGGCAGATCCTTTGACGAAAGAACTGTCCAGAGAGAAAGTCCTTAATTCTTCTAAAAGAATGGGACTATTGCCCTTAGATTGTTGAGTCACGCACAATGGTAACCCGACCTAAATGACTGGAGATCCCAAGAAATAGGTTCAATGGGTAAAAACAAGTTGTGTTGTGATAGGAGTTGAACATGCTATTTAATAAACCAAGAAACATGTATTCCTGAAGTGATTAGAGGATGAGTTGATAATAACTCTTAATGAGATCTATACTCTATTTGGAGTGGAGTATCTACTTTCAGGAGTACTCTTGATAGACTCACCTATGTGAATGTGGAAATGTGGCCGTTTCCTATAGAGTTTTGGGCAAAACTTCTAAAGTGTTCACTAAACTGGGATAGACGTGCATGACCATAAATGCACAGGCTTATTTGATTGCACTATAGAAAAGATTGTGTGTGGTTTGTTGTCAGGAATAGAGTTCAAGACTACGTGTCACTCTAGTAAAAACTGAATCTTATTCACTATGCAAAGGTTCAAGTCGGATGAAACCTTTGTTTATGCACAGTCTTATGTTTCTAGAAAATTGCTCGATAATATTTTAAAAATCCAAATGGGGGATTGTTGGAAATATTGGGTGAATTATTAAAATATTGAATTAAGTGTATGAATGGCTTCTTTATGTGAATAGTCTCATATCATGGGATTATGAGGCAAGTATTCATACTTGTTTTTAAGAAATCATGTTGGGGCCTTGGGCTCCCAATACATGCTTTGTTGTGAGGAGGGAAGCCATGCATCATGACCACCACACACGCGCGCGCGACCGACCGACTCGACTCGACCCGACCCGGCTCAGTTCGGTTCGGGCTTGGGCTTGGCTTTGTGGTGTAAACACTTATATTTTTGGGCCAGAAAACACTGCATTTTTCAAACTATGTTTTTATATACGAAAATATTTCTTAGTCGACTTTTATTTTTTGAAGTGGTAAACTATTGACCCGGTATTTTAGCAGATTTTATTACTGCACAATATTTTCATTCATCCCTAATCCCCATCTATATATTATCTTCAGTTGTAGATGGAAATACATAGTTTACCTCCGCCATTAAAATTATAATCCAGAAATTTTCGAGCAGTAATTTTATTTCAAACGTGCAAATCTGCACTGATTTGTAGTGCAAAGCAAATCAATTATTAATTTCAGAGGTTGTTTTATCCTAGAGGCGGTGGCGGAAGTACGAACTGGTTTTGCACCACCGACCAGATCGCCGAATCGTCTTCAAGAAAGCGACCAAGTACGTGATTCAGCCATTGTTTCCCAACATATACCAAGCATCCATTTTGATTGAGAACCAAGTGTAAGAGGAGTAGTTGTATAAAAAAAATAGATGGTTGACTGTTATCTCATAGAGGGCAGAAAGTGTTTGATAAAATACCAAAAGAAGGACTTTAGTGTTTAATCGATCGATCATGGCTAGGTAGGAGATGAAGGACATTCGCCTACTATATTTTGAATGCTATATAACTTTATAATGAGGTATAAAAATTGCTTGCTGGCTGAAATTTTCCAATGCTTTGGAGAATAAAAAATTACCATCATCACCCAATTCGTACACATCAGATGGCTGAGAAATCTGGGTTGTAACCTATTAGATTTCATTTATTCCTCCCTAGTAGCAGGATGATTCTTCGGGATTAACTTGCCATCTTGCATCATTGAGGACACAAAGTCATGCTTATTTCCTAGTGTGCCGAGTCTATGAGTGCTTAGTATGTCGACTAGACAACGAAAATTAATCAATGGATCAAACCATAAAGATGTGTTTGATCCAGAGGCGATGACCTTGTTAAGCAATTGCTACTTGTAGTGCGAAGCCGTAAGATAGATTTCCATGTACTTGAGGCGTTGCTGTCTATAAGCATATCCCAAAATTGCTTTCATGCACAATATTTGTTTCTCATCCATTTAGACCATAGTTTGTCACGAATCAGAAAAGTCCACATTATGTTTACTCCCTCCCCACAATAATTGTTTCTCTACCGCTATTTTTTTCAAGTCTAGAAAATATTTTAGACCAACACTACCTTCCATTTTAGGTTTACATAAAGTTTTCTGGGCCCCTTTATGTTTACACCCTCCCCAAAAGAAATCTTCACATAGAGTGTTCAGTTTGTCCAGCATGAATTCGAGGATGTGGTAGATGAAAACTAATATAAGACTGCGAGGGTAATAACTGTGCGTAGTAGTCTCGCTCGACCATCAATACCAAGCAATTTTATTTCCCAACCCTATAACTTCTTTTGCACTTTATTTAAAAGAGCTTGACATTCTGCATAGTGTAGGTAATTAGAGGAAATAGGTACCCCTAAGTATTTGATAGGTAAACTACCAATCTGAAATCCAACACATTTTCAATTTGAGCACCATTTGCACTGAAGAAAAGCCTCAATTTGTAAGTGTTAACTGATAATCCAGTATAATAACCAAGCTACTGAATATAGAATGTAGGGAGGTGGCACAGGAAAATGTTGCCTTATCAAAAACCGTCAAATTATCCACATATAACAATGTGTTATAGTAGGAGTTACTATAGAAAATGGCAGGAATTTATCAGTAACTGCGGCCTCATTTATTCATAATGTAAAGAATTCCATGCCGATGGTGAATAAGTAGGGAGACATGGGATCTCCCTGTCTAATTTTTCAATTACTCGTGATAAGACTTTTTTGTCATTCCTTGAATTAAAATAGAGAAAGTAGGCATAGAAGTGAACTCATAAATGACATTTTTAAAGTGCTGGGGGAAACCCATAGTTGACATTACGTAGCATATGAATTCCCAGTTGATAGAGTCATAAGCTTTAGTTAAGTCAACCTTTGCATAAAATTTTGAACTTCCTATTTTTTTTAAATCATGCCGCAGATCATGGGCAAGTAGAATGTTTTCACCTATGTATCTTTCTGAAATGAATGCACATTGGTTTTTTGGAATCAAGCAGGGTAAGAATTTTTTTATTCGTTTTCACAAAACTTAACTCAAAATCTTGTAATACACATTACAATAGGAAATAGGTCGATATGCCGTAATATTTGTGGGACTATCATTCTTAGGGATTAATGTAACTAATGTATGGTTTACCCTTTTTGCAATTCTCACTGATTGAAACATGTTGTTGACATCATGCAGCAAGTCGTATTTTATATCTTCCCAGTGCAGTTTGTAAAATGTTGAGTTTAAACCATCCAAACCTGGACTTGGGTCATCATGAATTCCAAATACCGCTGTTTTGATTTTTAAAAGAGAGATTAGTTGCATTAGAAATTCCTGCCCTTGGGGATAAATATGTTGTGATTTGTGACATAAAATCACATATGTTGATAGAGACGAGGCGTGGATGTGCTTGGCAGTAGAGGAGATGGTGCAACAACAGAAAGAAGGTTAGAAGGAGCAGTTTGGCGTTTGAGCGGATTTATTGCTGGATTTTGACTCGGTCTTTCTGTGACTTATCTGCAAGTATTGAGGGGATATATTCCTAATATATCCCTAAGAGGAAAATTGGATATTTTTCCTAGGCCTTCTATTCTCCTATAAAAGCAGCACATTGGGTTGGATTAATGCATGACCGAATAGAGTGGCAGCTGCGTGCCTCTAGGGCTTGGTGCCCTAGAGATGATTGGTGCCTCCAGTTAATCCAAGGCTTAGCCGTCGTTCTTCATTGTTCTCCTTCTCCAACAAAGAGTGTTAGTCATCTAGATATTCTTTCCCTTTCTCAATAAGATTATTGATTCTTGTAATTTTGTTTATTGTTGGTTTTGATCCATTGAGTGTAAACAAAATTTGTTTTTGTGAATCAATAAAGAGGGTAGTTGGGTGAAATATCTTGCATTTGTGTGTGTGATTTCATATCTGTGCTTATTTCCGTAGAAATCATCTTTAAGTGATTGGGTAAAGAAGACCCTAGTCGCTTCCGCAAAGGCGCAGTTTACCATAACAGTTGGTATCAGAGCCAGGTTATCACAAAGCTTAGAGTGATGTTGGATTGGAAAATTTGATTTTTTGTTGAAAAAAATTCGATTTTTTTTTTTGATGTCGGATATGATGGCGCTGTTGGTGATGACTAATTTTGATTGGGGATTTGAAGGCCTCAATTGTTTGGTTGATGGAGATGAAGAGGAGCCCTCAGATGTGGATGGGGGAAGATGGAAGAAGATGAAGATGTTGGCAATTGGTTTAATTTGCCTATTCCTTGGTGATTCGGTTCATGTTTTCGACAGGGGTCCTCACGTTGATGATGCTCGAGGGATCAGGAGTGACCGAGGAAGGAGCTCAGGTCAAGTGGTAGACGAGTGTCGATGTGGAAGGTGAGTGACGGTTGAAGAACCTAGTCCACAGCAAGGTGGAGAGGTTAATTTGGTCACTGCTGATGTGTTCGACATGGGTCTTCATGTTGATGATGCTCGAGGGATCCGAAGTGATCGAGGAAGGAGCTCAGATCAAGTGGTAGACGGGTGTCATTGTGGAATTAAAAGCATTTTAGACCGTTGGATGATGCACGGTGCAGCTCAGGTGGTAGATGCATCTTTTGCAGGCGGTGAGTTGTGTTTGTAATTGAGGTGTGGTCGTAGTCCTTTCAAATCGACTGGGCGTATCTTGTTGCCCTGAAATCGAGATTGTGGGGTGTATCTTATTGCCCAGAAAACGAGGTTGGTTTAATTGAGAGAAGGTGTCGTTGAAAGAGCTAGATGACTTGTTTGGTGATTGTTGGAGTGTTGATATGATTTCAGATTAAGGTGGAGCATTGTGATGGTGATTTCACATGTCCATGGAAGTCGGTTGACTTGTTGTTGATGTGATTTCATATCAAGGTGGAGTGTTGTGATTTGTGACATAAAATCACATATGTTGATAGAGACAAGGCGTGGATGTGCTTGGTGGTAGAGGAGATAGTGCAGCAACATAAAGAAGGTTAGAAGGAGCAGTTTGGTATTTGAGCGGATTTATTGCTGGATTTTGACTCGGTCTTTCTGTGACTTATCTGCAAGTACTGAGGGGATATATTCCTAATATATCTTTAAGAGGAAAATTGGATATTTTTCCTAGGCCTTCTATTCTCCTATAAAAGCAGCAGATTGGGTTGGATTAATGTATTACCGAATAGAGTGGCGGCTGCATGCCTCTAGGGCTTGGTGCCCTAGAGATGATTGGTGCCTTCAGTTAATCCATGGCTTAGCCGTCGTTCTTCATTGTTCTCCTTCTCCAACAAAGAGTGTTAGTCATCTAGATATTCTTTCCCTTTCTCAATAAGGTTATTGATTCTTGTAATTTTGTTTATTATTGGTTTTGATCCATTGAGTGTAAACAAAATTTGTTTTTGAGAATCAATAAAGAGGGTGGTTGGGTGGAATATCTTGTGTTTGCGCGTGTGATTTCATATCTGTGTTTGTTTCCATAGAAATCGTCTTTAAGTTATTGGGTAAATAAGATCATGGTCGCTTCCGCAAAGGCGCAGTTTTCATAACAGTTGGTATCAGAGCTAGATCATCGCAAAGCTTAGAGTGATTTTGGATTGGAGAAATTGATTTTTGTTCGGAAGAAATTGATTTTTTGTTGAAAAAATCGATTTTTTTTTGCGTCGGATATGATGGCGCTGTTGGTGATGACTAATTTTGATTGGGGATTTGAAGGCCTCAATGGTTTGGTTGATGGAGATGAAGAGGAGCCCTCAGATGTGGATAGGGGAAGATGGAAGAAGACAAAGATGTTGGAAATTGGTTTGATTTGCCTATACCTTGGTGATTCGGTTCATGTTTTCGACGGGGGTCTTCACAGGGATGATGCTCGAGGGATCAGGAGTGATCGAGGAAGGAGCTCAGGTCAAGTGGTAGACGGGTGTCGATGTGGCAGGCGAGTGACGGTTGAAGAACCTAGTCCACAGCAAGGTGGAGAGGTTAATATGGTCACCGCTGATGTGTTCGACAGGGGTCTTCACGTTGATGATGCTCGAGGGATACAGAGTGATCGAGGAAGGAGCTCAAATCAAGTGGTAGACGAGTGTCGTTGTGGAATAACAAGCACTTTTAGACTGTTGGTTGATGCACAGTGCAGCTCAGGTGGTAGATGCATCTTTTGTAGGCGGTGAGTTGTGTTTGTAATTGAGGTGTGGTCGTAGCCTTTCAAATCGACTAGGCATATCTCGTTGCCCTGAAATCGAGGTTGTGGGGTGTATCTCGTTGTCCGGAAATTGAGGTTGGTTTAATTGAGAGAAGGTGTCGTTGAAAGAGCTAGATGATTTGTTTGGTGATTGTTGATATGATTTCAGATTAAGGTGGAGCATTATGATGGTGATTTCACATGTCCATGGAAGTCGATTGACTTGTTGTTGATGTGATTTCATATCAAGGTGGAGTGTTGTGATTTGTGACATAAAATCACATATGTTGATAGAGACGAGACGTGAATGTTCTTGGCTGTAGAGGAGATGGTGCAGCAACAAAAAGAAGGTTAGAAGGAGCAGTTTGGCGTTTGAGCGGATTTATTGCTGGATTTTGACCCGGTCTTTCTGTGACTTATCTGCAAGTATTGAGGGGATACATTCCTAATATATCTCTAAGAGGAAAATTGGATATTTTTTCTAGGCCTTCTATTCTCCTATAAAAGAAGCACATTGGGTTGGATTAATGTATGACCGAATAGAGTGACGGCTGCTTGCCTCTAGGGCTTGGTGCCCTAGAGATGATTGGTGCCTCCAGTTAATCCAAGGCTTAGCCATCATTCTTCATTGTTCTCCTTCTCCAACAAAGAGTGTTAGTCATCTAGATATTCTTTCCCTTTCTCAATAAGGTTATTGATTCTTGTAATTTTGTTTATTGTTGGTTTTGATCCATTGAGTGTAAAGAAAATTTGTTTTTGAGAATCAATAAAGAGGGTGGTTGGGTGGAATATCTTGTATTTGCGCGTGTGATTTCATATCTGTGTGTTTCCATAAAAATCATCTTTAAGTAATTGGGTGAATAAGATCATGGTCGCTTCCGCAAAGGCACAGTTTTCATAACAAAATAATATATATTGGTTGAAACCAAAGGAAGGTGGTAGCCACTATGCCATTGAATAAATCATGGTAATAATTAAATGCCCCCCTTTCAACTTCATCAACTTTGAAGAGTAATTCATCTAAATTAGTAATGAAAGCCTTTATATTATTTCCAAATTTGCATGTTGACATCTAAGTAAAAAAAAACTTGGAGTTGAGATCACCCTGTTGTAGCCTGTAGATTTAAGATTTCTTTTTTAAATTCCAGGCTTTCAACTTTTCCATAATATATAATTGATGTTTGACGTAGAGCATTTGATCATATAATTGCAAATTAGTTGGATCTTGATCGACAGATAGCTTTAGCTCATTCACTTGTTTTTTCAATTCTTTAATATGTTCATTATCGGTAGGCCTGCATCGATTCCATTTCTTCAGTCCTTGTTTACATGCATTAAGTTTAAATTGGAAGGAGTAGGAAGTCCCATGATTGAAATTGTAGTCCTCTGTTAATCCACTCCCTATATCCTTCGTTGTACTGCTAGTCATTTTGATATCTGAAAGGGAAACCCTTAGAATGGGAGGTAGCAACCAAGTGCAGAAGCATTGGATTATGATTAATAGACATTAGAGACAAGGAAATAGATTTCATGTTACTGAAATTGCATAAACAATTGTTATTTACCAGAATCTTATCAATATTAGCGGCCAATCCCCTTCTACGCCAAGCATAATTAAAACCCAACGGTCTAATTTCATTCAAACCTGCTTGATAAAGGCAGTTATTGAAAGATCTCAAATATTGAAAAGGAATAGGCAAACATCTTTTTTTGTCTGAAAAAGATGATGCATCATTGAAGTCTTCCATGAGAATCCAGCAGCAAGTTATATTAGCCGATTCATAAATAATATGTTTCCATAAACCTTGCCTTTCATGATAGAATTACTAACATAAATTACCGTAAAAACCATCTGCATCCCCCCAAAATTAACAGCGCGAATAGTTAAATGTTGTGGTGAAATAGAAATTGTAGATATTGTCCAAACCGTAGAACCCACGCTACTGAAATGTTAGTTGTGACATCCCATTGGCATGAGATTTTATTCTTGAAAATAGTAAATTTGAGTTAGATAATTTATTCACTACAAAACCAACTAAAGTTGGTTTAAATTTGTTCATGAGGTTGAGAACATCAAAAATACGCTTTGGTGAATTCATTCCCTTGACATTCTACGTAAGTATCATCATTTATTCGACGTAGAGCTCCTCAACATTCTTTTGGAAGGAGCATTAGTAGTTGGTTGTTTGCCTTTTTCCATTTTCTTTTTGCCAAGTACTCATCATTTCCTTTGATAAATTTCGAGGCATCAACATTTTGTTCCGCTGTTGGTTCCTCCTCAATAGCATCAGCGATGTATGATAGCTCATCTTGGAGGATGTTAGATAAAAGGTCATGGTTTAGGAAGTTCAAGTCATATAGATTGTGGTTGTGGTTAACATCAGATATATTTTCTTGATTGGAGATATGAGAAGTATCATTCTCCTCAGTTGTGTTATTGTAGAAGTCGCTGGGATGTCATGTAAAGTTTTCGGCATTCATCCGGGTTCATGTTTTTTCTTGTGCATTGAAATTTTGTGCCCAAATAATCTGCACTTTTCACATTTAGGAGGCACAAACTCATATTCAACACCTATTTCTTTCTTGACACCATTGTATAGGAGAATAGGTATTGACTTTCTCAAATCAGTATCCATGGTTATTGACAGTTGTAATCTGGCATACTGGGTGTAAGTTTTATCTGCAGTTTTTGCATCCAATTGTATGGATTCATAGACATAACTGGCTATCAAAGACAAGGTTTCAGCTGTCCAAAGCTCCATTTCAAATTATAAAACCGAACCCAATTTGAAATTTTTCGTGTTAAACTTACTATAATCTTTACCAGGCACCCATTCAGCTACCATTAACAACTTACCAAACTAAAAGTAGGATATGGTTTCAAGCACTTTCCTAAAATCAAATTCTTCAGCAAACTGAACATTAAATCTGTAGTTGGGGGCAATGTGCACTTATAGTTCACAGACAAAAACACACACACACACGATTTCGTTGAACTCAGTTGGCTTATGAATGAATGCATTTCTCTCTATGTATTATTTCTGTACATATGTATTTATTTCTTATTCATGTTTATATGTTCATATTTATATATTACTCATTCCCTTCTTCATGTATATTTTGACAATATATTTTCTGTTGTTCTGGAAGGACATGAGCATATGAGAGTTACATGGTTTTATTTTTGTTTTCAAAAGGCGGAGGTGGCTAATATTGTTTCAATATTCTGGTTTGTAAAATATGTTGCATCGTCTAATTGTTTTCTTGAAATGTATATCTTGAAATATAGATCTTTCATTTTCATTTAAGTTTCATAGATCATGGAGAACCAATTTCTTCCTAGAAAAGCAATAAGGGATGGACAAATAAAGGGAATATGGAAGAAACATTTAATAGTAAAGCAAAACCTTTTAAAGCTGTCTCCTTAATTGTAAGAGTTTTCTCTCTTCTCCTTCACTCTCTTTAGATATTTTATTTTCAAATTAGTTTACCATTTTACACTTATTTACTATTTCTCTCACATTATTTTACCTCTTCTATTATTTTACATTTAGATATGGAAATTTTAAGTTTTACACAATTATTTATTAACAGTTAGCTCCTAATATTTTATATTTAAATCCATATATTTAAATTAATTACAAAACTAAAAATTTAAATAATTTAAATAAACTTATTTGACTTATTAAATAATTTAAATAAACTTATTTAACTTATAAAATAATAATTAAAATTTAAAGAACACCGTAGTTATGGAAACATATGGGTAGTCGATTTGAATCTCCATCCTATGTGAATAAAGATTTTTTTTAATATTAAATAATAATTGAAATTTAGCTTTAAATTTGGTTTCAAAACTGGGAATTTAAAGAAGCACGAATGATTTCATTAAAGACAAAACGATTTTGGAAGTATCCGCAATAATTTATATTAAAGTGAATTGGGTTTTGACATTTGGATCGGAAAATGATTTGAGCCATGTACTGGTTTTGCACAAATGTTTTATTGGCTATCCATAAGAGATTGAACGAGTTTTGGTAAAAACGCTATTAAATTTGAAATGATGATTTGGAAATAAAGTTAGTTTGAAGTTAAATTTGGAATAAAAAATATTATTATTTTATATTAAGTTTTCAAATTAAAATCTAGATGGAACTTTGGAAGTATTTTTAATTATTATGAGTTACTAACATTGAATCAAGTTTCGAAGTCAAGTTCGAAGAAATGGTTTGAGTTATGAATCAAAGATTAGTTTTTATTAAAAATATTTTGTTTTATTATTTGTATAACGAATAGCTGTAAATTTGAAAACAAATGGTTAAGCATTGAGAAACAATTATTATTATTATTATTAGTTCGATTTAATCTGAAAAGGAGACCCAAAATTCAGAATATGGTTTTAAAATTTTAATTACGAAAATTTAAGTTTATTTTGGAAAGAATTTAGACAATTTATTATTAAATTGTTATATAGCTTGAATTGAACGTGTCACGTAGCGACAATTCGTTAATATCGATTTTAATTTTCAAATTTGCTATAAATTGAGCGTTTTAAATCGGATTGACGTGAAATAAGAAACGTCAGAATTCTATTAATAATAGTTTTTGAATAGAAAATAAATTTTCAAATTCTAACGTAGGATTTTCAAGATATGTTTAACTTAAATTTGGAGAAGGTCGTTATACGTGCGGTTCGGCAACCGTAAAGGAAAATCGAATAAAACAAACTTATATAAATTATTAAAAATTTGGGAAAATTAGGATAAATCATATTTTATTATTTAAAAGTGATGTGAGTTGAAATATTTGAATTTCGAATAATTTTTAATCTATTTGATCTAAGTACGCATTTTCCAACATTTTTGGTAACGCTATTATAATTTGTTCTTTGAAAGTGTTTTGGTTTTAAAGATTTTAAACCATGAATCGTTGTTCAAAATTATGAAAAGAGTTGTTAAATATTTTAAAAGATTTGGAAGAGCTTAAAATTATTTCGGATGAAATTTGTTTAATTGTTACTGATTTAAGCAAAATATTGGAAGTTTAAAATGGAAAAAAAAGTAACGAGCTTGGTTAGTGTTAGTCGGATATTCGATACGAGAAGAAGAATTATAAGTTGTTATGGGAATCTAACTTTTGCTTGGGTCTGTGAATTGATATCGGATAAGGCAACTACACTCTATTTGAAATATAAATTGTTTGAATTATCGTGAATGGAAATAAAAACCGAATTAAGATTTGGTAATTCTGAGAATTTATGAAAATGATAACTACAAATAAAAGAATTATGTTTGAAATATCATATTTGAAAATGAATATCAGAATTTAAGGTAGGGTTAAGGCAATGACGGGATTTATGGAAACTGGAATTAATCCCACCTTGATTATAACAAAATCAATAACAATTTAGAAGGAGATTTAAATGGGAAATCTGAAATGATCCAAAACAATTATTTTAAAAATGCGCTTATTACCTGGAAAGACCAGGATCGAATATATGTTCGAAAACCGTTCTAAGTAATAATACGACGTTATAAAGAAATCGAAGACTTGGAAAGCGCTAAGTAAAAACCGAGAATCTTCAAATTATTCAGATTGACTACTGATGTCTCGTTTAGGCTGATCACCCGATACGAGGTTACAAGTGGCACGAGATTTGAATATATTTAGAGATTTCAGATTGTTGTTCCGTTCAGACCCAGAACGGACTTGTATAGGTTGTGCGTTTGACATTGAAATTAACTGCGTGGAACTGATTCCTGTTAATATATATCAGATTTGCGGCATAAAATTATTCTCGTCTCTAAGACATACGAACTTAGAGGTTATATATTGATAGAAATCAGTGACATGTTGTGAATTGTCATTGTGGCATACTCGAATTATGAAATGAGCTAGTGATGATCAAAGCATGGCTTATTGAAGCGTAGCTTTGTGTATATCGCGACATCGATAAACCTCACACCCTGGATTGATGATAAACTGGCGATTAGGTTGTATACATATACATAATCTCAAGCGAAGTCTAAAGCTTCGGTGGTAGGTCTACCTTGAAACCTGAGGAAATAAAGTATATACGGTGTCCGAGTTTGGATGAAAACTGGGATATATACTTTGTGCTCTGTATTCGGTGTCCGTGTCTGGATGTTAACCGGGAGATACTTAGGTTTGTGTCCTTGATTAATCTTTCTTGTCAGGAACCATCATGTTGGAAAACTCAATAACCAATATGAGTCGTTCGATTTGTTTGTAAACTATGTATGTGGGCATAGTTACTATGCTTGCTAAGATTAATATATTTATTTGTGAAATGGTTTTTAACACCATGCACTAATAATAGTATTAAAAGATGATTTTCACATATTAAAGCACTTTTGGTTATCATAAGACAAAAAAGCCTGTTTGGTGTGCACTTGCATTGTGTGATGTGGGACGAGCTTATGATAGCTTCATTTTCCAAAGTCATTGCGGATTTCTGTGCATGGGAATTCACGTAGAGTAAACTTGTTCCACGTTAGCGGCGTGGTCCGGTGAATTTCCCAACTTTAAAATAAACCCGTAATAATAACTGTTTTGAGTTCTCACACCAGTCCCATGACTGACTTAGATTTTATTGTTTCCACACCTAAACTTTAGGTGCCCATTATTTTTGCATAGACAACTAGTAGTTTAGTTTGCAGGTTTAGTCTTTAGAGCTGGATTCAGATTTAGAGATGAAGTTTTGTCTTGGTTTTACTTCTTCCGCTGTGAGCATTTAGTTTCCGTTGGGCTTATGTTGTACTCTAATTTATTGTAACTCTGATGTAAAAAATTTGTAATAAAATGAAAAGTTTTACTCTTTGTGTTCAAATATGTCTGTACCCATAACTATCCGTCTTTATGAACGATTTAAATTGGTTTAATTACCAGCGAGAATCGGGCAAAAAAGCGGGTCGTTACACCCTTCTACTTGAAATAGGCGGCGTGGCTTCGGTAACATGGAGATAGAATGTTTTATTAACTAAATTATAAATTATATTTTATCCTGTATCCTAAACTAAAACTCCTAATAAAAAAACTACAAACGATGAAAACCTAGATCACTTATAAGAGATCTCGGCCGGAGGAGAAGAAGATAGGTATGCTTCATTGGCAGATGGTTGAGTTTCAAAACTGACGGAAGAGAGGATTGACTAACATGCTAGTGAGAGGGGATAGGGAGGATGAGGGTGGTGATGTCAACGAATATGTACTTGTCTTTTTTGTCGTTTCATAAATATAAGCGTATTTTGTTGTTATTTTTGGTGTATGGATGATGTATGGATGTTTTTTTTTTATAGATATGATTGTTGTGGATATTTTCATTTTATATGTAAATGTGGTATATTGGTTTTTGTGGTTTATATGTTATTTTGTTGTATATTTGGTTTTTGTGATTTATATAGATTTGTGCTATATAATTGAATATATATGTTGTGAAATCATTGGATGTTATGGGATGGAGTGTATACAAGTTGTGGAATGACTGGATATGATTATGACAAGTATCATGTGGTGAAGGCAAGATGGAAGTTGAAATGCAAAGAAGATTTTTCAGCTTAGCGGAGGATATTGTCCAGTCACGACTTGCGTCGAATAGTGATAACTAGTGACGGTTTATGTTTCCAGACTTGTGTCGGTTAGTGAAGGCTAATGAGGATTCATATTTTCAGATTTGTGTCGGTTAGTGATGGCTAGTGACAATTTTCAAGCAATCCACAATTTGTTACGTGTCTCAAATACCTGACACCAGCTGTCACTAATGTGGATACAATAGCTGTCGCTGAGTACGTTACTTTATTTTTGTGTTGGGTACATAGTGATGGATTTTTATATCAACTAGCGACGGCTAATAGCCATCGCTGTCAGCAACATTTTTTTGTAGTAAGAATTGCCAAATAATGAGGGGTAAATCCCTTAAAAGCATCTCCAACAGATGGGTATTCATACCTTGAATCAGTAATTAAACCAATAAATCTTCCCCAACGTATATCTTAAACCATAATATTCAGGGAAATGTTACGGGGTCAATTCTGAATTCGGAATTGATCCCAAGCGCCGATTTTATCGGCACGCTATTGAGGTGCCAAACAAAACGGCACGCGGTTAAAAGAAAAGCAAAAGGCAATGTTTAATTGGACCAACAATATTCGGGACCACAACATTTCTGCTGCCTTTCTTCATTTCATTGGACTAACAATATTTAATTTGCCATGCAAAAGAAAAGCGAAAGGTTTTTTTGTCTGGCATCAGTGCAACACACCAAATTTACATCAGCTAGTTTAGTTTTTTTTTTTTTTTTTTTTTTTTGCATCGCGCTGATTAAATCGACGTGTGAATCGACGCGCACACATAAAATTAGAGCATGCCGATAAAAACGGCGTGCATCTGTTGGGGAATTTCCACAAACTAAACCTGAATATTGGAGATGCTCTAAGTAAAGCTAGTCATAAAATCTTCTGATTAAATATGATAATTGAGATTTTCTCATCACTTTACGAAATAAAGTACAGCAAAAGCTGATCTAAACGAGTACAACTTTATTTGTATAATCTTAAGAGAGAGATGTTATGATCTAAATAATTTTTGCAAAATAATATTTTCTTATCCTTGATAATAATATATTGTATTTTTAGCTTCTGTGTGTTATAAAATAAGGCATTCATTGAGATTCTGCATTAACTGCCAATGCAAAGCTCAGTACTTTCCCCAAAAAAATCATGATTTTAATCAATCGAACATTGAAAAATGTAATAAACTTATATAATCATAATAGAAAATATCAAAGTAGACCGATTTGACGAAAGTAAGACCGATATTGCGATATACATTGCTGTAAATATTGAACTGTGATAAAAGAAAACAGTAAAATTGACAATCCAAAATTGAACAAAGTAATGATAGTAGAAGCACGCTAGCTTGCTAATTTGTAAATGAAAATTGATTCTATAATCGGTTAAGTCTTAGAATAAATGGATAAGATGTGTACTATAGGAAACCTCAAAGAAAGGTTATGTCATGTCATACTCAATTAGTCAATTGAATAACTTATGATTCACGATGTCCGCAGGGGAAGGTAACAAAATGAAGCCCGGTAACCGGACAGGAGACACAGTTTTAGGGATGGTAATGGGGTAGGTCTAGGGTCCAAACCTGCTTGACTTGCCCCTATTTAGACCCATCTAGACCCGGCCCATGGAGTCTTCGGGGCCGGTAGACCCGCGACCCGCTTTTGGAGGTCCGGGTCTATGGTCGGGTTTGGGGCATGGGTAACCGGCCCCAACCCGATCTGCATGATTGAAACATCATTAAAATACTTTATAATTATAATGATTACTTGTTAGTCTTCTTAGGTATACATGGTTATAACTTGGATATTATATTCTATCAATCAACAAACTATAATTTTTTCATAGTATTAAGTTGCATCAACGATAATCATACAATAACAAATGTATAAATTTTGAACTATTATCTTACAAGTCATTTTATTATATTATCTTATCATTGTGAAGACATTATAATATGTATATGATTTATCATTTAGTGATAAAAAATATAAGTATATAAATTTGTGTACATTAGAACACAATATTACCAGATCGTGGGGCGGTTCGGGTCTACCCTGACCCGTATGGGTTTTGGGTACAGGGCGAAATTCCAAACCCGCTCTGGGTCTACGGGGCGGGTCTGGGGCAGGATTTGAAAAGTACGGGTCAGGTCTGGGGCACGAGAAACCCGCCCCAACCCTCCCCATTGCCATTCCTACATAGTTTTCTCGCGTATTGCAAAGAATTGATGTTGATGCATGAGTTAGTAGCTATCGTATCATGAATTTCTTTTAATAAAATATTGTGTCAGCTCAAGCTCATATGTGTACACCATACGTTGAAGTTAGAAAACTTGGTCCAACCATTGTTCGTACGTAAATAAGAAAATAATATGGTGTAATTATGCAGGGCTAATATAGTTCGGCCATCAAGTGGGATAATCAAAATCAGATGTCGTATAATTCATAGTACATCACATCAAAAAAATATAATAAGAAACATATACAGTAATATAATAAATCATGACAGAATGAACAAAACAGCTGAAATGTCATCTTATCAGTGAATAAGTACATGCAATCCAAATATACGAATACACGTCATCCTCACTACATCCCTTACAGTACTCTAATAACAACAGAAATCAAACATATACGAGTATGGTATAACCTGGCCTGGTACCTAATCTACTCATCGGCGATGTTGACCAATCAATGGCAATGTCACTAATACAAATCTACGATTTTCTAGCGCTCATTTGGCATCGTTATTGCGTCGTTAGCAACGCTATAATAACACTAAATGGAGGTCAAAAAATGGACGTCACTAAATTGTATAGCGTCATTAAGGCGTCTCAAAATTGGCATAGCTTTTGCATCGTTAAACATTAGCTACCCTTTTGCGACATGTGCTTAAATCTGAATTATACGGTCATGATGGCATCATTAATTTTTTTCTATGATGTGTAATGACTCCAACTGCATGTTAGAAAAATGGACATTACTAAATTGTTTGGCGTCGCTAAATTGTCATAATATTGGCATAAGTATGGCATCACTAATATTAGAAACGCTTTTGCGACAGGTAGAAAAATAGTATTACAATGGTATTGTTTAATCTTAATAAAGTTGTTACGATATCAATGCTTTAATAGAAAATTAATCATTGTGTTGAACTTAATAGAATCATAGGATAAACTCAAACCTACTGTGCCAAACATTCAACAATATCAATAGATATTACCACAAACAATCATATACATGCAAAAGTTATTTATTTAACTAACAAACTATGACAAAGGAAATACAATTCTATTCCCAACAAATATTGTTGTATATAACAATTATATGTTTTTTGTTTGATAATAACAAACATATATATATATATATTATAAACATGTTTGTAATTGTACTATTCTACTACATCATAGACAAAATTAAATATATATTTAAATAGAATACTATTGCACAAGAATTTAAATATTCAAACAGTATTTTATTTTAATATTTTAATTCAACATTTGAGTAGTACACATTTGTCTAACTCTACTATTTGTACATCTCAGTAATACAATACATACAATTTCATTTGTTACATCAGCTCCTCACTACAAACTCTCAGTTTCACTCAGTGGTATATACATATAAATTCACATTCAGTTTCACTCAGCTCACTCATATACATAAATTCACTCACTATCACTCTGTCTTTAGCCAGATTCACTGTTAGTCCAGTCACCTGTGCATCTGTCATAGAAAAACACATCATAAACTGAAACAAAAATAATTTTAATTCTAGCAAATATAAATTTATTTGCCTCGGAATTTCGGTGTGTTTCTCATCATATTTCATAACTTGATCTAACGTGTATATTCATCTATTTGTATCTAGACAGCTTGTGATATTCACAGTGATTCACTGTAAATACCACAAGGTAGACAATGTCTCTAGTGCTCACACACACGCGCTCGTGCACACACACACACACACACACACACACACACACATATATATATATATATATATATTCTGCACATACACTATACATGTATACACATACATGTGTATATATATACACTTATATTTTGTGCAAGGACAATATGTTCAACAAGGGACAGATATATCAATATGATGTGTTCAAGTGAAGTTTGACAACACAGACATGCTGCAAGTATCCATGAACTCTCAAATGACAACATTAAAACAGCCAGGACCAAGTTTCAAATGCACAGTGCCAAGACAATTCAGCCAACCACACACACACACACACACATATATATATACACACACACACACACACAAATGTGTGTTTGTGTTTATACATACATACATACATACATACATATATATATATATATATATATATATATATATATATATATATATATATGCATGTACATATGGCAGTATCAAAAGCAAGAGCAAGGCCAAGATCAAAATGGCGCACAAGCCAAGTGTCAAATGCCAACTGAAGTACACAGCAACAACATCACAAAAATCAGTTCAACATGCATCACATGTGGATACAAAGAGGCATTACAAATGTGCACAGGAAAGTTAAATATACAGGGTGTACTTATAAATACTCAAGCATCACAAGGTTCAAGCCAAGTTCAACATATACTCATGGCACATGTCGAGCCAGATTGAAACAAAGGCAGCTTAAAAGAGATATCAGCATGCTGTGATACATGCAGACAAGTGCAAGTCCATGAATGGCCAGAGACATAAGTTTTTTTCAAACAAAACTAAAATGGTCATAGTTAACATAAATGAGTAAGTTGAAATACACCAATACAAAGATGTGAGTGAACAAGCTAAGAAGTCTAACCAAAGCCATGTGTACAACATGCACAAATGTGTGCACAAGTCCTCAAATTCAACATGGTGCAAAACATGGTGAGTACACATCAGAAAACAAAGGAAATCAAAGCCAAGTGAGACAGTACTCAAATGTGCAGCAAGAATCAAGGACAGGAGAATCAAGTCAGTATTAAAGACAGTAGGCATCAAACATTGATGTAGCACAAAGCTCAAATGCATAATAACATGGCCAAAACATATCAATGCACAGAAATAGTGTTAACTTCCTGTTTTAGGTGCACTAGCAAATACACACACACCCATATATATATATATATATATATATATATATATATTGAAAATTACATACCCATATATATACACATATAAAAGTATTTATGTATGTTTTTATATATATATATGTATGTATGTATGTATGTATGTATATATATATATATATATATATGTGTGTGTGTGTGTGTGTGTGTGTGTGTGTGTGTGTGCGCGCGCGAGCGCGTGCGTGCGTGCGTGCGTGTGTGTGGCCGTATCAAAAAGCCAAGCCATATACAGATAAGAAGACATCATGATGCCAATACATGTAGGCTACAGAGAGAAGCTATCATGAAGTCATGAACAAGCCAGAGCTTCAGTGTGCATCAGTGTACAAGGGACAACATGCAAACAATGATATATATATATATACACACACACACACATGTGTTATATATATACATGTGTATGCAGCCATGAAGAAAACAACAGTGCACAAGAATTGACTGGTCTCTGAATGAATAAAGTTATTAATTTAGCAACAAAATCTTTCTAGAAATCCGGTATGCATGAAAAACAGAGGGGCAAAAATATTTCCTGATTTCACATAAGCAAATCTGGCATGCATTTTTTTGTTAAATGCTTCCAAAATGAATTTGTGATAAAATTGGCAAGCTTTTAAATGGTTCCTGAAAATCACATGACAAATTCATAGGCAAGTTAGGATTTATTTAGTGTTTCCAAAAATGTATATATATATGGCAAGCATTAGAAATCTGCATGAACGCATTTCTTGGTTTTGCAAATGACAAAATCCACATGTATTCAAATACCAAAACTAAGGAGAAAAAGCTTGGCTAGAAATGCGCAATTATTTTTGGTAAGAAACAGTTCAAACATTTCCAAATATTCAATACCGTGGAGACAGATTGGAAAATCATGCAACTATCAAAGCCATATGTTTCAAGCAACAAATCATAGAAGCAATTATAGGTAGAAAATCAATCGAACTATTTGCAGAAATCAATCCAAGGCCGGTCCTCACTTACGTTAGAGGATTGGCAATTCCTGAACACACGTTTCCCGGCCCTATAGGACCTATAATCGAGGCGCCTCGCATCCAAACCACAAGGTGAAAAGTATATAAATGTCAGGGCTGGTAGGTCACTGACACCAACCCATAGCTAGAAAGAAACGTCGTGCACTCCTTGGATCCTCATCCCGTTTTTGACTCATACCGAGGTGTGAGGCTCGCGAATCCACACTATACACAAAGCTACGCCACAAAGGCCGTGCTTTGATCATCAACCACAAGACTTTGCTTTTCAACAGAAGCCTTGATCCATGCAACTCAGCGTGCCACACAGGCAATTCATGCCATGCGATTGATATATATCGATATATAACCTCTAAGCTCGTACGTCTCAGAGAAGGGCGTTAAGCAAGAGAATAAATTCTCCGCCGCCAAACAGATATATATTTAACAGAAATCAATCAACACAGAATAAAATCCAATGTCAGACACACAATCCATTTACAAGTTCATTCTGGGTCTGAACGAAACCGTAGGCTCTTTCCTCGCATATCCATCGATCTCCAAGTACGTCTGGACGACCACCAACTGTTTCCATCCTCTTGGGTGTACAGCCCAATCAGGATCATCAGTAATTATCCAAACGATGTGAAGACTTCCGGTCTTCAACCATAGTCTTCATCTTCGACATATCGTCGAATCGGTTATTCAGAATGGCTATGAACCCGGCCTTTCCGAACAACCCGCGTATATTAAAAACAAATGTTAAACAAACACAACATACGCCTCATTCCAATTCTTAGGGAAAGGTTCCCATTAATTTTATCCCAGATAAATTCTTTAAAATTTATCCTTTAATCTTCCTTTGGATGTCATTTCAAACCAAATTATGGTTTTCCAAACTAGTCGAGATTAGCGAACCACAACGAAGTAATTATTTATTTTATTTCCCAATCCTAACCTATTCATCCCATGAAGCAAAACTGGTAATACTCCATATCTAATACTATGGTGTTATCGGTAAAATTAATTACCATTTCACGTTCAAATCTAATTAAAGATTTAACTATCGCTTTGGAGCAAAACTGGCGATACTCCATTCTCGCTCATTTCTAAATTCGATAATTTAGATTATAGATTCACATTTCAACCTAATTGCAGATTCGTTAAAACTCCTTTTACTGGGTTAAAGAACTAGGTGTTATTTAAAACACAGTTCACGACAAACCCAAATCACATTCTATTTGTTATCGGGTTAAAGAACTAGTGTTATTTAAAACACCGTTCACGATAAACCCATTTCAAATCCAATCAAATATATTAGAAATTCCGATTATTTAAAACCACTTTTTAAATCTAATTTGTTTATTTAAAAATAATTGGGTTTTAAATTTAGTTCAAAACTAGTTCATTTCGATAAAAATTCATTTTTATCTTTTCAAATATGGAGTTTTTACACCCCAATTTTTCTCAAATCATTTCTTGTGATTCTACACAAATTATTACTATTTTTAATAATTTTATTAAGGCCCGTACAATCGATTTCCAACAATGGCTATCGAACTGCACTTACACCGACCTTTTTCAAATTTGATTTGGACGTAACTCCAAATCCAACCGTTAGATTTCAAATTCCTAATATTCGTTAGGAAAATCTTTTCGATACGAACCCAACGGTTCCGGTTTTAGGAGAATCCGACGGTCGGATCTCCCGTAATGTCTGTTTGAAATAAATGGTCGAAATTCACGAACTGCCGCGGCGCGGCGCGTTCTATTCAGGCCATTATATTATATGTATAATATATATAATATATATTACGTCGATTTCTATTTAAAACGAATTATATAAATAGTTTTGAATTCGTTTCAAAAACAATTTCAACTTCAATCTCAATTCAAATCAAAATTGAATCTTTCCTTATAAATTCGTTTTAAAATTCATTTCTATTCAATTCAAGTTTCAATTCAATTTGAATTCATTTCAGTTCGTTTTAAATTCAATTCGAATTCGTTTTCAATTCGATTCAATTCAAAGTGGTTTTCTATTCGATTCAATCCAAATTGGTTTTCTATTCGATTCAATCCAAATTGGTTTTCTATTCGATTCAATCCAAATTGGTTTTCTATTCGATTCAATTCAAATTGGTTTTATATTCGATTCAATTCAAATTGGTTTTCTATTCGATTCAATTCAAATTGGTTTTCTATTCGATTCAATTCAAATTGGTTTTCTATTCGATTCAATTCAAATTGGTTTTCTATTCGATTCAATTCAAATTGGTTTTCTATTCGATTCAATCCAAATTGGTTTTCTATTCGTTTCAATCCAAATTGGTTTTCTATTCGATTCAATCCAAATTGGTTTTCTATTCGATTCAATTCAAATTGGTTTTCTATTCGATTCAATTCAAATTGGTTTTCTATTCGATTCAATTCAAATTGGTTTTCTATTCGATTCAATTCAAATTGGTTTTATGGTTTTATATTCAATTCATTTCGAAATCGCTTTATATTCAATTCATTTCGAAATCGCTTTATATTCAATTCATTTTGAAATCGTTTTATATTCAATTCATTTCGAAACCGTTTTATATTCAATTCATTTCGAAATCGTTTTATATTCAATTCATTTCGAAATCGCTTTATATTCAATTCATTTCGAAATCGTTTTATATTCAATTCAAAATGAATGAAATCGATATAAATATCGTTCACGTCAAAATGGCGTCAATCTAATCAACATGGCTTCATATATTACTTCATTCTATTCAACAAATGAATATTTATTTTTGTCAACACACGACTAATCTCAACGAATGAGTACTGTCCACGTGTGACTATTTTTGTTAAATTATTTCGTTCAACACATGACTAATCTCAACGGATGAGTACAGTCAACACATGAACCTTTATTTTATAGTGATAAAGATATAAAATTTATTATTAAAATATTACGTTCAACACATGACTAATCTCACGAATGAGTACAGTCAACACATGAACCTTTACTTTATAATATTCTTTATCTTCTAAATTGGAATGAGGCCCAATCAATCACCATATAAAATTAATTATATGGATTTTCATACAACACATGTATATAATAGCATTGAAATATAATCAACCATCAATCAAAGTTCACTACGCTGTATAAGCATCAAATATAGATGTCTAACGCTTATAGCAGCCTGTCAATCAATCGATCGACATATTCAATCAATCAGGATGAGTGAACTTCAAATTTCATCCCAACACCCGTCAGGGGTTTCAAACAATCAAACACAGATTTTAGTTGTGCAGTTGGGCGATGTGTAAAATTTATCGTCCCAATCAATGTCAGTCAAATCAGTGTACATAAACAAACCGTCCGGTTTGTAAATGAATATTTATTTATTCACATTCACTATATTCATATTCACGTAAAAAATTATATTTTTAACGATAAAACATTTTATTTTAACATATGAATTTCTATTCAGTTCATTCTTTAAATAAAATGATATTTTTATTTTTCTAACTTATTTTAGAAAATTTCGGCGGCATAACGGCACGATACTAGAAACGGGACAAGGCCTAGCCTTACCCCCGGTCTAGTGAAGGCCCACGCCATTCACTCATCAATCAAATCCATTCATTTCACCAAACAATCCAATTCAGATCTAATAATTCAACTAATCTATGCAACCAAACAAGCAAGTCCATGGTTTGTGGACGATTGTGTCGGGTGCTACTTAAACCTTTGCATCCTAGTATATATATATATATATATAACTAGAAAAAGAAATTGAAAGGTGAGAAATTCTCACCAATTGCTAAACCACACGCCATGACTCTTCTGATGTAGAACATCTTCGCCGTGCTTCTAACAAGATCTGTTAAACACCGTTTGTGTTAAAAAATTTATTTTTAACAACGCTATTTATACACAAAAGATTATATTTTTACAACGTTATTTTTATATAAAAGATTATATTTTTACCCTGCCTTTTACACTCTAAAAATCTTGTCCTTTACAATTTAAAAATCTCGCTTCTACAAGGTTAAAAATTCAAACTTTACAAGGTTAAAAATTCAAACTTTACTATCATAAAAATATTAACTTTCCTACAATAAAAATCTATATTTTCTAACTATAGAAACATAAACTTTCTAACTTAAAAATCCGATTTTCATACCATTAAAAATCCAACCTTTTTGATTATAAATATCTCGTTTTTTTTTTAAATCTCGCCTTCTTGCATTTAAATTTTCAAATTAAAGAAAATTTTATTTTACATAAACCATGTATATTTAAATCTTGTTTTCTATTTTCAAAAATCTTGCTTTCTATATTTTATTTTATTTTGAAAAAAAGGACATACCTTTCTACTAAAAAAAACAAATCTGTTAAACAAGTAAAAATCAGATTTGTTTCCACAAATAAAGATCGAACAATTTACACAAATGATTAAAAATGATTTTATTTCTCTAATTTAAATAGACTAATTAAAATAAAATAGAAGAAGCTCACTGTTTATTTTATCTGGACATCGTCGAACTCCACATTCCCCGTCAACATCAGAAACCGCGTCGCTTGGGGGGGGGGGGTTCGTCAGAAGCATGGCGAGGTTAGGGTGCTGCGACGCGTTGGTGGCAGGGGGTTCGATTTAGGGCTGAGGGCGACTGGAGAAGAAGAAGGGACAGCGGGAGAAGAGGCGCAGCGGAGGTTAGGGTTCTGGTGGCGATGAGAACCAGGGGGCGACGGGTAAATTGAGGAAAAGGAGGGTGAGCGAGATATGAGAGAGGAACGGGGAGAGGAGGGGAGTTCGCATCGACGGAGGGGAGGGCGGAGCGGTCTACAGCAGTGGGCGCTAGGGTTTTTTTTTATTATTTTATTTAAAACTGAATCGGGAATAAGAAGTGAGGGGGGGCTTTTATAAAACTTATATTATTTAATTTTTAAATCCCTAAAGGTTGACTTTTACATACGACATCTAAACGAGGTCCACCGCCTGTCGTCCATAGCGTTTCACCCCCATTCCGAACACAATGGGATATGTATCGTAGGCTGATTCGATCATTTTGATCAGTTTCCGTTAAAATCAACATATAACTCTATATATTGAATTTGAACACGCATTTCAATTTACTGGGGTCATATACTAACTCTATAAATTGCAGAAAATATTTTCTAGCTTCGTATTGATGATACGGTCCTAACAAAACTAGTTTCGTCGAATTCTGAGACCGTTAGAAAAATGGCCATTTTCCAGTCGATTTAAAATCGACTAAAACCGGTCAAACGCGTTTTCCTTCGCCACGCTCACATATTGATTCGAAAAATTATGAAATTTGAAACCTAGCAATAATCTGACACTGCGGATCCAACAAAAGTGGTTTCGTCGAAATCCGAGGTTGTTTGCAAAATTCCCATTTTTAAGGGCCTGAATTCCATAGCGACTATTCAGAATTTTCAACTGGACATATCTTTTGATTCCTGCTATGAAATTTCAAGTTTTCGGATTCTTTGGAAAGATATTATCAATTAGATCCTAATGTTTTTGGTTTCGCTAAAATCCGGATTGTTTTGCACCCGGTACATTCAATTGAAGTTTGAAATCGAATTATCGAACTACCGCGCCATTTTCAATTCCTTTTATAATTATATACAATTATTTATATTCTAACGACGATCTATATAACTATATACGTTCGAATTATATTCAAAATAAATTTCTCGTCGATATTATTTAAAATAACTTATTTTAAATATTCATAATTCGCTAAAACTGCCAAAATAAAAATTTTAAACTGGCTCAGAATTTCCGGGTTATTACATTCGTCGTAGACATAAAACCATAAGACAACTTCTCTCTAATGGAGTTATCACTATAGACTATGTAAGGTCAAAGGATAACATAGCAGATCCACGAACAAAAGGCTTGCCAAGAGAGAAAGTTCAAACCTTATCGATGGGAATGGGCTTAAGACCTATGAACTAAAAGTTTTCTAAAACGGAAACCCCACCTAGTTGACTGGAGATCCCAAGATCTAGGTTCAAAGGGACAACTAAGTTTAAGTTAAACTTGACGGCACTGTTAAATACAAAACATTCCTATGATAAGTCAGTGCAAAACCCGTCGGAGAATAGGATAAGCTAGGCTTTTAATGATGTCTATACTGTGGTGTTATAAAGAACCAAGTGGAGTTTTACAGGATACTCTCAATAGAATCACCTATGTGAGTGCGAAGGCGCCGCTTCAAGAAGAATTGTAAGGTCGAATTCTTCAAGCACTCATGAAACCAAGGCGGTGTTCATGGCAGAAACGAACACAAACAGAGAACCAAGGGGTTAAAGAGCATTTATCATGTGTTATCTTTATAAACTTACACGAACGGCTTAAGGTTCAAAGACAGTCTAGTCTACTGATTCGCCAGTTAGTTATAACGATAAAACACTAGGAAAAGTTCAAGGCTCTGAGCTACTTTTACCGATATGATAAATGTTACACAAAGTTTCAGAACAGATTATACAACCACTCACTCATGTGGGGGATTGTTGGAAGAATGAGTAAAGTGGTTGAGGCAAACTAAGTCCCACATCGGGGAAATTTGTGCCTTATGTCACTACTTATACTAATGCTTGATGTATTATATCAATAGAAAGAGGAGATGGAAGAGGGAGAGACAATGGCATGATAAAACATTCATGCTAATATTTAAAGGTCAAAGATAAAGGGCCTTGGGCCTTGGGGCTCTTGGGGTCTGGTGATTAATTGGGCCTCCGATGGGCTCGCTGCGCTGCGGAGCCGCTATTTTTCGAATTTGACCGCGCTATTGCCAAAGGAAATTTCTGTTGGTAAAGGGTCGCAACCTTTCCAACAGTCATAGCCGTGGCAATTCGAACAGAAGCACATGTTCATAAGAACATGCCTCTTCCAGCCTATATATAGGCCTGCAGAATTCGAATCAAAACACGAATTTGAACTCCTCCTTGTTTTCTTCTTCCTCGCTCTGTTCTGCATCTAATATATACAGAAACTCTCTTGCGTTCGTCGTCGATTTGTTACTGTAGCGCAACATCACAAATACGGTCCGTTTCATCCTTGGGAAACGATTGCTCATCATCCTTCCGCGCCGTAGAGGGAGCAACTTCGTTTCAAGGAAACAGCGCTCGCTGGATTCGGACAATAGTCGGTACTGCTTCTTTCTCTTTCTCTGGATATTTACTGTATCGGTGCATTCCCTTGCATACTTGAGGCTGAACTTTGTAGTTGCAATTTGCAATATCATTGAATCAGTATTGCTAACGCTTAAAGGCGTTACTGTTCATAGAAACGGTTTTTGCACGTTTCTAGTGATTGGTTTCTAACACTTATCTTTGAAAGTTAGTTGGATCACATTGCTGTCACTAAATCTGAAAATCAACTTAATCAGGTACTGATTTTTTTTGTAGCTTTAATATTTTTTCTAATTGATTAGCTTCTCATAAACTTGTCTTACATGTTTGAGATTTTGGTTTGAGCTCGTTCAGTTTAAATGGTGTATCAACTAACCGTTACGCATATTGATAATATAGCACCAAACGTTTGACAAAGAAAAGTAGAAACTATAAACATATTTATCAAGTAGACACCAGGGACAACACACTTGCTTTCAAACTTTTTCCATTCCACTCCTTCGAAAAACAAGTCACGCAGAACACTGCATAGTTATTTTGAGTGAAAAATTGCAGTTTTCAGTGCATACATTTGCAGTTTATAGTGCACATATTTGTTATGTTTGTAGGAAAAAGTGGAAAAAGAACACTGCATAATTATCTCCTCTCTTGAACCCTTTTTTCACTTGTAGTTGATGCTGTTAGTTTTCTTTGGGCTGTGGCTTTAACTTTGGTGCAGGGTTCTTGTTGATGAAGCTTGTGGATGCACAAGTGAAGCTGCAGCTTATGTCACTATCTGCTGTTTTCTATGGGTTTTTTTATGAAGCAGAATGGAGTTGTGTTAGGAGCTTGCTCCAGAATTTTGGGCAGTATGGTTATAGAAAATTCAAGTTGTTGTTTGGTAGTATAAACAATTTAACTTTTGAAATAGTTGATATTGTGTAAAAGGTGTATAGAGTCATTGTTGTATGAGTTGCTATGTATTAGCTAGATGTGTTATCATGTAATTTCAAAAGTAGAAATAAAAATTTTGCGTTTAGCTTTAAGAAAAAAGTGTAAAAAGAAATTGAAGAACACAAATAGTTGCAGTTTCTGATGTAATAGCTGCAATATTTTCAGTAAAAAAACCTTGCAATTTTTTTTAAAATAGTTCCAAAGGTGTTTCGTAAACATGTTTTTGGGAAGGGGCGGAAGTGTTTTTAAACTTTTTGAAGGGAACTTGTCTGAATTTCCCTTTATGAAACTTGTCAAACATGAACGTTTATCATGTGATACCTATTTTCTCCAGTACCACATATGCACATGTATGAACAATATCTGCAACCACTATGCATATAGGTGTAATGAAGGAAGATGCTTTCAAGTTGATATTCTTTCATTCCTGGTTTTATTTTCCTCATGACCTCTCATGAGCTTATATCATTAGTGAACTGGATAAGGCTAAGGTCCAATTCAAATTTAATGACACAGCGTTCTGTTACTAAAGGATGCAAAGTGCATAAATTTCTCTATTCGCTGAAGATCTGCAGGTTTGGAAAAGTTACCACTATCAGTATTTAGTCCATGCAACAAGAATAGTAGAGGTTTTCCAGGTCCACCAAAGTGATCATGCAAAAGTTGTGCAATTTCATCGACATAGAAAACCATGTCTACCATATACATTTCCTTAAAATAATATAATGGTTTAATCTTTCCCAACGAAATAGCATATTCATCGGTAGGGGTGAGCATTATTTGGATAAACCGAATAAACCAACCGAACCAATTTATTTTGGTCGGTTTGGTTTGGTTTTGAAATTAGATTGGTTTGTAATCGGTTTGAAAAATATTTAGTTTGATTATCGGTTTAACCAAATTAACCAAACTTTTATTATATTTTCAAAATTATCGATATTATAACAAATATTTTATGTTAATTTAGTTATTTAAGTAAAATTTAATCATCACATATAATAATATGTTAATCATATATTTAAAATTTATATCAGATTATAATTAATATTATGAACATAAACTCTAAAATATTTTTGGTTTGGTTAAATTGGATAACCAACCGAACCAACCAATTTTAATTTGGTTGGTTTGGTTTGGTTTTCATTTTTATCGGTTTTAGTTTGGTTTGACAATTTTTGTAATCGGATAAAGCAAACAAACCAAATGCTCACCCCTATTCATTGGGTAATCTTGGAGCAAACAGATAACTTTCCAGTGCTGACGTTAATTGCAATGTAAAATCCAGGTTCTTTTACTCCAGATATGTACGCGAAACAACTCTCCTGCCTAAATAGCTCAGAATGATCATTGCAGTATCTCGTCTTCTCTTCACCCCCTTGTAGGAAAATGAATCCATGAATTGGTTTTTGAATAGAAGAGAAATGATCCGTAATACAGTTCACCAGTTTCTATCTGTTTTCATAGAATAACTTCATAAGAATTTGAGGAGGTGTGAGAGAGGAAGAAGTAGAAGAAGCCGCCATGGCAGTTGCTCTTTAATCAGGTACTGATCTTTAATTGCTTCACGTTGATGTGTTTGATAACTCAAATTACAAATTTTTAACTTTTTGTAATGGTATGACATATCCACAAATTTTGATGTATTTAATCACTTCTTATTTACTTCTTAGACTTCTATTTATATGAAATTATTTCAATTATGATTGAAAAAAAGGAGAACTAATTACCTAACTTTCTTCAAAGCCTTTGAAAAGCTGTTAATTTGGACTAGCTACATAATATCATGACTGTTATTAAACTAAAACCCAACAAGAACTTTTGCATTGCATATAGCATGTTATTGACAATAAAATGCAACCTGTGCATTAACATAACTATTGTATTAACATACATACACCTTGCATAATAGTCTTTGTTCTCGCTCTCTTCCACTAGATATAGAACGAGGTTGGTAATACATTGAGATTGGAGGGATAGGTTTTCTAAGAAGAGTCTGTTGTGGTTTTACCAGGTTCTAATTTAAATATCAAAATGAACGCTGCATTTCCTTTCCTATATTGAGATACATGGAACAATACATTAGCTAAAAACAAAATGAAAAAAAAAACTATGCATCGAAGTTCAATTTTATTATTAACGATTGCTTATTGTGGTGCAACCTGTGTCATTGTGTGTTTCCGAATTTTTGGCTATCATTTCTCCTTTTTAAACTTATAATATTCAAACAAGCTATATAATTTATCCTAAACTTAAAAACTCTCAAGTACTGTGAGCTCACCTGCGTTTAAAAAAAGATCTTGTAAGTAATGAGTTATGACAAATAAGATTTGTAAACTGACAGAAAGATATCTTTATTTCTGTAATATGTATTGTTGTTTACAGTGCAACAGACACCAGCTCTTTATACAAACAGAAAACAGAGCAATTGGATCAAACAGAAAATAAAAGACTGACTCACTTGGACTGACTCGCTTGGGCTTTGGGCTTAGCCCACAATGAATTGTAAAGAGAATGTTATAATGTTATACGGGGTCTATTGTATTTTCTAAATACCATTCCATACCCCCCCTCCCTCCCCCCCCCCCCCCCCCGCAAACCCTATTCTCCAGACTAGGGTTTGAGATCAAAAATGGCTGCCGCCACGATGCAAAAAACCACCGTTCTCTCTGAAAAATTCTTCATTAAATCCTCTATTTGCACTGTTTCTTTTTATGTCGTGGCTTTTCTCTTTCACTTGCGGTTCTGAGATGATGAATTTGGGTCTTGTTGAGCTAAACTGACTTTCGCTGTTGATGTGAGTTTTGCGAGCTTCGATTCCTCGATTTCTTTCACACTTAGTCTGAGAATTAAGACAATTGCTTGCTGCTACATCAAGTTTGCTTGAGGAAGTTTCAATTCCTTTGTTAAAAGTCAGATCTGAAGTTTTGTTGTGCTTTGAAGTCACAATTTCAGCTATGCTTAGCTTTTCTTTCAGAGCTTCAAATCTGATTCTTGAGAGCGGTTTTGTCAGAATATCAGCAATCTGGTAAGTGGAAGGTACGTGATTTACTTCTAATTTTCCTTTTTGAACTAACTCTCTGACGAAATATATGTCAAGTTCCAAGTGCTTTGTTCTTGAGTGTAAAACTAGATTTTCAGTCAAAGCTACAGCACTCATGTTATCACACCACACAGTAGCTTTTGAATTGTTTGAAACCCTTAGTTCACTTAATAAAGATTGAATCCAGATAATTTCTGCAGTTGTACTTGCAACACTACGATATTCAGCTTCAGTGCTTGATCTGGAAACTGTATTTTGTTTCTTTGCACACCATGATATAGGATTCTTTCCTAAAAATATGCAATAACCACTAGTTGACTTTCTGTCATCATAGTCATTTGCCCAGTCTGCATCTGAATAGGCATTGATGTGTAGATTATTGATTGACTTTAGAACCAGTCCCTGATTGATTGTACCTTTCAAATATCTAAGAATTTTTTTTACTGCCTTCCAATGATCACTTAAAGGTTGTTGCATAAATTGACTAGCCTTATTGACACTGTATGATATGTCAGGTCTAGTTATAGTGACATATTGAAGAGCTCCAACAATACTTCTGTACTGTCTTTCATTACAAATAGGTTCTCCTATTTCCTTGCTTAAATGTAGATTGGTTACCATAGGAGTTGGTAGAGAATTAGCCTTGTCCATATTTGCCTTTGATAAAATCTCAGCAATAAATTTCCTTTGATTTAGTTGTAACTCATTACTTTCAGTTCTACACACTTCTATTCCCAGAAAATATGATAGCTCTCCAAGATCTTTGATAGAGAATTCACTGTTTAATTGGCTTGTGATGTGTTCAATTTTAGATTTGTTGTTGCCAGTAATTATGAAATCATCCACATAAACTAGGACATATGTAACAGTGGTGGTTGTGAACTTTGTAAATAGTGAGTTGTCTGATTTTGTGGATGTGTAACCAAGCTTAGACAAAGTTGTTTTTAATTTATTGAACCAGACCATGGGTGCTTGTTTTAACCCATAGATTGTCTTGTTTAGTTTGCATACCATTCCTTTTCCAGATTTTTCTTCTAGGGCTGGTGGTAATTCCATGTATACTTCTTCCTGTAAATCACCATTCAAAAAAGCATTATTTACATCTAATTGCTTGATGGTCCAGTTTTTGTACAAAGCTATGGTTAGAATTACTCTAATTGAAGTAGGTTTCACAACAGGTGAAAATGTCTCTTTGAAATCAATACCACACTGTTGTGAATATCCCTTTGCAACTAACCTAGCTTTGTATTTTGAAACTGTACCATCAGATTGTCTCTTTATTCTATAGATCCATCTACACCCAATAATATTTTTATTTTTGGGTGTTGGAACTAAACACCAACTTTGCTTTTTAATCAAGGCATTTAATTCTTCTTTCATAGCTGACCTCCACTTATCATTTAATATAGCTTCATAATAAGTGGAGGGTTCTTTGTCATTAAACTCAACAGAAAAAGTTTTTGGTTTGAATATACCACTTTTTGCCCTTGTCACCATGTGATGTTGATTTTGCACCTGAGTTTCTTCACTTCTTATCTCTGTCTGATTATTGGTCGAGTTATCAGTATCACTATTACTGATACCTTCTTCATGTGCTTCTTCATGTGATTCAGTATCATTTCCACTTGTAGAAGTTTCATTCTGAACACCTGCTTCAGTACCTACTTGTGTGTGCTGTGATGAACTTAGAGTTTGTGTATGTGTCATGTTGTTATTAGATTTTGGCACATAAATAATATCACTCACTTGTTCAGGAATATTTGGAATAGAACACCTAGGGTTACAGACCTTACTAGTGGGTTTGTGAACAAGATTTTTGAATGGAAATTTTGTTTCATCAAATATAACATGTCTGGATATGTAAATTTTCCCATTACTATCTATACATTTGAATCCCTTATGATTGTTAGTATATCCTAAAAATGTACAGGGAGTAGATCTATAATCAAGTTTGTGTCTATTGAATGGTCTAATATAGGGAAAGCACAAACACCCAAAAGTCTTTAAATCACTGTAACTTGGTTTTATTTGAGTTAAAATTTCTATAGGACATTTCATATCTAGTACTTTGGTTGGTAGCCTGTTTATCAAATAGACAGCAGTTGCAAAAGCATCTGGCCAAAATTTCAATGGTAATGATGCTTGAGCAAGAAGTGTTAGCCCAGTTTCAACAATATGTCTGTGCTTTCTTTCTATTAAACCATTCTGTTCAGATGTGTAAGGACATGTTAATCTGTGTGTAATGCCCTTTTTATTAAAATACTCTTTCAGTGGTTTAAACTCTTTGCCACCATCAGTTTGAATAATTTTCACATTATGACCTAATTGATTTTCAGCATTAGCTATGAAATTCATGACAGTACTATAAGTATCAGACTTTGACTTCAAGAAATATACCCACACATATCTTGAACATGCATCAATAAATGAAATGTAAAACTTATAACCATAGTCAATATCAACTGGTGTTGGGCCCCAAAGATCAACAACAATTAATTCTAATGGATTTAAGTACTTTGTTTCAGAGGTTGGGAATGGCAATTTGTGACTTTTACCCATTTGGCAGTAAGTACATATAAAATTGGTTGGAATATCAACAGAAATACCATCATCATTAAGAATTTTTTGAACAATTTTAGGACTTGGGTGGCCAAGTTTATAATGCCACATTTCAAAAGTCAAACGATCACTATTGAGATTAGGTTCTGAAATATTACAGAAACTATTTTCTAAATCATTTTTCCTTGAATTTCCAGAACCAAACTTGTACAGTCCATTTTGTTCCCTACCCTGCAATAAGATATTTTTTGTCAGCATGTCCCTAACTATACAGTACTTAGGGTAAAATTCAAATGATACTTGATTATCTTTGGCACATTGTGACACACTGATCAAAATTTTCCTTATGTGTGGAGCACACAACAGATTATTTAGATAAAGTTGTTTGACTCCCTTAATACTAGCATTACCAGTGTGTGAAATGATTATAGAATTACCATTACCCATAGTCAAAGATTTTTTACCTTTGTATTCACGATTGCCAAGATTCAAGTTGCTTAAGTTGTTAGTGACATGATGAGTTGCCCCTGAATCTGGATACCATGCATCATCTTGTATATCATCAATTGTAGCCACATTAGAGGTAGAGTCTTGACTATTTTTGCTATCAGCTTGACTGTTGACCATATTGACATTTGGATTGTTGTTTCTGTTATTATTACTACTCTGCTGATTGACATTGAAATTGTTATTGAATCTGAAATAACATTTGTTGGTTGTGTGACCAATTTTATCACAAATTTGGCACTTTGGTCTGTTATTGGAATTCCATCTACCAGCTCTTCCACGTCCTCTGCCTGATTGACCTCCTCTCTGGTAAGAACTTTGACCTCTGGTATTATTGGTTTGTTGGTTCTTCTCTTTACCAGTTGTAATATAGTTGACTGAGGCATCTGTTTCTTGATCTTTCTTTCCTAAGAATCTGCCTTCATGGGCTAAAAGCATAGAATACACACTTTGTAGTGATGGTGTGGGTTCAATTGAAGTGATGAATGCAATTACAGACTCGTATTCATCTTCAAGTCCTCCAACTATATATAGTACCTGTTCTCTTTCTTCAATTCTATTGCTTGTACATGCCAGTTGGTCACATAGATTCTTTACCTTCATTAGATAATCATTCATGCTAGAATTGCCCTTCTTTATAGATTATAATTGCTTTTTGTAGTGCAAAACTCTGGCAGATGATTGGCTAGTAAATGATCTCTCCAGAGCAGTCCATATATCATGAGCATTTTTGATTCCAATCAATTGTGGCATGAGAGATGGCCCCACTGTTGACATTAACCATGCACTTACAAGATTATCTTGCCTTTGATATATAGTGAATTCTTGATTAACCACAAGATTGTTATCCTTGTCTCTATTGAATTTTGCTGGTATAGTTTTTGTACCATAAAGATAATCTTCTAGACCATAACCTTTTGCAGCTGTTTCAACTTGCAGTTTCCACAGAAGATAGTTCGATTCATCCAGTTGTATAGAGATTATATTGCTCTGTGGCTTTGTAATAGCCTTAATGAAATCTTCAGTGCTTTCGCAACTGGTTTGATTTGATCTTGTTGACGATCTAGGTGATGTTGATGGTGGATCAGTTCCAGCCATGACTCACAAATAACAGAAAATGAATTACAATTTGTGAGAAAAGGAGGTAAGTATTTCAAGAAACTCTCTGATTCTTGAATTGAAAAGTCTGATTGAATCCTTTAATTGATCGCAAGAGCAACCAGAAAATACCAAGGTGATGATTTCTTGATGTTTTGCTTTGATTTCTTTACTGATTAATTTTCTTGGAAGGCTTTTGCTATCAGTTGAGTGTTTTTATCAGACCTTTTTGATCGAATTGGAGATTTTTTGAAATGATTTGCCGCTAAGCTGGTGATGTTGAAAACTGTTGCAGCCACTCTGATGGCGAGGCACTGTTTTTCTTCAATCACAGCCTCAACCCTTAAATGATGAGATTAACTCAAATCTAAGATAAGGGGTACCCAAATGATGATACTACTCTGATGGGTGATCTATATTTTGATAGATTTAACAGAGGCACAATTTGAATTATCAGGATCTTGATGCAGTTAGCAAAAATGCTCTGATACCAAATAAGATTTGTAAACTGACAGAAAGATATCTTTATTTCTGTAATATGAATTGTTGTTTACAGTGCAACAGACACCAGCTCTTTATACAAACAGAAAACAGAGCAATTGGGTCAAACAGAAAATAAAAGACTGACTCGCTTGGACTGACTCGCTTGGGCTTTGGGCTTAGCCCACAATGAATTGTAAAGAGAATGTTATAATGTTATACGGGGTCTATTGTATTTTCTAAATACCATTCCATATGACATGATCAAAGGCTGGTTTTCCTGGAAATATTTATATATATTTGGTCATTAATAAAAGTGCACTAACTTCCACCTTTAGCATAGAGCACAATGCTGAAATGTGTACATGTGATTGATTATGACCGGGATGCGCTGGCACCATGTAAGTACACATGCACCATATAAAGTGTACATGGTTTAGTGTGTGCTCATGTGTGTGTATATATATATATATATATATATATATATATATATATATATATATATATATATATATATATATATATATATATATATATATATATATGAGTAATGGGGTTTACACTGGAATAGACATTAGTCTAGATATACACACCCACATGCGTGCGCACCTTGCCCGATCTAAATTTTCCATTGGGTATATTTTCTACTATTTATTCCATTCTATTTTCTATTAACTTGTTAACCTCTATGTTACTCAGTCCAATCTTATGATAAAATTTAGCAATAAAAATGTTTGTCCACAGATAATTTAGAACAATAAATATAACTTTTCATTATACTCAAAACCAACAATTTAAGTTCCTCTGTTACATTATGTGATCTCAGTATGCTAATTTAAATGCGCTGAAGAAATAGGTTAAACCAATTTTATATGTAAGGTGTAGTAGGAAAGGACTGTAAAAAAAAAGGCATGTGATGTACCTGAAGGTTACACCACTCAAAAGAAGAGATCTAAAATGAAAGAACATAGCATGTTGCTTCAGGTATAGTATTTACTCTTTGTATTTAGTTATTTTCACGTTATAGTGTACATTCAGTTGCAATATTCAATTATAGTAACATAGTAATTTTGTGCATTTTAATTGTAAGTTTGTGCAGCATAGTCTTGCTTTAGATCAATAATCCAATAAATTTAGCATACTCAGCATAGTAGTCTTGTAGCATAGCAAGTTGTAATTTTGCTATTATGATCAATGATAGTCTTGCTTTATATGAGGATTTCATTTCACTATTTCAGATTTCATGATTTAAGCTGATATGAGAACTGAGGAGGCAAGGAGCAGTGGTGGAAGTGGAGATTGGACCGACTGCCAATGTATTAAATATTAATGTATATGTAGTTCTGTACTGTGTCAATGTAATATGTATACTATTGATGTATTGAATTTAGAAACTTAATTATGTGTTGTTCTTGTATATTAATTGATATTCTATGTCGTTATTTGATTATGAATGGTGTTATTTTTGAGTTCATATTAACTAAGTATCTTAATTAACATTGACGTCTGTCAGTTGTAAATTAGTATTTTATTGTAGTAACATTTACCGATGGAATAGAAAGAAAATACTAATAGGTTTTGCAAATCTGAGTGTGATTTGCCAACGAAAATAAAAACAACTGTTACTCATAACCTCGCTAAAATGTTAGCATTTGTGACGAATTATCGAAAAATATCTAAGGTGAAGCAAAAGTTGAAATTATCCGCTTCTAATACAGCAAGGGATCTCCGATGAAATTTATTAAAAAAAAAAAACTGAAGAAATATATATTCATCGGTAAAAAATCGGTAAAAAAATTTAAAATTAAATTTAATATATTGACAAATGACGGTAAAGTGTCGGATAATTGACATTAATTTCCGTCGTAAAATGGTCACTAAAACACCGATGTAAAATTTACCGATCAGTGCTATCCGTCATAAATCCGTCGCTAATAAATGTTTATCGACGGATTCTTCCGCTGCAAAATCAATGTTCTTTTGTAGTGTTTGTGATAATTTGGGGTTCTGTAACATCTACCCAACAAAAAGAAAAAAAGAATTAACTCGCAAATCTTACCTCAAATGACATAGAAATTAGAAGAAATAAATTTTGCACTAAAGTCCATATCAACTAAGCATGACATATCTTCAACAAAAGCGTTAAGACAACTATACACGAACACAAACCAATAATTTTCCGTTAAATGACTATATCATTGTTCGACTTGAACTTTTCCATAGCAGCTTTAAAATAGTTGAACTTTTTACATAATATTCATCCATTTTGCTATACAAAAACAATTTGAGACCTGATTGAATATGGGTGTTGTTAATGACACTCCATTTTTGGTTAATGAATGTCATATTTTAAGGGGATACCGGTCTATAAAAAAAATGTTAAGAAGCAACACCAGTTATACTTTTAAGAGACAAAAATACCCTGTTGTATTTCAATGCTCGCGCTCGAACCAGAAAAAACGGTAAGAGTATACCGTTTTTATTTAAAAAAGAACGGTAGCATTAGAACATCTTTTCAATCTCTATAACAAATTTAACAAAAACAACGAAAACGGTTATACTCTACCGTGTTTGTACACTAACAATCTCCTTGAATATATCCAATCCAACCAAATTTGATGAAGTGACATAGAAATATCTATTGAAGCGAAGAACACTCTCACGGGCTTTAGATATTTGATACAGTACAACTTAAATGATGGAAAAAAGCGTAAAACACATGCATGAAGTTACAGAGGCCAAATTGATACGTTCACCTAGAAAGTATAAAGAAATAATAAAATAGGAGAAAGATGTAAAAAAGAACGTTCTTTTTCCATAAAATAGGCCAGTTATGTCTGAGATTTAGTTATCAGATCCAACTTACTAGTTACAAATTACCATGTTATCAGGAAATTATGTGAATTAAGGTAGCAAGGACTTGTAAAAAACGAAGAAAACATCTTAATAACATCTGACAGCAATCATTATATCATACCTCATTTTGGTTAAAGTACATCTGAACCATGTTCAAGTCCATTGATATCTTTCGGGTTGCTCTTGTTTCATCAAACCCATAGCTTATTTCTACATTACCATACAACATGTGGTGTCAAACTCTTGCTCTGTAATTTCTAGCATAATCTATGAAAATACATATCCATTAAGTTCTTTAAGGCTTGTAACATGGATTTTATTATTTGTGTATTGTCTTCAGCTACATACTAGTATAAACTAAAGTGCTCAAAAAACATGATAACTTACGCATGTTTTCATAACTCTCTAGTAATCGAACACCTTTTTCTACTAGAAAGGTCGAAATAGCATGCCACATACCATTATTTATATCATACTGAGAATTTTGTGACTATCTTCTATATTTAATGACACCTGACACTCACTTAGAAATAAAGGTAAAAAACAAGAGGTGAAGAGGTGACGCTTACTAAAGTGCAAATAACACCACTTAAAAGTTTGTTATAATAGTCAAGAAATTTATTGGCGATGACAAAGTGCATATGTTGGTAACCAAATTTCAATTTCCAAAATGACATTCCTATCAAAATACTAAAAGTACCGAGGGTTATCTGAAATGGCAATGGTGCATAACTACATTCCAAAACTCAATGGAAACGACAGTTTTATTGTGTAGCATAAACTGCGTTCGGGTTTGCATGACGTTGGTGGCAATGACCAGAGGTGAAAAAAAAAGAGAACTGATATTGGAAAAATAGAATCAGTGAATGAAGAAAAGGAAAACAAGAGGCACGTTTTTTTGAAAGGAAAAAAAAAGTGCTCTATGTTGATAAGTAAAGAAAAAGGAGTTCTCACCTAATGAGTTTTAAAATAACAACTTTACCTGATAACTACTTGTTTCAAAGTGAGTACCAACATAGTACAAAACTAATTTGGTTCACAGATAACATGATACTTCAAAAATCAATTTATATTTACAATTTAGAAAGGGGAATTAGAGCCTTTAAGGAAAGGAGAACCACTTCTAGACAGCCTAGGCTCATGCAGCATAAATTTATTTATATATTTCAACAAATTACGCTTGAAAGAAAAGCAAGCAATAAATAATGAAGTAAGGTACCAAAATTGATCAGATCATAGCTAACTTATAGATGGCACCATTACTCATGTTAGCAAGCTACAAACTATTAAGTTATCTCAACCATATCATACATGTGTCCTCTTTTAGTCTACAAATCAAAACTCACTCCTCATACTCTATTTAAGAAGTAGCTTATTTATTATATTTGCAGTATATGTGTATAGTGGGTATGGGTTTAAACCGTCAGAGTATTCTCACAATAAAATGAATATAAACAAAAATATACTATAGATAAATTAAAAAAAAATCAGCAGCTACTAAATACATAATTTATGTATTAGACATATGAAAAGATGCCTAAATTTTGGAACCAAAAATCTGCTGTTGGTTTTGTTTGAAAATTAAAAAAACACTAGTGTGTAACCCGTGCGTTGCACACGATAATATTAAAAATATAGTATTTAGAATTTTATTTTTAAAATTGGAGCTTTATTATATAACATGATGGATCTGACAAAAAATATAAACTATATATTATTATTGTTGTTGTTGATATAAGGTATGTATTATGTATCTTTTATTTGTTTAAAGTAATTTGTTTTTTATTGTTCTTATTACTATAAGCAAGCGTTTATGTTGTAACTAACATATTATAATTATTTTAGATATATTAAAAAATATTATTTATTTCTTTTAAAAATATGGTAACTTTGAAATTATATAATTGGTTAAAATATATTATCTTAAGAGTAAATAATCTGAATAAATTGAGAAGAATTTTATGACAAAATTATTTAGACCTTATTGTAGAGTTATTTGAAGTTCAAAATAGTATTTTTCTTAACGTAGTGTGCGATAGATTTATTATTTATGTACATAAACAATGATAGTTATTTACAAATTAACTTTATTATTGTCGTTTATTTACATAAATGTATGCATGTGATCTACACGTCTACGTAGTTAAACACTAATTTTTTATTATGATTTTTATTAATATGTAAATCTACACATATATGACTGATATATATAGATCATTAAAATACTTTAAACTCGAGATTTCATAAGCAATTTAAATACATATGATCTAAATATAAAAAATTAGTAAATAGTCGATGAAGTGCACATAACTATACAAATGTTAAATTATGGATATTTAAAGTTGAAAATAGAATTCTACAATGCTGATAAATTTATTGAGATAAATGAATAATAAATTAACTTTGTTAATGTTGCTCATGTATACTATTTATGACATCTAAATTATAATTTTTTTTATTTAAATGAAAAATCCGCTTGACTATTTTTTTTAGAAGAGATACTATTTGGACGCAAAATTAGACATAATTAGTAGCACAAGAGATCTGAGCCGCTGGATCTTTTTATCCTTATATGGAGATGTAGAATTCAAAGGGTGGTCTAATGGTGGAGATTAACTGTGTCACCAAGTATACCAAAATTTTGTATTTAAATAGACTTTCCCTTATTTTAATAAGAATATGATGTACATATTGAAACCATAACATTTAAGGATTTATTAGATAAATTAGTAAATAATTATTAATTAAATTTATGCATATAATTTAAAACCAACATTTACGTGATTAATTGAAAATATATGGAATATGATAATGTATAAAATTATGTGATATTGAGGTGGTTTTTTATGACAACTGTAGAAATTTCAGAAGGTATGCACTTTAATTAAAATAAGAATTTTACAGAATGCACTAATGTATCAATACAAATGAATCATAAATTAAACTTGTGATTATTGTTTACGTATATAATTATGTTATGTGATTGATATACGTACTTGTATATCCAAATGAATTTTATATTATTTATTTAATATGATATTGTGCAAATATTGAAAATTTCTTTTTTCTTAATGATTTATTTGACACATCAACTACTAATAGTTTACTAAATTTAATTATAGTTTTAAGATTTATGATTAACTCTAGTGTATGAAGTTAAATATAAAATATTAGAAAAGAATTGAGATAGCTCAGTAAAAGGTTAAAATTAAGGCTTTTGCTGTAAAAAAAACCTATTTTCCACTTTTTTGTTGTTGTAATGCATGACAAAATTGTTGATATTTTTTCTGATATTTTTTGCTATTGTTTTCCGTTTTATTTAAAAAATTAAATTTGTACTTAGTCTCATATTTCTATAAACATTATTTTTATTATTTTTCTTCGCACAGATGTTTTTTTTTTTTTGTAAGAATGACGGCAATTATTCATAGATTGGCAGGAACTAAAAGTGACAATGTTTTATAGCATGTTTTTTGACAAAAAAATGTATAGGTATTTCAAAATTTAAAGAGCGTTCCCTATTGTTTATGTTATATTGTATGTTGCATGACTTACGTGTTTTAGTTTAATCAAAATGCAATTTTATCGTATTTCATTGATATGAGTGTGACACGTATTATTGAATTTTTCATATTGTCATCCGAATTAATGAATATCGCTTAATTACATTATCTTATTATTTTAAACTTAAGATTGCATAATTAATTTAAACATATGAATTGAAACGTAAAACATATGAGAAAGTGGAGTGAGTTTTATAAATAATTATGGTAATTTTAAAATAGGTATTTTAAGTTAAATGTAAATTTTATAATGACATGCATTGTAAATATATTTTACCATTTTAAATATAGGCATCTTATGCTAAATGATAAATGAATAAAAGATTAAGCTTGTATTATCATTTGAATATAATAGACTTTTATTTTGAATGGTTTGAACTTTTGTCAATTACTGAAAATCATTGGGCTTTAAACTGTAAATAGTTTGGATGGAGTAATATTTTTATTTTCTATACATGCGTTGAAATTGAATATTTTGGAAATTGTATTCTAATTAGAAATTGCACCTGCGCTTCGCACACGGGAGTTGCAAATGATTTGTGGGTTTCATGTTTTTTCTTTTACAAAAACATGAACATGCATATGGGCATTATTGGGCGGTGCATAATGGTTGATATTAATAACCATGTTCTACAAAAAACTGATGCACGGATGTAGTTAAAACTAAACACACATGGTAATAATAGGTTAAAGCATAACACAAACAGGAATAATTGAAATGCTATAAACCATGCATCGTAAAAGATCAAGTGAGGTCAGAGCTATTGTACGAAGAAGCAAGGGGAGAAACCTAACAACATGCATAAAAAAAAAAAAACAAAGCTGAAAATTTTAAGTCAGTTTGTACACAGCATGATAGACTTGTATAAAGGCTGTTGCATTATTATTTGGACACAACAGCCAGCACAACATACAAAAAAATACAACTGGGCATGAAATCAATTCAGTAAGTACACTTGTTTAGAGGACACATGTATAAAAAGAGAAAAAAAAAAGTTGCAGTATTGCACATAAATGAAAACATTGATTGACAACAGTTTAAACAAACATGCAGGGCCAATGTATATTTGCTTATATAAAAATCAGAATTCTCCGAATTCTCATAGTCAAATAAAAATCAATGAACAATGGAAAGAAAAAAGACATCAAATGCTGATGCAAAAATTTACAAACTGAAGTTGCACTTCTTCGCGTAGCTGTTAACTTATTTGGCATGTTTATATCTTTGTTTATTTCGTTCCTGCTTATAATCCAATAGCAAGCAGAAATGTGTCCATCACCTTCCTGCCAGTGTCATGTGGAAAAAAAAATATTAAAACCATACAATTAAAATGTGTCAGGTGCAGTGGAGCTGGCAGTATATAGTAGAAAATTTAAATTGCACGAAAATTTACTTTTACAGTGAAATCTATTTTGAGCATGTAAACCGCGCAAATGTCTGATTTCATAATAACGCCCCAAAGCCAACAAAGGAACCATCTATCCATGAAATGAAGACCATTAGATCTAACACCATCTTCAAGAACATATTTTTAAAACAAACCAAATTAGATGGCATTGATTCATATTTAGTAACAACGTAAATATTTTCACCAGTAACAAATATTTTCTCCCCTGAATTCACACTGACAGCATAGTACATATCATCATCATAAGCATTATGATCCTTGTTTTTCGGAACCCAAACATAAATTTTTCATTTAATTTTTAACATTACCACAAAAAGCCTGCAATTCCATAATTCTCCCATCCTATGTGTGATTTAAGAGGGAAAGATCAAAACAAATGAAGGAAAAATGCAATTTATTTGAAAGTGACATGTGTCACTGTAATTGTCAGTGTTGTCAAATAATTGATCGTGCAGGTAAGTAAAATGCTATAGGAAGTGCTTTGTTACACTAACTATACATGTGCAATATTAAAGCATTAGGTTACCGCATACCCCGAGAGAAATTTGGGCTTAGTATTTCAGAGAGCCTTTCACCATTAACATGGCAGCTTTTCATTTGTATTGGACCTCTTCATTATTGAATGTTGGCAATTTTCCTTTTGCAGAGGCTATCACACGACAAAGCAGCCAAACATGTCAAAATCACTAGACAAATTTTTGAACAAATGACAGCAGAGGAAGGGTACTTGTGGGTTAGATCTAGATGTCAGGACAACCAAAGTAACTTCTAGTGGTGATTGACGTCAAAATAATAGTCTTTGTGTTACCATCCATCGACGTTTGATTGATCATGGAGGTTTTGCTTCCCTATAATGCAGCGGCAATCATGTTACTTGTACAATCAGCAAATGTTGATGTTTGATGATGACCAATGAGTATATTCGTTTTTACCTCTAGCGGATGTAAAATACCGAAGGATAAAAGGTACTAGTGAAGGGACACGATAAGCTATAACGTAGGCACCACCGATCCAGTCTTGTAGAATTAATATTGACAGGGGCAAGCTGAAGGAACGCAAAGCTATTCAGAATTTATTTTAGTTCTCTTAATTCTAGCTGGATGATGAAATGCTTTGGTATCTTGATATCATGGTTTTCAATTTTGTCGGCCGTTGTCAAAGCGTTGAACTCAATGCTGATTCTATGGATCGGAAAAAACTTGTTAGATGTCTTTGCTACATTATAGTCACCAATGTACACTACACCAATTCTACCATAAAAAAGCGACTCGAATCGTGGCTCAACTGCTCCAACCTAAAATAAGATCAACTAATTTGATTAGCTAATTCTTTGACTCATTTTCATTGCCAGTGTAGTTTGCCTGAATCGATTAGAATATGTAGATACAAAAATTATTACTCACTGTAAATCAAGGCTTGACGAACAATTATCACTCCTTTAAATAAAGGTGATTGTAGTCTGAGGTAGGATATAATGAAAAGAGTGTAAAATACATCTTAAATATTCTTATTCCCTAAGTGTATTGTTAGCGCAATCTAAAGTGATGAACATGAACATGCAATTAACAAACAAAGGAGGGGACGTCAAACATAGGAATACAAATAGTATAATGGAAAAGTTATAAGAATTTGGAGAGCTCAACCATTGATTGGTTACTACTAATAAATAAAACCTTCGATTTAAACGGTCTTTAGTTGATACTTGATAAATATAATAAATTAAAACTGAAATCATATGTGGGTGTAACACTTCATGAAAAAATACTTCACAGTGTGTGAATATTTAGATCACAAAACCATTGAATACCATGAATAATTAAATTATTATCTGAAAACATCCCTAACTATATTTACTATTAATAGAAAATAAATTAATATAGTCCCATGAAACCTGCATAAAATTCAGTATATTTCATTTCTTAAGTCAATCATCGTAAATGTGGTATAAAGAATTAGCAATTATAGCTTACAAAGCTTCCTTTCTAACAGAAGTGTAAAGAAATATCAACTAAACTTCAAAATCGATTCAACTAACGAACTAAATATTCAAAATTTTAAAATATATTATACATTACTTTCGCGCAATTCCTTGGTATTTCGAAAATTTTATGTGTGTTATATTTGGGATAACAGCTGGATTTTTATGATGTCACTGCACAAGCTTATTTGTGGTTAATTTTAATGAGCATCATTTTTTTTTTTTTTTTTTGCACACACATAATGCTATCAACAGCTGATATTGGATGCACTAAGAACAAATAACTAAGGATGACATTATCTTAGGTTACATTTGTACGTTTTGTTTCCCAATGACATATCTGTTGCCATTTTTTCATTGATCATCATGCATATCGTTCAAATGACATATACTGTGTAAATCAGGTATGTAATAGCAATCAATTAGCATTAATATGAGAAAAAGATAATGGTTTTAGAAATGAATTAATATTCTATTTTTTTTAAGGAAGCTTTCCATATAAATTATTTCCATTTATGATATACAACATTTAAAACCATTAATCAAGCATAATTACACATGTTATACTTATCAGCTAACGTTGCAAATAGAAGTAATAAACGTCTGAGCTAAATTTGGAAAATACTAAGGTTGAGTAAAGTTACTTATATAAGCAATCATCGTAATGATTCACTTAGTCAGCCTTGTTGTACATTCAGATCTGGCACATGTTATTGTGAGTTGATATAATTTGCAAATTTTAATAAATGTTACGAAATAGGTTCTTATCTTCCCTTAATATTCAGATAAAACCGTCGTGCGACATATTAAAGTGGCTTCATAATCTTTGCGCTGTTCATTTGTTAAAATAATCAAAATTTAGCACGTTCTTCTAAAATTATCTTTATCATCTTCATTTTTGCATACCTATAAAATTCACGGGAGGGAAGATAGCCAAGAGAGAACCCCAAAACCTCAGTTCTTTTGAATCATTTGTTATCTACTATAAGCAGAAGAAGAGCTTGATATGTTTCACCTGTTTTCATTATGGATTGACACTTAGTTGTTGGACATGAACAATCAGTTGAAAAGAGAAAATTCCCAAGCAAGGTGATGCCTAAGAAACCTGTAGAGAAGAATTCACTTCACATAAGCCAAAATTTGACAGTTTAGTCCAAATTTTTAATGCAACAAGAAAAATGTTAGATTCAAGAATCTGTATTCAAAAATGCGTTAACATTTTAAACACTGCAATGATATATTTATTGTCTTCTGTTTCGGTAGATAAACATATCTACAAAGCTATAACCATGGCTAGACAAATAAAAGACCCGTATTACATGTATTAAAGGTTCGTTTCAGTATTCTAAATGGAAACAATCTAATAATTAATTCAAAACCATCGAAAATTTCTCTTTTGTCGATAAATGTAATAAATAAATAAAATGAAAACACATTAATAGGCCAAGCATAAATAAATCGACCAATGAAGAGCAAATTATAAGCATGTTTTATTTATTTATTTATTGATAAACAGTGCACAAATTATATGCATACATGAGTATGATCATGAATTGCCAAGTTGCAAAAGCACTACCTTGCAATGGAGGCGGGATGAAATTATGGTAGCATTGTAGCAAAACAAACGGTTCTACCGCGTTTTATTCAAACCAAGTCGTCCCTGTACGGAAAGGGAAAAGACTAAGACATATGAAAGTGCAAATAAATTCAAGCGTAGATAGCGTAATTAAACCAAAATAACCTTTTAGAAACAAAGATATTAAATTTCAATATCAATAGCAAATCAAAAATTCTAAGGAAATAGAAGCTAACATGGAATAAAACTCCAAAACTAAGCTCTTTCGCTTTGTAAATTCCCTGATCGTATTTAAAAATTTATTTATACCATAAATCTAGGAACAAACCTGACAACATGGCATAGCGAGCTACCAATAGAAGTTGAATAAACGATGAATACAACAGTCATGTTTTTCTAAAAAAATTCCCTCTATCGGGGCATCTGAGAATTGAACGGAGCAGAAAAAATTGAAATCTGAAAATGCAACAGTAAGAGGGGAACAAATAACCTTACAGATGGTGAAAAATCTGCAGATAACAACCAACTATAGAGATCCAGCTGCAGCCGCCGTAATTAAACCAAAATAGCCTTTTAGAAATTATCTTCTATCCTATTTCAGTATGATTGTACAATCTCTAAAACATGAGATCACATATTATACATACATACATACACACACACACGTATGTGTGTGTGTGGGGGTGGGGGGAGGGGGGGGGGAGGTGTGTTTTTACAAACTTGGGATGAAATCCTTAATCATCAGAATCAACCAACAAATGAATGGTTGTGGAACTAAAAGGATATAGTACAAAACATTAAAAAGATGAACCAAAAATTAATATGTTAAGACTTCACACCATGCTAAATTAACTTACAGACGCTAAATTTAAAAGCAAACAACAAATGAAACAGTTCCTGGAATCACTACTACTCTTTCAGTGCCACCATTGACATGGAAGAAAAAAAAATCTCTTCTTCCTTATGCAATATAGTTTTAAATAGCAACGCTAAGAACATGAAATAAAAAGGAACATTAACTATAGATTGTCCACCTTCATGCAATAACATAGATACCTCAAATCCATTAGCCTTTAAGACAATGAAATAAAAATGTCTTAAATTAACGAACAACCAACAAAAGTTACATGAGTAGTTCAGAACTAAACAGTCGTGGCTTTATGAGGCCAACCATTTCAACTTTTCCTAATTTTTATAAATGCATCCTGTATATGTAGTCATTTTAAATATCAAGTATTAATTCTTTTAAACATTAAATATTGTTGTAAATATACAAATAATTTGAGATAAATTCTCAAGTCAAATTTTATGAATAATAATACATGTAAGTAAACCGAAGGTGAACATCACAAAACGATTCAGGACTAAGGTCTTTCAGCTTGAAAATTCCCTGATTATAATTAAAAACTTATCCATATAACAAATCTAGAAATAAACTGAACTGGATAATAGCCAGCTGCCAATAAAAATATTCCCCTTTGTCGAAGCGGCCGAAAATCAACCAAAGGAGGCAAAATCGGAATCCAGAAACGTACGGATGGTGGAAAAGACGTACAAAAAAAAGTGGATAACAAACGACCATATAGACGTTAACCTGAAATACAGAAACGTAGTAGGAAGAGGAGAACGAATAAATACCTTAGAGATGGGAAAAGAAATGAACGAAGGGCTTGTGCGTTGTTGAAATATTCCCCTTAGAGACGTTAACCATATCAATGAGATGAGATATTTTTCACGAAAGCAAGCCAAAGTGGTGGAATAGGAAAAAGAGATAGTTCGGATCTAATTTTCACGAAAGTGCTTGTGCGTTGTTGAAATAGAACCAATTAATAATACATTAGATATAAGCATATTATGCGGAGATGGTATAAGTCTATTAAATAAAAAAATCAATATAAAATATCCAGAGACTTTCAAAGAGAGAAGAGATGAGGTAGAGAATTAAGGAGAAACCTTTTAAAGTTTAATAAGATACATAAATAGATTAGAACTTTAAAAACAAAATATTTAAAGTTGGAGAGTTTTAAGGTGAATAGAAAGTATTTAATTTTGAATAAAATATCATGAGAAGATACATAGATAGATTAGAAACTTAAAAACCAAATATTTAAAGTTGGAGAGTTCTAAGGTGAATAGAAAGTATTTAATTTTGAATAAAATATCATGAGAAAATTTTAAGGTGAATAGAGAGAATTGAGAGAATTAAGGTGAATAGAGAAAATTGAGAGAATCAAGGAGAGAGCCTGAAAAGCTTCTGCTTTACTATTATTTAATAGATAGTATAAAAAATTTCATATCAGCCGTTTCACAGCTTAAACATATGCAAAAAATCACATCCCAAACATCTTACCTTTTTCAAAATATTCTAATTTCAACACACAAAAAATTCAAAGAAAGACCTGTGATTGATAAAAATTACCATATGAGGAACACTTTATAAAAACTAATCAAATAATTAATAAGATCTTCCGTACATGTTGAAGATATGAATCCGGTAGTACATGTAACAAAGACGTCTATCCTGATAAAAAACAAAAATACTTCTTGCCCAGAATTTAAAGGTCAAATTAAGCAAGTAATCAAAAGAAATGATTAATTTTACCAGTAGAACCATCAATTTGAACTTGAAGAGGAGGTGGATGGTGTCATTCGCATTTCCCTCTTTTTGGGACTTGACGTAGGCAGAGGCGACTATAGCGCCTTCCAAAACAAACGAGAAGCAGACCATCGTACCAATTCTAGAGTTTAAACCATCGGTGGTTGGAGCAAACTTAAGAGCAACGAGAGGGAAGAAATTAGTGATTATTTATTGGATATTTATTTGGGGATGGTTTCAGGATTTGGAGCTGACCGAGAGGGATGTGAGATTGGAGTCCGAGTTTGTTCACATTTTATCCACAAGTCCGAACATAACTCTCGGATTCCATTGGTGGAAATCAGAAGTCCTTTTGATTTTTTCTGATTTCCACAAGAAAATCACAGGGATCTCTTGATTTCCACCAATAGAATTTAAGAGTTATGTTCACACTTGTGGATAAAGTGTGAACAAACTCCTACTGGTGAGAGTGAAGATAGTTACGTAGTAGCAACGTAAACCTGAATCATTAGCTTAAGCTTTTTTTCCACATCGACAACTTTGATCATTAGTAAGATGTATGCACGGACGACTGAGGTGAAACGTTAGATTTTCTTTTATTTGGACTGCTAAAATAAGAAACAAATTAGATGTAGATTGCTAATCGTCGATGATGTCAAATACTGCAAATAAATTCCTATGTCATTGTGACGTTAGGATAAAACGAAAAAAGAAATTAAACATGTCGTCAGTGTGACGTCGCTAAATTTGTTTGGCATCAAAAAGACATAGGTAATTCCAAACACATTAGTGACGCCAATTTGAAAATGTCACGACATTCATGGTGTCACTACTGCAAAGCTAATTAAGGACGCCTTGTTGACGTTTTGCTAACACAACTAAATTTGGCAACGTCATGCCTACGTTGAGTCACTATTTCATTGCTAATATGTACTGGAAATCAGCCATTTTTCTTGTAGTGTGTCAAAAAGCCCCCAAGATAATAAGAGAAGGCATAAAACCTTGTATTAAATAATAGTCTGGTGTGAACGATAAGATATATCAGAAGTTGTACTTTAAAATATGAAAATAAAAAGGTTAAGTCACATACCTGACCTTTCCCTGCAGCCAAAGAGTTAGAACATAATAATAAGATAGTATATGCTACTCAAAGAATATATGTTACCCAAAGCAATCAACAAAAGTGGGCCTAAACGTAAGATAATAGAATCTGTATAGCCTATACCAACCTCATTCCACATTTCATTCTTCAAGCCCAATAGGTGATAGTCTACCCAAGAAGTGAAGGTAAAAACAATCAAAGCAACCATAGAAACCATCATCTAAATCCTAACTATCACCTTATAAAGCCGCGAATACATTGGTAACCCATATGACGATGCTCACTTAGCCAAGGACTAATGAAAATCCTGATTCTAGTCAAACATCGTGTTTACACCAACACGTGCCCCTGCAGCCTAGGTTACGCCATCCAAGGTACACGGTCTTCCCAATCCTAGTGAATGTCCCAATGATTCCCCCTATTTTGAGTCAACTAGAATACTTTAAGTTATCAATGATTCCTTGGCAATTGAATATCAGAGTTACTCCACTCTGCTTAAAGCTTGAATCCCCTTTAATCAATCCATTATCACGTAGCTTTGTTACACCATGAATTATTTCCATTCTTATAGCATCGTTACACCATAAGCTGAATCCATCTCAATGCAAAGTGTCGTTACGCTAACTGCCTCTGAACCATATAGCCACGTTAACTATGAGTTATTCAAAAATTTCCTTTGAATTCAATCTGTATCCGAGCTTTCAATTGAAGAGTTGCCCACTTGATCACGCTCTAACTTTCAAACTAGAGAAGCAATCAACGAGCCACAACCTCCGACGCAATCATAAGGATCCCTAAATTCAACTCTGTGGAATCTTGTCTACTCCATAATATTTGATGAACTAGTGTAGGTCCATATACTTAGCCCATTTTTGTCTAAGTATTTTCGAATCCTACAATCTTTCTACAGATTCTCCCTCATATGTTGGTCCATCCAATTGCACATCCAGTGCTTCAAATGCTAGTCCATGCCATGTTTACGTCATTTAAGCCATGTTCCTTATCTAAATGATACCAAACTTCACCCATGCCATGCCAAAGCCTCATGGACCCACCATGAGAAAATGCAAGTGTATCGCTTGTACTGTGATGAGTCAGTGTCGGTTCATGTACCTAACATTTTTTAAAGCCTAGTTTTCTTCGACGTGATCTCGACATCCTTTAGAGCCTATCTTCCAAGTTTAGAGAATTTCCGACAAACTTTGACATTGATATGCTCCAATCTTCTTTCCAAGTTGTAATTATGGCTATTATAACACATAAATAGAGTATAATATTCAATACAAACAATTTCAACAGTTCAATCAGTAAGCATATGAATCTACAATCATGAACAAACACTGAATTCATAGAAACATAAAATCAATCATCTATGCGTATAAATCTTGTGTAGATCTACATAATAATTAATCTAACGCCATCACTTTAATCCATTATATATCTAATTAGGTTTTCCTAAGGTTTTTTAATCCGAAATGAATATAGACGATCATGTTTTAGGGTGATTTAGCATGTATGTGTGACAAAAACATGTAATCTAAACATATAACACAATCTAGTCTAGTGAGATATCAGAATCACTCACCAAATCAATAGATCTATGTAGATCAATGATAGATCAGTTCGAAACAGCAAGGAATAACTGCAAATAGCCCTCCAAATGATGCAAATGAGTAGGTCTACGAAGGTCTAACCTCTTCTATGTGTTTTGAGAAGATAGGAAGTGGTTTTGATGTGAGTTAGTGTTTAGGAGGAAGAACTAGAATAGATCATAAGGCTGCTTGGGAAAATGAGGAGAAAGATTAACCTAATCTCTTTCAACCCCTATTTATCGATGCTAGTCGTTAACCTAATGGGCTATCCTAATCAACCCATTAGTTGTTAATAAGTATGTCTAGTAGTTCTAAAAACTTAAGACTGTTGTATCTTCCTAACTCCTTATCCAACTTACTAACATGACCACTATACGGAATGTTCGACTCTCGTTCCAATCTAATGACACCGATAAGAATGTCTAATTCTGTACTAATCAAAAGTTATAGTCATAACAAGATGCTTAAAGGTAAAATAGTCATATAATAATTAGACAAAAATTATAGATGCGCAGAACATCATAACTAACAATATTTTAAAATATGAGAATGATACAATCATATAAATTAAATAAAAGAGGACAATGTTCCATATCAACACTACTCATATTTCCCTTTAAAGCAAATGGCAAAAGCTTCAACAATGGTTATGGAATTCGTTTAAACAAATAAATTTAACAGAGCACTTTCAAAATTGAACAGATTGCCCAAGTAGTCCAAGTCTACTATATGCATAAGCCAAAGCCAAAAGAAAGACATGAACTAGTGAACCCCCAGCATGCCATCATCATCAGTTATGTCCTTTCAAGCACGACACTCAACACAAGGAAAACACAAACTTGCTACATCAAGGCAATACCTATGGTGTTGTAATGAAAGAAGGAATTAGAGACAAAGAATGAGAAAATCTAGAGTTAAAGAACAAGTTAATCATATAGCATTAGGCCGAAATGATAGAGGCCAAAGTTAACAAAGCTGTAGAAAAGACGACCACATCAATACATACTAAGTCATCGAAGTGAAAAGCCCGAATCGCAAGAACCATCTCCTAAAAATCCAACACGGATCCTTACCGACTCTGAATAAAGAACCATGCAAGCTCAAAACGTTCAAGGATTTGAAGTGTTAGCTTGGAGGCACACATGGTTGGCTGACTCTCAAAATCGTTGCATCACTTGTTGGATTTTTAATATAGAAGGAAGACGAGAGAGGTCATTGCCGAGAAGAGGTACAAGGAAATGTAGATCGGAGACAAGAGGGCAGTACTTTGCTCTCCTGATGGCTATATTACAAACTATAGTCACCTTTAATTACATTAAATATAAGTCATATTTCTTATTCACCATTAAGCATTTATCAATGTTTTGTACAACTTTATTACAGTGTATCGTTGTGAAAAAGTGGTTTACATTCCAGTGGAATATCAAATCACATTCTTCTCTAGGGAAAGAGTGAGTTTATATTTACTACCTAATTGGAGGAGCATGCGAGTCAGTTAATCATTAGCTATATGTCCTCAATTGTTGTTTGTCCATTGCCATTCATCATATGGCAAATATTAACGTACACTCTTTAAAGAAGAGTGTGCTTAGTATTTCTCTACATTCTTCAATATCATATATTTCAAAATTCCATAATGAAAAATCAATGATGATGTAGTTTTTCAAGAGTGACAAAATTGTCTAGAAATTTAGATTATACTATGTTAGAGTTATCTAGAATCATAAAGAATTGCTTATGTAATAATTAGTTGCTTTTCTTTCTAGATCATTCTCTCTATCCTATTCAATATAGATTATTCTATATATTGTAAAATAAAGCCTATAAATATAAGTTTTTATGCCCATTGTAATTTGCACTGGAAAATAATAAAATTTTAAATTTATAGAATTTTGTAAGCCTCTTCATCGAATCTCTTACTCAATTATTTCACAACTATTTCCCTTCCAATCCTAATGTTCGCTATCAATTATATCAAAGCATCATTTGATCAGGCGTGGACGTTGGAATATTATCCAACTTCAAATAAGAATACATCTTTTCTTTCATTCTGCTTTCAAGAACTCTCAAGTGATGGAAAATGTCATTCACCCTTTACCTATTTTAGTTCCCGTTTTCATGGATGCAAATTATGATTTTTGAACTTTGAAGCATAGAAATAAAAACATTTTTTTAGCTCTTTAGATTTATGTGATATTATAAAAGAATGATTTATCACTCCTTCAGACGTTTCTATGCTTAATCAAATTCAAAAAAACGAGTTGAAAGAATTAACAAAAAGATTCAGAAGCACTATCTATTCTACAATAAGTGGTGATTGACATTACATTTTCAAGAATAATGGGGGCTACGAACGCAAAACAAACACGGAACACATTATGAGAGGACTTTCAAGGAAGTATAACTGTATACACCATTAAAATTTAAGCTTTAGGACGTGAGTTTAAATTAATAAAAATGAATAAGTCTGAGGCCGTAAAGGATTACTCCTCCAAAATAAAATGAAATAAAAATATTAGTCTGACGAGAGCATATAGAGAGAACATTCTACACAAAAAACAATTATTGAGGAAATTTAATTTTTATCCCTCTTAAGCATAATCCATTGTGTCAACGATTGGACAAACTAAAAATCTATCTGCTTTATTAGTAATTGACTTAATGGGCTCTTTCGAAGCATTTGCGCAAAGGTTAAGTAGGCATGATGAAAATTTGGTTGAAAATGTCTTCCAATCAATGCTCAAATTACCAAATCAAAATAAAATGATTAGAAATAATAAGACAAATTGAGAAAATTCTAGAAATAAAGAAAATTCTTGATACTTTTCTACGAACAAACGAGATAAATATCATCCACATAAAATTTATATAATGAAATATATATGGAGAAATAATGTAGGCATCGTGGAAAGCCACGGTGTTGACACTATAAAAAATCCTGAATATATGGAGAAGAATAGCTTCACAAAAATAATCATTAAACACATTTCGTTAAAGAAATTAATCATGGAAAGCATGAAGATGATCGTGATCAACATCCTTTTTATGCTAACCAAGACTCCAATAATGAAGAAGTTGGAAATTCATTTAGTGGTTACAGCAATCATGTAGCCAAAGAAGAAATTATCTTTGAATATAATGATGACTCAACCAAAGTGAATGTACGACGATGAAGAAATGTCACCATTATAGAATCAGAACACAGAAGTATAACAATGGTTTAAACAAATAATACTACAAAATTTACAAACGATGCTTTAAAAGTTCCAAATCTTATACAAAATCTAAAGTATTGGTCAAATGTTGGAGAAAGATTATGTCCCTCACTTATAAGGGGACATGTGAAAAATATATGATAAAAATAACGAAAAACTTGAGGTAGCTCAAGCAAAAATGGAGAAGATAAATAGAAGCTTTCCAATAAGCACTAAATATGTTACCAATATCGCCACGAAAGTTCAAGTTGATGCCTCATGGGTACAACATTGAAAATTAAGCCACCTCAACACTCAAGTTTTAAAGTTATTATATAAGAAAAATTTGGAGAGATCTCAGAAGCTTGAAAGAAAATAATGAAGCATGTGAAGGATGTCATCTGGGAAAGCAACACCGATCGTTGTTTTCAATTGAAAATGCATGGAGAACAAATGACTTGTTGGAATTTGTAATAACCTTATATTTCCAACCACTCAAGTTGATAATGAAACCAAATCAAATCGTTTGAAACAATAGATTGCTATTTCTATGGGTTTAATAAGAATCAACCACAAAATCACAGTAATAGAATGACATAGTATCTCATAGCGGAACGAAATAATACAATACGTCAGAGTGACCATATCGTATACAACAAAACTCTAATATATAAATCTCACTAATTCGTAGACTAATGACAGAAAAATTGAATAAAGATGAGGTCTTCATGAATCTCTAACTTTGAAGGGCGAGATTTCAAACTGTAATGCTCAATCTGACCCAAGTTAAATAAGAAACAAAATACTCGAGTCAGGACTAACATTTTTATATAATTAAATTAACTCAAGTTAAATGTTCACAAAAGTGCACAATAAGTTAAAGGATGTTGGGATTTCGATCCTCTAACGATCCTGGGATTCCATATGCATATAATACAATATGCTACTTCATCGTGATTGTTTTACTTAAAAATAATATACTTAAATAAAAATAGTATTCACAAAAAAAGTAAGATATTTAACTTCACTCGTATTTAGATTCAAACCATTAACTTAATAAGTTCATATCACATCTATTTATTAAATCTTTATTTACTTTAATTTAACTTTATAAAATTTATTATAGTTATATTAATTAAATGCATTTCAAATTATTAATTTCAAATATATCTTGAAACTAGTATAACTATAACAATTCAATTTATTCACTTTAACATAAATCCAATTATCTAGTTTTGTTTTAAAACCAAATCGTATATTTCAAATTTTCATTTCTTAATCAATTTAACAATAACTTAATATAAAAAATTGTCAGGGCTGATGGGGTTGAATCGTCCCTTACCGTTTTATTGAAGCACCAATGACAAATTAAGAATACAACCACATGCAAAGCAAACAGGAGGAAACAAGGTGCCCCGACTACAGGGAGAGACAAAAAATAAATAAATAAAAAGAAACAAAAGGACAAAAGGAGAGTAAAACTAATGCAACAATGCCATGATACCATGCTTAAATGCAAAGTTGGACATCCTGAACATGCTTCTAACTACAAATAGAACGTGTTACCTTAACGACTCCATGTTACTGGTTCTCTCTAAACTAAATATCATAGGGATTCTCTAATTCCAAATCAGGTGGATAAATTTTTGAAAATGCATAATTAAACCCTTTTTGTGCCATCCTTAAGACCAGCAAACTTATACATGCAATCCCAGTCACAACTTCTATTTTGAGTCACTTAAATATAGCCAAACCTCCCATAAGAAAGCTCTACAGATTGAAAATGGGTGGGCATTCAAAAAATAAGTGGTCAACTGATTCGGGGAGGTTGTTACAAAATACACAATAAATGCTAATATCCATACCCCTATTCACGAGGTTCATTCTTGTTTTGCAAGGCATTATTGAATAATTTCCAAAGCAGAAAAATCTCTTTCACTCAATTGTCTCTCTTCTATATATACTTATGCCAATTGCACTTCACAAATTCATTAGCACCAGTAAAAGATTCATATAATGTTTTAATTTTTATCTTCCCTCCATCTTCAAACTAATCAATGTTATCAACAATAGCTTTATGTATTACTACATCATGCATTTGATTCCATAATTAACGAATTCTTTGATTTGAGCTATTAGGAAGATGGAACCTCCTACTATGGATCACTGAAGCAACTTTAGCATATAAGATAATTTTAATTTGTAGTATTTCCTCGTGACTTAAGCATCTCCTAATAATAAACCCTCTCTTTGGCCAGTGATTGTCCCAAAATTTCATGGCACCATCATAGGTTATGTTATATTTAATTAGTGGCAGAGCCAGTTCTATCATTTTCAGAATGCTTCTCTAAGTTCGTCTTATATTCTAGAGGATATACATGCCCGAGAAATCTATACTATATAGGGCATGAGCTTTAGGCCAATTAGCCCATATGCTGCTACATTACTTGAGCAAGTTTACAAGATGCTTGAGAAAAGCAGTTTTGTTCTGTGTTACAATATTGTATATACCTAGACTACTTTTTGCAATTAGTATCACAATTCGCTTGAATGAAAAGATAAAGGTATTTACCATGCACTGAATCAGACCAAAAATATCTCGTAAATGTTGTTTGAATCATTCTCGGCAACTTAATGAGGAGAATTAATGATCCATACCAGTACACTTGCATAGAGAAGATAATAGATTTAATGAGAGTCAATCTCCCTGCTTAACTTAAAACTCTATTTGACCAGCATTCTAATCTAGCTAATATTTTCTCAAATAAAGGTAAACACTGGTTGATTGATATTTTAGAGGTTGCAAGGAGCAAACCAAGATAAGATATAGTGTTATGGTTGGCATTCTAACTAGTAGCACCAATAGTGGTCGCATATTGCACATCATCAACATCAGCCAACATAATCTCAGACTTGGCCCTGTTTAACTTAAGGTCGACCAGTTTATGAAATTTATTAATAATGTTAAGATGGTAAGAATGGTGATGTTGTACGGTTTATAGAATTCCATAAAGTAATCCGCAAACATCACTGTTTTTGCTTGGGAGATCTTTACATTTAGAACGAAGTTGAAAAACTCTCTGTCTCATGACATCATTAAACATTTGAGTCAAGAGTTCCATGACTATGATAAAGTAACTTAGTAAAGTTTTAGACTTAACTTATCCTTAGATCTCATTATATTAAAGTTAAAAAATTTAATGTTTTATAAAAGTTATAATATTAATTTTTTATGCACAATTAAAAATTTTAACCTAAATTTATACAAAGTTCGACATTAAATTATTTCATTTATTAAGTGTTAAATTATTGTTTTATAAAACACTTACTTTATATCAAATTATTAAAATTTACTTTTGAAACCAAAAATCTTAAGTTAACTTTTTACTGATTTGTGTTTCACTTTCCATTTACACAACTTAAGTTACAATTCAGTCTTAACTTATCTTCAAAATTATATTATTTGGAAATCTATATTTATGTTATTATTAGACCTATCTATGCAAATCTAACTTAGTGGTGTTTTTCGAAAAATTGATTTTACCGTAATTTTAACATCATAAAAAAAGTTAAGGAAATGTCTGCAATTTTCTGCAATTATTTGTTAAAAAAATTTGCGGAACTATCCATAATACGAAAATATTATTGATATTTATGCAATTTTTTGATGTGTGTATATATATATATATATATATATATATATATATTAAGCTAAAAATATACATATCACAAAAAGAGAATCCAACCATTCTCCATCGGCTCACAAAAACAGATCTGTAGAAAAATATAGGATCTGTGCACACAACAAATATTAATCAGAATGAGAAACAACAAAGACCAAATGGTGCGAAAGAACAGAAGATGGCACATAAATACAGAAGAAAAACTATAAGTAGTAAACCACCATCCAGGCCAAATCCTCTGCGAAAGGGTACGGCGAAAGGCAATACAAGCAAGCTGCCCAATCCACAAAGCCCAAAAGACAAGGGCGACGATCCCCGAAAAAGGTCGAGCTACTCCAATGATAGATGATGCAAGCAACCTAAACTGTCTGAAAGCTCCAAAAACAAGACAACGATACTCCTGAAACAGAAGTTCCAAAGACCGGTAATCCAAAAAAACATGTAAATCAAGGCCCTGCAGTACTAGAAAACTAAATAAGAGCTTAACTGAGGAGTGTAGGTGTGGAGATAGTGGGACGGATCTTGCTAGCTTAAATGCAGAAGGTTCAACCAATCCTCGGTCGGGGGGTGTAACAACCCATAATTTTAACAACACTAAAGAGGACAAATTAAAGAAAATTAATTTAATATTCAGAATTAAGGGAAACGGACTGCGCCATTGTGTTCATCTCGGAATTTTGGTCAAAAGAGACACCTGGTTTGCGTAAAATAGACACCATATGAAGAAGTTATAAAGGTTTGAAGTTTGTATACGCGCAAAAACTATATATATGTATAAATATATATAAGGTTTAGAAATTCAAAATTAGGTCCAGAAATTCAAAATCGCGAAGTTTGGGGTGAGCGGGAAAAATCCCGCCTAGGGGTGTCAACCCCTGGGTCGACCCCCTTAGGGGTGGGTCGACCCCCCCCTCCAGGGCAGATGTGGCAGATTACGGATTGGGGCTGGCAGCTATATATATGGCCTCATTTCTCATGTTTTGCACACTGAAAATAATGGAGGACTAGATGCTGCCTTTGCCCAAATCAAAACCAGTCTTTTTCTTCTTCTGTAATCAAATTATTCAAGTGTCGATCTGTGATTCAACAGCTGCTATCCTTCTTCTATTTTTCTAGATCCAAACACTATGAGTTTAAGTTACTTTTAGATTTAAATAATTAAAAAGTAAAACATGATATGGCTATAATTTGGATCTATGCCTGTGACTGCTTGAATCATATCAAGTCTGTTATAACCTGTGTATCTATGATATTCTGAAATGGCTATGATTTGGATCTTAACCTTTATCATGTCAGATCTACCTTTGATTATAGATCTAATTCACTATTTAGATCACCTTATACATGTTCTATTATATTTATGGCCAAATCAGATCTGTTGTTAGTTGGACATCTGAATCATTGTTTAGATCACGTCATGCCTATCCCTATTATGCTAGAAGTAGTGCTATTGTCACATGTTCATCCTATATGCTTATCTTGCCATTATGCCACTATATGTTAATGCCATTACATGTTTGTTAGTATGATCATCTCTGTCCCTTTTCCCACTATCTTTTCCCTTTTATTTTTATATAGACAGACTAATTCGAGCCTAGGCATGCCGCTGAAATATGCGAATATGTTAGATTGGGAACGAGGGGGAAAATGGTGAAAATTAGGCATAAATTGAAATGTAGAATTTAGGCATAACTTGAATAAAGTGTAATAATATGAATTTGGGGGCATATAGTTTATTATGAGCATAACTTAGGAAAGAGGGCATGGAAACCTATAACGACATAGGTAAATTTGGTTAATAATGGAAATGCCTAGGATTACAGTAACTAGAAACTGTAACCACGCCTAGACACGAGGTTAGATTACACTTATGGTGGAAGTCTGCCTGGAACCGCCCAGCATATCCAGCGACCACAAATGGTGAATCTAATATGAGGGGTCTAGGTGCACAAACACGTGATGTTCTAAGACATGAGGTTAAGCCCGATTTGTGGAATAAGCCTGCCCGGAGCCGCCTCGCATATCCAGTATCCACAAGTTGTAGGTTTAATGTGGGAGGTCTAGCATATTATAACCATAAATGAATATATGGTAGTAAACTTGAATACTTAACCTAGTGGAACTCATAGGGATTATGTGAACATGTCAATTTGAATAGGGGTTAAGTAAACTTGATGGAAACAGTGGGAGGGTTAAGTATATCTGGGTTGGGTGGGTAATATTTATATATATAGTGCCAAAAACTTCACCGGTTGGGGTTATGTAATTAAAAACACCATTAGGTAAGCATAACCTGTGGAAATCCTAGTGAGGTTGCAAGACAAAGGGGAGATCTTGCATCATCTTTTGTATAGGACCTGTTTCAGTCAGTAACCCATATATATGTATCAAACGAGTACTCCAAGCTAGGTCGGAGTCGGGGCACGTTTATTAGGTTGATTGTAAGAGATCCAAACGTGGAGGACGGTGTTGGCGGCGCAAACCGACAGTGGTCATGTGCGTGCATAGTCCGGGCAGAGGGGGATAAGACGACCATGACACCTATAGATATGGTTGTGCATCCTGAAAACTTAGGGTTGTCATTTTAGGAGGTGATACACCCTACTGTGGGGCCAACACGGGGTTTCTACGAAGTAAGGAGCCAATCAGTTAGGGTAGTAATTAGGGTACACTTAGACTTCAGTATATTTAGAGCCCGTTATTATCCATACGGGTAAATCCGTAACGTTGGGCTGCCTGTTGATTGGATGGGGTGCAAACCTCTCACTGGAAGTATGCCTAAGTCTACCATCTTATAATTGTTGGGATCATCTCATTCTTGTTATACTAGTATCAGTGCAGAGTAATCATTAGAGAAGTGCATACACTCTATCATGTTTACCTTATCATGCCTGCCTTTTGTGATGTTATCTTTCTCATCTACTTTATATGCCTATCATGATACTTTTACTTATTTACTTGCTTAAAGTAACTGGACTCGCCAGACTTTATGTCTAACCCTTTTTGTTTCCTCTTCTTTCTTCTGTTTCCCCTCTCCCCAGGTTCTCAAGGTGGGAATACTCAAGCTTGACCAAGATTCTGCTATCATTTTTCTGGAGCTTCTTAGATGTATTGCTCAAGCTCCTATCTTTGCTACTATGGCTATGTTTTTATTTGGAGATTATGCTTCTTTTGTTTTTGTACTCTGATGTTTTAAGTGCAAGACAGAAGTTTTGATGATGTACTGGGTTTATGTATTTTCAGACATATGATGTTTTGAACCACGATGCTTTATGATTAATAAATTTTTTTCCGCTGCTATTTTATATCTGTCTTGTAATGTTTATGCTTCTGTTTACCTATAACGCTTCACGAAACTTAATGCATTCTCTTAATGAGTGACATTAACGGATGTGGGGTGTCACACTTGGTATCAGAGCTGAAGGTTACCAGATAAGATAAAAGTTTTTGAAAATTATTTTCAAAAAGGTTTTAAAAGAAAGCATTTTCATAAGAAAAGTCTGTTTTTCATATTCCCCAAAGCCATATGTAATATCTTTCGATCCTTCGTCTGAATCTCCTTCCTTTTGTTTTCAGCATGTCTAGGGAACCTAATATTTCAGAGGGCGTTACGATACAAGGCTGGTTCCGTAGGTATTTAAAGGCCACGGCACCGGCCAGTGGTCAAGCTGACGTCCCTCCCACAGCTGCAACCATCGTTCCTCCTCCTCCGAGTGTAGACAACTTCTCTAATATCTACAAGGATTTCTATGCTATGGGAGGAAAGCCATTCCATGGAACTGAGACGTTCGTAGAGACAAGGAATTGGCTCCAAAAGACAAAGGGCTTGTTTGGAAATTTGATGTGGACGGTCGTAGGAAGATTCAGCTAGCCGCCTGGCCATTGAAAGATGAAGCTTCGTTCTGATGGGCAGTAACCCAAGCGGGGCATCTGGTGGAATCGTGGGATGATTTTAGACAGAGGTTTGAAATGAAGTTTCTTTCTCAAGTTGAGAAAAGCATGCAAATGGAGAGGTTCTTGGCGCTCAAACCACGAAACATGACTGTTAAAGAATATGTGAACAAATTCAACCAGCTAGCAAGGTTTGGATTGGAACTGGTAGATACTCCACATAAGAAAGCTTTGCGGTTTGTTAAAGGGCTGAATGAACCCCTTCATGGGTTATCTATGTCCCATATTCCAGTGGAAGCAACTTTTGAAAGTCTTGTTGATATGGCCTTGATGCATGAGGAAGACAAAAGCGACAAGAAGGAAGTTAAAGTAGAGGAATCATAAAACAAGAAAGAATGACCCATGAAAGGACAACAACAACAGCAAGAGAAAAAGGGCTGAAAGAATGACAAGGCTAAGGATAAGAGAAAGTGCCATAGTTGCGGACGAGAGAGTCACTTGGTAAAGGACTGCAAAAGAAGGAAGAATACTTGCTTTAATTGTGGAGAGGTCGGACACTTTGCTAAGGAGTGCCCAAAGAAACAGGGACAAGGTCAAAGGGCAAGAGCTTCTGGAGTGCAGGTGCATGCTCTCGCGACCAGTGCTCCAGATAGAGGTAGGAAAATTTCCGTGGAAGATTTGATTTCTCTTTCTAGTCATCCCATTAGAACTCTTTTTGATTCCGGCTCTTCACATTCATTTATATCTAGTTCTGTGGTTGAGTCTCTACACCTAAATACTAGTATAGTAATGGATCCCGTAGTTGTCTCAAACCCCATTGGTGGATCGACTCATTTGTCCATGATTTGTCGGGGTTTGAGAATATCTTTGTTAGGCGTCGAATTTGAATGCGACACGTATGTACTCGATTTTATGGGCTATGGTTTGATTCTAGGGACGGATTGGCAAACCATGTATGGTGCCATTCTAGATTGTGAGAGGAGGGTCGTTAGACTTTTGACTTGTCATGGGAGGACCCTCGAGATTTTTTGTGACTCGCAAGGGTTTGTTATGCTTAGTTTCCTAGAGTCTCTAGATACACCTATCGATGATCTGCGATCTATGCCAGTAGTCCGAGATTATCTTGATGTTTTTGATGAGGTACTTGGCTTACCTCCGAGGCGTGGAATCGATTTTCGTATATATTTGGTGGACAATGCAAAGTTAGTTGCATTACCTGTGCGCCATATGGCTCCAAGGGAAAGGAGGGATATTAGCAAGCAAGTATGGGAGCTACTTGAGAAAGGGTTTATTTTGCGAAACATATCTGAATGGGGTGCTCCAGTAGTATTCATGACTAAGGCGGATGGTTCACTTCGCTTGTGTGTAGACTATAAGGAGTTGAATAAACTCACCAAGAAGAACAGGCACCCACTTCCGAGGATAGATGACTTATTTGACCATCTTGTTGATGCATCGGTATTCTCTTAATTAGACTTGGCCATAGGTTTTCATCAATTGATGGTGGTCGAGGACAGTATAGATAAGAGCGGTTTTAGGACTCCAGATGGTTTCTTTGAATGGCTCGTTATGCCTTTTGGGTTGACGAATGTACCCGCTTATTTTGTTGATCTGATGAGTAGAGTGTTTCGGGAGTTTCTAAATAAATTTGTCATGGTCTTTGTTGATGATATCTTGATCTTCTCAAAGAGCGAAGAAGAGCATGCCCAACATTTGAGAGAAGTTTTGAAAACTCTGCGTGCGCATCAGCTTAAGGCACAATCCTCCTATCCATTTTTGAAGAAAAGAGGTGAGATTCTAGGGCATGTGGTTCCTAAAGATGGGGTAGTAATAGATCCCGCAAAGGTAGTTGCAGTTCAAGGTTGGCAAATTCCAAAGAATGCAACAGAAGTGAGAAGTTTTCTTGAACTGGCAGGCTATTATCGGAAGTTCGTTAAGGACTTCGCAAAAATATCACCCCCACTCGCCAGGCTGACGAAGAAGATAATGACATTTTCATAGGATATAGATTGTTATGTTACTTTCCAATGATTGAAGAGGGATCTGACAACAGCCCGAGTCTTGACCTTTCCCGATAGGAACAAAGTATTTAACGTATACACTGATGCATGTGGTACAGGGCTTGGTGCGGTTCTGATGTAAGAGGGAAAGACAGTATGTTATAGGGGTTGACAGCTAAGAGTTCATGAGAAGAACTACTCTACCCACGATTTAGAGCTAGCCGCCATAGTATTCGCGCTCAAGACATGGGGTCATTATTTGCTTGGAGAGAAGTTCGAGTTGTACACCGATCATAAATCTCTCAGTTACTTATTCTCACAGAAGGATCTTAATTTAAGGCAACAAAGATGGATGAAGTTCCTAGCTTTTTATGATTTTGAGATTGCTTATACCCTTGGCAAGGGTAATCTGGTAGCAGATGCACTGAGAAGGCAGAGGATGGCCTTAAGTCCTCTGTTTGTGGAGAGGAAAAGCTTGGAATTCATATCGACTTTTGACTTTAGACCCTCCACCAAGTTTTTGCCTGGTTTGTTTGCATCGCTAGAAATACGACCTACTCTTATGAATTAGATAGGAGCTTCGCAGCGAGATGAACCACATATTTCAGACATCTTGGATAGGCTTAGTAAAGGGGAGACTTCTATTCACCTCAATAGATATTCCATAGACGATAAAGGGTGGTTGCGACGAGATAGAAGGCTTTGTGTTCCCCAAATTGGAAGTTTGTTAAAGGCAGTCCTAGAGGAAGCCCATCATTCTAAGATGACTATTCATCCAAGTGGCGATAAGATGTATAGAGATATGAAGAGGATTTTCTTTTGGGCTGGAATAAAGAAGGATGTGGCAGATTTTGTTTCTCAATGTTTGGTTTGTCAGCAAGTCAAAGCTGAAGAAGCTTGGTGGTTTACTTCATCCTTTGGAGGTTCCGCAGTGGAAGTGGGAAAGCGTCTCCATGGATTTCATAGATGGTTTGCCTAGATCGGAGAAAGGCAACACTAGTATTTGGTTGTGGTGGATAGACTTACTAAGAGTGCTCATTTCATTCCAGTTAAGAGTAAGAGGATGACAACATAGTTGGCAGCGATTTACGTTCGTGATATAGTCCTTTTTCATGGAGTACCTTCCAGTATCGTAAGTTATCGTGACCCTATCTTCACCAGTGAATTTTGGAGGAGCTTGCAAGAAGCATTAGGTACACAGTTGTGTTCGAGCATCGCTTATCACCCACAAACCGATGGACAGACAGAAAGGGTAAACAGAGTCCTTGAGGATCTTTTGAGGCTGTGTATCCTAGATTTCAGACGGACTTGGAAAGAGCATCTTCCTTTAGTAGAGTTCGCCTACAACAACAATTATCAAGCTAGCATTGGCATGACACCCTTCAAAGCATTGTACGGACAACCTTGTAGATCACTGACTTGTTCGTGGGAATCTACAGAAAGGCTATTACTTGGACCAGATATGGTTAGAGAAGATTAATCTTATTGGACGACGAATGAAGACCGTTCAAGATAGGAAGAAATCCTACGCTGACAAGAGAATGACCGACATTGAATTTGAAGTAGGAGACATTGTTTTCATTAAGGTGTCACCTTTGAGGAATGTGGTTAGCTTCGGATATGTAGGGAAATTGGCGCCAAGATTTGTAGGATCATTTTCCATAATAGAAAGGATTGGCCAAATGGTCTATAGGGTAAAGCTACCAGAGAGACTATCCGGTGTTCGTGATGTATTCCACGTTTCTCATTTGGGGAAGTGCTTGCATGATACCGCAGAAGTAGTTGAGCTGAGTATATTAGAGGAAGTAGAGGTGGAACAGGAGGCGACAGTTAGACGAGTTCCTTCCCATACCAAAAGTTAAGAAGCTACACAATAGCGAAGTCAAGTTGGTAAAAGTTCAGTGGGGAGATAACCCAGAGGATGCGACTTGGGAGACCGAAGATAAGATTCGTGCTTCGTACCCTTTTCTTTTCGAGGGTATGTTTTTAACTTCCTTTCCAAAGCTTTTATTTATGCTTGTTTATATCATTTTAGTATGTCATATTGATCGAATTTTCGACCTTTAGGTGGGAATCCCATGGATGTAAACATGTGTTTGAGATATGTTATGTGTAGTGGATTCAAGTTGTTACAACCCACCTCTGCCAATGCCACTCTTGCAAGCGCACTAGCATTGGAGGGGCGTTAAACGAGGTAAACATGCATGCAGATATCACAAGACAGAACATATAAGTAAAATAGAGTAAATAAAGCAGCGGATGAAACTACTATTTCAAAACCATAGTCAAGTTACATCAAAGTATTGTCATTATTTTCCAACTACTACAAGTCTAGAAAACATAAACTGAAAACTGGAAATAACATAAAGTAACTATCCCCAAAGTAGAATAAAGCCATAGCATGCTCAAGTCCAAATCGTACATGAGCTATCCAGAAAAGCAGCTAAAGATCCAAGCTAGATACCAGTGTTCCCACCCTATAAACCTGGGGGGGGGGGAGGAAACGGAAGAAAAGAGGCGAAAGAAAACGGGTCAGTCAAAAAGACTGGTAAGCCCTACCTACTATTAGTATAAAAACTAATAAAGTTAACTGGACATGTAAAGCAGAGATGTAACATAGGGTGATAACTGGCATGGTGAAAAGTTAACAAGATAGATCAAGTGTGGCATCGCATATACAAGGTCAAGTTGCACCAGGTGTGTACTAGTATTCCAATCCATGTCAAGTATAAACAAGAAATGATCCCTTGGCCCAAAGTTGGCCCAACATCATGAGGTGACCTAAATCAAGGTCCAACTACTCGGTCTAGTCGATCGGCTCCCTATAAGCCTAACTCGTCGTGTATCGATGTCATACGGCTTAATCGTGGAATGTAGTTAACTGTGCAAGGTCCACCCCAGCGTGTATCCAGCCCTAAGGTGTAAACCACTGACACAATTCAAGCACGCACAGTCTAAACCTACTGATGCCCATGTTCAACTCCGGACTTAATGTGCACGACCATGGTCCGCCTGAACAACCGGTGCACCCTTCAGCCGTCTCTTTTGGTCTCTTACAATCAGTCCAATAATCGTGCCCCACCCTAGCCTAGTCCAGGGTACCCATGATACTTCCAAGTGGTTTACTGCTGAAAAGGACCACGTAACTAGGATTTCAAGCGGGTTATGTGTGGTTAACCCTATCCTAACCATGTATTGAGTTGGTCAAGTGTATTCAAGCAGTTCATGACTTAACCCTATCAATACATCGGGTTTAATTGGTTAAGTATTCAAGTAATCCATGTCTTAACCCTACCAATCCATCGTGTTTAATTGGTTAAGTATATTCAAGTAGTCCATGAATTAACCCAACCAATCCATCGTGTTTAATTGGTTAAGTATATTCAAGTAGTCCATGACTTAACCCTACCAATCCATCGTGTTTAATTGGTTAAGTATATTCAAGTAGTCCATGACTTAACCCTACCAATCCATCGTGTTTAATTGGTTAAGTATTCAAGTAGCCCATGACTTAACCCTACCATGTGGCATTAATTAACTTAATGCACCCAACCTCTCACATTAGACCTCGTTGTGGTTACTAGTTAAGCCGGGCGGGTCCGGGTAGCTTTACACCACAACCTAGTCTAACCTCGGGTTTTAAGTGCGATATGACCAACTACTCACATTGGGTCCTATTGTTTGTAGCCACTAGTTAAGCCGGTCGGTTCCGGGTAGATTTATGCTACAAACTCAACCCAACCTCGAGTTGGCCACTATCATGTTTTCTACATGTCATGTCCACATTCATGTTTTCAAGCATAAGCACATGTCAAACTTTCATGTCATATTTTCAAGTCATGTTTTCATGTTATTTATGTTTGCCCAACTACCCATAACGTATTCCCATCGCACGTAAATTCGCATCAACGCAAATAGACCAAAGAGGGAACATAACAATATGACAAGGTGGGTATAAGGTGGCAAAGTCTATCACAAGTCAGACATGGTGATATTTGAGGCCAAAAGGGGTTCAACATACTAGCATATGGCCTCGACATGTATGATAGCATAAAAGGTGACTTGGCCTCAAGCATATCAAATAGCATAAGGGTGATTTGGCCACAAGCATGCATAATAGCATAAGGGTGATTTGGCCACAAGCATGCATAATAACATAAGGGTGAATTGGCCACAAGCATATTAAGGAACACGAGGGGTTAAGGTTTGGCCACAAGTTAAACATGGTGGCATATGAGGCAAATGTGTTCATAAACTTGCATATTACATTATAACCTCAAAACATGCATGATATCAACCTTAGCATAATAGGTGAAACATGGCCATAAATGGCATAGGATGATAGCTAGTGATTCGCATATAACATCATATGCAAGATAACATAAGGGTTATGAGAGTTTCTATGTTGCTTTATGCAACATTTCAAATCAAAGGTCATAGCTTTCTATGCACAAAGTCAAGGTGATAGCTTTACAAACATGCATAGGATAAATCTATGCATAACATGATAGAATCAAAGCACAAATCATACTTAGGCCCAAACTCAAACTTGCAACATGTCATATTTAACTTCATAGTTAGAATCTAAGAGTAGAATAGGGCTTACAATGCTATGAAGACCTATGAAATAAAATAAGATTGAGACGAAGCCACTAGCAACTCTAAAAACCCTCAATCGCATATAAGCTCCAAGTTGTTTTGAGAAACAATAAGCTCCTTTGATTTGTATGAAGAAAGATCCTTGTTTTGATGAAGAAAGGTGGCTCTTTTACTAGCTTAGGACACTCAAACTTTCATGAAGAAGATGGAGGCCATGTTATGAAGATGGAGGCCATGATCAAGAAACATTTTGGCATAGTTTAGTTGTAGGAATGATTAATGAGGGTTTAGGCTAGGTCTTAGGGTCTTTTTATTGAAGATTAGGTTAGTTTAGGCCATAGGATTAACCCTAGTTCAGATCTGAGCCATTAAAATTCATCACCAGTCCTAAAGCATGTCTTGAGGAACAAGTCAGGTGCACTCAGGCCAGACTGGCCGACCACCCAAGTCGACAGGGGTGTCGACTGGGCAGTCGACACCACCTGGGGTGTGTCGACTCCCAAGTCGACTCCCCAGCCGACTTGGGGGTGGCGGGAATTTTTCGCGCCTCTTCTGCTTCGCTGAATTTGAATTCTGAATTCAAATTTGAACTTGTTTTTGAACTTGAAATTTTTCTGAAAACTTTGACGGGCCATAACTTGGTCATACGGACTCCGATTTTCGAAAACTCGGACTCTATTTCGCGTATTTTTCCGAGACGAATGCAATGGCACATCCCGTTTCCCTTGATTCAGAATTTATCATTTAATTCTGCCTTGGTTTATGTTATAACATGTTATTTAAAAATATGGGTTGTTACATTCTCCCCTCCTTAAAGGATTTCGTCCCCGAAATCTTCAAGTTAGGAAGAACATATCCTTCCATCCATCATCCATCTACTCAAAACATCATCCACAAGTAAACATTGTCCTTAAAAGATTCATAAATGCTGTATGATCATATGTAGAGGTGTGTGTATATGTACTTATCTAATGCGAAAATCAGGCGGTTACTGATTTAGTAAACCTCCTTAATGCAAAGTATGTTAGTGACATGAGTCCATATGTTTGCAAATTCCTAACATAATTCATAATCTCTATATGAGTGCACATAACATACATCCATATGCAACATCCACGTGATAGCATAACAAGTTTCATTCATGAATAAGTATAAGCACTCATGCATATGCAATATGAAAGTGTGTGAGCCGATCTTAGTGCCTAATGTGTATCATGCATCCACGAGTATCCACTTGCAAACACTTGCAACCACTTGCAAACATCAAGCATAACATGTTTCAAATACATGTTTCATCCAAAGGGTTTCTACCTAAGGTTCTCATGACAAGGTTAACGAGATAACAAGATAGACATGGATAGTGAAAGAAAGATATGCTGGCTAGGAAAAGAGATCGAGAATGTACCCTCAAAAACAAATGGGTGAAGCGCGCGCATCTTCTCCTCGGTTTCCCAAGTTGCATCCTCTTCGGCTTCACTCCACTGAACCTTTACTAACTTGACTTCTCGATTCCTCAGCTTCTTGATCTCCGTTCCCAAGATACGAATCAGAGCTCGCCTCAAGGTCGCCTCTTTCTATACCTCCGTGTCTTCAAGAATACTTGGTTCAACTACCTTGGCTGACTCATGTAGGCACTTTCGGAGATGCGAGACATGAAAAACGTTGTGAACTCCGGCCAGCTTCTCGGGCAACTCCACCTTATAAGTCATCTTCCCAAATCTTTCTATAATAGGGAAGGGTCCTACGAACCTTGGTGTCAGCTTCCCAACTGCTCCAAAATGAACCACATTTCGCAAAGGAGAAATCTTCACATAGATCATATCTCCAACTTTAAATTCTAAGTCTGTCCTTCGCTTGTCTGCATAGGATTTCTGTCTGTCTTGGGCCGTTTTCATCCGTCTTCGAATCAATTCAACCCTCTCGGATGTGTCCCTTATCATGTCGGGCCCAATTATAAGCTTATCCGTCATCTCCCACCAACATGTTGGTGGCTTGCACGGCCTCCCATACAAAGCTTCGAACGGTGTCATTCCTATGCTTGCTTGGTAGCTATTATTATAACCAAACTCTACAAGAGGGAGGTGGTCTTCCCAAGTACCACCAAAGTCAAGAACAAAAAGTCTCAAAAGATCTTCTAGCACCCTATTTACCCTCTCGGTTTGGCCATCCGTCTGGGGGTGATAGGCTGTACTTAGATTCAATCGCGTACCCATCGCTTCTTGCAAACTATTCTAGAACTGGATGGTGAAGATTGGGTCACGACCGCTAACTATGCTGGAAGGAACTCCATGCAATCACACTATCTCTCGAAGATGAACAGATGTTAAACCTGATACAGTCCTCTTGTTCTTTACTGGAATGAAATGGGTTCTCTTCGTAAGTCTATCAACTATGACCCATATCCCATAAAGCCCAAATAGTTTGGTCATCTTAATGGACATCTTCACCCCAACTATAAATCACAAACAGGCGAGTCATACTCCTTATGGGGTTTGCATCAGAACTAAGATTGAGAATAGGACCGAGAGGATATACTTAAAAGATAGCATGCGAGTAAGCTCTACAGAATAATAGGGATCAAGGATATACTTTTAGAAAGAGATATAATGCGCGTATCTAGTCTTCAATGTTCTAAGCCGCATTTTCTTGTGCTTAATCCCATTGTGCCTTGACCGTCTTTTAACTTCACAATTTCGTAGCTCTTAATTCTTATTTCCAAAATATGAGTTAGAACTCATTTCACCGTTGCCTCTCGTTCCACTTCCACTTATTCTTTTCCTAAAATACTTGGCTTAAACATAACTGTGTGCTCATGGTTTCATGCAAGCTTTCCAAAATTCGTTAATGAATCCTGGATCTCGTTTACATACCATACGGTATTCCACGCAGAAGAACTATCTCTTGAAAACAAATGCCACTCCACGTTGCCAAATGTTCTTACTAGGGTGATTTCTATAACCCATGCTTAAGCGGAATGGACTATCCGCCTTAGTGGCGAACACTACTCGATTGGATTACAAATTTCCAAAAAGTGCTAAGGGATTCTAGATAACTAATCATGACGGAACCCTAAAGGTCACAGGAGATTTCGAGGGTATTACCGAGGCGAGTCATGAGCCTCGCAACCCTATGTTCGAAGTCAAGAATGACTCCATAACTGGACAACCAACCCATACCCAAAATCAACTCGTATCCCATAAACCCGAGAACATAAGCATTACACATGAATTATACGCTCAATCTAGAGATTTTCAAATCCATACAAATCACAGGTAGATGGGCGGAACCCCTAATTGGATTTGAAATACTAACGGGATTTTCAACTAGACTAGTACTTAGGTGCAAACTTTCAACAAGATCAGAAATAAAACTATGCGATGCGCCAGAATCAAATAAGGTATGAACATGGAAATCAGAAATGTAAACATGACTTTCTATAGAAACACTACCTCTATCAAAAGCTAGAAGAGCGAGGGGGGCCTGCAACTGCCCTCCAGAGGGTCCTGCTTGCTGAATTTGCCTTTTCCCTTGTCCTCACTTTTTCGGACAATCCTTACTATAGTGTCCAGACTCTCCACAATGAAAGCATTCTCCCAACTTCCTTTTCTTCTTCCTACAGTCTTTGGCTATGTGCCCAGTAATCCCACAGAAGTTGCACTTTCTTGTGCCTTTTTCCTTGTTGTTGTTGGCCTTGTTTCCCTTCTTGTTGTTCTTGTCTCCTTTCTCGGCATCTTCCTTCTTGCCTTGAGACTTATTTGCCTTGACCTCCTTCTTGCCACTCTTATCTTCCTCTTGAAGCAGGGCCATATTCACCAAACTCTCGAAGGTCGCCCCCATGGGTATATGAGACATGGCCAAACCGCGCAATGGCTCATTCAATCCTAGAGCAAAGCGTAGGGCCTTCTTCTGAGCAGTGTTAACCAAGTCTAGACCGAACCGAGCAAGTTGATTAAACGTATCCACGTATTCCCTAACTGTCATGTCCCCCTTGCTTTAGAGATAGGAACCTCTCCATCCGAAGGTTCTCTTCTGTCGATGATAGAAACCTCAATCCGAACCTTCTCCTAAAGTCATCCCAAGTCTGAATTGGTCTAGTAGTGGTGGTGACTACCCACCAATATGCAGCTTCCCCTTTCAACAGCCATACCGCTAACAGAACTTTCCTACGGTCTTCTATATCAGAGATAACAAAGAGGTCTCCAGTTTCCTTTAACCAGTTTCTTGCCTCAACATAAGTCTCTATCCCAATAAAATTCTTGCCACCCATCGCCTTAAAGTCCTTGCAAATCTTTGCGAAATCCGCTTGTGGATGCGGAGGAGGAACCTCAGCTACGGGAGGGGGAGGAATGTTAGCCATGGGGGAAGGAGGAGGAATGTCCGCGGGGCCGGCTTCATTCGCCCTTGCCTCCATGTACCTTCTAAACCAAATAGGTACTGGTACGCCCTTTAGAATGGCAAAATTATCGGCCATACTGAAACGAAGAAAGAGATAGATTGAGAACGAGGAAACAAAGGATAGTGCTAATGGCTTTTGGGGAATAGCCTTTTAAAATAAACTAGACTTTTCTTGGAAAAAACTTAATTGGTTTTGAAAAGAGTTTTTCAAAAGGTAAGTTTTTAAAAACCTTTTGTTCAATCTCGTAAACCTTATGCTCTGATACCAAATGTAACACCCCACCTCTGCCAATGCCATTCTTGCAAGCTCACTAGCATTGGAGGGGCGTTAAACGAGGTAAACATGCATGCAGATATCACAAGACAGAACATATAAGTAAATCAGAGTAAATAAAGTAGCGGATGAAACTACTATTTCAAAACCATAGTCAAGTTACATCAAAGTATTGTCATTATTTTCCAACTACTACAAGTCTAGAAAACATAAACTGAAAACTGGAAATAACATAAAGTAACTATCCCCAAAGTAGAATAAAGCCATAGCATGCTCAAGTCCAAATCGTACATGAGCTATCCAGAAAAGCAGCTAAAGATCCAAGCTAGATACCAGTGTTCCCACCCTATAAACCTGGGGGGGGGGGAGGAAACGGAAGAAAAGAGGCGAAAGAAAACGGGTCAGTCAAAAAGACTGGTAAGCCCTACCTACTATTAGTATAAAAACTAATAAAGTTAACTGGACATGTAAAGCAGAGATGAAACATAGGGTGATAACTAGCATGGTGAAAAGTTAACAAGATAGATCAAGTGTAGCATCGCATATACAAGGTCAAGTTGCACCAGGTGTGTACTAGTATTCCAATCCATGTCAAGTATAAACAAGAAATGATCCCTTGGCCCAAAGTTGGCCCAACATCATGAGGTGACCTAAATCAGGGTCCAACTACTCGATCTAGTCGATCGGCTCCCTATAAGCCTAACTCGTCGTGTATCGGTGTCATACGGCTTAATCGTGGAATGTAGTTAACTGTGCAAGGTCCACTCCAACGTGTATCCAGCCCTAAGGTGTAAACCACCGACACAATTCAAGCACGCACAGTCTAAACCTACTGGTGCCCATGTTCAACTCCGGACTTAATGTGCACGACCATGGTCCGCAGGAACAACCGGTGCACCCTTCAGCCGTCTCTTTTGGTCTCTTATAATCAGTCCAGTAATCGTGCCCCACCCTAGCCTAGTCCAGAGTACCCATGATACTTCCAAGTGGTTTACTGCTGAAAAGGACCACGTAACTAGGATTTCAAGCGGGTTAAGTGTGGTTAACCCTATCCTAACCATGTATTGAGTTGGTCAAGTGTATTCAAGCAGTTCATGACTTAACCCTATCAATACATCGGGTTTAAGTGGTTAAGTATTCAAGTAATCCATGTCTTAAACCTACCAATCCATCGTGTTTAATTGGTTAAGTATATTCAAGTAGTCCATGACTTAACCCTACCAATCCATCATGTTTAATTGGTTAAGTATATTCAAGTAGTCCATGACTTAACCCTACCAATCCATCGTGTTTAATTGGTTAAGTATATTCAAGTAGTCCATGACTTAACCCTACCAATCCATCGTGTTTAATTGGTTAAGTATTCAAGTAGTCCATGACTTAACCCTACCATGTGGCATTAATTAACTTAATGCACCCAACCTCTCACATTAGACCTCGTTGTGGTTACTAGTTAAGCCGGGCGGGTCCGGGTAGCTTTACACCACAACCTAATCTAACCTCGGGTTTTAAGTGCGATATGACCAACTACTCACATTGGGTCCTATTGTTTGTAGCCACTAGTTAAGCCGGTCGGTTCCGGGTAGATTTATGCTGCAAACTCAACCCAACCTCGAGTTGGCCACTTTCATGTTTTCTACATGTCATGTCCACGTTCATGTTTTCAAGCATAAGCACATGTCAAACTTTCATGTCATATTTTCAAGTCATGTTTTCATGTTATTTAAGTTTTCCCAACTACCCATAACGTATTCCCATCGCACGTAAATTCACATCAACGCAAATAGACCAAAGAGGGAACATAACAATATGACAAGGTGGGTATAAGGTGGCAAAGTCTATCACAAGTCAAACATGGTGATATTTGAGGCCAAAAGGGGTTCAACATACTAGCATATGGCCTCGACATGTATGATAGCATAAAAGGTGTCTTGGCCTCAAGCATATCAAATAGCATAAGGGTGATTTGGCCACAAGCATGCATAATAGCATAAGGGTGATTTGGCCACAAGCATGCATAATAACATAAGGGTGAATTGGCCACAAGCATATTAAGGAACGTGAGGGGTTAAGGTTTGGCCACAAGTTAAACATGGTGGCATATGAGGCAAATGTGTTCATAAACTTGCATATTACATTATAAGCCTCAAAACATGCATGATATCAACCTTAGCATAATAGGTGAAACATGGCCATAAATGGCATAGGATGATAGCTAGTGATTCGCATATAACATCATATGCAAGATAACATAAGGGTTATGAGAGTTTCTATGTTGCTTTATGCAACATTTCAAATCAAAGGTCATAGCTTTCTATGCACAAAGTCAAGGTGATAGCTTTACAAACATGCATAGGATAAATCTATGCATAACATGATAGAATCAAAGCACAAATCATACTTAGGACCAAACTCAAACTTGCAACATGTCATATTTAACTTCATAGTTAGAATATAAGAGTAGAATAGGGCTTACAATGCTATGAAGACCTATGAAATAAAATAAGATTGAGACGAAGCCACTAGCAACTCTAAAAACCCCCAATCGCATATAAGCTCCAAGTTGTTTTGAGAAACAATAAGCTCCTTTTGATTTGTATGAAGAAAGATCCTTGTTTTGATGAAGAAAGGTGGCTCTTTTACTAGCTTAGGACACTCAAACTTTCATGAAGAAGATGAAGGCCATGTTATGAAGATGGAGGCCATGATCATGAAACATTTTGGCATAGTTTAGTTGTAGGAATGATTAATGAGGGTTTAGGCTAGGTCTTAGGGTCTTTTTATAGAAGATTAGGTTAGTTTAGGCCATAGGATTAACCCTAGTTCAGATCTGAGCTATTAAAATCCGTCACCAGCCCTAAAGCATGTCTTGAGGAACAAGTCAGGTGCACCCTGGCCAGACTGGCCGACCACCCAAGTCGACAGGGGTGTCGACTGGGCAGTCGACACCACCTGGGGTGTGTCGACTCCCAAGTCGACTCCCCAGTCGACTTGGGGGTGGCGGGAATTTTTCCCGCCTCTTCTGCTTGGCTGAATTTGAATTCTGAATTCAAATTTGAACTTGTTTTTTAACTTGAAATTTTTCTGAAAACTTTGACGGGCCATAACTTGGTCATACGGACTCCGATTTTCGAAAACTCGGACTCTATTTCGCGTATTTTTCCGAGACGAATGCAATGGCACAGCCCGTTTCCCTTGATTCAGAATTTATCATTTAATTCTGCCTTGGTTTATGTTAAAACATGTTATTTGAAAATACGGGTTGTTACACAAGTAGATGCAAGTGTTTGCTAGTGGATGCATATACACACACATTAGGCACTAGATCGGCTCAATCACGCTCATACTGCTTATGGATGTGTTTGCATTTTTTTCTTTTAATGAATGGAAAATGGATGTATCATCATATAGATGTTGCACTTGGACAGATGATTGTACACGCATATAGAACTTACATGTTATAATAGGATTGTTGCATACATGTTGGATTCATGGCACTAACATACATTGCACTAAGGAGGTCAACTGAATCAGTAGGCCGCCTGATCTTTGCATTAGAATAAGGACATATACACACACCTTTGCATAAATTCATATAATCATTAAAAGTCTCTAAGGACAATGGATGCCTGTGATTGGTGGATGAGTAGATAGGTGATGGATGGTAGGATATACATTCTTCCTAACTTGGGGATTTCGAGGACGAAATCCTTTGAGTAGGGGAGAATGTAACACCCCGTAATTTTATAACCATTAAAGAGGACAAATTAAAGAATAATTAATTTAATATTCTAAATTATGGGAAACGGACTAGGCCATTACGTTCGTCTTGAAATTTTGGTCAAAATAGACACTTGGTTTGTGTAATAACGGGCACCGTATGAAGAAGTTATGAAGTTTGTATACACGCAAGAACTATATATATAGGGTCCAAAAATTCAAAATTATATCCAGAAATTCAAAATCGCGAAGTTTGGGGTGCGCGGGAAAAATCCCGCTTAGGGGTGTCGACCCCTCAAGGGGGGTGTCAACACATGGGTCGACCCCCCTAGGGTAAACGTGGCAGATTAGGGATTGGGGCTGGCAGCTATATATATGGCCTCATTTCTTATGCTTTGCAAACTGAAAATAATAAAGTACTGGATGCTGCGACTGCCCAGATCAAATCCAGATTTTTTTTCATCTTCTGCAATCAAGTCATTCAAGTGTAGATCATGATTCAACATCTGCTATCCTTCTTCTATTTTTCTTGATCCAAACACTATGAGTTTAAGTAACTTTTAGAATTAAATAATTAAAAAGTAAAACATGATATGACTATAATTTGGATCTATGCTTATAACTACTTGAATCATATCAGATCTATTATAACTTGTGTATCTATGATATTATGACATGACTATGATTTGGATCTTAACCTTTATCATGTCAGAATTACCTTTAATTATAGATCTAATTCATTGTTTAGATCATCTTATACATGTTCTATTATGTTTATGGCCAAATCGGATATGTTGTTAGTTGGACATCTGAATCATTGTTTAGATCACGTCATGCCTATCCCTATTATGCTAGAAGCAGTGCTATTGTCACATGTTCATCCTATATGCATATCTTGCCATTATGCCATTATATGTTTACGCCATTACATGTTTGTTAGTATGATCATCTCTGTCCTTTTTCCCTCTATCTTTTCCTTTTTATTTTTATATAGCTAGGCTACCTTCGAGCCTAGTTATTCCGCTGAAATATGCGAATACGTTAGATTGGGAACGAGGGGAAAACGGTGAAAATTGGGCATAACTTGAATAAAGTGTAATAATATGAATTTGGGGAATATAGTTTATTATGAACATAACTTGGGAAAAAAGGGATGGAGACCTATAACGACATAAGTAAATTTGGTTAATAATGGAAATACCTAGGATTACAGTAATTAGAAACTGTAACCGCGCCTAGACACGAGGTTATATTACACTTGTGGTGGAAGTCTGCCCGAAACCGCCTGGCATATCCAGCAACCACAAGTGGTGAATCTAATGTGAGGGGTCTAGGTGCACAAACATGTGACGTGCTAAGACACGAGGTTAAGCCTGATTTGTGGAATAAGTCTGTCCGGACCCGCCCGACATATCCAGCATCCAGAAGTTGTAGGTTTAATGTAGGAGGTCTAGCATATTATAACCATAAATAAATATATGGTAATAAACTTGAATGCTTAACCTACTTGAATTCATAGGGATTGTGTGAACATGTCAATTTGTATAGGGGTTAAGTAAACTTGGTTGAAACAGTGGGATGGTTAAGTATATCTGGATTGGGTGGGTAATGTTTATACATATTGGCCCACAAACTTAACCGGTTGGGGTTACGTAATTAAAGACACCGTTAGGTAAGCATCACCTATGGAAATCCTAGTGGGGATCCAAGACAAAGGGGAGAGCTTGCATCATCTTATGTGTGGGACCCGTTTAAGTAAGTAACCCATATGTAGGTATCAAATGAGTACTCCGAGCTAGGTCAGAGTTGGGGCACGCTTACTGGGCTGATTGGAAGAGATCCAAATGTGGAGGACGGTGTGGGTGGCACAAACCGACCAGGGTCATGTGCGTGCATCGTCCGGACAGAGGGGGTTAAGATGACTGTGACACTTGTAGATATGGTTGTGCATCCTAAAAACTAAGGGTTTCCATTTTAGGTAGTGATACACCATACTATGGGGCCAGCAGAAGGTATCTACGGAGTAGGGAGCCAATCAATTAGGGTACACTTAGACTCCAGTTTATTTAGGATCCCGTTATTATCAATAGGGTAATTCCGGAACGTTGGGTTGCCTGTTGATTGTATGGGGTGAAAACCTCTCACTGGAAGCATGCCTAGGTCTACCATCTTATAGTTGTTGGGATCATCTCATTCTGGTTATACTAGTATCAGTATAGAGTAATCATTAAAGAAGCGCATACACTCTTTCATGTTTACCTTGTCATACCTGCCTTTTGTGATGTTATCTTTCTCATCCACTTTATATGCCTGTCATGATACTTTTACTTATTTACTTGCTAAAAGTAACTGGACTCGCAAGACTTTATGTTTGACCCTTTTTTTCCCTCTTCTTTCTTACGTCCCCCCCCCCCCCCCGGTTTTCAGGGTGGGAATACTCAAGCTTGACTAGGATTCTGCTATCATTTAGTTGGAGCTGCTTAGATGTATTGCTCAGCCTCCTTCTTTGCTACTATGGCTATGTTTTTATTTGGGGATTATGCTTTTTTTGTTTTTGTGCTCTGATGTTCTAAGTGCAAGACAGAAGTTTTGATGATGTACTACGTTTATGTATTTTCAGACATATGATGTTTTTAACCACGATGCTTTATGATTAATAAAGTTTTTTTCTGATGCTATTTTATATTTGTCTTGTAATGTTTCTGTTTACCTATAACGCTTCACGAAACTCAATGCATTCTCTTAATGAGCAACATTAACGGACATGGGTTGTCACAGGGGTAGTAGGTGCCGATGTAACATCAAAGGTGTCAGCCATCCGCCTCGATCGGGAACCAATAAAACCTCTGAATGGTCTAGCACGATACACAAGGGACACATCTTTCCTTACCCTTCGGATGATGGTGGTAAGGTCCATAGGCACCACATCAAAAAATTCCTTATCCCGTGAGCACTAGATATGCAGTGGATAAGACAAGGGATCAACTGAAAAAGGATCAAGCGCAACGATTTACCTGAGATACCGGCCCACCAGCATCTCAGTAAATCAATGAAAGAAGACGCATTATGTCAAAGACCAACTAAGTTCCCGAAGTAATTCCAAACAGCTTTGGCAGAGAAGCCCAAGAAAAACAAGTGAGCTATGGAGTTCATGTCACCAAACCCACAACACCTGCAACAGGAAAAAAAAAGATGTCAATCCTCTAAAGGTTCTCGTCTATCGGTAGCCCCTCGTTTAGGGTCTGCTACATAAATAGAGAAACCTTCGGGGGAATACAAACATCCCAGATGAATGAAAAGAGATGGAGATGTAGAGCGAGCGTCCTCGCCAAGTTCCAGTCTGCTTTAATCGAGAAAGGACTACAGTCCCATTTGGATCCACCACCATGTAAATCCGATAAGGTCTTCACGGATTGCATCCGTTTCCACGTCTCACTAGCATAAGATAGGACACTAGAAAAATGTGCGACCTGAAGTCTACGGTACTTGATGTGAAGAAACGTCACCCATAAGGAGTCGTTCGTGTCAAACCTAGCCAACAGCTTACAGGCAAAGGCAATACATGTATCCTTTGGGTTTCTAAGGCCTAAGCCCCCTTGGCTTTTGGGAAGACAGATGATGTCCTAAGAAATCCAATAGTGACGATTTGCGTTGTCCTTTTTACCCCAGAAAAAAGACGAAGCCAAGGAATGGTAAAAGGAGGTAGGAGTCAATAACAGCAAAGACATGCAATCGTAAAGAGTTAAGCACAAACTTTAGCAGAACCAGACTTCCAGAGATGAACCGCATTCCACTTGATGATCTTTACCCTGGCTCTATCGGTCAGAGGGTTGAAAATGGTGTTAAGCTTATGACCTCTGTAAAGTACAAAACTGAGGTACGGTATGGGATGAGAGGAAACCTTGAGACCGGTGAAGGTTTCAATCCAGGAAGATCTAACCGCAGATAAGTCGCTCGCATGGATGAAGCAACTTTTACAGAGTTAGCGAACTATCCCGAACACCTCTCGTACTACTGAATGAGGCTACCAAGGCAACGGACTGAGCAACGGCTACCATTCCTGAAAAAGATAATGTCATCAGCGAAGGATGAGGAAGAGATGAGAGGACAGCCCAAAGAGATGCCAAACAAATGAATCTGATTTGCTATCGTAAGTGAATGTAAGCCACGTACGAAAGCCTCAGCAGCTATAACGAATAGAGTGTGGGAAAGAGGATCTCCCTGATGAAAACCCCTTCCCGCCTTGAAATACCCGTTGGATGATCCATTGAGAATGTAAAATCAACAGTTGGAAATGAGCCTCCAGATAATATCGATAAGGGGTTCGGGAAACCCAAAATCCCTTAGGACCTTAATGATCGAAAACCCGAACATTTGATCGTATGCCTTACCCATGTCAAGCTTGACGACCACATAAGAACCCCTGACCTTCTGATCGATCTGATATACAGCTCCTAGGCTAAAAGGACGTTATCCGTAATCAAGCGTCCTTTCACAAACCCAGCTTGAGAAGAGGAAATAAAACACTGAAGAAACGGAGCCAGCCTGGTAGCTAGGACCTTAGATATAACCTTGTTAAGGAAGTTGCACAAGTTGATCGGACGAAAAATCCGCACAAGTGCTAGGATTTTCGTACTTATGGATAACGACCTAGTTGGTGGAAGTCCAGTCCTGAGGCAGATCCCCACAGGAGAAGAAAAACCGAGTTACTAAGTGGAGATCCAACTGGATGATCCGCCAGACATTCCGAAAGACAACCCCATTGAAGCCATCAGGCCCACTAGCACTATTCTTGTTGAGAACAAAAACAGAAGTGCGAATCTCTTCCGAAGAAGGGGAATGACAAGGTCAACACTCTCCGAAGGAAGAACCCATGTGGGATTGAAGGCTAAAAAAGCCGGATTAGAAACCAAAACCGAGGGAGAGCCAAGGAAGGTTTGAAAGTTAGAAAGGATGGTCTCCTTGACTTCCTACGGAGTGGAAGCCACAGAGAGATCAGGGTTCTGGATCTGAAGTATCGCAAGAAGTTTGTTCTTCTTAGGAATAGAAGAGTGGAAGATCTTGGAGCTCGAATCACCATCAACAATCCACTTGATCCTTGCCTTCTGGCGAAGATAGTTATTCTCGGCACAATGCTCCGTCGAAAAGGCTAACTAGGTCAGAGCCCACGCCTCCTTGTTAGAAGTAGAGGGATCTTCGTTGAAAGAAGCTTTTACTAGAATAAGAGCCTCTTCAGCCACTCTGACACGATCGAAAATTTTCTTGAAAACCTGCACGTTCTAAGACTTGAGGCAAGCCTTTAGACACTTAAGCTTACGGGAAAACACAAAAGAAGGAGAGCCAACTACTGGGGAGTTTAATCAGACTTCAAAAACCCGACGGAATGAGTGATGAGATCTCCACATACTTCGGAACCTAAAAGAGGAAGGACAAGATTGAGTATGGGGAGTACAGTTGAACTAACTTTCCACACCAAAAACTCTGTCAAGTCTAGAAAGAATCCGATTGGGCCCGTCTTGGTTATTGCACCAAGTGAAAGCTGAATCGACGAAAGAAACTTCGAAAAGACCCAAAGTGACGATGAAGGGATTGACGATCTTCACTACCGCACAGCTAACAATATTCCCTCCCTGTTTCTCGGCTTGGAAAGCAAACACATTAAACTTGCCTCCCAAAACATATACCTATAAACCCAAGGAAGAAAGGGCAGGGATATCGTACCAAAGAGACAAATGCACAATACTATCCCACTTAGTGTAAACAGTAGAGAAAAGAAAAGATGAGGAAAAAGATGGAATCGAACAGGCTACCGAAAGTAGGACCAAAGAATCCAAATCTTGTTCGACACATTGGTTAAGGCACCGCCAAAGCCAAGGGACAAAATCGATTTGGTGATCTTCTCTGAACCGACCATATGTTCCAGGAACGCCACCAAAAGAATAGAATTCTTCTTAATAATGTGGTTGAGTCTAGCCACAGACGCATTGTTGCCTATATCATGAACGTTCCAAAAGAGGAAATTTTCCATCTAGAAAACCAGAAGCATAACTAGTGACAATAAAAATAAAAGAGAAAGAGAGAGAACAAAAAAACAAAAGATAGAAAAAGAACCAACCCAACACAAATAAATCGTGTGTCGAGTAGATTTAATGATCTGCTTAGACACCGCTATGGAGCATGCGTGAACGGTGTTAAGGATGTGGAATGCGGACCTTAAGGTGAAATTAACACTAGAGAGGGGTGAATAGTGTATATAAGGAATTTATAGAAATCTTAAACTAACTTTAATTACTATATGAATCACACAATGACCATCACACCAGAATTTATAGAAATCTTAAACTAACTTTAATTACTATATGAATCACACAATGACCATCACACCAGAATAATGTATATAAGGAATTTATAGAAATCTTAAACTAACTTTAATTACTATATGAATCACACAATGACCATCACACCAGAATTGATCACAAACACAAAAACAATCACAGACACAGAAATAAGTAAATATAAAATGTAGAAAAGGAAAGAACACACCGGATTTTATACTGGTTCGGATTACTCCTACGTCTAGTCCCACGCAACGCTGGATTGCGCAGAGTTTTATTATTATCAATATCCAATTACACCCTTGATTTCATGGTTACAAGGTTTACATCGATTCCACCACCCTTGATTTCATGGCTACAAGGTTAACACTGATTCCACCACCCTTGATTTCACGGCTATAAGGTTAACATCAATTCCACTACCCTTGATTTCACGGCTACAAAATTAATACTGCTCCCTTTCCTTGATTTCAAGGCTATAAGGAACACACCATTTCCCAAACAATTCCCAAATGATTACAATAACCCTAGAACTATTGAATAGCATTTCAAATAGATAGTAGTTGATAGAGATAAAGAATGATATAAATTTTGTTGAAATCGGCAGAGTATAAGTGTAGAAATCAAGAATTTTATGTATTTAATGGTGGTAAGTAAAGGGGTGAAGATAGAGAAGAAGAATAATTAAAAAGTTCGAAATCAGCCCCCTATTTATAGTGTCTCAATGGTTGCAACGTTTCAAAAATGTTATAAATAGTGAAAAGACACTTCTGTTGAAAATTAATATTATGACAGTTGTATGTCCACTTGGCTAAAATGTATGTTGACATATGTATCATATTTTGATTTTTAAAGCTATTTTGCAAGTGTTTTAACATAAATATTATCCTAGAAATTCTTGATTCAAAACTTAGTAATTTAAATGAATATTTTAAAGTGCAAACTCATATGGAAACATAATAATATATTATATAAACATATTTATAAAGTTATAAGATTTAAAACCATAAAACTATATAACTATATATTATAAACTTATATATATTAAAACTTTATAAACATATATGCTTGAAATCATAAGTAAGACAATAGTTTGAAATCATTTAGAAAAATAATTTGAAATCAGGATTTGAATTTTGAAAATAGAATTTGAAATTTGAAAACCAGATTTGAATTTTGGAAATCAGAATTTGTAATTTGAAAATCAGAATTTGAACCTGGAGTGCTATTCAGAGTCTTACATATAAACTAGACTCGTTTACTATATTTTTCTTGAACTCTTGATAACTTGATAACTCATGAGTCTTGAATCTCTTCTGAATCTTGAATCTCTTGAAACTCTAAAAAACTGCACAGTCTTCCATATCTTATTACCTGCATATAAGTTCTGCATATATATATATATATATATATATATATATATATATATATATATATATATATACTGGATAAAAGTGTTAGTATATATTTTATAATCAATAATGATTGAAACAAGGTTGTTGTCATCAAAACATCAAAAACATTTCATTCTTCAACAATCCCCCTTTTTTAATGATGACAATATTGGTTTATAAAATGTACATACTCGATATTACTTGTTGATCTGCTTCCTTGGTTACACCCCTTTTCATTATGAATTCCTTCTGACTCCCACTACTATATCTTATTTTATATTTTGTAATTTCTCCCCCTTTATCATTATCAAAAGCTATATTATACTAAACTAAACTATATTATACTATATTAGCCTATGCTAAACTAAACTATACTCCCCCAAAATCTATGCTATAACCGATCCTAATGACTAAATTTATAAATAAGTCCCACTTAGTCTATAACTCTCCCTAAACCTATAAATCTCCCTAAATTTATAAATTTCTATAACTCTCCCTAAATCTATGCCTATAAATATTGTATAATTTAAGCCAAACAACCAATTCAGACAATATTCAAACTAACAATAAGTCAGACCAATTCAATACAAACTTTCTATATAAACAAGCACCCAATTAATCCAAGCAAATTTAAATCTTAATTATACTAAGTTCAAGTTTTAAGTTAGTCAAGCCTCATCATTCTTAATTATGTTTGTTGTTATAGATTATTCAAGTTAAATCAACAATCCCGACCAAATCAACCAAATCAAAATAATATATGTCAATTTAAAAACACTTATTGAGCGTTCAACTAATCCTTAGAAACTATAAAACTCCTCCTTAATCTAATACAAAACTAACCCTAGTCTAAACTCTAATTTCCTTAAAACTATAATAAGACTTTAATCTAGACTAAGAAATAATTCTGATAGGATATCCGTAAAACTATGACAAAAGTTAAGTAAAGCAATTTAATCAATCAATTTAAGTTTTGTTGTCACAAAACATCAATTGAAATAAATTCAAAGATAAAGCCAAACATTTCTTGATCCTAAAAACCTATAAAACTCCTATTAGCCATAAATGCATAAGTATATTTCTAACACACCTATTGTTCACTAATGAAATTCAACCATGTCAAGCAAGTCAATCAAATCATTCATGTCAAACAAATCTGATAAGTTAATTCAAACAATTCAAACAAGTCAACCAAATAAATCAATCATGCAAAACAAGTCAATCAAGGCAATCAATTCAAAGTAAATATGTTATGTATTTGATTAATAATCCTATATATTTCTAATTTAGACAAAAACTCCTCATGTAGTATACTTGTTATATGTAGAGTTAAAGTTAACATGTAATGCAGTGTGTTGGTTATAATGCAGTTTGTCATATGCAAACCTATATGAAGTGATATATTGAATGAAATGCAACTTGTGATGTGAATTATTTTAATTTGAGATGCACTATAATTTATAATAATGATGTGTGATATGAAATAAGATGTGTAATGATAATATGCAAAATAATTTGGTGATGATATCTATTTTGGTAAAAGATATTCAAAGTATTACATATATTGTAAATTATTTCAATCAATAAAGGTAATAATAATTTCTAGACTTAGGTTAATGATACTAATGAAAGAAATTAAGAGCTCAGTGGTAATTAAAAATATATTCATGATAGGTGGTAAAATATTTAGAATAACTCTATGAGAATATGGAGTTAAATAATCTTAGTATGGTGCTTCTTTAAAAATACTATAGTAAATATTGAAGACCATTTTCAAGGGAATATAAAGTTTTATCGTATGAAGTAAACTATTTTGGTATAAACATATATTCATAATTGTATATTTAAAACCTAACAAAAATTAATGTATTGTGAAATATACATCAATCTTTTAATACAAATTAACTTTAAATTTATACTATAATAAATTAATTTACTAAATAACCATTAAAATGTTAAAACTTCAAATTAGAAAATTATTATAGTATAAAATCTATAATTGTAACAAAATTATTATTATTTTTTTGATAAAATATGGTAATATAGAGTAAAGTAAAAATATGTTTTATATTCCAAAGTTTAAATATACAAGTTTCATAAAAATAAGATAATCAAAATTAGTACTCAATTTACAATGTTACCCAAATCTTTATGTAATTATAGGTAATATATATATATATATATATATATATATATATATATATATAATTTAGACTATGTAATGTGTGCTCTCTTCCTATAGGAAGATCACACATCTGTTGCTCAAAAAAAAAAAAAATTAGACTATGTATGTTTAAACTATATAAAAGTTATATAAATTTATATTTTATAATAATATCAGACATCTGAAAATTTTAAATCATTTCAAGTATAAATCTATGTACTATATATTATTTCAATATATATATTTTGAAATAAAATATATGAAACATAAGTGGATAAACAAAATTGATAATTAGAGTTTGAATAGACATTTTCATATTGAAAAGATTTCTTTTCAAATTTTCAAATCCAAATCAACTACTAATGAAAATTAAATTTAGAATAAGAAAATATTTTAGTTAGATTGGTATATGGATAAGTATAATATGGTGTATCAACATATGAACCAAATTATCTAAAATTATAAAAGAGAAAAATTTCTATATCTTACTATATGCATAGATGTATATTCCTAAATATATTGACAATTATGAATTTATTGTAAAGCATACTTCTTTTTGCAATCCTTCTTTTTGTTGTTCTTCCATTGTCACACATTCACATCTTCCAGAATTTGACAATGAGATCTACTTTATTATGACATGCTCGTTTTTCTGATCAACATAGTATATTCATTTGCTGAGTTTGAAGACCAGATACCGATGATTTAGTAGTTTAATCAACTTGGAACTAAAATTTTGAATTTTGAATGAACGAATACTTCAACTACTATAAGCCCAAAAATCATATCCCTTCATAAACTTTTCTCTTCTTGATTGATGAACGATCATCTTGGTGTCTTTCAACTAGTAACTCTTCCCCTGCAAAACAACACAACTTTTCAAAGAATCAATTGACTTTTCAAAATAACAAATTGTAATTTTAAATAATAACATCATGATGATTCTGTGACATATCTATATGAAAAATAGTGTTAAAAATTAACTATTTTAAATTTTTCAAAAAACAGATAATGATAACTTGATTTTTTAACATAACAAATGCAGACCTATCTAATACAAATGAAATGCACGAATTTAAACAAGTGTTATAAATCATTTCAAAATTTGACATTTAATATTTGCAAAATTCAGATGATGAAATTTTGAAAACTTATGCTCTGCTACTATTTGTTAAGGATGCGAAATGCAGGTCTTAAGGCAGAATTAACACTAGAGGGGGGTTAATAGTGTTTATGAGGAATTTATAGAAATCTTAAACTAACTTTAATTACTATATGAATCATACAATGTTTATCACACCAGAAATGATCATAAAAACAAAAACAATCACAGACATAGAAATAAGTAAATATAAAATGCAGAAAGGAAAAGAACACCGGATTTTATTCTGGTTTGGATTACTCCTACGTCCAGCCCCATATAATGTTGGATTACGCAAAGTTTTATTATTATCAGTATCCAAGTACAATACCCTTGATTTCACGGCTACAAGGTTAACAACGATTCCACCATCCTTGATTTCACGGCTACAGGGTTAACACCGCTCTCTTTACTTGATTTCAGGGCTACAAGGAACACAACCTTTCCCGAACAATTCCCAAATGATTACAACAGCCCTAGAACTCTTCAATAGCACTTCAAATGGATAGTAGTTGATAAAGATTGAGAAGAGAAAAGGAATGATATAAATGTTGTTGAAATCGGCAGAGTATAAGTGTAGAAATCAAGAATTTTATGTATTTTAATGGCGATAAGTAAAGGGGTGAAGATGGAGAAGAAGAATAATTAAAAAAAAAACAAAATCAACCCCTATTTATTGTGTCTCAATGGTTGCAACATTTCAGAAACATCACAAATAGTGAAAAGACAATTCCTTAGAAAATTGAAAATATGGCAGTTGTGCGTCGACATGGCTAAAAATGTATGTCGACATATGTATCATATTTTGATTTTTAATGTTATTTTTCAAGTGTTTTAACATATATACTATTCTGGAAATTCTTGAATGAAAACTTAGTAATTTAAATGAATATTCTATCGTATAAAATCATATGGAAACATAATAATATATTATATAAACAAATGTATAAAGTTATAAGATTTAAACTATAAAACGATATAAATATGTATTATAAACTTATATGTATTAAAACTTTGTAAACATATATGTTTGAAATCATAAGTAAGATAATAGTTTGAAATCATTTAGAAAAATAATTTGAAATCATTTAGCAAATAATTTGAAATCAGGATTTGAAATTTGAAAATAGAATTTAAAATTTGAAAATCAGAATTTGAACTTGGAATGTTATTCAGAGTCTTACATATAAACTAGACACAATTACTATATTTTTCTTGAACTCCTGAAATCTTGAGATCTGATAACTTGATAACTCATGAGTCATGAATCTCTTCTGAATCCTGAATCTCTTGAAACTCTAAAAAACTGTACAGTCTTCAATATCTTATTACCTACATATATACGTTTTGGATAAAAGTGTTAGTATATATTTTACAATCAATAATGGTTAAAACAAGGTTGTTGTCATTAAAACATCGTAAACATTTCATTCTCCAACAAATGGTACGGGGAGTGCAAGGGGCCGCTTGCTGACTACAACGCGTGGAGTGCGCAGTCGAGCGAGTGGATGTTTCACAAAGCACAGAGAACCCCAAAGAAACCCGACGACCCTAAATAGGAACATGAAATCGAGATGGGCAACAATTCTTCGTAAGACGATATAGTCGATCATTAATGATTGCTATGTCGAACGTACCAAGAAGGGGAGATGAAATGAAAATAGAAGAAACAAGACCATGGGACACAACGGAACGAGGAGAAACAGGGGAACACAACGGGACAAAAGACATAGAAAAAAGAAAAAGAATGTGGAACTGCACAAAAGAGGCAATAATAGAAGCTATGTGAACTTCACTAAAGCCGAGGTATCATCAGATTGACAGACCCGCCCTGCAGGAAGGGACACCAAAAATCATCAACCCGTGTTGTCAAAATTGGGAGGCCATCTCCCTGATAAATCGTATAGTGGTCCTATGAAGGGACCGCTATACACCTACGATAGGGAGATCACCCTTCCAAAGAGGACAACACCCAAAAAATCTGCCGAAAGAACCCACTAAAAAACGATAACCATAATTGGATTGATAGAGTCATTATCAACATGGAAACGGCCTTATAATGACTCGAAAAAAGGGACAGCCCAAAAAACATCACGTAAGGATCGAAACCATACCAAAAGAGAACATACAATGACTAGATAAAGTAACCTCTCGAGGACCTTCCAAGGAAACCCAACAGAAGGAATCGGTTAGGCTCATGATAGGCCCACCAAGCCACGCAAGTCGATCCGAATAACCACTAGGACATGAGAGGCTGAAGCCAAAATGTATGGCACAACAAAAATGCCATGGCCCACAAACAAAAGCGATCGAAGCAAAAACCCACGTACGATGCAACCGAAGGAGACCAAGACATTTGATCAACAAAAGCTTCCTCAAAAGAGGAAACACACACATGACCTAACACGTCTTCTTCCAAAGGAAGAAGAGAAGTGTCAGGGAGCACACGCGAACGTGTGTCAAGGCTCAAAACACCACAAATCACATCAAACAAAAATCATGAACACACAAAATGCCCACAAGAAAAAGTAACAATGCAAGATAAGGAAGGCCAGTAGCGCACCTGAGAGCAAAGCTGTTGAATAAAAGATTCAACCAGTGCAACACTAATCAAGCTAGAACCAGACCAAGCCTCGACATCCAACAAACCAATATAACTATGAAGACGATCACCCAACGTTACCAGAGACTAAGAAGCCACCACGCCTGAGCCATCTTCCAAAGAAACCAACGGAACAACATCATCAAGTGCCTTCAAAGAACACAACACCTGCCTCATGCATACATCACACAGAGGTGAAGTCGAGCAATCAGACACTTGCAATCCCAAAGGCATATCATAAGACCTGGCAATCGTCCCAAGGGACTGCTAGTTGTTCATTATTGTTGTGCCAAGAAGAGAAGTCTCTGACTGCAGATGATGTACAATAGCAGTCGACTTATGCCACTTACGATAACGGGCACCCTGAAGCCAAGAAGAAACCGTGGCAGAGCTCGAAATACCATCAACTCCCTAAGGAAAAACAACATCCTGCTCTGGAGCAACGTCACAAGAAACACCACTCACCGAGCAACCAATAACAACATAACTCACCACAACATCCTCAATAACAACCGACAAACTAGCAAAGCCATTCGATAGATCAAGAGGAGATGTCGGTGCTGCAAAGACAGGAGGAACTTCAGAGACCGACGCTGACAAATCTGGAGCAAATAACTTAACATGCTTTGAACAACTACAGCGTCGAGCATGTTTCTATATGCTCCCAGATTTGCTAAGCAGAGACCCCAAAGCTCACAGCTTCTTACAGACTGAAATGGCAACCCGTTCACCACCTAGACAACAATAGGCGATTCCAATGATGCATCAACCTATACAAATCTGGACGAACTGACAGACTGTGAACACCCACAGACGACCAGGCGCCGACGTTGACCACAGGAGAACTTACGAGATCATCTCCATTGTTGGATGGGGTGGTCAGATCCCCAATACCAGCAAGCTCCGGAGACAAAATTTCACAACCATCATGACTAAAAACATCACCACAAACGATGGAACCAAATGAAAACCCAGAAACAAACCATGTACTTCTCGTTTTCGAGCCCTAGAAACACAGACGGGGGAAAAAAGAGGTAATGAAATCCTCCTGTACCTGTTTGATTTTAGAAGCATGCCTTAACCCCATAACCGTCGAGTAAATCGAAGGGACCATCTTCCCATAAAGGGAAAACCCAGAGCAAAGTCACCAGAATAAAAGGCATCAATTCTAAGAAGATATCTTGAACGACAAGAAACTTGAAGCGCATTAGTAGCTCGAAAGATGCTAAGGAACGAAGCTTAACAATAATTGACCATGGACCATATAGCTCGATGGTAAGCGGTTCAGAAAGTACCTCCTCTATCGAAGCATAGATCACTTCAATAGGAGGACAACAAGAGAGACAGGAACCGCGAAACTCATAAATGCCTAAAATATCAGCCATATCAAGAAAATGCCCTAAAAACAAACCATAAAAATAGGCAAAGAAGCAATGCGAGGCTCGAAAGGAGCTAATAAGAACTCGGTATAAAAGAAGAAACAAGCAGAGGAAAAGAAGAGGATGTAGAAGAGAGACACAAGTTTTAGTAGAGAAAGTAGTCCGCCATTAAAGAGCCATTGGTGGTTTTTTGTTCAGGTTAATATAATTTTTTGATATAACTGCATATTTTTTGCAATTATTTATTGAATAATTGCATGATCTTGTGGAATTATTCTATAATTAAATTCTAGGGACCTAATTTACAATCTTATTTTAGAAAGAAGATTTTGTGTATTAAGTTTGATATTAAGGTCCTATGCCTATTACTCACTATAACCAAATCAATATGTCATACTATCATAAAATTTTATTCCACAATTTGGATTCATTTGATTAAATTCAATACACTATTTTTACTTTAATAGTTCAACATTATCAATTTATTTAACCTATACACTTCATTAGTTAACATTTCAATTATATAATCTTATGTACATTATTAACGATGATCAGAACAAAATTAACATTTAAAAAATGAATACATATTCTTTTAAAATCCATTTAACTTCAATAGGTTTAATTATATAAATTTCAGGTCATTATTTCTTTATAATTCACTTAAAAATTAAATTATTATTTCATTATTTTGTAAATTTTGTTTATCTAGGTTTCCTTAATAATACATCTTTAATTTCTCAAACACAAAACATTTTTACATGCACCTTGAAAATCCATTTATTGATATTACAAAATTTTCCTTAAAGTCGTTTTATACTAGATAATTTCAAAATACTTGTTTCAAATTCAATACTTGATAAACTAAGTTATTAATTTACTTTTAAATTATATTTAAAGTCCTTTGGTTAATCGTGGAAGCCTCAAAGATGGATTTAAGACAAGATCAAGATTTAAACATACCTTATCGAAGAGATGCCTATTAAGGACAAATGGATTCAAAGGAGTGGGGATTTTGGAAAGATTTAAATTTTAAAATAATATAAAATTTCAAATATGCTTTCTCAAGAATGATTCAATTGACGATTCCACTCGTTCTAAGGTATTACTACCCTATCTCTATTGAGTTTTAACGCGTAAGCTAAGGCTTAAATTAAACCAAAGCATGGATCCCAACTGTACTGACCTGTTATTTCCAACCATTTAAGTTGATAATGAAACCAACTCAAATCGTTCAAAATAGGAGACTGTTATTGCTATGGTGTTTAATAAGAATCAATTACAGAATCATATATAGTTACAAAATAATACAATATCCCATAGTGGAATAAAATAATACAATACATCAGAGTTACAATATTAAATGTAGCAGAAGTCTAATACTTAAATCTCACTAATTCATAAGCTAATGATAGAAATAATTAAAACGATACGATCTTCATGAATCTCCATCTTTTACAATGAGATCTCAAACTATAATATTTGGTCCAACCAAGCATAGAGAAAAATAAAGCATTCATGTTTGGACTAACATTTTCATATAAGTGAATTAACTCAAGTGAAATGTTAATAAAAGTGGACAATAATTTAAAGGATTTTGGGATTTCTATCCTTTAAGGATTCGTAGGATTCCATATACATATAATACAATATGCTAAATTACCATGGTTGTCTTACTTAAAAATTATACTTGAAATAAAATAAATACTCACAAAACAATTTTAAGATATTTAACTTCACTCATATTTAGAATTAAACATTAACCCAATAAGTCCATATCACATCTATTTATTAAATCTCTAGTTACTTAATTTAACTTGATAAATTTTATTACATTTATATCAATTAAATCCATTTCATAATATTAACTTTAAATATATCTTGAAATTAGCATAAGTTAGAACAATTCAATTTATTTTAACAAAAATCCAATTATCAAGTTTTATTTTAAAACCAAATCGTATATTCAAATGGACATATCTTAATCAATATAACAATAACTTAATAAAATTCTAAACTTAATTTATCATTAGATTTTATTACATTATAGTTATAAACATATGATATAACTTTTAAAAAAATTGACATTTTATTTTTTAGTTCAATCATACAATTTAATGTTTGATTAATTGTATAATATTATTCCTTTTAACTTTATTTTTTAGTTCATTTATACAATTTAGTGTTCGTTTAACCATACTTCTACTATTAATTTTAGGGCTGTCAACGGATACTTTCAGATTAAATAGTGTTATATCTGTATCCATACCCAAAATCATTTTCGAATATCGGATAATCTGTATCCGCGGATACAGACAAATATCAGATAATTATCAAATCCGGCAATGATAGGTAAATCAATAAGTATAAATGAAAATTTTAGTTTAACATAAATGTTTTTCAATTTCACTGATCACGGAAGTGTTAAAAATAAACAGATATGATAAAATTAAATAGATTTGAGTAGCTAATATGCATTTAGTGCATATTATATAAACCTTCGACTTAATAAAACAATTATTAAATCTCATTTATTATACTAAAATACATATAATTTTGAGCATAATTTAAAAAATAAAATCGGATGGATAATTTTCGGATGCGGATATCAACGTATCTGTATCCGCATTCAGATCCATTTTTTTGGGATATCGAATATTTATCCGCTTTTCGGATACGGATGCAGACGAATTACAGATTTTTGAGGTATCCATTGACAACCCTAATTAATTTTCATTTTTAAATTGTACACTTAACATTATGAATATAATATTAATTTTCTGTGTTGTTGTTTTCTCTATTGCTAGTGTGTCATCCTACTTCCCATTACAAATGTAGTAATAATTATATCTTGTAAATTATCACTTTAAACAATTCAACAAAATTTCGGCATCACTTCTCCTTTGTTCCCTAAATCGTGCACAAACGCGTGTACATATAGAACATAAAGGAAATACTATCAAAATATTGTGGACCCTTTAAAATAAATGATTAACAAAATGTAATTACTTTATTTTTTTAACTTATCCACTATATGGAAAAATAGAATAATTATTATATTAAATGAATATTAATGTTCGTTCTATAATAATAAAGAATACTCATATAACGATTATATACGATACTTGTCAGACAAGGCCAAAAACTCTCCAGTGGTTTTGTGAATATATGTAATATATTACATATGGTGTACTTTATAGAAAAGTTGGTTTTATCTAGGACTAAATCATGCTTTTGCATACTTACTAACCCAACAAGCCCTAAGTGCACTAATTAATCAATAAATAAACACTAAAGACTTAATTGAGAGATTTATTTTAACTTGTGAACAAAATTTCTAATAAGCGCACAGTTCAATTCCCCTCTCTTCCAACACGTTTGTTCTATTTCACGGAGAATCACAATAAAAAAATATGAAGGATCGAGTTACACGTTGCATAGGCAAATGAAAAACATGGTGACACGTGATTTGAGCTGAAATACAAAAACTCAAGTAGTGTTTGGTTTATTTTGTATTTTGAGTTTTCAACGTTAATTTCGAAAAATGTTACGATTTGAAGAAACACGGAGGTGAGGACCAAAGACGGAGGGGGTGACGGAGGAGACAGAGAGATGGTTGATGGATGATTGCTACTGTTTTCCCTTTGTTTCTTAAAATATAGAAATGATAAAAAGTTGTTTTTTGTTTTGTGTGTTAACTTCATTTTGTAAAACGGTTGTTTTTCACGATATGTGTGCATCGTTCATACTTTTGTATGTACGAAAATTGAAAATTAAAAAATGTAAACCAAATGCACCCTTATTATTATTATTATTATTTTCATTTTTTCTTTAAAGGTTAGTTTCTATTTCTCGATTAACCAAGAGTGGAAGCAGTATAGAAAAATATCATGAGATTTTTCCTTTAGTTTATTTTCTATAGTTAAATGTTAGGCTACACACACATGTTTGCCTATAAAAACCCTCCCATTTCTTCTTCTCCTCACCGAATCCAACTCTCTCCTCTTCATTCCCAATTTTTTGCAATCAATTCCAGCTAATTTTAAGGTAATTTTCTCCGTCATTATATTTTAGATGTTCATATATCCAATATATTCATTTTTTTCGTTTATTCATTTTTCAAGCCAAATGACATACTCCTCTGCTTCTGGTTTAGGATCTTCATCCACGCTCATTGCTACATGGACAGTGGAAAGAATGGAGGCTTTAATAGAAATTTGTCTCAATCATTTACAACTCAAAGGCACCGGGAGATTTCTGACTACGATTCAGGGGGACTTTAACGAGCGGTTCGATGATGATTTGACGCAGACCGAGATGAAGAATAAATGTGATAATCTAAAAAGGGTATGGACAGCTTGGAACGAACTGCTTCAAATTCCAAGTGCTACATGAGATATTGTTTACGACTAGGGCTGTCAATAGATACTCGAAAAATTTGAAATCCATCCGCATCGGTATCCGAAGAGCGGATAAATATCCGGTATCCGAAAAAACAGATGCATATACGGATACATAGATATCCGCATCTGAAAATTATCTGTCCGGTTTTTTTAACATTATGCTCAAAACTATATGTATTTTAGTATAATGAATAGATATATTTATTATTTTAGTAACTCGAAGGTTTATATTATATGCACTAAATGCATACTAGCTACTCAGTTCTATTTAATTTCATCATATATGTTTATTTTTAACACTTTTGTGATCAATGGAATTGAAAAACATTTATGTTAATCTAAAAATTTTCATTTATATTTTTTGATTTATCGATCGTCAGCGGATAACATAATTATCCGATGTTCGTTTGTATCCATGGATACGAATACCCGATATCCAAAATTGATTTCGTATGCGGACACAGATATAACACTATTCGTATCTGAAAGTATCTATTGATAGACCTATTCATGACCGCCTTAGCGGCTCGGACGAATGGTGGAGCGGTCTTGCCCGCTTGTATCAGAGGTTTGGATGAAATCTACCTCCGAAGTTTCGAGAGCAAGATGAACTTTCCGGGGGCTGCACATGGAATGATATCTACAGCTACGAGATTCCCCCACTGCCATAACCTTTTACTGTGGTCGATACGGCTACGTATCACGATATTTTGAGTGGAGAAAGCCCATCACAAGTTCAGTCTACAACCCGACAGATGTCGTGCGGTACATATAGTACACAACCTATTAGACCACCCCCGTTCGTTCAAACGGATCGTTTCACAGTCCCAGTGGAACGTTGCTTCTCTGTTCTCTTTACCGTTACTAACGCTGAGAAGTGAGAGATTATTGTGATTTTCCGCACCGATTTGTCAATCTTGGATGTGATGGAGATACTATCTGACCATGACTTGCTTAGTTATATAAGTTATCAACTGAGGAATTTCCGTCAGTGTTAGTAGTGTGTTGTATTTCTCTCTTTTATTAGTTTATGTAATATTATTATATAATAGACTGTTCAGTTTGATTTACTGTGTTATTCTGCTTTAATGACACTGCTATGTTTAAAACATTAATTAATTAAATTAAAAAACAAAAATATAAAGGTCAGCTTAAGCCAGCAAACAGATTCTCTGCTAACTGAAATACCCCATTAAAATACCCTGTTATAATACTTCACTACCGCAACCCAAAGTCTTCTCACAAAAAAAAAAAAAAAAAAAAAAAAAAAAAAAAAAAAAAAAAAAAACCCTCAGCAAAGGAAAGTAAAAAAACAACCAATTAGGTATTAGCATATTCAGAAGTACATGTGTTGGCTAAATTATCCAGTAGAAGCGATGAGTGGGTCGGCTTTTTAAGCCCAACCAAAGGTTAACTCCAAAGAAAAGGCCAAATTACAAAAAATTTCCTTTTTTATCTCGCAAAGCGGATTCTTTTTTTTTTTTTAGAAGAAAAGGGTACTTATATAACAAGAAAAAGGGTACAAATACCGGATAGAGCTGGTACAAATTACAGACACCAAACTAAACAACTACTCTATAAAATGCAAAACCATCCCCATCCTAAACACCAATGACACAACAAACAAACACTGGTACACTAAAACAACAACCCAAAAAGACACAAAGACCAGCTAGACAACAAACAAATCTTCAGCAAAGGCATAAAGCCCAAGCCAGAAAGGAGCTCCTAGAAGAAAAACTCCTCTAAAACACCACCAGAGAAGACTCCAAGATCACCGAAAGAGGCAATAAGAATTACCAGACACATACAAATTTGACCGCCTTCACCAAAAAACACTTAATCAAAGCCACTGCACCCACCACCGCAACATCCTTAGAACCCATATCATACAACAAAAGAAGACGTGCAAATCTAACAAGCCAAGAGCCATCAACTACCGCATCTCAAGCAAATAGAAGAACACAAACAGGAAACCAGAAAATATACATACCAAAAAACATCACCACAAAGCTTCCAATCAACCACAACCTTTGAACAACTCCATAAAGAACTACAACCATACGAACACCACATATCCATTCTAAACACAGAATACCAAACACCTTTCTCCAAATACAAACAACAAAGCGCTATCAAAAAACTGTAATTCTTCAATCATTTCTTAGATGCACCACCTTTAGCAACTACATCTGTTTTTCTACACCTCCTTTTGCTTTCCTTGCTTTAGATCGATTCTGAATTCGTTGCATAAGCTTATCCCATTCTGGGTTTTCTTCTACCAGCAGTTCATCAATTACAAGTTTATTATTGTTGTTATATATATTGAATATAAGTTTTGTTCTCCTCCGTTTGAAGCTATTTGTCGAACTAAAAGAACTGAAAGAACTATCAGACTCATACATGAAAGAATCTTTACTGGTTGCATTCTCTCCATTTTGAACTTGATTCGCAACCGAGCTATCAGTTTCCTTGAAAATTTCTTCATTTCCATCTTCATTAGGTTGTCTATTAGTTTCCTGTCTATCTTCCTGCATATACTCACTATTACCTGCAAGCACTTGGAAATGATTCCTATTACTAATTGCACTATCTTTGGCTTGTAGCTGAGTTGCCTTTTTTCCCTTTTTTTTCTTTCTTCTCCTCATTAGTTGTAAGAACATCAAGCATTGCATTTTCATTGCTATCACCTCTACCTACTACTCTCACACCATTATTTTCCTCACATAAAACTTCAACTGGAGAATTATGCCTAGACTCATCAATATCCTTTGTTGCCACATCTACATCCATATTACTGCCTAAAGCAACATTATCTTTGGGAATCCATACTCTGTTTGATTTACATGGGACAACAGAATGTCCAAATATTGTACAATTGTTACATGCAAAAGGTTTCTATTCATAATGCACTTTTTGCCAAACCACATTCCCATTAAAATACTTTATAGGAACCATTTCAGGGAATTTGAAGTCATTTTTAATTTCTACTAGTACTCTTGCATGTGAGATTCGAGATACATCTTCAGTCACAGTATCCATTCTAATAGGATATCCTAGAGTTGAAGTTATCCTACTTATAGCTTCAGTAGACCAAAAATCTAAGTTCAGATCTGGAAATTTAATCCATATAGGAATAGAATTGAGGAATTCTCTAGCTAATTTCATACCAGAAATATACCTTTTCATAAAAATCAATCTCTTATTATAAAAAGATGGACCAGTTGCTAGTGATAAATAAAAATCAATCTCTTATTATAAAAATATGGACCAGTTGCTAGAACTTTATCACAATCTTCAACTAGATCAAACTTTATAATAAAGTACCCATTGTCTCTAGAGAATAATTTATACTTACCTCTCAATCCCCAATTTCTGTCAATATAATCTTTAAGGTAATTATAATAGAGTTTTCTGCCATAAACGTAAAACACAATCGAATTTAACCATTTATCCCTTGCTGTTTTAACCAAATCTTCACTGATTATAGCATGTCTAACATCATCTATGATTGTTGGCTCATAATAGGATAGTTGGACAGCGTTGTTATGAGAATTATTTTCTTTAATAGCTTCTAACCAGGATCTGGTTTGTGTAAGATTTACCTTAGAGCCGCTTGCCTGAGATCCTAATTGGTTCTTCGTAAGCAAATTTGGAAATTCTTGCCTCGATTCAAGATCCGGTCTTCGTGAAGTTTCTTGAACTAGTTTGGAGCAAAATCGATCTGCATGCACTTGAGATTGAAGAAAGTCTGGTGGATCTGCAGTCCTATAGTCTGAATCGAAGAGTAATTTTCCTTTTGATCGAGAATTGGATTTGGGAGAAAAGTCGGTCGCCGTTTTTCTCCAGAGTTTTCTCTTTCGCACGTGTTCGCAAAGCGGATTCTTGTACCAACCATTTTATACAATACACGAGTATGTGCAGATAACATTATTTGTACTGTTTTTTTGGGTAATGGGCTGATTTTAGGTCCATGAGAAGCATTGGATCAAGCACTCGCTGATCCCAGGAAAAAAAAAAAACATGTACCGAAAAGAAATCCCCATATAATTTATCCTACCAACATTTTCAAACACTTTGAGTGGGATGGTGCTACTTAATGAAATCCTCTTAACTTGATATCTCCTGTGTCCAACCAATTAAAAATCCTGAATTCCACCTTTTTATAATTAAACCATCAGACTTAATTGTACAAAAGTGAAAATCAGGGATTTTGATTGGTTGGCTACAGAGGGGACAGAAGATTTAGGTACAGGTGATTTGCTGCTATAGTGACAGAAAAGTTACACTACGGATGATCCGCAATCCACGGAGGGTGGTTGGATTGGAATATTGGTTAAAAACGAATGGTTTGTGCGTCTTTATTCGGGTAGAGGAGCAATATAGCTTTGGGTGAGCATGCCAGTTATCATGACTTGGAAATCATATCTGTTTTGGTCTTTTATTAAATCATAGTTCATGTGAACATAATTGAGTATGAACACAATCATGCATGAAACCTCATTTCGTGATTGATGTTAACTCTAGCGTGGCGTGATGAAATAGCATATATATTTTATGTTTTCTAGTTATTATCTCGTTAATAACAGTATATGAACGAATGTGACGTATTACCCACGCTCATTCAAAAATACACACAGCTGGTCTTCTTAATTTGTCCATTAGGTTAGGTCTTATCCAAGGTAGGAAAATTTACGTTATAGGTTAGCCAATGATCCAAATTATATAACTATGAAATGTACGCATGACGTCCAAACTAATCAACAATTTTTAACAATCTAAGTATTTTCTTGTGTGAATGTCACGGAATTGTACTATATATCCATGATTGCTCCACCATGGTATATCATTTAAGCAAAAAAAAAAAAAAAAAAAAAAAAAAACAAACAGCTAGCAAGACAAAATGAAGCAAAGCTCTGTTCTTCTCTCTTCTGTTCTTCTTTGTCTAGTGATCTTTTCCTCTTCACAAGCTCCCCGTATGCATTTTTCACTCTCTTTTACTTTACTGATTTCATTTGCTTTAGGATGATGATCATATCTTTGAATTATAGCCAATGATGACATGACCGCGTTGCAAAAGCATGTTTCATTTTTTGACAAAAACAAGGATGGCCTCATCTATCCTACCGAAACATTTCAAGGTTATTGGTGTTTTTCCTTATCACATTTTCTTATATGTTAAGTTTCATTTAATCATCAAATTCAAATGGTTATAAACATATGTGCTTCTATTCTCTTAAGGGCTTCGATCGATTGGGTGTAGCTTTGCAGTAGCAACCGCTGGTGCCACTTTTATCAACGGCGTTCTCGGCCCCAAGACCAGCGATGTATGCTTTAATCCTTCTAGAATTTAGTCATATGTGTGTGTGTTCTTGTATCAGTTATCATTAGTGTAAATAAATCTGGTTATATATGCTTGTAGTCCAAGTTTCCAAATCCACTTCTTCCCATTTACGTGAAGAACATACAAAGAGGCAAACATGGAAGTGACACCGGGGTTTACGACGCCCAAGGGAGGTAATAAAAACCGTCAACTCATTTACTTCTATGAACATTAAGGACGATGCAGAAGAAAGATTGAAAGATGAAGTTCTCTGCTAAAATGTAACTGTATTTATTACAGGTTTGTTGAAGCGAACTTTGAAGCTATATTTACAGAACATGCTCATACAAACCCAGATGCATTAACTCAAGATGAAATAACTGAGATGCTGCAAGCCAATAAGCAGCCTAATGACAAATCTGGAGCGTGAGTTCTCATTATCATTATTATTTCTTTACCATTTTTAAGATTCCATCTGGAATATACAATCAGTATCTCGTTTTATGCTATGTCTGTTAGCTTGTTGGTGCACATGCACGTATTTCTAGATTCTAACACTACAAAATATCAACTAAAACTGTTATTTGTAAGTTACTTGTAAGTTGGAGGCACAACTCTTATTTGGTAGGACTTTCCGACCTAAAAATCAACTAAAACTGTTTCGAGTTGGTGATAGATTGTGTATGAAACTGGTCCAACTTTGTAGTTTTAAGTTGTAACAACTGTAGTCATTACACCTAATCGTCCCTTAATTATATTATCATTTCAAATAGCTTTGCATTACGACATTAAGGACCCAAAGTACATATTGAATGCTTAATTTTTCATTAATCAACAGTCGTCTAAATTTAGTTTTAAATGGGACAAAACAGGAATGCGGCTTCAACTGAATGGAAACTGTTGTACTCTCTTGCCAAAGACCAGAATGGAATGCTTCAAAAGGCAACGATAAAGTCAGTTTATGATGGAAGCTTGTTCTACAGTTTAGCAAATGCACAGGCACAGAAGAAGGTTTCATTGAGAGGCTTATGATTCCAACACAGTTTTTGTTCCTCTCTCACTTAGAAAACTGAAAAAGAAAACGAAAAATGTGTCGGTGAATTTTTTTTTTTTTTTTTTTTTTTTTTTTTTTTTTTTTTACTGAATTAGTTCAATGTATGTTATGTTAAAGGAAAAAAAAAAAAAAAACAAGAATGCTTACAGCGATTTTCTGCGAGTTTTTTTTATTAAACCCAATGCAGTTGTTGACACTTCAAATATTGTTAAGTAAAGACTAATTTTTTTTCTTCAAAAATTATTAAGGGGAGTACCAATGAGAAAAATATCTCCTTCACAAGTAAATGTAATTTTACCTTATTACCCATTTAACCTTATAACAAATAACAGTAATTTACTTTAACAAATATTTTAACGGCCGCACTAATTTTTTTCGATTCGCATATATCGATTTTTTTTAAATCGTAAAGGATAAGCGTTTTCGGTGGAACATGATCGAACTTTTTTTTTTATTGACATAAATATGCCGAATTTTATAATTACGGAGGCAATACATCGAAATGATTATTAATTTTTGATATATCACTGTCGAATACATATATAATTGATACGAGCTGTTTATTTTAATTTGGTTTCCCTTATCGAATAAGTTTTTTTAAATCTAATTTAAATGGGCAATCCTAGAATATTGAGTAATGTGAAATAATACGTTTGTGTAGCCCCTTAACAATTTTTCGAAAAGTGGAGTGTTCTTAAAAAATGACCTCCCCTTAACAATAGTTGGAGTGTCAATAACAACACCTTTTTTTTTTTAAATTAAAGTCATGTAAATTGAGAAAGGGTCAACAGTCATTTCTATTTATAGAAAGTCGCTAACTTAGGTATGTCCGAGTAATAAAACTATTACGCAAATGGTTCTTTCTTTTTTAATTAAAAAAAAGGTCTAGATTTACAATGGTTCGGCACGAGCGTCCACTACACTTTAATTATTCGTCTTTGACATTACAGTTATAAGGTTAGCTGTCGAAAATCCCCGTAGCAATTTAAGGCGTAGAGAAACAGAGTTTCCGACGGTTCTCGACACAGCCCATCGTTTTTGTTTCCTACAGCTTGAGTCGGCTTGTATCGGTTTCCGACGGCCGTCAATAACCGTCAGAAACCGTTACATACATGATACCAATAAGCGTTCCGAAGCCATTGGAAAGCGTGGCATATTTGTGTACTTGAAAGCCGTCGGAAACCGTCGAAAAGCCTGCATTATTTTTTAAAATTTCTGCTGCTATCTAGTCTTCCAGCACACACTCATATCAAACCATCATATCAGACTATCAGTCTACGAGCCCAGCACTCAAAAATTCTACCAAAACACAGCATATCAATCAAAAAACAACGTAAATACGTACAAAATACATCAAGTCTACCATCACATCAACACAAAATATATAAAGTCTACCCTATCAACCGTACCAAAACATGTCTACCATCATAATACATACAAAATGTCAAATCAAAGTAATACACACATACCATAGTCATAGAAACTCAGTCATATTTACATGCCCCAAGCAATAAACATACCTATTTGTAACAACCCAGATTTTGAAACCAATTTAAAATTTTATTTTTAATTGATTTAACGGATTTCTATTGTTAAAATAATTTATTTTAATAAATAACGACTTGAAATTTATTTTAAAAAGAAGTTTGAACATATAAATTGGAAATTTAATTAAAACGAACTTGAAATGGCGCGGTAGTTTGAAAATTTGGTTTTAAACTTCAATTGAATATACATAATTCAATATAAGTCAGAATTGGACGAAACGAGAAACGTTAGAATTTATTTAACTATATCTTTCTAACGAATGTAAGAAATTGATATTTCACTTTATAAATTGTAAGTTATGTCCAGTTTTAAATTTAAAATAGTCGCTATGGATTTTATTAATATTTTAATATTACATATAGCCCTTAAAAATAGTCATTTTGCAAACGACCTTCGTTTTCGACGTAACCACTTTTGTTGGATCCGGAATGTTAAATTATTTTAATATTTAAAATTTCATAATTTGTGGAATTAGTATGTGAGCGTAGTAAATTTAAACGCGTTTTCAATTTCAATTTGAAATTAATAAGCTGGTAAAAATGCCATGTTTCAAACGGTGTCCAAATTTGATGAAATTAATTTTATTAAGACCGTATCATCAAAACTTAGCTAGATTTCAGTACTCGTGATTTTTGATATTAGTATGTGGCTCCGGTAAATTAAAATGTAAGTGGAAATTCAATATCGAACGTTATATTAATTTATATTTTAATTTTGATAAAAACTCATCGAAACAATCGAATTGGCTTACGAAACATATTCCATTGTATGCGAAATGGGGGTATTTGGTTAGAAACGACAGTCCTTGGGTGTGATTTGGAGTTCAGAACGATAAGCAAACTATTAATGAACTAAATAATATTATAATATATATATATATATATGTGTGTGTGTGTGTGTGTTAATTTCAAATCCTAATCCCTTATTTATCATTCCAGCGCCGTCACCTACTGAAGAATGGCGGAAACAACTCAAAAATTCCCTCCCATTTTTCATAATCTGCTTCGAGTTTGATCCTCCTCCTAAAACAAAAATCGAAGCACTTCCTTCACTCTTCAAATCCATACCCATTTGATCATATATCATGGTGTAGATTTCGCGAATTCGAGCCTTAAACCCATCGGTTTTGGATGCGGATTTCGGGAGGAGGGGGCCGAGCTGACGGCGGCAGGCGCAGGGAGGCAGCGTCGAGCCCTCCGACGTGAGCAACTCCGATTTGCTCTGGTGCTTCGATTTGCGTGCAAGGTGGAAGGGTTTAATCGAACGATGGGTTCGAAATCGTCTAGGCAGAGAACGATGAAGACGGGGTAATTAACCCCTTAATAATGTGATTAGGAAGTAATTAATTTAGTTAATTATTTATTTAATTGTACAACGTATTAAATACCGTATCTATTTCATACGAGATCGGAATTCGACGATCTCAGTTGCGTTGGAATCATGATGACAAACTCTACATTTCAGAACTGACTGGTAGGAATTTGGAAGTAGTTAGATTTTTGATTAAATTAAACATCCGGTTTAATTTAATTAAAATCATCAATTAAAGACTAACGAAGTGGAAACCAAAAGTGAGAACTCTCTTACTCAAAATTTTGTACAGTTATTTATTTTTAATAACTGAATATGTATTGATTGCCTGTGATTGCAATATTTGTTTAGTGAATGATGGATATGTACAATTTTAAAGCCATTATTATTAAACTGTATATAAATTCACACGGATTGTGATGTAAACCCCACACGGGTATTAGAACAATAATTTTACACATCGCCCAATTGTTTGTTAATGGTTGAAAACCCCACATGGGTCTGGGGATGATAATTAATTCACATCTCCCTCGGATTTGATTGTATGTCAACCGATTGATTGACAGACTGTTATAAGCGTTATTTAAATATTTAATGCTTATACAGTTGTAAATTGCACTCTGAATGTGAATTGAATGTTTAATAGTTGTTTATCACTATTTTTGAATACATGCGATGTACAGAATACGTATAAATAAAATTATATGGTAATTGACTGAGTCTGATTCCAATTCAGAAATAACGAATATTTTAAAATAATATTCAGTGGAAGAATCAAAATATGATTTTGATGTCCGATTTGGATGGACACGAAAATATTGATATATGAAGCCGAGTTAAGTAGATATACGTCATTTTAACTCGAATGGGATTTTTTGTCGATTTTATTTATTTTATAATGAATATCGAAAAGATTTGATTTCAAAATATGATATTTTGAAAATATTGTCATTTTAAATTTTATAATGTTATGGAATATTCAATTTTGATTAAAAATTGAAAAGGAAGTTGAAATCGTTTTAAATTGAATTTATAAATGATTTATAAAATACATTTTAAAAAGCAAATCGATGAATATATTATACATATTTAAATGGTTTGAATAGAACGTATAGTGCAACGACCGTTCGTGAATTTCAACCATTAACTTCAAATTGCATAACAGGAGATCCGACCGTCGGATTCGCCTAAAACCGAAACCGTTGGGTTTGTATCGAAAAGAGCTTTCGAATGATAATAAGAGATTTGAAATCTAATGGTTAGATTTTGAGATTGTCCAAATCAGTTTTGGAAAATGTCGTCGTTGATGCAGTTCGGTAGCCGATATTGGAAACCGACTGTAAGGAGCTTAATAAAATTATTAAAATTATGAATAAATTATATGAAATCATAATAAATGATTTGAAATGATTTTGGGATGGAAAATTCCATGTTTGTAAAGATATTTTTATCAGAATAAGTTGTTTATCAACTTAAGTAAAGAACTGAAAGGAATTGAAATGGTTTCAATATAAGTAGAATTTTCCAATGTATGAATTAGAAAGGATTTGAATGGAAATAATCTTAGGAATATTTCGATATTGATTCCATAATTATACGGATATCGTAGAGGAATTTGGAAGATATATATATATCATTATTCCCAATACGATATTTGTTGGTTTCAGATTTTGATATTTAATATTAGCCGATATGATTTCTATTCAGAGCCTTGTATTTAATATCAAATTAGATTTTGGGTTTGTCGTGAATGGTGTCTTTAATAACACTGTTCTTATACCCCGTTGAGAAAAAGAATAAATCTTTTAACCAAGATTTAATGAAGTTTTCCAATTAATAAATATTATTGGAATTAAATGGAAGTTTATTTTGGTTGATTATGAACAATTTTTTAAACAACATTAGTTCTTGAACCCGATTAAATGTGAAGTTAAGATTTGGAATTTATAAGTCTTTATTCTAAGATTTAATGGAAATTTTGCAAAGTAAAGTTTTCCAATTTAACAAAAGAAATTGGAACTAAATGGAATTCGATTTATTAATAATCGAGATGAGCTTCTGTGAAGGAAGACCATTACTATTTATGGAATTTAAACGGCCTTGTCGTTATTTCGTTTATAGTATTAGTACGATACGAAATTTTATATCGATTATATATTGTTATGAATTCCGTGAAAGTTCCATTTTTATGGAAGATGATTTTGGGTTTATCGTGAATAACGTTTTAAAAGACATTTGTTCTTTAATCCAAGTAAAGACAGGATTTATTTCCTAAAATTTGAATAATCATTAAGTAATGATTTTTGAGATTAAAACTGAATTAGAGTTTTAATGAATCTTTAAGTAGATTAAAAATGAGAATGGAATAATTAAATTTATCGAATTCATGAAATGATCGAGAATGGAGTATCACCATTTTTACTCTAGGCAATAGTTAAATCTTTAATTAGATTTGAACGTGAAATGGTAATTAAATTTTACTGGTTACACCATTGGTGTTAGATATGGAGTACTACCAGTTTGCTTTGTGGGATCAATAGGTTGGGATTAATAAATAAATGGTTACTTCCGAAAGGCTCGATAATCCCGACTAGTTAATAAACCTTAATTGGTTTAAGTTGTGGAAAGATAAAATAAAATCTTTTGAAATTGATATCTAAAGGAAGATTAAAGAATAAGTTTAAAAGAACTTATCTTTGATAAAATTAATGGGAAACTTTCCCCTAAGATGAGAATATTTGAGTAAAAGAATATTCTAAATTGGAATGAGGCGCATGATGTGTTTTTATAACACTTGATTATTGATTATAAAATACACGAGTTATTCGAAAAGATTGGGTTTATCCCATTTTGAATAACTGATACGGCGATTAAAAGTCGATGATGAAGACAGTGGTTGATGATCGGAGATCTTCACATCGTTTGGATGATTACTGATGTCTTGATTGGGATGTACACCCAAGATAAGGTAATAAGTGGTGATCATCCAGGCGTACTTGGAGAACGACCGGATTGGCAAGGACCTCTCTCCTGTATTGGATATATGGGACGAGGAATAAGGTGTCTCCAGTTTCGTTCAGACCCAGAACGAACTTGCAAATGGATGCATGTTTGACATTGAATTAAATTCTGTGTTGATTGATTTCTATTATATATATATATCTATTTGGTGGCAGAGAATTTATTCTCTTGCTTAACACCCTTCTTTGAGACGTACGAGCTTAGAGGTTATATATTGATAGACATCAGTGGTATGACATGAATTGTCAATGTGGCATGCTAAGATGCAAATGATCAAGGCTTTTGTTGAAAAGCAGAGTCTTATAGATGATGATCAAAGCATGGCTTTAATTATCATAGCTTTGTGTATAGCGTTAATTCGCGAGCCTCACACCTCGGTATGAGTCAAAAACGGGATAGTGACCATAGGGAGAACTTGCGTTTCTTTCTAGCTAAAAGTGGTGTCATGGTATGGAGCCTAGAAATTTTTACTTATGTTGATGATGGATAGCGAGGCTCCTCGGATATGATTGGTGGCGTACTGGCCATTTTGGAGGTCTGATAGGACTGCTAAACGAATTGTTCAGGAATAACCAATCCACTAAAGTAAGAGTGGACTGACCTACCATATTCAAAGGTTGCCTAGAGTGTGTAATCCCGAGGCATTTGCTAGAGTGTCTCGAATCTTAAGGAGCCATCCCTCGCTTTGACTCATGATGGAAATCCAACTTCCAATATGCGACTTTTCGGTTTTAGTTGTAAACCTATATGGCGACGTAGTAGGATGGAGTACTATGCCGTCTATGATTGATACATTTATATTTGAAGTTGATTTCTTCACTTATAGTAAAAGATAAATTTCGCGTACCAAGCATGTTTGGTCATTATAAGGTAAAACCCTATCCTCTGGTTTGTATTTGCATTGTGTGATGGGACCTGAGTCTTATAATGGCTTCATTTTTCCTTTTAGCATCGCGCTGCTGGTTTTATGGTATTCATGAGAGAAAACCCGTTCTGTGTTATACGGCGTGGTCCCTTGATTTACCCAACTTTAAAATAAAGTTAATAACTGTTTTAGTTCTCACACTAGTCCCATGACTGACTTGGAGTTTATTGTTTCCACCTAAACTCTGGGTGCCCATATTTTCCACACGGGCAGCCAGTAGTTTTGGTTTTCTCAAAAAAAATTTTCCATAGGATCCTGGTTTACGCCTGGAGCTATATACGGAATGCTTAGTATCCATGTATTTCTTTCATTTGTGGTAGTTGATGTTTTCCACTGTGCATTATATTTATGTATATATATTTCCGATGTTTGATAACTTGTAAATCTCTGATATTTAATTTTCCGTTGTATATTATTTATCTGAACTCTGATATATTCTTGTACTCTAATGTAATTGTTGTAATAGCAATGAAATGTTCTCATGTTTGTGTTCTAATGCGTTGTGTTCTCAAAACAATCTCGGCTCCTCTGTCTCTTTGGGGATCGGGGAAGTCTAGATCGTCACAGTTGGTATCAGAGCTTTGGTTTTACAAAGCTCGAGAACGAGACATATTAGAACCAAACAAAAGTATTCATCAGAGATAGGATTAGTAACACCCTAAAAGAATAACTCGTTAGAGATAGGGTTGGAAATACCCTGGAATGAGTTAGAAGAGTGTTCTTTACATAAAAAAAACAAATTTAATTTTGAAAATTATTTCTTATTATATGTATTTGAGTATTTTATTTTATATTGATTTTGGACTATCGAGTATAAGAAGATTTTTAATATATGTCTGATCCACGTGTATTTGAAGTCTCGAATATACTGGGTAGATATAGAATCACACTCTAGTCGCCTGGAGATGATTCTGATGATTGCTAGCATCATCAGCATTTATGTTCGAGTTTCGAAAGTGGGATAACTATATATTTCCAATTGATTGGTGTGAGAACCAAAACTTAGTTAGAATTTATTGTTCGTGATTTGGCCTTGAAATATGATTTTTGAGTATATAAAATTTATATATTTGAAAGGTTAATCAACTAATAGATTGTTGATTGTGTTTGTGATTATTAATTTAACTAATAAAATATTGTAAGGATGAAACCAATATGAAAATGAAAGGTAGATTAAGCCAAATCAAGTCAGATTTTGAACTGAATTGAAAATCGATAGGAATTGCATATATGTACATGTATATATAATGAACAGGTCATAGCATGGAAGCTAAGAAGAGGAATAAAATTGTATGCCTGACAAATAGGTACATGTTTATTATATTTCTTGGGTATGATGATTTTATGAGCTGCTTGACTTTTTCTTTTTGATTGATGGGGGTACTATGAGGCAAGTTGTGGTTTTACCAATAAACCCGTACAAAAGAGGTTATGGAAAAAAAATTCGAAAATTTAAGGCGTTAGCCAAATTTTGAGAAATTAGAAAGTTCTTAGAAATTGAAAATGTTGAAGAACTTGAGTCAAGCGAAGGTTGAGTTGATTAAGTAAACAACCTTCAATTCTATATTCCTTTTCGAGGACGAAAAGATTTTGAGTGGGGGAGATTGCAACAACCCAGATTTTGGAACCAATTTAAAATTTTATTTTTAATTGATTTAGCGGATTTTGAATGTTAAAATAATTTATTTTAATAAATAATGACTTGAAATTTATTTTAAAACAAAGTTTGAACATATAAATTTAAAATTTAATTAAAACAAACTTGAAATGGCGCGGTAGTTAGAAAATTTGGATTTAAACTTCAACTGAATATACAGAATTCAATATAAGTCAGAATTGGACGAAATGAGAAATGTTAGAATCTATTTAACTATATCTTTCTAACAAATGTAAGAAATTGATATTTCACTTTATAAATTGTAAGTTATGTCCAGTTTAAAATTTAAATAGTCACTATGGATTTTATTAATATTTAATATTATATAATGCCCTTCAAAATAGCCATTTTGCAAACAACATTCTTTTTCGATGAAATCACTTTTGTTGGATTCAGAATGTCAAATTATTATCAAGTTTAAAATTTCATAATTTTTGGAATTAACATGTGAGCATAGTAAATTTAAACGCATTTTCAATTTCAGTTTGAATTTAATAAACTAGTAAAAAGGCCATTTTTCAAACGGTCTCCAAATGACAAAATTAATTTTGTTAAGACCGTATCGTCAAAACGTAGCTAAATTTCAATATTCGTAATTTTTGGAGTCAATATATGGCTTCGGTGAATTAAAATGTATGTGGAAATTCAATATCAAATGTTATATTAATTATATTTTAATTGTGATAAAAACTGATCAAAACAGTCGAATTGGCTTTCGAAACATATTCCATGGTATCCGAATAAGGGTATTTGGTTAGGAATGACAGTTGTTGGGGGTGATTTGAAGTTCGGAACGATAAGCAAACTATTAAGGAATTCAATAATATTATAATATATATATATATATATATGTTAATTTCAAACCCTAATCCCTTATTTATCGTTCCAGCGCCATCACCTACTGAAGAACGGCGGAAACAACTCTGAAATTCCCATCCATTTTTCATGAAATCCGCTTCAAGTTTGATCCTCCTCCTAAAACAAATATCGTAGCACTTCCTTCACTCTTTAAATCCATACCCATTTGATCGTATATGGTGCTGTAGATTTCGCGAATTCAAGCCTTAAACCCGTTGGTTTTGGATGTGGATTTCAGAAGGAGGAGGGGGCTGAGCTGGCAGCGACGCTAGGCGCAGGAGGCGGCGTCGAGCCCTCAGACATGAGCACCTCTGATCGTGCTCCGGTGCTTCGATTTGTGTGCGAGGTGGAAAGGTTTAATCGAATGATGGGTTCGAAATCGTCCAGGCAGAGAACGATGAAGATGGGGTAATTAACCCCTTAATGATGTGATTAAGAAGTAATTAATTTAGTTAATTATTTATTTAGTTGTACAACGTATTAAATACCATATCTATTTCATACGAGATCGGAATTCGACGATTTAAGTTGCGTTGAAATTGTGACGACAAATTCTACATTTCAGAACTGACTGGGAGGAATTTGGAAGCAGTTAGAATTTTTGACTAGATTAAACGTCCGGTTTAATTTAGTTAAAATTATCCATTAAAGACTGACGGAGTGGAAACCAAAAGTGAGAACTCTCTCACTCAAAATTTTGTACAGTTATTTATTTTTAATAACCGAATATGTATTGATTTCCTGTGATTGCAATATTTATTTGGTGGATGATGGGTGTGTACAATTTTAATGCCATTATTATTAAATTGTATATAAACTCACATGGATTGTGATGTAAATCCCACACGAGTATTGAAACAAAAATTTTACACATCGCCCAATTATTTGTAGATGGTTGGAAACCCCACACGGGTTTGGGGATGATAATTAATTCACTTCTCCCTTGGATTGACTGTATGTCAACCGATTGATTGACAGATTGTTATAAGCGTTATTTAAATATTTAATGCTTATACAGTTGTAAATTGCACTCTGAATGTGAATTGAATGTTTAATAGTTGTTTATCACTATTTTTGAATACATGCGATGTATGGAATCCATATAAATAAAATTATATGGTAATTGACTGAGTCAGATTCTAATTCAAAAATAACGAATATTTTAAAATAATATTTAGTGGAAGAATCAAAATATGATTTTGATGTCCGATTATGGATGGACACGAAAATATTGATATATGAAGCCAAGTTAAGTAGATATACGCCATTTTAAGTCGAACGGGATTTTCTGTCGATTTTATTTATTTTATAATGAATATCCAAAAGATTTGATTTCAAAATCTGATATCCTGATAATATTATCGTTTTAAATTTTATAATGTTATGGAATATTTAATTTTGATTAAAAGTTAAAAAGGAAGTTGAAATCGTTTTAAATTGAATTTATAAACAATTTATAAAATATGTCTTAAATTGCAAATCGACAAAATATATTATATATATTTAAATGGTTTGAATAGAACGTATAATGGAGCGACCGTTCGCGAATTTCAACCATTAACTTCGATTTGGCATAACAGGAGATCCAACCGTCGGATTCTCCTAAAACCGGAACCATTGGGTTCTTATCGAAAAGAGCTTTCGAATGATAATAAGAGATTTGAAATTTAATAGTTAGATTTTAATATATATCCAAATTAGTTTTGGAAAAGGTAGCCATAGATGCAGTTCGGTGGCCAATATTGGAAACTGACTGTAAGGGGCTTAATAAAATTATTAAAAATATGAGTAAATTATGTGAAATCATAATAAATGATTTGAAATGATTTTGGGATGTAAAATTCCATGTTTGTAAAGATAAAAGATACTCTTATCGGAATAAGTGGTTTATCAACTTAAGTAAAGAACTGAAAGAAATTGAAATGGTTTTAATATACCAGAAATTTCCAATGTATGAATTGGAAAGAATTTGAATGGAAATTATCTGCGGAATATTTCGATATTGGATTCCGTAATTATACGGATATCGTGGAGGAATTTGGAAGATATATATATCATTATTCCCAATACGATATTTGTTGGTTTCAAAATTTGATATTGAATATAAGCCGATATGATTTCTATTCAAAGCCTTGTATTTAATATCAAATTGGATTTTGGGTTTGTCGTGAATGGTTTCTTTAATAACACTATTCTTCTACCCCGTTGAGAAAAAGAATAAATCTTTTAACCAAGATTTAATGAAGTTTTCCAATTAATAAATACAGTTCGAATTAAATGGAAGTTGATTTCGGGTTGATTGTGAACAATGTTTTAAACAACATTAGTTCTTAAACCCAATTAACAGTGAAGTTAAGATTTGGAATTTATAAATCTTTATTCTAAGATTTAATGGAAATTTTCCAAAGCAAAGTTTTCCAATTTAACAAAAGAAATTGGAATTTAATGGAGTTCGATTTATTAATAATCGAGATGAGCTTCTGTGAAGGAAGACCATTACTATCTATGGAATTTAAAGGGCTTTATCGTTATTCCATTTATAGTATTAGTACGATACGGAAATTTATATCGATTATATACTGTTATGAATTCCGTGAAAGTTCCATTTTAACGAAAGAGGATTTTGGGTTTGTCGTGAATAATGTTTTAAACGACATTTGTTCTTTAACCCAAGTAAAGACAGGATTTATTTCCTAAAATTTGAATAATCATTAATTAATGATTTTTGAGATTAACACTGAACTAGAGTTTTAATGAATCTTTAAGTAGATTAAAAATGAGGATGGAATAATTAAATTTATCGAATTCGCGAAATGATCGAGAATGGAGTATCACCATTTTTACTTCAGGCGATAGTTAAATATTTAATTAGATTTGAACGTGAAATGGTAATTAAAATTTACCGTTAACACTGTAGGTGTTAGGTGTGGAGTACTACTAGTTTTCTCCAAGGGATGAATAGGTTGGGATTAGGATTAATAAATAAATGGTTACTTCCATAAGGCTCCATAATCCCGACTAGTTAATAAACCTTAATTGGTTTAAGTTGTGGAAAGATAAAATAAAATCTTTGAAATTGATATCTAAAGGAAGATTAAAGAATAAGTTTAAAAGAACTTATCTTTGATAAAGTTAATGGGAATCTTTACCCTAAGATGAGAATATTTGAATTAAAGAATATTCTGAATTGGAATGAGGCGTATGATGTGTTTTTATAGCACCTGATTGTTTATTATAAAATACGCGAGTTATTCGGAAAGACCGGGTTTATCCCATTCTGAATAACTTATACGGCGACTAAACGTCGACGAGGAAGATAGTGGTTAAAAACCGGAGATCTTCACATCGTTTGGATGATTACCGATGTCTTGATTGGGCTATACACCCAAGACAAGGTAATAAGTGGTGATCATCCAGACGTACTCGGAGATCGACCGGATAGGTGAAGACCTCTCTCCTGTATTGGACATGTGGGACGAGGAATAAATTGCCTCCGGTTTCGTTCAAACACATAACGAACTTGCAAATGGATGTGTGTTTGACATTGAATTTCATTCTGTGTTGATTGATTTCTATCAAATATATATTTGTTTGGTGGCCGAGAATTTATTCTCTTGCTTAACACCCTTATCTGAGACGTATGAGCTTAGAGGTTATATATTGATAGACATCAGTGGTATGGCATGAATTGTCAATGTGGCATGCTAAGATGCAAATGATCAAGGATTTTGTTGAAAAGCAGAGTCTTGTAGACGATGATCAAAGCATGGCTTTAATTAGCATAGCTTTGTGTATAGCGTTAATTCGCGAGCCTCGCGCCTCGAATAAGATTGGATGACGTACTAACCATTTTGGAGGTCCGATAGGACTGGGAAACGTATTGTTCAGGAATAATCAATCCACTAAAGTAAGTGTGGACCAGCCCTATTGCATCCAAGGGTTGCCCAGAGTGTGTAATCCTGAGGCACTTGCTAGTGTGTCTCGAATCGGAAGGAGCCATCCCTTGCCTTGACTCATGATGGAAATCCAACTTCCAATATGTGACTTTTCGGTTTTAGTTGTAAACCTATATGGCGATGTACTAGGATGGGGTACTATGCCGTCTGTGATTGATGCATTTATATTTGAAGTTGATTTCTTCACTTATAGTAATAATAAAATGTAAATTTCGCGTACCAAGCATGTTTGGTCATTATAAGGTAAAACTCTATCCTCTAGTTTGTGTTTGCATTGTGTGATGGGACCTGAGTCATATAATGGCTTCATTTTTCCTTTTATCATTGCGCTGTTGGTTTTATGGTATTCATGGGAGAAAACCCGTTCCGTGTTATACGGCGTGGTCCCTTGATTTACCCAACTTTAAAATAAAGTTAATAACTATTTTAGTTCTCACACAAGTCCCATGACTGACTTGGAGTTTATTGTTTCCACCTAAACTCCGGGTGCCCATATTTTCCACACAGGCAGCTAGTAGTTTTGATTTTCGCAGATATTTCTTTTCATAGGATCCTGGTTTATGCCTGGAGCTATATACGGAATGCTTTGTATCCGTGTATTTCTTTCAGTTGTGTTAGTTGATGTTTTCCACTGTGCATTATATTTATGTATATATATTTCTGCTGTTTGGTAATTTGTAAATCTCTGATATTTATTTTTTCACAGTATATTATTTATCTGAACTTTGACATATTCTTGTACTCTGATGTAATTGTTGTAATAGCAATGAAATGTTCTCATGTTTGTTTTCTGATGCGTTGTGTTCTCAAAACAATCCGGGCTCCTTCGTCTCTTCGGGGATCAGGGATGTCTAGATCGTCACACTATCCATCCATCAATCACTCATCTCCTGCCTCGTCATCTTCTGCAGATGCAGCTGATGAGGGGAGGCACCCATACTGTTGCACAAACTCTGCTAAGCGCCGATCAAGAAGCTGATTCGTGTCAACGTCTTGACGACAATTCTGGTCCTCAAGTTGTGCCACCCTAGCTCTCTACTCCTCGATCTCTGCGGCGTCTATGGCAGCTCTAGTCTGTCTGCTCCATGCCTACTGACTGGTGGACTGTAACAATTATTTAAATTTTTTTAATCATGTACGGTTATATTAATAACCTGTAACTCGTAAAATTTATTTTATTTCTAAACTGAAAATTAAATTAAGATAAAAATCCTTTACCGCTTGATTTCCGAATCCATAACTTTTATTTCGCGTCGCTGGATCCATCACTGACTGAAAGATGATGTCCTCCTCGTTGGTTGTGAGCTGCTCAGCTCCAGTCTCAGCTAGACACCTCTGACGGTGCTCCATAAACATCTCCTGCAAGACCAAAAAAGTCTGTATCTAAAATTAATATCATGATATATTATTTTTGTAACGGCCTAGAAAAAAATTCGATGCTCGAATTTTCAACAATAATGCATAGTCCCGTATTACTTGCCAAAAATCCAAGTATCGAAACCCAGACTGTTAATAGAAAGAAGTTAAAGGATGAGAAGTAGAAAGAAAGAAACATTAGAATAGAAAAAAAAGAAGAACACATCAGAATCTCACACCGGAAAAAATAAATATAATATATCAAATCTCTTTATACAAAAGAAAACTATATATACATACCAATCATCAAAGTACAATATATATCTATCACAGCGGAAATACACTTATATAGCTAATGGTGAAGCCTCCTCCTTCTAGCTTTTGGAACTCCAAGCGAAACCTAACTTGTAAATATACTCGGTCTGACCCGAGCACATTTGAAGCAAAGCAAAATTCACCCGGATAGTCTGGAATACTTTCAGTGATAAATTCACAGCACAAACAGCTTGTTTAACTTTGAAAAATCCATTTTGAAAGAAAAGGATAATAGTAAGACCAGTCCATACATAAATACGGACGGTTTTTACCTTACTATAACCCAAAACATTTTTGAAATCAATATCTTTTCTGATATTATAATAATGTCTGTCAAACCACAAATAAATAATAATCTAGCAGAGCGCTTGCATCTTACGCTCTACATATATAGTATACAATCAAAATCGCGGGCTCTTATTGAAGAATGGATTTCCTGGTAAGGTATGGGACCATCTTTCGACAATGTACCTCTGGAGATGAATACATTGGGGTTCAACAAGAACGTCTTGCAACCCGTCTACACATGACCGGCCCCTCATTTCGCTTGAGAGTACCGGATATATCATTACCACGGATGGGGGCCAGCCAACCGAACCGATAGCTTACATGTAAAAATAAAAGGGACAACTGAAGGGATTTGATTTCTCCAGATTAGGTAATGATATACCCTTTTAATGGGTGCGATCCGCATAGCCATGCTACCTACTCGGTTTTGTGCCATGTTCCGGTTGATGAGGCTTGAGGTTACCTTTATCCCAATAATCAGCACATCTTTGAATGCCACATCGTTAGATCCGTCAAATCACTAATTGATGTCCACAAACACACTCTAGGTGTCAAGCAAGAGAACTTCTCCGCCACCAAACTTGGTATATTTGTAAAAATCAACGTACATGATTCTTAAGGAAATACTCTGTCAGAGATTCGTCCATACAAGTCATCCAGGAACATGATGAACCAAAGGCACCCTCCTACCGCATCCTAGGTATCACCATATAGATCAGTAGCGAGAAGTCCTTGCAAATCTGAAGATTTCAATCATGATAGAATCACAAGTCATCACAACTCTGGTAGCTAGCCAGAGAAATTTAACAAGTAGTTCTTCCGCTCATGGAGATCAACAATCTTCAATGCTCCGTCTCGACCATCTTCTGATATCTTCAACGTTACGTATTTGCTGGTCGGAATGGTTTTCGAATATAAATTCGATCCCGGTCATTCCGTACCAACAATCGATAAAAGGCCAGATTTTGATAGTTGATTATTTAACTATCCAATCATAACAGTACATATGGGTGAATTGGCAGCTTAAGTCCTTTATATGAATTTCATTTCACTATTCCATCAATGATCGATTCCATAAATTTTATCTTATCAAAACTCTTCTGGTTTCATTACTTGAAGACGTTACTTAATGCTCTTTTTACCAACTTCTCATTTTATTTCTTTGTTTAGAATTATTACCATATTTTATAAATCATCTTTTATTTTCCTCTATCGTGGAAACACTGTTAATTTACTCAAACCCCTTTTCGATTTTTCTTTGATTTATAATCATTGTTATAGTTCTATAATTCCACTTTCATTTTCCTTTACCATTTGGGGATATCGTTATATTTCTATTTAATCAAATGACAAATGGCTAATTACCAAATTATCTTTCTGATTTTGATTAAACCATTTCACTTAATTCAGTTTCTAGGTGAACGCTTATTTTTAAATCATCATCTTGGGTAAAACCCTTTTTACCATTTTGTTTATATGATTTGAATTTAACTTCAAATTCTTTCCATAATAATCCATCACATAACTTTTATTTCGTTTAAGAAAAGAATTGCAATCGTAAAGTACTTACTTTAGTTATTGTTAAATAAAAGTTGTTATATTTCCTATTAACTAAAACTAGCATAGTTAATTCATTTCAAAAGGTTATAATGATAAATTTCATAAATCGCGAATAACTCGATAATCACTTGTCTACCCATTACAAGCTAATATTATCTCTCGATAAAAGTGAAGCCGTTCAAGTTGGGGTATTCTAATTACCTCTCAGACCTTGATCGACAACGATCTTACCTTAAGATAATACGAGTTTGCAGTACCCGAATCTGAAACATCATCCCCATTTCCATTTAATATGCCTTTATACACCATTTTCCTTTTATTTGAAACCCACTTGACATGCTAATTCCATTTCCTTGGTTAATTGAACCATCACTAAACCAATTTGATTCCAATATGGTTTTACAACGATTTCTTACCTTGGTAAACCTCTTTATGATCTCTTTACTTAACTTGTTAAGCAAATATTCACCAAACCGCTCTTTAAGTCCTAATTAATCCATACTCATTTTTCTTAATAAAATCTTATTGAAACGGCCGTATTAGCTTGCAAATCCTATTTACAAACCTTATTTGTAAATTTGAATTATAACCCTTACTAACCTTTAATCAAATCCTATCGCCACTTGTTTACTTCGTAATTGAATCCCAATTAAAATTCATTGCTTTAATTATATTCAAGCTTATCTTTAATATCACCCTGACTCGAGAGTTCTTTATAAACTTATGTTTATAAAATTCTGGGATTTAAAAAAAGTCCTTTTATAGCCCTTTTCTTAATTAGAATCTTATTATAATTTGATTTCCTTTTTGAAAGGAATGCCAATAATTGGATCAATAGCTTTAATTATTATTAATATAATAATTAACTTCATTATTAACCAAATAAAAATAGTCTATTTCAATAATTAATCATTCATTAATTAACTTCATTTACTAATTATAGTAAAAATTGTTGACTTCATTATTTAATAAAGACAGGATAATTAAACCATTTTAAAAAAGGTTATTAAACAACAATTTACTTTATAAATAAATAAATAAACTAACTATTCGATAATCATTCTAAAAATATAGTTAATCAAAGAGTAACCATCTTTTGACGACATTCGTCAAGTTAACGAATATTTTTGAAAACCATTGATTAGGTTAATTTAAATCAAATTAACCCAACCGTCAATTTCAAATTTAAAACGACGGGTTTTTGCCAACCACACATACCAGTTAACTGTTAACTGATTTCTGTCATCATTTCCTCTTTAAATTAATTAAATAACTTAATTAATTTAAACCATCAGTTAATTGTTTTATAAAAACAATTATTCCATTTTTACTAACTCGTAGGTTAGTTACTGACTGCAATTCACAAAACTCAAAAATGACATTTACTTATAATTATAAAATATTACTAATTTCTATTAGAACAAGATTATAACGTATAAATATATTAAAAAACTTCTTATTCATTCATTTTTTAAATAAAATAAACCCAAATCTTTAATTCTGTTATAAAATAAATTTTATAACTTAAAACTACGTCAGTTTGCCTGACGGTAGAACAACATTTTAAAGTAGTAGATTCAGGCCCTCACTGCCAACCCCTTAGTCAATACTGTTGATTGATAAAAATCACAACAATAATCAAGTCCATTCAACCATCAGTATCCAGACAGGTTTCAATATTATTTGGGGTTCAACCAGTTCATGTGTAAACAATATAAAAATAAACAACACACACGATATTTGAGGAATCCGGTCAGATCCCTCCAACCTGTCCTTCCCTGCATTACAGATTATTATAACATTTCATGATAACATACAATTTCGGATTAATAAGTTAATGACAATAATATAATTAACAACAACCATTCAATCAACCATAAGCAACCAAGGCATCCAATCAACCATTGTATATTATTAATGGTATTATAATTATATGAATTTACCACATCATAGCTATCCAGAAAAGTGTGAGGATTAACTCACCAATATTGTCGATTCAGGATTGTCTCCTTATATCGTATAATTTGAAATTGGCGTTTAAAATTACACGAAGCACCAACTGCTTCCATTTCAGACCAAACCAACTCTATAGCATGGTACTCGTCGCCAAGATTCCAACGAGTCCTATTTTGTGGAATTTCATTAACGTATGAATTGGTTACAATCATTTTAATATTTTTAGCAAGGATCTAGAACAATACCTATACTAATTAACTTATAATTAAATAAGTTTACCTTAATTACCGATTCATTAATCCACGTTAATTCCTAATGCCTTTGGTACCGCAATCAAACCCCGTCCCTCTTCCAGATCAGACATACGAATGGGAACAAAAGAATCAACTTCCCCCTTTTATTATACTTTACTCATTCGCATACAAATAATCCAAGTTCGCCACCTTATCAATGCCCAATCGCCTGACTGCCATTTATTCAGTCCAAAGCCCATCTTTTTTTCTTCTTTTTTTCAAACGGTTGGGCCTAATCCCAAACTCGGTAAACAGTCCACGTAGAAAATTTACTGCTTCTTCTTCTCACTAATTTTCTCCTGAAACACGCATGGACAGCTCCATTAAACTACCCAGTCCCATACTGTATACTTCTACACTCCCACGTTCTTCCTTATCAAAACTGCCTCACTGCAAAAGACCTACTCACGCCACTCTTTCCCTGCACCATATGAACCCGTTGATGAACCTCCTCTCCCCGACGCATCAGAATTTTCACTCAAGCAACCTACACCCATATTCCCCCTCTCCTACCGCTGTAACCAGAGAGCTCTCCACTCCGTCCTCACATCCCACCGTCAGGTACCAGATTCGCATTAGTCTCTCGATACTCTCTTCGCTCTTTACTGCAATGAAGAACCTAACGCTAGGCTCGTTTGTTGCCACACACGCCAGAACTCCCCAATCATCTTGCACTTGATATTACCCCAAAAATCACGACCAGCTCCCTAAATTGCAACAGTAAGGTTGCGAAATTTTCCATCACCTTCCTCCACAGAACTTTGCTATAGTGTGCGCAATATTTCCTTAAATGCTTTGCCATTCTCCTCATCGTCCTGGTCACCTCCATATTGACAAGAATCTCATGCCTTGTTTTCTTGAGAAGGTCGGAAATAGCAGTAGTAGGTACCCATCGTAAGCTCATAATTCGATTAATGGTGATTTTAAAAGCTCGTATGGCTTAGTAGGTTCGCAGTGCTTTCATATTAGCAAGAAAATGAAATTTTATAAGAGGAGGAGAAAGTATTTGTTTACTGTATGGAGGCTTGGTTTGAAGGAAAGAGTAATTATGCTGTGGATGGTGTTTGTTATCGTTATACCGCAGTTGAATTTATAATAGGAAGAAACGTGGTGCTCAAGGAAAAATAATAATTACTAAGTAAAAATAAGAACGTACATAGCACATGTTTTCTGAAATAACATTATTCCACATAGTTTCTAAAAAGAAAGCGCGACAGGATTTTTCTCAGATGGTCTCTTAGTAACAGGAGGACGCAAGGATCTTTTAAATGAACAACGTATCAATTTTGAAGAACATGGCGAAATTCCGCCAATATATGTGTATGTACGTATTTGTAGAGATTATATAAGGTAGCATGTGAGAGATTTCGAAATTTACAGCTTCTAGAATTCATATATATAGGATATATTATTATTATTATATATGTGGATCCACTGTTTGTTACTGGAAGAAATGAGATGATGTAGACCTAACAGAGCATAGCCATGTGCACAGCTCAAAACCAGGCTTAGTCTATCTTCACATGGCATTGGCAGCTTTTACATGTGCTGTGTGAGGCAGAGATGTTATTTTTTGAAGTTAAGAGCAGAAAATTTTGGACTTAAATAAGCATACACAGTGTATAAATTTGATAAAATTAGGGTGCTGGTTGTATGAAAGGATTTGAGTTATATATATATACATTCCTATTCTATGATCCCATCATTCGGTCACCAAGATATGGTGTAGCAAACATTTCTTGTTGACGATCTTCCTCATTCTAATTGGACACAATAAAGATATCCTAACGATATGACAAGGAACTAAAACTGTATTGTAATATTTACCAGAGGTTATGGAATTTGCATGATGTTGAATTCTTTAACTCACTGAGATTTGAGAACAGGGGTCGTGATCTTTTAATAGAGTCCAGATGTAACGACTCGGAAAATCTGAACCAATTTAAAAATTTTAAATTGGCTATTTTAGTGGATTTAAAATATTTAAAATAAATATTTTAAATAATAACGATGAAAAGTAAGTTTGAATCGACATTGAAAATAAATATAATTATTTTGGATTATAAACAAGGCCTGAAATGGCGCGGCAGTTTCAAAAATTGAATTCAAACTTTGACTGATTGTACTGGGTGAAAAACAAAATGGATTTTAGTGAAACCAAAAATATTTAAATCTGTTAGTGAATATCTTTCTAACGAATCTGAAAAATCGAAGTTTCATAGCGGAAAGCAAAAGTTATGGCCAAATGAATTTTCAGAAAGGTCGCTATAAAGTTTATATAGCCCGTGAAAATGGCCATTTTGCAAACGACCTCAGAATTCGATGAAACTACTTTTATTTGATCCGGGATGTCAAATTATTGCTAGGTTTCAAATTTCATAATTTTTGAAGCTAGTATGTGAGCGTGGCAAAGGAAAACGTGTTTTGGTCAATTATAGTTAAATTGGATCGACCAGAAATGGGCCATTTTTCCAAACGGTCTCAGAATTCGACGAAACTAGTTTTGTTGGGACCGTATCGTCAAAACATAGCTAGATTTATTTTTCTGGAATTTTTCGAATTAGTTTGTGGCCCTGGCAAATTGAAATGTACGTTCAAATCAAATATTGAATGTTATATATTTTAAATTGAGGGAAAACTGAATGAAACAGTCGAATGTGCCTACGAAACATATCCCATTGTGTTCGGAATGGGGGTATTTAGCTAGGAACGACAGTCGTTGGGTTTGAATTGGGGTTCGTGGGTGAAAGAGGGTATTTTCGAAATTTAAAAATATATAAATAAATAAAAAAATCTCATTCGTCCATCTCATCGTTTCTCTCTCCCCGACGATCGAATAATAGGCGGAAACCCTTCGAAACTTCCCCTTTCGATTCCTCCTCTTACACGCAATAAAACACTATGCTCCTTTGGAGATTTTTGTAGTGCTATCAACGAGCTTCACATCCATAGGAAGTTTGGATTTTTTTCGTGCCCTGTAGAGCCAAAATCGAGCTTGAGAAGGTCGGAGCTTTCAACCACTGCCGCAACCTCTAGGCGCCGTCGCACCTAGAGCCACCACCACTCGTTTGCGCGCCTCTCAAGGCTCTCTGCGGTGGTACAACCCGATCGACGAATAGCTTCACGGATCTCGCGAAAATTCAAAAACTAGTTTTGAACACATCAGTGAGGTAACGGCTGAAACTATATTATAGCAGTTTAAAGCGCTACGGTTTTTGATTTCACTATAAAAATCATATCTTTTACGTTTCTTGACGAAATTCAGTGAAACAAGAGATAGTGGACTCGTGTGGACGTCTTCTACATTCTAGAAGAGACCGCATATTTTTCTGAGCCTTCTGCTATTTTTGGTGGAGTGGAACCCAATGTGAGATTTCTAATTTATAAACAATATGGAAAACGATGATGTATAAATTATATAGTCGATGTATGAGTTATATAAGCGTTGTACACCTCATGTATAAGCGTTGTATAAGTTGTACGTTCGATATATAAGTTATATATGCGTTGTAAAAATTATATATGTGTTGAAATAGAAGTGAAATGCTTATAATATATATATATATATATATATATATATATATATATGCCCCTCGTCCACAAACCATGGAAGATATTTATTGGTTGTGATTGATGTGAAAATTGGTTGATAGCGAATGGTTGATTAGAATTGTTTGTGGTTGAAATTGATTGATAGTGGTTGAAAAATACCCGTTTGTGGTTGAGAATTATTTGGTTGAAACCACATAGGATTAGTTTGTGGAAATGAAAAATATATACATGCCGCCTGCGTGCGAACTAGATGCATGAAATCCCCATTGTCAAAAGCTGTGAGGCTTTAAGGTAGAGCGAGGAGCCGTACTAGGGACGACCCCAGTTTTAACTACCCTGCCGTTATGCTGCAGAAATTTTGAATAATATTCATGTGTTAGAATTATTTTCATGTGTTGAAACTATATTCGTGTGTTGAATAGAAATTCATCTATTGAACGATATTCATGTTTTGAAATAAATTGTTTTGTAATAAAAATCACATTTTTTTTACTTTATATATAAAAACTATTGAAAACCTTCATGTGTTGAATAGAAATTCATTCGTTGAATAGAAATTCATGTGTTGAATGGTATTCGTGTTTTAAATATAAAAATCACCTTTTTATCTATATATATAAACTATAGAAAACCTTCATGTGTTGAATAGAAATTTATTCGTTGAATAGAAATTCATGTGTTGAATGGTATTCGTGTTTTAAATATAAAAATCACCTTTTTATCTATATATATAAACTATAGAAAACCTTCATGTGTTGAATATAAATTCATTCGTTGAATGGAAATTCATGTGTTGAATGGTATTCGTGTTTTGAAATAAACTGTTTTATAATAAAAATCATGTTTTTACCATCTATATGAACTATATAAAATAGTCGTGTTTTGAAAGAAATTGTTTTATAATAAAAATCATGCTTTTACCATATATATGAACTATATAAAATAGTCGTGTTTTGAAATAAATTGTTTGACAATAAAAATCATATTTTTATTATATACATGAATTGTTAAAAATAGTGAAGTGTCGAAATAGAAATTAGTTTGACAAAAATATCATTTTTATCAAAGATATGAAATGAATATGGTAATGAAATCGAAGAATCGATTATATATATATATAATTAAAATAAATCGAATAACGAAGCTGCAGTTCGTGTTTTGAAACCGTGATTTCAAACGATTAGTGCGGGAGATCCGACCATCGGATTTTCCCGAAACCGAAACCGTTAGGTTCGCTTTGAAAATATCTTTCCAACGACACCAACTTTGCAAAGATCCAACGGTTGGATTGTTTGGAATGTTTAATTCAAATCTGAAGAAAAACAGTGCCAAAATCGATTATATTTATATATATATATATAATTAAATTAAATCGAATAACGACGTTGTAGTTCGTATTTTGAAATTGAAACTTCAAAAGATTGTACTGGGAGATCCGACCGTCGGATTTTCCCGAAACTGGAACCGTTGGATTCGTTTTGAAAAGATCTTTCTAATGATATAAATTTTGTGATGATCCAACGGTTAGATTTTCAGATATGTGTAAATCAAATCTGAAGAAAAACAGCGCCATGGCCGCGTTAAGGCCTAAAGCGTCGTTTAAATAAAGTGGCTATTTTCAAATAAATAAAAATAGCGATAAATCGTTGTAAAATATTATAAACGTTATGGAATATGAAATTTAGAAACTAACTGGAGGTTGTCTAAGTCGAATGGTTTCCTGGGTTTTGATCTGATGTTGGTTTCGGCCTTCGGGGTTATTATTTGGGAAATCTTTCTCTTACTGATTGACGGTTAGTGACTAATGAATTGGAATAAAGCGTGTGTGGTGTTTATGTAGCACTTATTTATTATATACGCGAGTTGTTCAAAAAGACTGGGTTTATCCCATTCTGAGTAACTGAATCGATGATAAGGAATCGAAGATGAAGGCGGTGGTCGAAGACCGGAGATCTTCACCTCGTTTGGATGGTAACTGATGTCCTGATTGGGAGGCATCCCGAAATATGGATAATGAGTGGTAATCGTCCAGACGTACGTGGAGATCGATGGGTTTGCGAGGTATATAGTGCCTCCGGTTTCGTTCAGACCCAGAACGGACTTGTAAATGGACTGTGTGTCTGACATTGGAATTCATTCTGAGTGATTGATAGCCATCAGTTGCATGGGGTGAATTGCCTGTGTGGCATGCTAAGATGCAGTGATCAGGGCTTCTGTTGAAAAGCAAAATCTTGTAGTAGATGATCAAAGCACCGCCTCTGTGGCGTAGCTTTGTGTATAACATGAATTCGCTAACCTCACACCCCGGTATGAACCAGAAACGGGAGAGGACATCAGGGAGGGCATGCGTTTCCTCCTAGATAAGAGATGGTGTCAGTGCTTGAACTGGCTGACATTTATATTATTTTCACCTATGTGGTTTTTGCTGTTGCGAGGCGCCTCGGTTATATTGGTCGATCTGGGACCGATGGAGTCATTCGTTGGCTCACTTACGCCCCAAAGGGCGGGGAAACGTAGTGTTCAGGAATTTTAATCCACATCGGTGGACCGGCCCTGACGATCCAAGGGTCACTCGAGCTCTGATCCTGAGACTCGGGCTAGGCAGTCTCGAAGTCGGTAAGGACTATCTTTTGCCTTGGTTCATGGCGGAAATCCAATTTCCAAATACGACATCGTGCGGTTTTGATTGTAAACCTATATTTGGCAACATAGTGGCATGGGACGCTCATGTCGTCTATGATTGATATTTATGATTGTGTATGAAATTAGAAACTAACTGGAAATGAGCTAAGATGGGTGGTTTCCTGGGTATTGGTCTGATGTTGGTTTCGGCCTTCGGGGTTAATACTTAGGGGGTTGTCCTCTTGCTAATTTATAGTTGGAGTCTGATTAAGAATTAAACGACAAAATTTACATTTTAAATGATTTGTTTTGCTCGTAACAAGCATATTTTGGTCGATATAAGGTAAAACTCTATCCTCCGGTTTGCGTTGCATTGTGTGATGGGACTTGAGTCTTATATCGGCTTCATTTTTATAAAAAGCATTGCGATGTTTAAAAGGTTTAATTGTTTTAATGCATTGGAAATCCAATGGAGTAAACCCATTCCGCGAAAGTGGCGTGGTCTTGTGATTAGCCATATTATAGAAATGTGTTAAGTAGATTTCTCGTACCAGTCCCATGACTGACTCGTAGTTTGTTTCACTTGCAAACTCGGGTGCCCTTTTTTTTCCTACATGGGCAGCCTTGTATTCAGGTTTTAGCAGGCTCTTTCTGGATAGCTGGAGCTGAAGATGGATTCTATCATTTATCTCTTTTTATGCTGTTCAGCTTCTATTGTACATATTATGTTTGTTTTCTGCAGTAGACATTTATGTATAGCTGAACTGTATTTGTACTAAGTATGATCCTGTATATTGTGTAACTCTGATGATTACGTTTATCCAGTGTATTATTTGTTCATTATCTGGTGTATTTATTTTATTTTGTTCTGCTATTATCTGTTTATTTGTTATATTCTAAAGATTACCCTTGACACCGTGGTACAGGGTTTAGGGGGTCGTCACACCAGAATCTTAGAAATCATGGGGAGATTCCTATATTGTCCAATTAAAATTCAAAACGTTATATTACGAACCACCGCGCCGTTGCAACTCGTTTTATAATTAAATTATAAATTAAATGTTCAACAGTCATTTAATTAACGAATACGCTATTATAAATTCAATATAAATAATATTAACCCATTTTAAACTGCCCGTTCACGTTGTATTGAAAACACGACATTTTCCGACCGTTTTGGAATTAAAATATTATTTTATTATTAATATAAATAACATATTCAAAATAACATAGTTAAATTCAAATATTTAAATTCAAATATTTAAATTCAAATAAATATTTTAAACAATAAAATAAATTAAATAATTACCCAGAGAATACGGGATGTTACAATCCTTCCCCCTTAAAAGAATGTTGTCCCCGAAATTACTAAGGCAGAAAGAATGTTGCAAACTCATTATCTTTACAAAAATATTTAATTAAAACTCAGTTTTATTTTCAAAGCTAACCCAATTGGTTTTAAAACTAATTTATTTCAAATAACAAAATTTTCCAAAAATCTTCAAAAATATTCTAACACCTTAAATTTTAGAAATTTTTTGATAGAGTCTCCCCTGTACGGAGGGACATCTGCAATATTGCAGGTTCATGAAATATATATACATCGACCAACACGGCCGGAAAAATCCAAAATCCAATCTCAAAACCCAAACAAAAACCAAAATTTTTATATTTTGCATAAGCGTACCTTTTTGCGAGCGTCATTATGCAATAGTCGATAAATATATTCATGGTTGTTTGATTAACATGCCAAACTGGATTCAAATTACTCCAGAATTTTCTTGGATTAACTCTGTACCTGTTCTCAACTCCAATGAACTTCATTAGTCTTTAAAACAATGTCAGTTAGATCCAAATATCCATATCATCCATTCCAACCAATTGGAAAAAATCATACCACTTTATTCAATTCTGATCGATTTAATTGTAACCAAGTTTTAATAATCCATTTGTTTATTAAAATATCCATTCAGTTTCATTAACCTGAATTAATTCATTTACTAGTTTCCAACCAATGTTCAAATCTATATCCATGCCATATATTTCAACCAAACAATTCTTTGATTTCCACATTATTCTTTGATCCATCTTAATAGTTTCAATTCATTTATTCTAGATTGGTTTTAAATCAACTGTTGGCGAATTCTATACAAACCATCCAATATATAACAAACAACAAAGGCATACTGATTCAACCAAACCATTTTGATTAATATTTCTCATTTGCTTTCAATTTGGTTTCACATCAATTGATTAACATTGGATAAATTTCCATTCAGTTATCATTTACTCGATTTCACAATGAAATCTCTTTTTAATACATACATCTATTCCAGTTATTTATTCCAATTTGAATTGTTATTCAAGTCATTAAAACTAATCCATATTATAATTATTTGAGAAAAATATATTTATATAAAAATATAATCCGTGCAAAACTATATAAAAATAATTTTATAATAAATTACAAATACGCGCTCTCATATATACACTCAAACTCAATCTAGGGTATTACTAACCCTATCTCTATCGAGTTACACCACAGAGCCAAGGTTATCACTAAACAAATAGCTCTGATACCAACTGTAATGGCCCAAAAAAAATTCGACGCTCGAATTTTCAACAATAATACATAATCCCGTATTACTTGCCAAAAATCCAAGTATCGAACCCCAGACTGTTAATAGAAAGAAGTTAGAGGATGAGAAGTAGAAAGAAAGAAATATTAGAATAGAAGAAAACGAAGAACACATCAGAATCTCACAGCGGAACGAATAAATATAATATATCAAATCCCTTTATACAAAAGAAAAATGTATATACATACCAATCATCAGAGTACAATCTATATTTGTCACAGTGGAAATACACTTATATAGCTAATGGTGAAGCCTCCTGCTTCCAGCTCTTGGAACTCCAAGCGAAACCTAACCTATAAATATACTCGGTCTGACCTGAGCTCATTTGAAGCAAAGCAAAATTCACCCGGATCAGTCCGGAATACTTTCAGTGATAAATTCACAGCACAAACAACTTGTTTAACTTTGAAAAATCCTTTTTGAAAGAAAAGGATAATAGTAAGACCAGTCCACACGTAAATACAGACGTTTTTACCTTACTATAACCCAAAATATTTCTGAAATCAATATCTTTTCTGATATTATAATAATGTCTATCAAACCACAAATAAATAATAATCTAGCAGAACGCTTGCATCTCACGCTCTAATATATAGTATACAATCAAAATTGCGGGCTCTTATTGAAGAATGGATTTCCTGGCAAGTTATGGGACCACCTTTCGACAATGTACCTCCGGAGATCAATACAATGGGGTTCAACAAGAACGTCTTGCAACCCGGCTACACATGACTTGCCCCTCATTTCGCTTGAGAGTACTGAATATATCATTACCACGGTTGGGGGCCAGCCAACCGAACCGATAGCTTACATGTAAAAATAAAAGGGACAACCGAAGGCATTTGATTTCTCCAGATTAGGTAATGATATACCCTTTTAATGGGTGCGACCCGCATAGCCATGCCTACCCGATTTTGTGCCATTTTCCGGTTGATGAGGCTTGAGGTTGCCTTTATCCCAATAATCAGCACATCTTTGAATGCCGCATTGTTAGATCCGTCAAATCACTAATTGACGTCCACAAATACACTCTGGGTGTCAAGCAAGAGAATTTCTTCGCCACCAAACTTGGTATATTTGTAAAAATCAATGTACATGATTCTTAAGGAAATACTCTGTCAGACATTCGTCCATACAAGTCATCCAGGAACAGGATGAACCGAAGGCACCCTCCTACCGCATCCTAGGTATCATCCTATGGATCAGTAGCGAGAAGTCACAAGTCATCATAACTCCGGTAGCTAGCCAGAGAAATTTAACGAGTAGTTCTTCCGCTCATGAAGATCAACGGTCTTCAATGCTCCATCTCGACCATCTTCTGATATCTTCAATGTTACGTATTTGTTGGTCGGAATGGTTTTCGAATATAAATTCGATCCCGGTCTTTCCGTACCAACAATCGATAAATGGCCATATTTTGATAGTCGATTATTTAACTATCCAATCATAATAGTATGTCTGGGTGAATTGGCAGCTCAGGTCCTTTATATGAATTTCATTTCACTATTCCATCAATGATCGATTCCATAAATTTCATCTTATCAAAACTCTTCTGGTTTAGTTACTTGAAGACGTTACTCAACGCTCTTTTTACCAACTTCTCATTTTATTTCTTTATTTAGAAATATTACCATATTTTATAAATCATCTTTTATTTTCCTCTATCGTGGAAACACTGTTAATTTACTCAAACCCCTTTTCGATTTTTTTTTGATTTAAAATCATTGTTATAGTTCTATAATTCCACTTTCATTTTCCTTTACCATTTGGATATATTGTTATATTTCTATTTAATCAAACGACAAATGATTAATTACCAAAATCTCTTTCATATTTTGATTAAACCATTTTTCTTAATTCAGTTTATAGGTGAACGCTTGTTTTTAAATCATCATCTTGGGTAAAACCTTTTTTACCATTTTGTTTATATGATTTGAATTAAACTTCAAATTCTTTCCATAATAATCCATCACATAACTTTTATTTCACTTAAGAAAAGAATTGCAATCGTAAAGTACTTGCTTTAATTTTTGTTAAATAAAATTAGTTATATTTCCGATTAACTAAAACTAGCATAGTTAATTCATTTTAAAAGGTTATAATGATAAATTTCATCGCGAATAACTCGATAATCACTTCTCTACCCATTACAAGCTAATATTATCTCTTGATAAAAGTGAAGCCATTCAAGTTGGGGTATTCTAATTACCTCTTAGACCTTGATCGACAACGTTCTTACCTTAAGATAATACGAGTTTGCAATACCCGAATCTGATACATCATTCCCATTTCCATTTAATATGGCTTTGTACACCATTTTTCTTTTATTTGAAACCTACTTGACATGCTAATTCCATTTCCTTGATTAAGTGAACCTTCACTAAACCAATTTGATTCCAATATGGTTTTACAACGATTTCTTACCTTGGTAAACCGCTTTATGATCTCTTTACTTAATTTGTTAAGTAAATATTTACCAAACCCCTCTTTAAGTCCTAATTAATCCACACTTATTTTTCTTAATAAAATCTCATTGAAACGGCCGTATTAGCTTACAAATCCTATTTACAAACCTTGTTTGTAAATTTGAATTATAACCCTTACTAACCTTTAATCAAATCCTATCGCCACTTGTTTACTTCGTAATTGAATCCCAATTAAAAGTCATTGCTTTAGTTATATTCAAGGCTTATCTTTAATATCACCCTGGCTTGAGAGTTCTTTATAAACTTATGTTTATAAAATTCTGGGATTTAAAACAAAGTCCTTTTATAGCCCTTTTCTTAATTAGAATCTTATTATAATTTGATTTCCTTTTTGAAAGGAATGCCAAAAATTGGATCAATAGCTTTAATTATTTTTAATATAATAATTAACTTCATTATTAACCAAATAAAAACAGTCTATTTCAATAATTAATCATTCATTAATTAACATCATTTACTAATTATAGTAAAAATTGTTGACTTCATTATTTAATAAAGACAGGATAATTGAACCATTTTAAAAAGGTTATTAAATAGCAATTTACTTTACAAATAAATAAACTATTTGATAATCATTCTAAAAATATAGTTAATCAAATATTAACTAGCTTTTAACGACATTCGTCTAGTTAACGAATATTTTTGAAAACCATTGATTAGGTTAATTTAAGTCAAATTAACCCAACCGTCAATTTCAAATTTAAAACGGCGGATTGTTGCCGACCATACATACCAGTTAACTGATTTTTATCATCATTGCCTCTTTAAATTAATTAAATAACTTAATTAATTTAAACCATCAGTTAATTGTTTTATAAAAACAATTATTCCATTTTTACTAACTCGTAGGTTAGTTACTGACTACAATTCACAAAACTCAAAAATGACATTTACTTCTAATTCTAAAATATTACTAATTTCTATTATAACATGATTATAACGTATAAATATATTTAAAAACTTCTTACTCATTCTTTTTTTTAAATAAAATAAACCCAAATCTTTAATTCAGTTATAAAATAAATTTTATAACTTAAAACTGCGTTAGTTCGCCTGACAGCAAAACGACATTTTAAAATAGTAGATTCAGGCCCTCACTGCCAACCCCTTAGTCAATACTGTTGATTGATAAAAATCACAACAATAACCAAATCCATTCAACCATCAATATCCAGACAGGTTTCAATGTTATTTTGGGTTCAATCAGTTCATGTGTAAACAATATAAAAATAAACAACACACATGATATTTGAGGAATCCGGTCGGATCCATCCAGCCTGTCCTTCCCTGCATTACAGATTATTATAACATTTCATGATAACATATAATTTTGAATTAATAAGTTAACGACAATAATATAACTAACAAAAACCATTCAATCAACCATAAGCAACCAAGGCATCCAATCAACCAATGTATATTATCAATGGTATTTTAATTATATGTATTTACCACATCATAGCTGTCCAGAAAAGTGTGAGGATTAATTCACCAATATTGTCGATTCACGATTGTCGCCTTATATCGTATAATTTTAAATTGGCATTTAAAATTACACGAAGCACCAACTGCTTCCATTTTAGACCAAACCAGCTCAATAGCGTGGTACTCATCGCCAAGATTCCAACGAGACCTATTTCGTGGAATTTCATTAACGTATGAATTGGTCACAATCATTTTAATATTTTTAGCAAGGATTTAAAATGATACCTATACTAATTAACTTATAATTAAATAAGTTTACCTTAACTACTGATTCATTAATCCACGTTAATTCCTAATGCCTTTGGTACCGCAATCAAACCCCGTCCCTTTTCTAGATCAGATATACAGATGGGAACAAAAGTATCAACTTCCCCCTTTTATTTTACTTTACTCATTCACATGCAAAAAATCCAAGTTCGCCACCTTATCAACGCCCATAACCTGACTGCCATTTATTCAGTCCAAAGCCCATCTTTTTTTCTTTTTCTTTTTTTCAAAAGGTTGGGCCTAAGCCCAAACTCGACAAACAGTCCACGTAGAAAATTTACTGCTTCTTCTTCTCACTAATTTTCTCCTGAAACACGCATGGACAGCTCCATTAAACTACCCAGTCCCATACTGTATACTTCTACACTCCCACGTTCTTCCTTATCAAAACTGCCTCCCTGCTAAAGACCTACTCACGCCACTCTTTCCCTGCACCATCTGAACCCGTTGATGAACCTCCTTTCCCCGACGCATCGGACTTTTCACTCAAGCAACCTACACCTATATTCCCCCCTCTCTTATCGCCGTAACCAGAGAGCTCTCCACTCCGTCCTCACTTCCCACCGTCAGGTACCAGATTCGCATTAGTCTCTCGATACTCTCTTCGCTCTTTACTGCAATGAAGAACCCAAAGCTAGGCTCGTTTGTCGCCACACACACACACACACAGGAATTCCCCAGTCATCTTGCACTTGGTATTACCCCAAAAATCACAACCAGCTCCCTAAATTGCAACAGTCAGGTTGAGAAATTTTCCATCACCTCCCTCCACCAAACTTTGCTACAGTGTGCGCAATATTTCCTTAAATGCTTTGCCATTCTCATCGTCGGCCTGGTCACCTCCATATTGACAAGAATCTCATGCCCGGTTTTCTTGAGAAAGTCGGAAATAGCAGTAGCAGGTACCCATCGTAAGCTCACAATTCGATTAATGGTGATTTTGAAAGCTCGGATAGCTTAGAAGGTTCGCAGTGCTTTCATTTTAGCAAGAGAACGAAATGTTATGAGAGGAGGAGAAAGTATTTGTTTACTGTATGGAGGCTTGGTTTGAAGGAAAGAGTAATTAAGCCGTGGATGGTGTTTGTTATCGTTATACCGCAGTTGAATTTATAATAGGAAGAAACGTGATGCTCAAGGAAATAATTACAATTAAATAAAAATAAGAATGTACATAGCACATGTTTTCTGAAATAACACTATTCTGTATAGTTTCTAAAAAGAAAGCACGGCTGGATTTTTCTCAGATGGTCTCGTAGTAGCAGGAGGACGCAGGGATCTTTTAAATGAATAGCATATCAATTTTGAAGAACATTGCGAAATTCTGCCAATATATGTGTATGTACAGATTTGTAGAGAATATATAAGGTAGCATGTGAGAGATTTCGAAATTTACAGCTTCCAGAATTCATATATATAGGATATATGATTATTATTATTATATATGTGGATCCACTGTTTGTTACTGGAAGAAATGAGACGATGCAGACCTAACAGAGCATATCCATGTGCACAGCTCAAAACCAGGCTTAATCTATCTTCACATGGCATTGGCAGCTTTTGCATGTGCTATGCAAGGCAAAGATGTTATTTTTCGAAGTTAAGAGCAGAAAATTCTGGACTTAATTAAACATACATAGTGTATAAATTTGATAAAATTACGGTGCTGGTTGTATGAATGGATTTTAGTTATATATATATATATATATATACACACACACACACACATTCCTATTCCATGTTTCTTTCAATCGGTCACCAAGATATAGTGCAACAAACATTTCTCGTTGACGATCTTCCTCACTCTAATTGGAAACAGTCCAGATATCCTAACGATATGACAAGGAGCTGAAAATGTATTGTAAGATTTACCAGAGGTTATGGAATTTGCATGATGTCGAATTCTTTAACTCACCGAGATTTGAGAACAGGGGTCGAGATCTTTTGATCGAGTCCGGAATCTTAGAAAACATGGGGAGATTCCTATATTGTCTAATTAAAATTCAAAACGTTACATTATGAACCGCACCACTGCAGCTCGTTTTATAATTAAATTATAAATTAAACGTTCAACAGTCGTTTAATTAACGAATACGCTATTATAAATTCAATATAAATAATATTAAACCATTCTAAACTGCCCGTTCACGTTGTATTGAAAACACGACATTTTCTGACCGTTTTGGAATTAAAATATTATTTTATTATTAATATAAATAACATATTCAAAATAATATGGTTAAATTCAAATATTTAAATTCAAATAAATATTTTAAACAATAAAATAAATTAACTAATTTTCCAGAAAATACGAGACGTTACAATTTTATTATAATTTAACAATTACTACAAATATTTCTACATATAATGAAATCTTACGTGACTACTCCTGGATTTGTCATCATGCTATGTGATGTTCCGTCTTCATCGACATGCTCGATGGCATGTGTACGGGTGAACACATCCATATATGTGACTAGACCTTGCCCTTCAGCCTCCTGAATTTGATTATTACAAGCAATTATTACATTTTCAAAATTATATAGCATATTAATTTTTGTATAAGTCGCATTTAAAATTTTTACCAACTCCTGCCGATACTTTTGAAATGACTTTGATCCTCCTCGACGTGTAACTGGATTTTTATTTTGATTTGCAATGTTTCTTTCTGTCTCCTCCTGTTCATTCAAAATTTAATATATTACTTATCAAGTAAATATTTTTATATTTTAAAAAAAATTAGTACACTAACCTTCGCTTCATCGCTATCCCAATACTTCAGAAATCCTTCCCAAACGGTTGCTACCATCCATGGAGGTTTTTTCATGCATTTCTTCGTTGTTGATATGCCATCTTTGTAATTATTCCTCATTTTCTACATCCAGTATATCTGAGCCAGCTGTAAATTATGCATCTGTATATCCACCTCGGCCTGTATTTCACGTTAAAGAAACATTACTAGTAAAAGATGTACAGTATATCAGCGATTAAAAGAAATTAAAATGCAAAAAATATATAAGAAAATACTTACTATCATATCCTGGCAAATGACCTCCTGTATGTGAGGTGGGATCAGATCCCACTTAGGCCAACATCCTAACATCCGAGCCCTATATGCGGCTCAGGAAATGTCCAAAATAACCTTCGAAGGTTGAAGATCGAAAACCCTGCGTTAAATATGACATACATAAGTGTATAGCAAAAAATAATTAACATGCGTAGTAAAGTTTAATTTTTACCCTGTACTCGTAGGGACCAAAGAGACGACTTTATGCTTAGAGGGTTGTGATCCAAAACCCTCGCCTGAAGAATTCCCTCTAGTTGATATACCTGTCACATACAAATCATTTTAAAAGATAACAATAACATCATATTCAAATTTATTTTATAGCTCTACCTTACACAAACGATATAAGCTGCTAAATAAATGACATAAAACATAATGAAATTGTTTATACCTGTATTTGATTAGGTCTCATATTCCAAGGAGTAACATATTACATTGCAGATTTAAGATAAATGAATAGGAAAAACTGCATATGATATAGAAGATGTAAGAGATGATCATAATATTCAAAAATTTAACAGAGTTACATGAATTGCAAAACATACGACGTATACTCTATAATTACATTACAACTAGAAAGATAATACTCATCATGTACATCAGTCAACATTTTCTTCTGATTCAGACTCAGATTCAATAATATCTTCCTCCGTACACTCGAACGCTTCAACCAAAACATTTGTCTCATCGACTAGAGGTCCAAAGTCTGCATGATCGTTTTCAATTATTATTTCATTGTTCAATTCGAGTTCTGCCTGATAGGCTCTTTCGTCTGGAATATTCTTCCCATCGAACGTAAATCTTGCCTTTGTTTTAAAAACCGCCGACCAATCTGCTTTATCTCTTTTTAAAGCCGGGTAAGGAGCGTAATAAACTTGAAATGCTTGTTTAGCTAGTACAAAAGGATCATACTTGTAATAGTGCGTTGTATGCTTTATTTGAACCAGATTATAATCCTTATGCATATTAATCCCAGATCCTAGAACACTGCTAAACCAATTGCATTTAAATAGAAACACCTCCTCCGCGGGTCATGAAATATGTCAGTTGCAAAATTTGTGTTAAAATGCCATAAAAATCATTAATGTGATTTTCAGGATCGTCGCCGCCTTTAACGAATAAACCTGTATTGTTCGTTAATTTTTCAGCACCGTATTCTTTGGTGTTAAATTTATATCCATTAACAAAGTATATTGGATATGTTTTGACCAATCTTTTTGGTACCATTGCATGACATTTCAACCCTTCATCAACAACAGAATTTGTGGGTTCATAAACGTAATTTGTAAACCAAGCAGTAAATTCTTTACTAATATCTCCGGTTGGATGTTCACATTCATAAAAGCTGTAAATATAAATAAAATTTTACATTAGATCATACACATGCAAAAATGTAGCAATGAATAAAGCTTTAATTGATATTTCAGATTACCAAACAAATGGTGCAACCTCAGTACAATTTAGAAGAATATAAAAGTGTTATACATGGAGATCTTTATTGTCTAGCCATACGTCCACACATTTCCCAGAAGCTCGACCATGTTGTCTAAAAATACACAACACCGTTTCAGTTGATTCTTGTTCGTTTCCTTCGTCGTTTCGAGGAACACTTTCAAATGATATATTCACATGATCACTGAAATAGTGAGAGAAAAAGAACGAAGCTTCTTCTTTGATGTAAGATTTACATACCGAACCTTCAACTCGTGCTTTTTGCCTCACTTTTTTCTTCAAATGATTCAGATATCTATGCAAAATTAAAATACATTTTTTCGTATTTTAAGTGAAATTAAATTAACAGGTAACATGTTTATATTTACCTCTCAAATGGATACATCCATCCATATTGGACGGGACCTTGAAGTCATGCTTCAGTTGGAAGATGAATAAGTAAATGCTCCATTACATTAAAAAAAACCAGGCGGAAATATTTTCTCTAATTTGCAAATCAATATTGGAATATCTACTTCAAATTTATGTAAGCGTTCCACTTTTAAAGTAGTCAAACAAAGCTCTTTGTAAAACAAACTAAGCTCCATTACTACCTTCCAAACCTTTAACGGTGGTAATTCTTTGAATAGAATCGGAAATAAATGCTCCATCATAATGTGACAATCGTGATTTTTCATTCCACCCAATTTATTGTTTTTGAAGTCAACACATCAAAGAAGATTTGATGAAATCCCATCAGGAAATCTTAACCCTTCGACCCATTTTAACACAACTTTAACCTGATTATTATCTAATTCATAACATGCTTTGGGTTTTTTACTGTCATTTGGTTTTATATGAAGCTCCGGACATTTGCATAATTATTTTATATTTTCGCTTGATTTCAAATCATATTTAGTTTTTCCTTTAACATTCAAAACTGTGTTAAAGACATTATCAAATACATTTTTCTCATTGTGCATCACATCAATATTATAATGAAGAAGAAGATGTTTCCAAGATGGCAACTCCTAAAAAATAGACTGTTTGCACCAATTATGGTAAATCGATTTGCCTTCAATTTCTGTTTGAACACTAGTTTCATGTATATTTGGATAATCTTTAACCAGGTCATATATTTCTTCACTAGACCATATCGTTGGAGGTTGTCTGGTTTCTGCTCGATTAGCCAAAAAAAAAATCATGTCTACTCTAAAAGGATGATTTACATCGAGAAAACATCGATGGCAGTCAAACCATGAAATTTTCTTACCATGCGGTAAGAAAAACGCTCGTGTCTCTTCCATGCAATATGGACATGATAAACGACCAGCAGTACTCTATCCTGAAAGCATTGCATAGGCAGGAAATCACTTATAGTCCACAACAAAGAAGCAAACATATGGAAATTTTTCTTCTTCGAAACACCGTATGTTTCTACTCCTTCGTTCCACAATGTTCTTAATTCTTCAATTAACGGTTGTAAATAAACATTAATTCCTCGTGCCGAATCATCGGGGCTAGGAACAACAGCAGTAAGAAACATATATTGCGTTTTCATACACATCCATGGAGTTAAATTATATGTTATGATTATAATGTGCCATGATGAATATTTAGAACCAAATTGAGAAAATGGTGAAAAACCGTCCATACATAACCTAGTCTGAAATTACGACTCTCCGCTGCAAAACTGGGATAAGTTTTATCGAAATGCTTCCATGCTTCCACATCGGTCAGATGGGTCAATGTACCTTCTTCCTCGGATCTCACCTTATGCCATCTCATACGAGATGCAGTTACAGAAGATGTATATAGTATTTGAAGCCTTGGAGCAATGGGTAAGTAATGCATACGTTTGTATGGAACTTCCTTTCCCTTCTTCTTTCTTGGTTTATATCTTTCTTGATTACATATTTTACAATTTCTAAGGTTTACGCTATCTTCCCAAAACAACATGCATCCTTTTAAACATGTATCTATTTTCGGATAAGGTAAATCAGATGCCGACATAAGTTTTTTTAACTTCGTAGTGATTTTCACACATTAAATTATCTGGCGGCATGTTCCTTTTTGTAGCTTATACAATAGCTGTGAATCCAACTTCAGTGATGTTGTATTTTGACTTCATTGCAATGTATTCTACGATTACCGATAGTTGAGTGTCGCTTTTACAACCATCCCAAATAGGTTTCTTGGCATTATCCAACAAATCATAAATTTTCTTAGCTTCAATATTCGGTTCTTCCTCATTTTCATCATCGTTGTCAACTGCAACAGTAGGAAACATTGATCGTCCTGCATCTTTGATCATATTTTCAATACGGGTCATACTAACATTTTCATCAACATCAGTTTCTACCTCAGTCTCTACAGGAGTATTTGATACAACTTATCCATGACGATCCCAAAAATAATACTCGGGTACGAATCCGTTTTTGCACAAATGGATTTTCACAACATCGGGTGACAAATATTTCAAATGTCTACACTTGCTACACGAACAACGAATTTCAGGATTGCTTCTGTTATTACTTAAAGCGAATTCAACAAAGACATTTATACCATTATAAAAATCTTCTTTTATTGAACCTCTCTGTCCTCTTCTTTGGTACATCCAACTCCTCCGATCAACAAAATAATCAATCATTTTTCCTATTTGAGAAATTTAGTCACAAGTTTAAAAATTAATATTTATTTTCAAGAATACAAATTCGAAAAAACTTGTTTTTATGGTCATAAAACGCACGTATATATAACGTGTAACGACCCTGAATTTTGGGGCCAAGTTAAAATTTATTTTAAGTGATTTTAAATGAGTTTTGATATTTAAAATAATCTATTTTAAATAATAAGGATCACAAATTTGGTTCAAATCGAAGTTAGAATGAATAAATTAATTTTAAATATAAAAAGAGCTAGAAATGGCGCGGTAGTTTGAAAAGTCAAACTTGAACTTTGACTAACCATACAGGATGCAAAATTTAACGGATTTTAGTAAAACCAAAAATATTAGAATCTATTTAAAAATATCTTTCCAACGAATCCGAAAAATCGAAATTTCATAACGGGAATCAAAAGTTATGGCTAATTCAATTTTTAGAAAGGTCGGTGGGTAATTTGCATAGGACAAAAATGCTACTTTTCACATATGTAGGAATTTGAACTCGAAACCACTTCCATTGGTTTCAGAATGACGTTTCTGCATTGAAAAACAGTAAACACTTATATGTTTCGAGTTTCAGAAAATATTTGTTTAAAAATGTATTTTTAATATTAAAAATATTCGCCTTGAAAATAGCCATTTTTCAAAAAGTCTCAGAATCGAACGAAATAAATTTTGTTGGGTTCGTATCATCAAAACAAAGCTAAAAATGATTTTTTGGTAATTTTTAGAATTAATATATAATTATAATTGATTTTTCAGTGTAAACGGACAATTTTTGACTTTAAAAATTCATTAAAAATTCAAACGGTCTCAGAATTGAACGAAACGAATTTTGTTGTGATCGTATCGGCATAAGAAAGCCAAAAATAATTTTTCCGGATTTTTCTGACTTCGTATGTGGCCCCGGCAAAATTTTATTTACGTTCGAATTTAAAATAAAGGATTTATTTGAAAATAAAAGAAAACCAGTCTGTAACTTCAGAATTGGACCATGGGGATAGCGCCATCGCGTTCAGAAGACATCAAAACATTAAGTTCGACAGTCGTTGAGCGCGAATCGGAGGTCGTATGTGAAAACGGTATTTTCTTGAATTAAATAATTAATTAAATAATTAAAATAAAACCCTAAATACTAGTATATATACCCGTATACAGTACGTATACTCCTTCTTCTTCCTCTCGTTGAAGCCGCCGTGAAACCCATAGAGCATCAAATTTCAAACTCACTTTTCTCCCTCGTCTCTTAACGAAATTCAACATACCATATACCGTTTCGAAGCTCTTTTCGAGATCTTCGATTTGGTACCAATCTCCGCCTCCCCCGTGCCCTGTAGCGCCGCCACCATCGCCGCAAAGTAGCCGCGGTCGCAGCCACGCCGGGCCCACCACGTTCGACCGAGCTCCACCCCCTTCTGGCCGTGCAAAGATCTCTCCAAGGCGGTCATTCTCCAAAAAACGGCACCCAAAACCGTTCAGTAAATCAAAAGTTATCGCGATTTGAAGTTTTGAACAAATTCTGAAAATATGGTATGCTTCAGATTTCCCCACGCTTTTAAGTGTTACACAGCCAGTTGTTAAAAGTCTGTTTGATTTAAAACATCAATAACTTTTGCATATGAACACCGATTCTGAAAATTTCAGATCCGATGGAACCGTGACTTCGAATACCACTTTAATACAGAGCAATTGGGAACAAACTCTAATCTAATTGAGGTGAGAATCCTATTTATTTTATTTAAGTAATTATGTTTTAATTATGGATGTTCGCATTCATAATCATATATGTATGTGAATCTGCTATGATATAAACTGTATGTGAATCTGCTATGACTTAATCTGTATGCGTATGCTAGGACAAAACCCACTGTATGTTGAGATGTTACAATATAAAATTAAATATATTAAAATCGTTCATGTATGTTGTGTGACATGTTGATATGTCAAAATTAAATAAATTAAAATCGTTCATGTATGTTGTGTGACATGTTGATATGTCAAAATTAAATAAATTAAAATCGTTCATGTATGTTGTGTGACATGTTGATATGTCAAAATTAAAATCGTTCATGTATGTTGTGTGACATGTTGATATGTCAAAATTAAAATTGTTCATGTATGTTAAAGTGACATTTTTGTCAATATTAAAATAAGAAATGATTCATGTATGTTGTAAAGTGACATTTTTGTCAATATTAAATATATTAAAATGGTTCATGTATGTTGTAAATTGACACTTTTGTCAATATCAAAATAAGAAAATGAACACCGTATGTAAATTGACACTTTTGTCAATATCAAAATAAGAAAACGAACACCGTATGTAAAATGACATTTTTGTCAATATCAAAATAAGAAAACGAACACCGTATGTAAAATGACATTTTTGTCAATATCAAAATAAGAAAACGAACACCGTATGTAAAATGACACTTTTGTCAATATCAAAATAAGAAAATGAACACCGTATGTAAAATGACATTTTTGTCAATATCAAAATAAGAAAACGAACACCGTATGTAAAATGACATTTTTGTCAATATCAAAATAAGAAAATGAACACCGTATGTAAAATGACACTTTTGTCAATATCAAAATAAGAAAATGAACACCGTATGTAAAATGACATTTTTGTCAATATCAAAATAAGAAAACGAACACCGTATGTAAAATGACATTTTTGTCAATATCAAAATAAGAAAACGAACACCGTATGTAAAATGACATTTTTGTCAATATCAAAATAAGAAAACGAACACCGTATGTAAAATGACATTTTTGTCAATATCAAAATAAGAAAACGAACACCGTATGTAAAATGACATTTTTGTCAATATCAAAATAAGAAAATGAACACCGTATGTAAAATGACATTTTTGTCAATATCAAAATAAGAAAACGAACACCGTATGTAAATTGACACTTTTGTCAATATCAAAATAAGAAAATGAACACCGTATGTAAATTGACACTTTTGTCAATATCAAAATAAGAAAATGAACACCGTATGTAAATTGACACTTTTGTCAATATCAAAGTAAGAAAATTAGCACCGTATGTTGAATGAACAAATTTGTGCATTAACAAAATAGGATTTGTCGCTATGTTAAAGAATGATATTTTGTGTCATTAACAAAATAGAATTTGTCGCTATGTTAAAGAATGATATTTTGTGTCATTAACAAAATAGAATTTGTCGCTATGTTAAAGAATGATATTTTGTGTCATTAACAAAATAGAATTTGTCGCTATGTTAAAGAATGATATTTTGTGTCATTAACAAAATAGAATTTGTCGCTATGTTAAAGAATGATATTTTGTGTCATTAACAAAATAGGATTTGTCGCTATGTTAAAGAATGATATTTTGTGTCATTAACAAAATAGGATTTGTCGCTATGTTAAAGAACGATATTTTGTGTCATTAACAAAATAGAATTTGTCGCTATGTTAAAGAATGATATTTTGTGTCATTAACAAAATAGGATTTGTCGCTATGTTAAAGAATGATATTTTGTGTCATTAACAAAATAGGATTTGTCGCTATGTTAAAGAACGATATTTTGTGTCATTAACAAAATAGGATTTGTCGCTATGTTAAAGAATGATATTTTGTGTCATTAACAAAATAGAATTTGTCGCTATGTTAAAGAATGATATTTTGTGTCATTAACAAAATAGAATTTGTCGCTATGTTAAAGAATGATATTTTGTGTCATTAACAAAATAGAATTTGTCGCTATGTTAAAGAATGATATTTTGTGTCATTAACAAAATAGGATTTGTCGCTATGTTAAAGAACGATATTTTGTGTCATTAACAAAATAGGATTTGTCGCTATGTTAAAGAACGATATTTTGTGTCATTAACAAAATAGAATTTGTCGCTATGTTAAAGAATGATATTTTGTGTCATTAACAAAATAGAATTTGTCGCTATGTTAAAGAATGATATTTTGTGTCATTAACAAAATAGAATTTGTCGCTATGTTAAAGAATGATATTTTGTGTCATTAACAAAATAGAATTTGTCGCTATGTTAAAGAATGATATTTTGTGTCATTAACAAAATAGGATTTGTCGCTATGTTAAAGAATGATATTTTGTGTCATTAACAAAATAGGATTTGTCGCTATGTTAAAGAACGATATTTTGTGTCATTAACAAAATAGAATTTGTCGCTATGTTAAAGAACGATATTTTGTGTCATTAACAAAATAGGATTTGTCGCTATGTTAAAGAATGATATTTTGTGTCATTAACAAAATAGGATTTGTCGCTATGTTAAAGAATGATATTTTGTGTCATTAACAAAATAGAATTTGTCGCTATGTTAAAGAATTATATTTTGTGTCATTAACAAAATAGGATTTGTCGCTATGTTAAAGAATGATAATTTGTGTCATTAACAAAATAGAATTTGTCGCTATGTTAAAGAATGATATTTTGTGTCATTAACAAAATAGGATTTGTCGCTATGTTAAAGAATGATATTTTGTGTCATTAACAAAATAGGATTTGTCGCTATGTTAAAGAATGATATTTTGTGTCATTAACAAAATAGAATTTGTCGCTATGTTAAAGAATTATATTTTGTGTCATTAACAAAATAGAATTTGTCGCTATGTTAAAGAATGATATTTTGTGTCATTAACAAAATAGAATTTGTCGCTATGTTAAAGAATGATATTTTGTGTCATTTACAAAATAGAATTTGTCGCTATATGTAATGAATATTTTTTGTTCATTATTAAAAATAGCATAGTATGTTAATGAACTATGTTTTTGTTCAAAATAGAAAAAGTGTGTTTTATGCATTGCATATTATTTTTGTTATAAAATAGAAAAAGTGTGTTTTATGCATTGCATATTATTTTTGTCAAAATAGAAAAAGTGCGTTTTATGCATTGCATATTATTTTTGTTATAAAATAGAAAAAGTGCGTTTTATGCATTGCATATTATTTTTGTTATAAAATAGAAAAAGTGTGTTTTATGCATTGCATATTATTTTTGTTATAAAATAGAAAAAGTGCGTTTTATGCATTGCATATTATTTTTGTTATAAAATAGGAAAAAATGCATTGTATGCATAGCATATTATTTTTGTCAAAATAGAAGAAAAAAGTGCATTGTATGCATAATATTTTGTCAAGTTAGAAAAATAGAAATACATTGTATGCATAATAATTTGTCAAGATTAGAGAAATAGAAATGCATTGTATGAATATATTATTTTGTCATGTTAGAAAAATAGAAATGCATTGTATGAATATATTATTTTGTCATGTTAGAAAAATAGATAAATGCATTGTATGAACATATTATTCTGTCAAGTTAGAAAAATAGAAAATACATTGTATGCAAATATTATTCTGTCATGTTAGAGAAATAGAAATGCATTGCAAAATATATTATTTTGTCATGTTAGAGAAATAGAAATGCATTACATAAAATATTATTTTGTCAAGTTAGAACGTTATATAGAAGTGCATTGTATGCAAATATTATTCGGTCATGTTAGAGAAATAGAAATGCATTACATAAAATATTATTTTGTCATGTTAGAGAAATAGAAATGCATTGTATGAACATATTATTCTGTCATGTTAGAGAAATAGAAATGCATTACATAAAATATTATTTTGTCATGTTAGAGAAATAGATAAATGCATTGTATGAAAATATTATTTTGTCATGTTAGAAAAATAGATAAATGCATTGTATGAACATATTATTCTGTCAAGTTAGAAAAATAGAAAATACATTGTATGCAAATATTATTCGGTCATGTTAGAGAAATAGAAATGCATTGCATAAAATGTTATTTTGTCATGTTAGAGAAATAGAAATGCATTGCATAAAATGTTATTTTGTCATGTTAGAGAAATAGAAATGCATTGTATGAAACTATTATTTTGTTACGTTAGAAAATAATAAATGCATTGTAGGTAAAAGAATATTTTTGTTATGTTAAAATAAGACATGCATTGTATGGAAAATAATATTTTGTCATGTCAACAATATAGAAAATGCATGTCGTGTAAATATACATTATTTATAATGTTTATTAAAAGAGAATTTGTATTGTAAGATAATAAGCATTATTTATAATGTAAATAAAAAAGAGAATTCACCCCGTAGGAAGAATTAACATTTATTTTATGTTAAATAAGAGAGATGAAACTATGTGCAGGAATTAACATTATTTTAATGTTGAAAAAAAATGAAACTGTATGTAAGAATTAACATTATTTTTAATGTTAAATAAAAAGAAATGAAATGGAGGAAAAGACTTACATTATTTATAATGTATAAAGAGAGTTTACACCATGGAAAAATGTTCATTGTTCATAATGAAATAGGGAAAAGAAATAATGGGAATGAAGTTTTATAATTTACATTTTTAAATGTGAATTATAAAGTATAAAATGAAAATAAAATAAAAAGAACAATTCACCGCCTAATTATGAAATACATTTTCATGTAAGTTAAAGAAGTTAAAGGATAAAGAAAAGACAGATGTAAGTAAGGACGATGAGTTAAACGAGCTAATGTATATGTATATATATATATATATATTTATATATATATATATAGTTAAAATATAACGAATCGAACGCAGTAGTTCGCGTTTTGAAATCGAACTTTTAAACGAATATACCGGAAGATCCGACCATCGGATTTTCCCAAAACTGAAACCGTTAGGACCGTCGTGGAAAAATCTTTCCGACGATATAAGCTACGCTAAAATCCAACGGTTAGATTTTGAGGAAAGTGAATAACAAAATTGATTGGAAACAGCGCCAAGGTCGCCCTTGACCTGAAGCGTCGTTAAATAAGGAAATTAATTATATTAAAATAATTAAGGCAAGAATTAATCGTTATGAAATAAAATAACGATATGAAATATGTTTTTCTCAAAATATATGAATGCGAGATTATTTGGAAAGTCCGGGTTAATCCCATTCCAAATGATCGTACGATTCCAAGAATTCAAGTATGAAGACGGCGCATGAAGACCGTAAATCTCCCCTCGAATGGACAACGATCAAGACTCTGAATTGGTTTGCTCCCAATTCAAGGGTCGGGGTAATTGCCCAAACGTACGTGTTGATTTCACGGGTTTGACCCTAGTTCAGACCTAGAGCATGGGTATAAATGGATAGTGTGTCTGACATCGTACCCCACAAAATATTATGTTGTTGATTTTCAGTTAATATATAAACGATTGGTGGTAGAGAATTTATTCTCTACTTAACACCCGTTTATATAGTGACGGAAGATCAATAGTACGGTATGGAGTGACGGTGTGGCATACTAAGATGCAATGATCAGGGTTTCTTGTTGAAAAGCAGAACCTTGTGGTATGAAGAACATGACTTCCCGAGCCTCACAAACCGGTAGAGTCTAAAAAGGGGGAAGGGAACGCAAGGAAAGTAGCACGTTTCTTTCTAGTTAGTAGTCATTTTACTTCTGGAGGATGATGAAATGAGGCGCCTCGGATAGGTCCTATAGGACCGGGGAACGTGTGCTTAGGAATTGCCAATCCTCTAAGCTGTATGTGAGGACCGGCCCTGCAGGATCCAAGGGTTAACTGCGGGTAATCCTGAGACGTTAACTAGAGCGTCTCGAATCGGTAAGGAGTCCTCCCTAGCCTGGACTCATGATGGAAACCCAAATTTCCAATACGACCCCGACGGATTTGATTGTATTACTAGTATTGGAGGCATAATATATGGTACCTATGCTTCCTAGGATTAATACATTGCTTTGAATTGTTTTAAAACATATACACTAATAATAGTATTAGTTACGTATTTGGCGTATTTAGCATGTTTAACCACCATAAGGTAAAACTCTATCCTCTTGGTGTGCGTTGCATTGTGTTATGGGACCTGAGTCTTATGGTGGTTCCATTTTTCAAAAGACATTGCGTTGTTGACGACTTATTTAATCATTTATTATGACACTTTAAATTATGCACGGCAGTCCCTTAGAGTAAACCCGTTCCGCGTTGGCGGCGTGGTCTTTTGGATTTGCCTTATTTTTATTAGGATAAGTTATTTAAGAATTCTCACACCAGTCCTTGTTTAGCATGCCGGGAATAGGATGCAGCATGATGGGGGGTTCTCGCTTCGCGGTTTGGTGGCGAACGGGAGACTCTTACCCCCACATGTCCCTGTTGAGGGTTGGTAAGGCAATGGCCGGGAGGCTCGAAAGGGTCGCCGTAAAACAAGGTGTAACTGGGGTACAACTGTGAGCCACGGTGGGTTTTACCTGCTGTACTGGAGGATGAAGGGATGGTTGCAAAGCCTACCGGATTTCGCGGTACTGTCACAGTTGGTATCAGAGCTTTGGTTTACAAAGCGGAGTACAACATATCTTTAATAATTCGTTTACATAGAATCACTATATTCTATGGCGAACAGTTCATGAGATACATAATAGCCAGTCACTTTATCGTCATCTTTTCATTCATCCTTCGATCTTTTCTATCTCTTAGAATCACCATTTCTGTTGTTTTGACTCTTTCCTTGATCACACGTTCGAAGAAGACTAAGAGAAGTGGCGATGCTCAAGTGGCCCATGTGTATAAAGGAGCGAAAGGACCAACTTCTTCGGTAGAAAGCCTGATGTTATAGACGGTACCATCTCTGTTAAAAACATTCTCCGTGTTTATTCTTCCTCTTTTCCTCTTCTAATTTTCTTTTTCCTTTTCGGGGACGAAAAGTTTTTAAGTGGGGGAGACTGTAACGACCCTGAATTTTGGGGCCAAGTTAAAATTTATTTTAAGTGATTTTAAATGAGTTTTGATATTTAAAATAATCTATTTTAAATAATAAGGATCACAAATTTGGTTCAAATCGAAGTTAGAATGAATAAATTAATTTTAAATATAAAAAGAGCTAGAAATGGCGCGGTAGTTTGAAAAGTCAAACTTGAACTTTGACTAACCATACAGGATGCAAAATTTAACGGATTTTAGTAAAACCAAAAATATTAGAATCTATTTAAAAATATCTTTCCAACGAATCCGAAAAATCGAAATTTCATAACGGGAATCAAAAGTTATGGCTAATTCAATTTTTAGAAAGGTCGGTGGGTAATTTGCATAGGACAAAAATGCTACTTTTCACATATGTAGGAATTTGAACTCGAAACCACTTCCATTGGTTTCAGAATGACGTTTCTGCATTGAAAAACAGTAAACACTTATATGTTTCGAGTTTCAGAAAATATTTGTTTAAAAATGTATTTTTAATATTAAAAATATTCGCCTTGAAAATAGCCATTTTTCAAAAAGTCTCAGAATCGAACGAAATAAATTTTGTTGGGTTCGTATCATCAAAACAAAGCTAAAAATGATTTTTTGGTAATTTTTAGAATTAATATATAATTATAATTGATTTTTCAGTGTAAACGGACAATTTTTGACTTTAAAAATTCATTAAAAATTCAAACGGTCTCAGAATTGAACGAAACGAATTTTGTTGTGATCGTATCGGCATAAGAAAGCCAAAAATAATTTTTCCGGATTTTTCTGACTTCGTATGTGGCCCCGGCAAAATTTTATTTACGTTCGAATTTAAAATAAAGGATTTATTTGAAAATAAAAGAAAACCAGTCTGTAACTTCAGAATTGGACCATGGGGATAGCGCCATCGCGTTCAGAAGACATCAAAACATTAAGTTCGACAGTCGTTGAGCGCGAATCGGAGGTCGTATGTGAAAACGGTATTTTCTTGAATTAAATAATTAATTAAATAATTAAAATAAAACCCTAAATACTAGTATATATACCCGTATACAGTACGTATACTCCTTCTTCTTCCTCTCGTTGAAGCCGCCGTGAAACCCATAGAGCATCAAATTTCAAACTCACTTTTCTCCCTCGTCTCTTAACGAAATTCAACATACCATATACCGTTTCGAAGCTCTTTTCGAGATCTTCGATTTGGTACCAATCTCCGCCTCCCCCGTGCCCTGTAGCGCCGCCACCATCGCCGCAAAGTAGCCGCGGTCGCAGCCACGCCGGGCCCACCACGTTCGACCGAGCTCCACCCCCTTCTGGCCGTGCAAAGATCTCTCCAAGGCGGTCATTCTCCAAAAAACGGCACCCAAAACCGTTCAGTAAATCAAAAGTTATCGCGATTTGAAGTTTTGAACAAATTCTGAAAATATGGTATGCTTCAGATTTCCCCACGCTTTTAAGTGTTACACAGCCAGTTGTTAAAAGTCTGTTTGATTTAAAACATCAATAACTTTTGCATATGAACACCGATTCTGAAAATTTCAGATCCGATGGAACCGTGACTTCGAATACCACTTTAATACAGAGCAATTGGGAACAAACTCTAATCTAATTGAGGTGAGAATCCTATTTATTTTATTTAAGTAATTATGTTTTAATTATGGATGTTCGCATTCATAATCATATATGTATGTGAATCTGCTATGATATAAACTGTATGTGAATCTGCTATGACTTAATCTGTATGCGTATGCTAGGACAAAACCCACTGTATGTTGAGATGTTACAATATAAAATTAAATATATTAAAATCGTTCATGTATGTTGTGTGACATGTTGATATGTCAAAATTAAATAAATTAAAATCGTTCATGTATGTTGTGTGACATGTTGATATGTCAAAATTAAATAAATTAAAATCGTTCATGTATGTTGTGTGACATGTTGATATGTCAAAATTAAAATCGTTCATGTATGTTGTGTGACATGTTGATATGTCAAAATTAAAATTGTTCATGTATGTTAAAGTGACATTTTTGTCAATATTAAAATAAGAAATGGTTCATGTATGTTGTAAAGTGACATTTTTGTCAATATTAAATATATTAAAATGGTTCATGTATGTTGTAAATTGACACTTTTGTCAATATCAAAATAAGAAAATGAACACCGTATGTAAATTGACACTTTTGTCAATATCAAAATAAGAAAACGAACACCGTATGTAAAATGACATTTTTGTCAATATCAAAATAAGAAAACGAACACCGTATGTAAAATGACATTTTTGTCAATATCAAAATAAGAAAACGAACACCGTATGTAAAATGACACTTTTGTCAATATCAAAATAAGAAAATGAACACCGTATGTAAAATGACATTTTTGTCAATATCAAAATAAGAAAACGAACACCGTATGTAAAATGACATTTCACCGTATGTAAAATGACACTTTTGTCGATATCAAAATAAGAAAATGAACACCGTATGTAAAATGACATTTTTGTCAATATCAAAATAAGAAAACGAACACCGTATGTAAAATGACATTTTTGTCAATATCAAAATAAGAAAACGAACACCGTATGTAAAATGACATTTTTGTCAATATCAAAATAAGAAAACGAACACCGTATGTAAAATGACATTTTTGTCAATATCAAAATAAGAAAACGAACACCGTATGTAAAATGACATTTTTGTCAATATCAAAATAAGAAAATGAACACCGTATGTAAAATGACATTTTTGTCAATATCAAAATAAGAAAACGAACACCGTATGTAAATTGACACTTTTGTCAATATCAAAATAAGAAAATGAACACCGTATGTAAATTGACACTTTTGTCAATATCAAAATAAGAAAATGAACACCGTATGTAAATTGACACTTTTGTCAATATCAAAATAAGAAAATGAACACCGTATGTAAATTGACACTTTTGTCAATATCAAAGTAAGAAAATTAGCACCGTATGTTGAATGAACAAATTTGTGCATTAACAAAATAGGATTTGTCGCTATGTTAAAGAATGATATTTTGTGTCATTAACAAAATAGAATTTGTCGCTATGTTAAAGAATGATATTTTGTGTCATTAACAAAATAGAATTTGTCGCTATGTTAAAGAATGATATTTTGTGTCATTAACAAAATAGAATTTGTCGCTATGTTAAAGAATGATATTTTGTGTCATTAACAAAATAGAATTTGTCGCTATGTTAAAGAATGATATTTTGTGTCATTAACAAAATAGGATTTGTCGCTATGTTAAAGAATGATATTTTGTGTCATTAACAAAATAGGATTTGTCGCTATGTTAAAGAACGATATTTTGTCGCTATGTTAAAGAAAGATATTTTGTGTCATTAACAAAATAGGATTTGTCGCTATGTTAAAGAAAGATATTTTGTGTCATTAACAAAATAGGATTTGTCGCTATGTTAAAGAACGATATTTTGTGTCATTAACAAAATAGAATTTGTCGCTATGTTAAAGAACGATATTTTGTGTCATTAACAAAATAGGATTTGTCGCTATGTTAAAGAATGATATTTTGTGTCATTAACAAAATAGAATTTGTCGCTATGTTAAAGAATGATATTTTGTGTCATTAACAAAATAGAATTTGTCGCTATGTTAAAGAATGATATTTTGTGTCATTAACAAAATAGGATTTGTCGCTATGTTAAAGAATGATATTTTGTGTCATTAACAAAATAGGATTTGTCGCTATGTTAAAGAATGATATTTTGTGTCATTAACAAAATAGGATTTGTCGCTATGTTAAAGAACGATATTTTGTGTCATTAACAAAATAGGATTTGTCGCTATGTTAAAGAACGATATTTTGTGTCATTAACAAAATAGGATTTGTCGCTATGTTAAAGAACGATATTTTGTGTCATTAACAAAATAGGATTTGTCGCTATGTTAAAGAACGATATTTTGTGTCATTAACAAAATAGGATTTGTCGCTATGTTAAAGAATGATATTTTGTGTCATTAACAAAATAGGATTTGTCGCTATGTTAAAGAATGATATTTTGTGTCATTAACAAAATAGGATTTGTCGCTATGTTAAAGAACGATATTTTGTGTCATTAACAAAATAGGATTTGTCGCTATGTTAAAGAACGATATTTTGTGTCATTAACAAAATAGGATTTGTCGCTATGTTAAAGAACGATATTTTGTGTCATTAACAAAATAGAATTTGTCGCTATGTTAAAGAACGATATTTTGTGTCATTAACAAAATAGGATTTGTCGCTATGTTAAAGAACGATATTTTGTGTCATTAACAAAATAGGATTTGTCGCTATGTTAAAGAATGATATTTTGTGTCATTAACAAAATAGAATTTGTCGCTATGTTAAAGAATTATATTTTGTGTCATTAACAAAATAGGATTTGTCGCTATGTTAAAGAATGATAATTTGTGTCATTAACAAAATAGAATTTGTCGCTATGTTAAAGAATGATATTTTGTGTCATTAACAAAATAGGATTTGTCGCTATGTTAAAGAATGATATTTTGTGTCATTAACAAAATAGAATTTGTCGCTATGTTAAAGAATGATATTTTGTGTCATTAACAAAATAGAATTTGTCGCTATGTTAAAGAATTATATTTTGTGTCATTAACAAAATAGAATTTGTCGCTATGTTAAAGAATGATATTTTGTGTCATTAACAAAATAGAATTTGTCGCTATGTTAAAGAATGATATTTTGTGTCATTTACAAAATAGAATTTGTCGCTATATGTAATGAATATTTTTTGTTCATTATTAAAAATAGCATAGTATGTTAATGAACTATGTTTTTGTTCAAAATAGAAAAAGTGTGTTTTATGCATTGCATATTATTTTTGTTATAAAATAGAAAAAGTGTGTTTTATGCATTGCATATTATTTTTGTCAAAATAGAAAAAGTGCGTTTTATGCATTGCATATTATTTTTGTTATAAAATAGAAAAAGTGCGTTTTATGCATTGCATATTATTTTTGTTATAAAATAGAAAAAGTGTGTTTTATGCATTGCATATTATTTTTGTTATAAAATAGAAAAAGTGCGTTTTATGCATTGCATATTATTTTTGTTATAAAATAGGAAAAAATGCATTGTATGCATAGCATATTATTTTTGTCAAAATAGAAGAAAAAAGTGCATTGTATGCATAATATTTTGTCAAGTTAGAAAAATAGAAATACATTGTATGCATAATAATTTGTCAAGATTAGAGAAATAGAAATGCATTGTATGAATATATTATTTTGTCATGTTAGAAAAATAGAAATGCATTGTATGAATATATTATTTTGTCATGTTAGAAAAATAGATAAATGCATTGTATGAACATATTATTCTGTCAAGTTAGAAAAATAGAAAATACATTGTATGCAAATATTATTCTGTCATGTTAGAGAAATAGAAATGCATTGCAAAATATATTATTTTGTCATGTTAGAGAAATAGAAATGCATTACATAAAATATTATTTTGTCAAGTTAGAACGTTATATAGAAGTGCATTGTATGCAAATATTATTCGGTCATGTTAGAGAAATAGAAATGCATTACATAAAATATTATTTTGTCATGTTAGAGAAATAGAAATGCATTGTATGAACATATTATTCTGTCATGTTAGAGAAATAGAAATGCATTACATAAAATATTATTTTGTCATGTTAGAGAAATAGATAAATGCATTGTATGAAAATATTATTTTGTCATGTTAGAAAAATAGATAAATGCATTGTATGAACATATTATTCTGTCAAGTTAGAAAAATAGAAAATACATTGTATGCAAATATTATTCGGTCATGTTAGAGAAATAGAAATGCATTGCATAAAATGTTATTTTGTCATGTTAGAGAAATAGAAATGCATTGCATAAAATGTTATTTTGTCATGTTAGAGAAATAGATATGCATTGTATGAAACTATTATTTTGTTACGTTAGAAAATAATAAATGCATTGTAGGTAAAAGAATATTTTTGTTATGTTAAAATAAGACATGCATTGTATGGAAAATAATATTTTGTCATGTCAACAATATAGAAAATGCATGTCGTGTAAATATACATTATTTATAATGTTTATTAAAAGAGAATTTGTATTGTAAGATAATAAGCATTATTTATAATGTAAATAAAAAAGAGAATTCACCCCGTAGGAAGAATTAACATTTATTTTATGTTAAATAAGAGAGATGAAACTATGTGCAGGAATTAACATTATTTTAATGTTGAAAAAAAATGAAACTGTATGTAAGAATTAACATTATTTTTAATGTTAAATAAAAAGAAATGAAATGGAGGAAAAGACTTACATTATTTATAATGTATAAAGAGAGTTTACACCATGGAAAAATGTTCATTGTTCATAATGAAATAGGGAAAAGAAATAATGGGAATGAAGTTTTATAATTTACATTTTTAAATGTGAATTATAAAGTATAAAATGAAAATAAAATAAAAAGAACAATTCACCGCCTAATTATGAAATACATTTTCATGTAAGTTAAAGAAGTTAAAGGATAAAGAAAAGACAGATGTAAGTAAGGACGATGAGTTAAACGAGCTAATGTATATGTATATATATATATATTTATATATATATATATAGTTAAAATATAACGAATCGAACGCAGTAGTTCGCGTTTTGAAATCGAACTTTTAAACGAATATACCGGAAGATCCGACCATCGGATTTTCCCAAAACTGAAACCGTTAGGACCGTCGTGGAAAAATCTTTCCGACGATATAAGCTACGCTAAAATCCAACGGTTAGATTTTGAGGAAAGTGAATAACAAAATTGATTGGAAACAGCGCCAAGGTCGCCCTTGACCTGAAGCGTCGTTAAATAAGGAAATTAATTATATTAAAATAATTAAGGCAAGAATTAATCGTTATGAAATAAAATAACGATATGAAATATGTTTTTCTCAAAATATATGAATGCGAGATTATTTGGAAAGTCCGGGTTAATCCCATTCCAAATGATCGTACGATTCCAAGAATTCAAGTATGAAGACGGCGCATGAAGACCGTAAATCTCCCCTCGAATGGACAACGATCAAGACTCTGAATTGGTTTGCTCCCAATTCAAGGGTCGGGGTAATTGCCCAAACGTACGTGTTGATTTCACGGGTTTGACCCTAGTTCAGACCTAGAGCATGGGTATAAATGGATAGTGTGTCTGACATCGTACCCCACAAAATATTATGTTGTTGATTTTCAGTTAATATATAAACGATTGGTGGTAGAGAATTTATTCTCTACTTAACACCCGTTTATATAGTGACGGAAGATCAATAGTACGGTATGGAGTGACGGTGTGGCATACTAAGATGCAATGATCAGGGTTTCTTGTTGAAAAGCAGAACCTTGTGGTATGAAGAACATGACTTCCCGAGCCTCACAAACCGGTAGAGTCTAAAAAGGGGGAAGGGAACGCAGGGAAAGTAGCACGTTTCTTTCTAGTTAGTAGTCATTTTACTTCTGGAGGATGATGAAATGAGGCGCCTCGGATAGGTCCTATAGGACCGGGGAACGTGTGCTTAGGAATTGCCAATCCTCTAAGCTGTATGTGAGGACCGGCCCTGCAGGATCCAAGGGTTAACTGCGGGTAATCCTGAGACGTTAACTAGAGCGTCTCGAATCGGTAAGGAGTCCTCCCTAGCCTGGACTCATGATGGAAACCCAAATTTCCAATACGACCCCGACGGATTTGATTGTATTACTAGTATTGGAGGCATAATATATGGTACCTATGCTTCCTAGGATTAATACATTGCTTTGAATTGTTTTAAAACATATACACTAATAATAGTATTAGTTACGTATTTGGCGTATTTAGCATGTTTAACCACCATAAGGTAAAACTCTATCCTCTTGGTGTGCGTTGCATTGTGTTATGGGACCTGAGTCTTATGGTGGTTCCATTTTTCAAAAGACATTGCGTTGTTGACGACTTATTTAATCATTTATTATGACACTTTAAATTATGCACGGCAGTCCCTTAGAGTAAACCCGTTCCGCGTTGGCGGCGTGGTCTTTTGGATTTGCCTTATTTTTATTAGGATAAGTTATTTAAGAATTCTCACACCAGTCCCACGACTGACCCATAGTTTGTTTCACCTTTTTTCAAACTTGGGTGCCCTCTCTTCTACACGGGCAGCCAAGTAGACAGGTTCATTCTTTGCTTGGGGTTTTCTTTGAAACTGCTTATTTTCTCTCTCTTGGATTCTGCGTGGGAGAAGAGGTGATGGCTTGGAGCTTGAAGACTTTTTGTTTCTGTTGGCATCTTTTCTTTTCTTTTTAGACATCAAACTTATTTCTTTTCTGCAAACTTGTTGTAATAATCTTAGTTCTGTGACTGTGGAATTTCTGTGATTGATGACATTATATTTTTCCGCTGCCATAATGTTATTACTCTATGAATCTCCTTTGCTATATTGTATCTGTGTTCTGTTTTATTGTAGCTATGTTGTATTCCAAAAATGATTTCTCCTGCTTTCACTTGTGGAAGTTTGGGGTTGTCACATAACGGTTGAAAGCAAATAAAATTTTCATTAAGTTAAAAAAATTCTAATCTGGCACTTCTTTTAATGCAACTCTTTTACATGGTCAGGCATCCTACTTCCCATTATAAACACAGTAAAAATTTACAATTGTACACTACTTCGTCTCAAACGATTCAACAAAATTTCGGCAGCATTTTCCTTTTGTTCCTTACATTGTACACATGTACGCAGGAAACAAAAAGAAAAATTGAACCGAAAATTTGTGAAGCTTTGAAACGAAGTAGTATACAAAATGTAGATACTTACTGCATTTATAACTTGTCCAATACAAGGACAAATCCAACAAATATTGTACCAGATGAATATAAACGGTCGTTTTTTAATTTGATAAAAATGACTATTTATATAATGATCATGTATAACACTCATCGGACGGGGCCGAATGCACTCCAAGGGATATTAGTCAATTAGATTGGCGCATTTCACTATAAAAATACAGTTGTACTATAACACAAAAATATTTTATTCTATCACGTCTGCTTGACATTTCAATCAATTTAAAACCAATTTAGTATTATCTTCGTTTCAATAGACTCGACCAGAATTTAGACTCATGCTGTTTTGTGCATAAGTCAATGCACGACGTACTAATCCTAGTTCGTCCATTCATTTTTTCATATGTCAACTAACACACACAAGAATGACAAGCGCAAAACGGCACATATACACACAAATATCCTAAATTGCTAAAAATGAAATCTAATAGTGTCATAACTTTGAAATCAAAGTAATCATAATAAATTGCCCAATTGGAAGTAATAATTCATGTTCGAAATTCATCCATGATGAAAGCACTTTCTAATAATACCACCTATTACCACAAAAATGCAACAAATAATTAATTAATTTTTGATTCCTCAATACATCTAAACAATATTTCATAAATCTTCCTACAAATTTATTAGCACATCAACATATGTCACTATCGCTGATTTACAATCAAGTATTACACACAAAATTTTCAATGTCAACGTATCTCATGAAATACACATATAATACGACGTATAACATACTACAACACTATTAGAAACAATTGCACTCAACAGATAACCCTAATTTTCTAATTTGAACAAATATAGGGTACAGGTGTAAAATGAATTTTTAAGCAAAACATGAGATAATACCTGAAATTGAACTTTATGGAGGTTTGATTGGAAGCTAGGAAGGATTCGACGTGAAAAAATTGGTGTTTGGAGGCCATAAATCACCAAAATGGGGGTGTAAGGTTTTAGAACCTGAGCTGGAATTGAAAATTTGAAAAGATGAATAAGGGAGGAAGCTTAGGGTTTGTCAGGATAATCGATTATAATCGACGGCTTTCGACGGTCGCCGACGACCCATCGAAAGCCGTTGGAAATATACCATCGAAAGCCGTTGCACCATGCTGTCGAAAATAACAATGTTTCTTGTAGTATATCTTCCTAAGTTCAAAATGTCCAAAGTATGCTTTAACGTCCTAGTATGCCTAAAACAGCAAACCAAGTGTAAAAATATTGGCGGTAATCTTCTATGTAAAGTTCACAAGTCCAAAAGGGTATCCAAAGTCCATAGAACCATGAAGGAAGTCATTAATGATCTCCAAATCAAGCTTTCCCGCATATAGAATGACCAACCAAAGATCCAGAAAATGATCAAGTGATGGGGTATTTATAGAGAAGGAGTTGTGTGCCCATCCAAAAATGTACTTTTTTTTGAATAATTTGTATCCTGAAAGTCATATCTCGAACTTTATATCCCAAAATGATTTATGTTAGGGCGTTAAGTAGACTTGGACTAAAGATTTTAGTTGAATAAGAGAAGATGAAAATAACTAAGGGTTCCATGATTGTTATGAAAGGAGTGAGAGCAGGAAATCTCTATTTATTAAATGGCACTACTGTAGTTGGTGAATCAGGTTGAGTTACTTCAGTTGATTCATATTCTTCCAGATTATGGCACTTGCGGATGGGTCACATTGGCGAGCGCAACATGGATGAGCTAAGAAACGAGGTTTGATTGACGGAGTTCAGTATTCAAAGCTTGGTTTTTGTGAAGAGTATGTTCTTGGTAAACAGACAACGATTTCTTTTGGTGTTAGTGAGCATAAGGCAAAAGCTGTTTTGGATTATGTTCACATAGATGTTTGGGGATCTTCCCCCTGCTCATCTTTGGATGGAGCCAGGTATTTCATTTCATTTGTAGACGATATCTCTCGTAAAATTTGGGTGTACTTTCTAAAGTCTAAATGTGAAACATTTGCTAGACTTCGTAAATGGAAATCCATGGTGGAGAAGTAGTCAGGGAAGAAGTTGAAAGTTCTCCTTTTAGATAATGGCGGTGAATTCGTATCATAAGAATGCATCGATTATTGTGAGTCTGAAGGCATTAAAAGACATTACACCACACCAGGCGACCCCCAATCCAATGGAGTTGTAGAAAGGATTAACCGGACATTATTGGATTGAACTAGATGCCTCAAATTGACTGCTAAGTTGAAGAAGGAATTTTGGGATGAAGCTTTAACTATGGCAGCTTTCCTCATCAACCGCACACCTTCTACCGTCATAGACATGAAGATTCCTAAAGAAGTATGGAAAGGAGGGCCTGTTAGCTATTCATTCCTCAAGGTGTTTGGTTTTCCAGCTTATGTGCATGAGAGTCGAGGAAAGTTGGAACCTAGAGCTCGCAAGTGTATCTTTCTAGGTTATAGAAGAAGAGTGAAAGGATATAGTTGTGGTGTCTTATTACTAAGAAACTTATTATAAGCAGGCATGTAATTTTTGATGAGAAGGATATGTTAAAGATGGAGCCATCCTCATCGGATGATAATGAGAGGACATGTGAAGAATACCAAACACAAAGCAAGTCATCTGTTGATTCTTTTCACGGACGTTCAAATGATTTTTTCAGTGACACTGTGGTTGATGAGGATAGTACAAATATTGACACAGAAGACCAGACTCAAGGTGGAGCTCATAGAGAGACTAGGTCTGTCAGAGAAAGAAGAAAACATATATGGCTTGATGAGTTTGTTGGTTTGAGCATCAAAGACATAGACTTTGATGATATGGCAACATACGCATTAAATGTTGTCCATGATGAACCCAGAGATTATAGAGACGATATTGCTTCGTTGACAGTTCCGGTAGGTTAGTTGCTATGGAAGAGGAGATCGAATCTTTATAGAAAATCCACACCAGGGATTTGGTGCCACTTCCTACCGACAAAAGAGATATTGGATATAAGTGGATTTATTGAGTGAAAGATAGCAGCAATGGAAATTTCAGATATAAAGCAAGACTAGTAGTAAAGGGGTATGTTCAGAAGAAGGGGGTAGAGTATCATGACATCTTTGCTTAAGTTGTTAGGCATACTTCTATTCGTATTCTCTTGGCATTAGTTGCTCATTATGATATGGAATTAGAGCAACTAGATGGCAAAACTACATATGTGTAATGGTAACCTAGATGAATTTTTTTATTTAAAGCAGCCGGAAGGGTTCATTAACAGTAGTATACCAGATTATGTTTGCAAAATCAAAAAATCTCTATATGGATCGAAGTATTCTCCTAGGCTATGGTATAAGAAGGTTGATAAGTTTATGATTTCATAGGGATACTCTAAAAGTTTTAAGTACTAGTGTGTTTACTTTAGGAAATGTGATGATGATATGATTTATTTAATTGTTGTTATATGTTGATGATACGCTGATTGCATCTCGGAGTACAGTGAAAATTAAGGGGTTGAAAGAGGAGCTTAGTAGAGAGTTTGACATGAAGGATTTGGGAAAGGCACAATTTTTTTGATATAGAGATAAGTAGGGATAGGAAGCGGAGAGAGTTAATGCTCACTCCGGCGCAATACATCGAGAAAGTCCTCTCTCGATTTGGAATGAAGAAAACCAAACCATTTGGCACTCCAGTAGGCTCTCATTTTAAGTTGTCGAAAGACCAATCTCCTACATCAGAAGAAGATAAAAGGTGTCTGGCTAATTTACCTTATTCGTGTGTCATTGGCAGTCTTATGTATGCGATGGTGTGCACAAGACCAGATTTGGCCCATGTACTGGGTGTTGTGAGTCGATATATGTCTAACCCAGGCAAAGAACATTGGCAAGCGGTGAAGTGGATTATCTTCGTGCCACTTCTTCAGTGGGCTTGTTATATGGTGGAGTAGATCGTGATATCTCTCTCAGAGGATACTATGATTCTGATTTTACTGGGATAAAGATGATAGGAAGCCAGTGTCGGGCTATGTTTTTACACTTGGCATAGGTTCAATTTCATGGAGATCAAAGTTGCAATCTATCGTAGCTCTGTCGACTACCGAAGCGAAGTTGATATCAATTGTGGAAGCAACAAAGGAAGGATTATACCTTATTCAGTTGTTGGATGATCTTTTAATGGAGCAGCGGACAATAGAGCTATTTTCAAATAGTCAGGTGTGATTCATCTTGTAGAACTTCAAGATTATAGTTCATCGACAAAGCACATTGATGTCAGAGGTTTCTTTCTTATGCTTGAAGAAGAACGAAACAAGATCAAATTCGTAAAGGTGGGTACTTTAAATAATCCTTTAAATATGATGACAAGTCACTTCCAAAAGACAAGTTTGAGCATTGCTCAAGCTTAATCAGTTTGCTTCCTACTACTTGAGTGCTATGGGGCGCTGACCCAACAACCAATTCTGTTGATCGATGAATATATTTAAATCAAGGTGGAGTGTTAAAATTGGACGATTTAAGTCTATGCCAATTATGGAGAAGATTTTAGTTGATCCTTATAATCAATTAATTATGGGCAACAAATTCAAAAGATATGGGAGAGATTATTTGATTTGATAAATCAATCAAATTTTGATATTTGTGGCAACAAATTTGGATGGAATGAGAAGTTATATTATTTGATTTTTGTGACGATCCCAAAACCCCATGACACGGTGTTAAGGATAATCATTGGAATATAACACATTAATCATCATTAGCAGATCACAGATAATAGCATAAACAGAAAATAGAATAATTTACACACATATGACAGCGGAATCATATAGATATCATCACATCAGAGAAGCACAGTACAGGATACAACTTAGTGCATAATGATACATAGTCAGTCACCATCGCCTGAGGCGGAATTGTAACACCCCACCTCCGCTAGGGTCACTCACAAAGGGAATGCACTAGGTTTGGTGAAGCATTATCGAGGTAAATATGCACAGAAATATTACAAGACAGAACATATATAAAACAGCGGAAGTAAAACAAATTTTATTACCTTATAAAATAAGGTCTAAAGCCTTTTACATCAGAATACATCAAAACCTGTCTTGCAATAGTAAAGAAGCATAAAACCATTTCATAAATTATTCCCCAAGTAAAACAGTAAAGTAGCCATAGCCAAGAAAAGTCCAAGCCATGCGTGAGGACCTTCAAGCAGAAGAAGTCCGAACTGGATAACAGTGTTTCCTCCCTGAAAACTGGGGGGGGGGGGGGGAAACGGAAGACAAAGAGGCGAAACAAAACGGGGTCAGTCATAAAGACTGGTAAGTCCTATCTACTTCCAGTATAAAAACAGGTAAAGGTAACATGACATGCAAAACTGAAAGTAAACATAAGGATGACTACAAGATAGATAAACTAAACCAGGGTAATAGGCTGAACTACTGTAGCAAGGTAAACTAAGATATCATGATAAATCAAGGTATCACATCGTCAGGTTTCTATCAAGTATACTATCCCAAGGTATCTATCCTGTATACCACCCCATGGTATCTATCATGTATATTTGCTCTGCACCTCTCGTACTAGTATCCCAACCCGCGTCATGTGTTAACTATGAATGTCCCATGCCCAACGTCATGTAATGGTCCATGTCAACCTAATATATAGCATATGTAGGTTTTTCCCACTCGTATGTTTCATGTATAAGTTCAGTCCTTTGCCGTAGGCCATACGGGCTTTTCCATGTAAACGTTTTATCCTTGAGGTTATTTTGGACTGCTACCCTTGATCTGGTTATGTTTTCTTACCATGGACTATCGCGTGTTCACTTAGGATTTATGCCACCTAGGACCACTAGGGATTATGCTACCTAGTGAACGTTTCCGTGTCTCGGTTTGGGTTCAGCCACCTAGGGCCACTAGGGATTATGCCACCCGTCCACCGCGCCCTTTATCCCGCGTATGTATCGTGAATCGTTTTCCATGTCTAGACATACATGTTCCTCAATGTGCCATCCGAGTTCCGTGCCAGGGAAAATCAAGAAATACGGAACTCGGTCGGGAGCTTTAAGTCGTCTGCTGATGCAGATATCAAGGTCTGTTTTTGTACCCGTGGCTATGGTCCCACGTGACCCCTCCCTCAACTACTGAAAGGCAATCCAAGAAAAATCATGTATGAGAACCACATCCCGGCCCCACTATAGCCCCATTTTCCTATAGGCCAACCTCACCCATGACTCGATAGCAAGAACATGGTCTGTTGGGGGTTCCCTGCCTTTCCGTTCGTACGCGATTGACTAAAGATGGTAGGTAGTCAGCGATGTGCTATCCAGGGCAAAATCAAGTATCGTCGACTCCACGCTAATCCATCCCAGTCTTTAGGTCGCTCGCATAGCAACCAAGGCATACTCTTGGCTCTTCTACCGCAGACCTTAACCCCTGTGAGGCCGGGTTTCATGGACCATCTGTCACCTCACAGAGGGATACCAAGAGTACCCTCACGTCCCCCGAAGCTACTGCTTCGTCACCCAGTTTGTTGGAGCCTTTATCTAAGTCAGATAATTTGCTCCTCCTCGTGTTTTAAGCGATGACCTACCGTACCGGGTTACTCATCTATTCATGAACTAGTCCCATGTCCTTGGCTAAGAATTATTACTTAGTTACACTTAACTAAGGTTTACCACTTAGCTTCATTTCCCCGTTACCCTTGATTAACTACGATTTTCTACCTAGTTCCTCTACTAGGGTTTTGCTTATTGGGTTAAGTGTTGTTATTCAAGTTCATGACTTAGCCCGCCTATGAATCATGTCAAGCTTGGCTAAGTATTCAAGTCCAAGTCCTAGCCCTACAAGTTGGTTAAGTATACCAAGAAGCTCATGACTTAACCCTATTCAATCATCAAGTCAAATTGGTTGAGTGTTTGTTTATCTTAACCCTATCAGGTTATCGTGTTAGATTGGTTAAGCACAGATTATCTTAACCTCATCGGATTATCGAGTCGGATTGGTTAAGTATAGGTTAACTTAACCCCATCCACTATTCTTATTATAACGGTTGAGTATATTCAAATGGTCCTATGACTTAACCCTCTCATGTCCGCATATTAGATTGGTTAGGTATAGGTTACTTAACCTCATCAAATCATCATGTATAATTGGTTAAGTATAAGTTACTTAACCTCATTAAATTATCTTGTTAAGTTGGTTAAGTATTGGCTACTTAACCCCATTGAATTACCAAGTTTAGATCGGTTAAGTGTTTAATTTAACCCCATCGAAGTACCGTGTTTAGATTAGTTAAGTGTAGGTTACTTAACCCCATCTAATTACCGTGTTTAGATTAGTTAAGTCTAAATTACTTAACCCCATCTAATTACCAAGTCAGATTAGTTAAGTGTAAATTACTTAACCCCATCCACTAATCATCTTGTATGGTTAAGTGTCATTAAGAAATCAAGCCCGGTCCCACTTAACCTACCCATTCGTGTCATATCGGTTAAGTGTCATTAGTCAAATTTACTTAACCTTATCATGTGGCATTAATTTAATTAATGCACTCTCAACCTCTCACATTAGACCTTGTTGTGGTTACTAGTTAAGCCGGGCGGGTCCGGGTAGTTTTACACCACAACCTAGTCTAACCTCGGGTCTTAAGCGCGACATGACCAACTTCTCACATTGGATCCTATTGTTTGTAGCCACTAGTTAAGCCGGGCGGGTCCGGGTAGATTTATGTTACAAACTCAACCCAAACTCGAGTTGGCCACTTTCATGTTTAGTCTAGTGTCATATTACACTTACAACCCATACGTGTCTAGCCCCAAGTTCCATGTTTTCGTACGTGTCATGTTCACGTTTAAGTGTTTCCAAGAATGTCACATTTTCATGCAACCCCATGTCAAGTTTTCGTGCCACTTTCAAGTTAAGTTTTCGCGTCACGTTCGCGTTTGTCTAACTACCCCAAAATCGTGTTTTCACTTGAGTAAAAGCGAGTCAACATAGTAGGTATACTATGGCTACATGTAGACCCCAAAACATGCACGATGCCACAAAAGGGGTTGGCTCCAAACATGCATGGTATCATAAGGGGGTTTGGCCTTAAAACATGAACGATAGTGTCATATAGGGATTGGCCATAAGCATGCATAACATAAAAGGGGATTGGCCACAAGCATGCATAATGTCATAAAGGATTTGGCCACAAACTTGCATATTATCATAAGAAATTTGGCCACAAATTTGCATATTATCATAACGGGATTTGACCTTACATAAACATGATATCATAAGGGGGTTGGTTTCATTTACATGCATAAGCCCCAAAGTCCAATTTATGCAACTATTTCATAAGTCAAAGTGGCTCTAAGTGCTCATGCTATCATATTACAAGTAAAGGTCCAATTTTGCATGGCAAACTAAGTCCAATGCAACATGACTAACATGATTTAGTTGCTAAAGCACAACCCAAAGTCATATGTTCATGATAAAGGGGCAAACTAGGTTCTCATAGGCTAACATACTCATGTTACTTCGCATTTTATCCCATGTCACATCAAAATCATCGTTTAAATCTACAAGTAGCTAGAACTTACATAGCGAGGCTTAGGGAATGAGCATGATCCGTCTTGACGAAGAAAGGTGGCTCCTTTGTCGAAAAATCGTCATGGAATTTGCGTAGCAACGTTGATCGAGCCTCGATTTGGTGTAGCAATCTTGCACCTTTCGATTCGGATCCGATTTGCATGCATAGTCTCTTGGAGTTGGAGATGGAGGCCATGATCACTTGGCATTTGGGCAGCACTTCGTAGCATGAGTGATTTGTGAGGGTTTAGGGTAGGCTTAGGGGTCTTTTTATAGATGTTAGGGTAGTTTTAGGCCGTAGGATAAACCCTAGGATAGATCTGAACCCTCAAAAATCGTCACAAGCCTCCAAAACCGAGCCAACATGACAAGCAGGTGCACCAGGTCGCTGGTTCGACCGGGGGGGGGGGTCGACCCAAGGGTCGACACCCATGTCGACCCTCTGGAGGGGGGTCGACCCTAGGGTCGACACCCATGTCGACCCCCTGGAGGGGGGTCGACCCAGGGGTCGACACCCTGTGTGTCTGGCGGGAATTTTCCCGCCTTCTCTTCCTGGACTGAATTTCAAATCTGTTTTCGGATTTGAATTTTCGTGAAACTTCGTTGGCCCTTAACTGGGTCATACGGACTCCGATTTACGAAATTTCGGACTCTATTTCGCGTATTTTTCCGAGACGAACACAATGGCACAACCCGTTTATCCTGATTCAGATTTTATAATTTAATTCTGCCTTGATTCTTGTCTTAACACGTTTGTTAAAATTCGGGTTGTTACATTCTCCCCAACTTAAAGAATTTCGTCCCCGAAATCTCCAAGTTAGGAAGAACGTATCCTACCATCCATCTACTCAAAACATCATCCACAGGCAACCATGGTCCTTAGATGATTTCTAATGCCATATGAACATATGCAAGAAAGTGTGTGTATATGTTCCTTAGCTAATGCTAATGATCAGGCATGAATGATCTTTCTAATGCAAAAATATGTTTAGCGCCATGAGTCCAACATGTATGCAAATAGTCCTAGTCATATAAGTACTATATGCGTGCACAAAAATTCATTCATATGCAACATCCGCATGATAACACATTCAATTTCATCGATAAACAAGTATAAATACTCGTGCATATGCAACATGAAACGTGACCGCGTCAGTCTAGTACCTAATGTGTATTCGCGCATCCATGAGCAACCACTTGCAGCCATTTGCAACCATATCAATCATAACATGTTTCAAATACATGTTTACATCCATAGGATTCTACCTAAGGTTCCCAAGACAAGATCGAGAAGATAAACAAGACAAACTCCTTACAGGGTTTGCAACAGAAACAGAACCGAGAGGATATGCACTAAAAGATAACATGCGAGCAAGCTCTACAGGAAAAACCAAGGATCAAGGATACACTCTTTAAAAAGAGGTACGATGCGCGTGTCTAGCCTTACATCTTCTAAGTCGCGTTTCCTTGAGCTTAATTCCTCGGTGCCTTGACCATCTTTTTAACTCCATGATTTCGTAGCTCCTTGATTCCTATTTCCAAGATATGAGTTAGAACTCATTTCGTTGTCGCCTCTTATTCCACTTTCACTTATCCTTTCCCTAGTATACTTGGCTCAAACGTATCCACTTACTCATGCAAACTCTCCAAAATTCACTAGGGAATTCTGGATCTCGTTTGCCGATGCCAATCCATGTTGCCAAGAGTACTTACTAGGGTGATTCCCATAACTCATGCATAAGCGAAACGAACCATCCGCCTTAGCGGCGAATTCTATTCAAACGGATTACCAACAACTACATCCCGAGATTCTAGGTAACTAACCATGACAGAACCCAAAAGGTTACACGAGACTTCGAGGGTATCACCAAGGTGAGTCGAGAGTCTAACTACCCTCTTTCCAAAACCGAGAATGGCACCCCTCATTGGGTGACCACTTTATCCCTAGAATCCATCCGTAGCCGAGACATGTCATTCTCAAATCCAAACAAGTCATGAAGAAATGGACCAACTCTCCAACCAGATTTTTGGGACAAAAACTGGGATCCTCTACCATGCTAGTACTAAGGTGCAGAGACTCAACTATCCAAGCAGACTTAAATGATACGATGATCAAGACAAAGTCTGGTCGGGATGATAGAAAAGAACGACTAAACCTTTACCAGAAACAGTACCATCTCTTTTAGGTACCCTAGAAATGGGAGCATACAATTGCCCTCTCCGATGATCTTGTCCTTGTCCTCCTTGATGGACTAAGCCATACCAACAAGTTGCTTATCCTTGAGCTCGCGTCCTTTATCCTTACCCTTATTATCCTTCCTTGTACCACGGCAACAGGTCTCTCGAGAACCACCTCCATCGTACGGAAAACACCTACGTGGCTAGATAAAGATTAGTCACAATTAGAACTACTGTGACTACAGATGGAGGAAAGAAAGGAAAAGAGATTCAATCAAGGAATCAAAGGATAGTGCTCATGGCCTTTGGGGAATAGCCTTTTAAAACAAAACTTTTCTTGAAAAATGCTTCTTTGTAAACGGTTTTTCAAATAGTTTTCAGAAGGTTTTAAAAACTTTTGCCCAGTCTGGTAACCTTCTGCTCTGATACCAAATGTAACACCCCACCTCCGCTAGGGTCACTCACAAAGGGAATGCACTAGGTTTGGTGAAGCATTATCGAGGTAAACATGCACAGAAATATTACAAGACAGAACATATATAAAACAGCGGAAGTAAAACAAATTTTATTACCTTATAAAATAAGGTCTAAAGCCTTTTACATCAGAATACATCAAAACCTGTCTTGCAATAGTAAAGAAGCATAAAACCATTTCATAAATTATTCCCCAAGTAAAACAGTAAAGTAGCCATAGCCAAGAAAAGTCCAAGCCATGCGTGAGGACCTTCAAGCAGAAGAAGTCCGAACTGGATAACAGTGTTTCCTCCCTGAAACCTGGGGGGGAACGGAAGACAAAGAGGCGAAACAAAACGGGGTCAGTCATAAAGACTGGTAAGTCCTATCTACTTCCAGTATAAAAACAAGTAAAGGTAACATGACATGCATAAACTGAAAGTAAACATAAGGATGACTACAAGATAGATAAACTAAACCAGGGTAACAGGTTGAACTACCGTAGCAAGGTAAACTAAGATATCATGATAAACTACGGTGTCATGATAAATCAAGGTATCACATCGTCAGGTTTCTATCAAGTATACTATCCAAAGGTATCTATCTTGTATACCACCCCATGGTATCTATCATGTATATTTGCTCTGCACCTCTCGTACTAGTATCCCAACCCGCGTCATGTGTTAACTATGAATGTCCCATGCCCAACGTCATGTAATGGTCCATATCAACCTAATATATAGCATATGTAGGTTTTTCCCACTCGTATGTTTCATGTATAAGTTCAGTCCTTTGCCGTAGGCCATACGGGCTTTTCCATGTAAACGTTTTATCCTTGAGGTTATTTTGGACTGCTACCCTTGATCTGGTTATGTTTTCTTACCATGGACTATCGCGTGTTCACTTAGGATTTATGCCACCTAGGACCACTAGGGATTATGCTACCTAGTGAATGTTTCCGTGTCTCGGTTTGGGTTCAGCCACCTAGGGCCACTAGGGATTATGCCACCCGTCCACCGCGCCCTTTATCCCGCATATGTATCGTGAATCGTTTTCCATGTCTAGACGCACATGTTCCTCAATGTGCCATCCGAGTTCCGTGCCAGGGCAAATCAAGAAATACGGAACTCGGTCGGGAGGTTTAAGTCGTCTGCTGATGCAGATATCAAGGTCTGTTTTTGTACCCGTGGCTATGGTCCCACGTGACCCCTCCCTCAACTACTGAAAGGCAATCCAAGAAAAATCATGTATGAGAACCACATCCCGGCCCCACTATAGCCCCACTTTCCTATAGGCCAACCTCACCCATGACTCGATAGCAAGAACATGGTCTGTTGGGGGTTCCCTGCCTTTCCGTTCGTACGCGATTGACTAAAGATGGTAGGTAGTCGGCGACGTGCTATCCAGGGTAAAATCAAGTATCGTCGACTCCACGCTAATCCATCCCAGTCTTTAGGTCGCTCGCATAGCAACCAAGGCATACTCTTGGCTCTTCTACCGCAGACCTTAACCCCTGTGAGGCCGGGTTTCATGGACCATCTGTCACCTCACAGAGGGATACCAAGAGTACCCTCACGTCCCCCGAAGCTACCGCTTCATCACCCAGTTTTTTGGAGCCTTTATCTAAGTCAGATAATTTGCTCCTCCTCGTGTTTTAAGCGATGACCTACCGTACCGGGTTACTCATCTATTCATGAACTAGTCCCATGTCCTTGGCTAAGAATTATTACTTAGTTACACTTAACTAAGGTTTACCACTTAGCTTCATTTCCCCGTTACCCTTGATTAACTACGATTTTCTACCTAGTTTCTCTACTAGGGTTTTGCTTATTGGGTTAAGTGTTGTTATTCAAGTTGATGGCTTAGCCCGCCTATGAATCATGTCAAGCTTGGCTAAGTATTCAAGTCCAAGTCCTAGCCCTACAAGTTGGTTAAGTATACCAAGAAGCTCATGACTTAACCCTATTCAATCATCAAGTCAAATTGGTTAAGTGTTTGTTTATCTTAACCCTATCAGGTTATCGTGTTAGATTGGTTAAGCACAGATTATCTTAACCTCATCGGATTATCGAGTCGAATTGGTTAAGTATAGGTTAACTTAACCCCATCCACTAATCGTATTATAACGGTTGAGTATATTCAAAAGTTCCTATGACTTAACCCTCTCAGGTCCGCATATTAGATTGGTTAGGTATAGGTTACTTAACCTCATCAAATCATCATGTATAATTGGTTAAGTATAAGTTACTTAACCTCATTAAATTATCTTGTTAAGTTGGTTAAGTATTGGCTACTTAACCCCATTGAATTACCAAGTTTAGATCGGTTAAGTGTTTAATTTAACCCCATCGAAGTACCGTGTTTAGATTAGTTAAGTGTAGGTTACTTAACCCCATCTAATTACCGTGTTTAGATTAGTTAAGTCTAAATTACTTAACCCCATCTAATTACCAAGTCAGATTAGTTAAGTGTAAATTACTTAACCCCATCCCCTAATCATCTTGTATGGTTAAGTGTCATTAAGAAATCAAGCCCGGTCCCACTTAACCTACCCATTCGTGTCATATCGGTTAAGTGTCATTAGTAAAATTTACTTAACCTTATCATGTGGCATTAATTTAATTAATGCACTCTCAACCTCTCACATTAGACCTTGTTGTGGTTACTAGTTAAGCCGGGCGGGTCCGGGTAGTTTTACACCACAACCTAGTCTAACCTCGGGTCTTAAGCGCGACATGACCAACTTCTCACATTGGATCCTATTGTTTGTAGCCACTAGTTAAGCCGGGCGGGTCCGGGTAGATTTATGCTACAAACTCAACCCAAACTCGAGTTGGCAACTTTCATGTTTAGTCTAGTGTCATATTACACTTACAACCCTTACGTGTCTAGCCCCAAGTTCCATGTTTTCGTACGTGTCATGTTCACGTTTAAGTGTTTCCAAGAATGTCACATTTTCATGCAACCCCATGTCAAGTTTTCGTGCCACTTTCAAGTCAAGTTTTCGCGTCACGTTCGCGTTTGTCTAACTACCCCAAAATCGTGTTTTCACTTGAGTAAAAGCGAGTCAACATAGTAGGTATACAATGGCTACATGTAGACCCCAAAACATGCACGATGCCGCAAAAGGGGTTGGCTCCAAACATGCATGGTATCATAAGGGGGTTTGGCCTTAAAACATGAACGATAGTGTCATATAGGGATTGGCCATAAGCATGCATAACATAAAAGGGGATTGGCCACAAGCATGCATAATGTCATAAAGGATTTGGCCACAAACTTGCATATTATCATAAGAAATTTGGCCACAAATTTGCATATTATCATAACGGGATTTGACCTTACATAAACATGATATCATAAGGGGGTTGGTTTCATTTACATGCATAAGCCCCAAAGTCCAATTTATGCAACTATTTCATAAGTCAAAGTGGCTCTAAGTGTTCATGCTATCATACTACAAGTAAAGGTCCAATTTTGCATGGCAAACTAAGTCCAATGCAACATGACTAACATGATTTAGTTGCTAAAGCACAACCCAAAGTCATATGTTCATGATAAAGGGGCAAACTAGGTTCTCATAAGCTAACATACTCTTGTTACTTCGCATTTTATCCCATGTCACATCAAAATCATCGTTTAAATCTACAAGTAGCTAGAACTTACATAGCGAGGCTTAGGGAATGAGCATGATCCGTCTTGACGAAGAAAGGTGGCTCCTTTGTCGAAGAATCGTCATGGAATTTGCGTAGCAACATTGATCGAGCCTCGATTTGGTGTAGCAAGCTTGCACCTTTCGATTCGGATCCGATTTGCATGCATAGTCTCTTGGAGTTGGAGATGGAGGCCATGATCACTTGGCATTTGGGCAGCACTTCGTGGCATGAGTGATTTGTGAGGGTTTAGGGTAGGCTTAGGGGTCTTTTTATAGATGTTAGGGTAGTTTTAGGCCGTAGGATAAACCCTAGGATAGATCTAAACCCTCAAAAATCGTCACAAGCCTCCAAAACTGAGCCAACATGACAAGCAGGTGCACCAGGTCGCTGGTTCGACCAGGGGGGGTCGACCCAGGGGTCGACACCCATGTCAACCCTCTGGAGGGGGGTTGACCCTAGGGCCGACACCCATGTCGACCCCCTGGAGGGGGGTCGACCGAGGGGTCGACACCCTGTGTGCCTGGCAGGAATTTTCCCGCCTTCTCTTCCTGGACTGAATTTCAAATCTGTTTTCGGATTTGAATTTTCGTGAAACTTCGTTGGGCCTTAACTGGGTCATACGGACTCCGATTTACGAAATTTCGGACTCTATTTCGCGTATTTTTCCGAGACGAACGCAATGGCGCAACCCATTTTCCTAATTCAGATTTTATAATTAAACTCTGCCTTGATTCTTGTCATAACACGTTTGTTAAAATTCGGGTTGTTTCAGGAATCATACATAAAGGGTACTCAAAATAAAGATCAGTCTACATCGCCAATGGCGTCATAATATAGATACAATAATGGCGGAGAAAATCCAAGTCAGCACGGTGTAGTCAAGCCTCGCCATGAGCCAAAAGTGCATCAGAAACCTGTAGCTAGGCTGCCCATGTGAAAATGAGGGCACCCGAGTTTGCAAGGTGAAACAAACTACGAGTCAGTCATGGGACTGGTATGAGAAATCTACTCAACTTATTAACAACAATAATAAGGCAAATCAAAGGACCACGCCACTTTCGCGGAATGGGTTTACTCCAATGAGTGCTAGTGCATGAAATAAAGTTAATGATTAAATCATCGCAATGCTTTTTATAAAATGAAGCCATTATAAGACTCAGGTCCCATCACACAATGCAACGCAAGCCGGAGGATAGAGTTTTACCTTATAATGGCCAAAAATGCTTCATACGAATAAAACAAAAGTGCTTGACATTATTACTAGTGTATATATGTTTCAAAAGCAAATTCAATCATAAATATTAATCCTAGGCGGCATAGCTACCATCTACTATGTCGCCATACTAGTAATACAATCACATCCGCATATTTCGTATTGGAAATTGGATTCCTTCATGAGTCGAGGCAAGGGGCAAGCTCCTCTCCGATTCGAGACACTCTAGCAAATGTCCCAGGACCCCACTATGATCCTTGGATCTTCAGGGCCGGTCCTCTCTTACTTTTGAGGATTAGTTATTTCTGAACACACGTTTCCCGGTCCTTACAGACCTATATCGAGGCGCCTCGCATTCCAACAACCACATAGGTGAAAAGTATATATAATGTCAGGGCTGGTAGGTCACTGACACCACCATAGCTAGAAAGAAACGTCGTGCTCTCCCTGCAGTCACTCTCCCGTTTTTGACTCATACCGAGGTGTGAGGCTCGCGAATCCACTTTATACACAAAGCTACGTCACACAGACCATGCTTTGATCATCAATCACAAGACTTTGCTTTACAACAGAAGCCTTGATCATATGCCACTCAGGCGTGCCACACAGGCAATCCACTCCGTGCGACTGATTTCTATCAATACATAACCTCTGAGCTCATACGTCTCAGAGAAGGGCGTTAAGCAAGAGAATAAATTCTCCGCCGCCAAACAGATATATATTTAACAGAGATCGATCAGCACAGAACAAAATCCAATGTCAGACACACAGTCCATTTACAAGTCCGTTCTTGGTCTGAACGAAACCGGAGGCACCAATTCCTCGCATATCCGTACAATCAACAGTATGTTTGGACGGCTACTACTTCAATTCCTTCATGGTAGCTACTCCAATCACGAGCATCAGTAGCGCCCATCCTTCCAATGTGAAGATCGTCGGTCTTCAACCATCTCCGACTCTTCGACTTCTCAACGTCGATCGATTATTTGAAATGAGATAAACTCGGCCTTTTCAAATAACCCACGTATATTTAGATTTTCAAATCAATTAATCACATGGTTGGACTATTCAACATTCACATTTCAGTTATTTAGTTATAATTTTCGTGTCAAATACATTCAACCATCACATATCAAGCAAACACAACGAAATTGGTTTATTTCCACTCTATATCGTCTATAGTATTTTATAACGATATATCGCCATTTTTATTTAATTTAAAACGGCCATATTTAATTAAACGACGTTTCAGGTCGTGTCGATGCATTGGCGCTGCTTTTCACTAATTTTGTTTTACACATATCTGAAAATCTAACCGTTGGATCTTCACAAATTTTATATCATTAGGAAGGTCTTTTCAAAACGAATCCAACGGTTTCAGTTTTGGGAAAATCTGATGGTCGGATCTTCCACACTAGACATTTGAAGTTACGATTTCAATTTATTAACTACAGCGTCATTATTCGATTTAATTTAATTATATTTATATATATAAATATAATCGTTTCTGGCGCTGTTTTTCTTCAGATTTGAATTAAACATTCTAGACAATCCAACCGTCGGATCTTCACAAAGTTGGTGCCGTTGGAAAGATATTTCCAAGGCGAACCCAACGGTTGCGGTTTCGGGAAAATCCAATGGTCGGATTTCGCGTACTAGTCGTTTGAAATCACGGTTTCAAAACACGAACTGCACGACCACGTTTCGTTTTAATTTCATTTATATTTATATAAATATAGTTCATTCAAAAATTCCTATATCGTTTCTACTTCAATTATTTCACTAACGCCTTTAAATTTCGGAAAATTTCGCCATAACCTCCTTTGTATGGGAGGGTCTGGGAAAATTCCCAAATAGCCACACGGGCGTCTCATATCAAAAAGAAAAAGAAAAAGCCAAGCGGCTAGCCAACAGGCTCATAAAATCATCACCCAAACAAAGCAGTAAATGTGTACCTATTTGTCGGGCACAAAATTTTATTTCTCTTCTCTAGCCCCTTTGCTTTAACCTGTTCAATAGATATGCATGTACATATACATAATTTCTATCACTTATCATTTTCCATTCAATTTCATATTTGATTTACTTTGGTTTAAAAACACCATTCATTCTAATGTTGCATGCATAGGCTAAAATCATATCATTAGCTAATTAATGTATATTTCAACTCATGCACATTTATTTGAACAAGTGGCTATTTTTAACACTTCACATTTCCAAGATGATAATTTTGGCGAACTAAAATATATTTCAACACATGACTACTTTATTTAGTTCCTATGCATGTTAAAAATAATATTTCCTTCACAAATATTTATTTCAACGTCCGCATATCTTTAGCATATCACATATATGATAAAAATGATATTTTTATCGTTCAAAATATTTATTCGACAAATGGATGTTTTCAACACTTCATAGTCTCAATAAAAATGTAATTTTTATTGTTCGGTCTTTTTATTCAACACATGAACTTTTCCACTACACACACTTCTCAACAAATGAGCATTTCCACACATGGACATTTTATTTATGTTGTTCATATTAGAAAGATGGAATTTTTATTTTTGAAACTATTTATATAAGGCGAATATTTTTCATACTTCATATATATGTAAAAATGTGATTTTTATTGTTTAAACACTTCATTCATTCACAAATGAATTTAATTTTCACACAACACTTTTCAACACACAAACATTTCCACACATGGATATAGTTTCAACATATGACTTTAATTTCAACGCATGAAGATAATTTCAACATATGAAAATAATTCTAACACACAAAGGTTATTCAAAATTTCGGCAGCATAACGGCAGGGTAGTTAAAACCGGCACCGTCCCTAGTACGGCTCCTCGCTCTACCTTAAAACCTTGCGGTTTTTGACAATGGGGATTCATGCATCTAATTCGCACGCAGGCGGCATGTTTATTTTTATTTCCACAAATATTTCCAATTCATTTCAATCACCAATGGGTATTTTTCAACCACAACCAAACAATGTCAACCACAAACAATTATTCAACCATTCGTATTTTTCATCCAATATTTCACACCAATTCACCACAATAAATATCGTCCATGGTTTGTGGACGAGGGGAGTGTATGTATATATATATATATAATTGCTATATTTCACTTGCATTTCAACACATATATCAATTATTCTATGCATGTAAAATTCATACTTCGCTTATATAGCTTACACTACGCATGTACATGAGGTATACAACACGTATGTAATTTATATTTCGCTAATATAAATTATACACGACATTTTCCATTCAATTTCACGTTAATTTAGATTTCTCACATTGGTTTTCGGAGTGCTAAAAATCGATACGATGTCAGAAAAATCCGCGGCTTCTTCTATTGGGTAGAGAGCTTCCTTACGGTCCCGATGTTTCCTGTTTCATCGAATTTCGTCAACACACTAAAAAGATATGATTTTTCAAAGTGTAAAGATAAAAAAAACTCACCTTTCACGAAGGTTCAAAACTAGGTTTACGGTTTTCGCGAGAATCGGGGCACGAGGGGATGATCGGCGGGTTGGACGTGGAAGAGGGAAGAGAGGGCTTCCTGTCGGTGGTGGTTTGGTGGCGTTCGGTGGTCAAGATCGGCGGCGGCGGCGCTGGGAAGGTCGGAACTTTGGAGCTTCGATTCGGGCGGCACAGGCGACGATGGGTGGAGGAAGTTGGTCAGATTTGAAGAGGGGACGGAGGCGCGTCGAGGGGTGGCGGTGGCGAAGGCTGTAGGTGGCGTTAGCGGCGACGATCGGGGCTGGAAGGTTTGGAGCTCGGGTCGCCGTTCGTTCGAGGGTTTTCTTTTTTTAAAAAAAAAAATTATGAATGGAGAATTCTGATTGGCCGAGGACTTTATTAAATTTTTAAATAGTGTTTTCTCAAACAAACTCCTTTTTAAACCCAACGACTGTCGCCCCTAGCTAAATACCCCCATTCCGGACACAATGGGATATGTTTCATTGGCCAATTCGACTGTTACAGTAAGTTATTCTTCAAATTAAAATATAAAACATTTAATTTTTAACTCTGAACGTACATTTCAATTTGCCAGGGCCACAAACCGATTCGAAAAATTCCAGAAAAATTATTCTAGCTATGTTTTGACGCTACGGTCCCAACAAAACTAGTTTCGTCGAATTCTGAGGTCGTTTGAAAAATGGCCATTTTCTGGTCGATCCAATTTAACAGAAATTGACCAAACACATTTTTTTTTGCTACGCTCACATACTAGCTTCAAAAATTATGAAATTTGAAACCTAGCAATAGTTTGACATCCCGGACCCAACAAAAGTGGTTTCGTCGAATTCCGAGGTCGTATACAAAATATCAATTTTCCAGGGCTATATATTCTATATGGCGACCATTCTGAAAATTCATTCGGCCATAACTTTTGATTCCCGTTATGAAACTTCGATTTTTCAGATTCGTTAGAAAGGTATTGACTAACAGATTTAAATATTTTTGGTTTCGCCAAAATCCGTTATATTTTCCACCCTGCACAGTCAGTCAAAGTTGGGATTCAAATTTTCAAACTGACTCACTATTTCTAATTCACTATTTTATTGAAATATTCAATTTCAATCGTTCGAATTCCTGTGAAATCACCAATTTAAAAAAAAAAAAATTGGCTCGTATTTTCCAGGTTATTACAATCTCCCCCACTTAAAACTTTTCGTCCTCGAAAAGGGAACAACAGTAAAGTAGGAAATAAAATGTAAATGCAAAGTATTGTAAGGGTACCTTGCACCGGAGTTAGTCAGAGATATCCACTCTGCATTTGGGGTAAGCTTGCTTAATGCTTTCCTCCGTCTCCCAAGTACATTCTCTAGGATCATTACTCCATTGCACTTTAACTAAATGAACCTTTTTGCTTCTGAGCTCTCTAGTTTCTTTGCCAACAATCTTTAATGGCTCTCTTCTGAGTGATAATTCTGGAGTTATGTCCACATCCTGTTGTGCTGCCTCTTCTACAACAAGATCCGGATCAGGCACATGTCTTCTAAGTTGGGATACGTGAAATACATTATGCACTCCAGACAACCAATCTGGCAATTGAACCCTATAAGCAAGAGTTCCAATTCGTTCGAGTATAGGAAAGGGACCAATAAATCTCGGTGCCAACTTCCCAGTCTTGCCAAATCTGATTACTCCTCTCATCGGAGAAACCTTCAAATAAACATAATCGCCAACGGCAAATGATAAATCTCTTCTTCTCTCATCAGCATAACTTTTCTGTCGGCTTTGGGCGGTTCTCAAACGTTTTTTGATGAAGTCGACTTTATCAGATGCTTCTCTAATCATATCGGGTCCTAACACAAGTCTGTTGCCAGGTTCTATCCAACATGCTGGAGATCTACAGGGTCTGCCATATAATGCTTCGAATGGCGACATTCCCAAACTTGCTTGATAACTATTGTTATATGAGAATTCTGCCAAATGCAAATGATCTTCCCATGACCCACCAAAATCGATTATACAAGCCCGCAATAAATCTTCTAGAATCCTATTCACCCGCTCAGTTTGGCCATCTGTTTGAGGGTGATAAGCGGTGCTCATATTCAGTTTCGTTCCCAATTCTGTCTGGAAAGCCTCCCAGAATTTTCTAGTAAATAGGGGATCTCTATCACTGACTATGCTGATGGGAATTCCATGCAGCTTAACAATTTCTTTGAAGTATATCTGCGCTAGACTTTGAGCGGTTCTATTGGATCTGACATGTATAAAATGGGCAGTCTTCGTGAAGCGATCTACGATTACCCAAATGCTGTCATTACCTTTCCTGGTTCGCGGCAAACCATCTATGAAATCCATGGAAATCCGTTCCCATTTCCAACTTGGGACTTCCAACGGTTGCAACAGTCCAACTAGCTTCTGTTGGTCACTCTTGACCAATTGACAAGTAGGGCATCTGCTTACATACAAAGAAATATCTCTTTTCATTGCCTTCCACTAGAAAGTTCGTTTGATATCGTTGTACATTTTACTCACACCTGGATGGATGCAAAATTTGGATTTATGGCATTCGTCTAACACTTCTCTTCGAAGGCCTGGAATATTTGGAATGCAAATCCTATTATTTAACCTGAGAACCCCCTTATTGTCAATACGAAAACTCATGGTTTCACCTTCCTTGATCCTTTGACTGATTCTCTGGATGAGTTCATCGTCTTTTTGAAGGGCTGAAATCCTATCAATCAATCCAGGTGTAATTATAAGATTGACAATGATTGCAGTTTTCCTAGTAAGCGCATCCGCTACTACGTTAGCTTTCCTCGGCGTATATAGGATATCAAGATCATACGCTGCAAGAAATTCCAGCCAACGCTGCTGTCTCAGATTCAGATCTTTTTGGGTATATAAATACTTCAATGATTGATGATCTGTGTACAGTATAAATTTCTCGCCCAATAAATAATGCCTCCAGATTTTAATGCAAATCCTATTATTTAACCTGAGAACCCCCTTATTGTCAAATTCTGTATAAGCAACGAAAGAGTTAGCTAACAGAAATGATAGTTTATTGCATAGTTAAGCAGAAAATTTACGGAAAGATAGCGATGGACTGATCAAATTGTTTTTGGTATTCTGCTCGGCTCATTCTAGGAATTTACTAGTCCTATCTCTAATGAGCGACTCGCCTTAGAATACTACTGATTCTATTTTGACGAAGTGTTTAATGTGTTAGACTCCAGAACTAAGGTTAACCAAAGCTCTGATACCAGCCGTGACGATCCCAAAACCCCGTGACACGGTGTTAAGGATAATCATTGGAATATAACACATTAATCATCATTAGCAGATCACAGATAATAGCATAAACAGAAAATAGAATAATTTACACACATATGACAGCGGAATCATATAGATATCATCACATCAGAGAAGCACAGTACAAGATACAACTTAGTGCATAATGATACATAGTCAGTCACCATCGCCTGAGGCGGAATCATACATAAAGGGTACTCAAAATAAAGATCAGTCTACATCGCCAATGGAGGAATCATAATATAGATACAATAATGGCGGAGAAAATCCAAGTCAGCACGGTGTAGTCAAGCCTCGCCATGAGCCAAAAGTGCGTCAGAAACCTGTAACTAGGCTGCCCGTGTGAAAATGAGGGCACCCGAGTTTGCAAGGTGAAACAAACTACGAGTCAGTCATGGGACTGGTATGAGAAATCTACTCAACTTATTAACAACAATAATAAGGCAAATCAAAGGACCACGCCACTTTCGCGGAACGGGTTTACTCCAATGAGTGCTAGTGCATGAAATAAAGTAAATGATTAAATCATCGCAATGCTTTTTATAAAATGAAGCCATTATAAGACTCAGGTCCCATCACACAATGCAACGCAAGCCGGAGGATAGAGTTTTACCTTATAATGGCCAAAAATGCTTCATACGAATAAAACAAAAGTGCTTGATATTATTACTAGTGTATATATGTTTCAAAAGCAAATTCAATCATAAATATTAATCCTAGGCGGCATAGCTACCATCTACTATGTCGCCATACTAGTAATACAATCACATCCGCATATTTCGTATTGGAAATTGGATTCCTTCATGAGTCGAGGCAAGGGGCAAGCTCCTCTCCGATTCGAGACACTCTAGCAAATGTCCCAGGACCCCACTATGATCCTTGGATCTTCAGGGCCGGTCCTCTCTTACTTTTGAGGATTAGTTATTCCTGAACACACGTTTCCCGGTCCTTACAGACCTATATCGAGGCGCCTCGCATTCCAACAACCACATAGGTGAAAAGTATATATAATGTCAGGGCTGGTAGGTCACTGACACCACCTTAGCTAGAAAGAAACGTCATGCTCTCCCTGAAGTCACTCTCCCGTTTTTGACTCATACCGAGGTGTGAGGTTCACGAATCCACTTTATACACAAAGCTACGTCACACAGACCATGCTTTGATCATCAATCACAAGACTTTGCTTTAAAACAGAAGCCTTGATCATATGCCACTTAGGCGTGCCACACAGGCAATTCACTCCGTGCGACTGATTTCTATCAATACATAACCTCTGAGCTCGTACGTCTCAAAGAAGGGCGTTAAGCAAGAGAATAAATTCTCCGCTGCCAAACAGATATATATATATATTTAACAGAGATCGATCAGCACAGAACAAAATCCAATGTCAGACACACAGTCCATTTACAAGTCCGTTCTGGGTCTGAACGAAACCGGAGGCACCAATTCCTCGCATATCCGTACAATCAACAGTATGTTTGGACGGCTACTACTTCAATTCCTTCATGGTAGCTACTCCAATCACGAGCATCAGTAGCGCCCATCCTTCCAATGTGAAGATCGTCGGTCTTCAACCATCTCCGACTCTTCGACTTCTCAACGTCGATCAATTATTTGAAATGAGATAAACTCGGCCTTTTCAAATAACCCACGTATATTTAGATTTTCAAATCAATTAATCACATGGTTGGACTATTCAACATTCACATTTCAGTTATTTAGTTATAATTTTCGTGTCAAATACATTCAACCATCACATATCAAGCAAACACAACGAAATTGGTTTATTTCCACTCTATATCATCTATAGTATTTTATAACGATATATCGCCATTTTTATTTAATTTAAAACGGCCATATTTAATTAAACGACGTTTCAGGTCGTGTCGATGCACTGGCGCTGCTTTTCACTAATTTTGTTTTACACATATCTGAAAATCTAACCGTTGGATCTTCACAAATTTTATATCATTAGGAAGGTCTTTTCAAAACGAATCCAACGGTTTCAGTTTTGGGAAAATCCGACGGTCGAATCTTCCACACTAGCCATTTGAAGTTACGATTTCAATTTATTAACTGCAGCGTCATTATTCGATTTAATTTAATTATATTTATATATATATATAAAAATATAATCGTTTCTGGCACTGTTTTTCTTCAGATTTGAATTAAACATTCCAGACAATCCAACCGTCGGATCTTCACAAAGTTGGTGCCGTTGGAAAGATATTTCCAAGGCGAACCCAACGGTTGTGGTTTTGGGAAAATCCAATGGTCGGATTTCCCGTACTAGTCATTTGAAATCACAGTTTCAAAACACAAACTACACGGCCACGTTTCGTTTTAATTTCATTTATATTTATATAAATATAGTTCATTCAAAAATTCCTATATCGTTTCTACATCAATTATTTCACTAACGCCTTTGAATTTCGGAAAATTTCGCCATAACCTCCTTTGTACGGGAGGGTCTGGGAAAATTCCCAAATAGCCACACGGGCGTCTCATATCAAAAAGAAAAAGAAAAAGCCAAGCGGCTAGCCAACAGGCTCATAAAATCATCACCCAAACAAAGCAGTAAATGTGTACCTATTTGTCGGGCACAAAATTTTATTTCTCTTCTCTAGCCCCTTTGCTTTAACCTGTTCAATAGATATGCATGTACATATACATAATTTCTATCACTTATCATTTTCCATTCAATTTCATATTTGATTTACTTTGGTTTAAAAACACCATTCATTTTAATGTTGCATGCATAGGCTAAAATCATATCATTAGCTAATTAATGTATATTTCAACTCATGCACATTTATTTGAACAAGTGGCTATTTTTAACACTTCACATTTCCAAGATGATAATTTTGGCGAACTAAAATATATTTCAACACTTGACTACTTTATTTAGTTCCTATGCATGTTAAAAATAATATTTCCTTCACAAATATTTATTTCAATGTCCGCATATATTTAGCATATCACATATATGATAAAAATGATATTTTTATCATTCAAAATATTTATTCGACAAATGGATGTTTTCAACACTTCATAGTCTCAATAAAAATGTAATTTTTATTGTTCGATCTTTTTATTCAACACATGAACTTTTTCCACTACACACACTTCTCAACAAATGAGCATTTCCACACATGAACATTTTATTTATGTTGTTCATATTAGAAAGATGGAATTTTTATTGTTGAAACTATTTATATAAGGCGAATATTTTTCATACTTCATATATATGTAAAAATGTGATTTTTATTGTTTAAACACTTCATTCATTCACAAATGAATTTAATTTTCACACAACACTTATCAACACACAAACATTTCCACACATGGATATAGTTTCAACATATGACTTTAATTTCAATGCATGAAGATAATTTCAACATATGAAAATAATTCTTACACACAAAGGTTATTCAAAATTTCGGCAGCATAACGGCAGGGTAGTTAAAACCGGCACCGTCCCTAGTACGACTCCTCGCTCTACCTTAAAACCTCGCGGTTTTTGACAATGGGGATTCATGCATCTAATTCGCACGCAGGCGGCATGTTTATTTTTATTTCCACAAATATTTCCAATTCATTTCAATCACCAATGGGTATTTTTCAATCACAACCAAACAATGTCAACCACAAACAATTATTCAACCATTCGTATTTTTCATCCAATATTTCACACCATTTCACCACAATAAATATCGTCCATGGTTTGTGGACGAGGGGAGTGTATGTATATATATATATAATTGCTATATTTCACTTGCATTTCAACACATATATCAATTATTCTATGCATGTAAAATTCATACTTCGCTTATATAGCTTACATTACGCATGTACATGAGGTATACAACACGTATGTAATTTATATTTCGCTAATATAAATTATACACGACATTTTCCATTCAATTTCACGTTAATTTAGATTTCTCACATTGGTTTTCGGAGTGCTAAAAATCGATACGATGTCAGAAAAATCCGCGGCTTCTTCTATTGGGTAGAGGGCTTCCTTACAGTCCCGATGTTTCCTGTTTCATCGAATTTCGTCAACACACTAAAAAGATATGATTTTTCAAAGTGTAAAGATAAAAAAAACTCACCTTTCACGAAGGTTCAAAACTAGGTTTACGGTTTTCGCGAGAATCGGGGCACGAGGGGATGATCGGCGGGTTGGACGTGGAAGAGGGAAGAGAGGGCTTCCTGTCGGTGGTGGTTTGGTGGCGTTCGGTGGTCAAGATCGGCGGCGGCGGCGCTGGGAAGGTCGGAACTTTGGAGCTTCGATTCGGGCGGCACAGGCGACGAGGGGTGGAGGAAGTTGGTCGGATTTGAAGAGGGGACGGAGGCGCGTCGAGGGGTGGCGGTGACGAAGGCTGTAGGTGGCGGTAGCGGCGGCGATCGGGGCTGGAAGGTTTCGAGCTCGGGTCGCCGTTTGTTCGAGTTTTTTTTTTTTGAATTATGAATGGAGAATTCTGATTGGCCGAGGACTTTATTAAATTTTTAAATAGTGTTTTCTCAAACGAACTCCTTTTTAAACCCAACGACTGTCGCCCCTAGCTAAATACCCCCATTCCGGACACAATGGGATATGTTTCATTGGCCAATTCGACTGTTACAGTCAGTTATTCTTCAAATTAAAATATAAAACATTTAATTTTTAACTCTGAACGTACATTTCAATTTGCCAGGGCCACAAACCGATTCGAAAAATTCCAGAAAAATTATTCTAGCTATGTTTTGACGGTACGGTCCCAACAAAACTAGTTTCGTCGAATTCTGAGGTCATTTGAAAAATGGCCATTTTCTGGTCGATCCAATTTAACAAAAATTGACCAAACACATTTTCTTTTGCTACGCTCACATACTAGCTTCAAAAATTATGAAATTTGAAACATAGCAATAGTTTGACATCCCGGACCCAACAAAAGTGGTTTCGTCGAATTCCGAGGTCGTATGCAAAATATCAATTTTCCAGGGCTATATATTCTATATGGCGACCATTCTGAAAATTCATTCGGCCATAACTTTTGATTCCCGTTGTGAAACTTCGATTTTTCAAATTCGTTAGAAAGGTATTGACTAACAGATTTAAATATTTTTGGTTTCGCCAAAATCCGTTATATTTTCCACCCTGCACAGTCAGTCAAAGTTGGGATTCAAATTTTCAAACTGACTCACTATTTCTAATTCACTATTTTATTGAAATATTCAATTTCAATCGTTCGAATTCCTGTGAAATCACCAATTTTAAAAAAAAATTAAATTGGCTCGTATTTTTCGGGTTATTACAATTTAAATCATTCAAATACATTTATACGAGGAAACAATTAGAAATATGCAATATTTGCATTGAAACCAAATCAAGAAAATCCGAAAACTTTTCATGCTTATCTTCAGGCAAGTGTTCATCCTTACTCTTATTATGCTCATCCTTTTTACAACAAGCCAATAGTGCTCTCTTATATATATCCTCAATAAGATCCCTATTTCTGTATCAATTATAGGGTGAGAAATAAATCGAGTGTTTGTATTCTTCTCTAATTGTACTCCTTCTTGAACTGAAGAAAGAATAAAAAAGTGGTTGGGTCTCCGTGGACGTAGGATATTCATATCTGAACCACGTTAAATCTTCTGTGTCTCTTATTTCTGCTACTGTTTCTGTGAGGCTACAAAATTGATTCTTGTTTTTTTGTTTTTAGTTCCACTGGTATCTAAATAGACAATACTGGATCCTGACCAAATACGCTTCCGCTAAAATTAACAAAAAATTCACTACACCCTTAAAATTGAAACTGTACTAAACAAATTATGTAACATGTTTTTCTTGTTGTGCATTCCGTCAATATTATGGTGGTTTAGGTGATTTTTATAGTAATGCAGCTCTCAAAACATACTTTGTTTGCATCAATTATGAATCGTTGATTTATCTTGAATTTCAATTTGTTCTCTAGTTTCTTGTATCTTTGGATAATTCTTTACAAGTTCATATATATCTTCGTTTGACCAAATTAACATTGGTTGTAAAGTCTCATATGTTTTAGCTGCAAAATTTTCTTAATCATTTCTAAAAGAATGATCAATATAAAAAAAACACCAGTGAAAATCTAACCACAAAAAAATTCTTTTTATGCAATAAAATAAATGCTCGTATTTCTTTCCTACAATAAGGAAAGGTTAGACTATCGGTCGTACTTGGCCACTGCTTCTAACAACAAACTCCTTGCAAGAGAGAAAGAGATTGAGGGGTTTGAAGAGATGATTTTCGATTTCCTCGGCCAAGTTCTCAAAACTCGCAACATCTCATGGATCCCGGATTACCACGTTACTTTGGCCAACTTATGGGATGCCATTGTGGAGGGCGAAAAATATCTTCATGGATGCGTACGAAGTCCTCCAGAATAAGAGGCCACCTCCTAGAGAGTCAACAGAGAAAGAGCGTGAGACGGGGAAGTTTTGTCTCTTTCATCAAATCCACGGCCATTCGACAAATGAATGTCGTCACCTGAGGGATGTAGTCGAAAGGCTGCTTCGAGAAGGGAAGATAGATGAATACAGAGTAACGCCTAGGGACAGGGGGCAAGCAGTGCAGGCCCCAAATCAGAATCAAAATCAACTGGCTGCTAGGCCGACTGCTCAGCAAAAAGGAAAGAATATTGTTATCAATACCGTGATCGGTGGACTTTATCTTGCTGGGCACAGTTCCAAAGCATTAGATCAATACGTCAATGCAGCCAAACAACACCTCGAGGTGGGGGAATGTAGCAACCCCGAGGACAATATCCCGGTGAAGCAGCAGAAGATGATGACCGATGATGTTGTTTTCCGAGAGCGAGAAAGCATCGGAGTCCATGCTCCAACTGAAGATCCACTTGTAATTACGATACCCATAGGGCCAGCCACTGTTCATAAGGTCCTGGTGGACAACGGGAGTTCCGTTAATATTCTTTTCAAAAAGGCCTTTGACCAGATGAACCTTGAAATAAAGGACTTGAAACCCTGCCAGGATGGATCCGTGGATTCAACGGAGCATCCACCACTCCAATGGGTTATGAAAAAATGGCCACTGCTTCTAACAACAAACTCCTTGCAAGAGAGAAAGAGATTGAGGGGTTTGAAGAGATGATTTTCGATTTCCTTGGCCAAGTTCTCAAAACTCGCAACATCTCATGGATCCCGGATTACCACGTTACTTTGGCCAACTTATGGGATGCCATTGTTAGGAGCCCTGGTAGAGGTTGATTTCGGTGGAGATCGAGGTTGCGAGGAACTCGGCCTATGAGGAGGACCGCGAGGGCGCTCAATATCCGGACGAAGGCTAGGTGTGCCCTCGCGGAGAGAACGATACGAATAAGATTTCCTGCGGGACATCATTCCTGCAAAAAAGAAAAGAGTATATTAAAACTTCGAATACCCGCGAAGTTAGGGTGCAAGGTCAGACAGTGTGTGTGAGGTGTGTATCCCATATAATTCCCCCTAACAGACCCGGGTCGGGAGACAGGCTCATCTGACCCGTTTCTCGTCCCCTTGTTGAAGCAATCGCCTCTTCAGGAGCAGAAAAGAAAGGCTCCTCGCCGAAGTCTTTTTCTGTATATACAATATTGGGTAGAGGGATTTTATTCAGCTCGTCAAATAACTGTTCTTCTGTCAAGTCATCATCAGCAACAGTTTCCATTGGAGCAGAGATAGGGTTCTCCTTCGACACATCGCCACGGGACTCATCCCCTCTGTATATGTTCAAGTCTTCGTCGTCTTGGATGACTATCGGAGAAGGACTTTTGCGAAATTTAGTTGTTCCTACCGCTTGTGAAGTTCCCTCTCCCTCTGTTGGGGGCAAGTACTTATAGGGTTTGCCGCCGGTGCCAAGTCCAAATCTTCTGTCTAGAAGGCGATGCTTATGGAGATTGTCGTCAGTAATGCATTTTTTGATCCTTAGAAAGTCGGATCTGCTTTGTGAAAAAATGGATAACCGATTGCTGTATAGAGGACCCTCCGTTTTCGGGAAGACATGATCTGTTCGAAACAAAGGAAAAAGCGGAAGAATGTTAGTACTTAGACTCCTCGAGCAAGATATTCGATTATGTGATCAAAGCTTACTTGATTTAAGCCATCTTCGTGAGCATCCAGCCTGTCTCTTTATATAAGACCAGTCCGATTTAGGGTCCCCTATATTGCTGTACCCATCGTATAAAACCTTCCTATTCGCCACCGACTCAAAGAAGGAGAAGTTTGGAGTTGCCGAAGAACAGTGCTTGAAAAGAAAGAAGAACGTCAAATCTCTAAATTTAAGTTCGGCATGTAAGATCTCCGCATATGCAATGTACAGGGTATATAACGATGCGTAGGCGTTTGGATGGAGCTGCATCGGAGCGATGCCCAGTCATCTTAAGGTTTCGATGGCAATCGGAGGGAACGGAGGGTAGCTCCTACTAGACACATTGTTCGACTAATCGCCATATACCCTTCCGGTGCTAGGTGGGGTCTATCTTCGCTTCCGGGCGTCAAGACATCGTCCCAAGGAATGCCGTTTCTTAAGCAGATTCTCTTAAGTTTTATCTCGTCAAGCTTGGACGCTAAAGAATCAGAGAATTTATCTATCCCGATTGCGCCTGGGATTTCGTCAGGAGCTCGCTCATCAGTCTCAGAGTTGTTGCTGGATGAAGTACTTTCTGTCGAATCTGATTCTGTGGCTTCGTACTCAGATCCAGAATCTTCACCTCCCGGATTGGTTGGGGGAATTTCAGGATTATACTGTTCAGGAGTCTCGGATTCCGCTTCTGCTACAGATCTTGAGGAGGAGTGATCATTCGACATTGCTGCTAGGACGAGAAAATATGAACAATAAGATTAACACTACCCGTCCCCCGTGTGTGCAAGTGCCGGTGTGTGTGCTTGTGTGTGCGAGCATTGCATATGCAGAAAAATCACTAATAACTCACAACAAAGAAGAGAACTGTAATAACTCGGAAATCCGAGCCAATTTAAAATTTTTATTTTGGCAATTTTGGCGAATTTTGAATATATAAAATTATTTATTTTAAATAATAACGACAAGAATTTTATTTCGAATAGAATTAGAATGTATATATTTATTTGAATCGTCGTTAGAATATAATTATTTATTTTAAATTATAAAAGGAATTGAAAATGGCGCGGTAGTTCGATAATTCGATTTAAAATTTCAAACAAATGTACCGGGTGCAAAATAAACCAGATTTTAGCAAAATCAAAAATATTAGAATCTATTTGAGAATATCTTTCCAACGAATCCGAAAAATTGGAATTTCATAGCGGGAATCAAAAGATATGTCCAGTTGAAATTTCAGAATAGTCGCTATGGAATTTCAGCCCTTAAAAATGGAAATTTTGCAAACGTCCTCGGTTTTCGATGAAACCACTTTTGTTGGATCTTTGATGTCAAGTTATTGCTAGATTCTAAAATTCGTAATTTTTCAAACCAATATGTGAGCGTTGAAAAGGAAAACGCGTTTGACCAGCTTTAGTTGATTTTAATCGACTGGAAAATGGCCAATTTTCAAACAGTCTCAAAATTCGACGAAATTTATTTTGTTAGGACCGTATCGTCAATACGAAGCTAGAAAATATTTTTCGGTGATTTTTAGAGTTAGTATGTGGCCCCGGTAAATTGAAATGCGCATTTGAATTTAAAATATAATGATTTATATTTTAAATTTAGCAGAAACTGATCGTAACAGCCGAATTGGGTTACGAAACATATCCCATTGTGTTCGGAATGGGGGTAATTAGCTACGGGCGACGATCATTGGGGTTCGTTTGGTGTTCGAATCAATAAACTGGTATTTTTGAAAATAAAATGATTATTAAATATATAATTATAATACTTGGACCAATCAGAATTAACCCTAGCTCTCATTCGTTCTGGCCTCCGTAATTCATCACGAACGATTTAAATCGCTCGAAAATAAAAAAAAAACTATTATCTTTTAATCCACAAATCGATTTCAGAAATTTCAAAAGGGAAATTGGAGAGCTCAGTGGCCTCTCGAAGGTGAACGGCTAAGATGGTTTTTCATTTCGAGGTTTGGGAGAAACCGGGTCTCGAACGATGTACGTTCACATGCAAAACAAGGGGAGGTGGGACCATCGAAGGGGCGGAGGAGCCTGGCTAGGGTCGGCGACGGGAGGGGCTTTCGAACGGTGGTCTCCGATTGGCGGGGCGTGGCTTCTGGTGGCCGCGGTGAGGGGAGAGTGGACGGGGATCGATGGGTTCCTTGGTAACGCGATGTACAGGGAGAAAGGGGTGGGGTTAAGGTCCGTAATTTTTGATTAGAGGGTAATATTTTTTATTTCTATTTCTTTTTAATTTTAATTTGTATAACATTATGATAAAATCTGAAAATACATATAGAGTTGAATAAAAATATGGTTTCTATAAATAAAAATGTGTTCTTTTAAAAATATATAGTTTGAAAATATACCTGGTTTTTGAAAAAGATAAATAGCTTTAATAAAAGTATGGTTTTTATAATTAATCTATAAATTTGGTAAAATAGCAGTAGGTGGTTTTTATATGAAATAGCAATAAAAATGTGATTTTGGTATGAATTCTCTTTATATAAAAATACGATTTTTATATAAGAATTAGCATTATAAAAATATGGAAAAACTGAAAAATATAATTTTTATAATATAAACACCAACATAAAAATATGATTTTTATGTATGAGTCGACAGTATAAAAATGTGATTTTTTATCGACTGCGTGAAACAGATGGCGATGGAACGAACCAAAAGAAAAACGGAATTAAAACCGTTCAGAAATAATTAAAGAATGGCGGAGTGGAATCCTAATGTGAGAACTCCTCACTTTTGTTTTTATTTCTAGTTGAAATATATACTAGGACGCAGACGGTGCTTAGTAGCACCCGACACCCGTCGTCCATAGACCATGGACGGCTTATATGCTTGTTTGTTTGATTTTGATGTGTAGTTGATTGTATGATGTGATGTGATGTGAAATGTAACACCCCACCTCCGCTAGGGTCACTCACAAAGGGAATGCACTAGTTTTGGAGCAGCGTTATCGAGGTAAACAATCACAGAATTATTACAAGACAGAACATAAATAAAACAGCGGAAGATTCAATAGCTAATTTTCATTACTTTCAAAATGAGTCAAAACCTTTTACATCAAATAGCCAGGGTCATTATTTTCCATTACAATAAATTCTGTCTTTCATAAATAAAGAAGCATAAACTTGAAACAACAAAAGGAGCTTAATTCCCCAAAGGTTGCAGAAATGCAGCCATAGCATAGCTCAAGATCAAACCGTACATGAGCTGAACCGAAAGCAAGCGAAATCGAAGCTAAGTGCTAGAGTTTCCTCCCTGAGAACCTGGGGGGGGGGGGGGGGACGGAAGAAAAAGCGGCGAAAGAAAACGGGTCAGTCATAAAGACTGGTAAGTCCAAGTGACTTTCAGCATAAAAACAAATAAAGGTAACGTGACATGTATAAACAGAAAGTAAACATAAGGATGCTGTCAAGATGGGCAAGATAGACTAAGACAACATGATAAATCAAGTATAAATTAAAAATAGCATCACATATTCAAGGTTCGCTGCATCAACTATACTTGTAATGACCCGCGTTTTCAACGATATAATAATTAATTAATTTAATTATATAAAAGGTGATTAAGAGAATTAAACGGTCGTTTAATTAAATAACTTGGAATATTTAATTAATAATTAATGATACTAGACTCATTTTGGAAAAATGCTTTCAAAAATATATTTTTGGTAAAATATTGATAAAATGACCGAAAATCGTTTTATCAATAAATGGCTATTTTCTCAGTAAAAGTTGTTGAAAATTTTAGTGAATGTCTAATTAATCATTAGGAAAGTGATTAGCAAATAAAAATATTTTTAGTATTTATGGTTAACTAAATATCTGGATGATGTCATGCATGACATAGGCAAGATATTTAGGAAATGAGCAAATAAGGAAAATGAGAAAAAATAGTAATACTTCATTTGAAAGAAATGAGCAAATAAGGAAAATGAGCAAAAGTAGTAATACTTCATATGTAAGATTAGGGTTTTAGGGGCATTTTGGTCTTTTCCCATTCACATTCCTAAGGCTATATAAAGGGAGGCATACCCTTAGGAATTCTACACAATTTCTTTCCTTCTTCTTCTTCTTCTTCTTCTTCTTAAGCTATATTAATGGCTTCTTCTTGAGTAATGGTGGTGGTAGAGGAGGAAGCAAGGAAAAGCAAGTGAAAGCAAGGAAAGGAAGGAGGTTACTAACTTGGATCTTTGTTCTTATTCTTGGATCTTCATTCTTATTCTTGGATCTTGGATTTGCTAAGGATTAAGGTGAGTTTACTCACTATTTAGGACATCAAACATAAACCCTTTTGCATGTTTTAACTATGCTTAAAGTTGCTTGAATGTTGGTAACTTATGTTAAAATGTTAACTTGATTCTTACTTTAAAATTAAGTGACATATGTGATCCATGTTAATGGATTGGAATGGACTTGAATGGACTTGGGCTTGAACTTAAAAGTGCACTTATATTTATAATACTGTTCTGTTCATGTATTGAAATATATGATGTGTTATATAATCTGTTTGATTATGTGTGTTAACTGATATTGATCATTGTGGTTTCCCATTTTAAATATCATAAGTGACCCTGGGATGTGAAAAGAAATATTTCAATGTATATTGAAATAAAGGAATTTTATAAAATCAACCGATTTTATAAAAGGGAATATTTTGAAAATAAAGTACTTAGAAAATAAATAGGAGTTTATAAAGGAGAACATTTACTTAGAAAATAAATAGGAGTTTATAAAGGAGGATATTTATTTATAAGACAAATAGAATATCAAAAAGGAAATATTTTGGGAAAATAAACAGGATAAAGATAAAAGGAAAATATTTATAAAATGAATAAAGTTTTATAAAAGGAATATTTATTTAATAAATAAATTGAATTGAATGGAATATTTATTTAGAAATAAATAGAAGTATAAGAGGATTATTTATTTAGAAAATAAATAGACAAATATAGGAAGAGAAATATTTGTAAAATATTTACAAATAAAGGTTATAAAAGGAATTATTTATTTAGAAATAAATAGAAGTTATAAAGGAGATACTTATTTAGAAATAAATAAGAATCTAGAAGGATTATTTATTTAGGAAATAAATAGAATTTTAAAAGGAGAATATTTATTTAGGGAATAAATAGGATTATTAAAGGGGATTTGTCAAATGAGTTAGTTAAACCAGATTTGTCAAATAAGTTAGTCAAACCAAGTTAAATGAGTTGATCAAACCAAGTTGATTGAGTTAGTTAGTCAAGTTAACCAAACGGGTGAAGTTAGTCGAGTTAATCAAATTTGAGTTAGCAAGTTAAGTCATTCAATTTGAGTTAGCAAGTTAAGATAATCAAAGTGAGTTAGTAAAAAAATGGAGTTAAATCGAATATAGTTATTTGAAATAAAGTTAAAACAGATATTAGTTATTCGAATTTGAGTTAATCAAATAGAGTTAATCGAATAGAGTTAAAGTAATGGAGTTAAACAGAAATTAGAAACTGACTAGAGATTAATAAGTTGAATGGTTTCCTGAGTATCGATCTGATGTTGGTTTCGGCCTTCGGGGTCTATACTTAGGAAGTTGTTCTCTTGTTAGTTTATATTTAGAGTCTGATAGATGTGGAAGAATAGTGATATGTAAGTAAGCCACGGAAATCTTTTCCAGTGTTAATAACATATATTTTCTAAACATAGAAAATGAGGAAATATATATATATATATATGGTTAATGACGATTGATCGATATAATTTCCATTTCGAAATAATATCGTTGTTTGCGCACTTGTTTTTCTTTGATAGTTAAATCACAGACTATAAAAGTTTTGACCATTTTAACCTTGATAATATGGAGAGACCGGTTGGATTATTTTCCAAAGAACCACTCTGTATTGGCATAAGCGTTGTGAATTATATATGTCAAAGATAATTGAAGACGGAGTAAAGTGCAAGGGCTATTGTATAAGTCTTAGATAACAGTGCCTAAGATGGATGTACTGGATAGTGCCTTCGGTTTGTCCAGTCCCAGGACACATGTATGGATGAAGGTCTGACAGAGTATAACTAATAGATCGCGTAAGTTGATCTCTTCAAACGTATTCACGTTTGGTGGCGGAGGAATTCGTTTCTCTTAGCTGTATACCCGTGTTATTTTTGGATAAATCAATTTGTGATTTGGCGGGTATGACGATGTGACATTCTAAGTGAATGAAGATGTGGCGTGTGAAGGATAAGCGTAGCTTCTAGCCTCACATCCGGTAAATGGAAAAAATCGGGCAGGCAGCATGGCTATGTGGGTAGCTCCCATTAGGGTGTATAATCACCTATCTAGAGATATTCATTTCATTCTAAAAATCTATTGTCGATGCTGTCCCATTCGGGAAACGGTTGCTGATCCCAACCGTTGATGATATACATTTGATACACTCAAGCGAAATGAGTGGTCGGTCATGTGTGGCCGGGTTGCAAGATGTTCTTGTTGAACCCAGTGTATTCCTCTCTAGAGGTACACTAGCGAAAGGTGGTTCCATACCTTGTCATAGTTGGAAATCCATTACCCAATACGTGCTTGCGATTTTGATTGTATACTATGTACGTAGAACGTGAGATGAAAGCGTTTCTGCTAGATGATTATTATATTGTGATTGATAGACATTATTATAATATCAAAAGGTTTCTGATATAAAGATATTTTGGATTCTCATAAGGGAAAAACCCGTTCCGTTATACGGCGTGGTCTTATGAGATATCATTCACTTGTTCAAACTATTTTAAACTGTTTTACTCATACCAGTCCATGTTGCGTGCTTAGGCATGTGTCGCATGATAGGGGGTTCTCGCTTTTCGTTAGGTGGCATTACAGAGTATATCCAATGGACGAAGGTCTGACAGAGTATATCCAATGGATCGCGTAAGTTGATCTCTTCAAACGTATATATGTTGGTGGCAGAGGAATTCGTTTCTCTTAGCTTATACCCGTGGTATTTTTGGATAAGTCAATTTGTGATTTGGCGGGTAAGACGATGTGACATTCAAAGTGAATGAAGATGTGACATGTAAAAGATATGCATAGCTTCTAGCCTCACATCCGGTAAATGACAGAAGTCGGGCAGGCAGCACGGCTAAGTCGGTCACACCGAAGTAGGGTGTATAATCACCTATCTGGAGAATATTCATTTGCTTCTTTAATCTATCAATGATGTCCCATATATATATACGGGAACGGTTGCTGATCCCAACCGTTGGTGATGTACATTCGATACACTCAAGCGAAATGAGTGGTCCGTCATGTGTGGCTGAGTTGCAAGATGTTCTTGTTGAACTCCAGTGTATCGTTCCTAGAGTACACTGATCGGAAGGTGGTTCCATACCTTGTCATAGTTGGAAATCCATTACCCAATACATGCTTGCGGTTTTGCTTGTATACTATATATGTAGAACGTGAGATGAAAGCGTTTCTGCTAGATTGATATCTATTTGTATTTAGACATTATTATAATATCAGAATGATATTGTTTGTCAAAGATGTTGGATTCTCATAAGGGAAAAACCCGTTCCGTATTCACGGCGTGGTCTTATGAGATATCATATGTAACAACCCAGAATTTCAGAATCAATTTTTTTTTTGTGCATTTTCTAATTCAACTTAACAAATAAAAGATGATGATTTACTTGTTTACCATTTTTAATCCAATCTTAACAAATAAAAAATGTAAATTTTATTTGTTTACCATTTCTATCTACAAAAATGATGATTTTATATGTCCATTCTAATTTTGGCAAAAAGCGACAAATTTATATGTTAATACTAAATTTAACCAAAGTGACAAATTTATATGTTACTACTAATCTTAACCAAAAATGACTAATTTAGTCTAGTATGACATTTCTAACCAAAGGCCATATTTTATTCTAAATAACACTTTTGACAAAAGCAATGTTTTTATTCTAAATAAACATTTTTGACAAGAGCGATATATTAATCTAAATGCGCATTTTTAACCAAATGCAATGTTCATTTTTAACTAAAGCAGTGTTTTCTATTCTAAATGAATATTTTAACAAAAGCGGTGTTTTAATCTAAATGCGCATTTTTAACTAAATGCAATGTTTTTATTCTAAGATTACATTTTTGACTAAATGGATGTTTTTAATCCTTACATTGCTAACATGTCATAAAAGTGACGTTTTTATTCTAAATAAACATTTTATAACAAAAATGTACTTTTATCCTATTTCAACATTTTATAACTAAAATGGCATATAATCCTAGTGTACATTTTATACTAAATGGCATTTTCACTTCTAATGTATATTTTCTAAGAAAACGTTCTTTTTAATTTCAAAAGAGAATGACGCTAGAAATGTTCTTTTTAGTTGAATCAACATGACGCTAAAAACATGTTATTTTTAATTGAAATAACATAACACTAAAAATATGTCATTTTTAGTTGAAATAACATAACGCTAAAACATGATTATTTTTAGTTGAAATAACATAACACTAAAAATATGTTCACTTTTAATATTTCAACATGACACTAAAAATATGTTCATTTTTAATGAAATGACATAACGCAAAATATAATTTCATTTTAAATGAAATCACATAACTCTAATACACAATTTTAACCAAAATTGTTATTTTTGTCTACACAAAAATATTCTAACTAAGAATGTGATTTTTTTGTTTACACGTTTCATTTTATAAATAAAATGATATTTTAATCCTTACAAATCATTTCATACAAAAATTATGGTTTAAATCTAATATGTCATTTTCAACATTTTATTACAACACAATAAGTATCAAATAAACAGATCAACATACAACATCAATCATCAACCTATATTAAATCACGAATGGCAAAAAATACAATATCATACATCGCAGGTCTGAATAAATTAGCATTCATACATGGAATCAAATTAACGAGAGATAATTAAATTTTATTTATTTCAAAATATAGAAATCTCACCTCGATTGTCTGAATTTTCAAAGTACTCCATTTCGATTCTAGTTCGTTCTATGTTGTGGAGCTCGCCAAGAGGGTTCCAACGCATCTGAAATCGGGCGATTTCGTTGCTTCTTTGTTCAGACCGTTGAAATTGAAGATCTTCTCAAGCTTAAAGTTTTTCCCCTTGAAGACGATCGAAGTTGATGAGGGAATGGAGAGAAAATTCGGGAAGAAGAAGAGAGGGCACCGGCCATTGATTTAAAGCATGGCGGCTACTGTATGTTTTAGGGTTATGGGTAAAGACAAAAATGTATTTTTATAATATTTTAATTGTAAATTTTTGTGAAGCATGGTTACGTGTAGATACATATTATTAAATAACAATTGCTAATCTTCTTCCAACCATTTATTGTATCCCGTTAATGACGCATTTATTTTATTCTGGAAAGATAATCTTAATTCATGCGATTAATTACAAGATATAATTTTACTACCATAATTAGAATGATGTCATAAAGAAAACAAATTTTTTTTCCATGCATAGAGGTTTATACATTGCCTTCCTTTGTTTCATTTCTCTCCTTTTTTATTTAATCAAGTTAATGACAATTATTACATAATATTTCATGCCTTTATTGCCCAAAATTTATGTTAAAACAAATAAGTGATAGTAAATATTTATGCTTGAGCCTGTATGTAAAATGCATTAAAAGAAATTTTACCAATAGGAAAAAGTTAACATACGTTAACCAAATGAATGGTTAAGTAATTAAAGCCGACATTTTTGAAAAAAAGAAAGATGTAGTATTTTCCTTATTATTTGCACATTCATTCAAGTTAGTAATTGAACTCTAAATTATATGTATGCGTATAAAATGAAATTTAACCTTTGTCATAATTTGAAAACTGGAATTACAAAATATAATCAAGCTTTAGTTTAGGAATATTTATAAGATTAAAATTGTAGTTTCTCGTAAAAGGAAAAAAATAAATTAAACCTTGAATTAAAATGACGCATGTACTATGATTAATTAATTACTTGATAGTTTAAATCATTATAAAATAACAAATAAATATGTGAAGTTTTGATTTAGTATGTATTAAAATTAGAATTTAACAAACATACATAAAAGTCTAATTATGATGATTATTTTTCTGACAAATGAATACAATAAAAAAAATCAAGCATAAAACATATAAAATCATATTTATTTCTTCTATAATTTAAAATAGATAAATATGAGTTGAAAAATAAAATCGTATAATAAATTATATCAAACAGGTTAATAAAGGGGACAACTTTGGCACATTTAAATTTGTATTTTTTCAAATACGAACTATAAAAATAGTATGAAGGAAAAATTGAAAGAGACATAATATATGAACATAAACGTGACCCCAAAATGGAATAGTATGAAATAGATAAGAATCTTTAGATAATATTAACATATATTATAAGAGAAGATGTGATAAAAAAAAGGAATAGAATCACCAAAATTATTTACAATCAATACATGCTATAATTATCAAATAAGTTAAAATTAATCACTTAAACAATTTATTTAAGTTATTCTAATTTTTTTTTTCGTAAAAATAACCAATTTATACTCCATATACCTAAAAATAGTTTAATTTAAAAAAAAAAATTGATTCTGAAATTCTGGGTTGTTACAGTCTCCCCCACTTAAAATCTTTTCGTCCTCGAAAAGGAACGAAGCTAAAAGTTGTTTGATTAATCAATTCAATTTTCAATCTTATCAATTTAGTTCAATATTAAATTTGATTTAGCTAAATTTATCATTCTTTCTCATATTGGTTAAATTAATTATCATACCAATATTTTAATTAGTTAAACTAATTATCAAAAATCACAACCTGCAATCAATTAGGTGATTAACTTCTCAAATATATATAACTTTTATATATAGCCAAAAATCATATTTTTAGTGCAAATCACAACAATGTGTACTAACTAAGTTTTGGGTTCTCATACCAGTCAATGGAAATATATAGAAATCCCACTTTCGAGACTCGAACATAAATACTGGTGATGGTGCACCGATCATCGGAATTATCTCCGGGCGACTAGAGTGTGATTCTATATCTATCCAGTATATTAAAACTTTGAATATCCGTTAATTACTCGTATATTCGAAATCTATATATACTCGATTGTCCACATTAAAATATAATATACTCAAATACGTATATTAGGATAAAATTTTCAAAACTAAATTTGTTTTTATTTTTAAAGAAAATAATACTCTTTACGCTCGTTCTAGGATACTACTGATCCTATCTCTAACGAGTTATTCTCATTGGATATTACTAATCCAATCTCTGATGAATTCTTTCGTTCGGTTCTAATGTGTCTTGTTCTCGAGCTCTGTAAACCAAAGCTCTGATACCAACTGAAACGACCCAAACTTCCCCGTAAAGGAAAGCCTAGATTGCCTTGAGAACAATACACATCATAACACAAACTAAAGAGCATTTTATTGCTGATTACAACAATTACATCAGAGTACAAGAATATATCAGAGTATGAATACTTATTACATAAAAGAAATACAATGATATCAGAGATTTAAATTACATTTACAAAGCAGCGGAAAAATATTACAAATATACAACTGAAAGGAATACACGGATATAGAGCTTTCCGAATACCGCTTCAGCTGTAAACCAGGATCCTGTAAATATATCTGTAAAAAGCTACTCGACTGCCCGTGTGGAAAATATGGGCACCCGAGTTTGCCAGTGAAACAAACTACAGGTCAGTCATGGGACTGGTATGAGAAATCTTAACTGGACTTATCTAATAATAAGGCGAATCACAGGACCACGCCGCTAATGCGGAACGGGTTTACTCCATTGGATTGCCAGTGCATAAAATAAAGTAAATCCTTAAACAACGCAATGCCTTTTTAGAAAAATGAAACCATTATAAGACCCAAGTCCCATCACACAATGCAACGCAAACCGGAGGATAGGGTTTTACCTTATAATGGTCAAAAGATGCTTGATACGATAAAACGGATTTAATATTAGTGTGTATATATATGGGTATATATATATTTCAAAAACAATTTCAATCATAATGTATCAATCATAGACGGCATGGGTACCATATATCATGTCGCCATACTAGTTCTACAATCAAAACCGCAAGGTCGTATTGGAAATTGGATTTCCATCATGAGTCGAGGCTAGGGGCAAGCTCCTCTCCGATTCGAGACACTCTAGCAAATGCCTCAGGATCCCCCGCAGTGAACCCTTGGAGCGGTAGGGCCGGTCCCCGCCTATGGGCAGTGGATTGGTTATGCCTGAACACACGCTTCCCGGTCCCTTTGGACCTATAGTATGACCACTAACGGCCTATAAAAATCTGAGGCGCCTCAAAATCCATCATCCACATAAGTAAAATGTCAGCGCTGGTAGGTCCCTGACATCACTCTAGCTAGAAAAAAACGTGTGCACTCCCTACGGTCCATATCCCGTTTTTGACTCATACCGGGGTGTGAGGCTCGCGAAGTCACGATATACACAAAGCTATGCCGTAATAGGCTATGCTTTGATCATTCCACAAGGCCCTGCTTTTCAACAAAAGCCTTGATCATTTGCATCTTGGCGTGCCACATTGACAATTCACGCCATGCGATCAATCACTATTAATATATACCAGGGTGTTAAGCAGAGAATAAATCCTCCACCACCAAACAGACATATATTAACAGAAATCGATTTAATTCACATGGAATGAAATCCAATGTCAGACACGCATCCATTTACTAGCTTATGCTCTGGGTCTAAGCGAAAACTAAATCCGAACAATCAACAATAGTCCGGACGGCCACCACTGAAGCCCCTTCAAGGTAGCTACTCCCATCATGGGTCTCAGTAGCAACACATCCATTCGATGTGAAGATCGTCGGTCTTCAAACACCATCTTCATCTTCGGCTCTTCATCGCCGTAGTGATTATTCGGAATGGGTTAAACCCGGTCTTTCCGAATAACTCGCGTATTTTTATAATTAAAAATCAAGTACTGTAAAAACACATCCAACGCCACATTCCAATTCAGAATTATTCTTCTAATGAATTATTCGCATTATCTTATCAAAGATAAATTCTTCAAATTTATTCTTAAATCTTTCTTTTAAAGATTTATCAAAAACTCCAATTTGGTTTTAAATATCAAAATCATTATTTAATGATTTTTTTTTTTTTAGAAATTAATCTTATCTTATTTGAGTTAAAGAACTAATATCATTGAAAACATTGTTCACGATAAACTCAAATTCATCTTCCATTAAATATGGAATTTTCATAGAAATCGGACCAATGCATAATCGATATAAATTTCTATATCGGACTATTAATATAAATAGAATAACGGCAATGCCTTTTAAATTCCATATATATTAACGGCCTTCTTTTACAGAAGCTCATCTCAAATATTATTAAATCAAATTCCATTCAATCCCAATTTAATATATTAAATTGGAAAACTTTACTTTGGAAAATTTTCTATTAAATCTTAATAAAAGATTTATAAATTCCAAGTTATATTCTCACTGTAAATTGAGTTAAAGAACAGATGTCGTTTAAAAACATTGTTCACGATAAACTCAATTCATAAATCATTTTATTCAAATTATTAAATATAATTGAAACTCTAATAATCTTAATTAAAAGATTTATTCTTATCTTAACCGGGGTTAAGAACAGTGTTATTTAAGACACCATTCACGACAACCCAAAAATTCAATTTATTCTATTTAATTCCAAGTAAATATTAATTTATTGGAAAACTTTCTTAAATCTTAATTATAAGATTTATTCTAGTTAACCATTAAATCATTATATATATTATATAGTCGATTTCCATTTTAACACACTTTATAAAATAGTTATAAATTCATTTAAAACGATTTTAACTTCATTGCAATTTAAAGTCTAAATTGAATATTTTATTTTCTTTTCACATTAAAATATTAACATTCTCAAAATAGACTATTTTGAAAATCACTTCTTATATTCATTTAAAGTGAATTAAATTGATCGATAACCCGTTCGGGTTAAAATGGCGTTGTTATATAAAATAGATTAAATAGCCCAATTACTTCTTATTCAGTTATATTTTATACTGGGCCAGACCTCCCACATTAAGCCTGCGACTTATGGATGCTGGATATGCCGGTTGGTTCCGGGCAGACTTATCCCATAAGTTGGGCTTAACCTCGTGTCATGGCCCAATTCATATTTTAATTCAACCTTTTTCATTGTAACTTTTTAACAAACAAAACAAAATCTTTTGAATTCAAAACATCAAAGTCATTATTTGTTTCTTTAACTAAATATTAAATTAAATATTCTTTTAATTCAAAATTGGAATGAGACCTAAAACAATTACCATATAATTTAATTATATGGATTTCAAACATCGCAATGTATTCTACACTAATGATAAGATCATTAATAACATCCAAAGTGAATATTAATACTGTATAAGCCTCAAATAAATAACGCTTATAACTAATCACAAGGGCGATGTGTGGATATCAACCCAAGACCCGTGTGGGGTTTCAACCAACAAATACACATAACAAATAATTAAATAAATTATTTGTGCACTTGGGCGATTGTGTAAAAATTTATCGTCCAATCAACATAAACAAGTCAGGAAACTTGTTATGGTTGTGTAAACATGTTTTTGTGTTAATCATTTTTAATAACGAACATTGTATGCTTTGGTTTAATCCCTTTTTAAATGACAAAGTGAATGTTTTGAATTCACTCTAATAAAGTGACAAAAAGGAATGTTTTTAATTTGTAAACAATTTCTATATATATTTATAACAAATAAATGAATATTTATTTATAAACAATATGCTATGTTTTTAATGACAAATAAATGAATGGCATTTATTTGCGTACATGCTCTAATGACAAATAAAAGAGATTTTTTTTTTTTGTGCATTTTCTAATTCAACTTAACAAATAAAAGATGATGATTTATTTGTTTACCATTTTTAATCCAATCTTAACAAATAAAAAATGTAAATTTTATTTGTTTACCATTTCTATCTACAAAAATGATGATTTTATATGTCCATTCTAATTTTGGCAAAAAGCGACAAATTTATATGTTAATACTAAATTTAACCAAAGTGACAAATTTATATGTTACTACTAATCTTAACCAAAAATGACTAATTTAGTCTAGTATGACATTTCTAACCAAAGGCCATATTTTATTCTAAATAACATTTTTGACAAAGGCAATGTTTTTATTCTAAATAAACATTTTTGACAAGAGCGGTATATTAATCTAAATGCGCATTTTTAACCAAATGCAATGTTCATTTTTAACTAAAGCAGTGTTTTCTATTCTAAATGAATATTTTAACAAAAGCGGTGTTTTAATCTAAATGCGCATTTTTAACTAAATGCAATGTTTTTATTCTAAGATTACATTTTTGACTAAATGGATGTTTTTAATCCTTACATTGCTAACATGTCATAAAAGTGACGTTTTTATTCTAAATAAACATTTTATAACAAAAATGTACTTTTATCCTATTTCAACATTTTATAACTAAAATGGCATTTAATCCTAGTGTACATTTTATACTAAATGGCATTTTCACTTCTAATGTATATTTTCTAAGAAAACGTTCTTTTTAATTTCAAAAGAGAATGACGCTAGAAATGTTCTTTTTAGTTGAATCAACATGACGCTAAAAACATGTTATTTTTAATTGAAATAACATAACACTAAAAATATGTCATTTTTAGTTGAAATAACATAACGCTAAAACAGGATTATTTTTAGTTGAAATAACATAACACTAAAAATATGTTCACTTTTAATATTTCAACATGACACTAAAAATATGTTCATTTTTAATGAAATGACATAACGCAAAATATAATTTCATTTTAAATGAAATCACATAACTCTAATACACAATTTTAACCATAATTGTTATTTTTGTCTACACAAAAATATTCTAACTAAGAATGTGATTTTTTTGTTTACACATTTCATTTTATAAATAAAATGATATTTTAATCCTTACAAATCATTTCATACAAAAATTATGGTTTAAATCTAATATGTCATTTTCAACATTTTATTACAACACAATAAGTATCAAATAAACAGATCAACATACAACATCAATCATCAACCTATATTAAATCACGAATAACAAAAAATACAATATCATACATCGCAGGTTTGAATAAATTAGCATTCATACATGGAATTAAATTAACGAGAGATAATTAAATTTTATTTATTTCAAAATATAGAAATCTCACCTCGATTGTCTGAATTTTCAAAGTACTCCATTTCGATTCTAGTTCGTTCTATGTTGTGGAGCTCGCCAAGAGGGTTCCAACGCATCTGAAATCGGGCGATTTCGTTGCTTCTTTGTTCAGACCGTTGAAATGGAAGATCTTCTCGAGCTTAAAGTTTTTCCCCTTGAAGGCGATCGAAGTTGATGAGGGAATGGAGAGAAAATTCGGGAAGAAGAAGAGAGGTAACCGACCATTGATTTAAAGCATGGCGGCTACTGTATGTTTTAGGGTTATGGGTAAAGACAAAAATGTATTTTTATAATATTTTAATTGTAAATTTTTGTGAAGCATGGTTATGTGTAGATACATATTATTAAATAACAATTGCTAATCTTCTTCCAACCATTTATTGTATCCCGTTAATGACGCATTTATTTTATTCTGGAAAGATAATCTTAATTCATGCGATTAATTACAAGATATAATTTTACTACCATAATTAGAATGATGTCATAAAGAAAACAATTTTTTTTCCATGCATAGAGGTTTATACATTGCCTTCCTTTGTTTCATTTCTCTCCTTTTTTATTTTATCAAGTTAATGACAATTATTACATAATATTTCATGCCTTTATTGCCCAAAATTTATGTTAAAACAAATAAGTGATAGTAAATATTTATGCATGAGCCTGTATGTAAAATGCATTAAAAGAAATTTTACCAATAGGAAAAAGTTAACATACGTTAACCAAATGAATGTTTAAATAATTAAAGCCGACATTTGTGAAAAAAAGAAAGATGCAGTATTTTCCTTATTATTTGCACATTCATTCAAGTTAGTAATTGAACTCTAAATTATATGTACGCGTATAAAATGAAATTTAACCTTTGTCATAATTTGAAAACTGGAATTACAAAATATAATCAAGCTTTAGTTTAGGAATATTTATAAGATTAAAATTGTAGTTTCTCGTAAAAGGAAAAAAATAAATTAAACCTTGAATTAAAATGACGCATGTACTATGATTAATTAATTACTTGATAGTTTAATCATTATAAAATAACAAATAAATATGTGAAGTTTTGATTTAGTATGTATTAAAATTAGAATTTAACAAACATACATAAAAGTCTAATTATGATGATTATTTTTCTGACAAATGAATACGATAAAAAAAATCAAGCATAAAACATATAAAATCATATTTATTTCTTCTATAATTTAAAATAGATAAATATGAGTTGAAAAATAAAATCGTATAATAAATTATATCAAACAGGTTAATAAAGGGGACAACTTTGGCACATTTAAATTTGTATTTTTTCAAATACGAACTATAAAAACAGTATGAAGGAAAAATTGAACGAGACATAATATATGAACATAAACGTGACCCTAAAATGGAATAGTATGAAATAGATAAGAATCTTTAGATAATATAAACATATATTATAAGAGAAGATGTGATTAAAAAAAGGAATAGAATCACCAAAATTATTTACAATCAATACATGCTATAATTATCAAATAAGTTAAAATTAATCACTTAAACAATTTATTTAAGTTATTCTAATTTTTTTTATTTCGTAAAAATAACCAATTTATACTCCATATACCTAAAAATAGTTTAATTTAAAAAAAAAATTGATTCTGAAATTCTGGGTTGTTACATCATATACCTGTTTAAACTATTTTACTCACACCAGTCCCATGATTGACCCGGAGTTTATTTTGTTTTGTTTCCCTAAACTCTTGGGTGCCTAAATTTGTACGGGCAGTCAAGTAGTCGGGATTTTACAGATATACTTGGAGAGCTTGGAGCAGGAGGCTTCAAGATCATATAGCTATAATTTATTTCTGCTGTGTTGTAAGTGTTGTACTCTGATAAGTGTTATTGTATACATACTGTTTGTATTTCAAAAGTTATGTTATATTTTATTCGTTCCGCTGTGAGATTCGTGTTACTCTGATGATGTAAGTTCTTCTTTTCTTCTTCTATTCTATTAGTTCTATCTTATCTATCCTCACCTTCTATCTTCTTTCTATTAGTTTCTTGAATTTCCAGTGCAATTTGGGGTTGGACTTGTGTTATTTGGTCAGCTCAAATTGGTCCGGATTTTCGGGTCATTACAGTTGGTATCAGAGCTTAAGTTAAGAATTACCTTGGCTCTGTGGCGTGACTCAGTAGAGATGGGGTTAGTAATACCCTAGATTGAGTTTGAGTTTATATATACGAGTGAACGTATTTGTTATTGATATAAAAAAATTGTTTTATATTGTGGGGATTCATTGGTTGAGTTGTTTATGAGTTCTGGTCGATCTGTTTGATCCACTGTATCGGTAGGAGTTTGTAAACACTCGAATACGATGGGTCGACACGATATGTTTTGTAAAGATGGTAAATTAAAATAAGTTTACCCAGAGTATATTCTGATATAGAGGAAATATATATATATTGGATATATTGGTTGTAATTATAATCGAGTAAGATTATAAAGTGAAATGGTTATATATAACCAATCAGAATTCATATAAGTGAAGTATATGGAATCAAAATGAATTAAAACTGAATTTAAATTAGAATTAATTGAAATTAAAATCCCAGAAATTGGAAAAGTGTTTGTAAATGGATTTGGATAAAAAAAATTAGGAAAATTTAAGATCCTGGGAGATTTTGAATTGTTTTATAAGCAGTGTGAATTATATTTTGAAATGGTTTTCAAAGTGGAAATGTTTTTAAAAAAATGGGTTTTGAAAGTGATATAGTATTGAACTCACTTCGGTAGCTGGAAAATAGATTCTGATGATGAATCGCGACATCATCAGTGTTCATTTTTGAGCTGGTAAGTGACGGATTACTACCAAAGAAATTGTTTTTGAACTGTTTTAAGAAAAACAAGTTGGTTTGAAATTCCAGGAAAGGATATTTGATTTTTGAAAGAGGTAAACTATTTAAAAACTTCTAGGAAGAAAAGGTTGTTTGAATTTAAACAAATTAAAGTAAAATTTGTAAAATCCAATAGAATTGAAATTGAATTAAAAGCCAGTTAAGTGAAAATCATATTGGAATAGATTGGTGTCAAGTAGAATTAGACTTGATTAGAGATAATCTGGATTTATATTGGACTGGTAAGTTAAGAAATTGAAATTGGTAATGGCATCGATTTGAATTTGAATTCGACTTGGGAGTAAGCGAATAGCTGTGTTGAGCAGATATTGGTTGGAAATACATTGGTATATGTTGGATTGATAACAGATGTAAGGGATAAAGTTGATATACCCGACAAAATGGTACAAGTTTATATTTGATATAAGCATGAGATTTATGAGCCGAATTGGCAAGCCGCTTGGCTGTTTGATTTTCTTTTGGGTTGGAGATGGCCCAGAGAGGCGAGTTGGAGTTTTACCGATAGGGCTGTACAAAGGAGGTTATGGCGAAATTTTCCGAGAATTTAAAGGGTTAGAAAATTTTGGAAATTTTAGTTAGTCAGAATGAATAAATATTTTAGTCGATATTAATTGGTTCGGTTGAAATCAGAAATAAGGAGTAAACAAATCTTAGGAATTCCAATAGATAGGGTCGTCCTCTAACTTAGCAATTTCGAGGACGAAATTATTTTAAGTGGGGAAGAATGTAATGACCCGCATTGGCAGAGGTATTATAATTAATTTATTTAATTATTTAAAGGGTGATTAAAGAATTTAAATGGTCATTGAATTAAATAATGGTGAATATTTAATTAAAATAATAATTAAATAATATATTTAATTCTGAAATAATCAAAATTGGCTGAAATGACGATATGGTGTGAACTGGATCATCTGTGATATTTAATTCAGCTTAGAGTTGAAGTATGTTGACGAATATATTCAATCAACGACAGTTTGAACGTATAATTATATATTAATTAAAATCGAGCTCGAAATGGCGCTGCAGTTCGTAAATTGGCGATTCGAACTTCAACTGAATGTACAGGGTTCGTTTTAAATCGGATTTCTGTGAAACAAGAAACGTGTGGAGCTAGTGGAGTATATCTTTCTAGTGGAAGAGAAAAATCGAGATTTCGTCGTGTAGATTTTGATTTACATCCAAATCAATTTTCAGAAAAGTCGCTGTGGAATTCCTTTATAATTTATAAAGGAATTATTTATATTTTAAAAAGGAAATTCAATATAAATCGAATATCGGGTTGACCCAGAAGTGAATATCAAGTTAGAAATTCATATAGGAATATTCTAGAGCTGTATGGTATTCCATTGTGAATATATATACGATAATATAAATTTATTTATATTTAATTTAATTATATTTAAATATATTTATATATTTAAGTGGGTCATCCAGAGCTTTAAAAATACGGTGTGTTTGCAAACGAAGTCGGAATTCAGCGAAACTAATTTTGTTGGATCCGCAATGTCAAATTATTGTTAGAGGTCAAGTTCCGTGATTTTTAGAGTCACTGTGTGGCCTTACGGATTTTTAGAGTGTAAAACAGTCAGTATTTTGACGGTTAAAAATACGCTGTGTGAGCATACGGAGTCGGAATTCGACGAAACCAGTTTCGTTGGGACCGTAATGTCGAGCTCTAGCTACATGTCCAGTTTGGTGATTTTTAGGTATCATATGTAATCATGGTAATTTTTAGAAAGGACGAACGAATATAAAATAATTAAATAAAATATCTAAAAATATCTAGGAAAATATCTAGATATTTGTTAACACTATAAATACCCTAACTTTCCATCTAAACCTAATTCACTTCTGCAAAATACATCCGCCGTTCCCTTATTTTCTTTCTTACAGTAAAGTTTCAGGAGCAAACAATTCAAAACAAATAGAAAATAAATTCTACAAATCTTGGGATGAGTCTCGATTGACTCAGCAACAGAAGAGCATCAAGCTCATATGGATTTTGGTGGGTTCGAACTGTTCTCGTCCGATGATTGTTTATACAGCGCCACTTAATCGAGTCCTAGGGTTTTCGAATTGGTAGGTTGTGTTGCATCGAGGTAGAGTTTGGGTTCACATTCGGATTTGTGGAGGAGTTTGCAACCTGTTGATGGGAATTTTAGTGGGTTTTGGTGCCAAATGAATTCGGTGATGGTACAGTGGTCTCACGAGTTAGCTGATGAAGTCGTCCAGGAAGGATGCGCGAGTTGATCAAGATGGGGTGGAGGCGGAAGCCTGAGCGAAGAGTTGATCATCGGTGGAGATTTCGTGGTGCCGGTGTAAGAATCGAAGGAAGGAGAGTGGGGTTTTGAGCTCGTTGGATTTGGGGAATTTACAGAAGAACGGGAGTTATCAATTCGGGGAAGAACACTGTGCGGGTCCTTAAATGGGTGGGCCTGGGGATTTCTGAATGGGCCGAAATTGGGTAAGGCAAAGCCCGATGTAGTTTTAATTAAAGTTTTAATTTAATTAAATGTACGTAACTATAAATCGTCATAACTTTGTTCTATGAAAACGAAATTCAGGGAAACTGGTCACATTGGAATCGTATGGACGAGGGCAACACCATGGCACTGACTGAGAGTGGATTGGAGCTCGTTTGAATTTATGGCGAAATAAATTGTTTGATTCAAATCAAATAACAGTTTATCGTTCTTTAACGATGAACTGCAAATGTGAGTAAATCTCACCAACTCTAAACAGTTTATAATTTCATGTTGTATTTTTAGAACTGTTAGAAATTGTCTGATTTACTGTGTGTTGATTGTTTGATTGAACTGCTAGTCAGTTAGTTGAATTTCTATATTGATTCTGTTTAACAGAATATATCATATGGAATTGAAAGTGATGTTATCTATATTGTTTAACATCTGTGATGCAGGGAAACAGGTTTGAGGAATCCAACTGGATTCCTCAACATTTATTTTTCTGTGATTCATATATTGTAATATATGATGTGATATAATCTGTTGTTGATTTTGTATGTTTGGACGATATTTATCGTTGTTATATGGTGTGTTAGGTGTCATAGAAATACCAGAATGTGATAAAGGGATTTTCAAAGTATATTTTGAAAATAATTTATTTATATAAAATCAATGGATTTTATATTATAAAAGAAAAAGGATTTTGAATATAAAGGAATTATTTGTTAATCAAATATAAAGGAATTATATTTGTTAATCAAATATAAAGGAATTATATTTGTTAAACAAATATAAAGGGATTTATTTATAAAACAAATATAGAGGAGATATATGTGAAATCAAATAATAAGGGAAAATAATTGTAAAACAATATATATATAAAAGAAAATATTGTCAAACAAATAGGAAGAGAAATATTTGTAAACCATTTATAAATAGGATAAAGGATTATTTATTTGTTAGAATAAATAGAATAAAGGATTATTTATTGGGAAAATAAATAGAGGAGTTAATCGAATAGAGTTAATCGAACAGAGTTAATCAAATAGAGTTAAGCAAAATTAGAAACTGACTAGAGATTAGTAAATTGAATAGTTCTCTAAGTGTCGATCTGATGTTGGTTTCGGCTAGGAATGGCAATAGGGCGGGTTGGGGCGGGTTTCTCATGCCCCAGACCCGACCCGGACTTTTTAAACCCCGCCACAGACCCACCCCGTAGACCCGGTGCGTGTCTGGAATTTTGCCCCGTACCCGAAACCCGTACGGGTCAGGGTAGACCCGACCCACCCTGCGACCGGTGATATTATGTTCTAGTGTACACAAATTTATATATTTATATTTTTTATCACTAAATGATAAATTATATGCATATTATAATGTGTTCACAATGACAAGAGAATATTATAAAATGAGTTGTAAGATAATAGTTCAAAATGTATGCATTTGTTATTGTATGATTATCATTGATGTAACTTATACGATGAAAATTTTATAGTTTTCAATTAAAAGAATATAATATTCAAGTTATAACTATGTAAATCTAAGAAGATTAACAAGTAATAGTTATAGTTATAAAGAGTTTGAATGATGTTTCGATCATGCGGGTCGGGTTGGGGCGGGTTAGCCATGCCCCAGACCCGACCCTAGACCCGGACCTCCAAAAGCGGGTCGCGGGTCTACCCGCCCCGAAGACCCTATGGGGCGGGTCTAAATGGGTCAAAACAGGGGCGGGTCAAGCGGGTTTGGACCCTAGACCCACCCCATTGCCATCCCTAGTTTCGGCCTTCGGGGTTTATACTTAGAGAATTGTTCTCCTACTAGTTTACAGTCAGGGACTGATAGTTGTGAAATGATAGTGATATGTAAATAACAAATGGAAATGTTTCCCAGTGTTAATAACGTGTATTTTCTAAACATAGAAAATAAGGAAATATATATATATATATGGATATATATATATATATAATTGATGGTTGATTGATAGAATTTCCTTCTGGAAATAATATCGTTGTTTGTACACATATTTTCCTTCGATAGTTAAATCACAGACTATCGAAGTTTTGACCAATTTACGTTGTTAATATGGAGAGACCGGTTGGATTATTATCCAAAGAACCACTCTATATTGGCATAAGCGTTGCGAAATCATATGTGCCAAAGATAATTGAAGACGGAGTAAAGTGCAAGGGCTATTGTATAAGTCTTAGATAACAGTGCCTAAGATGGATGTACTGAATAGTGCCTTCGGTTTGTCCAGTCCTAGGACAACTTGTATGGATGAAGGTCTGACAGAGTATATCCAATGGATCGCGTAAGTTGATCTCTTCAAACGTATATACGTTGGTGGCAGAGGAATTCATTTCTCTTAGCTTATACCCGTGGTATTTTTGGATAAGTCAATTTGTGATTTGGCGGGTAAGACGATGTGACATTCAAAGTGAATGAAGATGTGACATGTAAAAGATATGCGTAGCTTCTAGCCTCACATCCGGTAAATGACAGAAGTCGGGCAGGCAGCATGGCTAAGTCGGTCGCACCGAAGTAGGGTGTATAATCACCTATCTAGAGAATATTCATTTGCTTCTTTAATCTATCAATGTTGTCCCATATATATATACGGGAACGGTTGCTGATCCCAACCGTTGGTGATGTACATTCAATACACTCAAGCGAAATGAATGGTCGGTCATGTGTGGCTGAGTTGCAAGATGTTCTTGTTGAACTCCAGTGTATCGTTTCTAGAGTACACTGATCGGAAGGTGGTTCCATACCTTGTCATAGGTGGAAATCCATTACCCAATACGTGCTTGCGGTTTTGCTTGTATACTATATATGTAGAACGTGAGATGAAAGCGTTTCTGCTAGATTGATATCTATTTGTGTTTAGACATTATTATAATATCAGAATGATATTGTTTGTCAAAGATGTTGGATTCTCATAAGGGAAAAACCTGTTCCGTATTCACGGCGTGGTCTTATGAGATATCATATACCTGTTTAAACTATTTTACTCACACCAGTCCCATGACTGACCCGGAGTTTATTTTTTTTTTGTTTCCTTAAACTCTTGGGTGCCTAAATTTGTACGGGCAGTCAAGTAGTCGGGATTTTACAGATATACTTGGGGAGCTTGGAGCAGGAGGCTTCAAGATCATATAGCTATAATTTATTTCCGCTGTGTTGTAAGTATTGTACTCTGATAAGTGTTATTGTATACATACTGTTTGTATTTCAAAAGTTATGTTATATTTTATTCGTTCCGCTGTGAGATTCGTGTTACTCTGATGAAGTAAGTTCTTCTTTTCTTCTTCTATTCTATTAGTTCTATCTTATCTATCCTCACCTTCTATCTTCTTTCTATTAATTTCTTGAATTTCCAGTGCAATTTGGGGTTGGACTTGTGTTATTTGGTCAGCTCAAATTGGTCCGGATTTTCGGGTCATTACAGTTGGTATCAGAGCTTAAGGTTAAGTAATAACCTTGGCTCTATGGCGTGACTCGGTAGAGATGGGGTTAGTAATACCCTAGATTGAGTTTGAGTGTATACATACGAGAGCGTATTTGTTATTCAATATAAAGTGAATTTATATTGTGGAGATTTATTGGTTGAGTTGTTTACAAGTTCTGGTCGATCAGTTTGATTCACTGTATCGGTAGGAGTTTATAAACACTCGAATACGATGAACCGTCATGGTATGTTTTGAAAAGAGGGTAAATGAAATAATTTTACCCAAAGTATATTTGTTATTATAATCGAGTAAGATTATAATGGAGATGGTTATATATATATATAACCAAATAAAATTCACATAAGTGTAATGAATTGAATTAAATCTGAAATTAGAATCAGAATGGGGATTAAAATTCCTAAAATTTGAAAAGGTGTTTGTAAATGGAATTAAATTGAGTATAAGAGAATTTTAAGTTCCTGGGAGATTTTGAAAACATTTTTCAAACTGAAAGTGATATAGTATTGAACTCACCTTGATAGCTGGAAAATAGATTCTAATGATGAATCTAGACATCATCAGTGTTCATTCTCGAGTTCTAAGTGACGGATTGCTACCAAAGATTTTGTTTTTGGAATTGTTTTGAGAAAACAAGTTATTTAGAAATTCAAAGGCTTTGAATTGGTATTATGATTCCAAATTAATTTGAAATGAACCCAGGGATTTAAAATTTTAGAATTTAAATTTAACTTAAAATGTTAAATGGATTGAGATGGTATAAGTAAAAATAAATTAAGATTTAACTTGAACTAAGTTAAATAAAACTGGATTTGATTAGAGAATAATCTGGAATGGAATTGAGTTGATGACTTAAGAGTTTAGAATCAAGAATATTACTTGAGTTTGAAATGGAATTTGGCTTGATTATAAACGAATGATTGGATTTAATAATAAATCAATTGGAGTTTGATTATAATGACATTGTTATATGTTGAGTTGGTAGCAGATGGAAGGGAAATAATGATATGCCCGACAAAAAGGTACAAGTTTATATTTGATATGAGTTTGGAATTTATTACCGAATTAGCAAGCCGCTTGGCTGTTTGATTTTCTTTTGGGTTGGAGAAGGCCTAGAGTGGCGAGTTGTGGTTTTACCGATAGGGCTGTACAAAGGAGGTTATGGCGAAATTTTTCGAAAAGTTAAGGCGTTAGAAAATTTTCAGGATTTTTGAAAATTATTGTTGTTAAAAAAATTAATAAATATTTAATTGAAATTAAATTGGTTCAGTTGAAACTAGAGTTAATAAGTGGACAAATAAGTTCTGACCAGTCGATAGGGTTTGTTTCCTAACTTAGCAATTTCGAGGAAGAAATTATTTTAAGTGGGGAAGAATGTAATGACCCGCGTTTTCAGCGATATAATAATTAATTAATTTAATTATTTAAAAGGTGATTAAGAGAATTAAACGGTCGTTTAATTAAATAACTTGGAATATTTAATTAATAATTAATGATACTAGACTCATTTTGGAAAAATGCTTTCAAAAATATATTTTTGGTAAAATATTGATAAAATGACCGAAAATCGTTTTATCAATAATTGGCTATTTTCTCAGTAAAAGTTGTTGAAAATTTTAGTGAATGTCTAATTAATCATTAGGAAAGTGATTAGCAAATAAAAATATTTTTAGTATTTATGGTTAACTAAATATCTGGATGATGTCATGCATGACATAGGCAAGATATTTAGGAAATGAGCAAATAAGGAAAATGAGCGAATAAGGAAAACTGAGCAAATAAGGAAAATGAGCAAAAATAGTAATACTTCTTTTGAAAGAAATGAGCAAATAAGGAAAATGAGCAAAAGTAGTAATACTTCATATGTAAGATTAGGGTTTTAGGGGCATTTTGGTCTTTTCCCATTCACATTCCTAGGGCTATATAAAGGGAGGCATACCCTTAGGAATTCTACACAATTTCTTTTCTTCTTCTTCTTCTTCTTAAGCTATATTAATGGCTTCTTCTTGAGTAATGGTGGTGGTAGAGGAGGAAGCAAGGAAAAGCAAGTGAAAGCAAGGAAAGGAAGGAGGTTACTAGCTTGGATCTTTGTTCTTATTCTTGGATCTTCATTCTTATTCTTGGATCTGCTAAGGATTAAGGTGAGTTTACTCACTATTTAGGACAACAAACATAAACCCTTTTGCATGTTTTAACTATGCTTAAAGTTGCTTGAATGTTGGTAACTTATATTAAAATGTTAACTTGATTCTTACTTTAAAAGTAAGTGACATATGTGATCCATGTTAATGGATTGGAATGGACTTAAATGGACTTGGGCTTGAACTTAAAAGTGCACTTATATTTATAATACTGTTCTGTTCATGTATTGAAATATATGATGTGTTATATAATCTGTTTGATTATGTGTGTTAAATGATATTGATCATTGTGGCTTGTCATTTTAAATATCATAAGTGACCCTGGGATGTGAAAAGAAATATTTCAATGTATATTGAAATAAAGGAATTTTATAAAATCAACCGATTTTATAAAAGGGAATATTTTGAAAATAAAGTACTTAGAAAATAAATAGGATTTTATAAAGGAGAACATTTACTTAGAAAATAAATAGGAGTTTATAAAGGAGGATATTTATTTATAAGACAAATAGAATATCAAAAAGGAAATATTTTGGGAAAATAAACAGGATAAAGATAAAAGGAAAATATTTATAAAACGAATAAAGTTTTATAAAAGGAATATTTATTTAACAAAAAAATCGAATTGAATGGAATATTTATTTAGAAATAAATAGAAGTATAAGAGGATTATTTATTTAGAAAATAAATAGACAAATATAGGAAGAGAAATATTTGTAAAATATTTACAAATAAAGGTTATAAAAGGAATTATTTATTTAGAAATAAATAGAAGTTATAAAGGAGATACTTATTTAGAAATAAATAAGAATCTAGAAGGATTATTTATTTAGGAAATAAATAGAATTTTAAAAGGAGAATATTTATTTAGGGAATAAATAGGATTATTAAAGGGGATTTGTCAAATGAGTTAGTTAAACCAGATTTGTCAAATAAGTTAGTCAAACCAAGTTAAATGAGTTGATCAAACCAAGTTGATTGAGTTAGTTAGTCAAGTTAACCAAGTGGGTGAAGTTAGTCGAGTTAATCAAATTTGAGTTAGCAAGTTAAGTCATTCAATTTGAGTTAGCAAGTTAAGATAATCAAAGTGAGTTAGTAAAAAAAATGGAGTTAAATCGAATATAGTTATTCGAAATAAAGTTAAAACAGATATTAGTTATTCGAATTTGAGTTAATCAAATAGAGTTAATCGAACAGAGTTAAAGTAATGGAGTTAAACAGAAATTAGAAACTGACTAGAGATTAATAAGTTGAATGGTTTCCTGAGTATCGATCTGATGTTGGTTTCGGTCTTCGGGGTCTATACTTAGGAAGTTGTTCTCTTGTTAGTTTATAGTTAGAGTCTGATAGATGTGGAAGAATAGTGATACGTAAGTAAGCCACGGAAATGTTTTCCAGCGTTAATAACATATATTTTCTAAACATAGAAAATGAGGAAATATATATATATGGTTAATGACGATTGATCGATATAATTTCCATTTCGAAATAATATCGTTGTTTGCGCACTTGTTTTTCTTTGATAGTTAAATCACAGACTATCAAAGTTTTGACCATTTTAACCTTGATAATATGGAGAGACCGGTTGGATTATTTTCCAAAGAACCACTCTGTATTGACATAAGCGTTGTGAATTATATATGTCAAAGATAATTGAAGACGGAGTAAAGTGCAAGGGCTATTGTATACGTCTTAGATAACAGTGCCTAAGATGGATGTACTGAATAGTGCCTTCGGTTTGTCCAGTCCCAGGACAACATGTATGGACGAAGGTCTGACAGAGTATATCTAATAGATCGCGTAAGTTGATCTCTTCAAACGTATTCACGTTTGGTGGCGGAGGAATTTGTTTCTCTTAGCCGTATACCCGTGTTATTTTTGGATAAATCAATTTGTGATTTGGCGGGTATGACGATGTGACATTCTAAGTGAATGAAGATGTGGCGTGTGAAGGATAAGCGTAGCTTCTAGCCTCACATCTGGTAAATGACAAAAATCGGGCAGGCAGCATGGCTATGTGGGTAGCTCCCATAAGGGTGTATAATCACCTATCTAGAGATATTCATTTCATTCTAAAAATCTATTGTCGATGCTGTCCCATTCGGGAAACGGTTGCTGAACTCAACCGTTGGTGATATACATTCGATACACTCAAGCGAAATGAGTGGTCGGTCATGTGTGGTTGGGTTGCAAGATGTTCTTGTTGAACCCAGTGTATTCCTCTCTAGAGGTACACTAGCGAAAGGTGGTTCCATACCTTGTCATAGTTGGAAATCCATTACCCAATACGTGCTTGCGATTTTGATTGTATACTATGTATATAGAACGTGAGATGAAAGCATTTCTGCTAGATGATTATTATATTGTGATTGATAGACATTATTATAATATCAAAAGGTTTCTGATATAAAGATATTTTGGATTCTCATAAGGGAAAAACCCGTTCCGTTATACGACGTGGTCTTATGAGATATCGTTCACTTGTTCAAACTGTTTTAAACTGTTTTACTTATACCAGTCCCATGACTGACCCGGAGTTTATTTTGTTTTGTTTTCCCTAAACTCTTGGGTGCTCAATTTTGTACGAGCAGTCAAGTAGTCGGGATTTACAGATACTTGAAGAGCTGGAGCAGGAGGCTTCAGGATTATATAGCTATTATCATTCCGCTGTGTTGTAAGCATTGTACTTGATAATAATATGTATATTCAAGTACAGATTTATATTTCAAAGTTATGTTATATTTTATTCGTTCCGTTGTGAGGTTCGTGTTACTCTGATGATGTTGTTGTCTTCTTCTTCTTCTTCTATTCTAAGTTTCTATCTTATCTATTCTCACCCTCTAGTTTCTTTCATTAACTATTCGGTTATTTTCGGTCCTTGGATGTTCGATATGTGTTGTATATCGAATAACCAAGATCGCAAAAATCCGGGTCGTTACAGTACTAGAATCCCAAACCCATGTCTTATATAAATCTTGAAATAATCCCTTGGCCCAATATCATGAAATGACCCATTTCTAGGTCCAACGAAACGATCCACTACTCAATCGGCTCCCTACAAGTTCTAGCTCGTCGTGTGTCTGTGTCATACGGCCCTATCACGAATGTAGTCACCTGTGCTAGGTCCACCATAGGGTGTATCAAGCCTTATGGTGCCAACCACCGACACGAATCAAGAATGCATAGATAAACCTACTGATGCCCAATGCCTGCTTTTTCAACTCCGGACCACGTGCACGACCATAGCCCGCCTGAACCTACACTGGCGCACCAACACAATCGTCGTTCTGGTCGCTTATAATCAGCCCAGTAATCGTGCCCTACCCAGCCTAGTTCCAGGGTACCATGATACATTTAGTGGGTTACTGCTGAAATGGACCGCGTAACTAGGGTTTCCGTCTAGCAGGTTAAGTGTTGTCATTTAAATTCAAGACTTAACCCTTATCAGTCTAGCATGTCAAATTGGCTAAGTATTGTCATTTAAGTTCGTGACTTAGCCCTACAATTCACGTGTCAAGTTGGTTAGGTGTTGTCGTTCAAGTTCTTGACCTAACTCTACCAATCATGTCTCAAGTTGGTTAAGTGTTGTCTTTCATGTTCATGACTTAACCCTATCATGTGGCATTAATTCATTAATGCACCCCAACCTCTCACATTAGACCTGTTGTTGTGGTCACTGGATATGCCGGGCGGTTCCGGGCAGATTTACACCACAACTCAGTCTAACCTCGGCTTTCAAGCGCGATATGACCAACTACTCACATTGGATCCTATTGTTTGCAGTCACTGGATTTTCCGGGCGGTTCCGGGCAGATTTACACTGCAAACTCAACCCAACCTCGAGTTGGCCATTTTCAAGTTCATTCTAGTGTCATGTCCATGTTCATGTTTTCATGTCGAGTTCGTGTCAAGTTTCAAGGCAAGTTTCATGCCCACATCCAGATTCAAGTTATAACAATGTTCATGTCAAGATTCATGGCGAGTTTCATACCAAGTTTCATATAATTACCAATTTTTCCCAACGTTACCCCGTCTAAATATCAGGCTAACAATCTTAGCCTAACTTTCCGTACGCATGATTTTTGGCATAATATTAGGCTAAAAACTTAGCCTAATTTAACGTACGCAAAATTTGCATAAAGAAATTCATTAACATGACATAAGTGTGAACTTGGCATTCTTGGCATAGTCAATATGAACACCATAGGTGTGTACTTTCAAAACAATCAACATGAATATCATAGGTGTGAACTAGCAATGTAGACTAAACCAACATACATATATGTGAATTTGCAACATAGACTAAATCAACTTACATATATGTGAGCTTGCAAATCAATCACGAACATATGAATAAGTGTGAACTTGAAATATGACATAGGTTTAACATATACACATAAACTGTAGATCTAACATTTGGTCACATATGTGATATGATTTCACAACCTAAAACTTGCATAACATGATAAACTTCACAACTTGTCATCACGGGTTATACTCCAAGTTCATATACATATGAATGGACTTATTCATTAATTCCCAATTCAACATGATGATAAAATAGAACCACAGGCATAGATCAACATAATAAACATTGCTCTGTTATCAATTTATTTCCAAGGCATGACCTAACTGAATAAATTGATTAAAACATCGTAGGCATAACATTATGAACATGAAAAAGGTTTGAATACTAATCTAGATTCAAGAACACGGATAGATCTAACTTAAATAGAAAAATCCCCAACATCAAGACAAATAAAGAAAATAGGTCTAAATAGAAAATCAAGCTTAGATCCAGTTTCATAGTCATAATTCTAGGCAATAACCTCATGGTCATGAATCTTAGGTGATTAGTCATAATTGTCCTTGTTATAGTCATAGGCAATAGTCTTATGTTCACAGTCATAGGCATAGGCATAATCTTATGTTCACCGTCATAGTCATAGGAATAGTCTTATGTTCACGGTCATAGTCATAGGCATAGGCATAGTCTTATGTTCACCGTCATAGTCATAGTCTTATGTTCACAGTCATAGGCGTAGTCATAGTCTTATGCCATTAACAATAGTTTCAACGTCGTAGGCAATATTCCCAATAGTCAAGATCCAAGAAGAAAACAAGAATAAATATGAATCATACATAAATCAATTCCAATTTAACATGCCCATATTAGATTTATAGTTTTTATCTAAAAGTAACTGGAACTTACAGATCGTGGTCTAAGAAAGATGTAGAAGTCGAATCTATAAACTAGTCGTCGAATTGTTCAATCGTTGAATCTTGCTTTGATTGTAGAAGCAAATCCCCAATTCCTAGCCGTAGTCTTCAAGAAATAATCTTCGTGTTTTATTTTTAATTTAATTTAATTAAGGTGGAGGCAGCATAACATTGCAATGGTTTGGTGTGGAGAGAAAGCTAGGTTCAGGGGAGTTTAAATAGGAGAATAGGGTAATTTAGAGCCTTCAGATCAGTCCAGAAGTCATCAGAACCACCCAGCTCGAAGACAGGTCACCCAACCACTCAGAAGAAGACACATCATCACAGAACACTCTAGAATTCTGTGTTGGATGGGTATGGGCGCACTTGGCAGGTGCGCCAGTGTATTTTTGTACTGGCGCACTTCACAAGTGTGCCAGTGTATTCTGGCATGTTTCCGGTTTTTCTGCCTAACTTCGTTCGTCTATATCTTCTTCATACGGTATCCGTTTTACGCAAACTCGGACTTTATCTCAAGCAAAATTTCGAGACGAACGCAATGGAGCAACCCGTTTCCCTTGATTTTTATTTTAAAAATTAATTCTGCCTTGATTTATGGATTTAACATGTTATTAAAATTCGGGTTGTTACATTCTTCCCTCCTTAAAGGATTTCGTCCCCGAAATCTTCAAGTTAAGAAGAATGCATCCTATCATCCAATCATCCATCTACTCAAAACATCATCCACAAGCAACCATTGTCCTTAAACTATATCTAATGCTATATGAACATATGCAGAAAGTGTGTGTATATGTTCCTTTTCTAATGCAAATGATCAGGCCTGATTGATCTTCCTAATGCAAAATATGTTTAGTGTCATGAATCCAACATGTATGCAAATAGTCTTAGTCACATAAACACTATATGTGTGCACAAACATCCATCCATATGCAACATCGACATGATAATGCATTCAATTTCATCCATAAACAAGTATAAACACTCATGCATATGCAATATGAAAATGTATCTGAGCCGATCTAGTGCCTAATGTGTGTTATGCAACCACGAGCAACCACTTGCAACCATTTGCAAACATCAACCATAACATGTTTCAATCACATGTTTACATCCAAAAGGGTTCTACCTATGGTTCTCAAGATAGGATTGAGGAGATAAGCAAGATAAAACAAAGCATCTAGGAGAAGAAGTTAAAGATGTACCCCCAGAAGGTCTTGCTTGCGGGGCTTTCCCTTGCTTTTTAGGGCAGTTCTTGCAGATATGTCCAGTTTTACCACACTGGAAACATGCTCCCATCTTCATCTTCTTCTTTCTACAATCCTGGACTATATGCCCAACTATACCACAGAAGTTGCACTTCCTCTTATCACGTGACTTGTTATTATTGTTGTCAATGTTCTCGCCTCCCTTCTAGAAGTCTTTCTTCTCGTTCTGAGACTCATCTGCCTTAACATATCACTCATACCTTTCCTATGTAACATGTTAACAAGCCTCATGGAAACTATCTCCATCGTACAGAAAACCCTCTACGAAGCTAGAAAGAAGATTAGCCGTAGGTAAAAACTACTGCGACTACAGATGGAGAAAAGAAAGGAAAAGAGATTCAAATGAAGAAACAAAGGATAGTGCTAATGGATTTTGGGGAATAGCCTTTAAATAAAACAAGATTTTTCTTGAAAAATGCTTCTTTGTAACCGGTTTTGAAAATAATCTCAGAAGGTTTTAAAAACTTTTGACCGGTCTGGTAACCTTCTGCTCTGATACCAAATGTAACACCACACCTCCGCTAGGGTCACTCACAAAGGGAATGCACTAGTTTTAGAGGAGCGTTATCGAGGTAAACAATCACAGAATTATTACAAGACAGAACATAAATAAAACAACGGAAGATTCAAAAGCTAATTTTCATTACTTTCAAAAAGAGTCAAAACCTTTTACATCAAATAGCCAAGGTCATTATTTTCCATTACAATAAATTCTGTCTTGCATAAATAAAGGAGCATAAACTTGAAACAACAAAAGGAGCTTAGTTCCCCAAAGGTAGCAGAAACGCAGCCATAGCATAGCTCAAGATCAAACCGTACATGAACTGAACCGAAAGCAAGCGAAATCCAAGCTAAGTGCTAGAGTTTCCTCCCTGAGAATCTGGGGGGAAACGGAAGAAAAAGAGGCAAAAGAAAACGGGTCAGTCATAAAGACTGGTAAGTCCAAGTGACTTTCAGCATAAAAACAGATAAAGGTAACATGACATGTATAAACTGAAAGCAAATATAAGGATGCTGTCAAGATGGGCAAGATAGACTAAGACAACATGATAAATCAAGTATAAATCAAGTATCGCATCACATATTTAAGGTTCACTACATCAACTGTACTAGAATCCCAAACCCATGTCTTATATAAATCTTGAAATAATCCCTTGGCCCAATATCATGAAATGACCCATTTCTAGGTACAACGAAACGATCCACTAGTCGATCGGCTCCCTACAAGTTCTAGCTCGTCGTGTTTCTGTGTCATACGGCCCTATCACGAATGTAGTCACCTGTGCTAGGTCCACCATAGGGTGTATCAAGCCTTATGGTGCCAACCACCGACACGAATTGTAATAACCCGGAAATCCGGGCCAATTTAAATTTTTTATTTTGGCAATTTTAGCGAATTTTGATTATTTAAAATGAATTATTTTAAATAATATCGACGAGAAATTTATTTTGAATATAATTCGAACGTATATATTCGTTTGAATCGACGATAGAATATAAATATTTATTTATAATTATAAAAGGAATTGAAAATGGCGCGGTAGTTCGATAATTCGATTTCAAACTTCAATTGAGCATACCGGGTGCAAACCAAACCGGATTTTAGTGAAACCAAAAATAATAGGATCTATTTGATAATGTATTTCCAACGAATCCGAAAAATCAAAATTTCATAGCGGGGATAAAAAGATATGTCCAGTTGAAAATTCTGAAGAGTCGCTATGGATTTCAGCCCCTTAAAAATAGCCATTTTGCAAACGACCTCGGATTTCGACGAAACCACTTTTGTTGGATCCGTGATGTCAAATTATTGCTAGGTTTCAAATTTCATAATTTTTCGAATCAATATGTGAGCGTGGCAAAGGAAAACGCGTTTGACCAGTTTTAGTTGATTTTAATCGATTGGAAAATGGCCATTTTTCAAACGGTCTCAGAATTCGATGAAACTAGTTTTGTTAGGACGTATCGTCAATACGAAGCTAGAAAATATTTTTCGCGAATTTTTAGAGTTAGTATGTGACCCCGGTAAATTGAAATGCGCGTTCAAATTCAATATATAGAGTTATATTTTGATTTTGACGAAAACTGGTCGAAATAGTCGAATCAGCCTACAATACATATCCCATTGTGTTCGGAATGGGGATAATTAACTAGGGGCGATAGTCGTTTTGTTTGGTTTGAAGTCAGTAGTGTTAAACAGTGTGACGGCCGGGAATTTCGCTCGATCCGAATCAGTCGTTAAACCGATCTAGACCGTTCGAAACCCCTGATCGTTTGAGAACAAGACAAATCAGAACGCAGACGGAAGAACATTTCATTGTTATTACAACAATTCCATCAGAATACAAGAATATACATAGTATAAATGGATAAATTACATTCGATGAATATCAGAGATTACAATAAATTACATAGCAGCGGAAAATAATACAAAGCACAACTGAAGGTGATATATGGATACAGAGCTTTCCGGATATCATTCCAGCTGTAAACCAGGATCCTGTGAATATAAATCTGCAAAACCAAAACTACTAGCTGCCCGTGCGGAAAATAGGGGCACCCAGAGTTTAGGTTAAAACAATAAACTCCAGGTCAGTCATGTGACTGGTGTGAGAACTAAAACAGTTATTTAAAGCTTTACTTTAAAAGAGAGTAATTCAAGGGACCACGCCGTATAACACGGAACGGGTTTCCTCCCAGGAATACCAGTGCATAGAACAAATAGCGCAATGCTAAATAAAGAAAAATGAAGCTGTTATAAGACCCAGGTCCCATCACACAATGCAACGCAAGCCGGAGGATAGGGTTTTCCCTTATAACAGCCAAAGCATGCTTGATACGTTTAAAACAAATCGTTTGATACTATAATAAGTGTATAGTGTCAAAACAATTTCAATCATAAATATCAATCATAGGCGGCATAACTACCATCTACTATGTCGCCATACTAGTTCTACAATTAAAACCGCAATACACGTATTGGAAATTGGATTCCGTCATGAGCCGAGGCAAGGGGCAAGCTCCTCTCCGCGTTCGAGACACTCTAGCAAATGCCTCAGGACTACACACTCTGGGTAACCCTGGAATCGGCTGGGCCGGTCCTCTCTTACATTTGAGGATTGGCAATTCCTGAACACACGTTTCCCGGTCCTTACAGACCTATAATCGAGGCGCCTCATTCCAACAACCACAAAGGTGAAAAGTATATAAATGTCAGGGCTGGTAAGTCACTGACACCACCAAAGCTAGAAAGAAACGTCGTGTTCTCCCAGCGGTCTGTATCCCGTTTTTAACTCATACCGTGGTGTGAGGCTCGCGAATTCACGTTATACACAAAGCTGCCACGTAGGCCGTGCTTTGATCATCAACCACAAGACTTTGCTTTTCAACAGAAGCCTTGATCTATGCAACTCAGCGTGCCACACAGGCAATTCATGCCATGCGATTGATATCTATCGATATATAACCTCTAAGCTCGTACGTCTCAGAGAAGGGCGTTAAGCAAGAGAATAAATTCTCCACCGCCAAACAGAAATATATTTAACAGAAATCAATCAACACAGAATAAAATCTAATGTCAGATACACAATCCATTTACAAGTTCGTTTTGGGTCTGAGCGAAACCGGAGGCACTTTCCTCGCATATCCATCGATCTTTAGGTACGTCTGGACGACCACCAACTATTTCCTTCCTCTTGGGTGTACAGCCCAATCAGGATCGTCAGTAATTATCCAAACGATGTGAAGACTTCCGGTCTTCAACCACCGTCTTCAGCTTCGACTTATCGTCGAATCGGTTATTCAGAATGGGTATATACCCGGACTTTCCGAACAACCCGCGTATATTAAAAACGAATGTTACCCAAACACAACATACGCGTCATTCCAATGCAGAATATCCTTTTACTCACGAAATCACATTCTTAGGGAAAGGTTCCCATTAATTTTATCCAAGATAAATTCTTTAAAATTTATCCTTTAATCTTCCTTTGGATGTCGTTTCAAAACCAAATTATGGTTTTCTAAACTAGTCGAGATTAGCGAACCACACCGAAGTAATTATTTATTTTATTTCCCAATCCCAACCTATTCATCCCATGAAGCAAAACTGGTAATACTCCATATCTAACACCACGGTGTTATCGGTAAAATTAATTACCATTTCACGTTCAAATCTAATTAAAGATTTAACTATCGCTTTGGAGTAAAACTGGTGATACTCCATTCTCGCTAATTTTCTAAATTTGATAATTTAGATTATCAATTCAAATTTCAATCTAATTGCAGATTCATTAAAACTCCTTCTACTGGGTTAAAGAACTAATGTTATTTAAAACACAGTTCACGACAAACCCAAATCACATTCTGTTTATTATCGGGTTAAAGAACTAGTGTTATTTAAAACACAGTTCACGATAAACCCATGAATCAGTTCTATTTACAACCCATTTCAAATCCAATTTATTTATTTAAAAATAAATGGATTTAATTTTAGTTCAAAACTAGTTCATTTCGATAAAAATCTATTTTTATCTTATCAAATATGGAGTTTTTCATCCCAATTTTTCCCAAATCATTTCTTATGATTTTACACAAATCATTGATATTTTTAATAATTTTATCAAGGCCCGTACAGTCGATTTCCATCAACGGCCATCGAACTGCACTTACAACGACCTTTTTCAAATTTGATTTGGTCAGAATTCCAAATCCAACCGTTATATTTCAAATTTCTAATATTCGTTAGAAAGCTCTTTTCGATACGAACCCAACGGTTCCGGTTTTAGGAGAATCCGACGGTCGGATCTCCCGTAATGTCCGTTTGAAATAAATGGTCGAAATTCACGAACTACCGCGGCGCGGCGCGTTCTATTCAGGCCATTATATTATATATATAATATATATAATATATATTTCATCGATTACTATTTAAAACGAATTTTATAAATAGTTTTGAATTCGTTTCAAAAACAATTTCAACCTTTATTTCAAATTCAAATCAAAATTGAGTTCTTCCTTATAAATTCGTTTTAAAAATTCATTTCTATTCAATTCAAATTTCAATTCGATTTGAATTCATTTCAATTCGTTTTCAATTCAATTCGAATTCGTTTTCTATTCGATTCAATCCAAATTGGTTTTCTATTCGATTCAATTCAAATTTGTTTTCTATTCGATTCAATTCAAATTTGTTTTCTATTTGATTCAATTCAAATTTGTTTTCTATTCGATTCAATTCAAATTTGGTTTCCTATTCAATTCAAATCAAATTTGTTATATATTCAATTGAAATCAAATTCGTTATATATTCAATTGAACTCAAATTCGTTATATATTCAATTGAAATCAAATTCGTTTTCTATTTAATTTAAATTCAATTCGTTTTCTATTTAATTCAAATTCAATTCGTTTTCTATTCAATTTGAATTCAATTCATTTTCTATTTAATTTAAATTCAATTCGTTTTCTATTCAATTTAAATTCAATTCGTTTTCTATTCAATTTGAATCAAATTCGTTTTCTAATCAATTTAAATGCAATTCGTTTTCTATTTAATTTAAATTCAATTCGTTTTCTATTCAATTTGAATCAAATTCGTTTCCTAATCAATTCAATTCAAATTTCATTTCAAAATATTCGATTTCGAAATCACTTTTCAATATTCATTTTAAAATGAATAAAATCGATATAAATATCGTTCACGTCAAAATGGCGTCAATCTAATCAACACGGCTTCATATATTTCTATTTTCAAATATTCTATTTCAAATATTTCTTTTTCAAATATTTACTATTCAAATATTTCTATTTCAAGCATTTCTATTTTTAAAATATTTCGTTCAACACATGACTAATCTCAACGGATGAGTACTGTCAACACATGAACCTTTATTTTATATTGATAAAGATGTAAATTTTATTATTAAAATATTTTGTTCAACACATGACTAGTCTCAACGGATGAGTACGGTCAACACATGAACCTTGATTTTATATTGATAAAGATGTAAATTTTATTATTAAAATATTTCGTTCAACACATGACTAATCTCAACGGATGAGTACGGTCAACACATGAACCATTATTTTATAATATTCTTTGTTTTCTAAATTGGAATGAGGCCCAATCAATCACCATATAATATTAATTATATGGATTTTCATACATCACACGTATATAATAGCATTGAAAAATAATCAGCCATCAACCAAAGTGCACTACACTGTATAAGCATCAAATATAGATATCTAACGCTTATAACAGCCTGTCAATCAATCGATCGACATATTTAATCAATCAGGATGAGTGAACTTCAAATTTCATCCCAACACCCGTATGGGGTTTCAAACAATCAAACATAGATTTTATTTGTGTAGTTGGGAGATGTGTAAAATTTATCGTCCCAATCAATGTCCTTCAAATAGGTGTACATAAACAAACCGTCCGGTTTGTAAATGAATATTTTATTTTATTCACTTCCACGTTAAAAATTATATTTTTAACGATAAAATATTTTATTTCAACACATGAATTTCTATTCAGTTCATTTACACAATAAAAATGATATTTTTATTTTTCTAACATATTTTAGAAAATTTCGGCGGCATAACGGCACGATACTAGAAACGGGACAAGGCCTAGCCTTATCCCCGGTCTAGTGAAGGCCCACGCCATTCACACATCAATCAAATCCATTCCATTGCACCAAACAACTCAATTCAAACCAAATAATCTAACCAACTACACAACCAAACAAACAAGTCCATGGTCTGTGGACGATTGCGTCGGGTGCTACTAAGCACCGTCTGCATCCTAGTGTATACATATATAACTAGAAAAGAAATTGAAGAGTGAGAAATTCTCACCAATAGCTATCCAATACCACAACTCTTCCTTGATAGAAATCTTCATCGTTATCGCATCTTTGTCATCTTCGTGGCCCGTAGCCACTACATATATAAAAATCACATTTTTATTTGTTCACTTTCAATTTAAAAATCATATTTTTTTTAATAATCACTTCATATATTTAAAAATCGAATTTTTACTATGCTATTCAATATATAAAAATCGAATTTTTACTTCGCTATTCAATATATAAAAATCGAATTTTTCCACCGCTACTATATAGGTAAAAATTATATTTTTCTAACGCTACTATATAGATAAAAATTATATTTTTCTAACGCTACTATATAGATAAAAATTATATTTTTATCACGCTATTATTTATATAAAGATTTCTCCTTTTCATTTCATCATTATAAAAATCTTGCCTTTTCATTTTTAAAAATCTTGCCTTTTCATTTTTAGTTAAAAATCAATTTTTAAAAATCAAATAGATTTCAGTTTTCAAATCTAAAAATCAGTTTTAAAATCAAATAGAACGATAACTGAAAATTTGAAAAATAAATAAAAAAAAATAAAAAAAAACTTAAAGACGAAAACTGGAGAGGGGGGTGCTGCGCGTCAGTCGAGGCAGGGGGGGAGTGCTGCGCGTCAGTCGAGGCAGGGGGGTGATCTCGTCGGTCGACTTCGAGGAAGGGGCTGCGGTCTGATGGCGGCGGAGGGATAGGGCTTTGGAGGACCTCGCGAGGGGGAGCAACGATTGTGGAGGGCGGTGGTCACCTCCGTTGGTGGCGCGATGGACTGCGAGGGGGGGGGGGGGCGATTCGTGGATCGGGATCTTTTTTTCTTTTTCTCTCTGCTGAAACGAAGAATAAAAGGGGGGCAGAGGGAATTAAGGGGAGGGAGAGAGAATTTTTAATTTTTAATATATTTAATTATTTTATTTACTAAAAGTTGACTTTTTATTTCGACCTCGAAACGAGGCCCACCGCCTGTCATCTATAGCGTTTTAACCCCATTCCGAACACAATGGGATATGTATCGTAAGCTGATTTGATCGTTTAGATCAGTTTCCGTTAAAATCAACATATAACTCTATATATTGAATTTGAACGCGTATTTCAATTTACCGGGGTCACATACGAACTCTATAAATTGCAAAAAAATATTTTCTAGCTTCGTATTGACGATACGGTCCTAACAAAACTAGTTTCGTCGAATTCTGAGACCATTAGAAAAATGGCCAATTTCCAGTCGATTAAAATCAACTGAAACTGGTCAAATGCGTTTTCCTTTGCCACGCTCACATATTGATTCGAAAAATTATGAAATTTGAAATATAGTAATTACTTGACATCACGGATCCAACAAAAGTGGTTTCGTCGAAATCCGAGGTCGTTTGCAAAATGTCTATTTTTAAGGACCTGAATTCCATAGCGACTATTCAGAATTTTCAACTGGACATATCTTTTGATTCCCGCTATGAAACTTTCAATTTTTCGGATTCGTTGGAAAGATATTTCCAATTAGATTCCATTATTTTTGGTTTCACTAAAATCCGGATTGTTTTGCACCCGGTACATTCAATTGAAGTTTGAAATCGAATTATCGAACTACCGCGCCATTTTCAATTCCTTTTATAATTATATATAATTATTTATATTCTAACGAAGACGTATATAGATATATACGTTCGAATTATATTCAAAATAAATTTCTCATTGTTATTATTTAAAATAATCTATTTTAAATATTCAAAATTCGCTAAAATTGCCAAAATAAAAATTTCAAACTGGCTCGCATTTCCGGGTTATTACAAACAGGTAATTAATGAATAAAATAAAATAAAATAATATCATATATACTTTATAAGGTCAATACCCTAGGTTCTATCTCATTTTAGACAAACCCGCGTCTCCTTCTGAAACCGACGACTCAGAGCCTCCCCTTTCATTTCCTCCGATCTTCTCCACCTAAAAACAAAAACTTGAATCTTCTAAATCGAAAATCGGAGAGCACTCCACTGTCGCCAAAATGATACCGCCATCATCAAGCCCCGTCGCGAGTTGTAGGAGCGATCGTTGTTCGAAGTGGGCGAGTTCGATGCCCTTTTTCAGGCTGATTGGACCACCGGACGGGGAGTGGTTCGAGGACAAGGCGCGGGGTACGAAGGGACGTCGAAAGGAGAAAGTTGATCGGTCTCCGATCCTCTGTGGAGGCGTAGGCGGGGTAACCCTAGTTGCGAAGGTGGGTTCGAAGTTCTCTGGTGCGAGGGCGATGAAGAGGAACAGTGTCCAGAACAGGAAAATGGCAGTGAGCTTCTCTTCTTTTATTTTATTTTAAATTCGGTTTTAATTTAAATACATTGTGTTAATATCTGAATATGAAATATATACTATAGTTTAAAATATGATCTATTTATATTTAGTTTGAAAGAATAAAATATGATCTATTTATATATAGTTTGAAAGAACAAAAATATGATCTATTTATATTTAGTTTGAAAGAATAAAAATATGAATCTATTTATATTTAGTTTGAAATAATAAAAATATGAATTTTATATGATAGAGATTTGATTTTTAATTGGCTAAAAATTCGATTTTTATATATTGAATAGCAAAGTAAAAATTCGATTTTTATATATTGAATAGCAAAGTAAAAATCGATTTTTATATATTGAATAGCAAAGTAAAAATTCGATTTTTATATATTGAATAGCAAAGTAAAAATTCGATTTTTATATATTGAATAGCAAAGTAAAAATTCGATTTTTATATATTGAATAGCAAAGTAAAAATTCGATTTTTATATATTGAATAGCAAAGTAAAAATTCGATTTTTATATATTGAATAGCAAAGTAAAAATTCGATTTTTTATATATTGAATAGCAAAGTAAAAATTCAATTTTTATATATTGAATAGCAAAGTAAAAATTCGGTTTTTATATATTGAATAGCAAAGTAAAAATTCGATTTTTATATATTGAATAGCAAAGTAAAAATTCAATTTTTATATATTGAATAGCGAAGTAAAAATGTGATTTTTATATATGTAGAGAATACGGGCAGTGAAAATGGACAAAAGGGCGAGAACGACGAAGATTTCCTAAATTAGAAGTGTCGTGGAGTTGGGATAGGTTTTGGTGAGAACTTCTCACCTTTTAATTTTATTTCTAGTTGAAATATATACTAGGATACAGACGGTGTTTAGTAGCACCCGACACCCGTCGTCCACAGACCATGGACGGCTTATTTGCTTGTTTGTATGATTTTGATGTGTAGTTGATCGTGTGATGTGATGTGAAATGAAGTAAAATATTTTATAGTGGAAAATATTATATAGTTAAAAATAGAATTTTTAACGTGTATAAGAAATGAAATAAAAATAAACAAATCGGACGATTTGTTTATATACACACATTTGACTGATATTGATTGGGACGATAAATTTTACACATCGCCCAACTGCACAAATAAAATCTGTGTTTGATTGTTTGAAAACCCCACACGGGTATTGGGATAAAATACGACATACACTAATCCCAATAGTTAGTTGTATGTCGATCGATTGATTGACAGACTGTTATGAGCGTTGAATATTTATATTCGATGCTTATATAGTGTAGAATGCACTTTGGATGATGGTTGATTATTCATCGTTGTTATTGTATACATGTGTTGTAGAAAATCCATATAATTAACATTATATGGTAATTGACTGGACCTCATTCAATATTGAAAATAGAAATATTCGAAATAGAAATATTTGAAATAGAATATTTGAAAATAGAAATATTTGAAATAGAATATTTGAAAATAGAAATATATGATGCCGTGTTGATTAGATTGACGCCATTTTGATGTGAACAGTATTTATATCGATTTTATTCATTTTATAATGAATATCGAAAGTGATTTCAAAATCTGATATTTTGAAAAGAATTGAAATTCAAACGAATTCGAATTGAATTGAATAGAAAACGAATTCGAATTGAATAGAAAACGAATTCGAATTGAATTGAATAGAAAACGAATTCGAATTGAATTGAATAGAAAACGAATTCGAATTGAATTGAATAGAAAACGAATTCGAATTGAATAGAATAGAAAACGAATTCGAATTGAATTGAATAGAAAACGAATTCGAATTGAATTGAATAGAAAACGAATTCGAGTTGAATTGAATAGAATTTAAAATGAATTAATAAGAGAAAATTCAATTTTGATTTGAATTTGAAAAGGAAGTTGAAATCGTTTCGAAAACGAATTTAAAAACGATTTATATAATACGTTTTAAAAGGAAATCGACGAAGTATATATTATATATATTATATATATAATATAATGGCCTGAATAGAACGCACCGCGCCGCGACAGTTCGTGAATTTCGACCATTGACTTCGAACGGACATTGCGGGAGATCCGACCGCCGGATTCTCCTAAAACCGGAACCGTTGGGTTCATATCGAAAAGAGATTTCTAACGAATATTAGAAATTTGAAATCTAACAGTTGGATTTGGAATTATATCCAAATCAAATTTGGAATAGGTCGCTGTAAGTGCAGTTCGATGGCCGTTGATGGAAATCGACTGTACGGGCCTTGATAAAATTATTAAAAATAGTAATAATTTGTGTAAAATCATAAGAAATGATTAGGGAAAAATTGGGATGAAAAACTCCATATTTGAAAAGATAAAAATATATTTTTATCGAAATGAACTAGTTTTGAACTAGAATTAAAATTCTATTTATTTTTAAATAAATAAATTTTATTTGAAATGGTTTCGAAAATAAACAGAATTTCCAATGATTTCACTGGAATGGATTTGAATCGAAATTGTCTTCGGAATATTTCGATGTTGGATTTCGTGATTATACAGATGTTGTTATGGAAATTTGAAAGATATAAATATATATATCGTTATTTCCAATACGATATTTGTTGGTCGTAGAATTTGATATTGAATATAAGCCGATATATTTTCTATTCAGAGCCTTGTATTTAATATCAAATGTGATTTGGGTTTGTTGTGAATGGCGTCTTCATTAATGCTGTTCTTAAACCCAGTTGAGGAAAAGATTAAATCTTTTTATTTAGATTTAATGAAGTGCACCAATTAAATAATATTTAATTGGAATTTAATTGATATTGATTTTTGGGTTTATCGTGAATAGTGTTTTAAATAACACTTGTTCTTTAACCCGATAATTAATAGAATGTGATTTTGGGTTGTCGTGAACGGTATCTTCAATAATACTATTCTTAGATTCAAAGGAGTTAAGAAAATCAGAAACTAACTAGAGATTAGTTAAGTTGAATGGTTTCTGGGGTATTGATCTGATGTTGGTTTCGGCCTTCGGGGTTAATACTTAGGGAATTGCTCACTTGCTAATTTATGGTTAGGGTCTGATTGAAAGGTAATGTGATTTTGGGTTTATAGTGAACCGTGTTTTAAATGACACTGATTCTTTAACCCAGTTAAAGATTAAAACTAAGTGGAGTTTTAATGAATCTTTAATTAGATTGAAAAGATCGAGAATGGAGTATCACCAGTTTTGCTCCAAAGCGATAGTTAAATCTTTAATTAGATTTGAACGTGAAATGGTAATTGAATTTACCGATAACACCGTGGTGTTAGATATGAAGAATTACCAGTTTTGCTTCATGGGATGAATAGGTTAGGATTGGGAAATAAAATAGATAATTACTTCGGTGTGGTTCGCTAATCCCGACTAGTTTGGAAAACATAATTTGGTTTGAAATGATATCCAAAGGAAGATTAAAGAATAAATTTTAAAGAATTTATCTTTGATAAAATTTATGGGAACCTTTCCCTAAGAACGTGAAATTAGAAACTAACTGTAGGTTAGCTAAGAAGGATGGTTTCCTGGGTATTAATCTGATGTTGGTTTCGGCCTTCGGGGTTAATATTTGGGGAATTGTTCCCTTGCTAATTTACGGTTAGTGACTGATGAATTGGAATGAGGCGTATGTTGTGATTGTGTAACATTTGTTTACTATATACGCGGGTTGTTCGGAAAGGCCGGGTTTATACCCATTCTGAATAACTGATTCGACGATAAGTCGAAGATGATGACGGTGGTCGAAGACCGAAAGTCTTCACATCGTTTGGGTGATTACTGATGATCTTGATTGGGCTGTACACCCAAGATGAGGGAATCAGTTGGTGGTCGTCCAGACGTACTTGGAGATCGACGGATATGCGAGGAAAGTGCCTCCGGTTTCGTTCAGACCTAGAACGGACTTGTAAATGGATGGTGTGCCTGACATTGTATTCCTTTATATTGTATTCGTTGATCTCTGCTAAATATATATCTGTTTGGCGGCGGGGAATTTATTCTCTTGCTTAACGCCCTTCTCTGAGACATACGATCTCAGAGGTTATATATTGGCAGAAATCAGTGGTACGATATGGATTGATAATGTAGCATGCTGAGATGCAGTGATCCAGACTTTTGTTGAAAAGCAAAGTTTGGTGGATGACGATCAAAGCGCAGCTTTGATATAGCATGGCTTTGTGTATAGCGTTGATTCGCGAGCCTCACACCCCGGTATGGTGGTAAACTGATGGTTTGATCAGTATGCTTTTTAGTGGATGGGCACCTTAGTGGTGTCGTGGATTCGGTCGACCAAGATGAGCTTAGTGCTCAGGGATATATAGAGTAAGCGGTGTTTTCTCTTGCTGGGACGTAAGCCGCGGTGATACTCTGGTCCCAAAAGTGCGGATGTGCAGACGGTGTTTTCTCTTGTTGGGACGTAAGTCGTGGGGAATTGCATTACGCGATCGATCTTTCGAATCAGGAGCCACCATGATGGAAATCCAATTTCCAATACATGTATTTCGGTTTTATTTGTAGAGCCTAGTATGGCGACATAGTGGGATGGGGCGCTTATGCCGTCTATGATTGATACTTATGATTTGAATATATTTTATACAATATGCACTTATAATAGTATCAAATGATTTGTTTTAAACGTATCAAGCATTCTTGGCTATTATAAGGTAAAAACCCTATCCTCCTGCTTGCGTTGCATTGTGTGATGGGACCTGGGTCTTATAATAGCTTCATTTTTCTCTATTTAGCATTGCGTTGTTGTTTTATGCACTGGTATTCTTAGGAGGAAACCCGTTCCGTGTTATACGACGTGGTCCCTTGATTTACCCAACTTTAAAATAAAGATTTACAACTGTTTTAGTTCTCACACCAGTCCCATGACTGACCTGGAGTTTATTGTTTTAACCTAAACTCTGGGTGCCCTTTTTTTCGACACGGGCAACTAGAAGTTTTAGTTTTGCAGATTTATATTCACAGGATCCTGGTTTACAGCTGGAATGATATCCGGAAAGCTTTGTATCCGTATATCTCTTCTAGTTGTGTATTGTATTATTTTCCGCTGCTATGTAATTTATTGTAATCTCTGATGATTTTTGATGTATATTATTTATTCATACTCTGTATATTCTTGTATTCTGATGGAATTGTTGTAATTAACAATGAAATGTTCCTTCGTCTACGTTCTGTTGTGGCTTGTTCTCGAACTATCCGCGCTTTCCTCACCGGGGAAGTTACGTGTTTTCACAGTACGAATCAGAGCTTTGGTTTACAAAGCTCAGAGAACAAGACACATTAGAACCATACGAAAGAATTCATCAGATATTGGATTAGTAATATCCAATGGGAATGACTCGTTAGAGATGGGATCAGTAGTATCCTAGAACGAGTGTGAAGAGTATAAAATTAAAAACAAGTTTTGTTTTGAAATTTTAATTTAAATAATTCGTATTTGAATATTTATTTTAACATGATCTGGACAACCCAATATGTATAGATTTTGCATATACGTCTGATTCGCGTACGTTTAAAGTTTTAATATACTGGATAGATATAAATTCACACTCTAGTCGCCCGGAGATGATTCTGATGATTGTAGCTACATCATCAGAATTAGTGTTCGAGTGTCGAAGGTGTGATATTTATATATTTCCTATTGACTGGTGTGAGAACCAAAATTAGATAGGGCCTATTGTTGTGGTTTGGCATCAAAAATGTGATTTTTGACTATATAACAAAATTATGTGTTTGAAATGCTAATCAACTAATTGATTGATGGTTGTGTTGTTTGATTATTGTTGGATTAATTAAAATTTGAACCATTTAGTCAAATTGTACCAAAAAGTGAGTTGAATTGAAAATGTGTCGCATTTGCTTGCATATACTTGTACTTACATTGAACAGGTCATAGCAAAGAGGCTAGAGCAGAAGAATAAAATTTGTTTGCCCGACAAATAGGTACATGTTTATCATAATTTACTGTTTTGTTTGGGTGATGATGATTTTATGAGCTGATTGGCTAGCCGCTTGGCTTTTTATTTTTCTTTTTGAGATCATAAGGCCTGTATGGAAATTTCGGGATTTTCCCGCGCTCCCGGTGCAGGGGAGGTTATGGCAAAAATTTTCGAAAATTTAGGGTGTTAGCCAAATTTTTGAAAAATTTGAAAAGTTCTTAGAAACTGAAAAGTTGAAGAACTTAAGCCGTAATCAAAACAATGGAAGTTGAGTTGATTAGTTAAACAACTTTCGGCTTCGTTCCTTTTCGGGGACGAAAAGTTTTAAGTGGGGGAGATTGTAATAACCCGGAAATCCGGGCCAATTTAAAATTTTTATTTTGGCAATTTTAACGAATTTTGATTATTTAAAATGAATTATTTTAAATAATATCAACGAGAAATTTATTTGGAATATAATTCGAACGTATATATTCGTTTGAATCGACAATAGAATATAAATATTTATTTATAATTATAAAAGGAATTGAAAATGGCGCGGTAGTTCGATAATTCGATTTCAAACTTCAATTGAGCATACCGGGTGCAAACCAAACCGGATTTTAGTGAAACCAAAAATAATAGGATCTATTTGATAATATCTTTCCAACGAATCCGAAAAATCAAAATTTCATAGCGGGGATAAAAAGATATGTCCAGTTGAAAATTCTGAAGAGTCGCTATGGAATTCAGGCCCTTAAAAATAGCCATTTTGCAAACGACCTCGGATTTCGACGAAACCACTTTTGTTGGATCCGTGATGTCAAATTATTGCTAGATTTCAAATTTCATAATTTTTCGAATCAATATGTGAGCGTGGCAAAGGAAAACGCATTTGACCAGTTTCAGTTGATTTTAATCGACTGGAAAATGGCCATTTTTCAAACGGTCTCAGAATTCGATGAAACTAGTTTTATTAGGACCGTATCGTCAATACGAAGCTAGAAAATATTTTTCGGGAATTTTTAGAGTTAGTATATGAACCCGGTAAATTGAAATGCGCGTTTAAATTCGATATAAGAGTTATATTTTGATTTTGATGAAAACTGGTCGAAACAGTCGAATCAGCCTTCGATACATATCCCATTGTGTTCGGAATGGGGATAATTAACTAGGGGCGACAGTCGTTTGGTTTGGTTTGAAGTCAGTAGTGTTAAACAGGTAATTAATGAATTAAATAAAATAAAATAATATCATATATACTTTATAAGGTCAATACCCTAGGTTCTATCTCATTTAAGTCAAACCCGCGTCTCCTTCTGAAACCGACGACTCAGAGCCTCCCCTTTCATTTCCTCCGATCTTCTCCACCTCAAAACAAAAACTTGAATCTTCTAAATCGGAGAGCACTCCACTGTCGCCAAAATGATACCGCCGTCATCTAGCCCCGTCGCGAGTTGTAGGAGCGATCGTTGTTCGAAGTGGGCGAGTTCGATGCCCTTTTTCAGGCTGATTGGACCACCGGACGGGGAGTGGTTCGAGGACAAGGCGCGGGGTACGAAGGGACGTCGAAAGGAGCAAGTTGATCGGTCTCCGATCCTCTGTGGAGGCGTAGGCGGGGTAACCCTAGTTGCGAAGGTGGGTTCAAAGTTCTCTGGTGTGAGGGCGATGAAGAGGAACAGTGTCCAAAACAGGAAAATGGGAGTGAGATTCTCTTCTTTTATTTTATTTTAAATTCGGTTTTAATTTAAATACATTGTGTTAAAATCTGAATATGAAATATATACTATAGTTTAAAATATGATCTATTTATATTTAGTTTGAAAGAATAAAATATGATTTATTTATATATAGTTTGAAAGAATAAAAATATGATCTATTTATATTTAGTTTGAAAGAATAAAAATATGAATCTATTTATATTTAGTTTGAAAGAATAAAAATATGAATTTTATATGATAGAGATTTGATTTTTAATTGGCTAAAAATTCGATTTTTATATATTGAATAGCAAAGTAAAAATTCGATTTTTATATATTGAATAGCAAAATAAAAATTCGATTTTTATATATTGAATAGCAAAGTAAAAATTCGATTTTTATATATTGAATAGCAAAGTAAAAATTCGATTTTTATATATTGAATAGCAAAGTAAAAATTCAATTTTTATATATTGAATAGCAAAGTAAAAATTCGATTTTTATATATTGAATAGCAAAGTAAAAATTCGATTTTTATATATTGAATAGCGAAGTAAAAATGTGATTTTTATATATGTAGAGAATACGGGCAGTGAAAATGGACAAAAGGGCGAGAACGACGAGGATTTCCTACATTAAAAGTGTCGTGGAGTTGGGATAGCTTTTGGTGAGAACTTCTCACCTTTTAATTTTATTTCTAGTTGAAATATATACTAGGATGCAGACGGTGTTTAGTAGCACCCGACACCCGTCGTCCACAGACCATGGACGGCTTGTATGCTTGTTTGTATGATTTTGATGTGTAGTTGATCGTGTGATGTGATGTGAAATGAAATAAAATATTTTATAGTGGAAAATATTATATAGTTAAAAATAGAATTTTTAACGTGTATAAGAAATGAAATAAAAATAAACAAATCGGACGATTTGTTTATATACACACATTTGACTGTTATTGATTGGGACGATAAATTTTACACATCGCCCAACTACACAAATAAAATATGTGTTTGATTGTTTGAAAACCCCACACGGGTATTGGGATAAAATACGACATACACTAATCCCAATAGTTAGTTGTATGTCGATCGATTGATTGACAGACTGTTATGAGCGTTGAATATTTATATTCGATGCTTATACAGTGTAGAATGCACTTTGGATGATAGTTGATTATTCATCGTTGTTATTGTATACATGTGTTGTAGAAAATCAATATAATTAACATTATATGGTAATTGACTGGACCTCATTCAATATTGAAAATAGAAATATTCGAAATAGAAATATTTGAAATAGAATATTTGAAATAGAATATTTGAAAATAGAAATATATGAAGCCGTGTTGATTAGATTGATGCCATTTTGACGTGAACGATATTTATATCGATTTTATTCATTTTATAATGAATATCGAAAGTGATTTCAAAATCTGATATTTTGAAAAGAATTGAAATTCAAACGAATTCGAATTGAATTGAATAGAAAACGAATTCGAATTGAATTGAATAGAAAACGAATTCGAATTGAATTGTATAGAAAACGAATTCGAATTGAATTGAATAGAAAACGAATTTAAATTGAATTGAATAGAAAACGAATTCGAATTGAATTGAATTGAATAGAAAACGAATTCGAATTGAATAGAATAGAAAACGAATTCGAATTGAATTGAATAGAAAACGAATTCGAATTGAATTGAATAGAATTTAAAACGAATTAATAAGAGAAAATTCAATTTTGATTTGAATTTGAAAAGGAAGTTGAAATCGTTTCGAAAACGAATTTAAAAACGATTTATACAATACGTTTTAAAAGGAAATCGACGAAGTATTTATTATATATATTATATAATGGCCTGAATAGAACACACCGCGCAGCGGCAATTCGTGAATTTCGACCATTGACTTCGAACGGACATTGCGGGAGATCCGACCGTCGGATTCTCCTAAAACCGGAACCGTTGGGTTCGTATCGAAAAGAGCTTTCTAACGAATATTAGAAATTTGAAATCTAATGGTTAGATTTGGAATTATGTCCAAATCAAATTTGGAAAAGGTCGCTGTAAGTGCAGTTCGATGGCCGTTGATGGAAATCGACTGTACGGGCCTTGATAAAATTATTAAAAATAGTAATAATTTGTGTAAAATCATAAGAAATGATTAGGGAAAAATTGGGATGAAAAACTCCATATTTGAAAAGATAAAAATAGATTTTTATCGAAATGAACTAGTTTTGAACTAGAATTAAAATTCTATTTATTTTTAAATAAATAAATTTTATTTGAAATGGTTTCAAAAATAACCAGAATTTCCAATGATTTCATTGGAATGGATTTGAATCGAAATTGTCTTCGGAATATTTCGATGTTGGATTTCGTGATTATACAGATGTTGTTATGGAAATTTGAAAGATATAGATATATATATCGTTATTTCCAATACGATATTTGTTGGTCGTAGAATTTGATATTGAATATTAGCCGATATATTTTCTATTCAGAGCCTTGTATTTAATATCAAATGTGATTTGGGTTTGTTGTGAATGGCGTCTTCATTAACGCTGTTCTTAAACCCAGTTGAGGAAAAGATTAAATCTTTTTATTTAGATTTAATGAAGTGCACCAATTAAATAATATTTAATTGGAATTGAATTGATATTGATTTTTAGGTTTATCGTGAACAATGTTTTAAATAACACTTGTTCTTTAACTCAATAATTAATAGAATGTGATTTTGGGTTGTCGTGAACGGTATCTTCAATAATACTATTCTTAGATTCAAAGGAGTTAAGAAAATCAGAAACTAACTGGAGATTAGTTAAGTTGAATGGTTTCTGGGGTATTAATCTGATGTTGGTTTCGGCCTTCGGGGTTAATACTTAGGGAATTGCTCACTTGCTAATTTATGGTTAGGGTCTAATTGAAATGTAATGTGATTTTGGGTTTATAGTGAACCATGTTTTAAATGACACTGATTCTTTAACCCAGTTAAAGATTAAAACTAAGTGGAGTCTTAATGAATCTTTAATTAGATTGAAAAGATCGAGAATGGAGTATCACCAGTTTTGCTCCAAAGCGATAGTTAAATCTTTAATTAGATTTGAACGTGAAATGGTAATTGAATTTACCGATAACACCGTGGTGTTAGATATGAAGAATTACCAGTTTTGCTTCATGGGATGAATAGGTTGGGATTGAGAAATAAAATAGATAATTACTTCGGTGTGGTTCGCTAATCCCGACTAGTTTGGAAAACCATAATTTGGTTTGAAATGATATCCAAAGGAAGATTAAAGAATAAATTTTAAAGAATTTATCTTTGATAAAATTTATAGGAAACTTTCCCTAAGAACGTGAAATTAGAAACTAACTGTAGGTTAGCTAAGAAGGATGGTTTCCTGGGTATAAATCTGATGTTGGTTTCGGCCTTCGGGGTTAATATTTGGGGAATTGCTCCCTTGCTAATTTACGGTTAGTGACTGATGAATTGGAATGAGGCATATGTTGTGATTGTGTAACATTTGTTTACTATATACGCGGGTTGTTCGGAAAGGCCGGGTTTATACCCATTCTGAATAACTGATTCGACGATAAGTCGAAGATGATGATAGTGGTCGAAGACCGAAAGTCTTCACATCGTTTAGGTGATTACTGATGATCTTAATTGGGCTGTACACCCAAGATGAGGGAATCAGTTGGTGGTCGTCCAGACGTACTTGGAGATCGACGGATATGCGAGGAAAGTGCCTCCAGTTTCGTTCAGACCTAGAACGGACTTGTAAATGGATGGTGTGCCTGACATTGTATTCCTTTATATTGTATTCGTTGATCTCTGCTAAATATATATCCGTTTGGCGGTGGGGAATTTATTCTCTTGCTTATCGCCCTTCTCTGAGACATACGAGCTCAGAGGTTATATATTGGCAGAAATCAGTGGTACGATATGGATTGATAGTGTGGCATGCTGAGATGCAGTGATCCTGACTTTTGTTGAAAAGCAAAGTTTGGTGGATGACGATCAAAGCGCAGCTTTGATATAGCATGGCTTTGTGTATAGCGTTGATTCGCGAACCTCACACCCCGGTATGGTGGTAAACTGATGGTTTGATCAGTATGCTTTTTAGTGGATGGGCACCTTAGTGTTGTCGTGGATTCGGTCGACCGAGATGAGCTTAGTGCTCAGGGATATATAGAGTAAGCGGTGTTTTCTCTCGCTGGGATGTAAGCCGCGGTGATACTCTGGTCCCAAAAGTGCGGATGTGCAGACGGTGTTTTCTCTTGTTGGGACGTAAGCCGTGGGGAATTGCATTACGCGATCGATATTTCGAATCAGGAGCCACCATGATGGAAATCCAATTTCCAATACGTGTATTTCGGTTTTATTTGTAGATCCTAGTATGGCGACATAGTGGGATGGGGCGCTTATGCCGTCTATGATTGATACTTATGATTTGAAGATATTTTATACAATATGCACTTATAATAGTATCAAATGATTTGTTTTAAACGTATCAAGAATTCTTGGCTATTATAAGGTAAAAACCCTATCCTCCTGCTTGCGTTGCATTGTGTGATGGGACCTGGGTCTTATAATAGCTTCATTTTTCTCTATTTAGCATTGCGTTGTTGTTTTATGCACTGGTATTCTTAGGAGGAAACCCGTTCCGTGTTATACGACGTGGTCCCTTGATTTACCCAACTTTAAAATAAAGATTTACAACTGTTTTAGTTCTCACACCAGTCCCATGACTGACTTGGAGTTTATTGTTTTAACCTAAACTCTGGGTGCCCTTTTTTTTGACACGGGCAGCTAGAAGTTTTAGTTTTGCAGATTTATATTCACAGGATCCTGGTTTACAGCTGGAATGATATCCGGAAAGCTTTGTATCCGTATATCTCTTCTAGTTGTGTATTGTATTATTTTCCGCTGCTATGTAATTTATTGTAATCTCTGATGATTTGTGATGTATATTATTTATTCATACTCTGTATATTCTTGTATTCTGATGGAATTGTTGTAATTAACAATGAAATGTTCCTTCGTCTACGTTCTGTTGTGGCTTGTTCTCGAACTATCCGCGCTTTCCTCACCGGGGAAGTTACGTGTTTTCACAGTACGAATCAAGAATGCACAGATAAACCTACTGATGCCCAATGCCTGCTTTTTCAGCTCTGGACCACGTGCACGACCATAGCCCGCCTGAACCTACACTGGCGCACCAACACAGCCGTCGTTCTGGTCGCTTATAATCAGCCCAGTAATCGTGCCCCACCCTGCCTAGTTCCAGGGTACCATAATACATCTAGTGGGTTACTACTGAAATGGACCGCATAACTAGGGTTTCCGTCCAGCAGGTTAAGTGTTATCATTTAAATTCGAGACTTAACCCTTATCAGTCTAGCATGTCAAATTGGCTAAGTGTTGTCATTTAAGTTCGTGACTTAGCCCTACAATTCACGTGTCAAGTTTGTTAGGTGTTGTCGTTCAAGTTCATGACCTTACCCTACCAATCATGTCTCAAGTTGGTTAAGTGTTGTCTTTCATGTTCATGACTTAACCCTATCATGTGGCATTAATTCATTAATGCACCCCAACCTCTCACATTAGACCTGTTGTTGTGGTCACTGGATATGCCGGGCGGTTTCAGGCAGATTTACACCACAACTCGGTCTAACCTCGGGTTTCAAGCGCGATATGACCAACTACTCACATTGGATCCTATTGTTTGCAGTCACTGGATTTGCCAGGCGGTTCCAGGCAGATTTACACTGCAAACTCAACCCAACCTCGAGTTGGCCATTTTCAAGTTCATTCTACTGTCATGTCCATGTTCAAGTTTTCATGTCGAGTTCGTGTCAAGTTTCAAGGCAAGTTTCATGCCCACATCCAGATTCAAGTTATAACAATGTTCATGTCAAGTTTCATGGCGAGTTTCATACCAAGTTTCCTATAATTACCAATTTTTCCCAACGTTACCCCGTCTAAATATTAGGCTAACAATCTTAGCCTAACTTTCCGTCCGCATGATTTTTGGCATAATATTAGGCTAAAAACTTAGCCTAATTTAACGTACACAAAATTTGCATAAAGAAATTCATTAACATGACATAGGTGTAAACTTGGCATTCTTGGCATAATCAATATGAACACCATAGGTGTGTACTTGCAAAACAATTAACATGAATATCATAGGTGTGAACTAGCAATGTAGACTAAACCAACATACATATATGTGAATTTGCAACATAGACTAAATCAACTTACATATATGTGAGCTTGCAAATCAATCACGAACATATGAATAAGTGTGAACTTGAAATATGACATAGGTTCAACATATACACATAAACTGTAGATCTAACATTTGGTCACATATGTTATATGATTTCACAACCTAAAACTTGCATAACATGATAAACTTCACAACTTGTCATCACGGGTTATACTCCAAGTTCATATACATATGAATGGACTTATTCATTAATTCCCAATTCAACATGATGATAAAATAGAACCACAGGCATAGATCAACATAATAAACATTGCTCTATTATCAATTTATTTCCAAGGCATTACCTAACTGAATAAATTGATTAAAACATCGTAGGCATAACATTATGAACATGGAAAAGGTTTGAATAATAATCTAGATTCAAGAACACAGATAGATCTAGCTTAAATAGAAAAATCCCCAAAATCAAGAGAAATAAAGAAAATAGGTATAAATAGAAAAACAAGCTTAGATCCAGTTTCATAGTCATAATTCTAGGCAATAACCTCATGGTCATGAATCTTAGGTGATTAGTCATAATTGTCCTTGTCATAGTCATAGGCAATAGTCTTATGTTCACAGTCATAGGCATAGGCATAGTTTTATGTTCACCGTCATAGTCATAGGCATAGTCTTATGTTCACCGTCATAGTCATAGGCATAGTCTTATGTTCACCATCATAGTCATAGTCATGGTCTTATGTTCACAGTCATAGGCGTAGTCATAGTCTTATGCCATTAACAATAGTTTCAACGTCGTAGGCAATATTCCCAATAGTCAAGATCCAAGAAGAAAACAAGAATAAATATAAATCATACATTTATCAATTCCAATTTAACATGCCTGTGACGACCCAAACTTCCCAGTCAAGGAAAGCATGGATTGCTTTGAGAACAACACACATCAGAACACAAACTGAAGAACATTTTATTGCTGATTACAACAATTACATCAGAGTACAAGAATATAACAGAGTATGAATACTTATTACAGAAATAGAAATACCATAATATCAGAGTTTTAAATTACATCAAATAGCAACGGAAAAATAATACAAATATACAACTGAAAGGAATACACAGATACAGAGCTTTCCGAATACCGCTTCAGCTATAAGCCAGGATCCTGTAAATATTTCTGCAAAAATGTAACGACCCGCCATTTTGACCGTGTCGAATTGACAAAACATGTCAACTCGAATCGTCCAAAACAACAGATTGTCATTAGCTTCTGAGGTAAATAGAATAAATCACATAATCACAGATCACAGACACAGATACAGAGCAATAATATCTCACAGCGGAAAATTTAAAATACAATAGTAGTTCATGAAGCTTTACATCAGAGTTTACATAAATAATACAGCGGAAGTCTAATACAATAAACAACATATAACAATTTGAAACAGAATGACAGAAATAACTGGATGACTGGAACAACTGATCAACATGTAGATATAGGTGAGCAAAAATCCAATATAAGCTCCAAACTCCAAAGGTGATCTCGAAAACTGATATACTCGATCTGACCCGAGCCATAATACAAAACAAAACAACTCGGATCAGGACTAACATTCTCATAGAAGTAAATCAACTTAAATGAAATGTTCGATGAAATGCAATCAGTAACTTAGAGGATATTTGGGATCACCATCCTCCAAGGATCCATCAAACTAATACTATATAGTATAATACGCTATATACAATAGTGTCTATCAGTAAAGTAAAAATATCAAAATAGCGTGAGCGGGATTACCATGATTACCCTTACACCGTTTATATATTCCCATAGTATATACAGTACCGTAATTCCTCCGTAAACTGGATGTTGATCAGAGGGCACTCCATATAAAACAGTACAAAACAAAATCGTAATGGGCTCGTATAAGGATGTGACAAGGCACACAAGGAATGCCAGGGTGGATTCACCGTTTGCAGAGCTGGACTGGTGGTAACGCATAATAGCAACTACCGCCCACCTCGATACACACTCCTATAATTAAAAGAGCCCAAATCGAATCTCAACAGTAATAGAATAATATCGAAGAAGTGTGCTCGATAAGAGGTATGACCTCACTTGGTCCGTGCATAGCTCCTGTTTTAGCCACATCAAGCTGACTCAAGGTAGTCAGGGTCTTGTAATTAATATGAAATAAAAATGGAGTCGTTCACCAAATCATCCCCTTCATTTTGGAACTCCACCACGTACACAGTTGTTAAAGTGGTTTTCGGTATTGGGAGAGAGTATGACAATATCCGATCCCGGTCTCTTTAACAACCAATCGTTTACATTTTTCACACCGTGGTCATATTTTTTAAAATCACTTTATAAAATAGTTTATACAAATTATCATATTCGTATAAAAAACCAAAATTAAATATTTACTTCGAATATATTAACTTTTGAAACACATCCATGTAAATCGAATCGATTTAGAAAATCATATCATAAAGGTCTTGAAATATAGTATAAACTAATACTATAATATTTAACTTCGATAATATCTTAGTTTCGGATTTATATAACGATCATCTTTCCGAAATCAACTTATAGTCATATATTAAAAGATCCAGAATATCGTAAAAAAATCAAGACAAAATTGTTTTAACTTCGAAGATACGTAGTTTGATTTATATTCGGCGAAACTCATTCAAATTATTCAAATAATTCAATTCCACCTTATTAAGAGTTCATTTAAGTCGATTCAAGAAATTTAACATTTTCGGCTCCAATTCAATATGTATTCGATTCAAATCAAAACTTATATTTCAAATCAACAAAACATACCATCTCTTAAAATTCAAGTTGTATATTTCAATGTCGCCGCTTATAGATTCAAATCATACAGTTTTAAAATCATTCTTATAAATTCGCTTTCACAAATTCTTAATTCAAACCAAAAAAATTATAAAAGAAATTCTATATATAATTTTTTTATATATATGTTCCAATTCATATTCAATCACTATAAAATCGAATTCATTTCATGTCAGCTGTAATTCAAATTAATCGCAATTTAAGAACATTTCTCATAAGAATTCAAAACCGAATTCAAACTCACATTCAATTGATTTATAATCAATTTCATTCCTTAGATTTGGAAATTCAATTTCAAAACAAATTCACAATTCAAGTTCATCTCTCGTAAGTCTATTTTGATTCGAAAACAAATTCATTTCTTATATCCGTTCATATGTTAAGTCAAGTATCATTATATAAATTTCATATCTTAAATCCCGAATTCGAATCACGAAACCTTAACCTATTCAACCATTAGTGTATTATTAAAGTTTGTAAAATATATATAAAGAAAAAAAAATTTTGAAAATATATATAAGTTTATAAAATTCTAAAATAAATTAGAAATAGATTATAAACATATATAAGTTCAAAATAGTATAAAACAGATTTAAAAGAAATATTTACTATAATATAACATTTAAAAGTTTTTTTTAAAATATTTATATAATTAAATTATAAAATTATAAGTTAAAAATCCACTTCCAAATCATTTTACTTCGAAAACACGACCAATGGTGTCCGTATATAATTTTATGCCCTATGGTCAAGTGATACGGATATTTATCATTTCAACCCGCAATTTATAAAATTTCAACGGGTCTATCATTTCAACCCGTGATCCCAAATTCAGAAAAATCGTTCAGGTCTATCATTTCAACCCATAACGATTTTTCCCTATTCTAATGTCCGTTCGGGTATGTATCATTTCAACCCTTAGTGATTTTTCCTAAACTAGGGTATCAACAATCACAAACAACAATCACATAGCAACAGTCACAGTAAAAAAATCAGTGCACCTACGTGTCATATAAATATCATGTCACATATGAAAGTTTGCATAATAAACAAACAATTTTTACTAGCAGCCCTATACATTTCATAACAGTTCAAATAGTTGATCTAACCTCCATGAAATAAATGTGAGTCAGGTGTGAGATAAACTCACCTTTCGTGGCATAGAAATGAAGACAATAGATGGACTGACACCGAATCAACCACCGACTTCTAGGCACGATTCAGAATGGATCCAACTCGATGATCGCTCAATATTCTTTTATTTAATATGAAGGGGTTGGGGAATTTCTCAACTGATCGGTACGTCTATTGGGTTTTGCAATGGTTCGACTATTTGGTTTTTAAATGGTTTCGAAACTCAACACTAAACCCGACTCAAAAATAAACGCAATAAATTTTATAAAAATAATATATATATATATACACCTAGTAAAACTTATAATTTATATATATTATTTTTAAAATCACACACACCAAACCGTATGATATCATAAATTACATTTTATATATTATCAATATTAAAACACAAACACTCAAGAAAATATAAAAGCACACTAAATGTCTTACTCACGCAAATACAAGGCAAGGACTCACACAATACACCATGCTAAACCCATACAAACAATTATACACACACCCATACCAATATAGACACACGTGGGAAGGCAAAAGGCAACGTGGGACTGGCGGTGAGGTCAGTGGACGGAGGGAACTACAACTGAATGGTTGGTGGGTGGAGCTCATGGATGTTGGAGGCGCAGACTTCGGAGAAGGCAGTAAGAGGGTTCGGCTTTTGGTGCTAGGGCGGTTACAGCGGTATCCGGCATTCTCTTTCATCAAGTTGAAAGCTTTAGAAAATAAAACAGAGAAGAAGAGTAGTGATACAAAGAGGAAGAAATAGTAGGAGACGGTGTAGATCTTTTTGGTAGCATTTAAAGTTATGTATCCTTTCAGAAACGCTTTTTCCCTTTTTGATTTATTGACTTGAACGAAGAAAAAGGTAGTAAGTAGAGAGAAGAGCTCTTCATTTGAACCGAAATATCAGGGACCAAGTTTCTATAGAATTGAAGCAGTAAGCACGTGAACATATTCTGTTCAAAATTTGAAAGGCTAAGGCGGTTTAGAGGAGAAAGCATGCTACAGTAGGAAGAAAAGAATAAGAAACAAACAAAATGAATAGTGTCCGCTTGTATATATTTTGGGCTCCTTTGAATTCTGAAGTTTAAGTTACGTTTCGATGTACCAACGTTATTTTCAATAGAAATGAATTCATTTCAAAATTTAAGAACCAATTTACCAACGGTCAAAAAGAAAAGATTCGTATCAATATGGGTTGCTCAAAATTCCGAAAAGGATGGCTTTGGAAACATAAATAAAGCGAACAGGTGGAAACAAAATGATGGTTTGCATTTATCTGAGGAAAAAAAAATGAACAAGTTGGGTTTTGTTTTCACCAAGGAGAAAGAAAGCATGCAAAAAAAAAAAAAACAACAACAAAAGGCCAAGGACGTGAAAGGAAACATGGAATGTTTAACATACAAGGGCGCATGTCTTTTTCTTAAACCAAATGCATGCCTTTTGGAAATGAACGCATGCATTTCAAAGGTGACTTCCAAAAGAAAATGAAAGCATGCAAGGTTTGTAAAAGGAGTAAATGTGTCCACTTTCTACACTTGTGAAAAACAAAAATTAAACAAGTGGTTTAGTAAAGTAAATGGACAGGTTTTTGCAGACCCAAAATGACTAGAAAAATATGCAGAACCCGAATAGGGACACATCGAACTCAAATGACTTTGTTTCAAAAATGAACCATGCAAGCATTTTCGCAATTTCATCGCGAACCGAGCACCGAAACAGATAAATGATTATATTGCGGAAATCAGCACGACGAGACGGACACGACGGTATATAATTTGCAGTGTAAGGATGCTTCGTTCAAAAATGCGTTATGGACCCCTTTTACCGTAAAAATGTGGACGGAAAACAGAGGTCAAAACGTCCGAATTTCGCGAAACGAATTTCACCATTGGATTGCTGACAATGAATAGAATATTTTCCATGTTTGTACGAACTGATCTCGGAGAGATTTTAAAATCGTTAAAATTTGAACTGATATGCGCAGCTTTGCACTGAAAATTGCGCGACCGACAACAGTCAAATTTTCCGATGAAATTTTTACAGTTGCTACATCCCACTGTACGTATTACAAATTTCGAATTCCCGTTATGAAAAACCATAGAATAATTTCAAAATAAAATTTTGATTTAAATCAGAATTTAAATCGTTAGTAATTACAGGATGTTACAATCTCCCCCACTCAAACCTTTTCGTCCCCGAAAAAGAACGATGTAGGGAAATAGTAATTAAATAATTAATATATTTAAACCAATGGTTCATATTTATCCCTATACATATATAATTTTAAATATATATAAATCAAAAGATAAAATATTTTCAAACATTTCAAGTATTCACTCGACGTTACGATTGGCTATATATATTTATCCCACTTTCGAAACCCGAAAATAGATATCGATGATGTCGCGGTCATCACCAGAATCATTTTCAAGCGACTAGGGTGTGACTCTATATCTATCTAATACGTATAGGATTTAACATATACGTTGATCAGACATGTACACCAAGTCACTAAGTATTCGATAGGCCGATTTTAGCGTTAAATAAATACTCAAAACATCTTTTTATATTTAAATAGAATATATACCACACTCTAAATCATATGTTATAAATAATATATTTCAAATCATTAAAATTTCAAGTAGGGAAAAATGTATCTCTCCCCCACTCATTTATTTGTTAAAATTCAACTACAATTCTTAGTTAATATACAACAATATTATTATTAAATCAAATATATAACAAAATCATTTTATACTATATCTAAATATTTTCAAATTCATGTTATCAATATTTAAACTTATAACACTTAATTAATTCTATAGGTTAACATATGAATACATTACACATAAAATCTTTACAAACCATTGGTATTACCAAATTATTTACAAATATCAAATTAAATACTACATTAAGAAGATCTTATATAATAATATCTTTCAAAATATAAATTTCAAACCAATATTTAATAAAGACAGACTGGCTAAAAGACTTATACTCTTCTTCTACTACTTACCTTAAAATGGACAAGTATAAATTATAAAATTCGAGGTAAAAGCTGAAAGAACAAAAGAACCTAAACAAAGAGTATCTACGAAGGAAGATAGATTCAAATGGAAAGGAAATTCAGAAGAAGATTTAAATATTAAACAGAATTTTCTATTCGAAATATTTATTTAAAAACATTTTAAAACCATTTTGAAAACTATTTTTACTTTAAAAATACGCTCTCTCAAGAAGGATTCTGCAACTAATTCCACTCATTCTAGGGTATCACTACCCTATCTCTAATGAGCTTTTTACCCCATAGGCTAGAGCATTGAAAAACCTGGCTCGGATACCAACTGTAACGACCCGCCATTTTGACCGTGTCGAATTGACAAAACATGTCAACTCGAATCGTCCAAAACAACATATTGTCATTAGCTTCTAAGGTAAATAGAATAAATCACATAATCACAGATCACAGACACAGATACAGAGCAATAATATCTCACAGCGGAAAATTTAAAATACAATAGTAGTTCATGAAGCTTTACATCAGAGTTTACATAAATAATGCAGCGGAAGTCTAATACAATAAACAACATATAACAATTTGAAACAGAATGACAGAAATAACTGGATGACTGGAACAACTGATCAACATGTAGATATAGGAGAGCAAAAATCCAATATAAGCTCCAAACTCCAAAGGTGAATCTCGAAAACTGATATACTCGATCTGACCCGAGCCATAATGCAAAACAAAACAACTCGGATCAGGACTAACATTCTCATAGAAGTAAATCAAATTAAATGAAATGTTCGATGAAACACAATCTGTAACTTAGAGGATATTTGGGATCACCATCCTCTAAGGATCCATCAAACTAATACTATATAGTATAATACGCTATATACAATAGTGTCTATCAGTAAAGTAAAAATATCAAAATAGCGTAAGTGGGATTACCATGATTACCCTTACACCGTTTATATATTCCCATAGTATATACAGTACCGTAATTCCTCCGTAAACTGGAGGTTGATCAGAGGGCACTCCATATAAAACTGTACAAAATAAAATCGTAATGGGCTCGTATAAGGATGTGACAAGGCACACAAGGAATGCCAGGGTGGATTCACCGTTTGCAGAGCTGGACTGGTGGTAACGCATAGTAGCAACTACCGCCCACCTCGATACACACTCCTATAATCAAAAGGGCCCAAATCGAATCTCAACAGTAATAGAATAATATCGAAGAAGTGTGCTCGATAAGAGGTATGACCTCACTTTGTCCGTGCATAGCTCCTGTTTTAGCCACATCAAGCTGACTCAAGGTAGTCAGAGTCTTGTAATTAATATGAAATAAAAATGGAGTCGTTCGCCAAATCATCCCCTTCATTCTGGAACTCCACCACGTACACAGTTGTTAAAGTGGTTTTCGGTATTGGCAGAGAGTATGACAATATCCGATCCCGGTCTCTTTAACAACCAATCGTTTACATTTTTCACGTCGTGGTCATATTTTTTAAAATCACTTTATAAAATAGTTTATACAAATTATCATATTCGTATAAAAAATCAAAATTAGATATTTACTTCGAATATATTAACTTTTGAAACACATCCACGTAAATCGAATCGATTTAGAAAATCATATCATAAAGGTCTCGAAATATAGTATAAACTAATACTATAATATTTAACTTCGATAATATCTTAGTTTCGGATTTATATAACGATCATCTTTCCGAAATCAACTTATAGTCATATATTAAAAGATCCAGAGTATCGTAAAAAAATCAAGACAAAATTGTTTTAACTTCGAAGATATGTAGTTTGATTTATACTCGGCGAAACTCATTCAAATTATTCAAATAATTCAATTCCACCTTATTAAGAGTTCATTTAACTCGATTCAAGAAATTTAACATTTTCGGCTCCAATTCAATATGTATTCGATTCAAATCAAAACTTATATTTCAAATCAACAAAACATACCATCTCTTACAATTCAAGTTGTATATTTCAATGTCGTCGCTTATAGATTCAAATCATATGGTTTTAAAACCATTCTTATAAATTCGCTTTCACAAATTCTTAATTCAAACCAAAAAATTATAAAACCAATTCTATATATAATTTTTTTAATATATATATTCCAATTCATATTCAATCACTATAAAATCGAATTCATTTCATGTCAGCTGTAATTCAAATTAATCGCAATTTAAGAACATTTCTCATAAGAATTCAAAACCGAATTCAAACTCACATTCAATTGATTTATAATCAATTTCATTTCTTAGATTTGGAAATTCAATTTCAAAACAAATTCACAATTCAAGTTCATCTCTCGGAAGTCTATTTTGATTCGAAAACAAATTCATTTCTTATATCCGTTCATATGTTAAGTCAAGTATCATTATATAAATTTCATATCTTAAATCCCGAATTCGAATCACGAAACCTTAACCTATTCAACCTTTAGTGTATTATTAAAGTTTGTAAAATATATATAAAGAAAAATATAATTTTGAAAATATATATATAAGTTTATAAAATTCTAAAATAAATTAGAAATAGATTATAAACATTTATAAGTTCAAAATAGTATAAAATAGATTTAAAAGAAATATTTACTATAATATAATATATAAAAGTTTTTTTTAAAATATTTATATAATTAAATTATAAAATTATAAGTTAAAAATCCACTTCCAAATCATTTTACTTCGAAAACACGACCAATGGCGTCCGTATATAATTTTCTGCCCTATGGTCAAGTGATACGGATATTTATCATTTCAACCCGCAATTTATAAAATTTCAACGGGTCTATCATTTCAACCCGCGATCCCAAATTCAGAAAAATCGTTCAGGTCTATCATTTCAACCCATAACGATTTTTCCCTATTCTAATGTCCGTTCGGGTATGTATCATTTCAACCCTTAGTGATTTTTCCTAAACTAGGGTATCAACAATCACAAACAACAATCAAATAGCAACAGTCAAAGTAAAAAAATCAGTGCACCTACGTGTCATATAAATATCGTGTCACATATGAAAGTGTGCATAATAAACAAACAATTTTTACTAGCAGCCCTATACATTTCATAACAGTTCAAATAGTTGATCTAACCTCCATGAAATAAATGTGAGTCAGGTGTGAGATAAACTCACCTTTCGTGGCATAGAAATGAAGACAATAGACGGACTGACACTGAATCAACCGCCGACTTCTAGGCACGATTCAGAATGGATCCAACTCGATGATCGCTCAATATTCTTTTATTTAATATGAAGGGGTTGGGGAATTTCTCAAATGATCGGTATGTCTATTGGGTTTTGCAATGGTTCGGCTATTTGGTTTTTAAATGGTTTCGAAACTCAACACTAAACCCAACTCAAAAATAAACGCAATAAATTTTATAAAAATAATATATATATATATACACACTGTAACACCCTGTATGTTGAATAACTTGTTATAATATAAATCAGGACATAATTAAATTTTAAAATCTGAATCAGGGGAAACGGGCTATGCCATTGCGTTCTTCTCAGAAAAATACACGAAATAGAGTCCGAGTTTTCGAAAATCGGAGCCCGTATGACCCAGTTAAGGCCCGAAGAAGTTTCAGAAAATTCAAAACAGATTTAAATATAAAATTTTCAAATTTCAGAAGGGGCGGGAAAATTCCCGCCAGACAGAGGGTGTCGACCCTAGGGTCGACATGGGTGTCGACCCCCCCTAGGGGTCGACCCGCCCTGTCGGTCTGTGTGACCTGGGTGCACCATTTTGGCTTTTGGGCTATGCTTGGTGGCTAGTGACGAGATCTGACGGCTCTAATCTGATTTAGGGTTAATCTAATGGCCTAAAACACTTAACTAATCTATAAATACACCCTAAGACTACCCTAATTCATACTAAAAATAGATACAACGTCGTTATGCCGTCAAAATGCAACTTGAAGGAGCCTCCATCAAATTAAAGAGGAAGATAGCTTCTCAAATCAACTTCTAATCAACTTTAGCAACTTAATCTTCTTCTTGGGAGTGCTAATCAACAAATTGTGAGTACTATAGCCTTAATGACCAATTGTTGAAATGATTATGATAGGATATAATGAGGTTATGGCTATGAATGTGGATCAATGCAAGTTATGTTATCATATGCTATGTGTTCATGATGTTATGCAAGTTATGCAAGTCATATGCTATGTGTTATGCAAGTTATGCAAGTCATATGTTATGTGTTCATGATGTTATGCAAGTTATGCAAGTCATATGCTATATGTTCAGGATGTTATGCAAGTTATGCAAGTCATATGCTATGTGATCATGATGTTATGCAAGTTATGCAAGTTTTAGGCTATGTGTTCATGATGCTAGTTATGCAAATCGCTATGATAAACATTGATCCATTATGACACCATGTTATGCAAGTTTGGTATATGATTATATGCAAGTTCATATATGATATGTTATGCAAGTTTGGTGTATGATTATATGCAAGTTCATATATGATATGTTATGCAAGTTTGGTGTATGATTATATGCAAGTTCATATATGATATGTTATGCAAGTTTGGTGTTTGATTATATGCAAGTTCATATATGACATGTTATGCAAGTTTGGTGTTTGATTATATGCAAGTAACATGTGCAAGTTTACACCTTTGTATGATATGCATACATATGCAAGTTAACCCCTTTGGTATGTCATACATACATATGCAAGTTTACCCCTTTGTATGACATAAGTAGCTTATGCAAGTTACCCTCTTTATGACATATGTGATTCATGCAAGTTTGGGTTGATTATTTATGCTAGTTGGGTTTGATGCTATATGCATGTTGACACCTTTGAAACCCATGTAGATGCTAATGTTATGCAAGTTGAACCCATTGTATTTGTGATGAATCTTCCCTTTTAAGTATGTCATGTTAGCGAATTACGTGGGGAACGATGGGGTTAATATTCATGTTAATAAAATGGTGTGAAGTTGGTATGATTATGCATACCATAAAGTGGATGGACATAATTGAGTCAATTATGTACATCGTTAAATTTGTAATTAATTAGGGATAATTAATACAAATTATGGGGGTGATTAATTAGGTGTAATTAATCGACTAAGACACGAGGTTGGACCCTTTTGTAGCATAAGACTGCCCGGAACCGACCGGCAAATCTAGCGGCTACAAATGATTAGCCCAATGTGAGAGGTCTTAGGCATGAACTAAATACGTGACAAGTGTAAAGACACGAGGTTAGACTCGGTTATGGCGTAAGGCTGCCCGGACCCGACCGGCAAATCCAGCTGCCATAAAAGATAGTCTAATGTGAGAGGTCTTTGCAAAGGTTACGGTCTTAATCAATTAAGAAACACTTAACCAGATAAGCATGTAGTGGGGGCATGAGGGGTTAAGTGGGTGCCTTGGGTGGCATGTGGAAATCAAGTAGGTGCCTTGGGTGGCATGTGGAAATCTAGTGGGTTGCCATGGGTGGAAATAGAAAATACGATTAGAATACTTAACCAAGTGGAAACATGTAATTAAACATGATTAAAGAGTTAAGTGGGATGCACTAGAAAAAGGGACAAGCTTAGGTGGGTAGCTTGTGGGGGCCCATTTCAACCAGTAACCCATATGTATCTTATTGGGCTCGACCCATGTCGAGGACGGGACACGCGTACTGGGCTTGACTATAAGAGGCCAAAACGGGTTAGCGGTGGCAACGCAAGTCCAACGGGTTTCATATGCGTGTGTGGACCCGGGCTGGTAGGTAAGACGTTGTTGCATCGTGTAGGTATAAGCCGTGCACCATTAGTTGTATCGGGTTGCCACTTTGGGAAGTGATACACCCCACTGTGGGGCCAGCACGGGTATCTTCGTTAGGGAGCCGATCGCTTGGGGAGTAGTGGTTACACCTAGTGGAGATAGGGGCAGACGGCACCTATGTAGTCAGCTAGGGGTACACGAAACTACTAGTTATATTTTCTAAGTCCTTGGGTGGGATCAACCTTTGAGTAGGAATGACTGGTGTGGTGCAGTATAGTAATTACCCTTGGGTGGGTAGATGCGTCATTACCGTTATCTTAGTTTATCCTATGTCTAGTTGGCTGCTTAGTGTAGTCATTTATCCCCAGTCATCACCGTACCAAGTTTATATCATACCCAAATTACTTTAATGATTGTATTGTTAAAGTTATAGGGCTCACTTAGACTTATGTCTGACCCCGTTGTTTTTATCTTTTTTCCCAACCCTTAGGTTCTTAGAGTGGGCCTAGCACTAGTGGGCTTTGATCAGATTGCTTTATCTATCTTTTGGAGCTTGGACCGTGATGTAAAGCCCAGGTTATCTTTTCTATTATGGCTATTAGTTATGTAGTGGGATTATGTACTTATGTTTTATCAGGATGGATATTTAGTACTTGACTCTTTTATGGTGATGTAACCAAACATGTTTATCTTCTGCTGCAATGAAATGATGTTTTAGATTTCAAGTATTATTTATATCTGTCTTGTTGTAATTTTTCTGTTCTATATTCACTTAAAATACTCCACCGAAGTTAAGGCATTCCCTTAGTAAGTGACCTTAGCGGGTGTGGGGTGTTACACGTGGTATCAGAGCGAGGTTACCGGAACAGATAAATTTTTTAGAAAACTATTTTTCTAAAAACATTTTTGGAAGAAGTATTTTCAAAAACATGTCTTTTAAGAGAAAAGTTTTTGAAAGAAAAGCATAATCCCCAATAGCCATATCTTTATCTTTCGAATTCTCCGTTTTGAATCTTTCCTTTTTCGTTTCAGCATGGCTGAAGATCTTAACTTTCCGGAGGGTGTAGCAATACCAGTATGGTATAGGAGGTTGATGGAGGCTAGGGCCACCACTACGGGTCCAGCAAATGTTCCTCCACCAACAGTAGCACCCGATCTTCCTCCTCCTCCTCGCACGGATACTTTTGCTAAGGCTTGCAAGGAATTTAAGGCTATGGGAGGGAAACCTTTTCAAGGATCAGAAACTTTTGTGGAAGCTAGAGATTGGCTTAAGGAGGTGGAAGAGTTGATAGATATCTTCGAGATGGAAGAAGAAAGAAAGTCAAGTTAGTTGCTTGGTTAATGAAGGGAGAGGCCTCGTTCTGGTGGGAGGTCACTAATGGAGAGCGCCCTGTTGACTCTTGGGTGGATTTCAGGCAAAGGTTTGTGGCAAAGTTTCTCTCAAGGGCGGAAGAAAACTTGTATATGGAAAGGTTCTTGACTCTAAAGCAAGGAAACCTATCAGTGAAGGAATATGTCAACAAGTTTAATCAGCTAGCAAGATTTGGCATAGACATGGTGAATACACCGAAAAAGAAGGCTTTGAGGTTCGTTAAAGGCTTGAATGAACCAATGCATGGATTGGCTATGACTCACATCCCTATGGGGGCCACCTTTGAGAAGCTAGTAGACATGGCACTCATGCATGAGGAAGAGAAGGGTCCCAATGCTAATAGGGCACCCGAGAAGAAAGGAGATCAGAAGAGACCTCAACAGCAACAGCAAAACAAGGGTGGGAAAGGCAACGGTGGCAAGGGAAAGAAGAAGTGCTTCAATTGTGGGACACCAGGCCACCTAAGCAAAGACTGTCGGAAGAAGAAGAAGACTGGCTGCTTCCACTGTGGCGAAGCAGGGCATCTAGTGAAGGATTGCCCTAAGAAGGGGCAAAGGACGGGATCTACCTCAGGAGGACATGTGCAAGCTCTTATGGCACCAGGTCAGGCAAGGGGGCAAGTTCAGGCTCTCGCGGCTCCACCGATTCAGGAAAGAGGTAGAACTATTTCCGTTGAAAGTCTGGTTTTTCTGTTTGATCATCCTGTCCGTACTTTGTTTGACTCTGGCGCATCGCATTCGATTATCTCATCATCATTAGTTGAGTCACTGCACTTAGACACCAGTCTAGTAGATGATCCCTTGGTTGTTTCAAACCCAATTGGGGGCTCCACTTATTTGTCCATGATATGTTTGGGTTTGAAGATTTCTATACTTAGCATTGAGTTTAGATGTGATGCTTTTGTTTTGGGCTTCACGGGCTATGGGTTGATTTTGGGCATGGACTGGTTATCCAGTAATGGTGCCGTTCTTGATTGCGAAAGGAGAGTTCTTAGGCTCATGACCCGCTTGGGTAACACTCTCGAGATCTCTTGTAATCCCATGGATTCTGTTATGCTAAGTTATCTTGAATCGCTTGATGCTTCGGTCGAGAGTTTGCGATCTGTTAGAGTGGTCCGGGAATACTCGGATGTGTTTGAGGAGGTGAAGGGATTACCTCCGAAGCAGGAGATTGACTTCCGAATATATCTGGTGGACAATGCTAAGCCAGTATCTTTACCAGTGCGCCACATGGCTCCTCGTGAGAGGAGGGAACTCCATAAGCAAGTAGGGGAGTTGCTTGAGAAGGGGATCATAAGTGGGGTGCTCCAGTAGTTTTTGCCATGAAGGCGGATGGGTCCCTCAGACTTTGTGTAGACTATAGAGAACTCAACAAGCTCACAAAGAAGAATAGACACCCATTGCCGAGGATTGATGATCTCTTTGATCAGTTGGTTGGCACCTCAGTATTTTCGCAGTTGGACTTGGCCACGGGGTTTCATCAGTTGAGAGTGGCTGAAGATAGCATAGACAAGACTGCCTTTAGGACTCCGGATGGTTTCTATGAGTGGCTTGTGATGCCATTTGGGTTGACGAACGCCCCTGCATACTTTGTTGATTTGATGAGTAGGGTGTTCAGGGAGTACCTTAATAAGTTCGTGGTGGTCTTTGTGGATGACATCTTAGTATTTTCTTAGAGTGAAGAAGAGCATGCCCTACATCTTAGGGAAGTGTTGGAGACTCTTCGAGCGCATAGCCTTAAGGCTAAATTCTCTAAATGTCACTTTTGGAGGAAGGAAGTGCGGTTCTTGGGGCACGTGGTCTCCAAGGAAGTGATAGCTGTGGATCCCGCGAAGATAGTATCCATCCAAGATTGGAAGGTTCCGAAGAATGCTACCGAGGTGAGGAGTTTCTTGGGGTTGGCTGGCTACTATAGGAAGTTTATCAAGGACTTCGCGAAGATATCAGCCCCATTAACTCGCTTGACGAAGAAGAATCTAGTCTTCGCATGGGACGTAGATTGTGATGATGCGTTCCAACGGTTAAAGAGAGCTTTAACCACAGCTCCAGTCTTAGTGTTGCCAGATGGGAGTAAGCCATTTGTTGTTTATACCGATGCTTGTGGGACAGGACTGGGCGCAGTCTTAATGCAAGAGGGAAGGGTAATAGCCTACGGTGGAAGGCAGTTGAGAAAGCATGAGAAAAATTACCCTACCCATGATTTAGAGTTGGCCGCTATTGTTTTTGCGCTTAAGACTTGGCGCCATTATCTCCTTGGCGAGAGATTCGAATTGTTCACTGACCACAAATCATTGAAGTACTTGTTTTCTCAGAAGGATTCGAACTTGAGACAGCAAAGGTGGATGGAGTTCTTAGCATCCTATGATTTCGAGATAGCGTATACCCCCTGGCAAGGGTAACGTGGTGGCGGACGCCTTGAGCAGAAAAAGGTTGTCCTTGAGTCCATTGTTCGTGGAACGACGAAGCTTGGAATTTATCTCGATGTTTGACTTCAGACCTTCCGTTGACTTTGTACCCGGTTTGCTAACATCCTTAGAGGTCAGACTTACTCTTTTGGGACGGATTGGCGAGGCACAGCGGGACGACCCACAGTTGGTTGAGTTGGTAGAGAGGCTCATAAGGGGGGAGTCGTCCAACCATTTGGGTAGGTACACCCTAGACGATAGGGGGTGCTTGCGTAGAGACGGTAGACTTGGTGTACCGCAAGACGAGGGTTTGAGGAAGGCTATACTTGATGATGCGCATCGTTCAAAGATGACCATTCATCCTGGTGGGGACAAGATGTACCAAGACATGAAGCGAGTTTTCTTTTGGCCCGGTATGAAGATAGATGTGGCCGAGTATGTCGCTAGATGCTTGGTGTGCCAACAAGTGAAAGCGGAGCAAAAGAAACCTGGTGGGTTGCTTCACCCATTGGAGGTTCCGCAATGGAAGTGGGATAGCGTCTCGATGGATTTTATTGATGGGTTACCGAGATCGAGGAAGGGTAATATGGGAATTTGGGTTGTGGTAGACAGACTTACTAAGAGCGCCCATTTCATACCCGTGAAGAGTAAGAGGACTGCTCCATGGTTACCTTCAGTTTATCTTCGAGAGATAGTTCGGTTGCATGGGGTACCTTCTAGCATAATGAGTGATCGAGATCCTTTCTTCACTAGCAAGTTTTGGAAGAGTTTGCAAGAAGCAGTGGGGACTCAGTTGTGTTTGAGCACCGCATATCATCCTCAGATGGACGGCCAGACCGAGAGGGTGAATCGCGTTCTAGAAGACCTTTTGAGGCTATGTATCTTAGATTTTGGAGGTACATGGGAAGAGCATCTTCCATTGGTGGAGTTCGCGTATAATAACAGCTTTCAGTCTAGTATTGGTATGGCTCCTTTCGAAGCTCTTTATGGAAGGCCTTGTTGATCACCTACATGTTGGTGGGAATCTACGGATAAGATCTTGCTTGGGCCTGATATGGTTAGAGAGACTTCAGAAAAGATTGATTTGATTCGAAGAAGGATGAAAGCAGCGCAAGATAGGCAAAAATCTTACGCGGATAAGAGAAGGACGGATCTGGAGTTTGATGTTGGGGACATGGTCTTTGTCAAAGTATCTCCATTACGGAATGTTGTTCGCTTTGGGTCTGTTGGGAAGTTAGCACCAAGATTTGTAGGACCGTTTCCTATTAAGGAAAGGATTGGACGGATGGCATATAGAGTGGATTTACCCGAGAGACTTAGTGGGGTACATGACGTATTCCATGTGTCACATTTGAGGAAGTGCCTACATGAGACCGCAGAGGTGGTAGAGCCGAGCTTGCTTAGAGAAGTGGAGGTAGAGCGTGATGCGACTATTCGACGAGCTCCTACCCGCATCCTTGGAACAGAGATTAAGAAGTTGAGAAACAGAGAGGTTCGACTAGTCAAAGTGCAATGGGGAGAGGATGAGAGCAATGCTACTAGGGAGACAGAAGCGAAGATGCGTTCATTGTACCCATTCCTTTTTGAGGGTATGTCTTTTAACTTCTCCTTTATCGTTTGTCTAGTACTTATCTTATCTTTAGTATGTCCTCTCATTAGTACCTTTGACCTTTAGGTAGGGTAAACCTATGGTTGAAACATGTGTTTGAGACATGTTATGATTGATGGATGCGTGTGGATGCAAGTGTTTGCTAGTGGTTGCTCGTGGATGCATATGCACACACTTTAGACACTAGATCGGCTCAGTCACTTCATATTGCATATTGCATATAATTGTGTGTAGGTAGCTATATTAATGGATGTATAATGGTTGTGTTATCATATGGATGATGCATTTTGGTGAATGATTGTGCACTCATGTAGAAATAGTATGTGTCGATAGGGTTCTTTCGCATACATATTGGATGCATGGCACTATCATGGTTTGCATTAAGGAGGTCAACTGAATCAGTAGACCGCCTGATTTTGCATTAGATAGGGAACATATACACACACTCTTTGCATATGTTCATACAGCATTAGAAACTTTAAGGACAATGGATGCCAGTGTTTGATGGTTTGAGTAGATGGTAGTTTGGTTGGTAGGATACGTTCTTCTTGACTTAGAGATTTCGGGGACGAAATCCTTTAAGTAGGGGAGAATGTAACACCCCGTATGTTGAATAACTTGTTGTAATATAAACCAGGGAAGAATTAAATTTTAAAATCTGAATCAGGGGAAACGGGCTATGCCATTGCGTTCGTCTCGGTAAAATACGCGAAATAGAGTCCGAGTTTTCGAAAATCGGAGTCCGTATGACCAAGTTAAGGCCCGAAGAAGTTTCAGAAAATTCAAAACAGATTTAAATACAAAATTTTCAAATTTCAGAAGGGGTGGGAAAATTCCCGCCAGACAGAGGGTGTCGACCCTAGGGTCGACATGGGTGTCGTCGACCCATGGGTCGACCCAGGGGTCGACCCCCCCTGTCGGTCTGTGTGACCTGGGTGCACCATTTTGGCTTTTGGGCTGTGCTTGGTGGCTAGTGACGAGATCTGACGGCTCTAATCTGATTTAGGGTTAATCTAATGGCCTAAAACACTTAACTAATCTATAAATACACCCTAAGACTACCCTAATTCATACTAAAAATAGATACAACGTCGTTATGCCGTCAAAATGCAACTTGAAGGAGCCTCCATCAAATTAAAGAGGAAGATAGCTTCTCAAATCAACTTTAGCAACTTAATCTTCTTCTTAGGAGTGCTAATCAACAAATTGTGAGTACTATAGCCTTAATGACCAATTGTTGAAATGATTATGATAGGATATAATGAGGTTATGGCTATGAATGTGGATCAATGCAAGTTATGTTATCATATGCTATGTGTTCATGATGTTATGCAAGTTATGCAAGTCATATGCTATGTGTTATGCAAGTTATGCAAGTCATATGCTATGTGTTCATGATGTTATGCAAGTTATGCAAGTCATATGCTGTGTGTTCATGATGTTATGCAAGTTATGCAAGTCATATGCTATGTGATCATGATGTTATGCAAGTTATGCAAGTTTTAGGCTATGTGTTCATGATGCTAGTTATGCAAATCGCTATGATAAACATTGATCCATTATGACACCATGTTATGCAAGTTTGGTATATGATTATATGCAAGTTCATATATTATATGTTATGTAAGTTTGGTGTATGATTATATGCAAGTTCATATATGATATGTTATGCAAGTTTGGTGTTTGATTATATGCAAGTTCATATATGACATGTTATGCAAGTTTGGTGTTTGATTATATGCAAGTAACATGTGCAAGTTTACACCTTTGTATGATATGCATACATATGCAAGTTAACCCCTTTGGTATGTCATACATACATATGCAAGTTTACCCCTTTGTATGACATAAGTAGCTTATGCAAGTTACCCTCTTTATGACATATGTGATTCATGCAAGTTTGGGTTGATTATTTATGCTAGTTGGGTTTGATGCTATATGCATGTTGACACCTTTGAAACCCATGTTGATGCTAATGTTATGCAAGTTGAACCCATTGTATATGTGATGAATCTTCCCTTTTAAGTATGTCATGTTAGCGAATTACGTGGGGAACGATGGGGTTAATATTCATGTTAATAAAATGGTGTGAAGTTGGTATGATTATGCATACCATAAAGTGGATGGACATAATTGAGTCAATTATGTACATCGTTAAATTTGTAATTAATTAGGGATAATTAATACAAATTATGGGGATGATTAATTAGGTGTAATTAATCGACTAAGACACGAGGTTGGACCCTTTTGTAGCATAAGACTGTCCGGAACCGACCGGCAAATCCAGCGGCTACAAATGATTGGCCCAATGTGAGAGGTCTTAGGCATGAACTAAATACGTGACAAGTGTAAAGACACGAGGTTAGACTCGGTTATGGCGTAAGGCTGCCCGGACCCGACCGGCAAATCCAGCTGCCATAAAAGATAGTCTAATGTGAGAGGTCTTTGCAAAGGTTACGGTCTTAATCAATTAAGAAACACTTAACCAGATAAGCATGTAGTGGGGCATGAGGGGTTAAGTGGGTGCCTTGGGTGGCTTGTGGAAATCAAGTAGGTGCCTTGGGTGGCATGTGGAAATCTAGTGGGTTGCCTTGGGTGGCAATAGAAAATACGATTAGAATACTTAACCAAGTGGAAACATGTAATTAAACATGATTAAAGGGTTAAGTGGGATGCACTAGAAAAAGGGACAAGCTTAGGTGGGTAGCTTGTGGGGGCCCATTTCAACCAGTAACCCATATGTATCTTATTGGGCTCGACCCTTGTCGAGGACGGGACACGCGTACTGGGCTTGACTATAAGAGGCCAAAACGGGTTAGCGGTGGCAACGCAAGTCCAACGGGTTTCATATGCGTGTGTGGACCCGGGCTGGTAGGTAAGACGTTGTTGCATCGTGTAGGTATAAGTCGTGCACCATTAGTTGTATCGGGTTGCCACTTTGGGAAGTGATACACCCCACTATGGGGCCAGCACGGGTATCTACGTTAGGGAGCCGATCGCTTGGGAAGTAGTGGGTACACCTAGTGGAGATAGGGGCAGACGGCGCCTATGTAGTCGGCTAGGGGTACACGAAACTACTAGTTATATTTTCTAAGTCCTTGGGTGGGATCAACCTTTGAGTAGGAATGACTGGTGTGGTGCAGTGTAGTAATTACCCTTGGGTGGGTAGATGCGTCTTTACCGTTATCTTAGTTTATCCTATGTCTAGTTGGCTGCTTAGTGTAGTCATTTATCCCCAGTCATCACCTTACCAAGTTTATATCATACCCTAATTACTTTAATGATTGTATTGTTAAAGTTATAGGGCTCACTCAGACTTATGTCTGACCCCGTTGTTTTTATCTTTTTTCCCAACCCTCAGGTTCTCAGAGTGGGCCTAGCACTAGTGGGCTTTGATCAGATTGCTTTATCTATCTTTTGGAGCTTGGACCGTGGTGTAAAGCCCAGCTTATCTTTTCTATTATGGCTATTAGTTATTAGTGGTATTATGTACTTATGTTTTATCAGGATGGATATTTAGTACTTGACTCTTTTATGGTGATGTAACCAAACATGTTTATCTTCTGCTGCAATGAAATGATGTTTAAGATTTCAAGTATTATTTATATCTGTCTTGTTGTAATTTTTCTGTTCTATATTCACTTAAAATACTCCACCGAAGTTAAGGCATTCCCTTAGTGAGTGACCTTAGCGGGTGTGGGGTGTTACACACACAGTAAAACTTATAATTTATGTATATTATTTTTAAAATCACACACACCAAACCGTATGATATCATAAATTACATTATATATATTACCAATATTAAAACACAAACACTCAAGAAAATATAAAAGCACACTAAATGTCTCACTCACGCAAATACAAGGCAAGGACTCACACAATACACCATGCTAAACCCATACAAACAATTATACACACACCCATACCAATATAGACACACGTGGGAAGGCAAAAGGCAACGTGGGACTGGCGGTGAGGTCAGTGGACGGAGGGAACGACAATTGAATGGTTGGTGGGCGGAGCTCATGGATGTTGGAGGCGCAGACTTCGGAGAAGGCAGTAGGAGGGTTCGGCTTTTGGTGCTAGGGCAGTTACAGCGGTATCCGGCATTCTCTTTCATCAAGTTGGAAGCTTTAGAAAATAAAACAGAGAAGAAGAGTAGTGATACAAAGAGGAAGAAATAGTAGGAGACGGAGTAGATCAATTTGGTAGCATTTAAAGTTATGTATCCTTTCAGAAACGCTTCTTCCCTTTTTGATTTATTGACTTGAACGAAGAAAAAGGTAGTAAGTAGAGAGAAGAGCTCTTCATTTGAACCGAAATATCAGGGACCACGTTTCTATAGAATTGAAGCGGTAAGCACGTGAACATATTCTGTTCAAAATTTGAAAGGCTAAGGTGGTTTAGAGGAGAAAGCATGCTACAGTAGGAAGAAAAGAATAAGAAACAAACAAAATGAATAGTGTCCGCTTGTATATATTTTGGGCTCCTTTAAATTCTAAAGTTTAAGTTACGTTTCGATGTACCAACGTTATTTTCAATAGAAATGAATTCATTACAAAATTTAAGAACCAATTTACCAACGGTCAAAAAGAAAAGATTCGTATCAATATGGGTTGCTCAAAATTCCGAAAAGGATGGCTTTGGAAACATAAATAAAGCGAACAGGTGGAAACAAAACGACGGTTTGCATTTGTTTGAGGGAAAAAAAAATGAACAAGTTGGGTTTTGTTTTCACCAAGGAGAAAGCAAGCATTCAAAAAAAAAAAAAAAAAAAAAGGCAAAGGACGTGAAAGGCAACATGGAATGTTTAACATACAAGGGCGCATGTCTTTTTCTTAAACAAAATGCATGCCTTTTGGAAATGAACGTATGCATTTCAAAGGTGACTTCCAAAAGAAAGTGAAAGCATGCAAGGTTTGTAAAAGGAGTAAATGTGTCCACTTTCTACACTTTTGAAAAACAAAAATTAAACTAGTGGTTTAGTAAAGTAAACGGACAGGTTTTTGCAGATCCAAAATGACTAGAAAAATATGCAGAACCCGAATAGGGACACATCGAACTCAAATGACTTTGTTTCAAAAATGAACCGTGCAAGCATTTTCGCAATTTCATCGCGAACCGAGCACCGAAACAGATAAATGATTATATTGCGTAAATCAGCACGACGAGACGGACACGACGGTATATAATTTGCAGTGTAAGGATGCTTCGTTCAAAAATGCGTTACAGACCCCTTTTACTGTAAAAATGCGGACGGAAAAAGGAGGTCAAAACGTCCGATTTTCGCGAAAAGAATTTCACCATTGGATTGCTGACAATGAATAGAATGTTTTCCATGTTTGTACGAACTGATTTCGGAGAGATTTTAAAATCGTTAAAATTTGAACTGATATGCGCAGCTTTGCACTGAAAATTGCGCGACCGACAACAGTCAAATTTTCCGATGAAATTTTTACAGTTGCTACATCTCACTGTACGTATTACAAATTTCGAATTCCTATTATGAAAAACCATAGAATAATTTCAAAATAAAATTTTGATTTAAATCGGAATTTAAATCGTTAGAAATTACGGGATGTTACAAAAAAGCTACTCGACTGCCCGTGTGGAAAATATGGGCACCCGAGTTTGCCAGTGAACAAACTACAGGTCAGTCATGGGACTGGTATGAGAAATCTTAACTTAACTATCTAATAATAAGGCTAATCACAGGACCAAGCCGCTAACGCGGAACGGGTTTACTCCATTGGATTGCCAGTGCATAAAGTAAAACGTTAGACAACGCAATGCTTTTTAGAAAAAATGAAACCATTATAAGTCCCAAGTCCCATCACACAATGCAACGCAAACCGGAGGATAGGGTTTTACCTTATAATGGTCAAAAGATGCTTGATACAATAAAACGGATTTAGTATTTGTGTGTATATCTATGGGTATATATATATTTCAAAAACAATTTCAATCATAATGTATTAATCATAGATGGCATAGTACCTCATCCTACTATATCGCAATACTAGTTCTACAATCAAAACCGCAAGGTCGTATTGGAAATTGGATTTCCATCATGAGTCGAGGCTAGGGGCAAGCTCCTCTCCGATTCGAGACACTCTAGCAAATGCCTCAGGATCCCCCCGCAGTGAACCCTTAGAGCGGTAGGGCCGGTCCCCGCCTATCGGCAGTGGATTAGTTATGCCTGAACACACGCTTCCCGGTTCCTTTGAACCTATAGTATGACCACTAACGGCCTATAAAAATCCGAGGCGCCACAAAATCCATCATCCACATAAGTAAAATGCCAGCCAGTTTAAGCACTGACACTACCAATAGCTAGAAAGAAACGTGTGCACTCCCTATGGTCCATATCCCGTTTTTGACTCATACCGGGGAGTGAGGTTCGCGAAGTCACGATATACACAAAGCTATGCCGTAATAGGCTATGCTTTGATCATCCCACAAGGCCCTGCTTTTCAAAAAAAGCTTTGTTCAATTGCATCTTAGCGTGCCACATTGACAATTCACGCCATGCGTTCAATCACTATTAATATATACCAGGGTGTTAAGTAGAGAATAAATTCCCCACCACCAAACAGACATACATTAATAGAAATCGATTTAATTCACATGGAACGAAATCCAATGTCAGACACACATCCAATTACAAGCTTATGCTCTGGGTCAGAGCGAAAACCAAATCCGAACAATCAACAATAGTCCGGACGACTACAACTGAAGCCCCTTCAAGGTAGCTACTCCCATCATGGGTCTCAGTTCAACACATCCATTCGATGTGAAGATCGTCGGTCTTCAAACACCGTCTTCATCTTCGACTCTTCATCGTTGTAGTGATTATCCGGAGTGGGTTAAACCCGATCTTTCCAAATAACTTGCGTATTTTTATAATCAAGTACTATAAAAACACATCCAACACCTCATTCCAATTAAGAATATTCTTTTAAATAAAATTTTCAAATTATTATATCAAAGATAAATTCTTTAACTTTTTTCTTTAAAGATTTATTAAAACTCCAATTTGGTTTTAAATATCCAAATCATTATTTAATGATTATTTAATTTTAAGAAATTAATCTTATCCTTATTTGAGTTAAAGAACTAATGTCATTTAAAACATTGTTCACGATAAACTCAAATTCATCTCCCATTAAATATGGAATCTTCACAGAAATCAAATCAATATATATAATCGTTATAAATTTCTTTATCCGACCAATAATATAAATGGAATAACGGAAATGCCTCTTAAATTCCATATGTAGTATCGGTTTTCTTTTACAGAAGCTTATCTCGTTTATTATTAATTTGAATTCCATTCAATTCCAATTTAATATATTAAATTGGAATACTTTACTTTGGAAAATTTTCTATTAAATCTTAATAAAAGATTTATAAATTCTAAGTTATATTGTCACTGTAAATTGAGTTAAAGAACAGATGTCGTTTAAAAACATTGTTCACGATAAACTCAATTCACAAATCATTTTATTCAAATTATGAAATATAATTGAAATTCTAATAATCTTAATTAAAAGATTTATTCTTATCTTAACTGGGGTTAAGAACAGTGTTATTTAAGACACCATTCACGACAGCCCAAAAATCCAATTTATTCTATTTAATTCCATGTAAATATTTATTTATTGGAAAACTTTATTAAATCTTAATTATAAGATTTATTCTAGTTAATAACTAGTTCATATCGATAAAATATATTTTTATCTCTTCACTATTGGGCATTTTCATCTAAATTTCTTTTAAACCATTTATTATGATTTTACATGATATTTCCATATTTTTAATAATTTTATCATCGCTCGTACAGTCGGTTTCCAATAACGGCCACCGAACTACATCCATAGCGACCTTTCTAAATTTTGATTTGGACATAATTCCAAATCCAACCATTAGATGTTAATACTCTTATATTCATTGAAAAGCTCTTTTCGATACGAACCCAACGGTTCCGGTTTTAGGAGGATCCGACGGTCGGATCTCCCGTTACGTCCATTTAAAGTTAATGGTCGAAATTCGTGAACGGTCACTCCACGGCGCGTTCTATTCAGGCCATTGAATATATATATATATATATATATATATATATATATATATATATCTAATATATATTATATCGTCGATTTCTATTTAAAACGTACTTTATAAATATTTATAAATATTATATCGTCGATTTCTAATTTAAAGTCAAAATTGAATATTCTATTTTCTTATCATATTAAAAATATTAATATTAAATTTATAAATCGCCTCATTTAATTTTTATTCATTTATATTTTATACTGGGCCAGACCCCCCACATTAAGCCTGCGACTTATGGATGCTGGATATGCCGGTTGGTTCCGGGCAGACTTATCGCATAAGTTGGGCTTAACCTCGTGTCTAAGGCGCAATTATAATTTATAATTACAATGTAAAACATTCGTTATTTTAAACTATTATTTTTCTAAAATATTTTTATTTTTAAAATATTCCTTATTAACCAAAAGTTCTTTATTTAAAAAGAAATCCTGAATTGGAGTGCGACTCAACCATGTACCATATAATTTGGGTCATATGGGTTTCATACATTTCATGTATAGGATAATAAACAAGAAATAATCATCAAACCATCCATTAACATTCAGAGTGACACTTTCAACTGTGTGAGCATTAAAATGAAACAATAACGCTCATCGCAACCTGTCGATCAATCGATAGACATACAATTTAAGATTGGGGTTTTCAGCCATCAACATTTCATCTAAATAAAATGATGTCTATATATTAACATGGCATGATTCAAATAAAATAGTATATTTTGAATTGACATAACATTTTATAATAACAATGATATTATAGTCTAACATGACAATACCAATGTGACATTTTAATCTATTCTTTTTATTGTCTTTAGAAAGACAATAAAATGTTACACAAAATATATTCTTTTTATCGCATCAAAAAGGTCGATAAAAATGAAACATTAACATCGCTATTTTTATCACATCAAAGATGTCGATAAAAATGAATTGCTAACATCGCCTATTTTTATCGCACCAAAAATGTCGATAAAATGAATCACTAACCTTGTCTATTTTTATCGCATAAAAAATGTCATTAAAAATGACAACATTAACCATTCTATTTTCACCGCATTCAAAATGACGATAAAATATTCGACATTAACAATTCTATTTTTACCGCATTCAAAATAACTATAAAATATAAACATTAACAATTCTATTTTTACCGCATTCAAAATGACGATAAAATATAAACATTAACAATTCTATTTTTATCGCATTCAAAATGACGATAAAATATAAACATTAACAATTCTATTTTTACCGCATTCAAAATGACGATAAAATATAAACATTAACAATTCTATTTTTATCGCATTCAAAATGACGATAAAATATAAACATTAACAATTCTATTTTTACCGCATTCAAAATGACAATAAAATATAAACATTAACAATTCTGCTGCTACGGAACCGTTCCTTTTTTTATTATAAAAAGAAATGCAACACAAAGGTGTTCTTTTTATCTCCAAAAGAAATAAAAATAAAAATGTGATCTTTTTAACATAAAAAGAGACGACAACAAAGATAGTTCTTTTTATATGTAAAAGAAATGCGACAAAATATTCTTTTTCATTTCCAAAAAGAAATGAAAGCAAAATGTTCTTTTAATGTTTAAAAAGAAGAAGCGACCAAAAATGACCCTTTTCATGTTAAAAAGAAATGGTGACAAAATATGCTTTTTAACGATAAAATTTGTCTTTTATTCTAATGCAATATTTTACAAAAGTGTTATTTTAATATCAATGCGACATTTTACAACAAAAATGATATCATTAATCTAAATAAACATTTTTAACAAAAATGCTGCTTAAATTCTAAATGAACATTTTAACAAGAATGATAATTTAATTTTAATAAACAATTTATAACAAAATGTTAGAATTTGTTTTAACAAGACGATTTATAACGAAAATGTTAAGTTTGCTCCAACACGACAATTCATAACAAAATGCTAAATTTGTTTAACATAACAATAATCAAAAGATGAACATTTTAACAAAAATAACAATTTTAAATCTAAATGAACATTATTAACAAAACGATGTTTTTAAATCTAGACACAACAATTTAAAATCCGAAGGTCCATTTTTAACTATCATTACCGTTCATAACAAAATGTAAATTTTGTTTTGACTATTAAATATTCTATACAATTTTACCTTACAGCTATTTTTACACAAACATAAGACACACAAACAGACAATTCATCATCCAAATTATTACAACACAGAACTATTTTATTAAATACAAACAATTATTAAACAGAAATTAATTAATTAATAAATTTAAAATCGGAAATCTCACCTAACAATTTAGGTCTGAAATTTCAAAGTCCTTTTCTTTTTCGTTAACAGTAGGAGCCCGTAATCCAAAGCTCGACTTCGAAACCTTCTGAACGCGCCACCCACGAGCCACCGTACCACCATCAGACACCCCCATCTCGAAGCCCGCGCCGACCTCCCCTTGCGCCAGTAGCACCGCCACCTGCGGTGGCCTCCACAGCTGCGAATTCCAGTCCAAAGCCGCCGGTTTTGGGTGCAAAATTCGAGAAATCCGTAGCTTTATTTCAGATCTTGAACGTTGAAATTATAGAACATGACATGCTCTTCAATAATTGCTTTGATTCCATGTTTTAATTCTTCGTAATTGGGGAGAAATTAGTGAATGAAATCGGCTGTGTTTAGGCCATTGAAATGAGAACTGGCGGCTATGGTATTAGGATATTAGGGTTTCGTATTTCCAAGTGTATATATATAATATAAATATTTTTATAACACAAATTTCCCTAATTGGAGTTAAAAAATTTGTTCCTATATATTTTTGAATTGTAACCTCTTAACATTTATTAACATATTTATTTCCCATAAATTACTTATTTACAATTCTAATCCCCTTATTTAAAATTTGTGACCCTTACAATTCTGCAAACAATTCCATATTTATTGCCAAAATCCCAAGATTACAAATTATTTATTTCCCATTTATTATGAGAAACATTTCAATATTCCTGCCTTTAATTGAAAAATTCAATCAAAGCTTACTTAACATTGTTTATAATTCATAATTATACTTACGCTGTTTACATATATTTTTGGGATGGACAATATATATATATATGTATATGTATGTGTATATATATATATATATATATAATGTAAATGTAGAATTATGTATTTACCAATTTAATATTTTAGTTCATTTACATTACAACCTATGTTACTGACTGAAATAATCCTTTCATTATTCTTTTTCCTTCTTTATTTTTTTCTTGCAATAAATGACACCCCTCTAATTTCCATTGATTATAATTTCAAATTTTATTTATTAATGAAGGAGGTGACTTTCCCTTTTTTTATTCTTCTTTATTTGGTTATATATTTTAGATTTTATCTTTCACTTGTTTCTACATATGTAGTAGGTGACAAATGAAATTTAATTAGCTGACTAGGCATGATGGGACCACACTTATTTTTCATTCAAATTTTTATATGAATGTTTGATTCATTTTCTCTGATTATTAAGTTGTGCAACTTTTTATATGTTTCATCTTACATTAAAAATGTGCTTTTAATGTTAACCAAATTTCTTTCAATAGTGATCATTTAATAATGATTCATTTTCCATTAAAATGTAACTTTTTAACGTATCATATTATTACATAAAAATGTGAATTTTATGATACAACAACTTTCCTATTCAAACCAATGCTCATTTTTCATATTTTCTCCTTTACAATAAAAATGTAAACTTTTTATTGTTTTTCTTATTTTTTTGACGCATTTTCTATTAAAATTTGTTAAAATAAAAATTTTAAATTGGTCCTAATTTTCCGGGTTGTTACAATCTCCCCCACTTAAAAATCTTTTCATCCTCGAAAAGGAACGTAGCTAAAAGTTTGTTTAATTAACCAACTTAACTAGATTTTATTTATTGGTTTAATTAATTATCATTCTAATATTTTAATTCATGAAACTAATTACCAAACATCACGGCCAGCAATCAATTAGGTGATTAATTTTTTAAATATACATAACTTTTATATATAATCCAAAATTCATATTTTTAGTGCAAATCACTGCAATGTGTACTAACTAATTTTGGTTCTCATACCAGTCAATGGAAATATATAGAAATCCCACTTTCGAGACTCGAATATAAACTCTGATGACGCTAGCAACCATCAGAATCATCTCCGGGTGACTATAGTGTGATTCTATACCTACCAAGTATATTAAAACTTCGAATATCCGTTAATTACTCGTATATTCGAAATCTTTATATACTCGATGGTCCACATTAAAATATAATATATTCAAATACGTATATTTAGATAAAATTTTCAAAACTAAATTTGTTTTTACTTTTATTTTTAAAGAAAATAATACTCTTCACACTCGTTCTAGGATACTACTGATCCCATCTCTAACGAGTTATTCTCATTGGATATTACTAATCCAATCTCTGATGAATTCTTCCGTTCGGTTCCAATGTGCCTTGTTCTCGAGCTCTGTAAACTAGGCTCTGATACCACATGTGACGACCCAAACTTCCCAGTCAAGGAAAGCATAGATTGCTTTGAGAACAGCACACATCAGAACACAAACTGAAGAAAATTTTATTGCTAATTACAACAATTACATCAGAGTACAAGAATGCAACAGAGTATGAATACTTATTACAGAAATAGAAATACCATAATATTAGAATTTTAAATTACATTAAATAGCAGCGGAAAAATAATACAAATATACAACTGAAATGAATACACGGATACAGAGCTTTCTGAATACCGCTTCAGCTATAAGCCAGGATCCTGTAAATATATCTGCAAAAAGCTACTCGACTGCCCGTGTGGAAAATATGGGCACCCAAGTTTGCCAGTGAACAAACTACAGGTCAGTCATGGGACTGGTATGAGAAATCTTAACTTAACTATCTAATAATAAGGCTAATCACAGGACCACGCCGCTAACGCGGAACGAGTTTACTCCATTGGATTGCCAGTGCATAAAGTAAAACGTTAGACAACGCAATGCTTTTTAGAAAAAATGAAACCATTATAAGACCCAAGTCCCATCACACAATGCAACGCAAACCGGAGGATAGGGTTTTACCTTATAATGGTCAAAAGATGCTTGATACGATAAAACGGATTTAGTATTAGTGTGTATATCCATGGGTATATATATTTCAAAAACAATTTCAATCATAATGTATTAATCATAGACGGCATAGTACCCCATCCTACTATGTCGCCATACTAGTTCTACAATCAAAACCGCGAGGTCGTATTGGAAATTGGATTTCCATCATGAGTCGAGGCTAGGGGCAAGCTCCTCTCCGATTCGATACACTCTAGCAAATGCCTCAGGATCCCCCGCAGTGAACCCTTGGAGCGGTAGGGCCGGTCCCCGCCTATCGGCAGTGGATTAGTTATGCCTGAACACACGCTTCCCGGTTCCTTTGAACCTATAGTATGACCACTAACGGCCTATAAAAATCCGAGGCGCCTCAAAATCCATCATCCACATAAGTAAAATGCCAGCCAGTTTAAGCACTGACACTACCAATAGCTAGAAAGAAACGTGTGCTCTCCCTACGGTCCATATCCCGTTTTTGACTCATACCGGGGAGTGAGGTTCGCGAAGTCACGATATACACAAAGCTATGCCGTAATAGGCTATGCTTTGATCATCCCACAAGGCCCTGCTTTTCAACAAAAGCTTTGTTCAATTGCATCTTAGCGTGCCACATTGACAATTCACGCCATGCGTTCAGTCACTATTAATATATACCAGGGTGTTAAGTAGAGAATAAATTCCCCACCACCAAACAGACATACATTAATAGAAATCGATTTAGTTCACATGGAACGAAATCCAATGTCAGACACGCATCCATTTACAAGCTTATGCTCTGGGTCTGAGCGAAAACCAAATCCGAACAATCAACAATAGTCCGGACGGCTACAACTGAAGCCCCTTCAAGGTAGCTACTCCCATCATGGGTCTCAGTAGCAACACATCCATTCGATGTGAAGATCGTCGGTCTTCAAACACCGTCTTCATCATCGACTCTTCATCGTCGTAGTGATTATCCGGAATAGGTTAAACCCGGTCTTTCCGAATAACTTGCGTATTTTTATAATCAAGTACTATAAAAACACACCCAACGCCTCATTCCAATTCAGAATATTCTTTTAAATAAAATATTCAAATTATTCTATCAAAGATAAATTCTTTAACTTTTTTCTTTAAAGATTTATTAAAACTCCAATTTGGTTATAAATATCAAAATCATTATTTAATGATTATTTAATTTTAAGAAATTAATCTTATCCTTATTTGAGTTAAAGAACTAATGTCATTTAAAACATTGTTCACGACAAACTCAAATACATCTCCTATTAAATATGGAATCTTCACAGAGATCAAATCAATATATATAATTGTTATAATTTTCTGTATCCGACCAATAATATAAATGGAATAACGGCAAAGCCTCTTAAATTCCATATGTAGTATCGGTTTTCTTTTACAGAAGCTTATCTCGTTTATTATTAATTTGACTTCCATTCAATTCCAATTTAATATATTAAATTGGAATACTTTACTTTGGAAAATTTTCTATTAAATCTTAATAAAAGATTTATAAATTCCAAGTTATATTCTCACTGTAAATTGAGTTAAAGAACAGATGTCGTTTAAAAACATTGTTCACGATAAACTCAATTCACAAATCATTTTATTCAAATTATTAAATATAATTGAAACTCTAATAATCTTAATTAAAAGATTTATTCTTATCTTAACTGGGGTTAAGAACAGTGTTATTTAAGACACCATTCACGACAACCCAAAAATCCAATTTATTCTATTTAATTCCAAGTAAATATTATTTTTTTGGAAACTTTATTAAATCTTAATTATAAGATTTATTCTAGTTAATAACTAGTTCATATCGATAAAATATATTTTCATCTCTTCACTATTGGATATTTTCATCTAAATTTCTTTTAAACCATTTATTATGATTTTACATGATATTTCCATATTTTTAATAATTTTATCATCGCTCGTACAGTCGATTTCCAATAACGGCCACCGAACTGCATCCATAACGACCTTTCTAAATTTTGATTTGGACATAATTCCAAATCCAACCGTTAGATGTTAATAATCTTATATTCATTGAAAAGCTCTTTTCGATACGAACCCAACGGTTCCGGTTTTAGGAGGATCCGACGGTCGGATCTCCCGTTACGTCCATTTAAAGTTAATGGTCGAAATTCGCGAACGGTCACTGCGCGGCGCGTTCTATTCAGGCCATTAAATATAAATATATATATATATATATTTAATATATATTATATCGTCGATTTCTATATAAAACGTACTTTATAAAATATTTATAAATTCGCTTTAAAACGGTTTTAACTTCATTTCTAATTTAAAGTCAAAATTGAATATTCTATTTTCTTATCATATTAAAAATATTAATATTAAATTTATAAATAACTTCCTTTAATTTTTATTCATTTGTATTTTATACTGGGCCAGACCCCCCACATTAAGCCTGCGACTTATGGATGCTGGATATGCCGGTTGGTTCCGGGCAGACTTATCACATAAGTTGGGCTTAACCTCGTGTCTTAGGCGCAATTATAATTTATAATTACAATGTAAAACATTCGTTATTTTAAACTATTATTTTTCTAAAATATTTTTATTTTTAAAATATTCCTTATTATCCAAAAGTTCTTTATTTAGAAAGAAATCCTGAATTGGAGTGCGACTCAACCATGTACCATATAATTTGGGTCATATGGGTTTCATACATTTCATCTACAGGATAATAAACAAGAAATAATCATCAAACCATCCATTAACATTCAGAGTGACATTTTCAACTGAGTGAGCATTAAAATGAAACAATAACGCTCGTCGCAGCCTGTCGATCAATCGATAGACATACAATTTAAGATTGGGGTTTTAAATTAACAATTCTATTTTTACCACATTCAAAATGACGATAAAATATAAACATTAACAATTCTGCTGCTACGGAACCGTTCCTTTTTTTTATAAAAAGAAATGCAACACAAAGGTGTTCTTTTTATCTCCAAAAGAAATAAAAATAAAAATGTGATCTTTTTAACATAAAAAGAGACGACAACAAAGATAGTTCTTTTTATATGTAAAAGAAATGCGACAAAATATTCTTTTTCATTTCCAAAAAGAAATGAAAGCAAAATGTTCTTTTAATGTTTAAAAAGAAGAAGCGACCAAAAATGACCCTTTTCATGTTAAAAAGAAAAGGTGACAAAATATGCTTTTTAACGATAAAAATTGTCTTTTATTCTAATGCAATATTTTACAAAAGTGTTATTTTAATATTAAAACGACATTTTACAACAAAAATTATATCATTAATCTAAATAAACATTTTTAACAAAAATGCTGCTTAAATTCTAAATGAACATTTTAACAAGAATGATAATTTAATTCTAATAAACAATTTATAACAAAATGTTAGAATTTGTTTTAACAAGTCGATTTATAACGAAAATGTTAAGTTTGCTCCAACACGACAATTCATAACAAAATGCTAAATTTGTTTAACATAACAATAATCAAAAGATGAACATTTTAACAAAAATAACAATTTTAAATCTAAATGAACATTATTAACAAAACGATGTTTTTAAATCTAGACACAACAATTTAAAATCCGAAGGTCCATTTTTAACTATCATTACCGTTAATAACAAAATGTAAATTTTGTTTTGACTATTAAATATTCTATACAATTTTATCTTACAGCTATTTTTACACAAACATGAGACACACAAACAGACAGACAATTCATCATCCAAATTATTACAACACAGAACTATTTTATTAAATACAAACAATTATTAATGTAACGACCCGTATTCTACGCATCATAGGATCGTAGGATATTTATTTCTTTCACATACGAAGTCGTATGGTCATGTAACTTTGGGAGACGACTATTGGGGTCATTTCCCATGTTCATGATTTTTCCCGATTTTTAAATGACCATTTTACCCCTAGTTGGTACTGTTTTGGCCATAACTTTTGACTGGAAAGGAATTTTGACCTGAAACCACTTCCATTGGCTCCGGATGATGGTTTCTCTTTCCGTAGAGTGGTCACATTAGCCAAAAGGACTCACCGTTTGGGAGATATGGCTGAAACAAGTTTCAGATGGTGAAAAACAGCTTAATTGGGCTTAACCGGGTGATTAGCAGCTAGGCCCAATGGGGTATTTCGGGTTTAGAGGTATAGGAGGACTGATTAGGGTTAGGAAATCACTTTCATTTCAGTTTTGAGCCGCCACAAACCTTCTTGAGACCTTAGTAATGGCTTCCATCCTCTAAAACCTCTCCAAAACACATTTTTAGTGAAGATTAAGCCTAAACTACATCAAAGCAAGGCCAAATAGCAACAAAGCAAGGTTGGAGCTGCTGCTATACATAGGAATTCGACCCAAACAGAGAGTATTTCAGATTTGGTGTTTCATTTGTGGCCAAGGTGAGTGATTTGCATAGAATTTGCACTAATTACGGTAATTAAGGGTAATTAGTGAAGATTAGCGAATTTATACACTAATAAATTCTGGAAAAATGTTTAGAAATTCTTAAATAATATTTTATGCCTCTGTTAGAAATTTGGTTTGATTTGATTAAGTTTTGTTAACCCTATGGTCAGTTTTACTTAATCATGCTTAAGGGAAAATAAGGAGTTTTGACCACTTTTGATCCATTTTGATTCATTTGAATGGTTGTTTGCTGTTTTTGGTTGCTATTACATGTTGCTATGGCTCTATGGTATGTTTTATGATTGATTAGAATAGTTAAATTGGTCGAAAACGTCGTCGAATGGCGTAGAAAGCTCGCTGGAAAGTTGCAGAAATGTGTAGGTTCCTAACCGGTTCGGATCGGATGAGGCTCGGATCGGATATGTGAACTGGGCAAGAAAACCGACCCGAACTGGAGTTTGGCACATAGGAGACTTGGCGAGAAGGAAGGCCGTTTACTTAGAGTTGGGGTGGAAAAAAAAGGGATCGGATCGGAAGGATAATGGAGACCAGATCGGATCGGCTCAAAGAATGGAAGGCTACGACAGGAGCAAGGCGAAGGGAGCGGATCGGATCAGAGAAGATGAAGAACGGGAGCGGATCGGATCAGAATATATGGGAAACGAGGAAGCTGATCGGAGAAAACTGGAAGGAAGACAGTGACCCGACCCGACCCGGAGGAGGACACCGACCCGACCCGAAGTGGAGTATCCGACCCGAACCGATGAAGGTGATGACTCCCGACCCGAACCGATGAAGGTGATGACTCCCGACCCGAACCGATGAAGGTGATGACTACCGAACCGAACCGAATTCTAGGACTGTTAATGCGCGACAACTCTTCTGAAGACCCACTCCAATTCGACCAAACCCGAGATGCAAAGGAAGTCCAAATGAGAAGTTAGAGCTTAAGATTCAGATGGGAATCAACGAGTTCGCTTCATGGTTGGGCTTTGTTGCAGGACGCGTGCCAAGGAGTTATCGACGTCTATAGCTTTGGACCACTATGGTAGGAGGTATGAAGGCGGATTCAGGGCCATTATGGCATCGGTAGGACCAAGGGCTACAACCAATGAAGTGGGTCATTGAAATGTTTGGTCATGACTCCATATGTTTAGCTTGGTCATAGCAGGGTTTCTACAAGTCGGGATTCGTCGTTGCCTCAGTTTGTCTAGTGTTCCAAAGTGGTAGATGTCGTACGCTTTACGCACTAAGTGAGAGATGTGAGGATGGTTGCTATGGGTGATTTGTTTGCTATCATTGTGACATGCACACCCCACCCCCGTATTCTTACACTATTTATTATGGCACCTTGGAGTATTGTACGGTATGTGGTACTAACTCTTTGGTTGCAGGTCCAGGTTCAGGTATGGTTTAGTATACCTGTTATTATTCTGTTTAGATGCTTATCGCTCATAACAGGCTTTATGTCTGACCCAGAGTTTTATGTCTCCTCTTATTACTCTAGGTGCTCACACGAGCAGACTAGAGACAGGTTAGCTGGTGATGCACGGGTAGATGATCCGGAGACGAGCAGGAGGCTTCCACGTAATATATATAGTATTCTCCCTGTGTTGTTGAAGATCACTGCTTGGGCATTGGTGGTGCATCTTCCACTTTAGTTTTCTTTTGTTAGAGACAGAAAATTTGGAAAGTTGTAATAAGCTGTATTTGGATTTCCGCTGCTCTGATGTTGACATTGATTATTAGTTATCATCTTATGCACTGTCTCGCCTGTTTTATGTCAAGTATGTTATCATTATATTTTATCCCATGCGCTGTGAGACATTCTACAGGTTCCTTGATTAGTTCATCCTCTTCTTTCCTTTCTTCTGGCGACCCGTTCCATGCTAACTGGACATGTGTACAGCGCACTTTTGGAGTAAATGTCGGATAGTGCGGGGCGGGCCGTCACACTTGGTATCAGAGCTTTAGGTTGCGTAGTTAACCTAGGGAAGTTATCAGGGAGAGATAATATACGTATACGAGAGAGCGTATTTGTAATTACTTTGGTTTTTAAAAGCTATATATATACTATTAGTAGTATATGGATGAAGTCGTACTGCACTAGCACCACTATGGAGTCGTTAATCGTTTCCTTTTTCAGATTGACGATGAGCCGATATACTAGAGATGCTGGTAGGGGGGCCAATAATGGGAATGCTGCTGACATGAGGACGATGTTTACTGACCTCATGAGAGAGATGCTTAGAGATGTACAGAGAGTAGCCCCCAATGGTGGAAATGGTGGTGGTCCAATAGTGCAGGCACCGAGGGTCGATTTCGCCAAGCTGAATAAGGATTATACTAGCCTTGGTGGGAAGCCGTTTCACGGAACGGAGTTGGCCACGGATGTTCAGGACTGGTTGGATAGGTTGCGAACGTATCTTCGAGGATTTGGGTATCGAGGATGCGATGAAGAGAAAGCTAGCGTCCCGTCAGTTGCAAGGGCGGGCAATGAATTGGTGGAATGCTATAAAGGCAGCCACTCCCGAAGATCAGATTACTTGGGAGCAGTTTAAGGCTCGCTTTAGCGCGAAGTTCATTCCAGCTGCTCAGAAGTCAGTGCTGTTTAAGAAATTCTTGGAGCTCAAGCAGAATGGCAGAGCTGTCTCGGAGTACATTGCTGAATTCGACACTTTGTCAAAGTATGGGTTATCTCTTGTTGATACTGCCGAGAAGAAGAATGAGAAATTCATAACTGGGTTAGATCAGTACTTAGGGGAAAGGCTTATTAACCACATCGATGAGACGTTTAAGTCGATTGTGGGGAAAGCATTAAGATCAGAAAGTCTCTACCCTAAGTCGAAGACTGAGGTTGCGTCCGCAGGTGAGCCAAAGCCACAAGCAAGTGGTGAAGGCAAAGGTGGTTCCCAGAATAAGAGAAAGCAGAATCAGACTAAGGATGGCCAGAAGAAAAAGAATAAACAAGATGTTGAGTGCTTCAGCTGTGGTAAGAAGGGCCATTATGCTAGTAATTGTCGGGCCAAGCCAGCGGATAGGAAGTGCTTCAACTGTGGCCAAATGGGACATCACAAGGACAAGTGTCCACAACCCCCTAAAGAAAAGCAAATGGTGAAAGCATACGCCCTTAATGCTATTCCTTCTTCGTCGAATGCCCCAACTGCGGCGGAGAAGGGAAAGAATGTCGTCGTTCAAGGTATGCTTTCTGTTTATGATGTTCCTGTTAGAGTTTTGTTTGATACCGGAGCTTCCAGTTCTTTCATATCTAGTGACCTGGTAGATAGGTTGGGATTGGAGCCCGAGATTGTCGATAGACCTTTAGTAGTGACGAACCCGATTGGTGGTTCAACTAGCCTTAGCATGATTTGTCGTAATGTGGTCTTATCGAGTCATGGATGCATGTTTGTTTGTGATTGCTTTGTTTTGGGCTTTACTGGGTTTGGCATTATTTTGGGAGTAGATTGTCTCCAAAGATATGGGGGTGGTGGTAGACTGTGAGGGCTTTTTGGTGACAGCTAGGGCGGAGGATAGTGTTTGGTGGTCTACCCAGTAAGGGGGTATTGGCTAGTTTTCTAAACTCCCTTGACATTCCGCATAGTGAGTTGTCAGGTTTGCCCGTGGTTGGCCAGTATCCGGATATTTTCGAAGAAGTGACCAGACTTCCACCACACCAAGAGATTGAGTTCCGTATTGATTTGGTAAAAGACGCCAGACCTATAGTGATGCCACTTCGTCGTATGGCACCAAGGGAGCAGCGAGAGCTCGAGGTGCAAGTCAGCGATCTTTTGAAGAAGGGATTTATCAGAAGGAGTGTTTCTGAATGGGGAGCACCAGTTGTGTTTGCTACCAAAGCGGATGGTTCCCTTCGTTTGTGTGTAGACTACCGCGAGTTGAATAAAGTGACGAGGAAGAACAAGTATCCTCTACCGCGGATAGATGATTTGTTCGATCAGTTGAGTGGCGCGAGAGTATTTTCTCAGTTGGATCTCGCGACAGGTTTTCATCAGCTTAGAGTGGAAGCTGAGAGTATAGCTAAAATGGCATTTCGGACGCCGTCTGGGTTTTATGAGTGGTTGGTCATGCCATTCGGGCTGACCAATGCCCCAGCATATTTTGTGGATCTTATGAATAGGGTATTCAGAGATCAGTTGAATAAGTTTGTCCTTGTGTTCGTTGATGATATTTTGGTCTACTCAAGGACAGAGGAAGAACACAAGGGACATTTAAGAATAGTCATGGAGGTGTTGAGAAAACACCAATTGAAAGCAAAGTTTTCGAAGTGTCACTTCTGGAAGAGGGAAGTGAGGTTCTTGGGCCATGTTGTATCAGAGAATGGTATTGCCGTGGACCCGGCAAAGGTAGCTACGATACAGGATTGGCCTACGCCCAAGAATGCAACAGATGTAAGAAGTTTCTTGGGGTTAGCGGGATATTATCGTAAGTTTATCCAAGGTTTCTCCAAGATAGCAGCACCATTGACCTAGTTGACCAAGAAGAATCAAGCTTTTGTCTGGGATGGAAGGTGCGAGAGTGCATTCAAGAGTCTAAAGGACAAGTTGACAAGCGCGCCAGTATTAGTCATTCCTAAAGGGAATGAAGAGATGACGGTATACACGGATGCTTGTGGTACCGGACTGGGTGCCGTATTGATGCAAGGTGGTAGGGTTGTAGCTTACGCAAGTCGGCAATTAAAACCGCACGAGAAAAGATACCCTACCCATGATTTGGAATTGGCAGCGATCGTGTTCGCGTTAAAGATGTGGAGACACTATCTCTTGGGAGAAAGATTTGAGCTGTTTATAGACCATAAGTCGTTAAAGTATCTCTTCTCTCAGAAAGATCTGAATCTCCGTCAGCAGAGATGGTTAGAGTTCTTAGCTTCCTATGATTTTGATATCGCATACACACCGGGAAAGGGCAATGCGGTGGCTGATGCATTGAGTAGAAGACATGCCAGCTTAGGGGCTATGTTCCTTGAATGTAAGCAACTGGAGTTTATCGCGGGGTTTGATTTCAGACCAAAGTGCGAATTAGATCCATAAATGTTAGCAAGTTTGACGATCAGACCCACTTTAATTGAGCGGATCGGCTCTAGTCAGAGGGACGATCCTAACCTATTGGAAGTCATCACCAAGCTAGAGATAGGTATCGATGAGGAGGTGAACAAGTATGGGCTTGATCGAGATGGATGGCTTAGAAAGAATGGAAAGCTTGTTGTACCCAATGTCAATGGATTGAGAGATGAAGTGCTTAGAGAATGTCATCACTCAAAGCTGACTATACACCCCGGTGGTAATAAGATGTATCGAGATATGAAGCAGACCTACTACTGGGAAGGGATGAAAAGAGACGTTGGGAAGTTTATATCAAAATGCATGAATTGCCAGCTAGTTAAAGCAGAGCAAAAGAAGCCTAGTGGGTTGTTACAACCATTAGAAATTCCCGAATGGAAATGGGAGCAAGTCTCGATGGATTTCATCCATGGTTTACCAAGGACTAGATCGGGACATGATAGCATTTGGGTGATTGTGGATCGACTGACTAAAAGTGCAAGATTTATACCAGTCAAATCGACCAGAACGGCAGCTAAGTTAGCAGAATTGTATATGAAGTGGGTAGTGAGATTCCATGGAGTACCTAAAAGCATTGTGAGTGACCGAGACCCGTTGTTCACTAGTGGGTTTTGGAGGAGCTTACAAGAGGCTCTAGGGTCAGAGTTATATCTCAGTACCGCATATCATCCTCAGACCGATGGTCAGACGGAGAGGGTGAACCGTATTTTGGAAGATCTCTTGAGAGCATGTATATTGGATTTCAGTGGATCATGGGATAACCATTTGCATCTAGTAGAGTTTGCATATAATAATAGCTACCAATCCAGTATCGGTATGGCCCCTTTGAAGCTTTGTACGGAAAACCGTGCAACTCACCATCATGTTGGATAGAGACTGGCGAGAAGTTTATGCTTGGACCAGATGTGGTGAGGGAAACTTCAGATAAAATCAAGATCATTCAACAACGAATGAAGGCAGCCCAAGATAGGCAGAAAAGTTATGCTGATAAGAGAAGAAGAGACTTAAAATTCTCAGTTGGTGACTTGGTGTTCGTCAAGATCTCTCCGTTGAAGAGCGTAATACGATTTGGCAGGAGAGGCAAGTTGGCACCAAGATTCGTTGGCCCATTCCCTGTTCTCGAACTAGTCGGGAATTTGGCATACAGAATTGACTTACCGGAGAAGATGGCGGGAGTTCACGACGTATTTCATGTTTCCCAACTAAGGAAGTTCGTTCACGACTCAGACATGACTATTTCACCTGATCAGTTAGAGGACTTCGAAGTAGAACCCAAGGCGGTTGGGAACCGCAAGCCGGCCCGTATTGTCGAGCACGACATGAAGCAACTTCGAAGAAAGGCGGTGAAGCTAGTCAAGGTTCAGTGGGGCGAGGACGAGAATGATTGTACTTGGGAGACAGAGGAGAACATTAGGAAGACGCACCCAGAACTCTTTGCCTGGTAAGATTTTGACTTCGATTTAGTTTTCCGCATGCTAGGGTAGGCTTGGTTGCTTGTTTTGCATGTTTGATTGTTGTATGTGGTTGTTAGGCATGCGGGATCCTTTGTATGTTTTAGGTTAAGAAAATTTCGGGGACGAAATTTCTTAATGGGGGGGAGAGTGTAACGACCCGTATTCTACGCATCATAGGATCGTAGGATATTTATTTCTTTCACATACGAAGTTGTATGGTCATGTAACTTTGGGAGACGACTATTGGGGTTATTTCCCATGTTCATGATTTTTCCCGATTTTTAAATGACCATTTTACCCCTAGTTGGTACTGTTTTGGCAATAACTTTTGACTGGAAAGGAATTTTGACCTGAAACCACTTCCATTGGCTCCGGATGATGGTTTCTCTTTCCGTAGAGTGGTCACATTAGCCAAACGGACTCACCGTTTGGGAGATATGGCTGAAACAAGTTTCAGATGGTGAAAAACAGCTTAATTGGGCTTAACCGGGTGATTAGCAGCTAGGCCCAAAGGGGAATTTCGGGTTTAGAGGTATAGGAGGACTGATTAGGGTTAGGAAATCACTTTCATTTCAGTTTTGAGCCGCCACAAACCTTCTTGAGACCTTAGTAATGGCTTCCATCCTCTAAAACCTCTCCAAAACACATTTTTAGTGAAGATTAAGCCTAAACTACATCAAAGCAAGGCCAAATAGCAACAAAGCAAGGTTGGAGCAGCTGCTATACATAGGAATTCGACCCAAACAGAGAGTATTTCAGATTTGGTGTTTCATTTGTGGCCAAGGTGAGTGATTTGCATAGAATTTGCACTAATTACGGTAATTAAGGGTAATTAGTGAAGATTAGCGAATTTATACACTAATAAATTCTGGAAAAATGTTTAGAAATTCTTAAATAATATTTTATGCCTCTTTTAGAAATTTGGTTCGATTTGATTAAGTTTTGTTAACCCTATGGTCGGTTTTACTTAATCATGCTTAAGGGAAAATAAGGAGTTTTGACCACTTTTGATCCATTTTGATTCATTTGAATGGTTGTTTGCTGTTTTTGGTTGCTATTACATGTTGCTATGGCTCTATGGTATGTTTTATGATTGATTAGAATAGTTAAATTGGTCGAAAACGTCGTCGAATGGCGTAGAAAGCTCGCTGGAAAGTTGTAGAAATGTGCAGATTCCTAACCGGTTCGGATCGGATGAGGCTCGGATCGGATATTTGAACTGGGCAAGAAAACCGACACGAACTGGAGTTTGGCACATAGGAGACTTGGCGAGAAGGAAGGCCGTTTACTTAGAGTTGGGGTGGAAAAAAAAGGGATCGGATCGGAAGGATAATGGAGACCAGATCGGATCGACTCAAAGAATGGAAGGCTACGACTGGAGCAAGGCGAAGGGAGCGGATCGGATCAGAGCAGATGAAGAGCGGGAGCGGATCGGATCAGAATAGATGGGAAACGAGGAAGCTGATCGGAGAAAACTGGAAGGAAGACAGTGACCCGACCCGACCCGGAGGAGGACACCGACCCGAAGTGGAGTATCCGACCCGAACTGATGAAGGTGATGACTCCCGACACGAACCGATGAAGGTGATGACTTCCGACCCGAACCGATGAAGGTGATGACTACCGAAGCGAACCGAATTCTAGGACTGTTAATGCGCGACAACTCTTCTGAAGACCCACTCTAATTCGACCAAACCCGAGATGCAAAGGAAGTCCAAATGAGAAGTTAGAGCTTAAGATTCAGATGGGAATCAATGAGTTCGCTTCATGGTTGGGCTTTGTTGCAGGACGCGTGCCAAGGAGTTATCGACGTCTATAGCTTTGGACCACTATGGTAGGAGGTATGAAGGCGGATTCAGGGCCATTATGGCATCGGTAGGACCAAGGGCTACAACCAATGAAGTGGGTCATTGAAATGTTTGGTCATGACTCCATATGTTTAGCTTGGTCATAGCAGGGTTTCTACAAGTCGGGATTCGTCGTTGCCTCAGTTTGTCTAGTGTTCCAAAGTGGTAGATGTCGTACGCTTTACGCACTGAGTGAGAGATGTGAGGATGGTTGCTATGGATGATTTGTTTGCTATCATTGTGACATGCACACCCCACCCCCGTATTCTTACACTATTTATTATGGCACCTTGGAGTATTGTACGGTATGTGGTACTAACTCTTTGGTTGCAGGTCCAGGTTCAGGTATGGTTTAGTATACCTGTTATTATTCTGTTTAGATGTTTATCGCTCATACCAGGCTTTATGTCTGACCCAGAGTTTTATGTCTCCTCTTATTACTCTGGGTGCTCACACGAGCAGACTAGAGACAGGTTAGCTGGTGATGCACGGGTAGATGATCCGGAGACGAGCAGGAGGCTTCCACGTAATATATATAGTATTCTCCCTGTGTTGTTGAAGATCACTGCTTGGGCATTGGTGGTGCATCTTCCACTTTAGTTTTCTTTTGTTAGAGACAGAAAATTTGGAAAGTTGTAATAAGCTGTATTTGGATTTCCGCTGCTCTGATGTTGACATTGATTATTAGTTATCAGCTTATGCACTGTCTCGCCTGTTTTATGTCAAGTATGTTATCATTATATTTTATCCCATGCGCTGTAAGACATTCTACAGGTTCCTTGATTAGTTCATCCTCTTCTTTCCTTTCTTCTGGCGACCCGTTCCATGCTAACTGGACATGTGTACAGCGCACTTTTGGAGTAAATGTCGGATAGTGCGGGGAGGGCCGTCACAATTAAACAGAAATTAATTAATTAATAAATTTAAAATCGGAAATCTCACCTAACAATTTAGATCTGAAATTTCAAAGTCCTCTTCTTCTTCGTTAACAGTAGGAGCCCGTAACCCAAAGCTCGACTTCAAAACCTTCTGAGCGCGCCACCCACGAGCCACCGTACCACCATCAGACACCCCCATCTCGAAGCCCGCGCTGACCTCCCCTTGCGCCAGTAGCACCGCCACCTGCGGTGGCCTCCACAGCTGCGAATTCCAGTCCAAAGCCGCCGGTTTTGGGTGCAAAATTCGAGAAATCCGTAGCTCTATTTCAGATCTTGACCGTTGAAATTATAGAACTTGACATGCTCTTCAATAATTGCTTTGATTCCATGTTTTAATTCTTCGTAATTAGGGAGAAATTAGTGAATGAAATCGGCTGTGTTTAGGCCATTGAAATGAGAACTGGAGGCTATGGTATTAGGATATTAGGGTTTCATATTTCCAAGTGTATATATATAATATAAATAATTTTATAACACAAATTTCCCTAATTGGAGTTAAAAAAATTGTCCCTATACATTTTTGAATTGTAACCTCTTAACATTTATTGATATATTTATTTCCCATAAGTTACTTATTTACAATTCTAATCTCCTTATTTAAAATTTGTGACCTTTACAATTCTGCAAACAATTCCATATTTATTGCCAAAATCCCAAGATTACAAATTATTTATTTCCCATTTATTATGAGAAACATTTCAATATTCCTTCCTTTAATTGAAAAATTCAATCAAAGCTTACTTAACATTGTTTCTAATTCATAATTATACTTACCCTGTTTACATATATTTTTGGGATGGACAATATATATATATATATATATATATATGTGTGTATGTATGTATGTATTTGTATATGTATATATAATGTAAATGTAGAATTATGTATTTACCAATTTATTATTTTAGTTCATTTACATTACAACCTATGTTACTGACTGAAATAATCCTTTCATTATTCTTTTTCCTTCTTTATTTTTTTCTTGCAATAAATGACACCCCTCTAATTTCCATTGATTATAATTTCAAATTTTATTTATTAATGAAGGAGGTGACTTTCCCTTTTTTTATTCTTCTTTATTTGGTTATATATTTTAGATTTTATCTTTCACTTGTTTCTGCATATGTAGTAGGTGACAAATGAAATTTAATTAGCTGACTAGGCATGATGGGACCATACTTATTTTTCATTCAAATTTTTATATGAATGTTTGATTCATTTTCTCTGATTATTAAGTTGTGCAACTTTTTATATGTTTCATCTTACATTAAAAATGTTCTTTTAATGTTAACTAATTTTCTTTCAATAGTGATCATTTAATAATGATTCTTTTTCCATTAAAATGTAACTTTTTAATGAATCATATTATTACATAAAAATGTGAATTTTATGTTACAACAACTTTCCTATTCAAACCAATGCTCATTTTTCATATTTTCTCCTTTACAATAAAAATGTAAACTTTTTATTGTTTAACCCTTTTTTTCTTATTTTTTTGACGCATTTTCTATTAAAATTTGTTAAAATAAATTTTTTAAATTGGTCCTGATTTTCCGGGTTGTTACAATGCCCATATTAGATTTATAGTTTTTATCTAAAAGTAACTGGAACTTATAGATCGTGGTTTAAGAAAGATGTAGAAGTCGAATCTATAAACTAGTCGTCGAACTTTTGAATCGTTGAATCTTGCTTTGATTGTAGAAGCAAATCCCCAATTCCTAGCCGTAGTCTTCAAGAAATAATCTTCGTGTTTTATTTTTAATTTAATTTAATTAAGGAAGAGGTAGCATAACATTGCAATGGTTTGGTGCGGAGAGAAAGCTAGGTTTAGGGGTGTTTAAATAGGAGAATAGGGTAATCTAGAGCCTTCAAATCAGTCCAGAAGTCATCAGAACCACCCAGCTCGAAGACAGGTCATCCAGCCACTCAGAAGAAGACACGTCATCACAGAACACTCCATAATTCTGTGCTGGATCGGTATGGGCGCACTTGGCAGGTGCGCCAGTGTATTTTTGTACTGGCGCACTTCACAAGTGCGCCAGTGTATTCTGGCCTGTTTCCGGTTTTTCTGCCTAACTTCGTTCTTCCATATCTTCTTCATACGATATCCATTTTACGCAAACTCAGACTCTATCTCAAGCAGAATGTCGAGACGAACGCAATGGCGCAACCCGTTTCCCTTGATTCTTATTTTAAAAATTAATTATGCCTTGATTTATGGTTTTAACATGTTATTAAAATTCGGGTTGTTACATGAAATAAAAATTTATATAGTTAAAAATATTTTATAGTTGAAAATATAATTTCTAACGTGAATGTGAATAAATAAATATAAACAAATCGGAAGATTTGTTTATATACACACATTTGACTGATATTGATTGGGACGATAAATTTTACACATCGCCCAACTGCACAAATAAAATCTGTGTTTGATTGTTTGAAACCCCACACGGGTATTGGGATGATATTTGACGTACACTAATCCTGATTGTTTAGTTGTATATCAATCGATGGGTTGGCAGACTGTGTAAGCGTTAATTATTTACATTTAATGCTTAGTGCACTCTGGATGATGGTTGATTATTTATCGTTGTTATTTTATACATGTGTTGTAGAAAATCCATATAATTAACATTATATGGTAATTGATTGGGCCTCATTCTAGTATTTGAAAAGAAATATTTGAAAAGAAATATTTGAAAACGAAATATTTGAAAAGAAATATTTGAAAAGAAATATTTGAAAAGAAATAATTGAAAAAGAAATAATTGAAAAGAAATATTTGAAAAGAAATATTTGAAAAAGAAATATTTGAAAAGAAATATTTGAAAAAGAAATATTTGAAAAAGAAATATTTGAAAAGAAATATTTGAAAAGAAATATTTGAAAAAGAAATATTTGAAAAAGAAATATTTGAAATAGAATATTTGAAAATAGAAATGCGAAGCCGTGTTGAGTAGTTACATGGCATTTTAACACGAACGGGAATTTTGTCGATTTTATAATGAATATTGAAAGTGATTTCAAAATCGAATATTTAGAATTGAATTCGAATTGAAATTGAATAGAAATGAATTTGAATTGAAATTGAATAGAACTGAATTCGAATTGAAATTGAATAGAAATGTGAAGCGACCCGTTACTTCCCCGGTCCCCGAAGAGATGAGAAAGAACGAATTACTGTGAGGACAAGACAAATCAGAACGCAGACGGAAGAACATTTCATTGCTATTACAACAATTCCATCAGATACAAGAATATACAGAGTATAATTGAATAAATTACATTCGATAAATACCAGAGATTACAATAAATTACATAGCAGCGGAAAATAATACAAAGCACAACTGAAGGTGATACACGGATACAGAGCTTTCCGAGCATCATCCCAGCTGTAAACCAGGATCCTGTGAATATAAATCTGCAAAACCAAAACTACTAGCTGCCCGTGTGGAAAATAAGGGCACCCAGAGTTTAGGTTAAAACAATATACTCCAGGTCAGTCATGTGACTGGTGTGAGAACTAAAACAGTTATTTAAAATTTGACTTTAAAGAAGAGTAATTCAAGGGACCACGCCGTATAACACAGAACGGGTTTCCTCCCAAGAATACCAGTGCATATCAATAAACAACGAAATGCTTTTTCGAACAATGAAGCTATTATAAGACCCAGGTCCCATCACACAATGCAACGCAAGCCGGAGGATAGGGTTTTACCTTATAACAGCCAAACATGCTTGGTACGTTTAAAACAAATCATTTGATACTATTGTAAGTGTATAGTGTCAAAACAATTTCAATCATAAATATAAATCATAGACGGCATAAGTGCCCCATACCACTATGTCGCCATACTAGGCTCTACAAATAAAGCCGAAATACACGTATTGGAAATTGGATTTCCGTCATGAGTCGAGGCAAGGGGCAAGCTCCTCTCGGCTTCGAGACACTCTAGCAAATGCCTCGGGACTACACACTCTGGGTAACCCTTGGATGCTTCAGGGCCGGTCCTCACTTACGTTAGAGGATTAGTTATGCCTGAACACACGTTTCCCGTTCCTTACAGACCTAAAATCGAGGCGCCTCATCCAACAACCACATAGGTGAAAAGTATATAAATGTCAGGGCTGGTAAGTCACTGACACCACCAAAGCTAGAAAGAAACGTCGTGCTCTCCCTGCAGTCCTTATCCCGTTTTTAACTCATACCGAGGTGTGAGGCTCGCGAATTCACATTATACACAAAGCTACGCCACAAAGGTCGTGCTTTGATCATCAACCACAAGACTTTGCTTTTCAACAAAAGCCTTAATCCATGCAACTCAGCGTCCCACACAGGCAATTCATGCCATGCGATTGATATCTATCGATATATAACCTCTAAGCTCGTACGTCTCAGAGAAGGGCGTTAAGCAAGAGAATAAATTCTCCGCCGCCAAACAGATATATATTTAACAGAAATCAATCAACACAGAATAAAATCCAATGTCAGACACACAATCCATTTACAAGTTCGTTCTGGGTCTGAACGAAACCAGAGGCACTTTCCTCGCATATCCATCGATCTCCAAGTATATCTGGACGATCACCAACTGATTCCCTCATCTTGGGTGTACAACCCAATCAAGATCATCAGTAATGAAGCGACCCGAACTTCCCCGGTCTCCGAAGAGATGAGAAAGAACGAATTACAGTCGAGAACAAGCTGCAGAAGAACGCAGAAGGAAGAACATTTCATTGTATATTACAACAATTCCATCAGAATACAAGAATATACAGAGTATAAATGAATATTACACAGAAATATCAGAGATTTAAATTACATTTAAATACATAGCAGCGGAAAATAATACAATACACAACAAGAAGAGATATACGGATACAAAGCTTTCCGGATATCGTTCCAACTGTAAACCAGGATCTTGTGAATATAAATCTGCAAAACCAAAACTACTAGCTGCCCGTGTCAAAATAAGGGCACCCAGAGTTTAGGTTAAAATAATAAACTCCAGGTCAGTCAAGTGACTGGTGTGAGAACTAAAACAGTTATTTATCTTTATTTTTAAAGTTAGGTAAATCAAGGGACCACGCCGTATAACACGGAACGGGTTTCCTCCCAAGAATACCAGTGCATAAAACAAACAGCGCAATGCTAAATAAAGAAAAATGAAGCTATTATAAGACCCAGTTCCCATCACATAATGCAACGCAAGCCGGAGGATAGGGTTTTTACCTTATAATAGCCAAGAATGCTTGATACGTTTAAAACAAATCATTTGATACTATTTTAAGCGTATAGTGTATAAAACAACTTCAAATCATAAGTATCAATCATAGGCGGCATGAATGCCCCATACCACTATGTCGCCATATATAGGTTATACAATCAAAATCGCAAAGTCACGTATTTGGAAATTGGGTTTCCATCTATGAACCGAGGCCAGGGATTGTCCTCTACCGATTCGAGACTCTCTAGCCCGAGCCTCAGGAACAGCCGCAACTGCCCGATGGAGCGATAGGGCCGGTCCACCGATGTGGATTATTATGCCTGAACACTACGTTTCCCCGCCCTTTGGGGCGTAAATGAGCCAACGAATGACTCCATCGGACCCGGATCGTCCGATCAAACCTAGGCGCCTCACAACAGCAACAACCACACAGGTGAAAAGTATATAAATGTCAGGGCTGGTAGGTCACTGACACCACCCTAGCTAGAAAGAAACGCATGCCCTCCCTGAGGTCCTCTCCCGTTTTTGCTTCACAACCGGGGTGCGAGGCTCGCAAATTCACGTTACACAAAGCTGTGCCACACAGGCTGTGTTTTGATCATCACCACAAGACTTTGCTTTTCAACAGAAGCCTCGATCAATTGCCACTTAGGCATGCCACACAGGCAATTCACTCCATGCGTTTGATATCCATCAATATATAACCCCTGAGCTCGTACGTCTCAGAGAAGGGCATTAAGCAAGAGAATAAATTCTCCGCCGCCAAACAGATATATATTTAATAGAGATCAATCACACGGACTAAAATCCAATGTCACACACACAGTCCATTTACAAGTTCGCTCTGGGTCTGAACGAAACCGGAGGCACCTAGTACCCCGCATATCCATCAATCTCCAAATACGTCTGGACCATCACCAACTGTTTCCATCTTCTTAGGTGTACATCCCAATCAAGAACATCAGTAATCACCCAAACGACTTGAAGACCTCCGGTCTTCGACCACCGTCTTCATCTTCGTCTTATCGTCGTATCAGTTATTCAGAATGGGATAAACCCGGTCTTTCCGAATAACTCGCGTATATTTTAAATAAGTGTTACCCAAACACAACATACGCCTCATTCCAATTCATCAGTCACTAACCATAAATTAACAAGAGAATAATTCCCCAAATATTAACCCCGAAGGCCGAAACCAACATCAGATCAATATCCAGAAAACCGTTCTGCTTAGCTAACCGACAGTTAGTTTCTAAATTTCACATTCATAGGGAAAGGTTCCCATTAATTTTATCAAAGATAAATCATTAAAATTTATTCTTTAATCTACTTTTGAATTTCGATTCAACTAGTCGGGATTAACGAACCTTACCGAAGTAATCATTTGTTTTAATTTCCCAATCCCAACCTATTCATGTCATGAAGTAAAACTTGTAATACTTCATATCTAACACCACGGTGTTATCGGTAAATTCAACTACCATTTCACGTTTAAAAGTTCTATTTTTAACTATAAAATATTTTCCACTATAAAATATTTTATTTCACATCACACAATGAATTTTCACAACAACATGCAATTAAACAAACAAGCCGTCCATGGTCTATGGACGACGGGTGTCGGGTGCTACTAAGCACTGTCTGCATCCTAGTATATATATATAACTAGAAAAAGAAATTTAGAGTGAGAAGTTCTCACCGAATTGCTAATCCAACGCCACGACTCTTCTTATGTAGAAAATCTCCGTCGTTCTTGCCTCTTGTCACTCTCTTTGCCCGTAGCCACTACATATGTAAAAATCGAATTTTTACTTCGCTATTCAATATATAAAAATCGAATTTTTACTTCGCTATTCAATATATAAAAATCGAATTTTTACTTCGCTATTCAATATATAAAACTCGAAATTTTACTTTGCTATTCAATATATAAAAATCGAATTTTTACTTCGCTATTCAATATATAAAAATCGAATTTTTACTTCGCTATTCAATATATAAAAATCGGATTTTCACTTCGCTATTCAATATATATAAAAATCGAATTTTTACTTCGCTATTCTCTACATAAAGATTTCGCCTTTTCAAATATAAAGATTTAATTTTTATTTCACTACATATATAAAGATAATATTTTTATATTCTCTATATTATAAAAATCACATTTTTATCATCTACATCATATAAAAATTATATTTTTCTTATCTATACCATATAAAAATTATTTTTTTCTTATCTATATCATATAAAAATTATATTTTTCTTACCTATATCATATAAAAATTATATTTTTCTTATCTATATCATATAAAAATTATATTTTTCTTATCTATTCTTTTATACTCTAAAAAATAGTTTTTTATAACACTAAAAATTGAATCTTTACGCACTTTTATAACTATAATCTATATAAAGATTTTCAGATCTTATAGCAACCATATATACTAAATATTTACTGATTTTAAAACGATGGAAATATATTTAAAACTAAATTAACTGAAAAGAAACTCACCGACGAAGAGGGGGGAGACGGGATCGTCAGAGGGGGTGCCTGGGGGTCGCTGGAGGTGGCGGTCAACGTCAGGGTTCGGCGGCGGTAGGGTTTGTTGCGCCGGGTGGTGGCTGTAGGTAGAGAGAGGGAGAAAGAGCGGACTAGGGCGGAGCTGGAGGAGTGGTGGATGGAGGCGGCTGCGTCGCGGGGGTGGTCGCGTGGGGCGTCGACGGATTTGGGCTTGTGGTCTGAGGGATTCGAACTAGGAAAAGGGGGGGATCGAATGAAGCAGGGGGGAGTTCTGGTGGACGGCGCCGCCTGGGCGGTGGCAGCGGCGTGGAGGAGGCCGCTCGCGCCCCTCCATCCTCTTTTTTTTTTCTTTAAACTGAAATCGGTTTTGAAAAGGGGGGGGGGCTGGTCAATGTAAGGAGAGGGTTTTATTTTATTTTATTTTCACACCAAAAAGCAACTTTTATTTTCGACCTCTGAACGAGGCCCACCGCCTGTCGTCCATAGCTAATTACCCCCATTCCGAACACAATCGCATATGTATTGTAGGCTGATTCGACCGTTTCGATCAGTTTTCATCAAATTTACATTTAAATCATTATATTGAATTTTAAACGCGCATTTCAATTTACCGGGGTCCCATACGAACTCTATAAATCCCAGAAAAATATTTTCTAGCTTCGTATTGACGATACGGTTCTAACAAAACTAGTTTCGTCGAATTCTGAGACCGTTGGAAAAAAGGCCATTTTCTAGTCGATTAAAATCAACTAAAACTGGTCAAACACGTTTTCCTTTCCCACGCTCACATATTGATTCGGAAAATTATGATATTTCGAATCTAGCAATAATTTGACATCATGGATCCAACAAAAGTGGTTTCGTCGAAATCCGAGGTCGTTTGCAAAATGTCCATTTTTAAGGGCCTGAATTCCATAGCGACTATTCAGAATTTTCAACTGGACATATCTTTTGATTCCCGCTATGAAATTTCAATTTTCCGAATTCGTTGGAAAGATATTCCCAAATAGATCCTATTATTTTTGGTTTCTCTAAAATCCGGTTTATTTTGCACCCAGTACATTCATTTGAAGTTTGAAATCGAATTATCGAACTACCGCGCCATTTTCAATTCCTTTTATAATTAAAATAAAGATTTATATTCTAACGACGACGTATATAATATATACGTTCGAATTCCATTCAAAATAAATTTTCCGTCAATATTATTTAAAATAATTCATTTTAAATGTTCAAAATTCGTTAAAATTGCCAAAATAAAAATTTTAAACTGGCCCAGATTTTCGGGTTGTTACAATCTCCCCCACTTAAAACTTTTCGTCCCCGAAAAGGAACAAAGTTGAAAATTGTTTGATTAATCAACTCTACGTTCGATCAGGCTTCCATTCTCCAACTTTTCAGTTTCTGAGAATTTTCAAAAAAAAAATTCAAAAATTTGGCTAACACCCGAAATTTTCGAAAAATTTCGCCATAACCTCCCCTGCACCGGAAGCCACGGGAAAATCCCGAAATTGCCATATAGGCCTTCTGATCTCAAAAAGAAAAAGAAAAAGCCAAGCGGCTAGCCAATAGGCTCATAAAATCATCATCACCCAAACAAAACAGTAAATTATGTAGTAAACATGTACCTATTTGTCGGGCAAACAAATTTTATTCTCTGCTCTAGCCTCCTTGCTATGACATGTTCTCTGCTTTGTAAATCAAAGCTCTGATACCAAATGAAGCGACCCGAACTTCCCCGGTCTCCGAAGAGATGAGAAAGAACGAATTACTATCGAGAACAAGCCACAGAAGAACGCAGACGGAAGAACATTTCATTGTATATTACAACAATTCCATCAGAATACAAGAATATACAGAGTATAAATGAATATTACATAGAAATATCAGAGATTTAAATTACATTTAAATACATAGCAGTGGAAAATAATACAATACACAACTAGAAGAGATATACGGATACAAAGCTTTTCGGATATCGTTCCAGCTGTAAACCAGGATCCTATGAATATAAATCTTCAAAACCAAAACTACTAGCTGCCCGTGTCAAAATAAGGGCACCCAGAGTTTAGGTTAAAACAATAAACTCCAGGTCAGTCATGTGACTGGTGTGAGAACTAAAACAGTTATTTATCTTTATTTTTAAAGTTAGGTAAATCAAGGGACCACGCCGTATAACACGGAACGGGTTTCCTCCCAAGAATACCAGTGCATAAAACAAACAGCGCAATGCTAAATAAAGAAAAATGAAGCTATTATAAGACCCAGTTCCCATCACACAATACAACGCAAGCCGAAGGATAGGGTTTTTACCTTATAATAGCCAAGAATGCTTGATACGTTTAAAACAAATCATTTGATACTATAATAAGTGTATAGTGTATAAAACAACTTCAAATCATAAGTATCAATCATAGGCGGCATGAATGCCCCATACCACTATGTCTCCATATATAGGTTATACAATCAAAATCGCAAAGTCACGTATTTGGAAATTGGGTTTCCATCTATGAACCGAGGCCAGGGATCGTCCTCTACCGATTCGAGACTCTCTAGCCCGAGCCTCAGGAACAGCCGCAACTGCCCCATGGAGCGACAGGGCCGGTCCACCGATGTGGATTATTATGCCTGAACACTACGTTTCCCCGCCCTTTGGGGCGTAAATGAGCCAACGAATGACTCCATCGGACCCGGATCGTCCGATCAAACTGAGGCGCCTCGCAACAGCAACAACCACACAGGTGAAAAGTATATAAATGTCAGGGCTGGTAGGTCACTGACACCACCCTAGCTAGAAAGAAACGCATGCCCTCCCTGAGGTCCTCTCCCGTTTTTGGTTCACAACTGGGGTGCGAGGCTCGCAAATTCACGTTACACAAAGCTGTGCCACACAGGCTGTGCTTTGATCATCACCACAAGACTTTGCTTTTCAACAGAAGCCTCGATCAATTGCCACTTAGGCATGCCACACAGGCAATTCACTCTATGCGTTTGACATCCATCAATATATAACCCCTGAGCTCGTACGTCTCAGAGAAGGGCGTTAAGCAAGAGAATAAATTCTCCGCCGCCAAAAAGATATATATTTAATAGAGATCAATCACACGGACTAAAATCCAATATCAGACACACAGTCCATTTACAAGTTCGCTCTGGGTCTGAACGAAACCGGAGGCACCTAGTACCCCGCATATCCATCAATCTCCAAGTACGTCTGGACCATCACCAACTGTTTCCATCTTCTTAGGTGTACATCCCAATCAAGAACATCAGTAATCACCCAAACGACTTGAAGACCTCCGGTCTTCGACCACCGTCTTCATCTTCGTCTTAACGTCGTATCAGTTATTCAGAATGGGATAAACCCGGTCTTTCCGAATAACTCGCGTATATTTTAAATAAGTGTTACCCAAACACAACATACACCTCATTCCAATTCATCAGTCACTAACCGTAAATTAACAAGAGAATAATTCCCCAAATATTAACCACGAAAGCCGAAACCAACATCAGATCAATATCTAGAAAACCGTTCTGCTTAGCTAACCGACAGTTAGTTTCTAAATTTCACATTTATAGGGAAAGGTTCCCATTAATTTTATCAAAGATAAATCATTAAAATTTATTCTTTAATCTACTTTTGAATTTCGATTCAACTAGTCGGGATTAACGAACCTTACCGAAGTAATCATTTGTTTTAATTTCCCAATCCCAACCTATTCATGCCATGAAGTAAAACTGGTAATACTTCATATCTAACACCACGGTGTTATCGGTAAATTCAGTTACCATTTCACATTTAAAAGTTCTATTTTTAACTATAAAATATTTTCCACTATAAAATATTTTATTTCACATCACACAATGAATTTTCACAACAACATGCAATTAAACAAACAAGTCGTCCATGGTCTGTGGACGACGGGTGTCCGGTGCTACTAAGCACCGTCTGCATCCTAGTATATATATATATAACTAGAAAAAGAAATTTAGAGTGAGAAGTTCTCACCGAATTGCTAATCCAACGCCATGACTCTTCTTATGTAGAAAATATCCGTCGTTCTTGCCTCTTGTCACTCTCTTTGCCCGTAGCCACTACATATGTAAAAATCGAATTTTTACTTCGCTATTCAATATATAAAAATCGAATTTTTACTTCGCTATTCAATATATAAAAATCAAATTTTTACTTCGCTATTCAATATATAAAAATCGAATTTTTACTTCGCTATTCAATATATAAAAATCGAATTTTTACTTCGTTATTCAATATATAAAAATCGAATTTTTACTTCGCTATTCAATATATAAAAATCGAATTTTTACTTCGCTATTCTCTACATAAAGATTTCGCCTTTTCAAATATAAAGATTTAATTTTTATTTCACTACATATATAAAGATAATATTTTTATATTCTCTATATTATAAAAATCACATTTTTATCATCTACATCATATAAAAATTATATTTTTCTTATCTATACCATATAAAAATTATATTTTTCTTATCTATATCATATAAAAATTATATTTTTCTTATCTATATCATATAAAAACTATATTTTTCTTATCTATTCTTTTATACTCTAAAAAATAGATTTTTATAACACTAAAAATTGAATCTTTACGCACTTTTATAACTATAATCTATATAAAGATTTTCAGATCTTATAGCAACCATATATACTAATTATTTACTGATTTTAAAACGATGGAAATATATTTAAAACTAAATTAACTGAAAAGAAACTCACCGACGAAGAGGGGGGAGACGGGATCGTCGGAGGGGGTGCCTGGGGGTCGCTGGAGGTGGCGGTCAGTGTCAGGGTTCGGCGGCGGTAGGCTTTGTTGCGCCAGGTGGTGGCTGTAGGTAGAGAGAGGGAGAAAGAGCGGACTAGGGCGGAGCTGGAGGAGTGGTGGAAGGAGGCGGCTGCGTCGCGGGGGTAGTCGCGTGGGGCGTCGGCGGATTTGGGCTTGTGGGCTCAGGGATTCGAACTAGGAAAAAGGGGGGGTCGAATGAAGCAGGGGGGAGTTCTGGTGGACGGCGCCGCCTGGGCGGTGGCAGCGGCGTGGAGGAGGCCGCTCGCGCCCCTCCATCCTCTTCTTTGTTTTCTTTAAATTGAAATCGGTTTTGAAAAGGGGGGGCCTGGTCAATGTAAGGGGAGGGTTTTATTTTATTTTATTTTCCCATCAAAAAGCAACTTTTATTTTCGACCTCTGAACGAGGCCCACCGCCTGTCGTCCATAGCTAATTACCCCCATTCCGAACACAATGGGATATGTATCGTAGGCTGAGTCGACCGTTTCGATCAGTTTTCGTCAAATTTACATTTAAATCATTATATTGAATTTTAAACGTGCATTTCAATTTACCGGGGTCACATACTGTAACACCCCGAATTTTAGTTAATACTAAAATTCACTAATTACAGGATAAATAATCTCAGACGTGGGAATTGGGGGTAACGGGCTGCGTTATTGCGTTCTTCTCGGAAAAATACGCGAAATAGAGTCCGAGTTTTCGAGAATCGGAGTCCGTATGGCCCGGTTATGGCCCAAAGAAGTTTGCAGAAAATTAAAAACTTAAAACAGATTTAAAGATTTAAATTTCAGATTGAGGAATGGGACAGGCGGGGTCAGGCGGGAAGATTCCCGCCCTACCCATGTCGACAGGGCTGTCGACAGGCCTGTCGACAGGGGTGTCGACTTGCCTGTCGACTTGCCTGTCGACAGGGGCGCGCCGTCCAGTGTACCTGGGTGCACCAGGTTGGGTTCTAGGCTGGCTTGGAGGGCTGGTTCTAGAGATTTCCTAAATCTAACGGACCTAAATTAATCTAGGGTTAATCTAAGGGCCTAAAACACTCTCTTAATCTATAAATACACCCTAAACCTACCTTAATCCATACTAAAAATAGAAATGAAGGCCTCATGCCGCCAAATTAAATCCTAGAAGGAGTCTCCATTAATCTAAGAAGGAAGTTTCAAGCTAATCCCTCTCAAATCATTCTCTAATCATCACCATCTTCATAATTAGCAACTAATTCCTCTTCATAAGTTGGTTAATTTTGGGTTTGGTGAGTTTCTATCACTTTAACATCAATTGTTAAAGTAAGTAGATTGGGTGTAATGAGACTTATGGTCTTAAATGCGGATTAGTGAGTTTGAATCATGTATAATGATATGTTACTCTATGTTGTTCTATGTTTATGCATGATTGATAAGTTGGTTTATGCATGCTTAACAAGTTGGTTTATGCATGTTTAACAAGTTGGTTTATGCATGTTTAACAAGTTGATTTATGCATGTTTAACAAGTTGATTTATGCATGTTTAACAAGTTGGTTTATGCATATTTAATGAGTGGAATTATGCATGTTTAATAAAGTGAGTTATGCAAGTTAAGTATATGTTTAAATGTAAGTTTAATGTGATATGCAAGTTATGCATGCTTATGCAAGTATATGGATGCTTATGCAAGTCATGTATATGTTTAAATGCAAGATTTATGTGATATGCAAGTTATGCATGTTTATACAAGTATATGAATGCTTATGTAAGATATGTATATGCTTAAATGACATGATATGCAAGTTATGCATGTTTATGCAAGTTATGTATGCTTATGCAAGTATATGAATGCTTATGCAAGTATGCGAATGCCTATGCAAGTTATGTGTATGCCTAAATGCATGTTCAACATGTTATGCAAGTTATGAGAATGCTTATATGCAAGTGCAACATGTTATGAAAGATATGTGTATGATAATATGCAAGCTCATATGCAACATGTTATGCAAATCATGTGTATGATAATATGCAAGTTGGGTTAAATGTAGTTGGGTTAATATGTGCTCATATATGCAAGTTGACATCCTCTTAACCCATGACAAAGTTATATGCTAAACCCATGATATTTGTGATGGATCTTCCCCTTTATTTATGTCATGAAATGAGAACGATTTACGTGGGGAACGATGGGGTTGGTAAATAAGTTAATAAATGAATGATTGGGTATGATTAAGCATACCATAAAAATAAATTACCATAAGTGGGAATTTACCTATTGAGTTAGGTCTACCCCATGGGAATTTACCTATTGAGTTAGGTCTACCCATGTTATGGAAAACTTGATATTAATTAGGGATAATTAATATGGGGGTGATTAATTAGGTGTAATTAATCGACTAAGACACGAGGTTGGACTCATTTGTAGTGTAAAACTGCCCGGACCCGACCGGCTTAACCAGTTGCTACAAATGTCAGCCCAATGTGAGAGGTCTTAGCCATAAATTAAATACGTGATTAAGGTAAAGACACGAGGTTAGACTCTGTTATGACGTAAGACTGCCCGGATTCTATCGGCTTAACCAGGCGGTCATAACAGCCAGTCTAATGTGGGAGGTCTTTATGGGAAATCGCGGTCTTAATTAATTAAGAAACACTTAACCATAGTAGCATGTAGTGGGACATGAGGGGTTAAGTGGGTGTCTTGGGTGGCATGAGGAAATTTTGTGGTTGCCTTGGGTGGCATGTGGAATCTAGTTGGTTGCCTTGGGTGGCAATAGAAAATACGATTAGAATACTTAACCAAGTGGAAACATGTAATTAAACATGATTAAAGGGTTAAGTGGGATACACTAGATATTTGACAAGCTTAAGTGGGTAGCTTGTGGGGGGCCCATTTCAACCAATATCCCAAACGTATCTTTGTGGGCTCGACCCATGTCGAGTGACGGGACACGCATATTGGGCTTGATTATAAGAGGCCAAAACGGGTTAGCGGTGGCAACGCAAGTCCAACGGGTTTCATATGCGTGTGTGGGCCCGGGCTGGTAGATAAGCCGTTGTTGCATCGTGTAGATATAAAGCCGTGCACCGTTAGTATTGGGTAGCCACTTTAGGGGAGTGATACACCCCACTGTGGGACCAGCACGGGTATCTACGGTAGGGAGCCGATCGATGGGGAGTAGTGGGTACACCTAATGAAGATAGGGGCAGACGGCACCTATGTAGGGGTACACGAAACTACTGGGTAAGAATTACTGGGTACACCTAGTGGAGATAGGGGCAGACGGCACCTATGTAGTGGGCTAGGAGTGCATGAAACTACTGGGGAAATTTTCTAAGTCCTTTGAAGGGATCAACCTTTAAGTAGGAATGACTGGTGTGGTGCAGTTAGTAATTATCCTTGGGTGGGTAGATGCGTCCTTACGGTTATCTTAGTTTATCCTAAGTCTTCCAAGCTGCTTAGTGTAGCCATTCATCCCCAGATATTACCGTAGATCAAGTTTATGTCTTCTCTGGTTACTTTAATGATTGTATTGTTAAAGTTATAGGACTCACTCAGACTTATGTCTGACCCCGTTGTTTTTATCTTTTTTTCCCAACCCTCAGGTCCTACGGTGGATCCTAGTGGTAGTTGAGCTTGATCGGATTGCTGTTCCAGTCTTTAGGAGCTTGGGTAGATGTAAAGCTCCAGTTATCCAGTTATTTTTTCTTTGGTTATGGCTATTGTATGAGAGAGTGGGATTATGTACTTCTTTATTTTGATGGATATTGTACTTGACTTTTATCGTGGTTTTATGATGTAACCAGACATGTTTATTTCCGCTGTTGTGAGATGATATTTTTAAATTTCAAGTACTAATTATATCTGTCTTGTTGTAATTTTTCTGTTCTATATTCACTAAAATACTCCACCGATGCTATGGCATTCCCTTAGTGACTGACCATAGCGGGCGTGGGGTGTTACACGTGGTATCAGAGCAAAGGTTACCGGAACAGATAAAATTTTTAGAAAACTATTTTTCTAAAACATTTGTGGAAAAGATATTTTCAAAAACATGTCTTTTAAGAGAAAAGTTTTTGAAAGAAAAGCATAATCCCCAATAGCCATATCTATATCCTTCGAATTCTCCATTTTGAATCTTTCCTTTTTCGTTTTAGCATGGCCGAGAATCTTAATCTTCCGGAGGGTGTGACGGTACCAGTATGGTATAGGAGATTGATGGAGGCTAGGGCCACCACTACGGGTCCAGCAAATGTTCCTCCACCAACCGTAGCACCCGATCTTCCTCCTCCCCCTCCTCCTCGCACGGATACTTTTGCTAAGACTTGCAAGGAATTTAAAGCTATGGGAGGGAAACCTTTTCAAGGATCTGAAACTTTTGTGGAGGCTAGAGATTGGCTTAAGGAGGTGGAAGAGTTGATACATATCTTTGAGATGGAAGAAGGAAAGAAAGTCAAGTTGGCTGCTTGGTTAATGAAGGGAGAGGCCTCATTCTGGTGGGAGGTCACTAATGGAGAACGCCCCGTTGACTCTTGGGCGGATTTTAGGCAAAGATTTGTGGCAAAGTTTCTCTCAAGGGCAGAGGAAAACTTGTATATGGAAAGATTCTTGACTCTAAAGCAAGGAAATCTCTCGGTGAAGGAATATGTTAACAAGTTTAATCAATTGGCAAGGTTTGGCCTAGACATGGTGAATACACCGGAGAAGAAGGCTTTGAGGTTCGTGAAAGGCTTGAATGAACCGATGCATGGGTTGGCTATGACTCACATCCCTATGGGGGCCACCTTTGAGAAGCTAGTTGACATGGCACTCATGTATGAGGAAGAAAAGGGTCCTAATGCTAATAAGGCACCCGAGAAGAAGGGAGATCAAAAGAGACCTCAACAACAGCAAAGCAAAGGTGGGAAAGGCAACGGTGGCAAGGGCAAGAAGAAGAAGTGTTTCAATTGTGGGACACCTGGCCACCTAAGCAAGGATTGTCGCAAGAAGAAGAAGACTGGTTGCTTCCACTGTGGCGAAGCAGGGCATTTAGTGAAAGATTGCCCTAAGAAAGGGCAAAGGACGGGATCTACCTCAGGAGGACAGGTGCAAGCTCTTATGGCACCGAGTCAGACTAGGGGGCAAGTACAGGCTCTCGCGGTTCCACCGATTCAGGAGAGAGGTAGAACTATCTCCGTTGAAAGTCTGGTTTTTCTATTTGACCATCATGTCCGTACATTGTTTGATTCAGGCGCATCGCATTCGTTTATCTCATCATCATTAGTTGAGTCACTGCACTTAGACACCAGTCTGGTAGATGATCCCTTGGTTGTTTCAAACCCAATTGGGGGCTCCACTTATTTGTCCATGATATGTTTGGGTTTGAAGATTTCTATACTTAGCATTGAGTTTAGATGTGATGCTTTTGTGTTGGGCTTCACGGGCTATGGGTTGATTTTGGGCATGGACTGGTTATCCAGTAATGGTGCCGTTCTTGATTGCGAAAGGAGAGTTGTTAGGCTGATGACCCGCTTGGGTAACACTCTCGAGATTTCTTGTAATCCCATGGACTCTGTTATGCTAAGTTATCTTGAATCGCTTGACGCTTCGGTCGAGAGTTTGCAATCTGTGAGAGTGGTCCGGGAATATCCGGATGTGTTTGAGGAGGTGAAGGGCTTACCTCCGAAGCGGGAGATTGACTTCCGAATATATTTGGTGGATAATGCTAAACCGGTATCTTTACCAGTGCGCCACATGGCTCCTCGTGAGAGGAGGGAACTCCATAAGCAAGTAGGGGAGTTGCTTGAGAAGGGGTTCATAAGACGGAGCATATCGGAGTGGGGTGCTCCAGTAGTATTTGCTACGAAGGCGGATGGGTCCCTCAGACTTTGTGTAGATTATAGAGAACTCAACAAGCTCACAAAGAAGAATAGACACCCATTGTCGAGAATAGATGATCTTTTCGATCAGTTGGTTGGCGCTTCAGTATTTTCTCAGTTGGACTTGGCCACGGGGTTTCATCAGTTGAGGGTGGCTGAGGATAGCATAGACAAGACTGCCTTTAGAACTCCGGATGGTTTCTATGAGTGGCTGGTGATGCCATTTGGGTTGACGAACGCCCCTGCATACTTTGTTGATTTGATGAGTAGGGTGTTCAGGGAGTTCCTTAATAAATTCGTGGTGGTCTTTGTGGATGATATCTTAGTATTTTCTAAGAGTGAAGAAGAGCATGCCCTACATCTTGGGGAAGTGTTGAAGACTCTTCGAGCACATAGCCTTAAGGCTAAATTTTCTAAATGTCACTTCTGGAGGAAGGAAGTACGGTTCTTGGGGCACGTGGTCTCCAAGGAAGGGATAACTGTGGATCCCGCGAAGGTAGTATCAATTCAGGATTGGAAGGTTCCAAAGAATGCTACCGAAGTAAGAAGTTTCTTGGGGTTGGCGGGTTATTATAGGAAGTTTATTAAAGACTTCGCGAAGATATCAGCCCCATTAACCCGCTTAACAAAGAAGAATCTTGTTTTCACATGGGACGTAGATTGTGATGATGCGTTCCGACGGTTAAAGAGAGCTTTAACCACGGCTCCAGTTTTGGTGTTGCCAGATGGGAGCAAGCCATTTGTTGTCTATACAGATGCCTGTGGGACAGGACTTGGCGCAGTCTTAATGCAAGAGGGAAGGGTAATAGCCTACGGTGGAAGGCAGTTGAGGGCACATGAGAAAAATTACCCTACCCATGATCTAGAGCTGGCCGCTATTGTTTTTGCGCTTAAGATTTGGCGCCATTATCTTCTGGGTGAGAGAGTCGAGTTGTTCACTGACCATAAATCTTTGAAGTACTTGTTCTCTCAGAAGGATCTAAACTTAAGACAGCAAAGGTGGATGGAGTTTTTAGCATCCTATGACTTCGAGATATCGTACACCCCTGGCAAGGGTAACGTGGTGGCGGACGCCTTGAGCAGGAAGAGGTTGTCCTTGAGTCCGTTGTTCGTGGAACGACAAAGCTTGGAATTTATCTCGATGTTTGACTTCAGACCTTCCATTGACTATGTACCTGGTTTGCTAGCTTCTTTGGAAGTTAGACCTACTCTTTTGGGGCGGATTGGAGAAGCACAGAAGGACGACCCACAGTTGGTTGAGTTGGTAGAGAAGCTCATAAGGGGGGAGTCGTCCAGCCATTTGAGTAGGTACACCCTAGACGATAGGGGGTGCTTGCGTAGAGATGGTAGACTTTGCGTACCGCATGACGAGGGTTTGAGGAAGGCTATTCTTGATGACGCACACCGTTCTAGGATGACCATTCATCCCGGTGGGGATAAGATGTACCAAGACATGAAGAGGGTTTTCTTCTGGGACGGTATGAAGAAAGATGTGGCCGAGTATGTCGCTCGATGTTTGGTATGCCAGCAAGTGAAGGCGGAGCAAAGGAAACCAGGTGGGTTGCTTCACCCATTGGAGGTTCCGCAATGGAAGTGGGATAGCGTCTCGATGGATTTTATTGACGGGTTACCCAGGTCGAGGAAGGGTAATACAGGAATTTGGGTAGTGGTAGACAGACTTACTAAGAGCGCCCATTTCATACCTGTGAAGAGCAAGAGGACTGCCCCATGGCTAGCTTCAGTATATCTTCGAGAGATAGTTCGATTACATGGGGTACCCTCTAGCATAGTAAGTGATCGAGATCCTATCTTCACTAGCGAGTTCTGGAGAAGTTTGCAAGAAGCAGTGGGGACTCAATTGTGTCTGAGCACCGCATATCATCCTCAGACAGACGGCCAGACTGAGAGGGTGAATCGTGTTCTAGAAGACCTTTTGAGGCTTTGTATCTTAGATTTTGGAGGTACATAGGAAGAGCATCTTCCATTGGTGGAGTTCGCATATAATAACAGCTTTCAGTCCAGTATTGGTATGGCTCCTTTCGAAGCTCTCTAGGGAAGGCCTTGTCGATCACCTACATGTTGGTGGGAATCTACGGATAAGATCTTGCTTGGGCCTGATATGGTTAGGGAGACTTCTGAGAAGATTGACTTGATTCGAAGAAGGATGAAAGCAGCGCAAGATAGGCAAAAATCTTATGCGGACAAGAGAAGGACGGATCTTGAGTTTGAGGTTGGGGATATGGTTTTTGTTAAGGTATCTCCGTTGAGAAATGTTGTTCGCTTTGGATCCGTTGGGAAGTTAGCACCGAGATTTGTTGGACCGTTTCCTATCAAGGAAAGGATTGGACGGATGGCATATAGGGTGGAGTTGCCCGACAGACTTAGTGGTGTTCATGATGTATTCCATGTGTCCCATTTGAGGAAGTGCTTACATGAGACCGCAGAGGTGGTAGAGCCAAGCTTGCTTAGAGATGTAGAGGTAGAGCGTGATGCGACTATTCGACGAGCCCCTACTCGCATCCTTGGGTCAGAGACTAGGAAGTTGAGAAACAGAGAGGTTCAGCTAGTCAAAGTGCAATGGGGAGAAGATGAGAGCAACGCAACTTGGGAGACGGAAGCGAAGATGCGTTCATTGTACCCATTTCTTTTTGAGGGTATGTCTTTACTTTCTCCTTTATCGCTTGTCTAGTACTTATCTTATCTTCAGTATGTCCTCTCGTTAGTACCTTTGACCTTAGATAGGGTAAACCTATGGTTGAAACATGTGTTTGAGACATGTTATGGTTGATGGATGCAAGTGGATGCAAGTGTTTGCTAGTGGTTGCTCGTGGGTGCATATACACACACTCTAGGCACTAGATCGGCTCAGTCACTTCATATTGCATATTGCATAAAATTGTGTGTAGGAAAATATACTTATGGATGTATAATGGTTGTGTTATCACATGGATGATGCATTTTGGTGAATGATTGTGCACTCATGTAGATATTGTATGTGTCGATAGGGTTCTCTCGCATACATAATGGATGCATGGCACTATCATGGTTTGCATATGTTCATACATTAGATAGGGAACATATACACACACCGTTTGCATATGCTCATACATCATTAGAAACTGTTTAAGGACAATGGATGCCCGTGGTTGATGATTTGAGTAGATGGTTGTTTGGATGGTAGGATATGCATTCTCCTTAGCTTAGAGATTTCGGGGACGAAATCCTTTAAGGAGGGGAGAATGTAACACCCCGAATTTTAGTTAATACTAAATTTCACTAATTACAGGATAAATAATCTCAGACGTGGGAATTGGGGGTAACGGGCTGCGTTATTGCGTTCGTCTCGGAAAAATACGCTAAATAGAGTCCGAGTTTTCGAGAATCGGAGTCCGTATGGCCCGGTTATGGCCCAAAGAAGTTTGCAGAAAATTAAAAACTTAAAAAAGATTTAAAGATTTAAATTTCAGATTGAGGAATGGGACAGGCGGGGTCAGGCGGGAAGATTCCCGCCCTACCCATGTCGACAGGGCTGTCGACAGGCCTGTCGACAGGGGTGTCGACTTGCCTGTCGACAGGGGCGCGCCGTCCAGTGAACCTGGGTGCACCAGGTTGGGTTCTAGGCTGGCTTGGAGGGCTGGTTCTAGTGATTTCCTAAATCTAACGGACCTAAATTAATCTAGGGTTAATCTAAGGGCCTAAAACACTCTCTTAATCTATAAATACACCCTAAACCTACCTTAATCCATACTAAAAATAGAAATGAAGGCCTCATGCCGCCAAATTAAATCCTAGAAGGAGTCTCCATTAATCTAAGAAGGAAGTTTCAAGCTAATCCCTCTCAAATCATTCTCTAATCATCACCATCTTCATAATTAGCAACTAATTCCTCTTCATAAGTTGGTTAATTTTGGGTTTGGTGAGTTTCTATCACTTTAACATCAATTGTTAAAGTAAGTAGATTGGGTGTAATGAGACTTATGGTCTTAAATGCGGATTAGTGAGTTTGAATCATGTATAATGATATGTTACTCTATGTTGTTCTATGTTTATGCATGATTGATAAGTTGGTTTATGCATGCTTAACAAGTTGGTTTATGCATGTTTAACAAGTTGGTTTATGCATGTTTAACAAGTTGATTTATGCATGTTTAACATGTTGATTTATGCATGTTTAACAAGTTGGTTTATGCATATTTAATGAGTGGAATTATGCATGTTTAATAAAGTGAGTTATGCAAGTTAAGTATATGTTTAAATGCAAGTTTAATGTGATATGCAAGTTATGCATGCTTATGCAAGTATATGGATGCTTATGCAAGTCATGTATATGTTTAAATGCAAGATTTATGTGATATGCAAGTTATGCATGTTTATACAAGTATATGAATGCTTATGTAAGATATGTATATGCTTAAATGACATGATATGCAAGTTATGCATGTTTATGCAAGTTATGTATGCTTATGCAAGTATATGAATGCTTATGCAAGTATGTGAATGCCTATGCAAGTTATGTGTATGCCTAAATGCATGTTCAATGTGAAGACCCGCAACCTCCCCGTAAAGGAAAGCGTCGGATAGTTCGAGAACAAACCACAGCAGAACGCATATAAAAGAACGTTTCACTGTATATTACAACAATGCATCAGATTACAAGAATATACAGAGTATAAATGAATATTACACAGAAATATCAGAGATTTAAATTACATTTAAATACATAGCAGCGGAAAATAATACAATACACAACTAGAAGAGATATACGGATACAAAGCTTTCCGGATATCGTTCCAGCTGTAAACCAGGATCCTGTGAATATAAATCTGCAAAACCGAAACTACTAGCTGCCCGTGTCAAAATAAGGGCACCCAGAGTTTAGGTTAAAACAATAAACTCCAGGTCAGTCATGTGACTGGTGTGAGAACTAAAACAGTTATTAATCTTTATTTTAAATCATTAGGTAAATCAAGGGACCACGCCGTATAACACGGAACGGGTTTCCTCCCAAGAATACCAGTGCATAAAACAAACAGCGCAATGCTAAATAAAGAAAAATGAAGCTGTTATAAGACCCAGGTCCCATCACACAATGCAACGCAGTCGAGGATATGGTTTTCCCTTATAACAGCCAAAGGATGCTTGATACGTTTTAAAACAAATCATTTGATACTATTATAAGTGTATAAAACAACTTCAAATCATAAGTATCAATCATAGGCGGCATAAGCGCCCCATACCACTATGTCGCCATATATAGGTTATACAATCGAAATCGCAAAGTCACGTATTTGGAAATTGGATTCCCGTCTATGAACCGAGGCAAAAGATAGTCCTCAACCGATTCGAGACGCTCTAGCCCGTGTCTCAGGATCAGAGCTCGAGTGACCCTTGGAGCGACAGGGCCGGTCCACCGATGTGGATTAAAATGCCTGAACACTGCGTTTCCCCACCCTTTGGGGTGTCAATGAGCCAACAAATGACTCCATCGGTTCGAGAACGACCGATCAATCCGAGGCGCCTCGCAACAGCAACAACCACATAAGTCAAACTCGTCAGGGCGTGTAAAACCACTGACGCCACTTTCTAGCTAGAAGAAAACGCATGCCCTCCCTGAGGTCCGTCTCCCGTTTTTGGTTCATACCTGGTGTGAAACACGCGAGGTAAACGTTACACAAAGCTACGCCACAAAGGCCGTGCTTTGATCATCACCACAAGACTTTGCTTTTCAACAGAAGCCTTGATCATTTGCATCTTAGCATGCCACACAGGCAAACCATCCTATGTCAGACACACAGTCCATTTACAAGTCCGTCCTGGGTCTGAACGAAACCGGAGGCACCTAGTACCCCGCATATCCATCGATCTCCAAGTACGTCTGGACGATCACTAACTGTTTCCATCTTCTTGGGTGTACAGCCCAATCAAGATCATCAGTTATCACCCAAACGACGTGAAGACCTCCGGTCTTCAACCATCGTCTTCATCTTCGACTTATCGTCGTATCAGTTATTCAGAATGGGATAAACCCGGTCTTTCCGAATAACTCGCGTATATATTATAAAAGTGTTACACAAACACAACATACGCCTCATTCCAATTCATTAGTCACTAACCGTAAATTAATCAAGAGAATAATTTCCCAAATATTAACCCCGAAGGCCGAAACCAACATCAGATCAATATCCAGAAAACCATTCTACTTAGCTAACCGACAGTTAGTTTCTAAATTTCACGTTCAAATCTAATTAAAGATTTATTAAAACTCCACTTAGTTTTAATCTTTGACTGGGTTAAAGAATCAGTGTCATTTAAAACACGGTTCACGATAAACCCAAAATCACATTCCATTAATTATCGGGTTAAAGAACAAGTGTTATTTAAAACACTGTTCACGATAAACCCAAAAATCAATATCCATTCAATTCCAATTAAATATTATTTAATTGGTACACTTCATTAAATCTAAATAAAAAGATTTAATCTTTTCTCAACTGGGTTCAAGAACAGTGTTAGTGAAGACACCATTCACGACAAACCCAAATCACATTCATTAATTATCGGGTTAAAGAACAAGTGTTATTTAAAACACTGTTCACGATAAACCCAAAAATCAATATCAATTCAATTCCAATTAAATATTATTTAATTGGTACACTTCATTAAATCTAAATAAAAAGATTTAATCTTTTCTCAACTGGGTTCAAGAACAGTGTTAGTGAAGACACCATTCACGACAAACCCAAATCACATTCGATTATTCAATACAAGGCTCTGAATAGAAAATATATCGGCTTATATTCAATATCGAATTCTACGACTAACAAATGTCGTATTGGAAATAACGATATGAATATATATCTTTCAAATTTCCATATCAACACCTGTATAATCACGAATTCCAACATCGAAATATTCCGAAGACAATTTCGATTCAAATCCACTCCAATGCATTCATTGGAAATTTTGGTTATTTTCAAACCCATTTCGAATTCAATTTATTTATTTAAAAATAAATAGAATTATAATTCTAGTTCAAAACTAGTTCATTTCGATAAAAATCTATTTTTATCTTTTCAAATATGGAGTTTTTCATCCCAATTCTTTCTAAATCATTTCTTATGATTTTACACAAATTATTACTATTTTTAATAATTTTATCAAGGCCCGTTCAGTCGATTTCCAACAATGGCCATCGAACTGCACTTACAGCGACCTTTTTCGAATTTGATTTGGACATAATTCCAAATCCAACCGTTAGATTTCTAATTTCTAATATTCTTTAGAAAGCTCTTTTCGATACGAACCCAACGGTTCCGGTTTTAGGAGAATCCGACGGTCGGATCTCCTGTAATGTCCGTTTGAAACAAATGGTCGAAATTCGCGAACTGTCGCGGCGCGGCGCGTTCTATTCAGGCCATTATATTATATATATAATATATATAATATATATTTCGTCGATTTCTATTTAAAACGAATTATATAAATAGTTTTAAATTCGTTTCAAAAGCAATTTCAATTTCCATTTCAATTCAAATCAAAATTGAATTCTTCTTTATAAATTCGTTTTAAAATTCATTTCTATTCAATTCAAATTTCAATTCAATTTGAATTCATTTCAATTCGCTTTCAATTCAATTCGAATTCGTTTTCAATTCAATTCGTTTCGAAATCGTTTTCAATTCAATTCATTTCGAAATCGTTTTCAATTCAATTCATTTCGAAATCGTTTTCAATTCAATTCATTTCGAAATCGTTTTCAATTCAATTCATTTCGAAATCGTTTTCAATTCAATTCATTTCGAAATCGTTTTCAATTCAATTCATTTCGAAATCGTTTTCAATTCAATTCATTTCGAAATCGTTTTCAGTTCAATTCATTTCGAAATCGTTTTCAGTTCAATTTATTTCAAAATATTCGATTTCGAAATCACTTTTCAATATTCATTTTAAAATGAATAAAATCGATATAAATATCGTTCACGTCAAAATGGCGTCAATCTAATCCTCACGGCTTCACATATTTCTATTTTCAAATATTCTATTTCAAATATTTCTATTTCAAATATTTCTATTTCAAATATTTCTTTTTTTTTCGAAACTGGAATGAGGCCCAATCAATTACCATATAATGTTAATTATATGGATTTTCTACAACACATGTATATATCAACAACGATGAATAATCAATCATCAACCAAAGTGCACTACACTGTATAAGCATCAAATATAGACATTTAACGCTTACAGCAGCTTGTCAATCAATCGATCGACATATTTAATCAATCAGGATGAGTGAACTTCAAATTTCATCCTAACACCCGTGTGGGGTTTCAAACAATCAAACACATATTTTATTTGTGCAGTTAGGCGATGTGTAAAATTTATCGACCCAATCAACGTCATTCAAATAGGTGTACATAAACAAACCGTCTGGTTTGTAAATGAATATTTATTTATTCACATTCACGTTAAAAATTATATTTTTAACGATAACACATTTTATTTCAACATATGAATTTCTATTCAGTTCATTCGTTAAATAAAATGCTATTTTTATTTTTCTAACTTATTTTAGAAAATTTCGGCGGCATAACGGCACGATACTAGAAACGGGATAAGGCCTAGCCTTGTCCCCGGTCTAGTGAAGGCCCACGCCATTCACATATCAATCAAATTCACTTTCGTTATGCAAACCACAAAATTTGGAGTAAGGGTCTAACCTAGCCTTACTCCTTCGCCTTATAACGGCGCACGTCTAATCCTAACCAATTTATCGATTCGATTTTTCACACCACAAACCACATTCAAACCAATATCGCAATCAATCACCAAACAGTCAAACAAACAAGTCCATGGTCTGTGGACGATTGTGTCGGGTGCTACTAAGCACCGTCTGCATCCTAGTATATATATATAACTAGAAAAATTAAATTGAAAGGTGAGAAATTCTCACTATTAGCTATCCAAACATCTTGACTCTTCTTTTGCAGAAGTCTTCGTCGTTTCGCCTTTTTGTCACCTTCGTTGCTGCTTTCACTACATACGTAAAAATCACATTTTTACTTCGCTATTCAATACATAAAAATCGAATTTTTATTTCAAAGTTCAATATATAAAAATCGAATTTTTATTTCAAAGTTCAATATATAAAAATCGAATTTTTATTTCAAAGTTCAATATATAAAAATCGAATTTTTATTTCAAAGTTCAATATATAAAAATCGAATTTTTATTTCAAAGTTCAATATATAAAAATCGAATTTTTAGTTCAAAGTTCAATATATAAAAATCGAATTTTTACTTCGCTATTCAATTTATAAAAATCGAATTTTTACTTCGCTATTCAATTTATAAAAATCGAATTTTTACTTCAAAGTTCAATTTATAAAAATCGAATTTTTACTTCGCTATTCAATTTATAAAAATCGAATTTTTGACTTCGCTTTCAATATATAAAAATACTTTTTTTTCTATCCATCCTACTTTTAATTTTAAAGTCTATTCTATCTTATTTTTCAAAAACAAAGCAATTTTCTTTTTCAATAACAAAGCTATTTTATTTGTAGACAAAGCGAAATTTTATTTTTATTTCAAATCAATGTATATTTATTTTTATTTCAAATCAATGTATATTTATTTTTATTTCAAATCAATGTATATTTATTTTTATTTCAAATCAATGTATATTTATATAAAAAAAAACCCTGTATATTTATAAAAAAACATGTATATATTTATTAAAAAAAAACTATGTAAAACAGGAGATTACCTTTCTTTATCGCTCTGCATTAGGCTGTCGAACAGAACCCATCTTCTTTGTTCAAACCTAATGGCCGCTGAAACAAACCCAAGACCGACACCTAATCAGGCCGTCGGCCGACCATCAGGCGCCACCCCGAGCTCCCCCTTCGAGCGACGTCCCTCCTCTCCCCATTACTCGCAGATCGATGCACCCTTTGCCCTGGGAATTGCCATCGAACGACAACATCACCTGGCCTCGAATCGAACCCAACGCTTCACGAGAGAAGCAACTTCTAGTCTAGATGGATAGAGCTCTCGAAGACGACGATGTTTGCTTTGATTCCCCTCCTTAAATCGTTTTTAATTAGAGAACGATATGGGTGTTTTGTTTGGGAGAAAATCGGTCGTGGGTTATGAGTGGAGCGGCGGAAATAATTTGAGCATTGACCGCTAACAGAAAGATAGGAAAGTTTGACTAGGGTTTTAAAGTGTACTCATATATATAAATAATATTATATTAAATTTAATTCATTTAATACTTGTCTGTCGATTCAACCTCCAAATCACATTCAACCACTATCGCTCCTAGCCAAATACCCCCATTCCGGGCACAATGGGATATGCCTGGTAAGCCGATTCGGCTGTTACGACCAGTTTTTCCCAAAATTAAAATATAAATCTTTATATATTCAATTTAAACGTACATTTTAATTTACCGGGGCCACATACTGATTCTAAAAATTCCAGAAAAATATTTTCTAGCTTCGTATTGACGATACGGTCCTAACAAAACTAGTTTCGTCGAATTCTGAGACCGTTAGAAAAATGGCCAATTTCCAGTCGATTAAAATCAACTGAAACTGGTCAAACGCGTTTTCCTTTGCCACGCTCACATATTGATTCGAAAAATTATGAAATTTGAAACTTAGCAATAACTTGACACTGCGGATCCAACAAAACTGGTTTCGTCGAAATCCGAGGTCATTTGCAAAATGTCCATTTTTAAGGGCCTTATATATATAAAAATATATATAAATTTCACAGCGACTATTTCTAATTTTAAACTGGACATATCTTATCATTTCTAAGATGAAATCCCAGTTTGTTAACTTCGTTATAAAGATATAGTTATACAGATTCAAATATTTCTTGTTTCGTTCAATTCTGACTTATATTGAATTCTGTATATTCATTTGAAATTAGAAATCGAATTTTCGAACTACCGCGCCAATTTCAATTCTATTTATAATTATATATAAATATTTATATTCTAACGACGACGCGTATAATATACACGTTCGAATTCTATTCAAAATAAATTTCTCGTCGATTATATTTAAAATAATCTATTTTAAATATTCAAAATTCGCTATAATCGCCAAAATAAAAATTTTAAACTGGCCCAGATTTTACGGGTTGTTACAATCTCCCCCACTTAAAACTTTTCGTCCCCGAAAAGGAACAAAGTCGAAAGTGGTTTGATTATTCAGCTCTACGTTCGATCTGGTTTCCATTCTCCAACTCTTTAGTTTCTGAGAATTTCAAAAATTTCAAAAATTTGGCTAACACCCTAAATTTTTGAAAAATTTCGCCATAACCTCCCCTGCACCGGGAGCATCGGGGAATTTCAAATAGCTTCCCCGGTCCTTCAGATCTCAAAAAGAAAAAGAAAAAGCCAAGCGGCTAGCCAATAGGCTCACAAAATCATCATCACCCAAACAAAACAGGAAATTATGTAGTAAACATGTACCTATTTGTCGGGCAAACAAATTTTATTCTCTGGCTCTAGCCTCCTTGCTATGACCTGTTCAATGTAAGTATTTGTATATGCAAGCAAATGCGACCAATTTTCAATATAATTCAATATTTGTTGCTATTAGGCTAAATGGCTAAAAATTAGCAAACAAATAAACAAACAACACAAACATCAATCAATTAGTGAATTAGAGTTTCAAATTCATAACTTTGATACATAGACAAAAATCAGATTTTTGATGCCAAATCACAACAATAGGCCCTATCTAATTTTGGTTCTCACACCAGTCTAATGGAAATATATAAATATCACACCTTCGACACTCGAATATAAATACTGGCGACAGTGCCCCATCACCAGAATTATTCCCGGGCACTAGGGGGATTCTATATCTACCCAATATATTAAAACTTCGAACACACGTTTGCAAGACATATATGCAAAATCTTTATATACTGGATTGCCCAATTCAATTTAAAATAAATAATCAAATACGAATAGTTGATTTATATTTTCAAAACAAAATTGGTTTTCATTTTAAAAATATACTCTTCACACTCGTTCTAGGATACTACTGATCCTATCACTAACGAGTCATCCTAATTGGATATTACTAATCCAATATCTGATGAATTCTTTCGTATGGTTCTAATGTGTCTTGTTCTCTGAGCTTTGTAAACCAAAGCTCTGATACCACGTGTGAAGACCCGCAACCTCCCCGTAAAGGAAAGCGTCGGATAGTTCGAGAACAAACCACAGCAGAACGCATATAAAAGAACGTTTCACTGTATATTACAACAATGCATCAGATTACAAGAATATACAGAGTATAAATGAATATTACACAGAAATATCAGAGATTTAAATTACATTTAAATACATAGCAGCGGAAAATAATACAATACACAACTAGAAGAGATATACGGATACAAAGCTTTCCGGATATCGTTCCAGCTGTAAACCAGGATCCTGTGAATATAAATCTGCAAAACCGAAACTACTAGCTGCCCGTGTCAAAATAAGGGCACCCAGAGTTTAGGTTAAAACAATAAACTCCAGGTCAGTCATGTGACTGGTGTGAGAACTAAAACAGTTATTAATCTTTATTTTAAATCATTAGGTAAATCAAGGGACCACGCCGTATAACACGGAACGGGTTTCCTCCCAAGAATACCAGTGCATAAAACAAACAGCGCAATGCTAAATAAAGAAAAATGAAGCTGTTATAAGACCCAGGTCCCATCACACAATGCAACGCAGTCGAGGATAGGGTTTTCCCTTATAACAGCCAAAGGATGCTTGATACGTTTTAAAACAAATCATTTGATACTATTATAAGTGTATAAAACAACTTCAAATCATAAGTATCAATCATAGGCGGCATAAGCGCCCCATACCACTATGTCGCCATATATAGGTTATACAATCGAAATCGCAAAGTCACGTATTTGGAAATTGGATTCCCGTCTATGAACCGAGGCAAAAGATAGTCCTCAACCGATTCGAGACGCTCTAGCCCGTGTCTCAGGATCAGAGCTCGAGTGACCCTTGGAGCGACAGGGCCGGTCCACCGATGTGGATTAAAATGCCTGAACACTGCGTTTCCCCACCCTTTGGGGTGTCAATGAGCCAACAAATGACTCCATCGGTTCGAGAACGACCGATCAATCCGAGGCGCCTCGCAACAGCAACAACCACATAAGTCAAACTCGTCAGGGCGTGTAAAACCACTGACGCCACTTTCTAGCTAGAAGAAAACGCATGCCCTCCCTGAGGTCCGTCTCCCGTTTTTGGTTCATACCTGGTGTGAAACACGCGAGGTAAACGTTACACAAAGCTACGCCACAAAGGCCGTGCTTTGATCATCACCACAAGACTTTGCTTTTCAACAGAAGCCTTGATCATTTGCATCTTAGCATGCCACACAGGCAAACCATCCTATGTCAGACACACAGTCCATTTACAAGTCCGTCCTGGGTCTGAACGAAACCGGAGGCACCTAGTACCCCGCATATCCATCGATCTCCAAGTACGTCTGGACGATCACTAACTGTTTCCATCTTCTTGGGTGTACAGCCCAATCAAGATCATCAGTTATCACCCAAACGACGTGAAGACCTCCGGTCTTCAACCATCGTCTTCATCTTCGACTTATCGTCGTATCAGTTATTCAGAATGGGATAAACCCGGTCTTTCCGAATAACTCGCGTATATATTATAAAAGTGTTACACAAACACAACATACGCCTCATTCCAATTCATTAGTCACTAACCGTAAATTAATCAAGAGAATAATTTCCCAAATATTAACCCCGAAGGCCGAAACCAACATCAGATCAATATCCAGAAAACCATTCTACTTAGCTAACCGACAGTTAGTTTCTAAATTTCACGTTCAAATCTAATTAAAGATTTATTAAAACTCCACTTAGTTTTAATCTTTGACTGGGTTAAAGAATCAGTGTCATTTAAAACACGGTTCACGATAAACCCAAAATCACATTCCATTAATTATCGGGTTAAAGAACAAGTGTTATTTAAAACACTGTTCACGATAAACCCAAAAATCAATATCCATTCAATTCCAATTAAATATTATTTAATTGGTACACTTCATTAAATCTAAATAAAAAGATTTAATCTTTTCTCAACTGGGTTCAAGAACAGTGTTAGTGAAGACACCATTCACGACAAACCCAAATCACATTCATTAATTATCGGGTTAAAGAACAAGTGTTATTTAAAACACTGTTCACGATAAACCCAAAAATCAATATCAATTCAATTCCAATTAAATATTATTTAATTGGTACACTTCATTAAATCTAAATAAAAAGATTTAATCTTTTCTCAACTGGGTTCAAGAACAGTGTTAGTGAAGACACCATTCACGACAAACCCAAATCACATTCGATTATTCAATACAAGGCTCTGAATAGAAAATATATCGGCTTATATTCAATATCGAATTCTACGACTAACAAATGTCGTATTGGAAATAACGATATGAATATATATCTTTCAAATTTCCATATCAACACCTGTATAATCACGAATTCCAACATCGAAATATTCCGAAGACAATTTCGATTCAAATCCACTCCAATGCATTCATTGGAAATTTTGGTTATTTTCAAACCCATTTCGAATTCAATTTATTTATTTAAAAATAAATAGAATTATAATTCTAGTTCAAAACTAGTTCATTTCGATAAAAATCTATTTTTATCTTTTCAAATATGGAGTTTTTCATCCCAATTCTTTCTAAATCATTTCTTATGATTTTACACAAATTATTACTATTTTTAATAATTTTATCAAGGCCCGTTCAGTCGATTTCCAACAATGGCCATCGAACTGCACTTACAGCGACCTTTTTCGAATTTGATTTGGACATAATTCCAAATCCAACCGTTAGATTTCTAATTTCTAATATTCTTTAGAAAGCTCTTTTCGATACGAACCCAACGGTTCCGGTTTTAGGAGAATCCGACGGTCGGATCTCCTGTAATGTCCGTTTGAAACAAATGGTCGAAATTCGCGAACTGTCGCGGCGCGGCGCGTTCTATTCAGGCCATTATATTATATATATAATATATATAATATATATTTCGTCGATTTCTATTTAAAACGAATTATATAAATAGTTTTAAATTCGTTTCAAAAGCAATTTCAATTTCCATTTCAATTCAAATCAAAATTGAATTCTTCTTTATAAATTCGTTTTAAAATTCATTTCTATTCAATTCAAATTTCAATTCAATTTGAATTCATTTCAATTCGCTTTCAATTCAATTCGAATTCGTTTTCAATTCAATTCGTTTCGAAATCGTTTTCAATTCAATTCATTTCGAAATCGTTTTCAATTCAATTCATTTCGAAATCGTTTTCAATTCAATTCATTTCGAAATCGTTTTCAATTCAATTCATTTCGAAATCGTTTTCAATTCAATTCATTTCGAAATCGTTTTCAATTCAATTCATTTCGAAATCGTTTTCAATTCAATTCATTTCGAAATCGTTTTCAGTTCAATTCATTTCGAAATCGTTTTCAGTTCAATTCATTTCAAAATATTCGATTTCGAAATCACTTTTCAATATTCATTTTAAAATGAATAAAATCGATATAAATATCGTTCACGTCAAAATGGCGTCAATCTAATCCTCACGGCTTCACATATTTCTATTTTCAAATATTCTATTTCAAATATTTCTATTTCAAATATTTCTATTTCAAATATTTCTTTTTTTTTCGAAACTGGAATGAGGCCCAATCAATTACCATATAATGTTAATTATATGGATTTTCTACAACACATGTATATATCAACAACGATGAATAATCAATCATCAACCAAAGTGCACTACACTGTATAAGCATCAAATATAGACATTTAACGCTTACAGCAGCTTGTCAATCAATCGATCGACATATTTAATCAATCAGGATGAGTGAACTTCAAATTTCATCCTAACACCCGTGTGGGGTTTCAAACAATCAAACACATATTTTATTTGTGCAGTTAGGCGATGTGTAAAATTTATCGACCCAATCAACGTCATTCAAATAGGTGTACATAAACAAACCGTCTGGTTTGTAAATGAATATTTATTTATTCACATTCACGTTAAAAATTATATTTTTAACGATAACACATTTTATTTCAACATATGAATTTCTATTCAGTTCATTCGTTAAATAAAATGCTATTTTTATTTTTCTAACTTATTTTAGAAAATTTCGGCGGCATAACGGCACGATACTAGAAACGGGATAAGGCCTAGCCTTGTCCCCGGTTTAGTGAAGGCCCACGCCATTCACATATCAATCAAATTCACTTTCGTTATGCAAACCACAAAATTTGGAGTAAGGGTCTAACCTAGCCTTACTCCTTCGCCTTATAACGGCGCACGTCTAATCCTAACCAATTTATCGATTCGATTTTTCACACCACAAACCACATTCAAACCAATATCGCAATCAATCACCAAACAGTCAAACAAACAAGTCCATGGTCTGTGGACGATTGTGTCGGGTGCTACTAAGCACCGTCTGCATCCTAGTATATATATATAACTAGAAAAATTAAATTGAAAGGTGAGAAATTCTCACTATTAGCTATCCAAACATCTTGACTCTTCTTTTGCAGAAGTCTTCGTCGTTTCGCCTTTTTGTCACCTTCGTTGCTGCTTTCACTACATACGTAAAAATCACATTTTTACTTCGCTATTCAATACATAAAAATCGAATTTTTATTTCAAAGTTCAATATATAAAAATCGAATTTTTATTTCAAAGTTCAATATATAAAAATCGAATTTTTATTTCAAAGTTCAATATATAAAAATCGAATTTTTATTTCAAAGTTCAATATATAAAAATCGAATTTTTATTTCAAAGTTCAATATATAAAAATCGAATTTTTAGTTCAAAGTTCAATATATAAAAATCGAATTTTTACTTCGCTATTCAATTTATAAAAATCGAATTTTTACTTCGCTATTCAATTTATAAAAATCGAATTTTTACTTCAAAGTTCAATTTATAAAAATCGAATTTTTACTTCGCTATTCAATTTATAAAAATCGAATTTTTGACTTCGCTTTCAATATATAAAAATACTTTTTTTTCTATCCATCCTACTTTTAATTTTAAAGTCTATTCTATCTTATTTTTCAAAAACAAAGCAATTTTCTTTTTCAATAACAAAGCTATTTTATTTGTAGACAAAGCGAAATTTTATTTTTATTTCAAATCAATGTATATTTATTTTTATTTCAAATCAATGTATATTTATTTTTATTTCAAATCAATGTATATTTATTTTTATTTCAAATCAATGTATATTTATATAAAAAAAAAACCCTGTATATTTATAAAAAAACATGTATATATTTATTAAAAAAAAACTATGTAAAACAGGAGATTACCTTTCTTTATCGCTCTGCATTAGGCTGTCGAACAGAACCCATCTTCTTTGTTCAAACCTAATGGCCGCTGAAACAAACCCAAGACCGACACCTAATCAGGCCGTCGGCCGACCATCAGGCGCCACCCTGAGCTCCCCCTTCGAGCGACGTCCCTCCTCTCCCCATTACTCGCAGATCGATGCACCCTTTGCCCTGGGAATTGCCATCGAACGACAACATCACCTGGCCTCGAATCGAACCCAACGCTTCACGAGAGAAGCAACTTCTAGTCTAGATGGATAGAGCTCTCGAAGACGACGATGTTTGCTTTGATTCCCCTCCTTAAATCGTTTTTAATTAGAGAACGATATGGGTGTTTTGTTTGGGAGAAAATCGGTCGTGGGTTATGAGTGGAGCGGCGGAAATAATTTGAGCATTGACCGCTAACAGAAAGATAGGAAAGTTTGACTAGGGTTTTAAAGTGTACTCATATATATAAATAATATTATATTAAATTTAATTCATTTAATACTTGTCTGTCGATTCAACCTCCAAATCACATTCAACCACTATCGCTCCTAGCCAAATACCCCCATTCCGGGCACAATGGGATATGCCTGGTAAGCCGATTCGGCTGTTACGACCAGTTTTTCCCAAAATTAAAATATAAATCTTTATATATTCAATTTAAACGTACATTTTAATTTACCGGGGCCACATACTGATTCTAAAAATTCCAGAAAAATATTTTCTAGCTTCGTATTGACGATACGGTCCTAACAAAACTAGTTTCGTCGAATTCTGAGACCGTTAGAAAAATGGCCAATTTCCAGTCGATTAAAATCAACTGAAACTGGTCAAACGCGTTTTCCTTTGCCACGCTCACATATTGATTCGAAAAATTATGAAATTTGAAACTTAGCAATAACTTGACACTGCGGATCCAACAAAACTGGTTTCGTCGAAATCCGAGGTCATTTGCAAAATGTCCATTTTTAAGGGCCTTATATATATAAAAATATATATAAATTTCACAGCGACTATTTCTAATTTTAAACTGGACATATCTTATCATTTCTAAGATGAAATCCCAGTTTGTTAACTTCGTTATAAAGATATAGTTATACAGATTCAAATATTTCTTGTTTCGTTCAATTCTGACTTATATTGAATTCTGTATATTCATTTGAAATTAGAAATCGAATTTTCGAACTACCGCGCCAATTTCAATTCTATTTATAATTATATATAAATATTTATATTCTAACGACGACGCGTATAATATACACGTTCGAATTCTATTCAAAATAAATTTCTCGTCGATTATATTTAAAATAATCTATTTTAAATATTCAAAATTCGCTATAATCGCCAAAATAAAAATTTTAAACTGGCCCAGATTTTACGGGTTGTTACATTCAACATGTTATGCAAGTTATGAGAATGCTTATATGCAAGTGCAACATGTTATGCAAGATATGTGTATGATAATATGCAAGCTCATATGCAACATGTTATGCAAATCATGTGTATGATAATATGCAAGTTGGGTTAAATGTAGTTGGGTTAATATGTGCTCATATATGCAAGTTGACATCCTCTTAACCCATGACAAAGTTATATGCTAAACCCATGATATTTGTGATGGATCTTCCCCTTTATTTATGTCATGAAATGAGAACGATTTACGTGGGGAACGATGGGGTTGGTAAATAAGTTAATAAATGAATGATTGGGTATGATTAAGCATACCATAAAAATAAATTACCATAAGTGGGAATTTACCTATTGAGTTAGGTCTAACCCATGGGAATTTACCTATTGAGTTAGGTCTACCCATGTTATGGAAAACTTGATATTAATTAGGGATAATTAATATGGGGGTGATTAATTAGGTGTAATTAATCGACTAAGACACGAGGTTGGACTCATTTGTAGTGTAAAACTGCCCGGACCCGACCGGCTTAACCAGTTGCTACAAATGTCAGCCCAATGTGAGAGGTCATAGCCATAAATTAAATACGTGATTAAGGTAAAGACACGAGGTTAGACTCTGTTATGACGTAAGACTGCCCGGATTCTACCGGCTTAACCAGGCGGTCATAACAGCCAGTCTAATGTGGGAGGTCTTTATGGGAAATCGCGGTCTTAATTAATTAAGAAACACTTAACCATAGTAGCATGTAGTGGGACATGAGGGGTTAAGTGGGTGCCTTGGGTGGCATGAGGAAATTTTGTGGTTGCCTTGGGTGGCATGTGGAATCTAGTGGGTTGCCTTGGGTGGCAATAGAAAATACGATTAGAATACTTAACCAAGTGGAAACATGTAATTAAACATGATTAAAGGGTTAAGTGGGATACACTAGATATTTGACAAGCTTAAGTGGGTAGCTTGTGGGGGGCCCATTTCAACCAATATCCCAAACGTATCTTTGTGGGCTCGACCCATGTCGAGTGACGGGACACGCATATTGGGCTTGATTATAAGAGGCCAAAACGGGTTAGCGGTGGCAACGCAAGTCCAACGGGTTTCATATGCGTGTGTGGGCCCGGGCTGGTAGATAAGCCGTTGTTGCATCGTGTAGATATAAAGCCGTGCACCGTTAGTATTGGGTAGCCACTTTAGGGGAGTGATACACCCCACTGTGGGACCAGCAGGGGTATCTACGGTAGGGAGCCGATCGATGGGGAGTAGTGGGTACACCTAATGAAGATAGGGGCAGACGGCACCTATGTAGGGGTACACGAAACTACTGGGTAAGAATTACTGGGTACACCTAGTGGAGATAGGGGCAGACGGCACCTATGTAGTGGGCTAGGAGTGCATGAAACTACTGGGGAAATTTTCTAAGTCCTTTGAAGGGATCAACCTTTAAGTAGGAATGACTGGTGTGGTGCAGTTAGTAATTATCCTTGGGTGGGTAGATGCGTCCTTACGGTTATCTTAGTTTATCCTAAGTCTTCCAAGCTGCTTAGTGTAGCCATTCATCCCCAGATATTACCGTAGGTCAAGTTTATGTCTTCTCTGGTTACTTTAATGATTGTATTGTTAAAGTTATAGGACTCACTCAGACTTATGTCTGACCCCGTTGTTTTTATCTTTTTTTCCCAACCCTCAGGTCCTACGGTGGATCTTAGCGGTAGTAGAGCTTGATCGGATTGCTGTTCCAGTCTTTAGGAGCTTGGGTAGATGTAAAGCTCCAGTTATCCAGTTATTTTTTTTCTTTGGTTATGGCTATTGTATGAGAGAGTGGGATTATGTACTTCTTTATTTTGATGGATATTGTACTTGACTTTTATCGTGGTTTTATGATGTAACCAGACATGTTTATTTCCGCTGTTGTGAGATGATATTTTTAAATTTCAAGTACTAATTATATCTGTCTTGTTGTAATTTTTCTGTTCTATATTCACTAAAATACTCCACCGATGCTATGGCATTCCCTTAGTGAGTGACCATAGCGGGCGTGGGGTGTTACACATACGAACTCTATAAATCCCAGAAAAATATTTTCTAGCTTCGTATTGACGATACGGTCCTAACAAAACTAGTTTCGTCGAATTCTGAGACCGTTGGAAAAATGGCCATTTTCCAGTCGATTAAAATCAACTGAAACTGGTCAAACATGTTTTCCTTTGCCACGCTCACATATTGATTCGGAAAATTATGAAATTTGGAATCTAGCAATAATTTGACATCACGGATCCAACAAAAGTGGTTTCATCGAAATCTGAGGTCGTTTACAAAATGTCCATTTTTAAGGGCCTGAATTCCATAGCGACTATTCAGAATTTTCAACTGGACATATCTTTTGATTCCCGCTATGAAATTTCAATTTTCCGGATTCATTGGAAAGATATTCCCAAATAGATTCTATTATTTTTGGTTCCTCTAAAATCCGGTTTATTTTGCACCCGGTACATTCATTTGAAGTTTGAAATCGAATTATCGAACTACCGCGCCATTTTCAATTCCTTTTATAATTAAAATAAATATTTATATTCTAACGACGACGTATATAATATATACGTTCGAATTCCATTCAAAATAAATTTTCCGTCGATATTATTTAAATTAATTCATTTTAAATGTTCAAAATTCGTTAAAATTGCCAAAATAAAAAATTTAAACTGGCCCAGATTTTTGGGTTGTTACAAGTAATCACCCAAACGATGTGAAGACTTCCGGTCTTCAACCACCGTCTTCATCTTCGACATATCGTCAAATCGGTTATTCAGAATGGGCATAAACCTGGCCTTTCCGAACAACCCGCGTATATTAAAAACAAATGTTACACAAACACAACATACGCCTCATTCCAATTCATTAACCACTAACCGTAAATCAGTAAGAGAGCAATTTCCCAAATATTAACCCCGAAGGCCGAAACCAACATCAGATCAATATCCAGGAAACCATTCTTCTTAACTAACCTACCGCTAGTTTCTAAATTTCATATTCTTAGGGAAAGGTTCCCATTAATTTTATCCAAGATAAATTCTTTAAAATTTATTCTTTAATCTTCCTTTGGATGTCATTTCAAACCAAATTATGGATTTCCAAACTAGTCGAGATTAGCGAACCACACCGAAGTAATTATTTGTTTTATTTCCCAATCCCAACCTATTCATCCCCTGAAGCAAAACTGGTAATACTCCACATCTAACACCACAGTGTTATCGATAAAATTAATTACCATTTCAAGTTCAAATCTAATTAAAGATTTAACTATCGCTTTGGAGCAAAATTGGTGATACTCCATTCTCCCTCATTTCCCAAATTTGATAATTTATATTATCAATTCACATTTCAATCTAATTGCAGATTCATTAAAACTCCTTTTACTGGGTTAAAGAACTAATGTCATTTTAAAACACAGTTCACGACAAACCCAAATCACATTTTATTTATTTATCGGGTTAAAGAACAAGTGTCATTCAAAACACCCTTCACGATAAACTACTAATCAATTCTATTTAAAACCCATTTCAAATCCAATTTATTTATTTAAAAATAAATGGGTTTTAATTTTAGTTCAAAACTAGTTCATTTCGATAAAAATCTATTTTTATCTTTTCAAATATGGATTTTTTCATCCCAATTTTTCCCAAATCATTTCTTATGATTTTACACAAATTATTACTATTTTTAATAATTTTATCAAGGTTCGTACAGTCGATTTCCATCAACGGCCATCGAACTGCACTTACAGCGACTTTTTCCAAATTTGATTTGGACGTATCTCCAAATCCATCCGTTAGATTTTAAATTTCCAATAGTCTTTAGAAAGCTCTTTTCGATACGAACCCAACGGTTCCGGTTTTAGGAGAATCCGACGGTTGGATCTCCCGTAATGTCCGTTTGAAATAAATGGTCCAAATTCGCGAACTGCCGCGGCGTGGCGTGTTCTATTCAGGCCATTATATTATATATATAATATATATTTCATCGATTTCTATTCAAAACGAATTTTATAAATCATTTTAAATTCTTTTCAAAGACAATTTCAACTTCCATTTCAATTCAAATCAAAATTGAATTCTTCCTTATAAATTCGTTTTAAAATTCATTTCTATTCAATTCAAATTTCAATTCAATTTGAATTCATTTCAATTCGTTTTCAATTCAATTCGAATTCGTTTTCAATTCAATTCAATTCGAATTCGTTTTATATTCAATTCAATTCGAATTCGTTATATATTCAATTCAATTCGAATTCGTTTTCAATTCAATTCAATTAAAATTGGTTTTCTATTCGATTCAATTCAAATTGGTTTTCTATTCGATTCAATTCAAATTGGTTTTCTATTCGATTCAATTCAAATTTGTTTTCTATTAGATTCAATTCAAATTGGTTTTCTAATTGATTCAGTTCAAATTGGTTTTCTATTCGATTCAATTCAAATTGGTTTTCTATTCGATTCAGTTCAAATTGGTTTTCTATTCGATTCAATTCAAATTTGTTTTCTATTCGATTCAATTCAAATTTGTTTTCTATTCGATTCAATTCAAATTTGTTTTCTATTCGATTCAATTCAAATTGGTTTTCTATTCGATTCAATTCAAATTTGTTTTCTATTCGATTCAATTCAAATTTGTTTTCTATTCGATTCAGTTCAAATTGGTTTTCTATTCGATTCAATTCAAATTGGTTTTCTATTCGATTCAATTCAAATTGGTTTTCTATTCGATTCAATTCAATTTGGTTTTCTATTCGATTCAATTCAAATTGGTTTTCTATTCGATTCGATTCAAATTTAAAAACGAATATAATCAATATAAATATCGTTCGCGTCAAAATAGCGCATCTCTAATCAATACGGCTTTATATATTTCAATAATTCCGTTATTCGATTTAACAAATGAATATTTATCCTATTCAATACGTGAATCTATATTTTTGTCAACACACGACTAATCTCAACGAATGAGTACTGTCCATGTGTGACTCTTTTTGTTATAATGATAAGGATGTAAATTTTATTGTTAAAATATTTCGTTCAACACAGGACTAATCTCAACGGATGAGTACTGTCAACACATGAACCTTTATTTTATAATAGTCTTTATCTTTTAAATTGGAATGAGGCCCAATCAATTACCATATAAAGTTAATTATATGGATTCCATACAACACATGCATATAATAGCAACGATAAATAATCAACCATCATCCAAAGTGCACTACACTGTATAAGCATCAAATATAGATATCTAACGCTTATAACAGCCTGTCAATCAATCGATCGACATACAACTAATTATTAGGATTAGTGTATGCCGTATTTTATCCCAATACCCCTGTGGGGTTTCAAACAATCAAACACAGGTTTTAGTTGTGCAGTTGGGCGATGTGTAAAATTTATCGACCCAATCAATATCATTCAAATCAATGTATATAAACAAATCGGCCGATTTGTTTATAAATATTTATTTATTCACTTTCACGTTAAAATTTATATTTTTAATGATAAAATATTTTTAACTATATAAATATTTTATTTCCTTTCAACACATGAATATATTTCATTATCTATTTCACATCAATTTCACAAACAAATTTTCACAACACGTCAAACAAGCATACAAGCCATCCATGGTCTGTGGATGACGGGTGTCGGGTGCTACTAAACACCGTCTACATCCTAGCATATATATATAACTAGAAAAGGAAATTTGAGTGAGAAGTTCTCACCAATAGCTATCCCAACTCCACGACACTTCTGATGTAGGGAATCACTGCCATTCTCGCTTTTTGTCACCTTCATTGCCTGTATTCTCTACATACGTAAAAATCGAATTTTTTTCTTCGATATTCAATATATAAAAATCGAATTTTTACTTCGCTATTCAATATATAAAAATCGAATTTTTACTTCGCTATTCAATATATAAAAATTGAATTTTTACTTTGCTATTCAATATATAAAAATCGAATTTTTTACTTTGCTATTGAATATATAAAAATCGAATTTTTACTTTGCTATTCAATATATAAAAATCGAATTTTTACTTTGCTATTCAATATATAAAAATCGAATTTTTACTTTGCTACTCAATATATAAAAATCCAATTTTTACTTTGCTATTCAATAAATAAAAATCGAATTTTTTACTTTGCTATTCAATATAAAAAAATCGAATTTTTACTTCGATGCTATATAGATAAAAATTATATTTTTATCATGCTATTCTCTATATAAAGATTTCGCCTTTCTATTTCTAAAGATTTCGCCTTTTTATTTCTAAAGATTTCGCCTTTCTATACTATGTATATATATTTTAAAGCAATACTAATCTCAGTTTTAAAATCACATTAATTTCAGTATTAAAATCATGTAAAATCAGTTTTTAAAATCAAATAAAATCAGTTTCTAAAATCAAATAAAATCAGTTTTTAAAATCAAATAAAATCAGTTTTTCTACAATACATAAATAACAACAAATAAAGAGGATTATAAAGCTCACCTCGATTTGGGTTTTCTGCGAAGGGGGGGGGGGGGGGGGTCGGTTGCATCGGAATCAACGGGGGAAGGCGGAGCTGTGGGCCACGGTGGACTGGGACTAGGCGAGGGTTCCTTCGCGCGAGGCCTGTTTGGAGGGCGGTGGGGTCTTGGGCGATCGACAGAGCGAGGGGGGGCGACTGGGTTTAGCGGCATCGGGGGAGGAGATGCGGAGCGAGAAGCGAGGGTGGAGGCGGATCAGTGAAGAGGAGGGGTGGCGTCGGGCGCTGTAGGTGGCGGGGGGGGGGGGGGTGGGGGAGGGGGAGGAGCAGAAGTGGGGGCGGCGGCGGAGGGATGGTGGCGATGGCCAGGAGTGGCGTCGCGATCCCCGATGCTGTTTCCCCCTTTTTTTATTTTTTCTTTTCTGATGAATCGAAGAATGAGGGGGGGGAGCAGAGTAGTAAAGGAGGAGAAGGTTTTTTATTTATTTAATTATCTCCGAAAAAGCAACTTTTATTTTTGACCTCTAAACGAGGCCCACCGCCTGTCGTCCATAGCGTATTACCCCCATTCCGAACACAATGGGATATGTACCATAAGCTGATTCGACCGTTTCGATCAGTTTCCGTTAAAATCAACATATAACTCTATATATTGAATTTTAAACGTACATTTCAAATTACCGGGGTCACATACGGACTCGAAAAATTCCCGAAAAATATTTTCTAGCTTCGTATTGACGATACGGTCCTAACAAAACTAGTTTCGTTGAATTCTGAGACCGCTGGAAAAATGGCCATTTTCCAGTCGATTAAAATCAACTAAAACTGGTCAAACGCGTTTTCCTTTGCCACGCTCACATATTGAATCGAAAAATTATGAAAATTGGAATCTACCAATAATTTGACATCACGGACCCAACAAAAGTGGTTTCGTCGAAATCCGAGGTCGTTTGCAAAATTTCCATTTTTAAGGGCCTGAATTCCATAGCGACTATTCAGAATTTTCAACTGGACGTATCTTTTGATTCCCGCTATGAAATTTCAATTTTTCAGATTCGTTGGAAAGATATTCTCAATTAGATCTTAATGTTTTTGGTTTCACTAAAATCCGGTTTATTTTGCACCCGGTACATTCAATTGAAGTTTGAAATCGAATTATCGAACTACCACGCCATTTTCAAATATATTTATAATTATATATAATTATTTATATTCTAACGACGACGTATATAGATATATACGTTTGAATTATATTCCAAAATAAATTTCTCGTCGATATTATTTAAAATAATTCATTTTAAATATTCAATGAGACGACCCGAACTTCCCCGTGAAGGAAAGCACGGATAGAATTGAGGACAGGACAAAATAGAACGCAAACGGAAGAACATTTCATTGCTATTACAACAATTCCATCAAATACAAGAATATACAAAGTATAAATGAATAAATTACATTCGACAAATACCAGAGATTACAATAAATTACATAGCAGCGGAAAAATATACAAAACACAACTAGAAGGTGATATACGGATACAGAGCTTTCCGGATATCATTCCAGCTGTAAATTAGGACCCTGTGAATATAAATCTGCAAAACCAAAACTACTAGCTGCCCGTGCGGAAAATAGGGGCACCCAGAGTTTATGTTAAAACAATAAACTCCAGGTCAGTCATGTGACTGGTGTGAGAACTAAAACAGTTATTAATCTTTATTTTTAAAGTTAGGTAAATCAAGGGACCACGCCGTATAACACGGAACGGGTTTCCTCCCAAGAATACCAGTGCATAAAACAAACAGCGCAATGCTAAATAAAGAAAAATGAAGCTGTTATAAGACCCAGGTCCCATCACACAATGCAACGCAAGCCGGAGGATAGGGTTTTCCCTTATAACAGCCAAAGCATGCTTGATACGTTTAAAACAAATCATTTGATACTATAATAGGTGTATAGTGTCAAAACAATTTCAATCATAAATATCAATCATAGACGGCATGGGTACCATATATCATGTCGCCATACTAGTTCTACAATTAAAACCGCAATATTACGTATTGGAAATTGGATTCCATCATGAGTCGAGGCAAGGGGCAAGCTCCTCTCCGCGTTCGAGACACTCTAGCAATGCCTCAGGACCCCACTCTGATCCTTTGGAACCTCCAAGGCCGGTCCTCTCTTACTTTTCAGGATTAGTTATTCCTAAACACACGTTTCCCGGTCCTTACAGACCTATATCCGAGGCGCCTCGTATCCAACAACCACATAGGTGAAAAGTATATAAATGTCAGGGCTGGTAGGTCACTGACACCACCCTAGCTAGAAAGAAACGTCCTGCACTCCTTGGGTCCGTATCCCGTTTTTGACTCATACCGAGGTGTGAGGCTCGCGAATTCACATTATACACAAAGCTACGCCACACAGGCCGTGCTTTGATCATCAACCACAAGACTTTGCTTTTCAACGGAAGCCTTGATCATTTGCCACTTACGCATGCCACACTGGCAATTCACTCCATGCGACTGATGTCCATCGATATACAACCTCTGAGCTCGTACGTCTCAGAGAAGGGCGTTAAGCAAGAGAATAAATTCTCCGCTGCCAAACAGATGTATATTTAATAGAGATCAATCAACACAGAATAAAATCCAATGTCAGGCACACAATCCATTCACAAGTTCGTTCTGGGTCTGAACGAAACCGGAGGCACTTTCCTCGCATATCCATCGATCTCCAAGTACGTCTGGACGATCACCAACTATTTCCCTCATCTTGGGTGTACAGCCCAATCAAGATCATCCGTAATCACCCAAACGATGTGAAGACTTCCGGTCTTCAACCACCGTCTTCATCTTCGACATCTCATCGAATCGGTTATTCAGAATGGGTATAAACCCGGCCTTTCTGAATAACCCACGTATATGATAAACAAATGTTACACAAACACAACAAACGCCTCATTCCAATTCAGAATATTCTTTTATTCACAAAATCACATTCTTAGGGAAAGGGTCCCATTAATTTTATCCAAAATAAATTCTTCTAAATTTATTCTTTAATCTTCCTTTGGATATCATTTCAAACCATATTATGGTTTTCCAAACTAGTCGGGATTAGCGAACCACACCGAAGTAATTATTTATTTATTTCCCAATCCCAACCTATATATCCCATGGAGAAAAACTGGTAATACTCCACATCTAACACCACGGTGTTATCGGTAAAATTAATTACCATTTCACGTTCAAATCTAATTAAAGATTTAACTATCGCTTTGGAGCAAAACTAGTGGTACTCCATTCTCGATCACCTTTCAGATTTGATAATTTAAACTATCAATTCACATTTTTAATCTAATTAAAGGTTCATTAAAACTCCACTTAGTTTTAATCTTTTCAAAAATCAACATCTTGCCTTTAACTGGGTTAAAGAACCAATGTCATCTAAAACACGATTCACGATAAACCCAAATCATATTTGATATTAAATACAAGGCTCTGAATAGAAAATATATCGGCTTATATTCAATATCAAATTCTGAAACCAACAAATATCGTATTGGAAATAATGATATAAAATATATCTTTCAAATCCCCATAACAATATTTGTATAGTCACAAAATCCAACATCGAGATATTCCGAAGATAATTTCGATTCAACTCCAGTCCAATTCACGTATTGGGAAATTGATTATTTTTAAAATCACTTTCAAATTCAATTTATTTATTTAAAAAATAAATTGATTTTAATTCTAGTTCAAAACTAGTTCATTTCGATAAAAATCTATTTTTGTCTTTTCAAATGTGGAATTCTTCAGCCCAATTTTTCCCAAATCATTTCTTATGATTTTACACAAATTATAGATATTGTTAATAATTTTATCAAGGCCTGTACAGTCGATTTCCATCAACGGCCATCGAACTGCACTTACAACGACCTTTTTCAAATTTGATTTGGACATAATTCCAAATCCAACCGTTAGATTTCAAATTTCTAGTATTCATTGGAAAGCTCTTTTCGATACGAACCCAAGGTTCCGGTTTTAGGAGAATCCGACGGTCGGATCTCCCGTAATGTCAATTCGAAGTCAATGGTCGAAATTCACGAACTGCCACGGCGCGGCGCGTTCTATTCAGACCATTATATATGTATAATATATATATATATATTATATATATATTTCGTCGATTTCCTTTTTAAAACGTATTTTATAAATCGTTTTAAATTCGTTTTTAAAACCATTTCAACACTATATTCAATTTCAAATTGATTTGATTTCAATTCAATTTCACTTTAATTCAATTTGAATTTAAATTCGTTTCAATTCAATTCAATTCGAATTTACCTTCTACTTGATTCAATTCGAATTCGTTTCAGATTGATTTCAATTCAATTTCAGTTCGTTTTAAATTTCATTCAAAACGATTTCAATTCGTTTTTAATTCAATTCAGTTCGATTCAATTTGAATTCATTTCTATTTTATTCGAATTCAAATTCACTTTCTATTCAATTCAATTTGAATTCCATTTCAAAATATTAGATTTTGAAATCACTTTTCAATATTCATTGCAAAACGAATAAAATCGATATAAATATCGTTTACGTCAAAATAGCGCATCTCTAATCCACACGGCTTTATATTTCTCAAAAACTTCTTTATTCTATTCAACAAATGAATATTTATTCTATTCAACACATGAATCTATATTTCTTTCAGCACACGACTACTTTTGTTATGTAAAATATTTTATAAAACTATGGTATCTATCGTTTGATTTTAATTAGACTCCACCGTGAAGTAGATTCTAATTGTAAATATGACGAAGATGTAAATTTCATTGTATAAAATATTTCACTCAACACATGAACATCGTCAACACATGACTATTTTTATATTCAACACATGAATTTTCTTTTATAATATTCCTTATTTTCCCGATCGGAATGAGGCCCAATCAATCACCATATAATGTTAATTATATGGATTCCATACAACACATGTATATAATAGCATTGATAAACAATCAACCATCAACCAAAGTGCACTACACTATATAAGCATCAAATATAGATATCTTACGCTTATAACAGCCTGTCAATCAATCGATCGACATATTTAATCAATCAGGATGAGTGAACTTCCAAATTTCATCCCAACACCCGTGTGGGGTTTCAAACAATCAATCACAGATTTTATTTGTGCAGTTGGGCGATGTGTAAAATTTATCGTCCTAATCAATGTCCTTCAAATAGGTGTACATAAACAAACCGTCCGGTTTGTAAATGAATATTTTATTTTATTCACTTCCACGTTAAAAATTATATTTTTAACGATAAAATATCCTATTTCAACACATGAATTTCTATTCAGTTCATTTACACAATAAAAATGATACTTTTATTTTTCTAACTTATTTTAGAAAATTTCGGCAGCATAACGACACAATACTAGAAACGGGACAAGGCCTAGCCTTATCCCCGGTCTAGTGAAGGCCCACGCCATTCACACATCAATCAAATCAATTTCATTTCACCAAACAATCAAGTTCAAATCAAATAATCTAACCAACTACACAATCAAACAAACAAGTCCATGGTCTGTGGACAGTGGTGTCGGGTGCTACTAAACACCGTCTGCATCCTAGTATATATTTATAACTAGAAAATGAAATTTGAGTGAGAAGTTCTCACCGATAGTTATCCAATCATCTTGACTCTTCTTTGATAGAAATCTTCATTGTTTTTGCATCTTTGTCATCTTCGTTGCTGTAGCCACTACATATGTAAAAATCGAATTTTTACTATGCTATTCAATATATAAAAATCGAATTTTTACTACGCTATTCAATATATAAAAATCGAATTTTTACTACGCTATTCAATATATAAAAATCGAATTTTTACTACGCTATTCAATATATAAAAATCGAATTTTTACTACGCTATTCAATATATAAAAATCGAATTTTTACTACACTATATAGGTAAAAATTCTATTTTTATCACGCTATTCTCCCGCTATTTTCCATATAAAGACTTCGCCTTTTTCAAAAAATATCATTCTAAAAATCACATTTTTATTTTGCTACATATACAAAGATGATATTTTTAATATTCCTATCATGTAAAAATTATGTTTTTAAATTCTCTACATAAACAAAAATCATACTTTTACATCTTCTATATAGTAAAGATTATATTTTTAATACTTTAAAAATATAAAAATCATATTTTTAATTCTTTAAAAATATAAAAATCATATTTTTCTTTCATATATGATAAAAACCTCGTCATTCCTTATATGAAAATATTGCCTTTCCTCTAAATAAAAATCCGACCATTCTCCTAAATAAAAATCCGATCTTTCCCGTTTAAAGTCAGTTTTTAAATTGAAGAAAATAAATAATACCCAAAATGAAAACTTACATTGCATTTTCAGAAGGGGGGGGGGGTGTTCACAGTCGAACCAGGGGTCCCTGGAGGTGGTGGGTGGCGCCAGGGGGCTGCGCAGGTCGGAGGAGTGGTGCTGGAGGTGGTTCGCAGGCGGTAGGGGCGGCCCTGGGGCGGTTTACTCCGATTAGGGCTTGGATTAGGGGGAGTCGCGGCTACAGGGAGAAGAAGAGAGAGAGCAACTGTAATAACCCGGAAAATCTGAGCTAGTTTAAAATTTTTATATTAGCAATTTTAACGAATTTTGAATATTTAAAATAGATTATTTTAAATAATATCGACGATAAATTTATTTTGAATATATTCGAAAGTATATATTATACGCGTCGTCGTTAGAATATAAATATTTATATATAATTATAAATAGAATTGAAAATGGCGCGGTAGTTCGATAATTCGATTTCAAACTTCAATTGAATGTACCGGGTGCAAAACAATCCGGATTTTAGCGAAACCAAAAATAATAGGATCTAATTGATAATATCTTTCCAACGAATCCGAAAAATCAAGATTTCATAGCGGGAATCAAAAGATATGTCCAGTTGAAAATTCTGAATAGTCGCTATGGAATTCAGGCCCTTAAAAATGGGAATTTTGCAAACGACCTCGGATTTCGACGAAACCACTTTTGTTGGGTCTGTGACGTCAAATTATTGCTAGATTCCAAATTTCATAATTTTTCGAATCCATATGTGAGCGTGGCAAAGGAAAACGCGTTTGACCAGTTTAAGTTGATTTTAATCGACTGGAAATTGGCCATTTTTCAAACGGTCTCAGAATTCGACGAAACTAGTTTTGTTAGGACCGTATCGTCAATACGAAGCTAGAAAATATTTTTATGGAATTTTTCTAGTTAGTATGTGACCCCGGTAATTTGAAATGTACGTTAAAAATGCAATATAGTGATTTAAATGTAAATTTAACGGAAACTGATTGCAACAGCCGAATCAGCCTACGATACATATCTCATTGTGTCCGAAATGGGGGTTAAACGCTATGGGCGACAGGCGGTGGGCCTCGTTTCGAGGTCGTATGTAAAAGTCAACTTTTTGAAAAAAAATAATTAAATAAATTAAAAATAAAAAAACCCTCCCTTTTCTCCTTTTATCAGCCAACCCCCCCCCCCCCCCCCCGCGTTCATTTCAAAACAAAGAAAAAAAAAACCCTACGCCCTAAATCGCTCGCCACCGCTGTGCTGGCCAGCCGCCGCCGACCTCCAGGCGACCCCCTCCTCCATCGCCTTCCCTCCGCACCTCCTCCACCGACCTCGAGACCAACCCACCTCCGCCTTTTCGAGCGCGCCCAGACCCCGTTGCCCCGCCCGCCACCACCGCAGGCTGCCAGAGGCTGGCGCACCCCTCTCCCTCCCCTCCTCCAAGCAACGTCGACCCCTTCCCTCATGACCCCCGCGAATCGAAGACCACCATCGCTGCCTAGGGCCCCATCACCGGCTGTCGAGACCTCCTGCTGCCCCTCCACGACCTCTGGCGCACCATTCTCCCACTCCCCAAGTCCAACACAAATCACAGTAAGTTTGTCTGTTTTTATTTTATTTTATTTATTTATTTTCTGATTTTATTTAATAAAGGAAAACAAAAATCTTAGAATTTTATATAACGAAAAGTTTGAATTTTTATAAGAGAAAGAATATTTTTATAAGTAGGAAGTTTATATATTTATATAGTGAAAAGTTCATATATTTTTATAGCGAAAAGATTATGCTTTTATATGAGATTCATAAAAATTAGATTTCGTTTGTAGAAAAAGGTATGATTTTTTTTAGAGAAGTTAAAAATATGATTTTTATATTTTTAAAGTATTAAAAATATAGTCTTTACTATATAGCAATTATAAAAATATGATTTTTATATTTTTAAAGTAGTAAAAATATAATCTTTTATATTGTAGAAAGATAAAAATATGATCTTTACATAGTAGGAACTATAAAAATATAATCTTTACTATATAGAAGATGTAAAAATATGATTTTTGTTTATGTAGAGAATTAAAAATATAATTTTTAAATTGAAGGTGAATAAATAAAAATGTGATTTTTATAATGATAAATTTGAAAAGATGAAAGCTTCAAATTTGAAAAGGCGTAGTCTATATTTTTATAAAGGCGAAATCTTTTTAGTTGAAAAGGCAAGACCTTTATATAGAGAATAACAAAATAGAATTTTTATCTAAATAGAGAGATAAAAATTCGATTTTTATATATTGAATAACAAGGTAAAAATTCGATTTTTATATATATTGAATAGCATAGTAAAAATATAATTTTTATATATTGAATAGCGAAGTAAAGATTCGATTTTTACATATGTAGTGGCTACGGGCAACGAAGATGCGAGAACGATGATGATTTCTATAAAGGAAGTGTCGTGAAGTTGGATAGCAATCGGTGAGAACTTCTCACTCTTCAAATTTCTTTTTTCTAGTTATATATATATATATATACTAGGATGCAGACGGTGCTTAGTAGCACCCGACACAATCGTCCACAGACCATGGACTTGTTTGTTTGGTTGCATAGATTAGTTGGATTATTTGATTTGAATTTGGTTGTTTGGAGAATTGAAATTGATTTGATTGATGTGTGAATGGCGTGGGCCTTCACTAGACCAGGGATAAGGCTAGGCCTCGTCCCGTTTCTAGTATCGTGCCGTTATGCCGCCGAAATTTTCTAAAATAAGTTTATCATTTTATTTAAAGAACAAACTGAATAGAAATTCATATGTTAAAATAAAATGTTTTATCGTTAAAAATATAATTTTTAACGTGAATATGAATATAGTGAATGTGAATAAATAAATATTCATTTACAAACCGGACGGTTTGTTTATGTACACCTATTTGAATGACATTGATTGGGACGATAAATTTTACACATCGCCCAACTGCACAAATAAAATCTGTGTTTGATTGTTTGAAACCCCACACGGGTGTTGGGATGAAATTTGAAGTTCACTCATCCTGATTGATTAAATATGTCGATCGATTGATTGACAGGCTGTTATAAGCGTTAGATATCTATATTTGATGCTTATACAGTGTAGTGCACTTTGGTTGATGGTTGATTATTTTTCAATGCTATTAGGTACGTGTGATGTGTGAAAATCCATATGATTAACTTTATATGGTAATTGATTGGGCCTCATTCCAATTTAGAAAATAAAGAATAATATAAAATAAAGGTTCATGTGTTGACTGTACTCATCCGTTGAGATTAGTCATGTGTTGAACGAATATTTTAATAATAAAATTTACATCTTTATTAATATAAAATAAAGGTTCATGTGTTGACTGTACTCATCCGTTGAGATTAGTCATGTGTTGAATGAATATTTTAATAATAAAATTTACATCTTTATCAATAAAAAAATAAAGGTTCATGTGTTGACTGTACTCATCCGTTGAGATTAGTCATGTGTTGAACGAATATTTTAATAATAAAATTTACATCTTTATTAATATAAAATAAAGGTTCATGTGTTGACTGTACTCATCCGTTGAGATTAGTCATGTGTTGAACGAATATTTTAATAATAAAATTTACATCTTTATTAATATAAAATAAAGGTTCATGTGTTGACTGTACTCATCCGTTGAGATTAGTCATGTGTTGAACGAATATTTTAATAATAAAATTTACATCTTTATCAATAAAAAAATAAAGGTTCATGCGTTGACTGTACTCATCCGTTGAGATTAGTCATGTGTTGAACGAATATTTTAATAATAAAATTTACATCTTTATTAATATAAAATAAAGGTTCATGTGTTGACTGTACTCATCCGTTGAGATTAGTCATGTGTTGAACGAATATTTTAATAATAAAATTTACATCTTTATTAATAAAAAAATAAAGGTTCATGTGTTGACTGTTGTGAAAACCCGTAACTTCCCCGTAAAGGAAAGCGGCGGATAGTTCGAGAACAAGCCACAACAGAACACATACAGAAGAACATTTCATTGTATATTATAACAATACATCAGATTACAAGAATATACAGAGTATAAAAGAATAAATATTACATAGAAATATCAGAGATTTAAATTACATTTAAATACATAGCAGCGGAAAATAATACAATACACAACTAGAAGGAGATATACGGATACAAAGATTTCCGGATATCGTTCCAGCTGTAAACCAGGATCCTGTGAATATAAATCTGCAAAACCAAAACTACTAGCTGCCCGTGTCAAAATAAGGGCACCCAGAGTTTAGGTCAAAACAATAAACTCCAGGTCAGTCATGGGACTGGTGTGAGAACTAAAACAGTTATTAATCTTTATTTTTAAAGTTAGGTAAATCAAGGGACCACGCTGTATAACACGGAACGGGTTTCCTCCCAAGAATACCAGTGCATAAAACAAACAGCGCAATGTTAAATAAAGAAAAATGAAGCTGTTATAAGACCCAGGTCCCATCACACAATGCAACGCAGCCGAGGATAGGGTTTTCCCTTATAACAGCCAAAGAATGCTTGATACGGTTAAAACAAATCATTTGATACTATTATAAGTGCATAGTGTATAAAACAACTTCAAATCATAAGTATCAATCATAGGCGGCATGAGCGCCCCATCCCACTATGTCGCCATACTAGGCTCTACAAATAAAACCGCAAATGTCACGTATTTGGAAATTGGATTTCCGTCTATGAACCGAGGCAAAAGATAGTCCTCTACCGATTCGTGACTCTCTAGCCCGAGCCACAGGCAAGTACTCAGTCAAGCCTTGGAGCGACAGGGCCGGTCCACCGATGTGGATTAAAATGCCTGAACACTACGTTTCCCCGCCCTTTGGGGCGTAAATGAGCCAACTAAATGACTCCATCGGTTCGAGAACGACCGATCAATCCGAGGCGCCTCGCAACAGCAACAACCACATAAGTCAAACTCGTCAGGGCGTGTAAAACCACTGACGCCACTTCTAACTAGAAAGAAACGCATGCCCTCCCTGAGGTCCGTCTCCCGTTTTTGGTTCATACCGAGTGTGAAACTCGCGAAGTAAACGTTACACAAAGCTACGCCACAAAGGCCGTGCTTTGATCATCACCACAAGACTTTGCTTTTCAACAGAAGCCTCAATCAATTGCCACTTAGGCATGCCACACAGGCAATTCACTCCATGCGTTTGATATCCATCAATATATAACCCCTGAGCTCGTACGTCTCAGAGAAGGGCGTTAAGCAAGAGAATAAATTCTCCGCCGCCAAACAGATATATATTTAATAGAGATCAATCACACGGACTAAAATCCAATGTCAGACACACAGTCCATTTACAAGTCCGTTCTGGGTCTGAACGAAACCGGAGGCACCTAGTACCCCGCATATCCATTGATCTCCAAGTACGTCTGGACGATCACTAACTGTTTCCATCTTCTTGGGTGTACAGCCCAATCAAGATCATCAGCAATCACCCAAACGACGTGAAGACCTCCGGTCTTCGACCATCGTCTTCATCTTCGACTTATCGTCGTATCAGTTATTCAGAATGGGATAAACCTGGTCTTTCCGAATAACTCGCGTATATTTTAAATAAGTGTTACACAAACACAACATACGCCTCATTCCAATTCATCAGTCACTAACCGTAAATTAATCAAGAGAATAATTCCCCAAATATTAACCCCAAAGGCCGAAACCAACATCAGATCAATATCCAGAAAACCATTCTGCTTGGCTAACCGACAGTTAGTTTCTAAATTTCACATTCATAGGGAAGGGTTCCTGTAACGTCCCGGATTTTTCAGCTATTTAATATTGGATATTTAAATTTATTTTAAATGTTGAATTGGATATATAAATAGACTTTATATTGAATTTATCATAGAATATATTTAATTATCGTAATATGAAACGGTAATAATTGAATTCACAGTTAAAATCTGAATTTAAACAGTTCAGTCAATTAATATAAATTTCATTTGAATTGGAATAATAGTTAATTATTCAATTTCGATGAATTTAATTGTTTGAAATCTATTTATATTTTAAGCAATTGAATTTAATTTAAAAAGTTAGTTTAAATTGATATCTTTTCCAGACGTTCAAATTAGGCCATGGAATCTGTTCTAGTGTTTTCAGAATTGTAGTATAACCCTATAGGTGTTAGTTACTACGCTAAAAACAGAATTCGTAATCAACGGGAATTTTTAATCAACTAAATTCATATTAATTAAATAAAAATTTAGGCCAGCTAAGTGGTAGATATCAAGCCAACCAAAGTACCACAACTACCCTAAGCATTTCATTTCGCAGACCTATAGCTTCCTCGAGCCAACATCTTTGTCTTCAAGTTTCAGTATCCAGGAAACAGAAAATTAATAGCAGCAGTACATTTGTTCCCTTGTTCGCGGTTATAAATAAACCCATCGGCCTTCACAATTTTCTCCATCCTCAAAAATCACGAAGTCATTGTAATCCGAATTCCATCGTTCCTCCCCAGTCTTTCAAAAATCGAAATTTCACCGAGTAAAAAAAAAAAACATAAAATCTCGTATCGCGATGGATACGGCGATGGAAATCACAACTCCTGGAAGCTTCAACTCCATAGTCTTTTCCCTCGGTTCGATTTTGGAGCAACGCTTAGGGAAGTCACGAAACAGGGCTGGGAGGTGTCGAAGGTGGCATCAAGGACAGCGTCGTGTTTACGAAGGCTTAGGGAGTTCGACTGTGGGTAATAAGGGTTCGATTTTTGTGTTTGGGGAGGTGCGATGTCGGATGTTGAACATGGAAGAAGGCGCGATGATCGATGGTTGACTGGTGTTCGGAAATGGAGTACGATGGTTTTCGAGCATAGAAATGTGATTTCTGATGTGAATGGGTGTAGGACTGCGAAGTAACGAGGCCATTGTGTTGAAAATGGTGAGAGCAGGTAACGGAATGAGACTGTAAATGGGAAGGAGGGAGTCGGTTGTATTACATTGAGGCTCGGTGGTGACTGTAGGCTGTTTAAGGGATTGGGACTGTAGTTCTTGAACGTGGACTCACATGGCAGAAATGGTGTGTGCTTGAGAAGTAGATGGGAGTCGTCCAGGAGGTGTTTGCAGAAATGTCAAAGTGGAGAACCATAGTCTTGGGAGCCATTCAGGAAGGTGGAGTTAATCGGCAAGTTGTGTCGCCGGTTAATCGAGATTCCGAGAAAATAAGGTATATACACCTTTTCGAAATTTAAATACATAAAAAGATTAATTCGTTATTTATTTTAAGATGTTTAGTTAACTAAAAATAGTTAATCAATAATTATAAATAAAATCATTGTAGGTAAGAAGTAAATTTATTCGAGATGATTCGAGAAAAATTCGTTAGCCGCCAATGCTGAATTTAGATGGATGTTCAACAAAGGAAAAATCAAGGTGAGTAAATCTCACTCACAGTTTTATATTTAAATTTATTTTTATCGTTAAAAATAAATTTGTTGGTTGCTTGGGTGCATGAATGAATTGTTGAATTATTGTGGTTATTGGATTTCCCGCAACACTATTAGCGGATGCCCGCAGTATTATTAGCGGATGACACTACGCCCACGTACATAAGTGGATCCCCTTTTATACCGCGATATCCTGCCTTGAAGCAGGATGGGTATTATCTATGTGACTAACATCTGTGGATGCAGGAAAACAGGTTGGAGGGATCCAACTGGATTCCTCAAATTTATTTAATGTTGTTCACATATTTATATATGTATGTGATGTGTGAATTGAATGGATGATTTGTGTGTTAGATATTAGAATATCACTGGCCCTAGATATTTATAATATCATAAGAAGTGACTTTTAGATTCGAGAAGGAAATTTTATTTTATTGAAATAAAATTTGAATTTCAAATAAACTAAGAAAACAATAACTTGTTTAAATAATAAAACAAGTACTGAATGTATAAATGATTTGTAAGGAAATTATCATTTGGTAATATTAGATTTTTAATTCAGGTTTGAATTTAAAGAGGTAATTTTAAATTTCGAAATAGAAATGGGATTACAAATAGGTTCGGAAATATTTACTTGCTTCAAAATAAAAACAGGTAATTGAATTTATAAACTATGTTTACAAATGAAAAAGGAGATTATCATTTGATAAATCTTGAAACGTGAATGCAAGCGTGATTTTAAAAGGAAGTTTATCCGCCCAAAGTAGAAATGAAATTTCAAAGGGAATTTGAAATAGAACTTGTGTTAATATTTAAAACAAGAAGCATAGTTTATAAACGATGTTTTAAATGAAGGTGAAAATCATCATTTGGTACTTTATAAATTCTAAATTCAAGTATGATTTGTTTTCCGAAGTGGAAATTAGATTTCAAATGTAATTTGAATTGAAATGTGGTTTAATACTTAGAACAAGAAGTCAAATTCTAAACGATATGTTTAAACAAAGAAAAATAACTAGTATTGGATTTATTTAATTTTTGATGAAATTAAAAAGTGACTTTGAATAGGTTCAAGAAGAAAACGATCAAATTTATTCCGACATTCGGAATATAATTTGAATTGAAATAAGTCCATCTGGTTTGTTTTAGAATTCGACTATGTAAAATTTACAAGTGCAAATTGTTTTCAGAAAGGGGAATTTTACTTTTCGAAATAGAAATGGTATTTCGAATAAATTGAGAAAATTTAACTTATTTTTTTTAAATTAAAAACAAGTTGCTGGAATTAAAGACGTTGTTTATCAAGTGAAAAAAAATATTATCATTTGATAATATTAAACTTTAATTTCAAGTAAGGGATGTAAAGTAGGAAATTTATCTTTCAAAGTGGAAATTTGAATTTCAAATGGAATATGAAATATAAGCTTGTTTTAAATGGTTAAAACAAGAAGTAAAATTTATAAACGATGTTTATAAGTAGAAAGGGAAAATCATCATGGGATGATTTGGGTATTTGAATTCAACTTGGAATTTAAAAGGAGGTTTATAACTTGAAATCGTTTCAAAAGGAGACGATGAAATCAAAGGAAGAAGTGAATTTATATACAAGGTTTATATATGGGACGAAGTAATTGTCGTCGAGTAATTTGGAAATAAATTTCCAAATGAAAGAAATGGGATCGAATGTGAGATTTAAATCAAGTTTTGATATTACAAGCTTTTATTCGTCTCAAGATAAGAACGTTGTCGATCAAGGTCTGAGAGGTAATTAAAATACCCCAACTTGAACGACTTCACTATTGTCAAGAGATGATATTAGTTCGTAAATGGTAAAGGGATATCGAAATGAGTTTATCTTGAAGTTTGTTTAATCTTCGAAATTTGAAGTGGGATAGGGACGTTGGGTTATATACCAGTTTATTTCCTAATAATAGAAATCTAATATAATGTGATTTGAGTTTGAATAAATTCCTAACCGAGTTATGAATATGGAATAGAATAATCGACGAATATGGAAAATTCGAATTTGTGAAGTTAGATTTGGAAAATAGCCTTAATTTATTTTAAATATTAAAAATGGAGTTGGAATTTAATTATAAACGAAGTTTTTAAACGTTTATATTTAATTTAATTAAAACGAACTCGCCATGGCGCGGTAGTTCGTAAATTGGCGATTCGAACTTCAATTAAGTATATAGAACTCAATATAAGTCGGAATTTGATGAAACAAGAAATGCCCGGACCGATTGAATGGTAGTTTTCTAATGGAAGAGAAAAATCTTGATTTTATCATATAGATTTTGAGTTAGGTCAAAAATCAAATTGTCAGAAAAACAGCGCCAGAATCGTTTTTAAACCATAAAGGTTTATTTAATAAATTTAAAGGATTTTAAGTGAATAAAAATCCGATTCTTTTTAGGAAAAATCCGAGTTGAGTTATCGAATAAATACGAACTCAAATCGAGTAAATGAACTGATTTTTGAAACAAAAAATCAGATTTAAATTATCGAGTAAAGTTAGCGATTTCAAAAGAAATTAGTTAATGTGATTTTTGATCGAACCTAACTTTTGTTTTAAGTAAACTGAATTGTAAATTGGATCAAAGTATGAAAACGGAATTAGATCTGGGAAGTGAGCAAAGAGTTGAGTTTGATATGTCTATAAGCGAATACAAATATATTTGAACGTGATACGTTCAAAATTAAAAGTATATGAAACCAAAAAGCTAATTAGAAAATTTAATTAGCGAATGGTAGCGTATTTTGGTAAAATGGGGCGAATTGTTTGAAACGAATTGGGAATGGGCATATGTATGTTAAACAGGTATGGGATGGAGAATGTGAAGAGAGTATGAAGAATATATTTAAGTGCCCGACAAAAAGGTACATGTTTCAATTTCCATATGAGGTTTTATGCGCCGAATCGGCAAGCCGCTTGGCTTTTTTATTTTTCTTTTTGAATGGAGAGGCCTGTGTGGCAGTTTGGGGATTTTCCCGATGCTCCCGGTACAAAGGAGGTTATGGCGAATTTTTCTGAAAATTTAAGGAGTTAGAATATTTTTAAGAAGTTTGATAATTAGAAATCGATATATCGATATTTAGAATTCGACAAGAAAAACTTAAAATAAAAATTAGAAAGGGCCAGTGAGTGTGAAATTGTTTGATGGCTGTTTGATGGATGTTTATTTTTCCTTTGATAGTTAAAACACCGGCTATCAAAGATTTTTACCATCGTTGTCAATACGGAGAGACCGGTTGGATTTAATATCCGAGAACCACTCCGTATAGGCATATGCGTTGCGAATTAGATTATGCTGAAGATAATCGAAGACGGAGTGAAATTCAAAGAGCTGTTATGTTTGTCCAGTCCCAGGACAACTTGTATGGACGAATGTCTGACAGAGTATTCCTAACGGTCACATAAGACGATCTTTTCAAGGTATTATGTCTGGTGGCAGAGGAATTCGTTTCTCTTAGCTTTTATACCCGTAATATTTTTGGAAAGATCAACTAGTGATTTGACAGGTTTGACGATGTGGCATTCAAAGTGTATGGTGGCCAGATGTTCTGAAAGATAGACGTAGCCTCAAGCCTCACAACTGGGAAATGACAAAAATAGGGCAGGCAGCATGGCTATGTGGGTCGCACCCATTAGGGTGTATAATCACCTATCTAGAGAAATTCCTTTTGTTTCTTAATATATCGATTCTGCCCATTCGGGAAACGGTGGTTTGAGCCCAACCGTTGGTGATATACATTCGATACACTCAAGCGAAAGGAGTGGTCGTTCATGTGTGGGCCGGGTTGCAAGACGTTCTTGTTGAACCCAGGTGTATTTGCTTCTAGAGATACATCATCGGAAGGTGGTCCCATACCTTGTCATAGTTGGAATCCAATCTCCAATAAGCGCCCTGCGGTTTTTGATTTTATACTATATATGTAGAGCGTGAGATGCAAGCGTTCTACTATTTGGTTATTTATTTGATTAGACATTATTATAATATCACTGGATTTTGATATCAAAAATGGTTTGGGTTATAGTAAGGTAAAAACCATCCGTATTTATGTGTGGAATGGACTTACTATTATCCTTTTCTTTCGAAAGATCTTTGAAGTTAAACCATATAGTTGGAGTTTACTCACACCAGTCCCATGACTGACCCAGAGTTTATTTTGTTTTGTTTTTCCTAAACTCTTGGGTGCCCAAATTTGTATGGGCAGTCAAGTGTTTCAGGCTTTTACAGATACACTTGGAGAAGCTTGAAGCAGGAGGCTTGAACGTTAGTTATTTAGAGTTACTTCCGCTGAATCAAATGTTATGTGTACTCTGATGATGGTATGTATATATGTACAAAACAGATTTGTATTTCAAAGCTTATGTTATATAATATATTTTATTCGTTCCGCTGTGAGATTTGTGTTTACTTTGATTATGCTCAGTTGTGTTCTTCTTCTTCTATTCTATTAGTTCTATCTTTTCTATCTCACCCTCTAATTTCTTTCTATTAATGATTCGGTATTTTCGATGTCTGAACAGTCGACGCTGGGTTTTGTGTCGATTTTCGGAGTCGAAAATCTCGTGGTCGTTACAGTGGTATCAGAGCTAGTTGCTTAATTGGTACGGATGATAGGGGGTTCTCGCTTCGCGTTTGGTGGCGAACGGGAGACTCTTACCCCTACATCTCCCGACAATGTGGGTTGGTCGAGTCGAGAGGCTGGCCGTAAAAGCAGTTCTGAGGTATCTCTGTAAGCCACGGTGGGAGGTTAGCCCACTGCCCTCGTGGTCGTTACAGTGGTATCAGAGCTTAGGTTTAGCGAACACGTAGGCTTTGGTGGGATGTGCTCATTAGAGATAGGGTCAGTAGTACCCTAGAATGAGTTGAGTGAGAGCCTATTTGTATATTGATATAAAAATTGTTTTCTATTATGTTGGCTTGTCTGTTGAGTGCTTTATGAATTCTGGTCGAATCATGGGACGCCACGACGTCGGTAGGAGTTTCTAAACTCTTGAACAGAAGAATTGACATAATATTGTTTTAAAGTGGGTAAATGAAATAATCTTACCCAAAATTTTATTTTGATAGGAAAGGAATAATTTTTCTAAATTATTATAATATATATGGATGAGTTGGTTGCTATTATTATAATCATATGAGATTATAAAATTGAAATGCTTATTTATAACCAAACAGAATTTGTATAAGAATGAAATATATGCAAATGAGAAGAATTAAAATTGAATTCAAACCGTAAATTGGAATTTAAATCCCGGAAGGTTGGAAAGTATTTTTTTTTCAAAGTATATTAGAATAGTATAGCATTATTTTGGGAAGGATTTTGTATAAAAATCGTTTTGAATGGATTTTGAAAGTGATAAAGCACTAATTCACTTCAGTGGCTGGGAAATAATTCTGATAATGACTGCAGCATTATCAGTGTTCATTTTCGAGTTTCTAAGTGATGAATTGCTACCTTAGAAAAGTTCTTGGTCAAAATTTGTTTCGAAAGAAAGCAAGTAGTTTGAAAATTCAAATGTTTTGAATTTGAAATGGAAATAAATATATGTGTATATTTGTGAGATTTCTAAAGGATTTGGAATAAAAAAAACCGGGAATTTGAATTCTGAAATTAAAAATTTAACTTAAATGGATTGAAGTGGATAAATTGATTTAGAATCAATTTGAATGAAGTCAAATACATATGAATAAAATACGGAGTTACAACAAAGTGGGCTTTAAAAAGTTAACGGGTCTATAGCATTTCTTCTGCCTTGATAATTTCGGGGACGAAATTCTTTTAAGGGGGAAGGAATGTAACGTCCCGGATTTTTCAGCTATTTAATATTGGATATTTAAATTTATTTTAAATGTTGAATTGGATATATAAATAGACTTTATATTGAATTTATCATAGAATATATTTAATTATCGTAATATGAAACGGTAATAATTGAATTCACAGTTAAAATCTGAATTTAAACAGTTCAATCAATTAATATAAATTTCATTTGAATTGGAATAATAGTTAATTATTCAATTTCGATGAATTTAATTGTTTGAAATCTATTTATATTTTAAGCAATTGAATTTAATTTAAAAAGTTAGTTTAAATTGATATCTTTTCCAGACGTTCAAATTAGGCAATGGAATCTGTTCTAGTGTTTTCAGAATTGTAGTATAACCCTATAGGTGTTAGTTACTACGCTAAAAACAGAATTCGTAATCAACGGGAATTTTAAATCAACTAAATTCATATTAATTAAATAAAAATTTAGGCCAGCTAAGTGGTGGATATCAAGCCAACCAAAGTACCACAACTACCCTAAGCATTTCATTTCGCAGACCTATAGCTTCCTCGAGCCAACATCTTTGTCTTCAAGTTTCAGTATCCAGGAAACAGAAAATTAATAGCAGCAGTACATTTGTTCCCTTGTTCGCGGTTATAAATAAACCCATCGGCCTTCACAATTTTCTCCATCCTCAAAAATCACGAAGTCATTGTAATCCGAATTCCATCGTTCCTCCCCAGTCTTTCAAAAATCGAAATTTCACCGAGTAAAAAAAAAAAAAAACATAAAATCTCGTATCGCGATGGATACGGCGATGGAAATCACAACTCCTGGAAGCTTCAACTCCATAGTCTTTTCCCTCAGTTCGATTTTGGAGCAACGCTTAGGGAAGTCACGAAACAGGGCTGGGAGGTGTCGAAGGTGGCATCAAGGACAGCGTCGTGTTTACGAAGGCTTAGGGAGTTCGACTGTGGGTAATAAGGGTTCGATTTTTGTGTTTGGGGAGGTGCGATGTCGGATGTTGAACATGGAAGAAGGCGCGATGATCGATGGTTGACTGGTGTTCGGAAATGGAGTACGATGGTTTTCGAGCATAGAAATGTGATTTCTGATGTGAATGGGTGTAGGACTGCGAAGTAACGAGGCCATTGTGTTGAAAATGGTGAGAGCAGGTAACGGAATGAGACTGTAAATGGGAAGGAGGGAGTCGGTTGTATTACATTAAGGCTCGGTGGTGACTGTAGGCTGTTTAAGGGATTGGGACTGTAGTTCTTGAACGTGGACTCACATGGCAGAAATGGTGTGTGCTTGAGAAGTAGATGGGAGTCGTCCAGGAGGTGTTTGCAGAAATGTCAAAGTGGAGAACCATAGTCTTGGGAGCCATTCAGGAAGGTGGAGTTAATCGGCAAGTTGTGTCGCCGGTTAATCGAGATTCCGAGAAAATAAGGTATATACACCTTTTCGAAATTTAAATACATAAAAAGATTAATTCGTTATTTATTTTAAGATGTTTAGTTAACTAAAAATAGTTAATCAATAATTATAAATAAAATCATTGTAGGTAAGAAGTAAATTTATTCGAGATGATTCGAGAAAAATTCGTTAGCCGCCAATGCTGAATTTAGATGGATGTTCAACAAAGGAAAAATCAAGGTGAGTAAATCTCACTCACAGTTTTATATTTAAATTTATTTTTATCGTTAAAAATAAATTTGTTGGTTGCTTGGGTGCATGAATGAATTGTTGAATTATTGTGGTTATTGGATTTCCCGCAACACTATTAGCGGATGCCCGCAGTATTATTAGCGGATGACACTACGCCCACGTACATAAGTGGATCCCCTTTTATACCGCGATATCCTGCCTTGAATCAGGATGGGTATTATCTATGTGACTAACATCTGTGGATGCAGGAAAACAGGTTGGAGGGATCCAACTGGATTCCTCAAATTTATTTAATGTTGTTCACATATTTATATATGTATGTGATGTGTGAATTGAATGGATGATTTGTGTGTTAGATATTAGAATATCACTGGCCCTAGATATTTATAATATCATAAGAAGTGACTTTTAGATTCGAGAAGGAAATTTTATTTTATTGAAATAAAATTTGAATTTCAAATAAACTAAGAAAACAATAACTTGTTTAAATAATAAAACAAGTACTGAATGTATAAATGATTTGTAAGGAAATTATCATTTGGTAATATTAGATTTTTAATTCAGGTTTGAATTTAAAGAGGTAATTTTAAATTTCGAAATAGAAATGGGATTACAAATAGGTTCGGAAATATTTACTTGCTTCAAAATAAAAACAGGTAATTGAATTTATAAACTATGTTTACAAATGAAAAAGGTGATTATCATTTGATAAATCTTGAAACGTGAATGCAAGCGTGATTTTAAAAGGAAGTTTATCCGCCCAAAGTAGAAATGAAATTTCAAAGGGAATTTGAAATAGAACTTGTGTTAATATTTAAAACAAGAAGCATAGTTTATAAACGATGTTTTAAATGAAGGTGAAAATCATCATTTGGTACTTTATAAATTCTAAATTCAAGTATGATTTGTTTTCCGAAGTGGAAATTAGATTTCAAATGTAATTTGAATTGAAATGTGGTTTAATACTTAGAACAAGAAGTCAAATTCTAAACGATATGTTTAAACAAAGAAAAATAACTAGTATTGGATTTATTTAATTTTTGATGAAATTAAAAAGTGACTTTGAATAGGTTCAAGAAAAAAACGATCAAATTTATTCCGACATTCGGAATATAATTTGAATTGAAATAAGTCCATCTGGTTTGTTTTAGAATTCAACTATGTAAAATTTACAAGTGCAAATTGTTTTCAGAAAGGGGAATTTTACTTTTCGAAATAGAAATGGTATTTCGAATAAATTGAGAAAATTTAACTTGTTTTTTTTAAATTAAAAACAAGTTGCTGGAATTAAAGACGCTGTTTATCAAGTGAAAAAATATATTATCATTTGATAATATTAAACTTTAATTTCAAGTAAGGGATGTAAAGCAGGAAATTTATCTTTCAAAGTGGAAATTTGAATTTCAAATGGAATATGAAATATAAGCTTGTTTTAAATGGTTAAAACAAGAAGTAAAATTTATAAACGATGTTTATAAGTAGAAAGGGAAAATCATCATGGGATGATTTGGGTATTTGAATTCAACTTGGAATTTAAAAGGAGATTTATAACTTGAAATTGTTTCAAAAGGAGACGATGAAATCAAAGGAAGAAGTGAATTTATATACAAGGTTTATATATGGGACGAAGTAATTGTCGTCGAGTAATTTGGAAATAAATTTCCAAATGAAAGAAATGGGATCGAATGTGAGATTTAAATCAAGTTTTGATATTACAAGCTTTTATTCGTCTCAAGATAAGAACGTTGTCGATCAAGGTCTGAGAGGTAATTAAAATACCCCAACTTGAACGACTTCACTATTGTCAAGAGATGATATTAGTTCGTAAATGGTAAAGGGATATCGAAATGAGTTTATCTTGAAGTTTGTTTAATCTTCGAAATTTGAAGTGGGATAGGGACGTTGGGTTATATACCAGTTTATTTCCTAATAATAGAAATCTAATATAATGTGATTTGAGTTTGAATAAATTCCTAACCGAGTTATGAATATGGAATAGAATAATCGACGAATATGGAAAATTCGAATTTGTGAAGTTAGATTTGGAAAATAGCCTTAATTTATTTTAAATATTAAAAATGGAGTTGGAATTTAATTATAAACGAATTTTTTAAACGTTTATATTTAATTTAATTAAAACGAACTCGCCATGGCGCGGTAGTTCGTAAATTGGCGATTCGAACTTCAATTAAGTATATAGAACTCAATATAAGTCGGAATTTGATGAAACAAGAAATGCCCGGACCGATTGAATGGTAGTTTTCTAATGGAAGAGAAAAATCTTGATTTTATCATATAGATTTTGAGTTAGGTCAAAAATCAAATTGTTAGAAAAACAGCGCCAGAATCGTTTTTAAACCATAACGGTTTATTTAATAAATTTAAAGGATTTTAAGTGAATAAAAATCCGATTCTTTTTAGGAAAAATCCGAGTTGAGTTATCAAATAAATACGAACTCAAATCGAGTAAATGAACTGATTTTTGAAACAAAAAATCAGATTTAAATTATCGAATAAAGTTAGCGATTTCAAAAGAAATTAGTTAATGTGATTTTTGATCGAACCTAACTTTTGTTTTAAGTAAACTGAATTGTAAATTGGATCAAAGTATGAAAACGGAATTAGAACTGGGAAGTGAGCAAAGAGTTGAGTTTGATATGTCTATAAGCGAATACAAATATATTTGAACGTGATACGTTCAAAATTAAAAGTATATGAAACCAAAAAGCTAATTAGAAAATTTAATTAGCGAATGGTAGCGTATTTTGGTAAAAAGGGGCGAATTGTTTGAAACGAATTGGGAATGGGCATATGTATGTTAAACAGGTATGGGATGGAGAATGTGAAGAGAGTATGAAGAATATATTTAAGTGCCCGACAAAAAGGTACATGTTTCAATTCCCATATGAGGTTTTATGCGCCAAATCGGCAAGCCGCTTGGCTTTTTGATTTTTCTTTTTGAATGGAGAGGCCTGTGTGGCGGTTTGGGGATTTTCCCGATGCTCCCGGTACAAAGGAGGTTATGGCGAATTTTTCCGGAAATTTAAGGAGTTAGAATATTTTTAAGAAGTTTGATAATTAGAAATCGATATATCGATATTTAGAATTCGACAAGAAAAACTTAAAATAAAAATTAGAAAGGGCCAGTGAGTGTGAAATTGTTTGATGGATGTTTATTTTTCCTTTGATAGTTAAAACACCGGCTATCAAAGATTTTTACCATCGTTGTCAATACGGAGAGACCGGTTGGATTTAATATCCGAGAACCACTCCGTATAGGCATATGCGTTGCGAATTAGATTATGCTGAAGATAATCGAAGACGGAGTGAAATTCAAAGAGCTGTTATGTTTGTCCAGTCCCAGGACAACTTGTATGGACGAATGTCTGACAGAGTATTCCTAACGGTCACATAAGACGATCTTTTCAAGGTATTATGTTTGGTGGCAGAGGAATTCGTTTCTCTTAGCTTTTATACCCGTAACATTTTTGGAAAGATCAACTAGTGATTTGACAGGTTTGACGATGTGGCATTCAAAGTGTATGGTGGCCAGATGTTCTGAAAGATAGACGTAGCCTCAAGCCTCACAACTGGGAAATGACAAAAATCGGGCAGGCAGCATGGCTATGTGGGTCACACCCATTAGGGTGTATAATCACCTATCTAGAGAAATTCCTTTTGTTTCTTAATCTATCGATTCTGCCCATTCGGGAAACGATGGTTTGAGCCCAACCGTTGGTGATATACATTCGATACACTCAAGCGAAATGAGTGGTCGGTCATTTGTGGGCCGGGTTGCAAGACGTTCTTGTTGAACCCAGGTGTATTTGCTTCTAGAGATACATCATCGGAAGGTGGTCCCATACCTTGTCATAGTTGGAATCCAATCTCCAATAAGCGCCCTGCGGTTTTTGATTTTATACTATATATGTAGAGCGTGAGATGCAAGCGTTCTACTATTTGGTTATTTATTTGATTAGACATTATTATAATATCACTGGATTTTGATATCAAAAATGGTTTGGGTTATAGTAAGGTAAAAACCATCCGTATTTATGTGTGGACTGGACTTACTATTATCCTTTTCTTTCGAAAGATCTTTGAAGTTAAACCATATGGTTGGAGTTTACTCACACCAGTCCCATGACTGACCCAGAGTTTATTCTGTTTTGTTTTTCCTAAACTCTTGGGTGCCCAAATTTGTACGGGCAGTCAAGTGTTTCAGGCTTTTACAGATACACTTGGAGAAGCTTGAAGCAGGAGGCTTGAACGTTAGTTATTTAGAGTTACTTCCGCTGAATCAAATGTTATGTGTACTCTGATGATGGTATGTATATATGTACAAAACAGATTTGTATTTCAAAGCTTATGTTATATAATATATTTTATTCGTTCCGCTGTGAGATTCATGTTTACTTTGATTATGCTCAGTTGTGTTCTTCTTCTTCTATTCTATTAGTTCTATCTTTTCTATCTCACCCTCTAATTTCTTTCTATTAATGATTCGGTATTTTCGATGTCTGAACAGTCGACGCTGGGTTTTGTGTCGATTTTCGGAGTCGAAAATCTCGTGGTCGTTACAGTTCCCATTAATTTTATCCAAGATAAATTTCTTGAATTTATTCTTTAATCTATTTTTGAATATCAATTCAAAACTAGTCGGGATTAGCGAACCTTACCGAAGTAATCATTTGTTTTAATTTCCCAATCCCAACCTATTCATCCCATGAAGTAAAACTGGTAATACTTCATATCTAACACCAAAGTGTTATCGGTAAATTCAATTACCATTTCACGTTCAAATCTAATTAAAGATTTAACTATCGCCTGGAGAAAAACTGGTGATACTCCATTTTCGATCATTTCAATCTAATTAAAGATTCATTAAAACTCCACTTAGTTTTAATCTTCGACTGGGTTAAAGAATCAGTGTCATTTAAAACACGGTTCACGATAAACCCAAAATCACATTCATTAATTATCGGGTTAAAGAACGAGTGTTATTTAAAACACTATTCACGATAAACCCAAAAATCAATATCGATTCAATACCAATTAAATATTATTTAATTGGTACACTTCATTAAATCTAAATAAAAAGATTTAATCTTTTCTCAACTGGGTTCAATAACAGTGTTAGTGAAGACACCATTCATGACAAACCCAAATCACATTTGATATTCAATACAACGCTCTGAATAGAAAATATATCGGCTTATATTCAATATCAAATTCTACGATTAACAAATGTCGTATTGGAAATAACGATATAAATATATATCTTTCAAATTTCCATAACAACACCTGTATAATCACGAATTCCATCATCGAAATATTCCGAAGACAATTTCGATTCAAATCCACTCCAATGCAATCATTGGATATTCTGGGTATTTTTAAAACCCTTTTTAAATTCAATTTATTTATTTAAAAATAAATAGAATTATAATTCTAGTTCAAAACTAGTTCATTCCGATAAAAATATATTTTTATCTTTTCAAATATGGAGTTTTTCATCCCAATTCTTTCTAAATCATTTCTTATGATTTTACACAAATTATTACTATTTTTAATAATTTTATCAAGGCCCGTACAGTCGATTTCCATCAACGGCCATCGAACTGCACTTACAGCGACCTTTTTCAAATTTGATTTGGACGTAACTCCAAATCCAACCGTTAGATTTCAAATTTCTAATATTCGTTAGAAAGCTCTTTTCGATACGAACCCAACAGTTCCGGTTTTAGGAGAATCCGACGGTCGGATCTCCCGTTTTTGTCCGTTTGAAATAAATGGTCGAAATTCACGAACTGCCGCGGCGCGGCGCGTTCTATTCAGGCCATTATATTATATATATAATATATATAATATATACTTCGTCGATTTCTATTTAAAATGAATTATATAAATAGTTTTAAAATCGTTTCAGAAGCAATTTCAACTTTCTTTTCAATTCAAATCAAAATTGAATTCTTCTTTATAAATTCGTTTTAAAATTCATTTCTATTCAATTCAAATTTCAATTCAATTTGAATTCATTTCAATTCACTTTCAATTCAATTTGAATTCGTTTTCAATTCAATTCATTTCGAAATCGTTTTCAATTCAATTCATTTCGAAATCGTTTTCAATTCAATTCATTTCAAAATGAATAAAATCGATATAAATATCGTTTACGTCCAAAATGGCGTCAATCTAATCAACACGGCTTCATAAATTTCTATTTTCAAATATTCTATTTCAAATATTTCTTTCTTCAAAATAGTTGTTATTATCAAAATATTTCGTTCAACACATGACCAATCTCAATGGATGAGTACTGTCAACACATGAACCTTTATTTTATATTGATAAAGATGTAAATTTTATTACTAAAATATTTCGTTCAACACATGACCAATCTCAATGGATGAGTACTGTCAACACATGAACCTTTATTTTATATTGATAAAGATGTAAATTTTATTACTAAAATATTTCGTTCAACACATGACCAATCTCAATGGATGAGTACTGTCAACACATGAACCTTTATTTTATATTGATAAAGATGTAAATTTTATTACTAAAATATTTCGTTCAACACATGACCAATCTCAATGGATGAGTACTGTCAACACATGAACCTTTATTTTATATTGATAAAGATGTAAATTTTATTACTAAAATATTTCGTTCAACACATGACCAATCTCAATGGATAAGTACTGTCAACACATGAACCTTTATTTTATAATATTCTTTATTTTTCAAATTGGAATGAGGCCCAATCAATTACTATATAAAGTTAATTATATGGATTTTCGTACATTACACACATATAATAGCATGGAAAAATAATCAACCATCAACCAAAGTGCACTACACTGTATAAGCATCAAATATAGATATCTAACGCTTATAACAGCCTGTCAATCGATCGATCGACATATTTAATCAATCAGAATGAGTGAACTTCAAATTTCATCCTAACACCCGTGTGGGGTTCCAAACAATCAAACGCATATTTTATCTGTGCAGTTGGGCGATGTGTAAAATTTATCGACCCAATCAATGTCCTTCAAATTGGTGTACATAAACAAACCGTCTGGTTTGTAAATGAATATTTATTTATTCACATTCACGTTAAAAATTATATTTTTAACGACAAAACATTTTATTCCAACATATGAATTTCTATTCAGTTCATTCTTTAAATAAAATGATATTTTTATTTTTCTAACTTATTTTAGAAAATTTCGGCGGCATAACGGCACGATACTAGAAACGGGACAAGGCCTAGCCTTATCCCCGGTCTAGTGAAGGCCCACGCCATTCACACATCAATCAAATTCACCAAACAACCAATTCAAATCAAGTCATCAAATTAATTTATGCAACCAAACAAACAAGTCCATGGTCTGTGGACGATTGTGTCGGGTGCTACTAAGCACCGTATGCATCCTAGTATATATATATATAACTAGAAAATGAAATTGAAAGGTGAGAAATTCTCACAGATAGCTATCCTAGCTCCACGGCTCTTCATTTGCAGAAGTCTTCAACGTTCTCGCCTTTTTGTCATCTTTGTTGCCCGTAGCCACTACATATGTAAAAATCGAATTTTTACTTCGCTATTCAATATATACAAATCATATTTTTACTTCTAAGTTCAATATATAAAAATCGAATTTTTACTTCAAAGTTCAATATATAAAAATCGAATTTTTACTTCAAAGTTCAATATATAAAAATCGAATTTTTACTTCAAAGTTCAATATATAAAAATCGAATTTTTACTTCAAAGTTCAATATATAAAAATCGAATTTTTACTTCAAAGTTCAATATATAAAAATCGAATTTTTACTTCAAAGTTCAATATATAAAAATCCCATTTTTACTTCGAAGTTCAATATAAAAAAATCGAATTTTTACTTCAAAGTTCAATATATAAAAATCATATTTTTATTTAGCTATTTCTATTTTAAAAACAATGCGATATCTGTTTTCAAATCATGGCGATATATATTTTCAAATCATGGCGATATATATTTTCAAATCATGGCGATATATATTTTCAAATCAAAGTGTTCTAATTTTTCAAAACAATGGAATATTTTTATCTTTAAAACAATGGTATATTTTTATTTTTAAAACAATGTATATTTTTATTTCAAAAACAAAGTTACATACATTTAAAAAAAAAGCCATATATATATATAAGAATTTCAGTACATTTTAATTACTACAGTAATTAAACAATTACACTAATATTTAACTAAATATAATTAAGGGCGTAATTACATTGATAAAGGAAGGGGGTTGCTCTGTCTTCCCTTCAGGTAAGTCGTGATTCACCAAACCCATCGATCAACTTAGGGTTCACCATTCTTCCACCTCGCTTGACCGGAGGTTCATCAACGGGCGGCGCTCGAAGCGCCGGAAGGCTCTCCCCCCACGCCAACGATGGCAAGCCACTCGGTGGCCCCACCTGCTTGAATACCGGGCCCGAAGTCGGCTCTTTTGAGTATGAAATCCAAGCGGTTCAAGCAACGAGAAATGATCAACCTAGTATAGATTAGAAGAGCGCGAAGAGGGCTTTGATTTTCATGTATAATCTTGTTGAATTAACGATCTGATTTGGTAAAATTTTGAGGAGAACAAGCGAACGATTTTAGCCGCTAAGACGTATAGAGGCGGCGACCCGATGGAAAATGAATTGGGGTTTTAGAAAGGGCTATATATAATATTTTATTTAATTTAATTCCAAAAATTGTTACTTTCTAATCTGAACCCCAAATCAAACCCAACGACTGTCGCCCCTAGCTAATTATCCCCATTCTGAACACAATGGGGTATGCCACTCAAGCCAATTCAGCCGTTTCGATCTTTTTCTGTCAAAATCAAAATATAAATCCTTTATATTTTGAAGTTGAACGCGCATTTTAATTTACCGGTGTCACATACGGATTCTAAAAATCATAGAAAAATAGTTTCTAGCTTCGTATTGATGATACGGTCCTAACTAAACTAATTTCGTCAAATTCTGAGACCGTTAGAAAAATGGTCCTTTTCCAGTCGATTAAAATCAACTGAAACTGGTCAAACGCGTTTTCCTTTGCCACGCTCACATATTGATTCGAAAAATTATGAAATTTGAAACCTAGCAATAATTTTACATCCCGGACCCAACAAAACTGGTTTCGTCGAAATCCGAGGTTTTGCAAAATGTCCATTTTTAAGGGCCTGAATTCCATAGCGACTATTCAGAATTTTCAACTGGACATATCTTTTGATTCCCGCTATGAAATTTTGATTACTCGGATTCGTTAGAAAGATATTACCAAATAGATCCTAATGTTTTTGGTTTCACTAAAATCCGGATTGTTTTGCACCCGGCACATTCAATTGAAGTTTGAAATCGAATTATCGAACTACCGCGCCATTTTCAATTCTATTTATAATTATATATAAATATTTATATTCTAACGACGACGCGTATAATATATACGATCGTTTTATATTCAAAATAAATTTTCTCGTCTATATTATTTAAAATAATCTATTTTAAATAATCAAAATTCGCTTAAATTGCCAAAATAAAAATTTTAAACTGGCCCAGATTTTTCGGGTTGTTACAATCTCCCCCACTTAAAACTTTTCGTCCCCGAAAAGGAACAAAGTCGAAAGTGGTTTGAATAATCAACTCTACGTTCGATCTGGCTTCCATTCTCCAACTCTTTAGTTTCTGAGAATTTTCAAAATTTCAAAAATTTGGCTAACACCTTAAATTTTCGAAAAATTTCGCCATAACCTCCCCTGCACCGGGAGCATCGGGGAATTTCAAATAGCTTCCCCGGTCCTTCAGATCTCAAAAAGAAAAAGAAAAAGCCAAGCGGCTAGCCAATAGGCTCATAAAATCATCATCACCCAAACAAAACAGTAAATTATGTAGTAAACATGTACCTATTTGTCGGGCAAACAAATTTTGTTCTTCGGCTCTAGCCTCCTTGCTATGACCTGTTCAAGGTAAGTACAAGTATATGCAAGCAAACGCAACCAATTTTCAATACAATTCAATATTCGATCAAATTAGGCATAATGGTTCAAAATTATCAAACAACTAAACAAACAACACAAACATCAATCAATTAGTGGATTAACGTTTCAAATTCATAATTTTGATATATATAAAGAAAATCATGTTTTGAGGCCAAATCACAACAATGTATTCTAGCTATATTAGTTTTGGTTCTCACACCAGTCTAATGGAAATATATAGAAATCACACCTTCGACACTCGAATATAAATACTGATGGTGATGCACCATCATCAGGATCATCCCCGGGTGACTAGAGTGTGGTTCCATATCTATCCAGTATATTAAAACTTCGAATATACGTTTGCAAGGCGCATATGCAAAATCTTTATATACTGGACTGTCCAAATCAATACAATTAAATAATCAAATACGAATAATTGATTTTAAATTTTCCAATAAAATTGTTTTCATTTGAAAAATATACTCTTCACACTCGTTCTAGGATACTACTGATCCCATCTCTAACGAGTCATTCTCATTGGATATTACTAATCTAATATTTGATGAATTCTTTCGTATGGTTCTAATGTGTCTTGTTCTCTGAGCTTTGTAAACCAAAGCTCTGATACCAACTGTGAAAACCCGTAACTTCCCCGTAAAGGAAAGCGGCGGATAGTTCGAGAACAAGCCACAACAGAACACATACAGAAGAACATTTCATTGTATATTACAACAATACATCAGATTACAAGAATATACAGAGTATAAAAGAATAAATATTACATAGAAATATCAGAGATTTAAATTACATTTAAATACATAGCAGCGGAAAATAATACAATACACAACTAGAAGGAGATATACGGATACAAAGCTTTCCGGATATCGTTCCAGCTGTAAACCAGGATCCTGTGAATATAAATCTGCAAAACCAAAACTACTAGCTGCCCGTGTCAAAATAAGGGCACCCAGAGTTTAGGTCAAAACAATAAACTCCAGGTCAGTCATGGGACTGGTGTGAGAACTAAAATAGTTATTAATCTTTATTTTTAAAGTTAGGTAAATCAAGGGACCACGCCGTATAACACGGAACGGGTTTCCTCCCAAGAATACCAGTGCATAAAACAAACAGCGCAATATTAAATAAAGAAAAATGAAGCTGTTATAAGACCCAGGTCCCATCACACAATGCAACGCAGCCGAGGATAGGGTTTTCCCTTATAACAGCCAAAGAATGCTTGATACGGTTAAAACAAATCGTTTGATACTATTATAAGTGCATAGTGTATAAAACAACTTCAAATCATAAGTATCAATCATAGGCGGCATGAGCGCCCCATCCCACTATGTCGCCATACTAGGCTCTACAAATAAAACCGCAAATGTCACGTATTTGGAAATTGGATTTCCGTCTATGAACCGAGGCAAAAGATAGTCCTCTACCGATTCGTGACTCTCTAGCCCGAGCCACAGGCAAGTACTCAGTCAAGCCTTGAAGCGACAGGGCCGGTCCACCGATGTGGATTAAAATGCCTGAACACTACGTTTCCCCGCCCTTTGGGGCGTAAATGAGCCAACTAAATGACTCCATCGGTTCGAGAACGACCGATCAATCCGAGGCGCCTCGCAACAGCAACAACCACATAAGTCAAACTCGTCAGGGCGTGTAAAACCACTGACGCCACTTCTAACTAGAAAGAAACGCATGCCCTCCCTGAGGTCCGTCTCCCGTTTTTGGTTCATACCGGGTGTGAAACTCGCGAAGTAAACGTTACACAAAGCTACGCCACAAAGGCCGTGCTTTGATCATCACCACAAGACTTTGCTTTTCAACAGAAGCCTCGATCAATTGCCACTTAGGCATGCCACACAGGCAATTCACTCCATGCGTTTGATATCCATCAATATATAACCCCTGAGCTCGTACGTCTCAGAGAAGGGCGTTAAGCAAGAGAATAAATTCTCCGCCGCTAAACAGATATATATTTAATAGAGATCAATCACACGGACTAAAATCCAATGTCAGACACACAGTCCATTTACAAGTCCGTTCTGGGTCTGAACGAAACCGGAGGCACCTAGTACCCCGCATATCCATCGATCTCCAAGTACGTCTGGACGATCACTAACTGTTTCCATCTTCTTGGGTGTACAGCCCAATCAAGATCATCAGTAATCACCCAAACGATGTGAAGACCTCCGGTCTTCGACCATCGTCTTCATCTTCGACTTATCGTCGTATCAGTTATTCAGAATGGGATAAACCCGGTCTTTCCGAATAACTCGCGTATATTTTAAATAAGTGTTACACAAACACAACATACGCCTCATTCCAATTCATCAGTCACTAACCGTAAATTAATCAAGAGAATAATTCCCCAAATATTAACCCCAAAGGCCGAAACCAACATCAGATCAATATCCAGAAAACCATTCTGCTTGGCTAACCGACAGTAGTTTCTAAATTTCACATTCATAGGGAAGGGTTCCCATTAATTTTATCCAAGATAAATTTCTTGAATTTATTCTTTAATCTATTTTTGAATATCAATTCAAAACTAGTCGGGATTAGCGAACCTTACCGAAGTAATCATTTGTTTTAATTTCCCAATCCCAACCTATTCATCCCATGAAGTAAAACTGGTAATACTTCATATCTAACACAACAGTGTTATCGGTAAATTCAATTACCATTTCACGTTCAAATCTAATTAAAGATTTAACTATCGCCTGGAGCAAAACTGGTGATACTCCATTTTCGATCATTTCAATCTAATTAAAGATTCATTAAAACTCCACTTAGTTTTAATCTTCGACTGGGTTAAAGAATCAGTGTCATTTAAAACACGGTTCACGATAAACCCAAAATCACATTCATTAATTATTCGGTTAAATAACGAGTGTTATTTAAAACACTATTCACGATAAACCCAAAAATCAATATCGATTCAATACCAATTAAATATTATTTAATTGGTACACTTCATTAAATCTAAATAAAAAGATTTAATCTTTTCTCAACTGGGTTCAAGAACAGTGTTAGTGAAGACACCATTCACGACAAACCCAAATCACATTTGATATTCAATACAAGGCTCTGAATAGAAAATATATCGGCTTATATTCAATATCAAATTCTACGATTAACAAATGTCGTATTGGAAATAACGATATAAATATATATCTTTCAAATTTCCATAACAACACCTGTATAATCACGAATTCCATCATCGAAATATTCTGAAGACAATTTCGATTCAAATCCACTCCAATGCAATCATTGGATATTCTGGGTATTTTTAAAACCCTTTTTAAATTCAATTTATTTATTTAAAAATAAATAGAATTATAATTCTAGTTCAAAACTAGTTCATTCCGATAAAAATCTATTTTTATCTTTTCAAATATGGAGTTTTTCATCCCAATTCTTTCTAAATCATTTCTTATGATTTTACACAAATTATTACTATTTTTAATAATTTTATCAAGGCCCGTACAGTCGATTTCCATCAACGGCCATCGAACTGCACTTACAGCGACCTTTTTCAAATTTGATTTGGACGTAACTCCAAATCCAACCGTTAGATTTCAAATTTCTAATATTTGTTAGAAAGCTCTTTTCGATACGAACCCAACGGTTCCGGTTTTAGGAGAATCCGACGGTCGGATCTCCCGTTTTTGTCCGTTTGAAATAAATGGTCGAAATTCACGAACTACCGCGGCGCGGCGCGTACTATTCAGGCCATTATATTATATATATAATATATACTTTGTCGATTTCTATTTAAAATGAATTATATAAATAGTTTTAAAATCGTTTCAAAAGCAATTTCAACTTTTTTTTCAATTCAAATCAAAATTGAATTCTTCTTTATAAATTCGTTTTAAAATTCATTTCTATTCAATTCAAATTTCAATTCAATTTGAATTAATTTCAATTCACTTTCAATTCAATTTGAATTCGTTTTCAATTCATTTCGAAATCGTTTTCAATTCAATTCATTTCGAAATCGTTTTCAATTTAATTCATTTCAAAATGAATAAAATAGATATAAATATCGTTTACGTCCAAAATGGCGTCAATCTAGTCAACACGGCTTCATAAATTTCTATTTTCAAATATTTCTTTCTTCAAAATAGTTGTTATTATCAAAATATTTCGTTCAACACATGACCAATCTCAATGGATGAGTACTGTCAACACATGAACCTTTATTTTATATTGATAAAGATGTAAATTTTATTACTAAAATATTTCGTTCAACACATGACCAATCTCAATGGATGAGTACTGTCAACACATGAACCTTTATTTTATATTGATAAAGATGTAAATTTTATTACTAAAATATTTCGTTCAAAACATGACCAATCTCAATGGATGAGTACTGTCAACACATGAACCTTTATTTTATGTTGATAAAGATGTAATTTTTATTACTAAAATATTTCGTTCAACACATGACCAATCTCAATGGATGAGTACTGTCAACACATGAACCTTTATTTTATATTGATAAAGATGTAAATTTTATTACTAAAATATTTCGTTCAACACATGACCAATCTCAATGGATGAGTACTGTCAACACATGAACCTTTATTTTATAATATTCTTTATTTTTCAAATTGGAATGAGGCCCAATCAATTACCATATAAAGTTAATTATATGGATTTTCATACATTACACACATATAATAGCATGGAAAAATAATCAACCATCAACCAAAGTGCACTACACTGTATAAGCATCAAATATAGATATCTAACGCTTATAACAGCCTGTCAATCGATCGATCGACATATTTAATCAATCAGGATGAGTGAACTTCAAATTTCATCCTAACACCCGTGTGGGGTTCCAAACAATCAAACGCATATTTTATCTGTGCAGTTGGGCGATGTGTAAAATTTATCGACCCAATCAATGTCCTTCAAATAGGTGTACATAAACAAACCGTCTGGTTTGTAAATGAATATTTATTTATTCACATTCACGTTAAAAATTATATTTTTAACGACAAAACATTTTATTCCAACATATGAATTTCTATTCAGTTCATTCTTTAAATAAAATGATATTTTTATTTTTCTAACTTATTTTAGAAAATTTCGGCGGCATAACGGCACGATACTAGAAACGGGACAAGGCCTAGCCTTATCCCCGGTCTAGTGAAGGCCCACGCCATTCACACATCAATCAAATTCACCAAACAACCAATTCAAATCAAGTCATCAAATTAATTTATGCAACCAAACAAACAAGTCCATGGTCTGTGGACGATTGTGTCGGGTGCTACTAAGCACCGTATGCATCCTAGTATATATATATATAACTAGAAAATGAAATTGAAAGGTGAGAAATTCTCACAGATAGCTATCCTAGCTCCACGGCTCTTCATTTGCAGAAGTCTTCAACGTTCTCGCCTTTTTGTCATCTTTGTTGCCCGTAGCCACTACATATGTAAAAATCGAATTTTTACTTCGCTATTCAATATATACAAATCATATTTTTACTTCTAAGTTCAATATATAAAAATCGAATTTTTACTTCAAAGTTCAATATATAAAAATCGAATTTTTACTTCAAAGTTCAATATATAAAAATCGAATTTTTACTTCAAAGTTCAATATATAAAAATCGAATTTTTACTTCAAAGTTCAATATATAAAAATCGAATTTTTACTTCAAAGTTCAATATATAAAAATCCCATTTTTACTTCGAAGTTCAATATAAAAAAATCGAATTTTTACTTCAAAGTTCAATATATAAAAATCATATTTTTATTTAGCTATTTCTATTTTAAAAACAATGCGATATCTGTTTTCAAATCATGGCGATATATATTTTCAAATCATGGCGATATATATTTTCAAATCATGGCGATATATATTTTCAAATCAAAGTGTTCTAATTTTTCAAAACAATGGAATATTTTTATCTTTAAAACAATGGTATATTTTTATTTTTAAAACAATGTATATTTTTATTTCAAAAACAAAGTTACATACATTTAAAAAAAAAGCCATATATATATAAGAATTTCAGTACATTTTAATTACTACAGTAATTAAACAATTACACTAATATTTAACTAAATATAATTAAGGGCGTAATTACATTGATTAAGGAAGGGGGTTGCTCTGTCTTCCCTTCAGGTAAGTCGTGATTCACCAAACCCATCGATCAACTTAGGGTTCACCATTCTTCCACCTCGCTTGACCGGAGGTTCATCAACGGGCGGCGCTCGAAGCGCCGGAAGGCTCTCCCCCCACGCCAACGATGGCAAGCCACTCGGTGGCCCCACCTGCTTGAATACCGGGCCCGAAGTCGGCTCTTTTGAGTATGAAATCCAAGCGATTCAAGCAACGAGAAATGATCAACCTAGTATAGATTATAAGAGCGCGAAGAGGGCTTTGATTTTCATGTATAATCTTGTTGAATTAACGATCTGATTTGGTGAAATTTTGAGGAGAACAAGCGAACGATTTTAGCCGCTAAGACGTATAGAGGCGGCGACCCGATGGAAAATGAATTGGGGTTTTAGAAAGGGCTATATATAATATTTTATTTAATTTAATTCCAAAAATTGTTACTTTCTAATCTGAACCCCAAATCAAACCCAACGACTGTCACCCCTAGCTAATTATCCCCATTCTGAACACAATGGGATATGCCACTCAAGCCAATTCAGCCGTTTCGATCTTTTTCTGTCAAAATCAAAATATAAATCCTTTATATTTTGAAGTTGAACGCGCATTTCAATTTACCGGGGTCACATACGGATTCTAAAAATCATAGAAAAATAGTTTCTAGCTTCGTATTGATGATACGGTCCTAACAAAACTAATTTCGTCAAATTCTGAGACCGTTAGAAAAATGGTCCTTTTCCAGTCGATTAAAATCAACTGAAACTGGTCAAACGCGTTTTCCTTTGCCACGCTCACATATTGATTCGGAAAATTATGAAATTTGAAACCTAGCAATAATTTTACATCCCGGACCCAACAAAACTGGTTTCGTCGAAATCCGAGGTCGTTTGCAAAATGTCCATTTTTAAGGGCCTGAATTCCATAGCGACTATTCAGAATTTTCAACTGGACATATCTTTTGATTCCCGCTATGAAATTTTGATTATTCGGATTCGTTAGAAAGATATTACCAAATAGATCCTAATGTTTTTGGTTTCACTAAAATCCGGATTGTTTTGCACCCGGCACATTCAATTGAAGTTTGAAATCGAATTATCGAACTACCGCGCCATTTTCAATTCTATTTATAATTATATATAAATATTTACATTCTAACGACGACGCGTATAATATATACGATCATTTTATATTCAAAATAAATTTTCTCGTCTATATTATTTAAAATAATCTATTTTAAATAATCAAAATTCGCTAAAATTGCCAAAATAAAAATTTTAAACTGGCTCAGATTTTCCGGGTTGTTACAACTGTACTCATCCGTTGAGATTAGTCATGTGTTGAACGAAATATTTTAAAAAAAATAGTCACACATGGACGGTGCTCATCCGTTGAGATTAGTTGTGTGTTGACAAAAAGAAATATTTGAAATAGAATATATATAAAGCCGTGTTGATTAGTGATGCGCCATTTTGACGCGAACGATATATATAACGATTTCGATATGAATTGAATATATAACGATTTCGAAATGAATTGAATATATAACGATTTCGAAATGAATTGAATAGATAACGATTTCGAAATGAATTGAATATATAACGATTTCGAAATGAATTGAATATATAACGATTTCGAAATGAATTGAATATATAACGATTTCGAAATGAATTGAATAGATAACGATTTCGATATGAATTGAATATATAACGATTTCGAAATGAATTGAATATATAACGATTTCGATTTGAATTGAATATAAAACGATTTTGAATTGAATGGAATAGAAAACCAATTTGATTTCAATTGAATATATAATGAATTTGATTCAAATAGAAAATGAAACGAATTTGATTTGAATAGAAAATGAATTTGAATCGAATATAAAACCAATTTGAATTGAATTGAATTGAAAACGAATTCAAATTGAATTGAAAGCGAATTGAAATGAATTCAAATTTAATTGAAATTTGAATTGAATAGAAATGAATTTTAAAACGAATTTATAAAGAAGAATTCAATTTTGATCTGAATTGAAATGGAAGTTGAAATTGCTTTTGAAATGAATTTAAAACTATTTATATAATTCGTTTTAAATAGAAATCGACGAGATATATATTATATATATTATATATATAATATAATGGCCTGAATAGAACGCGCCGCGCCGCGGCAGTTCGTGAATTTCGACCATTTATTGCAAACGGACATTACGGGAGATCCGACCGTCGGATTCTCCTAAAACCGGAACCGTTGGGTTCGTATCGAAAAGAGCTTTCTAACGAATATTTGAAATTTGAAATCTAATGGTTGGATTTGGAGATACGTCCAAATCAAATTCGAAAAAGGTCGTTGTAAGTGCAGTTCGATGGCCGTTGATGGAAATCGACTGTACGGGCCTTGATGAAATTATTAAAAATAGTAATAAATTGTGTAGAATCATAAGAAATGATTTGGGAAAGATTGGGGTGAAAAACTCCATATTTGAAAAGATAAAAATAGATTTTTATCGAAATGAACTAGTTTGAACTCAATTTAAAACCCGGGTTTTTATTTTTAAATAAATAAATTAGATTTAAAAAGGGGTTTTAAGTAATCGGAATTTCTAATATATTTGATTGAATTTGATTTGGGTTTGTCGTGAACTGTGTTTTAAATAACACCTAGTTCTTTAACCTAGTAAAAGGAGTTCTAACGAATCTGCAATTAGATTGAAATGTGAATCTATAATCTAAATTATCAAATTTAGAAATAAGCGGGAATGGAGTATTACCAGTTTTACTCCAAAGCGATAGTTAAATCTTTAATTAGATTTGAACGTGAAATGGTAATTAATTTTACCGATAACACCACGGTGTTAGATATGGAGTATTACCAGTTTTGCTTCATAGGATGAATAGGTTGGGATTGGGAAATAAAAAAAATAATTACTTCGTTACGGTTCGCTAATCTCGACTAGTTGGAAAAACCATAATTTGGTTTTAAATGACATCCAAAGGAAGATTACAGGATAAATTTTAAAGAATTTATCTTGGATAAAATTAATGGGAACCTTTCCCTAAGAATGTGGAATTTAGAAACTAGCTGTAGGTTGGCTAAGAAGAATGGTTTCCTGGGTATTGATCTGATGTTGGTTTCGGCCTTCAGAGTTAATGTTTGGGAAATTGTTCTCTTGCTAATTTGCGGTTAGTGACTAATGAATTGGAATGAGGCGTATGTTGTGTTTGTGTTACATTTGTTTTAATATACGCGGGTTGTTCGGAAAGGCCGGGTTTATACCCATTCTGAATAACCGATTCGACGATATGTCGAAGATGAAGACGGTGGTCGAAGACCGGAAGTCTTCACATCGTTTGGGTAATTACTGACGATCCTGATTGGGCTGTACACCCAAGAGGATGGAAATAGTTGGTGGTTGTCCGGACGTACCTGGAGATGGATGGATATGCGAGGAAAGTGCCTCCGGTTTCGTTTAGACCCAGAACGGACTTGTAAATGGATTGTGTGTCTGACACTGGATTTTATTCTGTGTTGATTGATTTCTATTAAATATACATCTGTTTGGCAGCAGAGAATTTATTCTTTTGCTTAACGCCCTTCTCTGAGACGTACGAGCTCAGAGGTTGTATATCGATGGACATCAGTCGCATGGCATGAATTGCCTGTGTGGCATGCTAAGATGCGATGATCAAGGCTTCTGTTGAAAAGCAAAGTCTTGTGGTTGATGATCAAAGCACGCCCACGTGGCAGCTTTGTGTATAACGTGAATTCGCGAGCCTCACATCTCGGTATGAGTCAAAAACGGGATAAGGACTGCAGGGAGAGCACGACGTTTCTTTCTAGCTTTGGTGGTGTCAGTGACTTACCAGCCCTGACATATATATACTTTTCACCTATGTGGTTGTTGGAATGCGAGGCGCCTCGATTATAGGTCTGTAAGGACCGGGAAACGTGTGTTCAGGAATTTCCAATCCTCTAACGTAAGTGAGGACCGGCCCTGAAGATCCAGGGGTTGCCCAGAGTGCGTAACCCTGAGGCATTTGCTAGAGTGTCTCGAACGCGGAGAGGAGCTTGCCCCTTGCCTCGACTCATGACGGAAATCCAATATCCAATACGTGTATTGCGGTTTTAATTGTAGAACTAGTATGGCGACATGATATATGGTACCCATGCCGTCTATGATTTATATTTATGATTGAAAATGTTTTGACACTATACACTTATTGTAGTATCAAATGATTTGTTTTAAACGTATCAAGCATGCTTTGGCTGTTATAAGGGAAAACCCTATCCTCCGGCTTGCGTTGCATTGTGTGATGGGACCTGGGTCTTATAACAGCTTCATTTTTCTTTATTTAGCATTGCGCTGTTTGTTCTATGCACTGGTATTCTTGGGAGGAAACCCGTTCCGTGTTATACGGCGTGGTCCCTTGATTTACCTAACTTTAAAATCAATATTAATAACTGTTTTAGTTCTCACACCAGTTACATGACTGACCTAGAGTTTATTGTTTTAACCTAAACTCTGGGTGCCCCTATTTTCCGCACGGGCAGCTAGTAGTTTTGGTTTTGCAGATTTATATTCACAGGATCCTGGTTTACAGCTGGAATGATATCCGGAAAGCTCTGTATCCGTATATCACCTTCAGTTGTACTTTTTATTATTTTCCGCTGCTATGTAATTTATTGTAATCTCTGATATTTATCGAATGTAATTTATTCAATTATACTCTGTATATTCTTGTATCTGATGGAATTGTTGTAATAGCAATGAAATGTTCTTCTGTGTGGATTCTGATTTGTCCTGTTCTCAACGATCAGGGGTTTCGAACGGTCTAGATCGGTTTAACGACTGATTCGGATCGAGCGAAATTCCCGGCCGTCACAGCAACGCCTGGAGGAGGGAAGCTGGGGGGGCTGCGCCTCCTGGCGGCGGCGTGGCTCCGGCGACGCGCTGCTGGGAGGAGCGCGCCTCCTCCTTCCTTTTCTTTTTTTTTTATTTCAGAAATCGATTTTCTGCTGAACGAAGAAATAGGGGGGGCCAACGTATAAGGGAAGAGGAAAGAGAAAGGATTTTAATTTTTTTTATTATTTTATTTTGCAAAAAGTTGACTTTTACATACGACCTCGAAACGAGGCCCACCGCCTGTCGTCCATTGCGTATTACCCCCATTCCGAACACAATGGGATATATATCGTAGGCTGATTCGATCGTTTCGATCTGTTTCCGTTTAATTTACATTTAAATCATTATATTGAATTTTAAACGTACATTTCAAATTACCGGGGTCACATACTAACTCTATAAATTGCAGAAAAATATTTTCTAGCTTCGTATTGACGATATGGTCCTAACAAAACTAGTTTCGTCGAATTCTGAGACCGTTAGAAAAATGTCCATTTTCCAGTCGATTAAAATCAACTGAAACTGGTCAAACGCGTTTTCCTTTTCCACGCTCACATATTGATTCGAAAAATTATGAAATTTGGAATCTAGCAATAACTTGACATCACGGATCCAACAAAAGTGGTTTCGTCGAAATCCGAGGTTGTTTGCAAAATTCCCATTTTTAAGGGCCTGAATTCCATAGCGACTATTCAGAATTTTCAACTGGACATATCTTTTGATTCCCGCTATGAAATTTCAATCTTTCGGATTCGTTGGAAAGGTATCATCAATTAGATCCTAATGTTTTTGGTTTCACTAAAATCCGGTTTGTTTTGCACCCGGTACATTCATTTGAAGTTTGAAATCGAATTATCGAACTACCGCGCCATTTTCAATTCCATTTATAATTATATATACATATTTATATTCTAACGACGACGTATATAATATATACGGCGAATTCTATTTAAAAATAAATTTCTCGTCGATATTATTTAAAATAATTCATTTTAAATGTTCAAAATTCGTTAAAATTGCCAAAATAAAAATTTTAAACTGGCCCAGATTTTCCGGGTTATTACAATCTCCCCAATTAAAACTTTTCGTCCCCGAAAAGGAACAAAGTCGAAAGTGGTTTGATCAATCAACTCTACATTCGATCTGGCTTTCATTCTCCAACTTTTCAGTTTCTGAGAATTTTCAAATTTTCAAAAATTTGGCTAACACCCTAAATTTTCGAAAAATTTCGCCATAACCTCCCCTGCACCGGGAGCATCGGGGAATTTCAAATAGCTTCCCCGGTCCTTCTAATCTCAAAAAGAAAAAGAAAAAGCCAAGCGGCTAGCCAATAGGCTCATAAAATCATCATCACCCAAACAAAACAGTAAATTATGTAGTAAACATGTACCTATTTGTCGGGCAAACAAATTTTATTCTCTGGCTCTAGCCTCCTTGCTATGACCTGTTCAATGTAAGTATATGTATATGCAAGCAAATGCAGCCAATTTTCAATATAATTCAATATTTGATACAATTAGGCATAAATGGTTAAAATTATCAAACAACTAAACAAACAACACAAACATCAATCAATTAGTGAATTAGAGTTTCAAATTCATAATTTTGATATATATACAGAAAATCTTGTTTTGATGCCAATTCACAACAATGTATTCTAGCTATATTAGTTTTGGTTCTCACACCAGTCTAATGGAAATATATAGAAATCACACCTTCGAAATTCGAATATGAATACTGATGATGATGCACCATCATCAGAATCATCCCCGGATATCTAGAATGTGATTCTATATCTAACCAGTATATTAAAACTTCGAATATACGTTCATGACGCGTATATACAAAACTTTTATATACTGGATTGCCCATATCAATATAAATAAATATTCAAATACGTATAAAGCAATTTAAATTTTCAAAACAAAATTGTTTTCATTTGAAAAGTATACTCTTCACACTCGTTCTAGGATACTACTGATGCTATCTCTAACGAGTCATTCTAATTGGATATTACTAATCCAATATCTGATGAATTCTTTCGTATGGTTCTAATGTGTCTTGTTCCCGAGCTCTATAAACCAAAGCTCTGATACCAAACTGAGACGACCCGAACTTCCCCATGAAGGAAAGCACAGATAGAATTGGGGACAGGACAAAATAGAACGCAAACGGAAGAACATTTCATTGCTATTACAACAATTCCATCAAATACAAGAATATACAGAGTATAAATGAATAAATTACATTCGACAAATATCAGAGATTACAATAAATTACATAGCAGCGGAAAAATATACAAAACACAACTAGAAGGTGATATACGGATACAGAGCTTTCTGGATATCATTCCAGCTGTAAATCAGGACCCTGTGAATATAAATCTGCAAAACCAAAACTACTAGCTGCCCGTGCGGAAAATAGGGGCACCCAGAGTTTAGGTTAAAACAATAAACTCCAGGTCAGTCATGTGACTGGTGTGAGAACTAAAACAGTTATTAATCTTTATTTTTAAAGTTAGGTAAATCAAGGGACCACGCCGTATAACACGGAACGGGTTTCCTCCCAAGAATACCAGTGCATAAAACAAACAGCGCAATGCTAAATAAAGAAAAATGAAGCTGTTATAAGACCCAGGTCCCATCACACAATGCAACGCAAGCCGGAGGATAGGGTTTTCCCTTATAACAGCCAAAGCATGCTTGATACGTTTAAAACAAATCATTTGATACTATAATAGGTGTATAGTGTCAAAACAATTTCAATCATAAATATCAATCACAGACGGCATGGGTACCATATATCATGTCGCCATACTAGTTCTACAATTAAAACCGCAATATCACGTATTGGAAATTGGATTCCGTCATGAGTCGAGGCAAGGGGCAAGCTCCTCTCCGCGTTCGAGACACTCTAGCAATGCCTCAGGACCCCACTCTGATCCTTTGGAACCTCCAAGGCCGGTCCTCTCTTACTTTTGAGGATTAGTTATTCCTGAACACACGTTTCCCGGTCCTTACAGACCTATATCCGAGGCGCCTCGTATCCAACAACCACACAGGTGAAAAGTATATAAATGTCAGGGCTGGTAGGTCACTGACACCACCCTAGCTAGAAAGAAACGTCGTGCACTCCTTGGGTCCGTATCCCGTTTTTGACTCATACCGAAGTGTGAGGCTCGCGAATTCACGTTATACACAAAGCTACGCCACACAGGCCGTGCTTTGATCATCAACCACAAGACTTTGATTTTCAACAGAAGCCTTGATCATTTGCCACTTACGCATGCCACACTGGCAATTCACTCCATGCGACTGATGTCCATCGATATACAACCTCTGAGCTCGTACGTCTCAGAGAAGAGCGTTAAGCAAGAGAATAAATTCTCCGCCGCCAAACAGATGTATATTTAATAGAGATCAATCAACACAAAATAAAATCCAATGTCAGACACACAATCCATTCACAAGTTCGTTCTGGGTCTGAACGAAACCGGAGGCACTTTCCTCGCATATCCATCGATCTCCAAGTACATCTGGACGATCACCAACTATTTCCCTCATCTTGGGTGTACAGCCCAATCAAGATCATCAGTAATCACCCAAACGATGTGAAGACTTCCGGTCTTCAACCACCGTGTTCATCTTCGACATCTCATCGAATCGGTTATTCAGAATGGGTATAAACCCGGCCTTTCTGAATAACCCACGTATATGATAAACAAATGTTACACAAACACAACAAACGCCTCATTCCAATTCAGAATATTCTTTTATTCACAAAATCACATTCTTAGGGAAAGGTTCCCATTAATTTTATCCAAGATAAATTCTTCTAAATTTATTCTTTAATCTTCCTTTGGATATCATTTCAAACCATATTATGGTTTTCCAAACTAGTCGGGATTAGCGAACCACACCGAAGTAATTATTTATTTTATTTCCCAATCCCAACCTATATATCCCATGGAGAAAAACTGGTAATACTCCACATCTAACACCACGGTGTTATCGGTAAAATTAATTACCATTTCACGTTCAAATCTAATTAAAGATTTAACTATCGCTTTGGAGCAAAACTAGTGTTACTCCATTCTCGATCACCTTTCAGATTTGATAATTTAAACTATCAATTCACATTTTTAATCTAATTAAAGGTTCATTAAAAATCCACTTAGTTTTAATCTTTTCAAAAATCAACATCTTTCCTTTAACTGGGTTAAAGAACCAATGTCATCTAAAACACGATTCACGATAAACCCAAATCATATTTGATATTAAATACAAGGCTCTGAATAGAAAATATATCGGCTTATATTCAATATCAAATTCTGAAACCAACAAATATCGTATTGGAAATAACGATATAAAATATATCTTTCAAATCCCCATAACAATATTTGTATAGTCACGAAATCCAACATCGAGATATTCCGAAGATAATTTCGATTCAACTCCAGTCCAATTCACGTATTGGGAATATTGATTATTTTTAAAATCACTTTCAAATTCAATTTATTTATTTCAAAAATAAATTGATTTTAATTCTAGTTCAAAACTAGTTCATTTCGATAAAAATCTATTTTTATCTTTTCAAATGTGGAATTCTTCAGCCCAATTTTTCCCAAATCATTTCTTATGATTTTTACACAAATTATAGATATTGTTAATAATTTTATCAAGGCCCGTACAGTCAATTTCCATCAACGGCCATCGAACTGCACTTACAACGACCTTTTTCGAATTTGATTTGGACATAATTCCAAATCCAACCGTTAGATTTCAAATTTCTAGTATTCATTGGAAAGCTCTTTTCGATACGAACCCAACGGTTCCGGTTTTAGGAGAATCCGACGGTCGGATCTCCCGTAATGTCAATTCGAAGTCAATGGTCGAAATTCACGAACTGCCGCGGCGCAGCGCGTTCTATTCAGACCATTATATATGTTTAATATATATATATATATTATATATATTTCATCGATTTCCTTTTTAAAACGTATTTTATAAATCGTTTTAAATTCGTTTTTAAAACCATTTCAACACTATATTCAATTTCAAATTGATTTGATTTCAATTCAATTAGAATTCAATTTCACTTTAATTCAATTTGAATTTAAATTCGTTTCAATTCAATTCAATTCGAATTTACCTTCTATTTGATTCAATTCGAATTCGTTTCAGATTGATTTCAATTCAATTTCAGTTCGTTTTAAATTTCATTCAAAATGATTTCAATTCGTTTTTAATTCAATTCAGTTCGATTCAATTTGAATTCATTTCTATTTTATTCGAATTCAAATTCACTTTCTATTCAATTCAATTTGAATTCCATTTCAAAATATTAGATTTTGAAATCACTTTTCAATATTCATTGCAAAACGAATAAAATCGATATAAATATCGTTCACGTCAAAATAGCGCATCTCTAATCCACACAGCTTTATATTTCTCAAAAACTTCTTTATTCTATTCAACAAATGAATATTTATTCTATTCAACACATGAATCTATATTTCTTTCAGCACACGACTATTTTTGTTATGTAAAATATTTTATAAAACTATGGTATCTATCGTTTGATTTTAATTAGACTCCACCGTGAAGTAGATTCTAATTGTAAATATGATGAAGATGTAAATTTCATTGTATAAATTATTTCACTCAACACATGACTATTTTTATATTCAACACATGAATTTTCTTTTATAATATTCCTTATTTTCCCGATTGGAATGAGGCCCAATCAATCACCATATAATGTTAATTATATGGATTCCATACAACACATGTATATAATAGCATTGATAAACAATCAACCATCAACCAAAGTGCACTACACTGTATAAGCATCAAATATAGATATCTTACGCTTATAACAGCCTGTCAATCAATCGATCGACATATTTAATCAATCAGGATGAGTGAACTTCCAAATTTCATCCCAACACCCGTGTGGGGTTTGAAACAATCAATCACAGATTTTATTTGTGTAGTTGGGCGATGTGTAAAATTTATCGTCCCAATCAATGTCCTTTAAATAGGTGTACATAAACAAACCGTCCGGTTTGTAAATGAATATTTTATTTTATTCACTTCCACGTTAAAAATTATATTTTTAACGATAAAATATCCTATTTCAACACATGAATTTCTATTCAGTTCATTTACACAATAAAAATGATACTTTTATTTTTCTAACTTATTTTAGAAAATTTCGGCGGCATAACGGCACGATACTAGAAACGGGACAAGGCATAGCCTTATCCCCGGTCTAGTGAAGGCCCACGCCATTCACACATCAATCAAATCAATTTCATTTCACCAAACAATCAAGTTCAAATCAAATAATCTAACCAACTACACAATCAAACAAACAAGTCCATGGTCTGTGGACAGTGGTGTCGGGTGCTACTAAACACCGTCTGCATCCTAGTATATATTTATAACTAGAAAATGAAATTTGAGTGAGAAGTTCTCACCGATAGCTATCCAATCATCATGACTCTTCTTTGATAGAAATCTTCATTGTTTTCGCATCTTTGTCATCTTCGTTGCTGTAGCCACTACATATGTAAAAATCGAATTTTTACTATGCTATTCAATATATAAAAATCGAATTTTTACTACGCTATTCAATATATAAAAATCGAATTTTTACTACGCTATTCAATATATAAAAATCGAATTTTTACTATGCTATTCAATATATAAAAATCGAATTTTTACTACGCTATTCAATATATAAAAATCAAATTTTTACTACGCTATTCAATATATAAAAATCGAATTTTTACTACGCTATATAGGTAAAAATTCTATTTTTATCACGCTATTCTCCCGCTGTTTTCCATATAAAGACTTCGCCTTTTTCAAAAAATATCATCCTAAAAATCACATTTTTATTTTGCTACATATACAAAGATGATATTTTTAATATTCCTATCATGTAAAAATTATGTTTTTAAATTCTCTACATAAACAAAAATCATACTTTTACATCTTCTATATAGTAAAGATTATATTTTTAATACTTTAAAAATATAAAAATCATATTTTTAATTCTTTAAAAATATAAAAATCATATTTTTCTTTCATATATGATAAAAACCTCGTCATTCCTTATATGAAAATATCGCCTTTCCTCTAAATAAAAATCCGACCATTCTCCTAAATAAAAATCTGATCTTTCCCGTTTAAAGTCAGTTTTTAAATTGAAGAAAATAAATAATACCCAAAATTAAAACTTACATTGCATTTTCAGAAGGGGGGGGGGTGTTCACAGTCGAACCAGGGGTCCCTGGAGGTGGTGGGTGGCGCCAGGGGGCTGCGCAGGTCGGAGGAGTGGTGCTGGAGGTGGTTCGCAGGCGGTAGGAGCGGCGCTGGGGCGGTTTACTCCGATTAGGGCTTGGATTAGGGGGAGTCGCGGCTACAGGGAGAAGAAGAGAGAGAGCAACGCGTGGAGGAGGGAAGCTGGGGGGGGGGGGGGGGGGCTGCGCCTCCTGGCGGCGGCGTGGCTCCGGCGACGCGCTGTTGGGAGGAGCGCGCCTCCTCCTTCCTTTTCTTTTTTTTTTATTTCAGAAATCGATTTTCTGCTGAACGTAAAAATGGGGGGGGGGGGGCAACGTATAAGGGAAGAGGAAAGAGAAAGGATTTTAATTTTTTTATTATTTTATTTTGCAAAAAGTTGACTTTTACATACGACCTCGAAACGAGGCCCACCGCCTGTCGTCCATAGCGTATTACCCCCATTCCGAACACAATGGGATATATATCGTAGGCTGATTCGATCGTTTCGATCTGTTTCCGTTGAATTTACATTTAAATCATTATATAGAATTTTAAACGTACATTTCAAATTACCAGGGTCACATACTAACTCTATAAATTGCAGAAAAATATTTTCTAGCTTCGTATTGACGATACGGTCCTAACAAAACTAGTTTCGTTGAATCCTGAGAACATTAGAAAAATGGTCATTTTCCAGTCGATTAAAATCAACTGAAACTGGTCAAACGCGTTTTCCTTTGCCACGCTCACATATTGATTCGAAAAATTATGAAATTTGGAATCTAGCAATAACTTGACATCACGGATCCAACAAAAGTGGTTTCGTCGAAATCCGAGGTTGTTTGCAAAATTCCCATTTTTAAGGGCCTGAATTCCATAGCGACTATTCAGAATTTTCAACTGGACATATCTTTTGATTCCCGCTATGAAATTTCAATCTTTCGGATTCGTTGGAAAGGTATCATCAATTAGATCCTAATGTTTTTGGTTTCACTAAAATCCGGTTTGTTTTGCACCCGGTACATTCATTTGAAGTTTGAAATCAAATTATCGAACTACCGCGCCATTTTCAATTCCATTTATAATTATATATACATATTTATATTCTAATGACGACGTATATAATATATACGGCGAATTCTATTTAAAAATAAATTTCTCGTCGATATTATTTAAATTAATTCATTTTAAATGTTCAAAATTCGTTAAAATTGCCAAAATAAAAATTTTAAACTGGCCTAGATTTTTCGGGTTATTACATTCAAAATTCGCCAAAATTGCCAAAATAAAAATTTTAAACTGGCCCAGATTTTCGGGTTGTTACAATCTCCCCCACTTAAAACTTTTCGTCCCCGAAAAGGAACAAAGTCGAAAGTGAATTGATCAATCAACTCTATGTTCGATCTGGCTTCCATTCTCCAACTTTTCAGTTTCTAAGAATTTTCAAAAATTTCAAAAAATTGGCTAACACCCGGAATTTTCGAAAAAATTCGCCATAACCTCCCCTGCACCGGGAGCCACGGGAAAATCCCGAAATTACCATATAGGCCTTCTGATGTCAAAAAGAAAAAAGAAAAAGCCAAGCGGCTAGCCAATCGGCTCATAAAATCATCATCACCCAAACAAAACAGTAAATTATAGTAAACATGTACCTGTTTGTCGGGCAAACAAATTTTATTCTCTGCTCTAGCCTCCTTGCTATGACCTGTTCAATGTAAGTATATGTATATGCAAGCAAATGCGACCAATTTTCAATACAGTTCAATATTTGGTTCAATTAGGCTAAATGGTTCAATATTATCAAACAAATAAACAACCAACACAAACATCAATCAATTAGTGAATTAAAGTTTCAAATTCATAATTTTGATATATATACAAAAATCATGTTTTGATGCAAAATCACAACAATGTATTCTACCTATATTTTGGTTCTCACACCAGTCTAATGGAAATATATAGAAATCACACCTTCGTCACTCGAAAATAAATTCTGACGACGACTACTCAACCATCAGAATCATCTTCGGGCCACTAGAGTATGATTCTATATCTATCCAGTATATTAAAACTTCGAATATACGTTCATGACGCATATACGCGAAATCTTTATATACTCGATTGTCCATATTCAAAATAAATAAATATTCAAATATGTTTAAAACGATTTAAATTTTAAAACAAAATTGTTTTCATTTGAAAAATATACTCTTCACACTCGTTGTAGGATACTACTGATCCTATCTCTAACGAGTCATTCTAATTGGATATTACTAATCCAATATCTGATGAATTCTTTCGTATGGTTCTAATGTGTCTTGTTCTCGAGCTCTGTAAACCAAAGCTCTGATACCAAATGAAGCGACCCGTTACTTCCCCGGTCCCCGAAGAGATGAGAAAGAACGAATTACTGTGAGGACAAGACAAATCAGAACGCAGACGGAAGAACTTTTCATTGCTATTACAACAATTCCATCAGATACAAGAATATACAGAGTATAATTGAATAAATTACATTCGATAAATACCAGAGATTACAATAAATTACATAGCAGCGGAAAATAATACAAAGCACAACCGAAGGTGATACACGGATACAGAGCTTTCCGAGCATCATCCCAGCTGTAAACCAGGATCTTGTGAATATAAATCTGCAAAACCAAAACTACTAGCTGCCCGTGCGGAAAATAAGGGCACCCAGAGTTTAGGTTAAAACAATAAACTCCAGGTTAGTCATGTGACTGGTGTGAGAACTAAAACAGTTATTTAAAATTTGACTTTAAAGGAGAGTAATTCAAGGGACCACGCCGTATAACACGGAACGGGTTTCCTCCCAAGAATACCAGTGCATATCAATAAACAACGAAATGCTTTTTCGAAAAATGAAGCTATTATAAGACCCAGGTCCCATCACACAATGCAACGCAAGCCGGAGGATAGGGTTTTACCTTATAACAGCCAAACATGCTTGGTACGTTTAAAACAAATCATTTGATACTATTGTAAGTGTATAGGGTCAAAACAATTTCAATCATAAATATAAATCATAGACGGCATAAGTGCCCCCATACCACTATGTCGCCATACTAGGCTCTTCAAATAAAGCCGAAATACACGTATTGGAAATTGGATTTCCGTCATGAGTCGAGGCAAGGGGCAAGCTCCTCTCCGCTTCGAGACACTCTAGCAAATGCCTCGGGACTACACACTCTGGGTAACCCCTAGATGCTTCAGGGCCGGTCCTCACTTACGTTAGAGGATTAGTTATGCCTGAACATACGTTTCCCGGTCCTTACAGACCTAAAATCGAGGCGCCTCATCCAACAACCACATAGGTGAAAAGTATATAAATGTCAGGGCTGGTAAGTCACTGACACCACCAAAGCTAGAAAGAAACGTCATTCTCTCCCTGCAGTCCTTATCCCGTTTTTAACTCATACCGAGGTGTGAGGCTCGCGAATTCACGTTATACACAAAGCTACGCCACAAAGGCCGTGCTTTGATTATCAACCACAAGACTTTGCTTTTCAACAGAAGCCTTAATCCATGCAACTCAGCGTGCCACACAGGCAATTCATGCCATGCGATTGATATCTATCGATATATAACCTCTAAGCTCGTACGTCTCAGAGAAGGGCGTTAAGCAAGAGAATAAATTCTCCGCCGCCAAACAGATATATATTTAACAGAAATAAATCAACACAGAATAAAATCCAATGTCAGACACATAATCCATTTACAAGTTCGTTCTGGGTCTGAACGAAACCGGAGGCACTTTCCTCGCATATCCATCGATCTCCAAGTACGTCTGGACGATCACCAACTGATTCCCTCATCTTGGGTGTACAACCCAATCAAGATCATCAGTAATCACCCAAACGATGTGAAGACTTCCGGTCTTCAACCACCGTCTTCATCTTCGACATATCGCCGAATCGGTTATTCAGAATGGGTATAAACCCGGCCTTTCCGAACAACCCGCGTATATTAAAAACAAATGTTACACAAACACAACATACGCCTCATTCCAATTCATTAACCACTAACCGTAAATCAGTAAGAGAGCAATTTCCCAAATATTAACCCCGAAGGACGAAACCAACATCAGATCAATATCCAGGAAACCATTCTTCTTAACTAACCTACCGCTAGTTTCTAAATTTCATATTCTTAGGGAAAGGTTCCCATTAATTTTATCCAAGATAAATTCTTTAATCTTCCTTTTGATGTCATTTCAAACCATATTATGGTTTTCCAAACTAGTCGAGATTAGCGAACCACACCGAAGTAATTATTTGTTTTATTTCCCAATCCCAACCTATTCATCCCCTGAAGCAAAACTGGTAATACTCCACATCTAACACCACAGTGTTATCGGTAAAATTAATTACCATTTCACATTCAAATCTAATTAAAGATTTAACTATCGCTTTGGAGCAAAACTGGTGATACTCCATTCTCGCTCATTTCCCAAATTTGATAATTTAAATTATCAATTCACATTTCAATCTAATTGCAGATTCATTAAAACTCCTTTTACTGGGTTAAAGAACTAATGTCATTTTAAAACACAATTCACGACAAACCCAAATCACATTTTATTTATTTATCGGGTTAAAGAACAAGTGTCATTCAAAACACCCTTCACGATAAACCTACTAATCAATTCTATTTAAAACCCATTTCAAATCCAATTTATTTATTTAAAAATAAATGGGTTTTAATTTTAGTTCAAAACTAGTTCATTTTGATAAAAATCTATTTTTATCTTTTCAAATATGGTGTTTTTCATCCCAATTTTTCCCAAATCATTTCTTATGATTTTACACAAATTATTACTATTTTTAATAATTTTATCAAGGTTCGTACAGTCGATTTCCATCAACGGCCATCGAACTGCACTTACAGCGACTTTTTCCAAATTTGATTTGGACGTATCTCCAAATCCAACCGTTAGATTTTAAATTTCCAATAGTCTTTAGAAAGCTCTTTTCGATACGAACCCAACGGTTCCGGTTTTAGGAGAATCCGACGGTCGGATCTCCCGTAATGTCCATTTGAAATAAATGGTCCAAATTCGCGAACTGCCGCGGCGCGGCGTGTTCTATTCAGGCCATTATATTATATATATAATATATATTTCGTCGATTTCTATTTAAAACGAAATTTATAAATCGTTTTAAATTCGTTTCAAAGACAATTTCAACTTCCATTTCAATTCAAATCAAAATTGAATTCTTCCATATAAATTCGTTTTAAAATTCATTTCTATTCAATTCAAATTTCAATTCAATTTGAATTCATTTCAATTCGTTTTCAATTCAATTCGAATTCATTTTCAATTCATTCAATTCGAATTCGTTTTATATTCAATTCAATTCGAATTCGTTATATATTCAATTCGAATTCGTTTTTAATTCAATTCAATTAAAATTGGTTTTCTATTCGATTCAATTCAAATTGGTTTTCTATTCGATTCAATTCAAATTGGTTTTCTATTCGATTCAAATTTGTTTTCTATTAGATTCAATTCAAATTGGTTTTCTATTCGATTCAGTTCAAATTGGTTTTCTATTCGATTCAATTCAAATTGGTTTTCTATTCGATTCAATTCAAATTGGTTTTCTATTCGATTCAGTTCAAATTGGTTTTCTATTCGATTCAATTCAAATTTGTTTTCTATTCAATTCAATTCAAATTCGTTTTCTATTCGATTCAATTCAAATTTGTTTTCTATTCGATTCAATTCAAATTGGTTTTCTATTCGATTCAATTCAAATTTGTTTTCTATTCGATTCAATTCAAATTTGTTTTCTATTCGATTCAGTTCAAATTGGTTTTCTATTCGATTCAGTTCAAATTGGTTTTCTATTCGATTCAGTTCAAATTGGTTTTCGATTCAATTCAAATTGGTTTTCTATTCGATTCAATTCAATTAGGTTTTCTATTCGATTCAATTCAAATTGGTTTTCTATTCGATTCAATTCAAATTTAAAAACGAATATAATCGATATAAATATCGTTCGCATCAAAATAGTGCATCTCTAATCAATACGGCTTTATATATTTCAATAATTTCATTATTCTATTCAACAAATGAATATTTATCCTATTCAATACGTGAATCTATATTTTTGTCAACACACGACTAATCTCAACGAATGAGTACTGTCCACATGTGACTCTTTTTGTTATAATGATAAGGATGTAAATTTTATTGTTAAAATATTTCGTTCAACACATGACTAATCTCAACGGATGAGTACTGTCAACACATGAACCTTTATTTTATAATAGTCTTTATCTTCTAAATTGGAATGAGGCCCAATCAATTACCATATAAAGTTAATTATATGGATTCCATACAACACATGCATATAATAGCAACGATAAATAATCAACCATCATCCAAAGTGCACTACACTGTATAAGCATCAAATATAGATATCTAACGCTTATAACAGCCTGTCAATCAATCGATCGACATACAACTAATTATTGGGATTAGTGTATGCCTTATTTTATCCCAATACCCGTGTGGGGTTTCAAACAATCAAACACAGGTTTTATTTGTGCAGTTGGGCGATGTGTAAAATTTATCGACCCAATCAATATCAGTCAAATCATTGTATATAAACAAATCGGCCGATTTGTTTATAAATATTTATTTATTCACTTTCACGTTAAAATTTATATATTTAACGATAAAATATTTTTTACTATATAAATATTTTATTTCCTTTCAACCCATGAATATATTTCATTATCTATTTCACATCAATTTCACAAACAAATTTTCACAACACGTCAAACAAGCATACAAGCCATCCATGGTCTGTGGATGACGGGTGTCGGGTGCTACTAAACACCGTCTGCTTCCTAGCATATATATATAACTAGAAAAGGAAATTTGAGTGAGAAGTTCTCACAAATAGCTATCCCAACTCCACGACACTTCTGATGTAGGGAATCACTGCCATTCTCGCTTTTTGTCACCTTCGTTGCCCGTATTCTCTACATACGTAAAAGTCGAATTTTTTTCTTCGTTATTCAATATATAAAAATCGAATTTTTACTTCGCTATTCAATATATAAAAATCGAATTTTTACTTCGCTATTCAATATATAAAAATCGAATTTTTACTTTGCTATTCAATATATAAAAATCGAATTTTTACTTTGCTATTCAATATATAAAAATCGAATTTTTACTTTGCTATTCAATATATAAAAATCGAATTTTTACTTTGCTACTCAATATATAAAAATCCAATTTTTACTTTGCTATTCAATATATAAAAATCGAATTTTTACTTTGCTATTCAATATATAAAAATCGAATTTTTTACTTCGATGCTATATAGATAAAAATTATATTTTTATCATGCTATTCTCTATATAAAGATTTCGCCTTTCTATTTCTAAAGATTTCGCCTTTCTATTTCTAAAGATTTCGCCTTTCTATACTATGTACATATATTTTGAAGCAATACTAATCTCAGTTTTAAAATCACATTAATTTCAGTATTAAAATCATGTAAAATCAGTTTTTAAAATCAAATAAAATCAGTTTTTAAAATCAAATAAAATCAGTTTTTCTATAATACATAAATAACAACAAATAAAGAGGATTATAAAGCTCACCTCGATTTGGGTTTTCTGCGAAGGGGGGGGTCGGTTGCATCAGAATCAACGGGGGAAGGCGGAGCTGTGGGCCACGGTGGACTTGGACTGGGCGAGGGTTCCTTCGCGCGAGGCCTGGGTGGAGGGCGGTGGGGTCTTGGGCGATCGACAGAGCGAGGGGGGCGACTGGGTTTAGCGGCATCGGGGGAGGAGATGCGGAGCGAGAAGCGAGGGTGGAGGCGGATCAGTGAAGCGGAGGGGTGGCGTCGGGCGCTGTAGGTGGGGGGGGGGGAGCAGAAGTGGGGGCGGCGGCGGAGGGATGGTGGCGATGGCCAGGAGTGGCGTCGCGATCCCAGATGTTGTTTCCCCTTTTTTTTTTTTTTTGATGAATCGAAGAATGAGGGGGGGGGGGGGGGGGGCAGAGTAGTAAAGGAGGAGAAGGTTTTTTATTTATTTAATTATCTCCGAAAAAGCAACTTTTATTTTTGACCTCTAAACGAGGCCCACCGCCTGTCGTCCATAGCGTATTACCCCCATTCCGAACACAATGGGATATGTACCATAAGCTGATTCGACCGTTTCGACCAGTTTCCGTTAAAATCAACATATAACTCTATATATTGAATTTTAAACGTACATTTCAAATTACCGGGGTCACATACGGACTCGAAAAATTCCCGACAAATATTTTCTAGCTTCGTATTGACGATACGGTCCTAACTAAACTAGTTTCGTCGAATTCTGAGACCGCTGGAAAAATGGCCATTTTCCAGTCGATTAAAATCAACTGAAACTGGTCAAACGCGTTTTCCTTTGCCACGCTCACATATTGAATCGAAAAATTATGAAAATTGGAATCTAGCAATAATTTGACATCACGGACCCAACAAAAGTGGTTTCGTCGAAATCCGAGGTCGTTTGCAAAATTTCCATTTTTAAGGGCCTGAATTCCATAGCGACTATTCAGAATTTTCAACTGGATGTATCTTTTGATTCCCGCTATGAAATTTCAATTTTTCGGATTCGTTGGAAAGATATTCTCAATTAGATCCTAATTTTTTTGGTTTTACTAAAATCCGGTTTATTTTGCACCCGGTACATTCAATTGAAGTTTGAAATCGAATTATCGAACTACCGCGCCATTTTCAATTATATTTATAATTATATATAATTACTTATTTTCTAACGACGACGTATATAGATATATACGTTTGAATTATATTCCAAAATAAATTTCTCGTCAATATTATTTAAAATAATTCATTTTAAATATTCAAAATTCGCCAAAATTGCCAAAATAAAAATTTTAAACTGGCCCAGATTTTCGGGTTGTTACAATCTCCCCCACTTAAAACTTTTCGTCCCCGAAAAGGAACAAAGTCGAAAGTGGATTGATCAATCAACTCTACGTTCGATCTGGCTTCCATTCTCCAACTTTTCAGTTTCTGAGAATTTTCAAAAATTTCAAAAAATTGGCTAACACCCGGAATTTTCGAAAAATTTCGCCATAACCTCCCCTGCACCGGGAGCCATGGGAAAATCCCGAAATTACCATATAGGCCTTCTGATCTCAAAAAGAAAAAAGAAAAAGCCAAGCGGCTAGCCAATCGGCTCATAAAATCATCATCACCCAAACAAAACAGTAAATTATAGTAAACATGTACCTATTTGTCGGGCAAACAAATTTTATTCTCTACTCTAGCCTCCTTGCTATGACCTGTTCAATGTAAGTATATGTATATGCAAGCAAATTTAATTCAATTAAAATTGGTTTTCTATTCGATTCAATTCAAATTGGTTTTCTATTCGATTCAATTCAAATTGGTTTTCTATTCGATTCAATTCAAATTTGTTTTCTATTCGATTCAATTCAAATTGGTTTTCTATTCGATTCAGTTCAAATTGGTTTTCTATTCGATTCAATTCAAATTGGTTTTCTATTCGATTCAATTCAAATTGGTTTTCTATTCGATTCAGTTCAAATTGGTTTTCTATTCGATTCAATTCAAATTTGTTTTCTATTCGATTCAATTCAAATTTGTTTTCTATTCGATTCAATTCAAATTTGTTTTCTATTCGATTCAATTCAAATTTGTTTTCTATTCGATTCAGTTCAAATTGGTTTTCTATTCGATTCAGTTCAAATTGGTTTTCTATTCGATTCAATTCAAATTGGTTTTCTATTCGATTCAATTCAAATTGGTTTTCTATTCGATTCAATTCAAATTGGTTTTCTATTCGATTCAATTCAAATTTAAAAACGAATATAATCGATATAAATATCGTTCGCGTCAAAATAGCGCATCTCTAATCAATACGGCTTTATATATTTCAATAATTCCGTTATTCTATTCAATAAATGAATATTTATCCTATTCAATACGTGAATCTATATTTTTGTCAACACACGACTAATCTCAACGAATGAGTACTGTCCACGTGTGACTCTTTTTGTTATAATGATAAGGATGTAAATTTTATTGTTAAAATATTTCGTTCAACACATGACTAATCTCAATGGATGAGTACTGTCAACACATGAACCTTTATTTTATAATAGTCTTTATCTTCTAAATTGGAATGAGGCCCAATCAATTACCATATAAAGTTAATTATATGGATTCCATACAACACATGCATATAATAGCAACGATAAATAATCAACCATCATCCAAAGTGCACTACACTGTATAAGCATCAAATATAGATATCTAACGCTTATAACAGCCTGTCAATCAATCGACATATAACTAATTATTGGGATTAGTGTATGCCGTATTTTATCCCAATACCCGTGTGGGGTTTCAAACAATCAAACACAGGTTTTATTTGTGCAGTTGGGCGATGTGTAAAATTTATCGACCCAATCAATATCAGTCAAATCAGTGTATATAAACAAATCGGCCGATTTTTTTATAAATATTTATTTATTCACTTTCACGTTAAAATTTATATTTTTAACGATAAAATATTTTTAACAATATAAATATTTTATTTCCTTTCAACACATGAATATATTTCACTATCTATTTCACATTAATTTCACAAACAAATTTTCACAACACGTCAAACAAGCATACAAGCCATCCATGGTCTGTGGATGACGGGTGTCGGGTCCTACTAAACACCGTCTGCATCCTAGCATATATATATATAACTAGAAAAGGAAATTTGAGTGAGAAGATCTCACCAATAGCTATCCCAACTCCACGACACTTCTGATGTAGGGAATCACTGCCATTCTCGCTTTTTGTTACCTTCGTTGCCCGTATTCTCTACATACGTAAAAATCGAATTTTTTTCTTCGTTATTCAATATATAAAAATCGAATTTTTACTTCACTATTCAATATATAAAAATCGAATTTTTACTTCGCTATTCAATATATAAAAATCGAATTTTTACTTCGCTATTCAATATATAAAAATCGAATTTTTACTTTGCTATTCAATATATAAAAATCGAATATTTACTTTGCTATTCAATATATAAAAATCGAATTTTTACTTTGCTATTCAATATATAAAAATCGAATTTTTACTTTGCTATTCAATATATAAAAATCGACTTCAATGCTATATAGATAAAAATTATATTTTTATCATGCTATTCTCTATATAAAGATTTCGCCTTTCTATTTCTAAAGATTTCGCCTTTCTATTTCTAAAGATTTCGCCTTTCTATACTATGTATATATATTTTAAAACAACACTAATCTCAGTTTTAAAATCACATTAATTTCAATATTAAAATCATGTAAAATCTGTTTTTAAAGTCAAATAAAATCAGTTTTTAAAATCAAATAAAATCAGTTTTTAAAATCAAATAAAATCAGTTTTTAAAATCAAATAAAATCAGTTTTTCTACAATACATAAATAACAACAAATAAAGAGGATTATAAAGCTCACCTCGATTTAGGTTTTCTGCGAAGAGGGGGGGGGGGGTCGGTTGCGTCGGAATCAACGGGGCAAGGTGGAGCTGTGGGCCACGGTGGACTGGGACTGGGCTAGGGTTCCTTCGCGCGAGGCCTGGGTGGAGGGCGGTTGGGTCTTGGGCGATCGACAGAGCGAGGGGGGGCGACTGGGTTTAGCGGCATCAAGGGAGGAGATGCGGAGCGAGAAGCGAGGGTGGAGGCGGATCAGTGAAGAGGAGGGGTGGCGTCGGGCGCTGTAGGTGGCGGGGGGGAGGAGCAGAAGTGGGGGCGGCGGCGGAGGGATGGTGGCGATGGCCAGGAGTGGCGTCGCGATTCCCCGATGCTGTTTCCCCCTTTTTTTATTTTTTATTTTTCTTTTCTGATGAATCGAAGAATGAGGGGGGGGGGGGGCAGAGTAGTAAAGGAGGTGAGGTTTTTTTTTATTATTTCATTTAATTATCTCCGAAAAAGCAACTTTTATTTTTGACCTCTAAACGAGGCCCACCGCCTGTCGTCCATAGCGTATTACCCCCATTCCGAACACAATGGGATATGTACCATAAGCTGATTCGACCGTTTTGATCAGTTTCCGTTAAAATCAACATATAACTCTATATATTGAATTTTAAACGTACATTTCAAATTACCGGGGTCACACACGGACTCCAAAAATTCCCGAAAAATATTTTCTAGCTTCGTATTGACGATACGGTCCTAACAAAACTAGTTTCGTCGAATTCTGAGACCGCTTGAAAAATGGCCATTTTCCAGTCGATTAAAATCAACTGAAACTGGTCAAACGCGTTTTCCTTTGTCACGCTCACATATTGAATCGAAAAATTATGAAAATTGGAATCTAGCAATAATTTGACATCATGGACCCAACAAAAGTGGTTTCGTCGAAATCCGAGGTCGTTTGCAAAATTTTCATTTTTAAGGGCCTGAATTCCATAGCGACTATTCAGAATTTTCAACTGGACGTATCTTTTGATTCCCGGTATGAAATTTCAATTTTTCGGATTCGTTGGAAAGATATTCTCAATTAGATCCTAATGTTTTTGGTTTCACTAAAATCCGGTTTATTTTGCACCCGGTACATTCAATTGAAGTTTGAAATCGAATTATCGAACTACCGCACCATTTTCAATTCTATTTATAATTATATATAATTATTTATATTCTAACGACGACGTATATAGATATATACGTTAGAATTATATTCCAAAATAAATTTCTCGTCGATATTATTTAAAATAATTCATATTAAATATTCAACATTCACCAAAATTGCCAAAATAAAAATTTTAAACTGGCCCAGATTTTCGGGTTGTTACAAAATGAATACGAATTGAAACTGAATTAATTTGAAATTCAAATTGAATTGAAAACGAACTGAAATTGAAAAATAAATCGATTTGAATTGAAATTGAGTTGAAACGAATTTGTAAGGAAAATTCAATTTTGATTTGAATTTGAAAAGGAAGTTGAAATCGTTTTGAAAACGAATTTAAAACGATTTATAAAATATGTTTTAAAAGGAAATCGACGAAATATATATATTATATATATAATGGCCTGAATAGAACGCGCCGCGGCAGCTCACGACTTTTGACCATTGAATTCGAATGGACATTGCGGGAGATTCGACCGTCGGATTCTCCTAAAACCGGAACCGTTGGGTTCGTATCGAAAAGAGCTTTCTAAAGAATATTAGAAATTAGAAATCTAACGGTTGGATTTGGAATTATGTCCAAATCAAATTTGGAAAAGGTCGCTTTAAGTGCAGTTCGATGGCCGTTGATGGAAATCGACTGTACGGGCAATGATAAAATTATTAAAAATAGTAATAATTTGTGTAAAATCATAAGAAATGATTTGTGAAGAATTGGGATGAAAAACTCTATATTTGAAAAGATTAAAGTAAATTTTTATCGAAATGAACTAGTTTTGAACTAGAATAATAATTTATTTATTTTTAAAATAAATAAATTGGATTTGAAATGGTTTTGGAAATAACCAGAACTTCCAATAATTAAATTGGAATGGATTTGAATCGAAATTGTCTTCGGAATATTTCGATGTTGGATTTCGTGATGATACAGATATTGTTATGGGAATTTGAAAAATATATTAATATCGTTATTTCCACTACGATATTTGTTGGTCGTAGAATTTGATATTGAATATAAGCCAGTATATTTTCTATTCAGAGCCTTGTATTTAATATCAAATGGGATTTGGGTTTGTCGTGAATGGTGTCTTCATTGACACTGTTCTTAAACCCAGTTGAGAAAAAGATTAAATCTTTTTATTTAGATTTAATGAAGTGTACCAATTAAATGGTATTTAATTGGAATTGAATTTGAATTGATTTTTGGGTTTATCATGAACGGTGTTTTAAATAACACTTGTTCTTTAACTCGATAATTAGTAGAATGTGATTTTGGGTTGTCGTGAACGGTATCTTCAATAACACTGTTCTTAGACCCAACGGAGTTAAGAAAATCAGAAACTAACTGGAGATTAGTTAAGATGGGTGGTTTCTTGGGTGTTGATCTGATGTTGGTTTCGGCCTTCGGGGTTAATACCTAGGGAATTGCTCACTTGCTAATTTACGTTTAGGGACTAATTGAAATGTGATGTGATTTTGGGTTTATCGTGAACCGTGTTTTAAAAGACATTGATTCTTTAACCTAGTTAAAGATTAAAACTAAGTGGAGTTTTAATGAATCTTTAATTAGATTGAAAAGATCGAGAATGGAGTATCACCAGTTTTGCTCCAGGCGATAGTTAAATCTTTAATTAGATTTGAACATGAAATGGTAATTGAATTTACCGATAACACCGTGGTGTTAGATATGAAGTATTATCAGTTTTACTTCATGGGATGAATAGGTTGGGATTGGGAAATAGAATAAATGATTACTTCGGTGTGGATCACTAATCCCGACTAGTTTGAATTGATATTCAAAAGAAGATTAAAGAATAAATTTAGAAGAATTTATCTTTGATAAAATTAATGGGAACCTTTCCCTAAGAATGTGAAATTTAGAAACTAACTGGAGATTAGTTAAGTAGAATGGTTTCTTGGGTATTGATCTGATGTTGGTTTCGGCCTTCGGGGTTAATATTTGGGGAATTGTTCTCTTACTAATTTACGGTTAGCGACGGATGAACTGGAATAAGGCGTATGTTGTGTTTTTGTAACACTTGTTTATTATATACGCGAGTTATTCGGAAAGACCGGGTTTATCCCATTCTGAATAACTGATACGACGATAAGTCAAAGATGAAGACGGTGGTTGAAGACCGGAGGTCTTCACGTCGATTTGGTGATTACTGATGATCTTGATTGGGCCGTACACCCAAGAGGAGGGAATCAGTTAGTGGTCGTCCAGACGTACTTGGAGATCGATGGATATGCAGGGTACTAGGTGCCTCCGGTTTCGTTCAGACCCAGAACGAACTTGTAAATGGACTGTGTGTCTGACATTGGATTTTATTCTGTGTGATTGATTTCTATTAAATATATATCTGTTTGGAGGCGGAGAATTTATTCTCTTGCTTAACGCCCTTCTCTGAGACGTACGAGCTCAGGGGTTATATACTGATGGATATCAAACGCATAGAGTGAATTGCCTGTGTTGCATGCCTAAGTGGCAAATGATTAAGGCTTCTGTTGTAAAGCAAAGTCTTATGGTTGATAATTAAAGCAAGGTCTTTGTAGCATAGATTTGTGTAACGTTTAATTCGCGAGTTTCACACCCGGTATGAACAAAAAACGGGAGATGGATATCAGGGGGGCATGCGTTTCCTTCTAATTAGAAGTGGCGTCAGTGGTTTTACACGCCCTGACGAGTTTGACTTATGTGGTTGTTGCTATTGCGAGGCGCCTCGGGTATATCGGTGACTATGTGAAGCCGATGGAGTCATTTGTTGGCTCATTTACGCCCGATAGGGCGGGGAAACGCAGTGTTCAGGAATTATAATCCACATTGGTGGACCGGCCCTGAGTCCAAGGGACGATGCGTTCAGTTCCTGAGACTCGGACTAGACAGTCTCAAATCGGTGAGGATGATCCCTAGCCTCGGTTCATATCATAAATGATAACTCAACTTCCAATACGACATTTTGCGGTTTTGATTGTATACCTATATATGGCGACATAGTGGTATGGGACATTCATGCCGCCTATGATTGATATTTATGATTGTATATAAAATCACAAACTAACTGGAAACGAGCTAAGATGGGTGGTTTCCTGGGTATTGGTCTGATGTTGGTTTCGGCCTTCGGGGTTAATACTTAGGGAATCGTTCTCTTACTAATTTACTGTTGGAGTTTGATTAAGAATTAAAACATGAAATTTAGCATATCAAGCATTCTTTGGCTATTATAAGGTAAAAACCCTATCCTCCGGCTTGCGTTGCATTGTGTGATGGGACCTGGGTCTTATAATAGCTTCATTTTTCTTTATTTAGCATTGCGCTGTTTGTTTTATGCACTGGTATTCTTGGGAGGAAACTCGTTCCGTGTTATACGGCATGGTCCCTTGATTTACCTAACTTTAAAATAAAGATTAATGACTGTTTTTAGTTCTCACACCAGTCACATGACTGACCTGGAGTTTATTGTTTTAACCTAATCTCTAGATGCCCCATTTTTCCGCGCAGGTAGCTAGTAGTTTTGGTTTTGCAGATTTATATTCACAGGATCCTGATTTACAGTTGGAACGATACTCGGAAAGCTCTGTATCCGTGTATTACTTTCAGTTGTGTATTGTATTATTTTTCCGCTGCTATTGTAATCTCTGATATTTATCGAATGTATTTTATTCATTCATACTCTGTATATTCTTTGTATTCTGATGGAATTGTTGTAATTAACAATGAAATGTTCTTCTGTCTGTGTTCCTTTGTGTGTTGTTCTCGAAGTATCCGCTCTTTCCTTCACAGGGAAGTCACGAGTCTTTATATTAGGTATCAGAGCTTTGGTTTACAAAGCTCGAGAACAAAGCACGTTTTAACCAAACGAAAGAATTCATTAGAAATTGGATTAGTAATATCTAATGAGAATGACTCATTAGAGATGGGATCAGTAGTATCCTAGAACGAGTGTAAAGAGTGTAGTTTTGAAAAATAAAAATTGAAAACAAGTTCTGTTTTGAAAATTTAAATCAATTATTCGTATTTGATTGTTTATTTTATCTTGAATTTGGACAATCAAGTATATAGAGATTTTAATATACGTCCGATCCACGTGTATTGGAAGCCTCCAATATACTGGATGGATATAGAGTCACACTCTAGTCGCCCGGGGATAATTCTGATGATGCGGCCGCATCATCAGTATTTATATTCGAGTGCCGAAAGTGTGATATCTATATATTTCCATTAGATTGGTGTGAGAACCAAAACTTAGATAGGGCTTGTTGTTGTGATTTGGCATCAAAAACATGATTTTCTCTCTCTCTCTCTCTCTCTCTCTCTATATATATATATATCAAAATTATGAATTTGAAATGATAACTAACTAATTGATTGATGGTTGTGTTGTTTGTTTATTGGTTTGATATTTTGAACTATTTATGCCCAATTGAACTATATTGGAAATTGTTTGAAAATGCATGCATATACATGTACTTACATTGAACAGGTCATAGCAAAGAGGCTAGAGCAGAAGAATAAAATTGTTTGCCCGACAAATAGGTACATGTTTATTGTATTTCTTTGGGTTTGGATGATTTTATGAGCCGATTGGCTAGCCACTTGGCTTTTTCTTTTTCTTTTGGATTGAAGAAGGCCATGGGAGGCTATATGAAATATCCTGAAATCCCCGGTGCAGGGGAGGTTATGGTGAAATTTTTCGAAAATTTAGGGTGTTAGCCAAATTTTTGAAAATTTTGAAAAGTTCTTAGAAACTAAAAAGTTGAAGAACTTAAGCCGTAAAGAAAATAATGAAAGTTGAGTTGATTAGTTAAACAACTTTCGGCTTCATTCCTTTTCGGGACGAAAAGTTTTAAGTGGGGGAGATTGTAATAACCCGGAAATCCGAGCCAATTTAAAATTTTTATTTTGGCAATTTTGGCGAATTTTGAATATTTAAAATTATTTATTTTAAATAATAACGACGAGAAATTTATTTCGAATAGAATTAGAACGTATATAATTATTTGAATCGTCGTTATAATATAATTATTTATTTTAAATTATAAAAGGAATTGAAAATGGCGCGATAATTCGATTTCAAATTTCAAATGAATGTACCAGGTGCAAAATAAACCGGATTTTAGCGAAACCAAAAATATTAGAATCTATTTGAGAATATCTTTCCAACGAATCCGAAAAATTGGAATTTCATAGCGGGAATCAAAAGATATGTCCAGTTGAAATTTCAGAATAGTCGCTATAGAATTTCGGCCCTTAAAAATGGAAATTTTGCAAACGACCTCGGTTTTCGATGAAACCACTTTTGTTGGATCCGTGATGTCAAGTTATTGCTAGATTCCAAAATTCGTAATTTTTCGAATCAATATATGAGCGTGGCAAAGGAAAACGCGTTTGACTAGCTTTAGTTGATTTTAATCGACTGGAAAATGGCCATTTTTCAAAAAGTTTCAGAATTCGACGAAATTCGTTTTGTTAGGACCGTATCATCAATACGAAGCTAGAAAATATTTTTCGGTAATTTTTAGAGTTAGTATGTGGCCCCGGTAAATTGAAATGCGCGTTGAATTTAAAATATAATGATTTATATTTTAAATTTAGCAGAAACTAATCGTAACAGCCAAATTGGGTTACGAAACATATCCCATTGTGTTCGGAATAGGGGTAGTTAGCTAGGGGCGACGGTCATTGGGGTTCGTTTGGTGTTCGAATTAATAAACTGGTATTTTTGAAAATAAAATAATTATTAAATATATAATTATAATACATGGACCAATCAAAATTAACCCTAGCTCCTCATTCGTTCTGGCTGCCGCAATTCATCATGAATGATTTAAATCGCTCGAAAATAAAAACCCTATTATCTTTTAATCCACAAATCGATTTCAGAAATTTCAAAAGTGAAATTGGAGAGCTCAGTGCCCTCTCGAAGGTGAACGGCTAAGATGGTTTTTCAATCCGAGGTTTGGCAGAAACCGGGTCTCGAACGCTGTACGTTCACATGCAAAACAAGGGGAGGTGGGACCATCGAAGGGGCGGAGGTGCCTGGCTAGGGTCGGCGACGGGAGGGGCTTTCGAACGGTGGTCTCCGATTGGCGGGGCGTGGCTTCTGGTGGCCGCGGTGAGGGGAGAGTGGACGGGGATCGATGGGTTCCTTGGTAACGCGATGTACAGGGAGAAAGGGGTGGGGTTAAGGCCCGTAATTTTTGATTAGAGGGTAATATTTTTTATTTCTATTTCTTTTTTATTTTAATATGTATAACATTATGATAAAATCTGAAAATACATATAGAGTTGAATAAAAATAGGGTTTCTATAAATAAAAATGTGTTCTTTTAAAAATATAAAGTTTGAAAATATACCTGGTTTTAAAAAAAGATAAACAGCTTTAATAAAAGTATGGTTTTTATAATTAATCTATAAATTTGGTAAAATAGCAGTAGGTGGTTTTTATATGAAATAGCAATAAAAATATGATTTTGATATGAATTCTCTTTATATAAAAATACGATTTTTATATAAGAATTAGCATTATAAAAATATGGAAAAACTGAAAAATATAATTTTTATAATATAAACACCAACATAAAAATATGATTTTTATGTATGAGTCGACAGTATAAAAATGTGATTTTTTATCGACTGCGTGAAACAGATGGCGATGGAACGAACCAAAAGCAAAACGGAATTCAAACCATTCAGAAATAATTAAAGAATGGCGGAGTGGAACCCTAAGGTGAGAACTCCTCACTTTTATTTTTATTTCTAGTTGAAATATATACTAGGATGCAGACGGTGCTTAGTAGCACCCGACACCCGTCGTCCACAGACCATGAACGGCTTGTATGCTTGTTTGTTTGATTTTGATGTGTAGTTGATTGTGTGATGTGATGTGAAATGAAACAAAATATTTATATAGTTAAAAATATTTTATAGTTGAAAATATAATTTCTAACGTGAATGTGAGTAAATAAATATAAACAAATCGGACGATTAGTTTATATACACACATTTGACTGATATTGATTGGGACGATAAATTTTATACATCGCCCAACTTCACAAATAAAATCTGTGTTTGATTGTTTGAAACCCCACACGGGTATTGGGATGATATTTGACGTACACTAATCCCGATTGTTTATTTGTATGTCAATCGATGGGTTGACGGACTGTGTAAGCGTTAATTATTTACATTTAATGCTTATGTAGTTGTATGGTGCATTCTGGATGATGGTTGATTATTTATCGTTGTTATTTTATACATGTGTTGTAGAAAATCCATATAATTAACATTATATGATAATTGATTGGTCCTCATTCCAGTATTTGAAAAGAAATATTTGAAAAGAAATATTTTAAAAGAAATATTTGAAAAAGAAATATTTGAAAAGAAATATTTGAAAAGAAATATTTGAAAAGAAATACTTGAAAAGAAATATTTGAAAAAGAAATATTTGAAAAGAAATATTTGAAAAAGAAATATTTGAAAAGAAATATTTGAAAAGAAATATTTGAAATAGAAATATTTGAAAAAGAAATATTTGAAATAGAATATTTGAAAATAGAAATGCGAAGCCATGTTGAGTAGTTACACGCCATTTTAACACGAATGGGAATTTTGTCGATTTTATAATGAATAATGAAAGTTATTTCAAAATCGAATATTTAGAATTGAATTCGAATTGAAATTGAATAGAATTGAATTCGAATTGAAATTGAATAGAATTGAATTCGAATTGAAATTGAATAGAAATGAATACGAATTGAAATTGAATTAATTTGAAATTCAAATTGAATTGAAAACAAACTGAAATTGAATAAAAAATCGATTTGAATTGAAAACAAGTTGAAACGAATTTAAAACGAATTTGTAAGGGAAAATTCAATTTTGATTTGAATTTGAAAAGGAAGTTGAAATCGTTTTGAAAACGAATTTAAAACTATTTATAAAATACGTTTTAAAAGGAAATCGACGAAATATATATAATATATATATATAATGGCCTGAATAGAACGCGCCGCGCCGCGGCAGTTCGTGACTTTCGACCATTGACTTCGAATGGACATTGCAGGAGATCCGACCATCAGATTCTCCTAAAACCGGAACCGTTGGGTTTATATCGAAAAGAGCTTTCTAACGAATATTAGAAATTAGAAATCTAACGGTTGGATTTGGAATTATGTCCAAATAAAATTTGGAAAATGTCGCTGTAAGTGCAGTTCGATGGCCGTTGATGGAAATCGACTGTACGGGCCTTGATAAAATTATTAAAAATAGTAATAATTTGTGTAAAATCATAAGAAATGATTTGTGAAGAATTGGGATGAAAAACTCCATATTTGAAAAGATAAAAGTAGATTTTTATCGAAATGAACTAGTTTTGAACTAGAATAATAATTTATTTATTTTTAAAATAAATAAATTGGATTTGAAATGGTTTTGGAAATAACCAGAACTTCCAATAATTAAATTGGAATGGATTTGAATCGAAATTGTCTTCGGAATATTTCGATGTTGGATTTCGTGATGATACAGATATTGTTATGGGAATTTGAAAGATATATTAATATCGTTATTTCCACTACGATATTTGTTGGTCGTAGAATTTGATATTGAATATAAGCCGGTATATTTTCTATTCAGAGCCTTGTATTTAATATCAAATGGGATTTGGGTTTGTCGTGAATGGTGTCTTCATTAACACTGTTCTTAAATCCAGTTGAGAAACAGATTAAATCTTTTTATTTAGATTTAATGAAGTGTACCAATTAAATGGCATTTAATTGGAATTGAATTTGAATTGATTTCTGGGTTTATCGTGAACGGTGTTCTAAATAACACTTGTTCTTTAACCCGATAATTAATAGAATGTGATTTTGGGTTGTCGTGAACGGTATCTTCAATAACACTGTTCTTAGACCCAACGGAGTTAAGAAAATCAGAAACTAACTGGAGATTAGTTAAGATGGGTGGTTTCTTGGATATTGATCTGATGTTGGTTTCGGCCTTCGGGGTTAATACCTAGGGAATTGCTCACTTGCTAATTTACGGTTGGGGACTGATTGAAATGTGATGTGATTTTAGGTTTATCGTGAACCGTGTTCTAAATGACATTGATTCTTTAACCCAGTTAAAGATTAAAACTAAGTGGAGTTTTAATGAATCTTTAATTAAATTGGAAAGATCGAGAATGGTGTATCACCAGTTTTGCTCCAGGCGATAGTTAAAGCTTTAATTAGATTTGAACGTGAAACGGTAATTGAATTTACCGATAACACCGTGGTGTTAGATATGAAGTATTACTAAGTTTTACTTCATGGGATGAATAGGTTGGGATTGAGAAATAGAATAAATGATTACTTCGGTGTGGTTCGCTAATCCCGACTAGTTTGAATTGATATTAAAAAGAAGATTGAAGAATAAATTTAGAAGAATATATCTTTGATAAAATTAATGGGAACCTTTCCCTAAGAATGTGAAATTTAGAAACTAACTGGAGATTAGTTAAGTAGAATGGTTTCTTGGGTATTGATCTGATGTTGGTTTCGGCCTTCGGGGTTAATATTTGGGGAATTGTTCTCTTACTAATTTACGGTTAGCGACGGATGAACTGGAATGAGGCGTATGTTGTGTTTGTGTAACACTTGTTTATTATATACGCGAGTTATTCGGAAAGACCGGGTTTATCCCATTCTGAATAACTGATATGACGATAAGTCAAAGATGAAGACGGTGGTTGAAGACCGGAGGTCTTCACGTCGTTCGAGTGATTACTGATGATCTTGATTGGGCCGTACACCCAAGAGGAGGGAATCAGTTAGTGGTCGTCCAGACGTACTTAGAGATCGATGGATATGCGGGGTACTAGGTGTCTCCGATTTCGTTCAGACCCAGAACGAACTTGTAATTGGACTGTGTGTCTGACATTGGATTTTATTCTATGTGATTGATTTCTATTAAATATATATCTGTTTGGCGGCGGAGAATTTATTCTCTTGCTTAACGCCCTTCTCTGAGACGTACGAGCTCAGGGGTTATATACTGATGGATATCAAACGCATAGAGTGAATTGCCTGTGTGGCATGCCTAAGTGGCAAATGATCAAGGATTCTGTTAAAAAGCAAAGTCTTGTGGTTGATGATCAAAGCAAGGCCTTTGTGGCATAGCTTTGTGTAACGTTTAATTCACGAGTTTCACACCCGGTATGAACCAAAAAGGGAGACGGATATCAAGGGGGCATGCATTTCCTTCTAGTTAGAAGTGGCATCAGTGGTTTTACATGCCCTGACGAGTTTGACTTATGTGGTTGTTGCTGTTGCGAGGCGCCTCAGATATATCAGTGACTATGTGAAGCCGATGGAGTCATTTGTTGGCTCATTTACGCCCCATAGGGCGGGGAAACGCAGTGTTCAGAAATTGTAATCCACATCGGTGGACCGGCCCTGAGTCCAAGGGACGATGCATTCAGTTCCTAAGACTCGGACTAGACAGTCTCGAATCGGTGAGGACGATCCCTAGCCTCGGTTCATATCATAAATGATAACCCAACTTCCAATACGACATTTTGCGGTTTTGATTGTATACCTATATATGGCGACATAGTGGTATGGGACATTCATGCCGCCTATGATTGATATTTATGATTGTATATAAAATCAAAAACTAACTGGAAACGAGCTAAGATGGGTGGTTTCCTGGGTATTGGTCTGATGTTGGTTTCGGCCTTCGGGGTTAATACTTAGGGAATCATTCTCTTACTAATTTACGGTTGGAGTCTGATTAAGAATTAAAACCTGAAATTTAGCGTATCAAGCATTCTTTGGCTATTATAAGGTAAAAACCCTATCCTCCGGCTTGCGTTGCATTGTGTGATGGGACCTGGGTCTTATAATAGCTTCATTTTTCTTTATTTAGCATTGCGCTGTTTGTTTTATGCACTGGTATTCTTGGGAGGAAACCCGTTCCGTGTTATACGGCGTGGTCCCTTGATTTACCTAACTTTAAAATAAAGATCAATAACTGTTTTTAGTTCTCACACCAATCACATGACTGACCTGGAGTTTATTGTTTTAACCTAAACTCTGGGTGCCCCTATTTTCCGCGCGGGCAGCTAGTAGTTTTGGTTTTGCAGATTTATATTCACAGGATCCTGATTTACAGCTGGAACGATACTCGGAAAGCTCTATATCCGTGTATTACTTTCAGTTGTGTATTGTATTATTTTTCCGCTGCTATGTAATTTATTGTAATCACTGATATTTATCGAATGTATTTTATTCATTCATACTCTGTATATTCTTGTATTCTGATGGAATTGTTGTACCTTTGTGTGTTGTTCTCGAAGTATCCGCTCTTTCCTTCACGGGGAAGTCACGGGTCTTTACAAGAACATACAAAAATTCCCTTTTATAAAAATATCAACTATTTCGACTCTTTTATACCACTATGTTTTCAATTCTTCAAGGAGCAATTGTAAATAAATATTGATTCCTTATGTCGGTTCATCAGGGTCAAAGATGACAATTGTGAGAAACATATAAGAAGTCTTCATATACATTTATTGAGGTAAATTATAAGATTTAAAGATTACATAACTAGATGAATATTTAGAGCCAAATTAAGAAAATGATTAAAAAAATCATTCATATATAAAACATGCCTAACATTATGGCTCACTGTTGCAAAAAAAAAAGATATTTTTTCATCAGAATACTTTCATGCTTCTCCATCAACTAGATGTGTCAACGTACCTTCTTTCTGTGTTTTCTGACCGTGTTATCTCTTTAATGCGCAATTACAGAAGATTCATATAAAATTTGAAGCGTAGGAGTAATTGGTAAATAATGCATACGTTTCTATGAGACTTCCTTTCCATTCTTCTTTCTTAGTTTGTATCTTTCCAGTTTACATATTCTATAATTTACTAGATTGGTATCCTTTTTCTAAAACTACATAAAACCATTTTAACATGTATTTATTTTTAGTTTTGGTAGCCCAAACGCTTATATAAATTTTGTTACTTCAAAATGATTCGCACACATTAAGTTATCGAGAGACATGCGTCATTTAGCAGCTTATACAAAGACTGTAAATCCATCTTTTACGAGATTATATTTATTTTATTGCAACATATTTTGTAGTTACTGATAATTTGATGTCTCTTGTACTGCCTTCCCAATAGGGTTTATTAGTAGAGTCACTCCTGGGATTTATGATGCCCAGTGCAATTTATTAAGTGATGCTTATTTGTAAAAATATCTACTAAGAAACCCTCTTAAGTATTTGGCAATCTCTTCGTTTTTTCATATTAAAGCTTACATATGGTTGTTTTTGTGAAAACATAACAAATTTTTTTTTTTTTATAATTTGGAAATATGATTCCCACGAAGAAAATCAATATTTACATTAAGACAAAGTTAATCATATGATTTGTTATGATACCTTGTTCATCACAAATACAAATTAAATTGATATTTTTTTGAACATAACTAATATTTTGAAATTATGATATATGTATGTATCTAATTTCAAATTATACGCCAAACTTCTAATACAAAAGATAATCATTTTATTTATTTTACTATTTGAGATCGGAGAACAAAGTAGGAGTAAGCTATTGTGATCATCTTCTAATTTATTGTTCATTTTTATTTTGAAGTGCTAAGATCATGAATTTGCTAATTAAATTATGAAATCCAAAGAAAGATAGCATAAATTAAAAGACACAAAATGAATAACGCTCTAAAACATATAAAACACCTGATTCTAGCCATTAAAAAATTAATAGAATATTATTGATATATCTTCTAGCATACGAGATAAAGAAATAAGTTCTGAATTTTTACAAAATGGGGACAGATGGCTTAAAGTGGCAATACAGATATCTTGTATTTCAGCTGGTATGTATATATTATTAACATTTAAGCCATGTAACTTCCTAACTACTGTAAATTCAAACATTCATGAAATCTTGATTTTACTACATTGACATTTCAAGTACAAGACTGTATGTTTATCATGATCCACGAATTATAGGATTAATTCCAAATACAATGAAATATTAAACCAAAATAGGACAATTTAGAAATTTGGGATACCTATTTTAGAGTTCAGGTCTCGCAAACTCTTCTTCTTATAGCATCAGTTTGTTTCTTCGTTTCTTCCTCGCGTAATTCGCTTGTAATGACCCAGATTTTTCGGTTATTTGAATTTGAATATTTAAATACTATATTTGGAATATTAATGGCTTTTTAATATTAAATTCGTTATTTATAAATGAAGTTTGAACAATAAATTTATAATTAATTATAAATGAGCTCGTAACATCGCGGTAATTCGTAATGTTGAGTTTTGAATTTCAATTGAATATACAGGATCCGATATAAGTCGGAATTCTGTTAAACAAGAGTTGTTTGAATCTAATTGATTATAATTTTCTAATAAAAGAGAAAAATCGAGATTTCATGCTATAGATTGTTAGTTATGTCCAATTCAAAATTTCAAATAGTCGCTATGGAAATCGTTAATAAACGATAACGTTTATTTAATAAATTTAATAAGGATTTCTATATAATTTGGATACTGTTTAACTCAAAACTGTTAATGTTGGGTTATAAATCCATATTGTTTATATGTGAAGCTATATGATAATTTTATTTGGATATTTACGGTAATAACAATTTATTATTATTTAATTAGATTATTTTGGAATTTAATTAATATTTAATTTAATTTATATAAGCCTTAAGAAGGGCCATTTTGCAAACGACCTTGGTCGATGAAATTAGTTACATTGGAACTGTAACGTTAAATTATTGTACGAAGCCAAATTTCTTGGTAAACTGATGTCGTATGTGACATCGGTAGCCATAAATGCCTCGGTTTTTATTTAATTGTTTTGTCGATTTAAATTGGAAATTAAAAATAATGGATTTTCTAAAGAACTCCATTTTCAATTAAACTAATTTTATTTTATCCGTAGTGATTTATTATTGTGAGATTTGAAGTTTCAATACTTTTGGAGTTAATTTGTGATTGTAAGAAATTTAAACGTATATCGATTCACGTTGTGCAATTATAAAGGAACTTTTACAAACAACCTCAGAATTCGACGAAACCTTTTCCATCATGTTCGGAATATTTAATTATGTTAAGATGCAAATTTTTGTTTCAATTGGAAGTCGTATGGAGTAGTATTTGCAAGAAGCTTCGCGTGCAAGTTTCGTGAATAATATATTAATAATAAAATCATATTATATATACCCAACTCAATGCAGTCTAATCCTAATCAACCTGTCAGTTCCCATTTTCGTGGTTAAACTATTAACGAGCTGCCACCAAATCGTTCAATGGTCACAAATTTCTCTTCTTTGCAATGATTGATCTTCAAATCCATACTTTTATACATGAATCGTTCAACAACAAAAATGATAAGCATGTCGAGATCTACCACTTGATTGGCCACGATCGGAAATAGGTTGTTGTGCTGACTGGAAATTGAGTTTGAATTCACTGCGTGCGAAATAGGACTGTAGGAAAACATGATCACCGAGTCAGTCGAGGTAAGAATCGAAGGAAGAGGGCATCACGACGCTCGTATTGGAGTTTGTTGATCGGTCTCTGGACGATGTTAGGAGGCGTGGTGGTCAACAACTTCTGACGTGCATGGGTTGAGGTCTGAAGCAGGAAGAACAAGAAGGCATAAACGAGAATTGTCGGCCTTTAAACAATCCTAACCAAAGTAAGGAATCAGCCCAGTAGAATTCTTACTCCTATAATTAATAAAGTAAAATATACTTAGAAATAATCGAGCATTTTTGAACAAGTAGCACAGTAGGAACGAAGCAGCCAAAGTTAAATTAAAAGAATGGGGCTGATTACATTCCAAACGTAATTAATCAAGTTTTAAATAAAGTTATTAAGAATTAGTTAATCTAATTAAGTTGTATAACCTTTGAACGTTAATACTTCTTATGGATATTTACAGAATGGAACGAAACCAGTTACGTTGCAATCGGGGCAACGAGCTCAACATCAAGGAATTATTCTAGACAAAAATGGAGATAACAGGAATTTACAGTTAAATTAAAACGACTGTTTAATTTAACTGTAACCGAACCGCTTCAACGATAAACGAAAATCAAGGTGAGTTAAACTCAGTTCATCCCACTTATATTTTATATATGTCGGGTTTTTATTTTGTATGTTATGGTTGCTAATGGTTGGCTGTTTGTTAAATATATGTTCATATATTGATTGAACTGATGAAATTAAACATTGTTTAATTTCATTGAAACACCAAATTGTTATTCTAACAATTGGAACCAACTGAGGTAACTTACCTTGTTGGTCACCTTATAAAATAAACATGTTTAAGTTAATGAATTCTTTGAATTATTATTGTTGTTTTAAATTATTATTATTGACTATTATCGAAATTTTTAGTTTAAAAATGGATAATTCTTATTGAAATGAATTATTTGAGGTAACCTTTTTGGATGCAGGGAATAACAAGTTAGAGGGGTCCAACTGTGAAATGACACGAACTTCTTCGTGAAGGAAAGCCCGGATTGAGTTGAGAACAAGCCACATCGGGACACAAACATAAAAACATTTCATTGCTTATTACAACAATTTACATCAGAGTACAAGAATATAGCGTAAGAATAAATATTACACATTCGACAAATATCAGAGATTCAAATTACATTTAAACATATAGCAGCGGAAAAGCAATACTAAACACAACTGATAATAATACACGGATACAGAGCCTTTCGAATATTGCTTCAGCTGTAAATCAGGATCCTATGAATATGAATCTGCAAAACCCAAACTACTAGCTGCCCTGTGGAAAATAGGGGCACCTAGAGTTTCGGTTAAAACAATAAACTCCAGGCCAGTTATGTGATTGGTGTGAGAACTAAAACAGTTATTTAAAACTTTACTTTAAAAATAAGGTAAATCAAGGGACCACGTCGTATAACACGGAATGGGTTTTCTCCCGAGAATACCAGTGCATAGAATAAACAAAGCAATGCTTTTTGGAAAAATGAAGCTATTATAAGACCCAGGTCCCATCACACAATGCAACAAAAGCCGGAGGATAGGGTTTTACCTTATAACAGCCAAATAATGCTTGATACATGAAATTTAATCTCTTATTATTACTATAACTGAATAAATCAACTTCAAATATAAATGTATCTATCATAGGCGGCATGGGTACCATTATCATGTCGCCAATACTAGGCTCTACAATCAAAACCGAAATGTCATGTATTGGAAATTGGATTTCCGTCTATGAGTCGAAGCCAGGGATGATTCCTCACCGCTTCAAAACACTCTAGCAAATGCCTCAGGATTCCCCACAGAGAACCCTGGATCAGTTGGGACGGTCCACACTTACGTTAGTGGATTGGCAATTCCTGAGCACACGTTTCCCGGTCCTATCGGACCTATATCCATCGGCTCCGAAGACCGATATATCCGAGGCGCCTCGCAATCCAACAACCACATAGGTAAAATAATAACAATGTCAGGGCTAGTAAAATGCTGACACCACCCATAGCTAGAAAGAAACGTCATGTTCTCCCAACGATCCGATCCCCTTTTTGACTCATACCGAGGTGTGAGGCTCGTGAATTAACGCTATACACAAAGCTATGCTATTTAAGGCCGTGCTTTGATCATCAACCACAAGTCTCTGCTTTTTAACAAAAGCCTTGATCACTGCATCTCAGCATGCCACACAGGCAATTCATGCCATGCGATTGGTATATATCGATATATAACCTCTGAGCTCGTACGTCTCAGAGAAGGGCGTTAAGCAAGAGAATAAATTCTCCGCCACCTAACAGATATATATTTAATACAAATCAATCAACACAGAATAAAATCCAATGTCAGACACACAATCCATTTACAAGTTCGTTCTGGGTTTGAACAAAACCGGAGGCATCTTATTCCTCATCCCGTATGTCCAATACAGGAGAGAGGCCCTCACATATCCGTCGATCTCCAAGTACATCTGGACGTTCACCACTTATTACCTCGTCTTGGGTGTACAGCCCAATCAAGACATCAGTAATCATCCAAACGATGTGAAGACCACCGTTCTTCAACCACCGTCTTCATCGTTGACTTATCGTCGAATTAGTTATCCAGAATGTGTATAAACCCGGCCTTTCCGAATAACTCACGTATATAATGAACAAGTGCTTTAAAAACACAGCATACCCCTCATTCCAATTTTGAATATTCTTTTATTTAAATATTCGCATATTTAGGGATTTGTTCCCATTAATTTTATCAAAGATAAATTCTTTTAAATTTATTCTTTAATCTTCCTTTGGATATTATTCAAACCAAATTAAGGTTTTCCAAACTAGTCGGGATTAACGCACCTTACCGAAGTAACCATTCATTTAATTTCCCAATCCCAACCTATTTATCCTATGGAGCAAAACTGGTGTTACCCCATAACTAAAACCACGATGTTATCGGTAAATTTAATTACCATTTCCCATTCAAATCTAACTAAAGATTTAACTATCGCTTGGAGCAAAACTGGTGATACTCCACTCTCGATCATTTCCCAAATTTGATAATTTAAATTATTAATTCGCATTTCAATCTAATTAAAGATTCATTAGAACTCCACTTAGTTTTAATCTTCCCAAAAATCAATATTAATGATTATTTAACTTTGGAAACACAAACATGTCGCATCGACAATTACATCGTACTATTGATTTCTGCCGATTTATAACCTCTAAGCTCGTACGTCTCAGAGAAGGGTGTTAAGCAAGAGAATAAATTCTCCGCCACCAAACATATATTTAGCAGAGAACAACCATACAGTTCGAAATACAATGACAAACATGTAATCCTGCCTTTAACTGGGTTAGAGAACTAATGTCATTTAAAACACAGTTCACGATAAACCCAATTCATATTCCATTAATTATGGAATCTTTATGGAAAAACAAATCAATATATAATCGATATAAATTTCCGTATCCAACTAATAATATAAATGGAATAACGGCAAAGCCTTTTAAATTCCATAATGTATTAACAGTCTTCCTCCACAAAAGTTCACTTCGATTATTATCAAATCGAATTCCATTCAATTTCAATTTAATATATTAAATTGGAAAACTTTACTTTGGAAAATCTCTGTTTAAATCTTTGTAAAAAGATTAATAAATTCCAAATCACATTTCACTGTAAATCGGGTTAAAGAACGAATGTCATTAAAATCACAGTTCACGATAAACCCAATTCACATTCCATTGTTAATCGGGTTAAAGAACAAGTGTTATTTAAAACACCATTCACGATATACCCAAAAATCAATTCCAATTCAATTCCAATTCAATTCCAATTAAATATTAATTAATTGGTATACTTCATTAAATCTAAATAAAAAGATTTAATCTCTTCTCAACTGGGTTTAAGAAGAGTGTTAATGAAGACACCATTCACAACAAATCCCATTTGGTATTAAATACAAGGCTCTGAATAGAAAATATATCGGCTTATATTTAATATCAAATTCTGAAACCAACAAATATCGTATTGGAATAACGAAATATTATACATATATATATATATCTTTCAAATTCCTCCACAATATCCGTATAATTACGGAATCCAGCATCGAAATATTCCGAAGATAATTTCGATTCAAACCCATTCCAATTCATATATTGGAAATTCCGGTTATTTTTAAAACCATTTCAAATCCAATTTATTTATTCAAAAATATTGGATTTATTATTCTAGTTCAAAACTAGTTCATTTCGATAAAAATATATTTCTATCTTTTCAAATATGGAATTTTTCATCCTAATTCTTTCCAAATCATTTATTATGATTTTACACAAATTATTGATATTTTTAATAATTTTATCAAGGCCCGTATAGTCGATTTCCATAAACGGCCATCGAACTGCACTTACAGCGACCTTTTCCAAATTTGATTTGGACATAATTCCAAATCCAACCATTAGATTTCAAATCTCTCATATTCGTTAGAAAGCTCTTTTCGATACGAACCCAACGATTCCGGTTTAAGGAGACTCCGACGGTCGATCTCCCATAATGTCCGTTCGAAGTCAGTGGTCGAAATTCGCGAACTTCCGCGTCGCGGTGCATTCTATTCAGGCCATTATATATATAATATATATTGTATATATTTCATCGATTTCCATTTAAAACGTATTTTATAAATCGTTTTAAATTCGTTTTCAAAACGATTTCAACTTCATATTCAATTTCAAATCAAAATTGAATATTACATATCATCGACATATACATGATAATATTTTCAAAACATTAGATTTTGAAATCAATCCCTTTTCGATATTCATTATAAAAATGAATAAAATCGATATAAATATCGTCCATGTCAAAATGGCGTTAATCTAATCAACATGGCTATATATGTTCAAATATATTCGTGTCCATCCCAAATCGGACATCAAAATTAGAATTTGATCTTTTATTGAATATTATTTTAAAATATTCATTATTTTAAAATATTCTCTATTTTAAAATATTCATTCCTTCTGAACTGGAATCAGACACATTCAATTACCATATAATTTTATTTATATGGATTTCATACACACATGTACACAACAACAATCAAACACAGTCAACCATCATCAAGAGTGCATTCTACACTGCATAAGCATCAAATATAAATATTTAACGCTTACAACCGTCTGCCAACCAATCGATTGACATACAACTAAATATTGGGATTAATGTATGTCCAATATCATCCCAATACCCGTGTGGGGTCTCAATCAACAAATAATGAATTTTATTTGTGCAGTTGGGCGATGTGTAAAATTTATCATCCCAATCAATATCAGTCAAATGTGTCTACATAAACAAATCATTCGATTTGTTTATAAATATTTATTTTATTAAAATACACATTAAAAATTATATTTTTAACGATATGTTATTTTATTCAATGCCTGTATATTTTATTCCAGATCACAAACACCAACAATTTCACATCACAACATACAATCAAACAAGTCATCCATGGTCTGTGGATGACGGGTGTCGGGTGGTACTAAGCACCTTCTGCATCCTAGTATATATTTTAACTAGAAATTAAATTAATGTGAGAAGTTCTCACCTTTGGGATCCACTCCTCCATTCTCTATTCCTGAACGGTTCGGATTTGCCTAAATTTCCAATGCGATCTTTTCCCGCTGTTCATAGTAAAAATCGCATTTTTAATATGATGTTTATTTTAAAAATCATATTTTTATAATGGCACTTCATATATAAAAATCATACATTTTTACAACGCTTCTTTCTATATAAAAATTATATTTTTAAATCTCTACTTCTTATATAAAGATTGAATTTTTATCTCTACTTCATATATGTAAAAATCGAATTTTTATCGCTATTTCATATATGTAAAAATCGAATTTTTCTACAATGAAAAATCTAATTTTTTCGATTTCAAAAATCTAATCTTTTCTATGTTAAAAATCCAATCTTTTCTATGTTAAAAGTCCGATCTTTCCATTATAAAAATATAATCTTTCAACATATAATAATTCAATCTTTTTATTTAACCAAAATCATAGTTTCTCATAACATAAAAATTATTTCATAAACAAAAATCATTTCATTTCTTCGATAGAAATTATAACTTTCTATGATAAAAATCATATGCTTCCCATAGAAAAAAAATCAAAATTTTCCTATACTAAAATCAGATTTTTCTATAGTAAAAACTCACCTTTGTTTGGAGACAGCTGAGGGGGGGTGAATGTTCGTAGTGACGCAAAGGGACAGGGGGGGGGGGGAGGTCGCTCAGGTGGTCGGCAGGTAGAGGAGGTGGTGCGCCATGCCAGAGGGGGGCGAGGCTGACAAGGGGGAGGTCACGCGGCGGTTTTCCATTGGGGTTTGGGGGTTTGCGATTTGAACTGGAGAAGGAGGGAGAGGAGTGGCGAGAGGAGGAGGTCTGAGGTTGGGGAGGGGGGTGGTGCGCACACGGCGGTGGCGCGCGAGGGGACCCGTGATGGGGGCGCGGTGGCTCCGTCGGCAGTTTTTTTCATTTCATTTTGTTTTTGAACAGGGGGGAGGGGGGTTGACTCTGAAGAGAGAAGGGGACGGGGTTTATTTAATTTATATATATTATTATATTTAAGTTTCAAAAAGCAACTTTTTATTTCGAACTCGAAATCAAACCCACTGACTGTCGCCCCAAGCTAATTACCCTCGTTCCAAACACAATGGGGTATGTTTCGTCACCCAATTCGGCCGTTACGATCAGTTTTCATCAAATCAAAATATAAATCTATATTGAATTTAAACGCACATTTTAATTTACTGGGGCCACATACAAACCCCAAAAATTCCAGAAAAATAAATCTGGCTATGTTTTGGGGATACGGTCCTAACAAAACTAATTTCATCGAATTTGGAGACTGTTTGGAAAATGGCCATTTTCTGGACGATCAAAATTGACAAAAACTGTCAAAACACATTTTCTTTTGCCACGCCAACATATTAATCCCAAAAATTATGAATTTTGGAATCCAGCAATAATTTTACATTCCGGGTCCAACAAAAGTGGTTTCGTCGAAAACAGAGGTCGTTTGCAAAATTTCCATTTTTAAGGGCTATATTTCCATAGCGACTATTCTGAATTTTCAACCGGACATAACTTTTTATCCCCGCTATGAAATTTCAATTTTTCAGATTCGTTGGAAAGATATTTTCAAATAGATTCTAATATATTTGGTTTCACTAAAATCCGATTTATTTTGAATCCTGTACATTCATTTGAAATTTGAAATCGAAATTTCAAACTACCACGCCATTTCTAATTCCATTTATAATTAAAATATATATTTATATTCTAACGACGATTCAAATAAATATATATACGTTCTAATTTTATTCAAAATAAATTTCTTGTCGTCATTATTTAAAATAATTCGTTATAAATATTCAAAATTCACTAAAATTGCTAAAATAAATTTTTTAAATTGTTTCTAATTTTCCGGGTTGTTACAATCTCCCCCACTTAAAATCTTTTTGTCCTCGAAAAGGAATGGAGCTGAAAGTTGTTTTACAAACCAACTCAACTTTCAGTTTGGCTTTCATTCTTCAACTTTTCAGTTTCTAAGAATTTTCCAATTCTTCAAAAATTTGGCTAACACCCTAAATTTTCGAAAAAATTCGCCATAACCTCCTTTGTACGGGAGCACCGGGAAAATCCCCAAACCGCCACACAGGCCCTCATCTAAAAAAAAAAAAGCGCCAATCGGCTCATAAAATCATCCAAACCCAAGAAATTAGTAAACATGTACCTATTTGTCGGGCATACAATTTTATTCCTCTTCTCTAGCCTCCTTGGTATGACCTGTTCAATGTATGTACATGTATTTGCATGCAATCTCAAACAATTTTCAATACAGTTCAATATTTGGAACAATTTGGCCTAAATTTACCTTTCTTTCGCATGTTGATTTAAATAAATAATCACACAACACAATCATCAATCAATTAGTTGATTATCTTTTCAAATTCATAATTTTGATATATATACAGATAAATCCATTTTTGGTGCCAAATCACAACAATAAATCCTATCTAATTTTGGTTCTCACACCAGTCAATTGGAAATATATAGAAATCCTACCTTCGAAACTCGAATATAAATTCTAATGATGTACGTACTACAGCGATCATCAGAACCATCTCTGGGCGACTAGAGTGTGATTCTATATCTATCCAATATATTAAAACTTCGAATATACGATTGCAAGGCGTATATGGAAAATCTTTATATATTGGATTGTCCAAATTCAATATAAATAAAATATTCAAATACGTATAAGGTTTAAATTTTCGAAACAAAAATCGTTTTCATTTTAAAATAGACTTTTCACACTCGTTCTAGGATAATACTGATCCTATCTCTAACGATTCATTCTCATTGAATATTACTAATCCAATCTCTGATGAATTCTTTCATTCAGTTCTAATGTGTCTTGTTCTCGAGCTCTGTAAACCAAAGCTCTGATACCACCTGAAACGACCTGAACTTCCCCGTGTAGGAAAGCCTGGATTGAGTTTAGAACAAGCCACATCGGGACACAGAAAGAAGAACATTTCTTTGCTTGTTACAACAATTTACATAAGAGTACAAGAATATACAGAGTATGAATAAATATTACACATTCGACAAATATCAGAGATTCAAATTACATTTAAACACATAGCAGCAGAAAAGCAATACTAAACACAACTGAAAGTAATACGCGGATACAGAGCTTTCCGAATATCGCTTCAGCTGTAAATCAGGATCCTGTGAATATAATCAAAACCGAATATCACTATAACTGAATAAATCAACTTACAACACATTACCAGGGACAATCCAATACATATCTTTGAAATAAAATCAGTATAACTCAAAACGGTTGCTGATCCTGGTAATATAATCAAAACCGCTGTGTTGTAAGTGTTGTACCCTGGTCCCATCACACAATGTATCAATCATAGGCGGCATGGGTACCATCTACCATGTCGCCAATACTAGGCTCTACAATCAAAACCGAAATGTCACGTATTGGAAATTGGATTTCCGTCTATGAGTCGAGGCCAGGGATGGCTCCTCACTGCTTCAAGACACTCTAGCAAATGCCTTAGGATTCCCCGCAGAGAACCTTGGATTGGTTGGGCCGGTCCACACTTACGTTAGTGGATTGGCAATTCCTGAACACACATTTCCCGGTCCTATCGGACCTATAACCATTGGCTTCGAAGAGACCGATATATCCGAGGCGCCTCGCAATCCAACAACCACATAGGTAAAATAACAACAATGTTAGGGCTAGTAAAATGCTGACACCACCCATAGCTATAAAGAAACGTCATGTTTTCCCAGCGGTCCGATCCCCTTTTTGACTCATACCGAGTGTAATGACCCGGGGAATTTGCGATCCTTGTTATCGACATAAACTCAATGTCAACTACCCAAGCATCGGAAAACACCGAATAGTCCATGAAAGAAATTAGAGGGTGAGAATTGATAAGATAGAAATATAGAATAGAAGAAGATGAACATACAACATCAGAGTAACACGAATCTCACAGCGGAACGAACAACATATAATAGATAACATATCTTTGAAATAAAATTAGTATATGTATACACTAACATTACCAGGGTACAACACTTACAACACAGCGGAAAAAACAATAGCTATAAAATCCTAAAGCCTCCTGCTCCAAGCTCTCCAAGTGTATCTGTAAAATCCTGACTACTTGACTGCCCATACAAAATTAGGCACCAAGAGTTTAGGGAAAACAAAACAAAATAAACTCTGGGTTAGTCATGAGACCGGTGTGAGTAAAACAATTTGAGTAATTAAACGATATCTCATAAGACCACGCCATATAACGGAACGGGTTTTTCCCTTATGAGAATCCAAATCAATTTGATTTAACTTTCAAATCATTTTGAAAGAAACAATAATCTTTATAACAAAATTCATTGATATTATAATAGTGTCTATCAACCACAATATAATAATCATCTAGCAGAAACGCTTTTATCTCACGTTCTACATACATAGTATACAATCAAAATTGCGAGCACTTATTGGATAATGGATTTCCAACAATGACAAGGTATGGAACCACCTTCCGATAGTGTACCTCTAGATAGGAATACACTGGGTTCAACAAGAACAACTAGTAACCCGGCCACACATGACCGACCACTCATTTCTCTTGAGTGTATCGAATGTATATCAACAACGTTTGGGATCCGCAACCGTTCTCTCAAATGGGACAACATCGAATAGATTAAAGAATGAAATGAATATCTCTTGATAGGTAATAATACACCCTAATTGGCAACCAACCACTTAGCCATGCTGCCTGCCCGATTTTTTTCATTTCCCGGTTGTGAGGCTAGAGGCCATGGTTATCTCTGAAAGATCACACATTTATTCACTTTGAATGTCACATCTTCATACCCGCCAAATCACAAATTGATTTCCCCAAAAATACAACGAGTATACAACTAAGAGAAACGAATTCCTCCGCTACCAAACGTATATACGTTTGAAGAGACCAACTTACGCGATCTATTGAAATACCCCACCTCTGTAAAGGTCACTCACAAAGGGAATGCCTTAACTTCGGTGGAGAGTTATAAGTAAAAGATGCAGATAAATTATAAGACAGACAATTAAAGCAGCGGTATATAAATAAAACTTTATTTCATTGATAAACAGCTTATACAAAGATTGTTTTACAATACCAAAGTATCTGTCTTGTTTAACAAAAATAAAGAAGCATAAAATGATTTCCCCAAATAAAGCATGAGCCAGCCATAGCAGTAGAAGAGAGAGTCCAAGGCAACACATCAAAGAGTCTTCAAGCTTGGAAAGAGTAGGTCCAAACTGAGCTGAGCTATTCCCTCCCTGGCTACCTGGGGGGAAACGGAAGAAAAGAGGCGAAAACAAACTAGGTCAGACATAAATCTGGTAAGTCCAGTTATACTTCAGCATGTAAACAAGAAAAGGACTATGACATGAACAAACTGAACTTAGAATCATACCATAGTGATAAGATAATCCTAAAACAAGAGAAGGTAAGATTAACGGAATTGGCTATCACACCCACTTCTATTTCTCTGCACCCACTAAGGACTGTTTCAACTAGCATCGTGTGTTCATGATAAAATAATCCCCTTTTTATTGTGTATGCAGTCCCTTATCCATCGAGTGTTACCTAAATCCAACTAAGATTTACTTATCAAACACTTCCTAGATTCAACCAGGGTTTATGCTACCCAGGGCCACTGGGGTTTATGCTACCTATTGAACGCTTCTCGGATTCAGGGTTTACGCGACCTAGGTCCAACTAGGGATTATGCTACCTATCGAACGATACCCCCTAGTCTAGGACACACTACCCAGAGCAGTATATGTTCCTAAACTTTCCCCATGTATGTGTCGTGAATCGTTATCGATGTCTGGATGCACATGTCCTCTATATGTGCGACCCGAGTCCCGTGGCAGGGCTAATCAAGAAACACGGAACTTGGTCGGGAGCTTTCAGATATCCGTCGATTGCACATGCTAAGGTCTTCTTTTACAGTGGTTATGGTCCCACTAAACCCCTCCCTCAACTAACAAATGAAAGGCACCCAAGAAAAACAAGAATGAGAACTATACGCAGGCCCTCTATGCCCCCACAAACCTATTGGCCAAACCTCACCCATAACTAGATAGCAAGTATATGGTCTGTTGGAGTTCTCTGCCTTTCCGCTTTACGTACTCGATTGACTCAAGATGGTAGGTAGACAACGAGTTGCTATCACAGGGCAAAATCTGGTCTCGACGAGTCACGCTGGTCCATCCTAGTCTTTAGTTTGCCTTATTATTGCAACCAAGGCATACCCTTGGCTCTTCTAATGCATACCTTAACCTTTGTGAGCCCAGGAGGATCATCTGCAGCCTCACAGAGGGATACCAAGAGTACCCTCACGTCCCCTCGAAGCCGCGTGCTTCGTAACCCAGTTCGTTGGAGCCTTCTTCATGATCAGATGGACGTTCGCTCCTCCTCGTATTCTACTTGGTTTTCTTGACTAAGGTTTACTACTTAGTTCTCTTAACTAAGGTTTACTACTTAGTTTCCTGAATCGTTCGTTTTCTTAACTAAGGTTTACAACTTAGTCCTCTTAACTAAGGTTTACTACTTAGTTCTCTTTCTCGTCATGTTGAAGTGGTTAAGTGTCATCAGTTAACTCAAGTTAACTTAATCCATCCACTTGTCATGTTGAATTGGTTAAGTGTTATCCATCAGTTTACGTTGACTTAACCCACCCATATATCAAGTTAAATTGTTTAAGTGTTCCGTAACCTTACTCGTTTATCAGGTTATATTGGTTAAGAGTTTTTCATTAACTTAACCCTATTCATGCTATAACGGTTAAATGTGCTAAGTGTACTTAACCCCATCTTCTGGTTTGGTTAACATGTTAGATCAGTTAAGTGTCATCAGTTAACTCAAGTTAATAAGAGCTGTTAGATCATCTCAGAATCAATCAAGACCATTTAGACAAGATAGAGTTATCTAGAACAGCCAACTCAGCCCTGATGACTCAGCAGTGAGTCAAAATTCGTCACTCAAACCAATTAGAGAAGGCCAGTTCAAAAAAAAATCCTTGAACAAAAATGCGCCACATGATGCGTACGCGTCATATATATATATATATATATATATATATATATATGTGTGTGTGTGTGTGTGTGTGTGTGTGTGTGTGTATTTTCTATATATATATATGTATATATATATATATATATATTTCTATCTTAACACTAAACCACTTTTTGAACTGCGTTCACACTGAGCCACTCTTTAGCCATTCCCTTAAAACAAAAAAAATATGGCGTTGGCGGGGATCGAACTCTGTACCTCTTGTATGCAAGTCACATGTTCTAACCAAATGAGCTACTAAGTCTTTTGCTTACAAACCTTAGAACAATGCTAAACATTATTCTTTTCTCGTTCCTCTTTTTCATGGTTTACTGCAATGGCGTAACCCGTTTCCCTTGATTCTCACATCTATAATTAAGTATTCTCTAATTCTTTACTTAACATATTTTCCGAAAATACGGGGTGTTACATTCTCCCCTCCTTTAAAGGATTTCGTCCCCGAAATCTCTAAGTCAGGAAGAATGTTCATCCCACCATCCAACATCTATCTACTCAACCATCCAATCACAGGCATCCATTGTCCTTAGAAGGTTTCTAATGCTTTTCATGATCATATGCATAGTGTGTGTATATGTCCTTATCTAATGCAAAATCAGGCGGTCTACTGATTCAGTTGACCTCCTTAATGCAAATCATGTCAGTGTCATGAGTCCATCATGTATGCAACTACTCCTAATCGTATTTTATAACTTCTACATGAGTGCACAATCATTCATACAAATGCATCGTCCATATGATAACACATCAAGTTTCACAAATACATATATGCACATGTAATAAGAAAGTGACTGAGCCAATCTAGTGCCTAAGGTGTGTGTATATGCACTCACGAGCAACCACCAACAAACACTTGCAACCACTTGCATCCACCATGCATAACATGTCTCAAACACATGTTTACATCCATTGGCTTCTACCTAAGGATCGACCTTAAAAAGGGTATGATGCGCGTATCTAGTCTTCAGTCTTCTAGGTCGCATCTTCTTAAGCTTCACTCCACCATACCTTAACTAATTTAACTTCACGATTGCGAAGCTTCTTGACCTCTATTTCCAAAACCCACTAGTAAAGATAGGACCTCGATCACTTACTATGCTAGAGGGTATCCAATGTTGTCGAACTATCTTTCCAAGATGAACAGATGTTAACCATGATACCAAGTGTATATACTAAGATGATTAGAGGTCTCTCTTCTACTTAGCTTATCCATCCTGTCACACATCTGATGGTCGATATCTCTCATGCAAACCATCCTAGTCGAACTCGACATCCCTCAAGTACAAGCCCCAAAGGCCTAAACCAATATCAGACAGGCACCCAAGGAATACCTCCTACAAATTTGGACGATTTATGTGAGATGATACTAGCAAAACAACCAAACAATTGAGCACTTAACCGACTCTGGCTATCCTCGCCAATCTTGCTCCCAAACTATCGTTGATCGTATAACTGGATTTGCATTGTCAACTAGATATATGCGGAAATCTGTCTCGAGTTTTAGGGGAAAACCCCTACCCTAATCAAAAACATCTTGCGTACTCATGGGCCACTCCAACAGATCGAAAATTGTTAATAAATACATAAAGTGATTCTAGGTAGCTAAGACAAACTAATCCCTTAGTATCGCACGAAATCTCGAGGGTATTCCCGAGGCAAGTCGAAAGTCTAACTACCCTCCTTTCACAATTACTAGATAACCAATCCATGCCTAGAATCAACCCATAGCTCATGAAATCCAGAAACATAAGCATCTCAAATCCTTACAAACCAAAGATAAATGAGCCGAACCACAAATTAGATCTGATACAATAATGGGATCCTCTATTATACAAGTACTAAGGTGCAGAGAATCTATGGAAGCAGATATATACGAATGCTAAAATCAGAAGGAGTACAAATAGGATAATCAAAAAGGAAAAACTCTTTCAACAGAAATCTTACTGCCTCTCTCTCAGGTATGCTGGCGGTGAGAGCATGCACTTGCCTTCCGGAAAATCTTGTCCTTTGTTCTTGCCCTTGCCCTTAATTATACGACCCATTATACCAAAATAAAGATACTTCCTCTTGTTTTAGGTTTTACTATTCTTTCCTCCCCTCCTTTGTGAACCAAGTCTATATCCATGAGTTCTTCATCCTTGTGCTGTGCTCCTTAGCCAAACTCCCTCATTCTCATCTTTGCCATCCTTGTGTAACTTGTTGACATGTCTCTTGAAAGGTGCCTCCATCGCATGGAAAATTCTACAAAGATCGAAAGAAAATTAGCCGTAGGTTAAACTACTGCGGCTATAGATGGAAGTTGGGCGCTTATTTGCCCTTTGACAGGTGTCGTAGTCTCTTCAAGCCTACGGGATCATGACGCGATGAGGTTACCTCCTAGAAAGCCAGGAGCCCCGAAGACTCAGGAAAGAAGGAAACAAGGATTCAAACAGAGGATCAAAAGATAGTGCATATGGCTTTGGGGAGTATGCCTTTAAAACAAAAACTTTTCTTTTGAAAATGCTTCTTTTGAAACCGTTTTGAAAATAATTTTTCAAATCTTTTATCTGATCCGGTAACCTTCAGATCTGATACCAAGTGAAACACCCCACCTCTGTTAAGGTCACTCACAAAGGGAATGCCTTAACTTCGGTGGAGAGTTATAGGTAAAAGATGCAGATAAATTACAAGACAGACTATTAAAGCAGCGACATATAAATAAAACTTTATTTCATTGATAAATAGCTTATACAAAGATTGTTTTACAATACCAAAGTATCCGTCTTGTTTAACAAAAATAAAGAAGCATAAAATGATTTCCCCAAATAAAGCATGAGCCAGCCATAGCAGTAGAAGAGAGAGTCCAAGGCAACACGTCAAAGAGTCTTCAAGCTTGGAAAGAGTAACGGTCCAAACCGAGCTGAGCTATTCCCTCCCTGGCTACCGGAGGGAAACGGAAGAAAAGAGTCGAAAACAAACTAGGTCAGACATAAATCTGGTAAGTCCAGTTATACTTCAGCATGTAAACAAGAAAAGGACTATGACATGAACAAACTGAACTTAAAATCATACCATAGTGATAAGATAATCCTAAAACAAGACAAGGTAAGATTAACGGAATTGGCTATCATACCAAATTCTATTTCTCTGCATCCACTAAGGACTGTTTCAACTAGCATCGTGTGTTCATAATAAAATGATCCCCTTTTTATTGTGTATGCAGTCCCTTGTCCATCGAGTGTTACCTAGATCCAACTAGGGTTTACTTATCGAACGCTTCCTAGATTCAACCAGGGTTTACGCTACCCAGGGCCACTGGGGTTTATGCTACCTATTGAACGCTTCTCGGATTCAGGGTTTACACGACCTAGATCCAACTAGGGATTATGCTACCTATCAAACGATGCCCCCTAGTCTAGGACACACTACCCAGCGCAGTGTATGTTCCTAGACTTTCCCCACGTATGTGTCGTGAATCGTTGTCGATGTCTAGATGCATATGTCCTCTATATGTGCGACCCGAGTCCCGTGGCAGGGCTAATCAAGAAACACGGAACTCGGTCGGGAGCTTTCAGATATCTGCCGATTGCAGATGCTATGGTCTGCTTTTACAGTGGCTATGGTCCCACTAGACCGCTCCGTCAACTAGCAATTGAAAGGCACCCAAGAAAAACAAGAATGAGAACTATACGCAGACCCTCTATGCCCCCACAAACCTATTGGCCAAACCTCACCCATAACTAGATAGCAAGTATATGGTCTGTTGGAGTTCTCCGCCTTTCCGCTTTACGTACTCGATTGACTCAAGATGGTAGGTAGACGACGAGTTTCTTTCACAGGGCAAAATCTGGTCTCGCCGAATCACGCTGGTCCATCCTAGTCTTTAGGTTGCCTTATTTTTGCAACCAAGGCATACCCTTGGCTCTTCTAATGCAGACCTTAACCTCTGTGAGCCCAGGAGGATCATCTTCAGCCTCACAGAGGGATACCAAGAGTACCCTCACGTCCCCTTGAAGCCGCGTGCTTCGTAACCCAGTTCGTTGGAGCCTTCTTCATGATCAGATGGACGTTCGCTCCTCCTCGTATTCTACTTGGTTTTCTTGACTAAGGTTTACTACTTAGTTCTCTTAACTAAGGTTTACTACTTAGTTTCCTGAATCGTTTGTTTTCTTTACTAAGGTTTACAACTTAGTCCTCTTAACTAAGGTTTACTACTTAGTTCTCTTTCTCGTCATGTTGGATTGGTTAAGTGTCATCAGTTAACTCAAGTTAACTTAATCCATCCACTTGTCATGTTGAATTGGTTAAGTGTTATCCGGCAGTTTACGTTGACTTAACCCACCCATATATCAAGTTAAATTGTTTAAGTGTTCCTTAACCTTACTCGTTTATCAGGTTATATTGGTTAAGCGTTTTTCATTAACTTAACCCTATTCATGCTATAACGGTTCAGTGTTCTAAGTGTACTTAACCCCATCTTCTAGTTTGGTTAACATGTTAGATCAGTTAAGTGTCATCAGTTAACTCAAGTTAATAAGAGCCGTTAGATCATCTCAGAATCAATCAAGACCATTAAGACAAGATAGAGTTATCTAGAACAACCAACTCAGCCCTGATGACTCAGCAGTGAGTCAAAATTCGTCACTCAGACCAATTAGAGAAGGCCACATTCAAAAAAAAAACAATCCTTGAACAAAAATGCGCCACACGATGCGTACGCGTCATATATATATATATATATATATATATATATATGTGTGTGTGTGTGTGTGTGTGTGTGTGTGTGTGTATTCTATATATATATTAACACTAAACCACTTTTTGAACTGCGTTCACACTGAGCCACTTTTTAGCCATTCCCTTAAAACAAAAAAAATATGGCGCTGACGGGGATCGAACTCTGTACCTCTTGTATGCAAGTCACATGTTCTAACAAAATGAGCTACTAAGTCTTTTGCTTACAAACCTTAGAACAATTCTAAACATTATTATTTTCTCATTCCTCTTTTTCATGGTTTACTGCAATATTTAATTCAAAGATATCTTCTTCATACGGAGTCCGATTCACGCAAACTCAGACTCTATCTCAAGCTGAATTCCGAGATGAACGCAATGGCATAACCCGTTTCCCTTGATTCTCACATCTATAATTAAGTATTCTCTAATTCGTTACTTAACGTATTTTATAAAAATAGGGGTGTTACATCTATTAAATATACTCTGTCAGACATTCTTCCATACTGGTCGTCCTGGGACTGGACAAACCGAAGGCGCTATTCTGTAAATCCATCTTAGGAAATTTCTGCCTAGGATTTGACAGAACGACCCTTGCATAAACTCTGTCTTTAATTATCTTAATCATATTTGATTCGTAACGCTAATGCCCATACGGAGTGGTTTTCAGATAATGAATCTGATCCCAGTCTCTCCATATTGACAACGTAAAATGGTCATAAACTTCGATAATCGGTGAGTTAACTATCAAAGAAAAACACATGTGCAAACAATGATATTATTTCTAGATGGAAATTATATCGATCAATCATCATTGAACATTTATCTCCTTAGTTCATCAATTTATTCATTTTTATTTCCTGTTTCCATATATTCAACATTTCTTATTTTCTAAATTTAGAAAATATACGTTATTACCATTGGAAAACATTTCCATTTCTTATTTTCTATATTAAAAAAGATTTCTGATTCTTATTTGGAAAACATTTCAAAAACTCCTACATTTGGATTTAAACAGATGTTTTAATAAAACTTCGCTATGCCAACTCAAAACATTACACTCATTAACTAAATTCACTTAACCAAACTTTACTATCAAACCTTAACCATTCCTTAGTTAAAAATGGAGTCAATCAAGTTGGGGTATAACTACCTCTCGGACCTTAACTGAACAACATTTCTAACTTCGAAATAGACAAAGTTCACCATCTAAATCTTTAACAACTTCCTTACGAAATTCTCGGATTCTATTTACGAGTCCACTTCTTTATAGAAAACACTAATTACAAATATAGCGTTATAATCCCCACTTCTGAAATATCTAACTTAAAAATATAACTTTTATTCCTTAATTTAACTAAATAACTAAATAGGCAATTTATAAATAAATCATTAAATCTTGATTAAAAACGGAAAGTGTACTTTCCCGAATTCGATATAATCGAATTTCAACGTATAACTCTCTTTCGAATAATCTCTATTCGATAACTTCTTTTGGAATAAACTATATTCGATTAACTCCTTTCGAATAAACTATATTCGATTAACTCCTTTCGAATAAACTATATTCGATTAATTCCTTTCGAGTAAACTATATTCGATTAACTCCTTTCGAATAAAATTTATCGATCAACTCCTTTCGAGTAAACTATATTCGATTAATTCCTTTTGAGTAAACTATATTCGATTAACTCCTTTCGAATAAACTATATTCGATTAACTCCTTTCGAATAAACTATATTCGATTAACTCCTTTCTAATAAACTATATTCGATTAACTCCTTTCGAATAAACTATATTCGATTAACTCCTTTCGAATAAACTATATTCGATTAACTCCTTTCGAATAAACTATATTTGATTATTTTATTTTATTTTAAGCGATCGCTATGTGTATTTGTTGAATAAAAATTCCTATAATCACATATGATACCCGAAAATCTTGAAAATGGACATGCAGCTAGAGTTCGACAATACGGACCCAACTAAACTAGTTTTGTCGAATTCCGACTCTTTTTGCTCACACAACGTATTTTCAAAGTCAAATTATCAACTGCTTTCACATTAAAAGTCCGTACGGCCACACACTGACTCCAAAAATCAAGAAACTTGAAATCTGACAATAATTTAATATTATGGATCCAACAAAATTAGTTTTGTCGAAAACGGAGTTCGTTTGCAAAACTGGCTATTTTTAAAGCTCTAAATAAACCCTTTTTAATTATTAATTATATTTAAAAATAATTAAATTTAATATTTATAAATAAATATTATCGTATATATTCACAATAGAATATCATACAGCTCCAGAATATTCCTATATGACTTTCTAGCTCGATATTTCAAATCCCGATTAAATCGATATTCGATTTATAATGAAATTCCTTTTATATATCATTATAAATTATATATGAATTCCATATCGACTTTTCTAAAATTTGATTTGGACATAAATCAAAATATGCACAATGAAATCCAGATTTTTTTCTTCCATTAGAAAGAAATACTTCACCAGCTCCGAACGTTTCTTCTTTCACAGAAATCCGATTTAAAACGGATTATGTATATTCGTTTAAAGTTTGAATCATCAATTTACGAACTGCAGCGCCATTTCGAGTTCGATTATAATTATAATATAATTATATGTTCAAATGTTGTTCAAATAATATATTCGTCATTCTAATTCAAATTCTAAGTTGAATTAAATATTTTAAATTGTCCAGTTCACATTATATTGTCAATTCACTATTTCCGACTATTTCGGAATCAAATATATTATTCTATTATTTAAATTAATTAAATATTCAATATTATTTAATTAAACAACCATTAAATTATCTGAATCGCTATTTAAATAATTAAATAAATTAATTATTACCTCGTAAAAATACGGGATATTACATTCTTCCCCCCTTAAAATAATTTCGTCCTCGAAATTGTTAAGGTAGAAAACAAACCCTATTGACTGGGTTAAAAATTATATTTACTTCTTTAACTTCCATTTCACTATACCAATTAATTTCAACTAAATTATTAGTTTATTCCTACTAACGAAAATTTCCATAAACTCTGAAAATTTTCTAACACCCGAAATTTCTGAAAAATTTCGCCAGCACCTCCTTTGTACTAGTCAATAGCTCAAACTCCAACTCGCCTCTCTAGGCCTTCTTCAACCCAAAAGAAAATCAAACAACCAAGCGGCTTGCCCATTTTGGCTCATCAAAATCTCAAACCCATATGTAATATAAGCTGGTACCTTTTTGTCGGGCATATCAATATATCCTTTCCATGTGTTACCAATCCTGCATATACCAATGTCATCCCGATCATTCGGTTATACCCAAGCCGAATTCTGTTCTTAACTCAGACTCCATTTTTAAATTTAACTCTTAACTTACCAATCCAATTCCATTTCGGATTGTCTCTAATCCAATCTAATTCGATATTTTCTTCTGTTAGACCAAAAAATGGTCCTAACACCCAAATCATCGTATTTTGAGCATAGGATATGAAGAAACAACCGAAAAATAGAGAAAAAAAGCAAGACAACGAGATTTTTATAGTGGTTCGGCGTTAACGAGCCTACGTCCACTTCATATTTTCTCATTTCACTCATAGATTACAATTACAATGAATATTGTCTTTCAATCACTTGAATTCAATGAATAATTCTCTCTGAATCCATTGAATTTATTGAGGAAGATAGTGGTTATTCATGGAGAAGTGTTGGCCATGGCAGCCATGGATGTTGAGATGCCAAAAGTCCTCTGAAAATGCCATCTGAAGGTGTATTTATAGCTGTAGGAAAGCTCCTGGGAGGACTGGGTCGTGGTAGGACACATGGCAGGCGATCCATGAAAGTAGGAGTAGGAATAGCCTTAAGAATAGGTCAAAACAGTGCGCTTATCTGCAGGTTCGGTGGTCGGATCGTGGTAATGGGATTGGATCGTGGTCACGGTACGCACCACGAATGGGTCGTGGTCGGAGGGAGCGAGCAGGGTGGTGACGAGTCGGATCGTGACGCGTGAGGGGCGATCCGAGGGGGGCGATCCGATCGAGGGCGAGCTGATGGGAGCGATCCGATGCGATGGCCTGAGTCTTCGATGCTAGATTACACCCATTCACGGAAACGAGCATAACTTTCAAATCGTAAGGCCGATTGAGCCAAACCAAAGCTCAAACTGAAGCTAATTCAAAGGGCTACAAGTGTATGAGGTAAGTAGATCCAAATGAGGTCATTTAATAGGGGTTTCGGTCCAGTTTATACTGATGTTGTGATTTTGACCAAACTGCCTTGTGTCTTCTGACGATGCTTCCAATGCCAGAGAGCGATGTTATCCAGAGATTCCATATGAGACAACATTTACCCAGAGGTGTGTCAACATGATCTTTGCTTTGGGTAGCCTGGTCACAAAGCAGGCTAACATTTTGCCCCCCAAAGTACATCTTATCGAAGATGAGATGTGCTTTGAATATGTTGGGCTAAATCTCTCTGGGACGTCGTTTATCATTGAGAAGGCTTTATCCAATTGTTGCATTGCTTCCATTGGAGCTAATCAGGCTAAGTTCTATGAGAGGAGTATTCGAGACGATCAAGAAATTGTTTAAACCTTGTCAAATCAAAAGGTCTAATTCATCCGTCAGAAGTCATGCTAAATTGTCGGCTCCCGAGCGTGATCCTACACGCATAGGTCGTCGCCAAACAACATCATCGCTTTATGCAAGCCAAGCGCGTGGTAGGGTTGGACTTTCTTTTACATATGAGTCAATAAATGAAGTAGCCACCCAAATCATGGGGCGATGTAAGAATCTTTGGGCTCTAAGCTAACAACTGGACTGTTGGGATAAAGCACATCAGAATCAACATATGAATTTGTCATTTGTACTCAAGTTCGAACTATCTTGATATCTTGATATTAATCCAGGATCTTAAAATTGCATTGAATCGTGACAGTAAGGAATTCAATAGCCATGATCACTCTGGATCGTAGTCGAGAAATCCACAATTGTTACAGATCATTTCTTAATCCAATATTCACATATGAAGTAGTCGGTAAGGGATGTTGTTAAAATTATGTGGACCAGTGCCTATAGGATTGTCACCATCGCAAGGTAGTAGATAGGTTTGTCACACCTTCCATTTGGTGTAGTTTGAGTCTTTAAGTTCACATTCGATCCACAAGCTAGCTCTCTTGGTCGGCAAAGATGAGTAAGGTTGTACTCCGGAGGCATGACGTACATGTTTTGAATCGCATTTCATGCCAGGATTGTCTTCAAAGTTAGTTTATGAACCGACACTTGTGCTCCCAGTGCCATCGGAGGATAAGCGAGGTCAGTACTTATGCCCCCAGTATCGATGGGGGTTGAGTTGAGTCAATAAGGCATTTAATCTTGAAGATTTTATACTTCCTGTCGTTGCATCTGGTAAGAGTTGCAGGTTCAGCAATCTTAGCCGACCCAGATCATTCGGTACTGTTTCTCAATTTAGCAAAAATCGGAATTGTATATGCAAATGGTTGAACCACGTTTGCTTTGATATCATCTCTTCTCTTTAGTCAAATAGTGAGGATTGCCTCATTGCGCATCAGCGACTTCGGTTACTCTCATCAGATCAGTTGCTGAGTCAAGTAAGGTTGTTGAATGCGAATGAATAAATGTCGTTATGAAGTTAGTTGGGCTCCACCGTTTATGCTTCAGCATAGTCCGAAATGGTTATCACAGTCTTATTGAGTCTCTTTCTCATGCTCGGTTCAATCGAGCTTGACAAACAAGATCATGGGCTCGATAAGTGGTATTGATTCTCTTTGGAATTGCACATTCTTGTCGTTGTTTTCAAGGGCTTTTCCTTTGTCCTTATCGTTTCGGGAATTAGAAGGTACTCCATTCTTTAGTCAGGAAGGCCTCTAGGTCATTCGTCTTGACGCTGACACTTTTTTGTCATGAAAGTCTATCCACTTCAGTGTTGAATTCATCAAAATCTCTGAGCAAGTCTTGTTATAGAGAAAAATTAAAGTCCGGGGGAATAACAGGGGATCCTGACGTCCCACGTGTGAGGGCTGTAATTGTTGTTATCCACATCAACTAGAGGAGTACCGCTCCTCGAGAGGTGCCGAATTAAACTGGCGAGCAGATCACCGTCAAAGAATTGCTTCACATTTTCAAGATCATAGCTGGTGCCCCCAGTATTGAATCTGAAATTACAAGGGGGTCTTTGTGGATTTCTTATTTCCGCATCGATGTTACTCCCAAGTCACGGGTCGAGTCATTCGACTCGACCGGGCTTCTGTTCTTCGAATTGTTGCGTTCCATCTTGGAGTTGAGCGTACTCTAGCGCTTGAGTACCCATTCGAGCTGGAGCTGAAGTTGGTCGTGCATGATCTGATTTTGTCACAATTCTTGCATTCTCATCTAGGATGTTGCAGGTAGCTGTTCCATTGCCCGTGTTTCCATCCATGACGTAGGGAATCGAAACCGCATGTTGCGCGCCTGCTGATTGGTTTGTGTTCAACCTAAGCTGATGGTTGATATCTGACTGTGCCAAGTTCGTCACTACCTGAGCTTCAATTTTATCATTTCCAGCGAATTGATGATTGTTGCTCGGCCTTCCAGTTCATTCCTGAAATAGGTGAAGGTCGGCCTCGGGCTTCTAGATTCATGTGCCCCCTATCCATAGGGGTTTTTGTTGAGCAGTACACTTCGAATTCACGTCTTCTCTGGATTCATGTTCACTTCTCGCATCAAGAGCCGGAGTTGAGTGCAAAATTGAATTGTTGGTATTCAGCCCATTCTAAGCCCTAGTCTCCCATCCAAGCTCCGAGGACAGAAATCAAGCGGTAAAGGGTCAGATTGTAGTCGCCTCGAGTGCTCCCGTTTGCTCTTTGCTTCAAGGGAAAGGTCGGGGACGAAATGGTTGCATCATGTTCAATTATTACGTGGGATATATCCAGCCTTATCTGAGCTTCCCATTCTGGAAGTAATTTGGGATCAGCAGATGGACGTTCCCTTTGCATCTGCTTTCTGGTCTTCAAGGGGCCTGCATCATCCTTCTGGACGCGACCCTTTGTTTGTTTTCCATTAGCACGTTGCCATCACTGCGAGTGAGGCCCTCACGTTCTTGACTAGTTATCTTTTGTAAACCTGCGTTTAATAATAAAAATTCTGTTCCTTTCGCATTGTCTTGTACCTGCGAATGGGAAAATAAGTCATGAAGCGTTATAAGTAGTCAACGCAATTATAAATGAAAATGCACTAAAGTAGTATGTGTGTATAGGTATACTCCCAATCAATCATTAACTTAGTGCCTGGCCAGGGCTTTGTTGAGGATTGATTAGGACCTTTACTGTTTTGCCCCCATGTTCGGACATGGAGGATCCGGGCTCGGAGTTCAATCAGTCCCCCGACACTCTGGCGGGGTAGGAGCCCTTGTGGCGCTAAGTCTCTAGCGCCTTTATACTTTCTCTGGAGTTCGTCCTCAGCTTTCAATCTGCTCCCCAATCCTTCAGCGGGGTAGGAGTTCTAGCTTGTTTCATGATATGCTCAACGATCCTTCAGCGGAGCAGAAATTATGGGGGGTGCTGATTCTCCAGCACCTTTCTCAGCGTTTAATCATAGATGCTTTTATACTCTCCTGGCGGTCGCCAAGGTTAGAGTTCGAGCTCAGCAGTTCTATCGCTCCCCGATCCTTTATCGGGGTAAGAGCTCTTTCTCAGCGCTCAATCGGAGACGCTTTTATACTCTCTCTCGACTCTGGAGAGTTAGAGTTGGGACTCAGCCGTTCCATCGCTCCCCGATCCTTCAGCGGGGTAAGAGTCCTTTCTCAGCGCCAAATCATGGACACTTTTATATTCTCCTGGCGGTCGCCAAGGTTAGACTTTTGCTCAGGCGGCTCCGATCATGGTACACCGCCACGCCTTGTGGATGTCATCTTCGCTTCCTTTATACTCTCTCTCAGCTCTGGAGACTTAGAGTCACGGATCAAGCGGTCTGCAATCATGCACGCTCATCAAACTCGTCCTAGGTTTACATTTTAATTCAAGCTCCGAGGATTAAAACCAGTCGGACAAGCAGTTGGAGCATTTGCCAAGGCTTTGAGTTCCTCCGAACAATCTACGGGAGGAATGGTTGGCACCAGACTTCGGGTACCTGCATTATTCACACCGCACGAATTAGTCACGTCAGTAACTCGGAAAGCATGTGAAAGCAAATTTTATGATTGAAAAGTAAGAAAATTAAGAGGCAGTGTTGCCTCCTTTATTTGAATTCATGTAATCTGGTGGCGTCGAGCATAGGATCGAGCCATGTTGGCGGTCACACCGCGTCCATCTGGAGTCGGACTATGACTTTGTAACTCAATGATTTATGTTCAATTGTCTTGTGGTCTGCCACGTGTGAGCCAAGGATTGGATGGTCATCCCAGATCCACCTTGGGCTATACAGCATTCTTTAGACGATGAGCGTGGCTTTGTAAACGAGCAGTTCAGCCGAGCTCGTTATAGTATTGCTCTATGGCTCTATATGCGGGTGTTACAAATTTGATCGGTAACAAATCCTGGAAACCTACACCATCCACATATTAATTCATCTGAGTTAATTACATCAACAACTCATAAATCATGCAAATATAAGAGTCATGGTTATAGAATAATCCTGTTAAAGGAATGAGTATCATTCTGAGTGAAAAATGGCGTTGCATATTCATTGCAGGTCCATTTTGCTTCGCCCTATCTCTGTCAATAAAGGGCTTGATCGGGGTCTTGAGATGGCAAAGGCGGCTAGGTAGGTACTATAAGCGAGTGATGAGGTCGCATCTCCTTCAAATCGCCTTTTTGCCCCCGTGCTGAGGGTAAGGATAGAGTGTTAGGAAGTCATGACTGGATTGCTAATGGTAGCACATCTTTGCATTGGTGTTAGGTTGTAAATTAGCATGAGAACAATGGATTCATGCTTATAGAAATTTTTGCACTTTCCATGCTAGGAAATAGGATATTACTGCTGGTGGGATAATCATATCACATAAATTTGCTGATATACCCTCGATCCCATATCGGGGACAAGGGTTGGTGCGCCGACAATCAACCAGCATTCATGCGTAAGCATTCTAGATCTTCAACTCGCTAACTTTCAGGCAAGACTAAGTCAATTGGCCAGGCAAATTCTTGATGTATTAGCTCCGAATTAGATGATGTAATCTCGAGCAATTTATGCTCAAATCTGTAGTTGCCCCCAGCCTTAGGGGAGTGAGTCACTTGGCAGATAATCGATGAAAAGAGTGGAAGTATGAGTCTTCACTTTCTAACTTCAGAACGCCGTTGGCCTGAAGTTTCATTCATGTACATCTCCCATCTAATGGGTGGCTGACTGGTGATTTGGTTGAATCATTTAGGGCGGTGAATTTGGCAATTGCATTCGTTGGTGTTTGTTTTGGGACAACCTTCCAAGAGAAATAGGCAATGTCAAATTGCATGTCATACCTCGAGGCATAAAGAACGATTGCACGCCTTTCACTTCACCTTGTTAGATGCATTTTGTGCTGTAGGAAGTTTATCATGGAGTTAACCATGACTCTCTTCCGGGTTTGGTCTCCAACGTTGGATCAACTTCCATTTTATCAATGGTTGTATTTCATAGTGTCCTGATGGGGATCATCTCTATCTTTTCTGGATTATCGGAACTTTCTTATTCGACCAGATGATTCGACTTTAGATCTTCTGTGTATGAAATATGAGGTATGTTGTAACGTTCCAATCCATCCAATAACTCTTCTGCCCATTCTAGGTAAGCTGCGAGTTGTGGTTTCTCCGACTGGAATTCCTTTCGAGTCGTCCTTCGGGGGTTATCTGTAAAAATTCGGCGTTGGATTGCCGATCATTTCTTGCACCGTCTGTATACAACTTCCAGGTGCTTGATTTCATCTTTCATTTCGAATGGCAACTCCATATAAAATCCCGCGATAGTGAACTTACTGCATACGTCTTATTTGCTTGACAGGAGCACACTTCAGGTTTATACTCAAGAAATGACTCATAATTTGGGATAAAATCCCGCAAATATTAGCACTGGTCCAAAAGAACACATCCAGGCTCGCCTACAGAAAGCATATAAGTTCTCTCGTTTGGAAGAGGTCTAAAGGAGATCCGATGTGAAGACCATAGTCAGGTCGGCGTCACTAGTCGGAACACGTGCAGTTGCGTTATTAGATGTCACCCTTCTTCATCCTGAATCACCATCCTCTCTGGAATCTATGTCTTCGGGCAGGTCGTTTGGCAATTCCTTTTGCGATGCTCCCATTATCCTCAATATTGACACCTCCTTCACACTCCATTTCATCTGGAGGGGAAGCGTCTTTGGGTTTCACGCAATCTCTGTTGCGTAGCATATTCCATCCTTCCTAATCAGTCGGCTTCTCCAATAACTTGGTCACCATAGACCAGTCTCACTCCGTCTTTTGTAGGGATATTTAACGGTTAACACCCATATGCTATGTAAGCTCTGAATTCCGCTAGACCTGGTTGGTTGAGACCACGATCAGATAAGCTTGAATGCAATAGCATGGCTTGCAAGGCTTCAAGTAAGGTTCGTATATCCTATCACAACTGTTGTATGAAGTGGAGAGCTAATGGTTGATTCATATTTGCGTTGATCTCAAGTTCTCATTTCTTGACCAATGTCATAAGGCGGCTGGTGAGCAGTCAAGTTGCTATCGCCCGGGCAAGGATCCATATGCCCGATCATGGCCCACGGTCGTTCAATTTGTACCTAACTCTGGGCACCAAAGTACATTGATCTACCCTTCATTCTATGGAAATCAGTCTTCCTTGATGCGGTTGATGACAAATAGGCATTGCAAATGTTAGCTAAGCTTTTCAAGGAGTGAACTGTGGGACATACGTTTTTCACCATGCCATTCAAGCGAAGGGTAACTTTGTAGTGCTAGGGTCCTTACTTGCCGTCGGGTATCCCATTATTGAGAATCATGGTCATTGGGATCTTTTGAGTCATCCTCAGAATAGTATCTGGATTGCTCTATGTCAATGTCATCTGGGATTTCGCCTGTAGGACAGGTTTAAGTCACGTAAACTAGGTGATCACTATTCGCTCAGGAGCATCATCAGTTGCATTTGGGAAATATGCACACCATTGGAGCTCTTGAAGAGGAGGTTGTTATGAGACCATCATTATTTTGTATACTGCCATAGCCAGCGTGTCGAATCTTTTCAACAACTCCTCACATTCAATAACATCGGTAGATAGAGGTCATGGCTTCTGGAAAGAATCCTCAGAATACCTACCGAATCTTGGTCGATAAGCATTTGTGATCATTGTGGGTCAGAATGTACTCCGAGCCGAAGGCGAGCCGTGCTCCGAGCCGAAGGCGAGGCCGTCAGCGGGTCCGGGCGCAGCGCCGGCGGGGGTCCGAGGCCTCGCAGTCCCGGCGGCGATCGACCTAGCCGGTTGGAAGATAGAGCCTTTTCTGAAATGATCTGAAAATTACATTTTTTCCAAAAAATGTCACTTTTTTGGGTCGGATCGCGACCCTTGTTCGTCACCACTTTTCTGGGTCGCGGTTCGCTACTGTCGTCTGGTTCGTGGCTCGGATCGTCAATTAATCAACGTCTTCGGATCGGATCGCGGATCCTACACCAGGTCGGGTCGTGAAGGTCACTCTGGGCCCGGGTCATGGAGGTCGTTCCGCGAACTACGAATCGGATCGTGATGGCTCTTTGGGCTCCGTTCGTGGAAGTCGTTCCGCGAATCGCGAATCGGATCGTGACGGCTCTTTGGGCTCCGTTCGTGGAGGTCGTTCCGCGAACCGCGAATCGGATCGTGATGGCTCTTTGGGCTCCGTTCGTGGAGGTCGTTCCGCGAACCGCGAATCGGATCGTGATGCCCCCTGCGATCCGCGAACCGCGAACCAGTTCGTGATACCCCCTGCGATCCGCGAACCAGTTCGTGATACCCCCTGCGATCCGCGAACCAAGAACCGGCCACTTGCTCTAACCTGCTCCTGTGCATTTTCTTTATTATCCTCATTTGGTCGTGAAGCTTGTGAACCCTTAGCTTTTTTTTTCGAAGGTATAAAACTCTGATTTTCTGAAATCAACGAAATATTCAAAAATGGTAGAAACGCAGACTGTTTTCTTCGAACTTTCAAATCCGTATAGTAGAATAGCAATCCGATAGGTTGAGAATTTGGTTCTCAGTGAAAGCACCAAAATGTTAGACCAAAAAATGGTCCTAACACCCAAATCATCGTATTTTGAGCATAGGATATGAAGAAACAACTGAAAAATAGAGAAAAAAGCAAGACAACGAGATTTTTATAGTGGTTCGGCGTTAACGAGCCTACGTCCACTTCATATTTTCTCATTTCACTCATAGATTACAATTACAATGAATATTGTCTTTCAATCACTTGAATTCAATGAATAATTCTCTCCGAATCCATTGAATTTATTGAGGAAGATAGTGGTTATTCATGGAGAAGTGTTGGCTATGGCAGCCATGGATGTTGAGATGCCAAAAGTCCTCTGAAAATGCCATCTGAAGGTGTATTTATAGCTGTAGGAAAGCTCCTGGGAGGACTGGGTCGTGGTAGGACACGTGGCAGGCGATCCATGAAAGTAGGAGCAGGAATAGCCTTAAGAATAGGTCAAAACAGTGCGCTTATCTGCAGGTTCGGTGGTCGGATCGTGGTAATGGGATTAGATCGTGGTCACGGTACGCACCACGAATGGGTCGTGGTCGGAGGGAGCGAGCAGGGTGGTGACGAGTCAGATCGTGACGCGTGAGGGGCGATCCGATCGAGGGCGAGCTGATGGGAGCGATCCGATGCGATGGCCTGAGTCTTCGATGCTAGATTACACCCATTCACGGAAACGAGCATAACTTTCAAATCGTAAGGTCGATTGAGCCAAACCAAAGCTCAAACTGAAGGCTACAAGTGTATGAGGTAAGTAGATCCAAATGAGGTCATTTAATAGGGGTTTCGGTCCAGTTTATACTGATGTTGTGATTTTGACCAAACTGTCTTGTGTCTTCTGACGATGCTTCCAATGCCAGAGAGCGATGTTATCCAGAGATTCCATATGAGACAACATTTACCCAGAGGTGTGTCAACATGATCTTTGCTTTGGGTAGCCTGGTCACAAAGCAGGCTAACATCTTCTATCTCAATTCATCTTCCACTTAACTGGTTTCAATTCAATTTCTATTTCTATTAGCTTTTACAAATTCTAATTTAATTTGTTTTAATTCAAACAATCTTCCCTACGGATTTTTAAACAGTTTAGCTTTTCTAAAACCAGATATCCCCTTTCAGGATTCAAGACAACTTGCTTTTCATATAACAATACAAAAACAAAATCTTTGGCAGTAATCTGTCACTTAACAACTCAAAAATGAACACTAATGAGGTCGCGATTCATCATCAGGGTTATTTTCCAGCTATTGAAGTGAGTTCAATACTATATCACTTTTAAAACCATTTCTAAATACTTCCATTTTTTAAATCTATTTCAAAATACTATTCCCAATGCTTGGAAAACATTTCTAAAATCTCCCAGGATTTTAAAATTCTCTTATACTTAATTCAATTCCATTTACACACACTTTCCATGTTTTCAGAATTTTAATTCCAAATTCTGATTTTAATCCAGATTTAATTCATCTGATTTCATATATTTCACTTATATGAATTCTGATTCGTTATATATATATATATATAACCATTCCAATTATAATCTTATTTGATTATAATAATAACCACACAACCAATACATTTATAATATTTACAATATTATATACTTACCTTGTATCAAAATACAATTTTGGGTAAAATTATTTCATTTACCCTTCTTTCAAAACATATCGTGTTGGTTCATCGTATTGAAGTGTTTATTAACTCCTATCGATACAGTGGATCAAACTGATCGACCAGAACTCATAAACAACTCAATCAACAAATCTCCATAATATAAATCATTTTTATATCAAATAACAAATATGTTCACTCATATATAGACACTCAACTCAATCTAGGGTATTGCTAACCCCATCTCTATCGAGTCACGCCAAAGAGCCAAGATCACTACTTAACCTTCAGCTCTGATACCACTGTAATGACCCGGGGAATTTGTGATCCTGGTTATCGACATAAACTCAATGTCGACTACCCAAGCATCGGAAAACACCGAATAGTCCATGAATGAAATTATAGGGTGAGAATAGATAAGATAGAAACTTAGAATAGAAGAAGAAGAACATACAACATGGGAGTAACACGATTCTCACAGTGGGACAAACAACATATAATAGATAACATATCTTTGAAATAAAATCAGTATATGTATACAGTAACATTATCAGAGTACAACACTTACAACACCAACAGAAATAACAATAGCTATAAAATCCTGCAGCCTCCTGCTCCAAGCTCTCCAAGTATATCTGTAAAATCCTGACAACTTGACTGCCCGTACAAAATTGGGCACCCAAGAATTTAGGGAAAACAAAACAAAATAAACTCTGGGTCAGTCATGGGACTGGTGTGAGTTAAACAATTTAAAACAGTTTGAGTAATTAAACGATATCTCATAAGACCACGCCGTATAACGGAACGGGTGTTTCCCTTATGAGAATCCAGATCAATTTGATTTAACATTCAAATCATTTTGAAAGAAACGATAATCTTTATATCAAAACTCATTGATATTATAATAGTGTCTATCAACCACAATATAATAATCATTTAGCAGAACGCTTTCATCTCATGTTCTACATACATAGTATACAATCAAAACTGCGAGCACTTATTGGATAATGGATTTCCAACTACGACAAGGTATGGAACTACCTTCCGTTAGTGTACCTCTAGATAGGAATACACTGGGTTCAACAAGAACATTTTGCAACTCGCCTACACATGACCGAACACTCATTTCGCTTGAGTGTATCGAATGTATATCACCAACGGTTGGGATCAGCAACCGTTTTCCCGAATGGAACAACATCGAATAGATTAAAGAATGAAATGAATATCTCTAGATAGGTGATAATACACCCTAATTGGCAACCAACCACTTAGCCATGCTGCCTGCACGATTTTTTTCATTTCCCGGTTGTGAGGCTAAAGGCCACGCTTATCTCTGACAGATCACACATTTATTCACTTTGAATGTCACATTATCATATCCGCCAAATCAAAAATTGATTTCCCCAAAAATACAACGGGTATACAGCTAAGGGAAATGAATTCCTCCGCCACCAAACGTATATACGTTTGAAGAGATCAACTTACGTGATCTATTAAATATACTCTGTCAGACATTCTTCCATACAGCTAATGGGAGTCCACTCTTCAACCACCGTCTTCAACCACCGTCTTCATCGTTGACATATCATCGAATCAGTCATTTAGAATGGGTATAAACCCAGCCTTTCCGAATAACTCGCGTATATAATAAACAAGTGCTATAAACCACAACATACGCCTCATTCCAATTTTGAATATTCTTTTATTCAAATATTCACATCGATTTGTTCCCATTAATTTTATTAAAGATAAATTCTTTAAATCTTCCTTTGGATATCATTTCAAACTATATTCTGTCTTTAACTGGGTTAAAAAACCAATGTCATTTAAAACATGGTTCACGATAAACCCAAAATCACATTCCATTCCATCAGCCTCTAACCGTAAATTAGCAAGCGAACATGTAATAACCCGGAAATCCAAGCCAATTTAAAAATTTTATTTTGGCAATTTTAGCGAATTTTGATTATTTAAAATGAATTATTTTAAATAATAACGACGAGAAATTTATTTTGAATAGAATTCGAACGTATATATTTATTTGAATCGTTGTTAGAATATAAATATTTATTTATATATATATAAGGAATTGAAAATGGCGCGGTAGTTCGATAATTCGATTTCAAAATTCAAATGAATGTACCGAGTGCAAAATAAACCGGATTTTAGTGAAACCAAAACTATTTGAAACTAATTGTGAATATCTTTCCAACGAATCCGAAAAATCAAAATTTCATATCAGGGATATAAAGATATGCCCAGTTGAAAATTCAAAATAGTCGCTATGGAATTCTGGCCCTTAAAAATAGCCATTTTGCAAACGACCTCGGTTTTCGACGAAACCACTTTTGTTGGATCCGCGATGTCAAGTTATTACTAGGTTTCAAATTTCATAATTTTTCGAATCAATATGTGAGCGTGGCAAAGGAAAATGCGTTTGACTAGTTTCAGTTGATTTTAATCGAATGGAAAATGACCATTTTTCAAACGGTCTCAGAATTCGATTAAACTAGTTTTGTTAGGACCGTATCGTCAATACGAAGCTATAAAATATTTCTCGGGAATTTTTAGAGTTAGTATGTGGCCCCAGTAAATTGAAATGCGTGTTCAAATTTAATATATAGAGTTATATGTTGATTTTGACGAAAACCGATCGAATCAGCTTACGATACATATCCATTGTGTTCGGAATGGGGGTAATTAGCTAGGGGCGATAGTTGTTGGGTTAGATGTGGAGTTCGTATCGTTGAACCGGTATTTTAAATTCAAAAGAATTAAAATAAATAAAATATTAATATATATATATATATATTTTTATAGGCGGCCCCGCCCCCCTTACCTTCTTTCTCTCTCCCCGACTAAATTCCTTTCAGAGAAAAAAAAACCCTCGTTGTCCTTCTCCGATCTTCCTCCATCGCCGTCGGTGGTCCATGCCACCACTGCCGCTCGCTGGCGCCCCCTCCCCCTCGCTTCCCGCTCTCTCTCCTCCTACCGCGCTTCTCCCTTTCCCCTTCCTCAGATTTAAGCCCGAACCCTAGAAACCCGACCACCACACCTGGCCCACGATCCGCCGCCTCAGGCCCTGGCGCGCTGCCTGAGGGTCCTCCACAGCGCGAGCGTAGGAATCGAGACCCCCCTCCCCTCTGCTCCAAGCTCTGGCGCGTCGATTCTTCCTCCTCCACTCCTCTGAAAGCCGAATTTAGGTGAGATTTAATTTATTTTACTTAGTTTATTTATAAATCAGTTTTAATTGTTCATAGAAAATCAGCTCTAAAATATTTAAATCAGTTTTAATTTATAGAAAAACATTTTTGTAAAGTAGCGATTTTTATTTAAGGAAAGTTGTGATTTTTAACGTGATAAAGATTTGCTTGTATTTATATTTTAGAGATTCGATTTTTAATTGGCTAAAAATACGATTTTTATGTTAGTAGAAGAGTAAAAATATAATTTTTATAATATAGAAGAGTAAAAATATAATTTTTATAATATAGAAAGAGTTAAAAATATAATTTTTATGTTATAGAAAAAGTTAAAAATATAATTTTTATATAAAATGAAGCGTTGTAAAAATACATGAAGTAGAAATAAAAATATGATTTTTATTTATTGAAATGAAGTAATAAAAATATAATTTTTATTATAAACAGCGAGACAAGAACTGCATTGGAGTTTCAAACAGATCCAGACAGTTCAGCAGTTCAGAAGCAAAGCGTGGCGGAGTGGAACCCTCGGTGAGAACTTCTCACTTTTAATTTATTTTTTCTAGTTAAAATATATGCTAGGATGTAGACGGTGTTTAGTAGCACCCGACACCCGTCGTCCACAGACCATAGACGGCTTGTATGCTTGTTTGTTTGATTTTGATGTGTAGTTGATTGTGTGATGTGATGTGAAATGAAATAAAATATTTATGTAGTTAAAAATATTTTATAGTTGAAAATATAATTTTTAACATGAATGTAAATGAAATAAATATAAACAAATCGGACGATTTGTTTATATACACACATTTGACTGATATTGATTGGGACGATAAATTTTACACATCGCCCAACTGCACAAATAAAATCTGTGTTTGATTGTTTGAAACCCCACACGGGTATTTGGATGATATATGACATACACTAGTCCCAATAATTAGCTGTATGTCGATCGATTGATTGACAGGCTGCTATAAGCGTTAAATATTTATATTTGATGCTTAAACAGTGTTGAACGCACTCTGGATGATGGTTGATTATTTATCGTTGTTATTTTATACATGTGTTGTAGAAAATCCATATAATTAACATTATATGGTAATTGATTGGGCCTCATTCCAGTTTTGTAACGACCCAAAGATCCGTACTAATTTGAGCTGATAAATGTCCTACATATTTAACTCAAAATGCATGAAAATCCAGATCATTAATAGAAAGAAATGAGAGGATGAGATAGGAAAGATAGAACTAATAGGATAGAAGAAGAAGAAGAACACAGCCGAATATAATCAGAGTAAACACGAATCTCACAGCGGAACGAATACAATATATTATATAACATAACTTTGAAATACAAATCTGTTTTGTATATACTTACCATTATCAGAGTACAATACATCATATCACAGCGGAAGTAATCTCTAAATACTAACGGTGAAGCCTTCTGCTTTTAGCTCCTCCAAGTGTATTTGTAAAAGCCTGAACACTTGACTGCCCGTACAAATTTGGGCACCCAAGAGTTTAGGGAAAACAAACAAAATAAACTCTGGGTCAGTCATCGGACTGGTGTGAGTAAATTCCAACCATACGGTTTAACTTTGAAAATCCTTTTGAAACAAAAGGATAATAGTAAGACCAACCCACACATAAACATGGACGGTTTTTACCTTACTATAACCCAAAATATTTTGATATCAAAATCCAATGATATTATAATAATGTCTAATCAAATAACCAAATAGTAGAACGCTTGCATCTCACGCTCTACATACATAGTATAAAATCAAAAACCGCAGGGCGCTTATTGGAGATTGGATTCCAAATATGACAAGGTATGGGACCACCTTCCGATGATGTATCTCTAGAGCCAAATACACCTGGGTTCAACAAGAACGTCTTGCAACCCGGCCCACACATGACCGACCACTCATTTCGCTTGAGTGTATCGAATGTATATCACCAACGGTTGGGCTCAAACCACCGTTCCCGAATGGGAAGAATAGATAGAATAAGAAACAAAAGGAATTTATCTAGATAGGTGATTATACACCCTAACGGGAGCGACCCACATAGCCATGCTGCCTGCCCGATTTTTGTCATTTCCTGGTTGTGAGGCTTGAGGCTACGTCTATCTTTTTAGAACATCTAGCCACCATACACTTTGAATGCCACATCGTCAAACCCGTCAAATCACTAGTTAATCTTCTCAAAGATATTACGGGTATAAAAGCTAAGAGAAACGAATTTCTACACCACCAGACGTAATACCTTGAAAAGATCGTCTTATGTGACCGTTAGGAATACTCTGTTAGACATTCGTCCATACAAGTTGTCCTAGGACTGGACAAACAGAATACACCATTCGGGAATAGGACAACCCTTTGCATTCCCTTCCGTCTTCAATTTTCTTCAGCATAATCAAAATCGCAGCGCTTATGCCTATACGGAGTGGTCTAGGATAATATATCCAACCAGTCTCTCCGCATTGACAACGATGGTCAAAACACTTCGATAGTCGGTTATTTAACTATCGAAGTAAAACAACATCCATTCAAACATCACACATCGTTGGCCCTTTCTAATATTTTCCCGTTTCCTATATCTTCCTAGATATTTTCTCAAAGCTCGTTAAGCCCTTCACGCTCTGGAACACATTTCCAAATATTATAAACCCTTATTTTTCCGTATTCTTGAAACCATATGTCATGAACGTTCGAAAACATTTCTCGCTTTTACACACTTCTTATTTTCTGTATATGCATTATTTATATTGGAAAATATTTCCAATTCCCAATATAACCATTTAAATCTACAATGATTGCTTTTTAAACATAATTCACTTTAAACCGCGAATGTTATCTCTCATAGAAACTGATCCCATTTAATCAAACTAACTTGGTTTTAACAATAAATATCATTATCGATTATATACATACAATTCGACAAAGCCAAATCCAACTATATCACTTCTTCGGAAAGACATAATTATTTCCTTATCACTTGGCTAAGTGAGTTTCAAACCTCTCTGGGGAATAGTGCTATATCTAATAATCACGCTTAAGCTTGGTCAACAGTGCTAATTTATTGTTAATGTTCAAAAACTTGTCATACGCTGTAATATTCTCCTTTATAACTAATCTCGACATAATAGTCACGCTTAAGCCTAGTCATCAGCGTTATTTTATCGCTATAGTTTACAGACTTGCAATGCGCTACTATATTCCACTTTATAATTAATCTCAACGCCTCTTTCCATTACAAAAATCTTGACATCTCTTTCCGTTACAAAAATCTTGACATCTCTAATTCAATAACATTTAAATGAGGTCCACTTAAGAAGCAATTATTTAATTAAAAATAATTAACTAATAAAATGAACTATAAAGTACCAGTTTATAATAGAATTTCTATTACAGTTTAAAGCTTCGCTTTAATTACAAAGATCTATTTTTTCCATAATCGACTTCGTTGCTTTGCCAGACGGCCAATCAACTTCTTACAAAACGATGTATTTATGGTCAACTGTTGCCACTTTCTAAATCGATATCATTTATTGATTTAATCAAAATAACGTTTGAATTTCCGTTCAACGCTAATATCAACACAAGGTTTCAAATGTCATTTGGGTTCAAACAATGCATATAAAACAAACAGTACATATAAATATTGAGGAATCCGGTTGAGTTCCTCCAACCGATTTCCGCATCCACAGATGTTAGTCCAATCAGTATCCAACCAGTGATGTGTACATATGCAACGATATATATCTATTTCAACCAATTTAACTGTAATTTACCTAATCAACCATCACACAACATTCAACCATTATTTTAAAAATATAATTATAATATTTTAAAATAAATCAGAGTTGGTGAATTTACTCACCTTTGCGCGTTAACCATTAAATAACGATTTGCGTCAGTTGATTTTCTCATGAAATCCCAGTGGCTCTGTTCTCCGTGAAATATGTTTCACAATGTAAATTTCATCATTTCAAATCCATCGTAACTCGTCCTGTTTTGATTCTGCTACGTATTATTTCTTTCCTCAATCCTTCACTAAACCAAAAACAGTCGCCACCAATGCTGCTGCTCCATTTCTCACCACCGTGGCCGATTGCTCTTCCCATACACAGTTGCGTTCAGGTCCTCTGCATATATACTAACTCCACCATACAAACGCATGCTGACCTCCTTGCCAAACGCTCCATCCCCACTTCAATTTCATCTTCAGATTTTACAACTCGCAAGCCTCTTCCTCATTGGCGTTAGCATCTCCACTCCGTCGAACTCCTAACTGATGGCATCCCAGCAGTGAAACCCACAGTGGCACCCCCCTTTACCATATTCTCCACCATTCCGTGCATCTATTCAAACACTGTTTGTACTACACCGGTCCAACTGCTCAAAATCACGCTACAGTAATAGCCATCGTACCCAAATGACCCAGCACCATGTTACATTCAGAATTTCTAACCATGACGCTGCTTTGCTTTCAGTATATATATGTATATATTTTTGTGAAAACATTTGAATTGTTGGTCTCGCGGTTACCTTCCTGAAGCACAATACAACTCTACTTAACACCATAGCAACAACTTTCGGCCTCCCCTTCTAATTCTCCTAAGCCTCCACTCCTTTCCTTCCATTTCATATACAACGTGCTGCTCTTCAACTACAAGATCTACTGTAGCCTCCAAAATACAAATCCCTGCTTCCCTGCGCGTTTGACTCTCCACAACCCCATCACTTCACCCTAAACTGACGCCAACCTAATACTCTGTAGCTCACCTTTTTCCAAAATGAAGACATGACTTGCTTCCTTAAAACCTTTCACCGCCTGTGCTTTTTTCCTCACGGAACAGATTGTTTAATTCTTGGAGGCCATTACTGTAGGCTCGAAACTTACTGAGTGAAGATGATGAAGTCCATGCTTGTATTTATATCAAACATGAAACTTGGCATGCACGTAGTTATCGGGTATATGACTGCTGCATAATATAGGTAGGACTGAAGAGTTTTCATGTCTTTAAAGTAGCTATTTAGCTTCATTTCGTGCTTTATAGGTCAGGGTAGGAAAAGAAAACACCTTGCGAGAACAAGAATAGCTAGAAGGAAGAGGTACTGGATGAAATTTCATTTCACATAGCTGTTTTTGATTTAAAACAATTCGATGTTTAAGAGATGGGTCTGTTGCAGTTTTGTGTTTTCACTTCATACGGTCTCTGATTTTAATTTGAAAGAATAGGATTTGTGTTAAGGCTTCTAGGCCTTCCCGCTTTGTATATTTCGATTATAGCCTTGGCCTAGGTGTTGACAATTTTCCTTGTACATGCAAGCATGAACTAATAGCTATGCGTGTACTTGCACACAGACAGGTTCTCCTTTCCAATACCCTTCTGTTGTGAGTAGCTTACATATATATATATATATATATATATTTATTTATTTAAATAAAAGAAAAGAACCAGCTGTGATGAAAATGCCTATACATGGATTTCTTATAAATGAAGTATGGGATAAACTGGGCTGTACAGTTGGACTAGTTATGATACAAATATTAGCTTTATTAATCATTAGTCAGTATTGTATGTCTGAATCTTTCACTTGTATGCTCCAACGTGTTAAGTTACACTTCTGTTTGTACATATGTTTGTTACTCCGTGAATAGCATGAACACGTATACCTGACTTAATGCAACCTGCCACCTGTTCATGCCTTAATCCGACGTGCTATCCTTCGCAGTACAATACAGGGTATGGGCTTCCTTGTAGAGTAGGCGCACTATTTACGTAGGTCTTATAACTTTGATTAGAAAATACTTTGCTATAGGTGATAGATGGTCATCCTAGAAGGGTAGATTTAGTGTAGCTGCCTTGAAACTTAATAGCTAAGAAATAAAACATACAGATGAATTCCATACTTAGCTATGAAGTAAAATAAGACGTGTGTATTTTATTGAATGTACTATGAAGAGTGGGCGACAGGAAGCTTTAAGTTAACCACGTCATTTAAGTGTTAAATGTATGTATGTAATTTTATTTTAATCCAGTTAAAGTTTAAACAATAACCACTCCATAGGATTTCATTCATGTCCGAGCTACTGCGAACAGAAATAAGAATACGATCGTGTCCAATGAGGTGCCACGATTCCAAAAATATAATAATATCGGTAGATTAACTTATATTGTGAAACCCCAAAATATTGATACAGGGTGCAAAATGCTCTAAATAAAAAGTTGCATATTTAATTAATTAAAAATTACAATAAAATTCTAAAAATTAACTTATCACTATGTCTCAAATGAATTTTGTCCCGATTTGCAACTGGTATCTAGTTATATCAAATAAACTGTTACGGACGATAAACGATTCTATAGCGACTTTCTGAATATTTGATTTGGATCTAATTCACAATCTATAATGCGAAATCTTGATTTTTCACTTTTGATAGAAAGATATTGTTCAGCAGATTCCAACGCTTCTTGTTTCGAAGAAATCCAACTAATAGCGGGTCCTGTACACTCAGTTGAAGTTCAGAACGTTAAATTACGAACTGCCGCGATATTATGGGCTCGATTATATTAATTATATATTTTTATACGTTCAACTTCGTTTTATTTAATATATAAATCCACTTATAACACGAATTCAGTATTTAAACTGATTTAAATATTCAAATATAAACCGATAAAACTGCGGGACGTTACAAGTTTTGAAAAAGAAATTACTGAAATAGAAATATTTGAAATAGAATATTTGAAAATAGGAATGTATGAAGCCGTGTTGATTATATTGACGCCATTTTGACGCGAACGATATTTATATCGATTTTATTCATTTTTCAATAAATATTGAAAGTGATTTCGAAATTCGAATTATATTGAAAAGAATCGAAATTCGAATTATTTTGAAAAGAATTGAAATTCGAATTAAATTGAAAAGAATTGAAATTCGAATTAAACTGAATAGAATTGAAATTCGAATTAGATTGAAATAGAATTTAAATCGTTTTGAAATGAGTTCGAATTGAAATTGAATAGAATCGAATTCGAATTGGAATTGAATAAAATTGAATTCGAATTGAAATTGAATTGAAAACGAATTGAAATTGAATTAGAAATCGATTTGAATTGAAATCAATTTGAAATGAATTTAAAACGAATTTGTAAGGGAAAATTCAATTTGAATTTGAAAAGGAAGTTGAAATCATTTTGAAAACGAATTTAAAATGATTTATAAAATACGTTTTAAAAGGAAATCGACGAAGTATATATTATATATATAATATAATGGCCTGAATAGATCTCGCCGCGCCGCGGCAATTCGTGAATTTCGACCATTGACTTCGAACGGATATTACGGGAGATCCGACCATCGGATTCTCCTAAAACCGGAACCGTTGGGTTCGTATCGAAAAGAGCTTTCTAATGAACATTAGAGATTCTAACGGTTGGATTTGGAATTATGTCCAAATCAAATTTGGAAAAGGTCGCTGTAAGTGCAGTTCGATGGCCGTTGATGGAAATCGAATGTACGGGCCTTAATAGAAATATTAAAAATAGTAATAATTTGTGTAAAATCATAAGAAATGATTTGTGAAGAATTGGTATGAAAAACTCCATATTTGAAAAGATAAAAATAGATTTTTATCGAAATGGACTAGTTTTGAACTAGAATAATAATTTATTTATTTTTAAAATAAATAAAGTGGATTTGAAATGGTTTTGAAAATAACCAGAACTTCCAATAATTAAATTGGAATGGATTTGAATCGAAATTGTCTTTGGAATATTTCGATGTTGGATTTCATGATGATACAGATATTGTTATGGGAATTTGAAAGATATATTAATATCTTTATTTCCAGTACGATATTTGTTGGTCATAGAATTTGATATTGAATATAAGCCGACATATTTTCTATTCAGAGCCTTGTATTTAATATCAAATGTGATTTGGGTTTGTCGTGAATGGTGTCTTCATTAACACTGTTCTTAAGCCCAGTGGAGAAAAAGATTAAATCTTTTTATTTAGATATAATGAAGTGTACCAATTAAATAATATTTAATTGGAATTGAATTGGTATTGATTTTTGGGTTTATCGTGAACAGTGTTTTAAATAACACTTGTTCTTTAACCCGATAATTAATGGAATGTGATTTTGGGTTTATCGTGAACCATGTTTTAAATGACACTGATTCTTTAACCCAGTTAAAGATTAAAACTAAGTGGAGTTTTAATGAATCTTTAATTAGATTGAAAAGATCGAGAAGGGAGTATCACCAGTTTTGCTCCAAGCGATAGTTAAATCTTTAATTAGATTTGAACGTGAAATGATAATTGAATTTACCGATAACACCGTGGTGTTAAATATGAAGTGTGACCAGTTTTACTTCATGGGATGAATAGGTTGGGATTGGGAAATAAAATAAATGATTACTTCGGTGTGGTTCGCTAATCCCGACTAGTTTGAATTGATATTCAAAGAAGATTAAAGAATAAATTTAAAGAATTTATCTTTGATAAAATTAATGGGAACCTTTCCCAAAGTATAAGGATATTGGAATAAGGGAATATTCTGAAATGGAATGAGGCGTATGTTGTGTTTGTGTAACACTTTTTTATTATATACGCGAGTTATTCAGAAAGACCGGGTTTATCCCATTCTGAATAACTGATTCGACGTGGTGTCGAGGATGAAGACGGTGGTCGAAGACCGGAGGTCTTCAACATCGTTTGGATAATTACTGATGATCTTGATTAGGCCGTACACTCAAGAGGAGGGAATCAGTTAGTGATCGTCCAGGCGTACTTGGAGATCGAGGGATATGCGGGGTACTAGGTGCCTCCGGTTTCGTTCAGACCCAGAACGAACTTGTAAATGGACTGTGTGTCTGACATTGGATTTTATTCTGTGTGATTGATTTCTATTAAATATATATCTGTTTGGCGGCGGAGAATTTATTCTCTTGCTTAACGCCCTTCTCTGAGACGTACGAGCTCAGGGGTTATATATTGGTGGATATCAATCGCATGGAGTGAATTGCCTGTGTGGCATGCCTAAGTGGCAATTGATCAAGGCTTCTGTTGAAAAGCAAAGTCTTGTGGTTGATGATCAAAGAACGGCCTGTGTGGCCTAGCTTTGTGTAGCGTTGATTTGCGAGCCTCACACCCCGGTTGTGAACCAGAAATAGGAGAGGACATCGGGGAGGGCATGCGTTTCCTTCTAGCTAGAAGTGGCGTCAGTGGTTTTACATGCCCTGGCGAGTTTGACTTATGTGGTTGTTGCTATTGCGAGGCGCCTCAGATATATCAGTCGATCCGGGACCGATGGAGTCATTAGACTCATTTACGCCCCAAAGGGCGGGGAAACGCAGTGTTCATGCATTTTAATCCACATCGGTGGACCGACCCTGACGATCCAAGGGCCCACCTGAGTCTGGGTCCTGAGACTCGGGCTAGACAGTCTCGAATCGGTAGAGGACTATCTTTTGCCTCGGTTCACAGATGGAAATCCAACTTCCAAATATGTGACATTTGCGGTTTTGATTGTAGAGCCTAGTATGGCGACATGATATATGGTACCCATGTCGTCTATGATTGTAATTGTTTTAACACTATACACTTATAGTAATAATAAAAGATGAAATTTAGCGTATCAAGCATGCTTTGGCTATTATAAGGTAAAACCCTATCCTCCGGCTTGTGTTGCATTTTGTGATGGGACCTGAGTCTTATAATAGCTTCATTTTTTCTTTATTTAGCATTGCGCTGTTGTTTTATGCACTGGTGTTCTTGGGAAGAAACTCGTTCCGTGTTATACGGCGTGGTACCTTGATTTACCTAACTTTAAAATAAAGATTAATAACTGTTTTAGTTCTCACACCAGTCACATGACTGACTTGGAGTTTATTGTTTTAACCTAAACTCTGGGTGCCCTTATTTTGACACGGGCAGCTAGTAGTTTTGGTTTTGTAGATTTATATTCACAGGATCCTGATTTACAGCTGGAATAATATCCGGAAAGCTTTGTATCCGTATATCTCCTTCAGTTGTGTATTGTATTATTTTCCATGCTATGTAATGTATTGTAATCTCTGATATTTTATAATGTGTAATATTTATTCATACTCTGTACATTCTTGTATTCTGATGGAATTGTTGTAATAAGCAATGAAATGTTCTTCTGTCTGTGTTCTATTTTGTCGTGTTTTCAAAACAATCAGGCATTTCGAACGGTCTTGATCGGTTTAGCGACTGATTCGGATTGAGGGAAATTCCCGTTCGTTACATTTGGTATCAGAGCTTTGGTTTACAAAGCTCAGAGAACAAGACACATTAGAACCATACGAAAGAATTCATCAGATATTGGATTAGTAATATCCAACGAGAATGACTCGTTAGAGATAGGATCAGTAGTATCCTAGAACGAGTGTGAAGAGTATATTTTAAAAAGTGAAAACAAATTTTGTTTTGAAAATTTAATTCAATTATTCGTATTTGAATATTTATTTATATTGATTTGGACTATCCAGTATATTAAGATTTTGCATATACGTCTGATCTGCGTGTATTCAAAGTTTTAATATATTGGGCAGATATAGAGCCAAACTCTAGCCGCTCGGGGATAATTCTGGTGATGCCCGGGCATCATCAGTGATTGTGTTCGTGTTTCGAAGGTGTGATATTTATATATTTTCTATTGACTGGTGTGAGAACCGAAATTAGATAGGGCCTATTGTTGTGATTTGGCATCAAAAATCTGATTTTTTAACTATATATCAAAGTTATGAATTTGAAATGATAATCAACTAATTGATTGCTGATTGTGTTGTTTGATTATTGGTTGATTAATTAGAACGTTGAACCTATAACCAAATTTATCAAATAGTGAATTGTATTGAAAATTTGTCACATTTGCATGCATATACATGTACTTACATTGACCAGGTCATTGCAAAGAGGCTAGAGCAGAAGAATAAAATTGTTTGCCCGACAAATAGGTACATGCTTACCATAATTTACTGTTTTGTTTGGGTGATGATGATTTTATGAGCCGATTGGCTTTTTCTTTTTCTTTTGGATCGAAAAAGGCCATGGGAGGCTATATGAAATATCCCGAAGTCCCCGGTGCAGGGGAGGTTATGGTGAATTTTTTCGGAAATTTAGGGTGTTAGACAAATTTTTGAAAAAAATTTGAAAAGTTCTTAGAAACTGAAAAGTTGAAGAACTTAAGCCGTAAAGAAAACAATGGAAGTTGAGTTGATTTGTTAAACAACTTTCGGCTTCGTTCCTTTTCGGGGACGAAAAGTTTTAAGTGGGGAAGTTTGTAATAACCCGGAAATCCGAGCCAATTTAAAAATTTTATTTTGGCAATTTTAGCGAATTTTGATTATTTAAAATGAATTATTTGAAATAATAACGACGAGAAATTTATTTTGAATAGAATTCAAACGTATATATTTATTCGAATCGTTGTTAGAATATAAATATTTATTAATATATATATATATATATATAAGGAATTGAAAATGGCGCGGTAGTTCGATAATTCGATTTCAAAATTCAAATGAATGTACCGGGTGCAAAATAAACCGGATTTTAGTGAAATCAAAAATATTTGAAACTAATTGTGAACATCTTTGCAACGAATCCGAAAAATCAAAATTTCATAGTGGGGATAAAAAAACATGCCCAGTTGAAAATTCAGAATAGTCACTATGGAATTTTGGCCCTTAAAAATAGCCATTTTGCAAACGACCTCGGTTTTCGACGAAACCACTTTTGTTGGATCCGCGATGTCAAGTTATTGCTAGGTTTCAAATTTCATAATTTTTCGAATCAATATGTGAGCGTGGCAAAGGAAAACGCGTTTGACCGGTTTAAGTTGATTTTAATCGACTGGAAAATGGCCATTTTTCAAACGGTCTCAGAATTCGATGAAACTAGTTTTGTTAGGACCGTATCGTCGATACAAAGCTATAAAATATTTCTCGGGAATTTTTAGAGTTAGTATGTGGCCCCGGTAAATTGAAATGCGCGTTTAAATTCAATATATAGAGTTATATGTTGATTCTGACAAAAACCGATCGAATCGGCTTACGATACATATCCCATTGTGTTCGGAATGGGGGTAATTATCTAGGGGCGACAGTCGTTGGGTTAGATGTGGAGTTTGTATCGTTGAACCGGTATTTTGAATTCAAAAGAATTAAAATAAATAAAATATTAATATATATATTGTTATAGGCGGCCCCCTTACCTTCTTTCTCTCTCCCCGACTAAATTCCTTTCAGAGAAAAAAAAACCTCGTTGTCCTTCTCCGATCTTCCTCCATCGCCGTCGGTGGCCCACGTCACCACTGCCGCTCGCTGGCGCCTCCCTCCCCCTCGCTTCCCGCTCTCTCTCCTCCTACCGCGCTTCTCCTTTCCCCCTTCCTCAGATTTAAGCCCGAACCCTAGAAACCCAACCGCTACACCTGGCCCACGATCCGCCGCTTCAGGCCCTGGCGCTCCGCCTGAGGGTCCTCCACAGCGCGAGCGCAGGAATCGAGACCCCCCTCCCTTCTGCTCCAAGCTCCGGCGCGCCGTTTCTTCCCCCTCCACTCCTCTGAAAGCCAAATTTAGGCGAGATTTAATTTATTTTACTTAGTTTATTTATAAATCAGTTTTAATTGTTCATAGAAAACTAGTTCTAAAATATTTAAATCAGTTTTAATTTATAGAAAAACATTTTTGTAAAGTAGCGATTTTTATTTAAGGAAAGTTGTGATTTTTGACGTGATAAAGATTTGCTTGTATTTATATGTTAGAGATTCGATTTTTAATTGGCTAAAAATACGATTTTTATGTTAGTAGAAGAGTAAAAATATAATTTTTATAATATATATAGAAGAGTAAAAATATAATTTTTATAATATAGAAAGAGTTAAAAATATAATTTTTATATTATAGAAAAAGTTAAAAATGTAATTTTTATATAAAATGAGGCGTTGTAAAAATATATGAAGTAGAAATAAAAATATGATTTTTATTTATTGCAAAGAAGTAATAATTTTTTTTTATAAACAGCGGGACAAGAACTGCATTGGAGTTTCAAACAGATCCAGACGGTTCAGCAATTCAAAAGCAAAGCGTGGCGAGTGGAACCCTCGGTGAGAACTTCTCACTTTTAATTTAATTTTTCTAGTTAAAATATATGCTAGGATGTAAACGGTGTTTAGTAGCACCCGACACCCGTCGTCCACAGACCATGGACGGCTTGTATGCTTGTTTGTTTGATTTTGATGTGTAGTTGATTGTGTGATGTGATGTGAAATAAAATAAAATATTTATGTAGTTAAAAATATTTTATAGTTGAAAATATAATTTTTAACATGAATGTAAATGAAATAAATATAAACAAATCGGACGATTTGTTTATATACACACATTTGACTGATATTGATTGGGACGATAAATTTTACACATCGCCCAGCTGCACAAATAAAATGAGTGTTTGATTGTTTGAAACCCCACACGGGTATTGGGATGATATATGACATACACTAGTCCCAATAATTAGCTGTATGTCGATCGATTGATTGACAGGCTGCTATAAGCATTAAATATTTATATTTGATGCTTATACAATGTGGAACGCAATCTGGATGATGGTTGATTATTTATCGTTGTTATTTTATACACGTGTTGTAGAAAATCCATATAATTAACATTATATGGTAATTGATTGGGCCTCATTCCAGTTTTGAAAAAGAAATATTTGAAATAGAATATTTGAAAATAGGAATGTATGAAGCCGTGTTGATTAGATTGACGCCATTTTGACGCGAACGATATTTATATCGATTTTATTCATTTTTCAATGAATATTGAAAGTGATTTCGAAATTCGAATTATATTGAAAAGAATCGAAATTCGAATTATATTGAAAAGAATTGAAATTCGAATTAAATTGAAAAGAATTGAAATTCGAATTAAACTGAATAGAATTGAAATTCGAATTAGATTGAAATAGAATTTAAATCGTTTTGAAATGAGTTCGAATTGAAATTGAATAGAATCGAATTCGAATTGGAATTGAATAAAATTGAATTTGAATTGAAATTGAATTGAAAACGAATTGAAATTGAATTAAAAATCGATTTGAATTGAAATCAATTTGAAATGAATTTAAAACGAATTTGTAAGGGAAAATTCAATTTTGATTTGAATTTGAAAAGAAGTTGAAATCGTTTTGAAAACGAATTTAAAACGATTTATAAAACACGTTTTAAAAGGAAATCGACGAAGTATATATTATATATATTATATAATGGCCTGAATAGAACGCGCCGCGCCGTGGCAGTTCGTGAATTTCGACTATTGACTTCGAACGGATATTACGGGAGATTCGACCATCGGATTCTCCTCAAACCGGAACCGTTGGGTTCGTATCGAAAAGAGCTTTCTAATGAACATTAGAGATTTGAAATCTAACGGTTGGATTTGGAATTATGTCCAAATCAAATTTTGAAAAGGTCGTTGTAAGTGCAGTTCGATGGCCGTTGATGGAAATCGAATGTACGGGCCTTGATAAAATTATTAAAAATAGTAATAATTTGTGTAAAATCATAAGAAATGATTTGTGAAGAATTGGGATGAAAAACTCCATATTTGAAAAGATAAAAATAGATTTTTATCGAAATGAACTAGTTTTGAACTAGAATAATAATTTATTTATTTTTAAAATAAATAAAGTGGATTTGAAATGGTTTTGAAAATAACCAGAACTTCCAATAATTAAATTGGAATGGATTTGAATCGAAATTGTCTTCGGAATATTTCGATGTTGGATTTCGTGATGATACAAATATTGTTATGGGAATTTGAAAGATATATTAATATCGTTATTTCCAGTACAATATTTGTTGATCGTAGAATTTGATATTGAATATGAGCCGATATATTTTCTATTCAGAGCCTTGTATTTAATATCAAATGTGATTTGGGTTTGTCGTGAATGGTGTCTTCATTAACACTGTTCTTAAGCCCAATGGAGAAAAAGATTAAATCTTTTTATTTAGATTTAATGAAGTGTACCAATTAAATAATATTTAATTGGAATTGAATTGGTATTGATTTTTGGGTTTATCGTGAACAATGTTTTAAATAACACTTGTTCTTTAACCCGATAATTAATGGAATGTGATTTTGGGTTTATCGTGAACCGTGTTTTAAATGACACTGATTCTATAACCCATTTAAAGATTAAAACTAAGTGGAGTTTTAATGAATCTTTAATTAGAATGAAAAGATCGAGAAGGGAGTATCACCAGTTTTGCTCCAGGCGATAGTTAAATCTTTAATTAGATTTGAACGTGAAATGATAATTGAATTTACCGATAACACCGTGGTGTTAGATATGAAGTATGACCAGTTTTACTTCATGGGATGAATAGGTTGGGATTGGGAAATAAAATAAATGATTACTTTGGTGTGGTTCGCTAATCCCGACTAGTTTGAATTGATATTCAAAGAAGATTAAAGAATAAATTTGAAGAATTTATCTTTGATAAAATTAATGGGAACCTTTCCCAAAGTATAAGGATATTGGAATAAAAGAATATTCTGAATTGGAATGAGGCGTATGTTGTGTTTGTGTAACACTTGTTTATTATATACGCGAGTTATTCAGAAAGACCGGGTTTATCCCATTCTGAATAACTGATTCGACGTGGTGTCGAAGATGAAGACGATGGTCGATGACCGGAGGTCTTCAACATCGTTTGGATAATTACTGATGATCTTGATTGGGCCGTACTCTCAAGAGGAGGGAATCAGTTAGTGATCGTCCAGGCGTACTTGGAGATCGATGGATATGCGGGGTACTAGGTGCCTCCGGTTTCGTTCAGACCCAGAACGAACTTGTAAATGGACTGTGTGTCTGACATTGGATTTTATTCTGTGTGATTGATTTCTATTAAATATATATCTGTTTGGCGGCGGAGAATTTATTCTCTTGCTTAACGCCCTTCTCTGAGACGTACGAGCTCAGGGGTTATATATTGGTGGATATCAATCGCATGGAGTGAATTGCCTGTGTGGCATGCCTAAGTGGCAATTGATCAAGGCTTCTGTTGAAAAGCAAAGTCTTGTGGTTGATGATCAAAGCACGGCCTGTGTGGCCTAGCTTTGTGTAGCGTTGATTCGCGAGCCTCACATCCCGGTTGTGAACCAGAAACGGGAGAGGACATCAGGGAGGGCATGCGTTTCCTTCTAGCTAGAAGTGGCATCAGTGATTTTACACGCCCTGACGAGTTTGACTTATGTGGTTGTTGCTGTTGCGAGGCGCCTCAGATATATCGGTCGATCCGGGACCGATGGAGTCATTGGACTCATTTACGCCCCCAAAGGGCGGGGAAACGCAGTGTTCAGGCATTTTAATCCACATCGGTGGACCGGCCCTGACGATCCACGGGCCCACCTGAGTCTGGGTCCTGAGACTCGGGCTAGACAGTCTCGAATCGGTAGAGGACTATCTTTTGCCTCGGTTCACAGATGGAAATCCAACTTCCAAATACGTGACATTTGTGGTTTTGATTGTAGAGCCTAGTATGGAGACATGATATATGGTACCCATGTCGTCTATGATTGATATTTATGATTGAAATTGTTTTAACACTATAAACTTATAGTAATAATAAAAGATGAAATTTAGCCTATCAAGCATGCTTTGGCTATTATAAGGTAAAACCCTATCCTCCGGCTTGTGTTGCATTGTGTGATGGGACCTGGGTCTTATAATAGCTTCATTTTTTCTTTATTTTGCATTGCGCTATTGTTTTATGCACTGGTGTTCTTGGGAAGAAACCCGTTCCGTGTTATACGGCGTGGTCCCTTGATTTACCTAACTTTAAAATAAAGATTAATAACTGTTTTAGTTCTCACACCAGTCACATGACTGACCTGGAGTGTATTGTTTTAACCTAAACTCTGGGTGCCCTTATTTTGACACGAGTAGCTAGTAGTTTTGGTTTTGCAGATTTATATTCACAGGATCCTGATTTACAGCTGGAATGATATCCGGAAAGCTTTGTATCCGTATATCTCCTTCAGTTGAGTATTGTATTATTTTCCGCTGCTATGTAATGTATTATAATCTCTGATATTTTATAATGTGTAATATTTATTCATACTCTGTACATTCTTGTATTCTGATGGAATTGTTGTAATAAGCAATGAAATGTTCTTCTGTCTGCGTTCTATTTTGTCGTGTTCTCAAAACAATCAGGCGTTTCGAACGGTCTTGATCGGTTTAGCGACTGATTCAGATTGAGCGAAATTCCCGGTCGTTACAGAACAATTTCCTAAGTATTAACCCTGAAGGTCGAAACCAACATCATATCAATACCCAGGAAACTATTCAACTTAACTAACCTCCAGTTAGTTTCTGATTTTCTTAATTCCATTGTTAATCGGGTTAAAGAACTAGTGTGTAATGTCCCGTATTTTTACGGTATAATAGTTAATTTATTTAGTTATTTAAAATATGGTTTGGTAATTTAAATGGTTTAAATTAAAATAATTATTGAATATTTAATTAATATAATAATTAAATAATATATTTGATTTCGAAATAGTCGGAAATAGTGAATTGACAATATATTGTGAACTGGACAATTTAAAATATTTAATTCAGCTTAGAATGGAATTGGAATAATGAATATATTATTTGAACGACAGTTGAACGTATAATTATATTTTAATTATAATCGAAGTCGAAGTTGAAATGACGTGGCAGTTCGCTATTTGGCGATTTGAACTTCAACTGAATATACAAAATTCGTTTTAAATCGGATTTCTGTGAAACAAGAAACGTTCGGAGCTGGTGAAGTATATTTTTCTAATAGAAGAGAAAAATCGGGATTTCATTGTGTAGATTTTGATTTATGTCCAAATCAAATTTTTGAAAAGTTGCTATGGAATTCCTTTATAAATTATAGCGATTTATTTATATTATAAAAGGATTTTTCAATATAAATTGAATATCGATTAAACCGGGATTTGAATATCGAGTTAGAAATCCATATAGGATTAATTCAGGAGCTATATGATATTCTAGTGTGAATATATATACGATAATAATTATTTTTAAATATATTTATGTATTTAAATGGGTTATTTAGAGCTTTAAAAACAGTCAGTTTTGCAAATGACCTCCGTTTTCGACGAAACTAATTTTGTTGGATCCACAATATTAAATAATTGCCAGATTTCAATTTCCGTGATTTTTGGGGTCAATGTGTGGCCATACGGATTTTTAAAGTGAAAAACAGTCAGTTTTTTTATGGTTAAAATAACGCTGTGTGAGCAAACGGAATCGGAATTCGACAAAACTAGTTTCGTTGGGTCCGTAATGTCGGAATATAGCTATATGTCCATTTTCGTCGAATTTGGGTATTGTATGTGATCACAGGGATTTTTAATGATAAATACAAATAGCGTTTGGTTAAAAATAAATAAAATAATAAATATAAAAATAATATTTTTCCTTTATAAATATCCACTCCTTTCTAAACCTAATCTCTTTCATTCAGTAGTCAACATTTTTCCGCCTCCACCATCAACAACTAGACGTGAGCAATTCTATCTCAGAAAAATCAAAAGAAAATTAAAATAAAATTCTATAAATCAAAACACCTATGTGTTCGAGTTCCTGGTGGTGAGTTCTTCGATTGGAGGTGAGTCTTAAGGGGTTCGGCAGTTTCTCGGTTCGCTGGAAAGTGTACAGAAGCGCCTAGGGTTTACACAATGGAGGATATAAGCGTATATTCGAGAAATGGATATTGTAGTCGAGTTTGTGTGGTTGTTTGGACCTCGTGCGCCAAAGTTTGAGAACTTCGGTGATATAAAATGTCGATACTGCACTGTGAGGGACGGACGAGGATGAAGAACGCAACTTGAAGGAGGCCACTAGGTTGGAGATGATGATGTTGGGGAGTTTTCTCTCGAGTTGAGGAGTCATTTGGTGTTTTTAGTATTCGATTTTATGGAGAAATGAAGGAGCTCGGATTGAAGGAGGGCAATGTTTTTCACGGATTCGAACTGGAGCTCGCGTCTGAATTTGGGGTGAGTGAGTGGTTGAAATGAGTTTAGAGAGGAGAAGGAGTTGAAGAGAAAAACTTCTGTGATGGCAGTGGTTGGTTTCAGTGAAGGGGGAGGGAGAATAAGGCATTGGGAGGTTTGATAATGGCAGTGTGAGCTCGGTTTACAGAAGGAGTGGAGCAGATGGTTTTTCCCATCGAAGAAAAGGAGAGCGGGCCTGGGTTTTTGAGGAGAAAGAATTGGGCTGGGCTGAATTTGAAAAGGGGTGAGGCCCATAAATTTTATATTTTTAAGTTAAAGTTTAAAATAAATATCGTATGAAATTGTAAACTACATAACTTAAGCATATGTTATCCGAATCTCGCAAATCTAGATCCGTTGGGATCGTATGGACGAGGGCTACACCATGGAACTGACTGGGAGTGAATCAGAGCTCGTTATAATTTACAGTAAAATAAGTTATCTGTTTGAATCAAGCGATGATTATCGTTATTCAACGATAACCGACCAATGTGAGTAAAACTCACCAACTCTATCAGTTCATATTTTTATAACGTACTTTTAGAACTGATAAATGATGATTAATTTCTGTGGGTTGACCGTTTGGTTGAATTGCTGATTAATTGTTTGAAATTATAGGTCTGGTTATATATATATATATATATATAAATTGATTATGTATATCAGAATATTTCATATTGAAATAAAATTGATGTGAATTATATTGTGTAACATCTGTGGATGCAGGGAAACAGGTCGGAGGAATCCAACTGGATTCCTCAACATTTATTTTACTGTTTTTCATATATTGTAATATATGATGTGATATATAATCTATGTTGATTACGTGTGTTAAATGATATCGATCATTGTTATTTGGGTATTTTAAATACCGTAAGAAAACTGGAATGTAGAAAAGGGGATTTTCAAAGTGTATTTTGAAAATGAATTATTTATACAAAATCAATGGATTTTATATATAAAAGGAAAGGAATTTTATAAAAGAAAATTATAAAATCAAAGAATAGAAAAGGAAGATATTTGTCAAACAAATAAAAAAGGAAGATATTTGTAAAACAAATAGAAAAGGAAGATATTTGTGAAACGAATAGAAAAGGAAGATATTTGTGAAACGAATAGAAAAGGAATATATTTGTGAATAAATAGAATTGAAAAGGAAAATATTTATTTGTTAAATAAATAGAATTGAAAAGGAAAATATTTATTTGTTAAATAAATAGAATTGAAAAGAAATATTTTTTTGGGAAATAAATAAAAAGATAAAAGGAATATAAATTGGGAAATAAATAGAAAGATAAAAGGAATATTTATTTTGGAAAATAAATAGAAAGATATAAGGTATATTTATTTAAAAAATAAATAAGATATCATAAAAGGAAATATTTAGAAAGTAAGTAGGATTCTAAAAGGATTAGAGTTGGAGTTAATCGATTTGAGTTAATCAGTTATGGTTAATCGATTAGAGTTAATCAGTTTGAGATAACCAGTTAGAGTTAATCAGTTTGAGTTAATTAGTTTGAGTTAATCAGTTAGAGTTAATCAGTTTGAGTTAATTAGTTTGAGTTAATCAGTTATAGTTAATCGATTAGAGTTAATGAGTTATAATTAATCGATTAGATTTAATCAATTACAGTTAATCAGTAAGAATAAATTGATTAGAGTTAGAGTTAGTCGAATATTAGTTATTCGAATAGAGTTAATTGAATTAGAGTTAGTCGGATTAGAGTTATTTGAATATAGTTGATTCGAAGAAAAGAGGTTATCGAATATTAGTTATTTGAAAGGAGTTATCGAATATAGTTTATTCGAAAGGAGTTATCGAATATTAGTTATTCGAAAGAAATTATCGAATATTAGTTATTCGAAAGGAGTTATCGAATATAGTTTATTCGAAAGAAGTTATCGAATATTAGTTATTCGAAAGGAGTTATTGAACATTAGTTATTCGAAAGGAGTTATTGAACATTAGTTATTCGAAAGGATCTATCGAATATAGTTTATTCGAAAGGAGTTAATCGAATATAGTTTATTTGAAAGGAGTTAATTGATAAGAATTAATTGATAAGAGTTAATCGATTAGGGTTAATCAAACAGAGTTAATCCAATAGAGTTAATCAAATAGAATTAATAGAATAGAGTTAATCAAATAGAGCTAACTGATAAGAGTAAATCGATTAGAGTTAGTCGAATAGTGTTAATTGAATAGAGTTAATCGAATATGGCTATTCGAAGAGAGATTATCGAATATAGTTTATTCAAAGGAAAGAGTAATCGAATATAGTTTATTCGAAAGAGAGTTACGTAAGGAAGTTTGTTAAAGGTTTAAAAAGGTGAACCTTGTTTGTTTCGAAGTTAGAAATGTTGTTCAGTTAAGGTCTGAGAGGTAGTTATACCCCAACTTGATTGACTCCATTTTTAACTAAGGAATGGTTAAGGTTCGATAGTAAAGGTTGGTTAAGGAAATTTAGTTAATGAGTGTAATGGTTTGAGTTGGCACAACGATGTTTTATTTAAACATCTTTTTAAAATCCAATGAAGGAGTTTGGAAATGTTTTCCAAATAAGAATCAGAAATGTTTTCTAATATAGAAAATAAGAAATGGAAATGTTTTCCAATGTTAATAACGCATATTTTCTAAATTTAGAAAATAAGAAATGTTGAATATATGGAAACAGGAACAGGGAAAGGGAAAATTGAATGACAAATTAAATTAAAGTGGATCAGTGTTGATTGATGATTTGCTCGGTAAGATTTCCATTTGGAAACACGACCGTTTTTTGTACACATGTTTTCCTTTGATAGTTAAATCACCGACTATCAAAGATTTGACCATTTTCCGTTGTCGATACAGAGAGACTGGGATCAGATTCATTATCTGAAAACCACTCTGTATAGGCATTAGCGTTGCGATCAAATATGATGAAGATAATTGAAGATAGAGTTATGTAAGGGTTGTCCTGTTTTCAGAATAGTACCTTCGGTTTGTCCAATCCCAGGACGACCTGTATGGAAGAATGTCTGGCAGAGTATATTTAATAGATCGCGTAAGTTGATCTCTTCAAACGTATTTACGTTTGGTGGCAGAGGAATTCGTTTCTCTTAGCTGTATACCTGTTGTATTTTTGGGGAAATCAATTTGTGATTTGGCGGGTATGACGATGTGACATTCAAAGTGAATCAATGTGTAATTTGTCATAGATAAGCGTGGCCTCTAGCCTCACAACCGGGAAATGACAAAAATCGGGAAGGCAGCATGGCTAAGTCGTTGGCTGCCAAGTATGGTGTATTATCACCTATCTAGAGATATTCATTTCATTCTTTAATCGGTTCGATGCTGTCCCATTCGGGAATGGCCACTGATCCCAACCGTTGGTGATATACATTCGATACACTCAAGAGAAATGAGTGGTCGGTCATGTGTGGCCGGGTTGCAAGATGTTCTTGTTGAACCCAGTGTATTCCTCTCTTGAGGTACACTATCAGAAGGTATTTCCATACATTATCATAGTTGGAAATCCATTACCCAATAAGTGCTCGCGGTTTTGAATTGTATACTATATATGTGGAACGTGAGATGAAAGTGTTCTGCAAGATGATTATTATATTGTGGTTGATAGACACTATTATAATATCAAAAGAGTTTTGATATAAAAGATCATTATTTGTTTCAAAATGATTTGAAAGATAAATCAAATTGATTTGGATTCTCATAAGGGAAAAACCCGTTCCGTTATACGGTGTGGTCTTATGAGATATCGTTTAATTTCTCAAACTATTTTAAATTGTTTACTCATACAAGTCCCATTACTGACCCAAAGTTTATTTTGTTTTGTTTTCCCTAAACTCTTGGGTACCCAATTTTGTACGGGCAGTCAAGTAGTCAGGATTTTACAAATATACTTGGAGAGCTTGGAGCAGGAGGCTTCAGGATTTTATAGCTATTATTATTTCCGTTGTGTTGGAAGTGTTGTACTCTGAAAATGTTACTGTATACATATACTAATTTTATGTCAAAGATATGTTATCTATTATATGTTGTTCGTTCCGCTGTGAGATTCATGTTACTCTGAAGTTGTATGTTCTTCTTCTTCTAGTCTAAGTTTCTATCTTATCTATTCTCACCCTCTATTTTCTTTCTATTAGTTTCTGGTTTCCAGTGTAATTTGAGTTGGACTGGTGTTATTTGGTCAGCTCAAATTGTACCGGAATTTTGGGACACTACAGTTGGTATCAGAGCTTAAGGTTAAGTAATTACCTTGGCTCTGTGGTGTGACTCAGTAGAGATAGGGTTAGTAATACCCTAGATTGAGTTTGAGTGTATATATACAAGTGAATGTATTTGTTATTTGATATAAAAATTATTTTATATTGTGGAGATTTATTGGTTGAGTTGTTTATGGGTTCTGGTCGATCAGTTTGATCCACTGTATCGGTTGGGATTTATAAACACTTGAATACGATAAACCGACACTGTATGTTTTGAAAAGACGGTAAATGATATAATTTTACCGAAAATGTATTTTTATATAAACAGGTGATTTATATTGATATTATTATTGAATGTGTTAATTATTATTATAATCGAGTAAGATTATAAATTAAATGGTGATGTAAATAACCAATCAAAATTCATATAAGTGTAGTATATGGAATCAGATGAATTGAATCTGAATTTAAATGAGAATTGAAATTAAAACCCTAGAAATTTGGAAAGATGTTTGTAAATGGATTTGGAATAAATATATGAGAATTTTAAAATCCTGGGAGATTTTAAATTGTTTACAACATTGTGAATGATATTTTGAAAAGATTTCAAAATGGAAATGTTTAGAAATGGTTTTGAAAAGTGATATAGTATTGAACTCACTTCGATCGCTGGAAAATATATTCCGATGATGAAGTCGACCATCATCGGTGTTCATTTTCGAGTTCTAAGTGATGGATTACTACCAGAGATATTCATTTTGAACTATTTTGGGAAAAACAAGTGTTTTGAATCCTGAAAAGGAAGGTTTGATTTTTGAGAAAAGCAAAGTTATTTACAAGCTCCCAGGAATAGAATTGTTTGAGTTAAAAACGAAGTATAGAAATTTGTGAAAAAAAAGTTAGTTAAGTGGTAACTGAAATGGAATTAGAATGATATCGAGACAAATTGGATTTGTGAGATTTGAACTTGAAATGTAATTGGATAATCGAGTTAAGAGTTTGGAATCGAAATGAAACTCGAGTTTGATATGAAATTCGACTTAGGTATAAGCGAATGGTTGGATTTGTGGATTAAAAACAGATTGGAATTTGATTGGATGATATTGGTATATGTTGAATTGGCAGCAGATGGAAATGAGATAATGATAAGCCCGACAAAAAGGTACAAGTTTATTTATATATGGGTTCGGTGATTTACGAGCCGAATTATCAAGCCGCTTGGCTGTTTGATTTTCTTTTGGGTTGAAGAGGGCCTAGAGAGGCGAGTTGGAGTTTGAGCTATTGACCAATACAAAGGAGGTGCTAGCGAAATTTTTCTGAAATTTCGGGTGTTCGAAAATTTTCAGAGTTTATGGAAATTTTCGTTAGTAGGAATAAAGTAATATTTTAGTTGAATTAATTGGTTCAGTTGAAACTGAAAAGGAAGTAAGCAAATAAATTTTTTCCCAGTCAATAGGGTTTGTTTTCTACCTTAGCAATTTCGAGGGCGAAATTATTTTAAGGGGGGAAGAATGTAATGTCCCGTATTTTTACGGTATAATAATTAATTTATTTAATTATTTAAAATATGATTTGGTAATTTAAATGGTTTAAATTAAAATAACTATTGAACATTTAATTAATATAATAATGAAATAATATATTTAATTTCGAAATAGTCGGAAATAGTGAATTGACAATATAATGTGAACTGGACAATTTAAAATATTTAATTCAGCTTAGAATTGAATTAGAATAACGAATATATTATTTGAACGACAGTTGAACGTATAATTATATTTTAATTATAATCGAAGTCGAAGTCGAAATGGCGCGGCAGTTCACTATTTGGCGATTTGAACTTCAACTGAATATACAGAATCCGTTTTAAATCGGATTTCTATGAAACAAGAAACGTTCGGAGCTGGTGAAGTATATTTTCCAATGGAAGAGAAAAATCGGGATTTCATTGTGTAGATTTTGATTTATGTCCAAATAAAATTTTCGAAAAGTCACTATGGAATTCCTTTATAAATTATAGCGATTTATTTATATTACAAAAGGATTTTTCAATATAAATTGAATATCGATTCAACCGGGATTTGAATATCGAGTTAGAAATCCATATAGGATTTTTCAGGAGCTGTATGATATTCTAGTGTGAATATATATACGATAATAATTATTTTTAAATATATGTATATATTTAAGTGGGTTATTTAGAGCTTTAAAAATAGCCAGTTTTGCAAATGACCTTCGTTTTCGATGAAACTAATTTTGTTGGATCCGCAATATTAAATTATTGCCAGATTTCAATTTCCATGATTTTTGGGGTTAATGTGTGGCCATACGGGTTTTTAAAGTGAAAAACAGTCAGTATTTTGATGGTTAAAAATACGTTGTGTGAGCGAACGGAGTCGGAATTCGATGAAACCAGTTTCGTTGTGTCCGTAATGTCAAAATATAGCTGTACGTCCATTTTCGTCGAATTTGGGTATCGTATGTGATCACATGGATTTTTAATGATAAATACAAATAGCATTTGGAGAAAAATAAATATAAAAATAATATTTTTCCTTTATAAATATCCACTCCTTTCTAAACCTAATCTCTTCCATTCAGTTGACAACATTTTTCCACCTCCATCATCAACAACTAAACGTGAGCAATTCTATCTCAGAAAAATCAAAAGAAAATTCTATAAATCAAAACACCTATGTGTTCGAGTTCCTGGTGGTGATTTCTTCGATTGGAGGTGAGTCTCAAGGGATTCAGCAGTTTCTCAGTTCGTTGGAAAGTGTACAGCAATGCCTAGGGTTTACATTAATGAAGGATATAAGCGTTTATTCGAGAAACAGATATCGTAGTTGAGTTTGTGTGGTTGTTTGGACCTCGTGCGCCAAAGTTTGAGAACTTCGGTGATATAAAATGTCAATACTGGACTATGAGGGACGGACGAGGATGAAGAACGTAACTTGAAGGAGGCCACCAGGTTGGAGATAATGATGTTGGGGAGTTTGCTCTCGAGTTGAGGAGTCATTTGGTGTTTTTAGTATTCGATTTTATGGTGAAATGAAGAAGCTCGGATCGAAGGAGGGCAATGTTTTTCATGGATTCGAACTGGAGCTCGCATCTGAATTTGGGGTGAGTGAGTGGTTGAAATGAGTATATAGAGGAGGAGGAGTTAAATAGAAGAACTTCTGCGATGGCAGTGGTTGGTTTCGATGAAGGGGAGGGAGATTAAGTCGTTGGGAGGTTAGATAATGGCAGTGTGAGCTCGGTTTACAGGAGGAGTGGAGCAGATGGTTTTTCCCATCGAAGAAGAGGAGAGCGGGCCTGGGTTTTTGAGTAGAAAGAATTGGGCTTGGCTGAATTTGAAAATGGGTGAGGCCCGAAAATTTTATATTTTTAAGTTAAAGTTTAAAATAAATATCATATGAAATTGTAAACTACATAACTTAAGCATATGTTATCCAAATCTCGCAAATCCAGATTCGTCGGGATTGTATGGACGAGGGCTACACCATGGAACTGACTGGGAGTGAATTAGAGCTCGTTACAATTTATAGTAAAATAAATTGTCCGTCTGAATCAAGCGATGATTATCGTTATTCAACGATAACCGACCAATGTGAGTACAACTCACCAACTCTATCAGTTCATATTTTTATAACGTATTTTTAGAACTCATAAATGATGATTGATTTTTGTGTGTTGACCGTTTGGTTGAATTGCTGATTGATTTTTTGTAATTATAGGTCTTGTTATATACATACATACATATATATATATATACATATATATATATACATATATATATATATATATATATACATAAATTGATTCTGTATATCAGAATATTTCATATTGAAATGAAATTGATGTGAATTATATTGTGTAACATCTGTGGATGCAGGGAAACAGGTCGGAGGAATCCAACTGGATTCCTCAACATTTATTTTACTGTTTTTCATATATTATAATATATGATGTGATATATAATATGTGTTGATTACGTGTGTTGAATGATATCAATCACTGTTATTTGGGTATTTTAAATACCATAAGAAATACTGGAATGTAGAAAAGGGGATTTTCAAAGTGTATTTTGAAAATGAATTATTTATATAAAATCAATGGATTTTATATATAAAAGGAAAGGAATTTTATAAAATAAAATTATAAAATCAAAGAATAGAAAAGGAAGATATTTGTAAAACAAATAGAAAAGGAAGATATTTGTGAAACGAATAGAAAAGGAAGATATTTGTGAAACGAATAGAAAAGGAAGATATTTGTGAAACAATAGAATTGAAAAGGAAAATATTTATTTGTTAAATAAATAGAATTGAAAAGGAAAATATTTATTTGTTAAATAAATAGAATTTAAAAGAAATATTTATTTGGGAAATAAATAGAAAAAATAAATGGAATATATAGTGGGAAATAAATAGAAAGATAAAAGGAATATATATTAGGAAACAAATAGAAAGATAAATGGAAGATTTATTTGGGAAAATAAATAGAAAGATATAAGGAATATTTATAAAAAATAAATAAGATATCATAAAAGGAAATATTTAGAAAGTAAGTAGGATTCTAAAAGGATTAGAGTTAGAGTTAATCGATTTGAGTTAATCAGTTATAGTTTATCGATTAGAGTTAATCAGTTTGAGTTAATCAGTTAGAGTTAATTAGTTTGAGTTAATCAGTTTGAGTTAATCAGTTAGAGTTAATCAGTTTGAGTCAATCAGTTATAGTTAATCGATTAGAGTTAATCAATTATAGTTAATCAATTAGAGTTAATCAGTTAGAGTTAATCAGTTAGAGTTAATCAGTAAGAGTAAATTGATAAGAGTTAGAGTTAGTCGAATATTAGTTATTCGAATAGAGTTAATTGAACTAGAGTTAGTCGGATTAGAGTTATTCGAATATAGTTGATTCAAAGAAAAGAGGTTATCGAATATTAGTTATTTGAAAGGAGTTATAAAATATATTTTATTCGAAAGGAGTTATCGAATATTAGTTATTCGAAAGAAATTATCGAATATTAGTTATTCGAAAGGAGTTATCAAATATAGTTTATTCGAAAGGAGTTATCGAATATTAGTTATTCGAAAGCAGTTATCGAACATTAGTTATTCGAAAGGATCTATCGAATTAGTTTATTCGAAAGGAGTTAATCGAATATAGTTTATTCGAAAGGAGTTAATTGATAAGAGTTAATCGATTAGGGTTAGTCAAACATAGTTAATTCAATAGAGTTAATCAAATAGAATTAATAGAACAGAGTTAAACAAATAGAGCTAACTAATAAGAGTAAATCGATTAGAGTTAATCGAATAGCGTTAATTGAATAGATTTAATTGAATATGGCTATTCGAAGAGAGATTATCGAATATAGTTTATTCAAAGGAAAGAGTAATCGAATATTGTTTATTCGAAAGAGAGCTACGTAAGGAAGTTTGTTAAAGGTTTAAAAAGTGAACCTTGTCCGTTTCGAAGTTAGAAATGTTGTTCAGTTAAGGTCTGAGAGGTAGTTATACCCCAACTTGATTGACTCCATTTTTAACTAAGGAATGGTTAAGGTTGGTTAAGGAAATTTAGTTAATGAGTGTAATGGTTTGAGTTGGCATAGCGATGTTTTATTTAAACATCTGTTTAAAATCCAATGAAGGAGTTTGGAAATGTTTTCCAAATAAGAATCAGAAATGTTTTCTAATATAGAAAATAAGAAATGGAAATGTTTTCCAATGTTAATAACAAATATTTTCTAAATTTAGAAAATAAGAAATGTTGAATATATGGAAGCAGGATCAGGGAAAGGGAAAATTGAATGACAAATTAAATTAAAGTGGATCAGTGTTGATTGATGATTTGCTCGGTAATATTTCCATTTGGAAATACGACCGTTGTTTGTACACATGTTTTCCTTTGATAGTTAAATCACCGACTATCGAAGATTTTGACCATTTTCCGTTGTCGATACGGAGAGATCGGGATCAGATTCATTATCCGAAAACCACTCTGTATGGGCATTAGCGTTGCGATCAAATATGATGAAGATAATTGAAGATAGAGTTATGCAAGGGCTGTCATGTTTTCAGAATAGTACCTTCTGTTTGTCCAGTCCCAGGACGACCTGTATGGAAGAATGTCTGACGGAGTATATTTAATAGATCGCGTAAGTTGATCTCTTCAAACGTATTTACGTTTGGTGGCAGAGGAATTCGTTTCTCTTAGCTGTATACCCGTTGTATTTTTATGGAAATCAATTTGTGATTTGGCGGGTATGACGATGTGACATTCAAAGTGAATCAATGTGTGATTTGTCAGAGATAAGCATGACCTCTAGCCTCACAACCGGGAAATGACAAAAATCGGGCAAGCAGCATGGCTAAGTGGTTGGCTTCCATGTAGAGTGTATTATCACCTATCTAGAGATATTCATTTCATTCTTTAATCTATTCGATGTTGTCCCATTCAAGAAACGGTTGCTGATCCCAACCGTTGGTGATATACATTCGATACACTTAAGAGAAATGAGTGGTCGGTCATGTGTGGCCGGGTTGTAAGATGTTCTTGTTGAACCCAGTGTATTCCTCTCTTGAGGTACACTATAGGAAGGTGGTTCCATACCTTGTCATAGTTGGAAATCCATTACCCAATAAGTGCTCGCGGTTTTGAATTGTATACTATATATGTGGAACGTGAGATGAAAGCGTTCTACAAGATGATTATTATATTGCGGTTGATAGACACTATTATAATATCAAAAGAGTTTTGATATAAAAGATCATTGTTTCTTTCAAAATGATTTGAAAGATAAATCAAATTGATTTGGATTCTCATAAGGGAAAAATCCATTCCGTTATACGGCGTGGTCTTATGAGATATCGTTTAATTGCTCAAACTTTTTTAAATTGTTTACTCATACCAGTCCCATGACTGACCCAGATTTTATTTTGTTTTGTTTTCCCTAAACTCTTGGGTGCCCAATTTTGTATGGGCAGTCAAGTAGTCAGGATTTTACAGATATACTTGGAGAGCTTAGAGCAGGAGGCTTCAGGATTTTATAGCTATTGTTATTTCCGATGTGTTGTGAGTGTTGTACTCTGAAAATGTTACTGTATACATATACTGATTTTATTTCAAAGATATGTTATCTACTATATGTTGTTCATTTCGCTGTGAGATTCGTGTTACTCCGATGTTGTATGTTCTTCTTCTTCTTCTATTCTAAGTTTCTATTTTATCTATTCTCACCCTCTGTTTTCTTTCTATTAGTTTTCTGATTTCCAGTGTAATTTGGGTTGGACTTGTGTTATTTGGTCAGCTCAAATTGTACCAGAATTTCGGGACACTACACAGAGTTATTTAAAACACCATTCGCGATAAACCCAAGGATCAATTTCAATTCAATTCCAATTAAATATATTAAATTGGAAAACTTTACTTTGGAAAATTTCCGTTAAATCTTAATAAAAAGATTTATAAATTCCAAATCTCATTTCACTGTAAATCGGGTTAAAGAACGAATGTCGTTGAAAACACAGTTCACAACAAACCCAAAATCCAATCAGTCTCTTACCGTAAATTAATAAGAGAACAATTCCCTAAGTATTAACCCCGAAGGCCGAAACCAACATCAGATCAATACTCAGGAAACCATTCAACTTAACTAACCTCCAGTCAGTTTCTAATTTTATTAACTACATTCGGTTCAAGAACGGTATTATTAAAGATACCATTCACGACAAACCCAAAATCCAATTTGATGTTAAATACAAGGCTCTGAATAGAAAATATATCGGCTTATATTCAATATCAAATTCTGAAACCAACAAATATTGTATTCGAATAACGATATATATATCTTCCAAATTCCTCCACAATATTCGAATAGTCACGAAATCCAATGTCGAAATATTCCGAAGATAATTTCGATTCAAATCCATTCCAATTCATATATTGGAAATTTCGGTTATTTTTAAAACCATTTCAAACCAAATTTATTTATTTTAAAAATATTGGATTTATTATTCTATTTCAAAACTAGTTCATTTCGATAAAAATATATTTTTATCTTTTCAAATATGGAATTTTTCATCCTAATTCTTTCCAAATCATTTATTATTATTTTACTCAAATTATTGATATTTTTAATAATTTTATCAAGGCCCGTACAGTCGATTTCCATAAACGGCCATCAAACTGCACTTACAACGACCTTTTCCAAATTTGATTTGGAGATAATTCCAAATCCAACCGTTAGATTTCAAATCTATCATATTCGTTAGAAATCTCTTTTCGATACGAACCCAACGGTTCCGGTTTTAGTAGAATCCGACGGTCGGATCTCCCGTAATATCCATTCGAAGTCAATGGTCGAAATTCGCGAACTGCCGCAGCGCAGCGCGTTCTATTCAGGCCATTATATATATATATATATATATATATATATATATATCATCAATTTCCATTTATAACGTATTTTATAAATCGTTTTAAATTCATTTTCAAAACAGTAATTTCAAATCAAAATTGAATTTTCCATTTTAAATTCGTTTTAAATTGATTTCAATTCAATTTCAATTTCCATTCAATTTCAATTCATTTTGAATTCACTTTAAATTAATTTCAATTCAATTTCAATTCATTTTGAATTTACTTTAAATCGATTTCAATTCATTTTGAATTGCAATTTAAAATTGAATATTCTATATCACTTCAATATTTTCAAAACATCAGATTTTGAAATCACTTTTCGATATTCATTATAAAATGAATAAAATTGACCAAATTCCCGTTCGTGTTAAAATTACGTTTAACTACTTAACATATTCCAATATTCACTGAATTTCATTTTAAAATATTCGTTAATTCTGAACTGGAATCAGACTCAATCAATTACCATATAATTTCAGTTATATGGATTTTATCCAATACATGTATACAACAATGATGATAAACAATCATTAGAAATTCAAACAACATCCAGAGTGCATTCTACAACCGTATAAGCATTAAAATAAATATTCAACGCTCATACAGCTTGTCAATCAATCAATCGACATACAGCTAATTATTGGGACTAGTGTATGTCATATATCATCCCAATACCCGTGTGGGGTTTCAATCAAAAAATAACGAATTTTATCTGTGCAGTTGGGCGATGTGTAAAATTTATCGTCCCAATCAATATCAGTCAAATGTGTGCACATAAACAAATCGTCCGATTTGTTTATAAATATTTATTTCATTCCTATACACGTTAAAAATTATATTTTTATCTATAAAATATTTTATCTCCATTTATGAATATTTTATTTATCCATTCCACATCACAACAAATTTTCACAACAACATACAATCAAACAAACAAGTTGTCCATGGTCTGTGGATGATGGGTGTCGGGTGCTGTTAAGCACCGTCTGCATCCTAGTATATATTTTAACTAGAAAATAAATTAAAAGTGAGGAGTTCTCACCTTTTGGATCCACTCCTTCATTCTCTATTCCGGAACAGTTCGGATTTTCCCAAAATTCCACTGCGATCTTTTCCCGCTGTTCATAGTAAAAATCGCATTTTTAATATGATGTTTATTTTAAAAATCACATTTTTACAGTGGCACTTCATATATAAAAATCATATATTTTTACAATGCTTCTTTCTATATAAAAATTATATTTTTATATCTCTACTTCTTATATAAAGATCGTATTTTTATTTCTACTTCATATATGTAAAAATCAAATTTTTATCGCTACTTCGTATATATAAAAATCGAATTTTTATTTCAAATCTCTATACGTAAAAATCATATTTTTATTTCGCTACATGAATAAAAATCATATTTTTATTCTCCCTATCATATAAAAATTATATTTTTATTTACTCTATCATATAAAAATCATATTTTTATTTACTCTATCATATAAAAATCATATTTTTATTTACTCTATCTTATAAAAATCTTATTTTTATTTTCTTAGAAATCATAACTTTGTACTCATAATAAATCTCGTCTTCCTATGATTAAAAATCTAAACTTTCCATGTCAAAAAAATCTAAACTTTCTACGTTAAACACAATCAGATTTTCAAATTAATTTAACAAAATAAAATCAAATAAATGATAATAATAATAATAAAAAGGGAACTTACTGTATTTTGGAGGTGGGGAGGGGCGCAGGGGCTGTCGCACGCTTCTAGAGGAGGAGGCGGCGGAATGGAGCCCGCCTTGGCCGGCGGTGGGGTCTAAATGGGCAGTAGCGGCGCTGTCCAGGTTGAAGGGGTGTTGGGGTTCGGGATTCCTCAATCGAAGGGAAGGGAGGTGGCGGTTTTGGTGGAGGCGACGGCCAAGGGGGCATCACCAATGGTGGTGGGTGGCGCGGAGCATAGCGATGGTGGGGTGTCGATCGAGATTTGTTTTTTTTTCTTTTTAAATAAATGACAGGGGAGAGAGATAATGAAGGGGAGTAGACCAATGTATTTATATATAAATATATATTTAATATTATTTTATATTCCAAAACGTTTGTTTTTTATTCGAACTCCGAATCGAACCCAACGACTATCGCCGCTAGCTAATTACCCCTATTTCGAACACAATGGGATATGTCCGATAAGCCAATTCGGCTGTAACGATCAGTTTTCATCAAAATTAAAATATAAATCTATATATTGAATTTGAACGCACATTTCAATTTATCGGGGCCACATACTAACTCTTAAAATTCCAGAAAAAATATTTCTAGCTTCGTATTGACAATTTGGTCCTAACAAAACTAATTTCGTCAAATTTGAAGACCGTTTGAAAAATGGTCATTTTCTGGTTGATCCAAATTGACTGAAACTATCAAAACACATTTTACTTCGCCACGCTCGCATATTAATCCCAAAAATTATGAATTTTGGAATATTGCAATAACTTGACATCCTGAATCCAACAAAAGTGGTTTCGTCGAAAATGGAGGTCGTTTCCAAAATTTCCATTTTTAAGGGCTATATTTTGCATAGCGACTATTCTGAATTTTCAATTGGACATAACTTTTTATTCTCACTATGAAATTTGGATTTTTCGGATTCTTTGGAAAAATATTCTCTAATAGATTTTAATATTTTTTATTTCGGTAAAATCTGGTTTATTTGAATCCTGTACATTCATTTGAAATTCGAAATCGAATTTTCGAACTACCGCGCCATTTCCAATTCCTTTTATAAATAAAATAAAATATTTATATTCTAATATCGATTCAAATAAATATATATGATCTAATTTTGTTTGAAATAAATTTCTCGTCATAATTATTTAAAATAATTCATTTTAAATATTCAAAATTCACTAAATGGGCCAAAATAATTTTTTTAAATTGGATCGGATTTTCTGGGTTATTACAATTGATCTTTAAATCCATACTTTTACACATGAATCGTTCAACAACAAAAATGATAAGCATATTGAGATCTACCACTTGATCGACCCTGATCCGAAATAGGTTGTTGTGCTAACCCGAAATTGAATTCGAATTCACTGCGTGCGAAGGAGGATTGCAGGCAAACATGATCACCGAGTTAATCGAGGTTAGGGTCGAAGGAAGAGGGCATCACGACGCTCGTATTGGTACTTGTTGATCGGTCTCTGGACGATGTTAGGAGGCGCGGTGGGGAACAACTTCTGACGTGCGTTATAACAACCCGTCCGGAATGAGCCTAAATTTTGAATGAGAAAAGGCCCATCGAAGCTTAGAACCACTCTAAATGGGTCGTTGTTTCCTGTAAGGAATTACATTCGCACAGATAATATATACATCAATTCGAATGGAAATCTCACACAGCTGAAAGAGATAATATAATACTGAAATAAGATGTTTTATTTAAAATCACAGAATTCCAACTCAATAGTCAAGATTACATCTTTTCCATGGGTACATCAATAAACTCATTCTCAAATGTTTCCATAAGAAGTAGAGCAATAACAGCTAATAATAGAAAAATGACTTCGTCTTCAACTCCCATCATGATTTTGTCCATGAATTCTACCACATCTACTGACTTTTTGGATATGTTAAGGAGAGGGGTCTGAACATAAAGTTCTGTGTGACTGAAATATGGTGTTTACTTAAAGACCATACCCTAGTTTTCAGCAGGTTACATATGTCAAAGTATGTCTACGCAACACACAACATTCATACAAACACCAAGTATCTAACCAATGAGGTGGATATCCAAGTCAATCGTTCATTAGTGTTTTTAGGGTAAAGACCCAACGTGGTGGGCATTCTCGGTCGATTATGGCCCTATTAAAGGTGGATTCTTATGATCTCTTTTAACCCTGAGGCGGACCCTAGCCCCTTAAGACCCCGTCCTAGTATGTCAACGTTCTTAAGTCTATACTCTCAATTGTAATATGAGAAGTAGTATTGCGAACGTTACTACTTAACTGATATTACAGTAGAACACCTATGTCGCTTTAAACTTCCCATAGACAGCTGGTGAGCATGCAATGGCCACATATCTTTTATATACCAATCCTGTCCCTAGTTGAGCCTTATAAACTTCTAGAGGAAGTGGACATCCCCCCGTGAACTACCCTACTCCGTACTGCTTATGGCTAACCACTTTTAGAGAAGAAGGATCCTTGGACTTACTTCAATTCTAATAAGGGTGGGTCCCATGACTTCGGTTCCTCTCTAAGGAATAAACCTTTGGAGGGATCCTAGTCCTTACCACTTAAGACCCAAATTAGACAAGAAGAGAGTCAGCACTTAAGACCTTCTCAAGGCATAGTAAACCTACCTGTTTTCACACAGAATAGACTTATATATATATATATAGTTATATACATATACATACACACACTAGACCTCTCACATTAAACCGTTTACCTGTAGGTGGTAGATATGTTTGGCAGTTTTGGGCAGACTTCTACTATAAATGGGTTTAACCTCATGTCATAGTGTACTAAGTTTGAATGGCCCATGGCACCCAGACCTCTCACATTAGTTGGGCCTACTTGTGGTTGCTGGATTTACCGGTCGGTTCTGGGCAGACTTCCACCACAAATGGAAACTAACCTCGTGTTTATGTGTCACTATTAATAGATTTAAAGTCGTTCTATACGCGCACACAAGCAATCAATTTATATATACATGGGGACATTTCAATTTCGAATCCTATCCTAATCGCATTTATTGCATTAATACTACATTAAGTACGTTGATTATGATATATTAATATAATAATTATAACGCATAAATAATGCTTAAATGTTCGTATGAACGAGAGAATGTTCTAACGAGACAAAAATTGTCAACTTGTCTAAATTAAGGTATACAAGTTAATTTTCCATATTTTGAGCGTTACAATTTAGGCATGATGACAAAAGAGCATAATAACATACAACAGTGAATGGAAATTATAACATACATACAAATTTCAACTTGCATCCTAGGCTTATTGGAATGATTTCAATAGTGGATCAAAAATAGAATATAACATACACATATAATACATACATGTGTATTTATAAGTTCCACTTTATCTAATTCATCCTTTTTTGGTGTTTTGCACATAAAAACATTTACATTTGATATATCTCAAGTATGAATACGTTTGGATTCAAAATAGAATCCAAATCTAATCAAATCATGGAACAACCAAATTTAAACCCTTTTATGTTACAATCAAATGTTTACATAAGGGTGAATTACACAAAGTAGAAACAACAACAACACCCCTTTCATTCTCAATCCAATATTAAGATCCAAATCCACAAAACCAAATAACATGACAATTCTTACACAAATATAAAATAGAGGATATGGGTTTTTTTGTATTGATGTTATCGATTTCCAAATCCTCTTAGGCATAGCTATCAACATGTTAATCTATTAAAAATAGAATATGCCTAAGAACACAATATTCTACTCAACAAATCTAAGGAAGAACAAATAAGATTCTTGTTGCAGATTCATATATACACTTAATCTTCATGATAAACGTGCTCTAATCCTCCTAATATATATGTAAGAATTATCTTTAGAATCTTATGCATATATAAAACTAAATTCCAAAATTCATATTAAAATCTATTTGAATTAGATTAGGGAAAAGATAAGAATGGAGGTTTGAGGAATACAAGAGAAATTCCTAACCTTTTTGAAATTCAGCAATGGCAGAAGGATAATGTGGAGGTAGATATAAGAGAGTGGCTAGAGTTCTGTTGTATGATCTGAGGGTCTACATATAGTCGCTTGTATAAGCGTAGACCGTTAGATTATTCAGATGTAATCCTGGTCATATATTTATATATATCCCTGTAAAAAAAACCTAACCAAACATAGATTCATTTGACTTCTCGACTGGACAGTCGACCGGCGGTCGACACCCCTTCTAGGGGGCGGTCAACCTCTTGGTCGCTGAAACGCTCAATGAACATAGATGGCAATGAGGTGTTCAATTATAAATTTCGTTACTTTATTTTGTAATCTCTTTCCTTACTTTCAATATTCTTTGTCCCTAAAATCTTATCCTCTGTTGAATTTCAAATTCTCCCTCATTTTTTAAAATATATTTTGGACATATATATATATATATGTCACTCATCTAGTTATATATATATATTTCTGCATTTTATTGTCCAATTTCATTCGTTTGTAACTTCTTCATACATTTACTGTTTTCAGCATATTATATCTGAAAACGATTCAGAATTTCGCCACGAACCAAATATAAGATTTTCATAGCAAAATTCTAAAAGCTGCAAAATCTCATTTTCCATCCTTATTATTAAATTGTTTGTTTATATTTATACTTAATATTTATGTCTTTTACAGGATGTTACGTTCTCCCCCTTAAAATAGATTTCATCTTGAAATTTGTTTAAAGGGGCGAAAAACACAACTCGCTCGAAACATCCATGTTGTACATCCATAAGCATCCGTGACTCGTAGTGATTATGAACCGAAGACCTACTAAAGTGAGATCTATCCTAGCACGTAGATGTAATAAGTGATGCAATATGTATGCAAACAACCTAATTAGCATATATTTCTATATGAGTGCGATGTGCAATGGTGTCACATCCATTTCCTAACATCCAATCTAGCAATCACAATGCATCCATAAATGTTAATTTGAGGAAAAATTACCTGAGAAAAGCTCTGGGTGAGTCTGTCTCATCTTATCCTCGGTCTTCCATGTGCTTTCCGCTGGATCATTTCCCCTATTGTACTCGGACGAGGCGAACGGTTTTGTTGCGAAGATTCTTGATTTTGTGCTCTACAATCTTTACAGTGGCACGAGGCACCCTGGACTCCAACTCGAGTTTTTCAATGTCCCCAATTTCATCAAGCTCGAGTCTGATAGCAGAATCAAGAAGGCATTTCCTTAGACGAGATACATGAAAAACATTATGGATTCCCGATAGACGCTCTGGGAGATCCACTCGATAAAGCAAAGATCCAATCTTTTCGATAACATGAAAAGGCCCAATAAATTTAGGAGCCAACTTCCCAGTCTTCCCAAACAGAACCGTCTTCTTGAAAGGGGATACTTTTACGAATACTAAGTCTCCAACATTAAACTCAAGTTCCCTCCTTCGCTTATTGGCATACAATTTTTGATGATCTTGGGTTGCCTTCATCCTCTGCCTAATCGAGGATATCTTCTCAGTGGAATCATAGACGAAGTCTGATCCGAGTAGAACCTTATCAGTAGTTTCCCACCAGCAAGTTGGCGATTTTCATGGCCTTCCGTAAAGCGTTTCAAAGTGGGTCATACCAATCATCGTTTGAAAACTATTGTTATAAGTGAACTTTACGAGTGGCAGGTGCTTCTCCCAAACTCCTCCGAAGTCGATGATGCAAGCTTTGAGCAAGTCTTCCAAGATCCTATTTACTCTTTCTGTCTGGTCGTCAGTCTATGGATGATAGGCTATACTTAGGTTAAGGGTCATTTCTAATGCCGCTTGTAGGTTTCTCCAAAATTCGTTTGTGAACAAGGGGTCTCTATCGCTCACAATACTCGATGGAATACCATATAGTATGGATATCTCTTTGAAATATAGTTGGGCTAATGAGGTTGTATTCCTTGCCTTCTTGATCGGTATAAAATGGGCGTTTTTGGTTAAACAATCTACAATAACCCAAATGGCTTCATTACCCTTTTGGCTTCTAGGAAGTCCATCTACAAAGTCCGTGGAAATATGTTCCCGCTTCCACATGGGGATCTCTAAAGGTAGTAGCAACCCTCTAGGATTCCCTTGCTCCGCTTTTACTTTTGGCATGTCAAGCATTTGGCCACAAACTCGGCTATATCTCTCTTCATTCCTTCTCAATGGAGATTCCTCTTCATATCTTTGTACATTTTATCCCCATCGGGGTGTACGGTCATTTTTGACCTATGGCACTCCTCTAGAATTTCTCTCCTCAACCCTTCATCCTTAGGGATGTAAAGTCATCCATCCCAAAGTAAACTTTCATCATCGCCAATCGACTATCTAACCGAATGGGGAAAGGTCACCTTCTTTCCCACTTTCTCCTTTAAGCTTCTTAATTCTTCATCAAGGTCTTGTGCACTTCGGATCCTCTCTTTTAGAGTAGGTGTAATGATCATGGCTCCAAGAAAACCATTAGAAGTGGTTGGTGAGGGTTGCAAATTTATATTAGAGAGGAACTCTAATTTCCTCCATTCTATCATCGCATTCAAGGTTGCGTGTTTCCTACTTAAAGCATCTACCACAACATTCCCCTTTCCCGGGGTATACTGGATCATGAAATCAAATGAGGCAATATATTTCATCCACCGTTGTTGTCTCAAGTTTAGGTCATGTTGAGAAAATAGATACTTTTGAGATTTATGATTGGTAAAATGTTCAAATTTCTCGCCTAAAAGATATTGCCTCGACATCTTAAGGGTGAATACTACTGCGGCTAACTCAAGGTCATAAACTGGGTATCTCTTCACTAGATCCTTGAGTTTGACTACTAGCGTAAGCCACTACTCTTCCTTCTTGCATATGGACCGGTCCTAAACCGGTCGTACACACATCAGTGTAAACTGTAAACAATTTTGAACCGTCGGGTATAATTAGGACTGGTGCGCTAGTTAACACTTTCGTTAATTTCTTAAAGGCTATGTCATATTTATTACTCCAAGAAAACACCAAATTCTTCTTTGTTAATTGGGATAAAGGAATAGAAATCTTTGCGAAGTCTTTAATGAATTTCCGATAATATCAGGCTAATCCAAGGAAGCTTCTCACTTCCGCAGCATTTCGAGGTATCCTCCATTCCTTGATTGCCTCGATCTTAGCGGTGTAACAACCCGGAAAATCAGGACCAATTTAAAATTTTATTTTAATGAAATTTTGTTAGAAAATGCATCAGAATTTAAAATTTTCATTTTTTTAAATTAAATTATTGAATTTAAAAAGGTTTTTAAATAAAATTATGATGTTGTTAATGAGATTTATTAATATATGCTGATAGGTTGATTTAAAATAATATGTAGATTCTAAATAAAATAAATTATGACAACATACATGTGTATATCTTTAGCCATCTGCTTTAATACTTTCCTTGTCTATTCAAAGTGTAACGTTCGTTAAATAATTTATTTTGAAATGTGAATAGCTGCATTTATTCATTCTCTCTTCGTTGTTTCATTAATACTGCACCATTTATCTCCTTCTAAGTTGACACATTTTATTATTTATTCTTTCATAAATATTACATTGTATTTCCTTCTCCTTTTCTTTCCCTTTCACTTCTATATCTTGCAATTTTTCCTTAATTTTAAAATTTCGTTTTCAAGATTAATTCTTTTCAAAAAAATAAATTATGCATAATTTCTTTGTCCATTCACATTTAATGCAAGTTATTTTCTTTCATTAACCATGCATTCATCTCTTTCCTTCATTCAATTAATTTATTATCCTTTATTCTATTAATTTCTCTCCTTTATTCTATTTTTCACATCATGTCTCTTTTGCATGCTTTCATTTCTTATGTTTACATCCCTTATTTTTCTTCCCCCCTTTTGTTTTCCAACTTTATTTTTCTTTTTTCTTAAAAAAAAAACAAATCACCTTTATGTACATATATTTCTCTTCTATTTATTCTTCCCTGCCCACTGAACAGGTTCTTTAAATTATGATATTTAATATCATGTGTTTTGAAATATAAAAAGTTGCACAACTTAACAATTAGAGAAAATAAATCAAACATTCATTTTATTCCTTTTATTCTCTTTCTCTTTGTTATTTACTTTTGAAATTTGAATGAAAAATAAATATGGCCCCATCATGCCTAGTCAGCTAATTTAATTCCTTTGTAACCTACTATATGTGAAGAGACACATTAGAGGAAATGAAATTAAAGAAATTAAATAATATTAAAACCTATATAAACAGCCAATAGGAAATTCCAAAAACCCTAATTTCATTTCTAAGCCGCCACCATCATCTCGTTAATGGCCAGAACTGTTCAAAACTTCTCCCCTTAAAATCAATCAATCCTCACAATAAAACCGATCGATCCTTAAGGCAATTTCGTAGTGCTCTCCATCCTCTTCACATCCATACGGACATCGCTACCTAGAGTGGAGGTTTTGGACGATGGATGGATGTGGCTATATACAGATAACGAAGAAGAAGAACGTGGCTTTCTTTTTGTTAGGGGTAAAGAAAAATTAGATTTTAATTATCACAATTTGTAATTAACATGTAAACGAGCATAATTTGTTCAATATTCGTCAGAATTCAATGAAGCAACCTCAGTCGGAACCGTAAATTCGACATCTACATTTTAGAACAGACTGGAACAGATTCAGAGCTCGTCTCAACTTTTAGCGGAGTGGAAACCATCGGTGTGATCTCTTATTTAAAATCAAAATTAATTATTATTGCGTTGAAGAAATTTTTATATATATATACACTGTAAAAATTCAGTTGTGTGTTGTACGTGATTTGAATTGATTGATTTTGATTGTGATGATTCGTTGGATTGAATTGGATAGAATAGAATTTGTTAGAAATTGTTATACAATAAAATTCCTTTTTATTGTATACATGTAATCTTAGAATTTGTTAGAAACTGTTAGACAATAAAATTCCTTTATATTGTATACATGTAATCTTAGAATTTGTTAGAAATTGTTAGACAATAAAATTCCTTTTTATTGTATACGTGTAATCTTAGAATTTGTTAGAAATTGTTAGACAATAAAATTCCTTTTATTGTATACATGTAATCTTAGAATTTGTTAGAAATGGTTAGACAATAAAAATTCTTTTTTTATTTATTTATAAATATGGAACATAGAAATTGGTGTATGAATAAAATTCTCTTTTTTATTTATACATATGAAACATGAAAATTGTTTTATGAATAAAATCCTCTTCTTTTATTTATACATATGGAACATAGAAATTGTTGTATGAATAAAATTCTTTTTTTATTTATACATATGGAACATAGAAATTGTTGTATGAATAAAATTCTCTTTTTTTATTTATACATATAAAACATAGAAATTGTTGTATGAATAAAATTTTGTTTTTTTATTTATAAATATGGAACATAGAAATTGTTGCATGAATAAAATTCTCTTTTTTATTAATACATATGAAACATGAAAATTGTTGTATGAATAAAATTATCTTTTTTGTTTATACATATGAAACATGAAAATTGTTGTATGAATAAAATTCTCATTTTTTTAGTTATACATATGAAACATGAAAATTGTTGTATGAATAAAAATTCTCTTTTTTATTTATACATATGAAACATGAAAATTGTTGTATATATAAAATTCTCTTTTTTTTATTTATATGTAAGGAACATAGAAATTGTTGTATGAATAAAATTCTCTTTTTTTATTTATACATATGGAACATAGAAATTGTTGTATGAATAAATTTCTCTTTTTTTATTTATACATATGAAACATAGAAATTGTTGTATGAATAAAATTTTCTTTTTTATTTATACATATTAAATTGAAAAATAGTTGTTATACTATTTTATTGTAACATGTAAATCATAGAAAATGTTATACAATAAATTATTCTTTCTATTGTAACATGTAAAGCATAGAAAATATTATACAATAAAATATTCTTTTTATTGTAACATGTAAATCATAGAATTGTTATACAATAAAAATATTCTTTTTATTGTAACATGTAAATCATAGAATTGGTTAAACAATAAAAATAATCCTTTTATTGTACAAGTGAATCATAGAATTTATAGAAAAATTGTTAGACAATAAAATTCCCTTTTTATTGTTTACATGTGAATCGCAGAATTTATTAAACAATAAAAATATTTTTTTATTGTATATGTTAATCATAGAAAATGTGTATACAATAAAATTCCTTTTTATTTTACATAGAAATTGTTAGGAATGTTCATACAAGATCATTTTATTGTATATGTAAACATAGAAAATTATTTATATAATAAAATTACCTTTTATTTATATGAATCACAAATTTGTCATGTTTAGGAAAAATTGTTGAAACATTAAAAATGATAATTTTTAATGTATATTTAGATTCATATTAAAAAGAAACATATTTAGGAAAAATTGTTGAAACATTAAAAATGATAATTTTTAATGTATATTTAGATTCATATTAAAAAGAAACATGTTTAGAAAAAATTGTTGAAACATTAAAAATGATAATTTTTAATGTACATTTAGATTCATTATTAAAAGAAACATGTTTAGGGAAAATTGTTGAAACATTAAATATTTATTTTTATTTGTCATGTTAAAAATAGATTTGTATATACATAAAAATATTATTTTTTTATCATGTTAAAAATAGAATTGTATAAAAATATAAATGTTTCTTTTTATTTGTCATGTTTAAAATAGAATTGTATACAAATAAAAATGTTCCTTTTTATTTGTCATGTTTAAAATAGAATTGTATACAAATAAAAATGTTCATTTTTATTTGTCATGTTTAAAAAAGAATTGTATACAAATAAAAATGTTACTTTTTATTTATCATGTTTAAAAATAGAAATTGTATACAAATAAAAAAGTTCCTTTCTATTTGTCATGTTTAAAATAGAATTGTATACAAATAAAAATGTTCCTTTTTATTTGTCATGTTTAAAATAGAATTGTATACAAATAAAAATGTTCCTTTTTATTTGTCATGTTTAAAAATAGAAATTGTATACAAAATAAAAATGTTCCTTTTTATTTGTCATGTTTAAAATAGAATTGTATACAAATAAAAATGTTCCTCTTTATTTGTCATTTTTAAAATAGAATTGTATACAAATAAAAATGTTCCTTTTTATTTGTCATGTTTAAAAATTGAAATTGTACACAAAATAAAATTACCATTTTTATTTGTTATGTTGAAATTAGAATTATATACAAAATAAAAATACCATTTTTATTAGTCATGTTAATGTAGGAATTTTATACAAATAAAAATATTCATTTTTATTTGTCATATTAAATAATGAAATTGTATACAAATAAAAATATTCCTTTTTATTTGTCCTGTTGAAAATAGAAATTGTATACAAATAAAAAAAATCATCTTTTTATTTGTCATTAGAAAATACAGAAATTTGTATACAAAAATAAAATCACACTTTTATTTGTCATATATGGACATAGAGATGTTATGGAAATAAAAATTATCTTTTTTATTTGTCATTAGCAACATAGAGATGTTATGAAAATTATCCTTTTTATTTGTCATTAGCAACATAGAGATGTTATGAAAATAAAAAATATTTTTTTTATTTGTCATTAGTAACATAGAAATGTTATGAAAATAAAATCTTTTTTTTTAATTTGTCGTTAGCAACATAGAGAATGTTTGCAAATAAAATCTATTTTTATTTGTCATTAGAAAATATAGAAATTTGTAGACGAATAAAATATTCTTTTTATTTATCATTAGAAATATAGAAATTATTATGCAAATAAAATATTCTTTTTATTTGTCATTAGAAATATAGAAATTATTACGCAAATAAAATATTCTTTTTTTATTCGTCATTAGAACCATAGAAAATGTTATGCAAATAAAATAATCTTTTTATTTGTCATTGGTAACATAAAATTATTATGTAAATAAAATATTCTTTTTATTTTTCATTAGAAATATAGAAATTATTATGCAAATAAAATATTCTTTTTATTTGTCATTAGAAACATAGAAATTGTTATGCAAATAAAATATCCTTTTTGTTTGTCATTAGAAACATTTAAATTGTTATGCAAATAAAATCTTTTTTTTATTTGTCATTAGAAACGTAGAATTGGTTATGCAAATAAAATATTCTTTTTTATTTGTCATTAGAAACAGAGAAATTGTTATGCAAATAAAATATTCCTTTTATATTTGTCATTAGAAACATAGAATTGGTTATGCAAATAAAATATTCTTTTTATTTGTCATTAGTGACAGGACCTGAACTTCCCCGTAAAGGAAAGCCCGGATTGCTATGAGGACAAGACGAATCAGAACACAAACAGAAGAACATTTCATTGCTTATTACAACAATTTATATCAGAGTACAAGAACATACAGAGTATGAACAAATATTATACATTTGATAAATATCAGAGATTTACAAATTACAATGCAGCGGATACTAATACAAAACACAACTGAAAGAGATACACGGATACAGAGCTTTCTGAATATCGTTCCAGCTGTGAACCAGGATCCTGTGAATATAAATCTGCAAAACCAAAACTACTAGTTGCTCATGTGGAAAATAAGGGCACCCAGAGTTTAGGTTAAAATAATAAACTCTAGGTCAGTCATGTGACTGGTGTGAGAACTAAAACAGTTATTTAAAACTTTATTTTAAAAATAAAGTAAATCAAGGGACCATGCCGTATAACACGGAATGGGTTTCCTCCCAAGAATACCAATGCATAAAACAAATAGCGCAATGCTTTTTGGAAAAATGAAGCTATTATAAGACCCAGGTCCCATCACACAATGCAACGCAAGCCGTAGGATAGGGTTTTACCTTATAATAGCTAAATAATGCTTGATACATTTAAAACCAATCATTTGATACTATTATAAGTGCGTAGTGTATAAAACAACTTCAAATATAAATGTACCAATCATAGACGGCATGGGTACCATATATCATGTCGCCAATACTAGGCTCGACAATCAAAACTGAAATGTCACGTATTGGAAATTGGATTTCCGTCATGAATCTAGGCAAGGGATGTACTCCCTTCCGCTTCGAGACACTCTATCAAATGCCTCAGGACTACACACTCTGGGTAACCCCTGGATCCTCCAAGGCCGGTCCTCCCTTACGTTTGAGGATTAATTATTCCTAAACACACGTTTCCCGGTCCTATAGGACCTATCCATCGGCTCCGTAGAGACCGACATAACCGAGGCACCTCGCATTCCAACAACCACAAAGGTAAAAATATATCAATGTCAGGGCTTGCAAAACCCCTACACCACCCATAGCTAGAAAGAAAGGTCATGTCCTCCTTGGGTCCCTTATCCCGTTTTTAACTCATACCGAGGTGTGAGGCTTGCGAATTAATGCTATACACAAAGCTATGCTATATTAAACCCGTGCTTTGATCATCAACCACAAGACTCTGCTTTTCAATAGAAGCCTTGATCATCTGCATCTTAGCATGCCATACCAGCAATTCACGCCATGCAACTGATGTCTATCGATATATAACCTCTAAGCTCGTACGTCTCAGAGAGGGGCGATAAGCAAGAGAATAAATTCTCCGCTGCCAAATAGATATATATTTAATAGAGATCAATCAACACAACATAAAATCCAATGTCGGACACACATCCATTTACTGGGTCTGAACGAAACCGAAGGCACCTTATTCCTCGTCCCATATGTCCAATACAGGAGAGAGGTCCCCGCATATCCGGTCGATCTCCAAGTACGTCTAGACGATCACCACTTATTACCTCATCTTGGGTGTACAGCCCAATAAAGACAATAGTGTTCAGCCAAACGATGTGAAGACCTCCGGTCTTCAACCACTGTCTTCATCATCGACTTATCGTCGAATCAGTTATTCAGAATGGGTATAAACCCGGCCTTTCCAAATAACTCGCGTATATAATAAACAAGTGTTATAAAACACAACATACGCCTCATTCCAATTCAAAATATTCTTTTATTCAAATATTCACATTCTTAGGAATATGTTCCCATTAATTTTATAAGATAAATTCTTTTAAATTTATTCTTTAATCTTCCTTTAAATATCAATTCAAACCCTATTAAGGTTTTCCAAACTAGTCGGCTGTGACGACCCCAAAACCCCGTACCACGGTGTTAAGGATAATCATTGGAATATAACACATTAATCATCATTAGCAGAGTACAGATAATAGCATAAACAAGAAATAGAATAATTTACACAAATATGACAGCGGAATCGTATATATATCACCACATCAGAGAGCATAGTGCATGATACTACTTAGTGCATAATAATACATAATCAGTCAACATCGCCAATGGCGGAATCATAATACATAAAGAGTACATAAACTAAGCATCAATCTACATCGCCTGTGGCGGAATTATAATACATATACAATAATGGCGGAAAAGTCACAATCATCTCAATGTAGTCAAGCCTCGCCATAAGACAAAAGCGCACCTCTACTGCGGTGCCATGTCCAAAATATGTCAGCTACCTGTAACTAGGCTGCCCGTGTAAAAATAAGGGCACCCGAGTTTGCAAGGTGAAACAAACTACGAGTCAGTCATCTCAAAAAGAAAAAGCCAAGCGGCTAGCCAATAGGCTCATAAAATCATCACCCAAGCAAAACAGTAAACATGTACCTATTTGTCGGGCACATAATTTTATTCCTCTTCTCTAGCCTCTTTGCTATAACCTGTTCAATAAATATTCATGTACATATATGCAATTTTCATCACTTATTATTTCTCTATTCAACCTCATATTTGATTCACTTTGGTTTAAAGTCACCATTCTTTCCAATGTTGCATACAAAGGCAAAAATCACATCATTAGCTAATTAATGAATATTTCAACTCATGCATATTTATTTGAACAAGTGGTTAATTTTAACCTTCATTTCAAAAATGATAATTTTGGTGAACTAAAATATATTACAACACATGACTACTTTACTTAGTTCCTATGCATGTTAAAAACAATATTCCTTTCACAAATATTTATTTCAACGCTCGCATAAATTTTTAGCAAATCACAAATATGATAAAAATGGTATTTTCATCATCTAAAATATTTATTCAACACATGAATGTTTTTAACACTTCATAGTTTCAATAAAAATGTAATTTTTATTGTTCAATCTTTACTCAACACATGAATTTCATTTTCACACATCACTTCTCAACACATGAGCATTTCCACACATGGATATTTTATATAGTTTGTTCATATAAGAAAGATGAAATTTTTATTGTTGAAACTATTTATATATAAGGCGAATATTTTACATACTTCATATATATTATAAAAATGTGATTTTAATTGTTTAAACACTTTATTCATTCACACATGAATTTAATTTTCACACATCACTTCTCAACACATGAGCATTTCCACACATGGATATAGTTTCAACACATGACCTTAGTTTTAACGCATGAAAATAATTTCAACATATGAAAATAATTCTAACTCATAGATATTATTCAAAATTTCGGCAGCATAACGGTAGGGTAGTTAAAACCGGCACCGTCCCGAGTACGGCTCCTCGCTCTACCTTAAAACCTCGCGGTTTTTTACAATGGGGATTCATGCTTCTAGTTCGCACGTAGGCGGCATGTTTTCTTTTCATTTCCACAATTATTTCAAATTTGTTTCAATCACCAATGGGTATTTTTCAACCACAACCAAACAATATTAACCACAAACAATTATTCAACCATTTGAATTTTTCACCCAATTTTCCACACCAATTCACAACAATAAATATCGTCCATGTTTTGTGGACGAGGGGAGTATATATATATATATATATATATATATCACTTGCATTTCAACACACATATCATTTAAACAATGCATGTATAATTCATACTTCGCTCATACAACTTATACTACGCATGTATATGTGGTATACAACACGTATATAAATTATATTTCGCTTATATAATTTATACATGACATTTTCTATTCAATTTCATTTAATTTAGATTTCTCACATTGGTTTTCGGAGTGCTAAAAATCGTAGATGGCTCAGAAAAATCCGCGGCCTCTTCTATGTGGTAGAGAGCCTCCTTGCGGTCACAATGTTTCCTGTTTCATCGAATTTCGTCAACACACCATAAAGATATGATTTTTCGAAGTTCAAACGTAATAAAGGACTCACCTTTCACAATGGTTCAAAACTAGGTCTTCGATTTGCACTCAAACCGTGAAGCGATGCGAGGATCGGGCTACACGACGTTGAAGAGGGAGGTGAAGGCTTCTCGGCGCCGGTGGTGGGGTCCCCTGCGGTGGCCTGAGGCGAGCTTGGCGGCGGTCCAAAGGCGCTGCCTTTGTGGAGGTGATTCGCACGATTTACACAACGATAAAATCCAATACAGGTATGGATTTGTAGAGGAAGGAACGAGCTTCAAAATAGATCCAAGAACGCTCAATTTCGTTGAGAATCGGAAGAGAAATCGAAGAGAGAAGTTTGGAATTGTTTTCCGTCATGCGCGCCTGATTATCGGGGAGAGAGAAAGTAATTTGGGAAAAAGTGATTGGCCGGGTTTATTTTTATATATATTTAATTTCAAAAATCCGAAAATACCCCTTGTCTCATACAAACTCCAATCCAAACCCAACGACTGTCGTCCCTAGCTAAATACCCTCATTCTGAACACAATGGGATATGTTTCGATGGCTAATTCGACTGTTACAGTCAGTTATTCTTCAAATTAAAGTATAAAACATTTAATTTTAACTTTGAACGTACATTTTAATTTGCCGGGGCCACAAACTGCTTCTAAAAATTCCCGAAAATTTTATCTAGCTATGTTGGGATGACGCAATCCTCTCTATCTCTCTTGCCTATCGAAATTCGACCAAAGATGTTTGGCACTCATTAGGTCTCTAAAACTCAATATTCAGGGACCCAAATTTGGATTCCTGGAATCTTATTTAGAACCTCTGGCCACTAATTTCGCAAGGCAACACTTGTTGCTTGCTTGCCTTCTGCTACGGTCCCAACAAAACTGATTTCGTCGAATTCTGAGATCGTTTGAAAAATGGTCATTTTCTGGTCGATCCAATTTAACAGAAATTGACCAAACACATTTTCTTTTGCCACTCTCACATACTAGCTTCAAAAATTATGAAATTTGAAACCTAGCAATAGTTTGACATCCTGGACCCAACAAAAGTGGTTTCGTCGAATTTCGAGGTCGTTTGCAAAATGTCTATTTTCAAGGGCTATATATTCTATATAGCGACCTTTCTGAAAATTCATTTGGCCATAACTTTTGATTCCCGCTATGAAACTTCGATTTTTCAGATTCGTCAGAAAGATATTCATAAACAAATTTAAATATTTTTGGTTTCACTAAAATCCATTATATTTTCCCCCCGGCACAGTCAGTCAAAGTTTGAATTCAAATTTTCAAACTGCCACACTATTTCTAATTCATTATTTTATTGAAATATTCTATTTCAATTGTTTAAATTGCATTGAAATAACCAATTTAAAAAATTTAAATTGGCTCGTATTTTCCGGGTTGTTACAATCTCCTCCACTTAAAACTTTTCGTCCCCGAAAATGAAACAACAGTACAGTAGGAAACAAAATGTAAACGCAAAGTATTGTGAAGGTACCTTGCACCGGAGTTAGTCAGAGATGTCCACTCTGCATTTGGGGTAAGCTTGCTTAATGCTTTCCTCCGTCTCCCAAGTACAGTCTCTAGGATCACTACTCCACTGCACTTTAACTAAATGAACCCTTTTGCTTCTTAGTTCTCTAGTTTCTTTGCTAAAAAATTTCAATGGATCTTTTCTGATTGCTTATTCTGGAGTGATTTCTATATCCTGTTGCGCTGCTTCTTCTACAACAAGATCCGGATCATGCACATGTCTTCTAAGTTGAGATACGTGAAACACATCATGCACCCCAGGCAACCAATCAGGTAATCGAACCCTATAAGCAAGAGTTCCAATTCGTTCAAGTATAGGAAAGGGACCAATAAACCAAGGTGCTAACTTCCCAGTTTTACCGAATCGGATCACTCCTCTCATCGGAGATACCTTCAAATAAACATGATCACCAACAGCAAATGTTAAATCTCTTCTTCTGGAATCTGCATAACTTTTCTGTCGGCTTTGTGCGGTTCTCAATCTCTTCTTGAAGAAATCGACTTTATCCGATGCTTCTCTAATCATATCGGGTCCTAACACAAGTCTGTTGCCAGGTTCTACCCAACATGCTAGAGATCTGCACGGTTTACCATATAATGCTTCAAATGGCGACATTCCCAAATTTGCTTGATAGTTATTGTTATATGAGAATTCCGCCAAATGCAAGTGATCTTCCCATGACCCGCCAAAATCAATTATACAAGCCCGTAGTAGATCTTCTAGAATTCTATTCACCCGCTCAGTTTGGCCATCTATCTGAGGGTGATAAGCGGTGCTTAGGTTCAGTTTCGTTCCTTCTGTTTGGAATGCCTCCCAGAATTTTCTATCAAAAATTGGGTCTCTATCACTGACTATGCTGATGGGAATTCCATGCAGCTTAACAATTTCTTTGAAATATATCTGTGCTAGACTTTGAGCGGTTCTATTGGATCTAACAGGTATAAAATGGGCAGTCTTCGTGAAGCGATCTACGATTACCCAAATACTGTCATTACCTTTCTTGGTTCGGGGCAACCCATCTATGAAATCCATGGAAATCTGTTCCCATTTCCAACCTGGGACTTCCAACGGTTGCAACAATCCTGCTAGCTTTTGATGGTCGCTCTTGACTAATTGACATGTAGGACATCTGCTAACATACAAAGAAATGTCCCTCTTCATTGCCCTCCACCAGAAGGTGCGCTTAATATCATTATACATTTTGCTCACACCGGGATGGATACTAAGTTTGGACTTATGGCACTCATCCATGACTTCTCTTCGAAGCTCTGGAATATTCAGGATGCAAATCCTGCCATTTAATCTGAGAACCCCCTTGTCGTCAATACGGAAACTTGTAGTTTCACCTTCATTGATCCTCTGACTGATTCTCTGAATAAGTTCATCGTCTTTTTGAAGGACTGAAATCTTATCAATCAACGAAGATGTAACAGTTATGCTAGCGATGATTTCATTCTTTCTACTATGTGCATCAGCCACTACATTAGCCTTTCCTGGCGTTGATATACACGTAAATGTGTATATTTTATCCGCTTATTTATCTAGTTTTCTATTTAAAATAATTAATATTGTGTATTTATAGCTGTGTTTTCAGATTGTTGATAAAAAGCTTGGTTTAGAGCATTTGATGGATAAAGCATGAAGAATTTGCTTAAAAAGAGTGAAGTTGAAATTATTAAAGCTTGAAGAGTTTAAAGCTTGAAGAACGGTTGCAAATAGAGTTCAGTTGGGTAGATTTGGCTCAATAAAGACTCATATTGCGTTCACATTAGCTCATTTGCAAGGCCTCTCACTCTACAGCTGCGTTCACACTAGCTTATGTGTTAGTTGGGCTAATTCTTTAGTCCCACATTATGGAATTTGCCAATTAGCCTTTGTCATATCAGCTATAAATACACTTTATCTCATTCATTGTAAAACACACTTAGTTTTATTTTGTAATCTTTCTCTTGGAATAAAACTCTTCTTCCTCTGTTCTATTTAGTTTAGTTTTATTTATGTTCATGTTATTTAATTTCTCTTTTTCTTCTTCTTTAGCTATGTCTAGCTAATCCCCTTTGATTAGGGGGTGATGACGCTAATAGATATGATTCAGCATGAATCACATAGCCAATAGATGAGGACTTTATATATGTAGATCTAGATCTGAATCAAGGGTTAGATATGAACCTTCATATTCTGTGTCGTTTAAGAACTATGCTCCTTCACAGGGTATATTCGTGTTCGATCTAACAATTATCAGATTTAGATCTAATTTTAGGTTTTTAGAAATTAATTTGTGAATCTGTCCTGATAGTCTATGGTTGTTTAAGAGCTCAGCTCCTGCATAGGCTATGCTTGTCGTTATTTACTTATTTGTTTCTAAAAATCTATTTATCGTTGATTCGTGTTTGTGACAGAAACATGAATTAGATCTATATTTATTTGTTGGCTATTGATGAGTGTGAATCTAATCTATGTCATTATTCCCTAATTGCTTTCTCTTATTAGATAAATCTCTCTTTTTTATTTAATTGCTGTTATTTTCTGTGTTTTCAATCAATCAAAATTCTGGAATAACTTGATTGGATTTATTAATTAAAATATTTTTGGTCCCAGAGTTTGACACCCTCTACAACAATCCTTGTTATTTAGGAAAACCGAACGGATTTTACAGTTGTTTACAATTGTATAATTTGTTCGCAAACAAATTTTGGCACTGTTGCCGGGGATGAAAATTATTTTTATTTTTAAATCCTTCGAGTTATTTTTTTTCCATTTATTTTCTTCTTTTTCCATAAAAAAAACTCACAAAAATATTTTATTTTCTAATTTGTGTTAGTTTTATTTTTATTTTATTCCTTTTGTTGTCTTTTATATATAGCAGAAAATTCTTGATTGGTTTGATTTGGTGTTAGTCAATGATACCGTAATCTTCCAACTAAGAGAAAAAAAGTTGCCAATTTTTGTTTTAAATTTCTTTCCTCTTTTACATATTTTTCTGTCGTAAAAAAATGCCATATATGTTTTGATTTCTTTCCTATTTCTTTTCAATTTTCTTCCTTCTATTTACAATTTTTTTATTTATATATTTTAAAAATACCTTTTTGTAATTTATATCCCCAGTCTCCGATCTCTCTTATAAATCTTCCTTTTTTATTCATTTCCTTTTACACCTGATTTCACCAATTCAAATTGGCACAATTGTGTTCGATTTCTTGCCATCTATTTTCTCAAATTTCTTTCCCATTATTTTTCTTAGATTTCCTTTTTTTTTAAAAAAAATTCTTTCCAAACTCTCATATTTCATTCTCTTACAATAAAAAAAACAAAATAAAATAAAATAAAATTTCTTGCCCTTTTTTGTGCAATTTTTGTTCTTTTTGTTTCCTTTTTTCTCATTTACTTCTTTTCGATTTTTCTTCTACACAATCTCTTCTCTCTCTTCTATTTTGACAACAATTAAAAAATAATTGCATTTTTTTATTTATTTCTTTCCACTTTTATTTGCATCTTGCTTCCTCCTTTCAACATTTCCATATAAAAAATTTCAACTTTTCTAACAATTCCTTTCTTTTAATTCTTTTCTTTTTCTTTCAAATTTCTTTCCACCTTTCCACACCTCTACTTTTACAACAATTCTAATTATAAAAAAAAACTTGCAAATTTTGTCTGATCTCTTTCCTTTTCTACTTTCTTTTCTATTCATTACCATTCTTTCTTCATTTATTTCCTTCCCTTTCTTTCATTAATTTCGTTCCAACTTTTTCCAATTTCTTTCCCCTCTTTTCCGTTATTTCTTTCCAAATTTCTACAATCTCTTTCTATTTTTGAGCGATTCTCTAATAAAGAAAAAAATGCTTTTATTACAATTCCTTTCTTTTCTTTAATTTCTTTCCAAACTTCTCTACTTTCCAATATTCCTTGTATAAATACATTCCTTTTCCCAAAATAAAAAAAAAAAAATCCTTTTTCAATTCTTTCCAATTTTCTTTCTTCTGTCTACATATACTGTAACACCCCGTAATTTTATAACATTAAAATTCACAAATTAAAGTATACTTAATTTTTAGAAAAGAATTAAGTGAAATGGGTTACGCAGAGAAATATATATATATATATATATATATATATATAAAATTAAAAATTAAATAAATAAATATGCGAAAAAGTTCAAAACAGCGAATTGGGAGGGGGAATAACCGAACCGGCCCATTTTTGAGGTCGACCCAAGCCCTGCTGGGTCGACTAGGGGTTAATCCAGGGTGTTTGGCTGTCAACCCGTGGGCCGATTCGCTCAAATGCAGATTTTACATTTGATTGGTTCTTATGGTTCAGGGTTAATCTAATGGTCCTAAATAACTTCCTACACCTATAAATACATCCTAATGCTAACCCTAAACCTAATTAAAATAGAATAGTTACCGTCATACCATCGCCATGGAAATCAATGGAGCTGCCGCCAACTAAGAAAGAAGAAAAGCAAATTCAATTCTAATTCTCTCAACCCTAAAGCAAAGCAAAACTCTCTCTTTTCTTCTCTAAATGGTGAGTATGATGATCTTAACAAGATTATTATCATTTTAATTAGGTTGAGTTATGAATGGATTATGAGTAGATGATGTGAATTATCATATATGTTGTTGTAAACCCCTTTTTGCTATCATGTATATTGTAAATCCAATGTTATGTGATGATGATATCTTACATGTTGTAAATCATGCTATGATGATGTTATGTATGTTGAAATTTCTATGCTAAGTTGTGATGAATCATACATGTTAAAAAGGCCATGATGTTATCATTTATGCTAGTTAGTTCATATTAATTAAATCATCATGTTTGGGTTATGTTGATCTATATGACAAGTCACATATGCAAGTTAGACTGATTAGAAAAGTTATGAACATATGCCAAGACATCTATTATGACATCTAGAATTATGCTATGACATATGTGATATCCTATGCTAGTTCACACCATCATTATGTTGCCTAAAAACCCCATATGCAAGTTTATGTATAGATTTGGGCTATGATCATATCATATAAATTGAGTCATTTAACAAGTTGACACCTTTTGATTCTTAACATGTGTAGTTTGTGCAAGTTTCACCCCTATTATGATTAGATTTATTTTAATTGTCTATATGTTGTGATAATTTAACTTTGTGCTAGGTGTTAGACTATACAAGTCTAGCCTATATTATGCGTTGAATAAGAGAACGTATAAACGTGGGGTAGGGGTAATATTAAGGATTTAATATTAAAAAGTTGGGGTGCAATTGATATGATTTTGCATGCCATAAGTGGATGGCCATAATTGAATCAATTATGGACATCATTAAAAGTTGACTTAATTAATAATTCGAATAGGGAATTATTAAAACTGGGGTAAAAGATTTTAAGTGTTAATCAATGCCTAGGACACGAGGTTGGACTCGTTTGTGACGTAAACCTGCCCGGACCCGCCCGGCAAATCCAGTGGTCACAAATGTCAGCCTAATGTGAGAGGTCCAAGGCCTAAACTAAAGCATAACATTTGTAAAGACACGAGGTTAGACTCTTTTATGGTGTAAGACTGCCCGGACCTGCCCGGCAAATCCAGCTACCATAAATGCCAGTCTAATGTGAGAGGTCTTTATGAGGTTATGGCCTGAATGAATTAAGAAATACTTAACCAGATAAACATGTAAAGTGGGACATGGGGGTTAAGTAGGTGCCTTGGGTGGAACGAGGAATCTAGGGGGTGCCCTTAGTGGCATGTGAAATACGATTAGTAAGACTTAACCAAACACACATGTAAATGAACATGACTAAGAGGGTTAAGTGGGATATACTAGCGACAAGCTTAGGTGGGTAGCTTGTGGGGGCCCATTTCGACCAGTATCCCAAACGTATCTTTGTGGGCTCGACCCAAGTCGAGGACGGGACACGCATGCTGGGTTTGACTGTAAGAGGCCAAAACGGGGAGCGGTGGCAACGCAAGTCCAACGGGTTTCATATGCGTGTGTGGACCCGGGCTGGTAGGTAAGACGTTGTTGCATCGTGTAGGTATAAGCCGTGCATTCTCAAGTTGTATCGGGTTGCCACTTTAGGGGAGTGATACACCCCATTGTGGGGCCAGCACGGGTATCTACGAGTAGGGAGCCGATCGAAAGTGGGTAGTGGGGTACACCTAGTGGAGATAGGGGCAGACGGTACCTATGTAGTCAGCTAGGGGTATGTAAGGTTATTTATAAAGTTTCTGTGTGAACCAAGTGGGATCAAACAATAGGGTGACTGGTGTGGTGCAGTGTAGTAATGTGCGGTGCAGTGTAGTAATCATTTGTTAGTAATTAGGTGTGCCTTTACCGTTATCTTTAACGTTATCTTAAACGCTATCTTTATCTTCCTAAGAGTTCATAGACATTTACTTGCCTTTCAGCTTATGCCTTAGTCTAGTTATTTTGATAATAGTATTGTTAGAATTATCATACTCGCCAGACTTTATGTCTGACCCCCTCTATTTCTATCCTTTTCCCCCTCCAGGTCCTTAGGTTGGGCCCAGCTCTAGTGGAGTTTGATTGAATTGCTTCATCTCTCTTTGGAAAGCTTGGACCGTTGAAGTAAAGTCCAGCTTGTTATCTTTTTAATGGCTATTTATGTAATGGGATTATGTATTTTGTTTTTATGAAGATGGATATTGTACTTGGTTATGATCTATGGTTTTATGATGTAACAAACATGTTTAATTTCCGCTGCAATAAAATGAAGTTTTAGATTTCCAAGTACTATTTATTATCTGTCTTGTTGTAATTTTTCTGTTCTATATTCACTTATAACCTCCATGGAAGTTAATGCATTCCCTTTGTGAGTGACATTAATGGACGTGAGGTGTTACACGTGGTATCAGAGCTTAAGGTTACCAGAACAGATAAAAATACTTTAGAAAAATAGTTATTTTTGGAAGAAGTGTTTTCAAAAACATGTTTTAATGAGAAATTTAAAGAGAAAAGTTTTTAAGAAAAACATAATCCCCAATAGCCATATATCTTTATCTTTCGTATTCTCCATTTTGAATCTTTCCTTTTTTTCGTTTCAGCATGGCTGAAGATCTTAATCTACCCGACGGTGTAACGATACCAGGATGGTATAGGAGGCTATTGGAGGCTAGGACCGCTGCAGGTCCAGCCAATGTTCCTCCACCACCAGTTGCACCCGTTCCTCCTCCTCCTCCTCGCGTAGATACTTTTGCAAAGACGTGCAAGGAATTCAAGGCTATGGGTGGAAAACCATTTCAAGGGTTAGAAACGTTTGTGGAAGCTAGAGATTGGCTTAAGGAGGTGGAAGAATTGCTAGAAATCTTTGAAGTAGAAGAAGGGAGGAGAGTTCGTTTAGCAGCTTGGTTTATGAAGGGAGAGGCCTCGTTTTGGTGGGAGGTCACTAATGGGGAGCGTCCTGTTGACTCTTGAGCGGATTTCAGACGTAGGTTCGAGGCGAAGTTTCTCTCAGGGGCGGAAGAAAATCTATATATGGAAAGGTTCTTGACATTGAAGCAAGGAAGCTCATCAGTGAAAGAATATGTCAATAAATTTAATCAGTTAGCAAGGTTTGGCTTGGACTTAGTGAACACGCCAGAGAAGAAGGCGCTGAAGTTCGTGAATGGCTTGAATGAACCATTGCAAGGGTTGGCTATGACCCACATCCCGATGGGTGCCACCTTTGAGAAGTTAGTAGAAATGGCGCTCATGCATGAGGAGAAAAGCGCTAAAGCTGATAAGGCACCCGAGAAGAAGGGGGATCAGAAGAAACCACAACAGCAAAACAAGAAGGGTGGAAAAGACAATAATGGCAAGGGAAAGAAGAAGTGCTTTAACTGTGGAACCCCAGGCCATCTCAGCAAGGATTGCCGAAAGAAAAAGAAGACAGGCTGTTTTCATTGTGGCGATGCGGGACATTTAGTGAAGGACTGCCCAAAGAAGGGGCAGAGGGCAGGAGCTACCTCGGAAGGACAGGTGCAGGCTCTTATAGCACCGGGGAATGTAAGGGGACAAGTTCAGGCTCTCGCGGTCCCACCGCTGCAAGAATGAGGTAGAACCATTTTTGTTGAAAGCTTAGTTTTTCTGTTTGGTCATCCTGTCCGTACCCTATTCGATTCGGGTGCATCACATACGTTTATCTCTACATCATTAGTTGAATCACTGCACTTAAAGACCAGTTTAGTAGAGGATCCCTTAGTTGTTTCGAATCCAATAGGGGGCTCAGCTTATTTGTCCATGATGTGTTTGGATTTAAAATTTTCCATACTTAGCGTTGAATTTAGATGTGATGCTTATGTGTTGGGCTTCACGGGCTATGGGCTAATTTTCGAAATGGATTGGTTATCCAGAAATGGGGCCGTTCTTGATTGTGAAAGGAGAGTAGTTAGGCTCGTGACTCGCCTTGGCAACACTGTCGAAATCTTCTGTAATCCCATAAATTCGGTTATGCTAAGTTATCTAGAATCGCTTGACGCGTCTGAGGAAAATCTACGATCTGTTAGAGTGGTCCGAGAATATTCGGATGTGTTTGAGGAGGTGAAAGGCTTGCCTCCAAAGCGGGAGATAGATTTTCGAATATATCTTGTGGATAATGCGAAACCAGTATCTTTTCCAGTACGCCACATGGCTCCACGTGAAAGGAGGGAACTCGATAAGCAAGTGAAGGAGTGGCTTGAGAAGGGGTTCATAAGACGAAGTATATCGGAGTGGGGTGCTCCAATAGTATTTGCCACGAAGGCGGATGGGTCCCTTAGTCTGTGTGTGGACTATAGAGAACTTAATAAACTTACTAAGAAGAACAAACACCCACTGCTGAGGATTGATGATCTCTTCGATCAGTTAGTTGGCGCCTCAGTGTTTTCGCAGTTGCACTTAGCCATTGGGTTCCATCAGTTGAGAGTGGCTGAGGATAGCATAGACAAAACTGCCTTTAGGACTCCGGACGGTTTCTATGAATGGCTAGTGATGCCCTTCCGTTTGACAAACGCCCCAGCATATTTTGTTGATTTGATGAGTAGGGTGTTTAGGGAGTACCTTAACAAATTCGTGGTAGTCTTTGTAGATGACATTTTGATCTTTTCTAAGGATGAAGAAGAGCATGCCCTACATCTTAGCGAAGTGTTGGAGACCCTACGAGCGCATAGCCTTAAGGCTAAATTTTCTAAGTGTCACTTCTGGAGGAAGGAAGTACGGTTCTTGGGGCACGTGGTTTCCAAAGAAGGGATAGCCGTGGATCCCGCGAAGGTGGTGGCCATCCAAGATTGGAAGGTCCCTAAAAATGCTATCGAAGTGAGAAGTTTCTTGGGGTTGGCTGGCTACTATAGGAAGTTTATCAAAGACTTCGCAAAGATATCAGCTCCATTGACACGCTTGACGAAGAAGAACCTAGTTTTCACATGGGACGTAGATTGTGATGATGCATTCCAACGTTTGAAGAGAGCTTTGACTTCAACCCCAGTCTTAGTATTGCCAGACGGGAGTAAGCCGTTTACCGTTTATACTGATGCTTGTGGGACAGGACTAGGCGCAGTCTTAATGCAAGAGGGTAGGGTAATAGCCTATGGTGGAAGGCAGTTGAGAGCGCATGAGAAAAATTATCCTACACATGACCTAGAATTGGCCGCTATTGTTTTCGCGCTTAAGTCTTGGCGTCATTATCTTCTTGACGAGAAATTTGAATTATTCACTGACCACAAGTCTTTAAAATACCTATTCTCTCAAAAGGACTTGAACTTAAGGCAGCAAAGGTGGATGGAGTTCTTAGCGTCCTACGACTTCGAAATAGCCTATACCCTTGGCAAGGGTAACGTGGTGGAAGACGCCTTAAGTAGAAAAAGATTATCCTTAAGTCCTTTATTTGTTGAGCGGCGAAGTTTAGAATTCATTTCGATGTTTGACTTTAGACCTTCCGTTGACTTCGTACCCGGTTTGCTAGCATCCTTGGAGGTCAGACCTACGCTTTTGGGATGGATTGGCGAGGCACAGCGAGATGACCCGCAGTTGGTTGAGTTAGCAGAAAAACTCAAAGGAGGGGAGTCATCAAGCCATCTCCGTAGGTATACCCTAGAAGATAAGGGTTGGTTACGTAGGGACGGTAGACTTTGTGTACCAAAATACGATGACCTAAGGAAGACTATTCTTGACGAAGCACATCGTTCGAAGATGACCATTCATCCCGACGGGGACAAGATGTACAAAGACATGAAGAGAGTTTACTTTTGGGCCGGCATGAAGAAAGATGTGGCCGAGTATGTCACTAGATGCTTGGTGTGCCAACAAGTAAAAGCAGAGCAAAAGAAACCCGGTGGGTTGCTTCACCCATTGGAGGTTCCACTATGGAAATGGGAAAGCATCTCGATGGATTTTGTGGATGGATTACCGCGATCGAGGAAGGGTAATACGGGAATTTGGTTTATGGTAGATAGACTTACTAAGAGCGCCCATTTTATTCCCGTGAAGAGTAAGAGGACTGCTCCATGATTAGCCTCCGTATACGTTCGAGAAATAGTTCGTTTGCACGATGTTCCTTCTAGCATAGTGAGCGACCGCGATCCTATTTTCACTAGCGAATTTTGGAGAAGCTTACAAGAGGCGGTAGGGACTCAGTTATGTTTGGGCACCGCATATCATCCTCAGACGGACGGCCAGACCGAGAGGGTGAATCGCATTCTAGAGGATCTGTTGAGGCTATGTATCCTAGACTTTGGGGGTACGTGGGAAGAGCATCTTCCATTGGTGGAGTTCGCATATAATAACAGCTTTCAGTCCAGCATTGGTATGGCACCATTCGAAGCTCTTTATGGACGACCTTTTCGTTCACCTACATGTTGGTGGGAATCTATGGATAAGATCTTACTTGGGCCCGATATGATTAGGGAGACTTCGGAGAAGATCGACTTGATTCAAAGGAGGATGAAAGCAACACAGGATAGGCAGAAATCTTATGCGGATAAGAGGAGGACAGATCTCGAGTTTGAAGTTGGGGACATGGTCTTTGTCAAAGTGTCTCCATTACGGAACGTTGTTCGCTTTGGGTCCGTTGGGAAATTAGCACCAAGGTTTGTAGGGCCGTTTCCTATTAAGGAGAGGATTGGACGGATGGCGTATAGAGTGGAGTTGCCTGAGAGACTTAGTGGTGTACATGATGTATTCCATGTGTCACATTTGAGGAAGTGCTTGCGCAAGACCGCGGAAGTGGTAGAGCCGAGCTTTCTTAGAGAGGTGGAGATAGAGCGTGATGTGACAATTCGACGAGCTCCTACGCGCATTCTTGGGTCGGAGATCAAGAGGTTGAGGAATCGAGAGGTCAGACTAGTCAAAGTGCAATGGGGAGATGATGAGAGCAACGCTACTTGGGAGACGGAAGAGAAGATGCGTTCACGATACCCTTTTCTTTTTGAGGGTATGTCTTTTAATTTCTCCTTTATCGCTTAGCTTGTACTTATCTTATCTTTAGTATATCTTCTCGTAAGTATCTTTGACCTTTAGTTAGAATAATCCTATGGTTGAAACATGTGTTTGAGACATGTTATGTATGGTGGATGCAAAGTGGATGCAAGTTTTTGCTAGTGGTTGCTCGTGGATGCATATACACACACACTATTAGGCACTAGATCGGCTCAGTCACTTCATATTGCATATTGCATATATATGGATGTATTTAGTAAAATGGATGTATAATGGTTGTATTATCATATAGTTGCTGCATTCGGGTGGATGGTTGTGCATGCATATAGAATTAATATGTATCATTAGGAATCTTTTGCATACATATTGGACGCATGGCACTATCATGAATTGCACTAAGGAGGTCGACCGAATCAGTAGACCGCCTAATTTTGCATTAGATATGGACATATACGCACACTGTGCATATAAACATTAAGGCATTAGAAGTCTTTTATGGACAATGGATGCTGGTGTTTGATGGTTGAGTAGATGGACGATTAGATGGTAGGATATACATTCTTCTTGACTTGGAAATTTCGGGGATGAAATCCTTTAAGGAGGGGAGAATGTAACACCCCGTAATTTTATAACATTAAAATTCACAAATTAAAGTATACTTAATTTTTAGAAAAGAATTAAGTGAAATGGGTTGCGCAGAGAAATATATATATTGATATATATATATAAAAATTAAATAAATAAATATGCGAAAAAGTTCAAAACAGCGAATTGGGAGGGGGAATAACCGAACCGGCCCATTTTTGAGGTCGACCCGAGCCTCGCTGGGACGACTAGGGGTTAATCCAGGGTGTTTGGCTGTCAACCCGTGGGCCGATTCGCTCAAATGCAGATTTTGCATTTAATTGGTTCTTATGGTTTAGGGTTAATCTAATGGTCCTAAATAACTTCCTACACCTATAAATACATCCTAATGCTAACCCTAAACCTAATTAAAATATAATAGTTACCGTCATACCATCGCCATGGAAATCAATGGAGCCGCCGCCAACTAAGAAAGAAGAAAAGAAAATTCAATTCTAATTCTCTCAACCCTAAAGCAAAGCAAAACTCTCTCTTTTCTTCTCTAAATGGTGAGTATGATGATCTTAACAAGATTATTATCATTTTAATTAGGTTGAGTTATGAATGGATTATGAGTAGATGATGTGAATTATCATATATGTTGTTGTAAACCCCTTTTTGCTATCATGTATATTGTAAATCCAATGTTATGTGATGATGATATCTTACATGTTGTAAATCATGTTATGATGATGTTATGTATGTTGAAAGTTTCTATGCTAAGTTGTGATGAATCATACATGTTAAAAAGGCCATGATGTTATCATCTATGCTAGTTAGTTCATATTAATTAAATCATCATGTTTGGGTTATGTTGATCTATATGACAAGTCACATATGCAAGTTAGATTGATTAGAAAAGTTATGAACATATTCCAAGACATCTATTATGACATCTAGAATTATGCTATGACATATGTGATATCCTATGCTAGTTCACACCATCATTATGTTGCCTAAAAACCCCATATGCAAGTTTATGTATAGATTTGGGCTATGATCATATCATATAAATTGAGACATTTAACAAGTTGACACCTTTTGATCCTTAACATGTGTAGTTTATGCAAGTTTCACCCCTATTATGATTAGATTTATTTTAATTGTCTATATGTTGTGATAATTTATCTTTGTGCTAGGTGTTAGGCTATACAAGTCTAGCCTGTATTATGCGTTGAATAAGCGAACGTATAAACGTGGGGTAGGGGTAATATTAAGGATTTAATATTAAAAAGTTGGGGTGCAATTGATATGATTTTGCATGCCATAAGTGGATGGCCATAATTGAGTCAATTATGGACATCATTAAAAGTTGACTTAATTAATAATTTGAATAGGGAATTATTAAAACTGGGGTAAAAGATTTTAAGTGTTAATCGATGCTTAGGACACGAGGTTGGACTCGTTTGTGACGTAAACCTGCCCGGACCCGCCCGGCAAATCCAGTGGTCACAAATGTCAGCCCAATGTGAGAGGTCCTAGGCCTAAACTAAAGCATAACAGTTGTAAAGACACGAGGTTAGACTCTTTTATGGTGTAAGACTGCCCGGACCTGCCCGGCAAATCCAGCTGCCATAAATGCCAGTCTAATGTGAGAGGTCTTTATGAGGTTATGGCCTGAATGAATTAAGAAATACTTAACCAGATAAACATGTAAAGTGGGACATGGGGGTTAAGTAGGTGCCTTGGGTGGCACGAGGAATCTAGGGGGTGCCCTTAGTGGCATGTGAAATACGATTAGTAAGACTTAACCAAACACACATGTAAATGAACATGACTAAGAGGGTTAAGTGGGATATACTAGTGACAAGCTTAGGTGGGTAGCTTGTGGGGGCCCATTTCGACCAGTATCCCAAACGTATCTTTGTCGGCTCGACCCAAGTCGAGGACAGGACACGCATGCTGGGTTTGACTGTAAGAGGCCAAAACGGGGAGCGGTGGCAACGCAAGTCCAACAGGTTTCATATGCGTGTGTGGACCCGGGCTGGTAGGTAAGACATTGTTGCATCGTGTAGGTATAAGCCGTGCATTCTCAAGTTGTATCGGGTTGCCACTTTAGGGGAGTGATACACCCCACTGTGGGGCCAGCACGGGTATCTACGAGTAGGGAGCCGATCGAAAGTGGGTAGTGGGGTACACCTAGTGGAGATAGGGGCAGACGGCACCTATGTAGTCAGCTAGGGGTATGTAAGGTTATTTATAAAGTTTCTGTGTGAACCAAGTGGGATCAAACAATAGGGTGACTGGTGTGGTGCAGTGTAGTAATGTGCGGTGCAGTGTAGTAATCATTCGTTAGTAATTAGGTGTGCCTTTACCATTATCTTTAACGTTATCTTAAACGCTATCTTTATCTTCCTAAGAGTTCATAGACATTTACTTGTCTTCCATCTTATGCCTTAGTCTAGTTATTTTGATAATAGTATTGTTAGAATTATCATACTCGCCAGACTTTATGTCTGACCCCCTCTATTTCTATCCTTTTTCGCCCTCCAGGTCCTCAGGTTGGGCCCAGCTCTAGTGGAGTTTGATTGAATTGCTTCATCTCTCTTTGGAAAGCTTGGACCGTTGAAGTAAAGTCCAGCTTGTTATCTTTTTAATGGCTATTTATGTAATGGGATTATGTATTTTGTTTTTATGAAGATGGATATTGTACTTGGTTATGATGGTTTTATGATGTAACAAACATGTTTAATTTCCGCTGCAATAAAATGAAGTTTTAGATTTCCAAGTACTATTTATTATCTGTCTTGTTGTAATTTTTCTGTTCTATATTCACTTATAACCCCCATGGAAGTTAATGCATTCCCTTTGTGAGTGACATTAATGGACGTGGGGTGTTACATATACCCATCCTCTTCAACCTCTTCATCACAAACAATAGTCACCACAACCACTTCTCAAACCAATACCCCATCCTCTTCCTTTGTTTTTTTTTCTTCTCATAGTTTATAGTTCTCCCTGTTCCCTTTAAAAAAAATTCCTTTTCTCTTCTTTGAATTTTGTAAGTTGGTTCTAGCTTTCTTTTCCCAAATCCTTTTTTTTTTTAAAAAAAATTTGTTTTCTTTGTTTGTTATATATTTTCTTTTGTTTCTTTAAAAAAAAGGAAGAAAGAGATTTCATCTGTTTGTTTAATTATTTTTATTAGCCTTAGTTTTCTTTTGTTTTTGTTTTAGTGCCATTTTAGTTTTCCTTCCAAAAAAAAGTCAAAAAGAGAAAGAGATAACTCAAACAAAGGCCAAAGCAGAAAGAATTCAAGGCTCAAGCAAACAAATCAAGTAATCGAAGTCAAGCTAAGAAATCAATTCAAAGGCCAACGAGAAGTGAAGAGTTCAGCCAAGTGATTTGCAAACAAATTTGATTGGAGCGGTTGCACACCAAGTGGGGTGTGAACACACTAGCGCGACTCAATTGCACTAGATAGACTGTGTAACGACCCAGATTTTTGAACAGTTTATTTTAAATATTTAATATGGTTTTAAATATTATGGTTGATAATATCAATCGATATATGATTTTATTTTGAATATACATATATATTTAGTTAATCTGAAATAATTATAATAGTACGAGAATCTGAATTGGATTAAATTCAAAAGTTAAACTGGAGTCAAAATGATGTATATGAATTTTATTTGAATTAAAAACGATAATAGTAATTTATTATCGGCAGGTTTAATTGTCTGAAATCAATTTATATTTTAAATCGAGTTTAATTTAAACCGTTAATTCAAATTGTCATCTTCCCACAATTAAATTTCAGAACTCATTCCGTTGAATTTAGAATAGTGAATAACATTAGCAACGTTACTCGTTACGATTTAATAGTGGTTCGAGATTTGAATTTAAGGGACCGCGAAATATTTTATTAAACAAATCAAATCAAATAAATTAACGTCCTTATCAGCCGACCTACGTTTTAATTTTCGCCACCCTAAAAATATAAACATCGCAGACCTCTTATTTCCTCGAGCTGGAAAAATGGTCGCTGATCTTTAACATCACGGAAACACAGAAATTTAATAGCTGATTCCTTGAGCTGCCATATTGGTTCCCTTCGTACCTATTTAAACAGCCGATAACCTTCATTTTCCCCCGAAATCCCAAATGAAATCAGTACGCGCGAGGTATCCTGGAGCTCAATGATCTCGAGCGCCGCCTAGGGTTCATTGTGATTCACGAATATGGGGGCGTTCGATCTCGAACAACGAACTAGGGTTTAGATCGAGTTGGATTTGCGAAGCTGAAAGATAATCGACTTCTATGGCAGTAAAGGGGTAGCGGTTTTGGTGACTGGAGCGATAAGCGAAGTGAAGCTAGGGTTTTGGTAAGGAGAGAAGTCGATGTGGCAGTTCGGTCATGAGGGCGCGGCTGAGTTGAAAGGGGGACGTCGACTTGGTGGAGGCGCCGCAGATTTATGGGATGAGGGCCGATGGTGTTAGTGGTTAGGAAGAAGGTGTAGTCAGGCATGGAAGTTGGGTTTGAATTCGATGGTACAACAATGGGGCTACTAGCAGTAGTGATTGGGTAGTGTTGCAGCATGGATTGCTGTGAAGTGATCAAGGAAATGTCACAATGGAGTATTGCTATTTTGGAGTTGATTCCTGATATGGCTTCGTAGTTGATCGCATAAAACGCGAGATAATAAGGTATATATTGTTTTAAAATTCAAATCACATTGAAGTATTTATTTTATTTGTTCAAGTAATTCATTTAAATAAATATAGCTTAATCGAGTTACAAATAAAAAAATAAATTATTGTAGGTATAAAATAAAATGTATTCAAGGCGATTTGAGAAGGTTCGCAGCTGCGATGATTTGCGGATTGACGGAATATTCAACAAACGAAAATCGAGGTGAGTAAATCTCACTCACCTTTAAGAATTATTTTTATTTCATTAAAAATAATTGTTTGTTGCTTGTGTGAATGATTTCTGATTGCTTTATATATATTAGTTATTTAGGCTATTATATATATATATTGGGTTGATTGATTGGTTGGATTCCCGCAGTCTCATTAGCGGATGCCCGCAGTTTCATAGCGGATGATTACCCTATACGCCCCACGCTATGATTAGTGGATGACCTTCTATACCGCGATATTCTGCCACGAAGCAGAATGGGTATTATTTATGTGCTAACATCTGTGGATGCAGGAAAACAGGTTGGAGGAATCCAACAGGATTCCTCAAAAATATATTATCTGTTTGTTTGCTTGGTTGTTTGATTTCATATATATATTCATATATGATGTATTAAAAACCAAATGATTGAGAATTGGGTGATTTGATTGTTTTAAATATCACTGGGCCAAATTAAAAGGAGATGTGAGATTTAAAAGGGAAAGGTTCTATTTTTAAATAGAAATTTGAATTTTAAATGGAAATAAAAATATAAACTTGTTTTTGAAAAAATAAAACAAGTAGTTCTTTTTAAACGAAGTTTATAAATAGTTCTTTTATAACGAAGTTATAAATGAAGTGAAAAGAAGTATCATTTGATAATTCAGAAATAGAAATACAAGTTTGAAATTGGAATTTGAAATGAAATTTCAAAATAGGATTTGAAATGTAATTTTTAAATATATAACTCAAATGGAATTTGAGTATAACATTTGAATTTTAAAAGGAATTTGAATATTTGAATTTTAAAAGGAGATTGAATATTAGAAATTCAAATAGAAGTTCAAATAGAATTTGAATAGACGAAATTAAAATAGAATTTGAATTCAAGGAATTAAAATAAAATTTGAATTCAAAGGAATTCGAATAAACAAATTCAAATAGAGATTTGAATGTAGAATTTCAAAATAGAATTTGAAATATAAAATTTCAAAGAAGAATTGTAGAGAATTTGAAATATAGTATTTCAAGGAAGAATTCAAATGTGGAATTTAAGTAGAGATTTGAATTGGAATTCAGAAATGAAATTTTGAATAAAGATTTGAAATAGAAATTCGAGTATTGAATTTTGAACATGGAATTTGAATAAAGAAATTCAAGTAGAAATTTGAATATGAGATTTCAAAATAGAATTTGAAATAAACTTTGAAATAGGATTTTCAAAGCAGAATTGGAAATAGAATTTCAAAAATAGAAAATCCAAGTGGTTTTGAAATGGAATTTGAATTCAAGGAAATTCAAATGGATTTGAGTAAAGAAATTCAAATGGTGTTAAAAACGAGTTTGAATATTAGAATTCAAATGGGGCTGGAAATAAGTTTGAATATTAGAATTCAAATGGGATTGGAATAAAGGAAAATCGAAAAAATGGGATTTCAAATAAAAAGAAGAATGTAATTTGAAATTTTGGGAATTTTCAAATAAGAGAAATGGAATCTGAAACATTTAGAATTTCAGAATAGAAATTTAAATGGTGTTTGGATATTTGAATTCAAGTATGAATTTCAAGTATGAATTTGAAATGGAATTTCAAGTATGAATTTCAAATATAGAAATTCAAAAGGAATTGAATTAAAGTGAAAATTAAATAAAGGATTTGAAATAGAATTCGAATGAATGATTTGAAATGGAATTCGAATAAAGGATTTCAAATGGGATTTAAATACAGGATTTAAAACTATGGAGTTTGAAATGTAAAGATTCGAATGGAATTTGAAATATATATGACTATATATATATATATATATTAGATGAAGTCGAATCCATTTTAAAGAAGTTTAACGTTTATATTTATAAATATAATTAAAACGAACTCGCCGCAGCGCTGCAGTTCGTAAAATAGCAATTTGAACTTCAATTGAATATATAGAACTCGATTGAAGTCGGAATTCTTCGAAACAAGAAACGTCAGGACCGGTTTGATAATAGTTTTCTAATGGAAGAGAAAAATCTGGATTTCGTCGTATAGATTTTGAGTTATGTCAAAATCAAATTTTCAGAAAAACAGCGCCAGAATCGTTTTAAAACCATAATGGTTTATTTAATATTATAAAAGGATTTTTAAGCGAATAAAATCCGAAGTTTCTATTTAGAAAATTTCAGAGTTGGGTTGTAAAATATATGCGAATTCAAGTTGTGTAAATGAATATGAGTTTTGAAACAGAAACCAGATTTTTGATTTATTGAATGGAATTAACTAAATTGAATAGAAATTAGTTAAGACGATTTCGAATGGATATTGGGGTTTGAATGAGTTAATTCGATTTGAAATTTATGTTCGAAATAGAAAGGGGAAACTAGAATTGAAATTGAAATTCAATTTGGTTATGAACGAGTTAAATATTTTGTTTGAAAATGCTATGTTCAAACAAAGGGTTAAAATAGGCAAAATGGCCGATTTAAAGAATAAATGGCGAAACTGAATTCAAACGATTAGATGGTATTGAATTGAATTGAAACAGGTGACAGGTGTTGGACAGGTATGGAATGAAGTATATAAAGTATATAATTTATGTGCTCGACCAAAAGGTACATGTTTAATTCATATATGAGATTTATGCGCCGTATCGGCAAGCCGCTTGGCTTCTTCTTTTTCTTTTTGATTGAGGAAGATACCGGGATGCTATTTGCAATTTCCCGATGCTCCCGATACAGGGGAGGTTATGGCGAATTTTTCCGGGAATTTAAGGAGATAGAATATTTTTAAGAAATTTGACAATTAGAAATCTATATATCGATATATATAGAATTCGATAAGGAAACGAAATCAAAAATAGCGTAAAGGGCCAAGATTGATTATTGAAATATTTGGGTAACAAATATTGTTAAGGAAATGGAAAGGAGATTTAATTAATGAAATATTTAATTAAAGAGCCCAGTGATTTGTTTGATATGTTTGGATGAACACTTGTTTTTATTCGATAGTTAAATCACAGACTATCGAAGTTTTGACCATCGTTGTCAATATGGAGAGACCGGTTGGATTATTATCCGAAGAACCACTCCGTATCGGCATAAGCGTTGCGAACCAAGTATGCTGAATATATTGAAGACGGAGTGAAGTGCAAGGGCTTTTCTATTAAATAGAAATAGTGCCTTCGGTTTCGTTCAGTCCCAGAACGAACGTAAATGGACGAATGTCTGACAGAGTATTTCCAATGATCAAATGGGTTGGTCTGTATGAATATATATGGTTGCAACGGATTTATCCCTTAGCATAATATCCAGAATATTTGTGCAAACTCAACTAGTGATTAACGGATCTGACGATGTGGCATTCAAAGTGATTGTGCTATCAATGAATGGTAAGTATGCGTAGCCTCAGGCCTCAACAACCGGGAAAGGACAAAAATCGGGCAGGCAGCATGGCTATGTGGGTCGCACCCATTAGGGTGTATAATCACCTATCTAGAGAAATTCCTTTTGTTTCTAAATCTATCGATTCTGCCCATTCGGGAAACGGTGGTTTGAGTCCAACCGTTGGTGATATACATTCGATACACTCAAGCGAAATGAGTGGTCGGTCATGTGTGGGCCGGGTTGCAAGATGTTCTTGTTGAACCCAGGTGTATTCGCCTCTAGAGATACACAGTCGAAAGGTGGTCCCATACCTTGTCATGTCGGAAATCCAATCTCCAATAAGCGCCATGCGGTTTCTGATTTTATCATATATATGTGGAGCGTGAGATGCAAGCGTTCTGCTATTTGGTTATTTACTTGATGTAGACATTATTATAATATCATTGGATTTGATATCAAAGTGTTTTGGGTTATAGTAAGGTAAAAACCGTCCATGTTTATGTGTGGGCTGGTCTTACTATTATCTTTTCTTTTGAAAGGATTTTTAAAGTTAAACAAGTGGTTGGAGTTTACTCACACCAGTCCCATGACTGACCCAGAGTTTGTTTTTGTTTTGTTTTCCCTAAACTCTTGGGTGCCCAAATTTGTACGGGCAGTCAAGTGTTTCAGGCTTTTACAGATACACTTGGAGGAGCTGGAAGCAGGAGGCTTCAATGTTAGTTATTTAGAGTTACTTCCGCTGAATCAAATGTTATGTGTACTCTGATGATGGTATGTATATATGTACCAAACAGTTTTGTATTTCAAAAGTTATGTTATATAATATATTTTATTCGTTCCGCTGTGAGTTGTGATCTTCGTTTTTCTTCTATTCTAATATTTCTTTCTTTCTATTTCTCATCCTCTATCTTCTTTCTAATAATGAGTCGTATTTCTGTGTTATTTGGGTTGGACGTGTGGTGTATTTAGTCAACTCAGATAGCTCGGATTTGCGGGTCGTTTCAGTGGTATCAGAGCTTAGGTTGAGCGAATACCTAGGCTTGTGTGACATGTGCTCATTAGAGATAGGGTCAGTAGTACCCTAGAATGAGTTGAGTATATATATACGAGAGAACGTATTTGTAAGTTGATATAAAAAGTTGTTTTATATTGTGTTGGCTAGTCTGTTGAGTGGTTTATGAATTCTGGTCGAATCGTGGGACGCCACGAAGTCGATAGGAATTTCTAAACACTTGGACAGAAAATACGACATGATATTGTTTTAAAGAGGGTAAATGAAATAATTTCACCCGAATTTCTATTTTGATATAGAAGGAATAATTTCCTGAAATTATTATATGGATGTGTTGATTGTTAGGATTATAATCAAATGAGATTATAAAATTAGAATGGTTAATTATAACCAAAATAAAATTTGTATATGAAATTAAATATACAAATGAGATGAATTAGAATTAAATTCAAACCAGAATTAAGAATTCAAAATCCTGGGAAATTGAAAAATATTTTTCAAAGTATGTTAAAGTAATATAGCATTAATTTGAAAAGATTTGAATCGAAATCATATTTGAATGGATTTTGAAATAATTAAAGCACTGAACTCACTTCAGTGGCTGGGAAATAATTCTGATGATAGTCGCGACATCATCAGTGTTCATTTTCGAGTTTCTAAGTGATGGATTGCTACCTTAGAAAGTTTTTGAGGGAAATTTGTTTTGAAGGAAAACAAGTAGATTGAAAATTCAAATGTTTTGAATTGAGATGAAAATAAATATGTATATATTTATGGGATTTCAAAAGAATTTGAAATGAAAAAACCCAGGGATTTGAATTCTGGAATTGAAATTTAACTTAAACAAGTTAAATGGGTCGAAGTGAATGAATTGATTAAAATCAATTTGAATTGGTTTAATAGAATATAGATTGGATATAAATGGATTGATCGTCGATCATTCGAATTGAATAAAGGAAGACCAAAAGTTTTGGTTGGAGTTAATTTGTTGAATAAGAAGAGATGAGTTTCAACATGAAGAAGTTATGAAAAGTTAGTGAGTTTATAGTATTTTTCTTACCTTAGCAATTTCGAGGACGAAATTATTTTAAGGGGGGAAGAATGTAACGACCCAGATTTTTGAACAGTTTATTTTAAATATTTAATATGGTTTTAAATATTGTGGTTGATAATATCAATCGATATATGATTTTATTTTGAATATACATATATATTTAGTTAATCTGAAATAATTATAATAGTACGAGAATCTGAATTGGATTAAATTCAAAAGTTAAACTGGAGTCAAAATGATGTATATGAATTTTATTTGAATTAAAAACGATAATAGTAATTTATTATCGGCAGGTTTAATTGTCTGAAATCAATTTATATTTTAAATCGAGTTTAATTTAAACCGTTAATTCAAATTGTCATCTTCCCACAATTAAATTTCAGAACTCATTCCGTTGAATTTAGAATAGTGAATAACATTAGCAACGTTACTCGTTACGATTTAATAGTGGTTCGAGATTTGAATTTAAGGGACCGCGAAATATTTTATTAAACAAATCAAATCAAATAAATTAACGTCCTTATCAGCCGACCTACGTTTTAATTTTCGCCACCCTAAAAATATAAACATCGCAGACCTCTTATTTCCTCGAGCTGGAAAAATGGTCGCTGATCTTTAACATCACGGAAACACAGAAATTTAATAGCTGATTCCTTGAGCTGCCATATTGGTTCCCTTCGTACCTATTTAAACAGCCGATAACCTTCATTTTCCCCCGAAATCCCAAATGAAATCAGTACGCGCGAGGTATCCTGGAGCTCAATGATCTCGAGCGCCGCCTAGGGTTCATTGTGATTCACGAATATGGGGGCGTTCGATCTCGAACAACGAACTAGGGTTTAGATCGAGTTGGATTTGCGAAGCTGAAAGATAATCGACTTCTATGGCAGTAAAGGGGTAGCGGTTTTGGTGACTGGAGCGATAAGCGAAGTGAAGCTAGGGTTTTGGTAAGGAGAGAAGTCGATGTGGCAGTTCGGTCATGAGGGCGCGGCTGAGTTGAAAGGGGGACGTCGACTTGGTGGAGGCGCCGCAGATTTATGGGATGAGGGCCGATGGTGTTAGTGGTTAGGAAGAAGGTGTAGTCAGGCATGGAAGTTGGGTTTGAATTCGATGGTACAACAATGGGGCTACTAGCAGTAGTGATTGGGTAGTGTTGCAGCATGGATTGCTGTGAAGTGATCAAGGAAATGTCACAATGGAGTATTGCTATTTTGGAGTTGATTCCTGATATGGCTTCGTAGTTGATCGCATAAAACGCGAGATAATAAGGTATATATTGTTTTAAAATTCAAATCACATTGAAGTATTTATTTTATTTGTTCAAGTAATTCATTTAAATAAATATAGCTTAATCGAGTTACAAATAAAAAAATAAATTATTGTAGGTATAAAATAAAATGTATTCAAGGCGATTTGAGAAGGTTCGCAGCTGCGATGATTTGCGGATTGACGGAATATTCAACAAACGAAAATCGAGGTGAGTAAATCTCACTCACCTTTAAGAATTATTTTTATTTCATTAAAAATAATTGTTTGTTGCTTGTGTGAATGATTTCTGATTGCTTTATATATATTAGTTATTTAGGCTATTATATATATATATATTGGGTTGATTGATTGGTTGGATTCCCGCAGTCTCATTAGCGGATGCCCGCAGTTTCATAGCGGATGATTACCCTATACGCCCCACGCTATGATTAGTGGATGACCTTCTATACCGCGATATTCTGCCACGAAGCAGAATGGGTATTATTTATGTGCTAACATCTGTGGATGCAGGAAAACAGGTTGGAGGAATCCAACAGGATTCCTCAAAAATATATTATCTGTTTGTTTGCTTGGTTGTTTGATTTCATATATATATTCATATATAATGTATTAAAAACCAAATGATTGAGAATTGGGTGATTTGATTGTTTTAAATATCACTGGGCCAAATTAAAAGGAGATGTGAGATTTAAAAGGGAAAGGTTCTATTTTTAAATAGAAATTTGAATTTTAAATGGAAATAAAAATATAAACTTGTTTTTGAAAAAATAAAACAAGTAGTTCTTTTTAAACGAAGTTTATAAATAGTTCTTTTATAACGAAGTTATAAATGAAGTGAAAAGAAGTATCATTTGATAATTCAGAAATAGAAATACAAGTTTGAAATTGGAATTTGAAATGAAATTTCAAAATAGGATTTGAAATGTAATTTTTAAATATATAACTCAAATGGAATTTGAGTATAACATTTGAATTTTAAAAGGAATTTGAATATTTGAATTTTAAAAGGAGATTGAATATTAGAAATTCAAATAGAAGTTCAAATAGAATTTGAATAGACGAAATTAAAATAGAATTTGAATTCAAGGAATTAAAATAAAATTTGAATTCAAAGGAATTCGAATAAACAAATTCAAATAGAGATTTGAATGTAGAATTTCAAAATAGAATTTGAAATATAAAATTTCAAAGAAGAATTGAAGAGAATTTGAAATATAGTATTTCAAGGAAGAATTCAAATGTGGAATTTAAGTAGAGATTTGAATTGGAATTCAGAAATGAAATTTTGAATAAAGATTTGAAATAGAAATTCGAGTATTCAATTTTGAACATGGAATTTGAATAAAGAAATTCAAGTAGAAATTTGAATATGAGATTTCAAAATAGAATTTGAAATAAACTTTGAAATAGGATTTTCAAAGTAGAATTGGAAATAGAATTTCAAAAATAGGATTTCAAAAATAGAAAATCCAAGTGGTTTTGAAATGGAATTTGAATTCAAGGAAATTCAAATGGATTTGAGTAAAGAAATTCAAATGGTGTTAAAAACGAGTTTGAATATTAGAATTCAAATGGGGCTGGAAATAAGTTTGAATATTAGAATTCAAATGGGATTGGAATAAAGGAAAATCGAAAAAATGGGATTTCAAATAAAAAGAAGAATGTAATTTGAAATTTTGGGAATTTTCAAATAAGAGAAATGGAATCTGAAACATTTAGAATTTCAGAATAGAAATTTAAATGGTGTTTGGATATTTGAATTCAAGTATGAATTTCAAGTATGAATTTGAAATGGAATTTCAAGTATGAATTTCAAATATAGAAATTCAAAAGGAATTGAATTAAAGTGAAAATTAAATAAAGGATTTGAAATAGAATTCGAATGAATGATTTGAAATGGAATTCGAATAAAGGATTTCAAATGGGATTTAAATACAGGATTTAAAACTATGGAGTTTGAAATGTAAAGATTCGAATGGAATTTGAAATATATATGACTATATATATATATATTAGATGAAGTCGAATCCATTTTAAAGAAGTTTAACGTTTATATTTATAAATATAATTAAAACGAACTCGCCGCAGCGCTGCAGTTCGTAAAATAGCAATTTGAACTTCAATTGAATATATAGAACTCGATTGAAGTCGGAATTCTTCGAAACAAGAAACGTCAGGACCGGTTTGATAATAGTTTTCTAATGGAAGAGAAAAATCTGGATTTCGTCGTATAGATTTTGAGTTATGTCAAAATCAAATTTTCAGAAAAACAGCGCCAGAATCGTTTTAAAACCATAATGGTTTATTTAATATTATAAAAGGATTTTTAAGCGAATAAAATCCGAAGTTTCTATTTAGAAAATTTCAGAGTTGGGTTGTAAAATATATGCGAATTCAAGTTGTGTAAATGAATATGAGTTTTGAAACAGAAACCAGATTTTTGATTTATTGAATGGAATTAACTAAATTGAATAGAAATTAGTTAAGACGATTTCGAATGGATATTGGGGTTTGAATGAGTTAATTCGATTTGAAATTTATGTTCGAAATAGAAAGGGGAAACTAGAATTGAAATTGAAATTCAATTTGGTTATGAACGAGTTAAATATTTTGTTTGAAAATGCTATGTTCAAACAAAGGGTTAAAATAGGCAAAATGGCCGATTTAAAGAATAAATGGCGAAACTGAATTCAAACGATTAGATGGTATTGAATTGAATTGAAACAGGTGACAGGTGTTGGACAGGTATGGAATGAAGTATATAAAGTATATAATTTATGTGCTCGACCAAAAGGTACATGTTTAATTCATATATGAGATTTATGCGCCGTATCGGCAAGCCGCTTGGCTTCTTCTTTTTCTTTTTGATTGAGGAAGATACCGGGATGCTATTTGCAATTTCCCGATGCTCCCGATACAGGGGAGGTTATGGCGAATTTTTCCGGGAATTTAAGGAGATAGAATATTTTTAAGAAATTTGACAATTAGAAATCTATATATCGATATATATAGAATTCGATAAGGAAACGAAATCAAAAATAGCGTAAAGGGCCAAGATTGATTATTGAAATATTTGGGTAACAAATATTGTTAAGGAAATGGAAAGGAGATTTAATTAATGAAATATTTAATTAAAGAGCCCAGTGATTTGTTTGATATGTTTGGATGAACACTTGTTTTTATTCGATAGTTAAATCACAGACTATCGAAGTTTTGACCATCGTTGTCAATATGGAGAGACCGGTTGGATTATTATCCGAAGAACCACTCCGTATCGGCATAAGCGTTGCGAACCAAGTATGCTGAATATATTGAAGACGGAGTGAAGTGCAAGGGCTTTTCTATTAAATAGAAATAGTGCCTTCGGTTTCGTTCAGTCCCAGAACGAACGTAAATGGACGAATGTCTGACAGAGTATTTCCAATGATCAAATGGGTTGGTCTGTATGAATATATATGGTTGCAACGGATTTATCCCTTAGCATAATATCCAGAATATTTGTGCAAACTCAACTAGTGATTAACGGATCTGACGATGTGGCATTCAAAGTGATTGTGCTATCAATGAATGGTAAGTATGCGTAGCCTCAGGCCTCAACAACCGGGAAAGGACAAAAATCGGGCAGGCAGCATGGCTATGTGGGTCGCACCCATTAGGGTGTATAATCACCTATCTAGAGAAATTCCTTTTGTTTCTAAATCTATCGATTCTGCCCATTCGGGAAACGGTGGTTTGAGTCCAACCGTTGGTGATATACATTCGATACACTCAAGCGAAATGAGTGGTCGGTCATGTGTGGGCCGGGTTGCAAGATGTTCTTGTTGAACCCAGGTGTATTCGCCTCTAGAGATACACAGTCGAAAGGTGGTCCCATACCTTGTCATGTCGGAAATCCAATCTCCAATAAGCGCCATGCGGTTTCTGATTTTATCATATATATGTGGAGCGTGAGATGCAAGCGTTCTGCTATTTGGTTATTTACTTGATGTAGACATTATTATAATATCATTGGATTTGATATCAAAGTGTTTTGGGTTATAGTAAGGTAAAAACCGTCCATGTTTATGTGTGGGCTGGTCTTACTATTATCTTTTCTTTTGAAAGGATTTTTAAAGTTAAACAAGTGGTTGGAGTTTACTCACACCAGTCCCATGACTGACCCAGAGTTTGTTTTTGTTTTGTTTTCCCTAAACTCTTGGGTGCCCAAATTTGTACGGGCAGTCAAGTGTTTCAGGCTTTTACAGATACACTTGGAGGAGCTGGAAGCAGGAGGCTTCAATGTTAGTTATTTAGAGTTACTTCCGCTGAATTAAATGTTATGTGTACTCTGATGATGGTATGTATATATGTACCAAACAGTTTTGTATTTCAAAAGTTATGTTATATAATATATTTTATTCGTTCCGCTGTGAGTTGTGATCTTCGTTTTTCTTCTATTCTAATATTTCTTTCTTTCTATTTCTCATCCTCTATCTTCTTTCTAATAATGAGTCGTATTTCTGTGTTATTTGGGTTGGACGTGTGGTGTATTTAGTCAACTCAGATAGCTCGGATTTGCGGGTCGTTTCAGACTGCCAATCACTGTAAAATTTTCTAAACACTACAGGTGCTCTGCTGCAAAGAAAAATATAGAAACTGCTTGTAAACATCTTCTGCAGGGGCAGCGGCTTGATTGTAAAAAATTTATTTTTGCAATTTATTATTCTTTAATTGTCTGCGATTGATTATTTTGATTGTTGATGTGTGGTTAGAAATTTTAAAATAAACGTGGAATAAATTATTTTTGAAATCAAATTGAGGATTCCCCAGAGCTCATATGACAAAATATTCGTTAAATTGACAATTAGGATTGATACTCTCTGAGGTGTCTAAGGAACGGTAGAGTCTAGAACTCAAACAGGTTCTTAAACCTTCAGTCGTGTTTCTACGGTGATTCGTGGCACACTGATAATCCCTGTCCGAACCTGGCCCAGACCTGTATTCATACAATCCGAAATTGTTAATTTTAACAATTTTTCTAGAGCTTCTTTAGAACCACAAGTTTTGCAACTGAATTTTCGACGAAAAACTCTCTTCTTCTAGTACATGCGTGCTTGCCCCATGAACAACCAAAATTACAATTCTTTTCAAAATTCAAATGATTTTGGTTTCAATTCAAATCAGATTGAATTTCAAGCTGAAAACTTTTCGAATAATTTCCACCAATCTCATCAAACGACTGTACCCGAATATGAAAATTTTCATTCTAGGATTAATGAGAATTTATCTGAGATAAGTCGACTATTAGCGCAAATGGATAAGAAAAATGCTAAATTTCAAAACAATTTCAACATGGGTTTCAACGAAAATTTTGAAAACCAAAATGATTTTTGTAATACGAGTGGAGGTAGAATTTTGCTTATCGAATATGAAAAATGTGTTGCGAACAAGCTAAATTTTTGGCGATGTTGGTGGTGGAAATTAAATAATGAACAGCTTCTAAGAGATGAGGTGGATGAATTTTTAAGGTAAACCATTGAGGAACACATAGAAACGACGACTCTAAAAAACAACATTTTGAAATCTGATGTGTCTACCAATTTTATTGAAGGCAGCCTGAGTGAAATCAATCAATTAATGCATGAAATTTGGATTTGTCGCGAGGAAATCAAGGAATGGGCGCGAACTTTTGATGAAAAACAAGCTTCTGAAAATAAAGATATCGAAAACATGTGTATCATTGAAAAACTGTCTCAATACACCATTGAATTTTGGAAAAATCTAGAAAATCAATTACTTAAGGGAATTAATGATGTTGATGACTTTGAGGATTCCATGAAACTTGGCTTGACTTACATCGAAGAACTGGCTCAAACAATGGACAATACCAAACATGTTTCTTATCGGATTGTTTATCAAATTTCTCTTCTTCAAACTGAAGTTACAAACTTGTTCAACAACTATAAATCTCAATCTAGCAACAAACAAGTTTCTGCCAACGTTTCTTTTGAACCAAATAGTCAGCCATTAACTTCATCACAACAGTACATAACGATTATTGATGATTCTGACGATATGATTGTTGATGAAAATGAAAATTTTGAAAAATCTCTGATGCAAAACTCTGATTTCTGCGAAACTGAAATTCAAACTCAAACTGATGCTTCTGCTGAAAATTCAATTCTTACTGAAATCGAAAATTTTCAACTAACAACTTTTGAAATTGATGAAAATCTTAATGAAGTTGTTGAAATCTCTGTAATTGATTTGAATTTAAATTCCCTTGAAAACAAAGATGTCAATCTTCAATTTGATCTTCCTCTCTCAAATTCTAAAAATTTTGAAAATTTAACAACTTTAGATTGTCAACTTGAACGAAATGACGAAGTTGGTAACAACTATTTGAGTGAGGACAACATTGATGAGCGAGAACTTCTTGAATTAATTGACGATAATGTTGTTGGGTCTAAAACTGAAAAAGAAACTTTTGAAAACTTTGAAATTCTTGATTTTGAAAACAATGAAACTGCTGAATGTGTTCTTAAACACATTGACAATTTTTTTAAAATTGTTGAAAATCCTTGCGATTTGATCATTTCAACTGAACCACACCATGATCACTCGTTTTTCACTGATAAATTTCTACAGTATATGAATTCCTTTTGGAATAACACTGTTTTTGAGAAAACACGATTTCGAAATTTACTGAAAATTAATTTGTTTGGTTTAAACTTTAGGTCTATGAATGAACCTTTAGTTAACAAAATTTCAAATATCAAAGCAAAACCGAACAATATTTCTCAGAACAAGTGTGGGGGTGAGAGTGATGCCCACGTCTCTCAATTTATACATCATCTGAACAAATCAAATTTTGTTTTTGAAACTTTTACTAAACCCTAGCTCGATGACCTCTCTTTAGTTGCTACAGAAATTCAATTTGATTTTAGGATCAACTGTAAGCTCAAAATTTTAAAATTTGCAACTCAAACTTTTGAAAAAACAAAATTTGTTTCTCCAAATCTGAAACAAGATATAAAATTCTTTATGATTTGGTTTTCTGTGCTGTGTCTCATAATCTTAATGAGGCTGATCCATTGGTCCATTGTGGACCGGTTCATCTATTTGATGACTGCGTATTTTCTGCATGTGTACTCGGTAAGCCGTGCTGACCCTCTTATTTTATTTCCCTTTCATTAAGATATGTCTGATTAACGACTGTGAGGACACAGTCACACTCAAGTGTGGGGGGGAATCTACATTACATCAGCAATCAAATTTTATGAAGTAGGTCATTCATTGAACAAGGATTAACTTAAATTCATAAATAACACCTTGGTTCTTGTTTGATAAGTTGAATTGTTGGGTGATGGGAATGAACATTATTTATTCATTGAATCGTAATGTGTCTTTTTAAGATGCTAGCTTGAGACTGTGCAGACGTTAGTCGTGTTTTGGAGTAAGCATGTCAACCCTTGTTATACATGTTAGAATGTGCAAGTAAAAAAAAAATCATGAAATAAAAGGATTTTGCACCTACATTTGTTGGATTTTCTGAGTTTGTTTTCATGCATAATATTTTCTTTTCCACTCAAATTTTCAAAATTGTAAGTTCTAAAATCCACTTGGCCTAATTAAGGAGAAATGACTCATTGTACCATTCTTCTTCGATACCCCCACATTATTCAAACCCAAGTTTTAGTCGATTTACATCCATGTTTCGACAAGTTTATCTTATATTGGTATACTCAAGAACCTTGTACTGATTTATTTTCAAAGGTTCAGAAACATCACTTTTTATACCAATATTACACTACCCACTCCGTACTTGTTTTAAGGTAGGATAACCATATACCACATCTTATTTTATATGGGTTATCTATCTTACGAAACTTTGCTTATCATTCCTTTCAGCTTTTTGTATAACATCAATCCAGACTTGTGTGTTGAATTAGGGTTATAGAAGTAGAGTAACTAGGGCACAAAACTTTCCTTTCATGAAGTATTGGTTTAGTAGAGGAGGAATCAAATGAAATAATATACGGCATCATTCCATTCCATTTCCATTCATCATTCATCATGCCCAAAAAAAAAAAAAAAAGGAAAAGAAAAAAAATTAAATAAAGAGAGAGTCTCTCTGAATAAAATAGTCTTCATCATTCTTGACTATGAAGCATCCATTTCCATTCCATCCACATCCATCATACCGTACTTAGAAGCAAGGATTGTAGTTGAGGAGATGAAAGGAAACAAAACGTCCATATGTGCCTTAGTATTACTTTATCTTTTGTAGCTTGAAATTCAACTAATACACTTTCCCTCTTATCCAGAATATTTTTAGAACTTACAAAATTTCCTTCATCTATGCATAACTCATATCCAATACATTACAGTTACATTGGTGCAAAATTATTCAAAAAAAAAGAGAGAGAGAGAAAAAAAGAATAAAGAAATGATTGGGTGCACATTGTCGATGTGTACAACTTTGGTTGACACAACGCTCTTAACCTTCAAGACAATTACAGTGTTATCAAGGAATTACGATTCAGCTTGAAAAATTTTGTTCATTTTTGCACTAATTATGGGATGGACAATTTGGGGCTAAACCATTATTATTGAAGTTAGGTGAAATCCTTAGAATGTTAAAGACCTTAAATATATTGTTTGATTAATCTGCGTACATAAGACGCTTTGGATTTTGTGGGTAGCATCCGCTGAAAACCCTCACGAGACAACACTCGTCCTATTGGGGACACCCAGAGGTTTACCGGCTTGTTGCATACGCTAAATGCAATCGTGTTTCCTACGAAAGTGTGAAATATCTTAGTTTAGTTTATTCGAGGACGAATAAAAAGATAAGTGTGGGGGTATTTGATATACACGTAAATGTGTATATTTTATCCGCTTATTTATCTAGTTTTCTATTTAAAATAATTAATATTGTGTATTTATAGCTGTGTTTTCAGATTGTTGATAAAAAGCTTGGTTTAGAGCATTTGATGGATAAAGCATGAAGAATTTGCTTAAAAAGAGTGAAGTTGAAATTACTAAAGCTTGAAGAGTTTAAAGCTTGAAGAACGGTTGCAAATAGAGTTCAGTTGGGTAGATTTGGCTCAATAAAGACTCATATTGCGTTCACATTAGCTCATTTGCAAGGCCTCTCACTCTACAGCTGCGTTCACACTAGCTTATGTGTTAGTTGGGCTAATTCTTTAGTCCCACATTATGGAATTTGCCAAGTAGCCTTTATCATATCAGCTATAAATACACTCTATCTCATTCATTGTAAAACACACTTAGTTTTATTTTGTAATCTTTCTCTTGGAATAAAACTCTTCTTCCTCTGTTCTATTTAGTTTAGTTTTATTTATGTTCATGTTATTTAAATTCTGTTTTTCTTCTTCTTTAGCTATGTCTAGCTAATCCCCTTTGATTAGGAGGTGATGACGCTAATAGATATGATTCAGCATGAATCACATAGCCAATAGATGAGGACTTTATATATGTAGATCTAGATCTGAATCAAGGGTTAGATATGAACCTTCATATTCCGTGTCGTTTAAGAGCTATGCTCCTTCACAGGGTATATTCGTGTTCGATCTAACAATTATCAGATTTAGATCTAATTTTAGGTTTTTAGAAATTAATTTGTGAATCTGTCCTGATAGTCTATGGTTGTTTAAGAGCTCAGCTCCTGCAAAGGCTATGCTTGCCATTATTTACTTATTTGTTTCTAAAAATCTATTTATCGTTGATTCGTGTTTGTGACAGAAACATGAATTAGATCTATATTTATTTGTTGGCTATTGATGAGTGTGAATCTAATCTATGTCATTATTCCCTAATTGCTTTCTCTTATTAGATAAATCTCTCTTTTTTATTTAATTGCTGTTATTTTCTGTGTTTTCAATCAATCAAAATTCTGGAATAACTTGATTGGATTTATTAATTAAAATATTTTTGGTCCCAGAGTTCGACACCCTCTACAACAATCCTTGTTGTTTAGGAAAACCGAACGGATTTTACAGTTGTTTACAATTGTATAATTTGTTCGCAAACAGGCGTATACAGAACATCCAGATCATACGCTGCAAGAAATTCTAGCCAACGCTGCTGTCTCAAGTTCAGATCTTTCTGGGTGAACAAATACTTTAGTGATTGATGGTCAGTAAATAGTTCGAATTTCTCACCCAGCAGGTAATGCCTCTAGATTTTCAAAGCAAAAACGATAGCTAACAACTCAAGATCATGAGTTACATAATTCTTCTCATACGGTTTCAGTTGGCGGCCTGCATAAGCGACTACTTGGCCTCTTTGCATTAACACTACACCAAGACCTCTAATAGAAGCGTATGTCCAAACCGTCAAATTCTGATTGCCATCGATAATGGTTAACACTGGAGCGGTTGTCAGTTTCGATTTCAATTCCTGGAAAGCTTCCTCACAGTCGGAAGTCCACTTAAACTTCTCATGCTTCTTTGTAATCTTCGTTAATGGACCGGATATCTTCAAAAAATCCTTAACGAATTTTTGATAATAACTAGCCAACCCCATAAAACTTCTAACCTCTGTGGGTGTAGTAGGCTGTTTCCAATCTTGAATTGCTGTAATTTTACTCGGATCTATAGAAATCCCTTCCTTTGACACGACATGGCCAAGGAACTTAACTTCTTCTTGCCAGAAGACACACTTAGAGAATTTGGCTTTGAAGACGTTCTTTCTCAGAATCTCCAATACTTGTTATAAATGTCTTTCATGCTCAGGTTTTGATTTGGAGTTGATTAAAATATCATCGATGAATACGAGGACAAATTTATTCAGAACTCCCCTGAACACTCTATTCATTAGATCGACGAAGTATGCTGGAGCGTTGCATAGGCCGAACGGCATTACTAACCATTCATAAAATATGTCTGGACCTCTGAAAGCTGTCAAAGGAACACATTCTACTGCAATTCTCAATTGATGGAACCCTGTAGCTAGGTCCATTCTGGAAAATACTCTCGCCCCATTTGATTGGTCTAGAAGATCATCGATGCGGGGTAATGGGTATTTGTTTTTGAGCGTCCGTTTGTTGAGGTCTCGGTAATCAACACACAATCGAAGAGTACCGTCTGACTTTGGGACAAACACTACAGCTGCACCCCAACTAGAAAAGCTAGGTCTGATCAGACCCTTCCATAGCAGTTGACGAGTTTGATCGCCTAACTCTTCCTTTTCCTTTGGAGTCATTCTTCTAATTGGATGAACCACTGGTCTGGCATTAGGAATTAGATCGATTCTGAATTCTATTTCTCTTTGCAGAGGTAAGTTTTCAACTTCTTCAAACACATCCGCATAGTTTCTAACAACATGAATCTTTTCTAAGGAAGTGGGGATAACTTCTAACGCAGACCAAAATTCTTCTCTATCTGGATTCGAACCATGACATGGTACAGTAATATATCCAAGCTTCGTTCAAATTTTTACTACCCTTTCCGCACACTTTACTTCGGCTTCGTACTTCGTTAACCAATCTAGCCCGAGAATGATATCAAACTCAGGGAAATCCATAACGACTAGATCAAAAGGAAACTGGTATCGGGAAAAGGAAGTAGGTACTTTACAATATGAACTGAGAATAATAGAACCCCCTATTGGATTATGAACCTTAACTGATTCTTTGAGCTTTCTCTGTTTTAACTTTAATTTGTGCACTGTGTTACTAGCAATAAAACTACGTGATGCACCCGTGTCAAATAATACAGAAACAGAAATATTTTTAATTGTAAGGGTACATCCCAAAACATCAGGTTTACCTGCTCCATCGGAAGCAGCTGGCGGGTTCGACCCGTCATATACGTGAGCTACTGCGACCTTCTTCAGCAAAGGACAGTCCCTGACAAGATGATCTGTCTTGCGACAGTTAAAGCACGAGCGAGGGTTCTGGGAGCCTTGGCTTGAACCTTGAGAATTGGTCCTTTGCCGTTTCGGGGCTGTGCAGACATTTGAGTAGTGCCCGACCTTGCCACAGTTATAGCAGTTTCCTCTTGGCGGCTTACTGGTTTGTGGATTCGAGGATGCCGCTTGGCTTGACTCACCTTGATTTGCAGCAGGCTTGCGCTTATTCCCGGCTTGGCTTTTAGCACGATCCTGATCCAGGTGCCTTTGATCTAGGTCTTCATAGTTGCACGCCATCTCCACTAATTCATTAAACCCCAGCTTGATATGGGCCATTGCCTTGTCTTGGTACTTTCGCTTCAGCCCGAGGATGAATCTCTTGTTCTTAGACTTTGCGGTGGCGACGAGTTCGGGAGCATAGCGGGCTAATTGTGTAAATTTGTTCAGATAATCTTGCATTGAGAGATCCCCCTGCTAGAGGTTTGCGAATTCATCATGCATGCGCTCCAGGGCTTGCTCTGGGACATACTTCTCTTTGAATAATTCTTTGAATTCATCCCAGGTCCTACCAGCATTTCTGTTCCTTGCGGTGAGAGCTTCCCACCATAGCTCGGCTTCTTCTTGCATAAGCCAGGCACCCATAAAATCTTTATCTTGATCGCCCAGCCTCAGGCCTCTAAGTATCTTCTTGCATGTTTTTAGCCATGCTAAGGCCTCTATTATAGTGCCCGTACCCGAGAAGGTTTTGCCTCCTAGGTTCTTGTATCTTTTAGCCACGCGGTCTAGCTCGAATTGTTGAGCGGCCGGGGGTTGTATTAAAGGTCCATCTTCAACTGGGACTTCACCACGTCCTCTGCCACGGCCAGCTCGGCCTCCTTTACCAGCGGCTGCTCGGGTAGCCATTGTTCAAGTTCTATATAAGCAAGAAAAGAGTCAGCCTACAGAAACGATAATTTTATTGTATGGTAAAGCAGAAGAACTTAAGGAAAGACAACGATGGACTGATCAAATTGTTTTTGCTATTTTGCTTAGCTCATTCTAGGACATTACTAGTCCTATCTCTAATGAGCTACTCGCCTTAGAATACTACTGATTCTATTCTAACGAAGTGTTTAATGTGTTAAATTCCAGAACTAAGGATAACCAAAGCTCTGATACCAGCTGTGACGACCCCAAAACCCCATACCACAGTGTTAAGGATAATCATTGGAATATAACACATTAATCATCATTAGCAGAGTACAGATAATAGCATAAACAAGAAATAGAATAATTTACACAAATATGACAGCGGAATCATATATATATATCACCACTCCAGAATGCTTTTTATAAAATCATCGCACAATGCTTTTTATAAAATATGAAATATGAAATATGAAATAAAGTAAACGGTTAAATCATCGCAATGCTTTTTATAAAATGAAGTCATTATAAGACTAGGTCACATCACACAATGCAACGCAAGTCGGAGGATAGAGTTTTACCTTATAATGGCCAAAAATGCTTCATACGTACAAAACGAAAGTGTTCGATATTATCACTAGTGCATATAAGTTTCAAAAGCGAATTTATAAATATCAATCCTAGGCAGCATAGCTACGATCTACTATGTCACCATACTAAGATTTAACATGTTAGGGAAATCGTAAACGATTTATATTTTTATATATATAATATGTAAATATAAATTAAATTTAACGAATTGCGTGCGACAGTTCGCATTTCGGAATCATAACTTTAAACGATTATACCGAAAGATCTGACCGTCGGATTTCCCCAAAACTAAAACCGTTAGGTTTGCCTTGGAAAGATATTTCCAACGATATTAAATTTGTTAAGATCCAACGGTTAGATTTTGAGAAATGTGTAATTCAAATTTGGATAAAAATAGCGCTAGGGCCACATAACGACCTGAAACGCCGTTTGAATTAAATGGGCCATTTTTATATAAATAAAAATAGTGATAAATCGTTATAAAAAATCTTAATGATATGAAATGATTTTACTTATATATATTCGAGAATTATTTTAAAAGTCCGAGTTCAATCTCATTTCAAATAATTACGATGGTTTAAATTCAAAGACATTGAAGATGGTGGTTGAAGACCAGCGATCTTCACATCGAATGGACGACTACTGATGATTGGAGTTGCTGCCTTGAAAGGGTTACAGTTTTAGTTGTCTAGTCTTATTTTTTGATTGTCCGGATATGCGAGAACCTCTCTTCCGTATTGGACATACGGGACGAGAAATAAGGTGTCTCCGGTTTCGTTCGGACCCAGAACGAACTTGTAAATGGATGTGTGTCTGACATTGGATTTCGTTCTGTGTTAATTGTTTTCTATTGTTTTCTATTAAATATATATCTATTTGGTGGCGGAGAATTTATTCTCTTGCTTAACACCTGTGACGATACCAAAACCCCGTGACACGGTGTTAAGGATAATCATTGGAATATAACACATTAATCATCATTAGAAGATCACAGATAATAGCATAAACATAAAATGGAATAATTTACACAAATATGACAGCGGAATCATATAGATATCATCACCTCAGAGAGCACAGTGCAGGATACAACTTAGTGCATAATATACATAATCAGTCACCATCGCCAGAGGCGGAATCATACATAAAGAGTACACAAAATAAATATCAGTCTACATCGCCGATGGTGGAATCATAATACATATACTAAAATGGCGGAAAGAGTCAAAGTCAGCACGGTGTAGTCAAGCCTCGCCATGAGCCAAAAGCGCGCCAGATACCTGTAACTAGGCTGCCCGTGTGAAAATGAGGGCACCCGAGTTTGCAAGGTGAAACAAACTACGAGTCAGTCATGGGACTGGTATGAGAAATCTACTTAACTTATTAACAACAATGATAAGGCAAATCAAAGGACCACGCCACTTTCGCCGAACGGGTTTACTCCAATGAGTGCTAGTGCATGAAACAAAGTAAATGATTAAATCATCGCAATACTTTTTGTAAAATGAAGCCATTATAAGACTCAGGTCCCATCACACAATGCAACGCAAGCCGGAGGATAGAGTTTTACCTTATAATGGCCAAAAATGCTTCATACGAATAAAACAAAAGTGTTTGATATTATTACTAGTGCATATATGTTTCAAAAGCAAATTCAATCATAAATATCAATCCTAGGCGGCATAGCTACCATCTACTATGTCACCATACTAGTAATACAATCACATCCGCATATTTCGTATTGGAAATTGGATTCCATCATGAGTCGAGGCAAGGGGCAAGCTCCTCTCCGTTCGAGACACTCTAGCAAATGTCCCAGGATCGCACACAGCGGTCCTTGGAATCGGCTGGGCCGGTCCTCTCTTACTTTTGAGGATTGGCAATTCCTGAACACACGTTTCCCGGTCCTTACAGACCTATAATCGAGGCGCCTCGCATTCCAACAACCACACAGGTGAAAAGTATATAAAAATGTCAGGGCTGGTAGGTCACTGACACCACCCTAGATAGAATGAAACGTCGTGCTCTCCAAGCGGTCCTTCTCCCGTTTTTGACTCATACCGAGGTGTGAGGCTCGCGAATCCATGCTATACACAAAGCTATGTCACACAGACCATGCTTTGATCATCAACCACAAGACTTTGCTTTGCAACAAAAGCCTTGATCATATGCCACTTAGGCGTGCCACACAGGCAATCCACTCCATGCGACTGATTTCTATCTATATATAACCTCTGAGCTCGTACGTCTTAGAGAAGGGCGTTAAGCAAGAGAATAAATTCTCCGCCGCCAAACAGATATATATTAAATAGAGATCAATCTGCACATAACAAAATCCAATGTCAGACACACAGTCCATTTACAAGTTCGTTCTGGGTCTAAACGAAGCCGAAGGTACCAAATTCCTTGCTTATCCGCACGATCAACAATACGTCCGGACGGCTACTACTTCAGCTCCTTCAAGGTAGCTACTCCAATCATGAGCATCAGTAGCGCCCATCCATCCAATGTGAAGATCGTCGGTCTTCAACCGTCTTCAACTCTTCGACTTCTCACCGTCGATTGATTATTTGAAATGAGAATAAACTCGGCCTTTTCAAATAATCCACGTATATTTAGATTTTCAAATCAATTCATCACATGGTTAAATTATTCAACATTCACATTTCAGTTCTTTAGTATAGTATTCATGTTAAATACATTCAACCATCACATATCAAGCAAACTAAGCAAAATCGGTTTATTTCCATTCTATATCGTCAATAATATTTTTCAATGATATATCGCCATTTTTATTTATTTAAAAACGGCCATATTCAATTAAACGACATTTCAGGTCATGCCGAAGCATTGGCGCTGTTTTTCACTAAATTTGTTTTACATATATCTGGAAATCTAACCATTGGATCTTCACAAATTTTATATCATTAGAAAGATTATTTCAAAACGAATCCAACGGTTTCAGTTTTGGGAAAATCTGACGGTCGGATCTCCCACACTAGTCATTTGAAATCACAGTTTCAAAACACGAACTACAGCGTCGTTATTCGATTTAATTTAATTATATTTATATTTATATATATATAAATATAATCGATTTTGGCGCTGTTTTTCTTCCGATTTGAATTAAACATTCCAGACAATCCAACCGTCGGATCTTCACAAAGTTGGTGCCGTTGGAAAGATATTTCCAAGGCGAACCCAACGGTTGCGGTTTCGAGAAAATCCGATGGTCGGATCTCCCGCACTAATCGTTTGAAATCACGGTTTCAAAACACGAACTGCACGGCCACGATTCTTTTTAATTATATATATATATATATATAGTTCATTCGACGATTTCAATATCGTTTTCACTTCAAATATTTCACTAACGCCTTTAAATTTTGGAAAATTTCGCCATAACCTCCTTTGTACGGGAGGGGCTGGGAAAATTCCCAAATAGCCACACAGGCGTCTCATCTCAAAAAGAAAAAGAAAAAGCCAAGCGGCTAGCCAATAGGCTCATAAAATCATCACCCAAGCAAAACAGTAAACATGTACCTATTTGTCGGGCACATAATTTTGTTCCTCTTCTCTAGCCTCTTTGCTATAACCTGTTCGATAAATATGCATGTACATATATGCAATTTTCATCACTTATTATTTTCTATTCAACCTCATATTTGATTCACTTTGGTTTAAAGTCACCATTCTTTCCAATGTTGCATACATAGGCAAAAATCACATCATTAGCTAATTAATGAATATTTCAACTCATGCATATTTATTTGAACAAGTGGTTATTTTTAACCTTCATTTCAAAAATGATAATTTTGGTGAACTAAAATATATTACAACACATGACTACTTTACTTAGTTCCTATGCATGTTAAAAACAATATTCCTTTCACAAATATTTATTTCAACGCTCGCATATATATTTTTAGCAAATCACATATATGATAAAAATGGTATTTTCATCATCTAAAATATTTATTCAACACATGAATGTTCTTAACACTTCATAGTTTCAATAAAAATGTAATTTTTATTGTTCAATCTTTACTCAACACATGAATTTCATTTTCACACATCACTTCTCAACACATGAGCATTTCCACACATGGATATTTTATATAGTTTGTTCATATAAGAAAGATGAAATTTTTATTGTTGAAACTATTTATATATAAGGCGAATATTTTACATAATTCATATATATTATAAAAATGTGATTTTAATTGTTTAAACAATTTATTCATTCACACATGAATTTAATTTTCACACATCACTTCTCAACACATGAGCATTTCCACACATGGATATAGTTTCAACACATGACTTTAGTTTTAACGCATGAAAATAATTTCAACATATGAAAATAATTCTAACACATAGACATTATTCAAAATTTCGGCAGCATAACGGTAGGGTAGTTAAAACCGGCACCGTCCTGAGTACGGCTCCTCGCTCTACCTTAAAACCTCGCGGTTTTTGACAATGGGGATTCATGCTTCTAGTTCGCACGTAGGCGACATGTTTTCTTTTCATTTCCACAATTATTTCAAATTTGTTTCAATCACCAATGGGTATTTTTCAACCACAACCAAACAATATCAACCACAAACAATTATTCAACCATTTGAATTTTTCACACAATTTTTCACACCAATTCACAACAATAAATATCGTCCATGGTTTGTGGACGAGGGGAGTATGTATATATATATATATATTCTATATTTCACTTGCATTTCAACACACATATCATTTAAACAATGCATGTATAATTCATACTTCGCTCATACAACTTATACTACGCATGTATATGTGGTGTACAACACGTATATAAATTATATTTCACTTATATAATTTATACATGACATTTTCTATTCAATTTCATTTAATTTAGATTTCTTACATTGGTTTTTGGAGTGCTAAAAATCGTAAATGGCTCAGAAAAATCCGCGGTCTCTTCTATGTGGTAGAGAGCCTCCTTGCGGTCACAATGTTTCCTGTTTCATCGAATTTCGTCAACACACCATAAAGATATGATTTTTCGAAGTTCTAACATAATAAAGGACTCACCTTTCACGATGGTTCAAAACTAGGTCTTCGATTTGCACTCAAACCGTGAAGCGATGCGAGGATCGGGCTACACGACGTTGAAGAGGGAGGTGCAGGCTTCTCGGCGCTGGTGGTGGGGTCCCCTGCGATGGCCTGAGGCGAGCTCGACGGCGGTCCAAAGGTGCTGCCTTTGTGGAGGTGATTCGCACGATTTACACAACGATAAAATCCAATACAGGTATGGATTTGTAGAGGAAGGAACGAGCTTCAAAATAGATCCAAGAACGCTCGATTTCATTGAGAATCGGAAGAGAAATCGAAGAGAGAAGTTTGGAATTGTTTTCCGTCATGCGCGCCTGATGATCGGGGAGAGAGAAAGTAATTTGGGAAAAGTGATTGGCCGGGTTTATTTTTATATATATTTAATTTCAAAAATCCGAAAATACCCCTTGTCTCATACAAACTCCAATCCAAACCCAACGACTGTCGTCCCTAGCTAAATACCCTCATTCCGAACACAATGGGATATGTTTCGTTGGCTAATTCGACTGTTACAGTCAGTTATTCTTCAAATTAAAGTATAAAACATTTAATTTTAACTTTGAACGTACATTTTAATTTGCCGGGGCCACAAACTGCTTCTAAAAATTCCCGAAAATTTTATCTAGCTATGTTGGGATGATACGGTCCCAACAAAACTGATTTCGTCGAATTCTGAGATCGTTTGAAAAATGGTCATTTTCTGGTCGATCCAATTTAACAGAAATTGACCAAACACATTTTCTTTTGCCACTCTCACATACTAGCTTCAAAAATTATGAAATTTGAAACCTAGCAATAGTTTGACATCCCGGACCCAACAAAAGTGGTTTCGTCGAATTTCGAGGTCGTTTGCAAAATGTCTATTTTCAAGGGCTATATATTCTATATAGCGACCTTTCTGAAAATTCATTAGGCCATAACTTTTGATTCCCGCTATGAAACTCCGATTTTTCAGATTTGTTAGAAAGATATTCATAAACAGATTTAAATATTTTTGGTTTCACTAAAATCCATTATATTTTCCACCTAGCACAGTCAGTCAAAGTTTGAATTCAAATTTTCAAACTGCCACACTATTTCTAATTCATTATTTTATTGAAATATTCTATTTCAATTGTTTAAATTGCATTGAAATAACCAATTTAAATTTTTTTAAATTGGCTCGTATTTTCCGGGTTGTTACATCGGAATTAAGCACCTTACCGAAGTAATCATTTGTTTAATTTCCCAATCCCAACCTATTCATCCCATGGAGCAAAACTGGTCATACTCCATATCTAACACCACGGTGTTATTGGTAAAATTAATTACCATTTCCTGTTCAAATCTAATTAAAGATTTACCTATCGCTTGGAGAAAAACTGGTGATACTCCACTCTCGATCATTTCCCAAATTTGATAATTATAATTATCAATTTACATTTCAATCTAAAAGAAGATTCATTAAAACCCCACTTAGTTTTAATCTTCCTAAAAGTCAATGTTAATGATTATTTAACTTTGGAAACACAAACATGCCGCATCGACAATCTATACCGTACTATTGATTTCTGCCGATATATACCCTCTAAGCTCGTACGTCTTAGAGAAGGATGTTAAGCAAGAGAATAAATTCTCTGCCACCAAACAGATATATATTTAGCAGAGATCAAGCATACAGTTCGAAATACAATGACAGACATGTAATCCTGCCTTTAACTGGGTTAAAGAACTAATGTCATTTAAAACACAGTTCATGATAAACCCAAATCACATTCCATTAATTATGGAATCTTCACGGAAAAATAAATCAATATATAATCGATATCAATTTCTGTATCCGACTAATAATATAAATGGAATAACGACAAAGCCTTTTGAATTCCATATGTATTAACAGTCTTCCTCCATAGAAGTTCACTTCGATTATTATCAATTGAATTCCATTCAATTCCAATTTAATATATTAAATTGGAAAACTTTACTTTGGAAAATTCCCGTTAAATCTTAATAAAAAGATTTATAAATTCCAAATCACATTTCACTGTAAATCAGGTTAAAGAACGAATGTCGTTAAAACACAGTTCACAATAAACCCAATTCACATTCCATTTTCAATTCCAATTAAATGTTAATTAATTGGTAATTTTTCTTTAAATCTTAATTAAAAGATTTATTCTTTTCACACTAGGTTTAAGAACAGTGTCATTTAAAACACAGTTCACGACCAACCCAAAATCCAATTCAAATATTAAATACAAGGCTTTGAATAGAAATTATATCGGCTTATATTCAATATCAAATTCTAAAATCAATAAATATCGTATTGGAATAACGATATATATATCTTCCAAATTCCTCCACAATATCCGTATAATCATAAAATCCAATATCGAAATATTCTGAAGATAATTTCGATTCAAATCCAATTCATATATTGGAAATTCTGGTTATTTTTAAAAACCATTTCAAATCCAATTTATTTATTTAAAAATATTGGATTTCATAATTCAAGTTCATAACTAGTTCATTTCGATAAAAAAATATTTTTATCTTTTCAAATATGGAATTTTTCATTTTAATTCTTTCCAAATCATTTATTATGATTTTACACAAATTATTAATATTTTTAATAATTTTATCAAGGTCCGTACAGTCGATTTCCATAAACTGTCATCGAACTGCACTTACAACGACCTTTTCCAAATTTGATTTGGACATAATTCCAAATCCAACCATTAGATTTCAAATCCTTTATATTTGCCGGAAAGATCTTTTCGATACGAACCCAACTGTTCTGGTTTTAGGAGAATCCGACGGTTGGATCTCCCGTAGTATCAATTCGAAGTCAACGGTCGAAATTCGCGAACGGTCACTGCGCGGCGCGTTCTATTCAGGCCATTAAATATATGTAATATATATATATATATATATATTATATTTCGTCGATTTCGTTTTAAAACATATTTTATAAATCGTTTTAAATTTGTTTTAAAAACGATTCCAACTTCCATTTCAATTTTATATCAAAATTGAATATACCATATACATGACAATTTTATACAGTGTATATGTATGTTAAAAATTATATTTTTAACAATCAAATAATTTTCACATTTCATATATGTATAGTTTTCACATTTCATATATATATTATTTTCACATTTCATATATGTGTATATATATATTCCATATCGTATATATATTTTATTCTCATCTCATATATATATGTATATATATTTTTATTTTCATCTCATAATATATATATATATATATATATATATATTTATCTCATATATATATTTATTTTCATTTCCATCTACATATTTTTATCACCCATTCCATATATATATTATACACATCACATATATATATATATATATATTCCATTCCATATATATATTATACACATCACACACACACACACACACACACACACACACATATATATATATATATATGTATATATATATTTATATATTCCTTTCATATATATATATATATTGATTTCTCAACGCATATATATTAATTTCAGAATACATATATATTATTTTCACATCGTATATATATGTTATTTTATACGTCGCATATAAACATTTCATTCACATCGCATATATATGTTATTTCATTCACATCGTGTATATATATATTTCATTCACATCGTATATATATGTTATTTCATTCATATTGTGTATGTATATTTCATTTTCACATCACAACCACAACACAATAAAATCAAATAAATCGTCTATGGTCTGTGGACGATGGGGGAAGTGAGCTAACGGAAAATAAATAACTGTACAAATAAATTTAGTGAGAGAGTTCTCACTTTGATCGGTTTCAGAAATCGTTAATTAACGATTATTTTAACTGAATTAAACCGTGCGTTTAATTCAGTCAAAAATCCCAACTAGCTCCGTTTCTGCCCTGGACTGTTCCATTGCGAAGTGTTCGATTCCACGATCCCAAGGCATTCAGTTTTTCGAAATTCTGGTTCCTAGATAAAAAGTTATTTGACTTTTAAATCTTAATTACATATAATTAATTAACAAAATAATTAACCAAAGTTAAATCCCCTAATTAACGTTAAAACACCTTCTCCTAGTGAATACTACAGGCGACGAGAAAACCCATCATCTTCAAACGTTGATCACCGTGCGCCTCCCAATTCCAACGACCGGAAGTCAATCGCCGATCAACACGTCAGACCGCCGAGCCTTCTCCTCCCCTGCCATGAACGACATCGCACATGGTGGTCCATCTTCCTCTAGAAATGGCTGCGAACATGGGCTATTTGGGCACCAAATTCCTCTAACTCGCTACATGATTTCTCATCAAAACAGTACAGAATTGGACGTCATGGAATCCTCTACAAAATTTGCTTAAGAACCGGGATTTAATTCGGAGCAGATTTGAAATGGTTAATGGATTAAAAATCGAAAATTTCCGCCCTTGGATTAGGGAGAACGACGCTGGAAATGAAGATGACCACGAGGCTAGGGTTTTGACCATATTTGACCCACATATATATAATATTTTTTTATTAATTTAATTCCAAAAAGTGATCACTACAAGAAAAACCGAGATTAGCGACAGATTTTTAGCAGCGGAAAATTCCGTCGCTAATTAGTGGCGGATTTCTGTGGGCTTTGTAAGAGAAAATATTTTGGATTTTATATGTCATCTTACTATAAATTATTACCGTCGAATACTAATTCCGTCGCTAAATCAATGGAAATTGCAGCTCTTTACCATCATATAATATTTGACGCTAAATTCCGTTGCAAATAGAGTCGGATTACCATCGACATAATTTTGAAGCTATTTTCCTGCAGTTTTCCAAGAGATTTGAAACAAACTTTTATATTTTTTATTTATTAAATGTTTTAAATTTGTGTTATTACTTAGTAATTAATTAGTAAATTTAAATTTTAAATAATTAATGTTAATAATACATTAGTAATTAATAATAAATAATAACTATTAGAAGTAAATAAAATTCAATAGTTAATGCTATTTTTTTTGAAAATTAATGCTGATTAATTATTAATTACTATACAATATAAATAAGAGGTAATAGTAATTAATAAAATACATTGTTGTTCGATGTTTGTTAAATTTGTTTTGATAATCAATGATTATTTAATAGTTTTTAATACGATTAATTAAATTAATATATATCAAGAAATTATTAATACATATTTGCTTTTAAGAAATTGATTGGTACGTATTATTTGATAAATAATTAGTAACTAAGAAAAATAAAATGATCAAAGTTTAAAAATAAGAAGTTGAATAAATATTAAAGAATTTCGAAATTCAAAAAATTCAAACATTACCATACAAGTTATTATTTTCATGCATATTAATGTACTATTAAATAATTATTTTGTTATTTCCCTCTTTTGTTTAAGTGTAATGGCATCTAAAACATATAGAACATAAATATAAATTTAAGATTAAATATATTTATTATTTATTAAAATATTATAAAGTTAATTAAAAATAATAAAATACAGTTAAATATTTATAAATGGTAATTAATAATTTATCAAACTGACTTTGTCGGTTTTTCTTAATCCTACTGCATAAACAAAAACTTGTGTCCGTCTGAAGCCTTGCCTAAAGAGGTATGTTTGTGAGATCATTTATTTGAGCTCCCCGATTTAATTTTTAATGTATTCTATTAATCTCTTCATGGCAATTAATTACTCTCTTCATGGCAATTAATTAGAAATTTAACATGTAGTCAATTAATCATGCTTCTCCTCTTTGTAAGCAAAATTCTAAATGCATACCAATCTAGAAGGTTCCATTGTTTAATAAAATATATTGTAGGCATGGTTTAACATGTAGTCAATTAATCATTCTTTATTTTTTCTGAATTTAACAATCTTTTGGGAAATATTTTTGTCTTGTTAACTAAATTTATTTGCAATTTGAATGTGTTTATATTTTGTCCTTTAAAAAAATTTGGTAAGTAAATAAATGTGCAAGGTTTTAATTAGATGTAGAAGTTAATATATTAAAAATGGAATAAACTTGCATAAAAAGAAATAATGTAACTTAAAATTTGAATGAAAATAAATGGCTTATAATTGAGGAGAAAGAAAGGGAACATATTAATGAGGCAATTGAGACATGTTATGGGAAGAAGCAAATATTGGATTTAAATGAGAAAAAAAATCCACATGGTTAAGCATTATTTAAAAAAAAACAAAATGCATTCATGGAAGCAACAAATAAGGATGTTATGAAATGGAGCAATTAAAATACAGAAGTAGGAATTTCAAAAAAGCGACAAACTTCAATCGAAGAATGGACATTAATTCCTACCAAAAAGACAATCTGTTAAAGCAGGAATGTTTGAAAGAATTTTTTTAATTAGCAAAAAAAATCTTTAATGGGAAACCATGGAAAATGATTCTAATAGTTCTTGAAACATACAACCAATTATTTTGTCAAAGTGGAATTCTGAAACAAAAAGTGTGCACATTTTGATGGATAATTTTAAGTTATGAAATTTTCCGATTTGAAATGGAATTTTTAGAAACATAAATATTTTTTGGAAAACTTTGGAAATTTACCATCATTTGTATTAGAAAAGTTGGAAATGTAATGTAATTTTAGAAAAAAAAGGGTAAATTCTTCATAAAACAAACAATGAATGACATTAATTGTAAATTAATGGCTACAAAAGTATACATTTGCTAGCTTCTTAAATTTGAAATTTATGGATTAAATGTTTTCAACTTTCCCTTATTTCACCCTTCTATGTTATACATAATAAATTTATAAAAGTTTTTTTTTCTAAACTTTTTAGCAGTTACAATGAGGGAAGTGAAACTAATTTGAAGATCTAGGTTTTCCCACCGTTATGTGGTTATACTAGTAAGTAAATATCTTTAAAAAAATCTGTAAGTGTTTAATAATTAATAACTAGTAACATATACATAATAAATTTTTAATAATAATATTCAATTATAACTAAAAAGTAATAAGTAATAATTAATAATAACTATTATTAATAAGTAAAATTTAATATTTTAATGAAAATTAATTCTTAAGAAATCCATAAATAGTTAACATAAATTTTTACTGATTAGTTCTATCTTATAACATATAATTTAATATATTTTAATGAAATTTTTGTCAAAATCAACGAAAAGTTGGCTACCATGAAAAATTTAGCGCTTCAGGAATAAATTTAGGAGGGAATGCGAAATTTTGGCTCCAACCTACTAAACTTTGTGCCCTTCCAGTTAGTTCACGTTATCTCATTTCTCAAAACCACTTTTCCAAACCTAAATCCCAAATTCACTTCCGCCTCCCTTTCTGAATTCCCAAAATTCACGAAATCCCCTTCCACCGTTTGACTTCCGATTCCCCTTCCATATTCTTCGGCCTCTCCCTTACCTCTCCAGACCAGCACAGCCTCGAGAACTTCTCCGCCTGCGACGCCGGCACCGACGTCATCCGCAACCCCCTCGTCTTCGAGGTCGTCTCCTTCAGCGTCTTCCTCTTCTCTTCCCTCATCGCCCAGGGCCTTAAGCCGAAGTTTTCTTAGAGCTCGTTGTGGCTCTGGAGATTATAGGGTTTCATCTTGTGACTTCTTGTATTCTCTGCAGGTCAGTTTTGAGGTTTTTTGTTTGTTTTTGATTTCTCGGTTGTAGGCAATCTTTTGGGTGTGCAGTTCTTTAATGTTGGCATAGGGTTTGCTAATTGTTTTAGCCTTCTGTCATTATATGGTGTTTGCTGGCTGCTGTTAGCATTTATATGCTTGCTTCGGTATGAGCCTTGCAATCATGCGCTGTTTGTAGCATTCGTAATTGCTTTTCAGATGAATATGTTTGTCTAACTGTTTGTATTTAGGGTAACTACAAATGTTCGTCATGTTAATTTAATCTAGAGCCTCTTTTATGCTACATCTCAATTGCTTATTTATTAACCACGTTAGTATATTTCAGATCCATCATCTCATTTGATTTTTCATATTATTTGTATTTTGGATTTGAATCTTTTGCAATGAATTCATATGCACCTAAGTTGTCCAGTCTATTTCTGTGTTTTCTTTAGAAACTATGGTTAAAAAGACAATCTTGCTTGAAAAAATTTAATCAATATTTGTAATTAAAAACTTGAACCTGTGAAGTCTTGCCATTTACAAAACATCTTGATTTGATATCTCTCCCAGATCTCTAAGTAAATCCACATCCAACTTTGCAAGAGAAGGATTAACATCTTTGCTTTTATTTTATTTAATGTTATAGGTTGATTTGGAGTTGGTAAGTTTTTAGAAATGGCTCTACGGATTTTTGTTCATGGATGGTGAGGAAGAGAGATAAAGAAAAATAAACGATGATATAAAAAAAAGATGGATATGGCTTTTGTAATGATATTTTTTGTCTGACAAAATAATAACCTTAAAATTCTTAAAGAGCAGAAGATCCACTTTCATGTGCAATGCTTTTTTTCCTTTTATACTATAGAGTGCTTGTCGTGCCACATGCTTCTTGTTCACCTTTTGGCCATTATGTCTGGTCATATTAAATTGTGAAGCGGTTAACACTTAACAGTAGCCTGCATTTCATCGTTAAAGTGGCATGACCACCATGGGTTGAAGGTTTCCCTTTAACCTTTTCTCTTTGTTGTTAGCTTGCAGTGAATGAAGTATTCTTCTGATTGGTTCTTTAACCATTTCCCTTTAACCAATATCATTGTCAGGTATGTCTATTTGCAGTAACCGTTTAGTTTTCATTATTACCATAATATAAGTTTGATGTTGGACTCTCAATTTGCATTATACCTTACTCCTTTTAATCTACCTGCCTCATGAGTAATAAAATAGTTATGACCTTATTGAACAATAATAGCATCAGAAGAAACACAAGTATGCATCGTATTTCAACAGAGAGGATATGTGAGGATTTTATTAGGAATTTAGGCTGTAATCTTTGGCAAATTTTCATATGCAGATTTTTACTTGGTTGTTCAGTGAGAATGGCATAGAATTGATGTGTTGCTGCCAATTGATGTGCACAGCAAGGAGCAAAAGGGCGGAAGAAGCATACATAAACATCTTTGTAAAGGAATAATACTATATTTTACTGGACCGGTATATGTGTTTTGGCTTTATCATTCTGTATCGTACTATATTTTGAAATTATTACTTGGATATGTGGTGTATGCTTTAATATGCTAGAAGTTTGAGTGTAATTGTTTCGAGCATTTATGAATATGTTAGAAGTTTGTGTATGTAATTTTATTTTGCTTAGATTTTAAGATTGTGTTTTTAGTTATTACATTGTGATATTAGTTTTCAGCAATGGATTATCGCATAATACATATTGATAATGGTAATATATACATATACACAAACACACACACACACACACACACACACACACACACACATATATATATATATATATATATATATATATATATATATATGTATAGCCATATCAGAAGGGGAATATCGGCGGATTACCAACAAAAAAAGTGAGGTTAAGTTTACCCCAATTTAATTTCCGACGCTAATCCCTTGGCAATTAGTAAGGGTTTACCAACGCCTTTTATAAATAATAATTTATTATAAATTACTTATCCGTCGGTAAACAGTCAGTAAATAAATTAAAATTAAATTAATTAATAAAAATATATTTTTATTATAAAAATAGTAAAATGACGGAAAACTGTCGGAAAACTCATGCTATATTCCATCGCAAAATCTGACACAAATACCGTCATAGTTTTTACCGACAAAATCATTTTGTTGGAAATCCGTCGCTAATGCCTGTTTAGCGACGGATTAGAAGCGGATTTTGCCGTTGCTAATTGCAATTTTTCTTGTAGTGGATATTTTGCATTCGAACTCCAAATCGAACCCACCGACTGTCGCCCCTATCTAATTACTCCTATTCCAAACACAATGGAATATGTTTCGTAATCCAATTCGGCTGTTACGATCAGTTTCCGCTAAATTTAAAACATAACTCATTATATTTTAAATTCAAACACATATTTTAATTTACTGGGACCACGTACGGACTCTAAAAATTCCAACAAAATAAATCTAGCTATGTTGGGACGATATGGTCCCAACAAAACTAATTTCGTCGAATTTGGAGACCGTTTGAAAAATGGTCATTTTCTGGTCGATCCAAATTGACTAAAATTGACACAACACATTTTCTTTTGCCACGCTCACATATTGGTTCCAAAAATAGTGAAAATTGGAATCTAGCGATAATTTGACATTCCGGATCCAACAAACTTGGTCTCTTCGAAAACGGAGGCCGTTTGCAAAATTGCTATTTTTACTTGCTATATTTCCATAGCGACTATTCTGAATTTTCAGCTGAGCATAACTTTTTATTCCCGCTATGAAATTTATTTTCGGATCCATTGGAAAGATATTTTCAAATAGATTCAAATATTTCTAGTTTCACTAAAATCCGGTTTATTTTGAATCCTGTACATTCATTTGAAATTTGAAATCGAATTTTCAAACTACAGCGCCATTTTCAATTCCTTTTATAATTAAAATAAATATTTATATTCTAACTTCAATTCAAATAAATATATACGTTCTAATTCTATTCAAAATAAACTTCTTGTCGTTATTATTTAAAATAAATCATTTTTAATATTCAAAATTCATTAAAATTGCCAAAATAAAAATTTTAAACTGGTTCTGATTTTCCGGGTTGTTACAATCTCCCCCACTTAAAATATTTTCATCCTCGAAAAGGAACGAAGCTGAAAGTTGTTTTACTAATCAACTCAACTTTCATTCCGGCGTTCATTCTTCAACTTTTCATTTTTTGAAAATTTTCAAATTTTTCAAAAATTTGGTTAACACCCTAAATTTTCGAAAAATTTCGCCATAACCTCCTTTGTACGAGGAGCATCAAGAAAATCCTCAACCGCCACTGTAATAACCCGGAAATCTGGGCCAATTTAAAAAATTTATTTTGGCAATTTTAGCGAATTTTGATTATTTAAAATGAATTATTTTAAATAATATCGACGAGAAATTTATTTTGAATATAATTCGAACGTATATATTCATTTGAATCGACGATAGAATATAAATATTTATTTATATTTATAAAAGGAATTGAAAATGGCACGGTAGTTCGATAATTCGATTTCAAACTTCAATTGAATGTACCGGGTGCAAAATAAACCGGATTTTAGTGAAACCAAAAATAATAGGATCTATTTGATAATATCTTTCCAGCGAATCCGAAAAATCAAAATTTCATAGTGGGGATAAAAAGATATGTCCGGTTGAAAATTCTGAATAGTCGCTATAGAATTCAGGCCCTTAAAAATGGAAATTTTGCAAACAACCTCGGATTTCGACGAAACCACTTTTGTTGGATCCGTGATATCAAATTATTGCTAGGTTTCAAATTTCATAATTTTTCGAATCAATATGTGAGCGTGGCAAAGGAAAACGCGTTTGACCAGTTTCAGTTTATTTTAATCGACTGGAAAATGGCCATTTTTCAAACGATCTAGAATTCGATGAAACTAGTTTTGTTAGGACCGTATCGTCAATACGAAGCTAGAAAATATTTTTCGGGAATTTTTCTAGTTAGTATGTGGCCCCGGTAAATTGAAATGTGCGTTCAAATTCAATATATAGATAGATATGTTGATTTTGATGAAAACTGATCGAAACAGTCGAATCAGCTTGCGATACATATCCCATTGTGTTCGGAATGGGGGTATTTGGCTAGGGGCGACAGTCGTTGAGTTTGATTTTGATTCCAAATGAAAAAAACCCTAGTTTCCAAATTAAATAATATATAAATAATATATAAATAATATATAAATATATATTTTCCATTATAAAGACCTAGTCAGCCCCGTTCCAGGTCAAACCCGTTAGCCGCCTCTCCCTCTCTGAAGCAACGAACGACTCTCGTGCCCCCAAATTAAATCGCCCCGATCTCCTCCCTGGCGCCACGATGTCGATGATCTCTTAGGGGAAACGACTCGCCTACCTGTGCTCTACCACCAGCCGGAGGCGCCGGAGCTCCGATGGCTTCGTTCGTCGCTGGCGAACTCGAAAAGGCAGCGCGCATTTCAGGGTTTTTCTGGCTTAATGGCAAGAGATGGAGGATGGGACCTGTCGGGGTTGGAGCACTGAGAAGCGGCGCTGGGAAGGGTGGCCAACGATCAACGTCCGGCGGCTTCAGATGATGGCGCACAGCAGATTTCCGGGGGGAGCTCCAATTCGATACAGCAGACCTCGATACAGTGAGCTTCTCTTTGTTTTTTTTTTAAAACTGAAAATATTATTGTTTTAAATTATATTATGGTTTTTATTTATAAAGAAATTGAAAAAAAAACTTTGTAAATTTATTTAATAGGAATTTCTATATGTATAACTTTGCTTTTTGAATAAAAACCTTCGTTTTTGAAAATAAAAACCTTCGTTTTTGAAAATAAAAACCTTCATTTTTGAAAATAAAAACCTTTGTTTTTAAAATAAAATAGAATTGATTTTTGAAAATAAAATATACTTTGTTTATGAAAGAAAATATACATCGATTCAAAATATAAATAACGGTGTTTTTAAAATGTGTTTGATAAAAATAAAATAGCGATGTTTATACATTGTTTTTACAATAGAAGAAGAAAATATAATTTTTGTCATAGGAGAAGCAGGATAAAAATGAGGTTTTTATATATACAATAGCAGAGATATTAAAAATATGATTTTTATATAGCAGAGATATTAAAAATATGATTTTTATATAGCAGAGATAATAAAAAATCTGTTTTTTTATTATATATATAGTGAAACAAAATGTGATTTTTATAGCGTTGAAATAAAAATGTGATTTTTAATATGAGCAGCGTAGAGAAGACTGCGCTGGCTTGGCGGACAAATCCAAACCGTTCAGAAATAAAAATGGTGGAGTGGAACCCCAATGTGAGAAATCCTCACCTTTTATTTAATTTTTCTAGTTATAAATATATACTAGGATGCAGACGGTGTTTAGTAGCACCCGATACCCGTCGTCCACAGACCATGGACGGCTTGTATGCTTGTTTGTATGATTTTGAGGTGTAGTTGATTGTGTGATGTGATGTAAAATGAAATAAAATATTTATATAGTTAAAAATATTTTATAGTTAAAAATAGAATTTTTAACGCGTATATGAAAGGAAATAAAAATAAACAAATCGGACGATTTGTTTATATACACACATTTGACTGATATTGATTGGGACGATAAATTTTACACATCGCCCAACTGCACAAATAAAATCTGTGTTTGATTGTTTGAAACCCCACACGAGTATTGAGATGATATATGACATACACTAATCCCAATAGTTAGTTGTATGTCGATCGATTGATTGACAGACTGTTATAAGCGTTAAATATTTATATTCGATGCTTATACAGTGTAGAGTGCACTTTGGATGATGGTTGATTATTCATCGTTGTTATTTTATACATGTGTTGTAGAAAATCCATATAATTAACACTATATGGTAATTGATTGGGCTTCATTCAATATCTGAAATAGAAATATTTGAATAGAAATATTTGAAAAACAAATATTTGAAATAGAATATTTGAAAATAGAAATATATGAAGCCGTGTTGATTAGATTGACGCCATTTTGACATGAACGATATTTATATCAATTTTATTCATTTTATAATGAATATCGGTTTTATTCATTTTATAATGAATATCGAAAGTGATTTCAAAATCTGATATTTTGAAAAGAATTGAATTCAAACGAATTTGAATTGAATTTAATAGAAAACGAATTTGAATTGAATTTAATAGAAAACGAATTCGAATTGAATTGAATAGGAAACGAATTCGAATTGAATTGAATTGAAAACGAATTTGAATTGAATTGAATAGAAAACGAATTCGAATTTAATTGAATAGAAAACGAATTCGAATTGAATTGAATAGAAAACGAATTCGAATTGAATTGAAAACGAATTTGAATTTAATCGAATAGAAAACAAATCTGAATTGAATTGAATTCAATTGAAAACGAATTGAAATAGAATTGAAATCGATTTGAATTGAAATCAAATAGAAGTGAATGTAAAAAGAATTTATAAGGGAAAATTCAATTTTGATGTGAATTTGAAATAAAGGCTGAAATTGTTTTTCAAACAAATTTGAAATGATTTATAAAATTCGTTTTAGAAAGGAAATCGACGAAATATATATAATATATATATTATATATATAATGGCCTGAATAGAATGCGCCGCGCCGCGGCAGTTCGTGAATTTCGACCATTGGCTTCGAACGGACATTGCGGGAGATCCGACCGTCGGATTCTCCTAAAACCGGGACCGTTGGGTTCGTATCGAAAAGAGTTTTCTAACGAATATTAGAAATTTAAAATCTAACGGTTGGATTTGGAATTATGTCCAAATCAAATTTGGAAAAGGTCGCTGTAAGTGCAGTTCGATGGCCGTTGATGGAAATCGACTGTACAGGCCTTGATAAAATTATTAAAAATAATAATAATTTGTGTAAAATCATAAGAAATGATTTTTGAAGAATTGGGATGAAAAACTCCATATTTGAAAGGATAAGAATAGATTTTTATCGAAATGAACTAGTTTTGAACTAGAATAATAATTTATTTATTTTTAAAATAAATAAAGTGGATTTGAAATGGTTTTGAAAATAACCAGGATTTCCAATATATAGATTGGAAATGGATTTGAATTGAAATTGTCTTGGGAATATTTCGATGTGGGATTTTGTGATTATACAGGTATTGTTATGGGAAATTTGAAAGATATATTGATATCGTTATTTCCAATACGATATTTGTTGGTCGTAGAATTTGATATTGAATATAAGCTGATATATTTTCTATTCAGAGCCTTGTATTTAATATCAAATGTGATTTGGGTTTGTCGTGAATGGTGTCTTCATTAACACTGTTCTTAAGCCCAGTTGAGGAAAAGATTAAATCTTTTTATTTAGATTTAATGAAGTGCACCAATTAAATGATATTTAATTGGAATTTTATTGGTATTGATTTTTGGGTTTATCGTGAATAGTGTTTTAAATAACACTTGTTCTTTAACCCGATAATTAATAGAATGTGATTTTGGGTTGTCGTGAATGGTATCTTCAATAATACTGTTCTTAGATCCAAAGGAGTTAAGAAAATCAGAAACTAATTGGAGATTAGTTAAGTTGAATGGTTTCTGGGGTATTGATCTGATGTTGGTTTCAGCCTTCGGGGTTAATACTTAGGGAATTGCTCACTTGCTAATTTATGGTTAGGGTCTGATTGAAATGTAATGTGATTTTGGGTTTATAGTGAACCGTGTTTTAAATGACACTGATTCTTCAACCCAGTTAAAGATTAAAACTAAGTGGAGTTTTAATGAATCTTTAATTAGATTGAAAAGATCGAGAATGGAGTATCACCAGTTTTGCTCCAAAGCGATAGTTAAATCTTTAATTAGATTTGGACGTGAAATGGTAATTGAATTTACCGATAACATCGTGGTGTTAGATATGAAGTATTACCAGTTTTGCTTCATGGGATGAATAGGTTGGGATTGGGAAATAAAATAAATAATTACTTCGGTGTGTTTCGCTAATTCCGAGTAGTTTGGAAAACCATAATTTGGTTTGAAATGACATCTAGAGGAAGATTAAAGAATAAATTTTAAAGAATTTATCTTTGATAAAATTAATGGGAACCTTTCCCTAAGAACGTGAAATTTAGAAATTAACTGTAGGTTAGCTAAGAAGGATGGTTTCCTGGGTATTGATCTGATGTTGGTTTGGGCCTTCGGGGTTAATATTTGGGGAATTGTTCCCTTGCTAATTTACGGTTAGTGACTGCTGAATTGGAATGGGGCGTATGTTGTGTTTGTGTAACATTTGTTTATAATATACGTGGGTTGTTCGGAAAGGCCGGGTTTATACCCATTCTGAATAACCGATTCGACGATAAGTCGAAGATGATGACGGTGGTCGAAGACCGAAAGTCTTCACATCGTTTGGGTGATTACTGATGATCTTGATTGTGATGTACACCCATGATGAGGGAATCAGTTAGTGGTCGTCCAGACATACTTGGAGATCGACGGATATGCGAGGAAAGTGCCTCCGGTTTCGTTCAGACCTAGAACGGACTTGTAAATGGATGGTGTGTCTGACATTGTATTCCTTTATATTGTATTCGTTGATCTCTGCTAAATATATATCTGTTTGGCGGCAGGGAATTTATTCTCTTGCTTAATGCCCTTCTCTGAGACATACGAGCTCAGAGGTTATATAATGGCAGAAATCAGTGGTACGATATGGATTGATAGTGTGGCATGCTGAGATGCAGTGATCCAGACTTTTGTTGAAAAGCAAAGTTTGGTGGGTGATGATCAAAGCGCAGCTTTAATATAGCATGGCTTTGTGTATAGCGTTGATTCGCGAGCCTCACACCTCGGTATGGTGGTAAACTGATGGTTTGATCAGTATGCTTTTTAGTGGATGGGCACCTTAGTGGTGTCGTGGATTAGGTCGACCGAGATGAGCTTAGTGCTCAGGGATATATAGAGTAAGCGGTGTTTTCTCTCGCTGGGATGTAAGCCGCGGTGATACTCTGGTCCCAAAAGTGCGGATGTGCAGACGGTGTTTTCTCTTATTGGGACGTAAGCCGTGGGGAATTGCATTACGCGATCGATCTTTCGAATCAGGAGCCACCATGATGGAAATCCAATTTCCAATACGTGTATTCCGGTTTTATTTGTAGAGCCTAGTATGGCGACATAGTGGGATGGGGCCCTTAGGCCGTCTATGATTGATACTTATGATTTGAAGATATTTTATACAATATGCACTTATAATAGTATCAAATGATTTGTTTTAAACGTATCAAGCATTCTTGGCTATTATTAGGTAAAAACCCTATCCTCCGGCTTGCGTTGCATTGTGTGATGGGACCTGGGTCTTATAATAGCTTCATTTTTCTTTATTTAGCATTGCGCTGTTGTTTATGCACTGGTGTTCTTGGGAGGAAACCCGTTCCGTGTTATACGGCGTGGTCCCTTGATTTACCTTACTTTGAAAATAAAGATAAATAACTGTTTTAATTCTCACACCAGTCCTATGACTGACCTGGAGTTTATTGTTTTAACCTAAACTCTGGGTGCCCTTATTTTCGACACGGGCAGCTAGTAGTTTTGGTTTTTGCAGATCTATATTCACAGGATCCTGGTTTACAACTGGAATGATATCCGGAAAGCTTTGTATCCGTATATCTCTTCTAGTTGTGTATTGTATTATTTTCCGCTGCGATGTATTTAAATGTAATTTAAATCTCTGATATTTCCGTGTAATATTCATTTATACTTTGTATATTCTTGTATTCTGGTGGAATTGTTGTAATAACAATGAAATGTTCTCCCGTCTGCGTTCTTTTGTGGTTTGTTCTCGAACTATCCGCGCTCTCCTCACCGGGGAAGTTACGGGTTTTTACAGTTGGTATCAGAGCTTTGGTTTACAAAGCTCAGAGAATAAGACACATTAGAACCATACGAAAGGATTCATCAGAAATTGGATTAGTAATATCCAACGAGAATGACTCGTTAGAGATAGGATCAGTAGTATCCTAGAACGAGTGTGAAGAGTGTATTTTTAAAATGAAAACAATTTTTGTTTTGAAATTTAAATCAATTATTCGTATTTGGTTATTTATTTTAAATTGATTTGGACAATCCAATATATATAGATTTTGCATATACGTCTGATCCGCGTGTATTCGAAGTTTTAATATATTGGGTAGATATAGAATCACACTCTAGTCGCCTGGACATTGTCCTGATGATGAAGTATACCATCACCAGTATTTATTTTCGAGTTTCGAAAGTGAGATTTCTATATATTTCCATTAGACTGGTGTGAGAACCAAAATTAGATAGGGCTTGTTGTTGTGATTTGGCATCAAAAATCTGATTTTTTTGACTATGTATCAAAATTATGAATTTGAAAAGCTAATCAACTAATATATTGATGGTTGTGTTGTTTGATTATAGTTTGATTAATTAAAATGTTGAACCATTTAGCCAAATTGAATCAAATAGTGAATTGTATTGAAAATTAGTCGCATTTGCTTGCATATACATGTACTTACCTGAACAGGTCATAGCAAGGAGGCTAGAGCAGAGAAATAAAATTGTTTGCCCGACAAATAGGTACATGTTTACTATAATTTACTGTTTTGTTTGGGTGATTATGATTTTATGAGCCGATTGGCTAGCCGCTTAGCTTTTTCTTTTTCTTTTTGAGATCAGAAGGCCTGTATGGCAATTTCGGTATTTTCCCATGCTCCCGGTGCAGGGGAGGTTATGGCGAAAATTTTCGAAAATTTAGGGTGTTAGCCAAATTTTTGAAAAATTTGAAAAGTTCTTAGAAACTGAAAAGTTGAAGAACTTAAGCCGTAACGAAAATAGGGAAAGTTGAGTTGGTATTTAAAACAACTTTTGGCTTCGTTCCTTTTCGGGGACGAAAAGTTTTAAGTGGGGGAGATTGTAATAACCCGGAAATCTGGGCCAATTTAAAATTTTTATTTTGGCAATTTTAACGAATTTTGATTATTTAAAATGAATTATTTTAAATAATATCGACGCGAAATTTATTTTGAATATAATTCGAACGTATATATTCGTTTGAATCGACAATAGAATATAAATATTTATTTATATTTATAAAAGGAATTGAAAATGGCGCGGTAGTTCGATAATTCGATTTCAAACTTCAATTGAATGTACCGGGTGCAAAATAAACCGGATTTTAGTGAAACCAAAAATAATAGGATCTATTTGATAATATCTTTCCAACAAATCCGAAAAATCAAAATTTCATAGCGGGGATAAAAAGATATGTCCAGTTGAAAATTCTGAATAGTCGCTATAGAATTCAGGCCCTTAAAAATGGAAATTTTGCGAACGACCTAGGATTTCGACGAAACCACTTTTGTTGGATCCGTGATGTCAAATTATTGCTAGGTTTCAAATTTCATAATTTTTCAAATCAATATGTGAGCGTGGCAAAGGAAAACGCGTTTGACCAGTTTTAGTTGATTTTAATCGACTGGAAAATGGCCATTTTTCAAACGGTCTCAGAATTCGATGAAACTAGTTTTGTTAGGACCGTATCATCAATACGAAGCTAGAAAATATTTTTCGGGAATTTTTCTAGTTAGTATGTGGCCCGGTAAATTGAAATGTGCGTTCAAATTCAATATATAGAGAGATATGTTGATTTTGATGAAAACTGATCGAAACAGTCAAATCAGCTTGCGATACATATCCCATTGTGTTCGGAATGGGGGTATTTGGCTAGGGGTGACAGTCGTTGAGTTTGATTTTGATTCCAAATGAAAAAAAACCTAGTTTCCAAATTAAATAATATAAAAATAATATATAAATATATATTTTCCTTTATAAAGTCCTAGTCAGCCCCGTTCAAGGTCAAACCCGTTAGCCGCCTCTCCCTCTCTGAAGCAACGAACGACTCTCGTGCCCCCAAATTAAATCGCCCCGATCTCCTCCCTGGCGCCACGATGTCGATGATCTCTTAGGGGAAACGACTCGCCTACCTGTGCTCTACCACCAGCCGGAGGCGCCGGAGCTCCGATGGCTTCGTTCGTCGCTGGCGAACTCGAAAAGGCAGCGCGCATTTCAGGGTTTTTCTGGCTTAATGGCAAGAGATGGAGGATGGGACCTGTCGGGGTTGGAGCGCTGAGAAGCGGCGCTGGGAAGGGTGGCCAACGATCAACGTCCGGCGGCTTCAGATGATGGCGCACAGCAGATTTCTGGGGGGAGCTCCAATTTGATACAGCAGACCTCGATACAGTGAGCTTCTCTTTGTTTTTTTTTTTAAAACTGAAAATATTATTGTTTTAAATTATATTATGGTTTTTATTTATAAAGAAATTAAAAAAAACTTTGTAAATTTATTTAATAGGAATTTCTATATGTATAACTTTGCTTTCTGAATAAAAAACCTTCATTTTTGAAAATAAAAACCTTTGTTTTTAAAATAAAATAGAATTGATTTTTGAAAATAAAATATACTTTGTTTATGAAAGAAAATATACATCGATTCAAAATATAAATAACGGTGTTTTTAAAATGTGTTTGATAAAAATAAAATAGCGATGTTTATACATTGTTTTTACAATAGAAGAAGAAAATATAATTTTTGTCATAGGAGAAGCAGGATAAAAATGAGGTTTTTACATATACAATAGCAGAGATATTAAAAATATGATTTTTATATAGCAGAGATATTAAAAATATGATTTTTATATAGCAGAGATAATAAAAAATCTGTTTTTTTATTATATATATAGTGAAACAAAAATGTGATTTTTATAGCGTTGAAATAAAAATGTGATTTTTAATATGAGCAGCGTAGAGAAGACTGCGCTGGCTTGGCGGACAAATCCAAACCGTTCAGAAATAAAAATGGTGGAGTGGAACCCCAATGTGAGAAATCCTCACCTTTTATTTAATTTTTCTAGTTATAAATATATACTAGGATGCAGACGGTGTTTAGTAGCACCCGACACCCGTCGTCCACAGACCATGGACGACTTGTATGCTTGTTTGTATGATTTTGAGGTGTAGTTGATTGTGTGATGTGATGTAAAATGAAATAAAATATTTATATAGTTAAAAATATTTTATAGTTAAAAATAGAATTTTTAACGCGTATATGAAAGGAAATAAAAATAAACAAATCGGATGATTTGTTTATATACACACATTTGACTGATATTGATTGGGACGATAAATTTTACACATCGCCCAACTGCACAAATAAAATCTGTGTTTGATTGTTTGAAACCCCACACGAGTATTGAGATGATATATGACATACACTAATCCCAATAGTTAGTTGTATGTCGATCGATTGATTGACAGACTGTTATAAGCGTTAAATATTTATATTCGATGCTTATACAGTGTAGAGTGCACTTTGGATGATGGTTGATTATTCATCGTTGTTATTGTATACATGTGTTGTAGAAAATCCATATAATTAACACTATATGGTAATTGATTGGGCTTCATTCAATATCTGAAATAGAAATATTTGAATAGAAATATTTGAAAAAGAAATATTTGAAATAGAATATTTGAAAATAGAAATATATGAAGCCGTGTTGATTAGATTGACGCCATTTTGACGTGAACGATATTTATATCAATTTTATTCATTTTATAATGAATATCGGTTTTATTCATTTTATAATGAATATCGAAAGTGATTTCAAAATCTGATATTTTGAAAAGAATTGAATTCAAACGAATTTGAATTGAATTTAATAGAAAACGAATTTGAATTGAATTTAATAGAAAACGAATTCGAATTGAATTAAATAGGAAACGAATTCGAATTGAATTGAAAACGAATTTGAATTGAATTGAATAGAAAATGAATTCGAATTGAATTGAATAGAAAACGAATTCGAATTGAATTGAATAGAAAACGAATTCGAATTGAATTGAAAACAAATTTGAATTGAATCGAATAGAAAACAAATCTGAATTAAATTGAATTCAATTGAAAACGAATTGAAATCGATTTGAATTGAAATCAAATAGAAGTGAATGTAAAAAGAATTTATAAGTGAAAATTCAATTTTGATGTGAATTTGAAATAAAGGTTGAAATTGTTTTTGAAACAAATTTGAAATGATTTACAAAATTCGTTTTAAAAAGGAAATCGACGAAATATATATAATATATATATTATATATATAATGGCCTGAATAGAACGCGCCGCGCCGTGGTAGTTCGTGAATTTCGACCACTGGCTTCGAACGGACATTGCGGGAGATCCGACCGTCGGATTCTCCTAAAACCGGGACCGTTGGGTTCGTATCGAAAAGTGCTTTCTAACGAATATTAGAAATTTGAAATCTAATGGTTGTATTTGGAATTATGTCCAAATCAAATTTGGAAAAGGTCGCTGTAAGTGCAGTTCGATGGCCGTTGATGGAAATCGACTGTACAGGCCTTGATAAAATTATTAAAAATAATAATAATTTGTGTAAAATCATAAGAAATGATTTGTGAAGAATTGGGATGAAAAACTCCATATTTGAAAGGATAAAAATAGATTTTTATCGAAATGAACTAGTTTTGAACTAGAATAATAATTTATTTTTAAAATAAATAAAGTGGATTTGAAATGGTTTTGGAAATAACCAGGGTTTCCAATATATAGATTGGAAATGGATTTGAATCGAAATTGTCTTGGGAATATTTCGATGTGAGATTTTGTGATTATACAGGTATTATTATTGGAAATTTGAAAGATATATTGATATCGTTATTTCCAATACGATATTTGTTGGTCGTAGAATTTGATATTGAATATAAGCCGATATATTTTCTATTCGGAGCCTTGTATTTAATATCAAATGTGATTTGGGTTTGTCGTGAATGGTGTCTTCATTAACACTGTTCTTAAGCCCAGTTGAGGAAAAGATTAAATCTTTTTATTTAGATTTAATGAAGTGCACCAATTAAATGATATTTAATTGGAATTTTATTGGTATTGATTTTTGGGTTTATCGTGAACAGTGTTTTAAATAACACTTGTTCTTTAACCCGATAATTAATAGAATGTGATTTTGGGTTGTCGTGAACGGTATCTTCAATAATACTGTTCTTAGATCCAAAGGAGTTAAGAAAACCAGAAACTAACTGGAGATTAGTTAAGTTGAATGGTTTCTGAGGTATTGATCTGATGTTGGTTTCGGCCTTCGGGGTTAATACTTAGGGAATTGCTCACTTGCTAATTTATGGTTAGGGTCTGATTGAAATGTAATGTGATTTTGGGTTTATAGTGAACCATGTTTTAAATGACACTGATTCTTTAACCTAGTTAAAGATTAAAACTAAGTGGAGTTTTAATGAATCTTTAATTAGATTGAAAAGATCGAGAATGGAGTATCACCAGTTTTGCTCCAAAGCGATAGTTAAATCTTTAATTAGATTTGGACGTGAAATGGTAATTGAATTTACCGATAACACCATAGTGTTAGATATGAAGTATTACCAATTTTGCTTCATGGGATGAATAGGTTGGGATTGGGAAATAAAATAAATAATTACTTTGGTGTGGTTCGCTAATCCCGAGTAGTTTAGAAACCCATAATTTGGTTTGAAATGACATCCAGAGGAAGATTAAAGAATAAATTTTAAAGAATTTATCTTTGATAAAATTAATGGGAACCTTTCCCTAAGAACGTGAAATTTAGAAACTAACTTTAGGTTAGCTAAGAAGGATGGTTTCCTGGGTATTGATCTGATGTTGATTTCGGCCTTCGGGTTTAATATTTGGGGAATTGTTCTCTTGCTAATTTACGGTTAGTGACTGCTGAATTGGAATGGGGCGTATGTTGTGTTTGTGTAACATTTGTTTATAATATACGCGGGTTGTTCGGAAAGGCCGGGTTTATACCCATTATGAATAACCGATTCGACGATAAGTCGAAGATGATGACAGTGGTCAATGACCGAAAGTCTTCACATTGTTTGGGTGATTACTGATGATATTGATTGGGTTGTACACCCAAGATGAGGGAATCAGTTAGTGGTCGTCCAGACATACTTGGAGATCGACGGATATGCGAGGAAAGTGCCTCTAGTTTCGTTCAGACCTAGAACGGACTTGTAAATGGATGGTGTGTCTGACATTGTATTCCTTTATATTGTATTCGTTGATCTCTGCTAAATATATATCTGTTTGGCGGCGGGGAATTTATTCTCTTGCTTAACGCCCTTCTCTGAGACATACGAGCTCAGAGGTTATATATTGGCAGAAATCAGTGGTACGATATGGATTGATAGTGTGGCATGCTGAGATGCAGTGATCCAGACTTTTGTTGAAAAGCAAAGTTTGGTGGGTGATGATCAAAGCGCAGCTTTAATATAGCATGGCTTTGTGTATAGCATTGATTCGCGAGCCTCACACCTCGGTATGGTGGTAAACTGATGGTTTGATCAGTATGCTTTTTAGTGGATGGGCACCTTAGTGGTGTCGTGAGTTCGGTCGACCGAGATGAGTGTAGTGCTCAGGGATATATAGAGTAAGCGGTGTTTTCTCTCGCTGGGACGTAAGCCGCGGTGATACTCTGGTCCCAAAAGTGCGGATGTGCAGACGGTGTTTTCTCTTGTTGGGACGTAAGCCGTGGGGAATTGCATTAAGTGATCGATCTTTCGAATAAGGAGCCACCATGATGGAAATCCAATTTCCAATACGTGTATTCCGGTATTATTTTTAGAGCCTAGTATGGCGACATAGTGGGATGGGGCGCTTATGCCGTCTATGATTGATACTTATGATTTGAAGATATTTTATACAATATGCACTTATAATAGTATCAAATGATTATTTTTAAACGTATCAAGCATTCTTGGCTATTATTAGGTAAAAACCCTATCCTCCGGCTTGCGTTGCATTGTGTGATGGGACCGGGGTCTTATAATAGCTTCATTTTTCTTTATTTAGCATTGCGCTGTTGTTTATGCACTGGTGTTCTTGGGAGGAAACCCGTTCCGTGTTATACGGCGTGGTCCCTTGATTTACCTTACTTTGAAAATAAAGATAAATAACTGTTTTAGTTCTCACACCAGTCCCATGACTGACCTGGAGTTTATTGTTTTAACCTAAACTCTGGGTGCCCTTATTTTCGACACGGGCAGCTAGTAGTTTTGGTTTTTGCAGATTTATATTCACAGGATCCTGGTTTATAGCTGGAATGATATCCGGAAAGCTTTGTATCCGTATATCTCTTCTAGTTGTGTAATGTATTATTTTCCGCTGCGATGTATTTAAATGTAATTTAAATCTCTGATATTTCCGTGTAATATTCATTTATACTCTGTATATTCTTGTATTCTGGTGGAATTGTTGTAATAACAATGAAATGTTCTCCCGTCTGCGTTCTTTTGTGGCTTGTTCTCGAACTATCCGCGCTTTCCTCACTGGGGAAGTTACGGGTTTTTACAGCCACACAGGCCCTCTCATCTCAAAAAGAAAAAGAAAAAGCCAGTCGACTCATAAAACCATCCAAACCCAATAAATTAGTAAACTTGTACCTATTTGTCGGGCATACAATTTTATTCCTCTGCTTAGCTTCCCTGCTATGACCTGTTCAATGTACATACGTGTATATGCATGCAATCTCAAACAATTTTCAATTCAGTTCAGTATTTTGATTCGATTTGTCTAATGGTTCAAAATTTTAATTAATCAAACCAATAATCATACAACACAACTAGCAATCAATTTGTTGATAAATTTTTCAATCATATAACTTTGATATAAATATTCAAAATCATATTTTTAAAACCAGGTTACATATATAATCACAAATACGTTAATTGTAAACTTATCACTCTCAACTCATTCTAAGGCATTACTAACCCCATCTCTAACGAGTCAATCATTCTAGAATGCTACTGATTCTATCTCTAATGAGGATTCTTCAATAGGATATTACTAGTTCTACCTCTGATGAGTCTTTTATTCTATTCTAACGAGTCGTACCCCAAAGATTTGAGTTAACCAAAGCTCTGATACCAAACTGACATGACCCGAACTTCCCCGTAAAGGAAAGCCCGGATTTCTATAAGGACAAGACGAATCAGAACACAAATAGAAGAACATTTCATTGCTTATTACAACAATTTACATCAGAGTATAAGAATATACAGAGTATGAACAAATAATATACATTTGATAAATATCAGAGATTTACAAATTACAATGTAGTGGAAAATAATACAAAACACAACTGAAAGAGATACACGGAAACAGAGCTTCCCGAATATCGTTCCAGCTGTAAACTAGAATCCTGTGAATATAAATCTGCAAAATCAAAACTACTAACTACCCATATGGAAAATAGGGGCACTTAGCGTTTAGGTTAAAACAATAAACTCTGGATCAGTCATGTGAATGGTGTGAGAACTAAAAAGGTTATTTAAAACTTTACTTTAAAAATAAAGTAAATCAAGGGACCACGCCGTATAACACGGAATGAGTTTCCTCCCAATAATACCAGTGCATAAAACAAATAGCGCAGTGCTTTTTGAAAAAATGAAGCTATTATAAGACCCAGGTCCCATCACACAATGAAACGCAAGCCAGAGGATAGGGTTTTACCTTATAATAGCAAATAATACTTGATACATTTAACACAAATCATTTGATACTATTATAAGTGCGTAGTGTATAAAACAACTTCAAATATAAATGTATCAATCATAGACGGCATGGGTACCATATATCATGTCACCAATACTAGGCTCTACAATCAAAACCGAAATGTCACGTATTGGAAATTGGATTTCCGTCATGAGTCTAGGCAAGGGATGTACTCCTTTCCGCTTCGAGACACTCTAGCAAATGCCTCAGGACTACACACTCTGGGTAACCCCTAAATCCTCCAAGGTTTGTCCTCCCTTACGTTTGAGGATTAATTATTCCTAAATACACGTTTCCCGGTCCTATAGGACCTATCCATCGGCTCCGTAGAGACCGATATAACCGAGGCATCTCGCATTCCAACAACCTCAAAGGTAAAAATATATCAATGTTAGGGCTTGCAAAACTCCGACACCACCCACAGCTAGAAAGAAACGTCATGTCCTCCTTGGGTCCCTTATCCCGCTTTTAACTCATACCGAGGTGTGAGGCTCGAATTAACGCTATACACAAAATTATGCTATATTAAATCTGTACTTTGATCATCAACCACAAGACTTTGCTTTTCAACAGAAGCCTTGATCATCTACATCTCAGCATGCCACACAGGCAATTCACGCCATGTGACTGATGTCTATCGATATATAACCTTTGAGCTCGTACATCTCAGAGAAGGGCATTAAGAAAGAGAATAAATTCTCCGCCGCCAAACAGATATATATTTAATAGAGATCAATCAACACAGAATAAAATCCAATGTCAAACACACATCCATTTACAAGTTCGTTCTGGGTCTGAACGAAACCGGAGGTACCTTATTCCTCGTTCCGCATGTCCAATACAGGAGAGAGGTCCTCGCATATCCGGTCGATCTCCAAATACGTCTGGACGATCACCACTTACTACCTCGTCTTGGGTGTACAACCCAATCAAGACATCAATAATCATCCAAACGATGTGAAGACCTCCGGTCTTCAACCACCGTCTTCATCGTTGACTTATCATCGATTCAGTTATGGGAATAAACCCGGCCTTTCCAAATAACTCGCGTACATAATAAACAAGTGCTATAAAACACAACATACGCCTCATTCCAATTCAGAATAATCTTTTATTCAAATATTCACATTCTTAGGGATATGTTCCCATTAATTTTATAAGATAAATTCTTTTAAATATATTCTTTAATCTTCCTTTGAATATCAATTCAAACCCTATTAAGGTTTTCCAAACTAGTTGGGATAAACGCACCTTACTGAAGTAATCATTTGTTTAATTTCCCAATCCCAACCTATTCATCCCATGGAGCAAAACTGGTCATATTCTATATCTAACACCACGGTGTTATTGGTAAAATTAGTGATACTCCACTCTCGATCATTTCCCAAATTTGATAATTTAAAATATCAATTCACATTTAATCTTATAAAAGATTCATTAAAACACCACTTAATTTTAATCTTCCCAAAAATCAATGTTATTGATTATTTAACTTTGGAAACACAAACATGCCGCATCGACAATCTACACCGTACTATTGATTTCTGCCGACATATAACCTCTAAGCTCGTATGTCTTAGAGAAGGGTGTTAAGCAAGAGAATAAATTCTCTGCCACTAAATAGATATATATTTAGCAGAGATCAACCATACAGTTCGAAATACAATGACAAACATGTAATCCTGCCTTTAACTGGGTTAATGAACTAATGTCATTTAAAACACAGTTCACGATAAACCCAAATCACATTCCATTAATTATGGAATCTTCACGGAAAAACAAATCAATATATAATAGATATCGATTTCCGTATCCGACTAATAATATAAATGGAATAATGGAAAAGACTTTTAAATTCCATATGTATTAACAGTCTTCCTCCTAAGAAGTTCACTTTGATTATTATCAATTGAATTCCATTCAATTCCAATTTAATATATTAAATTGGAAAACTTTACTTTGGAAAATTCCCGTTAAATCTTAATAAAAAGATTTATAAATTCCAAATCACATTTCATTGTAAATCGGGTTAAAGAACGAATGTCGTTAAAACACAGTTCACAATAAACCCAATTCACATTCCATTTTCAGTTCCAATTAAATGTTAATTAATTGGTAATTCTTCTTTAAATCTTAATTAAAATATTTATTCTTTTCACACTGGGTTTAAGAACAGTTTCATTTAAAACACAGCTCACGACAAACCCAAAATCCCATTCAATATTAAATACAAGGCTCTGAATAGAAATTATATCGGTTTATATTCAATATCAAATTCTGAAACCAATAAATATCGTACTGGAATAACAATATATATATATATATATATATATATATATATATATATATATCTTCCAAATTCCTCCACAATATCCATATATCCAATATCGAAATATTCCGAAGATAATTTCGATTCAAATCCATTCCAATTCATATATTGGAAATTCTGGTTATTTTTAAAACCATTTCAAATCCAATTTATTTATTTAAAAATATTGGATTTCATAATTCTAGCTCATAACTAGTTCATTTCGATAAAAATATATTTTTATCTTTTCAAATATGGAATTTTTCATCCCAATTCTTTCCAAATCATTTATTATGATTTTACACAAATTATTAATATTTCTAATAATTTTATCAAGGTCCGTACAGTCGATTTCCATAAACTGTCATCAAACTGCACTTACATCGACCTTTTCGAGATTTGATTTGGACATAATTCCAAATCCAACCATTAGATTTCAAATCCCTTATATTCGTCGGAAAGATCTTTTCGATGCGAACCCAACGGTTCCGGATTTAAGAGAATCCGACGGTCGAATCTCCCGTAATGTCAATTCGAAGTCAATGGTCGAAATTCGCGAATGGTCGCTGCGCGGCGCATTCTATTCAGGCCATTAAATATTATTATTTTACATATTTTGTCGATTTCCTTTTAAAACGTATTTATAAATTGTTTTAAGTTCGTTTTAAAAATAATTCCAACTTCCATTTCAATTTTATATCAAAATTGAATATTCCATATACATGACAATTTTATACGGTGTATATATATGTTAAAAATTATATTTTTAACAATCAAATAATTTTCACATTTCATATATATATATATATTTCACATTTCATATATATATATATTCCATATCGAATATATAAATTTTCCATATCGTATATATATTTTATTCCCACCTCATATATATATGTATATATATATTTTTATTTTCATCTCATATATATATATATATATATATATATCTCATATATATATTTTTATTTTCATTTCCATATACATATTTTTATCTCCCATTCCATATATATTATACATATATATATATTATTTTCCATTACATATATATATTATACACATCACATATATATCTTTATTTTCCTTTTATATATATATTGATTTCTCAACGCATATATATTAATTTCACAACGCATATATATTATTTTCACATCGTATATATATGTTATTTTATACATCGCATATAAACATTTCATTCACATTGCATATATATGTTATTTCATTCACATTGTGTATATATATTTCATTCACATCGTACATATATGTTATTTCATTCACATCGTGTATATATGTTTCATTTTCACATCATAACCACAACACAATACAATTAAATAAATCATCCATGGTCTGTGGACGACAGGGAAGTGAGCTAGCAGAAAATAAATAACTGTACAAATAAATTCAGTGAGAGAGTTCTCACTTTGATTGGTTTCAGAAATCGTTAATTAACGATTATTTTAACTGAATTAAACCATGCGTTTAATTCAGTCAAAAATCCCAACTAGCTCCGTTTCTGCCCTGGACTGTTCCATTGCGAAGTGTTCGATTCCACGATCCCAATGCATTCAGTTTTTCGAAATTCTGATTCCTGAATAAAAATTTATTTGACTTTTAAATCTTAATTACATATAATTAATTAACAAAATAATTAACTAAAATTAAATCACCTAATTAACGTTAAAACACCTTCTCCTCGTGAATACTACAGGCGATGAGAAAACCCATCATCTTCAAATGTTGACCGCCGTGCGCCTCCTAATTCCAACGACCGGAAGTGAATCGCCGATCAACACGTCAGAGCGCCGAGCCTCCTCCCACTGCCATGAACGGCGTCACACATGGTTGTCCATCTTCCTCTAGAAATGGTTGCGAACATGGGCTGTTCGGGAACCAAATTCCTCTAACTCGCTACATGATTTCTCATCAAAACCGTAAGGAATCGGAGCTCATGGAATCCTCTACAAAATCCGCTTAAGAACCGGGATTTAATTCGGAGTAGATTTGAAATGGTTAATGGATTAAAAATCGAAAACTTCCTCCCTTGGATTAGGGAGAACAGCGCTGGAAATGAAGATAACCACGGGGATAGGGTTTTGACCATATTTGACCCATATATATAATATATTTTTATTAATTTAATTCCAAAAAGTGATATTTTGCATTCGAACTCCAAATCGAACCCACCGACTATCGCCCCTAGCTAATTACCCTTATTCCTAATACAATGGGATATGTTTCGTAACCCAATTTGGCTGTTACAAACAGTTTTCGCTAAATTTAAAACATAACTCATTATATTTTAAATTCAAACGCATATTTTAATTTACCGGGGCCACGTACAGACTCTAAAAATTCGAGCAAAATAAATCTAGTTATGTTGGGATGATACGGTCCCAACAAAACTAGTTTCGTCGAATTTGGAGACATTTTGAGAAATGTCCATTTCTGGTCGATCCAAATTGACTGAAATTGACAGAACACGTTTTCTTTTGCCATGCTCACATATTGATTCCAAAAATAGTGAAAATTGGAATCTAGAGATAATTTTAGATTTCGGATCCAACAAAAGTGGTCTAATCAAAATTGGAGGCCATTTAGAAAATCGCTATTTTTACGGGCTATATTTCCATAACGACTATTCTGAATTTTCAACTAGGCATAACTTTTTATTCCCGCTATGAAATTTGGATTTTTCGGATCCGTTGGAAAGATATTTTCAAATAGATTCAAATATTTCTAGTTTCACTAAAATATGGTTTATTTTGGATCCTGTACATTTATTTGAAATTTGAAATCGAATTTTCAAACTGCCGCGCCATTTCCAATTCCTTTTATAATTAAAATAAATATTTAAATTCTAACTTCGATTCAAATAAATATATACGTTCTAATTCTATTCGAAATAAATTTCTTGTCGTTATTATTTAAAATCAATCATTTTAAATATTCAAAATTCATTAAAATTGCCAAAATAAAAATTTTAAATTGGTTCTGATTTTCCAGGTTGTTACAATTAGAAACATAGAAATTGTTATGCAAATAAAATATTCTTTTTATTTGTCATTAGAAACATATGAAATGTAGAAAATATGTAGACAATAAAATACTCTTTTATTGTAACATTAAATGTGATTGAATCAAATACAATTGGTTGCTGATATTGATTGTGATGGATTGACTGTTTGGATTGTGCTCAACCAGTTTATGAGCAAAATATGCTTTTACATTTAGCATTGGGTTAGGTAAAAAAATCTATGTGCTAACATCTGGTGAAACACTTCACAATTTGACTATATGGTATTTAGCAATGTTGTTTATTTCAAAATTTAATAAATGATTTTGAAATGAGATTTCTTAAGTGAAAAGAATAATATTCCCGATTTTGGATAGGGAATGTCTTATAAAATGTTTTATAAAACAGGAAGGATTTCGAGGGCTATACCCGATGATTTCGAAATGATTTGGTAGTGGAAATCTATATAGATTTAATTATACTTGTGATTATGTTGTGAAATGATTTTCCCTACTTCGGGATATGAAATGATTTCGTATGTGGCTAAAGATGCGGGTGACCCGAGAACGACTAAAAGGGGAGGGCGGTGTATGTCTTCACCCATATGTGGGATGGTGCATCGTTAGTGTAGCCGTTAGGTGCACATATATATATTGGTTAAGGCGCGTACAGCCTTGTCTGAGGGAACATAACTGATATTTGGTTGCATATTTATTTTTATGCATTTGTTTTGAAATTCATATTTCCAAAGATTTTGATTTTGAGATCACAAAATGAAATCTATTTTATTATGAAAGCTAGATATGTATTTCAAATGATTTGAAATAAGAAATCGGGAAATAAAGTCCACATGAATAATTTCTATAAAATGAATTGGATTTTGAAATCTAAGTTTAGGGACTAAGCCTAAAGGGGTAGATTGAAAAAAAAATTGCATGTTATATGATGCATTATAGATCCATAATTTTATTTATGGTTGTTGTTTATGCACTGACAATCCAATGGAGTAAACCTGTTCCGCGTTAGCAGCGTGGTCCTGTGATTAGCCTGATTATTATTAGATAAGTTAAGTAAGAATTCTCATACCAGTCCCATGACTGGCTCGTAGTTTTTTTCACTTGCAAACTCGGGTTCCCTTATTTCCACATGGGCAATCGAGTGACTTGTTTTGCAGATATATATTTATTGAGCAAGATTCTGGATTGAAGCTTAAAGCTGTGTCCAGAGCAATGATAGTATTCCGCTGCATAAGTTTATTTGTTTTCCATTGCATTGTATTACATTTATTGTAAAATATCTCCCGCTGTATTATATTCGATGTACTCTAATATTTTGTACTCTGATGTAACATTATTATAATGTTTATAAAAGTATTCTGTTACTTGTTCTGATGTGTTATATGCCAAGAGTTAGCGTATGCGGGATTCGAACGGTCTCGATCGGTTTTGCGATCGATTAGGTCCGAGAGAAATACGTGTCGTTACAAAACATGTTAGGAAAAATTGTTGAAACATTAAAAATGATAATTTTTAATGTATATTTAGATTCATATTAAAAAGAAACATGTTTAGGAAAAATTGTTGAAACATTAAAAATGATAATTTTTAATGTATATTTAGATTCATATTAAAAAGAAACATGTTTAGGAAAAATTGTTGAAACATTAAAAATGATAATTTTTAATGTACATTTAGATTCATATTAAATGGAAACATGTTTAGGAAAAATTGTTGAAACATTAAAAATGATGATTCTTAATGTACATTTAGATTCATTATTAAAAAGAAACATGTTTAGGGAAAATGAGACGACCCGAATTCCGGTTCTCACGGAAACAGGGCTATCTTTGGAATATAACACAGAAACATATAATAGCAGAACAGAATTAAATAAATGCACCAGATATGAACAATACAATATGCTGGATAAAAGTATCATCAGAGTTACACAGTATACAGGATCTTACTTAGTACAAATACAGTTCAGCTATACATAAATGTCTACAGCGGAAATAAACAAAATATGTACAATAGGAGCTGAACAGCATAAAAAGAAATAAATGATAGAATCCAACTTCAGCTCTAGCTATCCAGAAAGAACCAGCTAAACCTGAATACAAGGCTGCCCGTGTAGAAAAAGGGGCACCCGAGTTTGAAAGTGAAACAAACTACGAGTCAGTCATGGGACTGGTATGAGAAATCTACTCAACACATACATAATTGGCTAATCACAGGACCACGCCACTTTCGTGGAACGGGTTTACTCCATTGGATTGCCAGTGCTTTAAAACAAATCTTTCTTTTAAACATCGTTATGCTTTTTATAAAAATGAAGCCGTTATAAGACTCAGTTCCCATCACACAATGCAACGCAAACCGGAGGATAGAGTTTTTACCTTATAACGACCAAGATATGCTTGATACGAATAAAACAAAGGCATTGGATATTATTACTAGTATTTATATGTTTTGAAAACAATTTCAAATCATAACTATCAATCATAGACGGCATTAATGCCCCATACCACTATGTCGCCATATATAGGTATACAATCAAAACCGCATGATGTCGTATTTGGAAATTGGATTTCCGTCATGAACCAAGGCAAAAGATAGTCCTTACCGAATTCGAGACAATCTAGCCTACCATGTCTCAGGATCAGAGCTCGAGTGACCCTTGGATCGTCAGGGCTGGTCCGCCGATGTGGATTAATATGCCTGAGCAATACGTTTCCCCGCCCTTTGGGGCGCAAACGAGCCAACGAATGACTCCATCGGACCCGGATCGTCCGATCAAACCGAGGCGCCTCGCAACAGCAACAACTACATAGGTGAAAAGTATATAAATGTCAGGGCTGGTAGGTCACTGACACCACCCTAGCTAGAAAGAAACGCATGCCCTCCCTGAGGTCCTTCTCCCGTTTTAGGTTCATACCGGGGTGTGAGGCTCGCGAATTCACGTTATACACAAAGCTACGCCACACGGGCGGTGCTTTGATCATCACCACAAGACTTTGCTTTTCAACAGAAGCCCTGATCACTGCATCTTAGCATGCCACACAGGCAATTCACGCCATGCGATTGATGTCCATCGATATACAACCTCTGAGCTCGTACGTCTCAGAGAAGGGCGTTAAGCAAAAGAATAAATTCTCCGCCGCCAAACAGATGTATATTTAACAGAGATCAATCAACACAGAATAAAATCCAATGTCGGACACACAGTCCATTCACAAGTTCGTTCTGGGTCTGAACGAAACCGGAGGCACTAAATACCTCGCAAACCCTTCGATCACCACGTACGTCTGGACGATCACCACTCATTATCCATATTTCGGGATGCCTCCCAATCAGGACCTCGGTTACCATCCAAACGAGGTGAAGATCTCCGGTCTTCGACCATCGTCTTCATCTTCGACTTTCAATCGTCGGTCAATTATTTGAAATGAGAATTAACTCGGCCTTTTCAAATAATTCACGTATATTTAGAATTTAAAATCAATTTATTTCAATGGTTAAATTATTCGACAACACCAATATTGTTCTTTAATGTAATTTTCACACCAAACACATTCAACCATCAAAAGCCACACAAATCAAGCAAATTTCAGTTTATTTCCATTCCATATCGCCTATGATATTTTATAACTATTTATCGCTATTTTTATTTATTTTAAAATAGCTAATATATTCAAAACGACGTTTCGGGCCATAACGTGGCCGTGACGCTGTTTTTCTTCAGATTTGATTTACACATATATGAAAATCTAACCGTTGGATCTTCACAAAATTTACATCATTAGAAAGGTCTTTTCAAAACGAATCCAACGGTTCCAGTTTCGGGAAAATCCGACGGTCGGATCTCCCGGTACAATCGTTTGAAGTTTCGATTTCAAAATACGAACTGCAGCGTCGTTATTCGATTAAATAGAATTATATTTATATATATATATATAAATATAATCGTTTCTGGCGCTGTTTTTCTTCAGATTTGAATTAAACATTCCAGACAATCCAACCGTTGGATTTTTACAAGGTTGGTGCCGTTGGAAAGATTATTCCAAGGCGAACCCGACGGTTGAGATTTCGGGAAAATCCGATGGTCGGATTTCCCGCACTAGTCGTTTGAAATCACGGTTTCAAAACACGAACTGCACGGCTTCGTTTCGTTTAAATTTTATTTATATTTATATATTTATATAAATATAGTTCATTCAATGATTTCCATATCGTTTTAACTTCAAATATTTTTCTAACGCCTTAAATTTTGGAAAAATTTCGCCATAACCTCCCCTGCACCGGGAGCATCGGGAAATCGCAAATAGCTTTCCCGGTCCTTCTAATCTCAAAAAGAAAAAGAAAAAGCCAAGCGGCTAGCCAACAGGCTCAAAATCATCACCCAAACAAATCAGTAAATGTGTACCTATTTGTCGGGCACAAAATTTTATTCCTCTTCTCTAGCCCCTTTGCTATAACCTGTTCAATGAATATGCATGTACATATATATATACAGTTCTTATCATTTATCATTTTCTATTCAACTTCATATTTGATTTCTATTTGGTTTAAAAACACCATTCATTCTAATGTTACATAAATAGGTGCAAATCATTTCATTAGCTAATTAATGAATATTTCAACTCATATATGTTTATTTTGAACAAGTGGCTATTTTTAACACTTCACATTTCAACGACTTCTGCATACAATAAAAATGTGATTTTTATTGTAAAACGATTCATTTCAAAACACTATTTTTCCATATAGTTCATATAGTCGATAAAAGGTGATTTTTATTATCAAACAATTTATTTCAAAATATGAATACCATTCAACACATGAATTTCTAATCAACGAATGAATATCAATTCAACACATGAATGTTTTCTATATTTTCTATACATAGATAAAAATGTGATTTTTATTATCAAACAATTTATTTCAAAATATGAATACCATTCAACACATGAATTTCTAATCAACGAATGAATATCAATTCAACACATGAATGTTTTCTATAGTTTCTATATATAGATAAAAATGTGATTTTTATTATCGAACAATTTATTTCAAAATATGAATACCATTCAACACATGAATTTCTAATCAACGAATGAATATCAATTCAACACATGAATGTTTTCTATAGTTTCTATATATAGATAAAAATGTGATTTTTATTATCGAACAATTTATTTCAAAATATGAATACCATTCAACACATGAATTTCTAATCAACGAATGAATATCAATTCAACGCATGAATGTTTTCTATAGTTTCTATATATAGATAAAAATGTGATTTTTATTATCAAACAATTTATTTCAAAATATGAATACCATTCAACACATGAATTTCTAATCAACGAATGAATATCAATTCAACACATGAATGTTTCCTATAGTTTCTATACATAGATAAAAATGTGATTTTTATTATCGAACAATTTATTTCAAAATATGAATACCATTCAACACATGAATTTCTAATCAACGAATGAATATCAATTCAACACATGAATGTTTTCTATAGTTTCTATATATAGATAAAAATGTGATTTTTATTATCAAACAATTTATTTCAAAATATGAATACCATTCAACACATGAATTTCTAATCAACGAATGAATATCAATTCAACACATGAATGTTTTCTATAGTTTCTATATATAGATAAAAATGTGATTTTTATTATCAAACAATTTATTTCAAAATATGAATACCATTCAACACATGAATTTCTAATCAACGAATGAATATCAATTCAACACATGAATGTTTCCTATAGTTTCTATACATAGATAAAAATGTGATTTTTATTATCGAACAATTTATTTCAAAATATGAATACCATTCAACACATGAATTTCTAATCAACGAATGAATATCAATTCAACACATGAATGTTTTCTATAGTTTCTATATATAGATAAAAATGTGATTTTTATTATCAAACAATTTATTTCAAATTATGAATACCATTCAACACATGAATTTCTAATCAACGAATGAATATCAATTCAACACATGAATGTTTTCTATACAATGAATAAATATAGTTTAAGCATATGAAAATAATTCAAACACACGAATATTATTCAAAATTTCGGCAGCATAACGGCAGGGTAGTTAAACCGGGACCGTCCCTAGTACGGCTCCTCGCTCTACCTTAAAACCTCGCGGTTTTTGACAATGGGGTTCATGCATCTAGTTCGCACGCAGGCGGCATGTATATATTTATATTTCATTTCCACAAACTAATCCTATGTGGTTTCAACCAAATATTTTTCAACCACAAACGGGTATTTTTCAACCACAATCAACCAATATCAATCACAAACAATCCCAAACAATCATTCGCTATCAATCAATTTTCACAACAATTTCAACCAATAAATATCGTCCATGGTTTGTGGACGAGGGGCGTATATATATATATATATATATATATATATATATATATATATTTATATATAGCTATTCACTTTCATTTCACACATATATAATATTTTTAAATCAGAAATCTCACCAATAGCTATCCAATACTACAACTCTTCCTTTTCAGAAGTCTTCGCCAATCTCGCCTTTCGTCGCTTCGTTGCCCGTATTCTCTACATATGTAAAAATCGAATTTTTACTATGTCATTCAATATATAAAAATCGAATTTTGACCATGCTATTCAATATATAAAAAAAATATGATTTTTACTTCGACTTTCAATATCTAAAAATCTGATTTTTACTTCTTAAAGTTCAAATCCTTTTTCTCTTTAAAGATTAAACCTTTTTCCTATTTAAAGTTTTTACTTTTAAACAAAATCAGTTTTTTTTACTTTTAAAACAAAATCAGTTTTTATTTTTAAAACAAAATCAGTTTTTATTTTTAAAACAAAATCAGTTTTTATTCCTTTATAAAATTCTTTATAAAATTCAGTTTTAAAATTCTTTATAAAATTCAGTTTTAAAATTCTTTATAAAATTCAGTTTTAAAATTCTTTATAAAATTCAGTTTTTAATCCTTTATAAAATTCAGTTTTTAATCCTTTATAAAATTCAGTTTTTAATCCTTTATAAAATTCAATTTTTAAATACATAAAAATAAATTAAACAAACAAGAAAAAAAACTTATAGGGGGGGGGGGTTTCGCAGATCGACGGAGCTGGAGGTGGCGCTCGGGGTTTCGAACGGTGGTGGCAGCTTCTGGCTTCGAGGTGGCGGCTCGGGTTTCGCTCACGATGGAGGGAGGAGCGGGGTCTTCGATCGATGGAGGGGGGCGAGGTCTTCGTCAGCGGCGTTCGCTCGAGGGGGGGGCTGGCGATAGCGCTAGGTTTTTTTTTTTCTTCTCGTTTTGAAACTGAAATGAACGGGGGGGGGGGGGGGGGCAGAGGAGATGAAGGGGAGGGAATTATATTATTTTATTTTTTTATTTAATTATTTATATTTTTGCAAAAAGGTTGACTTTTACATACGACCTCGAAACGAGGCCCACCGCCTGTCGTCCATAGCGTTTTACCCCCATTCCGAACACAATGGGATATGTATCGCAAGCTGATTTGATCGTTACAATCAGTTTCCGTTGAATTTACATTTATATCACTATATTGAATTTTAAACGTACATTTCAAATTACCGGGGCCACATACTGACTAAAAAAATTCCAGAAAAATATTTTCTGGCTTCGTATTGACGATACGGTCCTAACAAAACTAGTTTCGTCGAATTCTGAGACCGTTTGAAAAATGGCCAATTTCCAGTCGATTAAAATCAACGGAAACTGGTCAAACGCGTTTTCTTTTGCCACGCTCACATATTGATTCGAAAAATTATGAAATTTGAAACCTAACAATAACTTGACACTGCAGATCTAACAAAAGTGGTTTCATCGAAATCCGAGGTCGTTTGCAAAATGTCCATTTTTAAGGGCCTGAATTCCATAGCGACTATTCAGAATTTTCAACTGGACATATCTTTTGATTCCCGCTACCAAATTTCGATTGGTCGGATTCGTTAGAAAGATATTCACTAACAGATTTAAATATTTTTGGTTTCACTAAAATCTGGATTGTTTTGCACCCGGTACAGTCTGACAAAGTTTGAATTCAATTTTTGAAACTGCCACGCCATTTCAGGCCTTGTTTATAATTATAATTAATTATATTCGTTTTCAATTGTCGATTCAAACTTAGTTTTCATCTCCATTATCTAAAATATTTATTTTAAATATTTAAAATTCATTATTTTAGCCAATTTAAAAATTTTAAATTGGTTCAGATTTTCTGGGTCGTTACAATCTCCCCCACTTAAAACTTTTCGTCCCCGAAAAGGAACAAAGTCGAAAGCGGTTTGATAAATTTACAATCACACAACACAACAACCAATCCAATTGTTTTTAACCTTCTTAACTTTTCAAATATATATCTTTTATATATTCAAAAATTATATTTCTAAAACCAGACTATATATATATAATCACGAATACGTTATTTAAAAACATATTACCCTCGACTCGTTCTGAGGCACTTCTGACCCCATCTCTAACGAGTTGTTCTGATTCTGCTACTCATACTAGGATATTACTGATCCTATCTGTATTGAGTTACCCGTCCTAGAACACTACTGGTTCTATTTCTGACGAGTTCGTTCACATATTATATTCCAGAACTAAGCTTAACCAAAGCTCTGATACCACGTTGAGACGACCCGAATTCCCGTTCTCACGGAAACAGGTCTATCTTTGGAATATAACACATAAACATATAATAGCAGAACAGAATTAAATAAATGCACCAGATATGAACAATACAATATACTGGATAAAAGTATCATCAGAGTTACACAGTATACAGGATCTTACTTAGTACAAATACAGTTCAGCTATACATAAATGTCTACAGCGGAAATAAACAAAATATGTACAATAGGAGCTGAACAGCATAAAAAGAAATAAATGATAGAATCCAACTTCAGCTCCAGCTATCCAGAAAGAACCGGCTAAACCTGAATACAAGGCTGCCCGTGTAGAAAAAGGGGCACCCGAGTTTGAAAGTGAAACAAACTACGAGTCAGTCATGGGACTGGTATGAGAAATCTACTCAACACATACATAATTGGCTAATCACAGGACCACGCCACTTTCGTGGAACGGGTTTACTCCATTGGATTGCCAGTGCTTTAAAACAAATCTTTCTTTTAAACATCGTTATGCTTTTTATAAAAATGAAGCCGTTATAAGACTCAGTTCCCATCACACAATGCAACGCAAACCGGAGGATAGAGTTTTTACCTTATAACGGCCAAGATATGCTTGATACGAATAAAACAAAGGCATTTGATATTATTACTAGTGTTTATATGTTTTGAAAACAATTTCAAATCATAACTATCAATCATAGACGGCATTAATGCCCCATACCACTATGTCGCCATATATAGGTATACAATCAAAACCGCACGATGTCGTATTTGGAAATTGGATTTCCGTCATGAACCAAGGCAAAAGATAGTCCTTACCGAATTCGAGACAATCTAGCCTACCATGTCTCAGGATCAGAGCTCGAGTGACCCTTGGATCGTCAGGGCCGGTCCACCGATGTGGATTAAAATGCCTGAGCAATACGTTTCCCCGCCCTTTGGGGCGCAAACGAGCCAACGAATGACTCCATCGGACCCGGATCGTCCGATCAAACCGAGGCGCCTCGCAACAACAACAACCACATAGGTGAAAAGTATATAAATGTCAGGGCTGGTAGGTCACTGACACCACCCTAGCTAGAAAGAAACGCATGCCCTCCCTGAGGTCCTTCTCCCGTTTTAGGTTCATACCGGGGTGTGAGGTTCGCGAATTCACGTTATACACAAAGCTACGCCACACGGGCGGTGCTTTGATCATCACCACAAGACTTTGCTTTTCAACAGAAGCCCTGATCACTGCATCTTAGCATGCCACACAGGCAATTCACGCCATGCGATTGATGTCCATCGATATACAACCTCTGAGCTCGTACGTCTCAGAGAAGGGCGTTAAGCAAAAGAATAAATTCTCCGCCGCCAAACAGATGTATATTTAACAGAGATCAATCAACACAGAATAAAATCCAATGTCGGACACACAGTCCATTCACAAGTTCATTCTGGGTCTGAACGAAACCGGAGGCACTAAATACCTCGCAAACCCTTCGATCACCACGTACGTCTGGACGATCACCACTCATTATCCATATTTCGGGATGCCTCCCAATCAGGACCTCGGTTACCATCCAAACGAGGTGAAGATCTCCGGTCTTCGACCATCGTCTTCATCTTCGACTTTCAATCGTCGGTCAATTATTTGAAATGAGAATTAACTCGGCCTTTTCAAATAATTCACGTATATTTAGAATTTAAAATCAATTTATTTCAATGGTTAAATTATTCGACAACACCAATATTGTTCTTTAATGTAATTTTCACACCAAACACATTCAACCATCAAAAGCCACACAAATCAAGCAAATTTCAGTTTATTTCCATTCCATATCGCCTATGATATTTTATAACTATTTATCGCTATTTTTATTTTTTTTAAAATAGCTAATATATTCAAAACGACGTTTCGGGCCATAACGTGGCCGTGATGCTGTTTTTCTTCAGATTTGATTTACACATATCTGAAAATCTAACCGTTGGATCTTCACAAAATTTACATCATTAGAAAGGTCTTTTCAAAACGAATCCAACGGTTCCAGTTTCGGGAAAATCCGACGGTCGGATCTCCCGGTACAATCGTTTGAAGTTTCGATTTCAAAATACGAACTGCAGCGTCGTTATTCGATTAAATAGAATTATATTTATATATATATATAAATATAATCGTTTCTGGCGCTGTTTTTCTTCATATTTGAATTAAACATTCCAGACAATCCAACCGTTGGATTTTTACAAGGTTGGTGCCGTTGGAAAGATTATTCCAAGGCGAACCCGACGGTTGAGATTTCGGGAAAATCCGATGGTCGGATTTCCCGCACTAGTCGTTTGAAATCACGGTTTCAAAACACGAACTGCACGGCTTCGTTTCGTTTAAATTTTATTTATATTTATATATTTATATAAATATAGTTCATTCAATGATTTCCATATCGTTTTAACTTCAAATATTTTTCTAACGCCTTAAATTTTGGAAAAATTTCGCCATAACCTCCCATGCACCGGGAGCATCGGGAAATCGCAAATAGCTTTCCCGGTCCTTCTAATCTCAAAAAGAAAAAGAAAAAGCCAAGCGGCTAGCCAACAGGCTCAAAATCATCACCCAAACAAATCAGTAAATGTGTACCTATTTGTCGGGCACAAAATTTTATTCCTCTTCTCTAGCCCCTTTGCTATAACCTGTTCAATGAATATGCATGTACATATATATATACAGTTCTTATCATTTATCATTTTCTATTCAACTTCATATTTGATTTCTATTTGGTTTAAAAACACCATTCATTCTAATGTTACATAAATAGGTGCAAATCATTTCATTAGCTAATTAATGAATATTTCAACTCATATATGTTTATTTTGAACAAGTGGCTATTTTTAACACTTCACATTTCAACGACTTCTGCATACAATAAAAATGTGATTTTTATTGTAAAACGATTCATTTCAAAACACTATTTTTCTATATAGTTCATATAGTCGATAAAAGGTGATTTTTATTATCAAACAATTTATTTCAAAATATGAATACCATTCAACACATGAATTTCTAATCAACGAATGAATATCAATTCAACACATGAATGTTTTCTATATTTTCTATACATAGATAAAAATGTGATTTTTATTATCAAACAATTTATTTCAAAATATGAATACCATTCAACACATGAATTTCTAATCAACGAATGAATATCAATTCAACACATGAATGTTTTCTATAGTTTCTATATATAGATAAAAATGTGATTTTTATTATCGAACAATTTATTTCAAAATATGAATACCATTCAACACATGAATTTCTAATCAACGAATGAATATCAATTCAACACATGAATGTTTTCTATAGTTTCTATATATAGATAAAAATGTGATTTTTATTATCGAACAATTTATTTCAAAATATGAATACCATTCAACACATGAATTTCTAATCAACGAATGAATATCAATTCAACACATGAATGTTTTCTATAGTTTCTATATATAGATAAAAATGTGATTTTTATTATCAAACAATTTATTTCAAAATATGAATACCATTCAACACATGAATTTCTAATCAACGAATGAATATCAATTCAACACATGAATGTTTCCAATAGTTTCTATACATAGATAAAAATGTGATTTTTATTATCGAACAATTTATTTCAAAATATGAATACCATTCAACACATGAATTTCTAATCAACGAATGAATATCAATTCAACACATGAATGTTTTCTATAGTTTCTATATATAGATAAAAATGTGATTTTTATTATCAAACAATTTATTTCAAAATATGAATACCATTCAACACATGAATTTCTAATCAACGAATGAATATCAATTCAACACATGAATGTTTTCTATAGTTTCTATATATAGATAAAAATGTGATTTTTATTATCAAACAATTTATTTCAAAATATGAATACCATTCAACACATGAATTTCTAATCAACGAATGAATATCAATTCAACACATGAATGTTTCCTATAGTTTCTATACATAGATAAAAATGTGATTTTTATTATCGAACAATTTATTTCAAAATATGAATACCATTCAACACATGAATTTCTAATCAACGAATGAATATCAATTCAACACATGAATGTTTTCTATAGTTTCTATATATAGATAAAAATGTGATTTTTATTATCAAACAATTTATTTCAAAATATGAATACCATTCAACACATGAATTTCTAATCAACGAATGAATATCAATTCAACACATGAATGTTTCCAATAGTTTCTATACATAGATAAAAATGTGATTTTTATTATCGAACAATTTATTTCAAAATATGAATACCATTCAACACATGAATTTCTAATCAACGAATGAATATCAATTCAACACATGAATGTTTTCTATAGTTTCTATATATAGATAAAAATGTGATTTTTATTATCAAACAATTTATTTCAAAATATGAATACCATTCAACACATGAATTTCTAATCAATGAATGAATATCAATTCAACACATGAATGTTTTCTATAGTTTCTATATATAGATAAAAATGTGATTTTTATTATCAAACAATTTATTTCAAAATATGAATACCATTCAACACATGAATTTCTAATCAACGAATGAATATCAATTCAACACATGAATGTTTCCTATAGTTTCTATACATAGATAAAAATGTGATTTTTATTATCGAACAATTTATTTCAAAATATGAATACCATTCAACACATGAATTTCTAATCAACGAATGAATATCAATTCAACACATGAATGTTTTCTATAGTTTCTATATATAGATAAAAATGTGATTTTTATTATTAAACAATTTATTTCAAAATATGAATACCATTCAACACATGAATTTCTAATCAACGAATGAATATCAATTCAACACATGAATGTTTTCTATACAATGAATAAATATAGTTTAAGCATATGAAAATAATTCAAACACACGAATATTATTCAAAATTTCGGTAGCATAACGGCAGGGTAGTTAAACCGGGACCGTCCCTAGTACGGCTCCTCGCTCTACCTTAAAACCTCGCGGTTTTTGACAATGGGGTTCATGCATCTAGTTCGCACGCAGGCGGCATGTATATATTTATATTTCATTTCCACAAACTAATCCTATGTGGTTTCAACCAAATATTTTTCAACCACAAACGGGTATTTTTCAACCACAATCAACCAATATCAATCACAAACAATCCCAAACAATCATTCGCTATCAATCAATTTTCACAACAATTTCAACCAATAAATATCGTCCATGGTTTGTGGACGAGGGGCGTATATATATATATATATATATATATATATATATATATATATATATATATATTTATATATAGCTATTCACTTTCATTTCACACATATATAATATTTTTAAATCAGAAATCTCACCAATAGCTATCCAATACTACGACTCTTCCTTTTCAGAAGTCTTCGCCAATCTCGCCTTTCGTCGCTTCGTTGCCCGTATTCTCTACATATGTAAAAATCGAATTTTTACTATGTCATTCAATATATATAAATCGAATTTTGACCACGCTATTCAATATATAAAAAAAAATATGATTTTTACTTCGACTTTCAATATCTAAAAATCTGATTTTTACTTCTTAAAGTTCAAATCCTTTTTCTCTTTAAAGATTAAACCTTTTTCCTATTTAAAGTTTTTACTTTTAAACAAAATCAGTTTTTTTTTTACTTTTAAAACAAAATCAATTTTTATTTTTAAAACAAAATCAGTTTTTATTCCTTTATAAAATTCAGTTTTAAAATTCTTTATAAAATTCAGTTTTAAAATTCTTTATAAAATTCAGTTTTAAAATTCTTTATAAAATTTAGTTTTAAAATTCTTTATAAAATTCAGTTTTTAATCCTTTATAAAATTCAGTTTTTAATCCTTTATAAAATTCAGTTTTTAATCCTTTATAAAATTCAGTTTTTAAATACATAAAAATAAATTAAACAAACAAGAAAAAAACTTACAGGGGGGGTTTCGCAGATCGACGGAGCTGGAGGTGGCGCTCGGGGTTTCGAACGGTGGTGGCAGCTTCTGGCTTCGAGGTGGAGGCTCGGGTTTCGCTCGCGATGGAGGGAGGAGCGGGGTCTTCGATCGATGGAGGGGGGCGAGGTCTTCGTCGGCGGCGTTCGCTCGAGGGGGGGGGGGGGGGGCTGGCGATAGCGCTAGGTTTTTTTTTTTCTTCTCGTTTTGAAACTGAAATGAACGGGGGGGGGGCAGAGGAGATGAAGGGGGGGAATTATATTATTTTATTTTTTTATTTAATTATTTATATTTTTGCAAAAAGGTTGACTTTTACATATGACCTCGAAACGAGGCCCACCGCCTGTCGTCCATAGCGTTTTACCCCCATTCCGAACACAATGGGATATGTATCGCAAGCTGATTTGATCGTTACAATCAGTTTCCGTTGAATTTACATTTATATCACTATATTGAATTTTAAACGTACATTTCAAATTACCGGGGCCACATACTGACTAGAAAAATTCCAGAAAAATATTTTCTAGCTTCGTATTGACGATACGGTCCTAACAAAACTAGTTTCGTCGAATTCTGAGACCGTTTGAAAAATGGCCAATTTCCAGTCAATTAAAATCAACGGAAACTGGTCAAACGCGTTTTCTTTTCCCACGCTCACATATTGATTCGAAAAATTATGAAATTTGAAACCTAACAATAACTTGACACTGCGGATCTAACAAAAGTGGTTTCATCGAAATCCGAGGTCGTTTGCAAAATGTCCATTTTTAAGGGCCTGAATTCCATAGCGACTATTCAGAATTTTCAACTGGACATATCTTTTGATTCCCGCTACCAAATTTCGATTGGTCGGATTCGTTAGAAAGATATTCACTAACAGATTTAAATATTTTTGGTTTCACTAAAATCCGGATTGTTTTGCACCCGGTACAGTCTGACAAAGTTTGAATTCAATTTTTGAAACTGCCACGCCATTTCAGGCCTTGTTTATAATTATAATTAATTATATTCGTTTTCAATTGTCGATTCAAACTTAGTTTTCATCGCCATTATCTAAAATATTTATTTTAAATATTTAAAATTCATTATTTTAGCCAATTTAAAAATTTTAAATTGGTTCAGATCTTTTGGGTCGTTACAGAAAATTGTTGAAACATTGACAATTTAAACGTATGTTTTGATTCATTAGTAAAAATGTACATGTTCACCAGAAATTATTTAGAGATTAAAAGGAACATTTTTAATGAATGTTTAGTTTAAAAATGATTCATTATTAAAATGTACATGTTCATTAGAAATTATTTAGAGATTAAAATGAACATTTTTAATGAATGTTTAGTTTCATTAAAAATGATTCATTATTAAAATGTACATGTTCATTAGAATTTTTTTTAGAGATTAAAAAGAACATTTTTAATTAATGTTTAGTTTCATTAAAAATGATTCATTATTAAAATGTACATGTTCATTAGAAATTCTTTAGAGATTAAAAGAACATTTTTAATGAATGTTTAGTTTCATTAAAAATGATTCATTATTAAAATGTACATGTTCATTTAGATTAAAAAGAACGACATATTAAAATGAAACTCGTCACTAACATGTCAGCAATGTAGAAAAACGTTAATATGCTAATATATGTTTTGTTTGTTGAAAACATCCCTTTTAACATGTTAGGGAAATCGTAAACGATTTATATTTTTATATATATAATATGTAAATATAAATTAAATTTAACGAATTGCGTGCAATAGTCCGCATTTCGGAATCATAACTTTAAACGATTATACCGAAAGATCTGACCGTCGGATTTCCCCAAAACTAAAACCGTTAGGTTTGCCTTGGAAAGATATTTCCAACGATATTAAATTTGTTAAGATCCAACGGTTAGATTTTGAGAAATGTGTAATTCAAATTTGGATAAAAATAGCGCTAGGGCCACATAACGACCTGAAACGCCGTTTGAATTAAATGGGCCATTTTTATATAAATAAAAATAGCGATAAATCGTTATAAAATAATCTTAATGATATGAAATGATTTTAATTATATATATTCGAGAATTATTTGAAAAGTCCGAGTTCAATCTCATTTCAAATAATTACGATGGTTTAAAGTCAAAGACAATGAAGACGGTGGTTGAAGACCAGCGATCTTCACATCGAATGGACGACTACTGATGATTGGAGTTGCTGCCTTGAAAGGGTTACAGTTGTAGATGTCTAGTCTTATTTTTTGATTGTCCGGATATGCGAGAACCTCTCTTCCGTATTGGACATACGGGACGAGAAATAAGGTGTCTCCAGTTTCGTTCGGACCCAGAACGAACTTGTAAATGGATATGTGTCTGACATTGGATTTCGTTCTGTGTTAATTGTTTTCTATTAAATATATATCTATTTGGTGGCGGAGAATTTATTCTCTTGCTTAACACCTGTGACGATCCCAAAACCCCGTGACACGGTGTTAAGGATAATCATTGGAATATAACACATTAATCATCATTAGAAGATCACAGATAATAGCATAAACATAAAATGGAATAATTTACACAAATATGACAGCGGAATCATATAGATATCATCACCTCAGAGAGCACAGTGCAGGATACAACTTAGTGCATAATATACATAATCAGTCACCATCGCCAGAGGCGGAATCATACATAAAGAGTACACAAAATAAATATCAGTCTACATCGCCGATGGCGGAATCATAATACATATACTAAAATGGCGGAAAGAGTCAATGTCAGCACGGTGTAGTCAAGCCTCGCCATGAGCCAAAAGCGCTCCAGATACCTGTAACTTGGCTACCCATGTGAAAATGAGGGCACCCGAGTTTGCAAGGTGAAACAAACTACGAGTCAGTCATGGGACTGGTATGAGAAATCTACTTAACTTATTAACAACAATGATAAGGCAATTCAAAGGACCACGCCACTTTCGCGGAACGGGTTTACTCCAATGAGTGCTAGTGCATGAAACAAAGTAAATGATTAAATCATCGCAATGCTTTTTATAAAATGAAGCCATTATAAGACTCAGGTCCCATCACACAATGCAACGCAAGCCGGAGGATAGAGTTTTACCTTATAATGGCCAAAAATGCTTCATACGAATAAAACAAAAGTGTTTGATATTATTACTAGTGCATATATGTTTCAAAAGAAAATTCAATCATAAATATCAATCCTAGGCGGCATAGCTACCATATACTATGTCGCCATACTAGTAATACAATCACGTCTGCATATTTCGTATTGGAAATTGGATTCCTTCATGAGTCGAGGCAAGGGGCAAGCTCCTCTCCGATTCGAGACACTCTAGCAAATGCCTCGGGACCGCACACAGCAATCCCTGGAGCCTCCAAGGCCGGTCCTCTCTTACTTTTGAGGATTAATTATTCCTGAACACACGTTTCCCGATCCTTACAGACCTATAATCGAGGCTCCTCGTATTCCAACAACCACAAAGGTGAAAAGTAGATATAAATGTCAGGGCTGGAAGGTCACTGACACCACCATAGCTAGAAAGAAACGTCGTGCACTCCTTGGGTCCTTCTCCCGTTTTTGACTCATACCGGGGTGTGAGGCTCGCGAATTCACGTTATACACAAAGCTACGTCACACAGACCATGCTTTGATCATCAACCACAAGACTTTGCTTTGCAACAGAAGCCTTGATCATATGCCACTTAGGCGTGCCACACAGGCAATCCACTCCATGCGACTGATTTCTATCAATACATAACCTCTAAGCTCGTACGTCTCAGAGAAGGGCGTTAAGCAAGAGAATAAATTCTCCGCCGCCAAACAGATATATATTTAACAAAGATCAATCAGCACAGAACAAAATCCAATGTCAGACACACAGTCCATTTACAAGTCCGTTCTGGGTCTGAACGAAACCGGAGGCACCAATTCCACGCATATCCGTACAATCAACAGTATGTTTGGATGGCTACTACTTCAGCTCCTTCACGGTAGCTACTCCAATCACGAGCATCAGTAGCGCCCATCCATCCAATGTGAAGATCGTCGGTCTTCAACCGTCTTCGACTCTTCGACTTCTCAACGTCGATCGATTATTTGAAATGAGATGAACTCGGCCTTTTCAAATAACCCACGTATATCTAGATTTTCAAATCAATTAATCACATGGTCGGACTCATCAACATTCACATTGCAGTTCTTTAGTTATAATTTTCATGTTAAATACATTAAACCATCACATATCAAGCAAACACAATAAAATTGGTTTATTTCCACTCTATATCGTCTATAGTATTTTATAACGATATATCGCCATTTTTATTTATTTAAAACGGCCATATTTAATTAAACGACGATTCAGGTCATGCCGATGCACTGGCGCTGTTTTTCACTAAATTTGATTTACACATATCTGAAAATCTAATCGTTGGATCTTTACAAATTTTATGTCATTAGAAAGATCATTTCAAAACGAATCCAACGGTTTCAGTTTTGGGAAAATCCGACGGTCGGATCTTCCACACTAGCCATTTGAAGTTACGATTTCAATTTACGAACTGCAGCGTCGTTAATCGATTTAATTTAATTATATTTATATATATATATATATATAAATATAAATATAATCGTTTCTGGCGCTATTTTTCTTCAGATTTGAATTAAACATTCCAGACAATCCAACCGTCGGATCTTCACAAATTTGGTGCCGTTGGAAAGATATTTCCACGGCGAACCCAACGGTTGCGGTTTCGGGAAAATCCAATGGTTGGATTTCCCGCACTCGTCGTTTGATATCACGGTTTTAAAACATGAACTGCACGGCCACGTTTCATTTTAATTTTATTTATATTTATATATTTATATAAATATAGTTCATTCAAAAATTCCTATATCGTTTTCACTTCAAATATTTCACTAACGCCTTTAAATTTTGGAAAATTTCGCCATAACCTCCTTTGTACGGGAGGGGCTGGGAAAATTCTCAAATAGCCACACGGGCGTCTCATGTCAAAAAGAAAAAGAAAAAGCCAAGCGGCAAGCCAATAGGCTCATAAAATCATCACCCAAACAAAACAGTAAACGTGTACCTATTTGTCGGGCACAAAATTTTATTCCTCTTCTCTAGCCCCTTTGCTATAACATGTTCAATAAATATGCATGTACATACATACAATTCTTATCACTTATCATTTTCCATTCAACTTCATATTTGGTTCCCTTTGGTTTAAAAACACCATTCATTCTAATGTTGCATGCATAGGCAAAAATCATATCATTAGCTAATTAATGAATATTTCAACTCATGCATATTTATTTGAACAAGTGGCTATTTTTAACACTTCACATTTCAAAATTGATAATTTTGGCGAACTAAAATATATTTCAACACATGACTATTTTATTTAGTTCCTATGCATGTTAAAAATAATATTCCTTTCACAAATATTTATTTCAACGCTCCCATATCTTTAGCATATCACATATATGATAAAAATGATATTTTTATCATTTAAAATATTTATTCAACACATGAATGTTTCAACACTTTATAATTTCAATAAAAACGTAATTTTTATTGTTCGATCTTTTTATTCAACACATGAACTTTTCCAATACACACACTTCTCAACACATGAGCATTTCCACACATAGATATTTTATATATGTTGTTCATATAAGAAAGATGAAATTTTTATTGTTGAAACTATTTATATATAAGGCGAATATTTTACATACTTCATATATATTATAAAAATGTGATTTTTGTTGTTTAAACACTTCATTCATTCACACATGAATTTAATTTTCACGTATCACTTTTCAACACATGAACATTTCCACACATGGATATAGTTTCAACACATGACTTTAATTTCAACGCATGAAGATAATTTCAACATATGAAAATAATTCTAACATATGAATATTATTCAAAATTTCGGTAGCATAACGGCAGGGTAGTTAAAACCGACACCATCCCTAGTACGGCTCCTCGCTCTACCTTAAAACCTCGCGGTTTTTGACAATGGGGATTCATGCATCTAATTCGCACGCAGGCAGCATGTTTTATTTTTATTTCCACAATTATTTCCAATTCATTTCAATCACCAATGGGTATTTTTCAACCACAAACAATTATTCAACCATTCACATTTTTCATCCAATATTTCACACCAATTCACAACAATAAATATCGTCCATGTTTTGTGGACGAGGGGAGTATATATATATATATTATAATTTCTATATTTCACTTGCATTTCAACACATATATCAATTATTCTATGCATGTATAATTCATACTTCGCTTATATAGCTTACACCACGCATGTACATGAGGTATACAACACGTGTGTAATTTATATTTCGCTCATATAATTTATACACGACATTTTCCATTCAAATTCATTTAATTTAGATTTCTCACATTGGTTTTCGGAGTGCTAAAAATCGTAGATGACTCAGAAAAATCCGCGGTCTCTTCTATGTGGTAGAGAGCTTCCTTGCGGTCCCGATGTTTCCTGTTTCATCGAATTTCGTCAACACACCATAAAGATATGATTTTTCAAAGTGCAAACATAAAAAAGAACTCACCTTTCACGATGGTTCAAAACTAGGGTTGCGGTTTTCGCGAAAACCGAGGCACGAGGGGATGATCGGAGGTGCTGACGTGGAAGAGGGAGGAGAGGGGAGTCGGTCGGTGGCGGTTTAGGGTGGTTCGGTGGTCGGTGGCGATCGGGGCGGCGCTGGGAAGTGTCGGACTTCCTAGGCCTCGTTCTCGTCGATGGGGAGGAGGGAGGTGACGAGGGTAGGTCGGATTGGAAGAGGGGAGGCAGCGGCGTCGACTGGTGGTGGTGGCGGCGGCGATAGGGGGCTGAGGCGGCGGCGATTTGAAGGGGAAGATTGAGCTCACGTCGCCGTCGATCGGGGAAGAAGAAGAGGGTTTCGCGTTTTTGTTTTAAAATAATGAATGGCTAATTTTGATTGGCTCATGGCTTTATTATATTTTAAAATGTTGTTTCTCCACACGGACACCAATTCAAACCCAACGACTGTCATCCCTAACTAAATACCCCCATCCCGGACACAATGGGATATGTTTCGTTGGCCAATTCGACTGTTACAGTCAGTTATTTTTCAAATTAAAGTATAAAACATTCAATTTTAACTTTGAACGTACATTTCAATTTGCCAGGGCCACAAACTGATTCGAAAAATTCCAGAAAAATAAATCTGTCTATGTTTTGACGCTACGGTCCCAACAAAACTAGTTTCGTCGAATTCTGAGATTGTTTGAAAAATGGTCATTTTCTAGTCGATCCAATTTAACAGAAATTGACCAAACACATTTTCTTTTGCCACGCTCACATAATAGCTTCAAAAATTATGAAATTTGAAACCTAGCAATAGTTTGAGATCCCGGACCCAACAAAAGTGGTTTCGTCGAATTCCGAGGTCGTTTGCAAAATATCAATTTTCCATGGCTATATATTCTATATACCGACCTTCCTGAAAATTCATTCGGCCATAACTTTTGATTCCCGTTATGAAACTTCGATTTTTCAGATTCGTTAGAAAGGTATTCATTAACAGATTTAAATATTTTTGGTTTCGCTAAAATCTGTTATATTTCCCACCCTGCACAGTCAGTCAAAGTATGATTTCAAATTTTCAAACTGACTCACTATTTCTACTTCACTATTTTATTGAAATATTCTATTTCAATTGTTCAAATTCCTTTAAAATAACCAATTTAAAATTTTTAAATTGGCTCGTATTTTCCGGGTTGTTACAATCTCCCCCACTTAAAACTTTTCGTCCTCGAAAAGGAAACAACAGTAAATTAGGAAACAAAATGTAAATGCAAAGTATTGTAAAGGTACCTTGCACCGAAGTTAGTTAGAGATGTCCACTCTGCATTTGGGGGTAAGCTTGCTTAATGCTTTCCTCAGTCTCCCAAGTACAGTCTCTAGGATCACTACTCCACTGCACTTTAACTAAATGAACCTTTTTGCTTCTTAGTTCTCTAGTTTCTTTGCCAACAATCTTTAATGGCTCTCTTCTGACTGCTAATTCTGGAGTTATGTCTATATCCTGTTGCGCTGCTTCTTCTACAACAAGATCTGGATCATGCACATGTCTTCTAAGTTGAGATACGTGAAACACATCATGCACTCCAGGCAACCAATCTAGTAATTGAACCCTATAAGCAAGAGTTCCAATTCGTTCAAGTATAGGAAAGGGACCAATAAATCTCGGTGCCAACTTCCCAGTTTTGCCAAATCTGATTACTCCTCTCATCGGGGAAACTTTCAAATAAACATGGTCACCAACAGTAAATGTCAAATCTCTTCTTCTAGAATCTGCATAACTTTTCTGTCGGCTTTGCGCGGTTCTCAATCGCTTTTTGATGAAGTCGACTTTATCAGATGCTCCTCTAATCATATCGGGTCCTAACACAAGTCTATTGCCTAGTTCTACCCAACATGCTGGAGATCTGCATGGTCTGCCATATAATGCTTCAAATGGCGACATTCCCAAATTTGCTTGATAGCTATTGTTATATGAGAATTCTGCCAAATGCAAGTGATCTTCCCATGACCCACCAAAATCAATTATACAAGCCCGCAATAAATCTTCTAGAATTCTATTCACCCGCTCAGTCTGGCCATCTGTTTGAGGGTGATAAGCGGTGCTCATATTCAGTTTCGTTCCCAATTCTGTCTGGAAAGCCTCCCAGAATTTGCTAGTAAATATTGGGTCTCTATCACTGACTATGCTGATGGGAATTCCATGTAGCTTAACGATTTCTTCGAAATATATCTGTGCTAGACTTTAAGCGGTTCTATTGGATCTGACAGGTATAAAATGGGCAGTCTTCGTGAAGCGATCTACGATTACCCAAATGCTGTCATTACCTTTCCTGGTTCGCGGCAAACCATCTATGAAATCCATGGAAATCTGTTCCCATTTCCAACCTGGGACTTCCAACGGTTGCAACAATCCAGCCAGCTTCTGTTGGTCGCTCTTTACCAATTGACAAGTAGGGCATCTACTAACATACAAAGAAATATCCCTCTTCATTGCCTTCCACCAAAAAGTGCGTTTGATATCGTTGTACATTTTACTCACACCAGGATGGATGCAAAGTTTGGATTTATGGCATTCGTCTAGCACTTCTCTTCGAAGGCCTGGAATATTTGGAATGCAAATCCTATCATTTAACCTGAGAACCCCCTTATCGTCAATACGAAAACTTGTGGTTTCACCTTCCTTGACCCTCTGACTGATTCTCTGGATGAATTCATCGTCTTTTTGAAGGGCTGAAATCTTATCAATCAATTCAGGCGTAATTATAAGATTGGCGATGATTGCGGTTTTTCTACTAAGCGCATCCGCTACAACGTTAGCCTTTCCCGGCGTATACAGGATATCAAGATCATACGCTGCAAGAAATTCTAGCCAACGCTGCTGTCTCAAATTCAGATCTTTCTGGGTGTATAAATACTTCAATGATTGATGATCTGTGTACAGCACAAATTTCTCGCCCAATAAATAATGCCTCCAGATTTTTAATGCAAAAACGATAGCTAGCAACTCAAGATCATGAGTTACATAATTCTTCTCATGCGGTTTCAGTTGGCGGCTTGCATAAGCGCTTACTTGGCCTTTTTGCATTAACACTGCACCAAGACCTCTAATAGAAGCATCTGTCCAAACCGTTAAATCCTGATTGCCATTAATAATGGTTAACACTGGAGCAGTTGTTTGTTTCGATTTCAATTCCTGGAAAGCTTCTTCACAGTCGGAAGTCCACTTAAATTTCTCATGCTTCTTCGTGAGCTTCGTTAACGGACCAGATATCTTCGAAAAATCCTTAACGAACTTTCGATAATAACTAGCCAACCCCATAAAACTTCTAACCTCTGTGGGTGTAGTGGATTGTTTCCAGTCTTGAATCGCTGTTATTTTGCTTGGGTCTATAGAAATCCCTTTCTCTGACACGACATGGCCAAGAAACTTCACTTCTTCTTGCCAGAAGACACATTTAGAGAATTTGGCTTTGAAGACGTTCTTTCTTAGAATCTCCAATACTTGTTCTAAGTATTTTTCATGCTCGGGTTTTGATTTGGAGTAGATTAAAATATCATCGATGAATACGAGGACAAATTTATTCAGAACTCCCCTGAACACTCTATTCATTAGATCAACAAAGTATGCTGGAGCGTTGCATAGGCCGAACGGCATTACTAACCATTCATAAAATATGTCTGGACCTCTGAAAGTTGTCAAAGGAACACACTCTTCTGCTATTCTCAATTGATGAAAACCTATAGCTAGGTCCATTCGGGAAAATACTCTCGCCCCATTTAATTGGTCTAGCAGATAATCGATGCGGGGTAACAGGTATTTATTTTTGAGCATTTGTTTGTTGAGGTCTCAGTAATCAACACATAATCGAAGAGTACCGTCTGACTTTGGGACAAACACAACAGCTGCACCCCAATTAGAAAAGCTAGGTCTGATTAGACCCTTCCACAACAGTTGACGAGTTTGATCGCCTAATTCTTCTTTTTCCCTCGGAGTCATTCTGCGAATTGGATGTACCACTGGTCTGGCATTGGGAATTAGATCGATTCTGAATTCTATTTCTCTTTGTGGAGGTAAGTTTTCGACTTCTTCAAACACATCCGCATAGTTTCTAACAATCGGAATCTTTTCTATGGAAGTGGGGATAACTTCTAATGCCGACCAAAATTCTTTTCTATCTGGATTCGAACCATGACAGGGTATAAATATATGTCCAAGCTTCATTCGAATTTTAATGATTCTTTCTACACAATTTACTTCGGCTTCGTATTTTGTTAACCATTCTAACCCAAGGATAACGTCGAATTCGGGAAAGTCCATAACGATTAAATTAATGGGAAATTTGTAGAAAGAATAAGAGATTGGCACTCTACAACATGAACTGAGAATAAGAGATCCTCCTATCGGGTTATGAACTTCCACCGATTCTTTAAGCTTTCTCTGTTTTAACTTTAATTTGCGAAGTGTGTTACTAGCGATAAAACTACGCGGCGCACCCGTGTCAAACAATACAGAGACAGGAATATTTTTAATTGTAAGGGTACCTCCCAAAACATCGGGTTTACCTGCTCCATCGGAAGCAGCCGGCGGGCTCGACCCGTCATACACGTGAGCTACTGCGGCCTTCTTCAGCAAAGGACAGTCTTTGACAAGATGATTCGTCTTGCGGCAATTAAAGCAGGAGTGAGGGTTCTGAGAACCCTGGCTTGAACCTTGTGAATTTGTCTTCTGCCTCTTCGGGGCTGTGCACACATTAGAGAAGTGCCCCATTTTGCCACAGTTATAGCAGCTTCCTCTTGGCGGCTTGCCAGTCTGAGGTTTCGAGGATGTTGCTTGGCTTGACTCAGCTTGATTCACAGCAGGCTTGCGTTTGTTCCCGGCTTGACTTTTAGCGCGATCCTGCTCCAGATGCCTTTGGTTAAGGTCTTCGTAGTTGCATGTCATTTCCACCAATTCATTAAATTCCAGCTTGACGTGGGCCATGGTATCATGATACTGTCGCTTTAGCCCGAGGATAAACCTCTTATTTTTGGACTTTGCAGTGGCGACAAGCTCCGGAGCATAGGGTGACAACTGTGTAAATTTATTCAGATAATCCTGCACTGAAAGATCCCCCTGCTGGAGGTTGGCGAAGTCATCGTGCATTCGTTCTAGTGCTTGTTCTGGGACATATTTCTCCTTGAAGAGTTCTTTGAATCCATCCCAGGTTCTTCCAGCTTCTCTATTCCCGGCGGTGAAAGATTCCCACCATAGTTCAGCTTGTTCCTGCATAAGCCAGGCGCCCATAATAGCTTTATCTTGATCTCCAAGCCTTAGGCCTTCCAGTATTTACTCGCATGTTTTGAGCCATGCAAGGGCCTCTATTACTGTGCCAGTTCCCGAGAAGGTCTTGCCTCCTAGGTTTTTGTATCTCTTAGCTACGCGGTCCAACTCGAAGTATTGAGCGGCCAGGGGTTGTATCAAAGGTTCTTCTTCAACTGGGGCTTCTCCCCGTCCTCTTCCACGGCCGGCACGGCCTCCTCTAGCGGCGGCTGCTCTGGTAGCCATTTTTCAAGTTCTGTATAAGCAAGAAAAGAGTCAGCTTACAGAAATGATAATTCATTGCATGGTTAAGCTGAAAATTTTAAGGAAAGATAACGATGGATTGATCAAATTGTTCTTGCTATTCTGCTCGGCTCATTCTAGGACTTTACTAGTCCTATCTCTAATGAGCTACACGCCTTAGAATAATACTGATTCTATTTTGACGAAGTGTTTGATGTGTTAGACTCCAGAACTAAGGTTAACCAAAGCTCTGATGCCAGCTGTGACGATCCCAAAACCCCGTGACACGGTGTTAAGGATAATCATTGGAATATAACATATTAATCATCATTAGCAGATCACAGATAATAGCATAAACATAAAATGGAATAATTTACACACATATGACAGCGGAATCATATAGATATCATCACCTCAAAGAGCACAGTGTAGGATACAACTTAGTGCATAATATACATAATCAGTCACCATCGCCAGAGGCGGAATCATACATAAAGAGTACACAAAATAAATATCAGTCTACATCGCCGATGGCGAAATCGTAATACATATACTAAAATGGCGGAAAGTGTCAAAGTCAGCACGGTGTAGTCAAGCCTCGCCATGAGCCAAAAGCGCGCCAGATACCTGTAACTAGGCTGCCCATGTGAAAATGAGGGCATCCGAGTTTGCAAGGTGAAACAAACTACGAGTCAGTCATGGGACTGGTATGAGAAATCTACTTAACTTATTAACAACAATGATAAGGCAAATCAAAGGACCACGCCACTTTCGCGGAACGGGTTTACTCCAATGAGTGCTAGTGCAAGAAATAAAGTAAATGATTAAATCATCGCAATGCTTTTTATAAAATGAAGCCATTATAAGACTCAGGTCCCATCACACAATGCAACGCAAGCCGAAGGATAGAGTTTTACCTTATAATGGCCAAAAATGCTTCATACGAATAAAACAAAATTGTTTGATATTATTACTAGTGCATATATGTTTCAAAAGCAAATTCAATCATAAATATCAATCCTAGGCGGCATAGCTACAATCTACTATGTCGCCATACTAGTAATACAATCACGTCCGCATATTTCGTATTGGAAATTGGATTCCTTCATGAGTCGAGGCAAGGGGCAAGCTCCTCTCCGATTCGAGACACTCTAGCAAATGCCTCGGGACCGCACACAGCAATCCCTGGATCTTCCAAGGCCAATCCTCTCTTACTTTTGAGGATTAATTATTCCTTAACACACGTTTTCCGGTCCTTACAGACCTATAATCGAGGCTCCTCGTATTCCAACAACCACACAGGTGAAAAGTAGATATAAATGTCAGGGCTGGGAGGTCACTGACACCACCATAGCTAGAAAGAAACGTCGTGCACTCCTTGGGTCCTTCTCCCGTTTTTGACTCATACCGGGGTGTGAGGCTCACGAATTCACGTTATACACAAAGCTACGTCACACAGACCATGCTTTGATCATCAACCACAAGACTTTGCTTTGCAACAGAAGCCTTGATCATATGCCACTTAGGCGTGCCACACAGGCAATCCACTCCATGCGACTGATTTCTATCAATACATAACCTCTGAGCTCGTACGTCTCAAAGAAGGGTGTTACGCAAGAGAATAAATTCTCCGCCGCCAAACAGATATATATTTAACAGAGATCAATCAGCACAGAACAAAATCCAATGTCAGACACACAATCCATTTACAAGTCCGTTCTGGGTCTGAACGAAACCGGAGGCACCAATTCCTCGCATATCCATACAATCAACAGTATGTTTGGATGACTACTACTTCAGCTTCTTCACGGTAGCTACTCCAATCACGAGCATCAGTAGCGCCCATCCATCCAATGTGAAGATCGTCGGTCTTCAACCGTCTTCGACTCTTCGACTTCTCAACGTCGATCGATTATTTGAAATGAGATGAACTCGGCCTTTTCAAATAGCCCACGTATATCTAGATTTTCAAATCAATTAATCATATGGTCGGACTATTCAACATTCACATTGCAGTTCTTTCGTTATAATTTTCATGTTAAATACATTCAACCATCACATATCAAGCAAACACAATAAAATTGGTTTATTTCCACTCTTTATCGTCTATAGTATTCTATAACGATATATCGCCATTTTTATTTATTTAAAACGGCCATATTTAATTAAACGACGATTCAGGTCGTGCCGATGCACTGGCGCTGTTTTTCACTAAATTTGATTTACACATATCTGAAAATCTAACTGTTGGATCTTTACAAATTTTATGTCATTAGAAAGATCATTTCAAAACGAATCCAACTGTTTCAGTTTTGGGAAAATCCGACGGTCGGATCTTCCACACTAGCCATTTGAAGTTACGATTTCAATTTACGAACTACAGCGTCGTTATTCGATTTAATTTAATTATATTTATATATATATATATATAAATATAATCGTTTCTGGCGCTGTTTTTCTTCAGATTTGAATTAAACATTCCAGACAATCCAACTATCGGATCTTCACAAATTTGGTGCCGTTGGAAAGATATTTCCAAGGCGAACCCAACGGTTGCGGTTTCGGGAAAATCCAATGGTTGGATTTCCCGCACTCATCGTTTGAAATCACGGTTTTAAAACACGAACTGCACGGCCACGTTTCGTTTTAATTTTATTTATATTTATATAAATATAGTTCATTCAAAAATTCCTATATCGTTTTCACTTCAAATATTTCACTAACGCCTTTAAATTTTGGAAAATTTCGCCATAAACTCCTTTGTACGAGAGGGGCAGGGAAAATTCCCAAATTGCCACACGGGCGTCTCATGTCAAAAAGAAAAAGAAAAAGCCAAGCAGCTAGCCAATAGGCTCATAAAATCATCACCCAAACAAAACAGTAAACATGTACCTATTTGTCGGGCACAAAATTTTATTCCTCTTCTCTAGCCCCTTTGCTATAACCTGTTCAATAAATATGCATGTACATATATACAATTCTTATCACTTATCATTTTCCATTCAACTTCATATTTGATTCCCTTTGGTTTAAAAACACCATTCATTCTAATGTTGTATGCATAGGCAAAAATGATATCATTAGTTAATTAATGAATATTTCAACTCATGCATATTTATTTGAACAAGTGGCTATTTTTAACACTTCACATTTCAAAATTGATAATTTTGGCGAACTAAAATATATTTCAACACATGACTATTTTATTTAGTTCCTATGCATGTTAAAAATAATATTCCTTTCACAAATATTTATTTCAACGCTCCCATATCTTTAGCATATCACATATATGATAAAAAGGATATTTTTATCATTTAAAATATTTATTCAACACATGAATGTTTCAACACTTTATAATTTAAATAAAAACGTAATTTTTATTGTTCGATCTTTTTATTCAACACATGAACTTTTCCAATACACACACTTCTCAACACATGAGCATTTCCACACATGGATATTTTATATATGTTGTTCATATAAGAAAGATGAAATTTTTATTGTTGAAACTATTTATATATAAGGCGAATATTTTACATACTTCATATATATTATAAAAATGTGATTTTTGTTGTTTAAACACTTCATTCATTCACACATGAATTTAATTTTCACGTATCACTTTTCAACACATGAACATTTCCACACATGGATATAGTTTCAACACATGACTTTAATTTCAACGCATGAAGATAATTTCAACATATGAAAATAATTCTAACATATGAATATTATTCAAAATTTCGGCAGCATAACGGCAGGGTAGTTAAAACCGACACCATCCCTAGTACGGCTCCTCGCTCTACCTTAAAACCTCGCGGTTTTTGACAATGGGGATTCATGCATCTAATTCGCACGCAGGCAGCATGTTTTATTTTTATTTCCACAATTATTTCCAATTCATTTCAATCACCAATGGGTATTTTTCAACCACAAACAATTATTCAACCATTCACATTTTCATCCAATATTTCACACCAATTCACAACAATAAATATCGTCTATGGTTTGTGGACGAGGGGAGTATATATATAGATATATATATATATATATATTATAATTTCTATATTTCACTTGCATTTCAACACATATATCAATTATTCTATGCATGTATAATTCATACTTCGCTTATATAGCTTACACCACGCATGTACATGAGGTATACAACACGTGTGTAATTTATATTTCAGTCATATAATTTATACACGACATTTTCCATTCAAATTCATTTAATTTAGATTTCTCACATTGGTTTTCGGAGTGCTAAAAATCGTAGATGACTCAGAAAAATCCGCGGTCTCTTCTATGTGGTAGAGAGCTTCCTTGCGGTCCCGATGTTTCCTGTTTCATCGAATTTCGTCAACACACCATAAAGATATGGTTTTTCAAAGTGAAAACATAAAAAAGAACTCACCTTTCACGATGGTTCAAAACTTGGGTTGCGGTTTTCGCGAAAACCGAGACGCGAGGGGATGATCGGAGGTGCTGACGTGGAAGAGGGAGGAGAGGGGAGTCGGTCGGTGGTGGTTTGGGGTGGTTCGGTGGTCGGTGGCGATCGGGGCGGCGCTGGGAAGTGTCGGACTTCGTGGGCCTCGTTCTCGTCGATGGGGAGGAGGGAGGTGACGAGGGTAGGTCGGATTGGAAGAGGGGAGGCAGCGGCGTCGACTGGTGGTGGCGGCGGCGGCGATAGGGGGCTGAGGTGGCGGCGATTTGAAGGGGAAGGTTGGAGCTCGCGTCGCCGTCGATCGGGGAAGAAGAAGAGGGTTTCGCGTTTTTTTTTATTTTTAAAATAATGAATGGCTAATTTTGATTGGCCCATGGCTTTATTATATTTTAAAATACTGTTTCTCAACACGGACACCAATTCAAACCCAACGACTGTTACCCCTAGCTAAATACCCCCATCCCGGACACAATGGGATATGTTTCGTTGGCCAATTCGACTGTTACAGTCAGTTATTTTTCAAATTAAAGTATAAAACATTCAATTTTAACTTTGAACGTACATTTCAATTTGCCAGGGCCACAAACTGATTCGAAAAATTCTAGAAAAAGAAATCTGGCTATGTTTTGATGCTACGGTCCCAACAAAACTAGTTTCGTCGAATTCTGAGATCATTTGAAAAATGGTCATTTTCCGGTCGATCCAATTTAACAGAAATTGACCAAACACATTTTCTTTTTCCACGCTCACATACTAGCTTCAAAAATTATGAAATTTGAAACCTAGCAATAGTTTGACATCCCGGACCCAACAAAAGTGGTTTCGTCGAATTCCGAGGTCGTTTGCAAAATATCAATTTTCCATGGCTATATATTCTATATAGCGACCTTCCTGAAAATTCATTCGCCCATAACTTTTGATTTCCGTTATGAAACTTCGATTTTTCAGATTCGTTAGAAAGGTATTCACTAACAGATTTAAATATTTTTGGTTTCGCTAAAATCCGTTATATTTCCCACCCTGCACAGTCAGTCAAAGTTTGAATTCAAATTTTCAAACTGACTCACTATTTCTACTTCACTATTTTATTGAAATATTCTATTTCAATTGTTAAAATTCCTTTAAAATAACCAATTTAAAATTTTAAATTAGCTCGTATTTTCCGGGTTGCTACAACACCCTTCTCTGAGACGTCCGAGCTTAGAGGTTATATATTGATAAACATCAGTTACATGGCATGAATTGTCAATGTGGCATGCTAAGATGCAAACGATCAAGGCTTTTATTGAAAAGCAGAGCCTTGTGGTTGATGATCAAAGCACAGCTTTATTTAGCATAGCTTTGTGTATAGCGTTACTTCGCGAGCCTCACACCCCGGTAAGAGTCAGAAACGGGATAAGGGAACGCAGGGAGTGCACGACGTTTCTTTCTAGCTAGATATGGTGTCATGGTATGGAGCCCAGACATTTTTACTTATGTGGATAATGGAATGAGGCACTTCAGATATTGGTCGCTACTGTCCAAGTGATAGGTCTGATAGGACCGGGAAACATGTGTTCAGGAATTGCCAATCCACTAAAGTATTTATGGACCGGCCCTACAGGATCCAAGGGTTGCCCGTAGGCGTGATCCTGAGACATTTGCTAGAGTGTCTCGAATCGGTAAGGAGACCATCCCTAGCCTTGACTCATGATGGAAGCCCAATTTCCAATACGACATTAAAGATTTGATTGTAAACCTATATATAGTGACATAGTAGGATGGGGTACTATGCCGTCTAGGATTGATACATTTACTTTGAAATGTTTTAAACTGACTAGACACTAATAATATCAAGTTTTATACGTATCAATCATGTTTGACCATTATAAGGTAAAACTCTATCCTCCGGTTTGCGTTGCATTGTGTTATGGGACTTGAGTCTTATAATGGTTTAATTTTTCTAAAAAGAATTGCGTTGTTTAAAAGATTTACTTATTTTATGCATTGGCAATCCAATGGAGTAAACCCGTTCTGCGCTGTGATTAGCCTTATTATTAGATAAGTTAAGTAAGATTTTTCATACCAGTCCCATGACTGACTCGTAGTTTGTTTCACTTGCAAACTCGAGTGCCCTTATTTTCCACATGGGCAATCGAGTGGCTTGTTTTGCAGATATTTATTTATTGAGCAGGATTCTGGATCGAAGCTTAAAGCTGTGTCCAGAGCATTAATAGTCTTCCGCTATGTTATTTTATTTGTTTCCGCTGCATTGTATTACATTTATTGTAAATTAATCTTCCGCTGTATTATTATTTTTCGATGTACTCTGATGTAACATTATTATGATGTAATAAAAGTCTTCTGTTGTTGTTCTGATGCGTTGTATTCCCAAAGTTAGCGTATCCGGGTTTTCGAACGGTCTTGGTTGATTTAGCGATCGATTAGGTCCGAGCGAAATCCATATCGTTACAAGTGAGGTTTACTTCCAAGACTTCACTTGACATAATATGTCCTAAAAATTTAACTTCTTCCCTCCAGAAATGGCACTTCGAGAATTTGCTTTCAATTGGTTCTTTCTTATTATCCCTAGAACTTGTCTTAAGTGATCTTCATGCTCTTTATGTTCTTTTGAAAATATAAGGATATCATCTACAAAGACTACCACACTTTTATATATTAAGAATGCCCCTAAACACTTACTCATGAGGTCAACAAAGAAGGTGGGTGCATTCGTTAATCCGAAGGGCATAACTTCCCATTGGAGTAATCCATCTAACGTCCTAAACTCAATCTTGTCCTTACTATCCTTGTAATCCTTAACTGGTGGAATCTAGTAGCAAGGTCTAACTGGGGAAAGTAATTGGGCTCCGCCCAAGTGATCATAAAGGTCATCGATTCTAGGTAAGCGGTACCTATTCTTCTTGGTCAACTTATTAAGTTCCCTATAATCCACGCAAAGTCCTAAGGATCCGTCTACTTTGGTGGCAAACACGGCCGGTGCACCCCATTCTTAGGTACTCCATCGAATGAAACCTTTTGTAATAATTCTAAAATCTTCTTATCCAACTCCCTTCTTTCCTTAGGTGCCATGTGCCTCAAGGGTAGTGTTATAGGTCTAGCATCCTTCTCTAGGTCAATACGAAAAGAGATTTCTCTGTGGGGTGGAAGTCTTGTGACCTCCTCAAAGACATCCAAGAACTCACAACCTATAGGGACCGAAGATGGTCCTTCTAAACCAAGAGATAAGGAGTATAACAAGGCTTTATCTTTGTTCCTAACATTGCAAGGAATAATCAGATTACGTCCTCCTCGGCTCCTAAGACGAACGATTCTCTTATTGCAATCTAGGACGACCCCATAAAATGATAGCCAATCCATGCCTAGGATAAGAATGCACCTCTAATACTAGGTCTTTGCAAAACAGTTCAAGATGCTTAGATCCTCCGATAGGGTTAGCCACCTCTATCAGACTAACAGAGATAGACATGGGAAGGTTCAACAGATTAACTAATCTCTAGGAGACAAACGAATAAGTCGCTCTAGAATCGAACAAGGTGTATATAGAGTTTTCTAAAATAGAAGTTATACTTCAAGTGCGGGTTGTCCTTGGTCTTTTGGGGGTTGGCTTTGAATTGGTGTTGCCTCTATTGCATAATTATGGCCACTTCGGATAAGTTTGGGCTGTCCTTCTTCATGATAGTTGTAACACTTTCCTTTAAATTCCTTTTTCGCCAATGAGGTCCTACAGTCCTTGGCCTCATGGCCCTTGCGGTTGCACGTCATACAATTCTTCGCTTCCTTCTTGAATTTGACTCCCTTCATCTTGTTTTTCCACCATTCCTATTTCTTATTCTTGTTGGAACTTCCTTTTCCTTTCTCACCTTCTTTATCCTCCCCAAATGTTACTTGGGCTAATAAAGTTTCCTTCAATGGAGAGTTCAGCCCTTTAACAAATCTCAAGGTTTTGTTCATGGGGGTGTCTACCAAACCTCTTTCAAACTTAGTCAATTCGATAAACTTGGCTACATACTCTTGCAAGCTAAATCTTCCTTGCTTGAGGTGTATAAATTTCTCCAACTGGATAGTCAATTTTGCCTTTGGAAAAAACTTTGCTTCGAAACAGTTTTTGAATTCGGCCTATGTAAATATCCAGCCCTCTTTCTCTCTAGATACTATGTTCCATCATTCAAGGGCCTCCTCTTTCAAGTGTCAGGTAACTATTCTTCTTTTCACTTCATCGGGCCACCTAACAGCTTCAAAAATTCTTTCACAGTCCATAATCCAAGATTGGGCATTAGATAAAACTTCCTTTCCAGAGAACAATTTCCCTCCAATATTCATGAAAGTCTCATAGAAGTGAGAAAAGTCAAAGGCTACCTCAGTGGCAGGAGCTGCAGGTACCGTTGGGGCTGGATTAGCCATAGGGACCTATTCCATAGTATGAAGATACTATTGGAACCATTATGGAAAGTATCGGAGCCTTGCATGGTTACCCTGCTCAGTAGGATTATCATCCATTCTACTAATTGAAAATAAAAGGAAGAATACTTTAGTGGATACTCCTGAGATAGTATTTATGCTGAAAAGGGAAGAAAACAATAAAGCTGCCTAGCATAAATGCATTTGCTTATTGGGGTAGATTTATATGTATAGTTTGTAAAACTTTTTCAAATTACAAATACGCCTCTCATACGAATAATTCCCATATAATTGGGTAACCTAGGCTCTGATACCAAGTAAAACAATCTGCCCGGAATGGGCCTAAATTTCGACCCAGAAAAGGCCCATCGAAACATAGAACTATTCTAAACGGGTTGTTGGTTCCTGCAAGGAATTACATTTGCACAGATAATATATACATACACTTTGAATGGAAATCTCACATAGCGGAAATAGAAAATATAATACTGAAACAAGATGTACCACTTTATTTAAAATCACAAAATTCCAATACAAAAGTCAAGATTACATCTGTTCCATGGGTACATCAATAAACTCATTCTCAACGTTTCCATAAGAAGTAGAGCAATAACAACCAATAATAGAAAAACGATTTCATCTTAGTCTTCTGCTCCCATCATGATTCTGTCCATGAATTCTACCCCATCTACTGACCTGTTGGATACGTTAACGAGAGGGGTCAGAACATAAAGTTATGTGTGACTTAAATATGGTGTTTACTTAAAGGACATACCCTAGTTTTTAGCAGGTTACATATGTCAAGGTATGTCTACGCAGCACACAACATTCATACAAACACCAAGTATCTAACCAATAAGGTGGATATCCAAGTCAATCGTTCATTAGTGTTATTAGGGTAAATAACCAACGAGGTGGGTATTCTCGGTCGCTTATGGCCCTATTAAAGGTGTATTCTTATGATCTCTTGTAACCTGAGGCAGACCCTAGTCCCTTAAAACCCTGTCCTGGTACGTCAACATTCTTAAGTCTATACTCTCAATTGTAATATGAAAAGTAGTATTGCGAACATTACTACATAACTGATATTACCATAGAATACCTATGTCGCTTAAGACTTCCCTTAGACAGCTGGTAAGCATGCAATGGCTACATATCTTTTATACACCAATCATGTCCCTAGTTGAGCCCTATAAGCTTCTAGTCGAAGTGGACGTCCCCCTTGAACTACACTACTCTGTTACTAGTTATGCCTAACCACTTTTAGAGAAGGAGGACCCATAGACTTACTTCAGTTCTAATAAGGGTGGATCCCATGACTTTGGTTCCCCCCCAAGGAATAAACTACCGGAAGGATCCTAGTCCTAGCCACTTAAGATCCAAATTAGACAAGAAGAGAGTCAGCCACATAAGACCTTCTCAAGGCATAGTAAATCTGCATATTTTCACACACAATAGACTTATATATATAGTTATATACATATATACACACATTATACCTCTCACATTAAATCGTATACCTATAGATCATAGATATGTCGGGTGGTTCTGGGCAGACTTCTACTACAAGTGGGTTTGGCCTCGTGTCATAGAGTACTATGTTTGAATGGCCCATGGCACCCAGACCTCTCACATTAGTTGGGCCTACTTGTTGTTGCTAGATTTGTCGGTCGATTCTGGGAAGGCTTCCACCACAAATGACAACTAACCTCGTGTCTGTGTGTCACTATTAATACATGTAAAGCCATTCTATACACGCACACAAGCAATCAATTTATATATACATTGGGACATTTCAAATTCGAATCCTATCCTAATCGCATTTATTGCATTAATACTACGTTAAGCACGTTGGTTACGATATGTTAATATAATAATTATAATGGATAAATAACGCTTAAATGTTCGTATGAACGAGAGAATGTTCCAACGAGAAAAAAATTGTCAATTTGTCTAAATTAAGGTATACAAGTTAATTTTCCATATTTTGAGCGCTACAATTTAGGCATGATGACATAAGAGCATAATAACATATAGCAGTGAATGGAAATTACAACATACATACAAATTTCAACTTGCATCCTAGGCTTATTGAAATGATTTCAATAGTGGATCAAAAATAGAGTATAACATACACATATAATACATACATGTATATTTATAAGCTCCATTTTATCTAATTCACCATTTTTTTTGGTGTTTTGCACATAAAAACATTTACATTTGATATATTTCAAGTATGAATACGTTTGGATTCAAAACAGAATCCAAATCTAATCAAATCATGGAACAACCAAATTTGAACCCTTTTAGGTTACAATCAAATGTTTGCATAAGGGTGAATTACACAAAGTAGAAACAATACAACACCCCTTTCATTCTCAATCCAATATTGAGATCCAAATCCATAAACGCAAATAATATGACAATTCTTACGTAAATATAAAATAGAGGATTTAGGGGTTTTTGTGTTGATGTTATCGATTTCCAGATCCTCTTAGGCATAGCTATTAACTGTTGGAGAAGGGAGTTTTGATGACAACAACCTTATTTCAATATTAATTGATTATAAAATATATACTAACACTTTTGTCTAATATTTGTATACACACACACATATGCAGGATTTATATACAGGGACTATTACTGAAGATTGTATAGTTTAAGGATGTTAGAAATTCAGAATTCAGAGATATTTCAAAACTCAAGAGTATTCAAGATTTCAAGAGTTCAAGATAAATATAGTTATAGAGTCTAGACTATGTAAGACTCTGAATAGCACTCCAGGTTCAAACTCAAAATAATTTCAAATTCTATTTTTCAAACTCTATATTTAAATTCTATCTTCAATCTCTTTCTTCTCAATTTTACTTTCTATTTATATTTTATTTTACACTTAAGTTTTATAAGTTTATACTTTATAAGTTTCATATATTTATGTTTTATATGTTTTATATTTATATAGTTTTAAACTATATAATTTTATAAATATGTTTATATAGTTTATATTTATGTTCTCATATGATTTTCTACTTTGTAATATTTATTTATAACTCTATATTTTAATTCAAGAATTTCCATAATTATATATACATATATATCTAAACACTTGAAAAATGTTCAAATTCCAATTTTGTACAAGTATATGTTGACATACATATATATACATGTCGACATATAACTGTCATTTTTTCAAATTTGAAAGAAAGTGTCTTTTCACTATTTGTGACGGTTCTGAGATGTTGCAACCTTTCACACATTATAAAAAGGGGATGATTTCGAATTTTTAATTACTTCTTCTTTTCCCTTTCCACTCTCTTTCATTACACCATTATTTCTTATCATTTTTATGATTTCTACACCTATACTCTGCAAATTCAATTTTGTTTTCACTAATCTTCTTCTCTCTACACTCTCTACTCATTATTCTTTAAATCAAATGCTATTGAAGAGTTATAGGGCTGTTTGTAATTCTTTGGGTTGAGTAAAATAATCGGTGGTATCCCTTGTAGCCATAAAATCAAGGACGGGTTATCGATGGTATCCCTTGTAGCCGTGAAATCAAGGAAGGTATACGTCATCAAGTGTGTGTGGAATCGGTGGTAGCCCTTGTAGCTGTGAAATCGAAGAGGGTTGTAATTGGATATTGATATAGTAATAAAACTCTGCGCAATCCAGCATTGTGTGGGACTGGACGTAGGAGCAATTCCAAACCAGTATAAAATTAGGTGTGTTCTTTCCTTTTCTGCACTTTATTTTTGTTTATCTTTGCATTTGTGTTTGATTATGTGTCTATAATTGTTTCTATAGTGTTTGATTCATATAGTTTATCACATAAGTTTTAGTTTTAGTCTAAATTCTCAAAAACACTATTCACCCCTCCTCTAGTGTTTGTTTTACTTTAAAGATCCATTCCGCGATCCCTAACAATTGGTATCAGAGCAAGGTCTTTCAAAAAGTTCATAATCTGATTTTTGAACATTTTTAAATGGCTAATTTTGAAATAATTGTTAACACTAGTTTTAATTCATGTACTACATCAGTATTAGATGAGTCTGCAATCAATTTTATTGAAAAATCAAGTTATCATGATGTAATTTTTTGAAAAGTTTAAATGGATATATCACAGAATCGTCATGCTATTATTATTTCAAATTACAATTAGTTTTTTTGAAAAATCACTTAATTCTTTAAAAAGTTGTGTTGTTTTATAGGAAAAGATACGTTATATGGCTTTTGAAAATTCAAAAGTTGAAAAGATGGGTAAAGTGGCTGTTGGTGATTCAAATTCCAAAATGGTGGCTATTGAAAATTCAAATTCTGAAAAGATGGCTGTTGGAAATTCAAATTCCGAATTAGTGTACATGGGTTTTGCGAATTCAGATTCTGAAGGATAATTGAAGAAGTGTAATGACGATTGGTGAAAAGACATCAAGAGGAAGAAATGTAAATATACAATATAAATCGACAAAGAAATGGATACCAGATAAGTAGAAACTTTTGATTCTCATCTACAAGTAGATTCAGTATTGTACTTCTCTTCATTTTCTTCGGAATGTCGCTGGTTTCATGTAAATCCGTCAAGAATTGGTCAAGTAATGATTAAATAAAGTTTTGGTGAATAAAGAGAGAAGGAAACAAAAACTTTCGATGGTTTTCTTCAAATTGCATCCACATGTTAGACTTTTTTGTCTCAAATCATTTTCCAAATTGTAGTTCTCATTCTCGCGATCGATTTAATGGGTAGATTGTCAAATTCCGATCAAAACTGAGTGAGATATGACTATTTGAAGTTGGTTATGCAAAACTGAAAAACTATTACGGGATTTCATGCATATCACATACTATTTCTACTTTTTTCACCCCAATACCATCCAAATTCGTCCCCAAACTATCACTAGATCGTAGTGCTTGGATTTCTCTTCGATTTGCTGCTGATTTCGTCTAATTCCGTTAAGAAACGAAGAAGTTATGCCTCTTGAAAGTTTTGATTGAAAGTGAAAAAGAGAAGAAGAAGAGAGAAAAGATTGTGAAGAGACATGACTTTTGAGCCTATTTATAATGGTTGAAGTATCTTTTCATTCAAATTCAAAATTCAAAATCGAAATTTTGGCGCCAAGTTGGTTGAACTACTAAATCTTCAATATCTTCTCATATGGTGTTCAAATTCAACAAATATCCTAATCAGAAAAACGAGCCCATCGCAATAGAGTAGATTTCATTATCAAATTCTAGAAGATGTGAATATGTGATTCATTACAATGGAAGAACAACAAAAATAAGGATTACAAAAATAGGTACGCTTTAATTTTTAAAAAAAATTGGTTGAATGAATGCTTTGATTGTGTTGCTTGTTTGCTTTGATTTGAATTTGAAATTCAAATTTGAAATTCAAAATATCAATAAAATAATAAATGATAAATATATAATAAATTTTGGATATTTGTTAGGATTAATATTATTTTATGAAATAGTTAAACCATGTTTGTCTACTTATTTTCCTAACTTTGTTTGTATACTTATTTTCTTATATCTTGTTTCAAATTATATATAAATTAAAAAATTTATATAGACATGCTAATATGATTGAAATAGTTTAATTTTTCAAACATTTTATATTGTTATAAAATATGAATTTATATATCTTTTATACGTATTAAACATACATAGTTTAATTTATATTTTAATAAAAAATTTGGGTTACATTATCATAGATATTATTTGAAACTAAATACTAATTTTGATTTCTTGGTTTATTAAGATTTATGAAACTTGTACCTTTTAACTTAATATTTTTTTATATCTAATATATGTTTTTTATGTCTTAAATATAATTTAAATATAGAAAGTTATAGTTCTACAGTTTACTTTATATTATCAGATTTCATTAAAATAATTTTATTCTAACTATAGATTTCTTTTAAAATTTTAACATATAAATGATTATTTAATACATCTTGATTTCTAAAGTTTAAATTTAAAATTGATTTGTATTAAAATATTGATGTATATCTCATAATAAATTAAATTTTAAGTTCATTTTAAGTTAGTTTTTATATATACTTATGAATATATGATATTTTACTTTATATAATAAAAATATTATATTCTCTTTAAAATGATCTTCAATTTTTACTATATTTCCCTACTAATATTATTTAACTCATAATTTTTCTGAATATCTTACTACTTATCATGAATATTTTTTAATTAAACTCTTATCTTTATTATTCTTTTAATCACCTTTATTAATATAATTAACATAAGTCTAGAAATTAATATTATCTTTGTTTGATTCAAATAATTTATAATAGTTAGTTAGTACTTTGAATATATTAGATATTATCACCATATCATTCTGCATACTACCATTATACATCTTATTTCATATCATTCATCATTATAAATTACAATTGCATTTCAAATCAAGATCATTCACATCATAAGTTGCATTTCATTTCATATTGTTTTGCATATAACATACATTTCATACTACATTATAATCAACATACTTCACACACTGCATTACATATTAACTTTTACCTCCTTATAACAGGTATACTATATAGGGAACTATTATCTTAGAAATATATAGGATTATTAATTAAACACATAACATATTTACTTTGATTTAATTGACTTATTTTACTTGGTTGAATTGTTTAACTTGATTGACTTGTTTGACATGGTTGAATTTCATTAGTGGTGTGTTAGAAATATACTTATGCATTTGTTGTCGATAGGAGTTTTATAGGTTTTTAGGATAAGTAGAAGTTACAAGAAATGGTTAGCTTTATGTCAGAATTTATTTAATGTTTTGTGACAACAAAACTTAAATTGGTTGATTGTTTGGATTAAATTGTTTAACTTAACTTATACCATAGTTTTAAGATATCTTATTAGAATTATTTCTTAGTATAAATTAAAGTCTTATTATAGATTTAAGGAAATTAGAGTATAGGCTAGGTTTAATGTTGTATTAGATTAAGGAGGAGTTTTGTAACAACCCGAAAATCTGGGCCAGTTTAAAATTTTTATTTTGACAATTTTAGCGAATTTTGATTATTTAAAATGAATTATTTTAAATAATATCGACGAGAAATTTATTTTAAATAAAATTCAATCGTATATAGTTATATGGATCGGCGATAGAATATAAATATTTATTTATATTTATAAAAGGAATTGAAAATGGCACGGTAGTTCGATAATTCGATTTCAAACTTCAAACGAATGTACCGGGTGCAAAACAAACCGGATTTTAGTGAAACCAAAAATAATGGAATCTAATAGTGACTATCTTTCCAACGAATCCGAAAAATCAAAATTTCATAGATGGAAATCCAATTTCCAAATACGTGACTTTGCGGTTTTATTTGTAAACCTATTTATGGCGACATAGTGGCATGGGACGCTCATGTTGCCTATGATTGATACTTATGATTTGAAGTTGTTTTATACACTATGCACTTATAATAGTATAAAATGATTTGTTTTAAACGTATCAAGCATTCTTTGGCTGTTATAAGGGAAAACCCTATCCCCCGGCTTGCGTTGCATTGTGTGATAGGACCTGGGTCTTATAACAGCTTCATTTTTCTTTATTTAGCATTGCGCTGTTTGTTTTATGCACTAGTATTACTGGGAGGAAACCCGTTCCGTGTTATACGGCGTGGTCCCTTGATTTACCTAACTTTGAAATAAAGATTAACTGTTTTAGTTCTCACACCAGTCACATGACTGACCTGGAGTTTATTGTTTTAACCTATACTCTGGGTGCCCTTATTTTCGACACGGGCAGCTAGTAGTTTTGGTTTTGCAGATTTATATTCACAGGATCTTGGTTTATAGCTGGAATGATATCCGGAAAGCTTTGTATCCGTATATCTCTTCTAGTTGTGTATTGTATTATTTTCCGCTGCGATGTAGTTAAATGTAATTTGAATCTCTGATATTTCGGTGTAATATTTATTTGTTTATACTCTGTATATTCTTGTAATCTGATGCATTGTTGTAATATACAGTGAAATGTTCTTTTGTATGCGTTCTGTTGTGACTTGTTCTCAAACAATAGGGCGTTTCGAACGGTCTGGGTCGGTTTAGCGACTGGTTCGGACCGAGCGAAATTCCTTTTCGTCACAGTTGGTATCAGAGCTTTGGTTTACAGAGCTCGAGAACAAGACACATTAGAACCATACGAAAGAATTCATCAGATATTGGATTAGTAATATCCAATTAGAATGACTCGTTAGAGATAAGATCAGTAGTATCCTAGAACTGGTGTGAAGAGTATATTTTTCAAATGAAAACAATTTTGTTTTGAAAATTTAAATCGTTTATACGTATTTGAATAATTTATTTATATTGATATGGACAATCTAGTATATAAAGATTTTGCATATACGCGTCATGAACGTATATTCGAAGTTTTAATATATTAGATAGATATAGAATCACATTCTAGACACCCGGAGATGATTCTGATGATTGATCGATCATCATCAGAATTTGTGTTCGTGTTTAGAAGGTGTGATATCTATATATTTCCATTAGACTGGTGTGAGAACCAAAACATATATAGTTAGAACACATTGTTGAGAATTGGCATCAAAAACATGATTTTTTGTATACGTATCAAAATAATGAATTTGAAACTCTAATTCACTAATTGATTGATGTTTGTGTTGTTTGTTTATTTGTTTGATAATTTTGAACCATTATAGCCAAATTGAATCAAATAGCGAGTTGTATTGAAAATTGGTCGCATTTGCTTGCATATACTTGTACTTACATTGAACAGGTCATAGCAAGGAGGCTAGAGCAGAGAATAAAATTTGTTTGCCGGACAAATAGGTACATGTTTACTACATAATTTACTGTTTTGTTTGGGTGATGATGATTTTATGAGCCTATTGGCTTGCCGCTTGGCTTTTTCTTTTTCTTTTTGAGATCAGAAGGCCTGTATGGCAATTTCCGGATTTTCCCGTGGCTCCTGGTGCAGGGGAGGTTATGGCGAAATTTTTCAAAAATTTAGGGTGTTAGCCAAATTTTTGAAGAATTTGAAAATTCTCAGAAACTGAAAAGTTGGAGAATGGAAGCCAGATCGAGCGTAGAGTTGATTAATCAAACCACTTTCGACTTTATTCCTTTTCGGGGACGAAAAGTTTTAAGTGGGGGAGATTGTAACAACCCGAAAATCTGGGCCAGTTTAAAATTTTTATTTTGACAATTTTAGCGAATTTTGATTATTTAAAAAGAATTATTTTAAATAATATCGACGAGAAATTTATTTTGAATAAAATTTAATCGTATATAGTTATATGGATCGACGATAGAATATAAATATTTATTTATATTTATAAAAGGAATTGAAAATGGCGCGGTAGTTCGATAATTCGATTTCAAACTTCAAATGAATGTACCGGGTGCAAAACAAACCGGATTTTAGTGAAACCAAAAATAATGGAATCTAATAGTGACTATCTTTCCAACGAATCCGAAAAATCAAAATTTCATGGACGGAAATCCAATTTCCAAATATGTGACTTTGCGGTTTTATTTGTAAACCTATTTATGGCGACATAGTGGCATGGGACGCTCATGTCGCCTATGATTGATACTTATGATTTGAAGTTGTTTTATACACTATGCACTTATAATAGTATCAAATGATTTGTTTTAAACGTATCAAGCATTCTTTGGCTATTATAAGGGAAAACCCTATCCCCCGGCTTGCGTTGCATTGTGTGATAGGACCTGGGTCTTATAACAGCTTCATTTTTCTTTATTTAGCATTGCGCTGTTTGTTTTATGCACTGGTATTCTTGGGAGGAAACCCGTTCCGTGTTATACGGCGTTGTCCCTTGATTTACCTAACTTTGAAATAAAGGTTAACTGTTTTAGTTCTCACACCAGTCACATGACTGACCTGGAGTTTATTGTTTTAACCTAAACTCTGGGTGCCCTTATTTTCGACACGGGCAGCTAGTAGTTTTGGTTTTGCAGATTTATATTCACAGGACCCTGGTTTACAGCTGGAATGATATCCGGAAAGCTTTGTATCCGTATATCTCTTCTAGTTGTGTATTGTATTATTTTCCGCTGCGATGTATTTAAATGTAATTTGAATCTCTGATATTTCTGTATAATATTTATTTGTTTATACTCTGTATATTCTTGTAATCTGATGCATTGTTGTAATATACAGTGAAATGTTCTTTTGTATGCGTTCTGTTGTGGCTTGTTCTCAAACGATAGGGCGTTTCGAACGGTCTGGGTCGGTTTAGCGACTGCTTCGGACCGAGCGAAATTCCTTTTCGTCACAAGTTTATAGTTTCCCAGATTAATTGAAGGTTCAAAAAGTGTTTATTAACATATATTATTTAATTTGGTTGATTTGTTTGATTGCTTGAATTGATTTCTTGAGTTGATCGCTTGAGTTGACTGCTTAAGTTGATTGCTTAAATTGTTTGAATTTCCTATTTGGATTGATTTGCTTGTTTAAATTTATTATAAATATTGATTGGTTTGCTTAGTTTATTATCCTTCTATTTAGTTTATTAGAATAGTACAGTCATAATTTTAGGGGGAGTTATAATCTTTTAGGATTAGAATCAAAATCAGGGATATTTATATTTAATCATTAGGATCATTTATAGCATGGATTTAGGGGGAGTATTTTATGCTAGGATATACAGATAGATTTAGGATTCAGGGGAGCTATTTATATATCTTAGAAATTTAGTACAAACTTAATTATAAGATATGTTTAGATAGTTATACAATTTAGGGAGAGTATCTTTAGAATTTATTTTTGATAATGCCAAAGGGGGAGAAATTATAAAATATAGAATTAGTTTATAGGATTCATATAGACAGGGGGAGTATTAGAAGAATCATCATCAACAGGTATGTACATGTATGATATTTTATAAACTAAGTTTGTCATCATCAAAAAGGGGGAGATTGTTGGAGAATGGAGTTTTGATGACAACAACCTTATTTCAATATTAATTGATTATAAAATATATACTAACACTTTTTTCTAGAATATATATATACTCATATGCAGGATTTATATACATGAATTATTACTGAAGACTGTAAAGTTTAAAGATGTTAGAAATTCAGAAGATATTTCAAGACTTATGAGTATTCAATATTTCAAGAGTTCAAGATAAATATAGTTATAGAGTCTAGATTATGTAAGACTCTGAATAGCACTCCAGGTTCAAATCAAAATATTTTCAAGTTCTGTTTTGCAAATTCGGTTTTCAAATTCTATCTTTAATCTCTTTCTTCTCTATTTTACTTTCTATTTTTATTTGATTTTAAACTTAAGTTTTATAATTTTTCACTTTATAATTTTCATATATTTATATTTTATATGATTTATATTTATAGAGTTTTAAACTAAATTTTATAAATATGTTTATATAGTTTATATTTATGTTCTCATATGATTTTCTACTTTATAATATTTATATATAACACTATATTTTAATTCAAGAATTTCCATAATTATATATATATATATCAAAACACTTGAAAAATGCTCAAATTCCAATTTTGTACATGTATATATTGACATACATATATATACATGTCGACATATAACTGTCATTTTTTCAAATTTGAAAGGAAGTGTCTTTTCACTATTTGTGACAGTTCTGAGATGTTGCTACCTTTCACACATTATAAAAAGGGTCTGATCTCGAATTTTTAATCACTTCTTCTCCCTTTCCACTGTAATGACCCGCATTTGCAGAGGTATTATAATTAATTTATTTAATTATATAAATAGTGATATAGTGAATTAAATGGTCGTGGAATTAAATAATGATGAATATTTAATTAAAATAATAAATTAAATAATATATTTAATTCTGAAATAATCAGAATTGGCTGAAATGACGATATGGTGTGAACCGGATCATCTGTGATATTTAATTCAGCTTTGAATTGAATTAGAATAACGAATATATTATTTGAATGACAGTTTGAACGTATAATTATATTATAATTAAAATCGAGCTTGAAATTGCGCTACAGTTCGTAAATTGGCGATTCAAACTTCAACTGAATGTACAGGATTCATTTTAAGCCGGATTTCTACGAAACAAGAAACGTGAGGAGCTGGTGGAGTATATCTTTCTAGTGGAAGAGAAAAATCGGGATTTTGTCGTGTAGATTTTGATTTACATCCAAATCAAATTTTAGAAAAGTCGCTGTGGAGTTCCTTTATAATTTATAAAGGAATTTCAATATAAATCTAATATCGGGTTGACCTAGAAGTGAATATCAAGCTAGAAATTTATATAGGAATATTCTGTAGCTGTATGGTACTCCACTGTGAATATATACGATAATATAAAATTATTTATATTTAAAAACATTTATATATTTAAATGGGTCATTCAGAGCTGTAAAAATATGCTGTATGAGCAAACGGAGTCGGAATTCAACGAAACCAGTTTCTTTGGGTCCGCAATGTCAAACTCTAGCAGTACGTCCAGTTTGGTGATTTTTGGGTATCGTATGGAACCACGAGAATTTTTAGAAAGCAAAACGAATATAGAAAATGAGAATATACTGGGAATATTCCATTCAACAAAATATCTAGATATTTTTCTTACACTATTGTGACGGTCCGCCCCGCACCAGCCTGCATTTCCTCCGGAAGTGCGCTGTACACATGCCCGACTAGCACGGAACGGCCGCCAAAGAAAGGAAAGGAGGGAGGGAACTAATCAAGGAACCTGTAGAATGTCTCACAGCGCATGGAATGAAATATAATAATAACATACTTGACATAAAACAGGTGAGACAGTGCATAAGCTGATAACTAAAATCAACATCCATAATCAGAGCAGCGGAAATTCAAATACAGCTTATTACAATTTTCCAAATTTACTGTCTCTAAACAAAAGAAAGCTAAAGTAGAAGATACACCACCAATGCCCAAGCAGTGATCTTCAACAACACAGGGAGAATACTATGTATATACTACGTGGAAGCCTCCTGCTCGTCTCCGGATCATCTACCCGTGCATCACCAGCTAACCTGTCTCTAGTCTGCTCGTGTGAGCACCCAGAGTAATAAGAGGAGACATAAAACTCTGGGTCGGACATAAAGCCTGGGATGAGCGATAAGCATCTAAACCGAATAATAACAGGTATACTAAACCATACCTGAACCTGGACCTGCAACCAAAGAGTTAGTACCACATACCGTACAATACTCTAAGGTGCCATAATAAATAGTGTAAGAATACGGGGGTGGGGTGTGCATGTCATAATGATAGCAACAAATCAACCATAGCAATCATCCTCACATTTCTCACTCAGTGCGCAAAGCATACGATATCTACCACTTTGGAACACTAGACAAATTGAGGTAACGACGAATCCCGACTCGTAGAAACCCTGCTGTGACCAAGCTAGGCACATGGAGTCATGACCAAACATTTCAATGACCCACTTCATTGGTCGTAGCCCTTGGTTCTACCGATGCCATAATGGCCCTGAATCCGCCTTCATACCTCCTACCATAGTGGTCCAAAGCTATAGACGTCGATAACTCCTTTGCACGCGCCCCGCAGCAAAGCCCAACCATGAAGCGAACTCGTTGATTCCCATCTAAATCTTGAGCTCTAACTTCTCATTTGGACTTCCTTTGCATCTCGGGTTTGGTCGAATTGGAGTGGGTCTTCAGAAGAGTTGTCGCGCAGTAACAGTCCTAGAATTTGGTTCGGTTCGGTAGTCATCACCCTCATCGGTTCGGGTCGGGTACTACGCTTCGGGTCGGGTCGGTGTCCTCATCCGGGTCGGGTCGGGTTGTTGTTTTCCTTCCAGTTTTCTCCGATCAGCTCCCTCGTTTTCCATCTACTCCGATCCGCTCCCGTTCTCCATCTACTCCGATCCAATCCGCACTTGCTGTCTGATCCGCGTGGCTTTTCCTCTTGCTAGTCCTCCAAAGAGTTTACTTCCGATCCGAGCCCTGCGTCTCCAAGTCGATCCGATCTGGCCCCCATTATTCTTTCGATCCGATCCCCTTTTGTCCACTCCAACTCTAAGTAAACGGCCTTCCTTTTTGCCAAGTCTCCTATGTACCAAACTCCAGTCCGGGTCGGTTTTCTTGCCCAGTTCACATATCCGATCCGAGCCTCATCCGATCCGAACCGGTTAGGAACCTGCACATTTCTGCAACTTTCCAGCGAGCTTTATACGCCATTCGACGACGTTTTCGACCAATTTAACTATTCTAATCAATAATAAAACATATCATAGAGTCATAGCAACATGTAATAGCAACCACAAATAGCAACAACAATTCAAATGAATCAAAATGGATCAAAAGTGACTAAAACTTCATATTTTCCCATAGCATGTTTAAGTAGAACTAATCATAGAGTTAACAAAACTTAATCAAATCGAACCAAATTCCTAACAGAAGCATAAAATATTATTTAAGAATTTCTAAACATTTTTCCAGAATTTATTAGTGTATAAATTCGCTAATCTTCACTAATTACCCTTAATTACCGTAATTAGTGCACAAACTATGCAAATCACTCACCTTGACCACAACTAAAACCCCAAAACTGAAATATTCTCTGATTTGGCGCTGTTCCCAATCTTACACAGCAGCTCTACCTCGGTTCTCGTGCTAATACTCCTTGATTTGATGTTTGCTAAGCCTAACCTTCAATTAGAAAGTGATTAAGAGGTGTTTTGAAGAGATTTAGAGGGTGGAGGCCATGGCTAGGTTAAGAGGAATGAATAGTGACGGCTGAAAAATGAGAAAAATGTATTCTCCAAACCCTAACAGCCCTTTTAAACTCCTAATCCCGAAATTCCCCTTTGGGCCTAGCTGTTAATCACCCGGTTAAGCCCAATTAAGCTGTTTTTCACCATTTGAAACTTGTTTCAGCCATATCTCCCAAACGGTGAGTCCGTTTGGCTAATGCGACCACTCTACGGAAAGAGAAACCATCATCCGGAGCCAATGGAAGTGGTTTCAAGTCAAAATTCATTTCCAGTCAAAAGTTATGGCCAAAACAGTACCAACTAGGGGTAAAATGGTCATTTAAAAAAAATCGGGAAAAATCATTAACATGGGAAATGACCCCAATAGTCGTCTCCCAAAGTTACATGACCATATGACTTCGTATGTGAAAGAAATAAATATTCTACGATCCTATGATGCGTAGAATGCGGGTCGTTACACTCTCCCCCCCTTAAGAAATTTCGTCCCCGGAATTCCTTAACCCAAAACATACAAAGGACCCCGCATGCCTAACAACCACATACAACAATCAAACATGCAAAACAAGCAAACAAGCCTATCTTAGCATGCGGAAAACTAAATCGAAGTCAAAATCTAACCAGGCAAAGAGTTCTGGGTGTGTCTTCCTAATGTTCTCCTCTGTCTCCCAAGTACAATCATTCTCGTCCTCGCTCCACTGTACCTTGACTAGCTTCACCGCCTTCCTTCGAAGTTGCTTCATGTCGTGCGCGACAATACGGGCCGGCCTGCGGTTCCCAACCGCCTCGGGTTCTACTTCGAAGTCCTCTAACTGATCAGGTGAAATAGTCATATCTGAGTCGTGAACGAACTTCCTTAGTTGGGAAACATGAAATACGTTGTGAACTCCCGCCATCTTCTCTGGTAAGTCAATTCTATATGCCAAATTCCCGACTAGTTCAAGAACAGGGAATGGGCCAACGAATCTTGGTGCCAACTTGCCTCTCCTGCCAAATCGTATTATGCTCTTCAACGGAGAAATCTTGACAAACACCAAGTCACCAACGGAGAATTTTAAGTCTCTTCTCCTCTTATCAGCATAACTCTTCTGCCTATCTTGGGCAGCCTTCATTCGTTGTTGAATGATCTTGATCTTATCTGAAGTTTCCCTCACCACATCTGGTCCAAGCATAAACTTCTCGCCAGTCTCTATCCAACATGATGGTGAATTACACGGTCTTCCGTACAAAGCTTCAAACGGAGCCATACCGATACTGGATTGGTAGCTATTATTATATGCAAACTCTACTAGATGCAAATAGTCATCCCATGATCCACCAAAATCCAATATACATGCTCTCAAGAGATCTTCCAGAATATGATTCACCCTCTCCGTCTGACCGTCGGTCTGAGGATGATATGCGGTACTGAGATGTAACTCTGACCCTAGAGCCTCTTGTAAGCTCTTCCAAAACCCACTAGTGAACAACGGGTCTCGATCGCTCACAATGCCTTTAGGTACTCCATGAAATCTCACTACCCACTTCATATACAATTCTACTAACTTAGCTGCCGTTCTGGTCGATTTGACTGGTATAAACCTTGCACTTTTAGTCAGTCGATCCACAACTACCCAAATGCTATCGTGTCCCGATCTAGTCCTTAGTAAACCATCAATAAAATCCATCGAGACTTGCTCCCATTTCCATTCGGGAATTTCTAAGGGCTGTAACAACCCACTAGGCTTCTTTTGCTCGGCTTTAACTAGCTGGCAATTCATGCACTTGGATATAAACTTCCCAATGTCTCTTTTCATCCCTTCCCAGTAGTAGGTTTGCTTCATGTCTCGATACATCTTGTTACCACCGGGGTGTATAGTCATCTTTGAGTGATGACGTTCTCTAAGCACTTCATCTCTCAATCCATTGACATTGGGTACAACAAGCTTTCCATTCTTTCTAAGCCATCCATCTCGATCAAGCCCATACTTGTTCATCTCCTCATCGACACACATCTCTAACTTGGAGATGATTTCCAATAGGTTAGGATTGTCCCTCTGACTAGAGCCGATCCGCTCAATCAAAGTGGGTCTGATCGTCAAACTTGCTAACATTTCTGGATCCAATTCGCACTTTGGTCTGAAATCAAACCCCGCGATATACTCCAGTTGCTTCTATTCAAGGAACATAGCCCCTAAGCTGGCATGTCTTCTACTCAATGCATCAGCCACCGCATTGCCCTTTCCCGGTGTGTATGCGATGTCAAAATCATAGGAAGCTAAGAACTCTAACCATCTCTGCTGACGGAGATTCAGATCTTTCTGAGAGAAGAGATACTTTAACGACTTATGATCTGTAAACAGCTCAAATCTTTCTCCCAAGAGATAGTGTCTCCACATCTTTAACGCGAACACGATCGCTGCCAATTCTAAATCATGGGTAGGGTATCTTCTCTCGTGCGGTTTCAATTGCCGACTTGCGTAAGCTACAACCCTACCGCCTTGCATCAATACAGCACCCAGTCCGGTACCACAGGCATCCGTGTATACCGTCATCTCTTAATCCCCTTTAGGAATGACTAACACTAGTGCGCTCGTCAACTTGTCCTTTAGACTCTTGAATGCACTCTCGCACCTTTCGTCCTAGACAAAAGTTTGATTCTTCTTGGTCAACTGGGTCAATGGTGCTGCTATCTTGGAGAAACCTTGGATAAACTTACGATAATATCCAGCTAATCCCAAGAAACTTCTTACATCTGTTGCGTTCTTGGGCGTAGGCCAATCTTGTACTGTAGCCACCTTCGCCGGGTCCATGGCAATACCATTCTCTGATACAACATGGCCCAAGAACCTCACTTCCCTCTTCCAGAAGTGACACTTAGAAAACTTCGCTTTCAATTGGTGTTTTCTCAACACCTCCATTGCTACTCTTAAATGTTCCTTGTGTTCTTCCTCTGTCCTCGAATAGACCAAAATATCATCAACGAACACAAGGATAGACTTATTCAACTGATCTCTGAATACCCTATTCATAAGATCCACAAAATATGCTGGGGCATTGGTCAGCCCGAATGGCATGACCAACCACTCATAAAATCCGGACGGTGTTCGAAATGCCGTTTTAGCTATACTCTCAGCTTCCACTCTAAGCTGATGAAAACCTGTCGCGAGATCCAACTGGGAAAATACTCTCGCGCCACTCAACTGATCGAACAAATCATCTATCCGCGGTAGAGGATACTTGTTCTTCCTTGTCACTTTATTCAACTCGCGGTAGTCTACACACAACCAAGGGAACCATCCGCCTTGGTAGCAAATACAACTGGTGCTCCCCATTCAGAAACACTCCTTCTAATAAACCCCTTCCTCAAAAGATCGCTGACTTGCACCTCGAGCTCTCGCTGCTCCCTTGGTGCCATACAACGAAGTGGCATCACTATAGGCCTGGCATCCTTTACCAAATCAATACGAAACTCAATCTCTCGGTGTGGTGGAAGTCCGGTCACTTCTTCGAAAACATCCGGATACTGGCCAACCACAGGCAAACCTGACAACTCACTATGCGGAATGCCGAGGGAATTTAGAAAACTAGCCAATACCCCCTTACTGGGTAGACCACCAAACACTATCCTCCGCCCATCATCCTCTCTAGCTGTCACTAAAAAGCCCTCACAGTCTACCACCACCCCGTACCTTCGGAGCCAATCTACTCCCAAAATAATGCCAAACCCAGTAAAGCCCAAAACAAAGCAATCACAAACAAACATGCATCCATGACTCGATAAGACCACATTATGACAAATCATGCTAAGGCTAGTCGAACCACCAATCTGGTTCGTTACTACTAAAGGTCTATCGACAATCTCGGGCTCCAATCCCAACCTATCTACTCTAGATATGAAAGAACTGGAAGCTCCGGTATCAAACAAAACTCTAACAGGAACATCGTAAACAGAAAGCATACCTTGAACGACGACATTCTTTCCTTTCTCCGCCGCAGTTGGGGCATTCGACGAAGAAGGAATAGCATTAAGGGCATATGCTTTCACCATTTGCTTTTCTTTAGGGGGCTGCGGACACTTGTCCTTGTGATGTCCCATTTGGCCACAGTTGAAGCACTTCCTATCCGCTGGTTTGGCCCAACAATTACTAGCATATTGGCCCTTCTTACCATAGCTGAAGCACTCCACATCTTGCTTATTCTTTTTCTTCTGGCCATCCTTAGTCTGATTCTGCTTTCTCTTATTCTGGGAACCACCCTTGCCTCCACCACTTGCTTGTGGTTTTGGCTCATCTGCGGATGCAACCTCAGTCTTCGGCTTAGGGTAGAGACTTTCTGATCTTAGTGCTTTCCCCACAATTGATTCAAACGTCTCATCGATGTGGTTAATAAGTTTTCCCCCAAGTACTGATCCAAACCAGTTATGAATTTCTCATTCTTTTTCCCCGCCGTATCAATAAGAGATAACCCATATTTTGACAAAGTGTCAAATTCAGCAATATACTCCGAGACAGCTCTGCCATTCTGCTTGAGCTCCAAGAACTTCTTAAACGGCACCGACTTCTGAGCAGCTGGAATGAACTTCTCGCTAAAGCGAGCCTTAAACTGCTCCCAAGTAATCTGATCTTCGGGAGTAGCTGCCTTTATAGCATTCCACCAATTCATTGCCCGCCCTTGCAACTGACGGGACGCTAGCTTTCTCTTCATCGCATCCTCGATACCCAAATCCTCGAAGATACGTTCGCAACTATCCAACCAATCCTGGACATCCGTGGCCGACTCCGTTCCGTGGAACGGCTTCCCACCAAGGCTAGTATAATCCTTATTTAGCTTGGCGAAGTCGACTCTTGGCGCCTGCACTATTAGACCACCACCATTTCCACCATTGGGAGCCGCCCTCTGTACATCTCTAAGCATCTCTCTCATGAGGTCAGTAAACATCGTCCTCATGTCAGAAGCATTCCCATTATTGGCTCCCCTACTAGCACCTCTAGTATATCGGCTCATCGTCAATCTGAAAAAGCAAACGATTAACGACTCCATAGTGGTGCTAGTGCAGTACGACTTCATCCATATACTAGTAATAGTATATATATATATATATATATAGCTTTTTTAAAAACCAAAGTAATCACAAATACGCTCTCTCGTATACGTATATTATCTCTCCCTGATAACTTCCCTAGGTTAACTACGCAACCTAGAGCTCTGATACCAAGTGTGACGGTCCGCCCCGCACCAGCCTGCATTTCCTCCGGAAGTGCGATGTACACATGCCCGACTAGCACGGAATGGTCGCCAAAGAAAGGAAAGGAGGGAAGGAACTAATCAAGGAACCTGTAGAATGTCTCATAGCGCATGGAATGAAATATAATAATAACATACTTGACATAAAACAGGTGAGACAGTGCATAAGCTGATAACTAAAATCAACATCCATCATCAGAGCAGCGGAAATTCAAATACAGCTTATTACAATTTTCCAAATTTACTGTCTCTAAACAAAAGAAAGCTAAAGTAGAAGATACACCACCAATGCCCAAGCAGTGATCTTCAACAACACAGGGAGAATACTATGTATATACTACATGGAAGCCTCCTGCTCGTCTCTGGATCATCTACCCGTGCATCACCAGCTAACCTGTCTCTAGTCTGCTCGTGTGAGCACCCAGAGTAATAAGAGGAGACATAAAACTCTAGGTCAGACATAAAGTCTGGTATGAGCGATAAGCATCGAAACCGAATAATAACAGGTATACTAAACCATACCTGAACCTGGACCTGCAACCAAAGAGTTAGTACCACATACCGTACAATACTCTAAGGTGCCATAATAAATAGTGTAAGAATACGGGGGTGGGGTGTGCATGTCATAATGATAGCAACAAATCAACCATAGCAATCATCCTCACATTTCTCACTCAGTGCGCAAAGCATACGATATCTACCACTTTGGAATACTAGACAAATTGAGGTAACGACGAATCCCGACTCATAGAAACCCTGCTGTGACCAAGCTAGGCACATGGAGTCATGACCAAACATTTCAATGACCCACTTCATTGGTCGTAGCCCTTGGTTCTACTGATGCCATAATGGCCCTGAATCCGCCTTCATACCTCCTACCATAGTGGTCCAAAGCTATAGACGTCGATAACTCCTTTGCACGCGCCCCGCAGCAAAGCCCAACCATGAAGCGAACTCGTTGATTCCCATCTGAATCTTGAGCTCTAACTTCTCATTTGGACTTCCTTTGCATCTCGGGTTTGGTCGAATTGGAGTGGGTCTTCAGAAGAGTTGTCGCGCAGTAACAGTCCTAGAATTTGGTTCGGTTCGGTAGTCATCACCCTCATCGGTCCGGGTCGGGTACTACGCTTCGGGTCGGGTCGGTGTCCTCATCCGGGTCGGGTCGGGTTGCTGTCTTCCTTCCAGTTTTCTCCGATCAGCTCCCTCATTTTCCATCTACTCCGATCCGATCCGCTCCCGTTCTCCATCTACTCCGATCCGATCCGCACTTGCTGTCTGATCCACGTGGCTTTCCCTCTTGCTAGTCCTCCAAAGAGTTTACTTCCGATCTGAGCCCTGCGTCTCCAAGTCGATCCGATCTGGCCCCCATTATTCTTCCGATCCGATCCCCTTTTGTCCACTCCAACTCTAAGTAAACGGCCTTCCTTTTTGCCAAGTCTCCTATGTACCAAACTCCAGTCCGGGTCGTTTTTCTTGCCCAGTTCACATATCCGATCCGAGCCTCATCCGATCCGAACCGGTTAGGAACCTGCACATTTCTGCAACTTTCCAGCGAGCTTTCTACGCCATTCGACGACGTTTTCGACCAATTTAACTATTCTAATCAATAATAAAACATACCATAGAGTCATAGCAACATGTAGTAGCAACCACAAACAACAACAACAATTCAAATGAATCAAAATGGATCAAAAGTGACTAAAACTTCATATTTTCCCATAGCATGTTTAAGTAGAACTAATCATAGAGTTAACAAAACTTAATCAAATCGAACCAAATTCCTAACAGAAGCATAAAATATTATTTAAGAATTTCTAAACATTTTTCCAGAATTTATTAGTGTATAAATTCGCTAATCTTCATTAATTACCCTTAATTACCGTAATTAGTGCAAAAACTATGCAAATCACTCACCTTGACCACAACTAAAACCCCAAAACTGAAATATTCTCTGATTTGGCGCTGTTCCCAATCTTACACAGCAGCTCTACCTCGGTTCTCGTGCTAATACTCCTTGATTTGATGTTTGCTAAGCCTAACCTTCAATTAGAAAGTGATTAAGAGGTGTTTTGAAGAGATTTAGAGTGTGGAGGCCATGGCTAGGTTAAGAGGAATGAATAGTGACGGCTGAAAAATGAGAAAAAGGTATTCTCCAAACCCTAACAGCCCTTTTAAACTCCTAATCCCGAAATTCCCCTTTTGGGCCTAGCTGTTAATCACCCGGTTAAGCCCAATTAAGCTGTTTTTCACCATCTGAAACTTGTTTCAGCCATATCTCCCAAACGGTGAGTCCGTTTGGCTAATGCGACCACTCTACGGAAAGAGAAACCATAATCCGGAGCCAATGGAAGTGGTTTCAAGTCAAAATTCATTTCCAATCAAAAGTTATGGCCAAAAGAGTACCAACTAGGGGTAAAATGGTCATTTAAAAAAAATCGGGAAAAATCATGAACATGGGAAATGACCACAATAGTCGTCTCCCAAAGTTACATGACCATATGACTTCGTATGTGAAAGAAATAAATATTCTACGATCCTATGATGCGTAGAATGCGGGTCGTTACAACTATAAATACACCACTCCATTCTCTAAACCTAACTCTTACTTCCACAGTCAATGGAAATGTGCCGCCGTCCATTTTCTTTATCAAAACACTTCCTTTGCCACTTCATAAAAATCAAAACAAGTTGAAGAAAAATCCTAAAAATCAAGTTATATGTGTTTATGGGTTCAGCGAGAGAGGGACTTCAACGCAGTAGTAGTTTTGAGGTGTTCGACGTCCATTTTCTGTTCGCTGAAACTTCCAACGCGAGTTAGGGTTGACAAAATCACAGGATTTAGACACTAATGTGTAAATTGATGTTGATAATTGGGTTCAGGAGGTTGAAGTGAGGTTGCGGCCGAAGTTGTGAGGGAATCTACGATGGAAAGTGTCGATGTTGACACTGTGGGTGGCGGAGTTTGCCTGGTCGACGCGTCTGTGTGGATGGTGCGAGTTGGGTGAATTTGGGTGAATTTGGGTGGAGGAGAACGAGAGTTTGACGAGGAGTCCGATGGTGAAAATTGTGTGATTTATAATGGAAAGGAGAGGAAGCGGTTTGGAGGTGGATTGCGTGAATGGGTGGAGCGACTAATACTGGAGAAGACGGAATCAATTTGGGGAAGGAGATAAATGGAGTGGGTGGGTTAACGAAGGGGATATGGGCCTTAGTTAAATGGTTATCCCAATAATGAATTTAATCCTAATGTTTTATTTAAATTTAAATATCGTACAAACTTGTGTAAGTCGTAACTTGTTCATACATTATCGAAATTCAGCGAAACAAGATCCGTTGGGATCGTATGGACGGACACTACACCATGGAGCTGACTAGAAGTGAATCCGAGCTCGTTACGATTTATGGCGAAATAAACTGTTTGATTCAAATCAAACAACAGTTTATCGCTCTTTAACAATGAACTGCAAATGTAAGTAAATCTCACTAACTCTGAACAGTTTATAATTTCATGATGTATTTTTAGAACTGTTAAATATTGGCTGATTGACTGTGTGTTGACTGTTTAGTTGAACTGCTAGTCAGTTAGTTGAATTTCTATATTGATTTTGTTAAACAGAATATATCATATGGAACTGAAAGTGATGTCGATTTTATTGTGTAACATCTGTGGATGCAGGGAAATAGGTTGGAGGAATCCGACTGGATTCCTCAACAGTTATTTTATTGTTTTTCATATATTGTGATATATGATGTGATTTATAATATGTGGTTGATTACATGTGTTTGGACGATATTGGTCATCGTGATTTGATGTGTTAAGTACCATAGAAATACCGGAATGGGAAAAGGAGATTTTCAAAGAATATTTTGAAAATAATTTACTTATATAAAATCACTGGATTTTATATATAAAAGGAAAAAGGATTTTTAGAAAAGGAAATAAGTATAAGAATCAAAAGGGTTAAAAGAATATATTTGTCAAACAAATATAAAGGAAATGGTTTGGTAAAACAAATGAAAAGGGAAATATTTGTTCAACAAATGCAAAGAGAAGGTATTTGTAAAACATTTACAAATGGAAATAAAAAGAGAAAATATTTGTAAAACATTTTAAATAGAATTGAAAAGAATATTTATTTGCTAAATAAATAGAGCTAAAAGAGTTATCGAATATGGTTTATTCGAATAGAGTTGAGAGGAGCAAATCAAAAGAAGTTAATTAAAATGAGTTAATCGAATATTAGTTATTTGATTTAATTGATTTGAGTTAATCAATTAGGGTAATTGATTAGAGTAAACCCATTAGTGATAGACCGTTAGAGTTAATCAGTTTGAGTTAATCGAATTTAGTTATTCGAAGAAGTGAATCGAATAGTAGATATTCGAAGTGAGATAATAGAATAGTAGATATTCGAAGTGAGATAATCGAATAGTAGATATTCGAAGTGAGATAATCAAATCAGAGATATTCGAAGAGAGTTGATCGAATCTAGTTATTCGACAGGAGTAAAATCGAATAAGATTTATTTGAAGAAAGAGATTATCGAATATAAGTATTCGAAAGTAAGCAAATCAAATATAAGAGTTATCGAATTAGTTATTCGAATAGTGTTAAATAAATGGAGTTATTCGAATTAGTTATTCGAATAGAGTTAAATAAATAAGAGCTATTCGGATTAGTTATTCGAATAGAGTTAAACACATAAGAGTTATCGAATTAGTTATTCGAAAGGAGTTATCGATTATAGTTTAATCGAAGGGAGTTATCGAATTAGTTATTCGAAAGGAGTTGAGTAAGGTGTTAAGTAAAAAGAGTTAATCGATAAGGAGTTAACTAAAAAGAGTTAATCGATTAGGGTTAAATAAATAGAGTTAATCGAATTTAGTTTATTCGAAGAAAGGTTTTCGAATCTAGTTATTCGTAAGAGAGATTATCAAATATAGTTATTCGAAGGGAGGAGTTATCGAATAGAGATGTATTCGAACGAGAGTTACGTAAGGAAGTGTTAAAAAGTTAAAAGATGAACTTACCCTATTTCGAGATTTGAAATGTTGTTCAGTTAAGGTCTGAGAGGTAGTTATACCCCAACTTGATTGACTTTGTTTTTAATTTAGAAATGGTTATGGTTCGAGAGTGAAAGTGGTTAAGTGTATTTAGTGAATAAGTATAGTGGTTTGAGTTGTCATAGCATGTTGATTTAAACATCTGTTTAAATCCAAGTAAAGAATATTTGGAAATGTTTTCCAAATAGAATCAGAAACATAATCAAATATTGAAATAGGAAATATGAATATATATATATATATATGTATGATTGATGATCGATTGATAGAATTTCCATCTGGAGATAATATCGTTGTTTGCACACCTGTTTTTCTTTGATGGTTAAATCACAGACTATTGAAGTTTTGACCATTTTAACGTTGTTAATATGGAGAGACCGGTTGGATTATTATCGAAAGAACCACTCTGTATTGGCATAAGCGTTGCGAATCATATATGCCAAAGATAATTGAAGACGGAGTAAAGTACAAGGGCTATTGTATAAGTCTTAGATAACAGTGCCTAAGATGGATGTATTGAATAGTGCCTTCGGTTCATCCTGTTCCTGGATGACTTGTATGGATGAATGTCTGACAGAGTATTTCCAGAAAGGTCACGTACATTGATTTCTTCAACCGTACCAAGAGTGGAAGCGACGAAGGAAACTTCTTTAGCTAACACGTAATGTACTGTTATAGACGTCAATTAGTGATTTTCGATGGATATGACAATGTGGCATTCGAAGTGAATCTGATGTGATGATAAGGCGTAACCTCAAGCCTCATCAACCCGTAAATGAAAGAAATCGGGCAGGTAGCATGGCTATGTAGGTCGCACTTATTAGGGAGTATAATCACCTGATCTAGAGTTTCATTTACTTCAAAAAAATCTATTGTTGATGCTGACCCATTCGGGAAACGGTTGCCGATCCCAACCGTTGGTGATATATATTCAATACACTCAAGCGAAATGAGTGGTCGGTCATGTGTGGCCGGGTTACAAGATGTTCTTGCTAAACCCAGTGTATTCCTTTCTACAGGTACACTAGCGAAAGGTGGTTCCATACCTTGTCATAGTTGGAAATCCATTACCCAATACGTGCTTGCAGTTTTGATTGTATACTATATATGTAGAGCGTGAGATGAAAGCGTTTCTGCTAGATGATTATTATATTGTGGTTGATAGACATTATTATAATATCAAAAGGTTTTTGATATAATGATAATTTAGATTCTCATAAGGGAAAAATCCATTCCGTTATACGGCGTGGTCTTATGAGATATCGTTTACTTGTTCAAACTGTTTTAAACTGTTTTACTCAAACCGGTCCCATGACTAACCCGAAGTTTATTTTGTTGTTTTCCCTAAACTCTTGGGTGCCCAATTTTGTACGGGCAGTCAGGTAGTCAGGATTTACAGATATACTGGAAGAGCTTGGAGCAGGAGGCTTCAGGATTATATAGCTATAGTTATTTCCGCTGTGTTGTAAGTGTTGTACTTTGATAATGATGTATATTCAAATACAGACGTATATTTCAAGTTATGTTATATATATTATATGTTATTCGTTCCGCTGTGAGGTTCGTGTTACTCTGATGTTGTGTCTTCTTCTTCTTCTATTCTAAGTTTCTATCTTATCTTTCCTCATCCTATAATTTCTTTCATTAATAACCCGTTATTTTCGATCCTTGGATGTTCAATATGTGTTGTATATCGGATAACCAAGATCGACAAAAACCCGGGTCATTACATCCACTCTCTTTCATTACACCATTTTTTCTTATCATTTTTATGATTTCTACACCTATACTCTGCCAAATTCAATTCTGTTTTCACAAATCTTCTTCTCTCTACACTCTTTACTCAGTATTCTCTAAATCAAGTGCTATTGAAGAGTTATAGGGATGTTTGTAATTATATGGGTTGAGTAAAATAATCGGTGGTATCTCTTGTAGCCGTGAAATCAAGGATGGATAATCAGTAGTATCCCTTGTAGCCGTGAAATCAAGGAAGGTATACTTGATCAAGTGTTTGTGGAATCAGTGGTATCCCTTGTAGCCGTAAAATTAAGGAGGTTTGTAATTAGATATTGATATAGCAATTAAACTCTACGCAATCCAGCATTGCATGTGACTGGACCTAGGAGCAATTCCGAACCAATATAAAATCCGGTGTGTTATTTCCTTTTCTGCACTTTATTTTTGTTTATCTTTGCATTTATGTTTGATGCTGTGTCTGTGATTGTTTCTATGGTGTTTGATTCATATAGTTTATCACATAAGTTTTAGATTTAGTTTAAATTCTCAAAAACACTATTTGCCCCCCTCTAGTGTTTGTTTTACATTAACGATCCATTTCGCAAACCCTAACAATAACATGTTAATCTATTAAAAAATAGAATATGCCTAAGAGAACACAATATTCCACTCACAGATCTAAGGAAGAACAAATAAAATTCTTGTTGTAGATTGAGATCTGTGCTTAATCTTCTTGATAAACGTGCTCCAATCCTCCTAATATATATGTAAGAGTTAACTTTAGAATCTTATGCATATATAAAACTAAATTCCAGAATTCATACTAAAATCTATATGAATTTTGAATAGAGAAAATAAAAGAATGGAGGTTATAGGAATAGAAGAGAAATTCCTAACCTTTCTGGAATTTAGCAATGGTAGAAGGACAATATGGAGGTAAAAATAAGAGAGTGGCTACGGTTCCGTTGTGTGATTTAAGGGCCTATATATAGTCGCTTATGTAAGCGTAGGCGGTTAGATTATTCAGATGTAATCTTGGCCATTTATTTATATGTATCCCTTTAGAAAACCCTAAACAAACATAGATTCATTGGACTTCTTAGCCGCCAGGCGGTTGACCGGCAATCGACACCCCTTCTAGGGGGCAGTCGACCTTTTGTTCGCAAAAACGCCCAATGAACGTAGATGGTGTTGAGGTGTTTAATTATATAATTCGTTACTTTATTTTCTAATCTCTTTCCTTACTTACAATATTCTCTGTCCTCTAAATCTTATCCTTTGTTTGAATTTCAAATTCCCCCTCATTTTTTAAATATATTTTGGACATATATATATATATATTACTCATCTAATCATATATATATATATATATATTTCTGTGTTTTACTGTCCAATTTCATTCGCTCATTCATTCCATTTTCAACATATTACATATGAAAACGATTCAAAATTTCGCCACGAATCCAAATAAAAGATTTTCGTAGCCAAATTCTTAAAGCTGCAAAATTTCATTTTCTAGCCTTATTATTAAATTATTTATTTTTATTTGTTATTAATATTTATGTCTTTTATGGGGTGTTACATGCATGCATTGAGGTCTGAAGCAGGAAGAACACGAAGGCATAAATGAGAATTGTCGGCCTTTAAACAATCCTAACCAAAGTAAGGTCAGTCTAGTAAAATTCTTACTCCTGTAACTAGTGAAGTAAAACATACTTAGAAATAATCGGGTATTTTGAATAGGTAGCACAGTGGGAATGAAGAAGCTGAATTTAAATTAAAAGAATAGGGCTAGTTACATTACTAACGTAATTAATCAAGTTTTAAATAAAGTTAATTAAGAACTAAATAATCTAATTAAGTAATATAACCTTTGAAAATTAATAATTCTTACATATATTCACAGAATGGAACGAAACCAGTTACATTGCAATCGTGGCGACGTGCTCAACATCATGGAATTGTTCTAGATGGAAACAGAGATAACATGAATTTATAGTTAAATTAAAATGACTGTTTAGTTTAATTGTAACCGAACCGCTTCAACGATAAACAGAAATCAAGGTGAGTTAAGCTCACTTAGTTCATCTGACTTATATTTTATATAAGTCGAGTTTTTATTTTGTGTGTTATGGTTGCTAATGGTTGGCTATTTGTTAAATATATGTTTATATATTGATTGAACCAATGAAATTAAACGTCGTTTAATTTCAGTGAAAAACCAAATTGTTATTTTAACGATTGGAACCGATTGAGGTTACTTACCTTGTTGGTCACGTTTGTAAATTAAAGGTGTTTAAATTAATGAATTGTTTGAATTATTATTGTTTTGTTAAATTATTATTATTGGCTTTATCGAAATTATTAGTTTAAAATTGGATAATTCTTATTGAAATGATTTATTTGAGGTAACCTACTTGGATGCAGGGAATACTAGGTTGGAGGGATCCAACTGGATACCTCACCAGTAGTTGTTAAATTTTATTACATTATAATATATTTTGAAAATATGAAATTGTGATGAAGGGATTGACAGGTTGTAGGAGTACAACAGGATTGCTCAGTGATACTGATGATGTTTATCTTGTTCATTTTGATGTGAAATTGGTTTATATTTCACGGTTTGGTACTTTAGTAGTCGTTTGTCTCTTTAATACCGTCGATAAAAGAAAAGATTTTTGGAATCGATTTTGAACGTTTCCAAAGTTATTTTATTTAAGGATTTGAAATACGATGTTTGTTTTATAATATAGCGTCGAAGTTTTATTTACGTTTTATGTAACTATTTAAATTATAAATTAATGAAATTTCCAAGATATTAATAAATAAATGGTTAATCAGTATAAATTATATGGGAATGTTAAAATGATTTTGTAGAAGAGCTTAAGTGGTGCAAATGGATTTTTAAAGGTTTTTAAAATGTTGAAATGGACTAATAAAATTGGAAATGGGATATTTATTTGGAATGGAACTGGATTTGAGACAAATACTTAATAATTATGTTTTTAATTCAAGATTTGCGGAAAGGGAGTTAAATAGAAATATGTATAAACTTGTGAAATGGATTTTTAAAATAAAAGAATTTACCGAATTAGAAGTTAAATATTGACAAATGGTTTAAAAGATATGCGAAATAAAGAATATTTGCAATTGGAAAGATATTTATAAATGAATGGTTAAGGGATTTATAAATGAATGGTTATGGGTTTTATAAATGAAAGGTTAAGAATTTTTAAAAAACAAATGTTAAGTTATTTTGTAAATGAAAAGTTGAGGATTTTGCTATTGAAAGGTGAAGGGTTTTTGAAATGGAATCTGTAACATTTGTTAAAGAGATTAAGTTAAGGTATTTAGTTAATTTTGCGAAATGATATTTGTTAAAATAAAATTGGAAATGATTAGTGAGATTATAAGAAAATATGATCATTTTTAAAATGGTAAAAAAGGTAATACTGTGTGGTTTTTATGAAATTAGAACTTGTTGTACGTTGGTTGAGTTAAGTAACTTTCAAGGTGTCAATCTGATGTTGGTTTCAGCCTTCGGGGTTGTATACTTAGAGATTTATTCACTATCTAATTTACAATGAGGGTCCAATGAGTAGAAGTGAAATGATAATTGAATTCTCTTTTATCTAATAAGAAAGGAAAATGTTTTCCGAATTAGCAGTTTTAATATTTAATTAGCGATTGGTTAATTAAAGAGGCTAAATGATGTTAGGTACTAAATCAGTAAATTGTTTTATTTTTATGGATGAATGGTTGTTTATTTGATAGTTAAATAACCAACTATCAAATCTGGCATATACGATTCTTGGTACATAAAGATCGGGATCGAATTATATTCAAAAACCATTCTGATCCAGCAAATACGTGGAGGACGCTGGTTGAAGATGGAGCGATTGAAGACATTGATCTTCATGAGCGAAAGGAATACTTGATAAATTTCTCTTGGTAGCTCATGGGGATATTTTGACAGTGGTTTTGTCATGACTGAAATCTTCAGATTGCAATGACCACTTGCTACTGATCCATATGGTGATTCCTGTATAAGGATGGGTGGGAGGGTGCCTTCGGTTCATCTTGTTCCTTAATGACTTGTATGGACGCATGTCAGACAGAGTATTTCTTAAGAGTCACATACATTGACTTTTACAAACGTACTTCTATTGGTGGCATTAACACCCAGAATATTTTTGTGGACGTCAATTAGTGATTTGGCGGATCTGACGATGTGGCATTCAAAGTGAATGGTGGACAGATGTTCTAGAAAGATAATTATAACCTCAAGCCTCACAACTGAGAAATGACAAAAATTGGGCAGGTAGCATGGCTAAGTGGGTCACTCCCAGTTATGGTATATTATCACATCTAGAGAAAATTCATTATTTGTTCTTCTTTTCGCTTTTGTATCTCTGGGAACGGTTATATTGGTACCAACCGTAGGTGACAATATATTCGAAACATTCAAGCGCAATAAATGGTCGGTCATGTGTGGCCGAGTCGCAAGATATTCTTATTGAACGCCAGTGTATCCCCTATAGAGTACATTGATCGGAAGGTAGTTGCATACCTTGTCATATTCGGAATCCAATATCCAATAAGCGCTCGTGGTTTTTGATTTTACAATAATTACGTAGAGCGTGAGATGAAAGCGTTCCACTAGATGGTTATTTAATTGATTTAGATACTATTATAATATCACAAAAGATATGATCTCAAAATGGTGTGGGTTATCGTAAGTTAAAAACCTTCCATATTTGTGTGTGGATTGATCTTACGATTATCCTTTTCTTTTGAAAAGATTTTGACTTTAAATTCAAGTTGGATGATACTTTCAAACTTACTGAGTTTTCCCATGATGGTTCAGCAGAGTGATCCTGGTGTTTGCAATGCTCGGGTCAAACCGAGTTTTACAGGTTTAGGTTATCGTATGCTATGAAGAGACGAGCTGGATGGGTTCAGACATATGATATTATATAAATATTTTTCCATTGTATGTTGTATAACTGTTCAGATGTGTCGATGTACTATGATGATTGTAAGTTCTATTTCAAGCTCTCAACAAAGATATGCAAAACCATTATATACTCGATCGTCCATTATATACGTTCATGACGCGTATATGCAAAACCATTATATACTCGATCGTCCAAACCAATATAAATAAAATATTCAAATACATATAATTTAGTTTAAATTTTCAAAACAAAATTGTTTTCCTTTTTAAAAATATACTCCTCACACTCGTTCTAGGATACTGCTGATCCCATCTCTAACGAGTCATTCTAATTGGATATTACTAATCCAATATCTGATGAATTCTTTCGTATGGTTCCAATGTGTCTTGTTCTCGAGCTCTGTAAACCAAAGCTCTGATACCAAATGTAACGGCCCGAACTTCCCCGTGAAGGAAAGCACAGATTGAATTGAGGACAAGACGAATTAGAACACAAATAGAAGAACATTTCATTATTAATTACAACAATTCCATCAGATACAAGAATATACAGAGTATAAATGAATAAAATACATTCGATAAATATCAGAGATTTAAATTACAAAGCAGCGGAAAACAATACAAAACACAAACTGAAAGTAATACACAGATACAGAGCTTTCCGAGCATCGTTCCAGCTGTAAATCAGGATCCTGTGAATATAAATCTACAAAACCAAAACTACTAGCTTCCCGTGTCGAAAATAGGGGCACCCAGAGTTTAGGTTAAAACAATAAACTCCAGGTCAATCATGTGACTAGTGTGAGAACTAAAACAGTTATTTAAAACTTTACTTTAAAAGAGAGTAATTCAAGGGACCACGCCGTATGACACAGAACAGGTTTCCTCCCAAGAATACCAGTGCATATAAATGAACAGCGCAATGCTTTTTCGAAAAATGAAGCTATTATAAGACCCAGGTCCCATCACACAATGCAACGCAAGCAGGAGGATAGGGTTTTCCCTTATAATAGCCAAACATGCTTGGTACGTTTAAAACAAATAATTTGATACTATTGTAAGTGTATAGTGTCAAAACAATTTCAATCATAAATATCAATCATAGACGGCATGGGTACCATATATCATGTCGCCATACAAGGCTCTACAAATAAAACCGAAATATCACGTATTGGAAATTGGATTCCCGTCATGAGTCGAGGCAAGGGGCAAGCTCCACTCCGATTCGAGACACTCTAGCAAATGTCTCAGGACTACTCTCTCTGGGTAGCCTCTGGATCCTCAGGGTCGGTCCTCTCTTACGTTTGAGGATTGGCAATTCCTGAACACACATTTCCCGGTCCTTTCAGACCTAAAATCGAGGCGCCTCGCATCCAACAACCACATAGGTGAAAAGTATATAAATGTCAGCCAGTTTAAGCACTGACACCACCACTAGCTAGAAAGAAACGTCGTGCTCTCCCTGCAGTCACTATCCCGTTTTTGACTCATACCGAGGTGTGAGGCTCGCGAATTCACGTTATACACAAAGCTGCGCCACAAAGGTCGTGCTTTGATCATCAACCACAAGACTTTGCTTTTCAACAGAAGCCTTGATCAATTGCCACTTAGGCGTGCCACATAGGCAATTCATGCCATGCGACAGATGTCCATCGATATACAACCTCTGAGCTCGTACGTCTCAGAGCAGGGCGTTAAGCAAGAGAATAAATTCTCCGCCGCCAAACAGATGTATATTTAATAGAGATCAATCAACACAGAATAAAATCCAATGTCAGACACACGGTCCATTTACAAGTTCGTTCTAGGTCTGAACGAAACCGGAGGCACTTTCCTCGCATATCCATCGATCTCCAAGTATGTCTGGACGATCACCAACTGTTTCCCTCATCTTGGGTGTACAGCCCAATCGAGATCATCAATAATCACCCAAACGATGTGAAGACTTCTGGTCTTCTACCACCGTCTTCATCTTCGACTTATCGTCGAATCGGTTATTCAGATTGGGTATAAACCCGGCCTTTCCGAATAACCCGCGTATATAATAAACAAATGTTACACAAACACAACATACGCCTCATTCCAACTCATCAGTCACTAACCGTAAATTAGGAAGAGAACAATTCCCCAAATGTTAACCCTGAAGGTCGAAACCAACATCAGATCAATATCCAAGAAACCATTCTTCTTAACTGATCCCCAGTTAATTTCTAAATTTCATATTCTTAGGGAAAGGTTCCCATTAATTTTATCAAAGATAAATTCTTTGAAATTTATTCTTTAATCTTACTTTGAATATCATTTCAAACTAGTTGGGATTAGTGAACCACACCGAAGTAATTATTTATTTTATTTCCCAATCCCAACCTATTCATCCCATGAAGCAAAACTAGTAATACTCCATATCAAACACCATGGTGTTATCGGTAAAATTAATTACCATTTCATGTTCAAATCTAATTAAAGATTTAACTATCGCTTTGGAGCAAAACTGGTGATACTCCATTCTCGATCATTTCAATCTAATTAAAGATTCATTAAAACTCCACTTAGTTTTAATTTTTAACTAGGTTAAAGAATCAATGTCATTTAAAACACGGTTCACGGTAAACCCAAAATCACTTTCTATTGTTAATCGGGTTAAAGAACAGGTATTATTCAAAACACCGCTCACGATAAACCCCAAAAGCCAATTCAAATTCAATTTATTTATTTCAAAAATAAATTGGTTTTAATCCTAGTTCAAAACTAGTTCATTTCGATAAAAATATATTGTTATCCTTTCAAATGTGGAATTTTTCATCCCAGTTCTTCCAAAATAACTTCTTATGATTTTACAAAAATTATAGATATTTTTAATAATTTTATCAAGGCCCGTACAGTCGATTTCCATCAACGGCCATCGAACTGCACCTACAGCGACCTTTTCCAAATTTGATTTGGACATAATTCCAAATCCAACCGTTAGATTTCAAATTTCTAATATTCGTTAGAAAGCTCTTTTCGATACAAACCCAACGGTTCTAGTTTTAGGAGAATCCGACGGTCAGATCTCCCGTAATGTCCGTTCGAAATCAATGGTCGAAATTCACGAACTGCCGCAGCGCGGCGCGTTCTATTCAGACCATTATATTATATATATAATATATAATATATATTTCTTCGATTTCCTTTTTAAAACGAATTTTATAAATTGTTTTAAATTCGTTTCAAAAACAATTTCAACTCCCATTTCAAATTGAAATCAAAATTGAATTTTTCCTTATAAATTCGTTTTAAATTCATTTCAAATTGATTTTTAATTCAATTTCAGTTCATTTTCAATTCAATTCAATTTTCTTTTCAATTCAATTCGAATTCATTTCAAATTGATTTTTATTCAATTTCAATTTGTTTTCAGTTCAATTCATATCAAAATTCAATTTTCTTTTCAATTCAATTTAATTCGAATTTCTTTTCTATTCAATTCAATTCGAATTTCTTTTCAATTCAATTTGAATTCATTTTTGAATTCATTTCAAATTGATTTTTATTCAATTTCAATTCGTTTTCAATTCGAATTTCTTTTCTATTCAATTTGAATTTCTTTTCTATTCAATTCAATTCGAATTTCTTTTATATTCAATTCAATTCGAATTTATTTTATATTCAATTCAATTCGAATTTCTTTTCTATTCAATATTCATTTTGAATTTATTTTATATTCAATTCAATTCGAATTTCTTTTCTATTCAATATTCATTTCAAATTTATTTTATATTCAATTCAATTCGAATTTATTTTATATTCAATTCAATTCGAATTTCTTTTCTATTCAATATTCATTTCGAATTTATTTTATATTCAATTCAATTCGAATTTATTTTATATTCAATTCAATTCGAATTTCTTTTCTATTCAATATTCATTTCGAATTTATTTTATATTCAATTAAATTTGAATTTCTTTTCTATTCAATATTCATTATAAAAACGAATATAATCGATATAAATGTCGTTTGCGTCAAAATAGCGCATCTCTAATCAACACGGCTTTATATTTTTCAATAACCTCTTTATTCTATTCAACAAATGAATCTATATTTCTTTCAACACATGACTAATCTCAAAAAATGAGTACTTTCAACACGTGAATCTATATTTGTTATTTAATATATTTTATAAAATTATGGTTTCTATCGTTTATTTTTTTCAGACTCCAACCATATATTAGTAAGAGAACGATTCCGTAAGCATTAACCCCGAAGGCCGAAACCAACATCAGACCAATACCCAGGAGACCACTCATCTTATCTATTTTCCAGTTAGTTTCTAATTTTATATATGATAAAGATGTAAATTTTATTGTTAAAATATTTCGTTCAACACATGACTATCTCAACGAATGAAACTGTCAACACATGAATCGATATTTTATAGTATTCTTTATTTTCTAAATTGGAATGAGGCCCAATCAATTACCATATAATGTTAATTATACGGATTCCATACAACACATGTATATAATAGCAACGATAAATAATCAACCATCATCCAAAGTGCACCACACAACTGCATAAGCATCAAATATAAATAATTAACGCTCACACAGTCTGTCGACCAATCGATCAACATACAACTAAATAATTGGGATTAGTGTACGCCAAATATCATCCCAATACCCGTATGAGGTTTCAAACAATCAAACATAGATTTTATTTGTGCAGTTGGGCAATGTGTAAAATTTATCGTCCCAATCAATGTCCTTCAAATAGGTGTACATAAACAAACCGTCCAGTTTGTAAATGAATATTTATTTATTCACATTCACGTTAAAAATTATATTTTTAACGATAAAATATTTTTAACTATATAAATATTTTATTTTATTTCACATCACACAATCAACTACACATCAAAATCAAACAAACAAGCATACAAGCCGTCCATGGTCTGTAGACGACAGGTGTCGGGTGCTACTAAACACCGTCTACATCCTAGTATATATTTTTAACTAGAAAACAAGATTTAAAGTGAGGAGTTCTCACCGATTAGCTAAACCAAACGCCACGACTCTTCATATGTAGAAATCTTCGTCGTGCTCGCCTTTTGTCACTTTCGCCGTCCGTGTTTGCTACATATATAAAAATCACATTTTTATATTCTCTCTACTTCACAATAAAAATAAAGTTCAAATTTTTATTTCACTTCACATATTTACAACGCTTCTTTCTATATAAAAATTATATTTTTATATTTCTACTTCTTATATAAAGATCGAATTTTTATTGCTTCTTTATATATATAAAAATCGTATTTTTATATCGATGTTCATATGATAAAAATCATATTTTTATTATCCCTATAATATAAAAATCCTATTTTTAATCCGCTGCTCGTATAAAAATAATATCTTTATTCATATAAAGAAAAATCAAACTTTTAGATTAATAAAAATCCCATCTTTTCCATTTATAAAATATGATCTTTTCACTTTTAAAAATACGATCTTTTCACTTTTAACTTCGCTAGAAATTCTATTTTTTTATTTCCATTTCAAATAAATATATGTTTTCAAATCACTTTCATTTTAAGGATCCTATTTTTATCTAAAAATCGTCCATGTAAAAATCCAATTTTTACATCATGAAAAATCTTACCTTTCATAGTTAAAAATCTAATCCTTCTTCATAATAAAAATATAATCTTTCACAATGAAAAATATAAGCTTTTCACATTTAAAAATCTCACCTTTCTTGATTTAAAATCTTATTCTTTCTATTCTAACATAAAAATCTAATTTTCCTTTCTTTTCTTAACAAAAATCCTAATTTTTATTATGATAAAAATCATACCATTATAGATTTAGACATCATAGATTTATATTGGAGATAAAATCAGAAAGGAAAAGGAAAGAAGAAGGAAAAAAAATAAAAACTTACAAAATTTCTTCGATGGGAGGGGGGTGACCTTGCTGGTGGCCGTCGTGGCGAGGAGGGTGGCCGGAGCTAGGGCTCGACGACGGCTGGGTGATTTGGGGTCGGAGTGGCGGGCTAGGGCACAGAGAAAAAGGATGAGGGGAGAGAAGAGGGGGAGTTGCGGAGGGAGGGGAGGAGGATGGAGACGGCGCGCTCGTCGGTGGAGGGGCGAGGTGGGCGGCGACCCCCAGGAGCGGCTCCGTCGATCTTCCCTCTTTTTTTTTATACTGAAATCGATTTCAACGGTGAAGGGAGAGAGTAAAAGGGGGAGGGAGTGTTTTATTATATATATTTAATAATTAAATATTATTATTTTTCTTCCTATAAGTTGACTTTTAATTCGAACACAAAATCGAACCCAACGACTGTCGACCGTAGCTAATTACCCCCATTCCGAACACAATGGGATATGTATCATAAGCTGATTCGATCGTTTCGATCAGTTTTCATCAAAACTACAATATAACTATATATATATATATTCAATTTGAACGCACATTTTAATTTACCGGGGCCCCATACTAACTCTAAAAATTCCAGAAAAATAATTTCTAGCTTCGTATCGAAGATACGGTCCTAACAAACTATCGAATTCTGAGACCGTTTGAAAAATGGCCATTTTCCAGTCGATTAAAATCAACTGAAACCGGTCAAACGCATTTTCCTTTGCCACGCTCACATATTGAATTCAAAAATTATGAAAATTGGAACCTAGCAATCATTTGACATGACGAATCCAACAAAAGTGGTTTCGTCGAAAACCGAGGTCGTTTGCAAAATGGCTATTTTTATGGGCCGAAATTCCATAGCGACTATTCAGAATTTTCAACTGGACATAACTTTTGATTCCCGCTATGAAATTTCAATTTTTCGGATTCGTTGGAAAGATATTCTCTATTAGATTCAAATATTTTTGGTTTTACCAAAATCCGGTTTATTTTGCACCCGGTACGTTCAATTGAAATTTGAAATTGAATTATCGAACTACCGCGCCATTTTCAATTCCTTTTATAATTATAAATAATTATTTATATTCTAACGACGATCTATATAAATATATACGTTCTAATTCTATTCAAAATAAATTTCTCGTCATTAGTATTTAAAATAATTCATTTTAAATATTCAAAATTCGTTAAAATTGCCAAAATAAAAATTTTAAATTGGCTCAGATTTTCCGAGTTATAACAGATTAAATGTCGATTTTATATGATTTATAAAAAATCAGTATATGTAAATTGATATTTTCAGGACTAAACACAAATTATTAACAAAATAGCATAGAAAGGAAAAACCGTTTAAACCTAGCCATCGGTAAACACCGTTCCTTTTGTAGTGATGTCAAAAGGTATTTTATGTTTACAACACTTTGTGTGAGTACGCCAGTTATCATGACTTGGAATTCATATCTGTTTGTGTCTTTTATTAAATAATAGTTCATGGAATCATGTGAACATAATTGAGTATGAACAAAATCATGAACATCATTTCGTGATTGATGTTAACTCCAGCATGGCATGATGAAATAGCATATATTTTTTATGTCTTCTATAGTTTTGTCATTAATAACAGTATATGAACGAATGTGACGTATTACGCACACTCGTTCAAAAATACATACACCTTCCCTTCTTAATTCATCCACTAGGTCTTATCTCCAAGGTAGGAACGTATAAATTATTTAAAACTTTGGTTAGCCAATGATCCAAATTATAACTAGGAATTGTACGCATGACGTCTAAATTAAGCAACAATTATTAATGTTGTGGAGAATTTCAACTCAGGACCACTCAAATCAAAACCTCCAACCCAACCAAAGACGAGATCATGGTAAACGTGCAAAAACAACCAATCGATATATCAAAACAATCTCAACCCAATCTGAATCCAATCACAATCACCAAATAAGAGAAGTTATAGAGCAATAACGATAAAATAAATCACATAGGGATTTATTGTGGTTCCACTGACGTCTTGTCAGTGTACGTCCACTTTGAGAGAGAACCTTTTATTAATATCAATAGAAGAGTACAAGAGATTGATTACAATGATAAAATTCACCAAGAAAATTTGATTTTGTGGAGATAAGAATTGAAGAAGATTAGGGATGCCAAAACCTTAAACAGAATAAACTTTGATCCCATTTATTGATTTGATTAATTGATCACCTATTAAACCTAAATATGAAAATAACTTGTATATGGAGAGAATAATATGTAGCAATTACCTAAATTCCCCTGATATCTTCACAAATCAACATAAAATGCCCTTAGCCCGAAATTCGACTCAGACGTCTGTCGTGGAGTAGGACAGACGTCTGTCCAAACCTGAAAAGCATACATGCTTCAGTACAGACGTCTGTCCAAAGTGACAGACGTTTGTTGCAAGTCCCGAGAAACTCCTCCCTAACAACTCAAATGTCTGTCCCGGCTACGACAGACATTTATCGTGGAACACTGCTGAAGCCTTGCACCTTTTCGTCTCTAACTTTCTCGTATATGCTCCGATTTGCGAACCATCTTCTCTGAGGCGAAGCTACTTCCATCCACTTCAATTCTAACATATAGTATCGCTAAATTAAACACTCCACCAATACTATATCCATCTCCATCACCAACACCAATGGTACCAAACCATCCTCTACCTTCAACCAAGAAAGCTTAATTGTTTCCCCAATGAGCTTCGGCATAGCCACCGTCCATTGCTCTCCACCAACGAGTTCAGGCAAAGCCCCCACCTACCAGTGAACTATTGAAAACATCCAACTCCAAAACTAGTCTCACCAAAAGGCAAATATATCAAGAAGATTGAAATCCAATCTCTAACCGATACTCTTCTCCATCTATCATCAATCTTCCCTCTCAACCGTGCCACCCCGTGGCACCTAGCACCTCTCTAAGTGAATTAAGTTCGAGCAATGCTCTAACTTCCCAACCAGCAATGCCTTAGTAAACATATCCGCCGCATTGTCCTTTGTGTACACTTTCTGAAGGCAAACTTGCTTGTCTTCATCCATGGCTACTAGAAATGACACCCTTACCTCAATATGCTTAGTCCCTGAGCTAAACGACAAATTCTCCCCCAAATGGATAGCACTTTGGCTATCACATTGAACATCAACACTGTCATGTTCAAAAACCAAGTCACATAATAATCGCTTCAGATAGAGTGCTTCCTTTGCCGCCTCCACAACAGCTACCAACTTCGTCTCCATAGTGGATAAAGAAACTACATTTTGCAATCTTGATTTGCAACTTATGGTTGTACTGCCAAGAGTGAAGACATATCCGAAAGTTGGTTTTCTCCCATCCTTATCACCAGCGTAGTCTGAACCACGGTAACCAACCAACTTGCAATTCTTCTCTTTACTACCCCCAAAAACAAGACCATGAGATACTGTACCTTTCAAGTATCTCAAAATGAGCTTCACTGCTTCCCAATGCGATTTCCCCGGATTAGACATAAACTGACTAACCACTCCGACGACATTTGGAATATCGGGCCTTGTATACACAATGGCATACATCAAAGTTCCAACCGCACTAGCATATGACACCTTTACCATATAAGCCTTGTCTTTCTCCTCGATAGGTGATCCCTTACTCGAAAGCTTTACATGCAAAGGTAAAGGTGTATTTGACGCCTTTGCATCCTACATGCTAAACCGACAAAGCACTTTTCTTATACATTCCTTTTAGTTAATTGTAACTCAAAATTCTTTCGATCCCTTTCAATCTCCATGCCAAAAATCTTCTTTGCTTCTCCAAGCTCTTTCATTTCGAATTCCTTTTTTAACTTCAATTTTAACTTCTTGATTTCTTCCTTGTCCTTAGAAGCAATGAGCATATTATCCACATACAAGAGTAAATACACCTAATAGTCATTTCCTAACTTCTTGAAATAAACATAAGCATCTTTAATGCTTCGATTGAAGCCACTTTCAAGCATGAAATAATCAAATCTCTTGTGCCATTTCCTAGGTGATTGCTTCAAACCATACAGTGGTTTCTTCAACTTGCAAACCAATTTTGACTCAATATCTATAACAAACCCTTCTGGTTGCTCCAGGTAAATGTCTTCATCCAAGTCACCATACAAGAAGGCGGTTTTCACAACAAGTTGCTCCAACTCTAAGTCGTGAATAGAAATCATGGAAAGTAATATCCGGATAGAATTATGTCTCAGAACCGGTGCGAAGATCTCATCATACTCCTTACCTTTCTTCTGTGCAAACCCCTTAGTCACTAGATTAGCTTTGTATCTTCCATCATCCTTCACCTTATATATCCATTTGCACCCAATATCACGGTTTCCTTGAGGAAGTGGAACCAACTCTCAATTCTGGTTCTTCATCAATGATTGCATCTCTTCCTCCATAGCACAAATCCACTTCGAGATATCACTCGAACCCATGACATCATCAAGGTCCATCAGCTCATCTTGGACTACATGAAGAGCATGTCCAAATTCTCATAAATTTTAAGATAGTTCCAATCACCATATCTTTCGAGTAGCCTGATAGCATGAAGACCAACTCGACTAGCAATACCCTCACCCGGTCTTCCTTCAGCTCCATCTTGAACTGAATCTTCTCTGGAATTATGCACATAACCAACACTACTAGAGGAACCCTGTGGACTATGCGATGTAAAATCAACCGCATTCATCTCAAAAGCACCTCCAACAACTCTACTCTCTCTAGGCCTGAAAGTGGGAATAACTTCCTTCTCTTTTGATTCACTATGAACCAAATCCGGAACATCCGATGAGTCCTCATTCTCCTTGAACGTAGCCGACTCATCAAAAGTAACATGACGAGAAACTATAGCCTTCTTCGTTTCAGGATTTGAAATCCGAAAGCCTTTAACACTGTCCATATAGCCAAGCAAAATCCTCTTGAAAGCTCCAGGCACAAGCTTATCACTTTCCGGATCATGCACATAAATTGGACTGCCATATACACGAAGATAACTTAAGTCAATGCTTTTTCCCTTCCACACTTCCTTTGGAATTTCGTTATCAATAGCCAAGCACGAAATTCAATTAATAATATGCACTGTGGTTGATAAAGCTTTGGCCCAAAATCCTTAGAAAAACGCGATGTCAATCTCAAGCCTCGAGCTTTCTCCAATAGAGTTCAGTTCATTCTTGTAATAACCCGCATTTTATGTATCGAAGGATTGTAAAATATTTTTATTTTATTCCCTGAGGGTTGGTTCATTCTCATATTTTGATATGTTAGCTATGGGGATGTGTAACATGTCTATAATTTTTACCAATTTTATTTGTGACCATTTTGCCCTTGTTAGTATTGTACAGGGAATAACTTTTGACTAGGATCAAATCAGGTGCTGAGGTTAATTTCATTGGAAAGAAAATGGTGTTTCCAATTCCGTAGATTGGTCACATTAAAGATTTAGCATAGCCGTTTTGGAGGAATCGCTGCTTTTGTGTTTCACAATTTCTGTTCAGGTTTTTAGAGCCATTGATGAGCTGATTTGAGGAGGCCCATTAGTGGGTTGGTAGAAGGCCATAAATAGGGGTTAGAGGCATGGAGAATAGTTTTCTTTCTTCATTCTCTCATTTGGTTGAGCTTGTGATCCTCCTTTCTTAATCAAATACAGCTTTCCACCATTAAAATTCTAGAACTACATAAGAGAATCAAAGATCTACATCGTTTGAAGCTAGATCTACATCAAATGAAGAGAGATCACATCAGATCAAGAGGTTTGAAGCATAATTTTTGCTGCTCGGATTGAGAATTTAGTGATTTCAAGTTAATTCGAAGAATTGGTGAGTGATAAGTATCTCTCACGCGGATTTAATCAAGTATATGAGTTGTTTGATCTTTTGTTCATCATTTCAAGTTGTGTTCTTATAGATCTAATTGATGTAAGTATGATTTGAATTCAAATCACCATAGGATCTAATCTAGCAACTTATAAATGGTAATTACACATGTTAATTATATGTTTAGATCCATTTATTGATTTGATAATTAGTTGAATCATTATTTTATTGTTTGTTGGTTATTTCTTGAATCAATGGTTGATTTGTTGATCGAATTTGGGTGGTGTTTGAGATGGATCAATGGTGTTTGGGCAAGTTTTGGGCTTGGATTGGCGAGTTTTGACTAAGGTTGAATTTTCAGGTTTTAACAACATTTTGTAAATGTTGTAGAAACTCATAGGTCGGGCACAAATCCTAGTATGGACCAGGCACCAAAAGTCACTGAATCGATGCGAAAAAATGATGGATCGGGAAAGTTTTGATGAATCTGGCAAAAGCTGAATTTTCTGGGTACAATAGCATTTGGAAAACGCTATGAAAAGTCCCTGGATCGGCCACGATCTAGGCATGGATCGCACAAGCCAAAATAGGGTGGATCGGCCTTGAAAACGTGATGGATTAGAGCATTTTTCTTGGTCTTGCAAAAGGATGGAATGTTGGGATTTGATTGTGTTTTGCCAAATGTTGTAGAAAAGCCTTGGATCGCGCATGATCCATAGGGGCGGATCACCACTTCTTCATGGAGAGCGGACATGGTTTTGGGGGTTTGGCACGGGTTCTGGCACATGGATTGGCCACGATCCAGGATGGATCGCGCAAGAGCAATGATAGCGTTCTAGAAACGCTAAGGTGTTTTAAGTGCTATGGTATAGAATTTAGCCAAATGGATCGGGAGCAATCCAAAAGATATGTTAGTGTTTCCAGAAACGCTGCGAAAGCCATTTTTGCTCAGTTTTCACACCGGACTGATGAAGAATTAAACCAGATACAATAGCATTTCAGAAACGCTGCAAAAAAATGTTTTGACACTGTGGCCAACTTTTCATAGCAAAAAAGCTGGAAATGCTATGAAATGCAGTATCGACCAAATGAAGCTTTTTTTTGAGTCGATGATGGTTCTAGCTTCGACGCGAATTCAAGGAGGAATGTCTGAAGCATAGTGAAGTGTTCGTTGATCGTCGTAATGCAACGAATGTGAAGACGACTCAACGATGTTTTGAGTTTGTGGATAATGGTTGGATGGTCGTCGGTGATGACGACTGGAGATACTGAAGGTCGAGGAATTATCATTGTCATAGGTTCTAGCGGACTTAGAGCAGGGGTATAATAGGGATACCTAAAACACTGATTGTATGGTTGAGTACCCTGGGCAGCTCGACACGCCTAGTTACATTTCGTTGTATGGCATATGGAGTTTTACTAGAACCGGGGTTTACCGATAGCCCTTGACAGTTGATGGCAAGGTGTTTGACCAGTCATATAATTAATGATGGTCACAAAGCAGGATTAGCGGTGATAGCCAGAGTCAGTCATAAATATTGATTGTTTTGCTTGTACCGTCTCACATAGATTGTCTAAAGTCGAAGGAGATGTTTCTTGGGTGCTTGTCTGATGTTGGTTTAGGCCTTCGTGGATTGTGCTTGAGAGATGTTGAACTCGATTAGGATGGTTTGCGTGAGATATATAATTGGTTGCCATGATCACTATTGCTTGGTTACATATGATTGCCATGAACGAATAGTTGCTCTGATTGCCATGGATGTATAGTTGTTTCCAAATTCTAGTTTGTAAAGGCTATCACTGTCCGATGTGGGGAAGATGGAGTTGAGTTCTTCTCTGGTGTTTTGGTAGATTGATTGTCTACCTATTCTCATATACTTTATTGATGAGGTTACATAGCTGTTTTATCTCTCACTAAGACTGTTTTCTAACTCAAGGTTTTATGTTTCCCTCTTATTACCTTGGGTTGTTCATCCGGTTTTGGATGGGCATACCGAGTAACAGATTACAGGTAGCATAGCTTGGTGAGGTGAGGATGATGTGCGGTGGCAAGCAAGTGGCTGGCTATTATTTTTACTATATAGTATCTTTTTTTTTTCGTTGTGTGATGATTGACTTTGAGTGTTGTAGTGATGCGAATTTGTATAGGCACTTATGTTGTAATACAAAGATGTATGAGTATTCTTCCCAGTTGTTATGAAAGTTCAAGTTTCTGCTAAAATATGCTTCACAGTTATTGCCTATTATATATGTTCTATTATATTTTATCCATACACAGTGAGTTACACGACAGTTTCCGCATGTGTTATCTTACCTTGATGATCGTCTATAGCTGCCTGGCATGTCTTTCAGCGCATTATTTCCCTTGTTAAGTGCGGAAGTTATGGGCAGTCATCACATTTGGTATCGGTGCTCTGGTTATCGATTTTAACCAAAGTTAGAAGAAGTAATTACGTATGAGAGACATATTTGTATATTTTTGTGGATGTATACTATATGTATATGAGTGTATAGTATAGTAGCGTTTGAACTCTACAACAGTTTTCTCGTAAGTGGCTAAACATTCTATATTATAGTTAAGAATGAGTCGTCGATCGTCGAGACACATTGCTAGGGAGGAGACTATTCCTAGAGGGGGTGATGGTGGTATATCAGATTACCTAGCTATGTTAGAATCTATGATGGCAGCGAACATAAGAAGGGTACCCGCTCCAGGAGAAGCAACAGCAAATGTTGGGGTTTAAGTGCAGGTGCCTAGAGTGATGGACTTCACGAAGCTATGCAAAGACTTCACTACTCAAGGAGGGAATCCGTTTAAGGGGACGGAGCCGATTGTGTAGATTCAAAGGTGGCTTGATACTTGCATTCGGATCTTTGGAGACTTGGTAATTGGTGATGTGACTAAGTGGAAGCTTGCATCGAGACAGCTATAGGGCATAGTTATGGATAGGTGGAACTTTGCCACTCTAGAGACTCCAGAAGATGAGATTTAATCGAGGACATTCCAAGTCAAGTTTGAGACGAAGTTTATTTCTACCATTTAGAAGTCAATTATGTTTAAAAGTTTTGTCGAACTTAAGCAGAATGGTTGACCAGTGTTGGGGTATGTTTTTGATTTTGAAGCTTTGTCCAAGTATGCTCATTCGTATGTCGGGACTCCTTATCAGAAGAACGAGAAGTTCGTTATAAGCATATGTGATGCTTGGGTTTGCAACTCGAGATTCGTGATAGACCATTTGTTGTGACTAATCCAGTTGGGTGTTCGTCCAGTTTGTGTATGTAACAGCCCACATTTTACATATCGGAAGATCATAAAATATTTTTATTTTATTCCCTGAGGCGTGGATCATTCCCATCTTTTGGTATGTTGCTTATGCGGATATGAGACATGTCCCTAAATTTTACCGATTTTGTTTGTGACCAATTTACCCCTGTCAGTCTTGTACAGGGCATAACTCTTGACTCGGGTCGAATCAGAGGGTGAGACCTGTGCCATTGGAAAGGAATTGATGATTCTCTTTCCATAGAGTGGTTACATGAAAGATTTGGATCAGCGGTTTGGGAGAAATCGCTGTTTTAAGTTTTTTTAGTTGGTTGTTCAGGTTTTGGAAGGCTAATGGGCTGATTTGGAGAAGGCCCATTAAGGGGTTGGTGGAGGCTATAAATAGAGGGTAAGGGATATGGGGAAAGGTTGGATTTTCCATTCTCTTATGAGGAGGCTTTGATCTCCTTCTTCCTCTAACACCTTTCCACCATTAAAATTCCAAATCCAAGGAGGGAAATCGAAGATCTTTACCATTCGAGGCTAGATCAACATCGTTTCAAGGGCGAATTCATCGGATTGAAGAGTTTGATTCGAAGTGTTCACTATCCGGATTGCTTTTTCATCGTTTTAGCTTTGTTTTGGATAATCGGTGAGTGATTTACATCTCTCATTCGGATTCATGAAAGTATGTGAGTTATATGTTGTTAATTTCATCATTTCCGTGTTCTTTTCCTTAGATCTACACCATGCTATGTTTATATTACATATGAATCACCTTAGAATCTGATCTAGATAATTTAAATGGTTAATTTCATGATTTTTCACAAGATTATGCAAGTTAGATCCGTTTTTATGTTCATATGTTCACTTATCATGTTTTGGGAAATTTATGTGTTTTGATGGAAATTGTTAGATTGATGATATTGTTGGTTGCATAACATGTTTGTGGTTGCGTATGAATGAATCAGATAAGCCGGTTTCGTCGGATTCGTCGTTTGGTGAAGTTTTGGTCGAAATCAAAGTCGAAATGGAGCTGTGCAGGAATCGGGTCGGTCTAGAGGGGTCAGTCCTAGACTGGTCGATCAAATCATGGATTGGGAAGCAAGACAGGGATTGGGTCGGCTAAGAGGGAGCAGGCTAGTCGGATCTGTCGCAAGGAAGTGGTCGGTCTATACTGGTCAGGTCGAGCAAATCTGGAGTTCTGATTTGGAGCAGGCGGGTCGGTCATGTTCCAGGAAGGGGGTGATCAGGTTGGGTCGCTCTAGGGTGGTTGGTCGAGCAGGTGGTCGGTCGGTCTCAGGTGATAAAGGCTGGTCGGTCTTGGAGCTGGTCGGTCTGATCGGTCCAGAAGGTTGAGAAGGGAGTCTGGTCGGTTCAGAAGGATTCTGGTCGGTCCAGAAGGAGCTGAGGGAGGTCGGGTCGGTTCAGGAGGGGTCTGATCGGTCCAGAAGGACCAGAAGGGGTCTGGTCGGTCCAGAATGGGTCTGGTCGGCATTTCTAGTGGAAATTTCTGATCGGACACTTCAAGTGATGTTATAACTTCGAAGTAGTTCAAGTAGGAAGGTTCGAAGTGTTGAATGTGTTCGTTGATCAAGGTGGAACAACGAATGAGGTGACAACTCAAAGGTCGTGAGTTGATGGATAATGGTGGCTCGAGAAGGTTGCTTGAGCTATAGAATATCGTCAAGATTGGACGACTAGGGATGCGAAGGCCAAGAGGTCATCGTTGTCGTAAGTTCTAGCAGGCTCAAAGCAGGGGTATGATGGGGGCACCCAAAAGATCAGAAGGTTGTTGGTCGAGTACCCTGGGCCTTGGGGAAAGGCCTAGTGTCAAGGTTGGACATTGTCAAGGTTGGACATATAGAGTTCATGCTAGAACTGGGGTTACCATTAGCCCTTGACATATGGCAAGGTTGGCCGTCATACGATAATGATGGTTTCGAAGCAGGATTGGCGGTGATAGCCAGAGTCTGTCATGTATGCTGGATGTTTTGCTTGTGCCATCTCACGTGGGTTATCCAACATCGAAGTAGATGTTCCTAGAGTGCTTGTCTGATATTGGTTTCGGACTCTGGGGCTTGTATTCGAGGGATGTTGAATTCGACTAGGAAGATTTGCGTGAGATATATATAATCTTGATCCCATGATTTCTATTGTTGATTGTTTATGTTTGCTATGAACAAATGGTTGTTCTGGTTTCTATGGATTAATGGTTGAAATGCTTGGTGTAAAGGCTATCACTGTCCGATGTGGGGAAGATAAGGTTGAGTTCTTCTCTGGTGATGTGGGTAGATAAGTTGTTCATTTACCCATTCTCATATACTTTCTTATTGAAGTTTGTTAGCTGTTTTATCGCTCACTAAGACTATTGTCTGACTCAAGGTTTTATGTCTCCTCTTATTACCTTGGGCTGTTCATCCGGTTGTGGATGGGCAGACTAAGTAGCAGGTTACAGGTAATGGAGCTTAGTGAGACGGGGAAGCTGAGCGAAGACGAGAAGGAGGCTGGCGTACCAGTTTTATTACTATCTAGTATTTCTGTTTCCGCTGTTTGAGTTGCTTGAGAGTTATAGTGAGGCCTTATGTACAAACTTTGATATCAGTTGGATAACCTTTCTGGATGTTGAGAAAGTTTCAAAAGTTTGCTTTATGATACCTCATTACTATTACCTGTTGTATATGTTCTATTATATTTCATCCTTGCGCTGTGAGTTCTACGACAGGTTTCGATGTGTTTACCTACTCTGATGATCGTCCATAGCAGCCTGGCACACTTTTCAGCGCATTATTCCACTTGTTTAGTGCGGGGGTTATGGGCGGTCGTCACATTTGGTATCAGAGCTCTGGTCAACGAGTTTGGCCAAAGTTCAAAAGACGTAATTGCGTATGAGGGACATATTTCTAGATTTCAGTTGGATGTTTACTATATATATTAACATATATAGTAGTAGCGGTTGTATCTCTTTAGCAGTTTTTCTTGGAAGTGGCTAATTATTCTAGATTGCAGATTTAGAATGAGTAGACGACCATCAAGACACGCTGCTATGAGAGCTAATACTGGAGGGAGAAATGGTGATGAACCAGATTACCCGGCCATGTTTGAAGCCATGGCAGAAGCAATTATGTGAAGGGTACCCGCTCCAGTGGCGGCTACGGTAGATGTAGGTGTGCGAGTTCCTAGAGTAGATTTTGCAAAGATGTGCAAGGACTTTACATCTCTAGGAGGGAAACCATTCAAGGGAACTGAACCAGCTGAAGAGGTTCAGAGGTGGATGGATTCATGTGTTCGAATCTTTGGAGACTTGGGTATTGAAGATGCAATGAAGAGAAAGCTTGCATCAAGGCAGCTTCAGAGCAGAGCCATGGAATGGTGGAATTCTGTTATACTCGAGACTCCGGAAGAGGAGATTTCATGGGAGCAATTCCAAGCTAAGTTTGAAGCAAAGTTTATCTCCACTGCTCATAAGTCCGTTCTCTTCAAGAAGTTCGTAGACTTGAAGCATAATGGCAGATCAGTTCTTGACTACATTTCTGATTTTGAGGCTTTGTCTAGATATGCTCGTTCATACATTGATACACCCTATCAGAAGAACGAGAAGTTTGTCTTGGGTTTGGATGCTCATATTGGAAAATCGCTTGTGGACCATCTTGATGATTCATTTGAGAAAATTGTGGAAAAAGCTATTCGCCATGAGAGCTTGTTTCCCAAGGAAGCAAATGTTGTCGCTGCAACCAAGGAAGCTCAGAAACCACAGCAACGTGGTAATAAAAAGAGGAAGCAGCAACAACAGAAAGGAAAGGATGGCCAAAAGAAACCCAAGAGTGAGGTGGTTAACTTTAACTGCCAACGGAAGGGTCATTATTCAAATGAGTGCAAGAATCCCAAAGCTGAGAAGAAGTGCTTCAAGTGTGGAAAGCCTGGGCATGAGAAGAAAGATTTTCCAGAATCAGCTAAGGGAAAACAGATTGTGAAGGCATATGCTTTGGAAGCCGTGCCATCTTCGTCAAGAGCTCCTACTACAGAGGAGAAGGGAAAGGGTGTCGTGGTGCAAGGTACATTTTCCGTTAACAGTGTTTCAGTTCGAGTTTTGTTTGATACTGGAGCATCACATTCATTCATCTGCAATGAGCTTGTATGTCGCTTGGGTTTGGAACCCGAGATTTGTGATAGACCTTTGATCGTGACTAATCCAGTTGGGGATTCGTCCAGTTTGTGCATGATTTGTCGTGGTCTAGTGTTATCGAGTCATGGTTGCTCTTTTATGTGTGATTGCTGTGTTCTTAACTTCGCTGGGTATGGGATCATCTTGGGCATGGATTGGCTCAAGAGATATGCGGCAAGGGTGAATTGCGAGAAGCTAGAGGTGAGGGTCGGGGATGTGGAAGGGCGAAAGGTGTTGATTAGATGTAAGCGCGAAGACGAGTTAACTATATTTGCTTGGGATTCCACAGGAAGACCTTTCATCAGTGTTGATCACTAATGAGTATGTAGATGTCTTTGACGAGGTCAAAGGGTTGCCGCCGCATCGTGAGATCGAGTTTAGGATCGATTTGGTCGAAGGTGCTAGACCAATTGTTATGCCCCTTAGGCGGATGGCGCCTAGGGAACAGCGAGAGTTAGAGGTGCAAGTTCGTGACCTTTTGGGAAAAGGATTCATTCGGAGGAGTGTTTCCGAGTGGGGTGCACCAGTCGTGTTTGCAACTAAGGCAGATGGCTCGTTAAGATTGTGTGTGGACTATCGTGAGCTGAACAAGGTGACTAAGAAGAACAAGTATCCGTTGCCAAGGATTGATGACTTGTTCGATCAGCTTCACGAAGCCAAAGTGTTTTCTCAGATGGATTTGGCAACGGGATTTCACCAATTGAGAGTGGCTAAGGATAGTGTGCCAAAGACTGCTTTTAGGACACCGTCCGGGTTCTTCGAGTGGTTGGTGATGCCATTCGGGATGACTAACGCGCCAGCGTATTTTGTGAATCTTATGAATAGAGTGTTCAGAGATCAGTTGAGTAAGTTCGTGTTTGTATTTGTGGATGATATACCGGTATACTCCAGAAATGTGGAAGAACATAAGACGCACTTGAGAGTTGTGTTAGAGATCTTGCGAAAGCATCAGCTTAAGGCTAAGTTCTCAAAGTGTCACTTCTGGAAGGATGAAGTGAGGTTCTTTGTAACACCCCGTAATTCTGTTAATATTAATATTCACAAATTAGAGAATAACTAATCTCAGACGTGAGAATTGTGGGAAACGGGTTGCGCCATTGTGTTCGTCTCGGAATTCTGGTTGAAATAGAGTCCGAGTTTGCGTGAATTGGACTTCGTATGAAGAAGTTATGGCCATCGGAAGTTTCAAAATAGATTTCAGAAAATTAAAATTCAAAATTCGAAGTCAAACAGGCTAGGCGGGAAATTTCCCGCCCAGCACCCCAGGTCGACTTGGGAGTCGACTGGGCAGTCGACACCCCCCCAGGTCGACTGGGCAGTCGACCTGGGTGTCGACCTGGTCCAGGCGGCTAGGGTTTGACTAAGCCCAATCTTGAGTTGCTGATGTGTCTTTAGGGCTGAGTTGGCAAATTAAACGGTTCAGTTTAGTTCTGAGTTGATCTGACGGTCTAAATAAACCCTAAACTCTATAAATACCTAGGTAGTCTCTCACTCTAATTCACATGAAAAATAGAATAGCCACCGTCATACCGCCGCCATGGAACTCAATCTAGCCGCCGCCAACTAAGAAGGAAGAAAGCTAATCAAAACCCTAATTCTACTCAACTCTAAAGCAAATCAAGACTCTCCTTCTTCCCTAATTGTGAGTATGATGATCTTAACAAGATTATTGCAAACTAATTAGATTAAGTTGTGATTTGGATCATAAGAAAATGATGTGAATTGTCATATATGTTGTTGTAAACCTTATGCTATCATGTATGTTGTAAATCCTATGTTATGTGATGATGATATCCTATATGTTGTAAATCATGCTATGATGATATTGTATAGGTTGTAGTTTTCTATGCTAAATTGTGATAAATCATACATGTTATAAAGTCATGATGTTATTATCTATGCTAATTAGTTCATGTTAATAAAATCATAATGTTTAGGCTATGTCGATCTATATGACAAATCATGTATGCAAGTTTAGATTGATTTGTAAAGATTATGAACATACACCATGACATCTGTTTAGATATAGAATTATGACATCTAGAATTATGCTATGACGTCTGTGAATTCTATGTATTAGATGCTAGTTCACACCATCATTATGTTGCCTAAACCATATATGCTAGTCCATACATGAATTTGGATTATGATCATGTTATGTGAATTGTGACATTTAACCAAACAAGTTGACACCTTTAGATCCATGACATGGGTAGTTTCATGCAAGTTTCACCCCTATTATGATTAGGTCTATTTCACTTGTTTATAGGTTGTGATAATTTATCTTTGTGCTATGAGTTAGACTATTCGAGTCTAATGTATATTTTGCGTTGAATAAGCGAGCATATAACATGGGGTAGGGGTAATATTAAGGATTTAATATTAAGAAATTGGGGTGCAATTGATATGATTTTGCATACCGTAAGTGGATGACCATAATTGAGTAAATTATGGACATCATTAAAATTGGAATTAATTAATGATTTGAATAGGGATATATTTAAAACTGGGGTAAAAGATTATAAGTGATAATCAATGCTTAGGACACTAGGTTGGACTCGTTTGTGACGTAAACCTGCCCGGACCCGCCCGACAATTCCAGTAGTCACAAATGTCAGCCCAATGTGAGAGGTCCTAGGCCAAATTAAAGCATAACAGTTGTAAAGACACGAGGTTAGACTCTTTTATGGTGTAAGACTGCCCGGACCCGCCCGGCAAATCCAGCTGCCATAAATGCCAGTCTAATGTAAGAGGTCTTTATGAGGTTATGGCCTTAATGAATTAAGAAATACTTAACCAGATAAACATGTAAGGTGGGACATGGGGGTTAAGTAGGTGCCTTGGGTGGCATGAGGAATCTAGTGGGTGCCCTTAGTGGCATGTGAAATACGATTAGTAAGACTTAACCAAACACACATGTAAATGAACATGACTAAGAGGGTTAAGTGGGACGTACTAGTGGACAAGCTTAGGTGGATAGCTTGTGGGGGCCCATTTCAACCAGTAACCCAAACGTATCTATGTGGGCTCGACCCAAGTCGAGGACGGGACACGCATACTGGGTTTGACTATAAGAGGCCAAACGGGGTAGCGGTGGCAACGCAAGTCCAACGGGTTTCATATGCGTGTGTTGATCCGGGCTGGTAGGTAAGACGTTGTTGCATCATGTAGGTATAAGCCGTTCATTCTTTAGCTGTATCGGGTTGCCACTTTAGGGGAGTGATACACCCCACTGTGGGGCCAGCACGGGTATCTACGAGTAGGGAGCCGATCGAAAATGGGTAGTGGGGTACACCTAGTGGAGATAGGGGCAGACGGCACCTATGTAGTCATCTTGGGGTACACGAAGCTATTTATATAAAATTTCTAAGTGAAGCAAGTGGGATCAACCTTTAGGGTGACTGGTGTGGTGCAATGTAGTAATTATTCGTTAGTATTAGGTGTGCCTTTAACGTTATCTTTATCTGCTCTTCCATACCCAATAGTTCATAGACATTTCCTTGTTTTCCAGCTTATGCCTTAGTCTAATTATTTTGATAATAGTATTGTTAGAATTATCATACTCGCCAGACTTTATGTCTAACCCCCTCCATTTCTATCCTTTTTCCCCCTCCAGGTCCTCAGGGTGGACCCAGCTCTAGTGGAGTTTGATTGGATTGCTTTATCTCTTTGGAAAGCTTGGACCGTTGAAGTAAAGTCCAGCTTATTATCTTCTTTAATGGCTATTTATGTAATGGGATTATGTATTTTGTTTTATCAAGATGGATATTGTACTTGAATCTGATTTATGGTTTTGTGATGTAACAAACATGTTTAATTTCCGCTGCAATAAAATAAAGTTTTAGATTTCCAAGTACTACTTATTATCTGTCTTGTTGTAATTTTTCTGTTCTATATTCACTTAAAACCTCCATGGAAGTTAATGCATTCCCTTTGTGAGTGACATTAATGGACGTGGGGTGTTACACGTGGTATCAGAGCTTAAGGTTACCAGAACAGATAAATTTTTAGAAAAACTATTTTTCTAAAGTATTTTTGGAAGAAGTATTTTCAAAAACATGTATTGATGAGTAATTTAAAGAGGAAAGTTTTTAAGAAAAACATAATCCCCAATAGCCATATATCTTTATCTTTCGAATTCTCCATTTTGAATCTTTCCTTTTTCGTTTCAGCATGGCTGAAGATCTTAACCTTCCGGATGGTGTAACGATACCAGGATGGTATTGGAGGTTATTAGAGGCTAGGGCCGCTGCAGGTCCAACCAATGTACCTCCACCACCAGTTGCACCTGCCCCTCCTCCTCCTCCTCGCGTAGATACTTTTGCAAAGACGTGCAAGGAATTTAAGGCTATGGGTGGAAAACCTTTTCAAGGGTCAGAAACGTTTGTGGAAGCTAGAGATTGGCTTAAGGAGGTGGAAGAATTGCTAGAAATCTTTGAAGTAGAAGAAGGGAGGAAAGTCAAATTAGCAGCTTGGTTAATGAAGGGGGAGGCCTCGTTTTGGTGGGAGGTCACTAATGGGGAGCGTCCTGTTGATTCTTGGGCGGATTTCAGGCGAAGGTTTGAGGCCAAGTTTCTCTCAAGGGCAGAAGAAAATCTATATATGGAAAGGTTCTTGACATTGAAGCAAGGAAGCTCATCAGTGAAAGAATATGTCAACAAATTTAATCAGTTAGCAAGGTTTGGCTTGGACTTAGTGAACACGCCGGAGAAGAAGGCTCTGAGTTCATTAATGGTTTGAATGAGCCATTGCAAGGGTTGGCTATGACCCACATCCCTATGGGGGCCACCTTTGAGAAGCTAGTAGACATGGCACTCATGCACGAGGAGAAAGGTGCTAATGCTAATAAGGCACCCGAGAAGAAAGGGGATCTGAAGAAACCTCAACAGCAAAACAAGAAGGGTGGAAAAGACAATAATGGCAAGGGAAAGAAGAAATGCTTTAATTGTGGGACACCAGGCCATCTCAGCAAGGATTGCCGAAAGAAAAAGAAGACTGGCTGTTTTCACTGTGGCGAAGCGGGACATCTAGTGAAGGACTGCCCAAAGAAGGGGCAGAGGGCAGGGTCTACCTCGGGAGGACAGGTGCAGGCTCTTATGGCACCAGGGAAGGCAAGGGGACGAATTCAGGCTCTTACGGTCCCATCGCTGCAAGAACGAGGTAGAACCATTTCTGTTGAAAGCTTAGTTTTTCTGTTTGATCATCCTGTCCGTACCTTATTCGATTCGGGCGCATCGCATTCGTTTATCTCTACATCATTAGTTGAATCACTGCACTTAAACACCAGTTTAGTAGAGGATCCCTTAGTTGTTTCGAATCCAATTGGGGGCTCAGCTTAATTGTCCATGATGTTTTTGGATTTGAAAATTTCTATACTTAGCGTTAAGTTTAGATGTGATGGTTATGTTTTGGGCTTCACGGGCTATGGGCTAATATTAGGAATGGATTAGTTATCCAGAAATGGGGCCGTTCTTGATTGTGAAAGGAGAGTAGTTAGGCTCATGACTCGCCTTGGCCACACTCTCGAAATCTTTTGTAATCCCATAAATTCTGTTATGCTAAGTTATTTAGAATCGCTTGACGCGTCTGAGGAAAATCTACGATCTGTTAGAGTGGTCCGAGAATACTCGGATGTGTTTGAGGAGGTGAAGGGCTTGCCTTCGAAGCGGGAGATAGATTTTCGAATATATCGTGTGGAAAATGCAAAACCTGTATCTTTGCCAGTACGCCAAATGGCTCCTCGTGAAAGGAGGGAACTCAATAAGCAAGCGAAGGAGTTGCTTGAGAAGGGGTTCATAAGACGTAGTATATCGGAGTGGGGTGCTCCGGTAGTATTTGCCACGAAGGCGGATGGGTCCCTTAGACTTTGTGTGGACTATAGAGAACTTAATAAGCTTACTAAGAAGAACAGACACCCACTGCCGAGGATTGACGATCTCTTCGATCAGTTAGTTGGCGCCTTAGTGTTTTCGCAGTTGGACTTGGCCACTGGTTTCCATCAGTTGAGAGTGGCTGAGGATAGCATTGACAAGACTGCCTTTAGGACTCCGGACGGTTTCTATGAATGGCTAGTGATGCCCTTCGGTTTGACAAACGCCCCCGCATACTTTGTTGATTTGATGAGTAGGGTGTTTAGGGAGTACCTTAATAAATTCGTGGTGGTCTTTGTAGACGACATCTTGATCTTTTCTAAGAATGAAGAAGAGCATGCCCTACATCTTAGGGAAGTGTTGGAGACTCTACGAGCGCATAAACTTAAAGCTAAATTTACTAAGTGTCACTTCTGGAGAGAGGAAGTGCGATTCTTAGGGCACGTGGTTTCCAAAGAAGGGATAGTTGTCGATCCCGCGAAGGTGGTGGCCATCCAAGATTGGGAGGTCCCTAAAAATGCTACCGAAGTAAGAAGTTTCTTGGGGTTGGCTGGGTACTATAGGAAGTTTATCAAAGACTTCGCAAAGATATCAGCTCCATTGACATGCCGGACGAAGAAGAACCTAGTCTTCGCATGGGACGTAGATTGTGATGATGCGTTCCAACGTTTAAAGAGAGCTTTGACCTCAGCTCCAGTCTTAGTGCTGCCAGACGGGAGTATGCCGTTTACTATTTATACCGATGCTTGTGGGACAGGACTAGGCGCAGTCTTAATGCAAGAGGGAAGGGTAATAGCCTATGGTGGAAGGCAGTTGAGAGCACATGAAAAAAATTACCCTACACATGACCTAGAGTTGGCCGCTATTGTTTTCGCGCTTAAGTCTTGGCGTCATTATCTTCTTGGCGAGAAATTCGAATTATTCACTGATCACAAATCCTTAAAATACTTATTCTCTCGGAAGGACTTGAACTTAAGGCAGCAAAGGTGGATGAAATTCTTAGCGTCCTACGATTTCGAAATAGCATATACCCCTGGCAAGGGTAACGTGGTGGCGGACGCCTTAAGTAGGAAAAGCATGTCCTTGAGTCCGATGTTTGTTGAGCGGCGAAACTTAGAATTCATCTCTATGTTTGATTTTAGACCTTCCGTTGACTTTGTACCCGGTTTGCTAGCATCTTGGAGGTCAGACCTACGCTTTTGGGATGGATTGGCGAGGCACAGCGAGACGACCCACAGTTGGTTGAGTTAGTAGAAAAGCTCAAAAGAGGGGAGTCATCAACCCATCTTCGTAGGTATACCCTAGATGATAAGGGTTGGTTACGTAGGGATAGTAGACTTTGTGTACCTCGAGACGAAGGTTTGATGAAGGCTATTCTTGACGAAGCACATCATTCGAAGATGACCATTCATCCCGGCGGGGACAAGATGTACAAAGACATGAAGCGAGTTTTCTTTTGGGCCGGTATGAAGAGGGACGTGGCCGAGTATGTCGCTAGATGCTTGGTGTGCCAACAAGTAAAAGCGGAGCAAAAGAAACCCGGTGGGTTGCTTCACCCATTGGAGGTTCCACTATGGAAGTGGGAAAGTGTCTCGATGGATTTTGTGGATGGATTACCAAGATCAAGGAAGGGTAATACGGGGATTTGGGTTATAGTAGATAGACTTACTAAGAGTGTCCATTTCATTCCCGTGAAGAGTAAGAGGACTGCTCCATGGTTAGCTTCTGTATATGTCCGAGAAATAGTTCGTTTGCACGGTGTTCCTTCTAGCATAGTGAGCGACCGCGATCCTATTTTCACTAGCGAATTTTGGAAGAGCTTACAAGAAGCGGTAGCGACTCAATTATGTTTGAGCACCGCATATCATCCTCAGACGGACGGTCAAACCGAGAGGGTGAATCGCATTCTAGAGGATCTTTTGAGGCTATGTATCCTAGACTTTGGGGGTACATGGGAAGAGCATCTTCCATTGGTAGAGTTCACATATAATAATAGTTTTCAGTCCAGCATTGGCATGGCACCTTTCGAAGCTCTTTATGGACGACCTTGTCGTTCACCTACATGTTGGTGGGAATCTACGGATAAGATCCTGCTTGGGCCCGATATGATTAGAGAGACTTCGGAAAAGATCGATTTGATTCGAAGGAGGATGAAGACGGCGCAAGATAGATAGAAATCTTATGCGGACAAGAGGAGGTCAGATCTTGAGTTTGAGGTTGGGGACATGGTCTTTGTCAAAGTGTCTCCATTACGAAACGTCGTACGCTTTGGGTCCATTGGGAAATTAGCACCAAGGTTCGTAGGGTCGTTTCCTATTAAGGAGAAGATTGGATAGATGGCGTATAGAGTGGAGTTGCCTGAGAGACTTAGTGGTGTACACGACGTATTCCATGTATCACATTTGAGGAAGTGCTTGCACGAGACCGCGGAAGTGGTAGAGCCGAACTTGCTTAGAGAGGTGGAGATAGAGCGTGATGCGACGATTCGATGAGCTCCTACATGCATTCTTGGGTCGGAGATCAAGAAGTTGAGGAATCGAGAGGTCAAACTAGTCAAAGTGCAATGGGGAGATGATGAGAGCAACGCTACTTGGGAGACCGAAGCGAAGATGCGTTCGTTGTACCCTTTTCTTTTTGAGGGTATGCCTTTTAATTTCTGCTCTATCGCTTAGCTTGTACTTATCTCATCTTTAGTATGTCCTCTTGCTAGTATTTGTGACCTTTAATTAGGATAATCCTATGGTTGAAACATGTGTTTGAGACATGTTATGTATGATGGATGCAAAGTGGATGCAAGTGTTTGCTAGTGGTTGCTCGTGGACGCATATACACACACTATTAGGCACTAGATCGGCTCAGTCACTTCATATTGCATATTGCATATTGCATATAAATGGATGTATTTAGTAAAATGGATGTATGATGATTGTTTTATCATATGGATGCTGCATTCAGCTGATGATTGTGCACGCATATAGAGATAATATGTAGCATTAAGGAACTTTTGCATACATAATGGACGCATGGCACTATCATGATTTGCATTAAGGAGGTCAACTGAATCAGTGGACCGCCTGATTTTGCATTAGATATGGACATATACACACACTGTGCATTTAAACATGAAAGCATTAGAAGTCTATAAGTGTAACAACCCGTATTTCTAATAATCTGTTATAACATAAATTGAGGCAGAATTAAATTATAAAATGGGAATCAAGGGAAACGGGCTATGCCATTGCGTTCGTCTCGGAAAAATACGCGAAATAGAGTCCGAGTTTTCGAAAATCGGAGTCCGTATGACCCAGTTAAGGCCCATTGAAGTTTTCAGAAAATTCTTAAGTATAAACAGATTTAAATTTCGAATTAAAATACAAGGGTTAGGGCAAACTGGCGCGGGCGGGAAAATTCCCGCCAGGACCCGCATGTCGACAGGGTCCCTATGGTGTCGACAGCCCTGTCAACAAGGGGTAGCCAGGCAATGTTGCATGGCGCACCATTTTGATTTGGGCTGGGTCTTGTGGCTTGGTTCTAGAGAATTCCGAGATCTAACGGGCCAAAACTAACCTAGGGTTAATCCTTAGGCTAAAAACACTCTAATTCCCTATAAATATACCCCTAATCCTACCCTAAAGCCTCATTAATCAATCTAGCAACTAAACTATGTCAAATTGAATCCTCAAATGGCCTCCACCTAAAAACCCTAGCCTCCACCTTCCTCAAAGTTTAATCCTATGAAGATATGATGATCATACAACCTTTTCTATGTTGTATGAATGCTTAATAACTTGCATACTTCATTAAGTTGCAAGTTTGATTTGCTAAGTTTGTGTTTTTGGGATTTTGCAAAAGGGTTTTCTTATTTGAAGCTTTGTTTTGGGTTTTCAAAGGGCTTCTTCATCTTATTTGGTGGATTTATGACTTGTTTATATTTGTAAGCCCTCTTACCTTCACTTTAGAAACTCTAAAGTTAATATGTGATGAAAGTTGGGATTTATGCATGTTTGATAAGTTATGCATGTTTATGCAAGTTCAATATGCTATGATTTGCAAGTCTAACAAGTTATGCATGTTTATGCAAGTTCAATATGCCATGATTTGCAAGTTTGATAAGTTATGCATGTTTATGCAAGTTTAATATGCTATGATTTGCAAGTCTAACAAGTTATGCATGTTTATGCAAGTTCAAAATGCCATGATTTGCAAGTTTGATAAGTTATGCATGTTTATGCAAGTTCAATATGCCATGATTTGCAAGTTTGATAAGTTATGCATGTTTATGCAAGTTTAATATGCTATGATTTGCAAGTCTAACAAGTTATGCATGCTTATGCAAGTTCAATATGCCATGATTTGCAAGTTTGATAAGTTATGCATGTTTATGCAAGTTTAATATGCTATGATTTGCAAGTTTATTGAGTTATGCATGTTTATGCAAGTTCACTAAGCCATGATTTGCAAGTATGCATGTTTATGCAAGTTCACTAAGCCATGATTTGCAAGTATGCATGTTTATGCAAGTTCACTAAGCCATGATTTGCAAGTATGCATGTTTATGCAAGTTCACTATGCCATGATTTGCAAGTTTATTGAGTTATGCATGTTTATGCAAGTTCACTAAGCCATGTTATGCATGTTTAATAAGTTATGCATGCTTATGCAAGTTCACAATGACATGTTGTGCATGTTTGACAAGTTATGCATGTATATGCAAGTTCCCTATGCTAAGTTATGCAAGTTTAACATGTTATGCATGTTTATGCTAATATGCAAGTTCACTATGCTAAGTTATGCAAGTTTAACATGTTATGCATGTTTATGGTAATATGCAAGTTCACTATGCTAAGTTATGCAAGTCTAACATGTTATGCACGTTTGTTGTGATATGCAAGTTCATCATGTATGTTGTGCCAAGTTCCCTCTTCCTATCCTTTATGCGTTATCACGAATATGTAAGCGATAGAATGACGTTGGGGGGGTTTGGGTAAACTTAAAATACATGAAAATATAAGATTGGGAATTTACCTATTAAGTTAGGTCTACCCCTTGGGAATTTACCTATTAAGTTAGGTCTACCCAAGTAATTGTTGACTTGTAATTATGTTTTGAAATAAAGTGGACATGACACTTAGAAAACATAAGTGTGGCCAACTCGAGGTTGGGTTGAGTTTGTAGCGTAATTCTACCCCGAACCGACCGGCTTAACTAGTGGCTACAAACAATAGGACCCAATGTGAGAAGTTGGTCATGGGGTGCCAAGACCCGAGGTTAGACCAAGTTGTGGTGTAAAGCTACCCGGACCCGCCCGGCCTAACTAGTAACCACAACAAGGTCTAATGTGAGAGGTTAAGGTGCATTAAATTAATTAATGCCTCATGATTAGGGTTAAGTCAGGGTCCACTAATACTTAACCAATTTGGGGATTCGAGGGATTGAAATGGGGTTAAGTGGTGAACCGTTGGTTGCACTTAACTAGTTTAATCCATGATTAGTGAAGGGTTAAATCACACTTAACCCTCTTGGGAAACCCTAGCAACGTGGTCTGTTCTAACAGTAATCCCAGTTTGGTATCATTCACAACCCTAGAAGCTAGGCTAGGGCGGGGCACGATTACTGGACGGATGTAAGCGACCAAAGCGACGGCTGAGTGGTACAGCGGTGCGGGTCCGGCGGGCTACGAACGTGCACGTAGTCCAATATTGTACAAACTCGAGGCACGGGTACCAGTAGGTTAGGGCTGTGCATTATTGCTTAAGTGTCTGGGGTTGACACCCGAGGGCTTGATACACCCAAGGGTGGACCCAGCACAGTCTAACTACAACCATATGTGGGCCGTATGGACACCAACACTTGACGTGTTAGGTTTATAGGGAGCCGATCGATTAGACCGTTGGGTTGGACCTTGTATTAAGGTCACCTCATGTTATTGGGCCAAAGTTTGGGCTGAGGGATCAATACCTGTTATGTTAGTTTGCTAGTACATTGTGGTGCAAAACTTAACCATGTTTATGCGATGATACCTCTATCTATCTTGTGGTTAATTTATCATGCCAGTATGATGTTATCTATGATCATCTCAGTTTCCATCATGTTGTTAACTTTATTAGTTTATAGACTGATCGTAGCAGGGCTTACTCAGTCTTTTGACTGACCCGTTTTCTTTCGCCTCTTTTCTTCCGTTTCCCCCCCAGGTTCTCAGGGAGGGAATACAGGAGCCTAGCTTGGATCTTAGCTGCTTTCTTGGATAGCTCATGTATGCTTTGGACTTGAGCTCGCTATGGTTTTTCCACTTTGGGGATAGCTACTTTTATGTTTTCTTTTTCAGTTTCAGATGATGTTATTTCATGTACTAGACTTGTTTATTTGGGAAATTGACATTTTGATGTACCAGACTTGTGTTTTGAAATGGTTTAAAAATCTTCCGCTGTTTTATCTACTTACTCTGTTTATTTACATATATATATATATGTCATGTCCTGCCTTGCTATATCATTATGCATGTTTACCTTGTTTTAAAAACGCCCCACCAAAGTCAGAGTCGCTCGAAAGAGCCACCCTGGCGGAGGTGGGGTGTTACATTTGGTATCAGAGCATATGGTTTACGAGAAGGGATAAAAAGGTTTTTAAAACTTTTGAAAAACTATTTTCAAAACCAAGTATAAAGTATTTTCCAAAGAAAAGTCTAGTTGTTTTTAAAAGGCTATTCCCCAAAAGCCATTAGCACTATCCTTTGACCCCTCGTTTGAACTCTTTTCTTTCCGTTTCCAGCATGTCTGATAATCTCGTCTTACCCGAAGGAGTAACGATACCCGATTGGTTTCGTCGGTACTTGGAAGTCACGGCACCAGTCCCGGGTGTCTCTAATGTTGTCTTTCCAGTCGAGGCCGCTGTTCCTCCTCCTCCTCCCGTAGCGGATGTTCCTCTTCCCCCTCAGCCTCCACAAACGAATTTTGCGGAAACTTGTAAGGACTTTAAGATGATGGGTGGCAAGAATTTTAGTGGAACAGAGACCATTGTAGAGGCAAGGAATTGGTTGAAAGAGACCGAAGATCTTTTAGCCACCTTTGATATAGGTGACCGCAGGAAGGTTTTGTTAGCAGTATGGTTGCTAAAGGAAGAAGCTGCACGTTGGTGGGTAGTCACCACCGCTACTAGGCCAATTAAGACTTGGGATGATTTTAGGGGAAGGTTTGGACTGAGGTTTTTATCACTAAAGCAAGGGGACATGACTATTAGGGAATACATAGATAAGTTTAATCAACTGGCTCGGGTCGATTTAGACTTGGTTAATACAGCTCAGAAGAAGGCCCTACACTTTGCTCTAGGATTAAACGAGCCATTACACGGCTTGGCCATGTCTCACATACCCTTGGGGGCGACTTTCGAGAATTTGGTGAATTTGGCCCTACTTCAAGAAGAAGATAACAATGACAAGAAAGAGGGCAAGGCGAGTGAGTCTCAAGGCAAGAGAGTAAATTCCGGGAAACAGGGCAAGAATAACAACAACCGCAAGGACAAGCCAAGAGGGAATAGGAAATGTAACTTCTGTGGTAAAGTTGGACATATAGCCAGGGAATGTAGGAAGAAGGAAAAGAGAAAGCGGGGCGAATGCTTTCATTGTGGTGAGTTTGGACATCTCAGCAAGGATTGCCCGAGGAAACAAGGGCAAGGTCAGACTCAGTGTGCAGGACTATCTGTAGGGCGAGTTCATCCCCTCAGCACCATTCTTCCAGCTTATGATAGAGGTAGTGTTTCTGTTGAAAGTCTTGTTTACATTTTCTGATTTTCCCTGTTCGTACTTTGTTTGGTTCTGGCACATCGCATAGTTTTATTTCACCTGATCTTGTTGATAGTTTGCACCTAAGTACTAGCCTAGTTGATGATCCCGTATATGTTTCAAATCCAATTGGGGGTTCTGCCCATTTGTCTGTGGTCTGAGTGGATTTGAAAATTTCTATCCTGAGTATAGAATTCTCGTGGAATGTTTTATTCTCGGTTTCAGGGGATATGGGTTGGTTTTGGGCATGGAATGGTTGTCCTGTTTTGGAGCCATTCTTGGTTTTTATAGGGGTGTGAGGCTCATGACTCGCCTCGGTAATACCCTAGAAATTTCTAGCAACCCTATGGGTCCCGTCATGTTATGTTATCTTGAATCCCTCAACTCATCTATCGATAGTTTGCGATCTGTGAGGGCGGTCCGAGAATATCCTGATATCTTGGAGGAAAGTAAAGGGGGTTATCCCTGGACGTGGAATAGATTTCCGCATTATCTGGTTGGTAATACCAAGCCAGTTTCATGGACGATTAGGCACATGACCTCACGGGGTGAGAGTTAAGAAAGCAAGTCAAGGAGTCACTTGAGAAGAACCTCCTGAGACGAAGCATTTTCGAGTAGGGTGCTCCAGTAGTATTCGTTACTGATGTGGACAGTTTGTTTCGCTTATGTGTTGATTATCGTGAGAGGAATAGATAACCGTTACCAAGAATCGATGATTTGTTTGATCAGCTTGTAGGAGCATCTATTTTCTTTTGATCCAGCTACCAGATTCCATCAGCTTAGGAGGGTTGAGGATGGAATTGACAAGACTGAGTTTAGGAATCTAGATGGATTTTTGGAATGGCTAGTCATACTATTTGGTTTGACTAATGCACCCGCATATTACGTAAACTGGATGGGTAGGGTGTTTAGGGAGTCCTTGAACAAGTTTGTCGTGGTCGTCATAGACGATATTTTGATCTCCTTAAAAGAACGGGGGAAAGCATGCTAGACATCTCAAGGAGGTGATGGATACGCTTAGAGCCACCAGTGGAAGGTCAAGTTCTCCAAATGTCATTTTGGAGGAAAGAAGTTGGATTTCTTGGGCACATAGTTCCTAAGTAAGGCTTAGCGGTGGATCCCGTTAAAATGGTTGCGGTCTAAGACCGGAAAACCCTGAGGAGGGCAATTGAAAACTTTCTCCGTTTGGCTAGTTAGTTAGCATTCCCTGAGCTTAGACTTACTCTTCTGGATCAAGAAGGGGGTTTCACAGGGAGAAGACCCGCAGTTAGTCAAGAACATGGACCAGTTGATGCGAGGCGAGATGTTAAGTCACCTCGCTAGCTATATTATAGATGACAAGGGATGACTAAGGCGCGATGAGAGATTATGTGAAAGGCTTGGTAAAGAAGGTTCTTGAAGATGCGCATCACTCGAGGAGGTGGCCGAGTTGGTCTCAGGGTGCATGTTGTGCCACCAGGTTAAGGCCAAGTCATAGAAGCCCGGCGGGCCATTACCTCCATTGGAGGTTCCGCAAGGGAAAGTGTGAAAACATCTCGATAGATTATGTGGATAGATTACCTAGATCAAAGAAAGGGAATACGGGTAGGTAGGTCATAATAGGTAGAATCATGAAGAGTGCTCATTTCAGTCCGGTGAAGAGCGAGAGGACTGCATCATGGTTAGCAACGGTTTACCCTCAAGAAGTTGGCCAGTTTTGAAATAGCCTACAGGAAGCCATGGGTAGGCAACTGAATCTAGGTATGGCCTATCACTCATAGGCGGGTGGTTCATTTCGGTTAAGCATGAGTTATAGAAAATCACGTTTATAAGGGCAATTAGAAAGGTGGACTGGTATTTTCAAGAAAAGTTCTGCTGCGTGGAATACTTTATAGTAAGTAGACGAGATCCAGGATTAACTAGTGAATTTTGGAGAGCTTGCATGAAATCATGAGGTTACAGTTATGTTTAAGCCAAGCATACAGAAAGAAGGATAAGTGGAAAAGAAAGACGAGAGACGATAATGAAATAAGTTCCAACTCGAATTTGGGAAACAAGAGTTAGGAAGCCAAGAAATCATGAAGTAAAAGACGGTCAGAGCACAGTGGAGTTAAGCTCAAGGAAACGTGACTAAGAAGAGTGAAGACTAGATACACGCATCATATCTCTTTGTAAGAGTGCATCCTTGATCCTTGTTTTCCTGTGGAGCATGCTCGCAAGTTATCTTTTGTATATATATATCCTCTCGGTCCCATTCTCGATCTTACTTCTATTGTAAACTCCATAAGGGGGTTATGACTCGTCGGTTAGTACTATATGTCAGAGTTTGAATGGATGCATATCTCTCTGTCCATGTTTATCTAGTTTATCTAGTTTATCGTGTTTATCTTGTCATGAGATCCTTAGGTAGAGACCCTTTGGATGAAACATGTGTTTGAAACATGTTATGTTTGATGGTTGCAAGTGGTTGCAAGTGTTTGCAAGTGGTTGCTCGTGGATGCATTACACACGATTAGGCACTAGATCGGCTCGCACACTCCTCATATTGCATATGCATGGGTGTTTATGCTTATTCATTGATGAAAATTGGGTGTTGTCACATGGATGTTGCATATGGATGAATGTTATGTGCACTCATATAGATACTATGAATTATGTTAGGAATTTGCATACATATGGATTCATTTCACTGACATACATATGCATTAAGGAGGTTTACTGTATCAGTAACTGCCTGATTTACATACATATGCATTAAGGAGGTTTACTGTATCAGTAACCGCCTGACCTTTGCATTAGATAAGTACATATACACACACTTTTGCATATGTTCATACCGCATTTAGAATCTTGTAAGGACAATGATTGCTCGTGGATGATGCTTTGAGTAGATGGATGATTGGATGGTAGGATACGTTCTTCCTAACTTGAAGATTTCGGGGACGAAATCCTTTAAGGAGGGGAGAATGTAACAACCCGTATTTCTAATAATCTGTTATAACATAAATTGAGGCAGAATTAAATTATAAAATGGGAATCAAGGGAAACGGGCTATGCCATTGCGTTCGTCTCGGAAAAATACGCGAAATAGAGTCCGAGTTTTCGAAAATCGGAGTCCGTATGACCCAGTTAAGGCCCATTAAAGTTTTCAGAAAATTCTTAAGTGTAAACAGATTTAAATTTCGAATTAAAATACAAGGGTTAGGGCAAACTGGCGCAGGCGGGAAAATTCCCGCCAGGACCCGCATGTCGACAGGCCTGTCGACAGGGTCCCTATGGTGTCGACAGCCCTGTCGACAGCCCTGTCGACAGGGGGTAGCCAGGCAATGTTGCCTGGCGCACCATTTTGATTTGGGCTGGGTCTTGTGGCTTGGTTCTAGAGAATTCCGAGATCTGACGGGCCAAAACTAACCTAGGGTTAATCCTAGGGCTAAAAACACTCTAATTCCCTATAAATATACCCCTAATCCTACCCTAAAGCCTCATTAATCAATCTAGCAACTAAACTATGTCAAATTGAATCCTCAAATGGCCTCCACCTAAAAACCCTAGCCTCCACCTTCCTCAAAGTTTAATCCTATGAAGATATGATGATCATACAACCTTTTCTATGTTGTATGAATGCTTAATAACTTGCATACTTCATTAAGTTGCAAGTTTGATTTGCTAAGTTTGTGTTTTTGGGATTTTGCAAAAGGGTTTTCTTATTTGAAGCTTTGTTTTGGGTTTTCAAAGGGCTTCTTCATCTTATTTGGTGGATTTGTGACTTGTTTATATTTGTAAGCCCTCTTACCTTCACTTTAGAAACTCTAAAGTTAATATGTGATGAAAGTTGGGATTTATGCATGTTTGATAAGTTATGCATGTTTATGCAAGTTCAATATGCTAGGATTTGCAAGTCTAACAAGTTATGCATGTTTATGCAAGTTCAATATGCCATGATTTGCAAGTTTGATAAGTTATGCATGTTTATGCAAGTTTAATATGCTATGATTTGCAAGTCTAACAAGTTATGCATGTTTATGCAAGTTCAAAATGCCATGATTTGCAAGTTTGATAAGTTATGCATGTTTATGCAAGTTCAATATGTCATGATTTGCAAGTTTGATAAGTTATGCATGTTTATGCAAGTTTAATATGCTATGATTTGCAAGTCTAACAAGTTATGCATGCTTATGCAAGTTCAATATGCCATGATTTGCAAGTTTGATAAGTTATGCATGTTTATGCAAGTTTAATATGCTATGATTTGCAAGTTTATTGAGTTATGCATGTTTATGCAAGTTCACTAAGCCATGATTTGCAAGTATGCATGTTTATGCAAGTTCACTAAGCCATGATTTGCAAGTATGCATGTTTATGCAAGTTCACTAAGCCATGATTTGCAAGTATGCATGTTTATGCAAGTTCACTATGCCATGATTTGCAAGTTTATTGAGTTATGCATATTTATGCAAGTTCACTAAGCCATGATTTGCAAGTATGCATGTTTATGCAAGTTCACTATGCCATGATTTGCAAGTTTATTGAGTTATGCATGTTTATGCAAGTTCACTAAGCCATGTTATGCATGTTTAATAAGTTATGCATGCTTATGCAAGTTCACAATGACATGTTGTGCATGTTTGACAAGTTATGCATGTATATGCAAGTTCTCTATGCTAAGTTATGCAAGTTTAACATGTTATGCATGTTTATGGTAATATGCAAGTTCACTATGCTAAGTTATGCAAGTTTAACATGTTATGCATGTTTATGGTAATATGCAAGTTCACTATGCTAAGTTATGCAAGTCTAACATGTTATGCACGTTTGTTGTGATATGCAAGTTCATCATGTATGTTGTGCCAAGTTCCCTCTTCCTATCCTTTATGCGTTATCACGAATATGTAAGCGATAGAATGACGTTGGGGGGGTTTGGGTAAACTTAAAATACATGAAAATATAAGATTGGGAATTTACCTATTAAGTTAGGTCTACCCCTTGGGAATTTACCTATTAAGTTAGGTCTACCCAAGTAATTGTTGACTTGTAATTATGTTTTGAAATAAAGTGGACATGACACTTAGAAAACATAAGTGTGGCCAACTCGAGGTTGGGTTGAGTTTGTAGCGTAATTTTACCCGGAACCGACCGGCTTAACTAGTGGCTACAAACAATAGGACCCAATGTGAGAAGTTGGTCATGGGGTGCCAAGACCCGAGGTTAGACCAAGTTGTGGTGTAAAGCTACCCGGACCCGCCCGGCCTAACTAGTAACCACAACAAGGTCTAATGTGAGAGGTTAAGGTGCATTAAATTAATTAATGCCTCATGATTAGGGTTAAGTCAGGGTCCACTAATACTTAACCAATTTGGGGATTCGAGGGATTGAAATGGGGTTAAGTGGTGAACCGTTGGTTGCACTTAACTAGTTTAATCCATGATTAGTGAAGGGTTAAATCACACTTAACCCTCTTGGGAAACCCTAGCAACGTGGTCTGTTCTAACAGTAATCCCAGTTTGGTATCATTCACAACCCTAGAAGCTAGGCTAGGGCGGGGCACGATTACTGGACGGATGTAAGCGACCAAAGCGACGGCTGAGTGGTACAGCGGTGCGGGTCCGGCGGGCTACGGACGTGCACGTAGTCCGATATTGGACAAACTCGAGGCACGGGTACCAGTAGGTTAGGGCTGTGCATTATTGCTTAAGTGTCTGGGGTTGACACCCGAGGGCTTGATACACCCAAGGGTGGACCCAGCACAGTCTAACTACAACCATATGTGGGTCGTATGGACACCAACACTTGACGTGTTAGGTTTATAGGGAGCCGATCGATTAGACCGTTGGGCTGGACCTTGTATTAAGGTCACCTCATGTTATTGGGCCAAAGTTTGGGCTGAGGGATCAATACCTGTTATGTTAGTTTGCTAGTACATTGTGGTGCAAAACTTAACCATGTTTATGCGATGATACCTCTATCTATCTTGTGGTTAATTTATCATGCCAGTATGATGTTATCTATGATCATCTCAGTTTCCATCATGTTGTTAACTTTATTAGTTTATAGACTGATCGTAGCAGGGCTTACTCAGTCTTTTGACTGACCCGTTTTCTTTCGCCTCTTTTCTTCCGTTTCCCCCCCAGGTTCTCAGGGAGGGAATACAGGAGCCTAGCTTGGATCTTAGCTGCTTTCTTGGATAGCTCATGTATGCTTTGGACTTGAGCTCGCTATGGTTTTTCCACTTTGGGGATAGCTACTTTTATGTTTTCTTTTTCAGTTTCAGATGATGTTATTTCATGTACTAGACTTGTTTATTTGGGAAATTGACATTTTGATGTACCAGACTTGTGTTTTGAAATGGTTTAAAAATCTTCCGCTGTTTTATCTACTTACTCTGTTTATTCACATATATATATATATATGTCATGTCCTGCCTTGCTATATCATTATGCATGTTTACCTTGTTTTAAAAACGCCCCACCAAAGTCAGAGTCGCTCGAAAGAGCCACCCTGGCGGAGGTGGGGTGTTACAATAAGGACAATGGATGCCTGTGTTTGATGGTTGAGTAGATGGACGATTGGATGTTAGGATATACATTCTTCTTGACTTGAAGATTTCGGGGTCGAAATCCTTTAAGGAGGGGAGAATGTAACACCCCGTAATTCTATTAATATTAATATTCACAAAATAAAGAATAACTAATCTCAGACGTGAGAATTGTGGGAAACGGGTTGCGCCATTGTGTTCGTCTCGGAATTCTGGTTGAAATAGAGTCCGAGTTTGCGTGAATTGGACTTCGTATGAAGAAGTTATGGCCATCGGAAGTTTCAGAAAATTCAAAACAAATTTCAGAAAATTTAAAATTCAAAATTCGATGTCAAACGGGCTAGGCAGGAAATTTCCCGCCCAGCACCCCAGGTCGACTGGGCAGTCGACACCCCCCCCCCAGGTCGACTGGGCAGTCGACCTGGGTGTCGACCTGGTCCAGGCGGCTAGGGTTTGACTAAGCCCAATCTTGAGCTGCTGATGGGTCTTTAGGGCTGAGTTGGCAAATTAAACGGTTCAGTTTAGTTCTGAGTTGATCTGACGGTCTAAATAAACCCTAAACTCTATAAATACCTAGGTAGTCTCTCACTCTAATTCACATGAAAAATAGAATAGCCACCGTCATACCGCCGCCATGGAACTCAGTCTAGCCGCCGCCAACTAAGAAGGAAGAAAGCTAATCAAAACCCTAATTCTACTCAACTCTAAAGCAAATCAAGACTCTCTTTCTTCTCTAATTGTGAGTATGATGATCTTAACAAGATTATTGCAAACTAATTAGATTAAGTTGTGATTTGGATCATAAGAAAATGATGTGAATTGTCATATATGTTATTGTAAACCTTATGCTATCATGTATGTTGTAAATCCTATGTTATGTGATGATGATATCCTATATGTTGTAAATCATGCTATGGTGATATTGTATAGGTTGTAGTTTTCTATGCTAAGTTGTGATAAATCATACATGTTATAAAGTCATGATGTTATTATCTATGCTAATTAGTTCATGTTAATAAAATCATAATGTTTGGGCTATGTTGATCTATATGACAAATCATGTATGCAAGTTTAGATTGATTAGTAAAGATTATGAACATATGCCATGACATCTATTTAGATCTAGAATTATGACATCTAGACTTATGCTATGACATCTGTGAATTCTATGTATTAGATGCTAGTTCACACCATCATTATGTTGCCTAAACCATATATTCTAGTCCATACATGAATTTGGATTATGATCATGTTATGTGAATTGTGACATTTAACCAAACAAGTTGACACCTTTAGATCCATGACATGGGTAGTTTCATGCAAGTTTCACCCCTATTATGATTAGGTCTATTTCACTTGTCTATAGGTTGTGATAATTTATCTTTGTGCTATGAGTTAGACTATTCATGTCTAACGTATATTTTGCGTTGAATAAGAGAACGTATAACGTGGGGTAGGGGTAATATTAAGGATTTAATATTAAGAAATTGGGGTGCAATTGATATGATTTTGCATACCGTAAGTGGATGACCATAATTGAGTCAATTATGGACATCATTAAAATTGGAATTAATTAATGATTTGAATAGGGATATATTTAAAACTGGCGTAAAAGATTATAAGTGATAATCAATGCATAGGACACGAGGTTGGACTCGTTTGTGACGTAAACCTGCCCGGACCCGCCCGACAATTCCAGTAGTCACAAATGCCAGCCCAATGTGAGAGGTCCTAGGACAAATTAAAACATAACAGTTGTAAAGACACGAGGTTAAACTCTTTTATGGTGTAAGACTGCCCGGACCCGCTCGGCAAATCCAGCTGCCATAAATGCCAGTCTAAAGTGAGAGGTCTTCATGAGGTTATGGCCTTAATGAATTAAGAAATACTTAACCAGATAAACATGTAAAGTGGGACATGGTGGTTAAGTAGGTGCCTTGGGTGGCATGAGGAATCTAGTGGGTGCCCTTAGTGGCATGTGAAATACGATTAGTAAGACTTAACCAAACACACATGTAAATGAACATGACTAAGAGGGTTAAGTGGGATGTACTAGTGGACAAGCTTAGGTGGATAGCTTGTGGGGGCCCATTTCAACCAGTAACCCAAACGTATCTTTGTGGGCTCGACCCAAGTCGAGGACGGGACACGCATACTGGGTTTGACTATAAGAGACCAAACGGGTTAGCGGTGGTAACGCAAGTCCAACGGGTTTCATATGCGTGTGCGGACCCGGGCTGGTAGGTAAGACGTTGTTGCATCGTGTAGGTATAAGCCGTGCATTCTTTAGCTGTATCGGGTTGCCACTTTAGGGGAGTGATACACCCCACTGTGGGGCCAGCACGGGTATCTACGAGTAGGGAGCCGATCGAAAATGGGTAGTGGGGTACACCTAGTGGAGATAGGGGCAGACGACACCTATGTAGTCAGCTAGGGGTACTCTAAGCTATTTATATAAAATTTCTAAGTGAAGCAAGTGGGATCAACCTTTAGGGTGACTGGTGTGGTGCAGTGTAGTAATTATTCGTTAGTATTAGGTGTGCCTTTAACGTTATCTTTATCTGCTCTTCCATACCCAATAGTTCATAGACATTTCCTTGTTTTCCAGCTTATGCATTAGTCTAATTATTTTGATAATAGTATTGTTAGAATTATCATACTCGCCAGACTTTATATCTGACCCCCTCCATTTCTATCCTTTTCCCCCCTCCAGGTCCTCAGGGTGGACCCAGCTCTAGTGGAGTTTGATTGGATTGCTTTATCTCTTTGGAAAGCTTGGACCGTTGAAGTAAAGTCCAGCTTGTTATCTTCTTTAATGGCTATTTATGTAATGGGATTATGTATTTTGTTTTATCAAGATGGATATTGTACTTGACTCTGATTTATGGTTTTGTGATGTAACAAACATGTTTAATTTCTGTTGCAATAAAATAAAGTTTTAGATTTCCAAGTACTACTTATTATCTGTCTTGTTGTGATTTTTCTGTTCTATATTCACTTAAAACCTCCATGGAAGTTAATGCATTCCCTTTGTGAGTGACATTAATGGACGTGGGGTGTTACATTCTTAGGTCATGTTGTTTCTGGAAAAGGTATAGCGGTTGACCCCGCTAAAGTTGCAACAATCTAGGATTGGGATAGACCTAAGAATGCGACGGATGTTCGGAGTTTCTTTGGGTTGGCTGGTTATTACCGAAGGTTTATCAAGGATTTCTCCAAGATAGCTGCACCATTAACAGGATTGACAAAGAAGAACCAAGTGTTCGCATGGGATGCGAAGTGTGAACAAGCGTTCGAAATCTTGAAGGAGAGATTGACGAGTGCACCTGTGTTGACCATTCCAAGTGGGAATGAAGAGATGGTGGTGTATACTGATGCATGTGGTACTGGACTTGGAGCAGTACTAATGCAAAAGGATAAGGTAGTGGCTTACGCAAGTCGACAGCTAAAGCCGCATGAGAGAAAATATCCAACTCATGATTTGGAGTTGGTAGCGATTATGTTTGCTCTGAAGATGTGGAGACATTACCTGTTGGGAGTACGATTCGAGTTGTTTACGAATCACAAGTCGTTGAAGTATCTTTTCTCCCAAAAGGATTTGAATCTTCGGCAGCAACGATGGTTAGAGTTTCTGGCATCGTATGATTTCGGGATAGCCTATACTCCTGGCAAAGGCAATGCAGTTGCAGATGCATTGAGTCGAAGACACGCAAGTATGGGAGCGATGTTTTCGGAATGGAAGGGCCTCGAGTACTTGGCAAGGTTCGATTTCAGGCCAAGGTGTGAGTTGGAACCTGAAATATTGGCAAGCTTGTCGATAAGGCCTACTCTTATCGAAAGGATTGGCGAGGGCCAAAAGAAAGATGTGAAGCTTGTCGAGTTCATTCAGAAACTGGAACCAGAGGGTAAAGAGTTCGAGGTCGACCGAGAAGGTTGGCTTCGAAAACAAGGACGATTAGTTGTTCCTGACATCGACGGATTGAGGGATGGGGTTCTGAGAGAATGTCATCACTCGAAGCTAACGATTCATCCCGGTGGTAATAAAATGTATCAGGACATGAAGCGAGCCTACTATTGGGAAGGGATGAAAAGAGATATTGGAAAATTCATTTCCAAGTGTATGAACTGTCAGTTGGTGAAAGCTGAACAGAAGAAGCCGAGTGGTTTACTTCAACCATTAGAGGTTCCTACATGGAAGTGGGAGCAGATATCGATGGATTTTATCGATGGACTACCTAGAACTAGGACAGGGAATGAAGGGATTTGGGTCATTGTGGATCATTTGACCAAAAGTGCAAGGTTCATTCCTATCAAGACGACTAGGACATCATCAAAATTGGCTGAGCTTTATGGAAATGGATAGTTCGATTCCATGGTGTTCCAAAGAGTATAGTAAGTGACCGGGATCCATTGTTCACGAGTGGATTTTGGAAAAGTTGCAAGAAGCTTTGGGAACCGAATTGTGTTTAAGTACGGCATATCATCCCCAAACTGATGGTCAGACCGAGAGAGTCAACCGAGTTTTAGAAGATCTCCTGATGGCTTGTGTGTTAGACTTCGGAGGATCATGGGAGAACCATGTACATCTAGTTGAGTTTGCATATAATAATAGCTACCAGTCGAGTATTGGGATGGCACCATACGAGGCTTTGTATGGAAGGCCGTGCAATTCTCCAGCTTGTTGGTTAGAAACTGGAGATAAGTTGGTACTTGGGCCTGAAATGATTAGAGAAACCTCGGATTGTATCAAGATTGTTCGACAACGAATGAAGGCGGCCCAAGATCGTCAGAAGAGTTACGCCGATAAGCGTTGTAAGGATTTGAAATTCGACGTAGGAGATATGGTTTTCGTGAAGATTTCACCGTTGAAGCATGTGGTTCGATTCGGAAGTAAAGGGAAGTTGGCTCCAAGGTTTGTTGGACCGTTTCCGATAGTCGAGCGAATAGGAAAGCTCGCATATAGGTTGGAGTTACCCGAGAAGATGTCGAGTGTGCATAATGTTTTCCATGTGTCATTTCTACGGAAGTTTGTGCATAACTCGAATGTGGTGGTATCTCCAGAACAGTATGAAGATTTAGAAGTCGAGACCGCAGTTGCGAAACCTCATAGGCCACTTCGTGTTGTGGGGAATGACACGAAACAACTTAGGAGGAAGAGGGTTAAACTAGTCAAGGTACAATGGAGTGAAGATGGCGACGATTGTACAAGGGAGACGGAAGAGAGCATGAGGGCGACTCATCCAGAACTCTTCGTCGGTAGGACCCTTTAATTGTATCATTGTTATAGCGTTGTATCTTGTTGTTGTTTGATAGAATTCCGCGTGCCAGGATAAGGCTATGGATGCATGGCTTGATGGTTGCTAGTTTGGATGATAGGATTGGCTTCTCATGGATGATAGGCATGCGAAATTTTTGTGGTTGCTTGTGGTTGCTTGGAATTTCGGGGGCGAAATTCTTAAGGGGGGAGAATGTAACAGCCCGCATTTTACGTATCGGAAGATCGTAAAATATTTTTATTTTATTCCCTGAGGGTTGGATCATTCTCATCTTTTGGTATGTTGCTTATGCGGATATGAGACATATCCATAAATTTTACCGATTTTGTTTGTGACCATTTTGCCCCTGTCAGTCTTGTAGAGGGCGTAACTCTTGACTCAGGTCGAATCAGAGGGTGAGACCTGTGCCATTGGAAAGGAATCGATGATTCTCTTTCCGTAGAGTGGTTACATGAAAGATTTGGTCCAGCGATTTGGGAGAAATCGCTGTTTTAACGTTTTTCAGTTGGCTGTTCAGGTTTTGGAAGGCTAATGGGCTGATTTGGAGAAGGCCCATTAAGGGGTTGGTGGAGGCTATAAATAGAGGGTAAGGGATATGGGGAAAGGTTGGATTTTCCATTCTCTTATGGGGAGGCTTTGATCTCCTTCTTCCTCTAACACCTTTCCACCATTAAAATTCCAAATCCAAGGAGGGAAATCGAAGATCTTTACCATTCGAGGCTAGATCAACATCGTTTCAAGGGCGAATTCATCGGATTGAAGAGTTTGATTCGAAGTGTTCGCTGTCCGGATTGCTTTTTCATCGTTTTAGCTTTGTTTTGGATAATCGGTGAGTGATTTACATCTCTCATTCGGATTCATGAAAGTATGTGAGTTATATGTTGTTAATTTCATCATTTCCGCGTTCTTTTCCTTAGATCTACACCATGCTATGTTTATATTACATATGAATCACCTTAGGATCTAATCTAGATAATTTAAATGGTTAATTTCATGATTTTTCACAAGTTTATGCAAGTTAGATCCGTTTTTATGTTCATATGTTCACTTATCATGTTTTGGGAAATTTATGTGTTTTGATGGAAATTGTTAGATTGATGATATTGTTGGTTGCATAACATGTTTGTGCTTGCGTTTGAATGAATCGGATAAGCCGGTTTCGTCGGATTCGTCGTTTGGCGAAGTTTTGGTCGAAATCAAAGTCGAAATGGAGCTGTGCAGGAATCGTGTCGGTCTAGAGGGGTCGGTCCTAGACTGGTCGGTCAAATCGTGGCTTTGGAAGCAAGACAGGGATTGGGTCGGCTAAGAGGGAGAAGGCTAGTCGGATCGGTCGCAAGGAAGTGGTCGGTCGGTCTATACTGGTCAGGTCGAGCAAATCTGGAGTTCTGATTTGGAGCAGGCGGGTCGGTCATGTTCCAGGAAGGGGGTGATCAGGTTGGGTCGCTCTAGGGTGGTTGGTCGAGCAGGTGGTCTGTCGGTCTCAGGTGATAAAGGCTGGTCGGTCTTGGAGCTGGTCGGTCTGATCGGTCCAGAAGGTTGAGAAGGGAGTCTGGTCGGTTCAGAAGGATTCTGGTCGGTCCAGAAGGAGCTGAGGGAGGTCGGGTCGGTTCAGGAGGGGTCTGATCGATCCAGAAGGACCAGAAGGGGTCTGGTCGGTCCAGAATGGGCCTGGTCGTCATTTCTAGTGGAAATTTCTGATCTGACACTTCAAGTGATGTTATAACTTCGAAGTAGTTCAAGTGGGAAGGTTCGAAGTGTTGAATGTGTTCGTTGATCAAGGTGGAACAACGAATGAGGTGACAACTCAAAGGTCGTGAGTTGATGGATAATGGTGGCTCGAGAAGGTTGCTTGAGCTATGGAATATCGTCAAGGTTGGACGACTAGAGATGCGAAGGCTGAGAGGTCATCGTTGTCGTAAGTTCTAGCAGGCTCAAAGCAGGGGTACGATGGGGGCACCCAAAAGATCAGAAGGTTGCTGGTCGTGTACCCTGGGTCTTGGGGAAAGGCCTAGTGTCAAGGTTGGACATTGTCAAGGTTGGACATATAGAGTTCATGCTAGAACTGGGGTTACCATTAGCCCTTGACATATGGCTAGGTTGGCCGTCATACGATAATGATGGTTTCGAAGCAGGATTGGCGGTGATAGCCAGAGTCTGTCATGTATGTTGGATGTTTTGCTTGTGCCATCTCACTTGGGTTATCCAACATCGAAGTAGATATTCCTTGAGTGCTTGTCTGATATTGGTTTCGGCCTCTGGGGCTTGTATTCGAGGGATGTTGAATTCGACTAGGATGATTTGCGTGAGATATATATAATCTTGATCCCATGATTGCTATTGTTGATTGTTTCTGTTTGCTATGAACAAATGGTTGTTCTGGTTTCTATGGATTAATGGTTGAAATGCCTAGTGTAAAGGCTATCACTGTCCGATGTGCGGAAGATAAGGTTGAGTTCTTCTCTGGTGATGTGGGTAGATAAGTTGTTCATTTACCCATTCTCATATACTTTCTTGTTGACGTTTGTTAGCTATTTTATCGCTCACTAAGACTATTGTCTGACTCAAGGTTTTTTGTCTCCTCTTATTACCTTGGGCTGTTCATCCGGTTGTGGATGGGCAGACTAAGTAGCAGGTTACGGGTAATGGAGCTTAGTGAGACGGGGAAGCTGAGCGAAGACGAGCAGGAGGCTGGCGTACCAGTTTTATTACTATCTAGTATTTCTGTTTCCGGTTTTTGAGTTGCTTGAGAGTTATAGTGAGGCCTTATGTACAAACTTTGATATCAGTTGGATAACCTTTCTGGATGTTGAGAAAGTTTCAAAAGTTTTCTTTATGATACCTCTTTACTATTACCTGTTGTATATGTTCTATTATATTTCATCCTTGCGCTGTGAGTTCTACGACATGTTTCGATGTGTTTACCTACTCTGATGATCGTCCATAGCAGCCTGGCACAATTTTCAGTGCATTATTCCACTTGTTTAGTGCAGGGGTTATGGGCGGTCATCACAGTGTATGATTTGTCGTGGTCTAATGTTGTCGAGTCATGGTTGCTCTGTTGTGTGTGATAGCTTTTCTTTGAACTTCGCTGGGTTTGGGATCATCTTGGGCATGGATCGGCTCAAGAGGTATGCAGCAAGAGTGAATTGCGAGAAGCTTGAGGTGAAACTCAGGGAAGTGAAAGGGCAAAGGGTTTGATTTGATGTAAGCCTGAAGATGGTGTCTTCGTGAGCTTTTTATATTCGCTTGTGATTCCATAGGAAGACTTGTCATCTGTGTTGATCGCTAATGAGTTTGAGGTTGTCTTTGAAGAAGTCAAAGGTTCGCTGCCACATCCTTAGATTAAGTTCAGAATCGATTTGGTCGAAGGTGCTAAACCTATCGTTATGCCTCTTAGGCTGATGGAGCCAGAGGGGCAGTAAGAGTTAGAGGTGCAAGTTCGTGATCTTTTAGCAAAAGGATTCAGTTGGAGAAGTGTATCCGAATAGATTACACCAGTTGTGTTTGCAACCAAGGCAGTGGCTCATTGAGATTGTGTGTGGATTATCGTGATCTGAACAAGGTGATCAAGAAGAACAAGTATCCGTTGCCGAGGATTGATGAATTATTCGATCAGCTTCACAAAGCCAAAGTGTTTTCTCAAATGGATTGGGCAATGGGATTTCAACAGTTGAGAGTGGCAAAGGATAGTGTATCTAAGATTTCTTTTAGGATACCATCGGGTTTCTTCGAATGGTTGGTGATGCCATTTGGATTGACTAACGCGCCAGCATATTTTGTGGATCTTATGAATAGGGTTTTCAGAGATCAGTTGAACAAGTTCGTGCTTGTGTTCATGGATGATATTCTGGCATACTCTCGAAATGAGGAAGTGCATAATACGCACTTGAGAGTTGTTTTGGAAATCTTGCAAAAGCGTCAGCTGAAGGCTAAGTTTTCGAAGTGTCACTTCTGGAAGAGCGAAGTGAGGTTCTTAGACCATGTAGTTTTTGGAAATGGAATAGCGGTTGATCTTGCTAAAGTAGAAGCAATCCAAGACTGGGATAGACCTAAGAATGCAACGTAAATGAGAAGTTTCCTTCGGTTGGTAGGTTATTACTGACGATTTATCAAGGATTTCTCCAAGATAGCTACGCCATTAACAGGATTGACAGAGAAGAATCAGGTATTCACATGGGAAGCAAAGTGTGAGCAAGCTTTCAGAATCACTAAAGAGAGACTGACGAGTAATCCTGTTTTGATGATTCCAAGTGGGAATGAATAGATGGTGGTATACACCGATGCATGCGGTACTGGACTTGGAGCAGTGTTGATGCAAAAGGATAATGTTGTGGCCTATACAAGTCGACAGCTAAATCCACACGAAAGGAATTACCCAACTCATGATTTGGAGTTGGCAGCGATTGTGTTTTCTCTGAAGATGTGGAGACATTACCTGTTGGGAGTTCGATTCGACCTGTTTATGGATCATATGTCATTAAAGTATCTTTTCTACCAAAAGGATTTGAATCTTCGGCAGCAAAGGTGGTTAGAGTTTCTGGCATCGTACGATTTTGGTTTAGTCTACACTCATGTAAAGGTAACGCAGTTGTAGATGCATAGAGTCGAAGATATGCAGGATTGGCAGCGATGTTTTCAAAATGGAAAAGTCTCGAGTATTTGGCAGGATTTGATTTTAGGCCACTGTGTGAGTTAGAACCTGAAATGTTGACAGGCTTATCGATATGACCTACTCTCATCAAAAGGATTGGCGAGAGCCAAAAGCGAGATGCAAAGCTTGTTTAGTTTATCCAAAAGTTGGAACCAAAGCATAAAGAGTTCAGGGTCGATCGAGAAGGCTGGCTTCGAAAACAAGGACGACTGGTTGTTCCTGATGTCTAGAATTGAGAGATGAGGTTTTAAGGGAATGTCATCACTCAAAGTTGATGATTCATCCTGGTGGTAATAAGATGTATTAGGACATGAAGCGATCTTACTATTGGGATGGTATGAAAAGGGATATTGGAAAGTTTATTTCCAAGTGCATGAACTATCAGTTGGTGAAAGATGAACATAAGAAGCCGAGTGGATTGCTTTAGCCATTCGATGGATTTTATCAATGGACTATCTAGAACCAGGGAAGGAAACGAAGGAATTTAGGTCATCGTGGATAGCTTGACCAAAAGTTCATGGTTTATTCCCGTCAAATCAACTAGGACAACATCAAAGTTGGCTAAGCTTTATATAAAATGGATAGTTCGATTCCATGGTATCCCGAAGAGCATAGTGAGTGATTAAGATCCATTGTTCATGAGTGGAATTTTGAATAGTTTGGAAGAGACTTTGGGAACCAAGTTGTGTTTTAGTACGGCTTATCATCCCAAAACTGATGGTCAAACCGAGAGGGTTAATCAAGTTTTGGAAGATCTACCAAGAGCTTTTATATTAGACTTCAGAGGATCATGGGAGGACCATCTACATCTAGTTGAGTTCACATAAAATAATAACTACCAGTTGAGCATTAGGATGGCACCATACGAGGCGTAGTATGGTAGACCGAGTAATTTTCCAGTATGTTGGTTATAAGCTGGTGATAAGTTGATACTTGGGTCTGAGATGATAAGAGAAACCTCGGATTGTATCGAGACCGTTCGGCAACGAATGAAAGCAACCTAAGATCGTCAAAAGAGTTATGTTGATAAGCATCATAAGGATTTGGAATTCGACGTTGGTGATATGGTTTTCATGAAGATTTCGCCGTTAAAGCATGTTGTTCGGTTCAAAAGCAAAGGAAAGTTATCTCCTAGGTTCATTGGACCATTCCTGATAGTTGAGCGGATAGTCGAGTGTGCATAATGTCTCCATGTGTCACTTCTACTGAAATGTGTGCATGATTCGAATGTGGTGGTATCTCCGGAGCAGCACGAAGACCTAGAAGTCAAGATCCTAGCTATGAGACCTCATAAGCCACTTCGTGTTGTGGGGAATGACACGAAATAACTTAGAAGGAAGACGGTTAAGCTAGTCAAGGTACAATGGAGTGAGGACGATGATGATTGTACGTGGGAGGCAGAAGAGAGTATGAAGATGATCCATCCAGAACTCTTCGTCGATATGACCCATTGATATCATGTCACCTTACACTATTGTAACTTGTACTATTGTGGTTGTTGTTGTTAGAATTCTACGTGCTAGGATAGGGTTACGGATGCATGGTTTGATGGCTACTAAATTGGGTGATAGAATTGGTTGCTAATGCATGATAGGCACGCAGAATTGTTTTGGTTGCTTGTGTTGTTGGGATTTCCGGGGCGAAATTCCTAAAGGGGTGTAGAATGTAACAACCTGCATTTTACGTATCGGAGGATTGTAAAATATTTTTATTTTGTTCCCTGAGGGTTGGATCATTCTCGTATTTTGATATGTTTGTTATGGTGATGTGAGACATGTCCATAATTTTTACCAATTTTATTTGTGACCAATTTGCCCTTGTCAGTCTTATATAGGGAATAACTTTTGACTGGGACCGAATCAGGTGCCGTGGTCAGCTTCATTTGAAAGGAAATAGTGTTGCCAATTCCGTAGAGTGTTCACATTAAAGATGTGGCTCAACGGTTTGGGAGGAATCAATTTTTTGTGTTTCACAATTTCTGTTCAGGTTTTTAGAGCCATTGATGGGCTGATTTGAGGAGGCCCATTAGCGGGCTGATGGAAGGCTATAAAAAGGGGGTTAGAGGCATGGAAAATAGTTTACTTTTTTCATTCTCTCATTTGGTTAAGCTCGGATACTCCCTGCTCAATAAAATACACTTCCACCATTACAGTTATAGATCTACATAAGAGAATCAAAGATCTACATCGTTTAAAGTAAGATCTACGTCAAGTGAAGAGAGATCGCATCAAATTAAGAGGTTTAAAGCATATTCTTCGCTGTCCGGATTGAGAATTTAGCGATTTCGAGTTAATTCGAAGAATTAGTGAGTGATAAGTATCTCTCACATGGATTCAATCAAGTATATGGGTTGTTTGATCTTATGTTCACCATTTTGAGTTGTTTTCATATAGATCTAATCGATGTAAGTATGATTTTAATTCAAATAACCATAGGATCTAATCTAGCAACTTATAAATGGTAATTTCATATCTTAATTCTATTTTTAGATCCATTTACATATTTGATAATTGTTTGAATCATTGTTTTAATGTTTGTTGATTATTGATTGAACCAATGGTTGATTTGTTGATCGAATTGGGTGGTGTTCGAGATGGATCGGTGGTGTTTAGGAGAGTTTTGGGCTTGGATTGGCGAGTTTTGACAAAGGCTGAATTTTCAGGTTTTAGCAGCATTTTGTAAACGCTGTAGAAAGTCATAGGTCGAGCACAAATCCTAGTATGGATAGGGCACCAAAAATCAGTGAATCGGTGCGAAAAAATGATGGATCAGGCAAGTTTTGATAAATCTAGCAAAACCTGATTTTTTTGGGTACGATAGCATTTGAAAAAATGCTATGAAAAGTCCTTGGATCGGCTACGATCCAGGCATGAATTGCACAAGTGAAAAAGGGGTGGATCGACCGTGAAAAGTGATAGATCGGAGCATTTTTCTTGGTCTGGCAAAAGGATGGATCGCTGGAATTTGGTAGCATTTTGACAAACGCTGTAGAAAAGTCATCGCGCACGATCCATAGGGGCGGATCCCCACATTTTCATGGAGCGTGCACGTGTTTTTGGGGGTTTGGCACGGGTTCTGGCACATGAATCGGCCACGATCCTGGATGGATCGCGCAGGAGTGATGATAGCATTCTAGAAACGCTATAAAAAGGTATCGTAAGTCTTATGGTCTAGAATTTCGCCAAATGGATCGGGAGCAATCCAGAAGATATGGTAGCGTTTCCAAAAACGTTGTAAAAGCCTGTTTTGATGTTTTGCTTAGTTTTCACACCGGGTTAATGTAGAATTCAACCAGGAGATATAATAGCATTTCAGAAACACTGCAACTGGTTGTTTTGACATTGTGGCAAGTTTTTCAGCGAAAAGCTGGAAATGCTATGAAATGCAGTATCGACCAAACGAAGCTTGTTCTTGAGTCGACAATGGTTCTACCTTCGACGCGAGTTCAAGGAGTAATGTTTGAAGCATAATGAAGTGTTCGTTGATCGTTGTAATGCGACGAATGTGAAGATGACTTAAGGATGTTTTGAATTCGTGAATAACGGTTAGATGGTTGCCGATGATGACGACTAGAGACACTGTAGGCCGATGAATTATCATTGCCGTTGATTCTAGCGGAGCCAAAGAAGAGGTATAATAGGGATACCTAAAACACCGATTGTATGGTCGAGTGCCCTGGGCAGCTCGAAGGGACTAGTTATGTTTCGTTGTATGGCTTTTGGAGTTCTGCTATAACCGGGGTTTACTGTAACGAAAAGGAATTTCGCTCGATCCGAATCAGTCGCTAAACCGATCAAGACCGTTCGAAACGCCTGATTGTTTTGAGAACACGACAAAATAGAACGCAGACAGAAGAACATTTCATTGTTAATTACAACAATTCTTCAGATTACAAGAATATACAGAGTATAAATGAATAAAATACATTCGATAAATATCAGAGATTACAATACATTACATAGCAGCGGAAAATAATACAAAACACAACTGAAGAAGATATACGGATTCAAAGCTTTCCGGATATCGTTCCAGCTGTAAACCCGGATCCTATGAATATAAATCTGCAAAACCAAAACTACTAGCTACCCGTGTCAAATTAAGGGCACCCAGAGTTTAGGTTAAAACAATAAACTCCAGGTCAGTCATGTGACTGGTGTGAGAGCTAAAACAGTTATTTAAAACCTTACTTTAAATTAGATATATCAAGGGACCACGCCGTATAACACGGAACGGGCTTCCTCCCAAGAATACCAGTGCATATAACAAAATAGCGCAATGCTTTTTGGAAAAACGAAGCTATTATAAAACCCAGGTCCTATCACACAATGCAACGCAAGCCGGGGGATAGGATTTTCCCTTAGAATAGCCAAACATGCTTAGTACGTTTAAAACAAATCATTTGATACTACTATAAGTGCATAGTGTATAAAACAACTTCAAATCATAAGTATCAATCATAGATGGCATGGGTACCATATATCATGTCACCATTCTAGTTCTACACTTAAAACCGCAAAATCACGTATTTGGAAGTTGGATTTCCATCTGTGAACCGAGGAAAAAGATGGTCCTCACCGATTCGAGACTCTCTAGCCCGAGCCTCAGGACCCAGACACAGGTGAGCCCTTGGATCCTCAGGGCCAGTCCACCGATGTGGATTATACTTAAACCCAGAACATGCGTTCCCCCGCCCTATGGGGCGTAAATGAGCCAACGAATGACTCCATCAGACCCGGATCGTCCGATCAAACCAAGGCGCCTCGCAATAGCAACAACCACATAAGTCAAACTTGTCAGGGCGTGTAAAACCACTGACGCCACTTCTAGCTAGAAAGAAACGCATGCCCTCCCTGACGTCCTCTCACGTTTTGGTTCACACCGGGGTGTGAGGCTCGCGAATCAACGTTACACAAAGCTATGCCACACAGGTCGTGCTTTGATCATCAACCACAAGACTCTACTTTTCAATAGAAGCCCTGATCAATTGCCACTTAGGCATGCCACAAAGGCAATTCACTCCATGCGTTTGATGTCCATCAATATATAACCCCTGAGCTCGTACGTCTCAGAGAAGGGCGTTAAGCAAGAGAATAAATTCTTCGCCGCCAAACAGATATATATTTAATAGAAATCAATCACACAGACTAAAATCCAATGTCAGACACACAGTCCATTTACAAGTTCGTTCTGGGTCTAAACGAAACCGGAGGCACCTAGTACCCCGCATATCCATCGATCTCCAAGTACGTCTGGACGACCACTAACTGATTCCCTCCTCTTGGGTGTACGGCCCAATCAAGATCATCAGTAATTATCCAAAGGACGTGAAGACCTCCGGTCTTCAACCACCGTCTTCATCTACGACACTACGTCGAATCAGTTATTCAGAATGGGATAAACCCAGTCTTTCTGAATAACTCATGTATATAATAAACAAGTGTTACACAAACACAACATACGCATCATTCCAATTCAGAATATTCTTTTATTCAAATATTCTTATACTTTGGGAAAGGTTCCCATTAATCTTCCTTGAATATCAATTCAAACTAGTCGGGATTAGCGAACCACACCGAAGTAATCATTTATTTTATTTCCCAATCCCAACCTATTCATCCCATGAAGTAAAACTGGTCATACTTCATATCTAACACCACGGTGTTATCGGTAAATTCAATTACCATTTCACGTTCAAATCTAATTAAAGATTTAACTATCGCCTGGAGCAAAACTGGTGATACTCCATTCTCGATCTTTTCAATCTAATTAAAGATTCATTAAAACTCCACTTAGTTTTAATCTTTAACTGGGTTAAAGAATCGGTGTCATTTAAAACTCGGTTCACGATAAACCCCAAAATCACATTCCACTAATTATCGGGCTAAAGAACAAGTGTTATTTAAAACACTGTTCACGATAAACCCAAAAATCAATACCAATTCAATTCCAATTAAATGTTATTTAATTGGTAAACTTCATTAAATCTAAATAAAAAGATTTAATCTTTTTCTCAACTGGGTTTAAGAATAGTGTTAATGAAGACACCATTCACGACAAACCCAAATCACATTTGATATTAAATACAAGGCCCTGAATAGAAAATATATCGGCTTATATTCAATATCAAATTCTACGACCCACAAATATCGTATTGGAAATAACGATATATACATATATATATCTTTCAAATTTCCATAACAATATCTGTAAAATCACGAAATCCAACATCGAAATATTCTGAAGACAATTTCGATTCAAATCCATTCCAATGCAATTATTGGAAATTCTGGTTATTTTCAAAACCATTTCAAATCCAATTTATTTATTTTAAAAATAAATAAATTATTATTCTAATTCAAAACTAGGTCATTTCGATAAAAATCTATTTTTATCTTTTCGAATATGGAGTTTTTCATCCTAATTCTTCACAAATCATTTCTTATGATTTTACACAAATTATCACTATTTTTAATAATTTTATCAAGGTCCGTACAGTCGATTTCCATCAACGGCCATCGAGCTGCACTTACAACGACCTTTTTCAAATTTGATTTGGACATAATCCCAAATCCAACTGTTTGATTTCAAATTTCTAATATTTGTTAGAAAGCTCTTTTTGATACGAACCCAACGGTTCCGATTTTAGGAGAATCCGACGGTCGGATCTCCCGCAATATCCATTCGAAGCCAATGGTCGAAATTCGCGAACTGCCGCAGCGCGACGCGTTCTATTCAGGCCATTATATTATATATAATACATATAATATATATACTTCGTCGATTTCAATTCAAAACGTGCTTTATAAATCGTTTTAAATTCATTTTCAAAACGGTTTCAACTTCATATTCAATTTCAAATCAAAATTGAATATTCCAATATAAATTCGTTTTAAATTCATTTCAAATCGATTTCAATTCAATTTCAATTTAATTCGAATTTCAATTTAATTCGAATTTCAATTCATTTCAATTTAATTCGAATTTCAATTCTACTCAATTTAATTCGAATTTCAATTTATTTCAATTTAATTCGAATTCAATTCTATTCAATTTCAATTTGAATTCAATTTCAATTTGAATTCAATTCTTTTCAATTTCAATTTGAATTCAATTTCAATTTGAATTCAATTCTTTTCAATTTCAATTTGAATTCAATTCTTTTCAATTTCAATTTGAATTCAATTTCAATTTGAATTCAATTTCAAATTGAATTCAATTCTTTTCAATTTCAATTCAAATTCTTTTCAATATACATTGAAAATTGAATAAAATCGATGTAAATATCGTTCACGTCAAATGGCGTCAATCTAATCAACACGGCTTCATATATTTCTATTTTCAATTATTCTATTTCAAATAATTCTTTTTCAAATATTTCTATTTCCAAACTGGAATGAGGCCCAATCAATTACCATATAATGTTAATTATATGGATTTTCTACAACACATGTACAAAATAACAACGATAGATAATCAACCATCATCCAGAGTGCGTTCTACACTGTATAAGCATCAAATATAAATATTTAACGCTTATAACAGCCTGTCAATCAATCAATCGACATACAACTAATTATTGGGATTAGTGTATGTCATATATCATCCCAATACCTGTGTGGGGTTTCAAACAATCAAACACAGATTTTATTTGTGCAGTTGGGCGATGTGTAAAATTTATCGTCCCAATCAATATCAGTCAAATGTGTGTATATAAACAAATCGTCCGATTTGTTTATATTTATTTATTCACATTCATGTTAAAAATTATATTTTCAACTATAAAATATTTTTAACCACATAAATATTTTATTTCATTCATATCACATCACACAATCAACTACACATCAAAATCAAACAAACAAGCATACAAGCCGTCCATGGTCTGTGGACGACGGGTGTCGGGTGCTATTAAATACCGTCTGCATCCTAGTATATATTATTAACTAGAAAACAAAATTAAAAGGTGAGAAGTTCTCACAGAGGGTTCCACTCCGCCGTGCTTTGCTGTTGAACTGCTGAACCGTTTGGATCTGTTTGATATTCTACTGCAGTCCTTTTCACGCTGTTCAAACAAAAATTATATTTTCTATCATTTCATTTCAATAAATAAAAATCATATTTTTATTTCTATTTCAAATATTTTTACAACGGTTCTTACTATATAAAAATTATATTTTTATATATATATCGAATTTTTATTTTATCGCTATAAAAATCACATTTTTATTTCAACATATATATATATATAATAAAAATCATATTTTTATTTCGCTACTATATAGATAAAAATTCTATTTTTACAACGATATTCATATAATAAAGATTATAATTTTATATTGCCACTTATATAAAAATCACATCTTTGCTCCTTCTACAAATAAAGATCAAATCTTTAATACTTCTATAATGTAAAAATCATATTTTTAACCTCTATATTATATAAAAATCATATTTTTAATCTCTATGTTGTATAAAAATCATATTTTTAATATCTCCTTCTTTGTAAAAATCACATTTTTCTTTGATTAAAAATCTAATCTTTCCTTGTTTAAAAATCACGTCTTTACATCATTAAAAATCACATCTTTACTTCTATAAAATTAATTCTTTCTTCGATAAAATTACTTCTTTTATATAGAATAAAAATTCAAACTTTTTATTATTAAATATCAAATCTTCTTCTCTATAAAAATCTAAACTTTAATTTCATAAAAATCTAAACCTTATTTAATTAAAGATCTAAACTTTTCCTATATAAAAATTATATCTTTTCCCGAATAAAAATCCTAGCTCTACACAAATAAAAATCCTAACTTCAAGCGAATAGATATCCTATATTTTCCTAAAACTAAAAATCAGATTTTACTTTAATCACATTAAATAAATAAAAATAAAATTAAGTAATAAAAAATCTTACAGCGTGTTGGAGGAGGGGGGAATGACATTCTTGACGCGGCGGTGGTGGGTTTTTTTTAGTTGGAGGAAGGGCTAGGGCTCGAGTTTGAAGAGGGGGGAGGCGCTGAAGGAGGGAGGGGTGTGCAGTAGTCGTCGCTGGAAGGGAGGAGGGCGCTCTCAGGCGTGGCAATGGCCCCCTCTAACCGGCGGTGGACTTCAATGGTGGTGGAGGATGGAGCGTGGTCTTTAAATCGGAGAGGGGAGAGACATCGCAGAGGGAGAGGAAGGGGAAAGGGAAGACCGGAGGGCGACGCTCGCCACTGGCGAGGGGGCGTGCTGGAGCGACACGCGTTGGGGAGGCCGGCGGCTTCCTGACGTTGGTTTATTTTTTTATCTTCTTTAGAAAAATCGACGAGAGTGAGAAGTAAAACAAAGGGGGGGGGGGGGTTGACTTCGAACAGTAGAGTATAGGGGGGATATTATAAAATTTAATTATTTATTTTATTTTAATATCCAAAAAGCAACTTTTTATTTCGACCTCCAAATGAGACCTACCGACTGTCGCCCCTAACTAATTACCCCCATTCCGAACACAATGGGATATGTATCGTAAGCTGATTCGATCGTTTCGATCAGTTTTCGTCAAAATCAACATATAACTCTATATATTGAATTTAAACGCGCATTTCAATTTATTGGGGCCACATACTAACTCAAAAAATTCCAGAAAAATATTTTTTAGCTTCGTATTGACGATACGGTCCTAACAAAACTAGTTTCATTGAATTCCGAGACCATTTGAAAAATGGCCATTTTCCAGTCGATTAAAATCAACTAAAACTGGGCAAACGCGTTTTCCTTTGCCACGCTCACATATTGTTTCGAAAAATTACGAAATTTGAAACCTAGCAATAATTTGACATCGTGGATCCAACAAAAGTGTTTCGTCGAAATCCGAGGTCGTTTGCAAAATTTCCATTTTTAAGGGCCAGAATTCCATAGCGACTATTCTGAATTTTCAACTGGACATATCTTTTGATTCCCACTATGAAATTTCGATTTTTCGGATTCGTTCGAAAGATATTCATAAATATATTCTAATATTTTTGGTTTCGCTAAAATCTGGTTTATTTTGAATCCAGTACATTCATTTGAATTTTGAAATCGAATTATCGAACTACCGTGCCATTTTCAATTCCTTTTATATATATAAATAAATATTTATATTCTAACGACGATTCGACTAAATATATACATTCGAATTCTATTCAAAATAAATTTCTCGTCGTTATTATTTAAAATAATTCATTTTAAATATTCAAAATTCGCTAAAATTGCCAAAAGTAAAAATTTTAAATTAACTCGAATTTCCGGGTTATTACAATCTCCCCCACTTAAAACTTTTCGTCCCCGAAAAGGAACGAAGCCGAGAGTTGTTTAACAATTCAACTCAACTTCCAGTATTTTCACTACGGCTTAAGTTCTTCGACTTTTCAATTTCTTAGAACTTTTCAAATTTTTCAAAAATTTGGCTAACACCCTAAATTTTCGAAAATTTTCGCCATAACCTTCCCTGCACCGGGGACTTCGGGATATTTCATATAGCCTCCCATGGCCTTCTTCAACTCAAAAGAAAAAGAAAAGGCCAAGCGGTTAGCCAATCGGCCCATAAAATCATCATCACCCAAACAAAACAGTAAATTATGATAAACATGTACCTATTTTTCGGGCAAACAATTTTATTCTTCTGCTCTAGCCTCCTTGCTATGACCTGTTCAGTGTAAGTACATGTATATGCAAGCAAATGCGACTAATTTTCAATACATTTCACTATTTGATTCAATTTGGTTACAGGTTCAACATTTTAATTAATCAACCAATAATCAAACAACACAACCATCAATCAATTAGTTGATTATCGTTTCAAATTCATAACTTTGATATATAGTCAAAAATCACATTTTTGATGCCAAATCACAACAATATATTCTAGCTATATCTTGGTTCTCACACCAGTCAATAGGAAATATATAGAAATCACAACTTCGAAACTCGAAAATAAATTCTGATGATGCTCAAGCGATCATCAGAATCATCTTCGAGCGACTAGAGTGTAATTCTATATCTACCCAATATATTAAAACTTCGAATATCCGTGGATCAAACGTATATGCAAAATCTATATATACTGGATAGTCCAAATTCAAATATAATAAATAATCAAATACGAATAATTCGATTTAAATTTTCAAAACCAAATTGTTTTCACTTTAAAAAATATACACTTCACACTCGTTCTAGGATACTACTGATCCCATCTCTAACGAGTCATTCCCATTGGATATTACTAATCCAATTTTTGATGAATTCTTTCGTATGGTTCTAATGTGTCTTGTTCTCTGAGCTTTGTAAACCAAAGCTCTGATACCAAATGTAACGAAAAGGAATTTCGCTCGATCTGAATCAGTCGCTAAACCGATCAAGACCGTTCGAAACGGCTGATTGTTTTGAGAACACGACAAAATAGAACGCAGACAGAAGAACATTTCATTGTTAATTACAACAATTCATCAGATTATAAGAATATACAGAGTATAAATGAATAAAATACATTCGATAAATATCAGAGATTACAATACATTACATAGCAGCGGAAAATAATACAAAACACAACTGAAGAAGATATACGGATTCAAAGCTTTCCAGATATCGTTCCAGCTGTAAACCAGGATCCTGTGAATATAAATCTGCAAAACCAAAACTACTAGCTGCCCATGTCAAAATAAGGGCACCCAGAGTTTAGGTTAAAACAATTAACTCCAGGTCAGTCATGTGACTGGTGTGAGAGCTAAAACAGTTATTTAAAACATTACTTTAAATCAGATATATCAAGGGACCATGCCGTATAACATGGAACGGGCTTCCTCCCAAGAATACCAGTGCATATAACAAAACAGCGCAATGCTTTTTGAAAAAATGAAGCTATTATAAGACCCAGGTCCTATCACACAATGCAACGCAAGCCGGGGGATAGGGTTTTCCCTTATAATAGCCAAACATGCTTAGTACGTTTAAAACAAATCATTTGATACTACTATAAGTGCATGGCGTATAAAACAACTTCAAATCATAAGTATCAATCATAGACGGCATGAGTACCATATATCATGTCGCCATACTAGTGTTCTACACTTAAAACCGCAAAATCACGTATTTGGAAGTTGGATTTCCATCTGTGAACCGAGGCAAAAGATAGTCCTCACCGATTCGAGACTCTCTAGACCGAGCCTCAGGACCCAGACACAGGTGAGCCCTTGGATCCTCAGGGCCAGTCCACCGATGTGGATTAAACTTAAACCCTGAACATGCGTTCCCCCGCCCTATGGGGCATAAATGAGCCAACGAATGACTCCATCGGACCCTGGATCGACCGATCAAACCGAGGCGCCTCGCAACAGCAACAACCACATAAGTCAAACTCGTCAGGGTGTGTAAAACCACTGACGCCACTTCTAGCTAGAAAGAAACGCATGCCCTCCCTGACGTCCTCTCCCGTTTTGGTTCACACTAGGGTATGAGGCTCGCGAATCAACGTTACACAAAGCCATGCCACACAGGCCGTGCTTTGATCATCAACCACAAGACTCTGCTTTTCAACAGAAGCCCTGATCAATTGCCACTTAGGCATGCCACATAGGCAATTCACTCCATGCGTTTGATGTCCATCAATATATAACCCCTGAGCTCGTACGTCTTAGAGAAGGGAGTTAAGCAAGAGAATAAATTCTCCGTCGCCAAATAGATATATATATATATTTAATAGAAATCAATCACACAGACTAAAATCCAATGTCAGACACTCAGTCCATTTACAAGTTTGTTCTGGGTCTGAACGAAACCGGAGGCACCTAGTACCCTGCATATCCATCGATCTCCAAGTACGTCTGGACGACCACTAACTGATTCCATCCTCTTGGGTGTACGGCCCAATCAAGATCATCAGTAATTATCCAAACGACGTGAAGACCTCCGGTCTTCAACCACCGTCTTCATCTTCGACACCACGTCGAATCAGTTATTCAGAATGGGATAAACCTGGTCTTTCTGAATAACTTGCGTATATAATAAACAAGTGTTACACAAACACAACATACGCCTCATTCCAATTCAGAATATTCTTTTATTCAAATATTCTTATACTTTGGGAAAGGTTCCCATTAATTTTACCAAAGATAAATTCATTAAATTTATTCTTTAATCTTCCTGGAATATCAATTCAAACTAGTCGGGATTAGTGAACCACACCGAAGTAATCATTTATTTTATTTCCCAATCCCAACCTATTCATCCCATGAAGTAAAACTGGTCATACTTCATATCTAACACCACGGTGTTATCGGTAAATTCAATTACCATTTCACGTTCAAATCTAATTAAAGATTTAACTATCGCTTGGAGCAAAACTGGTGATACTCCATTCTCGATCTTTTCAATCTAATTAAAGATTCATTAAAACTCCACTTAGTTTTAATCTTTAACTGGGTTAAAGAATCGGTGTCATTTAAAACCCGGTTCACGATAAACCCCAAAATCACATTCCATTAATTATCGGGCTAAAGAACAAGTGTTATTTAAAACACTGTTCACGGTAAACCGAAAAATCAATACCAATTCAATTCCAATTAAATGTTATTTAATTGGTAAACTTCATTAAATCTAAATAAAAAGATTTAATCTTTTTCTCAACTGGGTTTAAGAACAGTGTTAATGAAGACACCATTCACGACAAACCCAAATCACATTTGATATTAAATACAAGGCTCTGAATAGAAAATATATCGGCTTATATTCAATATCAAATTCTACGACCCACAAATATCATATTGGAAATAATGATATATAAATATCTTTCAAATTTCCAAAACAATATCTGTATAATCACGAAATCCAACATCGAAATATTCCGAAAACAATTTCGATTCAAATCCATTCCAATGCAATTATTGGAAATTCTGGTTATTTTCAAAACCATTTCAAATCCAATTTATTTATTTTAAAAATAAATAAATTATTATTCTAGTTCAAAACTAGTTCGTTTCGATAAAAATCTATTTTTATCTTTTCAAATATGGAGTTTTTAATCCCAATACTTCACAAATCATTTCTTATGATTTTACACAAATTATCACTATTTTTACTAATTTTATCAAGGTCCGTACAGTCGATTTCCATCAACGGCCATCGAACTGCACTTACAGCGACCTTTTTCAAATTTGATTTGGACATAATCCCAAATCCAACCGTTAGATTTCGAATTTCTAATATTCGTTAGAAAGCTCTTTTCGATACGAACCCAACGGTTTCGGTTTTAGGAGAATCCGACGGTCGGATCTCCCGCAATATCCATTCGAAGCCAATGGTCGAAATTCGCGAACTACCGCGGCGCGCCGCGTTCTATTCAGGCCATTATATTATATATATAATATATATACTTCGTCGATTTCAATTCAAAACGTGCTTTATAAATCGTTTTAAATTCATTTTCAAAACAGTTTCAACTTCATATTCAATTTCAAATCAAAATTGAATATTCCAATATAAATTCGTTTTAAATTCATTTCAAATCGATTTCAATTCAATTTCAATTTAATTCGAATTTCAATTCATTTCAATTTAATTCGAATTTCAATTCTACTCAATTTAATTCGAATTTCAATTTATTTCAATTTAATTCGAATTCAATTCTATTCAATTTCAATTTGAATTCAATTTCAATTTGAATTCAATTCTTTTCAATTTCAATTTGAATTCAATTCTTTTCAATTTCAATTTGAATTCAATTCTTTTCAATTTCAATTTGAATTCAATTTCAATTTGAATTCAATTCTTTTCAGTTTCAATTTGAATTCAATTCTTTTCAATTTCAATTCAAATTCTTTCCAATATACATTTAAAATTGAATAAAATCGATGTAAATATCGTTCACGTCAAAATGGCGTCAATCTAATCAACACGGCTTCATATATTTCTATTTTCAATTATTCTATTTCAAATATTTCTTTTTCAAATATTTCTATTTCCAAACTGGAATGAAGCCCAATCAATTACCATATAATGTTAATTATATGGATTTTCTACAAACATGTACATATTAACAACGATAAATAATAAACCATCATCCAGAGTGCGTTCTACACTGTATAAGCATCAAATATAATTATTTAACGCTTATAACACCCTGTCAATCAATCGATCGACATACAACTAATTATTGGGATTAGTGTATGTCATATATCATCCCAATACCCGTGTGGGGTTTCAAACACAGATTTTATTTGTGCAGTTGGGCGATGTGTAAAATTTATCGTCCAATCAATATTAGTCAAATGTGTGTATATAAACAAATCGTCCGATTTGTTTATATTTATTTATTCACATTCATGTTAAAAATTATATTTTCAACTATAACATATTTTTAAGCACATAAATATTTTATTTCATTCACATCACATCACACAATCAACTACACATCAAAATCAAACAAACAAGCATACAAGCCGTCCATGGTCTGTGGACGACGGGTGTCGGGTGCTACTAAACACCGTCTGCATCCTAGTATATATTATTAACTAGAAAACAAAATTGAAAGGTGAGAAGTTCTCACAGAGGGTTCCACTCCGCCGTGCTTTGCTGTTGAACTGCTGAACCATCTGGATCTGTTTGATATTCTACTGCAGTCCTTTTCACGCTGTTCAAACAAAATTTATATTTTCTATCATTTCATTTCAATAAATAAAAAATCATATTTTTATTTCTGTTTCAAATATTTTTACAATGCTTCTTACTATATAAAAATTATATTTATATATATATATATATATCGAATTTTTATTTTATCGCTATAAAAATCACATTTTTATTTCAACATATATATAATAAAAATCATATTTTTATTTCGCTACTATATAGATAAAAATTCTATTTTTACAACGATATTCATATAATAAAGATTATATTTTTATATTGCCACTTATATAAAAATCACATCTTTGCTCCTTCTACATAATAAAGATCAAATCTTTAATACTTCTATAATGTAAAAATTATATTTTTAATCTCTATATTATATAAAAATCATATTTTTAATCTCTATGTTATATAAAAATCATATTTTTAATATCTCCTTCTTTGTAAAAATCTCATTTTTCTTTGATTAAAAATCTAATCTTTCCTTGTTTAAAAATCACGTCTTTACATCATTAAAAATCACATCTTTACTTCTATAAAAATCATTTCTTTCTTCGATAAAATTACTTCTTTTATATAGAATAAAAATTCAAACTTTTTATTATTAAATATCAAATCTTCTTCTCTATAAAAATCTAAACTTTAATTTCATAAAAATCTAAACCTTATTTAATTAAAGATCTAAACTTTTCCTATATAAAAATTATATCTTTTCCCGAATAAAAATCCTAGCTCTACACAAATAAAAATCCTAACTTTAAGCGAATAGATATCCTATATTTTCCTAAATCTAAAAATCAGATTTTTCTTTAATCACATTAAATAAATAAAAATAAAATTAAGTAATAAAAAATCTTACAGCGTGTTGGAGGAGGGGGGAATGACGTTCTTGACGCGGCGGTGGTGGGTTTTTTTTAGGTGGAGGAAGGGCTAGGGCTCGAGTTTGAAGAGGGGGAGGCGCTGAAGGAGGGAGGGGTGTGAAGTAGTCGTCGCTGGAAGGGAGGAGGGCGCTCTAAGGCGTGGCGATGGCCCCCTCTAACCGGCGGTGGACTTCAATGGTGGTGGAGGATGGAGCGTGGTCTTTAAATCGGAGAGGGGAGAGACATCGCAGAGGGAGAGGAAGGGGAAAGGGAAGACCGGAGGGCGACGCTCGCCACTGGCGAGGGGGGCGTGCTGGAGCAACGCGCGATGTGGAGGCCGGCGGCTTCCTGGCGTTGGTTTTTTTTATCTTCTTTGGAAAAATCGATGAGAGTGAGAAGTAAAACAAAGGGGGGTTGACTTCGAACAGTAGAGTATAGGGGGGGATATTATAAAATTTAATTATTTATTTTATTTTAATATCCAAAAAGCAACTTTTTATTTCGACCTCCAAACGAGTCCCACCGACTATCGCCCCTAGCTAATTACCCCCATTCCGAACACAATGGGATATGTATCGTAAGCTGATTCGATCGTTTCGATCAGTTTTCGTCAAAATCAACATATAACTCTATATATTGAATTTAAACGCGCATTTCAATTTATTGGGGCCACATACTAACTCGAAAAATTCCAAGAAAATATTTTCTAGCTTCGTATTGACGATATGGTCCTAACAAAACTAGTTTCATCGAATTCTGAGACCGTTTGAAAAATGGCCATTTTCCAGTCGATTAAAATCAACTAAAACTGGGCAAACGCGTTTTCCTTTACCACGCTCACATATTGTTTCGAAAAATTACGAAATTTGAAACCTAGCAATAATTTGACATCGCGGATCCAACAAAAGTGGTTTCGTCAAAATCCGAGGTCGTTTGCAAAATTTCCATTTTTAAGGGCCAGAATTCCATAGCGACTATTCTGAATTTTCAACTGGACATATCTTTTGATTCCCGCTATGAAATTTTGATTTTTCGGATTCGTTGGAAATATATTCACAAATAGATTCTAATATTTTAGGTTTCGCTAAAATCCGGTTTATTTTGAATCCAGTACATTCATTTGAATTTTGACATCGAATTATCGAACTACCGCGCCATTTTCAATTCCTTTTATATATATAAATAAATATTTATATTCTAACGACGATTCGAATAAATATATACCTTCGAATTCTATTCAAAATAAATTTCTCGTCGTTATTATTTAAAATAATTCTTTTTAAATATTCAAAATTCGCTAAAATTCCCAAAATAAAATTTTTAAATTGGCTTGGATTTCCGTGTTATTACATTTACCGTTAGCCCTTGAGAGTTGATGGCAAGGTGTTTAGCCAGTCATACGATTAACAATGGTTTCAAAGCAGGATTTTCGGTGATAGTCAGAGTCAGTCATGAATGTTGATTGTTTTGCTTGTACCGTCTCACATAGATTATCTGACACTCGATTAGGATGGTTTACATAAGATATATGATTGGTTGCCATGATCACTGTTGCTTGGTTACTTCTGATAGCCATAAATGAATAGTTGCTCTGATTTCCATGAATGTAAAGTTGTTTCCAAATGCTTGTTTGTCCGATGTGGGGAAGATGGGTTTGAGTTCTTCTCTGGTGTTTTGGTAGATTGATTAATCTACCTATACTCATATACTATATTGATGAGATTAGATAGCTGCTTTATCGCTCACTAAGACTGTTGTCTGACTCAAAGTTTTATGTTTCCCTCTTATTACTTTGGGTTGTTCATCCTGTTTTGGATGGGCAGACCGAGTAACAGGTTGCATGTAGCATAGCTTGGTGAGGAGAGGATGTTGTGCGGTTGCGAGCAGGAGGCTGGCATATACTTTTTATAATATAGTATCTATTGTTTTCCGTTGTGTGATGATTGACTTCTGAGTGTTGTAGTGAGGCGAATTTGTACAGACACTTATGATGTAATCCAAAGATGTATGGGTATTCTTTCTAGTTGTTATGAAAGTTCATGTTTCTACTCAAATATGCTTCATTATTATTGCCTGTTATATATGTTCTATTATATTTTATCCTTGCCCTGTGAGTTATACGACAGGTTCCACATGTGTAATCTTACGTTGATGATCGTCTATAGTTGTATGGCACGTCTTTCAGTGCATTATTTCCCATGTTAAGTGGGGAGTTTTGGGCGGTCATCACAATTCTCTCTGCCACTCCATTAGAATGTGGATTCCTAGGTGTACTAAAATACCTTCGAATACCATGATGCTTGCAAAATTTTAGAAACCCTCTGGAAACATACTCACCTCCATTATCGAACCTAAGAACCTTCAAAATCTTTCCACTCTCGTTCTTAATAAGAGCCTACCATTCTTTAGACCTTGCAAATGCCTCTGACTTGGCCTTCATTACATACACCCAAACCTTTCGAGAAAAATCATCAATGAAAGAAATATAATACCTTGCTCCTCCCAAAGAAGGAACTGGTGCTGGTACCTAAACAACCGTGTGCACAAACTCAAGAATCCCTCTTGAATCATGTTTTCCTTTACCAAATGACACTCTAGTTTGCTTCCCCATGACACATTCCTCGCAAAACTTTAACTTGTTGAAACTCTCACCATCAATCATCTCCCTTCTACGAAGAACATCCAAACTTTTATCTGAGACACGACCCAATCTCAAACGCCACAACCATGTCACATCTAAGCTACAAGAACTATCAACACCCACACAAGTTTCTCCATCTGCAGTCACTCCTTGAAGCAAATAAATTCCACGAGTTCTAGCACCCTTCATAACCACAAATGCACCCTTCGAAACCCACAAGCTATCTATGACAACAAGGAATTTTGCTCGATCCAAATCGATCGCTAAACCGTTCAAGACCGTTCGAAACCCCTGATTGTTTTGAGAACACGACGAATCAGAACACAAACAGAAGAACATTTCATTGCTTATTACAAAAATTCATCAGAATACAAGATTATACAGAGTATGATTAAATATTACACATTCGATAAATATCAGAGATTTACAAATTACAATGCAGCGGAAAAATAATACAAAACACAACTGAAAGAGATATACGGATACAGAGCTTTCCGGATATCATTCCAGCTGTAAACTAGGTTCCTGTGAATATAAATCTGCAAAACTAAAACTACTAGTTGCCCAAGTCAAAATAAGGGCACCCAGAGTTTAGGTTAAAACAATAAACTCCAGGTCAGTCATGTGACTGGTGTGAGAACTAAAACAGTTATTAATCTTTATTTTAAAGTTAGGTAAATCAAGGGACCACGCCGTATAACACAGAACGGGTTTCCTCCCAAGAATACCAGTGCATAAAACAACAGCGCAATGCTAAATAAAGAACAATGAAGCTATTATAAGACCCAGGTCCCATCACACAATGCAACACAAGCCGGAGGATAGGGTTTTTACCTTATAATAGCCAAGAATGCTTGGTATGTGAAATTTCATGTTTTATTATTACTATAAGTGTCAAAACAATTTCAATCATAAGTATCAATCATAGATGGCATAAGTTTCCCATACCACTATGTCGCCGTATATAGGTTTTACAATCAAAACCGCAAAGTCACGTATTGGAAGTTGGGTTTCTATCTGTGAGCCGAGGCAAAAGATAGTCCTCTACCGATTCGAGACGCTCTAGCCCGCCCCTCAGGACCCAGACTCAGGTGGTCCCTTGGATCGTCAGGGTCGGTCCACCGATGTGGATTAAAATGCCTGAACACTGCGTTTCCCCGCACTTTGGGGGCGTTAATGAGTCCAATGACTCCATCGGCTCCACATAGTCACCGATATATCTGAGGCGCCTCGCAATCCAACAACTACATAAGTCAAACTCGTCAGGGCATGCAAAACCACTGACGCCACTTCTAGCTAGAAGGAAACGCATGTTCTCCATGAGGTCCTTCTCCCGTTTCTGGTTCACAACCGAGGTGTGAGGATCACGAATTAACGCTACACAAAGCTATGCCACACAGGCTGTTCTTTGATCATCAACCACAAGACTTTGCTTTTCAACAGAAGCCTTGATCATTTTCCATTTAGGCATGCCACACAGGCAATTCACACCATGCAACTGATGTCTATCGATATACAACCTCTGATCCCGTACGTCTCAGAGAAGGGTGAAGTAAGGGAATGAATTCCCCTTCACCAGGAAGATGTATATTTAATAGAGATCAATCAACACAGAGCAAAATCCATTGTCAGACACACAGTCCATACAAGTTCGTTCTGGGTCTGAACGAAACCGGAGGAACCTTATTCCTCACATATCCATCGATCTCCAAGTACGTCTGGACGATCACCAACTGATTCCCTCCTCTTGGGTGTACAGCCCAATCAAGATCATCAGTAATCACCCAAACGATGTGAAGACCTCCGGTCTTCGACCACCGTCTTCATCCTCGACACATCGTCGAATCAATTATTCAGAATGGGATAAACCCGGTCTTTCTGAATAACTCGCGTATATAATAAACAAGTGTTACACAAACACAACATACGCCTCATTCCAATTCAGAATATTCTTTTATTCAAATATTCTTATACTTTGGGAAAGTTTCCCATTTATTTTATCAATGATAAATTCTTTAATTTTATTCTTTAATCTTCTTTTGAATATCAATTCAAATTAGTCGGGATTAGCGAACCTTACCGAAGTAATCATTTGTTTTAATTTCCCAATCCCAACCTATTCATCCCATGAAGTAAAACTGGTAATACTTCATATCTAACACCACGGTGTTATCGGTAAATTCAATTACCATTTCACGTTCAAATCTAATTAAAGATTTAACTATCGCCTGCAGCAAAACTGGTGATACTCCATTCTCGATCATCTCAATCTAATTAAAGATTCATTAAAACTCCACTTGGTTTTAATCTTCCCAAAAATCATATCAATGATTGTTTAACTTGGGAAACCATATCCTGTCTTTAACTGGGTTAAAGAACCAATGTCATTTAAAACACGGTTCACGATAAACCCAAAAATAAATTCAAATTCAATTCCAATTAAATATCATTTAATTGGTATATTTCATCAAATCTAAATAAAAAGGTTTAATCTTTTTCTCAACTGGGTCTAAGAATAGTGTTAATGAAGAGTTAGACACCATTCATGACAAACCCAAATCACATTTGATGTTAAATACAAGGATCTGAATAGAAAATATATCGGCTTATATTCAATATCAAATTCTACGACCAACAAATATCGTATTGGAAATAACAATATAAATATATCTTTTAAATTCCCATAACAATATCTGTATAATCACGAAATCCAACATCGAAATATTCCAAAGACAATTTCGGTTCAAATCCATTTCCACTTTATATATTGGAAATTCTGGTTATTTTCAAAACCATTTCAAATCCACCTTATTTATTTTAAAAATAAATGGGGTTATAATTCTAGTTCAAAACTAGTTCATTTCGATAAAAATCTATTTTTATCTTTTCAAATATGGAAATTTTCATCTAAATTCTTTCCAAATCATTTCTTATGATTTTACACAAATTATATTTTTAATAATTTTATCAAGGCCCGTACACTTGATTTCCATCAACGGCCATCGAACTGCACTTACAGCGACCTTTTCCAAATTTGATTTGGACATAATTCCAAATCCTACCATTAGATTTCAAATCTCTAATATTCTTAGAAAGCTCTTTTCGATGCGAACCCAACGGTTCCGGTTTTAGGAGAATCCGACGGTCAGATCTCCTGTAATGTCCATTCGAAGTCAATGGTCGAAATTCGCGAACTACCGCGGCGCGGAGCGTTCTATTCAGGCCATTATATATATAATATATATTATGTATATAATAGATATTATATATATTTCCTCGACTTCCTTCCAAAACATATTTTATAAATCGTTTTAAATTCGTTTTCAAAACGATTTCAACTTCATATTCAATTTCTAATCAAAATTGAATATTCCATATCATTAATCTATAAATGATAATATTTTCAAAACCTTATATTTTGAAATCAATTCCTATTCGACATTCATTATAAAAATGAATAAAATCGATATAGATATCATTCACGTCAAAATGGCGCATATCTAATCAACACGACATTATATATATTTCAATAACTTCGTTATTCTATTCAACAAATGAATATTTTCTTCAACACATGAATATATATTTTTATTCAACACATTTTATTCAACACATGAATTTATATTTTTATTCAACACATGAATATTTATTTTATACAACACATGAATTTATTTTATTCAACACATGAATTTTTATTCTATTCAACACATGAATTTTTATTCTATTCAACACATGAATTTATATTTTATTCAACACATGAATATTCTTTTATATTCAACACATGAATTTTCTTTTATAATATTCCTTATTTTCCAAATTGGAATGAGGCCCAATCAATTACCATATAATGTTAATTATATGGATTTTCTACAACACATGTATTTTTAGCAACGATAAATCATCAACCATCAACCAGAGTGCACCACACAACTGCATAAGCATTAAATATAAATAATTAACGCTTACACAGTCTGTCAACCCATCGATTACATACAACTAAACAATCGGGATTAGTGTACGTCAAATATCATTCCAATACCCGTGTGGGGTTTCAAATCAACAAACACAGATTTTTATTCGTGTAGTTGGGCGATGTGTAAAATTTATCATCCCAATCAATATCAGTCAAATGGTTGTACATAAACAAATCGTCCGATTTGTTTATAAATATTTATTTTATATACACGTTAAAAATTATATTTTTAACTATAAAATATTTATTTTCGTTCTGCATCACACAATCACTTTTCACAACACATCAATCAAACAAACAAGTCATCCATGGTCTGTGGACGACGGGTGTCAGGTGCTGCTAAGCACCGTCTGCATCCTAGTATATATTTCAAACTAGAAATTAAAATAAAAGTGAGAAGTTCTAACCTAGAAGCTAAACCAAATGCCACAACTCTTCTTATGTAGAAAATTCATCGTGTCTCCAATGAGATCTGTTTCACGCGGTATATGTTAAAAATTATATTTTTAACAACGCTACTTCCTATGTAAAGATTATATTTTTATAATGTTAAAACCGAAACTTTATATGATAAAAAATATCAGTCTTTACATAGTTAAAAATTGAATCTTTATCTTCACTTTATATATATATAAATCGAATTTTTGTCTCTATTTCCTATATATAAAAATCGAATTTTTATACTTCTAAAGGTCAAATCTTTATATTTTTGCCGTATATATAAAAATTACTATTTTTATATAATTAAAAATCATAACTTTATCATATAAAAAACCAAACTTTTATCATTTTAAAGATCGAATCATTATATTAATAAAAATCTCGCCTTTACATTATAAAAATCTGATCTTTTATGAAGTAAAAACCATAACTTTCTAAATAAATAAAAAATCAAATCTTTTTATCCTACTACTTATATAAAAATCCTTCTTTTATTTTCTATGTCTTCTGTAATTTAAAAGTGAATTTTAAAACGATGGAAAAAAAATCACTTTAATCTATCGGAGGAGGGCGTTTGACGGTCGGTGAAGGGCTGGACTGAGGCGCGGGAGGTTGCACAGGCCGACGGTGGGCCCATAGGCGCGATGGCAGCGGATTTACTTCGGGTTCAGGGCCGTGGGCGTGGTTTCTGAGTGGAGGAGGAAGTTTGAGACGAGGGGGGTTTCGCGCATGCTGGTGGCGGGTGATGCAGGCGGAGAGCGGCACTGGCGGCGGACTGAGGGTGGAGGGTTTAATCGGGTTTTAGGGTTTCTGGGTGGGGGGGGGGAATAGGGGGGCGCGATCAATTTAGAAGATGGGGAGGAGGAGAGAGGCAACAGGAGGAGAAGGAGGGGGTAAGGGAGGGGTGCGGTGGTCCACCTGGGCGGCGGCGGCGCTGAATCGAGGGGGGGCGACAGTGAATTTAGAAGAGCGGTTTATTTCAGAACGAAGGAATGAAATGGGGGGGTTAAAGGAAAAGGAGGGGTTGACTTTTTATATTATTTAATTTTAATTTTCCCAAAAAGTAACTTTATAATTCAAACCCCAAACGAGACCCAACGACTGTCGCCCCAAGCTAATTACCCCCATTCCGAACACAACGGGATATGTCCCGCTAGCCAATTCGACCATTACGATCAGTTTCCGTTTAAATCAAAATTTAAATCTATATATTCTATTTTGAACGCACATTTCAATTTACTGGGGACACATACGGACTCTAAAAATACCCAAAAAATATTTTCTAGCATCGTATTGACGATACGGTCCTAACAAAACTAATTTCGTCAAATTCTGAGATCGTTTGAAAAATGGCCATTTTTTGGTCGATCGAAATTGACTGAAACTGTTAAAACACGTTTAACTTTGCCACGCTCACATAATGATTTAGAAAATTATAATTTTTGGAATTTAGCAATAATTCTATATCCCAGATCCTACAAAAGTGGTTTCGTCGAAAACCGAAGTCATTTGCAAAATTTCCATTTCTAAGGGCCAGAATTCCATAGCGACTATTCTGAATTTTCAACTGAGCGTTACTTTTTATCCCCGCTATGAAATTTCAATTTTTCGGATTCGTTGTAAAGATATTTTTCAATTAGATTCTAATATTTTTGGTTTCACTAAAATCCGGTTTCTTTGAATCCTATACATTCATTTGAAATTTGAAATCGAATTTTCGAACTACCGTGCCATTTTCAATTCCTTTTATAATTAAAAATAATTATTAATATTCTAACGTCGATTCAAATAAATATATTCATTCTAATTCTATCAAAATAAATTTCTCGTCGTTATTCTTTAAAATAATTCATTTTAAATATTCAAAATTCACTAAAATTGCCAAAATAAAATTTTTAAATTGGCTCAGATTTTCCGGGTTATTACAATCTCCCCCACTTAAAACTTTTCGTCCCCGAAAAGGAACGAAGCTGAAAGTTGTTTTACAAATCAACTCAACTTTCATTATTTTCCTTATGGCTTAAGTTCTTCAACTTTTCAGTCTCTAAGAACTTTTCAAATTTTTCAAAAATTTGGCTAACACCCTAAATTTTCGAAAATTTTCGCCGTAACCTCCCCTGCAACGGGAGCTTCGGGATATTTCAAATAGCCTCCCATAGCCCTCACCAATCCAAAAAGAAAAAGAAACAGCCAAGCGGCTAGCCAATAGTCTCATAAAATCATCCAAACCCAATAAATTTGTAAACATGTACCTATTTGTCGGGAAAACAATTTTATTCTTCTGCTCTAGCCTCCTTGCTATGACCTGTTCAATGTAAGTACATGTATATGCATGCAAATGCGACTAATTTTCAATACAACTCACTATTTGATTCAATTTGGCTAAAGGTTCAACATTTAATTAATCAACCAATAATCAGCCAATACAATCATCAATCAATTAGCTGGTTATCATTTCAATCACATAACTTTGATACATATACAGAAAATCATGTTTTTTGATGCCAAATCACAATAATAAGCCCTATCTAGCTTTGGTTCTCACACCAGTCAATTGGAAATATATAGAAATCCCACTTTCGAAACTCGAACACAAGTTCTGATGATGACATGCCATCATCAGAACCATCTCCGGGCGACTAGAATGTGATTCTGTATCTATCCAGTATATTAAAACTTCAAATACACGCGGATCAGACGTATACGCAAAGTCTTTATATACTTGATTGTCCAAATTCAATATAAAATAAACAATCAAATACGAATAATTGATTTAAATTTTCAAAACAAAAATTGTTTTTATTTTAAAAATATACTCTTCACACTCATTTTAGGATACTACTGATCCCATCTCTAACGAGTCATTCCCATTGGATATTACTAATCCAATCTCTGATGAATTCTTTCATTCGATTCTAACATGTCTTGTTCTCGAGCTCTGTAAACCAAAGCTCTGATACCAAATGTGACAACAAGGAATTTCGCTCGATCCGAATCGATCGCTAAACCGACCAAGACCGTTCGAAACCCCTGATTGTTTTGAGAACACGACGAATCAGAACACAAACAGAAGAACATTTCACTGCTTATTACAACAATTCATCAGAATACAAGATTATACAGAGTATGAATAAATATTACACATTCGATAAATATCAGAGATTTACAAATTACAATGCAGCAGAAAAATAATACAAAACACAACTGAAAGAGATATACGAATACAGAGCTTTCCGGATATCATTCCAGTTGTAAACCAGGTTCCTGTGAATATAAATCTGCAAAACCAAAACTACTAGCTGCCCATGTCAAAATAAGGGCACCCAGTGTTTAGGTTAAAACAATAAACTCCAGGTCAGTCATATGACTGGTGTGAGAACTAAAACAGTTATTAATCTTTATTTTAAAGTTAGGTAAATCTAGGGACCACGCTGCATAACACGGAACGGGTTTCCTCCCAAGAATACCAGTGCATAAAACAACAGCGCAATGCTAAATAAAGAACAATAAAGCTATTATAAGACCCAGGTCCCATCACACAATGAAACACAAGCCAAAGGATAGGGTTTTTACCTTATAATAGGCAAGAATGTTTGGTACGTGAAATTTCATGTTTTATTATTACTATAAGTGTATAGTGTCAAAACAATATCAATCATAAGTATCAATCATAGACGGCATAAGTTCCCCATACCACTATGTCGCCATATATAGGTTTTACAATCAAAACCGCAAAGTCACGTATTAGAAGTTGGGTTTTTATCTGTGAACCGAGGCAAAAGATAGTCCTCTACCTATTCGAGACGCTCTAGCCCGCCCCTTAGAGCCCAGACTCAGGTGGGCCTATGAATCGTCAGGGCCGGTCCACCGATGTGGATTAAATTGCCTGAACACTGCGTTTCCCCGCCCTTTGGGGCGTAAATGAGCCTAATGACTCCATCGGCTCCACATGGTCACTGATATATCTGAGGCGCCTTGCAATCCAATAACCACATAAGTCAAACTCGTCAGGGCGTGTAAAACCATTGATGCCACCTCTAGCTAGAAGGAAACGCATGTTATCCCTGAGGTCCTTCTCCCATTTCTGGTTCACAACCAAGGTGTGAGGCTCGCGAATTAACGCTACACAAAGCTATTCCACACAGGCTGTTCTTTGATCATCAACCACAAGACTTTGCTTTTCAATAGAAGCCTTGATCATTTTCCACTTAGGCATGCCACACCGGTAATTCACACCATGCGACTGATGTCTATCGATATACAACCTCTGATCCCGTACGTCTCAGAGAAGGGTTAAGTAAGGGAATGAATTCCCCATCACCAGGCAGATGTATATTTAATAGAGATCAATCAACACAGAGCAAAATCCAATGTCAGACACATAGTCCATACAAGTTCGTTCTAGGTATGAACGAAACTGGAGGAACCTTATTCCTCGCATATCCATCGATCTCAGAGTACGTCTGGACGATCACTAACTGATTCCCTCCTCTTGGGTGTACATCCCAATCAAGATCATCAGTAATCACCCAAACGATGTGAAGACCTCCGGTCTTCGACCACCGTCTTCATCCTCGACACATCGTCGAATCAGTTATTCAGAATGGGATAAACCCGGTCTTTCTGAATAACTCGCATATATAATAAACAAGTGTTACACAAACACAACATACGCCTCATTCCAATTCAGAATATTCTTTTATTCAAATATTCTTATACTTTGGGAAAGGTTCCCATTAATTTTATCTAAGATAAATATTTTAAATTTATTCTTTAATCTTCTTTTGAATATCAATTCAAATTAGTCGGGATTAGCGAACCTTACCGAAGTAATCATTTATTTTAATTTCCCATTCCCAACCTATTCATCCCATGAAGTAAAACTGGTAATATTTCATATCTAACACCACGGTGTTATCGATAAATTCAATTACCATTTCACGTTCAAATCTAATTAAAGGTTTAACTATCGCCTGAAGCAAAACTGGTGATACTCCATTCTCGATCATCTCAATCTAATTAAAGATTCATTAAAACTCCACTTGGTTTTAATCTTCCCAAAAATCATATCAATGATTGTTTAACTTGGGAAGCCATATCCCGTCTTTAACTGGGTTAAAGAACCAATGTCATTTAAAACACGGTTCACGATAAACCCAAAAATCAATTCAAATTTAATTCCAATTAAAAATCATTTAATTGGTATATTTCATCAAATCTAAATAAAAAGATTTAATCTTTTTCTCAACTGGGTTTAAGAACAGTGTTAATGAAGACACCATTCACGACAAACCCAAAACCCATTTGATGTTAAATACAAGGTTCTGAATAGAAAATATATCGGCTTATATTCAATATCAAATTCTACGACCAACAAATATCGTATTGGAAATAACGATATAAATATATCTTTCAAACTCCCATAACAATATCTGTATAATCACGAAATCCAACATCGAAATATTCCAAAGACAATTTCGATTCAAATCCATTTCCACTTTATATATTGGAAATTCTGGTTATTTTCAAAACCATTTCAAATCCACCTTATTTATTTTAAAAATAAATGGGATTTTAATTCTAGTTCAAAACTAGTTCATTTCGATAAAAATCTATTTTTATCTTTTCAAATATGGAATTTTTCATCCAAATTTTTTCCAAATCATTTCTTATGATTTTACACAAATTATTACTATTTTTAATAATTTTATCAAGGCCTGTACTGTCGATTTCCATCAACGGCCATCGAACTGCACTTACAGCGACCTTTTCCAAATTTGATTTGGACATAATTACAAATCCAACCATTAGATTTCAAATCTCTAATATTCCTTAGAAAGCTCTTTTTGATACGAACCCAACAGTTCCGGTTTTAGGAGATTCCGACGGTCAGTTATTCCGTAATGTCCATTCGAAGTCAATGGTCGAAATTTGCGAACTGCCACGGCGCAGCGCGTTCTATTCATGCCATTATATATATATATATATATATATATATATATATATATATATATATATTATATATTTCATCGATTTCCTTCCAAAACGTATTTTATAAATCGTTTTAAATTCGTTTTCAAAATGATTTCAACTTCATATTCAATTTCTAATCAAAATTGAATATTCCATATCATTAATCTATAAATGATAATATTTTCAAAACATTATATTTTGAAATCAATTCCTATTCGATATTCATTATAAAAATGAATAAAATCGATATAGATATCGTTCACGTCAAAATGGCGCATATCTAATCAATACAGCTTTATATATATTTCAATAACTTCGTTATTCTATTCAACAAATGAAAATTTTCTTCAACACATGAATATATATTTTTATTCAACACATGAATATATATTTTATTCAACACATGAATTTATATTTTTATTCAACACATGAATATTTATTTTATTCAACACATGAATTTATTTTATTCAACACATGAATTTTTATTCTATTCAACACATGAATTTTTATTCTATTCAACACATGAATTTATATTTTATTCAACACATGAATATTCTTTTATAAACACATGAATTTTCTTTTATAATATTCCTTATTTTCCAAATTGGAATGAGGCCCAATCAATTACCATATAATGTTAATTTTATGGATTTTCTACAAAACATGTATTTTTAGCAACGATAAATCATCAACCATCATCCAGAGTGCACCACACAACTGCATAAGCATTAAATATAAATATTTAACGCTTACACAGTCGGTCAACCCATCGATTGACATACAACTAAACAATCGGGATCAGTGTACGTCAAATATCATCCCAATACCCGTGTGGGTTTCAAATCAACAAACACAGATTTTTATTCGTGCAGTTGTGCGATGTGTAAAATTTATCGTCCCAATCAATATCAGTCAAATGGGTGTACATAAACAAATCGTCCGGTTTGTTTATAAATATTTATTTTATATACACGTTAAAAATTATATTTTTAACTATAAAATATTTATTTTCATTTCGCATCACACAATCACTTTTCACAACACATCAATCAAACAAACAAGCCATCCATGGTCTGTGGACGACGGGTGTCAGGTGCTGCTAAGCACCGTCTGCATCCTAATACATATTTCAAACTAGAAATTAAAATAAAAGTGAGAAGTTCTCACCTAGAAGCTTAACCAAATGCCACGACTCTTCTTATGTAGAAAATCTTCATCGTGTCTCCAACGAGATCTGCTTTACGCGGTATATGTTAAAAATTATATTTTTAACAACGCTACTTCTTATATAAAGATTATATTTTTATAACGTTAAAAACCGAAACTTTATATGATAAAAAAAATCGAGTCTTTAAAAATCGAATCTTTATCTTCACTTCATATATATAAAAATCGAATTTTTATCTCTATTTCCTATATATAAAAATCGATTTTTTATACTTCTAAAGGTCAAATCTTTATATTGTTGCCATATATATAAAAATCACTATTTTTATATAATTAAAAATCATAACTTTATCATATAAAAAACCAAACTTTTATCATTTTAAAGATCGAATCTTTATATTAATAAAAATCTCGCCTTTACATTATAAAAATCTGATCTTTTAGGAAGTAAAAACCATAACTTTTCTAAAAAAAATCAAATCTTTTCATCCTACTACTTATATAAAAATCCTTCTTTTATTTACTATGTCTTCTGTAATTTAAAAGTGAATTTTAAAATGATGGAAAATAAAAACTCACTTTAATCTATCGGAGGAGGGCGTTTGACGGTGGTGAAGGGCTGGACTGAGGCGTGGGAGGTTGCACAGGCCGGCGGTGGGCCCATAGGCGCGATGGCAGCGGGTTTACTTCGGGCTCAAGGCTGTGGGCATGGTTTCTGAGTGGAGGAGGAAGTTTGATAAGGGGGGGGGGTTCGCGCGTTGTAACAACCCGAAAATCTGGGCCAGTTTAAAATTTTTATTTTGGCAATTTTAGCGAATTTTGATTATTTAAAATGAATTATTTTAAATAATATCGACGAAAAATTTATTTTGAATATAAATCGAATGTATATATTATATACGCCGTCGTTAGAATATATATAATTATATATAATTATATAAGGAATTGAAAATGGCGCGGTAGTTCGATAATTCGATTTCAAACTTCAAATGAATGTATCGGGTGCAAAACAATCCGGATTTTAGTGAAACCAAAAATGATAGGATCTATTTGATAATATCTTTCCAACGAATTCGAATAATCGAAATTTCATAGCGGGAATCAAAAGATATGTCCAGTTGAAAATTCTGAATAGTCGCTATGGAATTCAGGCCCTTAAAAATGGATATTTTGCAAACGACCTCGGATTTCAGCAAAACCACTTTTGTTGGATCCGTGTTGTCAATTTATTGCTAGGTTTCAAATTTCATAATTTTTCGAATCAATATGTGAGCGTGGCAAAGAAAAATGCGTTTGACCAGTTTCAGTTGATTTTAATCGACTGGAAATTGGCCATTTTTCAAACGGTCTCAGAATTCGACGAAATTAGTTTTGTTAGGACCGTATCGTCAATACGAAGCTAGAAAATATTTTTCTAGAATTTTTCTAGTTGGTATGTGACCCCGGTAATTTGAAATGTACGTTTAAAATTCAATATAATGATTTTGAATGTAAATTCCACGGAAACTGATTCAAACGATCAAACCAGCTTGTGATACGTATCCCATTGTGTTCGGAATGGGGGTATTTAGCTAGGGGCGACAGTCTTTGGGTCTTGTTTGGAGTTTGAATCAATTAACAAGTTATTTTGAAAAATAAATAAAATAAAATATTAATATATAAGGCCAAACCCTAGGTTAATTGGTCAAATTCCTTTTCCGCGGTCAACCACTCCCTTAGCAACCGCGTTTTGACGATATCAAGGGCTACAACTTTCAGAAAATCCATCCCAAAAATCTCCTAATCCACTTAATGGTTTTTGAAGATTCCTCATTCAAATCGAAGAGCTCTTCAAGGACGACATCTTCAACGGTCGTGATGGGCTTTCATGCTCTCAAGCGATCGGATTTAGGGCTTAAAGCCGCCGATTTACGAGTGTGATTCAGGAATTGGGGGCATCGAGTTCGCCCAAGTCAGTGGGGGTGGGGAGGCGTTGCTACGGCGGTCGAGCAGGGAGGGTCCGATCATCTCCTGGCGAAGCGATGGTGGAGCGCCGTGAAGCCCTAGGGGATGGTCGATGGGTTCAATAGTACCTGAAGCTTGTAAAAACAGTGGAAGGTAATTGTTTTTATTTTTATTTTTATACAACATTGTTTTAAAATCAGTTTCTAGTTTAAATAACAATGTATAAAAAAAGGGGGATTTTATATAAATTAACATTAATTTATTTTCAGTTCTTATTTAATAAAATACATTGAATAAAATTCAGTTTTTATAAAAGGAAATTCGCATTGTTATGAAATAAAATTCTTTGTTTTAAAAATAGATATGCATTGTTTGTCAAATGAAAATATCGCCTTGTGTCAAATAAAATTAGCATTGATTTTGCAAATAGAAAGTAATCATCGTTGTTTTTGAATTGAAGGTATAATATATATGAAGTTGAAAAGTTATCGAAATAAAGAATAGATTTTTGTGAAAAAAAAAAAGACAAGATTTTTGTGGAAACAAAGAAAAGTTTTTTTAAAATAAAAAGGGTTCTTTTGAAATAGGAAAGATTAGTTTTTTTACTATAAAAATATAATTTTTTATAGAGTAGAGATTATGAAAATATAATTTTTATAAGGTAGAGAAGGTAAAAATGTGATTTTTATAATGATATATTTGAAAAGGCGAAATCTTTATATAGAGAATAGCGAGGTAAAAATATAATTTTTATCTATATAGTAGCAATGTAAAAATAGAATTTTTATCTATATAGCGTGATTATAAAAATGGGATTTTTATATATTGAATAGCATAGTAAAAATTTGATTTTTACATATGTAGTGGCTACGGGCAACGAAGATGACGAAGATGCGATAGCGATGAAGATTTCTATCAATGAAGTGCCGTGGAGCTTGGATAGCTTTCTGTGAGAATTTCTCACCTTTCAATTTCTTTTCTAATTATATATATATACTAGGATGCAGACGGTGCTTAGTAGCACCCGACACAATCGTCCACAGACCATGGACTTGTTTGTTTGGTTGCATAGATTAGTTATATGATGTGATTTGAATTTGGTTGTTTGGTGATTTTGATTGATGTGTGAATGGCGTGGGCCTTCACTAGACCGGGGATAAGGCTAGGCCTCGTCCCGTTTCTAGTATCGTGCCGTTATGCCGCCAAAATTTTCTAAAATATGTTAGAAAAATAAAAATATCAATTTTATTGAATAAATGAACTGAATAGAAATTCATATGTTAAAATAAAATATTTTATCGTTAAAAATATAATTTTTAACGTGAAAGTGAATAAATAGATATTTATAGACAAATCGACCGATTTGTTTATATGCACTGATTTGACTGATATTGATTGGGTCGATAAATTTTACACATCGCCCAACTGCACGAATAAAAATCTGTGTTTGATTGTTTGAAACCCCACACGGGTGTTGGGATGAAATTTGAGGTTCACTCATCCTGATTGATTAAATATGTCGATCGATTGATTGACAGACTGTTATAAGCATTAGATATCTATATTTGATGCTTATACAGTGTAGTGCACTTTGGTTGATGGTTGATTATTTTTCAATGCTATTATATGTGTGTAATGTATGAAAATCCATATAATTAACATTATATGGTGATTGATTGGGCCTCATTCCAATTTAGAAAATAAAGAATAATATAAAATAAAGGTTCATGTGTTGACAGTACTCATCCATTGAGATTGGTCATGTGTTGAACGAAATATTTTAGTAATAAAATTTACATCTTTATCAATATAAAATAAAGGTTCATGTGTTGACAGTACTCATCCATTGAGACTGGTCATGTGTTGAACGAAATATTTTAGTAATAAAATTTACATCTTTATCAATATAAAATAAAGGTTCATGTGTTGACAGTACTCATCCATTGAGATTGGTCATGTGTTGAACGAAATATTTTGATAATAACAACTATTTTGAAAAAGAAATATTTGAAATAGAATATTTGAAAATAGAAATTTATGAAGCCGTGTTGATTAGATTGACGCCATTTTGACGTGAACGATATTTATATCGATTTTATTCATTTTGAAATGAATTGAATTAAAAACGATTTCGAAATGAATTGAATTAAAAACGATTTCGAAATGAATTGAATTAAAAACAATTTCGAAATGAATTGAATTAAAAATGATTTCGAAATGAATTGAATTAAAAACGATTTCGAAATGAATTGAATTAAAAACGATTTCGAAATGAATTGAATTAAAAACGATTTCGAAATGAATTGAATTAAAAACGATTTCGAAATGAATTGAATTGAAAACGATTTCAAAATGAATTGAATTGAAAACGAATTCAAATTGAATTGAAAGCGAATTGAAATGAATTCAAATTGAATTGAAATTTGAATTGAATAGAAATGAATTTTAAAACGAATTTATAAAGAAGAATTCAATTTTGATTTGAATTGAAAGGGAAGTTGAAATTGCTTTTGAAACAAATTTAAAACTATTTATATAATTCGTTTTAAATAGGAATCGACGAAATATATATTATATATATAATATAATGGCCTGAATAGAACGCGCCGCGCCGCTGCAGTTCGTGAATTTCGACCATTTATTTCAAACGGACATTACGGGAGATCCGACCGTCAGATTCTCCTGAAACCGGAACCGTTGGGTTCATATCGAAAAGAGATTTCTAACGAATATTAGAAATTTAAAATCTAACGGTTGGATTTGGAATTATGTCCAAATCAGATTTGAAAAAGGTCGCTGTAAGTGCAGTTCGATGGCCATTGATGGAAATCGACTGTACGGTCCTTGATAAAATTATATAAAATAGTAATAATTTGTGTAAAATCATAAGAAATGATTTAGAAAGGATTGGGATGAAAAACTCCATATTTGAAAAGATAAAAATAGATTTTTATCGAAATGAACTAGTTTTGAACTAGAAATATAATTCTATTTATTTTTAAATAAATAAATTGAATTTGAAAAGGGTTTTAAAAATAACCAGAATTTCCAATGATTGCATTGGAGTGGATTTGAATCGAAATTGTCTTCGGAATATTTCGATGTTGGAATTCGTGATTATACAGATGTTGTTATGGAAATTTGAAAGATATATATTTATATCGTTATTTCCAATACGACATTTGTTAATCGTAGAATTTGATATTGAATATAAGCCGATATATTTTCTATTCAGAGCCTTATATTGAATATCAAATGTAATTTGGGTTTTTCGTGAATGGTGTCTTCACTAACACTGTTCTTGAACCCAGTTGAGAAAAGATTAAATCTTTTTATTTAGATTTAATGAAGTGTACCAATTAAATGATATTTAATTGGAATTGAATTGGTATTGATTTTTGGGTTTATCGTGAACAGTGTTTTAAATAACACTTGTTCTTTAACCCGATAATTAATGGAATGATTTTTGGGTTTATCGTGAACAGTGTTTTAAATAACACTTGTTCTTTAACCCGATAATTAATGGAATGTGATTTTGGGTTTATCGTGAACCGTGTTTTAAATGACACTGATTCTTTAACCCAATCGAAGATTAAGACTAAGTGGAGTTTTAATGAATCTTTAATTAGATTGAAATGATCGAAAATGGAGTATCACCAGTTTTGCTCCAGGCGATAGTTAAATCTTTAATTAGATTTGAACGTGAAATGGTAATTGAATTTACCGATAACACTGTGGTGTTAGATATGAAGTATTACCAGTTTTACTTCATGGGATGAATAGGTTGGGATGGGGAAATTAAAATAAATGATTACTTCGCTAAGGTTCGCTAATCCCGACTAGTTTGAATTGAGGTTCAAAAATAGAATAAAGAATAAATTCAAGGAATTTATCTTGGATAAAATTAATGGGGGCCTTTCCCTATGAATGTGAAATTTAGAAACTAACTGTCGGTTAGCCAAGCAGAATGGTTTTCTGGATATTGATCTGATGTTGGTTTCGGCCTTCGGGGTTAATATTTGGGAAATTATTCTCTTGATTAATTTACGGTTAGTGACTGATGAATTGGAATGAGGCGTATGTTGGGTTTGTGTAACACTTATTTAAAATATACGCGAGTTATTCGGAAAGACCGGGTTTATCCCATTCTGAATAACTGATACGACGATAAGTCGAAGATGAAGACGATGGTCGAAGACCCGAGGTCTTCACGTCGTTTGGGTAATTACTAATGATCTTGATTGGGCTGTACACCCAAGAAGATGGAAACAGTTAGTGATCGTCCAGACGTACTTGGAGATCGATGGATATGCGGGGTACTAGGTGCCTCCGGTTTCGTTCAGACCCAGAACGGACTTGTAAATGGACTGTGTGTCTGACATTGGATTTTAGTCCGTGTGATTGATCTCTATTAAATATATATCTGTTTGGCGGCGGAGAATTTATTCTCTTGCTTAACGCCCTTCTCTGAGACGTACGAGCTCAGGGGATATATATTGATGGATATCAATCGCATGGAGTGAATTGCCTGTGTGGCATGCTAAGATGCAAATGATCAAGGCTTCTGTTGAAAAGCAAAGTCTTGTGGTTGATGATCGAAGCACGGCCTTTGTGGCGTAGCTTTGTGTAACGTTGATTCGCGAGTTTCACACCCGGTATGAACCAAAATCGGGAGACGGACCTCAGGGAGGGCCTACGTTTCCTCCTAGCTAAAAGTGGCGTCAGTGGTTTTACACGCCCTGACGAGTTTGACTTATGTGGTTGTTGCTGTTGCGAGGCGCCTCGGATTGATCGGTCGTTCTCGAACCGATGGAGTCATTTAGTTGGCTCGCTTACGCCCCAAAGGGCGGCGAAACGTAGTGCTCAGGTATAATAATCCACATCGGTGGACCGGCCCTGTCGCTCCAAGGCTTGCCTGCGCGCTTGCCTGAGACTCGGGCTAGGCAGTCTCGAATCAGTGAGGATCTTGCCCCTAGCCTCGGTTCATACCATAAATGATAACCCAACTTCCAATACGACGTCTTGCGGTTTTGATTGTAAACTTATATATGGCGACATAGTGTTATGGGGCATTCATGCCGCCTATGATTGATACTTATGATTTGAAGTTGTTTTATACACTATGCACTTATAGTAGTATCAAATGATTTGTTTTAAACGTACTAAGCATGTTTGGCTATTATAAGGGAAAACCCTATCCTCGGCTGCGTTGCATTGTGTGATGGGACCTGGGTCTTATAATAGCTTCATTTTTAGAAAAGCATTGCGCTGTTTACTTATATGCACTGGTGTTCTTGGGAGGAAACCCGTTCCGTGTTATACGACGTGGTCCCTTGATTTACCTAACTTTAAAAATAAAGATTAATAACTGTTTTAGTTCTCACACCAGTCACATGACTGACCTGGAGTTTATTGTTTTAACCTAAACTCTGGGTGCCCTTATTTTGACACGGGCAGCTAGTAGTTTTGGTTTTGCAGATTTATATTCATAGGATCCTGGTTTACAGCTGGAACGATATCCGGAAAGCTTTGTATCCGTATATCTCTTCTAGTTGTGCATTGTATTATTTTCCGCTGCGATGTATTTAAATGTAATTTAAATCTCTGTTATATGTGTGTAATATTTATTCATACTCTGTATATTCTTGTAATCTGATGCATTGTTGTAATAAGCAATGAAATGTTCTTCTGTTTGTGTTCTGTTGTGGCTTGTTCTCGAACTATCCGACGCTTTCCTTTACGGGGAAGTTACGGGTTTTCACACGCGTGCTGGTGGCGAGTGGTGCAGGCAGAGGGCGACACTGTCGGCGGACTGAGGGTGGAGGGTTTAATCGGGTTTTAGGGTTTCTAGGGGGGAATAGAGGGGCGCAATCAATTTAGAAGAGGGGGAGGAGGAGAGAGGCAACAGGAGGAGAAGGAGGGGGTGAGGGAAGGGGCGCGATGGCCCACCTAGGCGGCGGCGGCGCTGAATCGAGGGGGGGCGACGGTGAATTTAGAAGAGCGGGTCATTTCAGAACGAAGGAATGAAATGGGGGTGGTTAAAGGAAAAGGAGGGGTTGACTTTTTATATTATTTAATTTTAATTTTCCCAAAAAGTAACTTTTTTATTCGAACCCCAAACGAGACCCAACGACTGCCACCCCTAGCTAATTACCCCCATTCCGAACACAATGGGATATGTCCCGCTAGCCAATTCGACCATTACGATCAGTTTCCGTTTAAATCAAAATTTAAATCTATATATTCTATTTTGAACGCACATTTCAATTTACCAGGGCCACATACGGACTCTAAAAATTCCCGAAAAATATTTTTTAGCTTTGTATTGACGATACGGTCCTAACAAAACTAATTTTGTCAAATTCTGAGATCGTTTGAAAAATGGCGATCTTTTAGTCGATCGAAATTGACTAAAACTGTTAAAGCACGTTTAACTTCGCCACGCTCACATATTGATTCAGAAAATTATGAATTTTGGAATATAGCAATAAATCTACATCCCGGATCCAACAAATGTGGTTTCGTCGAAAACCGAGGCCGTTTGAAAATTTTCCATTTCTAAGGGCCAGAATTCCATAGCGACTATTCTGAATTTTCAACTAGGCGTAATTTTTTATCCCCGTTATGAAATTTCAATTTTTCAAATTTGTTGGAAAGATATTTTCAATTAGATTCTAATATTTTTGGTTTCACTAAAATCCGGTTTATTTTGAATCCTATACATTCATTTGAAATTTGAAATCGAATTTTCGAACTACCATGCCATTTTCAATTCCTTTTATAATTAAAAATAACTATTAATATTCTAACATCGATTCAAATAAATATATTCATTCTAATTCTATCAAAATAAATTTCTCGTCGTTATTATTTAAAATAATTCATTTTAAATATTCAAAATTCACTAAAATTGCCAAAATAAAAATTTTAAATTGGCTCAGATTTTCTGGGTTATTACACTATCACTCTCAATAGTGATCTTGCAACCTAAAGAATACTGCTGTCCCAAAGGGATAAGTGACTTCCACACTCCCGGAACATAGCGCACATTAGTGAGAGTATGAATCACTCCGTCAAACATCTGAATTTGCACGGATCCAATGCCCTTCGACTTGCAAACTGCACCATTTCCTATAACAATTGAATTTCCTTCCTGATCATCATAAGAAGAAAAACAATTCCTATTAGGTGTCATGTGATATGAAACCCCCGAATTAAGCACCCATTCGGTGGCCAAAACATCCGATGCTACAGCCGATAAAACATCTACGTCTGCCTCACCAACATCTCTCTCCACCGCAACTGATGAAGATGCTATTTCCTTCTTCCCCTTGTCTGGACAATCATTCTTCCAATGACCAGGTTTCTTACAAATAAAGCATTTTCCATTTCTTTCTTTCGATTTACCTCCACCACTGGGCTTCATTCCCTTCTTCTCAGACTTCTCCTTCTCCACAAATAAACCATGACCATTACTTGCACATTACTTCCATCACTTAGCTCCTTTAACTGATCTTACAACTCCTTACTAAGAAAAACTGTCTTGACATCATCAAGAGTCAATGTACCTCAGCCGTAGATCAAACTACTTGAGAAACCGGTATAGCGCTCAAGAAAAGAACATAACAATATCATCGCATTTTTCTCGTCCTCGATCTTCAAATCTACTGCCTTCATCTTCATTAGCAAATCATCAAACACATTTAAGTGCACCTTTAGTGCAGTTCCTTCCTTCATCTTGTAGGTAAAGAAAGTCTGTAATAAGTTCAGTCCATTTGTGAGTAACTTCTTCATATACAACTCCTCCAACTTGTTCCAAATACCCTTAATAGTCATCTTATCACAAATTTTAGAGATAACATTCTCTCGCATATCAAGTTGAAATGTAGTGAATGACCACTCTTTCATTTCTTCTCTCTCCACATCTGATATGTCCGCTGGCAATAAATGTGTATCAAACACTACTCGATGTAGCCGCTTTCATCTTCCATTGCCATTTTCCAAAATCATTATCGCCATTCCACTTGTCAATAACCAATTGTGAACCAGCAGTTACATACGACCCACGTACATAAGGAGCTACACTGTAATGGCCGGCAAATCTGCACTATCGGAGTTGACTAAATACAACACACGTCCAACCCAAATTGCACAGAAATACGAATCATTATTGAAAGAAGTTAGAGGATGAGAAATAGAAAGAAAAAAACTTAGAATAGAAGAAGAAGAACATAAACACAACACAGAATCTCACATCGCAGCGGAATAAAATATAATATATAACAGCTTTTGAAATACAAAATTTGACTGTATATACATAACATTTTCATCAGAGTACAACACTTATAATACAGTGGAAATAACACTAGATAACTAACGTTGAAGCCTCCTGCTCCAAGCTCCTCCAAATATCTGTAAACACCTGAACTACTTGATTTCCTGTACAAATTTGGGCACCCAAGAGTTTAGGTAAAACAAAACAAAATAAACTCCGGGTCAGTCATGGGACTGGTATGAGTAAACAGTTTAAAACAACTTGAGGAAATAAACGATATCTCATAAGACCACGCCGTATAACACGGAACGGGTTTTTCCCTTATGAGAATCCAAAATGGTCTTTATATCAAAACTCTTTGATATTATAATAGTGTCTAAATCAAATAAATAGAAATCTAGTAGAACGCTTGCATCTCACGTTCCACATATATTATATACAATCAAAACCGCAAGCACTTATTGGATATTGGATTCTGACTATGACAAGGTATGTAACCACCTACCGCTGGTTTATCTCTAGAGGAGAATACACCAAGTTCAACAAGAACATCTTACAACTCAGTCACACATGACCGACCACTCATTTCGCTTGAGTGTATCGAATGTATATCACCAACGGTTGGGATCAGCAACCATTTACCGAATGGGACAGCATCAATAGATTTAAGAATAAAAATGGAATTTCTCTAGATAGGTGATGATACACCATAATGGGAGCTAACCACATAGCCATGCTGCCTGCCCGATTTTTGTCATTTCCTGGTTGTTGAGGCCAGAGGCTACGATTACTTCTCTCATTGATAACACAATTACTTTGGATGCAATGTTATCAGATCCGTTAATCATTAATTGGGTTTGCACAAATATTCTGGATATTATGCTAAGGGAATAAATCCGTTGCCACCATGTATATTTATACAGACCAATATATTCGATCATTGGAAATATTCTGTTAGACATTGTAAAGGCCCGCAAATCTGAGCTATCTGAGTTGACTAAATACACCACACGTCCAACCCAAATAACACAGAAATACGAACCATTAATAGAAAGAAGTTAGAGGATGAGAAATAGAAGGAAAGAAATATTAGAATAGAAGAAAAACGAAGATCACAAACTCACAGCGGAACGAATAAAATATATTATATAACATAACTTTTGAAATACAAATCAGTAACTTTATATACATACCATCACCAGAGTACAACAGTCATTTCTGGAACAGTTATAAACACCTGTTTCCAGATACAAACAAGGTCCACAGCGGAATATAAGATAGCCTATAGCTAACCGGTGAAGCCTCCTGCTTCCAGCTCCTTCAAATGAATCTGTGAAATCCCGACAACTTGACTGCCCGTACAAATTTGGGCACCCAAGAGTTTAGGGAAAACAAAACAAAATAAACTCTGGGTCAGTCATGGGACTGGTGTGAGTAAACTCCAACCACTTGTTTAACTTTAAAAATCCTTTCAAAAGAAAAGATAATAGTAAGACCAGCCCACACATAAACATGGACAGTTTTTACCTTACTATAACCCAAAACACTTTGATACGAAAATCTAATGATATTATAATAATGTCTACATCAAGTAAATAACCAAATAGCAGAACGCTTGCATCTCACGCTCCACATACATAGTATAAAATCAAAAACCGCATGCCGCTTATTGGAGATTGGATTTCCAACATGACAAGGTATGGAACCACCTTCCGCTAGTGTATCTCTAGAGAGGAATACACTGGGTTCAACAAGAACATCTTGCAACCCGGCCCACACATGACCGACCACTCATTTCGCTTGAGTGTATCGAATGTATATCACCAACGGTTGGGATCAGCAACCGTCTCCCGACTGGGACAGCATCGAATAGAATAAGAAATTAAATGAACCTCTAGATAGGTGATTATACATCCTAATGGGTGCGACCCACATAGCCATGCTGCCTGCCCGATTTTTGTCCTTTCCCGGTTGTTGAGGCCTGAGGCTACGAATACTTACCATTCATTGATAGAACAATCACTTTGAATGCCACATTGTCAGATCCGTTAATCACTAGTTGAGTTTGCACAAATATTCTGGATATTATGCTAAGGGATAAATCCGTTGCAACCATATATATTTATACAGACCAACCCATTTGATCATTGGAAATACTTTGTCAGACATTCGTCCATTTACGTTCGTTCTGGGATTGAACGAAACCGAAGGCAAAATTTCTATTTAATAGAAAGAGTCCTTGCACTTTACTCCGTCTTCAATATATTCAGCATACTTGGTTCGCAACGCTAATGCCGATACGGAGTGGTTCTTCGGATAATAATCCAACCGGTCTCTCCATATTGACAACGATGGTCAAAAACTTCGATAGTCTGTGATTTAACTATCGAATAAAAACAAGTGTTCATCCAAACATATCAAACAAATCACTGGGCTCTTTAATTAATATTTCATTAATTAAATCTCTTCTCCATTTCCTTATCAATATTTGTTACCCAAATATTTACAATAACTATATTGGCCCTTTACGCTATTTGGAAAGCATTTCCCAATATCAACTTCTTTTATTTTCTATATATTAGAAAATATCTCTATTTGCAATTGGAAACAATTCCAATCATTTATCTCTATCCCGACTATTTTAATTATACTCAGGAAATATTTACTTGTTATATTTCCAAAATTCCATCACTTGGGTTTAAAACGAATGTTGTGTAAAACATCGTTACAACAACCCAAACTATTTTATTCAACTAACTCTTTTTCAAACACTTCTCTTCGAGACTGGATCTTGCTATTTATCCATTAAAAATGAAATCAATCAAGTTGGGGTAAAATTACCTCTCAGACCTTAACTGAAAACATCCTCAACTTCAAAACGGCAAAATCACTTACCTCGAATAAACACACTATACAATCCAATTGTTCATTTTTAAAACATGTATAAAGTTCGCTTTCTATTTCTAATTTATAGATTTCCCTTTTTGTTTACAATATTCGATTTTTATATTCACTTACCTATCGAATTTTATACGTTGATATAATGATTTCTAACTATCAAAATATCTTAAAAATATTCTAACTCCTTAAATTTCCGGAAAATTTCGCCATAACCTCCCCTGTATCGGGAGCATCGGGAAATTTCAAATAGCTTTCCCGGTCCTTCTTATTTCAAAAAGAAAAAGAAAAAGCCAAGCGGCTAGCCGATACGGCACATAAAACCTCATATGGAATTTTAAACATGTACCTTATTGTCGAGCACGCGAATCATATACCTTCATCACTTTATCCCATACCTGTCTCCTGTATGTCTATACCTGTCCAATTGATTTCAACTATTCCCAATTTCTTTAACTCAATTCGTTAATTAACTTGTTAATTAACTCTTTGGTCTATTTCACTTTTATATTTGGACATGACATGTTCCAATATATTTTTAACTTGCTTATCAACTAATTGAATTCAAATTTCAATTAAAGTTCTATATTCGATGTCGAATATATATTTACGAACGCCAAATTCACTTTTCAAGGTTCGACTTTAGTTCAAACTCGATTAACTAATTTCTACTTTGACTTAGTTAATCCTAAATAATCAAAATAGGGTTATTGTTTCAAAAATCTCTTTACTTACTTCACTTGAGCTCGCCTTTATTTCCTAACTCAAGTTTAGGCTTTTAAATGGGAATTTGGATTTTTATTTGCTTAAAAATCCTTATATTTATATATAAAATCCATTATGGTTTATAATGGTTTCTGGCGCTGCACTTTTAAATATTTGATTTTGACATATCTCAGAATCTATTCGACGAAATCCAGATTTTTCTCTTCTATTAGAAAACTGTTATCTAACTGGTCCTGACGGTTCTTGTTTCAAAGAATTCCGACTTAATTTTACTCCGATATACTCAAATGAAGTTCGAGTCGCCAATTTCCGAACTGCAGCGCTGCGGCGAGTTCGTTTTAATTATATTTATATATATATACTTTTAAACTTCGTTTAAAATAAATTCAACTCCATTCTAATATATTTTAATATATTCAAATCCATAGTTTCAATTCCATTTGAATTCAATATTCAAATCCCATAGTTTAAATTCTATTTGAATTCAATTTAAATCTCTTATATTCAAATTTCATTTTCCATCTCCATTTGAATTCTAATATTCAAATTCATTTTTAACACCATTTGAATTCTAACATTCAAATTTAATTCTCTTGAATTCTCATACCATATTTTATTTCCTTGATTTCAAATACCACATTTTAATCTTCTTGAATTTAAATACCACATTAATTTCAATAATCAAATCCCTTTTGAATTGTTATATTTGAAATTTCATACTTGAATTTAAATAATCAAACTCCATTTTGAATTTCTATTTTAAATTCAAATATCCAAAACTCCATTCTAATACTATTTGAATTTCAAATACCACCTTTTAATTCTCTTTGAATTCCTCTTATTCAAATCCTTTTTGGATTCTATTTGAATCCTATATTTAAACTCCATTCAAATTCTATTTAAATTCTTATATTTGAATCCTCTTTATTTAAAACCCATTATTTAACTCCCATTTGAATTTCTCCATTCAAATCCATTTAAATTCCCTTGAATTCAAATTCCATTTCAAAACCATTTGGATTTCCTATTCTACTTTGAAATCCTATTTTCAAAGTTTATTTCAAATTCTATTTTGAAATTCTATATTCAAATCCCTATTTGAATTTCTTTATTCAAATTCCATTTTGAACTCTCTTATTCAAATGCTGTTTAAATCTCTTATTCAAACTCTATATTTAAAATTCCATTTGAACTTCCATATTCAAATTTCTATATTTGAATTTCATTCGAATTCTATATCCAAATTTCTATTTGAATTTTCTTTATTTGAATTCCTTCGAATTCAAATTCTATTTTTATCCCTTTGAATTCAAATTCTATTTTTCATTCTAATTTCGTCTATTCAAATTCTATTTGAACTTCTATTTGAATTTCTAATATTCAATCTCCTTTTTCTTTTATTAAAATTCAAATATTTAAACTCCTTTTCTAATTCTACTATTCAAATGTTATACTCAAATTTCATTTGAGTTATATATTTAAAAATTTCATTTCACATCCTATTTTGAAATTTCATTTCAAATTCCAATTTCACACTTGTATTTCTATTTCTGAATTATCAAATGATAATTCTTTTCACTTCATTTATAACTTCGTTATAAAAGAACTATTTATAAACTTCGTTTATAAAGGAACTACTTGTTTTATTTCAAAACAAGTTTATACTTCTATTCCTTTCAAATTTCAAATTCCATTTAAAAATAGAATTTTCTCTTTAAATCTCAAATACTCTTTCCACGATATTTTAAATAAATTAACCCTTAGCCCAGTGATATTTAAACACACAAAGCAACCAATTATTTATTTTTCTAACACATCATATATAACAATATATATGCAAACAATTAAACAAACAGATAATATATTTCTGAGGAATCCAGTTGGATTACTCCAACCTGTTTTCCTGCATCCACAGATGTTAGCACATAAATAATACCCATTCTGCTTCGTGGCAGAATATCGCGGTATAGAAGGTCATCCACTAATCATAGCGTGGGGCGTATAGGGTAATCATCCGCTATGAAACTGCGGGCATCCAACCAATCAATCAACCCAATATATATATATAGCCTAAATAACTAATATATATGAAACAACCATAAAACATTCACACAAGCAACAGACAATTATTTTTAATGAAATAAAAATAATTCTAAAGGTGAGTGAGATTTACTCACCGTGATTTAAAATCTGCACTTGTACCAATTTCAATTCCTTCTCATTGATTTTCGAGTCTTCGAACTTCACACGGATGATTCCATTTGATTTATATTTGCCTAAGAAAAATCCATGTTCTATAAATAAGCTAATGAATTTCCATAACAAGGTTTCATGTTAAAAACTTACTAATATTTTATTTTTCCTATTTTCCTGGTTTTGAACATCTAACGGTTTCAAGCCTAAATTTTCCACTTGTCTAATTTATACTCTTTAAAATAAGATAGTAAATAAATCTCCCTTTTCAGTTTTCAAATTCTAGGTAATAATTAAAGTCATTTTCTTCCATCTTAACAGAATTCGGATTTTTTTTCGAAATAAAATTCTATACCTTAACTACTTTGGATTTAATTTAAACACCATTAGCCTTAGATTAAATAAGTTAACTTAACATTATTCGTATACAGTAATTAAAAATAAACAGTTACCTTACTTCCTTTCTTAACGATTAGTTCACAAAATTTAAAACAAATTAGAACTTTAGTAACAAATTAAATTAATAACTAAATTTACCAATTACCTTATTTCGTTCAGCTCGAAATCCTTACTGCTTCACACTATCGACTTCAACCTCCTCCAGAAAATCACGTCTTCATCTCCTGCTGCTACAGTAGTGCGCACCCTACCAGAACTCCACCTCGACTGTATAAGTCGAGACAACTCCATCCCCTAACCTACATCCTCTCACAAACAGCAGTATACAGATCTGAAGCAAAGCTCCATCTTCCTCTGACATCGCGGTGACCCATCATCACTACCGAACTCGAACACTTTATCAATGTCGAAACCCCAACGCCAGTGACATCGCGACCTGCTACTGACATCGATACTTCCCACAAACAGTTCGAACTCGCACCTTACGCCGCCGATTAGATCCAGCACTAGGTCACTTCAAATCCCTAAACGGGAATCACACCTAGTTCGAACGATCTGTGAATGGAGTAGAAGGCCATACGAGTTAAACGGATTTGATTTTGGGGCTTTTAGGAGGAGCAGTGTATTATATAAGGGAAACATGTGGTTTTTAATTGAACAGAGAATGAATTAAAAAGAGAAGCCTTTGTATGTGATTATAAGGGAGAACGGAAATGGATGGGAAATCACAGAACGAGGTCACGTTTTATAGATGAGGGGGGAAGACAGAAGGTACACAGGCCATTAAAATTGTGTTTCCTTGATAACGAGAGCGGGAGACAGTTTTGTGGCTTGAGGGAACTAGGTTTCCATAGGAAGAAAATTAGGTCGGCTGATAAAACATTTGATATGAATTTATTTAATTTGATAACTAAAATATCTTGTGGTACCCTTATTCGAAAATCAGAACCGCTATTTTACCGCAACCATTGTTATTTCAACAGTTTAACACATTCTGAACTAACCGAATATATTTTATATTTAATTTAAATGTATATAGAATAATCATTTTAAATAGATGTAAAATAATTTAAATTTATAAACAAATAAATTTCTCGATAATATATCATTACCATTATCGATTACATTCACATAGAATTTATATTTATTATCTGAACTGTTTTGATTCAATTCTAACTTCGAATTCAATATATCCCGTATTACGGTAATTAGATCTATAACTCAATATGAAAATCAATTTATATTATTAGCTCTATATTTAAAATAATATTAAATATTCAAAATAAACCGACCAGAAAATCTGGGTCGTTACATTCTTTCCCCCTTAAAATAATTTCGTCCTCGAAATTGCGAAGGTAAGAAAATGGTACAAACCCATTACTTTTCACAACTTCTTTATGTTGAAACTCACCTCTTCATATTCCAACAAATTTAATTCCACCAAAACTTTTGGTTTTCTTTCATATGCATTCTAATTCATTCAAATTGATTCTGATTCAATTTATTCACTTTGATTCGTTTTACTTGTCCAAGTTAAATTTAATTCCAGAATTCAAATTCCCGGGTTTCTATTCCAAATCCTTTTGAAATCACACAAAAATATACATATATTTATTTCCATCTCAAATTCAAAACATTTGAATATTCAAACCAATTTGTTTTCTTTCAAAACAAATTTCCATCAAAAACTTTTTCTAAGGTAGCAATTCATCACTTAGAAACTCGGAAATGAACACTGATGATGTTGCAATCATCATCAGAATTATTTCCCAGCCACTGAAGTGAGTTCAGTGCCTTATTATTTTAATATACTTTGAAAAATATTTTTCAACTTCCCAGGATTAAAATTCCAAATTCTGGTTTGAATTAAATTCTAATTCATCTCATTTGTATATTTAATTCCTATACAAATTATATTTGGTCATCCATAACCATTCCAATTTCTATAATCTCGTTTGATTATAATCCTAACAATCAACACATCCATATAATATAATAGTTTCAGAAAATTATTCTTTTTATATCAAAATAGAAATTTGGGTAAAATTATTTCATCTACCCACTTAAAAACAATATCGTGTTCAATCCTCTGTTCAAGTGTTTAGAAATTCCTATCGACGTCGTGGCGTCCCACGATTCGATCAGAATTCATAAACCACTCAACAGACTAGCCAACACAATATAAAACAACTTTTATATCAACTAACAAATACGCTCTCTCGTATCTATACACTCAACTCATTCTAGGGTACTACTGATCCTATCTCTAATGAGCACATGCCACACAAGCCTAGGTATTCGCTCAACCTAAGCTCTGATACCAACTGTAAAGGCCCGCAAATCTGAGCTATCTGAGTTGACTAAATACACCACACGTCCAACCCAAATAACACAGAAATACGAACCATTAATAGAAAGAAGTTAGAGGATGAGAAATAGAAGGAAAGAAATATTAGAATAGAAGAAAAACGAAGATCACAAACTCACAGCGGAACGAATAAAATATATTATATAACATAACTTTTGAAATACAAATCAGTAACTTTATATACATACCATCACCAGAGCACAACAGTCATTTCTGGAACAGTTATAAACACCTGTTTCCAGATACAAACAAGGTCCACAGCGGAATATAAGATAGCCTATAGCTAACCGGTGAAGCCTCCTGCTTCCAGCTCCTTCAAATGAATCTGTGAAATCCCGACTACTTGACTGCCCGTACAAATTTGTGCACCCAAGAGTTTAGGGAAAACAAAACAAAATAAACTCTGGGTCAGTCATGGGACTGGTGTGAGTAAACTCCAACCACTTGTTTAACTTTAAAAATCCTTTCAAAAGAAAAGATAATAGTAAGACCAGCCTACACATAAACATGGACGGTTTTTACCTTACTATAACCCAAAACACTTTGATACGAAAATCTAATGATATTATAATAATGTCTACATCAAGTAAATAACCAAATAGCAGAACGCTTGCATCTCACGCTCCACATACATAGTATAAAATCAAAAACCGCATGGCGCTTATTGGAGATTGGATTTCCAACATGACAAGGTATGGAACCACCTTCCGCTAGTGTATCTCTAGAGAGGAATACACTGGGTTCAACAAGAACATCTTGCAACCCGGCCCACACATGACCGACCACTCATTTCGCTTGAGTGTATCGAATGTATATCACCAACGGTTGGGATCAGCAACCGTCTCCCGACTGGGACAGCATCGAATAGAATAAGAAATTAAATGAACCTCTAGATAGGTGATTATACATCCTAATGGGTGCGACCCACATAACCATGCTGCCTGCCCGATTTTTGTCCTTTCCCGATTGTTGAGGCCTGAGGCTACGAATACTTACCATTCATTGATAGAACAATCACTTTGAATGCCACATTGTCAGATCCGTTAATCACTAGTTGAGTTTGCACAAATATTCTGGATATTATGCTAAGGGATAAATCCGTTGCAACCATATATATTTATACAGACCAACCCATTTGATCATTGGAAATACTTTGTCAGACATTCGTCCATTTACGTTCGTTCTGGGATTGAACGAAACCGAAGGCAAAATTTCTACTTAATAGAAAGAGTCCTTGCACTTTACTCCGTCTTCAATATATTCAGCATACTTGGTTCGCAACGCTAATGCCGATACGGAGTGGTTCTTCGGATAATAATCCAACCGGTCTCTCCATATTGACAACGATGGTCAAAAACTTCGATAGTCTGTGATTTAACTATCGAATAAAAACAAGTGTTCATCCAAACATATCAAACAAATCACTGGGCTCTTTAATTAATATTTCATTAATTAAATCTCTTCTCCATTTCCTTATCAATATTTGTTACCCAAATATTTACAATAACTATATTGGCCCTTTACGCTATTTGGAAAGCATTTCCCAATATCAACTTCTTTTATTTTCTATATATTAGAAAATATCTCTATTTGCAATTGGAAACAATTCCAATCATTCATCTCTATCCCAACTATTTTAATTATACTCAGGAAATATTTACTTGTTATATTTCCAAAATTCCATCACTTGGGTTTAAAACGAATGTTGTGTAAAACATCGTTACAACAACCCAAACTATTTTATTCAACTAACTCTTTTTCAAACACTTCTCTTCGAGACTGGATCTTGCTATTTATCCATTAAAAATGAAATCAATCAAGTTGGGGTAAAATTACCTCTCAGACCTTAACTGAAAACATCCTCAACTTCAAAACGGCAAAACCACTTACCTCGAATAAACACACTATACAATCCAATTGTTCATTTTTAAAACATGTATAAAGTTCGCTTTCTATTTCTAATTTATAGATTTCCCTTTTTGTTTACAATATTCGATTTTTATATTCACTTACCTATCGAATTTTATACGTCGATATAATGATTTCTAACTATCAAAATATCTTAAAAATATTCTAACTCCTTAAATTTCCGTAAAATTTCGCCATAACCTCCCCTGTATCGGGAGCATCGGGAAATTTCAAATAGCTTTCCCGGTCCTTCTTATTTCAAAAAGAAAAAGAAAAAGCCAAGCGGCTAGCCGATACGGCACATAAAACCTCATATGGAATTTTAAAATGTACCTTATTGTCGAGCACGCGAATCATATACCTTCATCACTTTATCCCATACCTGTCTCCTGTATGTCTATACCTGTCCAATTGATTTCAACTATTCCCAATTTCTTTAACTCAATTCGTTAATTAACTTGTTAATTAACTCTTTGGTCTATTTCACTTTTATATTTGGACATGACATGTTCCAATATATTTTTAACTTGCTTATCAACTAATTGAATTCAAATTTCAATTAAAGTTCTATATTCGATGTCGAATATATATTTACGAACGCCAAATTCACTTTTCAAGGTTCGACTTTAGTTCAAACTCGATTAACTAATTTCTACTTTGACTTAGTTAATCCTAAATAATCAAAATAGGGTTATTGTTTCAAAAATCTCTTTACTTACTTCACTTGAGCTCGCCTTTATTTCCTAACTCAAGTTTAGGCTTTTAAATGGGAATTTGGATTTTTATTTGCTTAAAAATCCTTATATTTATATATAAAATCCATTATGGTTTATAATGGTTTCTGGCGCTGCACTTTTAAATATTTGATTTTGACATATCTCAGAATCTATTCGACGAAATCCAGATTTTTCTCTTCTATTAGAAAACTGTTATCTAACTGGTCCTGACGGTTCTTGTTTCAAAGAATTCCGACTTAATTTTACTCCGATATACTCAAATGAAGTTCGAGTCGCCAATTTCCGAACTGCAGCGCTGCGGCGAGTTCGTTTTAATTATATTTATATATATATACTTTTAAACTTCGTTTAAAATAAATTCAACTCCATTCTAATATATTTTAATATATTCAAATCCATAGTTTCAATTCCATTTGAATTCAATATTCAAATCCCATAGTTTAAATTCTATTTGAATTCAATTTAAATCTCCTATATTCAAATTTCATTTTCCATCTCCATTTGAATTCTAATATTCAAATTCATTTTTAACACCATTTGAATTCTAATATTCAAATTTAATTCTCTTGAATTCACATACCATATTTTATTTCCTTGATTTCAAATACCACATTTTAATCTTCTTGAATTTAAATACCACATTAATTTCAATAATCAACTCCCTTTTGAATTGTTATATTTGAAATTTCATACTTGAATTTAAATAATCAAACTCCATTTTGAATTTCTATTTTAAATTCAAATATCCAAAACTCCATTCTAATACTATTTGAATTTCAAATACCACCTTTTAATTCTCTTTGAATTCCTCTTATTCAAATCCTTTTTGGATTCTATTTGAATCCTATATTTAAACTCCATTCAAATTCTATTTAAATTCTTATATTTGAATCCTCTTTATTTAAAACCCATTATTTAACTCCCATTTGAATTTCTCCATTCAAATCCATTTGAATTCCCTTGAATTCAAATTCCATTTCAAAACCATTTGGATTTCCTATTCTACTTTGAAATCCTATTTTCAAAGTTTATTTCAAATTCTATTTTGAAATTCTATATTCAAATCCCTATTTGAATTTCTTTATTCAAATTCCATTTTGAACTCTCTTATTCAAATGCTGTTTAAATCTCTTATTCAAACTCTATATTTAAAATTCCATTTGAACTTCCATATTCAAATTTCTATATTTGAATTTCATTCGAATTCTATATCCAAATTTCTATTTGAATTTTCTTTATTTGAATTCCTTCGAATTCAAATTCTATTTTTATCCCTTTGAATTCAAATTCTATTTTTCATTCTAATTTCGTCTATTCAAATTCTATTTGAACTTCTATTTGAATTTCTAATATTCAATCTCCTTTTTCTTTTATTAAAATTCAAATATTTAAACTCCTTTTCTAATTCTACTATTCAAATGTTATACTCAAATTTCATTTGAGTTATATATTTAAAAATTCCATTTCAGATCCTATTTTGAAATTTCATTTCAAATTCCAATTTCACACTTGTATTTCTATTTCTGAATTATCAAATGATAATTCTTTTCACTTCATTTATAACTTCGTTATAAAAGAACTATTTATAAACTTCGTTTATAAAGAAACTACTTGTTTTATTTCAAAACAAGTTTATACTTCTATTCCTTTCAAATTTCAAATTCCATTTAAAAATAGAATTTTCTCTTTAAATCTCAAATACTCTTTCCACGATATTTTAAATAAATTAACCCTTAGCCCAGTGATATTTAAACACACAAAGCAACCAATTATTTATTTTTCTAACACATCATATATAACAATATATATGCAAACAATTAAACAAACAGATAATATATTTCTGAGGAATCCAGTTGGATTCCTCCAACCTGTTTTCCTGCATCCACAGATGTTAGCACATAAATAATACCCATTCTGCTTCGTGGCATAATATCGCGGTATAGAAGGTCATCCACTAATCATAGCGTGGGGCGTATAGGGTAATCATCCGCTATGAAACTGCGGGCATCCAACCAATCAATCAACCCAATATATATATAGCCTAAATAACTAATATATATGAAACAACCATAAAACATTCACACAAGCAACAGACAATTATTTTTAATGAAATAAAAATAATTCTAAAGGTGAGTGAGATTTACTCACCGTGATTTAAAATCTGCACTTGTACCAATTTCAATTCCTTCTCATTGATTTTCGAGTCTTCGAACTTCACACGGATGATTCCATTTGATTTATATTTGCCTAAGAAAAATCCGTGTTCTATAAATAAGCTAATGAATTTCCATAACAAGGTTTCATGTTAAAAACTTACTAATATTTTATTTTTCCTATTTTCCTGGTTTTGAACATCTAACGGTTTCAAGCCTAAATTTTCCACTTGTCTAATTTATACTCTTTAAAATAAGATAGTAAATAAATCTCCCTTTTCAGTTTTCAAATTCTAGGTAACAATTAAAGTCATTTTCTTCCATCTTAACAGAATTCGGATTTTTTTTCGAAATAAAATTCTATACCTTAACTACTTTGGATTTAATTTAAACACCATTAGCCTTAGATTAAATAAGTTAACTTAACATTATTTATATACAGTAATTAAAAATAAACAGTTACCTTACTTCCTTTCTTAACGATTAGTTCACAAAATTTAAAACAAATTAGAACTTTAGTAACAAATTAAATTAATAACTAAATTTACCGATTACCTTATTTCGTTCAGCTCGAAATCCTTACTGCTTCACACTATCGACTTCAACCTCCTCCAGAAAATCACGTCTTCATCTCCTGCTGCTACAGTAGTGCGCACCCTACCAGAACTCCACCTTGACTGTATAAGTCGAGACAACTCCATCCCCTAACCTACATCCTCTCACAAACAGCAGTATACAGATCTGAAGCAAAGCTCCATCTTCCCCTGACATTGCGGTGACCCATCATCACTACCGAACTCGAACACTTTATCAATGTCGAAACCCCAACGCCAGTGACATCGCGACCTGCTACTGACATCGATACTTCCCACAAACAGTTCGAACTCGCACCTTATGCCGCCGATTAGATCCAGCACTAGGTCACTTAAAATCCCTAAACGGGAATCACACCTAGTTCGAACGATCTATGAATGGAGTAGAAGGCCATACGAGTTAAACGGATTTGATTTTGGGGCTTTTAGGTGGAGCGGTGTATTATATAAGGGAAACATGTGGTTTTTAATTGAACAGAGAATGAATTAAAAAGAGAAGCCTTTGTATGTGATTATAAGGGAGAACGGAAATGGATGGGAAATCACAGAACGAGGTCACGTTTTATAGATGAGGGGGGAAGACAGAAGGTACACAGGCCATTAAAATTGTGTTTCCTTGATAACGAGAGCGGGAGATAGTTTTGTGGCTCGAGGGAACTAGGTTTCCATAGGAAGAAAATTAGGTCGGCTGATAAAACATTTGATATGAATTTATTTAATTTGATAACTAAAATATCTTGTGGTACCCTTATTCGAAAATCAGAACCGCTATTTTACCGCAACCATTGTTATTTCAACAGTTTAACACATTCTGAACTAACCGAATATATTTTATATTTAATTTAAATGTATATAGAATAATCATTTTAAATAGATGTAAAATAATTTAAAATTATAAACAAATAAATTTCTCGATAATATATCATTACCATTATCGATTACATTCACATAGAATTTATATTTATTATCTGAACTGTTTTGATTCAATTCTAACTTCGAATTCAATATATCCCGTATTACGGTAATTAGATCTATAACTCAATATGAAAATCGATTTATATTATTAGCTCTATATTTAAAATAATATTAAATATTCAAAATAAACCGACCAGAAAATCGGGGTCGTTACAGACATTCGTCCATATACGTTCGTTCTGGGACGGAACGAAACCGAAGGCACTATTCCGTACATACATCCTAGGTAATCTCTACCTAGGACTTATACAACATCCCTTGCACTTTACTCCATCTTCGATATATTCATCATAATTGGTTTGCAACGCTTATGCCAATACGGAGTGGTTCTTCGGATAATAATCCAACCAGTCTCTCCATATTAACAACGTTAAAATGGTCCAAACTTTAATAGTAAGTGATTTAACTATCAAATGAAAAATGTCCGTGTACACACAACGATCTTATTTCCAAACGGAACTATCGATCACATCATCAAACATATACATATATATATATATATATATATATATGTATGTATTCATACTTCCTTATTTTCTATATTAAGAAAATATATGTTATTAACTTTGGAAAACATTCCCATTGCATATTTACATATCACTATTCTTCCACATCTATCAGACTCTAACTGTAAACTAGTAAGAGAACAACTTCCTAAGTATAAACCCCGAAGGCCGAAACCAACATCAGATCGATACTCAAAAAGTCGTTCAACTCAACTAATTTCCAGTCAGTTTCTAATTCTGCTTAACTCTATTTCTTTAACTCCATTTGATTAACTTCTTATCAACCCGATCATTTTAAATATGCAAATCATTTGCTTTTAAATCATCGTTCACTTTAAAACGTATAACTCCCAGGATTTTATTTATAAAATTCCTTGTCATTTATAATATTCTATTATAAGTTCGTTTTATTATCGAATTCTATATATATCGATATATCGATTTCTAGTTTATCAAATCTTCTTAAAAATATTCTAACTCCTTAAATTTCCGAAAAAATTCGCCATAACCTCCTTTTTACGGGGTTACCGGAAAAGTCAAACCTTGCCACACAGGCCTCTCCATTCAAAAAGAAAATCAAAAAGCAAGCGGCTTGCTGATACGACGCATAATATCTCATATTCAATTTAAATACGTACCTTTTTGTCGAGCATTCTATTAATATATCTTCATTAACTTCGTTCCAAACCTGTCTCATGTATATCCATACATTTCTAATTCATTTCAACTTAAAACACTTGTTTTTAACTCAACTCATTAATTATTTCGTTAACCAACTCTTTTGCTTATTTCACTTTCATATTTGAATATAACCCAATCAAAAATATTTCAACTTACTTATAAACTAGTCAACTTCCATTTTCCAATTCAGGTTTCATATTCGATTTGAATATGAAGTCACGAGTTTAACTTACTTATTCAAAGTCAACTTGATTCAATCGTTTTAACTTAATTTGTTAAATCAGTTTGCTAGTTAACGCTTTTGCTTATTTCACTTGGTTTGTAAACATCATTTATAAATTAACTTGTTCATTTCCTATCTTAACCCAAATCTTCATTCCAAACCTATTTGAAACTTAATCCTTTTTATTTACAAACACCATTTATTTTACTTGTTTATATACTAAACAAGTCTCGCCTTCAAATTCATTTGAAATAAATATTTCTACCTTGGAAAAATAAATTTCCCTTTTCAATTTAACACTTGTATTTATATTTCTGAATTTTCTAATGAGAATTCATTTCACCTCATTTATAAACTTTGTTTATAAAGGAGCTACTTGTTTTAATTATTCAAAACAAGTTAATATTTCTGTTCTATTCAAATTTCAAATTCTATTTTAGAAAAATAGAATTTCCTTTTTAAAACTGGAGATTTCTTTTTCACGATATTTTTAAATATCAGCATTTAGGCCCAGTGGTATTTAAACACACAAAACACCCAATTATCAATTTCAGATTTTCTAACACATCATATATGACAGTATATATACAACAAACATACAATCAGATAATATATTTTTGAGGAATCCAGTTGGATCCCTCCAACCTGTTTTTCCTGCATTCACAGATGTTAGCACATAAATAATACCATCCTGCTTCGAGGCAGGATATCGCAGTATAGAAGGTCATCCACTAATATATATTTGTGGGGCGCATAGGGAAATCATCCGCTATGGTACCGCGGGCATCCGCTAATGAGAATGCGGGAACAATCCAATCACCAAACCAATATATATACATACATATATATATATAATAGCCAAGCCTAAATAACTAATATATTTAAAATAGCCACAGTAATATTTAAACGCAACCAAACAACCAATAATTTATTTTAAATGCTAAAAAATAAATTAATGAGTTAGATTTACTCACAGTGGTTTTTATTGCAGCTCGCTCCAATTTTTGAATTAAACTGAATGGCGTTCGATTAAAAATTAAAATTTCCCGCTGACCCCGAAAAATCCCAAGCTGATTCCAAGTTGCAGTCCAGGTCCTCACGAACTCGACGAAATTGGCATCATTCAAATCTTCATTTAAATTAGAAATTTTATTTATAAGCCATCGACCAATTAGAATAGAATAAAAATTAAATTTTAAATAAATAAAAATTACCTAAGCCATTCCTTAAGCTAACCATCACGATCCCATTCAACAGTCACTTCTTCTCTTGCAAACCCCATCACATTCAACACATATACTTTCTGAAGCAACACCATATACAAAAACCATGATCCTTCATCACCAACCAGTACTCGCCATTTCAAACGCACTGTCACCATTTTGAATTTTCATATCATTCAAGCCTGAATCCATCTCCCACTGTCGAATTCCTTTTACACGGTTCCAACTCCATGCTGAATTCATCAAACCCCATCGGCCCTTCAGTTGAAAATCGCAACCCCCTTTCAATCACCTGAATCCGCTTCTTATGCCACACAGTACATCGCGACTACCACCCAAAATCCTCCACTTCTTGTACCTGAACGCGACGCCCTTCCCAAACTCGAATCTGTACTAGACCCCGCTCCTGAAACCAGCGACTTCGAGTTGCCATAGATCGCTTAACCAATTTCAGAAAGAAGGATCGAAATCTTGGAAAACTCGGTCCCTAGAAACCCGATACCCTAACTCACGGTAGCTCCTGTCGAACACCAGAACCTATGCGTCAAACTCTGTCATCACCATCCTCGATGTCGAGGCTCAACCCAAGATTGTTGTTGACGGTTGAACTCTAGGAGTTCATGCGATTTTCGGTTTTGATTGGAAACAGAAAGGAAAAGTATGGTTTCGATTTCTCTTGTTAAACGGAATGAGGAACAAAAGGGGAAACACTGATATGTAAATGAAGAGATTGGCTTTCGATTTACAGAAGGATGAAATAGAAAAAAACAGGGGGCATTGCGTTTTATAAAGGAAAAAGGTGGGCATGGTTGTTTTATTGCCATGAAATTATATAGGAGGAGGTGCGGTTTAAAATTAGACAGCGAGGTCATTTTATTAGGCCTTGTGGTTTTGTTCTTGTCCACTAAAAATGAATTCATGATATTTTATTTTATTTTAATTTACTTTGAATCGGTTGTCCTTTAATTAAAATCCCCATGATTCCGGACCCCTTTCTGAACCCAACAACTGATATTTTTAGGGTTATACCCATATTCTGGACACACTGGAACATGTCACGAAGTCCAATTTGATCGTCTGTAGAAGATATTAATTTAAATCAATTTAAATTAAATTTCAAACCAATAAATTCTTCAATAATAAATTAATATTATTATTCCAATTTAAACAGAAGTTTGTATCGATCATCTGAGCTGTTTTCAGTTTAGTTTTAACTTCGAATTGAATTAACTTCGTATTACGATAATTTAATATCTTCGGTATTAAATCGTATATCGATTATTAAATCGCTGACTTAAATATAAAAATTCCATTTATATTATCAACTCAATATTTAAATCCATATTAAATATTTAGATTTAGTTGACCGAAAACCCGGGTCATTGCATTCTTCCCCCCTTAAAAGAATTTTGTCCCCGAAATTAGTAAGGTAGAAAAATGTTACTAACCTATTTACTTTTCAAAATCAACTTATGTTGAACTCAACATTTTATATTTCTACAACTTTCAGTTCTACCAAAATTTTTGGTTTACATTCTTTTTATTTGAACAATCAATATATTTACTTCATAAAATATTTTCCAAATTCCCAGGATTAAATTCCAAATTCTAGTTCTGAATCAAATTTTAATTTGTTTCACTTGTATATTTCTTTTATATACAAATTCTAATTGGTTATATATAACCATTTCAATTTCATAATCTAATTTGATTATAATATTAACATCCAATGCATCCATTTATTATAATAATTTCAGAAAATTATTCTTTCTATATCAAAAATAGAATTTTGGGTAAAATTATTTCATTTACCTACTTTAAAACAATATCGTGTTCAATCTTCTATTCAAGTATTTACAAACTCTTATCGACGTCGTGGCATCCCACGATTCGACCAGAATTCATAAACCACTCAACAGACTAGCCAACACAATATAAAATAGTTTTTATATTACTTAACAAATACGCTTTCTCATATATATACACTCAACTCATTCTACGGTACTACTGACCCTATCTCTAATGAGCACAATCCCACCAAGCCTAGGTATTCACTCAACCTAAGCTCTGATACCAACTGTAATGGCCCACAAATCCGTACTATCGGAGTTGACTAAATAAAACACTCGTCCAACCCAAATTGCACAGAAATACAAATCATTATTGAAAGAAGTTAGAGGATGAGAAATACAAAGAAAGAAACTTAGAATAGAAGAAGAAGAACAGAAACACAGCACAGAATCTCACATCGCAGCGGAATAAAATATAATATATAACAGCTTCTGAAATACAAAATTTGACTGTATATACATAACATTTTCATCAGAGTACAACACTTACAATACAACGGAAATAACACTAGATAACTAACGTTGAAGCCTCCTACTCCAAGCTCCTCCAAATATCTGTAAACACCTGAACTACTTGACTACCCATACAAATTTGGGCACCCAAGAGTTTAGGTAAAACAAAACAAAATAAACTCTGGGTCAGTCATGGGACTGGTATGAGTAAACAATTTAAAACAGCTTGAGGAAATAAACGATATCTCATAAGACCACGCCATATAACATGTAACGGGTTTTTCCCTTATGAGAATCCAAAAGGGTCTTTATATCAAAACTCTTTGATATTATAATAGTGTCTAAATCAAATAAATAGAAATCTAGTGGAACACTTGCATCTCACGTTCCACATATATTATATACAATCAAAACCACAAGCATTTATTGGATATTGGATTCTGACTATGACAAGGTATGGAACCACCTGCCGCTGGTGTATCTCTAGAGGAGAATACACCGAGTACAACAAGAACATCTTGCAACTCAGCCACACATGACTGACCACTCATTTCTCTTGAGTGTATCGAATGTATATCACCAACGGTTGGGATCAGCAACCGTTTCCCGAATGGGACAGTATCGATAGATTTAAGAATAAAAATGGAATTTCTCTAGATAGGTGATGATACACCCTAATGGGAGCTAACCACATAGCCATGCTTCCTGCCCGATTTTTGGCTACGATTACTTCTCTCATTGATAACATAATTACTTTGAATGCCACATTATCAGATCCGTTAATAATTAATTGGGTTTGCACAAATATTCTGGATATTATGCTAAGGGAATAAATCTCTTGCCACCATGTATATTTATATAGACCAACATATTCGATCATTGGAAATATTCTGTTAGACATTCGTCCATATACGTTCGTTCTGGGACGAAACGAAACCGAAGGCACTATTCCGTACATTCATTCTAGGCAATCTCTACCTAGGACTTATACAACAGCCCTTGCACTTTACTCCGTCTTCAATATATTCAGCATACTTGGTTTGCAATGCTTATGCCAATACGGAGTGGTTCTTCGGATAATAATCCAACCGGTCTATCCATATTAACAACGTTAAAATGGTCAAAACTTTGATAGTCGGTGATTTAACTATCAAATGAAAAATGTGTGTGTACACACAACGATCTTTTTTCCAAATGGAACTATCAATCACACCATCAAACATATATATATATATATATATATATTCATATTTCCTTATTTTCTATATTAAGAAAATATATGTTATTAACTCTGGAAAACATTCCCATTGCATATTTACATATCACTATTCTTCCATATCTATTAGACTCTAACTGTAAACTAGTAAGAGAACACCTTCCTAAGTATAAAACCCGAAGGCCGAAACCAACATCAGATCGATACTCAAAAAGTCGTTCAACTCAACTAATTTCCAGTCAGTTTCTAATTTTGCTTAACTCTATTTCTTTAACTCTATTTGAGTAACTTCTTATCAACCCGATCATTTTAAATCTGCAAATCATTTGCTTTTAAATCATCGTTCACTTTAAAACGTATATCTCCCAGGATTTTATTATAAAATTCCTTTTCGTTTATAATATTCTATTTTAAGTTCGTTTTATTACTGAATTATATATATATATATATATATATATATCGATATATCGATTTCTAGTTTATCAAATCTTCTTAAAAATATTCTAACTCCTTAAATTTCCGGAAAAATTCGCCATAACCTCCTTTGTACGAGGTTACCGGAAAAATTCAAACCTTGCCACACAGGCCTCTCCATTCAAAAGGAAAATCAAAAGACCAAGCTGCTTGCCGATACGGCGCATAAAATCTCATATTCAATTTAAATACGTACCTTTTTGTCGAGCATTCTATTTATATATCTTCATTAACTTCGTTCCAAACCTGTCTCATGTATATCCATACATTTCTAATTCATTTCAACTTAATACACTTGTTTTTAACTTAACTCATTAATTAATTCGTTAATCAACTCTTTTGCTTATTTCACTTTCATATTTGAATATAACACGCTCAAAAATATTTCAACTTACTTATACACTAGTCAACTTCCATTTTCCAATTCAGGTTTCATATTCGATTTGAATATGAAGTTACGAGTTTAATTTACTTATTCAAAGTCAACTTGATTCAATCGTTTTAACTTAATTTGTTAAATCAGTTTGCTAATTAACTCTTTTGCTTATTTCACTTGATTTGTAAACATCATTTATAGTTTAACTTGTTCATTTCCTATCTTAATCCAAATCTTCATTCCAAACCTATTTGAAACTTAATCCTTTTTATTTACAAACACCATTTATTTTACTTGTTTATATATTGAACAAGTCTTGCCTTCAAATTCATTTGAAATAAATATTTCTACCTTGGAAAAATAAATTTCCTTTTTCAATTTAACACTTGTATTTATATTTCTGAATTTTCCAATGATAATTCATTTCACCTCATTTGTAAACTTTGTTTATAAAGGAGCTACTTGTTTTAATTATTTAAAACAAGTTAATATTTCTGTTCTATTCAAATTTCAAATTCTATTTTAGAAAAATAGAACTTCCTTTTTAAAACTAGAGATTTCCTTTTCACGATATTTTTAAATATCAGCATTTAGGCCATTGGTATTTAAATACACAAAACACCCAATTATCAATTTCAGATTTTCTAACACATCATATATGACAGTATATATGCAACAAACATACAAACAGATAATATATTTTTGAGGAATCCAGTTGGATCCCTCCAACCTGTTTTTCCTGCATTCACAGATGTTAGCACATAAATAATACCATCCTGCTTCGAGGCAGGATATCGCGGTATAGAAGGTCATCCACTAATATATATTTGTGGGGCGCATAGGGAAATCATCCGCTATGGTACCGCGGGCATCCGCTAATGAGACTGCGGGAACAATCCAATCACCAAACCAATATATATATATATAATAGCCAAGCCTAAATAACTAATATATTTAAAATAGCCACAGTAATATTTAAATGCAACCAAACAACCAATAATTTATTTTAAATGCTAAAAAATAAATTAATGAGTGAGATTTACTCATGGTGGTTTTTATTGCAGCTCGCTCCAATTTTTGAATTAAACTGAGTGGCGTTCGATTAAAATTTAAAATTCCCCGCTGACCCTGAAAAATCCCGAACTGATTCCAAGTTGCAGCCTGGGTCCACACGAACTCGACAAAATTGGCATCATTCAAATCTTCATTTAAATTAGAAATTTTATTTATAAGCCATCAACCAATTAGAATAGAATAAAAATTCAATTTTTAAATAAATAAAAATTTCCTAAGTCATTCCTCAAGCTAACCATCACGATCCCATTCAACAGTCACTTCTTCTCTTGCAAACCCCATCACATTCAACACATATACGTTCTGCAGCAACACCATATACACAAACGATGCACCTTCATCACCAACCAGTACTCGCCATTTCAAACGCACTGTCACCCTTTTGAATTTTCATATCATTCAAGCCTGAATCCATCTCCCACTGTCGAATTCCTTTTACACGGTTCCAACTCCATGCTGAATTCATCAAACCCCATTGGCCTTTCAGCTGAAAATCGCAACCCCCTTTCAATCACCTGAATCCGCTTCTTATGCCACACAGTACATCGCGACTACCACCCAAAATCCTCCGCTTCTTGTACCTGAACGCGACTCCCTTCCCAAACTCGAATATGTACTCAACCCCACTCCTGAAACCAGCGACTTCGAGTTTCCATAGATCGCTCAACCAATTTCAGAAAGAAGGATCGAAATCTTGGAAAACTCAGTCCCTAGAAACCCGATACCTTAACTCACGGTAGCTCCTGTCGAACACCAGAACCTATGCGTCGAACTCTTTTATCACCATCCTCGATGTCGAGGCTCAACCCAAGATCGTTGTTGACGGTCGAACTCCAGGAGTTCATGCGATTTTCGGTTTTGATTGGAAACAGGGAGGAAAAGTATGGTTTCGATTTCTCTTGTTAAACGGAATAAGGAACAAAAGGGGAAACACTGATATGTAAATGAAGAGATTGGCTTTCGATTTGCAAAAGGATGAAATGGAAAAAAACAGGGGGCGTTGCGTTTTATAAAGGAAAAAAGGGGGCATGGTTGTTTTATTACCATGAAATTATACAGGAGGAGGTGTGGTTTAAAATTAGACAGCGAGGTCATTTTATTAGGCCTTGTTGTTTTGTTTTTGTCCACTAAAAAGGAATTCATGATATTTAATTTAATTTTAATTTACTTTGAATCAGTTGTCCTATAATTAAAATCCCCGTGATTCCAGACCCTTTTCTGAACCCAACAACTGACATTTTTAGGGTTATACCCATATTCTGGACATACTGGAATAGGTCATGAAGTCCAATTTGATCGTCTATAGAAGATATTAATTTAAATCAATTTAAATTAAATTTCAAACCAATAAATTCTTCAATAATAAATTGATTATTATTCCAATTTAAGCAGATGTTTGTATCGATCATCTGAACTGTTTTCAGTTTAGTTTTAACTTCGAATTGAATTAATTTAAATCAATTTTAATTAAATTTCAAACCAATAAATTCTTCAATAATAAATTAATATATTATTCCAATTTAAACAGATGTTTGTATCGATCATCTAAACTATTTTCAGTTTAGTTTTAACTTCGAATTGAATTAACTTCGTATTCCGATAATTTAATATCTTCAGTATTAAATCATATATCGATTATTAAATCGATAACTTAAATATAAAAATTCCATTTATATTATCAAATCAATATTTAAATCCATATTAAATATTTAAAATTAGTTGATCGAAAACCCGAGTCATTACAAACACCACTCATACCAACTGTTGATGCACAATCTGAATCTGCTTTCAGCATTTCTACAACCGTCTACTAAAACCAATGCTCTGATACAAAATGCTGGAGAATTTCAACTCAAGACCACTCAAATTAAAAAACCCAACGCAGTAGAAGACTAGATCGTGAACGTGCAAAAACAATCAATCAATATATTAAAACAATCTCAACCCAATCCAAAGTCAATCACAATCACCAAACAAGAGAAGTAATAGAGCAATAACAATAAAATAAATCACATAGTGATTTGTAGTGGTTCCACTAACGTCTTGTTAGTGTACATCCACTTTGGGAGAGAACCTTTTATTAATATTAATAGAAGAGTAAAAAAGACTGATTACAATGATCAAATTCACCAAGAAATATTTATTTTGTGGAGATAAGAATTGAAGAAGATTAAGGTTGCTAAAACCCTAAATAGAATAAACCATGATCCCATCTCCTGATTTGGTTAATTGATCACCTATTAAACCAAAATATGAAAATATCTTATATAAGGAGAGAATAATATGTAGCAATTGCCCAAATTGCCCCTGGTATCTTCACAAATCAACATATAATGCCTTCAGCCCGAAAGTCGACTCAGACGTTTGTTGTGGAGTAGGACAGACATCTGTCCAAACATGGAAAACATACATGCTTGAGCAAAAACGTAATTCCAAACCTGGAAAACATACTTGCTTCAGCACAGGTGTCTACCCAAAGTGATAGATGTCTGTTGCAAGTCGTGAAAAACTCCTCCCTGACAACTCAGACCTCTATTGTAATAACCTGGTCGTTACACATATCACTGACACAGATGTGAATTGATCGTAAGTACGTCATTACAAATACGATTTAAAATCCAGACTTCGAAATTTCAAAACATGTAAACTTATGTGTAATAGCATTTACATATGCATATATCACAGCACTTACTAAAACCCATTTTTACACATTCATGTATGATAGCATGAATTAGATAGCGTTTGTTTGAATTGAATTTATAACATAGCAAGTTTTTAAAATGCCATTTTATTTCATATGTTTTGTTCATTTTTCAAAAGATTTAAGAATTTGAGTCTTTGCAAATTCTTGAATTGAAAACTTTTAACACTTGAATATAACATGCCAAAACCATTTTTGGCAAAGCAAGTTCAAGTTTACATATACATTAACACCAAAACATGAAAGAGCCAATTCCTTTTGCTAGCATGTTTCATGAACAAAATTCAAAGAAAACACCTACACTAATAATGAGCTAGTAAAAAGAATCTAGAGAGATATGTTCACATGGCCAAATCTTTTTGTGTCGATGTATTTTCAGTTTTTGAATCTTTTTCTTTTCTCTCAAGATTTTCTGGAAATGACATTTTCTTTTACACTTTCAAAAAAACATGTTTATTTTGTCATGAGACATGTGCCTAAAAATCTTGTGTATATATCAAGAATCTCACCCACACTAGATAAATTCTAACATAAAGATTTTTCAAGATTTTCATGTCCATTTCATCACATGCCCAGATCATTTTGGTACAAAAATTTTCAGATTTTAGATTACCTTGAAAGCCAAGTAAAAGTATTTATATATTTTGTGTTAAATCAAATTGTCATGAGAAGATTTTGGGTTAGAAACCCTATGAAAAACTGAACATATATGATACTAAAATGGATATTATAACTTTGGTGAAACCAAGAAAAGATTTGTGAAGAACATGTATGGTACATGAGCATCTATTGGTGATAATTCATAAGAACCAATAGGAAAAAGGAGTGTCATGCACAAGAAATTTTTAGGGTGATGTTTGGCTGAGATAAGCCATGTGAATGGGGGAGGTGGTGCTTTGATTTGGAAGGAAGAAAAGATTTTTTCTGAGTTGACTATCTTTTGTCAAAAACAAAATCTAAAAACTAATTTTTATGCACCATATTTTAATGGCTTTCTACCACTATATAAAGGCCACAAACACACTCATTTTCCTCACAACACAAACACTTGAACTAGATCAGTAAAGGAGAAAAGAAAGCTAAGGGTTCAAACTTTCCAGTGAGTAAATCTTTCAGAATTTCCTTCTTGTTCTTTCTGTTTTGACTGGAAGTTGAATTGGGTTTTGTTATGCTCTTGTTCAAGTTGTTTGTCCTGTTTAAATCACTTGTTTGCCTACTCATCAACCTAGGAAGTGGTTACTTGAACTATTTATCATTTGTAGAAAATAAGTTATAATATATCAACAGTTTTACAATGTACTGTGTTAGTTTAAAGTCATCAAGGTTTATAATCTTTGATCAGTACACCTAGGTAAATGGTTTCAGTGTGAGGTCAAGACAAGATCATGCCACTGCATCAACACTAAATCATTTAAAGTAAGAAAGAAAGTGAAAAAAAAACTTTCAAACAACCACTAATACTGGAAACTAGGTAACACACAGTACCTCTCTGTTTCCTCAAATTTTCAAAACACGTATAAAACAAATCTGAACACATAAATAGAATCCTAGGTAAAAATGACGATTTTTAGAAGTGGTTTCATGATTTTTAGTGACTTGGATCACGAGATATTCCGGGATGATCAAAATTTGAATTTCGATCAAATTCAGGCCACCCAAGTGATGTGAGGCCGCGGGTTTGGTGGTGAAGCATCATCTAGGACCTAGGATCCTAGAAAAATAGAAATTTATTTTTCTAATGGGTGGATTTCAAGAACGAGGTGAAAATAGGGTAAAAATTTGTTTTTTGGGTTCAGTTTTTGTTCTTGGAACTGCTCGTCGATGGTGGGGCTTTGGTGGTGCGGTCAGGGGGGTTCGTGGCGTCAGGGGATGGTGGTGGCGTGGTAAGAAGGTGGCGGCGGCTCGTTGTCAAAGCGAGGCATGGTGGAGCGTTTCTTGACTGGTGTTTTTATTTGGAAATGGAGTTAAATAGTGAAAATTTACCATGGTCGTGGAGGTGGTGATTCGGTCTTGGGGAAATGATCAGTAGGTGGAGGGTGATCTGTGATGATGGTCGCTGGTGGTTGGAGGGGCCATGGGTGGCTGTGTACGTGCACAGGTAGGGTGAAGTGATCGGGTGTGATGATGCCATGGATTTTGAGTGATCAGCCATGTTTTCATAGGGTTGGTATTGTGGAAGTGGTACTACCAGGTAGGGAGTGTTCTTGAGGGCTGGATCACGTGTGCAAGGGGGTGATCAGTCCATAATTCACGTGTGCAAGGAGGGGTGGTACTTCGGCAGTATGGTACTTTGGACTGGAACTAGTATTTTGGCAAAACCATGAGAACCGCGGCTGGTTTCATGTGCGCACACCACGATCTCGACGCCGTACTTTCATAAAAAGTGGTACTTTGGTGTTTTAAACTTTAAAACAAGGATTTTTAAATATATTGTTAATTTAAACTAGTTTTTAAATTAAATAATGGTTTAAATAAAAGGAGAAATAAATAAATAAATAAAAATAGAATTTTTATTTAAATTAGAAAGTGAAGGAAAAGAAGTGAATCAGGATTGAATACAGTTTTTGTCAAGAATTTAAATACAAAAGCTGTAATTTTAGTAAATTGTAAATTAGTTTATAATTTTAATAAAAAATTATTTTCTAACGAAATATTTAAATGTTAGACAAAACAAGATAAAGAAGAACCGTATGAAACACAAACACTAAATTTGTCAGCTAAATCTGTAATCTGAATTTCCTGATATAAGAAACTGATCATGGACAGTTCTATATTTTATAAAATAAGAATCATAAATAATATTTTTAATCGTGTTTATATTGATAAATAAAAAGAGAAACTTTATTGGTATAGAAAGAAGAAGAGGTAAATCGAGTATAAAAGATCGAAGGGGAATTTGACGGAAAAAAATACAAAGTGTAAAAGGCTGAAATATAGATTATAAACCATAAATTTAATGAAATATAGATTATAAACCATAAATTTAATTCATTTGTGAATAATTAGATTAAGGAATGATTATGAGTAATAAATTTATAAAGAATAATGTAAGTATTTATATTTAAAATTTGACGAACAAAATGGAAAGAAAAACCGTGTGCGGCGCGCACACTGAAATTGTTCATTTTTAAGAGATGATCAAAATACTAGAGATAGGCAAGATGATTATATACTGTTGTGTTGACTGTAATTACATATGTAAATTAGATTATAATCATATTAGATTAATAACTTAAAAAGGAAACGTTTCGCTAATCATTTCAAAGAGACCGAAATAAATATTTCACTTTGATTTGATTATACGCCGCGCGTCAAAGATTTTAAAATTGAAGACGGCGCTATACAAGGGCTATTCTTGAATAGTGCCTTCAGTTTTTCCAATCCCAGGACAACTTGTATGGACGAATATCTGACAAAGTAATTCTAACTGATCACGTACGTTGATATCTTCAAACGTATTTATACGGGGGCAGAGGAATTCGTTTCTCTTGCTGTATACCTATAATATATTTTTGGGGAAGTCAATTAGTGGTTGGCGAGTTTTGACGATGTGGCATTCAAAGAAAATAAACACTGATGAAGAAAAGGTAAGTCTATCCTCAAGCCTCACACCCAGGAAATGACAAAAATTGGGCAGGCAGCATGGCTATGTGGGTCGCTCCTATTAGGGTGTATAATCACCTATCTAGAGAAATTCCTTTTACTTCTTTAATCTATTTCGATGCTGTCCCTTTTCGATAAACGGTGGTTTCAGCCCAACCGTTGGTGATATACATTCGATACACTCAAGAGAAATGAGTGGTCGGTCATGTTTGGGCCGGGTTGCAAGACGTACTTGTTGAACCCAGGTGTATTCGCCTCTAGAGATACATCATCGACAGGTGGTCCCATACCTTGTCATGGTTGGAATTCCAATTTCCATAAGCGCCAAGCGGTTTATATTTGTATACTATATAGAAGAATGTGAGATGCAAGCATTCTTCTAGATTCTAAATTATTTGTGAAAACTAATAAACACTATGATAATATCTGATTTCAAGTATACAAAGTGTTTTGATCACATAATGTAAAAACCCGTTCCGTATTCACGGCGTGGTCATATGAGATATCTTTATTTCTTTAATCTGTTTTAAAACTGTTTACTCATACCAGTCCCCTGACTGACCCGGAGTTTATTTTTCTGCGTTTCCCTTAAACTCTTGGGTATTCATAACATTTGTTATGAATAGACAAGTGAATCGGGATTGGATAAAACTTGGAAGCTGGAATGGAACTTTCTGTGTGCTGGTCCACTTATCATATCTACTGTTTAATTAAGTCTGTAAGTTAGTCGTCAATGATATGTATAATTAGGAATGTACTATGAATGGCTTGTATCACTAAACCTATGTTGCTCTGATGTAATATGTACTGCTGTGTAATATTATGAAGTATCATCTTTTGTGAAAATTCTGCTGTGAGATTCTGATGTTTTCTGTGATTTTATCTTCTATCTGTTCTTATTCTTATTAATGACACTACTTCCGATGTGTTCGAAAGTTGGGTCGTTACAGTTGGTATCAGAGCTTAGGTTACTGATTACCTAGGCTTTGGGTGAGTGTGAGAGAGCGTATTTTTGGAAAATTTAAAGTAAATCAACTTGGATGGTATGCCTAAGTTAGTTATATCCAATCAAGTCTGGAATGACGACCTGTTATATTCAGGTGATTAAAATGAGTAGCCGAGGACGAAGATGTCGAGCTAGTGTAATTTCCACTACTACTGGGTGTAATACTGGATCCCAAGATCAAGGGGAGACTGTGGAGGCAGTTGCACCAGTCCAGTAGGATAAAAGCTTTGCAACTATCTGTAAGGAGTATACCACTCTAGGAGGGAAGGTATTTAAGGGGACGGAATCTTTCATTGAAGTCCAAGCATGGTTGAGGTCCTGTGAGAGGATTTTCAAAGGAATGAAATTGTATGATGAGCAGAAACGTCTCTTAGCTTCGTGGCAACTTCAAGAAGCTGTTGCTATTTGGTGGGATGCTCATACCATGAATGTTCCTGAGGAAGATTTCACTTGGGAAAAATTCAAGGAAGCTTTCAAAGCACAATTTCTACCTGCTGCAGGAAAGACTAGAATGTATCGGGATTTCATTGATCTCAAGCAAGGAAACATGAAAATATCCGAATATGAGAACAAGTTCAATTCACTTTCTTGTTTCGGGCTAGAACTGATCAATACCCCACTCAAGAAGAATGAAATTTTCATAGCAGGATTGAAGGATAGCCTGCAAGTTCAAATGATTGGACATCTCAAGATTCCATTTGTTGATCTGGTGGATATGGCAGTTTTTTATGAGGCAATAGAGGGAAAGAAGCCAGTTGCAAAACAGCAGACAGGAGAACCCAGTGGCGAGAATTCCAACAAAAGGAAATTTAATCCAAACTGAAACAGCAAAGGAGTACCAAAGATGGGGGAGAAAGCCAAAGAGAATTATAAAGATACGCAATGTCATAACTACAAGGAGAAGGGACACATTGCTAGGTTTTGTATGAAGCCAGCAACGGAAAAGCCACAGCAAACTCAATAACCGGAGCAACCTCAACAGAAATCAAAGGGAACAAGTGATGCTATACCCCAAAAGTTTTCATGCTATAACTGTCATCAGCCTAGGAACATGGTTAAAGACTCTCCACTTATGAAAAAGGTACAGCAACCTAAGGTCTATGCTTTAATGGATAAGTCATCAACTTCTTAGAATGTGAAAATAGAAGGAGCTTCAGAAGGTACCTTACTCTTTTTAGATAAAAGGAGTAAATTAACCAGGGTCAGGCTTAAGATAAATTAAATATGGTTGAAATGAATTAAAATAATATCCAATCATATTGATACCAGAAATCGGGTTAGAATTCTAAATTGTGTTATAGTTTGGATTTCCTGAAATTAAGACCGGACTTAAGTACTAATTGGATATGAACTCAGGGAAAGTGAGATGATCGATTTGTGAGATTAAATCATATTTGTGGATCCCAAAATGGAGATAATTAACTAAGTAAATGAAGATTGTCGGTAATACTTAACGGAGTTATGTGAATTGACTAATGAGTTAAAAAGGGAATTTGGACAGATATTTTTGGTTATGAATAGGAAAATTGCTGATGTGTGTTAATTAATTATATATAAGTCGATAACTCTAATCTACTGTTTACTAATTTCGGGGACGAAATTTTTATAAGGGGGGTAGATTGTAATGACCTGGTCTTTACACATATCACTGACACATATGTGAATTGATCGAAAGTACGTCTTTACAAATACGATTTAAAATCTAGACTTTGAAATTTCAAAACATGTAAACTTATGTGTAATAGCATTTACATATGCATATATCACAGCACTTACTAAAACCCATTTTTACACATTCATGTATGATAGCATGAATTAGATAGAGTTTGTTTGAATTGAATTTATAACATAGCAAGTTTTTAAAATGCCATTTTATTTCATATGTTTTGTTCATTTTTCAAAAGATTTAAGAATTTGAGTCTTTGCAAATTCTTGAATTGAAAACTTTTAACACTTGAATAAAACATGCTAAAAACATTTTTGGCAAAGCAAGTTCAAGTTTACATATACATTAACACCAAAACATGAAAGAGCCAATTCCTTTTGCTAGCATGTTTCATGAACAAAATTCAAAGAAAACACCTACACTAATAATGAGCTAGTAAAAAGAATCTAGAGAGATATGTTCACATGGCCAAATCTTTTTGTATCGATGTATTTTCAGTTTTTGAATCTTTTTCTTTTCTCTCAAGATTTTCTGGAAATGACATTTTCTTTTGAACTTTCAAAAAAACCTGTTTATTTTGTCATGAGACATGTGCCTTAAAATCTTGTGTATATATCAAGAATCTCACCTACACTAGATAAATTCTAACATATAGATTTTTCAAGATTTTCATGTCCATTTCATCACATGCCAAGATCATTTTGGTGCAAAAATTTTCAGATTGTAGATTACCTTGAAAGCCAAGTAAAAGTATTTATATATTTTGTGTTAAATCAAATTGTCATGAGAAGATTTTGGGTTAGAAACCCTATGAAAAACTGAACATATATGATACTAAAATGGATATAACCAAGAAAAGATTTGTGAAGAACATGTATGGTACATAAGCATTTATTGGTGATAATTCATAAGAACAAATAGGAAAAAGGAGTGTCATGTGCAAGAAATTTTTAGGGTGATGTTTGGCTGAGATAAGCCATGTGAAATGGGGTGGTGGTGCTTTGATTTGGAAGGAAGAAAGGATTCTTTCTGAGTTGTCTATCTTTGGCCAAAAGCAAAATCTAAAAACTGATTTTTATGCACCATATTTTAATGGTTTTCTACCACTATATAGGCCACAAGTACACTCATTTTCCTCACAACACAAACACTTGAACTAGATCAGTAAAGGAGAAAAGAAAGCTAAGGGTTCAAAATTTCCAGTGAGTAAATCTTTCAGAATTTCCTTCTTATTCTTTTTGTTTTGACTGGAAGTTGAATTGGGTATTGTTATGCTCTTGTTCAAGTTGTTTGTCCTTTTTAAATTACTTTTTTGCCTACTCATCAACCTAGGAAGTGGTTACTTGGACTATTGATCATTTGTAGAAAATAAGTTATAGTATATCAGCAGTTTTACTATGTACTGTGTTAGTTTAAAGTCATCAAGGTTTATAATCTTTGATCAGTACACCTAGGTAAATGGTTTCAGTGTGATGCCAAGACAAGATCATGCCGCTACATCAACACTAAATCATTTAAAGTAAGAAAGAACATGGAAAAAAACTTTCAATCACCACTAATACTGGAAACCAGGTAACACACAGTACCTCTCTATTTCCTCAAATTTTCAAAACTCGTATAAAACAAATATGAATACATAAATAGAATCCTAGGTAAAAATGATGATTTTTAGAAGTGTTTTCATGATTTTTAGTGGCTTGGATCACGAGATATGCCGGGATGATCAAAATTTGAATTTCGATCAAATTCAGGCTACCCATGTGATGTGAGGCCGCAGGTTTGGTGGTGAAGCATCATCTAGGACCTAGGATCCTTGGAAAAATACAAATTAATTTTTCTAATGGGTGGATTTCAAGAACGAGGTGAAAATAGGGTAAAAATTTGGTTTTTCGGTTTGGTTTTTGTTCATGGAACTGCTCGTCGATGGTGGGGCTTCGGTGGTGCGGTCCAGGGGGGTTCGTGGCGTCAGGGGATGGTGGTGGCGTGGTAAGAAGGTGGCGGCGGCTCGTGGTCAGAACGAGGCATGGTGGAGCGTTTCTTGGATGGTGTTTTTATTTGGAAATGGAGTTAAACGGTGAAAATTTACCATGGCCGTGGAGGTGGTGATCCGAGCTTGGGGAGATGATTAGCAGGTGGAGGGTGATCTGTGATGATGGTCGTTGGTGGTTGGAGGGGCCGTAGGTGGCTATGCACGTGCACAGGTAGGGTGAAGTGATCGGGTGTGATGATGCCATGGATTTTGAGTGATCAGCCATGTTTACATAGGGTTGGTATTGTGGCAGTGGCACTACCAGGTAAGGAGTGTTCATGAGGGCTGGAGCATGTGTGCAAGGGCGGTGATCGGGCCATAATTCACGTGTGCAAGGACGGTTGGTACTTCGGCAGTATGGTACTTTGGTCTGGAATTGGTATTTTGGCAAAACCATGAGAACCGGGGCTGGTTTCATGTACGCACACCACGATCTCGACGTGGTACTTTCATAAAAAGTGGTACTTTGGTGTTTTAAACTTTAAAACAAGGATTTTTAAATATATTTTTAATTTAAACTAGTTTTTAAACTAAATAATGGTTTAAATAAAAGGAGAAATAAATAAATAAATAAAAATAGAATTTTTATTTAAATTAGAAAGTGAAGGAAAAGAAGTGAATCAGGATTGAATACAGTTTTTGTCAAGAATTTAAACACAAAAGTTGTGATTTTAGTAAATTATAAATTAGTTTATAATTTTAATAAAAAGTTATTTTTAATGAAATATTTAAATGTTAGACAAAACAAGATAAATAAGAACCGTATGCAACACATACACTAAATTTGTCAGTTAAATCTGTAGTCTGAATTTCCTGATATAAGAAACTGATCATGGACAGTTCTGTATTTTATAAAATAAGAATCATAAATAATATTTTTAATCGTTTTTAGATTGATAAATAAAAAGAGAAACTTTATTCGTATAGAAAGAAGAAGAAGTAAATTGAGTATAAAAGATCGAAGGGGAATTTGGCGGAAAAAAAATACAAAGTGTAAAAGGCTGAAATATAGATTATAAACCATAAATTTAATTCATTTGTAAATAATTAGATTAAGTAATGATTATGAGTAATAAATTTATAAAGAATGATGTAAGTATTTATATTTAAAATTTGACGAACAAAATGGAAAGAAAAACTGTGTGCGGCGCGCACATTGAAATTGTTCATTTTCAAGAGATGATCAAAATACTAGACGTAGGCAAGATGATTATATACTGTTCAGTTGACTGTAATTACATATGTAAATTAGATTATAATCATATTAGATTAATAATTTAAAAAGGAAACGTTTCGCTAATCATTTCAAAGAGACCGAAATAAATATTTCACTTTGATTTGATTATACGCCGCGCGTCAAAGATTTTAAAATTGAAGACGGCGCTATACAAGGGCTATTCTTGAATAGTGCCTTCGGTTTGTCCAATCCCAGGACAACTTGTATGGACGAACATCTGACAAAGTAATTCTAACTGATCACGTACGTTGATCTCTTCAAACGTATTTATATGGGTGCAGAGGAATTCGTTTCTCTCGCTGTATACCTATAACATATTTTTGGGGAAGTCAATTAGTGGTTGGCGAGTTTTGACGTTGCGACATTCAAAGAAAATAAATAGTGATGATGAAAAGGTAAGTCTAGCCTCAAGCCTCACACCCAGGAAATGACAAAAATCGGGAAGGCAGCATGGCTATGTGGGTCGCTCCCATTAGGGTGTATAATCACCTATCTAGAGAAATTCCTTTTACTTCTTTAATCTATTTCGATGCTGTCCCTTTTCGGGAAACGGTGGTTTGAGCCCAACCATTGGTGATATACATTCGATACACTCAAGATAAATGAGTGGTCGGTCATGTGTGGGCCGGGTTGCAAGATGTTCTTGTTGAACCAAGGTGTATTCGCCTCTAGAGATACATCATCGGCAGGTGGTCCCATACCTTGTCACAGTTGGAATTCCAATTTCCATAAGCTCCGAGTGGTTTTTATTTGTATACTATATAGAAGAATGTGAGAAGCAAGCATTCTTCTAGATTCTAAATTATTTGTGAAAACTAATAGACACTATGATAATATCCGATTTCAAGTATACAATGTGTTTTGATCGCATAAGGTAAAAACTCGTTCCGTATTCACGGCGTGGTCTTATGAGATATCTTTATTTCTTTAATCTGTTTTAAAACTGTTTACTCATACCAATCCCCTGACTGACCCGGAGTTTATTTTTCTGTGTTTCCCTTAAACTCTTGGGTATTCATAACATTTGTTATGAATAGACAAGTGAATCAAGATTGGATAAAACTTGGAAGCTGGAATGGAACTTTCTGTGTGCTGGTCCACTTATAATATCTACTGTTTAATTAAGTCAGCAAGTTAGTCGTCAATGATATGTATAATTAAGAATGTACTATAAATGGCTTGTATCACTAGACCTATGTTGCTCTGATGTAATATGTACTGCTGTGTAATATTATGAAGTATCATCTTTTGTGAAAATTCCGCTGTGAGATTCTGATGTTTTCTGTGATTTTATCTTCTATCTGTTCTTATTTTTATTAATGACACTACTTCCGATGTGTTCGAAAGTTGGGTCGTTACATCTATGCGGCTACGACAGACATCTGTCGCGGAACTCAACTGAAGCCTTGCACCTTTTCATCTTTAACTTCCTCATACGAGCTCTAATTTGCGAAGCGTCTTCTCCGACACGAAGCTACTTCCATCCACTTCAATTCTAACATATAACATCGCAAAATTTAACAATTAACAGCTTCAATATTTTTCTTGTGTGAATGTCACAGAATTGTACTATATATTCAGGCTAGTTTCACCATGGTATATCATTCAAGTAAAAAAAAATAACAAATAGCTAGACAAAATGAATCAAAGCTCTCTTCGAGCATCTTCAACCCATTTTACATGTAATGTCATGTAAAGCTTATGTGTCTACAATGTTAATTCAATGTTTGTATACATGAAAACAACATTTATAATTTCTCTCCATTGCAAATATCAAATGTCGTCACCTTTTGCATACATGTCAATTTACCATTAGTGCAAAATTGAAAAATTTATCTAACTCACCAATAATTATAAAGGTTAATATTTTACATTGTGATGTGCAATGTCCAAAACTAGACATTGCACTTTACAATGTCATCTTAGAATTTTAAATTACATTAGCATTGGAGAAACCATTATTGAGAACACTTTTTTAATTGTTGATGTGGCTTGACATTACTATAATATTTTATTATGAGTTGGAGATGCTCTTCTTCTCTCTTTCGTTCTACTTTGTCTAGTGATCTTTTCTTCTTCACAAGCTCCTCGTATGAATTTTTCACTCTCTCTTACTTTACTGATTTCATTTGCTTTAGGATAATGGTTTTGACTTCATATCTTTGAATTATAGCCAACGACGACATGATCGCGTTGCAAAAGCATGTTTCATTTTTTTGAAAAAAACAAGGATAGCCTCATCTATCCTACGGAAACATTTCAAGGTTATTAATGTTTTTTCTTATCACATTTTCTTAGATGTTAAATTTCATTTAATCATCAAATGGTTATAAACATTAAAACTTGTAACGTCCCGCCCTTTTGACCGTTTCAAACTGGTGATTAAACCAATTAAAAACGTCCAAACCGACGGAGCGTATTTAGCTTACAGAGTTTAAAAAAAACAGAGTCAACACGGAAAAACAACGAATAAATAGATAACACAATATTTAGTAGCAAAATAACTTTTATTTATAAATCATAATTTTTGATACAAACTTTTCTATACAGCGGAGTATAAAACATAGCTTAGATACAAGAAAAATATTTACTGTCTGAAATCTTCAGAGTGCGCCTTCTCTTGAAATCCCCAGCTTCATCAATCTTCGAATCAGAAGCTGTATTCTTTAAATCTGTATTGCTCGGATCTGACTCGAGCATTCCATGAAAAAACATAAAAATACTCGAGTCAGGATTAATCATAGTTCAAGTAAATTAATTTCAGTAGAAACTGAAATATAACAGTTAATCCCAACATCAATGTCATATATAAAATAAACAGTTGTGGTATCTGTTCATATCAGTGTATCTAGACCGAGGGTGTATCTATTCATATCGGTTTCAGTTTCAAAGACAAGTGGTAATGGGAGCTTGCGTATACCCACGTATATAACTATATATATGTGCGCACCGCCTCAGCGTCCCGAACCGAATACAACAATAACATATGTGATTTTGGAAGCTTGCATATACACGTATGGGTATATATACACATACGTGTATAGCCTCAACGTCCCGAACCGAATATAACAATAACATATGTGATTTTGGAAGCTTGCATATACACATATGGGTATATATACACATACGTGTATAGCCTCAGCGTGATGGTTCGTATACAAGGCACAATATGCATAAAAGCAAAAGCACATGGCGTCAGTAACAACATATGCGAACAGCCTCAGCAACAACATAGGTGAAATGGCCTTAGTAACCAGGATTTCACAATAAACGATGCAATATGGTAGCCAATATATGAGATAAAAGTGGTTCAGTCACAATTGCAAGCCAAATGGCCAAATGCCAAATCCAATACATATGCAACTGCAATAGAAGAAGATTGGATAATGAGACAGACAGTGCAGCAAAGCAGGGCGAGAAGTTCCATGGTACATTTAGTGATGACAAAATATGTGCCCAATTATTAGGATTTCCGAAGTAGTTTAACACAGGCTATTTCCAATGGACTACAAGAATTTAATATATATATATATATATATATATATATATGTTAGTGTCCTCTTCTAGCAAAAGCAAAGTAGCCTCATCTTTCAAATGCAGTATCAATTATTTAGTGAAAACAAAAGTAAGTCCCAGCCCCTATTTACCCACGTAGGCAACAAGCATATAAATGGGAGTAGCAATTCATGAGTGTTGATTTAATATTCCCATATACTTATAGCACAGAAGGTAGTTTTATTTTATACTGCACTTATGACTACATTATTGTAAGCATGGTACACGACAGCATGTGAAATGGAATGTCACTATAAGCGGCTTGTATATGTATAAATGCAACATGCATGGCAGCATATTTTTTTTCCACATGAATAGACATATACACAACAACATGTAAATTGGGATGACACTTTAAGTGGCTTCTACCTTCTATATGTATAAAAATAGATATAACTTTTATTCTCTATTAATATATTTGTTATATAGATGATACGACAAAATAAGCTTTCAGACATCACTCAAAAATTAATGTATCCATATGCAAGATATTTTTGCTATAACTTTTGTTCCCTTTCCTATTAAATTGAACGAAACATATCATAAGCTGTGTTGCATATGTTGATCAATCGATGCTTCTCAATTTGTAGGTAACTGAAGATTAGCTTGTTCATATTAAATAAATATTTTTATATTCACTTTATGATAAAGAAATATCAAAAGATACCGAGGACATCACTCATAGTCAGTCACTGTATATAAATTAACGGACCAAATCAACTATGATGAATTCATTACTATTTCTGATATTAAGAGTAGTGCTAAACCAATTTTCATTTAAAAGTAGAACGGTAACACTCCGACAACTGTCTTGCTTTGCCTTAGCCCAATTATTTAAATGCAACATGCATGACATTAATAAGGGCGATGGTTTAGAACCATGCATTCTATGAACCAAAATCATATCAAACAAATAATGCTACTGTCCCAAAAGGAGAATTGACATGTTATTCGGGACGAGGTAACTTCCTTTGTCCTTAGCTATTATCTAACATAAGTGCAAATCTATTACCTTAGTTAATTAGATGCTCTATTGTAAAAGAAAAAATTTATAACAGAACAAATCTTCAACCCATAATTTTTAATAAAGTTTATCATTATAAAAGGCCACTGCAAAATCTTAAAAATGAAGGATTTTATATGAGAAATTATTTGCCAAAAATTCAGTGTAATTTCCCTAGTGCAGCAGGTCGTATTATTAATAAATCCGAGCAAACCTTGTCAGTATTAAGTGGTTTAAATGTTGATCATAAAACTGTAGTAGCTATTAAAGAAATATAACATGAAGTTACACAAGAACAACACAAGCATCGCTGTAAAGCCTAAATCTCCCTTACTTTGTTCAATGCTGTAAAACCGAACATGAATAAGATGGCCAAATGAAGAAGTAACCAATCCAAATCAAGATACAACAAGATGTGCATAACCCAAATAAGACAGTGAGCTGGTGTGTACAAGACTGCAGGGTTTCGGATCAGTTAACATCAACAGCCAAACACCCGTACCTAAGCATGTACTCAAGCATAATATCAACAACCACTGGTATTAACTAATATACACGGTCTAAATTAGAATACATTCAGTTAACTCCTTAGTAGGGGCAGCAAAGTGACGGGAACAGCATGGAATAAATTTAGATAAATAAAACAACCTCAAGGTAGCCAACACAACCAAAATCAACCATCATATGTTTCAATTTAAATTGAAATCAAGTACTTGAAACCGAGATTAATCGCGAGTGAGATGCTCACCTGCAAAATACGAAGAGGAAACAAGAAGAAAGCAGCAGGGACGACATAACAATGATTAACTGGCCTTCGGTGGTGCCTGCGGCCTTTGACTTGGAGGCGTGGGTGGATGTGGTGAACCAGAAAGTTGCTGATTGGGTGCAAGAGTCAGCTGTTTCAATTGGCGACGGTGGATTTTGATTTGAAAGTAGTTGAAGCGATGGCGATTAGGGTTCGGGAAGAAAGCAGTTTGATTTGGGGTTAGGAGAAATTATCGGCTAAAAGAAAAAAAAGAGGAATTAGTGGCTTCTTTGGTGGCCCTTAAAGTAAAGAGAGGAGCTTCGATTTCTATTTTTCCCGTTTGGCTTCGGCCATTAAATGGAAGAGGAAGAAACGATTGATTGCTGAATGAATTTAGGGCAAATGAGCGAGATTTTTATAGAGGAAAAATAAAGGGTAAGAACGATGTCCATCGGTAGAGTTTAGGCTAGCTGCGTTACAGAATAGGTTGGCACAATATTTTACTGAGGAAGGTGATGTTTAAGGTAGGTAATATTTGGGAAACATTTATTTACGTTGAATAAATTACCATGAATTACCTTAGAATGTTCAAAACCCGTACCGCCAATACAGTCAAAATTATATGTACCTTCTCGTCTTTGCTTTCTAAAATCAATAAAGTAAATTTATCTGTAATACGACACCGATTATACGACATTATTTATAAATTAAAATTGTTTATCGTTTCACTGATTTTATTTTATTTATTTATCGACAACTCCATTTTATTTCAGATTTGAACCATTCAATTTCAATTTCTTTATACACAAATACACACATACCGCAACCAAACTTTCATATTTTTCAACAAATAAAATTCGTCAACTACGTTTATCTCTAAATTCAACTGTTCATATTTTTTTTCTCAGTCTAATTCCAAATTTGATTCAATTCAAATATTCAACAATGAATGTCTGATTCTCACCAACCATTTCTGAATTTAATTCAGTTCAAAGAATATATTTGATTTGCTAACCCAAGCATCAATATAAATTGATTACAAATAATTAAATCTCTAATTATTTATTTTAACTGGCGAAATTTCTGGGACGTTACATTCTTCCCCCCTTTAAAAATTTTCGTCCTCGAAAAGGAAAGATCACTAGAGTTACATCAACGTATACTCCAAATTTCCATCTTTAGGTGAAAACTAATCCAAATATCCATATTTAAGTCATCGATCCTCCTTGTCTTTCCATCATATGCAATTAACTCGAAAAATTAATTTTTTTTTTCAATCAATCTTGATCAAATACGATTTTTCTTTATCTTCCCTATCGGGTTTTATTCAATTTCCTAAGACTAATTTTTATTTCAAATTGTTTTTGAGATCGCCCAATTCTCATTCGATATCATCATATAATTCCTTTTCAAAACCCCTCTTTTTATGTTTTGATTTTTTCATAGGTTGAACTTATGTAACAACCCGTAAAATGCGAGCCAGTTTGAAAATTTTATTTTGGCCATTTTAGCGAATTTTGATTTTTTAAAATGAATTATTTTAAATAATATCGACGAGAAATTTATTTTGAATAGAATTCGACGTATATATTTATATACGTCGTCGTTAGAATATAAATATTTATATATAATTATAAATAGAATTGAAAATGGCGCGGTAGTTCGATAATTCGATTTCAAACTTCAATTGAATGTACCGGGTGCAAAACAATCCGGATTTTAGTGAAACCAGAAATCATAGGACCTATTTGATAGTATCTTTCCAACGAATCCGAAAAATCAAGATTTCATGGCGGGAATCAAAAGATATGTCCAGTTGAAAATTCTGAATAGTCGCTATGGAATTCAGGCCCTTAAAAATGGACATTTTGCAAACGACCTCGGATTTCGACGAAACCAGTTTTGTTGGGTCCGTGATGTCAAGTTATTGCTAGGTTTCAAATTTCATAATTTTTCGAATCAATATGTGAGCGTGGCAAAGGAAAACGCGTTTTGACCATTTCAGTTGATTTTAATCGACTGGAAATTGGCCATTTTTCTAACGGTCTCAGAATTCGACGAAACTAGTTTTGTTAGGACCGTATCGTCAATACGAAGCTAGAAAATATTTTTCTGGAATTTTTCTAGTTAGTATGTGACCCCGGTAATTTGAAATGTACGTTTAAAATTCAATATAGTGATTTAAATGTAAATTAAACGGAAACTGATTCAAACGATCGAATCAACTTGCGATATATATCCCATGGTGTTCAGAATAGGGGTAAAACGCTATGGACGACAGGCGGTGGGCCTCGTTTCGAGGTCGTATGTAAAAGTCAACTTTTTTTTGAATTAAATAATTAAAAAAATATATATAAAAAAAATATAATATCTCTTCCTCTCCCTATTATACTCTGGCCCCCCCCCTTCAGTTTCCTATTCGATCTGAAGATGGAAAAAAAGAAAAAAAGAAAAAGAAAAAAAAAGAGGACGCTGATATCTCCGCTCTGCCACCAGTGGCGCTCCACCCAACGCCGTGTCCTCCCCCTCTACCCGATCTCCCTTCTTCGCGACCTCCGCTCTACAGCCCCACCGCCGAAGGACAACGCGCATCATCCAAACCCCCCCAGCCTGAAGTAAACCACCGCACCCCGAACCGCTCCCCCGTTCGAAGCCCCCCCCCCCCAGACCCGAAGCTGTAGCCCTAAACCCCTCACCCGATCGCCAGAATTCGCCACCTCCCCTCACCGCTCCGACCACCCTCGACTCCGACGCAGTGCCTCAGCCAAAACCCCCACGCCCTTCAATCCCCAAACCCGAAGTCGCCCCCCCCCTCGCTGGTATGTTTTTTTTAATTTTTATTTTATTCTCTTATTTTATTTTATTTTATTTTTAATAGAAGAAAAAAAAAACCTGATTTTGTTTTTAAAGAAAAAAAACTGATTTTGTTTTAGAAAAAAACTGATTTTTTATAATGTTAAAAACTGATTTTTCATAATTTCAAAAACTGAATTTGGAAAAAAGAAAAGAACTGATTTTAAGAAAGGTTTTAAAAGATTTGAATTTTGAAAAGTAAAAGATTTGAATTTTGAAAAGTAAAAGATTTAAACTTTAAAAAGTAAAAGAAAAGATTGGATCTTTGAAATGGAAAAGACGGAATTTTTATTAAGATGAAAGATAAGGATTTTTATCTATATAAAAGGTCGTATTTTTCTCTATATGAAGTTGAAATAAAAATTCGATTTTTATATATTGAATAGCGAACTAAAAATTCGATTTTTATATATTGAATAGCGAACTAAAAAATCGATTTTTATATATTGAATAGCGAACTAAATATTCGATTTTTATATATTGAATAGCGAACTAAAAATTCGATTTTTATATATTGAATAGCGAACTAAATATTCGATTTTTATATATTGAATAGCGAACTAAAAATTCGATTTTTATATATTGAATAGCGAACTAAAAATTCGATTTTTATATATTGAATAGCGAACTAAAAATTCGATTTTTATATATTGAATAGCATAGTAAAAATTCGATTTTTACATATGTAGTGGCTACGGGCAACGAAGATGACGAAGATGCGATAGCGACGAAGATCTCTTCAATAGAAGTGCCGTGGAGCTAGGATAGCTATATGTGAGAATTTCTCGCCTTTCAATTTAATTTTTCTAGTTATATATATATATATACTAGGATGCAGACGGTGCTTAGTAGCACCCGACACCCGTCCACAGACCATGGACTTGTTTGATTGGTTGTGTAGTTGGTTAGATTATTTGATTTGGATTTGATTGTTTTGGTGAAATTGAAAATTATATGATTGATGTGTGAATGGCGTGGGCCTTCACTAGACCGGGATAAGGCTAGGCCTTGTCCCGTTTCTAGTATCGTGCCGTTATGCCGCCGAAATTTTCTAAAATGTGTTAGAAAAATAAAAATATCATTTTATTTAAAGAATGAACTTAATAGAAATTCATATGTTGGAATAAAATGTTTTATCGTTAAAAATATAATTTTTAACGTGAATGTGAATAAATAAATATTCATTTACAAACCAGACGGTTTGTTTATGTACACCTATTTGAAGGACATTGATTGGGACGATAAATTTTACACATCGCCCAATTGCACGAATAAAATATTTGTTTGATTGTTTGAAACCCCACACGGGTGTTGGGATGAAACTTGAAGTTCACTCATCCTGATTGATTAAATGTGTCGATCGATTGATTGACAGGCTGTTATAAGCGTTGAATATCTATATTTGATGCTTATACAGTGTAGTGCACTTTGGTTGATGGTTGATTATTTTTCAATGTAATTATATACATGTGTTGTATGAAAATCCATATAATTAACTTTATATGGTAATTGATTGGGCCTCATTTCAATTTGAAAAATAAAGAATGATATAAAATAAAAGTTCATGTGTTGACAGTACTCATTCATGGAGATTGGTCATGTGTTGAACGAAATATTTTAGTAATAAAATTTACATCTTTATCGATATAAAATAAAAGTTCATGTGTTGACAGTACTCATTCATTGAGATTGGTCATGTGTTGAACGAAATATTTTAGTAATAAAATTTACATCTTTATCGATATAAAATAAAAGTTCATGTGTTGACAGTACTCATTCATTGAGATTGGTCATGTGTTGAACGAAATATTTTGATAATAACAACTATTTTGAAAAAGAAATATTTGAAATAGAATATTTGAAAATAGAAATTTATGAAGTCGTGTTGATTAGATTGACGCCATTTTGACGTGAACGATATTTATATCGATTTTATTCATCTTAAAAATGAATATTGAAAAGTGATTTCGAAATCGAATATAATGAATTGAATTGAAAACGATTTCGAAATGAATTGAATTGAAAACGATTTCGAAACGAATTGAATTGAAAACGAATTCAAATTGAATTGAAAACGATTTCGAAATGAATTGAAAACGAATTCAAATTGAATTGAAAACGATTTCGAAATGAATTGAATTGAAAACGATTTCGAAATGAATTGAATTGAAAACGATTTCGAAATGAATTGAATTGAAAACGATTTCAAAATGAATTGAATTGAAAACGATTTCGAAATGAATTGAAAATGAATTCAAATTGAATTGAAATTTGAATTGAATAGAAATGAATTTTGAAACGAATTTATAAAGAAGAATTCAATTTTGATTTGAATTGAAAAGGAAGTTGAAATTGCTTTTGAAACGAATTTAAAACTATTTATATAATTCGTTTTAAATAGAAATCGACGAAGTATATATTATATATATTATATATATAATATAATGGCCTGAATAGAACGCGCCGCGGCAGTTCGTGAATTTCGACCATTTATTTCAAACGGACATTGCGGGAGATCCGACCGTCGGATTCTCCTAAAACCGGAACCGTTGGGTTCGTATCGAAAAGAGCTTTCTAATGAATGTTAGAAATTTGAAATCTAACGGTTGGATTTGGAGATACGTCCAAATCAAATTCGAAAAAGGTCGCTGTAAGTGCAGTTCGATGGCCGTTGATGGAAATCGACTGTACGGGCCTTGATAAAATTATTAAAAATAGTAATAATTTGTGTAAAATCATAAGAAATGATTTAGAAAGAATTGGGATGAAAAACTCCATATTTGAAAGGATAAAAATAGATTTTTATCGAAATGAACTAGTTTTGAACTAGAATTATAATTCTATTTATTTTTAAATAAATAAATTGAATTCGGAAAGGGTTTTAAAAATAACCAAAATTTCCAATGATTGCATTGGAATGGATTTGAATCGAAATTGTCTTCGGAATATTTCGATGTTGGATTTCGTGACTATACAGATGTTGTTATGGAAATTTGAAAGATAGATATATATATCGTTATTTCCAATACGATATTTGTTGGTCGTAGAATTTGATATTGAATATAAGCCGGGATATTTTCTATTCAGGGCCTTGTATTGAATATCAAATGTGATTTGGGTTTGTCGTGAATGGTGTCTTCACTAACACTGTTCTTGAACCCAGTTGAGAAAAGATTAAATCTTTTTATTTAGATTTAATGAAGTGTACCAATTAAATAACATTTAATTGGAATTGAATCGATATTGATTTTTGGGTTTATCGTGAACGGTGTTTTAAATAACACTCGTTCTTTAACCCGATAATTAATGATTGTGATTTTGGGTTTACCGTGAACCGTGTTTTAAATGACACTGATTCTTTAACCCAGTTAACGATTAAAACTTAGTGGAGTTTTAATGAATCTTTAATTAGATTGGGAATCGAGAATGGAGTATCACCAGTTTTACTCCAGGCGATAGTTAAATCTTTAATTAGATTTGAACGTGAAATGGTAATTGAATTTACCGATAACACTGTGGTGTTAGATATGAAGTATTACCAGTTTTACTTCATGGGATTAATAGGTTGGGATTGGGAGATTACAACAAATGATTACTTCGGTAAGGTTCGCTAATTCCGACTAGTTTGAATTGATATTCAAAAGTAGATTAAAGAATAAATTCAAGAATTTATCTTTGATAAAATTAATGGGAACCTTTCCCTATGAATGTGAAATTCAGAAACTAACTGTCGGTTAGCTAAGCAGAATGGTTTCCTGGATATTGATCTGATGTTGGTTTCGGCCTTCGGGGTTAATATTTGGGGAATTATTCTCTTGATTAATTTACGGTTAGTAACTGATGAATTGGAATGAGGCGTATGTTGTGTTTGTGTAACGCTTATTTAAAATATACGCGAGTTATTCGGAAAGTCCGGGTTTATCCCATTCTGAATAACTGATACGACGATAAGTCGAAGATGAAGACGATGGTCGAAGACCGGAGGTCTTCACATCGTTTGGGTAATTACTGATGATCTTGATTGGGCTGTACACCCAAGAAGATGGAAACAGTTAGTGATCGTCCAGACGTACTTGGAGATCGATGGATATACGGGGTACTAGGTGCCTCCGGTTTCGTTCAGACCCAGAACGGACTTGTAAATGGACTGTGTGTCTGACATTGGATTTTAGTCCGTGTGATTGATCTCTATTAAATGTATATCTGTTTGGCGGCGGAGAATTTATTATCTTGCTTAACGCCCTTCTCTGAGACGTACGAGCTCAGGGGTTATATATTGATGGATATCAATCGCATGGAGTGAATTGCCTGTGTGGCATGCCTAAGTGGCAAATGATCAAGGCTCCTGTTGAAAAGCAAAGTCTTGTGGTTGATGATCGAAGCACGGCCTTTGTGGCGTAGCTTTGTGTAACGTTGATTCGCGAGTATCACACCCGGTATGAATCAAAAACGGGAGACGGACATCAGGGAGGGCCTACGTTTCCTCCTAGCTAAAAGTGGCGTCAGTGGTTTTACACGCCCTGACGAGTTTGACTTATGTGGTTGTTGCTGTTGCGAGGCGCCTCGGATTGATCGGTCGTTCTCGAACCGATGGAGCCATTTAGTTGGCTCGCTTACGCCCCAAAGGGCGGCGAAACGTAGTGCTCAGGTATTTTAATCCACTCCGTGTGGACCGGCCCTGACGATCCAAGGGTCACTCGAGCTCTGATCCTGAGACTCGGGCTAGGCAGTCTCGAATCATTGAGGATCTTGCCCCTAGCCTCGGTTCATACCATAAATGATAACCCAACTTCCAATACGAAGTCTTGCGGTTTTGATTGTAAACTTATATATGGCGACATAGTGTTATGGGCCATTCATGCCGTCTAGGATTGATACTTATGACTTGAAGTTGTTTATACACTATGCACTTATAATAGTATCAAATGATTTGTTTTAAACGTATCAAGCATTCTTTGGCTGTTATAAGGGAAAACCCTATCCCCCGGCTTGCGTTGCATTGTGTGATAGGACCTGGGTCTTATAACAGCTTCATTTTTCTTTATTTAGCATTGCGCTGTTTGTTTTATGCACTGGTATTCTTGGGAGGAAACCCGTTCCGTGTTATACGGCGTGGTCCCTTGATTTACCTAATGATTTAAAATAAAGATTAATAACTGTTTTAGTTCTCACACCAGTCCCATGACTGACCTGGAGTTTATTGTTTTAACCTAAACTCTGGGTGCCCTTATTTTGACACGGGCAGCTAGTAGTTTTGGTTTTTGCAGATTTATATTCACAGGATCCTGGTTTACAGCTGGAACGATATCCGGAAAGCTTTGTATCCGTATATCTCATTCTAGTTGTGTATTGTATTATTTTCCGCTGCTATGTATTTAGATGTAATTTAAATCTCTGATATTTCTGTGTAATATTCGTTTATACTCTGTATATTCTTGTAATCTGATGCATTGTTGTAATATACAGTGAAGTGTTCTTTGATATGTGTTCTGTTGTGGCTTGTTCTCGAACTATCCGACGCTTTCCTTTACGGGGAGGTTGCGGGTCTTTACACGTGGTATCAGAGCTTTGGTTTACAAAGCTCAGAGAACAAGACACATTAGAACCATACGAAAGAATTCATCAGATACTGGATTAGTAATATCCAACGGGAATGACTCGTTAGAGATAGGATCAGTAGTATCCTAGGACGAGTGTGAAGAGTAAATTTTTAAAATAAAAATGAAAACAAGTTTGGGTTTGAAAATTTAAATCAACTATTCGTATTTGATTATTTATTTATATGAATTTGGGCAATCCAGTATATAAAGATTTTGCATATATGTCTTGCAAACGTGTATTCGAAGTTTTAATATATGGGGTAGATATAGAATCCCTCTAGTGCCCGGGAATAATTCTGGTGATGGGGCACTGTCGCCAGTATTTATTTTCGAGCGAAGAAAGTGAGATTTCTATATATTTCCTATTGATTGGTGTGAGAACCAAAATTAGATAGGGCTTATTGTTGTGATTTGGCATCAAAAATCTGATTCTTGACTATGTATCAAAATTATGAATTTCAAATGATAATTCACTAATTGATTGATGTTTGTGTTGTTTGTTCATTTGTTTGCTAATTTTGAACCATTTAGCCTAACTGAATCAAATATTGAATTGTATTGAAAATTGGTTGCATTTGCTTGCATATGCATACTTATATTGAACAGGTCATAGCAAGGAGGCTAGAGCAGAGAATAAAATTTGTTTGCCCGACAAATAGGTACATGTTTACTACATAATTTCCTGTTTTGTTTGGGTGATGATGATTTTATGAGCCTATTGGCTAGCCGCTTGGCTTTTTCTTTTTCTTTTTGAGATCTGAAGGACCGGGGAAGCTATTTGAAATTCCCCGATGCTCCCGGTGCAGGGGAGGTTATGGCGAAATTTTTCGAAAATTTAGGGTGTTAGCCAAATTTTTGAAATTTTGAAAATTCTCAGAAACCAAAGGGTTGGAGAATGGAAGCCAGATCGAGCGTAGAGTTAATTAATCAAACCACTTTCGACTTTGTTCCTTTTCGGGGACGAAAAGTTTTAAGTGGGGGAGATTGTAACAACCCGTAAAATGCGAGCCAGTTTGAAAATTTTATTTTGGCCATTTTAGCGAATTTTGATTTTTTAAAATGAATTATTTTAAATAATATCGATGAGAAATTTATTTTGAATAGAATTCGACGTATATATTTATATACGTCGTCGTTAGAATATAAATATTTATATATAATTATAAATAGAATTGAAAATGGCGCGGTAGTTCGATAATTCGATTTCAAACTTCAATTGAATGTACCGGGTGCAAAACAATCCGGATTTTAGTGAAACCAGAAATCATAGGACCTATTTGATAGTATCTTTCCAACGAATCCGAAAAATCAAGATTTCATGGCGGGAATCAAAAGATATGTCCAGTTGAAAATTCTGAATAGTCGCTATGGAATTCAGGCCCTTAAAAATGGACATTTTGCAAACGACCTCGGATTTCGACGAAACCAGTTTTGTTGGGTCCGTGATGTCAAGTTATTGCTAGGTTTCAAATTTCATAATTTTTCGAATCAATATGTGAGCGTGGCAAAGGAAAACGCGTTTTGACCATTTCAGTTGATTTTAATCGACTGGAAATTGGCCATTTTTCTAACGGTCTCAGAATTCGACGAAACTAGTTTTGTTAGGACCGTATCGTCAATACGAAGCTAGAAAATATTTTTCTGGAATTTTTCTAGTTAGTATGTGACCCCGGTAATTTGAAATGTACGTTTAAAATTCAATATAGTGATTTAAATGTAAATTAAACGGAAACTGATTCAAACGATCGAATCAACTTGCGATATATATCCCATGGTGTTCAGAATAGGGGTAAAACGCTATGGACGACAGGCGGTGGGCCTCGTTTCGAGGTCGTATGTAAAAGTCAACTTTTTTTTGAATTAAATAATTAAAAAAAATATATATAAAAAAATATAATATCTCTTCCTCTCCCTATTATACTCTGGCCCCCCCCCCCCCTTCAGTTTCCTATTCGATCTGAAGATGGAAAAAAAGAAAAAAAGAAAAAGAAAAAAAAAAGAGGACGCTGATATCTCCGCTCTGCCACCAGTGGCGCTCCACCCAACGCCGTGTCCTGCCCCTCTACCCGATCTCCCTTCTTCGCGACCTCCGCTCTACAGCCCCACCGCCGAAGGACAACGCGCATCATCCAAACCCCCCCAGCCTGAAGTAAACCACCGCACCCCGAACCGCTCCCCCGTTCGAAGCCCCCCCCCCCCCCCCAGACCCGAAGCTGTAGCCCTAAACCCCTCACCCGATCGCCAGAATTCGCCACCTCCCCTCACCGCTCCGACCACCCTCGACTCTGACGCAGTGCCTCAGCCAAAACCCCCACGCCCTTCAATCCCCAAACCCGAAGTCGCCCCCCCTTGCTGGTATGTTTTTTTTTAATTTTTATTTTATTCTCTTATTTTATTTTATTTTTAATAGAAGAAAAAAAAACCTGATTTTGTTTTTAAAGAAAAAAACTGATTTTGTTTTAGAAAAAAACTGATTTTTTATAATGTTAAAAACTGATTTTTCATAATTTCAAAAACTGAATTTGGAAAAAAGAAAAGAACTGATTTTAAGAAAGGTTTTAAAAGATTTGAATTTTGAAAAGTAAAAGATTTGAATTTTGAAAAGTAAAAGATTTAAACTTTAAAAAGTAAAAGAAAAGATTGGATCTTTGAAATGGAAAAGACGGAATTTTTATTAAGATGAAAGATAAGGATTTTTATCTATATAAAAGGTCGGATTTTTCTCTATATGAAGTTGAAATAAAAATTCGATTTTTATATATTGAATAGCGAACTAAAAATTCGATTTTTATATATTGAATAGCGAACTAAAAATTCGATTTTTATATATTGAATAGCGAACTAAAAATTCGATTTTTATATATTGAATAGCGAACTAAAAATTCGATTTTTATATATTGAATAGCGAACTAAATATTCGATTTTTATATATTGAATAGCGAACTAAAAATTCGATTTTTATATATTGAATAGCGAACTAAAAATTCGATTTTTATTTATATATTGAATAGCATAGTAAAAATTCGATTTTTACATATGTAGTGGCTACGGGCAACGAAGATGACGAAGATGCGATAGCGACAAAGATCTCTTCAATAGAAGTGCCGTGGAGCTAGGATAGCTATATGTGAGAATTTCTCACCTTTCAATTTAATTTTTCTAGTTATATATATATATACTAGGATGCAGACGGTGCTTAGTAGCACCCGACACCCGTCCACAGACCATGGACTTGTTTGATTGGTTGTGTAGTTGGTTAGATTATTTGATTTGGATTTGATTGTTTTGGTGAAATTGAAATTGATATGATTGATGTGTGAATGGCGTGGGCCTTCACTAGACCGGGGATAAGGCTAGGCCTTGTCCCGTTTCTAGTATCGTGCCGTTATGCCGCCGAAATTTTCTAAAATGTGTTAGAAAAATAAAAATATCATTTTATTTAAAGAATGAACTTAATAGAAATTCATATGTTGGAATAAAATGTTTTATCGTTAAAAATATAATTTTTAACGTGAATGTGAATAAATAAATATTCATTTACAAACCAGACGGTTTGTTTATGTACACCTATTTGAAGGACATTGATTGGGACGATAAATTTTACACATCGCCCAACTGCACGAATAAAATATTTGTTTGATTGTTTGAAACCCCACACGGGTGTTGGGATGAAACTTGAAGTTCACTCATCCTGATTGATTAAATGTGTCGATCGATTGATTGACAGGCTGTTATAAGCGTTGAATATCTATATTTGATGCTTATACAGTGTAGTGCACTTTGGTTGATGGTTGATTATTTTTCAATGTAATTATATACATGTGTTGTATGAAAATCCATATAATTAACTTTATATGGTAATTGATTGGGCCTCATTTCAATTTGAAAAATAAAGAATGATATAAAATAAAAGTTCATGTGTTGACAGTACTCATTCATTGAGATTGGTCATGTGTTGAACGAAATATTTTAGTAATAAAATTTACATCTTTATCGATATAAAATAAAAGTTCATGTGTTGACAGTACTCATTCATTGAGATTGGTCATGTGTTGAACGAAATATTTTAGTAATAAAATTTACATCTTTATCGATATAAAATAAAAGTTCATGTGTTGACAGTACTCATTCATTGAGATTGGTCATGTGTTGAACGAAATATTTTGATAATAACAACTATTTTGAAAAAGAAATATTTGAAATAGAATATTTGAAAATTGAAATTTATGAAGCCGTGTTGATTAGATTGACGCCATTTTGACGTGAACGATATTTATATCGATTTTATTCATCTTAAAAATGAATATTGAAAAGTGATTTCGAAATCGAATATAATGAATTGAATTGAAAACGATTTCGAAATGAATTGAATTGAAAACGATTTCGAAACGAATTGAATTGAAAACGAATTCAAATTGAATTGAAAACGATTTCGAAATGAATTGAATTGAAAACGATTTCGAAATGAATTGAAAACGAATTCAAATTGAATTGAAAATGATTTCGAAATGAATTGAATTGAAAACGATTTCGAAATGAATTGAATTGAAAACGATTTCGAAATGAATTGAATTGAAAACGATTTCGAAATGAATTGAATTGAAAACGATTTCGAAATGAATTGAAAATGAATTCAAATTGAATTGAAATTTGAATTGAATAGAAATGAATTTTGAAACGAATTTATAAAGAAGAATTCAATTTTGATTTGAATTGAAAAGGAAGTTGAAATTGCTTTTGAAACGAATTTAAAACTATTTATATAATTCGTTTTAAATAGAAATCGACGAAGTATATATTATATATATTATATATATATAATATAATGGCCTGAATAGAACGCGCCGCGCCGCGGCAGTTCGTGAATTTCGACCATTTATTTCAAACGGACATTGCGGGAGATCCGACCGTCGGATTCTCCTAAAACCGGAACCGTTGGGTTCGTATCGAAAAGAGCTTTCTAATGAATGTTAGAAATTTGAAATCTAACGGTTGGATTTGGAGATACGTCCAAATCAAATTCGAAAAAGGTCGCTGTAAGTGCAGTTCGATGGCCGTTGATGGAAATCGACTGTACGGGCCTTGATAAAATTATTAAAAATAGTAATAATTTGTGTAAAATCATAAGAAATGATTTAGAAAGAATTGGGATGAAAAACTCCATATTTGAAAGGATAAAAATAGATTTTTATCGAAATGAACTAGTTTTGAACTAGAATTATAATTCTATTTATTTTTAAATAAATAAATTGAATTCGGAAAGGGTTTTAAAAATAACCAAAATTTCCAATGATTGCATTGGAATGGATTTGAATCGAAATTGTCTTCGGAATATTTCGATGTTGGATTTCGTGACTATACAGATGTTGTTATGGAAATTTGAAAGATAGATATATATATCGTTATTTCCAATACGATATTTGTTGGTCGTAGAATTTGATATTGAATATAAGCCGGGATATTTTCTATTCAGGGCCTTGTATTGAATATCAAATGTGATTTGGGTTTGTCGTGAATGGTGTCTTCACTAACACTGTTCTTGAACCCAGTTGAGAAAAGATTAAATCTTTTTATTTAGATTTAATGAAGTGTACCAATTAAATAACATTTAATTGGAATTGAATCGATATTGATTTTTGGGTTTATCGTGAACGGTGTTTTAAATAACACTCGTTCTTTAACCCGATAATTAATGATTGTGATTTTGGGTTTACCGTGAACCGTGTTTTAAATGACACTGATTCTTTAACCCAGTTAACGATTAAAACTTAGTGGAGTTTTAATGAATCTTTAATTAGATTGGGAATCGAGAATGGAGTATCACCAGTTTTACTCCAGGCGATAGTTAAATCTTTAATTAGATTTGAACGTGAAATGGTAATTGAATTTACCGATAACACTGTGGTGTTAGATATGAAGTATTACCAGTTTTACTTCATGGGATTAATAGGTTGGGATTGGGAGATTACAACAAATGATTACTTCGGTAAGGTTCGCTAATTCCGACTAGTTTGAATTGATATTCAAAAGTAGATTAAAGAATAAATTCAAGAATTTATCTTTGATAAAATTAATGGGAACCTTTCCCTATGAATGTGAAATTCAGAAACTAACTGTCGGTTAGCTAAGCAGAATGGTTTCCTGGATATTGATCTGATGTTGGTTTCGGCCTTCGGGGTTAATATTTGGGGAATTATTCTCTTGATTAATTTACGGTTAGTAACTGATGAATTGGAATGAGGCGTATGTTGTGTTTGTGTAACGCTTATTTAAAATATACGCGAGTTATTCGGAAAGTCCGGGTTTATCCCATTCTGAATAACTGATACGACGATAAGTCGAAGATGAAGACGATGGTCGAAGACCGGAGGTCTTCACATCGTTTGGGTAATTACTGATGATCTTGATTGGGCTGTACACCCAAGAAGATGGAAACAGTTAGTGATCGTCCAGACGTACTTGGAGATCGATGGATATGCGGGGTACTAGGTGCCTCCGGTTTCGTTCAGACCCAGAACGGACTTGTAAATGGACTGTGTGTCTGACATTGGATTTTAGTCCGTGTGATTGATCTCTATTAAATGTATATCTGTTTGGCGGCGGAGAATTTATTATCTTGCTTAACGCCCTTCTCTGAGACGTACGAGCTCAGGGGTTATATATTGATGGATATCAATCGCATGGAGTGAATTGCCTGTGTGGCATGCCTAAGTGGCAAATGATCAAGGCTCCTGTTGAAAAGCAAAGTCTTGTGGTTGATGATCGAAGCACGGCCTTTGTGGCGTAGCTTTGTGTAACGTTGATTCGCGAGTATCACACCCGGTATGAATCAAAAACGGGAGACGGACATCAGGGAGGGCCTACGTTTCCTCCTAGCTAAAAGTGGCGTCAGTGGTTTTACACGCCCTGACGAGTTTGACTTATGTGGTTGTTGCTGTTGCGAGGCGCCTCGGATTGATCGGTCGTTCTCGAACCGATGGAGTCATTTAGTTGGCTCGCTTACGCCCCAAAGGGCGGCGAAACGTAGTGCTCAGGTATTTTAATCCACTCCGTGTGGACCGGCCCTGACGATCCAAGGGTCACTCGAGCTCTGATCCTGAGACTCGGGCTAGGCAGTCTCGAATCATTGAGGATCTTGCCCCTAGCCTCGGTTCATACCATAAATGATAACCCAACTTCCAATACGAAGTCTTGCGGTTTTGATTGTAAACTTATATATGGCGACATAGTGTTATGGGCCATTCATGCCGCCTAGGATTGATACTTATGATTTGAAGTTGTTTATACACTATGCACTTATAATAGTATCAAATGATTTGTTTTAAACGTATCAAGCATTCTTTGGTTGTTATAAGGGAAAACCCTATCCCCCGGCTTGCGTTGCATTGTGTGATAGGACCTGGGTCTTATAACAGCTTCATTTTTCTTTATTTAGCATTGCGCTGTTTGTTTTATGCACTGGTATTCTTGGGAGGAAACCCGTTCCGTGTTATACGGCGTGGTCCCTTGATTTACCTAATGATTTAAAATAAAGATTAATAACTGTTTTAGTTCTCACACCAGTCCCATGACTGACCTGGAGTTTATTGTTTTAACCTAAACTCTGGGTGCCCTAATTTTGACACGGGCAGCTAGTAGTTTTGGTTTTTGCAGATTTATATTCACAGGATCCTGGTTTACAGCTGGAACGATATCCGGAAAGCTTTGTATCCGTATATCTCATTCTAGTTGTGTATTGTATTATTTTCCGCTGCTATGTATTTAGATGTAATTTAAATCTCTGATATTTCTGTGTAATATTCGTTTATACTCTGTATATTCTTGTAATCTGATGCATTGTTGTAATATACAGTGAAGTGTTCTTTGATATGTGTTCTGTTGTGGCTTGTTCTCGAACTATCCGACGCTTTCCTTTACGGGGAGGTTGCGGGTCTTTACAACTTATGCATCTCAAATCACCCCCAATTCCTTCATAAATTTCATCTGTCGGTATTCACTTATCTTCCGTTGCACTTATTCCGTATAATTCAAGCTCAACCCCATCACCTTACATTACATTCATTTTATCTTTTCCAATACTCCTTGAACAGTGTAAATAATATCTCTTCTTCAAGTCACAAATTGTCAACTTGAAAATTTCCAAGATCCGAAATCGTTTATCATTTTTATACAAAAATATTTGTATTATTATCTCAAAGCTATGGACTTGAAAATACTTCAAAAATCCCTTTCTTAGATATATTTCTATTTCAAAATATCAATTTGAAAATATTTGACAACTCAAAGTTTGACAAGTTTATTGTTGTTTTCACAGATGTTAGGCATACGCTGGCCAGACGCACGACTAAAATCTCCAAGTACTAAATATCCTTGTTTCATCTTCCAGCAAAATATTTTGAAACTCTTTTAAAACAGATCGGAAAGTACCAATGTGATATTGATATGTTGATCGTTCATGAATCGCAGATACACAATGGTTTCGTCTGGATCCCCAGAAAACATATGTATCCGTAGGAAATTGCTTCCCTGCAAATTTCGTCATAAACAAACCAATAGAAGATATTCAAGAATCAAAAGACATTCTGAGGTCATTGAGCATTGGTTGCTCTATCTCAGGATCACTAAATCAAATTAACTCAAGTCATGAGGATCAATCAAGTTACGAAGACAAATCATGTCACATAGACAAATCATGTCACGAAGACAAACTGCTGCATTAAACAGATGGCTCACTATCACTAAGATATATCAGTGGACCGCAGGTACACAATGGTTACGCCTGGGTCCCCCAGGAAACATCCATACCCGTAAGCTTTCACATCTCTACGGATTACGCCCTTATCACGACTGTAGATCGCAGTAGACACAATGGTTACGCTGGGTTCCCCCAAGAAACATCCGTCTGCCGTAGGCTATCTGCAGCCCTGCGAATTTCGCTACACGGTCTAATTCCAACGACTCTAGATCGCAGCGATCACAATGGTTACGCCTGATTCCCTCAGGAAACATCCGACCGCCGTAGGCTATCTGCATCCCTGCGAATTATGCTAGCAGTCGTTCTTCGTGGCAACTCATGAGTTTTATGTCCGGACAACCTACTACCACCAGCAGCATATTCAGCTAAGCTCGAGATTCAAAGGAAAAGGAAGGTACTTTCCTTGTTTTGCTTTGAAAACATATAATACTATATACTATAGTATTTTATTTCATACTTCACATAATTCATACTTATATCAATTTACACAAGATTTTCAAATCATGTTTTTCAATCCCTCATTCTTATATAAATTCTGTTATATAAGACTTTTCTCCATTATCTTCCAAATTTATAGCTTCTGAATTTGCTATATTCTTGTATGTATTTTTATTTTTATTTTACACCTTCCCATATAAGTTCCGAAAATTTCAATCTTCGATATCTAAAACTAAACGTCCTCAAATTTCCATTCAAAGTTTAAAACTCCATTTCCACTCTTAATCAATTCAGATCTTTCCGAACACAGATTTATAAATCTATTGGTTATAAACCAAACTTTCCTCCCAAATTTCCCATTATTAAGTTCATCACTTAATTCAAATTATTATATTCTCAAAATTTCAGAGTTCTCCCTTTTTATGACAAATTTCTCATTCACGCGTCGTTACTCTCTTATATTCATATCCTACGACTGTAAATTAGCAAGCGAACAACTTCCTAAGTATCAACCTCGAAGGCCGAGACCAACATCAGATCAATACTCAGGAAATTATTCAACTTAACTAATTTCCAATCAAGTTCTAAATTCCTTAACTTCATTTCTTATCAAATCATCGCTTACGCCATTCCCGAATTCAGTTTATGAATTTATTTCTCTTACGTTCCACCGCTCTTCGTCCTCGCCATGCAACTTTTTATTCTTCAGTTGTCACCATTCTGATTTATCAAAATCCGTTAACCTCTCATGGTCTTCTGAAAACATTCCCAATTATCATATTTATTCTTCATAATTCTTATTGGAAAACATTTCCATATAGTTGCAAATCTTTATTTTACATAAAGATATTTCTTATCCATCATGGGAAACATTTCTAAATTTATTATTTGGATTAAAACGGATGTTAAATAAAACATCTTTATTCCCACTCAGCTGCTGACACTTATTAACTTACTTCACTTAAACAATTCTTACTATCGAACCTTTTCTCAATGAAATCAATCAAGTTGGGGGGTATGTTTACCTCTCAGACCTTAACTGAACAATATTAAAAACTTTGAAATAGATAAAATTCACTACTTCGAATAAACTATTATTCTCATAACTTTCGAATTCACGTTAAAATTCACTTCTATTGATTATAGCAATTATTCAAGCCTTCGAAATAATAAACTTTAAAATTTACTTTATTCTTTAATATGAATAACTAATTTATTAATATATTAAATTATAAATTAAAACAGAAAATAATAGTATTTTCCCGAAATTCAACATAATTGATTCCACGCATAACCTTCCTTCCGAACAATCTGTTATTCGATACCATATTACGAACTTCGGAAAACCACATTTGATTTTTACTCTGAACTTCAGAATAATCTCACCATACTAGTTAACTCCATTTCATTTGCAACATTTTTGCTTTTACACGTTACTACTAAAAACTGAATATTATTCCTTTTATCGAAGTCTGAACTTGTCTTATCAAAATAATTTTGATCATATTCAAAAATAGGTTCAAATGCCCTTAAAATCTTTATTCATATTTTGCTTCATCTCATCTATGATTCACTTCATTTATAACTCTCGTTTATCATTCATTTCTCGTTAATCAATTAACAAGTTTTTAACTTACCATCAAATTCATATATTCGATCATACATTATTGGTTTGAAACTAATTAAAATTTTCCTTGTCACATTTCAAATTTAGCACATTCGTATTCCAATTATATCCTGCTCTGATTTTATTTTCACTTATTTCTAGCCCGAATATCAAAATAAAATTCAGCATTTTATTTCTGAAATAACAAGTTTCCCTTTTTCATTCAAATTCTCATCTAAATTCTTATTTCAAATCAATTCATTTGGCTTTCATTTCTAAAATTCACAATTTTAGAAATTTTATTCATTTACTCTCCCATACGTATCTTCCTTTGATACCATTCGACAACGGATTCGAGATTCAATCCTAAGAGAACTTATCGAAGAACAGCTCTGGAAAAATCCGGATTCGAAGACTGGGGATTCCGAAAAAATTTAAATCTCAAAATAAATTTTTATTCCCGCTGTATTATTTTTAAAATACTAGTTTTTAAAATATATAATATTTCCAAAATATTTTTCCTTTCAAAATTTATTTTAAAATTATTTACACTTTTCAAAATACTATTTCGAAATCTTTTTATTTTCAAAATCCGCTTTTCTAGTGTCGATTCTATTTCAAACTCGATAAGCTACGCTTTGAATAAACCAAAGCTCTGATACCACCTGTAACGTCCCGCCCTTTTGACCGTTTCAAACTGGTGATTAAACCAATTAAATACGTCCAAACCGACGGAGTGTATTTAGCTTACAGAGTTTAAAAAAAACAGAATCAACACGGAAAAACAATGAATAAATAGATAACACAATATTTAGTAGCAAAATAACTTTTATTTATAAATCGGAATTTTTGATACAAACTTATCTATACAACGGAGTATAAAACATAGCTTAGATACAAGAAAAATATTTACTGTCTGAAATCTTCAGAGTGCGCCTTCTCTTGAAATCCCCAGCTTCGTCAATCTTCGAATCAGAAACTGTATTCTTTAAATCTGTATTGCTCGGATCTGACTCAAGCATTCCATGCAAAAACATAAAAATACTCGAGTCAGGATTAATCATAGTTCAAGTAAATTAATTTCAATAGAAACTGAAATATAACAGTTAATCCCAACATCAATGTCAAATATAAAATAAACAGTTGTGGTATCTGTTCATATCAGTGTATCTAGACCAAGGGTGTATCTGTTCATATCGGTTTCAGTTTCAAAGACAAGTGGTAACAGGAGCTTGCGTATACCCACGTATATAACTATATATACGTGCGCACCACCTCAACGTCCCGAACCGAATATAACAATAACACATGTGATTTTGGAAGCTTGCATATACACGTATGGGTATATATACACATACGTGTATAGCCTCAGCATCCTGAACCGGATATAACAATAACATATGTGATTTTGGAAGCTTGCATATACACGTATGGGTATATATACACATACGTGTATAGCCTCAGCGTGATGGTTCGTATACAAGGCACAATATGCATAAAAGCAAAAGCACATGGCGTCAGTAACAACATATGCGAACAGCCTCAGCAACAACATAGGTGAAATGGCCTTAGTAACCAAGATTTCACCATAAACGATGTAATATGGCAGCTAATATATGAGATAAAAGTGGTTCAGTCACAATTGCAAGCCAAATGGCCAAATGCCAAATCCAATACATATGCAACTGTAATAGAAGAAGATTGGATAATGAAACAGACAGTGCAGCAAAGCAGGGCGAGAAGTTCCATGGTACATTTAGTGATGACAAAATATATGCCCAATTATTAGGATTTCCGAAGTAGGTTAACACAGGCGATTTCCAATGGACTACAAGAATTTAATATATATATATATATATATATATATATATATATATATATATTAGTATCCTCTTCTAGCAAAAGCAAAGGAGCCTCATCTTTCAAATGCAGTATCAATTATTTAGTGAAAACAAAAGTAAGTCTCAGCCCCTATTTACCCACGTAGGCAACAAGCATATAAATGGGAGTAGCAATTCATGAGTATTGATTTAATATTCCCATATACTTATAGCACAGAAGGTAGTTTTATTTTATACTGCACTTATGACTACATTATTGTAAGCATGGCACACGACAGCATGTGAAATGGAATGTCCCTATAAGCGGCTTGTATATGTATAAATGCAACATGCATGGCAGCATATTTTTTTTCTACATGAATAGACATATACACAACAACATGTAAATTGGGATGACACTTTAAGTGGCTTCTACCTTCTATATGTATAAAAATAGATATAACTTTTATTCTCTATTAATATATTTGTTATATAGATGATACGACAAAATAAGCTTTCAGACATCACTCAAAAATTAATGTATCCATATGCAAGATATTTTTGCTATAACTTTTGTTTCCTTTCCTATTAAATTCTTATTAAATTGAACGAAACATATCATAAGTTGTGGTGCATCTGTTGATCAATCGATGCTTCTCAATTTGTAGGTAACTGAAGATTAGCTTGTTCATATTAAATAAATATTTTTATATTCGCTTTATGATAAAGAAATACCAAAAGATAACGAGGACATCACTCATAGTCAGTCACAAGATATAAATTAATGGACCAAATTAGCTATGATAAATTCATTACTATTTCTGATATTAAAAGTAGTGCTAAACCAATTTTCATTTAAAAGTAGAACGGTAACACTCCGACAACTATCTTGCTTTGCCTTAGCCCAATTATTTAAATGCAACATGCATGACAGTAATAAGGGTGATGGTTTAGAACCATGCATTCTATGAACCAAAATCATATCAAACAAAGAATGCTACTGTCCCAAAAAGAGAATTGACATGTTATTCGGGATGAGGTAACTTCCTTTGTCCTTAGCTATTATCTAACATAAGTGCAAATCTATTACCTTAGTTAATTAGATGCTCTATTGTAAAAAAAACAAATTTATAACAGAACAAATCTTCAACCCACAATTTTTAATAAAGTTTATCATTATAAAAGGCCACTACAAAATCTTTAAAATGAAGGATTTTATATGAGAAATTATTTGCCAAAAATTCAGTGTAATTTCCCTAGTGCAGCAGGTCGTACTATTAATAAATCCGAGCAAACCTTGTCAGTATTAAGTGGTTTAAATGTTGATCATAAAACTGTAGTAGCTATTAAAGAAATATAACATGAAGTTACCCAAGAACAACATAAGCATCGCTGTAAAGCCTAAATCTCCCTTACTTTGTTCAATGCTGTAAAACCGAACATGAATAAGATGGCCAAATGGAGAAGTAACCAATCCAAATCAAGATACAACAAGATGTGTATAACCCAAATAAGACAGTGAGCTGGTGTGTACAAGACCGCGGGGTTTCGGATCAGTTAACATCAATAGCCAAACACCCGTACCTAAGCATGTACTCAAGCATAATATCAACAACCACTGGTATTAACTAATATACACGGTCTAAATTAGAATACATTGAGTTAACTCCTTAGTAGGGACAGCAAAGTGACGGGAACAGCATGGAATAAATTTAGATAAATCAAACAACCTCAAGGTAGCCAACACAACCAAAATCAACCATTATATGTTTCAATTTAAATTGAAATCAAGTAGTTGAAACCGAGATTAATCGCGAGTGAGATGCTCACCTGCAAAATACGAAGAGGAAACAAGTAGAAAGCAGCAGGGACGACAAAACAATGATGAACTGGCCTTCGGTGGTGCATGCGGCCTTTGACTTGGAGGCGCGGGTGGATGTGGTGAACTAGAAAGTTGTTGATTGGGTGCAAGAGTTAGCTGTTTCAATTGGCGGCGGTGGGTTTTGATTTGAAAGTAGTTGAAGCGATGGCGATTAGGGTTCGGGAAGAAAGTAGTTTGATTTGGGGTTAGGAGAAATTATCGGCTAAAAGAAAAAAAAAAGAGGAATTAGTGGCTTCTTCGGTGGCCCTTAAATTAAAGAGAGGAGCTTCGATTTCTATTTTTCCCGTTTGGCTTCGGCCATTAAATGGAAGAGGAAGAAACGATTGATTGCTGAATGAATTTAGGGCAAATGAGCAAGATTTTTATTGAGGAAAAATAAAGGATAAGAACGATGTCAATCGGTAGAGTTTAGGCTAGCTGCGATGGATTACAGAATATGTTGGCGCAATATTTTACTGAGGAAGGTGATGTTTAAGGTAGGTAATATTTGGGAAACATTTATTTACGTTGAATAATTTACCATGAATTACCTTAGAATGTTCAAAACCCATACCGCCAATACAGTCAAAATTATATGTACCTTCTCGTCTCTGCTTTCTAAAATCAATATAATAAATTTATTTGTAATACGACACCGTTTATACGACATTATTTATAAATTAAAAGTGTTTATCGTTTCTAATATACTGGATAGGTTCTCCTTTTTTCATTTTTGTGGATGACTACTCCCCTACTCCCCCCTTGCTACGCACCTACCGCGATATCTCTTTAATTGGAGACAGATTACTTCTTATCCCGGATTCCTGTCTCTATAAGACAAGTCACTTGTCATCATGCAACATTTCATATTTTATTTTTTTTATTTATCGACAACTCCGTTTTATTTCAGATTTGAACCATTCAATTTCAATTTCTTTATACACAAATATACACATACCGCAGCCAAACTTTCATATTTTTCAACAAATAAAATTCGTCAACTACGTTTATCTCTAAATTCAACCGTTCATATTTTTTTTCTCAGTCTAATTCCAAATTTGATTCAATTCAAATATTCAACAATGAATGTCTGATTCTCACCAACCATTTCTGAATTAAATTCAGTTCAAAGAATATATTTGATTTGCTAACCCAAGCATCAATATAAATTGATTACAAATAATTAAATCTCTAATTATTTATTTTAACTGGCGAAATTTCTGGGACGTTACAAAACTTATGTGCTTCTATTTTCTTAAGGGCTTCGCTCGATTGGGTGTAGCTCTGCAATAGCAACTGCTGGTGCCACTTGTTAGAAATCTGCTATTAGAAACTACAATAAAACGTTTCATTTACCTTTAATGTTTTGCAGTTTCTAATCTTAATATGACCCTATTAATTGGGTCATAAATAGAATGTTTCATTTTCCATTGTGCATTTTCTAATCTTAATGTGACCCGATTAATTAGGACATAAATAGACCGTTCATATTTAGAACTTTAGGTCTATGATTAATTTTATGTGTTGAATTGGTATATGATGGACGTACCAGATTTAGAGTTAAATGTTATATAAAGGATTGGGTCCTTTCTATCCCTAATGATCAGAGTTGTATTGTTCTCCATCTAGAAACACATTAGGAAATAGGGTAAGAAAGAGAAACTGAATTCTGATAAGAAGAGTAAACATTAAAAGCCAAAGAAAGAAGATGACAACCATTACATCTTCTGCTGCTAATCAATGTACATCATCTTAAACAATAGATCATATTAAGTTTCTCCCCTTTTGTTTGTGAAATATTCGGTATTGGTAATTCTAGGACTATTCAATTGAATTGTACGCCATTAATCATGAAAGGTTGAATAATAAACAAAATTCCAACATGTGGTGTCAGAGAAAATTAATAATTGAATATTTCCTATGATTGCAGTTGATATGTTCTATGCTTTACTCATGATGTTTAACCGAGTATGTGTAACAAGTCATTTATGCACATAAGATTTATGATTTTGTTAATCTCCAAATTGGTCAAAATTAGTGTAATCATTTAGTGCATAAGCTACATAATGATTATTGATAGAAATTGGTAGTTATAATTATACCAATCAACAAAAAAAATTGGCATCACTAATGATAGAACCTGAGAACTTACTCAAAGGAAAGTCTTGTTTTATAACTAGTTGACATGGTGAAGTTTAATAGATATTTTGATTAAATAAATATTGATCATCCAAAGATATCAGTTTTTTTAATTGAATATATTTATTTCTCACTTATGTTTTGGTATTTAACTATGTTGAGTATAATATAGTATCTACCCAAAGGAGTGCTATATTATAATGTTATGTACATATCTGAATCCCGTTAGTTATGGGCTTATAGTTATTCCAATTTTTATTTGTAGTAGTTCCCATGAATACACTTGCTTTATCTGTTACATTGTTCACTGCTGTTAATTTTTCTAAATGGAGAGAACAAGTCAATTTCCATTTAGGTGTTCAGGATCTTGACTTGTCACTCCTTGAGGGTAAACCTGTTGCTCTTACAGCAGCTAGTACTAAGGCAGAAAATCACACCATAAAGCATGGGAACATAGTAATAGATTGAGCATTATGTTTATCAAGATGACTGTTGCTAACAACATCAAGTCAATAACTCCGCAAATAGAAAGTGCTAAGGAATATATGCAGTTTGTAGAAGAGCGGTTTCGTTCAGCTGATAAAGCCACTCGTTGGTACTCTTATGGCAGAACTCACGACCATGAAATTTGATGGGTCGCGAATTATGCAAGAGCCCATTATAGAGATGACTAACCTTGCATCAAGATTAAACTCCCTTAGGCTTACAACAGAGGATTCTCTTCTTGTCCAGTTTATTTTCAACTCGCTACCTTCTGAATAGGGAACTTTTTAAATTAACTATAACACTATACAGGATAAGCAAAATGTTAATGAATTGGCCAGTAGACTTGTTCAGGAAGAAGGATATTTGAAAAGTCAAGTAAATCACTTAGTAAGTTTTGTGAGTAATAAAGTTGGTAAAGAAAAGAATGGAAAATCAAGTCATTTCCAAAAGAAAAAGGAACCTGCTAAGAATGGGCAGGATAAGGAAAAGAAGGAATTGAAGGACGTTCGATGTCATTTCTGTAAAAAGAAAGGACATTTATCAAAATGACATTCCGAAAAGGATAGCTTGGTTCGAAAAGAAAGCTAATCATTTATCTTTTGTATATTTTGAATCAAATTTAGTTGAAGTTCCTATTAATACATGGTGCCTTGATACTAGTGCTACAATACATGTTTCCAATAAAGTGCAGGGATTTCTTATGATCCGAACTATAAATCCCAATGAAGGATGTTTTCTCTTTATCGGAAAAGGAATGAAATCCACAATAGAAGGCATTGGGACTTTTCGTCTAATTCTAGAAAGTGGATATGCATTAGACTTATATAGTACCCTTTATGTGCCTTCATTATCTAGAACCGTATTTTCGTAAGTAAATTGGATATTTCTGGTTTGAGATGTATGTTTGTATTTGGTTATTTTGATTTACATAGGAATAATAATAATGTTGGTTCTGGTATTCTAATTGATGGTCTATATAAATTGAAACTGAATGACAATTATGCGATTTCCTTCCTGATTGTAGTGAATAATGTTGGATGCAAACGTAGCATGTTGAATGAAAATTCTGCTTTCTTATGGCATAAAAGACTAATTCACATATCTAAAGAAAGAATGATGAGATTAGTAAGTAATGAAATTTGGTCAAATTTGTATTTTAGTGATCTACAATTATGTGTGGATTGTATTAAAGGTAAACAAACCAAACATAATAATAAATAAGCCACTAGAAGCAGCCAGCTCCTTGAAATAATTCCCACTGATGTTTGCGGACCTATGGACATTCCATCCTTTAATGGAGAAAAGTATTTCAACACTTTTATTGACAATTTTTTCCATTATGGTTATGTTTATTTGCTTCATGAAAAAACTCAATATGTGAATGTCCTTGAGATGTTTATAAAGGAAATTAGATAAAAAGGTGAAAATCATATGGTATGATAGAGGCGGTGAATATTATGGCAAACATAACGAGTCAGGCCAGTGTCCAAGTCCATTTGCAAAATTCCTCGAAACTCATGGCATATGTGCACAATACACAATGTCAGGTACACCACAGCAAAATGGTGTAGCAGAAAGGCGATGTAGGATGTTAATAGATATGATTAGGAGTATGATGTCAGATTCTATACTACCTAAGAATTTGTGGTCGTATGCTCTCAAAACCGCTAATTATTTATTGAATATGGTTCCTAATAAAGCTGTTCAAAAGACCCCTTTTGAATTATGGACTAACAGGAAACCTTGCTTAAGACACCTTCATGTTTGGGGTTGTCCAGCGAAAGCGAGAATTTATATTCCACATGAAAAGAAATTAGATTCTCGAACGATTAGTGAGTATACTTCTTATGTTACCCTGAAAAATCTAAAGGGTATGTGTTTTACTGTCCTAATCATAGTCCAAGAATTGTAGAAACTGATAATGCAAGATTCATTGAGATCGGTGAAGTTGGTGAGAGTACTAGAAGAGAAATAGTAGAAATGAAGGAGACATGGGTAAATGTTACACTACCTAGCTAGAATAGTTCCTCCATCTACTAATACTTCAAATGTTGTTCCATCTGTTGAAGAACATAGGATGATGAACAACATATAAATGAAGAAGTACTTCCTAAAGGAAATGACTTACATAATGCTGATACATATGAACCACAACAAGAATCATTAAGAAGATCTCAAAGAGATCATAGGTCAACTATTTCTATTGATTATATGGTTTATATATAAGAATCAGATTATGATACATGAATCAATAAGGACCCAGTTTCGTTTTCACATGCTATAGAAAGTAAAGAGTCAAAGAAATAAATTAATGCCATGAAAGAAGAACTGAAATCCATGCAACAAAATGAAGTTTGGGATCTGGTTGAGTTACCACATGAGTGTAAAAGAGTCAAATGCAAGTGGGTTTTTAAAACAAAACATGACTCTAGTGGTAATATCGAATAGTATATAGTTGGACTTGTTGCTAAAGGTTACACTCAGATATATGGTGTTGACTACAGGGAGACATCTTCTCCTGTTTTGAAAAAGGACTCAATAAGAATTATAATGGCATTAGTAGCTCATTATGATTCGGAATTGCATCAAATGGATGTGAAAACAGCCTTTCTAAATGGAGATCTTGATGAGGAAGTTTATATGGATCAACCTAAGGTTTTTTTTGTAGAAGGTAAAGAACAACTGGTGTGTAAACTGAAGAAGTCAATATATGGACTTAAACAAGCATCCCGACAATGGTACATTAAGTTCAATACCATTATTGCATCTTTTGGTTTTAAGGAAAATACAATTGATCACTGTTTATACCAAAAGATCAGTGGGAGCAAGTTTATTTATCTAGTCCTTTATGTTGATAACATCTTGCTTGCTGCAAATAATTTAAGCATATTGCATGAGACTACACTACTACAAAAGTGGGCATATTCAACACTAATTTGTGTGTGTTGCATGAAAAGTGTGGCGAAAGCTATGCTTTCTTTGATCTTCTGCAACAATATTCATATGTTGTTGCATTAGATGTGAATGCACTGTTGTGGTGGTAATTCTAGTGTTTTGACGTGCAACACCAGTTAAAAGCGTAGCATTACATATATATACAATCCAGCTCAGCGATCCACGTTATCAACATAAACCTGTAAATTACCGTAGATGATGATTTAATCTAACGGTTCAAACCAATCCCTGCTTTCTATCTTAGACATTAGCCCATCATCCAATTAGTGACAGGCACCCCGCGTTATTATCCCACTACGTGAAATTTTAGCGGCAATTTTTGCCCCGTTCACACGAAATACGATGTCATCTTCTTCCTTCGCTTCAGCCTCAAATTGATAACACCAAATTTTCCCTAAATTTTATTTCGTCCTTCCAAACTTCATAACAATATTTCCTCCCGCGACGTTCAATCAGAGTAATGACCAAGGAGCAGATGCAGTCGACAACGGATTTCAACAACTAAACTCTACACATGGATTTATCAAATCAATCTCTGAATCGGATTTCAACAACTAAACAATAATCGCTCCTCAACCCTCAGAGCTTCATCCGCCTACAGCGGTCGCTACAGAAAGGTTAACTGTGAGGTTTTAATTAATTTTGGTTTTAATTTATAGTTGGAACTGAAAGGTTAACTGTTAGGCTAGAATTTCAGCTAATTTAGTGCTGAATTAGACCAAAACTAGGGTTGAAATTGGAATTAAGTGCTCAGTTTTTTGTTTTGTTTCACATGCTATGACAAATCAAATGAAAGAAAATGATACAGGTTCTCACAATTTTTATTGATTTGACGACAACATATTTCATTTTATTACTATATGGCTTAATGCATATACTTAGAGTAACAGGCATTGAAATCCAAACCGTTGAAATATTTGAAACTGATTGGAACTTCAAAATTTTCATATAAACCTATAACTACTTACATGTAATCTTTGATAACATATAAGTAATAATTGATCAACTTCATTTTTCGGAAATAAAGCATGCTAAGTTTCACATTTGGACTTAAAAGATTGATCTTCTGGTGGGTTAAACCAATCAAAACACTTAAAACTATGTACATATAATCTCATATTAAAGTAAACTGGAATTTTATGTAAACCTTCTAATGATATGATAGGCTGGATACACAAGAACAATACATTTGGATGAACTGATTTTGCAGTCAGCCTCTCAGATAGCCAAGTATACGGTACATTGGCAATAACATTGTTGAAAGTTGATCCAGCTTTCTTCCTCTGTTTTTAGTTGGCTCACGGAATACAAAAATAATTTAAAAATTGAACTAAAGTTAATTACACATTACATTACTCATATGATATACTGTTTTCACTCGATTATAATTAAATGTAACCAGATTAGATCAAATTAATAAAAAATAAAAAGTTCATGGTTGGAAATAGATCGAAGAGGAGATATAAACTGATAAAACAATAGGAAGTAAGAATCTTTGACTGAAATGTATGTTTATTTACTGATTTCGTAAGAAAAATGATACAGAATTTAAAACAAACAACTTTTTCGCATTCAAAATTCAACATAAACACAACCTTACTTCGTTCTCATATATCTGAAAATTTCAGGAAAATTATCTTACTTATTTTCTTTCTTTTTGTGCGTTTCTAAGTGGAAAGGTGAAAACTTTTCAACAGCTAAATATGACAAGAGTGAACATGATGATATACAGTTTTCACTCGGTAGATTTTGTTGCATTTAGGTAAAACTATTGAGATTTATTTGTATTTGTACCTATATTGGTTAGTGAATCTGAAAATGTTCAAGTTTAGTTGCAAGTTATTAACAAGTCTAAAGTTGCTTATTTTATCTTTGCGTTGTTGTATTTAGCAACATTACGGAGTTTATTAAATCAACAGAATGAAACTAATGTTCGGGCTGATTAACTGAACATGAATGATATGCTTGCATCTCATGATTATTTCTAGGTCATTAGTGTTTCTAGTATAGATTTTTCATATAAATGAAAGGAAGAGTTCTAGTGTTAATGCTCTTTTCTTTTTGAAAATCATTACTAGGCTTGGTTTTATGAGCAAAACACGTGTTTTGATGACCATTAAAAACTTGTTGTTCATCTTTTGTTTTTATGTTTGATTTTGTTTCAGTGGTTGCCTTGTAATTTTTTTTTGTTCATCTAAGACTTGGCATACTCAATTATCATATTTGTACATTAGGGTCTTATAATTGACCAAGACACTGAAATTTGATCCACTGATTATTGTAATGCTACTAGTTTGCTATCATTTTAACATTTGCCTCAAATTGAAACTGATAATTCACATAATTCCATACGCAGTCCATTAATTATGCAATTATCTTGTATGTTTTTCTATCTAGAAACCAGAACATAGGTTATGACATTTACATTTATTTACTTCGAAAGTAACTTATATGGCTTTACTGAGATGGGTTCTACTGATGTTCCTTTGAAATTATGAAAGAGATTATCTTGAACATTGGTTACAGCCATACATTCTAACCATTGATTTTAGGCCACGATATCCCCGCTTTCGATTGATACATAAAAGGTGGTGTTGCCAACAACGAAGTCCTTGCCGTTTAATCTAATTACCATCTTCTCATTTCTCTATGATGTGATGAAAATACAGAAGTGCTTACAGTCAAATAATTTTACTATGCTTTATAACATGCATCATTTAGATTCTAGATTATCGATAATTTGATCATACTCTGTCATTGGTGACTAATATAGTAAATATAAAATGAGCTGCTATATCTTTCATTACCTAACAAAGGATATTGATAAATAACTTTCTTAACCATAACCTATTTGTCAGACTTCCAGGGTTCTATGAGCGTAAGATAATATCAACATAATGATATCAGTTATGTCTTTGATGGTGGAATCCGAAAGTAATGTCTTTGAAACAAATTATGTCTTTCAATATTAATGCCTTTGAAATACGAAAGTAATGGCCTTAGGTGCTTTTCAACATTTTAACTTACCATATTTTGATCTGATACAAGTTATCTTTTGCTAAATTGCAATATTTTTGTTCAGTTACCATGGGCTGATATACTTTTGATTGAACGCGTTCAGATGATAAGATCAATGATGCGTAGACCTTTCTTTCAATCAAATAGACAATGTCGAAATTAATTTCTACTTTTTAAGATGTTTGTTAATTACTGCAAATCGTAAACATAATGGTTGAGCTTAATAATACTGTTTCGCTAGCTGATATATGTTCATTGGTAATTGAAACTCACACCGACATTATCCTAGTGTATATGAACTCATCAAACAACATTGAATCAGCTGACCTTATCAAGTAGCATTGAATTATTGAACTCATCAAATTGCAGGTTCATGTCCGAAAGGTGTATATTGCATATGCTAGTTTTTGTCAAATTATTAATTGAATTATGCAGAAAGGACTTGTGTTTTTCTATTTTTCTATTTTTTTTTTTTTTTTTTTTTTTGTGAAATGTTGTGATAGGTTCTGAAGAAGCTTGATGCTTCAGGCCTTGTCCGATACTGCTGCATGCATATGCCAACGACAATTGTTGCTCTTATTGGGAAGCTTCTCTACTACAATGGTAAATCTTACTCTTTGTTTTTATTTTGTTTCATCTTATTTATTGGGAATATTTATAAGAAGAAAAAAAAACATGATAATTAAATATCCTCTCGTTCTTTTCAGCTTTGGAGAAACATGGTGTCACAAATTAGGATGGCTTCCAATTGCATAGAAACAGAATGCTTTGGTACATTTGTAATCTTGTAATCTTATGTATTAGTTTGGATTTGTCTTGTAATCTTGTGTATTAGTTTGGAGTTGTCTTGTGTAATCTTATGTATTAGTTTGCAGAATTTTTAATTAAAGCGTTGTATTTGGTTTCTTCTAATGTAACATTTGTCTTTTTCTACTGTTGCATTTGCTTTTTTTATGTTGCATTTCAAGATAATGTTGTTGCATTAAATAAAATATCATTAATTCCACATGGCACGTGGGCCTCATAGCTGACGTGGCGTATGACACGTGGACGACTGACGTGGATAGCTGACGTGGCGTGTGACACGTGAGCATATTACGTGGAAGCTGACGTGGCTCTCACTATTATGACCTGGAAGCTAGGCTCTGACTTCTGCTTAAGGCAACGCTGTATATTGTTACATTACTTGCAAGTACTATTGCATTAGGGTTATAATGCAACAATTTCTTTCCGTGGCAGTAGATGGACAAAAGCGTTGCCTTAGAGGGCTAATGCAATGGCCGCGGATGCCACGCCTCCCTTGGTGTTGCCTATTTGAAAAAATGGCCTATGGCAACGCTTTTTTGATCTAAGGCCACATAAAAATAGTGTCGAATATGCCCACTTTTGTAGTAGTGCTAAGAAATTTCTCTCAATGAACTTTGAAATTAAAGATATGGGAGAGGCATTCTATGTGATTGGAATTGAAATACTTCTTGATCGATCACAAAGAATGTTGGGATTGTCTTTGAAAGGACATATCGAAAGGATTCTAGAGAGATTTGGAATGAGTAAATGTTCGCTTGGGAAAGTTACTGCATAGAAAGGTGATAAATTCAATCTCATGCAATATCCTAAGAATGATGTTGAACGAAAGGAAATAGAGTCAATTCCATATGCATATGTAGTTGGTAGCCTAATGTATGCTCAAACTTGTACTAAACCGGATATCAGTTTTGTGATCTGTATGTTAGGGAGGTATCAAAGTAATACAGGAAGGGAACATTAGCAAGCTGCAAAGAAAGTTTTGAGATACTTACAAGGCACAAAAGATTACATGCTCGTGTATAACGAATCCAATGGATGGAGTTAATTGGATATAGCGATTCAGATTTTGCTGGATGCATCGATACTAGAAAATCGACTTTTGGTTACCTGTTTATGTCTGCTCAAGGTGCCATATCCTGGAAAAGTGTGAAACAAACTATCGTTGCTTCGTCTACTATGGAGGCAGAAATTGTGCCATGTTATAAAGCCAAAATTCATGCATTATAGTTGCGAAACCTTATTTCAGGACTTGCGGTTGTCGACACCATTAGCAAGCCGCTGAAAATTTGTTGTGATAACTCTGCAATAGTATTTTTCTCAAAGAACAACAAGTACTCTAAAGGTGCCAAACATATGAAATTAAAGTATCTTGTTGTGAAAGATGAGGTTCAGAAATAAAGAGTGTCAATCCTCCACATCAAGACATAACTTATGATTGGGTTACAACCAAAACAATTTGATGAACATGTTCAAAGAATAGGTCTTGGTTGTATTAATAATGATTGATGTGTGACATTTTGAGCTCTTTTATGTGTTTCTGGCATACAATTATGTGTCTCTTGTTTTAATGTGGTAGTACGTACTTTATGTAATTTTAAAAAAGAAAGAATCTTATAAAGATATTATGTTTAATCATTATGATATAAGACATTATGAGGACCATTATGTTGTTTTATATAAATTATGCATGTAAGCTGATCATGGATTGCTGAGCCTGGTATTGTAGTATATGGAAGGGAATGCATTGAATTAATAATGCATAACCGCCATAACTCTCTGCAATTTATCATAGTATGATGTTCAACGCTTGATATTATGAATAATCGGGTCAAGTGGGAGAATGTTAGAAATATGCTATTAGAAACTGCAATAAAACGTTTCATTTACCTTTAATGTTATGCGGTTTCTAATCTTAACGTGACCCTATTAATTTGGTCATAAATAGAACGTTTCATTTTCTATTGTGCATTTTCTAATCTTAACGTGACCTGATTAATTAGGACATAAATAGATCGTTCATATTTAGAACGTTAGGTCTGTGATAAATTTTAAGCGTTGAATTGATATATGGTGTACGTACCAGATTTAAAATTAAATGTTATATAAATGATTGGGACCTTTCTCTCCCTAAGAAAAAGAGTTGTATTCTTCTCCATCTAGAAACACGTAAGTAAATAGGGTAAGAGAGGGAAACTGAATTATGAGAAGAAGAGTAAACATTAGAAGACAAAGAAAGAAGATGACATCCATTATATCTTCTGCTTCTAATCAAGGTACTTCATCTTAAACAATAGATTATATTAAGTTTCTCCCCTTTTGTTTGTGAAATATTCGGTATTGGTGATTTTAGGACTATCCAATGTACATAATCATGAAAGATCGAATAATAAGGAAAATTCTAACACCACTTTTATCAATGGCATTCTCGGCCCTAAGACTAGTGATCTATGCTCTTATCCTTTTAGAATTTAGTCATATGCATGTATTCATGTATCGATCATTCATTAAACATTGTTATTATAAATAAATGAATAAAATTTCAAAATAGACTAGCTTTTAAAACTAATAGAAGATTTAGACTACTTTTCAAACTATTTGCAGAAATAGGTTTGTTTTGGCCACCTCAGCACTGAGGTGGTCAAGTTTAAAAAAAATACTAGGGGGCGCACTTGGGAAGTGCATCCCTTAAAAAAAATATAAGGGTGCACTTGTCAAGTGCTCCCTTGTTTAGTTAGACGGGCGCGGTTAACAAGTGTATCTATAGGAAGTTTGAACAGGCACACCTACATGGTGCGCCTATACTAACACGCTGCTCCCAAGCACCCTAAATCCCAAGCATTTTTCCGGTTGAAAACCAAATTTGACTTGAGCTGAGCTGATCCATAATTGGAGCATGCAAATTATAAATATCCAAAGTTGCTTGTATACCATTATACATCCCTTCTTTCGATCGGTATGCTGCATGCTAACAAAAATTTATACTATCTACTGTTCGTACATTATATTAGTAAATATAATACATATCTGTAGCTTGAATAAATTACATATTTACCACATTCAATGTAGCATATTTACCACAGATCAGTAGCATGAACACAAGCCAATCTATGTAGGTTTATGCTTCAAACTTCTTTTGTTCAATTCATGTAAAAAAAAATGCAATGGACAGCTTGCTAAAAGAAATCTGGGCGGAGATATTCGCACTTAACCGCCTATCAGTTCTAGCAAATTGGGTGGAGCAGATTGAATTCATACATAAATATATTGTTGATTATATACTTAAATATTTATAATTGAAATTTATTGTTGGGTTGCTTATGTAAACAATTTCAGTTGGTCCACCCTACGGAGGCGGCATCGGCATGCATCCATCGTGGCCATCATAGTTAAAGAAATGCCCATCATGTAACTTAGAATCAATCACAATCACAGGGCGCACTTGACAAGGGCGCCCTTATATTTTATAAGGGGTGTACTTCACAAGTGCGCTCCCGAGTGTTTTTTTTAACTTGGCCACCTCAGCATTGAGATGGTCAAAATAAGCCTATTTCTGCAAATGGTTTGAAACTAACCTAAATTTTCTATTATTTTTAAAAACCATACTATTTTAAAAATTTGTCCTAAATAAATTTGGTCCATGAGAAGCTTTGGATCAAGCACTCACTGATCCCAGAAAAAGAAACCCCCGTATAATTTATCCTACCAACATTTTCAAACACTTTGAGTGGGATTCTGCTACATTGATAGAAAAGTTATGGTACATATGATCCGCGATTCACGAAGGGTGGTTAGACTTGAATATTGGGTTAAAAATGAATGGTTGGATATCAGTGATTTCAAATTATATTCACATTCACTTTGACTTTGACTGATTATGAAGTACCTATTAAGGAATATAGTGTAAAATATGAATTTTTCATACTTTACATTTTAAACCTTATATCCCTCAGTTCCTCTACATCACTTCCCTATTCCCCTCTGTTACACGCGGTGAAGCTCATAGCCTTTTCACCTGCCTTAATGCTGCGATTATTCGAGAATTCGCTTTCATGGCTTTCCACATTCTCTTCTCTAGTTGCACCATCACTATGTAGTTTGGACATCACGGGAAGGCAGCTGCTTTCTTGGTAGTATGGATCAATCTTCGATGTGCTGGTGGTGCTCTTTGGTATTCGGTTCCGGGTCCTCCTCTATAAGTCTTAGTGGATAGTCTCATGTTTGGGCTAGTGCTATGGCATAAATCATGTGATAGTGTCTGATTGAGTGACTGCTTAGCTAGCATTCGTAAATGGTGGCGGTGTACGAGTGCTTGGTAATTTGTTGTTTGAAGTTCCTATATTCACTAGCATGTAATGTCTCAAGTTTGGTCATCTTCTATAAGTCACTCTGAAAATGGATGCTCGCATGCTATGAGCTTTTGTTCATTTTTAGTATTTATGTTCTGATTTAACTTGTATGATGTATTATGAAATGTAAGAGCATCTCCAATAGAGGATGACTCATCCTCCGAATTAGAGATATATCGGTTAAACGGTCCCTAATAGATGTTGGGGATCGTAATATTTAGGAAAATGTTACAATGCTAATTCAGAATTTTGAATTGGCCTCGTGCGCTGATTTTATCGGATCTTTTTGAAGCGTGCCAATACTTTCGACGTGCATCGACAAAATCAGCGCACTTTATGAAGCGCTGATAAAGTTGACGCAGTTCCCCTTAACATTTTTATGTTATTTTTTACCAATCCTAACTCTATTTTACTATGGTGGTTATTATTTTCGTATAAAACAATTATGTTTACTTAGACCGAAATAAACTAATTTAGCTTCAGATCTTAATAATAGTTGGTTAATAACACATACAAATACAATAGAACGTGAATGCTAAAATAAATAACTACATCATCATTACTGCATAAATTCGTACAATCATAAAATAAAACAAGAGTTCAGACAAGCAAACTTCATAATCAGGTATCGCCATAGTGGATCCATAAATGATTCATAAGGTCTTTTTGCAGCCGATTATGGAGTTGTGCATCTCTAAACATAATCTGACGGTCCAAATGAATGTTGAATTCCTCTTCTATTATTTGTGTGTTTTGTCGTAATACTTCGGGTGCTTGCAAAGCATCTTCGCATTTGTAGTGGCATTTCCCTTCATCCATATCTCGTTCATCTTCTATGATCATGTTGTGTAGAACAATGCAGACAAACATGATTGTAGACATCTTATTCCTAGACCACAACCGACATGAATTACTTATCATTGAAAATCTAGATAGTAAAACACCAAATTCTCGTTCTACATCTTTTCTCTGTCCCTCGTACATCTCTGCGAATTTGGCTTGTTTAGGAGTCAATTGATTTGGACATGTTTTAACAACGGTGCTCCATTTTGAGTAAATGCCATCACCTAGGTAATAGCCATGGTTGTAAGTATTTTGGCCAATGGTAAATGTTAAAGGAGGTACCTAACCTAAAGCAAGATCATTGAACAGATGGGATCTTTCTGTAACATTTAAGTCATTATTCGAACCGGGCACTCTGAAGAAAGCGTGCTATATCCACAAATCGTATGATGCTACAGCTTCCAAAATGATGGTTAGTCGCCTTTCCTTGCCGTTGTACGCACCTTGTAATCCCTTAAGGCAGTTCTTTCATTTCCAATGCATACAGTCCAGACTTCCTAACAAGCCCGACCATCCCCTGCTTTCGTGCATCTCTTTGATTCGCGCTATATCAGCTTCGTTCGAAGATCTTAAGTATTCCTCTCCATAGACGTCTACCACAACCTGACAGAAATTTTCAAGTGTTTCAATTACTGTGCTCCTCGCAATTCAGTATACATCGTCCAATGCATCAGAAGGAGTGCCATAAGCTAACATTCTCATAGCGGCCGTCATTTTATGTTCATCGGGTAACCCCTGTGTCATTGATGCATTTTGTTTGTACTTAAAGTAATCATCGTTACCTTGAATACCGACCAATATCCGAAGAAATAGAATTCTCCGCATCCTGTATCTTCTACGAAACATTTCAGGCCTGTAAGTGCAGTTTTCATTGAAGTAATCTTGCATCAAAGACTTATGGTATTTAGCTTGATTTCGGTGTATAAACTTCCTTCCATGAACCGATCCCCTTTGAGTTGTGGATGATGAACCGTAAGCTTCATTGTATTAGTCCCGTATTTCTTGCATTTCTTCTGCTTCCTCTTGAAGGATTTCTTCTTCCTCCGAATCATTATCAAAAGCCATCATGCATTTCATAAAATAGAAAACCATTTTTGTTTGTGAATATGTTTAGTTAGGAGATATGGTTTGAAATGTTGTTGTATATAAGGTATGAGGTCTTGGTTATTGTGTAGCTTTATTGTTTTCTGTGTTCCTTTATTAAATTGTGCGCAACTTTATTGGTTGGAGTGTGCAGCTTTATATAGTGTCCCTTTGTCGATATGTGCGTAAATGTAGTGCTCCTCTATTGGTACGAGTGCTCCTTTATTAGTACGAGTGCTCCTTTATTGGTACGAGTGCTCCTTTATTGGTACGAGTGTTGGTCTAGTGTGTAGTATGCAGCTTAATAGGGTCGTCACGTTATGTACCCAAGGAGTGAAAATAACAGGGTCTTCCCTGTAATATAGCCAAGGAATTTAACTAAGTTGTGAAATACTCGACATGATTAAGTTAGATTTGGAAAATGGGTTTACGTTATATTTAAAATAGGGTCCGTTTGGCACAGGTCCCTATTAAGTTTTAAAATTAGGCTCACATCCGATCATAAACTTATTGTAAATTTAGTCCCTATTTTCAAAAATTCACTAAAAAATAAAAAATAAAACATAAATTCATATTTAAATTAAACATGCACTCGAAAAAAAATTCAGATCAAACAAGGCATCAAAAACGAAAAACAGCAAAACAACGAAACTACAGTTAAATGCACAATAATATGCATATATTTGAATTTTCCTTCATACATCTGTGCAAGTATATCAGTCACGCATCTATGTTGATTTTCTTGCTTGCATCTATGCAAGTATTACATAATTCTTACATAAAAGTGTGCAGCAATCTGCTGACTAAATTTCACTTAAGTTTTCTTCGTGCAATACATGCATACATTTGTGCACGTATTTCAAATAGTTGCACACATGTATGCAAGTTTCGGTCCAAATTTTCAAGCCAAAATAGATTATGCAATAGTTGCACACATGTATGCAACTATTGGTAATAGTTGCATACATGTATGCAACATTTTTTTTATTTTGCATGGACTTCCGAGAATATTTCCATAATTTAGATTTTTTTTATATATGTCAGCGCCCTTTTTTTTGCCAAAAAACGAAAAACGTGGAAGTTCCAAAAATAGGGGGAGGGTTTGAATGGAAAACATGGGAGGGGCATGGGTTCTATTTTGAAATGTTTTAGGGATTTTCACTTTAAAATATGGATGAATGAGATTGAAGTTTATTAATAAACAAAGTTTAACCATTTATATTTAAATATAATTAAAACGAGCTTACCGCAACGCGGTAGTTCGTAATTTGATGTTTCAAATTTTAATTAAGTATATATGGTTCAATTTAAGTCGAAATTCTTTGAAACACGAATCGTCAGGACCATTTGAATAATAGTTTTCTAATAGAAGAGAAAAATACGGATTTCGTCTTATATATTTTGAGTTATGCTAAAATCAAATTCCATAAAAACAACGCTATAATCGTTATTAAATTTAGTTAACTAATTAGATGAATAATTATTTAATGGAGTTTTGTGTCGAAATTGGACTTTGGATAAGTAAATTGGAGTTATAAATATATGTTCGAAATCGAACATAAAGGGTCCATAACATAGTATAAACATAACAGGTAGATAATAAAATAACACAAAGTTCAGTACATTAGTGTCAACAAGAAACCATACACATATAGTTGTCAACAAGAATAAATATAACATGTAAAAAATAATATAAAGTCCAGTACATCAAGCCATACACATATATACAGCATGATAACCAAAAAACCATATCACCATCATGATCCTCATGAAAGACATCCTAAATCCACGGCATCATCGTCATCATCGTGCTCCTCACCATCCTCCTCCATGTCATCATCGCTATAATAAGGAATAAGGTCGTCCTCGTCACCACCCCTTCCTAGTCCTCCAACACAACCTGATCCTCCAACAATACATGATCCTCCAGCGGTAGCTGATGCTCCTGTATCACCTCCACCCCCTTTTGCTGCTTGTCGGTCCTGTAAGTCGTCGATCTAGGCCTGCAAACCCTACATTATCGCTTGGTGCTACTGATATAACGACTGAGAATGTAGCAGGAACATCTCTTGAATGCAGGCTATATGTCGTCTATGCTAGTCTAGCCTGGGTGCAAACTGTAAATATAGAACACATAAACTCAGTTTGTTTACCTTAGAACATATAAGTTAATAAATTTAAAAGTACGAATATTACCTTATGTGTTGGATATAATCCAACTGTAGGGATATCGACAATCAAGTGATCAAGTGGGTAGACAATAGGTAGGGATAGTTGTGTACCGCTGAGATCAAATGCCTGAAATGTGTCGGTGAGAGAAAAATCCATAGGCTGGTTGGAGTACAGTGAAGGGGTCGGGTCAAAAGTAAATGGTGGAGGATGAACTCTACTTGTAGCCACTCGGGGACCAATGTGATCGGAGTTCACCCCCCGAAAATAATCTAGCAACATGTACCGCCGAGGAGCTACTCGATGCCAATACATATCAAAATCTACTTCCGGTAATAGAAAATCCTGCGTACCAATCATGCTTGTCTCAAACCCTTTATGTAATGTATCGCTATCGAACGAAGTCGCTCGAACATATCATCGGGAGGAAGTGGATCTCTGGGTACGCGCAACTTACTGGGCCCCTGATAATAATAGCGATCTCCCAAGTATCAAATAGGAAGGTTGGCTGGCGGGAGCAAGATGACATGGCGCACATATAAAGGACATGCAATGACTAATGGGTGGACATCATGATGCGGGCCACCCGTTGATAGTATCATCTAATAAGAAGTCCACGGTGCTCGTAATATGTTGCCCCTCGACCTCAAATCTATCTGAGAACAGGACTCCAACAAGTCGTGTCTCACACCAGTAGGAACACGTTGGAATACGTTGGAATACGTGACTAGTCTCCCGTCTACGCATGCATGGGAAAAAGGACTCGGCAGTATGACTGACGATCGGCTCTATTCGTGGAGGCATGTTGGTCGTGTACTCGTAGTACCAACACAGCAACATGTACCAAAATCCAAACATCTACTGAACTTCTCCAAAAGCGTAAGAGTCAATAGCACTGTACAAATAACCCAATATAGTTGAGCCCTAATCAATCAAATGCAGCTGCTCTAAATCGACTAGTGCTTAGACTAATTAAATCATGCTCTTTTGGTTCAAAAAGAATGTCGAACCAAAGAGATATAAAAGGATAGCCTGAAATATTGTGTCGTGCAAATCCACTGCATCGATATGCGCTATAATGTACTCAAGTAAATATGAGATGAAAACGATACCATTGGATTTATGATTGGCGGAAAAATCTGGCAAATACAGTAAGTAAGACTCGGGTGACTCATAGGAGGAGTCAAATGGGCATGAGACCCTATCAGGGAGGCATATCTCAATCCACGTAAGCATATAAAAATCGGCTGAGGTGATACCTAGCTCAAAATCGGGAAAGTGGACAGTGTGTGTCGTAGGCCACCATCTCTGTAACACCCCATAATTTTAACACATTAAAGAGGATAAATTAAATAATAATTAATTTAATATTCATAATTAAGGGAAACAGATAGCGCCATTGTGTCCGTCTCGAAATTCTGGTCAAGATAGACATTTGGTTTGCGTAAAATGGACACTGTATGAAGTAGTTATGAAGGTTTAAAGTTTGTATACATGCAAGATAATTATACATATATATAATTAATTTCAGAAATCAGAAATCGTTCAAAATCAGAAAATAAAGAGGCGGCAAATTTCCCGTCCCAGGAGAGTCGACCCCTTATGGGGGGTGTCGACCCCTGGGTCGACCCCTAGTGCTGAGGTGGCAGTCGAATTCTGGGGGCTAGCAGCTATAAATACAAGCTCATTTCTCTTGTTTTCTTCACTGAAAATCAATGGAGGCCTAAGTGCTGCCGGTGCCTGGACTGAATCAAATCTCTTTCTTCTTCTGCAATCAAAGTTTGGAGATTCAAGTGTAGATCTGTGATTCAATCTACGTTTTCTCCTTCTTTTGTTCTAGATCTGAACACTGTGAGATTAAGTTATTTTCAGATTTAAATAACTAAAAGTTAAACATGATATGATTGTAATTTGGATCTATCCCTGTGACTGAATCATATCAAATCTATTGTAATTTGTGAATCTATAACTGCAACTTGTATCTCAATCTTTATCATGTCAGATCTACTTTTTATTATGGATCTAATTTGCTATTTGGATCATCTTATGCCTGTCATGTTGTGGTTAATTTAGATCTGTCAATAGTTGGACATCTAAATCCTTATTTAGATGTAATCATGCCTATTATGACATCCCTACTATGTTAGAACATGTTTTATTATCACAAGTTCACCAATCTGCTCTTATATGTTCATCTTAACATTATGCCATCATATGCTTATGTCAGTTTTGTTAGAATAATCATCTCTGTCATCTTCCATTCGCTTTTCCTTTTTATTTTATATAGCCAGGCTATTCTCGGGCCTAGGCATGCCGCTAAAATTGTGCGAATATGTTAGTTTGGGAATGAGGGAAAAACGTAGGATTGGACATAACTTGAAAGAGGGAAATGTGGCATAACTTGAATAATGTTTATGAACATGAATTTGGATATATAATTCACTATGAACATAATTAGGGAAAAAAGGGCATGAAACCTATAACCTATAACTACATAGGTAAAAACTGGCTAATAATGAAATGCCTATGATGATAGTAATTAGAAACTGTAAATGCGCCTACGACACGAGGTTAGATTACACTTGTGGTGGAAGTCTGCCCGGAACCGCCCAGCATATCCAGCGACCACAAGTGGTGAATCTAATGTAAGAGGTCTAGGAGCACAGATACGAAACATGCTAAGACATGAGGTTAAGCCCGATTTTCGGAATAAGTCTGTCTGGACCCGCCCGGCATGTCCAACATCCACAAATGGTAGGCTTTATGTGGGAGGTCTAACATATTGTAATCATAAATGAAAATATGGTAATAAACCTTGAATAATTAACCTAGTTGAATCCATAGGAATTGTATGAACATGAACTTAAATTAGGGTTAAGTAAATTTGGTTGAATATAGGGTGGGTTAAGTAAATCTGAAGAGGTGGGTAATATTTACATATAGGCCCACGAACTTAACCAGATAGGATTATATAATTAAAGACACCTAGTGGTAAGCATAACCTATGAAAATGTTAAAGTTATGTAATTAAAGACACCTTTTTAGGGTAAGCATAAGTGGTAGGAATGATAGGGTTATGTAATTAAAGACATCTAGTCGTATACATAACTGATGGAAATCCTAGTGGGGATACAAGACAAGGGGAAGCATGTATCATATTGTGTGGGACCCATTTCAGTCAGCAACCCTTAATAGGTATCAAACGAGTAATCCGAACAAGGTCAAAGTTGGGGTACGCTTGCTGGGCTGATTGTAAGAGATCCAAATGAGGAGAATGGTGTGGGCGACGCAAACCGACCGGGGACATGTGCGTGCATGGGCCGGGTAGTGGGGCTAAGACAACCGTGACACCAGTAGATATGGTTATGCATATCAACGAAGGGTTGCCACTTTAGGAAGTGATACCTCCTACTATGGGGCCGACACATGGTATTTATGGAGTAGGGAGCCAATCGATTAGGTTAGTAGTTAGGGTACATCTGGACGTATGCCTAAGCCTACCATTTAATAATTGGTGGGATCATCTAATTCTGATTATACTAGTATTAGTGCAGAGAATCAGAGTAATCATTAGAGAAGTGTATACACTCGATCATGTTTACCTTGTCATGCTTATCTTTTATGATGTTATCTTTCTTATCCACTCTATATGTCTGTCATGCTACTTTTACTTATTTACTTGCTAAAAGTAACTAGACTCGCTAGACTTTATGTATGTCCCTTTTCGTTTCCTCTTCTTTCTTCCGTTTCCCCCCAGGTTCTCAAGGTGGGAATACTCAGGCTTAATTATGACTCGGTTATTATCTTGCTAGGAGCTGTTTTTGAAGTACTGCTCAAGTTCTCTTCTGTACTACTATGGCTTTGTCTCTTTTGGGGGAATTATGCTTTTTATGTATTTCTGTACTCTGGTACAAGAAAGAAGTTTCATGTTATTGTAATGGTTTTTATGTAGTTCCAGACTTGTGATATTTTGGACCACGATGTTCTGAATTATGTTTATATAAAATTTTAAATTCCGCTGATATCTTTTATATCTGTCTTGTAATATTCTGTGTCTGTTTACCTATAACGCTTCACAAAATTTAATGTATTCTTTTAATGAGTGACATTAACGGACATGGGGTGTCACAATCTCTCTAATAAGGCCTTTAGCAACGGTCGATCAAAGGACTAGGGTGGTATAATCTATAAGAACAGACCAAACAGACTAGCCAGTAGCCTCTGTCGAATACCTAGTGGTAATACGTCAAGGGACCGTGAAATAAATTTGCCCAACTCCCTCGAACGCAAATGTTTCGTGTTTATTCTACAAAAAAATTTGGTCGGTTAATAAACTATAACTATAAAAACAACAGTTGATACCAACTATGTAATTTGGTAAACTATTTAACAACTCAGTAAAATTTTATATATATATATATATATATATATATATATATATATATATATATATGTGTGTGTGTGTGTTAAATTTAGGATTTATACCCGAATGGTATCGATTGCGGTAAGTGAATGGTGAGTGAATTCCTATGGCAACTCATGAAGGATCCGTAAGTCGTAAATCGTCGTCTCCGCTGGTGAAGGAGGGTGCGATGGACCAGCTGTGTCGTCAACCAGAGCTCAAATTGTACGTCTACCGATCTTCGTCACGCATGGCAGTATCCCTACATTCTGAGTTGTAAAAAAAAATAAAAAATTTAAAAAAGAGGTTTTTTGTGGAGGATTGGAGGGGAAGAGGGGAGGGGGGTCGGCCTAGCGTGTTCTATTTATACGTACGCTAGGGGAGCGCGCCGATTTAATCGGCGCATTAGCTTAACGCGTCAGTTAAATCGAAGCGCGTTGAAAAACCTAACGCGCATCAAAAAAATCGACACGCTTTTGTTAGGAAAATCAAACGAGTTCATCTTAAATATTACAATTCGTAATATCAGGGTGTGAATTCTTCTGGAGATGCTCTAATAGTAGTTCGAGTGATTGCTCAACTCCTATGTTGTTATCTAGTTAGATTTAGTGGACGGTTCACTTCAAAACCATATGTAGCTGATAGATTAACTATCTATTACATGTTCTCCCATGTATGATTAATAGTTATAATGAAACTGACATGCCGTAATCTAGTTAGATTTAATGGACGGTCATTTTGAGTGTGTCATTCTTCGGATAGAGTAATAGCTTTGGGTGAGCATGCGTTATCATGACTTGGAATTCAACCGTTTTAGTGTTTTATAAAATCATAGTTCATGTGAACGTAATTGAGCATGAACAGAATCATGAACCTCATTTCGTGATTGATGTTAACTCTAACGTGGCGTGATGAAATAACATATATATTTTATGTTTTCTATAGTTATATATCGCGTTAATAACAATATATGAACGAATGCGACGTATTACACAAACTCATTCAGAAATACATACAGCTGCCCTCCTTAATTTGTCCATCAGGTCTTATCCAAGTTAGTAAAGTAAAATATGCACTATTTGAAAATTTGGTTAGCCAATGATCCAAGTTATAAGGAAATGTACGCATGACGTCCAAACTAAGCAACAATTTTTAACAACCTAAATATTTTCTTGTTTGAATTGTCACGGTATTGTACTATATATTCAGGCTAGTTTCATCTTGGTATATCATTTAAGTAAAAAAAAGAAAAACAAACAAACAGCTAGCTCGACAAAATGAAGCGAAGCTCTCTTCTTCTCTCTTTTGTTCTTCTTTGTCTAGTGATCTTTTCTTCTTCACAAGCTCCTCGTATGCATTTTTCACTTTCTCTTACTTCACTGATTTCATTCGCTTTAGGATAATGATTTTGAGTTTATATCTTTGAATCATAGCCAATGATGACATGACCCCGTTGCAAAAGCATGTTTCATTTTTTGACAAAAACAAGGATGGCCTCATCTATCCTTCGGAAACATTTCAAGGTTATTATGTTTTTCTCAAGGTCATTCAATCAGCAAATGGTTATAAACATATGTGCTTCTATTTTCTTAAGGGCTTCGATCGATTGGGTGTAGCTTTGCAGTAGCGACCGCTGGTGCCACTTTTATCAACGGCGTTCTCGGCCCCAAGACCAGCGATGTATGCTTTAATCCTTCTAGAATTTAGTCAAATGTGTGTGTGTTCTTGTATCAGTTATCATTAGGATAAATAAATCTGGTTATATATGCTTGTAGTCCAAGTTTCCAAATCCACTTCTTCCCATCTACGTGAAGAACATACAAGGAGGCAAACATGGAAGTGACACCGGGGTTTACGATACGCAAGGGAGGTAACAAAAACAATCATCTCGATTTACTTCTATGAACATACTAAGGACAATGCCGAAAAAGGATTGAAAGATGAAGTTCTCTGCTATAATGCAACTGTATTTATTAATTACAGGTTTGTTGAAGCGAAGTTTGAAGCCATATTTACAGAACATGCTCATACAAACCCAGATGCGTTAACCGAAGATGAAATAAATGAGATGCTGCAGGCCAATAAGCAGCCTAATGACAAATCTGGAGCGTGAGTACTCATTATCATTATTATTTCTTTACCATTTTTAAGATTCCATTTGGAATATACAACCAGTATCTCATTTTATGCCGTGTCCGTTAGCTGGTTTGTGCACATGCATGCATGTATTTCTAGATTCTAACACTACTTAATATGAGAAGGGAAATGATTGAAGGAATACTTCAAACTTCAAAGTATTAAAGTTGCCTGTACGTTGGAGGTAACTCTTATTTGGTTGGACTTTCCAACCTAAAAATCAACTGAAACTGTTCCAAGTTGGTAGGTTTAAGTTGTAACAACTGTTGTCATTACACCTAATCGTCCCTTAATTATATTATCATTTTAAATAGCTTTGCATTACGACATTAAGGACCCAATGTAGATATTGAATGCTTAATTTTTCATTAATTAAGCCTCGTCTAAATTTAGTTTAAATGGGACAAAACAGGAATGCGGCTTCAACTGAATGGAAACTGTTGTACTCTCTTGCCAAAGACCAGAATGGAATGCTTCAAAAGGCAACGATAAAGTCAGTTTATGATGGAAGCTTGTTTTACAGTTTGGCAAATGCATATGCACAGAAGAAGGTTTCACTGAGAGGCTTATGATTCCAAGACAGTTTTTGTTCCTCTCTCACTTAGAAAACTGAAAAAGAAAACGAAAAATGTGTTGATGAAAGCAATTTTTTTACTGAATTAGTTCAATGTATTATGTTTAAGAAAATATATTAATCACCGAATACTTACAGCGATTTTCTGCTAGTTTTCCTTATTAGACCCAATGTGCATGGTTGATTTTTTGAAATTAAAGTCGCGTACATTGAGAAAGGGTCAATGGTCATTTCTATTTACAAAAAGTCGTTAACTTTGGTATGTCTACGTAATAAAACTGTCTTTTTTAAATAAAAGAAGGGTCTAAATTAGGGAAATGACTATTGGGAACGTTCATTTGGAATAGTATACAAAAGAAGATACGAGCCGTTGATGTGGGAAATCAGTCCTCTCAAGACAACACCCAAGATTAAGTGAACACATGCTAATAAGTTCAAATGCGGAGTACGGAAAAATAGATATATACTGAGATTTACGATGGTTCAGCATGAACGCCTATGCCTACTATGCTATAACTATTCGTTTTTGACTTTGACATGACAGTTACAAGTTTAGCCAAGTCCAATACTTCGAGTATACAAAGTTATGAAGTGAGAATAGCAAAGTACTAGCTAATTCCCTATCAAGCCCAAAAAGCCATTATCATCTTCCTAAGTTCTAAATGTCCAAAGTAAGCTTTAATGTCCAAGGATGCCCAAAACAACAAACCAAAATGCAAAAAATGTTGGCGGTAATCTTCTATGTAAAGTTCACATGTCCAAAAGGGTATTCAAAGTCCATACAACCATGAAAAAAAAGCCATTAATGAGCTACAAAGCAAGCTTTCCCGCATGCAGAATAACCAACCAAAGATCCAAAAAACCACCAAATGATGGGGTATTTATAGATGAGGAGTTGTGTGCCTATCCAAAAATGACAATTTTTTTTTTCAAAAATATATATCCTGAAATTCGTATCTCGAACTTCGTATCCTGAAAACTTAGCTATTATCCATATCTCGAAATTCGTATCTTGAAAACTTAGCCATTTTCGAAGGAGCAAGAAATCTACTTCCGGGAGAAGAATTTTCACTCTCGAGAGAAGAAGTATGAATTCATCTTCTGGGAGAAGAATTCCCATTTCCGGGAGAAGTCGAAAGAAGAGGTGGGAATTCTTCTTCTGGGAGAAGAATTCCCACTACCAAGATAAGAAGTGGGACTGGGAGAAGAATTAGGAAGATAATTCCGCAACTTTGTCCAAATCACTTTAAACTTTCCTGAGTTCGCACTCAAGTTATGAGCACTCTAATAACTGGAAGTTTGACATGTGACTGCCTTGCCAAAAGGCAGATCAATACTTTGCCCCCCAATACATATCTTTCTTGTGAAATGATCAAGATGTGTTTTGCATAGTCCAGAAATACGTAAATCCATATGCCGAGACTTGAGAGAAGTTCAAATAGAACTCCAATAACCAAAGAACAAGAAAATCACGATCGCGCTGAATCGTACTGATAGAAAACCAGAAAGATGCGATCGCGTTGAATCACATTGGACGAAAAACCAAAAATACAAAAGACTATTGAAAACCGACGATCGCTCCTAGTCGTATTATGAGAGATAACCAGACGGTCGGATAAATCCTAAAACCAGAATAACCATATGTGTTATAGTCCATACCTATAAAAACCAATGACGAGGGGGATGGCTTACAGTCGGGTAAAGAGCATGCCTAGGGGTCATATGGGTAAGTCGACCTAGCCATCCTTGTAGGATCTAGATTAACTCTAAATGGAGGGTAAATAGGGTATATTGGAGTTTTACAAGATATTAAAAATGTCACAGCATAGATTCCAGCAGAAAAAATAAATGCATAAGGTAAACGACACAGATTTTACCCAGCTTCGGCAAACCCCTACTAACTGCTGCCTTCCCAAGATTTCTACTAGGTATTAAAATAGATTTCCGCTTACAAAACCTTATAAACTCGCAAACCCTGCTACTGCTCTAATCCTACGCTCAAAACCCTAGACTGATCTTTATCCCCAAGCTCAGATTTTTCCCGAATTAAAAACTCATAACTCGTAAACCATAATTATAAATCATATAGCTAGTATAACCTAGTTTAACAGAAAAACTAGAAAACTGATCGATCGATTACAAAAGGAAATAAAAAACAAAACAATAAAACAAAACAAAAGCCCTTTTGTAAAATAAAATGGCTGGTCTCTTTACTTTGCTACTCAAAAGAATGTCGGCGCTTCTCTTTGAAACTTCAATGGCCGGCTTAACAAAAATTAGGGCTTTTGTCCCCAAATCCAATAGTGATTCCTCCGGTTGCTTTGATAAAAATTCGTTGATGCTTCGATGACTTTGTTTCTTGCTTTATTGATTTGGGCTTTGGCTTGCGATCGAAACCTTTGTGAATTCTCTAAATTGATTTTCTTTTGCTTTCGAATTTTTGTTGCTTGATTTCGATGCATTGGCTGTGATGAATTACGTGAAACATATAGAGTATAGAAACCTTTTTACTTCTATGATTTCACACAATTGACTTGTTCTTGATTTGTGCATGATTACTTGATTTATTTCCGTGTATCCACACGCGATTTCTAGAAATAACTTGATTATATTCTTGGCTAAAATCTTCGGCCCTGGTTAAATTGATTCATGCATGATTTTCTTGCTAGATTTGTTGCCGTGAATCTTTTGATTGTTTTCTGGAAATATTTGAACCTTTGAATGCACACTTGCCAAACTTTGATCCTTAGACCACACTGATAAACATGTGTGTGAATCTTTTGGTGTATCCGGACGTATTCCCCTAACTATGTGATTTTGGAGAATAAATTCTTGCCAAGTATAACTTTGATTGCATACAATTTTTTATTATTTTTTATTTTTTTGCCAAAAAAGCATTTTCCAAGAATGCCAATTAAAAACATATTGTTTTTTGAGCCAGTGATTTCCAAAAAAGAAAAATCTTTTTTATACCCATTTGAATTTGAGAGTAATTTTTGCTCCACTGTTTCTTGTTTTGACCTGCACTATTTCAGCAAACCATGTTCATGAGTTGCTGCTGTATTGCCATGTACTTTGTGGCCTTTGTTGTTCTTGTGCTTTTGACATTATGGCCACCTTGTTGTGAGTTTGTACACTTCCTTGTGTACTACTACCCATGCTTATTCATTTTACTGGGTTCGCTGAATTTTGCATTCATGCATGTACATGCATATTCAGCCAGCCTTAAAAATGCTTGTTGCTCCATACTCATGTATTTGTGCTTGTACTTGAACCTTGCTGTTCCACTTTGGCTTTGAGTATACATGCCATGTACACAGTTTTGTGTCCATGACAGTTTCACTATGGCTTTTCCACTTGACCATATTGCCCACATTACTTTAACCTTTGCTTGTATCACACTCATGCTTGCAACAGTATATTTGCATCTTTGCGCATTTGCTCTTGTACAATCCTATGACATGTTGAATTCTTCCATATTTTCTTGTGCTCTGGTTTTTGATATGCTCCAGATACATATATTTGAGCTTGTGTTGCTAGTATACTTTGCCATGTGCATGCATCACCGCTGTTTTTGTCATATTGAGATGCACCTTTGAACTTGAAACATGCTGCTGTCATATGCACCAGGTCTTGTGCTTGTGACTAATTCAATTTGCATGTATTTTAGGCAGTTACACTTGATTATACATCACCACTTGGTTCTTGTACACAGACTATCTCTGGTTTGCCCATTCATGTTGCATGTCACAATGTTGTTCGTTGTTTGTTCTCCTTGTCAAGTTCATGATGTATGCATATATACACTGATGTATATGTGTGTATACACACACACACATATATATATATATGTATTGAAAATTGGTACACATTTATTAACTAATGAAATTCAGTACATAGATACGGTTAGCATACTAAGCAGGATACATAAAGAGAAACATGCGAAAAATAAATACAATAAAATACTAAAATGCAGTAAGTTAGACCCTTGATGAGTCTAATAAGCGCGTCCCTCTGCGGTCCATTCTAGAACTCTTGCACCACTTCGGTATGTGATTAGTAAGTGGCTTGTTTACATCAATCAGAGGATGTAAAACGGTAAAAATATGGCTTTCAGAAGCATAAATTTTGACTGTTGCTGAGGTTGTTTATCAAAGTCCCGCTTTAACGTGCATCTACCATGCACTTCTCGTTACACCTGAAAGAACTTGTCAAGGGTGTCCAAATGTTATGAAACTCCCCACTACCTTGTTGTGCGTATTTGTCAAACTGCATCTAATACATCAGCCCCAAGTGCAACATCACAACTATCTTCTGCAATGATCCAATTGACATACGAACAACTGTCTTCTTCTTAGTCGGTAGGATCTGATGTGTAATTCGATAATGGCTAGTTGTCCATAATAATTTTAACCATATGAAACAGACCAGTCAAGAACAAATGAGATCATTGCCTTGGCTTTCTAGAATAAAAGAAAGCCTATGTGTTGTGAAGTCAATACCGAATTATACTCCGAAATTATATATACGCAGATGAAACCCAAATCACCAACAGGAGACAATTTATAATCTTTGTTACTCAAATCATAAATTGGTACACATGATTAAGGAACAAAGTTGGAAAATGGATTGAACCGCGGAGCGGTTACGTTTTGTTTAGGAATCGCCTTTTCATCTGGTCCATTTGTATGCTGCCATGAGTAATACTTCCTTGATTACTTGTGCATGGATATGTTGGCATTTGTAACTTGAAGCTTGTGCACTACATTTGAATGTCCAGATTTGTTTGTGTGCCTGAGTCACTTATTCATGCTTTTTCTTAAGCCTATCTTTTTGTAGCTTGTACTTACAGGTCTGATTTGCATTCCACGTTGAACTGTATATATATATATATACACACACAAACAAACAAGTGTGTGTGTGTATGTGTGTGTCTGTGTGTGTGTGTGTGTGTTTGGCTGAATTGTTTTGGCTCTGACTTCTGATTGTGGCCCTTTGACTTCGACTGATCTGGCTTTGATTTTGCTGTACCATGAACTTGTATATTTGACACTTGTACATGCTTGATGTACAACCATGTATACTTACATGTATATGTACACATGTGTGTGTGTGTGTTAGTGTATGAGTGTTGCTTCATATGTGCTCTGTCGCTTGCATTGAATTTCTTAATTTATGTCCACTTACTAATGTTTGACCATATTTCCCCTGCACAAAATATATGTGTATATATATGCACATGTATGTGTATACATGTATTGTGTATGTGCAGTTTATATATGTGAGCAATATAGATATTGTCTACCTTGTGGTATGCATAGTGACTCAGTGGGAATATCACAAGCAGTCTAGACATAGGTGGATGTGTATACATATCAGACCAAGTCAAGAAATATGATGAGAAACAAAACAAAATTCTAAGGAAAATAAAATCTAAAATAAATTTATACTTGCTAGAATTTAAATCAATTTTGTTCCAATTTACTATGTCTGTTTCTATGATAGGTATGAATGTGACTGGACTAACTCTGAATTAGACTGAAGATAAATGTGTCGGTGAGTGTAACTGTATATGAGTGAGTGAATATGAACAGAGTGAAATGCAGTAAGGAGCCAATGTAATGAATGAAATTGAATGCATTCTATCATTTAGATGTACAAAGTGGAGTTGTGAAATTTATAATATTGAAATAAAATATTATATTTAAATAAAATATATTTTGAATATTCAAATTCTTGTGTAGTAATTTTCTATTCTAATATAATTATTTATTTATGTATGTGATGTAGTAGAATAGTACACATTTATAATATATATATATATATATATATATATATATGATATAATCAAACAAAAATCAGGTAGTTATATACAACAATCTCCCCCTTTTGATGATGACAAATGTTACTACCAAAAATTAACACCAAGATAGGATGATGGTGAAGGGGTATCGATCCGTCACAAGCATAAAAGAGTAATCCGTGAGCAAAGACCAAGCACAGGGTAATGCCAAGAGCATAGAGGAAGTACTCAGAATGACGAGCTATCGACACCATCATCAAAGAAGATACCTCGGATCTGACATGAAGAAGGAATATCGGTAAAGTAGTTTCGGCATGAAGGATAACCAAAAGTTACCTAAGACCGGAAGCTAATGAAGAGAAAGACCAAGAATACTACAACCCAAAAACCAAAGGGACGAAAGGGCTATCGATATTAATTTTCTTAATGACAATACAGATCGAGACGTAAACATCAAAGGGAGCTTATCGGAAGCCAACTACCGGAACCTAAGCTTATTAATCACCGAAAGGCAATTTTGGTAATCAACAGGCAAAATGCCGGAAGCATCCCTCCGGAAGACCGAAGCCCACTTCAGGAATATATCGAGAGGCAAGTTAAAGCTTCTAAAGAGACAAACTATCCACACTGAGCCGCTTAGTGTTAATACCGAAAGGCGTGGTAGTTCCCGAAACAATACACTGAAAGCACTAAGGAAAGCCGCCTAAAGAATTAATAGCAAGGTAAAAAGATCATAATCGAAAGCTCATGACTGGAAGCCAAAAATTCTGCCTAAAGCTATCCATACCGACAGGCTTGGTATTGATAACAAAGAAGATAAATATGACATCAAAAAGAAGCTCCAAAGACCGAGACCATCCTTCTGAGAGGCGAAACCAACACCCTAAAAAGCAATAAGCAAAGCCAAAAGAGTGGCCGAGAGCCAATGCAACCAGAACCAAAAGGGAAAAGAGGCTGACAGGGGCCTCTGTTGTCCTAATAGCAAAAGAGGCCCTGATTTACGTCAGGGGTCTCATTTTCGGGACCAGTTTTCCATTTCTCATTCTTGTACTCTTCACCTCTAGATTAAACCCTAATTTCTAAATCAATTTGGGGATTTCCATTGTATTTGCTTATATACTCCAAGTCCAAGATCAATAAAGAGAGAATCAACACTAAGCATACTTCTTATAAGTTTCATATGAGTTTTCTTAGTTATTGCTTACATAACATTCTATATGCTTTCTATATGGTCATGGATTCAAATCCAAGTCTAAACTCTTCCTCAAAGTATTAGCAAAACCCCTTCCTACAAGCCATTTAGCCTTCCACCGAGGGTTGTGCTTAGGAAACACTTGTCCTGAGACAACTGTTGGCTCATAAGTCACTTAGGCGTGATGCTCACCCCATTGAGGGAAGAGTAACAAATACTTTGGGCTTTATACCTTGATATCTATGAAACGGTGAATTAACTCAAGTTCGTGGAAACTAAATAACCCTGTTTTTCCCTTAGGTCCACTTTCGTAGACCTACCTCCAGTGTTGATGGAAAATATCATTAACATTTTGGCACAAAAAGGAGGGCTTGAACCTCCGACCTCGTGGTTAAGAACCACATATCTGACTGTGTTGTTCCGTTTGGGGTTGGACTATGCTTTGAAAAAGCAAAATTATAGACAAAAGGTCCCCAACAAGAGTCTTCCGGATCTCAAATGGTTATGTCAGGTACTACTGACCCAAGAGTGACGGAAGACAAAGATTAAAAATGAAAGCTCAGCGAACCACATTCCAGTTTGGAATATTCTTTTACTCAAATCATTTTTGTATTCAGTATACTCGTTTAAATCTTATCAAAGATTTACATACATTAACATATCATAGTTAAGATCAACATCCATTTCAAGATCAGAAACAATTGCTCTTTGACCAACGATCAATGATAATGGCAGATTCTCATTTTTTTTCAAGTTCTTGTTTTGATTATTCCAATTCTCTCCCTTCTAATTCATCATCATCTCTGGTCGATTCAAAGAGCTTTACTTAACGTTCTTATGCAGACGTGTTAAGACAATCTCCTATTTCTTCCGATTGGAATTCTGCATCGATTAAAAATTCTTTTTTAGGAAAAATTCTAGAGATCGGTTCTGTTTCAGATGTGGGGATTCTTTCCACTTAGCGCAGGATTGCAGAAATGGAATTCGTTGTTTCAATTGTGGAGGCGTCGGCCATCGAAAGATTAGTTGTCCGGAGATGTTTAGTGGGAATTCAATATTTGATCTCATGCGTTTCAACTGTTCAAGGATATGCCAGAAGATAATTTCGCTCTTGGATCTTTATGATTTTGATTCTCATAATCGGGAGAATGATGGGGCTTATTTGTTGTTGCTGTTGGGATGACATTTGGAGGGTCTTGTTGATGGGATCTTATGGAGTAAAAGGGTTATTATTGATGACATGTTTCCTCCTTTACCTCGTCCGGTGGAAAGGAAGGATCATGCTTTCTTTTTTAGCTTGAATCTTTTGAAATTACGAAGGATATACGCTGATTTGCCTTCAAGAAATATGATGAAATTCTTTCTGTTATTGGAAGGGATTCTGAAGCATTTCGACGTTATTAACACAGTTATAAATTGTGATCGTAGTGTTATTGCTTTTCAGAATCCATCAAAATGTGATGTTCCCTTTAACTTGCGGTCTGAGATGCATTCTATTCATTCTAGTGCCAAGAACCAGGTGGGGAAGGATCTCGTTGTCGAGTTGGGTTTGGTTGATGAAGAGGTGATGTTTCTTGAAGATGAAAGGGTGGGTTCTATTGGGTTAGTTTGGACTATTCAGCATTCAGATCCGATGTTCTTCGATCCTGCTGTTTTGAGATGCTTGGGAAGTTGTGAAGGATCAATGTTTTTTTATTGTATGACCATCAATAACGTGAGGATCAAGTACGTGATGACAGGGGATGACTCAGTGGATATGGGAGGTTATGATGCTGTCGGTGTTGCTGAGGATTCTCCTTCTATATCATGTGTAAAGGAGGGGTTAGAATGGTTTGTAGCTGAGGATGTTGAACTATCGAACAGTTTCTGGTTGTTGGAGAACTTTGATGAAAAGTTTTATGTTAGGATGGAAGGGATAGGCGGTGATACAGAGATTCAGAAGAGGACTTTGCTAAAGTATTCCGCATTGAGGAGGAAAGGCTTTAAAGTTGGTAGAATTATGCTCGGAAGGAAAGGTAAAATGATTGATAAGAGTTTTTCTAGTGACGTGCAAGATAAGTTGATGGCATGTTCTTCGGTGAGCGAGGACATGGGGGACCGTCTTCCCGTGGTTACTATTAGAGATGAAGTGGTTAGAGGGAACTGCCAGTATTCTTGTGATTGCTATGAGATTGTTTTGCCTAACGGAGGAGTGGTAGGGTACTTGTGTTGCACGGATGGATCTGTAGCTAGTTTTTCCTTGTATAGTAACATTGCGTTTGCAAATGAGGGATCAGTATTGCATGTTTCGATGTTGGACTGTTCTGAACTGCGCGGCTATTCGTTTTCGTTGAATAAGGGTGATTGTTCACTGCTTATGAGTGAGTCGGGTGTGAGTCTTCTATTCATGTTTTTGAGGCCGTGTTTCAGTGTGACTCAATGGGAGTGCGATTTGTCTTGTCCGGTGTTTGTTTCTGGCGATGGGTATAGTTCTTTGGTTAGTGATGGATCGTTAGAGGCTAGCGGAGACATTCACAGAGTAGCGTTGTATCCACACCTTTGGCTAGGAGGGGGAGACGTAGGAGAGTAGCTCCCAGTTCTGGATTGGTCCGTCGCAGGGCTAGGATCAGATATAGCTCCTCTTCATCTCAAGGTAGATTCCCAAGCCTGAATGCTAGTAACAGCAATTTGGGTTTGGGCCTAGGTATGACTCCTGTTTATGGTAGTGATTATTCTCCTTGTGCTTTGGGTAGCCTTTCGACTAGTCAGTTATTTCAGCTCGCTAACGATACTGCTTTTATATTTACTGATATTAAGTTAGATGCGGATTACATTAGGAGTAGGGAATTAGAGAGAGTTATTTCTTAAAGTCGATGAGGATCGTTAGCGGGAATATTAGGGGTCTAAATAATCCTAAAAAATGTGCTAAGGTTAGGACCTTTTTAAAAGATTTTCATACTGATATTGATATTATATTGCTTCAGGAGACTAAAATTGAGAACCCCGATTTTAGTTTTTATGCAAGATTAGGCGAGTCCCTCTTTCGTAATTGGGCTTGTCTTCCGGCTGTAGGTAGTGCCGGAGGGCTTATGATCAGTTGGAAAGATAATCAGTTTAGAGTGGTGATATTCTCTGCACATCATTTTAGCCTTTCTTGTAGATAATTCTATGTTGGGCATTTCCAATGTGTATGGTCCTCATACAAAAATTGAGAGGAGACTATTGTGGGTTGAATGTGCAGCTTTTAGAAATTTTGTCCCCAATCAATGGATTGTAGGGGGAGATTTCAATATCACTAGGTTTTTAGGGAAGAGATCATCTCGGGAAGGTAATTTCTCTGATATGGAGGAATTCAATGATTTCATTTTAGATAATAATTGATTGAGATTCCTCAAAATAATAGATCGTTCACTAGGTCTAACGTCAAAGATAGTCCTTCTTTTGCCCTATTAGATAGATTTTTTATTAGTACCGAGGTGGATGAAAGATACTCTATTAGTAGAGTTAAGGGTTTGCCTTTTTTATATTTTGATCATTGTCCTATTATCCTTTCGTGTGATTCGAATATTTCAATTGGTAACAGTTTCAAATTTGAAAAGATGTGGCTTTTGGATTCTAGTTTTATTAATCTTGTTTCTGTTAAGTGGAATTCTTTATTTTATTTTAATAATCTGTATAGGGGCAATTCTGCGAAGATTTTTGTTGCGAAGCTTGGTAAGTTAAGATTTTTTCTCAAGAGGTGGAATAAGTACATTTTTGGTAGTGTTACAGTTAGGAAAGATAAGATTTTGTGTGAGATGTTAGATTTAGACAAGGTTAGTGAGTCTAGGATTCTTAATCCCAATGAGAGGCATAGACTTTGCAACCTTAGAAATGATCTCAAGCTGATTTTGGATAAAGAAGAGATCATGTGGAAGCAAAGGTCCCGAGTTCAATGGATTGAGGAGGTGGATAATAATACGAAGTTCTTTCATAGTGTAGCTAATAAGAGGAGGCGTGATTATTTGATTCATTCTATTTTTATTAATGATGTGGAATTGACCGCTCAGAGGGATTTAAATGAAGCTTTTTTTGGGTATTATAAGTATATTTTTGAATCTAGGATTAAGATAAGGATTAATGTTAAATGGAATGACATATATCCATCTGATACTAAGGTTGAGTTAGTAGATTTAGATAAGCCTTTCTCTGACAGGAGATCTGGAAGGCTATCTGTGATATGTCTAGTGATAAAGCACCTAAGCCTGATGGATTTTCTGTTCTTTTTTATAAGCAGTTTTGGGAGGTCCTGAAATTTGATTTTATTAATTTGTTTAATGAATTTTATAGTTGCGATTTGCGATTAGGTAGTTTTAATTTTTCTAATGTTATCCTTATTTATAAGAGAGAGGGTGCTAATTCTCTAAAGGATTTTAGGCATATTTCCTTAATCAATGATTCTGTCAAGATTATTTCTAAAGTCCTTGCGAATAGACTTAGTATTAAGATGAACGATCTTATCGACGATTGTTCCCAAACTGCCTTTACTAAAGGCAGAAACATAGTGGATGGAATGGCAGCTGTTCAGGAGTATATTAACGTCTGTTGTAAAAATTATTTTTCCTGTGCTATTTTAAAGCTTGATTTTGAGAAGGCATTTGATTCATTTGATTGGGATTTTCTTTGCGAGTTATGTCTTGCTAGGGGTTTTAGTGTCAGATGGGTTAACTGGATCATGCTCTTGCTTAGGTCTGGTTGCTCTAATATTGTTGTTAATGGGGTTGTGGGCAAGAAGATTCAATCTAAAAGAGGTCTTAGACAAGGTGACCCCTTTCACCTTTTCTGTTTAATTTAGCGGCTGATGTTTTCTCTGAAATTATTAAGAGAGCTGGGGGATTAGGTGTCTTGGATAGTGTTGGTAATGAGGAATTTAATAATGAATTATCTTTTCTCCAATTTGCAGATGACACATTATTATTTTCTTCCCACTTGCCTAAGCATATTATTGCTCTTAAGTTTATTCTTTATTGTTTTGAGATGTTATCTGGACTCAAAATCAATTTTGATAAGAGTGCTATTATGGTCCTTAATGATTTTGACAATGTTGAGTCCTAGGTTGCAAGCACCTTGAACTGTTCTGTCCTGAACTTTCCTTTTGATTATTTGGGTTTTAAGATTAGGCCTTTGAAGCTTAAGAAGGATGACTGGTTAGTTATTATAGATAAGATCAATAATAGATTACCGTGTTGGAATATCAGGTTTCTGTCTAGAGCAGGAATATTATACTAGTTAATTCGGTGTTATCTGCTATTCCTATTTATTAAATGGTCGTACATCGATTTACTCAATGGGTTATTGAGAAAATTGATAGAATCAGATGAAATTATCTTTGGAGTGGTGTTTCTATTTATAGAGGATATAAATGTTTAGTCAACTGGGAGATGTGTTATAAGCCCAAGGAAGATGGGGGACTGGGGATCATTAATTTATATAATTTCAGTTCTTTCTTGTTAGCCAAATGGTTATGGAGATTTAGGTACCCTAATGTGTTGGCTACTTGGAAGATTATTGTTTCCAAATTTTATTATTCTGGGGGTGAGTTTATTGTTAGTTCTAGCTTTAGTTGGACTAATAGATTATCTTATTTTTGGAAGTCTGTTTTGAATTATTTTGTTTTTTTTTAAGTTAGGTTGTAAGGTGACTGTTCATTCGGGAAATCTTACTTACTTTTGGCATGATGCTTGGATTTCTCGTGGGCTGCTTAAATTGAATTTAGTGATCTTTTTAATAATAGAGGCTTTAAGAATGCTTTGATCACAGATGTTAATTGAGGGGATTTAGATCCCCCGTGGGAGTTTTCCTTTGATAATATTTTAGAAGGGGGAATGTTAAGGCAATTAACCTTACTTAAACTAAGTTAGCAAGTATCATTTGGATGAGAATGGAGATTCTATTAGTTGGGGTTTGGATAAGAGTTTAGTTTAACATGTTAATTCTATATATAATTTTATTAATTTTTCTATAGTTTCATTGCTCCCTTTTAAGTTTCTTTGGAATTCTAATTCTTCTCCTAAAGCTAAGTTTCTTATGTAGTTGATTATTCATAAGAAGCTTAACATGGTTGTGCTTTTAAAGAAGAAGAATATTATTTTTGATGTTAAGTATTGTTTTTGTAGTCTTTTGGATGAAGATGTTGATCATTTGTTTTTCTCTTGCAATATTACCAATTTGGTTTTTACTACGGTTTTTAGGATTTCTGTTTTTGGTTGTTTTAATTCTTTTAGTAGTTGTGTTGAATATTGGGATTGTTGTAGATTTGTTTATAATTCAAGGAAGAGATATGTGTTGGATTCTTTAGTTATTATCATTAGTTGGTTCATTTGGTTGGAGAGGAATAAGAGATATTTTCATTCTATTTCAGTTTCTGCTAATAAATTAATCATTAAGATAGTTAATTTCTGTCTGGATTAGATGTCTAACTCGCATTATAAGTTTTTTGGTAAATCGAGTTTTGAGAGTTTTTTGATGAAGGTTAGATTTAATTTGAGTTTATTTATTAGAATCAATAGATATTTTAGTTGTAATAGATATCGCCTTTGTTGTTAATTTCTATTTCCTGGTGTTGCTTCATCATCTCTTTTCTTTTTTTCTTCTTCACATATATGTATGGATATATACCTATATATATTCTTAGATATATATATATATACACACACACATATACTCATATATATGTGATGATTACTAATAGTTTGCATAGTTTCTTTCATATTTCAGGTTGTTGATATAGCTGAGGAGCTTTGTGGATAGTTGTCCGGATTGGTGGTTGTTATCTACTTTGGATCTTTTTTTGTGTACGGTGTCGGAGAGTATTTGGGGAATTCTATTTTCTTTTTGTTGTATTTAGCTTGGAGTGACCAGTATTTGTACTGGAGTAGATATTCTTCAATATCGGGTGGTGGCTTTGCCGGAATTCGATATTAAACTATGATGGGTGGCTATCCGGAGCTCATCTATCTACTTTCCTTTACAATCATACAGTCATGCTTTTGTAGTGCTTTTGCCTCATTTTGGATCTGTTGTCAGATATTGTAGCCTTTTTGTTTTTATATTATATATGTGTGCTCTCTTCTATTTAGAAGATCACACATTTTTGTTTTCAAAAAATAAAATAAAATGGAAGCTCTGCAAATAATCAAGTGGAAAAGGGATGTAGACAATACCATCCTGATTATTCAAACAACAACCCTTCCTACGTAGGGAAAACATCAATATTTACTCTAAATGATTCTATACCAAAGGAGTATGACCCCTTTTCTCATATAAGAGAAGCTATCTATGAGCAAGCCAAAGGAATGGTATTCAAACGAGAAGTAATAAGGGATTTTAAGTATTTTACTTTTAAATGGACTAAAAGGATGGTGCTTCAGTCTCTAGACACCTTGAAAAGAAAAGGAAGGAATATGAATGAAGCAACAAAATTCAATAATAGAAGGGCTAAACTCCAACGACAAGGAAGGGACTTTATTCCAAGAATGCTTGATGAATGTCACCTTACTACATCAATGGAAGACATACACTTCCTAACCCAGCAAGAACTCAATTATTGGTTGTCGCAAAGAAGGAGCCCAAGTACGAAAGGAAATTAGGAGGATCGCATTGTCATTATCATATGATAAACGGACATGAAACTAACCATTGCAAATCCCTCAAGGGAATAATCAACAAGTTCCTTAATCAAGGCCAACTACAAGGCTTTGTAAAAGGATCGTGCTAAGTTTAATGGAATCCTTAGGAAAAGAATTATCTACATAACAAAGGGTATGGGCACCTTCTTAAGAATTCGAAAAAACCCTTGTCATCGCCGAGTTGGCCAGGGCAAGGCACCTCACGGAGGGGGATGATGTGTAAGCCTTTCTTCGTGCCCTAATTAGAAAGGGCCATGTTAAAGCATCAAAAGCGTAAGCCTCCGATCCAATCTAGAAATGGTCAGGATGGAGCTTCTAATTAGCACGCCCTGCCTTTGCTCGTAGAATATTACCCCCTGCCTCTGCTATGAACTAAGATGTCCTACCTCTGCCCGTAGAAGAGCACGTCCTACCTCTGCTTATGTTCCGCGTTACCCGCAGAAGGGAACGCAAACCCTTCTCATCGCGTACGATGGCCAGGATAAGGCACCCCTTGGAGGCGGTTGAGTGTAAACCTCTATCACCGCCTACGATGGCCAGGGTAGAGCATCAAAAGAGTAAGCCTTAAGTCCGCGTCTACGATGGCTCGGTTTAAGCATCTAAAACCTTATCATCGCCGATAATGGTCAGGATAGGGCGCCTCCTCGAGGGAGGTCGGGTAAGTTCTTAGGCTATGCTTGTGGATAAGCTAGCAAAGCACACCAGATGCACAAGCCTAGAGAGTGGTCAACAATGCACGTACATCCTCTGCGTTGACAATAAAAAGTCCAAAGAGTGGATCAAGAAGCACGTACATCCTCTACTTCCCAAATTACACCCGAAAAGGGGTAGCGAAAATAGTACCAGAAGTGGTCTCTGGTTCCCTATCTTAAATACCCGAATCTAGGTTGGTTCAGATTCTAATCATCGCCGGAAGTGGATTTCTGGTCCTATCTTCATAACTTGAATCTGGGTCAGTTTGGATTTCAATTATAATCGGAAGTGGATTTCTGGTCTTATCATAAATACCCAAATCCGGGTCGGTTCGAAAGTTCAATTATCATCAAAATGGGATATTTGACCTTCTTAATAATCTGAATCTAGGTTGGGACAAAACTTCTATCATTACCAAGAGCAGGTTTTTGGTCTTATACCCTAGTCCAGAATATGGATCAAAGTCCTATTGCTACTAGAAGGTGACTTCTGGAACTATGTCCTTAACCCTAATTTGGGTCACAAGTTTATAATCCTAAAGGAAGGGATATACCATCAACCTAATGGCTAGAGCCTATTACCCAAGAGGCCTTTAAGCAAGGACATATGTCTTACATATTGCTTAGGGAGATTTCCTTAACTCATACATACATCAAGTCATTATTCACTCTGCCAAATGCATACGCAGTACATATAACCGCACAACACTAGAACACAAATTCAGGTGAAAGAACAAGCAAGTGTCTTAGATTCCCTCAACAAAATCTTGGGATAGACGTTACACTTTTCTTAAAATCCCCGTAGAGGGAGGTTTCCTGGAAATACGTATTACACTAAGGGACTTTCACTAGTGCAAAAAGTATAAATAGAGTAGTTATCATTCATATGTCCAATATCATGATACTATTAGTCTCAATAAAAGCAGATGATGCATCTTGTGTGCCTTACAGGCTAACACGTAATAAAACGTGTTAAATTTATGCATAATATTACAATAATATTATAAAAAGAGAACATTTTCACCATGAGCTATGACCATGTGTTAAGTAACGCCTCCATAAGTCATAATTTCATTCATAAGCACTATCACTGCAGATCATTACATATAACGTAGAGTACATCAAGTACCTTGCATTTTACATAATTATTTACAAAGAGATTTTAAAGCAAGTATATCTCCAAAAAGAAAAGCATCCTTACTCTAATATTAGGGCTTATATGTAAACGTGATCTAGCTCTTAAGAGCGCTATTACAGGTGGTTAGTATAATTTTCATGATGAAAAGCAATCATCCTCACTTTATTCAAGGTGTTAGTAGAGTGGTTAAGTGAGGAATTGGATGGAATTACAAATCCATCAAGTGTGTAAACCGGAGGGCACTTATGATAATCCCATTCTCTAGTGGGTGGACTGTTATAACCTCGAGTCAGCTTCGACTGATATGTGCAAATATATGTCAAAAGTTGATCATTTTCTCCGATAAGGAAATCAAGGCGGATCCAAGGATATTGAGTGCAAACCTTCTCAAGGTCCCTGAGGAAGCAATACCGTGTCGGTGAAGAAGACTTAATAAGAAAAGACTTCTCCCGATATTCTCTTTTCAACTTAATGTAATCTCCTAAGAAATCCCTAGAAAGCAAACTTGAAGTATATTAAAGACTCTGAAGAAAATATTAAAGGAATTAAAAGAAAGACAATTCATTGCATCATAAGCTAAGCAAGAATATTCATTACAGATATTCCTCCTGCTCATACAAGACCGATCTCTTAAAAGTCTCGGATAAAATCGATGTTTATTAAACTTAAGTTTGTCTAAAGGTGATTCTCTGGGAATAGAAGTAACTCGGGGAAGGTTCCAACATTCACCCAGGTGGAGGTCCACACCACGTTCATCCAGGCACCTTCTGTGGATACGCCTAAGCAAGCCCCTGCTATGATCAACTAAAAAGGAAAATTTCACTATTTTATATCTGTTGTTAATTTGGTATAAAAAGTTTACTATTGTGTCCCTATCTTCAACTAACATCCAGAACAAAGTCATGAGATCGGTATTTCCTTTTAAAAGCCTCTCGCATTACAGTCGAGTAGTTCTCAACCTAGGGGCAACCTCTTTCTCTTTAACAAACAATAGTTTTGCAGCACATTTATTAAGAAGGTGGTATATGTTGGATAGGATGTTATATTCATTTATTTGCCTATTCAGCTCCCTAGTGAGACGAACCACTTCTGACTGAGCCTTTTTAAGAGTAGAACGCCTAAAACTTAATTTTCCCCTTTTCTCCTATGAGAAAAGGGATGGAGACCAATTATTAAAGGTAAGTAAAAATAAAAAGGTATATATCATAGAAACTACTATACCTCAGAAGTAGAAGCAGAAACTTGAGAAGTTTAAACAGGAAGCACTCTTGAAGCTTGGATCTTTCCTCATCTTTTGAGCTCTAGAAGGGTTGGGAGGTTCAACCGCAACAAGATCACCTCCGGAAAATTGAAAATCCTTGCCATGTGTTTCATCTCGTCCATCAAAGGTCGAAAAGGTACAACCAACACCAACATAACCGCCATTACGTTCTTCTCCGCCTTCAACAGCATTTGTAAAGGGATTATCATCGTCAGCACGAACAACCTTTGAAACCTCAATGAGATTTCTTTTATGATCAACATGTGGCTCCTCAAACAGGATATCCTCAATAAACAAAAGCTCGATCACGTCAGTCTTGTTCCTCATAGAAACTTCTTCCCTCTTTCTTATGCGGGATATCTTAGACATAAATCTTTCCATCAAAGCTGAGTCGAGGGACGAAAAATTTAAATTCGGGCATCTGTCCATATTATCCGCATAAAGAAGAAGGGAAGCATCCTCAAAAGAATTAACCATAATTTTGTCTAAGGTGGCCTAGGGAAAAAAAGAGATCCTCTGTTTAGCATCATTTATTACTCCAAAAGTCTTGGCCAATAAGGCCTCCTTCCTACTAAGCTCGACCATGAGAAGATCATTTTCTTTTTCCAAAAGAGAATTCTGTTTCTGTAAAGAGGAACAACGAGAATTAAGTGCGGTTGTCTCTTCTTTGAAATTTTCCAAGGTCCCCTTTAAGGCTCGAGCTTCTTCGGCTAAGGCTAGGTGAGATTCTTTCTCTGTGATGATTGACCTTTTCGCTTTTGCCAGAATAGATTCTATCCTGTTTCGCTTTGCTATTACACCCTCTTTAACATGGATAAGAACATCATTTTCTTTCCTCAAAGACATATTTTCGTCTTTAAGTCTCAATAACTCGAAAGAAGGTGCGGAAGCATTACCTTGCGTAAAAAACCACAGCTTGATAGCCTATAAAGGACACAATGTTCATGTACAAGGTAATCAAAAGAGAGATAGAAAAACGAGAAAGGTAAAAAACTCGTACGAAGAGTAGCTTTCCAACCAAAGCCTGAAAACCACAGGGGGAGTCAAGTAAGGAACCAACATCGAAAAAAGTAGGGGAAGAGGTAATTTGTCTGATTAATTCAATAAAGATATCACCATTAGGAGAGTAAGTAAAGTCAGGAGGAGCGATGTCCTCGGAAGAGGAGGAAAATCCCATCGCATAACGTAATTCATTGGAGACTTCGGAAGACCCAACATGACGAGTGTTCGAGCATGAAAAGTCCTTTAGGGGTATAATCTCCGGGAGAGGATAGAAATGACATCAGAGCAAGGATCTGGACCCACCATATCCTTAGACCTTTATGGCAGATGTAACGACCCGCATTCTACGCATCATAGGATCGTAGAATATTTATTTCTTTCACATATGAAGTTGTATGGTCATGTAACTTTGGGAGACGACTATTGGGGTCATTTCCCATGTTCATGATTTTTCCCGATTTTTAAATGACCATTTTACCCCTAGTTGGCACTGTTTTGGTCATAACTTTTGACTGGAAAGGAATTTTGACCTGAAACCACTTCCATTGGCTCCGGATGATTGTTTACAATTCCGTAGAGTGGTCACATTATCAAACGGACTCACCGTTTGGGAGATATGGCTGAAACAAGTTTCAGATGGTGAAAAACAGCTTAATTGGGCTTAACCGGGTGATTAGCAGCTAGGCCCAGAGGGGAATTTCGGGTTTAGTGGTATAGGAGGACTGATTAGGGTTAGGAAATCACTTTCATTTCAGTTTTGAGCCGCCACAAACCTTCTTGAGACCCTAGTAATGGCTTCCATCCTCTAAAACCACTCCAAAACACATTTTTAGTGAAGATTAAGCCTAAACTACATCAAAACAAGGCCAAATAGCAACAGAGCAAGGTTGGAGCTGTTGCCATACATAGGAATTCGACCCAAACAGAGAGTATTTCAGATTTGGTGTTTTATTTTGTGGCCAAGGTGAGTGATTTGCATAGTTTTTGCACTAATTACGGTAATTAAGGGTAATTAGTGAAGATTAGCGAATTTATACACTAATAAATTCTGGAAAAATGTTTAGAAATTCTTAAATAATATTTCATGCCTCTGTTAGAAAATTTAGACGATTTGATTAAGTTTTACTAAGTATGCGCTTAAACATGATTAAGAGGGATTATGGGAAAATATGAAGTTTTAGTCACTTTTGATCCATTTTGATTCATTTGAATTGTTGGTTGCTGTTAGTGGTTGCTATTACGTGTTGCTATGACTCTATGGTGTGTTTTATGATTGATTAGAAGTGTTAGATTTGTCGAAAACGTCGTCGAATGGCGTAAACAAGTTGCTGGAAAAAGTTGCAGAAAGTTGTGCAGGGCTTCGGATCGGATCGGATGAGGGCTCGGATCGGATGAGGGCTCGGATCGGATATGTGAACTGGGCAAGAAAACCCGACCCAAACTGGAGTCTGGCACATAAGAGACTTGGCAAAAAGGAAGGCCGTTTACTTAGAGTTGGAGTGGACAGGGGGATCGGATCGGAAGAATAATGGAGGCCGGATCGGATCGGCTCAAGAATGGAAGGCTACGACTGGAGTAAGGCGAAGGGATCGGATCGGATCGGAGTAGATGGAAAACGAGGGAGCTGATCGGAGAAGGAACTGGAAGGAAGACAGCAACCCGACCCGGAGGAGGACACCGACCCGACCCGAAGTGAAGTACCCGTTCCGAACCGAATGGAAAGATGACAAGGAAGGAGGACCGAACCGAACCGACGAGGGTAATGACTACCGAACCGAACCGACGAGGGTAATGACTACCGAACCAAACCGACGAGGGTAATGACTATCGAACCGAATTCTAGGGCTGCTACTGCACGACAACTCTTCTGAAGACCCACTCCAATTCGACCAAACCCGAGATGCAAAGGAAGTCCAATATGGGAAGTTGGAGCTCAGGATCCAGTTGGGAACCGATGAGTTCACTTCATGATTGGGCTTTGCTGCGGGACGTGTGCCAAGGGGCAGTTGATGTTTATGACTTTGGATCACTATGTATGGGAAGTACGTGAACGGATTCAGGGCTGAAATGGCCTTGGTACGACTAAAGGGCTATAAACCAATGAAGTGGGGTCATTTGTAAAGATTTTGTCATGACTCCATGTGGTAAGCTTGGTAGTAGCAGTAGTTGTACAAGTTGAACTTCGTCACTACTTCGATGGGTCTAGTGATTGACAGTGGTGGACATCGTATGCTTTACGCACTGAGTGAGAGATGTGAGGATGGTTGCTATGGTTGATTTGTTTGCTATCATTATGACATGCACACCCCACCCCGTATTCTTACACTCTTTATTATGGCACCCTAGAGTATTGTACGGCATGTGGTACTGACTCTTTGGTTGTAGGTCCAGGTTCAGGTATGGTTTAGTATACCTGTTATTATTCTGTTTAGATGCTTATCGCTCATACCAGACTTTATGTCTGACCCAGAGTTTTATGTCTCCTCTTATTACTCTGGGTGCTCACACGAGCAGACTAGAGACAGGTTAGCTGGTGATGCACGGGTAGATGATCCGGAGACGAGCAGGAGGCTTCCACGTAATATATATAGTATTCTCCCTATGTTGTTGAAGATCACTGCTTGGGCATTGGTGGTGCATCTTCTACTTTAGATTTCTTTTGTTTAGAGACAGTAAATTTGGAAAGTTGTAATAAGCTGTATTTGGATTTCCGCTGCTCTGATGTTGATGTTGATTTTAGTTATCAACTTATGCACTGTCTCACCTGTTTTATGTCAAGTATATTATTATTATAGTTTATTCCATGCGCTGTGAGACATTCTACAGGTTCCTTTATTTGTTCATTCCCTTCTTTCCTTTCTTCTGACGACCGTTCCATGCTAGTCGGGCATGTGTACAGCGCGCTTTTGGAGGAAATGCAGGCTGGTGCGGGGCGGGCCGTCACACTTGGTATCAGAGAACTAGGTTGCGTAGTTAACCTAGGGAAAGACACTAGGGAGAGTTAGTACGTATATGAGAGCGCGTATTTGTGATTACTTTGGTTTTCAAAAGCTATGTATATATATACTATTAGTAGTATAAGGATGAAGTCGTACTGCACTAGCACCACTATGGAGTCATTAATCGTTTCCTTTTTCAGATTGACGATGAGCCGATATACTAGAGGTGCTGGTAGGGGAGCCAATAATGGGAATGCTGCTGACATGAGGACGATGTTTACTGACCTCATGAGAGAGATGCTTAGAGATGTACAGAGGGCAGCTCCCAATGGTGGAAATGGTGGTGGTCAAATAGTGCAGGCGCCAAGAGTCGACTTCGCCAAGCTGAATAAGGATTTTACTAGCCTTGGTGGGAAGCCGTTCCACGGAACGGAGTCGGCCACGGATGTTCAGGATTGGCTGGATAGTTGCGAACGTATCTTCGAGGATTTGGGTATCGAGGATGCGATGAAGAGAAAGCTAGCGTCCCGTCAGCTGCAAGGGCGGGCAATGAATTGGTGGAATGCTATAAAGGCAGCTACTCCCGAAGATCAGATTACTTGGGAGCAGTTTAAGACTCGCTTTAGCGAGAAGTTCATTCCAGCTTCTCAGAAGTCAGTGCTGTTTAAGAAATTCTTAGAGCTGAAGCAGAATGGCAGAGCTGTCTCGGAGTATATTGCTGAATTTGACACTCTGTCAAAATATGGGTTATCTCTTATTGATACTGCCGAGAAAAAGAATGAGAAATTCATAACTGGTTTGGATCAGTACTTGGGGGAAAGACTTATTAACCACATCGATGAGACGTTTGAATCGATTGTGGGGAAAGCATTAAGATCAGAAAGTCTCTACCCTAAGCCGAAGACTGAGGTTTCATCTGCAGATGAGCCAAAGCCACAAGCAAGTGGTGGAGGCAAGGGTGGTTCCCAGAATAAGAGAAAGCAGAATCAGACTAAGGATGGCCAGAAGAAAAAGAATAAGCAAGATGTGGACTGCTTCAGCTGTGGTAAGAAGGGCCATTATGCTAGTAATTGTCGGGCCAAGCCAGCGGATAGGAAGTGCTTCAACTGTGGCCAAATGGGACATCACAAGGACAAGTGTCCACAGCCCCCTAAAGAAAAGCAAATAGTGAAAGCCTACGCCCTTAATGCTATTCCTTCTTCGTCGAATGCCCCAACAGCGGCGGAGAAGGGAAAGAATGTCGTCAGTCAAGGTATGCTTTCTGTTTATGATGTTCCTGTTAGAGTTTTATTTGATACCGGAGCTTCCAGTTCTTTCATATCTAGTGACCTGGTAGATAGGTTGGAATTAGAGCCCGAGATTGTCGATAGACCTTTAGTAGCGACGAACCCGATTGGTGGTTCGACTAGCCTTAGCATGATTTGTCGTAATGTGGTCCTATCGAGTCATGGATGCATGTTTGTTTGTGATTGCTTTGTTTTGGGCTCTACTGGGTTTGGCATTATTTTGGGAGTAGATTGGCTCCAAAGATACGGGGTGGTGGTAGACTGTGAGGGCTTTTTAGTGACAGCTAGTGCGGATGATGGGCGGAGGATAGTGTTTGGTGGTCTACCCAGTAAGGGGGTATTGGCTAGTTTTCTAAACTCCCTCGACATTCCGCATAGTGAGTTATCAGGTTTTCCCGTGGTTGGCCAGTATCCGGATGTTTTCGAAGAAGTGACCGGGCTTCCACCACACCGAGAGATTGAGTTTCGTATTGATTTGGTAAAGGATGCCAGACCTATAGTGATGCCACTTCGTCGTATGGCACCAAGGGAACAGTGAGAGATTGAGGTGCAAGTCAGCGATCTTTTGAAGAAGGGATTTATCAGAAGGAGTGTTTCAGAATGGGGAGCATCAGTTGTGTTTGCTACCAAGGCGGATGGTTCCCTTCGGTTGTGTGTAGACTACCGCGAGTTGAATAAAGTAACGAGGAAGAACAAGTATCCTCTACCGTGGATAGATAATTTGTTCGATCAGTTGAGTGGCGCGAGAGTATTTTCTCAGTTGGATCTCGCGACAGGTTTTCATCAGCTTAGAGTGGAAGCTGAGAGTATAGCTAAAACGGCATTTCGGACGCCGTCTGGATTTTATGAGTGGTTGGTCATGCCATTCGGGCTGACCAATGCCCCAACATATTTTGTGGATCTTATGAATAGGGTATTCAGAGATCAGTTGAATAAGTTTGTCCTTGTGTTCGTTGATGATATTTTGGTCTATTCGAGGACAGAGGAAGAACACAAGGAACATTTTAGAATAGTGATGGAGGTGTTGAGAAAACACCAATTGAAAGCAAAGTTTTCTAAGTGTCACTTCTGGAAGAGGGAAGTGAGGTTCTTGGGCCATATTGTATCAGAGAATGGTATTGCCGTGGACCCGGCGAAGGTGGCTACGGTACAGGATTGGCCTACGCCCAAGAATGCAACGGATGTAAGAAGTTTCTTGGGATTAGCTGGATATTATCGTAAGTTTATCCAAGGTTTCTCCAAGATAGAAGTACCATTGACCCAGTTGACCAAGAAGAATCAAGCTTTTGTCTGGGATGAAAGGTGCGAGAATGCATTCAAGAGTCTAAAGGATAAGTTGACAAGCACACCAGTGTTAGTCATTCCTAAGGGGGATAAAGAGATGACGGTATACACGGATGCCTGTGGTACCGGACTGGGCACTGTATTGATGCAAGGCGGTAGGGTTGTAGCTTATGCCAGTCGGCAATTGAAACCGCACGAGAGAAGATACCCTACCCATGATTTAGAATTGGCAGCGATCGTGTTCGCGTTAAAGATGTGGAGACACTATCTCTTGGGAGAAAGATTTGAGTTGTTTACAGATCATAAGTCGTTGAAGTATCTCTTCTCCCAGAAGGATCTAAATCTCCGGCAACAAAGGTGGTTAGAGTTCTTGGCTTCCTATGACTTTGACATCGCATATACACCGGGAAAAGGCAATGCGGTGGCTGATGCATTGAGTAGGAGACATGCCAGCTTAGGCGCTATGTTTCTAGAATGGAAGCAATTGGAGTACATCGCTGGGTATGATTTCAGACCAAAGTGCGAATTGGATCCAGAAATGTTAGCAAGTTTGACGATCAGACCCACTTTAATTGAGCGGATCGGCTCTAGTCAGAGGGACGATCCTAACCTATTGGAAATCATCTCCAAGTTAAAGATGGATATCGATGAGGAGATGAACAAGTATGGGCTTGATCGAGATGGATGGCTTAGAAAGAATGGAAAGCTTGTTGTACCCAATGTCAATGGATTGAGAGATGAAGTGCTTAGAGAATGTCATCACTCAAAACTGACTATACACCCCGGTGGTAATAAGATGTATCGAGACATGAGACAGACTTACTACTGGGAAGGGATGAAAAGAGACGTTGGGAAGTTTATATCCAAATGCATGAATTGCCAGCTAGTTAAAGCTGAGCAAAAGAAGCCTAGTTGGTTGTTGCAACCATTAGAAATTTCCGAATGGAAATGGGAGCAAGTCTCGATGGATTTCATCGATGGTTTACCAAGGACTAGATCGGGATATGATAGCATTTGGGTAATTGTGGATCGATTGACTAAGAGCATAAGATTTATACCAGTCAAATCGACCAGAACGGCAGCCAAGTTGGCAGAATTGTATATGAATGGGTAGTGAGATTTCATGGAGTACCCAAAAGCATTGTGAGCGACCGAGACCCGTTGTTCACTAGTGGGTTTTGGAAGAGCTTACAAGAGGCTCTAGGGTCAGAGTTACATCTCAGTACCGCATATCATCCTCAGACCAACGGTCAGACGGAGAGGGTGAATCGTATTTTGGAAGATCTCTTGAGAGCATGTATATTGGATTTTGGTGGATCATGGGATGACCATTTGCATCTAGTAGAGTTTGCATATAATAATAGCTACTAATCCAGTATCGGTATGGCTCCGTTTGAAGCTTTGTACGGAAGACCGTGCAACTCACCATCATGTTGGATAGAGACTGGCGAGAAGTTTATGCTTGGACCAGATGTGGTGAGGGAAACTTCAGATAAGATCAAGATCATTCAACAATGAATGAAAGATGCCCAAGATAGGCAGAAGAGTTATGCTGATAAGAGGAGAAGAGACCTAAAATTCTCCGTTGGTGACTTGGTGTTTGTCAAGATTTCTCCGTTGAAGAGCGTAATACGATTTGGCAGGAGAGGCAAGTTGGCACCAAGATTTGTTGGCCCATTCCCTGTTCTTGAACTAGTCGGGAATTTGGCATACAAATTTGACTTACCGGAGAAGATGGCGGGAGTTCACGACGTATTTCATGTTTCCCAACTAAGGAAGTTCTTTCACGACTCAGATATGACTATTTCACCTGATCAGTTAGAGGACTTCGAAGTAGAACCCGAGGCGGTTGGGAACCGCAAGCCGGCCCGTATTGTCGAGCACGACATGAAGCAACTTCGAAGGAAGGCGGTGAAGTTGGTCAAGTTTCAGTGGAGCGAGGACGAGAATGATTGTACTTGGGAGACAGAGGAGAACATTAGGAAGACATACCCAGAACTCTTTGCCTGGTAAGATTTTGACTTCGATTTAGTTTTCCGCATGCTAGGATAGGCTTGTTTGCTTGTTTTGCATGTTTGATTGTTGTATATAGCTGTTAGGCATGCGGGATCTTTTGTATGTTTTGGGTTAAGGAATTTCGGGGACGAAATTTCTTAAGTGGGGGAGAGTTTAATGACCCGCATTCTACGCATCATAGGATCGTAGAATATTTATTTCTTTCACATATGAAGTTGTATGGTCATGTAACTTTGGGAGACGACTATTGGGGTCATTTCCCATGTTCATGATTTTTCCCGATTTTTAAATGACCATTTTACCCCTAGTTGGCACTGTTTTGGTCATAACTTTTGACTGGAAAGGAATTTTGACCTGAAACCACTTCCATTGGCTCCGGATGATTGTTTACAATTCCGTAGAGTGGTCACATTATCAAACGGACTCACCGTTTGGGAGATATGGCTGAAACAAGTTTCAGATGGTGAAAAACAGCTTAATTGGGCTTAACCGGGTGATTAGCAGCTAGGCCCAGAGGGGAATTTCGGGTTTAGTGGTATAGGAGGACTGATTAGGGTTAGGAAATCACTTTCATTTCAGTTTTGAGCCGCCACAAACCTTCTTGAGACCCTAGTAATGGCTTCCATCCTCTAAAACCACTCCAAAACACATTTTTAGTGAAGATTAAGCCTAAACTACATCAAAACAAGGCCAAATAGCAACAGAGCAAGGTTGGAGCTATTGCCATACATAGGAATTCGACCCAAACAGAGAGTATTTCAGATTTGGTGTTTTATTTTGTGGCCAAGGTGAGTGATTTGCATAGTTTTTGCACTAATTACGGTAATTAAGGGTAACTAGTGAAGATTAGCGAATTTATACACTAATAAATTCTAGAAAAATGTTTAGAAATTCTTAAATAATATTTCATGCCTCTGTTAGAAAATTTAGACGATTTGATTAAGTTTTACTAAGTATGCGCTTAAACATGATTAAGAGGGATTATGGGAAAATATGAAGTTTTAGTCACTTTTGATCCATTTTGATTCATTTGAATTGTTGGTTGCTGTTTGTGGTTGCTATTACGTGTTGCTATGACTCTATGGTGTGTTTTATGATTGATTAGAAGTGTTAGATTTGTCGAAAGCGTCGTCGAATGGCGTAAACAAGTTGCTGGAAAAAGTTGCAGAAAGTTGTGCAGGGCTTCGGATCGGATCGGATGAGGGCTCGGATCGGATATGTGAACTGGGCAAGAAAACCCGACCCGAACTGGAGTCTGGCACATAAGAGACTTGGCAAAAAGGAAGGCCGTTTACTTAGAGTTGGAGTGGACAAGGGGATCGGATCGGAAGAATAATGGAGGCCGGATCGGATCGGCTCAAGAATGGAAGGCTACGACTGGAGTAAGGCGAAGGGATCGGATCGGATCGGAGTAGATGGAAAACGAGGGAGCTGATCGAAGAAGGAACTGGAAGGAAGACAGCATCCCAACCCGACCCGGAGGAGGACACCGACCCGACCCGAAGTGAAGTACCCGATCCGAACCGAATGGAAAGATGACAAGGAAGGAGGACCGAACCGAACCGACGAGGGTAATGACTACCGAACCGAACCGACGAGGGTAATGACTACCGAACCGAACCGACGAGGGTAATGACTACCGAACCGAACCGAATTCTAGGGCTTCTACTGCACGACAACTCTTCTGAAGACCCACTCCAATTCTACCAAACCCGAGATGCAAAGGAAGTCCAATATGGGAAGTTAGAGCTCAGGATCCAGTTGGGAACCGATGAGTTCACTTCATGATTGGGCTTTGCTGCGGGACGTGTGCCAAGGGGCAGTCGATGTTTATGACTTTGGATCACTATGTATGGGAAGTACGTGAACGGATTCAGGGCTGAAATGGCCTAGCTACGACTAAAGGGCTATAAACCAATGAAGTGGGGTCATTTGTAAAGATTTGGTCATGACTCCATGTGGTAAGCTTGGTAGTAGCAGTAGTTGTACAAGTTGAACTCCGTCACTATTTCGATGGGTCTAGTGATTGACAATGGTGGACATCGTATGCTTTACGAACTGAGTGAGAGATGTGAGGATGGTTGCTATGGTTGATTTGTTTGCTATCATTATGACATGCACACCCCACCCCCGTATTCTTACACTCTTTATTATGGCACCCTAGAGTATTGTACGGCATGTGGTACTGACTCTTTAGTTGCAGGTCCAGGTTCAGGTATGGTTTAGTATACCTGTTATTATTCTGTTTAAATGCTTATTGCTCATACCAGACTTTATGTCTGACCCATAGTTTTATGTCTCCTCTTATTACTCTGGGTGCTCACACGAGCAGACTAGAGACAAGTTAGCTGGTGATGCACGGGTAGATGATCCGGAGACGAGCAGGAGGCTTCCACGTAATATATATAGTATTCTCCCTATGTTGTTGAAGATCACTGCTTGGGCATTGGTGGTGCATCTTCTACTTTAGATTTCTTTTGTTTAGAGACAGTAAATTTGGAAAGTTGTAATAAGCTGTATTTGGATTTCCGCTGCTCTGATGTTGATGTTGATTTAAGTTATCAGCTTATGCACTGTCTCACCTGTTTTATGTCAAGTATATTATTATTATAGTTTATTCCATGCGCTGTGAGACATTCTACAGGTTCCTTGATTTGTTCATTCCCTTCTTTCCTTTCTTCTGACGACCGTTCCGTGCTAGTCGGGCATGTGTACAGCGCGCTTTTGGAGGAAATGCAGGCTGGTGCGGGGTGGGCCGTCACAGCAGAGGATCTTCTAAGCTGCTTTAAGGGAAGAAACTCCAACTCTTGGAATCAGAGAAGTGGAACCGGTTTTACTAGACTGGGTGAAGATGTGCCATAACATATGATGAATGGAAACTGAATAAAATCTTAGTTCCGACTCCGTTTTAAATTATCACGTAAAGAGTATACAGGATTGTCAAGAAATAAAGGAGAGTTTGGGTGAAAAAGGAGCAACTCTACCCAACGACAAGGAAGGGGTTCCTTTGCTAAGTAGGACCAAAGGTGGCTGCCTAATAATGGACTGACCGACTTGTAAAAGTGAACGCCTTCAGAGGATAGAGGAGGTGAGTAGGTAGAACCTATTGCCAAATTTTCCAAAAGCATCGCCAAGAAGAACGATTATCTCCTTATCCGTAAAAATCAGCAGTTTGGGTGTAGCATCTGTTATAATAATAAAAAAATATGCAAGGGGTAAGATAACTCCCTATAGCATAAAAAAAGTGTGCTTTATGATGCAAATACTTAGGGTATGGAAGCTGCCGAAGATACTGGGAGGGCAGCGTACAAAGAAAATTTGGGTTTCCCAATCTTTGAATCTGGCTGTTCCTTCATATAACAATTTTTTCGTAGGATTTGTACGAAAAATTTGAGGGTTCACATTGCTAAGTTTGGAAGGACCGACCAAGTAGTCAAGGGTAGAAGGACTTAAAGAATGGTTACCCGATTCCAAAGATAAAAGTTCTAGACCTAACAAGTGGGTGTAAGTGTTCAGAAAAAGTTGAATACGAGCAACTCCCAAATATTGTAGGAATCGACGAAGGAAGTCAGGGAAGGCGAAAAAACCCCCGTGCTAGATATAGATAGCAGAGTAAGCAAAGTAGCCTTCCGGAGGAAAAGATATGGTATCCATCTCGTTTGCGGGAATGGTTTCAATACCAAAAATATTAAAATCTTGAAGAATAACATCAACTTGCTCTTGCGATGAGATCATAGAATGCTTCACGACAGCACTTACCCTCCTAGAAGCAGAAAGGTCATTCGAAAAAGGGACATTTCTATTAGGTTTAAAGGAAATATGTTTCTTTCCCATGATGCCAGGCACAATCCATTCAACTATATAAAACAATGTAAGAACAGTGCTCAAAAGTGTAGGATTCTTATTCTCCAAAAAAATGTATTGATGATAAAAAGAGGTTGTCCCCCCAGAAATCTTTAGGAGAATAAGAACAAATAGAAACACTAATCTAAACTATCAGGTAAATTCGGAATTGGTTACCGAGAGTTGGTAACTAGAAAATTGAAAATAGCTCATGGCAATGAAATCTGATAATTACTATGGTTAGGAATAAATTAAAACCACTTTAATCATAAACATTAATGTATAAATGACTTATAGGAAATGCTTACTTAAAGATTACTAATGCTTTTTCGAGACAAAATTCAAATTCAAAAAATGGTGAAGAAGAGAAGGAGCTAATGAAATGGAACGAGGCGGGTATATATAGGAGAAGGAAGCGGCTGATTTATTCAAAGTTTAACTTCAGAAGTCAAAAACACCCATTCACTAAGGAGAGCTAATGTTACTACCAAAAATTAACATCGAGATAGGCTGACGATGAAGGGGTATCGATTCGTCACAAGCATAAAAGAGTAATCCATGAGCAAAGATCAAGCATAGGGTAGAGCCGAGAGCATAAGGGAAGTACCCGGAATGGCAAGCAACCGACACCATCATCGAAGAAGGTACTTCAGATATGACATGAAGAAAGAATACCAGTAGGGTAGTTCTGGTATGAAGGATAACCAAGAAGTTGCCTAAGAATGGAAGCTAATGAAGAGAAAGACCAAAAATACTACAACCCGAAACCCAAAGGGACGAAAGGGATATTGACATTAATTTGCTTCATGTCGATACAAAAAGAGACATAAACATCAAAGGGAGCTTATCATAAGCCAACTACTAGAACCCAAACTTATTAATCATCCAAACTTATTAGTCACCGAAAGCCCACTTCAGGTATATGCCAAGAGGCAAGTTAAAGCTTCTAAAGAGACAATCTTTCCACACTGATTCGCTTAGTGTTGATACCGAAAGGCGTGGCGGTTCCCGAAACAATACACTGAAAGCACTAAGGCAAGCCTCTTAAAGAATTAATAGCAAGGTCAAAAGCTCATGACCGAAAGCTTTTAACCGGACGCCAAAAAGTCTTCTTAAAGCTATCCACACTGACCGGCTTGGTATCAATACAAAAGAAGATAGACATGACATCAAAAGGAAGCTCCAAAGACCAAGACCATCTTTCCGAGAGCCTAAAACGGCCCCTTAAAAAGCAATAAGAAAAGCTAAAAGAGCGTTCGAGAGCCAAAGCAATCGGAACCAAAGGGAAAATCGGCCGATAGGGGCTTCTGCTGACCCAATAGCAAAAGGGGATTCGATTTGTCTATAAATAAGATTGCAACTCATTTTCGGGGCTAATTTCCATTTCTCACTCTTGTACTCTTTTCCTCAAGAGTAAACCCTAATTTCTAAATCAATTTGGGGATTTCCATTGTAATTGCTTATGTACTCCAAGTACAAGATCAATAAAGAGAGAATCAACACTTATCATACTTCTTATGAGTTTTCTTAGCTATTGCTCACATAACGTTCTATATGCTTTCTACATGGTCATGGATTCACATCCAAGTATAAACCTTCCGCAATGTATTAGCAAAACTGGTTCCTACAACCATTTAGCCTCCCACTGAGGGTTGTGCTTAAGGAACCCTTGTCCCAAGATAACCGTTGGTTCATAAGTCGCTTAGGCGTGATGCTCACCCCATTAAGGGAAGAGTAACTAATACTTTGGGCTTTAAACCTTGATATCTAGGAAATGGTGAACTAACTCAAGCTCATGGAAACTAAATATCTTCGTTTTTCCGTTAGGTCCACTTCCGTAGACCTATCTTCGGTGTTGACGAAAAATATCGTTAACAACAAACATATAATAAGATTTTGAATACAATAAATGTGTTTGACAGTGAAGTTTAGATCTCCCCCTATATGTATGCTCCCCCTACAACAAAACTCCCTCTATATATGTGCATACGAGTGAAAAGAACAAATGAAATAATTAAGGAATTGAATTTCCAATATTAAAATATTTATGAAGTATTCACTCATCAACCAAAATCTTGACCATTTTCCTCCTTTTGTTATCTTCAAAAGGATATAGAAATTGAAATAGTGATGAAATATAGACTACAAATATAAAATCATATCAAGAGAGAGAATGTACATCCTAAATCTCATTCAATCAAACAAAAATCATAATATTCTTCAAACTAATGGCAAATTTCACATTATAGAGTAATGGATTTGTGATGAATTTTATAAAACGGAGAGAGTTTTAATATATATGAATTCCAATTATTTCCAAATAAAATTTTAAAATTGAGCACAAAATAGTAATGGATTTGGTCTATGGTTATAAATTCAAATTAAGTGACAAGATCAAATAATCGCAAATCCCAATGATTGTCAATCAAGAATCATAATATATCATAAAAAATTAACACACATCACACATTTAAAAAATGGATTGATGGGTTAGTTTTTACAAAACGAGGAGAATTTCATATATATATATATATATATTTATTTATTTATTTTTCTTTTTATTTTTTTTATTTTAAGAGCAAACTAACCATGCGTAGCCTATTATGACTTTTAAATGGGATTAGTCGCAACTTAATTTATAAGTAATCTCTAACCATGCATGACCATATCTAGGTTCTTAAATGAGATTAGAGAAACGTTTATAATATACAAAATCTCCTCGGTATATAAAACTAAGATAGATGATAGAAATACGGTAGGTGTAGAGATGGTTGTGAAATAAATTTCTAAATTAATCATATTATAAAATATGCTCAACTATACCAGGATTTTTTGAAAATTTTAAATTATCTCTTTTTCTAAAAAATAATATAATCACATTTCCATCACAAATTTTGAAGTTGTATATTGGTTAACGATTTTCAAAAAATATTAAACTCTCTACATTAAATAAAACCATGATGGATGACAGAATTGTGATAGAAAAAGAAGATGGTCATGAAATAAGCATCAATTCAAAGATATTATAAAAATTGTTCAATCATCATGAAAATTTAAATAAAATTTCCTATTGTTGTGAAGTATACTATAGTCACAATACATCACAATTTCAAAATTTTGATAATAATTTTGATGAGTTTCAAATATAGTTCAATTTGGTTAATGATTTTAATTTCTGAATAAATAATTAAAAATGTTTTTTAAAATTGAAAATATCAATTGCAAGAGGGATTCTGAGAGATCTATACAAGATGAGACTCAGTTTGAGAACAAATCAATCAATTGAATAAGACTTCTAGCCAGATACTTCTTGGGCCTCCTGATTGCCATTTACAATATATCTCAAACAAATCATCCAATCACCAAGCCCAATCAGAGAAATTTAACAATGCAGTTCTTTTTATTAGAGCAGCAAAACAATCAGTTTCAGAACAAGATTCTGTAGAAAAATTCAGAGTATTTGCATCAAGCCAAAGAGATTATTCATGATCCAAGATTTAAAAAATAGTTCATTTGAAATCACTTGAAGAGATGTTTAAATTTTCAAGATTCAATGAATTGATCACATAAGATTATCAATTTCAAATCCAAGAAGTGTGTGAGATTCAAGGTATCAATAATTTCAAATGATTTCAAAATAATCAAATATTCAATCCAATTAATCATGATAAATGAGTTTCAAGATGAAACACAATAATCTAAGCCAAAAGATTTTCAATTCAAAAATGTCCAGTCGTTCCAAAAGACAATGGAATTATCACAACTGAAAAATAGTAGTTTGTTGTAATGAGTATATATTTTCAAGTTTTTCCAAAATGATCAGAAGAAACTCAAAACAGCAGAGTTGTATGAAATTTCATTAGCTTTCGGATCATCAACAAAAATTTAGAATTTTGTATAATAGTGTTTAAGAAATAATAAGAATGCTTTAGCACTATTAGGAATTCAGATATCAGTCAAAAAATTAAAATTAAAAAATAATTGCAAAATATTTACAATTTTTCAGTTCAAGATTTGGAAATCATCAAAAACATGGAAGTTTTATACAAATGAATCTAATTTCCATAAAATCGAGAATTTTGCAATTTGAAGTTAAGAAACTCAGAATGTAAAAAAATGGCAGTGTCAATGCAAATCAGAACAAACAGAATGAAGAATAAAAGGAGTAGAAGAAGGAATAAAAGGGAAGAATAAAACAAGAGAATATAAACAAAGAAATGTGAGTCTAGATATCATAACTGATTTACAGTAGACGCTGTGGATTTATAACTCATCAGTTATGGCTAAGGAACATTGAATGATTCGATGATATGGAACATTTTGAATTCAACTCTTTTTTGCAAAGTTGTTCCTTAACCATCTTTGGTACCTAACTGTTTAGGGGATCGAGTGGTCTAACAAAATTTGTAAAACCGCTCCCAGTTTCATTCACACGTTTTGGTACCCAAACTTTTTTGTACAAAAATCTTTTCTTTTATACCCCTTTTAATTTGAGAGCAATTTTTTCTCCACTATTTCTTGTTTTGACCTGCACCATTTCACCAAGCCATGATTATGAGTTGCTATTGTGTTGCCATGTACTTTGTGGCCTTTGTTGTTCTTGTGCTTTTGACATTGTGGCCACCTTGTTGTGAGTTTGTGCACTTCCTTGTGTGTTGCTACCCATGTTTATTCATTTTACTGGGTTCGCTGAATTTTGCATTCATGCATGTACATTCATATTCAGCCAGCCTTAAACATGCCTGTTGCTCCATATTCATTGTTTTGCACTTATACTTAAACCTTGCTGTTTCACATTGGCTTTGAGTATACATGCCATGTACACGTTTTGTGTCCATGACAATTTCACCCTGGCATTTCCACTTGACCATACTGTCCACATTACTTTGACCTTTGTTTGTATCACACCCATGCTTGCAACAGTGTATTTGCATATTTGCACATTTGTTGTTGTACAATCCTATGACGTGTTGAATTCATCCATACTTCCTTGTGCTCTGGTTTTTTATATGCTCCATATACATATATTTGAGCTTGAGTTGCTGGTATACTTTGCCATGTGCATGCATCACCTCTGTTTTTGTCATATTGAGATGCACCTCTGAACTTGAGACATGTTGTTGTCATATGCACCAGGTCTTGTGCTTGTGACTAATTCAATTTGCATGTATTTAGGCTATTACACTTGATTATACATCACTGCTTGGTTATTGTACACAGACTGTCTCTGGTTTGCCCATTCATGTTGCATGTCACCATGTTGTTTGTTAGCCTACTTTGTGAACTAGGATACACAAAGAGTAAATAGTGAGAAAGACACCAATCGGTTCGGATCGGAGGAGGATAGTACAGGAGGTAAGTAAAGATCAAGAACGCAGAGACCACATCCGATCAGATCGGAGAGAAATGTCAGTAGCCTCATTACATCGGATCGGATCGGTAATACGTCAGCAATACCAAAGGATAGCAAGTGGCCTTATCGGTTCGGAACGGAAGAGCACGTCAGCAACATCATAAAGCAGGTGGCGTCAACGGTTCAGATCGGAGGAACACTTCAACAGCATCAGAAGAAACCATCGGTTCGGATCGGATGAGTACATCAATAGCATCAAGGGACAGCGAGTTGCATCACCGGATCGGATCGGAGGCCCCGATCCGAACCCCTTTTTTCCTTTGAATCTATAGCCGTTGTTGCGTGTATCCCCTGAAGACTCGGACAAGATCTGACCATTTCTCCCACGATCTTCTACTGAATCAATGTGCTGTAGCCATCTTGGAGCCTTCGAACCCGACTCTCAAGGGATGGATGCCATGCAATTCCAAACCGGAGCCACTTCGAGGAGATTTTTCACCTATAAATACACCATCTAGTGGCATTTGAAAGGGTCTTTTGGCAAATTCTCACTTCATACTTCCTCCATAGCCGAATTCTACAAGCATATTCAGAGCAAAATCATCTCTTAAAGTCCATTTTTGAGAGATTTGAGTGAGTTTATGCATTGTAATCGTGAAGTTGAGTGAGAATCATTGCTGTACTTGTATTCAAATCATCAATTAAAAGAAAAAAAGTGAACGTAGGCTCGTTAAGGTCGAACCACTATAAATTGCATGTTCTTTATTGCTTTTTGATTCTATTTCACTGAATTCATATCTAATTTGGGTGTTAGAGCCAATTTTCGGTCTAACATTTTGGTGCTTTCACTGAGAAACTTCGAATTCTTAGCTTTTTCGGGATTACCATTCTACTATTTGAACCCTCAAGTTCAATGAAGTTAATCCCTTCTCTCTGACATCTTTCAGTACTTGTTGACTAACCGTTGAAGAATCAATTATTATGGCTAAGACCAAAGGAAAGGAAGTGCAAGGTGCTAGGGGAAATGAGGCTAGATAAAATCAGCAAGCCATTGTGTTAACAAGGTCACGCGCTCAAAGCTCTGGAGCAGATCACTCTAACCAGGAGGATCCGAACCAGATCAGAGGGGCCGATCCGAACCGAGAGGAAATGAACCGGATCGTGTTAACACCGATCCGAACCGATGATCCGAACCGAGGCGATGATGGTGTTGGGGGCTCTCACTCTCTCCATCCGAACCGCCCCGAACAGGCTGCTATAGGCTGATCCAATCCGAATCAGAATGAAGCTGGAACTTCTACTCGAGCTCCATCCAATGCTCCAATTTCAGCCACGATGACTAATGTCCAGCCTAATCCATCTGCACCCATTACACAGGGAGACTTTTCACGTTTTCTTGACATGCTTCAGAGTACTAAAGAAGCAATGGAAGCCCAAAGGCGTGACAACCTTCGCATGCAGGAAAACATGATCACCATGGGTAGAGAATTACAAGAGCTCCGGAGGCAGAGAACTCCTTCCCCACCATGCCACATTCCTACAGATGATTCGTCTTCTTTGGAGGAGGAACGTCCTCGCGAGAGAAGGCCGCTTGAACGACCTTAGAACCTAGATCAATTGACTTTCGGATCTTTGGGATCCCGAGAAGATGTTGCTCGTGTATTGGGCCCTGATGACCCGAGTCTGCAACAGCCTATGTTATTACCTATGCGCGGATCCCATCTCTTACCCAGGGATCCCAATATTACTAACCCCACGCAGCAACAACTTCTCCAACGTCTACCTCCAGAGGTCAACCGGGAGCGCAGAGAGCAACGTAGAGCGGCTGTCGCTAGAAACAGAAGGTTATCCCCTGATCAGGAGCCCAGGGTTAATCCGAACATCAGATCTAGAGAGACTGTGCAGACACTAACCAACGCCGATGTATGGGCAACGGTGCGATAGATTATGTCTGAAAGCTGGCGATACACCAATGAAGATTGGGGCATTGAGTGAAGTCATACCCCGTTTACAGATGACATCCTGAATTTCCAGTTCCCCCGACGATTCAACTTGCCTCAGATGGATCGATATTCAGGAAGGACAGACCCAGGGCAACACCTAATGAGAAATGCATGGTTTATGAATGCGGTAGTAGCTCCCGATGCCGTAAAATGCAAAGCTTTTCCCATTTATCTTGAAGATGTAGCGTTAATGTGGTTCACTCGACTTCCTCTTCGGTCGGTGTCAAATTTCACAGAATTAAGTGAGCGCTTCATGAATCAGTTCCGACTCCATGCCCAAAAGTCCAAGACCATCATAGAACTGTCACGAATTAAACAGGGCCTAGGAGAATCTTTGAAGTCATATTTGGATCGCTTCAACCTGGCCGTCACCGAAGTCACTGATCCCCATGAGCCCACTATCCTGATGGCCTTGATAGAAGGAGTAGATCCCGACACAGAGTTCGGGAATTACTTGGCTGGAAAACCACCTACTACAAGAGAATTATTCTATGAAAAGGCTAATGTTCGCCTAAGGCGAGAAGAAGCTAAGGAAAATCGGAAGAGAAAGTCCGAAGGGACCTCGAAGGAAGGTGTTCAGAGTAATGTTGCTGTGAAACAGTCTGGTGACAGTTCAGGAAAAGTAGAAGTAAATGTTGGCAACCAGAGTGGTGGTAATAGCAACAGAAATGGGAATGGCAATAGAAGGAACAGAAACCGTGGGAATAGCTCTAATAAAAGGACCCAGATTCCAGAGTTTTGAAAATTACACGCCGTTAAATGATACATTGGAGAATATTTATCTAGACACATACAGCATATTGCAGTACAAAAAACCACCACCCAGAGATTCTACTGAGAAGGAAATTGAAACAGGAAAGTTTTTCTTGTTTCATGGTACGCACGGTCATTCCACCAATGAGTGTCATCATTTGAGGGATATCATCGAAAAATTGCTGCGAGAAGGGAAGTTGGATGAATACGAAGCCGCCCCGAGGGACGGGGGGCAATGGGGACAAGCCCTGAACCAAGAACAACCTGCTTCAAAACCCACAACTCTGCAAAAAGGTAAGAGGATCGTCATTAACTCCATTATAGGCGGGCCTCACATGGTTGGTCGTAGTTTTAAAGCATTGGACCAGTACGTCAACACCGCCAAGCATTATGAAGTAGGAGAATGCAGCAGCCTTGAAGACGTCACTCCAATAAAGCAGCAAAAAACGATGTCCGATGATGTCATATTCCGCAATAAAGACGAGTTTGGAGTTCAATCCCCAACCGAAGATCCGCTAGTGATAACCACGACAATTGGCCCCACTTTGGTTCATAAGGTGTTAGTGGACAATGGAAGCTCGGTCAATATCCTCTTCAAGAAAGCCTTTGAACAAATGAGGCTCGAAGCAAAAGACTTAAAGCCATGCCATGGATGGATACGTGGTTTTAACGGAGTATCCACAGCTCCAATAGGTTTTGTGGAATTACCAGTCACATTAGGGCAGGGGGATCGCCAGAGAGTAAGGATCATGCCGTTTGTAGTTCTGGATTTGGAGTCGCCTTATAATGCCTTCCTAGGCCGACCAGCCCTTGCCGAATTTTGGGCATGTATTGCGCCTTGGTGTTTGCTGCTAAAATTCCCGACTGACTCGGGAGTTGGGACGATGAGAGGCGACCAAGCTACGGAACGAGCTTGTTATGTGGCAGAGTTAAAGATGCTAACGAAGGGGCTGAATATAGATGCTAAAGATGATTCTGCCTCTCCACAGGGGGGCTCAGCATAGCAACTAAGGGGTCCTGCCCTAAGAGAGTCGCCTTCAGACGTGCTCGAGGATATAGATTCCAGAGAGGATAGAGAACCTGGGGACATGAAGGCAACTCCCAATGAAATAACAGTTGATATACCTATTGATGAAACGGATCCAATAAAAGTGCTAAAGATTGGCTCGCAACTAGATCCAGTAAGAGCAAGAGAATTGGATGATTTTCTGAAGGCAAATCTGGATGTGTTTTCCTGGACTCACGCTGACATGTGTGGGATTTCGCCTATAATCATGAGTCACTCCTTGTGTATTAATCCAAAGCACCCACCAGTCAAGCAGAAGAGGCGGATGTTGGGCCCAGAGCGGTCAGCAGCTTTGAAAGAAGAAGTAGAGAAGTTAAAAGGTAATGGATTCATTAAGGATTCGAAGTATCCCGACTGGATATCGAATCCTGTCCTGGTTAAAATGTCAAATGGGAAGTGGAGAACGTGCATCGACTTTTCTGATTTGAACAAGGCTTGCCCGAAGGATAGTTTTCCTCTCCCCAGAATTGATCAACTAGTAGATTCAACTGTCGGGCATGAACTTTTATCCTTTATGGACGCTTATTCCGGGTACAATCAAATTCCCATGCACATACCAGATCAAAAGCATACAAGCTTTATTACAGACTTGGGATTGTATTGTTACGTCGTAATGCCGTTTGTATTAAAAATGCGGGAGCCACATATCAGCGCCTGGTCAATCGCATGTTCTACAATCAAATTGGGAAGACCATGGAGGTTTATGTAGATGATATGCTAGTGAAATCCAAGCGATCTCCCGATCATATGAAGGACTTAGCAGAAATGTTCGACATACTACGAAGGTATGGGATGAAGTTGAACCCTTTGAAGTGTTCTTTTGGCGTGGCATCAGGCAAGTTTCTTGGCTTCATCGTGAGTTCCAGAGGAATCGAAATCAATCCGGACCAAATAGCAGCAATTCGAAACATAGAAGATCCGCGAAAGATTAGGGATGTTCAAAGCTTAGCTGGAAAGGTTGCAGCGCTGGGCAGGTTCATCTCTAAAGCAACTGACAAGTGTGTGCCTTTCTTCGATCTCATAAAATGGGGAAAGCGAAATTTTGAGTGGACTCCCGACTGTGTGGAGGCATTCCAGAATCTGTTAGATTTCTTAGAAAAGCCTCCAATATTATCAATGCCTGTGCAACATTTGGATTTGTTCGTCTATTTGGCGGTATCATCTCACGCCGTCAGTGCAGCACTAGTACATGAAGAGGATAAAATTCAGAAACCTGTGTATTACATAAGCAAAAAACTAGCTACTACAGAACGTAACTATCTAAAGATAGAGAAGCTTGCTTATAGCCTCCTGATTGCTTCCCATAAACTCCGCCATTATTTTCAGGCACACCCAATAGTTGTGTATACCGACCAACCTTTGAGACAAGTGTTGCAGAAACCTGAAGCATCGGGGCGGCTACTCAAATGGAATATCGAGCTGAGCTAGTTTGATTTGAACTTTCAGCTGCGAAGATCAATACGGGGGCAGGCCTTGGCTGACTTCATAGCTGTATTTACAATTCCTGAAAATGAAACGGTGGGTGACAAGACATTTACTTTGGATCAAGAATTAGAGCTTAGTCCATGGAAATTATATATGGACGGAGCCATGAATGATAGAAAGTCCGGCGCCGGAGTTGTTCTAATAACTCCTGAAGGACGATCTATCTACTATGCGTTGCGGTTAGAGTTTGCTGCCACTAACAACGACTCCGAGTATGAAGCCCTGATTGCCGGGCTGAAACTCGCCAAAGATTTGGGAGTGAGGAGATTAGATATATATTGCGACTCCAAGATAGTTGTATGTTAAGCTCGAGAAGAATTTGCTGCTAAAGGACCTCGACTCATCACTTACCTCAAGAAGGTAAAGGAATTGTTGGAAGATTTGGAATATTATAGCATAACGCACATTCCGAGAGCGGAAAATTAGAAAGTAGATCGATTGGCGAAGCTAGCAAGTTCAGATAGTCTTAAAGAATCCAAAATGGTTCCGATAGAGGTGTTGGATTCACCAAGTTTCGATCTAATGGAAACAAAGCTAGCCCTGGAAGTTGAACCAGAAAAAGAATCATGGATGACATCAATTAAAAATTTTCTCAAAAATGGAACCCTCCCGTTGAAAAAGAGTGAAAGACGAGTTGTAAGACGTAAGGCCACCAGATACGTTTTACAGGACGACGTCCTTTATCATCAAGGGTTTTCGATGCCCCTGCTACGGTGTATCGCACACGACGACATCAAACGTGTACTGTAACAGGTACATGAAGGTGAGTGTGGAGATCACACTGGGGGCCAAACCTTAGTAAAGAAAGTGTTACGGCACGGATATTTCTGGCCTACCGTGAACAAAGACGCGGCTGCTTATTCACGACGCTGCGACAGATGTCAAAGATATGCCAAAGTTCCCAGAGTGCCTCCGATTCAGCTCAAGTCAATGGTAAGTCCGTGGCCGTTTGCCATGTGGGGAATTGACATTATTGGAGTGCTACCCATTGCCAGAGGAGGAGCCAAGTAAGCGATCGTTGTCGTGGATTACTTCATGAAGTGGGTGGAAGCTGAACCTCTAACAACCATGACGGCAAGGAAAGTGATCGGTTTTGTGGTGAGAAACATTATTTGTCGATTTGGGATACCGAAGACCATCATAACTGATAATGAGACGCAGTTTGACAGCATAGAGTTCAGAAACTTTTGCCAGAAATACAAAATTGATAAGCGATACACTGTAGTAGCTCATCCGCAGTCAAATGGACAGGTCGAAGCCGTAAATAAAGTCATTAAATTAATTCTAAAGAAGCGGCTGAAACGGGCCAAAGCCAGATGGGTAGATGAGTTTCCATCAGCCTTATGGGCATACAGGACGACCTTTAAGACGGCTACCGGCCATATTCCCTATTCACTTTCATTTGGGTCTGAAGCGGTGATCCCGGTAGAATTGGAAGTCCCTTCTCATCGAGTTGCGTACTATGACCCGATGACGAATAAAGCGCTCCTCCTAGAGTCTCTTGATATGATTGAAGAAAAAAGAGATGACGCCGACTTGCGCGCCTCAAGACATCGACATCAAGTAGCACGTTATTATGACCAAAAGGTTTGCCTCAAAACCTTTGAACCAGGAGACCTAGTACTGAAGCGAGTCTTCCCGCCTTCAACCCAGTTGGGTCCAAATTGGAAGGACCGTACACATCCAACGGAAGCTTGATACAGGAGCATTCAAGCTAACGACCGTGGACGGTGAAGAGATCCCCAGAGCCTAGAACGCTCAGCACTTACGATGATATCTGAGCTAAATATGAAATGTCATTTCTTTTGTTTTCATAAGCCATGTAAAAAGGCACGACTTGCCTTAAAAAGTCTGTTTATGTGAACAAAAGATTATAAAGTAGATGTAAGCTACAACTTAGCTGAACCACTATAAAAATATCATGTGTAATTTACTTTCCTGCATCATTTATACCTTCAACTATTATTCTATTATGACTGTGAAACACGAAATGTTAAATTAAAGTTGGAGATGACCTATATGCGGGAACGAACAAAACGACTGTTTGTACAATAAGACATATAAGAATGGGAAGACGACATTCTTAACTCTAACTCTCAAGAATCGAGAGAGAGTATAAAGGATGAGAAGACGACGTCCTTTGAGGCATGAAGGTGCACCCAGATGAGAGACCACCTCAACGAAAACTCTAACCTGGGTATGAGATAGGAGAGTATAAAGACGCCAGAAAGAACAGGCGTCAATGACGAAAGGAAAATGACCCCCATCAGAGAATCGGGGACATTTGGACTTTTTAATTTAATCTTGAATAGTTCTCCTTCAGTTATTCAAGATTGGCTGGGGGCATACATGCACACACATATTCCCCTCCATCATGCCTTCAGTACATAACTTTAGTATGACATGCTTTTGTAATTTTACATGAGTACTGAACTAACTACTATCAGGCATTGCAGGAAATAAGTTATTTTTATTTGCAAACGTGTGAGTTTGTACAAGGAAAACAAGCAAAAAAGAAGGTGTGAGGGCCGCACTCGCTACAACAATTGCGAACCAATCAAATGACCAAAATAAAACGAAGCACTTTATCATTTAGTTTTCGGATCAGACTTGGATTTTTTGGTGGCTTTCTGAGTAGCCTTAGCTTCCTTTTCAGCTTCGTTCATAACGCGTTTCAACTTTTTCTTCCCTGAAGCCGAAGTGCTAGAATCAGTTGGTATTTCCCCAGGAGAAGGAACGCTGGAATCAAGAGAAGACTTTTTAGCAAGCTCTTCTGTAATAGATCTAGTTGAAAGCTTAATGACTAACCTTGATCCAGGGTCCACCACCGCAAGAGGCTTAAGGCCTTCGAGGTCCAGGTCTTCAACCTTTAGCTGCATACGTTTATCTTGCTCGGCTTTCATTTCAGCCAAAGTGATGTCATCAGCGCTTTTTGGATCCCCAACTATAGCCACACTAGGGTCTTCCTCATGCCCCTCGCTACCGCCATCATCTTTCAAGGCGGCTATCATCTCGTCGTCATGAGGAGAATTAGCTTTATCCTTTTCTCCTTCAGCCTTCTCAGCAGATTCTGTTCCGGCGGTGGTCCCCTGAGGCACGTCTGTCTTCTCGGACGGTTCAGCACCTACAAAATGAGAAGAAACAGTTATCAACTCGGGAGAAAATAAAGGGTCCTTCATCGATTGCCCGATTATGTGATGGAATGTAGAGACAGCTTTGACGAATTGGGGTGAAAAGGTAGAAATACCTTCCGATGATTTCTCAGTTGGAGTAACTGCCGTCTCTGACGCTGTCTCGGGAATGGGGGATAAAAGAGATGCCTGAGGGATTGCCGGGTTTTCGGGGTCGTATCCCTCGACTTCAGGAGTTTCAGCGGAAGTAGAGGAAGAATCAGCTTCGGAGATATGCTTTTGTTTGGCCACCCTCTTTTCCTACTCCATGGCAGCAGCGATGAGGCGACACCCCTCAGCCAGACGTGCCGGCTCATCATCTTTTAGATATTTTTCCATGAGCTGGTCTCCATCGATCGAATCTACCTTGAGTTCCTCCTTCTCCCATTCAATAATTTGGCTCCATACGTGAACCATGGTAGTCGGATAATCTTCGATCCAAGAGATATTTCGGTGACGAATTATATATGCAAAAAATTCGATCATTAATTCACCGAAACCCTGCACATCCTCCTGGGCCTCTGCCAGCTGCTTACGGGACTCTTCGGCTGACTTGATGACACTTTCAACATTACACTCCGCCAGGGCAACCCTGTTTTCGGCCTCCATCAACTTGGAAGCCAAGTCAGCGTTTTTCTTCTCCAATTCGGCGTTCTTCCTCGCTAACTCGGCCTTTTCTCGCTCAAGAGCAGCGTAAGCAAGTTGCATTTTGGCGTTATCCGACTTAGCGTCTTCTGCTTAATTCTTCAGCTCCGAGCGCTTTTGACTATAAGACTCGAGCAAGTCATGATAACGTTTTTGTAGGTCTTCAAATTGTTGCTTGAAGCTAGCAGCATCCCGTTGAGCGATGGCAAGTTGGGCCTGTGTATCCTCAAGGTCTTTCCCTAAATTTTGCAAGGCCTTTGCGTCGGCTTCTGCAGTCTTTTTCATCGAGTTAGTGTCCGTAATTAAAGTTCGGATGATTCTGGAGAGGTTACGTGAATACTTGAACATCTCATAATATTGTTTTTCGACTGCGTCAATCTTCGCTTTGGCATCGTCTACCCACCTCGAGGAAATGGGCTCGAGAGCAGGTAAGAAAGTCAGGTTTTCAAAATAATGTTCGAGGAACTGCTCCTCCAGATATGCCCGCTTAACTTTAGTTTCAGCATCCAATGGTGGAGGTGCTTTTGGGAATGTTAGCTCAGTATCCTTATGATGGGCGGGCACAATGGCCTCCTCACCCTTCCTAGGCCGCATAGCAGAAACCTTACGCTTGCCTCGCGAGTCGGTATCTTTCGGCGAACTCCTTTCCCTACCGCTTTTTCTTGAGAAGAGGTTTGATCTTTTGACTGCGACGTCTCTTCTCCTCGATGACCTTGGTAGCTTTTGTATCGCTCTGGATCTGACCGAACGGGAAAGCGAGAGCGTGAGGTCCGCGACTGATAAGAGTCATAAGGGCTTCTATCCTCTCTACCCCGGCTTTCACGGCGATCGTGCTCAACATCAGAAGGGGGTCTGGTCATGCTGCGGCGTAGTTTCCTAATGTCATAGTGAGCACGAGACATTGTACCTGCGCAACAATACAAGTGGAATTCAGAATAAGTATTCTCATGAGGAGTAAGTGTTGTGAAGTGTAGTGCTATTGTGTTAAGTGCATCCTAAGTGATGTTCCCCCCGACAAACCCGAGTCCGAAGCCGAGCCAGCGTGAGTGGACTCTCTAGCCTTAACAGGAGTAATCTCCTCTGAAGAAGTAAAAACTAAAGGGTATGTGCCAAAATCCTCAGAAGTATAGATAGTTTCAGGTAAGGGGAGATCTCCCAAACCCTGAAATGTAGGATCATCAGTACTAGGAGCATCTCCCTGGGAAGCGTCTGTTGGCAGTTCTTTAGGAGATAGTGATTTCTCAGGAGAAATAGCATCCCCAGGGGCGATGTACCCTTCTCGGTGTTTCTCGGGTATGTTGGCCAGCTTATCGTCTTGAGTTGAAGATGGAGAAGATGAAGTTCGAAGTGGTATTGTGGGGCTTTTCGAGCTCTCGCACATTCCTGGAATTACATCCACTGGAGGGATGTATACATATGGACCCGACCCGTGACCTATGCTATGAGTAATGGACAGTAGCCCGTGACGATGATGGTATTCATCCTTAAGGACTTCATCGATGGTTAGAAATTTTTGGTTGCCATTAAGGAGCTGATGCATCCGATCAAAGTACACTCGAATCGATATTTGTTTTGGATTATCAACTGCAAACAAAAAGAAAACGGATTAATGTGTTGGCGTGGACACTCAGAGTTGAGATTTAGAAAACCAATGCTTTACTTGATTTGCCCATCTCCTAGCACATTCCGGCTGTTGCCTTATATAAAACCATTCCAACTTGGAATCGCCAGCCTTGCTGCTGAACGACGCTGACATTATTTTCCTTTTTGGAATTGATTCGAAGTAAGAGAAAGAAGGAGTTTCTCGAGTCTGATGCTTGAAGTTGTAAAAGAAATGAACGTCATCGAAAGTGAGCTGTATACCTAAGATCTCGCGGTATGCTACATATAAGGTATATAGGTAGGCATAGGAGTTGGGATGCAGCTGCATGAGGGCAGTCCGCATCTGTCTTAGAAAGTCGACAACAAAAGGAGAAAACGGTGGAATAGCCCAACCATGCACATCAATCGGGTGATTGCCATAAATCCTTCCGGAGGATTGTGAGGACGGTCAGTTTTCGACGGCACCAGAGTATCCCTTCTTAGTATATCGTGCTTTAGACATATGCGAGCAAGTCTATCATCGTCAATCGTTGATTCAACAGAGTCTATGGGTGATTCCAAGATAATGGCAGACTCAAATTCGTCAGGAGCTCGGTAATCTCCAATCTCTCCTTCCTCCTCGTAGCCCAGAGAAACTTCGCTATCCGAAGGTGTTTCGTTGTTATGCGTTCATATTTCATAATCTGAGCCCTCGTCATCCCATTCAGGGTCTGAAGGAGAAGATATGTCATCAAGAGTATATTTCTCGGAAGTTTCTGCCATTTCCATCTTCTTTGCTAATCTAGAAGAATGTCTTGCGGCCATGATCGCTAGACTATTGAAGAAACAATGGCAAGGATTAGAGTAAAGTTGCCTGTGTCCCCCGTGTGTGTATGTGAACTAAAGTGTGTGCTACGTGTGACAAAGATGCAAAGTAAATACATGATAACATAATGTAAAGGTCCAAGGAAGCAGTAATGTTCAAAACGGTTCTTGATATTTGTTTATGTTCGCAAGACACTATCCTAACTGTCCACTAAGTTGAAGACATTATTGAGAATTGGTTTAACCAACTAAGCAAGGTCTTATGTGCAATCTTGAACTGCCTCTCGGTTCGGTTCAGATACACACATTAGGGTCGGATCGGGGAGAAGGCCTTGTGCTAGCCTGGGACAAGAGTTGATGCCCAGTGACCAAAATCAGATCGGTTCGGAGGTGAATACTCGGACGGTCCGGATCGACTTGAACAGCCATGCTTCTCCTCTTCTTTATTTCACATTCCGGTCCGGTCAAGTAAATCTTGTTCTTCTCTTAGCTTACAAGTCCGAACCGATCCCCTGCACTCCTTCTCTCTCCTTTTCCTTGTCTCTACCTTGTCACCCGAACCGATCCCCTGCACTTCTCCTCTCCCTTTTTCCCTCCTCTGTGGGGTCAAAATCGATCCTATGTTGAGAGTCCCAGCTGAAATCGAGTACTGATGCATTCGAACGCTCAACGAAGGATCTTAACCCCCTCCACCGTCGCCTCGAGAGTAATTTAATGCCATTAGCAATGATGACGGAGTGGAGGAGGTCATGGCGACGAAATCTATCGAATACGTCGCTGGAATTGTTCAAGTGAACCACGAATTTAAGTTAAAAGCAATTATAAAGAGGAGATTCAATATTATAAAACTACCTATGTGTTGGATTCGGGGATTAAAAACGAGAAGATTTTTAGAGTTTTTAAAATTCTAGGGTTTAGATGCGAGTTTCGCTGGAAGAGAATAATAAAGAAGGAAAAGGAAGAGGGAGACGAGGAGGGTACTTATATGAAATCGTAGTGACCACTCGTATTCCCAATTTTCCTCAACCCGTTCGGACCGGAAGTCAAGCACATAAAGGCCCTATGGCCTGTTGATCCATGAGGGAGTTGATTCGATGTATCTGCTAGGGTGTACTACTGGAGGAAATCCATTCGGATCGGAACCCGAACCAAAAGAGGCTATATACACTGATTTGACACGCGGGTTGAATTTGAGGAAAAATAAAGAAAAAAGCTTGCTTGGAAGAATCATTGGACGTTATATAAAAGCTCTCAAAATTGTTTGAAAATGAAGAAAGTAATTCATGTGGATTATGGATATATATAAGCAGCGAAAGCCACGACATAATGAAGTGACATGGTACTACAACTAAATGGAGGCGATCATTCAATGATTCTAATTCAAAGGATGTTCTGTAAATTGCTTCGAAGCACACTTTATCCTAAATAAGAGTGTACTTCGAGGGGGCAAAATGTTAGCCTACTTTGTGAACTAGGCTACACAAAGAGTAAATAGTGAGAAAGACACCAATAAGTTCAGATCGGAGGAAGATAGTACAGGAGGTGAGTAAAGATCAAGAACGCAGAGACCACATCGGATCGGATCGGAGAGATATGTCAGTAGCCTCATTACGTCGGATCGGATCGGTAATACGTCAGCAATACCAAAGGATAGCAAGTGGCCTTATCGGTTCGGAACAGAAGAGCACGTCAGCAACATCATAAAGCAGGTGGCTTCAACGGTTCGGATCGGAGGAACACTTCAGCGGCATCAGAAGAAGGCAAGCAATCCCATCAGTTCGGATTGGATGAGTACGTCAGCAGCATCAAGGGACAACGAGTTGCATCACCAGATCGGATCGGAGGCCCCGATCCGAATTCCTTTTTTCCTTTGAATCTATAGCCATTGCTGCGCGTATCCCCTGAAGACTCGGACAAGATCTGACCATTTCTTCCACGATCTTCTACTGAATCAACGCGTTATAGCCATCTTGGAGCCTCCGAACCCGACTCTCAAGGGATGGATGCCACGCAATTCCGAACCGGAGCCAATTCAAGGAGATTTTTCACCTATAAATACACCATCTAGTGGCATTTGAAAGGATTTTTTGGGAAATTCTCAGTTCATATTTCCTCCACAGCCGAATTCTACAAGCATATTCAGAGCAAAATCATCACTTAAAGTCCATTTTTGAGAGATTTGAGTGAGTTTATGCATTGTAATCGTGAAGTTGATTGAGAATCATTGTTGTACTTTTATTCAAATCATCAATTAAAAGAAAACAAAGTGGACGTAGGCTCGTTAACGCCGAACCACTATAAATTGCGTGTTCTTTATTTCTTTTTGATTCTATTTCACTGAATTCATATCTAATTTAGGTGTTAGAGCCAATTTTTGGTCTAACATTGTTCATTGTTTGTTCTTCTTGTCAAGTTCATAATGTATGTATATATACACCGATCTCTCTCTCTCTCTCTCTCTCTCTCTCTCTATATATATATATATATATATATATATATATATATATATATATATATCCATGTGTACTTCTCTGGACTATTTGTATGCTGCCATGAGTATTGCTGCCTTGATTATTTGTGCATGGATATATTGGCATTTGTAACTTGGAGTTTGTGCACTGCACTTGAATGTCCAGATTTGTTTGTGTGTTTGAATCACTTGTTCATGCTTTTTCTTGAGCCTGACTTTTTGTAACTTGTATTTACAGGTCTGATTTGCATTCCATGTTGAACTCTGTATGTGTATGTATATATATACACATATATATATATATATATGCAAACACGTGTATATATTTGTATGAGTGTATGTGTGTGTGTTTGGCTGAATTGTTTTAGCTCTGGTTTGTGATTATGGCCCTTCGACTGGTTTGGCTTTGATTTTGCTGAACCATGTACTTGTATATTTGACACTTGTACATGCTTGATGTACTGCCATGTATACATACATGTATATGTACACATATGTGTATATATATATATTTGTATATGAGTGTTGCTCTATACGTGCTCTGTCACTGGTAATGAATTTCTTGGTTCATGTGCACTTACTAATGTTTGACCATATTGCCCCTGCACAAAATATATGTGTATATACATACACATATATGTGTATACATGTATTATGTATATGCAGTTTATATATGTAAGCACTAGAGATATTGTCTACCTTATGGTATTTACAGTGAATCATTAAGAATATCACAAACAATCTAGACATAGGTAGATGTATATACATATCAGACCAAGTCAAGAAATATGATGACAAACACAACAAAATTAAGAGGAAAATGAAATCTAAAATAAATTTATACTTGCTAAAATTTAAATCAATTTTGTTCCAGTTTAGTGTGTGTTTCTGTAACAGGTATGTAGGTGACTGGACTAACTCTGAAGTAGACTGAAGATAAATGTGTCAGTGAGTGTAACTGTATATGAGTAAGTGAATATGAACAGAGTGAAATGTAGCTAGGAGCCAATGTAATGAATAAAATTTATTGTATTCTATCATTGAGATGTACAATAGTGGAGTTGTGAAATTTGTACTATTGAAATGTTAAAATAAAATATTATATTGAACTAAAAAATAGTTTGAATATTCAAATTCTTGTGTAGTAGTATTCTATTCAAATATAAATATTTATTTCTATATGTGATGTAGTAGAATAGTACAATTGTAAACACATTTATAATAATATATATATGTTTGTTATCATCAAACAAAAATCATACTGTTTTGTAAAACAATCTCCCCTTTTGATGATGACAAATATTACTACCAAAAACTAACACCGAGACAGGCTGACGGTGAAGGGGTATTGATCCGTCATAAGCATAAAAAAGTAACTCGTGAGCAAAGATCAAGCACATGGTAGAGCTGAGAGCATAAGGTGAGTATCCGGAATGGCGAGCAACCGACACTATCATCAAAGAAGGTACCTCAAGTCCGACATGAAGAAAGAATACTGGTAGGGTAGTTTAGGCATGAAGGATAACGAACAAGTTGCCTAAGACCGGAAGCTAATAAAGAGAAAGGCCAAGAATACTAGAACTCAAAACCCAAAGGGATGAAAGGTCTATCGTCATTAATTTGCTTAGTGCCGATACAAAAAGAGACGTAAACATCAAAGGGATCTTATCGGATGCCAACTACTAGAACCCAAGCTTATTAATCACCGAAAGGAAATTTTAGTAATCGATAGGCAAAATTCCGGTAGCACCCTTAGGAAGACCAAAGTCTACTTCAGGAATACGCCGACAGGCAAGTTAAAACTTCTATAGAGAAAAGCTATCAACAATGATCCGCCCAGTGTTGATCGAAAGGCGTGGCGATTCCCGAAACAACGCACTGAAATCACTAAGGCAAGCCTCCTGAAGAATTAATAGCAAGGTAAAAAGCTCATAACCGAGAGCTCATGACAAGAAGCTCTTAATCGGAAGCCAAAAAGCCTTCCTAAAGCTATCCATACTGACAGACTTTGTATCGATACAAAAGAAGATAGATGTAACATCAAAAAGAAGGTTCAAAGACCAAGACCATCCTTCCGAGAGCCAAAACCGGCAGCCTAAAAAGCAATAAGCAAAGCCAAAAGAGCGGCTGAGAGGCAATGAAAACGGAACCATAGAGAAAAGCGGTCGACAGAGGATTCTGCCGGCCCAATAGGAAAAGGGTCCGCCGATTTGTTTCTAAATAAGATCTGAGCGGTCTCGTTTTCGGAACCAATTTTCCATTTCTCATTCTTGTATTATTTTCCTCTAGAGTAAACCATAATTTCTAAGTCGATTTGGGGATTTCCATTGTAATTGCTTATGTACTCCAAGTCTAAGATCAATAAAGAGAGAATCAACACTTAGCATACTTCTTATGAGTTTTCTTAGCTATTGCTTTCTATATGATTTCTACGTGATCATGGATTCACATCTAAGTCTAAGCCCTTCCGCAATGTATTAGCAAAACCTCTTGCTACAATCCATTTTGCCTCCTACCGAGGGTTTTTCTAATTGAACCCTTGTCATGTGATAACTTTGGTTCATAAGTCGCGTAGGCGTGATGGTCACCCTATTAAAGGAAGAGTAACTAATACTTTGGGCTTTAAATCTTGATATCTAGGAAATAGTGAACTAACTCAATCTCGTGGAAACTAAATAACCCCATTTTCCTATTAGGTCCACTTTCATAGACCTATCTCCAGTGTTGACGAAAAATATCGTTAACATTTTGGTGCTAGAAGGAGGGCTTGACTTTTGACCTTGTGGTTAATAGCCACATATTTAAATGTTTTGTTCCATACGGGGTTGGACTAAGCTTCGAAGAAGCAAGGTTATGACAAAAGGTCCCAACAAGAGTCTTCTAGATCTCAAATGGCTATATCAAGTGCTAATGACCCAAGAGTGATGGAAGAACAAGTGTCAAGAATGGAAGCTCTGCAAATAATCAAGTGAAAAAGGGATGTAGAACAATACGACCCTGATTATTGGAACGACAACCCTTCCTACGTAGGACAAACATCAATATTTCCTCTAAATGATTATACACCCACTACACCAAAAAGATCGATTTGAAACGGTAATAATATGTTGCTAAAACTTTTATAAACACTTTACAAGTGTTGCAGATTAGTATGTTGCAGATTTTCGCAACACTTATTGTTAGACCCAAATGTGGTTCTAACACCCAAATTGATTAGAAACAAGATAAAATAAAACAGAAATAAAAATGAACACACAAGATTTATAGTGGTTCGGCGAAGAAATGCCTACGTCCACTTAGTTCTAACTATATTCAGTAATTCAGTTACAAAGGCAATGTAAGATTCACTCACAACTCACTTTTGTTCACTCAAATGATTAAAACAAGAAATGAAAGATGGTTTGGATTTTCCGGGAGTAAAGAAATTCGGATGATGGAGGTACTTGGATTCTCGAAAGTGCTGAAAAAGATCCTTCTCTTTGTCTCTAGATGGGGTATTTATAGGTGTGAATTTGCCTGAGATTCAATCCGGGTCGGAACACGTGTCACCCATCGCACTCTCTTCGGGTTCGGATGGACTATCAAGCTGACAACACATTAAAGAGATGGACGCTAGGGGTAGGAATTAGTCATATCCGGTCCGGTTCTCCAGGCGACTTTATAGGAGATTAACCTGGATCATGGGCGCGGGTCGGAGGCGTGCAGGTTGGAGGTCGGATCGGAATACCCGATCCGAACCGGAGTGACTGGGACGTCTTCTCCTTCTCTAATCATATTCCGCTCCGCTGCAACGTCGTGGCAAGCAAAAGGCTTTCCGATCCATTTGAACTTTACTGGTCTTCCGATCCGATCAGATATTCTTTGCCAATTTACCCAGTAAGAGCCATCCGATCCGAACAGGGAATTCTATCCGATCCGAACCGATATGCTGCTATCAATCTGAAGTGTGGTGTTTTCTTCCGATCCGATCCGGAGTCTTATAACTCAAAATACTCTTCAATGGTTGGTTTCTTGACTTTGTGTTGCCTAGTTCACAAAGTAGGCTAACATTTTGCCCCCTCAAAGGATGCTTTCGTTGTACAAAGCGTGCTTTGATGTCGTTTAACCAGAATTGTCATGAGTAATGCACAGATTTCTGTTCGGTTCGGCGTCCGACCCGAACACATTTTCTTCATTTCTGAGCAAATTTGGGTATTCATCTCGCCATGTAATGCCTCTTGCAGGTATGCTCCTTCTTTACTCTCCTTCTCTTCAATTTGAGTCGGATGCTAAATCAACATGTGAAGCTTCCACTCGGTTCGGATTCCGATCCGAAGCGTATTCGTGGATTTATTTCTTAAACATTGGGCCTTCAGAGAGAGTTGTGCTACTGGGCTTCCACTCCGGTCCGAGCGGGCGAGACAAAATAGGGAGACGAGGAGTCAACACCATTCTTTATATAAACCCATCACCGTCTTCATTCCTTCCTTCTTCGTTTCTATTGCCGCTCGGACCTAAGCATTGAAAACTTTAAAAACTCTAAAACTCCGAACTCCTTTCTTGTAGATTCTTCAAATCAAGCACATAGGTAGCTTTTTAATCTCGAATAACATCGTAATAAACGTTCTTGATTTCACTTTGCGGTCGATTGGAACGGTTTAGGCACAGAGCTTCGCTTGAATTCCACGTCGTTACTGGTGGATGCGCCGTCACTTCGAGGCGTCGCGAGGCTGGAGAGGGCAAATTTCTGCCCTTAACAATAGCTTTGGCGATGAAACGGACTCGTTCGTGAGAAAGGGGGGAAAGAGGAAGAAGACGAGGAGCGTGGTGACCAACTGAAGTCGGTTCGGGTAGAAGACGGAGGAACGGAAAGGAAGAAGTAGGATAAGGGGTCGGTCCGGGTTACACACTTTAGAAAGACAGGGAGGACAGAAAACGTCGGTTCGGGTCGGAGAAGTGAAGGTTGAAGTAAATGGATCGGTTGAGTGGTGCTAGTTCGGTTCGGATCGGTCCATCCGATCCGATCCGATCAGTCCTGCTTCCGAACCCATTGCTTCCCTTGTCTTGAACTGGCCCTGCTCTAATGACGCATCCGAACCGATTACTATCTGTGTTTGTATTGAGCCAGCCATCATACGTATATCCGAACCGAACCGAACATATCAAACTTGGCACATAAAGACTACCCAATTAATTCAACTAACGCTTACTCTAGGCGAATATGCTTCGCGAACAGTTAGGATAGTGCCTTGCGAACATAAACGAGAATCAAGGACAACTCTGACTATTACTTTCTCTTTAAAGCTTCGTCTTGCATTGCTGTACTTCTATTTTGTATTTCCCACATTTTTTGCACACACTTTAGTTCACACACATACACAAAAAAGGGGACACGGGATAATTCACTCTAATCCGTGCTATTGCTTCTTCAATAGTTCCATGACAATGAGGCCCAGACGCTCTTCTCGTTTAGCTGAGAGGAAAAAAGCTCCAGAAACTTCCAACAAAACCACTCTCGAGGATATATCTTCTTCATCTGACCCAGAATGGGACAGCGAGGGTCCGGATTACGGAGTTGGTCATCGGGAAAGCGATGAAATGTCTTCAGAAAATGAAGTTTCCCTAGGCTTTGAGGAGGAAGGAGGGATTGGTGACAATCGAGCACCCGATGAATTTGACTCAGCCATTATATTGGAATCACCTCCAGATTCCGTAGAATCAACAATTGACAATGACCGACTCGTGAGAATTTGCTTGAAGTATGGAATAATGAAGAGAGACACTTTAGTGCCCTCACGTTCTGATCGTCCCCATAACCCTCCAGAAGGATATATGACGGTCACTCGTCTGATGTGCATGGTTGGCGCCATTCCTCCATTCTCGCCTTTCATCGTCGACTTCTTAAGACAAATGCGGATTGCCCCCATGCAGCTGCATCCCAATTCATATGCCTACCTGCATACCTTATTCATAGCATATCGTGAAATTCTAGGCGTGGAGCTTACGTTTGACGATGTTCATTTCTTCTATAATTTCAAACATCGGACTAGAGAAACCCCTTCTTTCTGTTACTTTGAGTCGGTCCCAAAGAGGAAGATAATCTCTACGCCGTTTAGCAGCAAAGCTGGAGATTCCAGACTAGAGTGGTTCTATATAAAGCAACAGTCTGGATGCGCCAGAAGATGGACAAAATCAAGTAAAGCACTGATTTTCTGACCCTGGACTCTATACACTTGAATCATCACCCTGACCTGTTTTCCTTTTTATTTGCAGTCGACAATCCCAAACAGGTATCAGACCAAGCGTTCTTTGATCGAATGCACCGTCTCCTTAATGGCGACCAAAAATTCCTTACTATTGACGAGGTTCTTAAAGATGAGTACCTTCATTTTCACGGGCTGCTATCCGTTTTCCGTAGCATCGGTCATGGGACGGTCCCTTATGCATATATTCCTCCAGTGGAAACAGTTCCAGAAATAGGAGAAGGCTCGGGAATTCCTGCAGCTTCTCTTCAAACTTCACCCTCTCCCTCTTCCACTCAAGATGATGAACTGGCTAATCTGGCCAAAAAACATCGTGAAGGGTATATTGCCCCCGAGGAAACTACCTCGGTAGACAAATCAAAATCTCCCCAAGGGTCGCCACTTCACGCTTCCGAAGGGGATGTTCCTAGCACCGACGAGCACATATTTCAGGGTTTGGGGGATCTCCCCTTACCCGAGACTATATATACTTCAGAAGATTTCAGAAAGGACCCTTTAGTCTTCACTTCTTCTGAAGAGACTACTCCTGCTAAGGCCAAAGAGCCTGCCCGCACCAGTCTAGCTTCAGACTCGGGTTGGTTGGGGGGACACACACACCACATAGGATGCACTTTGCACCGTAGCACTAGCATTCATTGCACTTCTTTTTCCATGGATCCGTTGATTCTAAACTTCGTTTAACTTATCGTGCAGGTACAATGTCTCGATCCTCTTATGATATAAGAAAGCTTCGCCGCAGCATGTCTAATCCTCCCCAGGATGCCGAATATAACCGCCGGGATGACCGCGGCAGGGAGGAAAGAAGACCCTATGATCCTTATCGATCTCGATCCTCACGCTCCCGCTCACCAGTTCGACCGGAACAAGAAAAATACAAAAGCTATCAAGGTCGTAGGGAGGAGGATAGACCACAATCTAGGGATTCCACTTCCTCCCATGAAAAGCGGAGTAGAGAGAAAACACCTCCAAAGGAAACTGGGTCTAGAAGTAAGCAAAAAGTCCCTGCTACTAAGCGACCTCGGACAGACAAGGGTTCTACAGAATCTTCTTCAGGAAGGGACACTGAACTAACAATCCTCGCCCCTCCTCCACCAGATGCGGGAACCGCCGTAAGGCTGGCATATTTAAAGGAGCAATTTCCCGAGCACTACTTCGAGACTCTGACCTTTCTACCTTCCCTTGAACCTATTTCTTCTAATTGGGCAGAGGAGGCCAGAGCAAAGATTGATTTGGTGGAAAAACAATATACCGAAATGTTCAAGTATTCCCGCACTCTTTCTAGAATCATCCGCACGCTAATGACAAATGCTGACTCAATGCACAAAACTGCAGAGGAAGATGCTAAGGCCCTAAAAACCTTAGGAAAAAATTTAGAAGATACTCAAGCTCAACTAGCTATCGCTCAGAAGAACGCTTCTAACTTCAAACAACAGTTTGAGGACATGCAAAAGCGCTATCATGATTTGCTAGAATCCCACACTCAGGAACGTTCCGAGTTGAAGAAGCAAGCTGACGAAGCCAAATCAGAGGCTGCTAAGACACGTCTCGCTTATGCTGAGCTTGAGCAGAAAAACGCCGAGTTAGCGAAAAGGAGTGCTGAGTTAGAAAAGAAAAACGCTGACTTGGCTTCAAAATTGTTAGAGGCGGAAAACAGGGCTGCTCTGGCCGAAGGCAATGTGGAATGCGCTATTAAATCTGCGGAGGAAACCCGCAAACAATTATCAGAGGCGGAGGCCGATATTCAGGGCTTCGGCGAGCTAATGATCGAATTCTTCGCGCACATTATTCGTCGTCGAAACATTTCCTGGATCGAGGACTATCCATCCACTTTGGTTCATGTGTGGAATCAAATCGTCGAGTGGGAAAAAGAAGAGCTTAAGGTTGATTCCCTCGATGAAGATAAGCTGATGGAGAAATATTTGAGAGACGACGAGCCGGAGCGCCTAGCTGAAGGGCGCCGCCTAATTGCTGAGGCCATGGAAGAAGAGAGGCGGAAGTCTAAACAGAAAACCATTCCTGAAGCTGGTTCCTCTTCTTCTGCTCCTGTAACTCCTGAAGTAGAAGGGTATGATCCCGAAAACCCGGGAATTCCCCGAACAACTTTACTATCTCCCATTCCTGAAATAACCCCAGAGGTAGTAGTCACCCCCGCTGAAAAGTCTTCAGAAGGTATCCCTATCTTTTCTCCTCAATTTGTCAAGGCTACTACTACCTTTGGCTACATGACTGAACGTTCGATGAGAAATCCTTTGCTCTTGCCTGAGTTGATAACCGATGTTTCTCATTTTGTAGGCGTTGAATCCTCCGCGAAGACAGATGTTGTTCAAGGAACTACCACTGGGACAAAGCCCGCTGATAGGGTCAAAGAAGGGGAAGACAAGGCTGCTTCAATAGACCTGGGGGAAAGAAGTGAGCTAACTAAGGTCACTACTCCCCATGATGAAGAAATTATTGCAGCTCTAAAAGACGACGGAGGAGACGAAGGGCATGATGAGGAACCAGAGGTTACAATAACCGGGGAGTCAAAAAGCGCCGATGACATTACCTTGGCGGCCATGAAGGCTGATCAAGACAAGCGCTTGCAGTTAAAAGCTGAAGAGTTAGATCCTGAGGTCCTCAAGCCCCTCGCAGTTGTGGATGCAGGTTCAAGGTTAGTCGTTAAGCTCTCAACTAGATCTATTACCGAAGAACTTGCTAAAAAATCTTCTCTTGATTCCAGTGCCCAGCCCTCCGGGAAGAAGTCTGCCGGCTCCAGTACTACACCTTCAGGGAAAAAGAAATCAAAGCGAATCTTGACTGAAGCCGAGAGGGAAGCAAAAGATGCGGAAAAAGCTGCCAAGAAATCAAAGGCTCATCCCAAACCCAAATAGTGGGTTCTCCTGTATCTTTTCAGCATCTTTGTAAATCAATAAGTGCTGCTACACCAGCAGCTTCCGCACTTTCTTTTTCAGTTATTTCCCTGTACAAATTCATTCATTTGTAAATAAAAATAATTCACTTTCTGCAATGTTTATTTGTTAGCAGTTCTGCACTTATGTAAAAATGCATATCTATAGTTATGAAACAAAGTTGTGGAGAGGGGAGTTATGTGTATGTGTCCCCAGTCAGTCTACACAAGTTATTCAGTGCTTAACCATGCAATCTGAATGCTCCCGATTCTCTAACGGGATAGCATTTCCTGGGTCATCAACACCTGTTGTTTTTCCTGGCATTTCTTTTATACTCCCTCTCATTCTCTCGAGAGTTAGAGTTCGAGTTCAGCTATTTGTTTATCCCCCGGTCGTTCAACGGGAAAAGATTTCTTTCTCGGCGCTCGATCGGAGACGCCTTTATACTCTCTTTCTCTCTGGAAAGTTAGAGTTCAGAATAGAATTTCCTTTTCAGCGCTCAGTTTGAGACGCTTTTATACTCTCTCTCTTTCTCTGGAGAGTTAGAGTTCGGAGTTGATCCTCCTTTCTCAGCGCTCAGTCGGAGACGCTTTTATACTCTCTCTCTTTCTCTGGAGAGTTAGAGTTCAGAATGTCGTTTTCTCATTCTTTTATGTCTTATTGCACAAATAATCATTGTGCTTCTTTGTATGCCCAAACTGTTTCAACCTTTTTAGGCTCTAAGTTATCCTGTATTTTATAATCACAACAGAACAACTAACGAATGTAAATGCATAAAAGTAAGTAACACACAATATTTTATAGTGGTTCAGCTAAGTCATAGCCTACATCCACTTTATAGTCCTTTATTCATATCGTCATATTTTCCAAAGGCAAGTCGTGCCTTATTACAGAGTTTACAGGAAGAACAGCAAAAAGTATAGCATTTCTAATCCAAATATCGCATTAAGTGTTGGGCATTCCATGCTCGAGGGACTTCTTCGCCATCTACGGTCGTTAACTTGAATGTTCCTTTATCAAGTTTCCGTTGGATGACAAAGGGTCCTTCCCATTTTGGGCCGAGGTGAGGAAGAGATGGAAAAACTCTCTTTAGCACCAAATCTCCTGGTTCAAAAGTTCTGAGGCGAACTTTTTTGTCATAATAGCGCGCCATCTGACGCCGATGTCTTGCTGCAAGCAAGTCTGCTTCGTCCCTCTTCTCTTCGACTTCATCAAGAGACTCAAGTAAAAGTGCCCGATTCGTCATCGGGTCATAATACGTAACCCTGTGGGAAGGAACTTCCAGTTCAACTGGAATTACTGCTTCTGAGCCAAAGGAGAGAGAGAAAGGGGTATGACCGGTAGCCGTTTTAAACGTTGTTCGATATGCCCACAAAGCTAGGGGCAATTCATCAACCCATTTTGCCTTTGCACGCTCTAATCGCTTCTTGAGGATGGATTTTATTACCTTGTTTATTGCCTCTACTTGCCCATTAGATTGTGGATAGGCAACTGCAGTATATCGTTTGTCTATCTTATATTTCTGGCAAAAGTTTCTGAATTCAGTGCTATCAAATTGGGTCCCGTTGTCGGTAATAATCGTCCTTGGGATCCCGAATCGGCATATAATATTTCGGACCACAAAACTTATCACCTTTCTTGTGGTGATCTTAGTCAAGGGTTCAGCTTCCACCCACTTTGTGAAATAATCCACGGCTACTATGGCATACTTAGCTCCCCCTTTAGCAATCGGTAAAACTCCAATGATATCGATTCCCCATGTGGCAAATGGCCAAGGACTCACCATCGATTTAAGCTGAGTTGACGGTGCCCTGGGGATTTTGGCGAACCTCTGGCACTTATCGCAGCGTCGTGAATAATCAGCTGCATCTTTGTTAATCGTAGGCCAGAAGTATCCATACCGCAATATTTTCTTTGCTAAAGTTTGACCTCCTGTATGATCTCCACACTCACCTTCGTGCACTTCTCTCAGTACACGCTTGATGTCGTCGTGTGCGATACATCGTAACAGGGGCATAGAAAATCCCTGTCTATAGAGGGTATCGTCTTGCATAACATATCTGGCAGCTTTGCGAACTACAGCTCTTTTCTCACTTTTCTTCGATGGGAGAGTCCCATTCTTAAGAAAACTCTTGATTGGAGTCATCCATGACTCCTTCTCTGATTCCGCTTCATGAACGAATTCAATTTCCATTGACTCAAAGCTTGGCGATTCCAACGTTTCAATCGGAATTACCTCAATCTCTTCTGGATTGTCGGAACTAGCCAACTTTGCTAATCTATCCGCTTTCTGGTTTTCTACTCTGGGAATATGTGTTATGTTGTACCGTTCTAAGCTACTTAATAGCTCTTTCACTTTCTTGAGGTAAGCAACAAGTCGAGGTCCTCGAGCCGCGAACTCCTCTCGCACTTGACAAACAACAATCTTAGAGTCACAAAATATGTCCATCACTTTTACTCCGAGGTCTTTAGCGAGTTTCAACCCGGCAATCAGGGCTTCATACTCAGAGTCATTGTTTGTTGCCGAAAATTCTAATCGCAGGGCGTAATATAACGACCGTCCCTCCGGAGTGACTAAGACAATTCCAGCTCCGGATCTTCGGTCATTTTTAGCTCCATCTGTATATAATTTCCACGGATTCATCTCTAGCTTATCCTCGGATTTAACCACTCGGTCATTGATTATTTCTTCCTCTGGAATGGTGAACTCCGCAATAAAGTCTGCTAGAGCTTGCCCCCTGATTGACTTTCGTGGTTGAAAATTCAGATCAAACTGGCTTAGTTCTATGTTCCATTTAATCAACCTTCCCGACGCTTCGGGTCTCTGCAACACCTGTCTTAACGGCTGATCGGTGTATATGGTTATTGGATGGGCTTGGAAGTAGTGACGAAGTTTTCGGGATGCAATCAGGAGGCTGTAAGTGAGCTTCTCGATCTTTGGGTAGTTGCGCTCTGCCGCTGCTAATTTCTTACTCAAATAGTATACTGGCCTTTGTACTTTGTCTTCTTCTCGAACCAGAACTGTGCTGACAGCGTGAGCCGAGACTGCTAGATAAACAAATAGTTCTTCGTGATCTACGGGCTTTGATAAGATTGGCGGTTTCTCTAACAGCTCTAACAGATTTTGAAAAGCCTCGACACAATCGGGAGTCCACTGGAAGTTCTTCTTTCCCCTTTTTATCAAATCAAAAAATGGAACACATTTATCGGTGGCTTTGGAGATGAATCTACTTAGCGCCGCTACCTTCCCTGCCAGACTTTGGACGTCTTTAATTTTCCTTGGTTCTTTGATATTTCTAATCGCCGCTATCTGGCTAGGGTTGATCTCAATTCCTCGGGAACTCACAATGAAGCCAAGGAACTTTCCCGACGCCACTCCAAATGAACATTTTAAAGGATTCAATTTCATACGGTATTTTCGCAAGATACCAAACATTTCTGCTAAGTCTTGCGTATGATTGGAGGACTGCTTTGATTTAACAAGCATATCATCCACATAAACTTCCATAGTTTTTCCTATCTGATCATAAAACATTCTATTTACCAACCGCTGATAAGTAGCTCCAGCGTTTTTTAATCCGAACGGCATTACAACATAACAATATAATCCCAAATTCGTAATGAAACTTGTATGCTCTTGGTCTGGCACATGCATAGGAATTTGATTGTATCCAGAGTATGCATCCATGAAAGAGAGAAGTTCATGACCTGCTGTCGAGTCTACTAGCTGGTCAATCCTGGGAAGCGGGAAACTATCTTTTGGGCAAGCCTTATTTAAATCTGAAAAGTCAATACAAGTTCGCCACTTTCCGTTTGGCTTCTTTACCAAGACAGGATTCGATATCCAGTCGGGATAAGTCGAATCTCGAATAAATCCATTTTGCTTCAATTTCTCTACTTCCTCTTTGAGAGCAGCCGACCTTTCTGGGCCCAGCATGCGTCTCTTTTGCTTCACAGGCGGATGCTTCGGATTTACATTCAGTTTGTGACTAATAATGGAAGGCGATATCCCACACATGTCAGCATGGGTCCAGGCGAACACATCTAAGTTTGCCTTCAAGAAGTCCGTCAGTTCTTCGGCACGACGTGGATCCAATTGGGAACCAATCTTCAAAACTTTCGTCGGATCAGCTTTATCAACAGGAATTTCCACTGTCGCTTCATTAGGAGTTGCATTTCTAGCCTCTGGTTCCTCGTCTTTTCTAGGATCCAGGTCTTCAGGCGTTCCTTTGGGCAACTCCCTTGGGTTCAATCTCTCTAATTGCTATGCCGAGTCCCCCTTTGAGGGAGATGAGGCATCCTTACTCTCAGCATTTACTCCTTTCATCAACATCTTCAGTTCGGCCACATAGCAGGCCCGTCCAGAAACCTGATCCCCTCTTATTACTCCAGTTCCGGCTTCGGTTGGGAACTTTAGTAACAAGCACCAAGGGGCAATACAAACTCTAAATTCAGCGAGGGCAGGTCTCCCTAAAAATGCGTTATATGGCGAATCTACGTCCAGTACTACAAACTGAAGCATTCGCACTCTTCTACGTTCTCCTTGCCCTAGGGTCACGGGCAACTCTATATATCCCATGGGAGCTGTCGTCGCTCCGTTGAAGCCTCTAATCCATCCTTCACAAGGTTTCAGATCTTCGGGCTCAAGTTTCATCTGATCAAATGACTTCTTGAACAAAATATTAACGGAACTTCCGTTGTCTACTAATACCTTATGGACTAAGGCCGGCCCAATAGTGGTAGTAATAACCAACGGATCATTGGTGGGAGATTGTATTCCCGTGTTGTCTCGGCTGCGGAATACCACGTCATCGAACATGGTTTTTTGTTGTTTTATAGGAGTGACATCTTCCAAATCGTCACCTTCATCCACATCTAGATGCTTGGCAGCATTCACATATTGGTCCATCGACCTAAAACTTTGGATTGCCGGGTGAGGCCCGCCTACTATGGAGTTGATGACGATCCCTTTACCTTTCTGCTGCGTGGTAGGCTTAGGAGCAGGTAGGATTTGTTTTGGGGCCTGCTCTCCTTGCCCCCTGTCCCTCGGGGCAACCTTGTACTCATCCAACTTTCCTTCACGCAGCAGCTTTTCAATTACATCCCTCAAATGCCGACACTCATTGGTGGAGTGTCCATGTGTTCCGTGAAACAAACAAAATTTCCCTGTCGCCATTTCTTTCTCGGTCGAATCACGAGGTGGCGGTCTTTTATACTGCAACACGTTGTATGTATCCAGTTAAATATTTTCCAGGGTGTCATTCAATGGTGTATAGTTCTCGTAGTTTTGGAATCGGGGCCTTTTGTTAGGGTCGCTTCCCCTATTTCTGTTTCTCCTGTTGCCGTTCGAATTACGGTTGTTGTTGTTTCCCCCGTTTCCAGTATTGCTGTTTCCACCCTTGTTTCCTACATTTACTTCGACCTTGCCAGAACTTTCCCCAGACTGCTTCACGGCAATATTACTCTGCACATTCTCCTTTGAAGTTATCTCAGACTTTCTCTTCCGGTTTGCCCGGGCCTCTTCTCGTCTTAGATAAATATCGGCTTTTTCGTAGAATATCGCCCTTGTGGGGGGTGTCTTCCCAGAAAGGTAGTCTCCAAATTCAGATTCAGGATCGACTCCTTCCTTCAATGCCATTAGAATAGTGGGCTCATGTGGGTCACTGACCTCAGTTACAGCTTGGTTAAAACGATCTAGATATGCCCTTAAAGATTCTCCTGGTGCCTGTTTGATCCTCGACAATTCAATAACACTCTTGGACTTGCGGGCATGTAGTCGAAACTGGTTCAAGAAACGCTCACTTAGTTCTTTGTAAGTAGAAATTGAACGAGGAGGAAGCCGGGTAAACCAGAACAATGCCACATCTTCCAGGTAAATTGGGAATGCTTTGCACTTTACTTCATCAGGGGCAGCAGCGGCGTTCATGAGCCACGAATACCGCATCAAATGCTGTCCCGGATCAGTCCTTCCGTTGTATTTGTCCATCTGCGGCAAGTTAAAGCGTCGGGGAAACTGGAAATCTAGGATATCATCAGTGAACGGTGTATGGCTTCGCTCAATGCCATAGTCTTCATTCGTATAATTCCGGCTCTCGGACATAATTCGGCGAACCATTGCCTGCACATCGGCACTAGTTAGGGGCTGCTCCGGTTCCCTGGCCCTAGTGTCCGAGTTCCTTCGGGGCTCTTGCTCTGGAGATGCCCTTCTTCTTCGAGCTGCCTCTACTCGATTCCTTTCCCTGTGTTCCCGTTCGATCTCGGGAAGAGGGGACTGGAGTCTTTGCCCCCGAGTAGGGCTATCGTTTCCAAATGCTCGTGCGATATCCTCGCGAGATCCCAAAGATCCAAACGTTAGCTGCTCCACGTTCTGAGGTCGTTCGAGTGGCCTTCGTTCACGGGGCCTCTCTTCCTCGGAAGATGAAGATTGATCTACGGGTGTGTGACGAACCGGTGATGGAGTTCTTTGCCGGCGGAGCTCATTGATTTCCCGACTCATGAGCCTCATATTTTCCTGCATCATGAGATTGGTGCGCTCATGAACTCTCATAGCTTCCCTCGTGCTCTCAAGCATATCAAGCAAGCGCGAGAAATCTCCTTGAGTGATGGGAGCAGATGGATTGACCTGGTCTCCAACCCTGGCAGCTGGAATTGGAGCATTCGCGGGGACTCGAGTAGATGTTCCAGCTTCACCAAGCATCGGGTCGGATCGGAGGTAGGAAGTCGGGTCGGATCGGAGCTGGGGTGCCTGGTCGGATCGGTGTGCAGCGAGCAAGTCGGGTCGGTTCAGACTGGGGGAGTGCACTGCTTCGGAGTCCCCTACCCGGATCGGATCGGAGCTCTCCCCTTGCTGTCGGTTCGGATTTCCTGCATTAATTCTTCCTGCTGCTGAACTCTGCCCCCGAGACCTTGTTACAACAGCATGTTGCTGATCTTCGCCAGCTCCATTTCCTTGAACAGACTGAACTTCCTTGCCTTTTCCTTTGGCCATTAGTCTTTGACAATTGCTTCAACGAATGTAAAAAAGTGGAGAAACTTAAGGATTCACTTCTTTGAACTCAACGGTCCAAAAAGTAGAAAGAGATCCCGGAAAATAAAGAATTTAGATGAGGATTCTCAGTGAAAGCACCAAAATGTTAGACCCAAATGTGGTTCTAACACCCAAATTGATTAGAAACAAGATAAAATAAAACAGAAATAAAAATGAACACACAAGATTTATAGTGGTTCGGCGAAGAAATGCCTACGTCCACTTAGTTCTAACTATATTCAGTAATTCAGTTACAAAGGCAATGTAAGATTCACTCACAACTCACTTTTGTTCACTCAAATGATTAAAACAAGAAATGAAAGATGGTTTGGATTTTCCGGGAGTAAAGGAATTCGGATGATGGAGGTACTTGGATTCTCGAAAGTGCTGAAAAAGATCCTTCTCTTTGTCTCTAGATGGGGTATTTATAGGTGTGAATTTGCCTGAGATTCAATCCGGGTCGGAACACGTGTCACCCATCGCACTCTCTTCGGGTTCGGATGGACTATCAAGCTGACAACACATTAAAGAGATGGACGCTAGGGGTAGGAATTAGTCATATCCGGTCCGGTTCTCCAGGCGACTTTATAGGAGATTAACCTGGATCATGGGCGCGGGTCGGAGGCGTGCAGGTTGGAGGTCGGATCGGAATACCCGATCCGAACCGGAGTGACTGGGACGTCTTCTCCTTCTCTAATCATATTCCGCTCCGCTGCAACGTCGTGGCAAGCAAAAGGCTTTCCGATCCATTTGAACTTTACTGGTCTTCCGATCCGATCAGATATGCTTTGCCAATTTACCCAGTAAGAGCCATCCGATCCGAACAGGGAATTCTATCCGATCCGAACCGATATGCTGCTATCAATCTGAAGTGTGGTGTTTTCTTCCGATCCGATCCGGAGTCTTATAACTCAAAATACTCTTCAATGGTTGGTTTCTTGACTTTGTGTTGCCTAGTTCACAAAGTAGGCTAACACTTATAATGTGTTTCAGATTGCCAAATTGAAACACTCACAAAGTGTTTCGAATTGACAAAACGCAACACTCAAAAAATGTTTCAAATTGACAAATCGTAACACTCAAAAGGTGTTTCAAATTGACCATCTGAAACATTGAGAAAGGGTTTCAAATTAACGAATTGAAACACTTACAAAGCATTTCAAATCGTTAAATTGCAGCATTAACAAAGTGTTTCAAATTGATAATCTATTAAATTCATCTGATGTTTTAAACCAATAATCTATAGAGCTATTGAAAGATACAAATATACAATTCAAAACAATTTTGCAATTTTGTCCACCTCACATGAAAAATATATTTAAACAATATATAAACAACAAATCAATATATGTATGTGTATATATACACAAACACATAGTACAACAAATCAATATGTGTGTGTGTATATACACGCACACGCACATATACATACATTCCATTGAATAATGTTAAAATACGAATAAACATAGTTCAACTTTATTTCAAAATTACATCAAAAACTAGTTTATCATCAATTCCTAAAAGTCATCACAAACATAATTATATTATGTTGAAGACTAGAAAAGTAACCTATCAACCATTCGATGCAAGTCCATCTAGGGTGCCAGCATGGTCACTCACACAGCTGAATATTTTTCCAACTGCAGTTGTTGGACTTCCAACTGAGTGTGAGAGCATGCTGAATATAGTCTTCCTATGAACAAAAGCTGTAAAATTCATGAGAAAAAATAACAATCTTTTGTAAATCCATCAAGCAGAAATGGAGAACATATACACTTAAGCTCATACCTTTGTAAATCAAATTATGAGGAAAAAAATAAGTATGAAAATGACATAATATGACCAAATCAACTATTTGATCACTATTATTTCAATCCAAAATGTGCACATCTTAGTAGTGGTGTTCATCACCATCGTCATGTCCGTCTTGGTTGCCTTTTATTGCTAATTAGATCAAGCTGAAATCAAATATACAAAACGTATGCAAATTATTAGTTGAATATGCAGTAAGCTTTAACAGTGTAAGGATGCAAAATATCCTTGTATTTTGAACTAGATAACAATTGTACATATACATACATGCACACACACACACACACACACACACACACACACACACATATATATATATATATATATATATATATATATATATATATATATATATATATATAATCACAGTGCTTGTCCGCAGCTCTAGTGCGGGTGGTGGGGGTTCCTAGCTCCCCAAGAAGAGGGAGAGGGTTCGATTCCCGCCTCACGCACTTTAGTTCAAAGAAGGGGGCTTACCATATGCATAAGCCTGATGACCCCGCGGAACGGTTTAGGTGCACTAGGGGGAGTTTTACGGTAGTGCCGGTTTCTCCCTTGAAAAAATTCAAAAATAAATATATAAAATCACAGTGCTTACGGCCACTCAAATATGTTAATGTTATGTGAATTATAATAGTGCATCATGCTAGTGCATTCTTACCTTATATCATGCACCGAACCAATGATGCCACAGATCAATGCATCAAAACAAGACGCATTTAAATTAATATAGCTCTCAATTTCTGCTTTTAAATGATCGAAGGAATATGATCTTCACCCATCAGTCAAGGAGGTTACTTTACCAATTCAATTAGAAGCATTAGAAACTATGCTAAACCAACAAGATCAAGTTTCTACAACAAATAAATAAACATTTTTGAAAAGAAAGCAGCTATAATAAGAAGAATAATATATATAAGTTGCAAAAAATCATGTACCATTTTGAAACTTGTGTATCGTTGTGTGAATGAAATATAATGTGGCCTTAGTTCACACGACGTCCACTTTCGAACTTCAGTTTCTTCCATCCACTGCTCCTCAAATATGGATGCAATCCAACTATATGCATTTGCATAAAATCATATCTACTATAAATTTCTACAAATGGAGTTCCCAGCAATAAGTATACATATTAACTAAACTAACCTGACCCAACAGTAATACATAGAAATACGATAAATTATACTAGAGAAAAAAGGACAGCATAATTTACACTTGCAGTAAACATGGGACATTCTTGGTGCAGTATGTATGTATCACTAACCCATTAGATGCACAAGAATATAAAGTAAGAATGAATCCTAAGTTTAGAAATCAGCAAGGAAGTGCACACATGTTTTATTTGATAGAAAGTCTATCAAAAGAAATGAAAATCGAACAAAGGAAATTTAAGGAAGAGATGAAGAAGATAATTATTCGTCTATTGTATAAAATGATCAAAGAAACTTGATTCAAGAATCTCTCATCACAAGATACCAAATACAAGTTATCTAATGAAATATAGAAGTACCAAGAGTAAAATAACATGGGCAGTAATGTAATGGACATTGGTATTAGTATGATGAAGACCAGGATGTTTGATAAGGTCATTAAACCAAGAACAATGTTAGACAAGTTGTAGAGATGAATGCAAGTTTGTCCACTAAGGATGTAACTAGTCAAGACTGCAAAAATGGCAACAAAAAGAATAGTGTTAGCTTTGTTTATCGACGTCCACTAAGGATGTAAATAGTCAAAACTGGTTTATTCATTGTTATTTACATCGTTCATTTGATTTTATTCTACAAGCCAAACCTTTATATATATTTGTTGGGTAAACTTTAATTGCTATTGGGAATGAGAAAAAAAATAAAGAGTCATGTCTTTTTATGAGTCAATGTGTCTAGTATTAAGTAAGTGTTAGTTCGTAAGTCTAAGTGTCTTTATGTTAAGAGTCTTATGGAAGTTAGTGTGTCTATTAAATAAGTTTGTGTCTCATAGTTTAATGTGGTGTCTATTGTGAATTGGTGTGTCTCTTAAGTTGAAGGGTCATGTAAGGCTATCTATATAAAGCCTATTCTCATTTGGTTATGACGTAAGAGAAAAAGAGAGAGTAAGAGAAAAAGAGAGAGTAAGAGAAAAGAGATTATAAAAAAGAGTGAATGTGAGAGAAAGTGAGTGAGGATAAATCTGAAAAAAGAAAGAGTGTTGTAATGAAAGTTGAATTATAAAACTAAAACAAAATTTGTTGTGTATCCTCCTCCTCGTCCATAATAATTCCTCTTCATATTATCTTCTTCAAATTGGTATCAGAGCTAGGTCGAAATTATGGAATTTCTATTCCGTATGTCATATGTTCTCACAAAAAGAAATTTTGAACAATGGAGTAATGAAAAGAAAGAAGAGTTAATCTCCAAAGGGCTATGGGAGATTGTTGAGAGTGGTTATGAATGGCCATAAGATGTTAGAAACATGACAGAAAAAAAAGCGTTTACGAGTTTGAGATGGAAAGACCATAGTGCTCGTGTTGTGATGTGTGAGAACGTCGATGGAGTAACATATAAACACATTATTGGAGAAAAAACGGCAAAAGATTCGTGGAATCTACTGAAAGAAGTGTATGCAAAAGATTACAAAGCAGAAGATGAAGAGAAAGTTGATGAAGATGATGAAGAAGAGATCGAAAGATTCAAAGCGGAGCTGATGGGAAAGAAAACTGCTAAAGACAAAGAACCTGATGTAGAAGAGAAGGAAGAAAAAGTAGAGAAAGAGATGGTTAAAGAAAATGATGAAGTAGATGAAAATGTAGAGGATGAAATTAAGGAAGGAAAAGAAGACGAAGAGGAGGTCAAAGAAGAGGATGAAAACAAAGAAGCTAAAAATGAAGTTGATGAACAGGCAAAAGCAAGAGAGAGTGCTGCTGCGGAAGTAAAGGATGAAAAAGAAAAGAAGGGTAAAAGCAAAGGAGATGAAAATGGAGAAGGCGATGTTAAGGAGAAGAAAGAGAAGAATAGAGCGAAAGACAAGTACAAGCACAAAGGGAAGGGCGAAAAAGAGGAAGCGGAAAAGAAAAAAGAAGAGAGAGATTGCAGTGTTGCAAAAGTTGATGGGAATGATGAAGTCTTCGCTTTACAGGAGAGTGGAAAAGAAAGTAATAAGTGGTTCCGGCCATGAGGAGAATTTTTAAAAAGAAGGGTTACGGTGTTGGATTTGCACCTGAGATGGAAAGAAAAGTACCGGTCCGTGAGGATTGGTGGGACATGAAAATGAGGGAACCTTTGCTAATTCCAGATGAACCACCAGTCAAAGAAGATGAAGTTGTGACATTCATATTAGGTGCCTTAAGGAGGATACCATTTAGTGGCTTGTCCAAATATGTCATAAATCTGAGGGACATTGGCACGCATAATTGGAAACTAAAAACAAACAAATGGTGGAAATGGTTTGCAGTCAGTGTGTTCCGACAGTACAGAGTAATGAGCTCAAACATAATGAAAAAGAAACGTGAAGAGATAACTAGTGACGTATACAAACCGCCCTGAAAGAATAAAGCAATTAGGTTTATGGGGGAGATTTGTTGGGTATACTTTAATTGCTATTGGGAATGGGAAAAAAAATAAAGAGTCATGCCTTTTTATAAGTCAATGTGTCTAGTATTAAGTAAGTGTTGGTTCGTAAGTCTAAGTGTCTTTATATTAAGAGTCTTATGGAAGTTAGTGTGTCTATTAAATAAGTATATGTCTCTTAGTTTAATTGTGAATTGGTGTGTCTCTTAAGTTGAAGGGTCATGTAAGGCTATCTATATAAAGCCTATTCTCATTTGGTTATGACGTAAGAGAAAAAGAGAGAGTAAGAGAAAAGAGAGAGAGAGAGAGAGAGAGAGAGAAAAGAGTGAACGTGAGAGAAAGCGAGTGAGGATAAATCTGAAAAAAGAAAGAGTGTTGTAATGAAAGTTGAATTATAAAACTAAAACAAAATTTGTTATGTATCCTCCTCCTCATCCATAATAACTACTCTTCTAAATTCTACAATGTTGTGTATCCTCCTCCTCATCCATAATAACTACTCTTCTAAATTCTACAATATTCACATAATTTCCACAATATTAGGCTGCATGATGATTTGGTTTTCAAATCTCTACTATTGGGTAAAAAGTGCAGTCGATATTCATAAATTTAACTAATATATGATTTGATGATCACATGATAAAAATAAAGTTTTATAACTTTATGGCAAAAAAATTAATGAATTGTGCTGCTGAAATAAAGAGTTGTGTAAAGAGCTAAAGATGCACCAAAATACATATCTGTAAGAATTAATACAAAATTGTGACTAACCAACTTACAGTCACAGGTGGTGAAAAACCAAAATGTGTAGTAATCTCTCTCAGAATTAGCAATATCCAAATTTGAATTATTGTTCAACCCATAGAGTGGTCCGGTATCGACTCACTTTATCAAATCCAATCACCAAGTTTGTAGTTTGTAGTTTGTATTTCTCACTGAAAGGCATTTTTTGTTTTTTAATATTTAGATGGTAGCCAAGTCCTTCTTTCGAAAAGATACTCATTTTCTAAGATAATACAGGTTCTACCTTCAATGACCTTCGAGGTGAAATTCCTTCTTCGATGATAAATCTAGTTCTTCCGTTCCGCACACTGGAGGAGGTATTATTCTCTTCCTTGAAGATAAAAATGGTCCTCCCTCTGTAGACGCGGGAGGAGATTTTCTATTCTTTGAATATAAAACTGGTTATGCCTTTGTAGGCATTAGTATTGACTCACTCTTCATTAAAGGAAAAAACTGATTCGGCCTCGTTAGAGGAGCTATTCTCTTTTTTGAAGATAAAACCGGTTCAACAACCAGTTTGTATAAGTTAAGTATTTATTTACATGTAAACCTGTATAACATCAACAGCTAGGAAAATTATAATTGTTCCTAGTTTATACAAGAAATAAACATATTATCTTTATAGCTTGTAAATGCAGTAGTAAACTCCAAAATCTTCATAATGCACAAATGCAACAATAAGCTCTAAACTCAGTGTAGCTTTGCACTGAGTAATTCAGTGGAGTGCATTGATTTGCTAAATGAATTTTATCTCGTGAGCTTCCAAAGAGTAACCATTATATGAGATGCATATATACCACAAGCTGTAAAAAAAATTAATATACTAAGCGTGGAGTGTGGTATGCATATAGATCACAAACAGTTTGCTATGAAATATGATAGAAACTAAGAAGAAAGGTAACCATGCATGATTAACTGATTTGGCTAGTATTTGAATTATTCAGAGGGCTTCTATGCTATCCAAATCTAACTCTGTTATTGTAGTATCGATCGATGCTAGTGACAAGCTAAAAATATCCAAGTTCATACGCATATAATGTTAGAGTTCTAAGAAAAATGACAAAGCATGATAAAAGAATTATTCAGTACCCTTAATTTTGGGATTTTGTATCAAGGCATTTTATATGGATATCTCCCAAGTAATAGAAGAACTAAGCGGGGCGAACCTTTCCACCTTACCTATTTCCTATTATAGTGGAATATTCAAACATACAATTAGATTCAAAGCAGCTAGTAGACAAATTTAAACTATTCATGATGTACTGGCAAGGTTAACACACATAATACATGTAAATGACATGCTAATATTCGTGAAAGAAAATACAGATGGTGCTAAGGTAGTGAAGAGATGCGTGCATCAAAAGAGTTGATTCATGCAGTTCCACCCTTCAAGAAGGTGCATTACCAATTTTTTGGGCACTTTTAAATACATAATATTGACTAGACACAAGATTTACATGTTATAGAAAGAAGACTTGACTACATGCTAGAAGAATACACTCCAAGCGTGTACGAAGCAAGCACCAGATATGCAAGTCGAAGCATGCACAGATAGGCTAAGACATGCAGTAACTATTGAATGAACATGAATGTAAACTTAGTTAAAATCAAACTTTGATCTACAAGCTTAGTTAAAGATCAGGCAAAAGAGAAACTCACTTGAATCAATCAATACATGAAGAGAGTAACAGACTTCTTATTAGTGGACCAAAACTCGTGATTGTAAGTAGAGTCACCTGTCAGCACAGCGGGGTAAAAAAAGGTCAATTATCAAAATCGTACTACAATTTTTATGCAAGATAATATAGTTTTAGCAAAACATCATATCTTTAGTTCATTTAATATTGCACCATTCTAAATTAAAATGTATAACATTGTTTTGATCACAAGAATAAATATACAAATTGAAATTACCCTGACTATGAAAATAAACCAAGCATTAAATATCTTTGGAATGTGTAAAGCCAAATAACATGTGCTTTGGTAGAATTAAAATGTCATTGTAATTGTTAAATTTATTAAATGAAAGTAATGTATATTGGTGAAAGAGCACCTACTGATTTTGAACTGACATGTAAAGGCTACTATATAAAGCCTAACCTTGTTTTGTTGTGAGTATGAAGAAATTTAATAAAATATCAGGGTTATGTAAAATCTCATTCTTCTTCTACATTTGAGTTGAGCACTTGCAATTTAAATTTCTGTTGCTCTGTTTTTTGTTTTTAATTTCTTACAAGCTTGCTTTCTTTTTCTCTTTTTTCTGTTCTTTTTTTTTTCTCATCACATACAACTAAATGACCACTATTATATATATTGGTTTACATGACTTCTCAAAAGACACCCCTTCATCAAATGACATAACACTTAACGAACTGACACATCATTAATTGACTTGACCCTTTACCAATACTTATTGAATAGACACACCTACGAACTAACATGACAATTGATTCTAAAGACACATGACTCATTATTTTTTTATCATTTCCAATATTTTATTTAAAGTTTACCCAACAAAACTCCCCCGTAAACTTTAAATGCTTTATTCCTCCAAGGGGGTTTGTATACGTCACCGACGAAATCAGCATACGGAGGCTTCTCCTCCTTAGCAGCATCTTTTTCAACATACTCCCTGTACTCTTCATTGACATCTTTACTAATGCATGCGTTGCTTTGTGTGAACTCTTTCCATCTGTTTTCATCCATCAAAATCTCATACAAATCCTTTGCTTTATAACTGAACTTCTCAGTAACACTTATACTTTTAAATCTAGCTTTATCTTTCTTCTTTTCTTTCTCTGCCTACTTCTTTTTAACGTTAGTGGGAGGAACGACTGGAGCAGACATTGATCCTGGCTTTTTAACTTCTAGTTCATCTTTACAGGGCCCTCCTTTTGCCATGGCCTATACATAAGACTTCACTTTCTCCAAAATTACATGTTTGCCTTTCACTATTATTGCATCTTTGACTCTCTTACCTAAAGAACTGTCATCATCTTTAACTAAAACCTTAATCTTTGGATCCTCATCTGCATTCTCATCAGCCATGTATGGAATCTCAACCGACCCATTTACTTTCTTCTCCTCAGCCTTGACTGTATCTCTTTCTCTTGCTTCTGGCTTTTCTTCAAAATATACACCCATAGTCCTCATGGTTATGATTTAGACCCGACACAAAATACACATCTGAAATGTAGTGTTTACAATTAGAGATTCCAAACAGAGGCTAATCGCAAAGGTAACTATGTCTCCTAATCGCTTATTTCCTTTGATGTTGCAGCATGATAAATTGCCTTATTTGAGTTCTGTATCCCATGGGGATAATTGGTTATAGCATATGCGCTATGGACATTTAAATTTCAGTAGTTTGAACATTCTTGAGAAGAAAGGATTGGTAAATGGTTTGCCAACTATTCATGTACCTAATCAAGTTTCTGAAACTTGTGTCATTGGAAAAAAACATAGAGATGGCTTCCCGATTGGAAAGGCAATGAGAGCTCAAAGGCCCTTAGAAATTATCCATTCAGACTTGTGTTCGGTTGAGATAAAATCTTATGGAGGTGCAAAATATTTTATCACTTTCATTGATGACTTTAGCAGGAAAGCATGGGTCTATATTTTGAAGAACAAGTCTGATGCATGTGACACATTTAAGGAGTTCAAGACTTATGTTGAGAAGCAAAGTGGAGAAAATATCAAAGTGTTGAGAACTGACAGAGGCACAGAGTATACTGTTTGTGATGATTTCATGAAGAGGAGTGGCATAAAGCACCAAATGACAACCAGATATACACCGCAGCAAAATGGTGTAGCGGAGAGGAAAAACAGAACCATCATGGATATGGTAAGATGCATGCTGAAATAGAAGAATTTGCCAAAATATTTCTGGGCCGAAGCTGTAAATTGTGCAGTTTACATCTTGAACAGATGTCCAAACACAAGTATTGATGGAGTTACTCCGTACGAAGTATGGAGCGGAAAGAAGCCTAACATCCATCATTTAAGGGTGTTCGGTTGCATTGCATTTGCACATGTTCCAGATCAGCTAAGGAAGAAGCTTGATGATAAAGTTGAAAAGTGCATTTTTATTGGATATAGCATGGTGACGAAAGGGTACAAACTTTATAATCCAACAACAAAGAAGATTATAATTAATCGAGACGTGACATTTGATGAGCATGGAGCTTGGGATTGGAGTTCCAAAGAAAAGGTGCCATCAACATTCATTAAAGCAGACGATGGATCAAATGAAGAAGAGAATGATGGTGTTCAAGAGAAAGAGCCTTCTGAAGTTCAAAAGCTTTCAAGAAGCAGATATTCAAGAAATTGAATCTCCACATGAAACAATAACAACAGCAAGGCCTCATCGTGATCGTCGTGCGCTAGCATACTTAAAAGATTATGAAGTGACAACTACAAACATAAGCATAGCAGATGAAGACATTGTCAATTTTGCTTTGTACACAGATTGTGATCCTCTTACTTATGATGAAGCTGTCAACAACGTCATTGGGCTAAAGCCATGGATGATGGAATCAAAGCTATTAAAAAGAATGAGACATGGGAGCTTACCTCACTTCCAGAGGGAAAAGAAAATATTGGAGTTAAATGGGTTTATAAGACAAAGTACAAACCAAATGGAGAGGTGGAACGTTACAAAGCGAGGTTGGTTGCCAAAGGTTACAAGCAAAAACCTGGTGTAGACTATCTTGAAGTTTTTGCTCCTGTTGCAAGGCTTGATACTATTAGATTGGTGATTTCTCTGGCTGCTCATAATTGTTGGAAAATATTTCAATTGGATGTAAAGTCGGCTTTCTTAAATGGCACACTTGAGGAGGAAGTGTATGTTGAATAACCTCCAGGTTTTGTGAAAGAAGGAGAGTTAGAAAAGGTGTATAAGCTGAAAAAGGCTTTGTACGGCCTCAAGCAAGTTCCTAGATCGTGGTACACCCGGATAGATTCTTATTTTTTGGGGAATGGATTTGAAAGATGTCCATATGAGCATACTTTGTATGTTAAGACTAACATGCAAGAAGATGTGACAATTATATGCTTGTATGTAGATGATCTTATTCTTACAGGTAGTAACTTGAAACTCATAGAAGAAGTCAAGAAGGCGTTAGCATCTCAGTTTGAGATGACAGATATGGGATTAATGTTCTACTTTCTTGGTGTTGAAGTAGTGCAAAATGAAAAAGGGATCTTTATCTCTCAAAGAAAGTATGCAAATGACATACTCAGGCGCTTTAAGATGGAGTATTGCAAGCCAATAATGACTCCCGTTGAATAAAGATTGAAATTGAAGAAAGATTATGGTGGGGAGTATGTTAATCCTACATTGTACAAACAGATTGTTGGAAGCTTGCGTTACTTGACAGCAACGAGGCCGGATATTACATTTGGAGTTGGTTTGATTAGCAGGTTTATGGAAGCTCCTCGACAAGCACATTTGCAGGCGGCAAAGCGGATTCTAAGGTATGTCAAAGGAACTAAAAGTGATGGGATTTCCTATGCTGCTAACTGTGCAACAGAACTTGTTGGATACACGGATAGTGATTGGGCAGGAGATGAAAATGCAAAGAGTGCATCAGGTTATGTATTTGATATTGGTTCCGGTGCAATATATTGGTCATCAAAAAAGCAACAAGTAGTAACATATTCGTCTACAGAGGTGGAATATGTTGCAGCAAATAAGTGTGCCACTCATGCAATATGGTTGCGTCGAATTTTACATGATATGCACCATGAACAGAAGAATCCTACTCCAATATTTTGTGACAACAATTCAGCCATTTCATTGTCCAAAAATCCGGTATTTCATGATAGAACAAAGCATATGCATGCAAAGCATCACTATATCAGAGAGCTAGTGAAGGACAAAGAAATTGAAGTCTTTTATTGTCCAACTGTAGAGCAAGTTGCTGATATTTTTACAAAATCTCTTAACAGTGTTACATTCTTAAAGCTGAAAAGGTTAATGGGAATGATGAAGTTTGAAGATCTCAGCTTGGTTTAGGAGAGGCAATGTGAAAATAAACGAAGCATTAAATATCTTTGGATTGTGTAAAGCCAAATGACATGTGCTTTGGTAGAATTAAAATGTCATTGGAATTGTTAAATTTATTAAATGAAAGTAATGTCTATTGGTGAAAGAGAACCTATTGATTTTGAATTGACATGTAAAGGCTACTATATAAAGTCTAACCTTGTTTTGTTGTGAACATGAAGAAATTTAATAAAATATCATGGTTATGTAAAATCTCATTCTTCCTCTACATTTGAGTTGAGCACTTGCAATTTAAATTTCTGTTGCTCTGTTTTTTTTTTTAATTTCTTACAAGCTTGCTTTTTTTTCTCTTTTTTTTTCTCATCACATACAACTAAATGACCACCACTATATATATAGGTTTACATGACTTCTCAAAAGACACCCCTTCATCAAATGACATAACACTTAACGAACTGACACATCATTAATTGACTTGACCCTTTACCAATACTTATTGAATAGACACACCTAATAGACACAACACTTTACGAACTAACATGACAATTGATTCTAAAGACACATGACTCATCATTTTTTTATCATTTCCAATATTTTATTTAAAGTTTACCCAACAAAACTCCCCCGTAAACTTTAAATGCTTTATTCCTCCAAGGGGGTTTGTATACATCACCGACGAAATCAGCATACGGAGGCTTCTCCTCCTTAGCAGCATCTTTTTCAACATACTCCCTGTACTCTTCATTGACATCTTTACTAATGTGTGCGTTGCTTTGTGTGAACCCTTTCCATCTGTTTTCATCCATCAAAATCTCATACAAATCCTTTGCTTCATAACTGAACTTCTCAGTAACACTTATACTTTTAAATCCATCTTTGTCTTTCTTCTTTTCTTTCTCTGCGTACTTCTTTTCAACGTTAGTGGGAGGCACGACTGGAGCAGACAAAGCTTTCTTCTTTGATCCTGGCTTTTTAACTTCCAGTTCATCTTTACAGGGCCCTCCTTTTGCCATGGCCTGTACATAAATCTTCACTTTCTCCAACATTACATGTTTGCCTTTCACTATTATTGCATCTTTGGCTCTCTTACCTAAAGAACCGTCATCATCCTTAACTAAAACCCTAATCTTTGGATCCTCATTTGCATTCTCATCAGCCATGTATGGAATCTCAACCGACCCAATTACTTTCTTCTCCTCAGCCTTGACGGTATCTCTTTCTCTTGCTTCTGGCTTTTCTTAAAAATATACACCCATAGTCCTCATGGTTATGATTTAGACCCGACATGAAATACACATCTGAAATGTAGTGTTTACAATTAGATATTCCAAATAGAGGCTAATCGCAAAGGTAACTATGTCTCCTAATCGCTTATTTCCTTTGATGTTGCAGCATGATAAATTGCCTTGTTTGAGTTCTGTATCCCATGGGGATAATTGTTTATAGCATATGCGCTATGGACATTTAAATTTCAGTAGTTTGAATATTCTTGAGAAGAAAGGATTGGTAAATGGTTTGCCAACTATTCATGTACCCAATCAAGTTTGTGAAACTTGTGTCATTGGAAAAAAGCATAGAGATAGCTTCCCGATTGGAAAGGCAATGAGAGCTCAAAGGCCCCTAGAAATTATCCATTCAGACTTGTGTTTGGTTGAGGTACAATCTTATAGAGGTGCAAAATATTTTATCACTTTCATTGATGACTTTAGCAAGAAAGCATGGGTGTATATTTTGAAGAACAAGTCTGATGCATGTGACACAATTAAGGAGTTCAAGACTTATGTTGAGAAGCGAAGTGGAGAAAATATCAAAGTGTTGAGAACTGACAGAGGCACAGAGTATACTGTTTGTGATGATTTCTTGAAGAGGAGTGACATAAAGCACCAAATGACAACCAGATATACACCGCAGCAAAATGGTGTAGCGGAGAGGAAAAATAGAACTATCATGGATATGGTTAGATGCATGCTGAAGTTGAAGAATTTGCCAAAATATTTCTGGGCCAAAGCTGTAAATTGTGCAGTTTACATCTTGAACAGATGTCCAAACACAAGTATTGATCGAGTTACTCCGTACAAAGTATGGAGCGGAAAGAAGCCTAACATCCATCATTTAAGGTTGTTCGGTTGCATTGCATTTGCACATGTTCCAGATCAGCTAAGGAAGAAGCTTGATGATAAAGCTGAAAAGTGCATTTCAATTGGATATAGCATGGTGACGAAAGGGTGCAAACTTTATAATCCAACAACAAAGAAGATTATAATTAGTTGAGACGTGACATTTGATGAGCATGGAGCTTGGGATTGGAGTTCCAAAGAAATGGTGCCATCAACATTCATTAAAGTAGACGATGGATCAAATGAAGAAGAGAATGATGGTGTTCAATAGAAAGAGCCTTCTGATGTTCAAAAGCATCAAGGAGCAGATGTTCAAGAAATTGAATCTCCACATGAAACAATAACAACAGCAAGGCCTCATTGTGATTGTCGTGCGCTAGCATACTTAAAAGATTAGGAAGTGACAACTACAAACATAAGCATAGAAGATGAAGACATTGTCAATTTTGCTTTGTACATAGATTGTGATCCTCTTACTTATGATGAAGCTTGTCAACAACGTCATTGGGCTAAAGCCATGGATGATGAAATCAAAGCTATTAAAAAGAATGAGACATGGGAGCTTACCTCACTTCCAGAGGGAAAAGAAAATATTGGAATTAAATGGTTTTATAAGACAAAGTACAAACCAAATGGAGAGGTGGAACGTTACAAAGCAAGGTTGGTTGCCAAAGGTTACAAGCAAAAACCTGGTGTAGACTATCTTGAAGTTTTTGCTCCTGTTACAAGGCTTGATACTATTAGATTGGTGATTTCTCTGGCTGCTCATAATTGTTGGAAAATATTTCAATTGGATGTAAAGTCGGCTTTCTTAAATGGCACACTTGAGGAGGAAGTGTATATTGAACAACCTCCAGGTTTTGTGAAAGAAGGAGAGTCAAAAAAGGTGTATAAGCTGAAAAAGGCTTTGTACGGCCTCAAGCAAGCTCCTAGAGCATGGTACACCCGGATTGATTCTTATTTTTTGGGGAATCTATTTAAAAGATGTCCATATGAGCATACTTTGTATGTTAAGACTAACATGCAAGAAGAAGTGATAATTATATGCTTGTATGTAGATGATCTTATTATTACAGGTAGTAACTTGAAACTCATAGAAGAAGTCAAGAAGGCGTTAACATCTCAGTTTGAGATGACAGATATGGGATTAATGTTCTACTTTCTTGGTGTTGAAGTAGTGCAAAATGAAAAAGGGATTTTTATCTCTCAAAGAAAGTATGCAAATGACATACTCAGGCGCTTTAAGATGGAGTATTGCAAGCCAATAATGACTCCCGTTGAACAAAGATTGAAATTGAAGAAAGATTATGGTGGGGAGTATGTTAATCCTACATTGTACAAGCAGATTGTTGGAAGCTTGCGTTACTTGACAGCAACGAGGCCGGATATTACATTTGGAGTTGGTTTGATTAGCAGGTTTATGGAAGCTCCTCGACAAGCACATTTGCAGGCGACAAAGCGGATTCTAAGGTATGTCAAAGGAACTAAAAGTGATGGGATTTTCTATGTTGCTAACTGTGCAACAGAACTTGTTGGATACACGGATAGTGATTGGGCAGGAGATGAAAATGCAAAGAGTACATCAGGTTATGTATTTGATATTGGTTCCGGTGCAATATGTTGGTCATAAAAAAAGCAATAAGTAATAACACTTTCGTCTACAGAGGTGGAATATGTTGGAACAAATAAGTGTGCCACTCATGCAATATGGTTGCGTCGAATTTTACATGATATGCACCATGAACAGAAGAAGCCTACTCCAATATTTTGTGACAACAATTCAGCCATTTCATTGTCCAAAAATCCAGTATTTCATGATAGAACAAAGCATATACATGCAAAGCATCACTATATCAGAAAGCTAGTGAAAGACAAAGAAATTGAAGTCTTTTATTGTCCAACTGGAGAGCAAGTTGCTGATATTTTTACAAAATCTCTTAACAGTGTTACGTTCTTGAAGCTGAAAAGGTTAATGGGAATGATGAAGTTTGAAGATCTCAGCTTGGTTTAAGGGAGGCAATGTGAAAATAAACCAAGCATTAAATATCTTTGGAATGTGTAAAGCCAAATGACATGTGCTTTGGTAGAATTAAAATGTCACTGGAATTGTTAAATTTATTAAATGAAAGTAATGTCTATTGGTGAAAGAGCACCTATTGATTTTGAATTGACATGTAAAGGCTACTATATAAAGCCTAACCTTGTTTTGTTGTGAACATGAAGAAATTTAATAAAATATCATGGTTATGTAAAATCTCATTCTTCCTCTACATTTGAGTAGAGCACTTGCAATTTAAATTTCTGTTGCTCTATCTTTAACACTGATCTATCTGAATAGTCATTAATTCAGGTATGTGGTCCAAATGCTTAATTTTCAAAACTAGTGAAAATAACTATACATTTGCAATATTAGTGGCCTTGGGCAACCCATACCATGAAACCGGCCCAAGGCAGCAGTTGCTCGTCACTACTGCCTCTAGTGGTGGTAGCTATCATTGTTGCTGCTACTTGTAGCAGCTTATTCGTTTAATTTTTTTTCCTTTACTTAGTCCTAAAAACCTATTACTTATGCACATGTTCATCTATTAAAGGAAGAATGGATGAAACCAGGTCAAAATTCGTAAGTTATATCATGTCACTAAAAACCATATGCCCTCCTTCATTTATTTCCTTTCTTTTCTTTGTCAACCATAAAATTTTAATTTGAATGGCTCCACTATCCAATTTATTCTCAAAATATGGTTTCCTAATAAGTAACCCAACAAGCCATAAGATAACTATCATTTGGACAATGAATTCCTAGCCATTCCGTTGTACAAAAGGATCTTTCAAAGGTTATAATTAGTATGTACGGACATAGTGTCGGAATGTCGAACAAAACTGGCCTTGTATAAATTAATATGAGTATCTACAATAGTAACTTAATGTCGAGTTGTTGACCTTAGTAAAATGGAGCAAAATGAATAAGAGCAACCTAAATTCTACATCAAAAAAATGATCTAGAGCATGCACGCGGTTCCAGTTTAGTAACTGCAGCTTAGAGCCACTCACAGCGTATTTCGAGGCTGCTCGCAGTAGCTTAGTGTTGTTGTCTTGAATTTTCATATATTATTATACTTTTTTCCTTGCATATTAACACATGGGACTGCTAAAATCTACTTTCCAAAATTCAAACATAGGAGGCACTTATGTAAAACAGAATTGTACACAATTAAACCATGCATGGACAAAAGAGGCACAAATAAGGGTACAAGATAGTATACAATACTTCTTTTTTCTCAGTAGCTGGGCTTACTGTCCAACCAAGCTCAGACACACCACAATCTCTTGCTAGATGTAGGTCCGACCAGGGGACTGGAGTGTGTGTTACTGCTGTTGACAGCAGCACACTGTTGCTTTACATTTTTTTTCTAATTGCAATTAATACATTTGAGCAACCATTCCTAAACATTGTTTCTAATGTCGTACCTTAACTGTATACATATATATTGTGACGGCCCGCCCCACACCAACCGACATTTCCCGAAGATGCGTTGTGCCAATGCCCAACTAGCATGGGACGGTCGTCAAAGAAAGGGTTAAAACTATGAATCATCAAGATCCTGTAGTATATCTCACAGGGCATGGAATAAAATATAATAATAACATAATTTGGCATAAAACAGGCGAGACAGTGCATAAGATGAAAACTAAATCATCATAGCAGCGAAATCCACAATACAGCTTATGATCCAAGCCATTATTACAACTTCGAAATACTGTCTCTAAAAGGAAATGAAAGAGGTACACTACTAATGCCCAAAGCAGTGACCAGCAACAACACAGGGAGAATATATGTATATAGCACATGAAAGCCTACTGCTTGTATATGGACAGTTACTCATGCATAACCACCTGACTTATCTCTAGTCTGCTCGTTTAAGAGCAGCCAGAGTAATAAGAAGAGACATAAAACCCTGGATCAGACAAAAGTCTGGTATGAGCGATAGCAGCAAAATAAAGTAATAACAGGTATAAATAATCATACCTAAACCTGCAACCAAAAAGTTAGCACAACAAGATGTACAATACTCTAAGGTAACACTAACATATAGTGTGAAAATGGGAGTGTGTGTGTCATAGTGACAACAAACATCAAACATAGCAACCATCCTTACATCCCTCACTCAGTGCGTAAAGCATACGATATCCACTGCTTTGATCAGCAGAACCTTCGGGCCATGACGGAGTCCCACTTCGTACAACTATCACTATGACCACTTTTCCCTTTGGAGCCCTGATGGAGTTCAACTCCATGCAACCTCTGACCCCACTGTACCGGTCCATAGTCAATACCCCCTCTCTCAATAGTGAACCAAAGTTATAGATATCGATAAACCTTTTGCACACGTCCCGCGACAAAGCCCAACTCTAGAAGATAACCCGTCGATCCCCATTTGGATCTTGAGCCATCACTTCCCATCTGAACTTCCTTCGCATCTCGGGTTTTGGTCGGATTGGAATTGATCTTCGGAAGAGTTTACGGTCATCGTCGGTCGTTCATCCTCTATGGGTTGGTCGATCATCATTACACTATAGGGTCGGTCGAGCATCATTACACTATAGGGTCGAACATACATATAGGGTCAAACATACATATAGGGACGAACGTACATAGAGGGTCGAGCATGCATATAGGGTTGAATATGCATATAGGGTCGAATGTACATATAGGGTCGAACGTACATATAGGGTCGAACGGACATATAGGGTTGAACGTGTACCAAAACCTGCACCACTTTCCTACAAACCATTTTTGCCTCTCGATGGCGTTTTTGACCATTCTAACTTTCCTATGTAATCTTAGATCATACCAAACCGTAGTAACAACATATGGAATCAACCAAAGACATTAAAACAACAATCATATATGTTATTAAGGATCAAACATACCCAAATCCATGCTTTTCCCCTTAATCCCCTAAATTTCGGGATCAGCAAACTTAATCCAAATAAACCCAAATTCATATCAATGACATAAAACATGATTCTAAAATTTATACATATTTTTCCATATTTTTGTGAGGTATAATTTCGCTAATTATCACTAATCATCCTTAATTAGCTGTAATTAATGAATAAACAAGTTAATCACTCATCTTAGCCACAAATAAATGATAGAACTGAAACTCTAACTGATTTGGCTCGGGTTCCTATGTAGTACAGTAGCTCTATCTCTGATTTGATGCTAACCCGCCTTGATTTGATGTAGATTTGGTTAATTATGTGATTAGAAAGTGATTAAAGAGAGATTTGGAAGATGGAGGCCATTAATAGGGTTAGAGGAATGTTTGTGGAGGGTAGAGAAATGAAAGGAGATGATTCTCCAACCCCTTTCAGCCCTCCTATAACCCTAATCCCGAAATGGATTATGGGTCTAGGCACTAATCACCTTATTAAGCCCAATCATGTTGTTTTTTTTCATCTCCAAACCTTATTTCAGCCATATCTCCCAAACAGTAAGTCTGTTTGATTAATGTGACCACTCTACAAAAAGGCAAACCATCATTCAAATCCAATAGAAGTGGTTTTAGGTCAAAAATCCTTACCTATCAAAAGTTATGAGTGAAACAAGATTCGCCAGTGGTAAAACGGTCATTTAAAATTCAGCAAAAATCGTGAATGTGGGAAATGACCCCAATAGTTGTTTCCCAAAGTTACACGACCATATGAATTCGTATGAAAATAAAATAAATATTCTATGATCCTCTGGTACGTAGAATGTGTGTCGTTACACTTTCCCCCCTTAAGAAATTTCGCCTCCAAAATTCCTTAACCAAGAAACTAACAATGGTGTCCCGCATGCCTATCAACCATTTAAAAACAATCAAACATACATAACACAACAAATATATTTTAGTATGCGGGTTACTAACAAGGGAATAACTATCTTGCGATAAAATCTTACCAAGCAAAGAGCTCTGGATGCAACTTCCTTATGCTCTCATCGGTCTCCCAAGTACAGTCATTTTCGTTATCACCCCACTGGACCTTAACCAGTTTCACCGTCTTCCTTCGAAGTTTCTTCGTATCATGTCCGACAATACGAATCGGTCTGTGGTTTCCAACTGCCTCGAGTTCTATCTCGATATCATCCAGCTGGTCTGGTGAAATAGTCATATCAGAATCGTGCACGAACTTCATTAACTGGGAAACATGAAATATGTTGTGAACTCCCGCCATCTTGTCTGGTAATCTAACTTTATACACTAAATTCCCAACTTGTTCGAGAACTGGAAATGGACCAACAAACCTTGGTGTTAATTTACCCCTTCTACCAAACCGAATCACACTCTTTAACGGAGAAATCTTGACGAATACCAAGTCACCAACGGAGAATTTCAAATCTCTTCAATTTTTTATCAGCATAACTCTTCTGCCTGTCTTGGGCAGTCTTCAATCGCTGTTGAATAACCTTGATCTTATCTAAAGTTTCTCTTATTATATGTGGCCCTAGTACAAATTTCTTACCGGTTTCTAACCAACGTGATGGTGAGTTGCACCTTCTTCCGTACAAAGCCCCATATGGAGTCATACCAATACGGGACTGATAACTATTATTATATGCAAACTTAACCAGATGCAAATGGTCATCCCATGATCCTCCAAAATCCAATATACAAGCTCGCAAGAGATCCTCTAATACCCGATTCACCCTCTCCGTTTGACCATCAGTTTGAGAATGATATGCGGTACTGAGATGTAATTCTGATCCAAAAGCCTCCTGTAAGCTCTTCCAAAACCCACTAGTAAATAACGGATCTCGATCACTCACGATCCTTTAGGTACACCATGAAATCACACTACCCACTTCATGTACAGTTCCGCTAACTTAACTGCCGTTCTGTTCGACTTGACCAGTATAAACCTTGCACTTTTGGTCAATCGATCCACAATCACCCAAATGCTATCATGACCCGATCTAGTCCTTGGTAAACCATCGATGAAATCCATCGAGACTTGTTCCCATTTCCATTCGGGAATTTCCAACGGTTTTAACAAACCACTAGGCTTCTTTTGCTTGGATGTAAACTTCCCAACGTCTCTCTTCATCCCTTCCTAGTAGTATGTCTGCTTCATGTCTCGATACATTTTGTTACCACCAGGATGTATGGTCAGTTTCGAGTGATGACACTCTCTAAGCACTTCGTCTCTCAATCCATTAACTGTTCAATATGCTCCAGGCTTGTTTCAATATTTTTGGTTTTGTGTGTGAATATTTATTTACATCACTGCTAGTATGTTTTTCCATCAAATCGTTGATGGATAATTTAACTCACGACAGGTGCAGGGAAATTACCTATATTAAAAAACTAAAATGTACACATGCAGATTATATTCAAATGTCAATTATTTCAAACTGTGAAGATTTCAACAAATACACTCAAATTAGTAAATAAAAGGTTATGATGAATAAGGATATCAGAATTGACATTTCTAACAAAATTTGATTTACAGTATGCAACAAATGATATGTACATGTTGAGTGTGAAAATTCAGAAGTCACAAAGATCTTGTTAATTCGAACTTAACAAATGCATGCATGTAGACCAGAAAAGTTTGATTATTCAATACAATTTCTAGTAACAAGTTCTCCATAACTTTGAACCCATTTTATTATTCGTCATAACTGAACAGTGTAGCACTTTGGATGAATACCATGAATGGCTTTTAAGCTCTGTACTCAACCAAGATTTCACTGTTTTGTCATATTTTTCAGGAATTAATTTGTAGTGAGAATCAATCAAATTCCACTAAAAAGTAAAAAATTCATTACTATTATTTAACTCTCCTACCTTGAGAGGCTTTACAGATGATAAATGTGAACACAGGATTGAAGATTCAAAATTTGCACAACTGCAGTCTCTCATTGCACCAAACTTGAGGACATATAGCAAAAACCATAACTCAGACTCAGTATGAAGACACAACACCACAATATTATCCATAGAAAAGGCAGACCGGAAAAGGATGATTATTCAATACATGATAAGTGTACAATAATTTTGCAAATAAGTTCTTAGAACAATAGCAGCGTTTTGTAAAAATCAAGACCTATTTAGTTTATAATTTTAATTTTAGATTTTACTATGATAAAATGCATTGAATTTACGTAAATGATCAATCCGAAAAGATGGTTATCATGTAAAACAAAAAATGATTTTCCTCTTGTTTCCTGCCATTTTCCATTCTCTTCTCTTTTCTCCATCTCACGTCGTTTATGCCCCTTATGCCCTCTACTCAATCCCCTGTCATCCTTTCATTTCACAACCTTTTCAATACACGATGAAGATGCAAAACTAAAATTCCTTTTTCAAGCTAGACATATCTTAAAATGTTTTGCTATGTGAGAACCATAAGACACTGAATATTAGATCCAATTGATTTTCTCCAATTTTGAGTATGCCTAAAATATGGTTGAACAAAAGCGATCACGTAATTCGTCTACTTTTATGACGTTGGATTACAAGTCATTGCTTTTTTGGTTCTCATTAATTTTATATTTTGAAGTGAATTTTCACTAAGAGTAGGTATTACTTCATTAGCTTTGAAATTTTGGATATTACAATGTTTTCATTCTTTATCTGATAGGAAACTTGTTGATCACAGTTGACAGATGTCAATTAAGTATCGAGCTATAATCAATTCAGCACCACTTTTCTACATTTCAATTAACCGAGTGTTGCATTTTGTCTTTTCATCAATGCATTTATGCATGGAAAAGGAGAAGAGGGTAAAAAATGAGCAATTTAAAAAATAATTTTAACATATAGTAACTGAATACATGTCCATAGATCAGCCCTCAAATTGTCATCGACTTTCTTCCAATTGCTAATTGTCACATGTACCATCTCCCTTGCCAACGTCCCAAGATATGATGATAAATATTTGGAATTTGTACCGATAGGTTGATTTAATTCATTAAACTCAATTATGACCTTCTGGATCGGTGTCAAAGAAAATAGTCTCATCATTGTTTTCCTCGTTTTCTCTTAGTTTTGACCATGTTGGCCTCTTCAGAGGAAGAATCTGAATTCACAGGTGAAGTAATTCTTTGGGTATTTGTAGAAATGATATTTAGATGAGAGGTTAAATTGTGAGGATTTGATGGTTGGGTGGTAGTGTCATTTTGAAGAGGAATTGAATCATGATGATCGGATGGTTGTGTTGTAGTGACATTTGGAAGGGGAGTTGAATCATGATGATTAGATGACCGTGTGATAGTGATGTTTTGTGGGAGTTTGATTCAAGAGGGTTAGATGAGTGTGTGGTAGTGATGTTTTGTAGAGGGGTTGGATTACCGCAAGGAATGGTGGGTGGAGGAATGTTGGCATGCTTGCGTGGAAATTTTCTAACATTAGCATTCATATCATTAAGAGTGCAAGGAACTTCTACTTCAACATCTTCCATTTTAGATATTCTAATACCACCGTTAGACTCAGTTAGAGCACGAGCAGCTGCAAGCCAGCAAGACTTTGCTTCTTCGATCTTTGCATTCTTTGAGCTCTAAAAATAATAACTAATAGAGGAATTATATCATTTGACTATTATGTTTACTAAGTTATTAAAATTATATAGTTAGAATAAGTCAAGAAATATAAACTAGAGTGTATCCATAGTAATGTATTTTTGTGCAAATTTGATGCAAACTACTGGAGACTTTTGGATTTATTTATTGTTGCAGAAAAGTTTTAGCAAGTCAAGAACTTTAAGTGTATCCATAGTAATGATAGTAAGTCTAGAACTATATAGTTAGAATAAGTCAAGAACTTTAAACTAGAGTGTATCCATAGTCAAGAACTATGAACTAGACCAAGATGCAAATTATTGGAGACTTCTGAATTTATTTATTTTTGCAGAAAAGTTTTAGCATTCTGTAAGTAAAATAACATGTTGAATGAAAACACGTTATAAACTAGAGTGTATCCATAGTAATGTATTTTTGTGCAATTTTTATTTCTTTTGTTATATGGTGCATTTTTTAAAATGCATGGTACATTTTTATGTTTGGTTCAGATCATTACATTTTTATAATGCAATTTAATGCAATCTATGTAGAAAAAGAAGGAAGAAGAAGAAAAAGAAACAAATCTAATAACTTGGATTCATGCAATCTATGCAAATTAATCCATAGTAACCTTTTATGTTTACTTTTTATGATTAGAACCCATCAAGATTCATGAATATCATCATAACAATCAGTGGATTGACATACCATGAATTTTCATCATCACTTCACTCCAGAATTTACCAATTTAGATTAAGATAAAAGGTATATAAACAGTCGAAATTACCTTTACATCTACCTGACCTGACCGTACAAATCTGATGAAAACAGTTTTTATCAGCTGCTCAAAATCATATTAGGATAGTTTTGCATTGTATAAGATTGAACTATAACTTGTTATCGAGAGAATTGGGACACTTTAAACAAAAGGAGAAAATTGCAAAGTTCAAAACAATTACGAAATGTATCTAAAACCAACATAGGTACTGGTATTTGATCTAAAAAACATCCAATAAAACGGTATTAGAACATATCTAAACATAATATATGTACAATATAATGGCCTATAATATACATAAATTTATAATTGTTCTAGATGATTACCTCTGCTTTATGTTGCTCGTTTTTACGCATGGATGCTGAGCGTTCAAGCTCCTTTTACTAAGTGATCTACCTGGAAATAAAAAACCATAATTTAAAGAATTAATCACATACCAAATATAATATTGTTTCAACATGCAAACAACTATGTATAACATCAAACAAATATGTAAATGACCATGTATAGTACAATATAAAATTTATTTAACACACTTAAACAAATGACTCTTGTTCATACCAAAACAAGGCATACATTCCCGTGCAGGTAAACAAACAAAAAACAAACAAACGAACTCTTGATCATACCAAAATGCCATCACAATCCTTCCTTATGTAACTTTCATCTCCATTATCAACATTACTATCATTAAGTAGTGACTCATCCAATGGCTTGCTAGTTGAATTTTCCTCCTCCTCATATTTTTTCAATTCATGAAAACCTTTAGGGGGTGCTTTCAGAACAACATACCAATTTGAAGAACTACTTTCTCTATAGAAGAACACTTGTGTTGCCAAGATCGCTTGCAAATTGATTTTGAAACTGATGTAGATTCACTAATGTAAATCTGTCTTCAATCTTAACTCCACAATAAATATTTGGGCAATCACAATTAAACAAAACAATTTAAAATAGACGATAGTCCAACAAAAAAATATCATGCAAGATGCCATAATAAATAATCTTCTCAGCAGATCCGTCTGCACGAATAGTATTCGCCTCAATGGAAACACCGCTATTTTGCGTAGACTTCTCATAGTCTTTAGTATGGAAATGCCTTCCATTAATAATAAGGTAGTATAAGAAACCACCTATAACCGAGGCCCGTATGAAAGCCATTTTATTATTTTGCTAACAACAAAAAAAGTTCTGTCATCTTTAACCTGGGCATATATAACGTAGTATACAGTGATATATGAGAACAATATGTACGAGATTTAATTGTTCTAATGAAATAAAACATAATTTTTTCAACTTTTTTTTCAAATCAACAACTAAAGGTCTTTGCATGCAATTTTTAAAGTACCACATCATCTCGTAAAAGCTAAGGGTGCAAATGTTTCTACTCCTCCTTATGCATCCTGAACACGCAAATATACAACTTAAAATTTAATTTCATGCGTATAAAATAATCAAGTTGAATTGAATACTTGCTCGATGTACGGCTCGACTTCGTCAGTATTGAACAATACATATCGATGAGCAATATCAATCACATCTTGTGAAACTAACATGGGTTTTCCTTTGGAAATAGGACGTCCATATAGTATGGAATCACTTTGTTGCATTTCATTTCGATTTTTTTTCTTCGCAACTTCAATCCCATCTTCAATAAATCTAGCACAATATTTAGTGCATTCTTCAGCAGAATAACACTCAACTATGCACCCTTCGGGTCGGGCTTGATTTTTAACATAACACTTCAATACTTTTATGTACCTATAATCAAGATATGAACATAATTTTTTTAGTAAGGAGATATTTCACTAACGTCATTAAATATTTATAAAAAAATTACCTCTCAAAAGAATACATCCACCGGTATTGTACTGGTCCATAAATTCTAGCTTCCCTTCCCAAGTTATTGTCAAGTGAATAATGATATCGAAAAACAAAGGGGGGAAGAATCTCTCGAGGTCACATAGGGCTAATGCAACTTGATTCTCCATAGATTCTAATTTATCTTTATCAAGCACTCTTTGGTATATGCCATCGTAAAAAGAACATAGTCGCAATAATGCATTCCTTGTACCCAAAGGTAGAAGTCCTCTCCGTGCTATAGACAATAGTTATTGCAGTAAAACATGATAATCACAAGATTTTTGATTTGAAATTTTGTCTTTGTTTTCAAAGCTTTTTCCAATATTTGAGCTATACTCATCAAGCATCTTGAAATTCTTCATTCTATAAAAAAGTAAATCATTTTCTTGGTCCGTTAAGGTGCAAGGCGCAGTAGGAAGTAGTAGTTTACTTCCAACAGCAATAGGATATAATTTCTTCCTTATACGCATTGCTTCCAAATCTTGACGTGAAGTGACTCCATCTTTTGATTTTCCTTTGATGTCAAGCAACGTACTAAGAATACTATCGCAAATATTTTTTTCCACATGCATTACATCTAAATTGTGACACAAAGGAAGTGCCTATAAAAATAAAATAAAAATGTGAATAGATTGACAGTAAAATACTACTTATTGGACATGGATAGAAGAAAAAGATATTTTAGTTTTAGCTATGTTTTACCTTCCAATAAGGCAAACAAAAAAATCGAATTTTTTTCCCCATTCGGATTCCTTTTTTCTTCACATCCACCCATTTACTTTTCCTACTTTCACCCTGTTCCTCCTATGTTTTCTTTCCCCACTCATTAACAATATCTTTCAAATTGTCGAAGATTTGAGTACTGGTGTGTATTGGGCGCATTTGTCTATTTTCTATGGTTCAATTAAATTAGTTCTTTCTGTGACGATATTCGTTGTTGGGTGCAAGCAATTGTCTATAGCCTAAGTATGCACATTTTTACTAAATGGTAGCCATGTCGAACATGTATTAATGCCACAAACAGGACATGCTCTCTTACCTTTTACATTGTAACCTGCTAAATTTCCATAAGTTGGAAAATCATTTATCGTCCACATCAGAATTACTTTTAATCTAAATTCGCTATGATCATATGCATCATACACGTTTACCCCTTTATTCCATAATTTTGTCAAATCTTCAATAAGTGGTTGCAGATACATATCGATATCATTTCTTGGTTGTGTGGTCCAGTAATTAATAAAGATAGCATCATATTATCTTTATGCATACAAAGCCATAGAGGGAAGTTATAAGCAACAAGAAACACTAACCAACAATTATATTCTGAATTCCAATTACCAAAAGGGTTGAAGCCATCACTTGCAAGGCCAAGTCCCAATTTCGAGGGTCCGACGCAAAGGAAGAATACATTCTATCAATTGTAGACCATTGAGAGGAATCCACAGGATGTTGTAGTTTACCATCTTCTCTTTTGTTACTACTGTGCCACCTTAATTGTTCAGATGTCTCTGGCCACATGAACATTCTTTTCAACCTTGGTATGAGTGGAAAGTATCTCAAAACTTTCCTAGGTATTTTAGATCGATTTCCCTCTTCCCTCGTCTTATTTTTTTTCCTACAAGATTTGCCGCACTCGGGACAAAAATCACAATTTGCAAGCTCTTTTCTAAATAGACAACAATCATTTACGCACGCATGTATGTTCCTTAACCTAAACCAAGTGATTTAATCAACTATTTGTGGCAAAAATATGGAATCAGGAAGATTGTTTTCCTTAACTAGCATATCCTTGATGAGCTTAAGAAGTTCCGTAAATGTCGTGTCGGTTATACCATTTTGAGCCTTATGTTTGTAAAGAAGTATTATAGAATACAACTTTGTGTAGTTTGCACAATCAGGATATAAAGGAATTTTAGCTGTCTCCAACATTTTCTTAGTCCCTTCCTTATGTTTATTATTAACATAATACTCATTCTCCTCGTCACCTATTTCTACATCCAAGTACATTCTGTATGTATCTGTCACTTCTTCGGCTATACTTTGTGGAGGTCGTTCTTCTACGTGAAAGTTCCATACATCATATGTTGGATCAATTCCAAAACACATCAAATTTGTCACAACTTCTCTTGGAGGATGGAAAATAAGATTCCTGCATTTACGACACGGACAAATAATCTTTTCTGGATTACCCTCATTTCTGCATGCTTATACATGAAACTTCGAACATCTTGCCTATATTCATCCGTCATTCTAGAAAAAAAAAAATAGTATATGGTCATCCCTAAATAACTATAAGTATGAAAATATTAACTAGAATTTAAAAAACCTTGGTAAATTGACCCATGTTTTGTCCATATCTTCTGTGGATCCGACTGGGGCACATGCAAAACAAGCTAGTAAATACACGTGGTTGTAGTTGTAACATATCATCAATGGCTAAAACGAGTGATTCAACAAGCAATCATCTCTAAAGTTAACTTTGTATCATTTTTTTAAGATAGGTTCAATCTTAATAAAAAGAAAAAGAAAAAGATTAAATAAAAAAATTCATGTAGCATAGGAGAAGTGGTTATTAAATATTACTCAATTATCCTACTTCTTACCAATATGACATGTGTGTTACGGATATAACAAAGGGATGATACACCATACAATGCATTTGTCCATAACCCCTTTTATATCATATGGCCTGCGCATAAATTCCTATGTTCTAACGTTGCGCATTTGCGGGTATTTGTTTATACACTAAGTTGTATGTGCAATTGTGCAGTCTGACATGAAGTTGCCTTCCATCGTTTCTTATGCACAACGTCCACCCTCTTATTTCCTTTAATAATAGTACACATATTGTTTTCCAACCACTCACTTTACACGTTCATACATCTGTATGAGCATTAACGGTCTAATGAACATGCTCATATGGCTTTTATTTATTTCAGTATCGATAAATTTGCTTTTCACATCTGTTTCGAATAGATGGACAATTATGTGTACCTGATAGAGCTAAGAATGTAAACAAATCGTTATTTTGTTTTTAAAAAAGAGCGGTCATTTCGATCAGCACAGACCATTATGTTAAAATAATGTAACGCACGGCTAATTTATTATGTGTAGAATTGTTATCAAGATAGATAGAAGCGATGCTTTCTTCTTTGGAAAACTAGAGTTAAGCTTCATGCACAACTCAGGTGGTCTGGTTGCCTCACCTGTCCATATACAAATTTTAGCTTCTTTGCGAGTAACTTTACAACTGAGTTATGTCTCGTGCATATTTCGGAGCATACTGCATTCACGACCTACTTATCAAAACAAACATTTTTTTAACATAGTTTTAATCTTAAAAAAAAAAAACAAATTCATGTAGCATAGGAGAAGTGGTTATTAAATATTAATTTAACATGCAAAGAAAAAAAAACTAGTGTAAAATCACATATAATTATATAGGTTATAAAACTTACAATTTATAATATATAATAGATTTGATCAAAGTAAAATACCTTTCCAAGTGGTAGTAAATGGCGGCAGAAACTTCTTCATCTTATTTCTCGTTGAATAATTCTCGTTCTAATCCACGATATTCTCAATCTTTTTTGGGTAAATTCAATCCGATTGTTAAGGAGAATAAATCGAAGTCTTATTTTCATGATTCGGTTTCGGCTTATTCACAGTTCTTTTCTGGAGGATGTTATCGGTGTGGTAGTGTTAATCACTTTGCAAAAGATTGTAGGGAGCAGATCAGTTGTTTCAGTTGTGGCAAATCGGGCCATCGTAGTGGAAATTGTTCATCTCTTTCAAGGGGTATTTTTTCTGGAAGTAATCGGCCCAAGATCAATGATGCACAAATTCTGGGTTCTGGTATGATTTTGTTGAAGAACTTTCTAAGTCTCAATGATCAAATTCAAATTATTAAAAATGTTCAAGATTTGGGAATTGGCGATGGAGGATTCTACAGACCAAGATTTGAGAATGGTGCTATGCTGAATCTATACATGATGTGTTTGGGTAAAGTCTAGAATCCACAAACTAGAATCTATGAAGAAAGGAGGAAAACAGATAATTCAATTCCCCCAAAAATTCCAGGAGAATTCAAACAATTGGTCAGTAAATCTTTGGAGTTGGCGCACAAAGTATTAACGGATAATGGTAGAAATACTGAAGAACTTCCATCAATGTATCCGGACGTTTGCATTGTCAATTATTACAATCGTGATGGAAAATTGGGAATGCATAAAGACAAGGATGAAAGAAGTGTGAGTCTCTCGATAGGACTTCCTGTTGTTTCATTTTCAATTGGTGATTCGGCCGAGTTTGTGTATAGAGATGAATGTAGTGTTGACAAGAAAATTATTCTTGAATCAGGGGACGTTCTGATTTTTGGTGGCAAATCAAGAGGAGTTCTTCATGGAATTCCAGGTATTATCAATAACTCGGCACCGGATGTGCTTAAGAAAAAAAACTAATTTGAATGTGGGCAGGCTTAACTTGACTTTCAGGCAGTATGAGGTTTCACACCATTTTTCTTCTAGTACGGATATTTCTGCGCATCAATTTTGTTCAAATTATAATCGTTCTTTTGTGGATGTTGTGAGGCAATCCACTTACAGTACGCCCAATTGGTTTTCAGCTAAGTCTAAAAATGCTCGCATTTGGAAAAACGAGGTTGATAGAGTTTGTTTTCAATGTAGGGAATCAAATCATCTGGCGAAGGAATGTAGAAATGGTTTGAGATGTTTTAGTTGTGGTGGAATAGGGCATCAGAAGGCTAGTTGTTCAATCAAGTTTACTGGAAAATCAGTGAGAGAGCTGTTGTACTTCAACTATTCGATGATTTGTCTAAAAATAATTGAGCTGCTGGATTTTTACACACGAGATTTTCCGGTTAATTCAAATGAAGGGGCATACTTGTTGTTGGTGTTGGGGTGGAATCTAGAAGGATTGGTGGATGGGATTCTGTGGAGCAAGAGGATTGAAGTCGAGAATGTTTTTCCTCCGTTGCCTAGTCCAATGAGTAGAAAAGAGCATTCTTTCTCGTTTAGTTTGTGCTTGGTTAAATTGGGGAGACTATTTACTGATTTGAATGTAAGCAACAAAAGGGCTATTATTCGTTTGTTAGATATGATTTTAGAGCATTTTGATGCTCTAAATGCTGCTATAAATATTGAATACAAGGATGTTGAGATTCAATTTCAGACTAAAAGTGTTGCACCGGTTTCTGTTGGTGGGTTGGATGATAATTTCAAGGCAGCGAGGGATGTGGAAAACCAATCAAGCTTGGTCACTATTGGTGAAACTTGTTTAGAAGGTGAGATGATGAAGGATATTGGTTCATGTTGGTCTTTGTGGTGTGATTCAATGAACTACGATCCGTTTGTAAGGAAATGCATGGATTGCTGTGATGATAAATGTTTCAATGCGGGTTTTAAATGTGATATGTTCGACAATAGTGGGAAGACTAGTGAACTAATGACAGGGGTGGATGAGATTGACATGGGTGGTTATGTTCATGATGGTGTCCCGGTGACCGAGTCTGATAATGATTCAAGGGATATGGTGGGGACTGAATGGGTTGTAGCAAATGATGTGGAACTCATGAATAGCTTTGATCTGTTGGCGACTGAGGATGATAGGTTGGGTTTGAGGAGGGAGGTGATGGTTGATCTCAACACGTCGGATGGTTCTATTTATGGGTACACGTCGAAGAGAGGCTTTAGGGTAGGAAGGATCAAATGCAATAGGCTTTGTCATATGAAGTATTCGATAAATACTAGGCTGGGACACGATAAAGAGGTGATGGATTTGTTTGTTAATAAAGGAAAGAGAGTTTGTTGTAACACAAAGGAGGTTCTGGTGGTTGAGGAGTGTGTGGGAAGGGGCTCGAGTATTAATCTTTTCAAGGAGGATGAGGAGTATGCGAGGGACGGTCAGAGGAGTACGGCGGTGAAACTGATGAGTGACGCAGGGGGTAGTTCTAAAGTTAAGTATTCAATGGCTAACTCGGTAACAGTTGTTGATACTTTGATGATTGACATCATGGGCGGTTTTTCATGGATCAATGGTGCATATACAATGGTTGTGTGTAAGATGGGTGTAAAGCTTTTCTCCCTGTTTATATGGCCAAGTAGATGTATATTTCAATGGGAGGACATCTTATTTTATTCGAAGTGCATTGCTGTGTTGAATTCCAGTTTATCGTGTAGAGTTATAGTTGATTCTAGTTACTCTTTTGGGGAAGATTCGGTAGAGCCTAGTGAGATGTTAGTTCAGAGTGGAGATGTTCCCTCTTCTTCGTCTAGGAGGAGGAGACATAGGAGAGCGGTTCCCTGTTCTGGGTTGATTCGACGCAGTGCTAGAATCAGATCTAGCTCCTCTCCTTCTAGAGGTAGGTTCCCAGATCCGATTGCTCACAGTAGCAATTCGTATTTGGGCTCAAGTATGTCTTCTGGTTATGGTAGTGAATATTCTCCTTATGCATTAGGTAGCCTATCGACTAGTCAGTTGTTACAGCTTGCCAGTGATACTGCTTTTATTTTTATGGATATTGAGCTAGATTTTGACTTCATAAGGAGTAGGGAATTAGAGAGAGTTGCTTCCTTGAGTAGATGAGGATCGTTAGCTGGAATATTAGGGGTTTAAATGAACCAAATAAATGTGCTAAAGTTAGGGCTTTCTTTATTGATTATCATATTGATATTGCTTTGCTTCAAGAGACTAAAATTGAAAGCCCTGATTTCAGTTTTTACGCTAGATTAGGTGGATCCCATTTTCGCAATTGGGCCTGTCTACCGTCAATTGGAAGTGCAGGAGGGCTTATGATTGGTTGGAAAGACAACCAATATAGACTAGTACAGGAATTTCTTAAGATACATTCATTACATGTTATATTAATTTCACTTAGTGATAATTCTTTATTGGGCATTACGAATGTATATGGCCCTCACACTAAGATTGAGAGGAGACGTTTGTGGGACGAATGTTCCGATTTCAGGGTCCTTGCCCCAAATTTTTGGATTGTAGGGGGGTTTAATGTTACTAGGTTTTTAGGTGAGAGATCTCCTAAGGAAGGTGATTTCTCTGACATGGAGGAATTTAATGATTTCATTCTTGTTGATAATTTGATTGAGATTCCGCTTAGCAATAGATCTTTTACTTGGTCTAGGTCTAATATTAGTGACAGGCCGTCTTTTGCTTTATTAAATAGATTTTTTATAAGTACAGAGGTTGATGAAAGATTTCCAATTTGTAAAGTAAAAGGGTTACCTTTTTTATATTCGGATCATTGCCCTTTAATTCTTACGTGTGATTCGAACATGTTAATTAGTAGCAATTTTAAATTTGAAAAGATGTGGTTACTTGACACCAGTTTTATTAAACTTGTTACTGTTAAATGTAACGGCTGGAAATTTTCGACTCCTCGAGAGTCGAAAATCCCCAGATGTAAATGAAAGAAAGTAGAGGGTGAGGAAGAAAAGATAGAACTAATTGAATAGAAGAAGAAGAAGAACTTACATCATCAGAGTAAACACGAATCTCACAGCGGAACGAATAAAATATAACATAACTTTGAAATACAAATCAGTACTCGTATATACATACCATTTCAAAGTACAACACTTAACACCACAGCGGAATAATAATAGCTATAATCCTGAAGCCTCCTGCTCCAAGCTCTCCAAGTGTATTTGTAAAATCCCGACTACTTGACTGCCCGTACAAATTTAGGCACCCAAGAGTTTAGGGGAAACAAACAAAATAAACTCCGGGTCAGTCATGGGACTGGTGTGAATAAAACTCCAACACTTGGTTAAATAAAGGATGTCTTTCTGATATTATAATAATGTCTAAATACAAATAGATATCAATCTAGCAGAACGCTTGCATCTCACGTTCCACATACATAGTATACAAATAAAACGTGAGCGCTTATTGGAGATTGGATTCCTACAGACAAGGTATGGGAGCACCTTCCGATCAGTGTACTCTAGAGGAGATACACTAGGGATCAACAAGAACGTCTTGCAACCCGGCCACACATGACCGTCCACTCATTTAGCTTGAGTGTAACGAATATATTATCACCGATGGTTGGGATCAGCAACCATCCTTCCCGATAAGGGACAGCATTGAAATAGATTATAAAGAAGTACAATTGAATATTCTCTAGATGGTGATAATACACCCTGCTTGGGTATGGCCCAACTAGCCATGCTGCCTAGCCCAACTTCTGTTATTTCCCGGTGGTGAGGTTTTGAGGTCACGTTTATCACTTTGACATATTATTTCTTCAATTACTTTGAATGCCACATCGTCATACCCGTCAAATCATTATCGATTTCTCAAGGCATCACGAGTATAAAAGCTAAGAGAAACGAATTTCTCCGCCACCAACGTAATACATTTAAAGAGATCAACATATGATTCGTTAAGAATACTTTGTCAGACACTCGTCCATATACGTTATTCTGGGACTGAATAAACCGAAGGCACTATTCAGTGAATCCATCCTACCTAGGCTTTTCACAATAGCCCTTGCACTTCACTCCGTCTTCAATTATCTTCAGCGTACTTGATTCGCAACGCTTATGCTAATACGGAGTGGTTCTTCGGATAATAATCCAACCGGTCTCTCCATATTTACAACGTAAATATGGTCAAAACTTTGATAGTCTGTGATTCAACTATCAAATGAAAACATGTCGGTGTACAAACAACGATCTTATTTCCAAATGGAGATTCGATCGATCAATCATCATATGTTCATATTTCCTTATTTCATATATTTAGAAAATATATGTTATTAATCATTGGAAAACATTTTCATAGCTTATTTTCACATCACTATTATTTCGCAACTATCAGTCCCTAACTGTAACTAGTATGAGAACAATTCTCTAAGTATCAATTTGGAAGGTCGAAACCAACATCAGATCGTCACTTAGAAAACCGTTCAACTTACCCTCTCCAGTCAGTTTCTGAATTTGCTTAACTCTATTTCTTAAATTCTTATCATGAAAACATTTCATTTTCTATGTTTAGAAAACATATCTGACTATATTTGGAAAACGTTTCCAAAACTCATTTACGGATTTCCAATGAACGTTGTATAAAACATCGTTACGCTTAATCCATTAATCGCTTATTACTTAACTATATTTCAAATCAACCTTTTCTATCGAACCACAACTATTCCTTTGTCAATTCTGAAGTCAATCAAGTTGGGGTATAATTACCTCTCAGACCTTAATTGAACAACGTCCTTTACTGTGAAATAGATGAAGCTCGTCACTCACTTTTTCCAATCATCTGTTTACGCAAATTCTCGGATTCAGGTTACGAATCCACTTCTTATATGACAACGTTTGATTATAACTATAACGTTATAATTCCTACCCCTAAAATATCTAACCTAAATTATAAATTTATTCCCTAACTCGAATAATTTAACAGACACCTAATTTCTAAATCAATAACTTAATCTTGATTTAAACCCTGGAAAGTAAATAGTACTTTCCCAAATTCGCTATAATCGAATTCGACGTATAACTCTCTTTCGAGTAATCTCTATTCGATTAACTCTCCCTTTTTAATAACTGATATTCGATAAACTCTATTTCGATTAACTCCTATCGAATAACTAATATTCGAATAACTCTTCTTGGTTGGCTCTATTTCATTAACTCTTATCGAATAACAAATATTCGATTTTCTTAAATGTGTCAATTCTTATCGAATAACTAACATCCGATTTAACTTAAATGGATTTACTCTTATCGAATAACTTATTCGATTAACTAAACTTGATTTTCTTAACTCGATTATCTCAACTCGATTACTTAACTCGATTGCTTAACTCGATAAATCTTAACTCGATTACTTAACTTGATAACTTAACTTAACCCAAATCGATTAACTCAACTCTAATCGATTAACTTAATTTGATTTACTCCTTCGAATGACTCATTCGAATAATTTAATTGATTAACTCCGTCGAATAACTAATTCGAATAACTTACCTTCGAATAACTAATATTCGATTTACTCTAACTCGATTAACTTAATTCTAATCGATTTACTCCATTTCGATTCAACTTAATTCAAATCGATTAACTTAACTCAAATTGATTAACTCCTTTCGAATAACTAAATTCGATTTAACTCTTCTCGAATAACTAAATTCGATTAACTCAAATTGAATAACTAATATTCAATTAACTCTTACGTGTTTAACTCTATTCGAATAACTAATTCAAATAACTTACCTTCGAATAACTAATATTCGATTTACTCTAACTCGATTAACTAAATTCTAATCGATTTACTCCATTTCGATTCAACTTAATTCAAATCGATTAACTTAACTCAAATTGATTTACTCCTTTCGAATAACTAAATTCGATTTAACTCTTCTCGAATAACTAAATTCGATTAACTCAAATTGAATAACTAATATTCAATTAACTCTTACGTGTTTAACTCTATTCGAATAACTAATTCAAATAACTTACCTTCGAATAACTAATATTCGATTTACTCTAACTCGATTAACTTAATTCTAATCGATTTACTCCATTTCGATTCAACTTAATTCAAATCGATTAACTTAACTCAAATTGATTAACTCCTTTCGAATAACTAAATTCGATTTAACTCTTCTCGAATAACTAAATTCGATTAACTCAAATTGAATAACTAATATTCAATTAACTCTTACGTGTTGAACTCTATTCGAATAACTAATTCGAATAACTCATTTCGAATAACTAAATTCGATTAACTCCTTTTTATAACGTTTATTCATTTCAAAAGATTTCCTTTTTACAACGTTTATCCATTTATAAAGATTTACTTTTTACAACGTTTATACATTTATAAAGATTTACTTTTAGTAACGGTTCTTCACTTTATAAATGTCCTTTTAATAACGTTTTCTACTTCTCTATATAAGTCCAGACTTATATATATTCCATTTATCAACGATAAATAATTTATTTAATTTATAAAACATTATTTATAAATTAATCTACTTCAATTTATCTGTTTAAAACAGATTTCCTATATAATATCTCATTTAAATCCATATCGTGTTATACCGTGTGCGAAGCACGTGTTTAAATCTATCCTTGTATAATTCTATTTATTTTCCGAACAAGTGTTCCTTTATTTATTCCCTAAATAAATATTCCTTTATTCCATTTATTTAAAATCTAAATAAATGTTCCTTTATTTATTTCCTAAATAAATATTCCTTTATATTCTAATTCATTTACTTTCTGAATAAATGTTTCTATTTATTTCATTTATTTTCTAAATAAATGTTTCCTTTTTCATTTATTTATTTTCAAATTAAATAAATGTTTTCCTTTTATAAAATCCTATCGATTTTATAAATAAGATTCATTTTCAATATAAACATTGAAAATCCCCTTATCAACATTTCGGTACGTTATGGTATTCAATCATATCAAATCACGATGTTCAATATCGTCCAAGCACATATAATCGCCCACAGATTTTATATCACATCATATAACAATATATGAAAAACAATAAAATAATTGTTGAGGAATCCAATCGGATTCCTCCAACCTGTTTCCCTGAATCACAGATGTTAGACAATATAGATAACATCACTTTCAGTTCCATATGATATATTCTGTTAAACAGAATCAATATAGAAATTTAACTAACTGACTAGCAGTTCAATCAAACAATCAACACACAGTCAAACAGACAATTTTAACAGTTCTAACAATACAACATGAAATTATAAACTGTTCAGAGTTAGTGAGATTTACTCACATTTGCGCGTTAGCCGTTAAATAACGGTTTGCGTTAATTGATTCAGTCGAACAATTTATTTCGCCATAAATTGTAACGAGCTCGGATTCACTCCCCGTCAGCTCCATGTTGTAGTGTCCGTTCATACGATCCCATCGGATCCAACCGTTCGAAATTCTGATGATATATGATAAAGATATTGAATTTACAATTTCATATGTTTATTTAAAATTAAATTAAACTTAACAAATTATTGATGGGCTTTAACCTTGTGTGTTGGGCCCAATACCCTTGAATTAAAATACCCGAACCATATGTCTTTCTCCCTAAAACACTTTGTTAGCTCCTGAAACCGAAAATACCCATTCTCCCCCTTTGACCGATTGTTTGACCTCCCACCAGCGCCACTCCGGTCATCGAGGACCACCGCAACAACCACCAACCAACTCCCCTCCAAAAACTGCACTATCCCAACACCGTACAAACGAGCTCGAGACCACCCTCACGATTCCGTTGACCTCGACATCAGCACCCAACACCGAGCCAAGCACCACCGAAACCCTCCAATCGTTCACCACAGATGCTAAACCACCTCCTGAACCTCAAACCGAAGTCTGCTTCTCAAATCAATGCTCCAATCGGCCGACTACATCAACCCTAGATTACGCTGTCAAAACCCAACGTGAAGAACAGGCGTCGAATACCTCAAAATGGGTAGAGACAGGAAGCTCAACTCACATGGATTTCGAATTCGTTTGTCATTGGATTTATAGATATACTTTGGATTTGATTTTGATTATTCTTTTCGATTTTGCTTGCTGTGTTTGGGATAATGCGATTATATAGAGCTGTGGGTGGTAGGTAACATTGGTGGTTGAGAAACGGTGAGGCGTGGCCTGCTGTGGATCCAAAGAAAATAGGGGGTATATTTTTAATTTGATTTTTATATTTATTTTATCGATTTTCTCCTTGTATCTGCCTTCTAAAAATCCCAGTGATTACATACGATACCTAAAAATCACCAAACTGGACATGTAGCTAGAGTTTGACATTACGGTCCCAACGAAACTGGTTTCGTCGAATTCCGACTCCATATGCTCACACAGCGTATTTTCAACCGTCAGAATATCGACTGTTTTTCACTCTAAAAATCCGTACGGCCACACAGTGACTCTAAAATCATGAAACTGGAAATCTGACAACTATTTGACATTGCGGATCCAACAAAACTGGTTTCGTCGAATTCCGACTTCGTATGCAAAAGTGGCTATTTTTAACGCTCTAAATAGCCTATTTAAATATATAAACGTATTTAAATAAAATTAAATTAAATATTATTAAATATATATATTCTCGTATATATTCACCGAGGAATATCATACAGCTCCAGTATATTTGTATACCCCTATTCCGAGTCCAGATTGATTCGATATTCAATTTACATTGAAAATCCCTTTAATAACGTATATAAAGCGTTACGAATTATAAAGGAATTCCATAGCGACTTTTCTGAAATTTGATTTGGACGTAAATCAAAATCTACACAACGAAATCCAGATTTTCCTCTTCCATTAGAAAAATATACTCCACCAGCTCCACACGTTTCTTGTTTCGTAGAAATCCGGCTTAAAATGAATCCTGTAAATTCAGTTGAAGTCTGAATCGCCAAATAGCGAACTGCCGCGACGTTTCAGGTTCGTTTTAATTATAATTATAAATTATAAGTTCAAACGTTTTACTTTAAGTTATCGATAACGCTAAATCGATATATAAATAATTAAATAAATTAATTATTCGACAGCTAACAAAACGCGCCATTACAGACTTCCCCCCTTAAAATAATTTCGTCCTCGAAATTGCTAAGTTAGAAAAATGCTACTAACTCTACTAACTAGATTTAAAAATCCCCCTTTTTTTTGTTTACCTCTAAATTTCAGTTTTCAACTGAACTAATTAATATCGACTAAAATATTAATTTATTTCGACTAACTAAATTTTCAAAAATCCTGAAAATTTTCCAATGCCTTAACTTTTGAAAAAAAAAATCGCCATCACCTCCTTTGTACTGGTCGATACGTCAAACCACAACTCGCCTCTCTAGGCCTCCTTCAATCCAAAGGAAATCAAAATAGCCAAGCGGCTTGCTAATTCGGCTCATAAAATCAAAACTCATATATGATATAAACTTGTACCTTTTTGTCGGGCATTTAACTCTATCCCTTTCATCTGCTACCACTTCAACATATACCAATGTTATCCATTCTAATTGATCTCCAATCAGTTCATATCCTCAAATCCAAATCGAATTTAATTCGAACTCTAATATCAAATTCCAAATTATTGACTTATCAATTTGGTTCCATTCTAGAATATCTCTAATTCAATTCAATTTTATTTAACTCGGTTCAAGTTAAATTTCAATTTATTTTTACCATCTTATTTTATTTAACTTCATTAGTTAAATTTTAATTCCAGAACTTAAGTTCCTGGGTTTCTTTCAAATCAATTTGAAATCATAATGTCAATTCAAAACCTTTGAACTTCTAAGCAACTTGTTTTCTCAAAACAATTCAAAAACAAAACATTTGGTAGTAATCCGTCACTTAGAACTCGAAAATGAACACTGATGATGTCTAGATTCATCATCAGAATCTATTTTCCAGCTATCGAAGTGAGTTCAATACTATATCATTTTCAATTTGAAAACATTTTCAAAATCTCCCAGGAACTTAAAATTTCCTTATTTTAAATTCCAAATTCTGATTTAAATTCATATTTAATTCAAACTATTTCATATATTACATTCATATGAATTCTGATTGGTCATTTATAACCATTTCACCCTTTTATAATCTTATTCGATTATAATAACAACCAACACAATCAATATACTATAATAATTTCAAGATATATATTTCTTCTATAAACAAATATATTTGGGAAAAATTATTTCATTTACCCTCTTTCAAAACATACCATGACGGTTCATCGTATTCGAGTGTTTAGTAACCCTTATCGATACAGTGGATCAACTGATCGACCAGAATTCATAAGTCACTCAACCAATGAGTCTCCACAATATAAAACCATTTTATATTGAATAACAATTACGCGCTCATATATATACACTCAAACTCAATTTAGGATATTACTAATCCCATCTCTATCGAGTTATGCCACAGAGCCAAGGTAATCACTTAACTTAAGCTCTGATACCAACTGTAACGGCTGGAAATTTTCGACTCCTCGAGAGTCTAAAATCCCCAGACGTAAATGAAAGAAAGTAGAGGGTGAGGAAAAAAAGATAGAACTAATAGAATAGAAGAAGAAGAAGAACTTACATCATCATAGTAAACACGAATCTCAAAGCGGAACGAATAAAATATAACATAACTTTGAAATACAAATCAGTACTCGTATATACATACCATTTCAAAGTACAACACTTAACACCACAGCGGAATAATAATAGCTATAATCCTGAAGCCTCCTGCTCCAAGCTCTCCAAGTGTATCTGTAAAATCCCAACTACTTGACTGCCCGTACAAATTTAGGCACCCAAGAGTTTAGAGGAAACAAACAAAATAAACTCCGGGTCAGTCATGGGACTGGTGTGAATAAAACTCCAACACTTGGTTAAATAAAGGATGTCTTTCTGATATTATAATAATGTCTAAATACAAATAGATATCAATCTAGCAGAACGCTTGCATCTCACGTTCCACATACATAGTATACAAATAAAACGTGAGCGCTTATTGGAGATTGGATTCCTACAGACAAGGTATGGGAGCACCTTCCGATCAGTGTACTCTAGAGGAGATACACTAGGGATCAACAAGAACGTCTTGCAACCCGGCCACACATGACCGTCCACTCATTTAGCTTGAGTGTAATGAATATATTATCACCGATGGTTGGGATCAGCAACCATCCTTCCCGATAAGGGACAGCATTGAAATAGATTATAAAGAAGTACAATTGAATATTCTCTAGATGGTGATAATACACCCTGCTTTGGTATGTCCCAACTAACCATGTTGCCTAGCCCAACTTCTGTTATTTCCCGGTGGTGAGGTTTTGAGGTCACGTTTATCACTTCGACATATTATTTCTTCAATTACTTTGAATGCCACATCGTCATACCCGTCAAATCATTATCGATTTCTCAAGGCATCACGAGTATAAAAGCTAAGAGAAACGAATTTCTCCGCCAACAACGTAATACATTTAAAGAGATCAACATATGATTCGTTAAGAATACTTTGTCAGACACTCGTCCATATACGTTGTTCTGGGACTGAATAAACCGAAGGCACTATTCAGTGAATCCATCCTACCTAGGCTTTTCACAATAGCCCTTGCACTTCACTCCGTCTTCAATTATCTTCAGCGTACTTGATTCGCAACGCTTATGCTAATACGGAGTGGTTCTTCGGATAATAATCCAACCGGTCTCTCCATATTTACAACGTAAATATTGTCAAAACTTTGATAGTCTGTGATTCAACTATCAAATGAAAACATGTCGGTGTACAAACAACGATCTTATTTCCAAATGGAGATTCGATCGATCAATCATCATATGTTCATATTTCCTTATTTCATATATTTAGAAAATATATGTTATTAATCATTGGAAAACATTTTCATAGCTTATTTTCACATCACTATTATTTCGCAACTATCAGTCCCTAACTGTAACTAGTATGAGAACAATTCTCTAAGTATCAATTCGGAAGGTCGAAACCAACATCAGATCGTCACTTAGAAAACCATTCAACTTACCCTCTCCGGTCAGTTTCTGAATTTGCTTAACTCTATTTCATAAATTCTTATCATGAAAACATTTCATTTTCTATGTTTAGAAAACATATCTGACTATATTTGGAAAACGTTTCCAAAACTCATTTACGGATTTACAATGAACGTTGTATAAAACATCGTTACGCTTAATCCATTAATCGCTTATTACTTAACTATATTTCAAATCAACCTTTTCTATCGAACCACAACTATTCCTTTGTCAATTCTGAAGTCAATCAAGTTGGGGTATAATTACCTCTCAGACCTTAATTGAACAACGTCCTTTACTGTGAAATAGATGAAGCTCGTCACTCACTTTTTCCAATCATCTGTTTACGCAAATTCTCGGATTCAGGTTACGAATCCACTTCTTATATGACAACGTTTGATTATAACTATAACGTTATAATTCCTGCCCCTAAAATATTTAACCTAAATTATAAATTTATTCCCTAACTCGAATAATTTAACAGACACCTAATTTCTAAATCAATAACTAAATCTTGATTTAAACCCTGGAAAGTAAATAGTACTTTCCCAAATTCGCTATAATCGAATTCGACGTATAACTCTCTTTCAAGTAATCTCTATTCGATTAACTCTCCCTTTTTAATAACTGATATTCGATAAACTCTATTTCGATTAACTCCTATCGAATAACTAATATTCGAATAACTCTTCTTGGTTGGCTCTATTTCATTAACTCTTATCGAATAACAAATATTCGATTTTCTTAAATGTGTCAATTCTTATCGAATAACTAACATCCGATTTAACTTAAATGGATTTACTCTTATCGAATAACTTATTCGATTAACTCAACTTGATTTTCTTAACTCGATTATCTCAACTCGATTACTTAACTCGATTGCTTAACTCGATAAATCTTAACTCGATTACTTAACTTGATAACTTAACTTAACCCAAATCGATTAACTCAACTCTAATCGATTAACTTAATTTGATTTACTCCTTCGAATGACTCATTCGAATAATTTAATTGATTAACTCCTTCGAATAACTTACCTTCGAATAACTAATATTCGATTTACTCTAACTCGATTTACTTAATTCTAATCGATTTACTCCATTTCGATTCAACTTAATTCAAATCGATTAACTTAACTCAAATTGATTAACTCCTTTCGAATAACTAAATTCGATTTAACTCTTCTCGAATAACTAAATTCGATTAACTCAAATTGAATAACTAATATTCAATTAACTCTTACGTGTTTAACTCTATTCGAATAACTAATTCAAATAACTTACCTTCGAATAACTAATATTCGATTTACTCTAACTCGATTAACTAAATTCTAATCGATTTACTCTATTTCGATTCAACTTAATTCAAATCGATTAACTTAACTCAAATTGATTTACTCCTTTCGAATAACTAAATTCGATTTAACTCTTCTCGAATAACTAAATTCGATTAACTCAAATTGAATAACTAATATTCAATTAACTCTTACGTGTTTAACTCTATTCGAATAACTAATTCAAATAACTTACCTTCGAATAACTAATATTCGATTTACTCTAACTCGATTAACTTAATTCTAATCGATTTACTCCATTTCGATTCAACTTAATTCAAATCGATTAACTTAACTCAAATTGATTAACTCCTTTCGAATAACTAAATTCGATTTAACTCTTCTCGAATAACTAAATTCGATTAACTCAAATTGAATAACTAATATTCAATTAACTCTTACGTGTTGAACTCTATTCGAATAACTAATTCGAATAACTCATTTCGAATAACTAAATTCGATTAACTCCTTTTTATAACGTTTATTCATTTCAAAAGATTTCCTTTTTACAACGTTTATCCATTTATAAAGATTTACTTTTTACAACGTTTATACATTTATAAAGATTTACTTTTAGTAACGGTTCTTCACTTTATAAATGTCCTTTTAATAACGTTTTCTACTTCTCTATATAAGTCCAGACTTATATATATTCCATTTATCAACGATAAATAATTTATTTAATTTATAAAACATTATTTATAAATTAATCTACTTCAATTTATCTGTTTAAAACAGATTTTCTATTTAATATCTCATTTAAATCCATATCGTGTTATACCGTGTGCGAAGCACGTGTTTAAATCTATACTTGTATAATTCTATTTATTTTCCGAACAAGTGTTCCTTTATTTATTCCCTAAATAAATATTCCTTTATTCCATTTATTTAAAATCTAAATAAATGTTCCTTTATTTATTTCCTAAATAAATATTCCTTTATATTCTAATTCATTTATTTTCTAAATGTTTCTATTTATTTCATTTATTTTCTAAATAAATGTTTCCTTTTTCATTTATTTATTTTCAAATTAAATAAATGTTTTCCTTTAATAAAATCCTATCGATTTTATAAATAAGATTCATTTTCAATATAAACATTGAAAATCCCCTTATCAACATTTCGGTATGTTATGGTATTCAATCATATCAAATCACGATGTCCAATATCGTCCAAGCACATATAATCGCCCACAGATTTTATATCACATCATATAACAATATATGAAAAACAATAAAATAACTGTTGAGGAATCCAGTCGGATTCCTCCAACCTGTTTCCCTGAATCACAGATGTTAGACAATATAGATAACATCACTTTCAGTTCCATATGATATATTCTGTTAAACAGAATCAATATAGAAATTTAACTAACTGACTAGCAGTTCAATCAAACAATCAACACACAGTCAAACAGACAATTTTAACAGTTCTAACAATACAACATGAAATTATAAACTGTTCAGAGTTAGTGAGATTTACTCACATTTGCGCGTTAGCCATTAAATAACGGTTTGCGTTAATTGATTCAGTCGAACAATTTATTTCACCATAAATTGTAACGAGCTCGGATTCACTCCCCGTCAGCTCCATGTTGTAGTGTCCGTTCATACGATCCCATCGGATCCAACCTTTCGAAATTCTGATGATATATGATAAAGATATTGAATTTACAATTTCATATGTTTATTTAAAATTAAATTAAACTTAACAAATTATTGATGGGCTTTAACCTTGTGTGTTGGGCCCAATACCCTTGAATTAAAATACCCGAACCATATGTCTTTCTCCCCAAAACACTTCGTTAGCTCCTGAAACCGAAAATACCCATTCTCCCCCTTTGACCGATTGTTTGACCTCCCACCAGCGCCACTCCGGTCATCGAGGACCACCGCAACAACCACCAACCAACTCCCCTCCAAAAACTGCACTATCCCAACACCGTACAAACGAGCTCGAGACCACCCTCACGGTTCCGTTGACCTCGACATCAGCACCCAACACCGAGCCAAGCACCACCGAAACCCTCCAATCGTTCACCACAGATGCTAAACCACCTCCTGAACCTCAAACCGAAGTCTGCTTCTCAAATCAATGCTCCAATCGGCCGACTACATCAATCCTAGATTACGCTGTCAAAACCCAACGTGAAGAACAGGCGTCGAATACCTCAAAATGGGTAGAGACAGGAAGCTCAACTCACATGGATTTCGAATTCGTTTGTCATTGGATTTATAGAAATACTTTGGATTTGATTTTGATTATTCTTTTCGATTTTGCTTGCTGTGTTGGGGATAATGCGATTATATAGAGCTGTGGGTGGTAGGTAACATTGGTGGTTGAGAAACGGTGAGGCGTGGCCTGCTGTGGATCCAAAGAAAATAGGGGGATATTTTTAATTTGATTTTTATATTTATTTTATCGATTTTATCCTTGTATCTGCCTTCTAAAAATCCCAGTGATTACATACGATACCTAAAAATCACCAAACTGGACATGTAGCTAGAGTTCGACATTACGGTCCCAACGAAACTGGTTTCGTCGAATTCCGACTCCATATGCTCACACAGCGTATTTTCAACCGTCAGAATATCGACTGTTTTTCACTCTAAAAATCCGTACGGCCACACAGTGACTCTAAAAATCATGAAACTGGAAATCTGACAACTATTTGACATTGCGGATCCAACAAAACTGGTTTCGTCGAATTCCGACTTCGTATGCAAAAGTGGCTATTTTTAACGCTCTAAATAGCCTATTTAAATATATAAACATATTTAAATAAAATTAAATTAAATATTATTAAATATATATATATATTCTCGTATATATTCCCCGAGGAATATCATACAGCTCCAGTATATTTGTATACCCCTGTTCCGAGTCCAGATTGATTCGATATTCAATTTACATTGAAAATCCCTTTAATAACGTATATAAAGCGTTACGAATTATAAAGGAATTCCATAGCGACTTTTCTGAAATTTGATTTGGACGTAAATCAAAATCTACACAACGAAATCCAGATTTTCCTCTTCCATTAGAAAAATATACTCCACCAGCTCCACACGTTTCTTGTTTCATAGAAATCCGGCTTAAAATGAATCCTGTACATTCAGTTGAAGTCTGAATCGCCAAATAGCGAACTGCCGCGACGTTTCAGGTTCGTTTTAATTATAAATTATAAGTTCGAACGTTTTACTTTAAGTTATCGATATCGCCAAATCGATATATAAATAATTAAATAAATTAATTATTCGACAGCTAACAAAACGCGCCATTACATTAAATGGAATTTGTTATTTTATTTTAATAATTTGTATAACGGCAATTCAGCAAAGATTTTTGTGTCAAAACTTGGAAAATTGAGATTTTTTCTTAAGAGCTGGAATAAATTTGTTTTTGGTAGTGTTAGAATTAAGAAAGATAAGATTTTATGTGAAATGTTAGACTTAGACAAGTTAAGTGAATCTAGGACTCTTAATCTAGGTGAGAGGGATAGGCTTTACAATCTCAGAAATGACTTCAAACTGATATTGGAAAAGGAAGAAATAATGTGGAAGCAAAGATCACGTGTTCAATGGATAAAGGAAGGAGATAATAACACGAAATTCTTTCATAGTATGGCTAATAAGAGGAGACGAGATAATTTGATTCATTCTATTTTCTTAAATAATGAGAAGTTGACAGTTCAGCGTGATTTAAATGAAGCATTCACCAATTATTACAAACAAATTTTTGGGACTAGGATAAAGAGGAGAATTAACATTAATTGGAAGAGCATTTACCCTAATGATGTTAGGGGCGAGTTATTAGATTTAGATAAACCTTTTTCCGAGCAGGAGATTTGGAAGGCAATTTGTGACATGCCTAGTGACAAAGCTCCGGGGCCTGATGGTTTTTCTGTTTTGTTTTACAAACAGTTTTGGGAGGTCTTGAAATCTGACATAGTGAAATTATTTAATGACTTTTATAGCGGGAATTTGTGCCTAGGTAACTTTAATTTTGCAAATGTTATACTTATTAAGAAGAGGGAGGGTGCAAAACTCTTAAAGGATTTTAGACCTATCTCTTTGATAAATGCTTCTGTTAAGATCATTTCAAAAGTTATTGCTAATAGGCTAAGTGGGAAGATGAATGATCTTATAGATCATTCACAAACTGCCTTTATTAAAGGTAGGAAAATAGTAGATGGAGTGGCAGCGGTACAGGAGTACATTAATGTGTGTGTTAAAAATAATTTTTCATGTGCTATTTTGAAATTAGATTTTAAAAAATCTTTTGATTCTATTGACTGGGATTATATATGCGAAATATGTCTAGCTAGAGGTTTTAGCGTTAGGTGGATTAACTGGGTAATGCTTTTACTTAGGTATGGAAGTTCCAATATTGTTGTAAATGGGGTTGTGGGAAAGAAGATCCAATCTAAGAGGGGTCTTAGACAGGGGGATCCCCTGTCTCCCTTATTATTTAATTTAGCTGTTGACGTTTTTTCTAGAATCATTAAGCGAGCTGGAAGATTAGGTGTTTTGGGTTATGTTGGGAATGATGAATTTAATAATGAATTATCTGTTCTCCAATTTGCGGATGATACTTTATTATTTTCTTCTCATCTACCAAAACACATTATTGCTCTTAAGTTTATACTATATTGTTTTGAGATGTTATCAGGTCTTAGAATTAATTTTGACAAGAGTTCTGTTATGGTCATTAATGATTTTGATAATGTTGAGATTATGGTTGCTAATATCTTAAATTGTTCAGTCATGAAATTTCCTTTTGATTATTTAGGTTTTAAGGCCGTCAAAATTAAAAAAGGAGGATTGGTTAGTCACAATTGATAAGATTAATAGCAGATTATCAAGTTGGAATAATAGATTCTTGTCTAGAGCAGGTAGATTAGTTTTGGTTAATTCAGTACTATCGGCCATCCCCACGTATTGGATGTCAGTACGTAGATTTCCTCAATGGGTTATCGATAAGATTGATAGAATAAGACGTAATTATCTATGGGGTGAGGGTAGTGATACTATTTGTAGGGGTTTCAAATGTTTAGTGAGTTGGGAGGTGTGTTGTAAGTCTAAAAAAGATGGGGGTTTGGGGATAATTAATCTATTTAATTTTAATTCTTCCTTATTAGCCAAATGGTTGTGGAAATTTAGGTCTCCTGTAGTATCTACAACGTGGAAAGTTATTATATCTAAATTTTATTATTCAGGAGGAGAATTCATTGTTGGATCTAGTGGTAGTTGGTATAACAGAATATCTTACTTTTGGAAGTCAGTTTTAAAGTGTTTTGATTTTTTTTAACTTAGGGTATAAGGCGATTGTTCATTCTGAGGATATGACTTACTTTTGGCATGATAGGTGGATTTCTCGTTTACCACTTAAAATCGTATTAAGGGATCTTTTTAATAATTGTAGTTTTAAAAATGCATTGATAAAAGATATCTTTAGAAGAGATTTGGATCCCCCATGGGAGTTTTCTTTTGATAATATATTAGAAGGGGAAATGTTAAGACAATTAGCTCTACTTTATGCTAAGTTATCTTTATATCACATTGATGAGTGTCAGGACTTCATTAGTTGGGGTATGGATAAGAGTCAAGTTTATTCGGTTATTTCTATGTATAACTTTATAAATTTTTCGGGAATTTCATTTCAACCTTTTAAGTTTATTTGGAAATCTAATTCTCCCCCTAAAGCTAAATTTCTAATGTAGTTAATCATTCATAAGAAACTTAATACGGTTGAGTTTCTTAAGAGGAAAAATATCATTCATGACGTTAAGTGTTATTTTTGTAATATTATGAATGAGGATGTAGAACATTTATTTTTCTCATGCAAAATCACAAACTATATACTTAATATGGTTTTAAGGTTATTTGTTTTTGACTGTCATTATTCTTTAAATTGTTGTGCTAATTATTGGGATTCTTATAGATTTGTTTATAATGCTAGTAAAAGATACATTTTAGATTCTTTAGTTACTATCGTATGTTGGTTCATTTGGTCTGAGAGAAATCAAAGATCTTTTCATTCTAATTCTGTTTCTACGGATAATGTAATCATTAAAATAGTTTATTTTTGCTTGAATTGGATGTCTAATTCACATTACAAGTTATTTGGGAAATTGGGCTTTGTGAATTTATTGATTAAGGTTAGATCGAATTTGTATCTATTTATTAGAATCAACAGTTTTTTAGATGTTGTATCTCATTATTTTGGTTATTACATAGTGAGTAGGGGTTATTGTATTGGAGTAGATATACTTCAATATCAGGTGGTGGCCTTGCCGGAATTCGATATTGGAGTAGATGGGCGGTGGTTTATCCGGAGCTCATCTATCTACGATCCTTACATCCCTAGAGTGTTGTTAGGTCCTTTCTTGTACTCTTTTGTTCTATGGTGGGACTCTGTACCTTTGAGTTTATTATATATATGTGTGTGCTCTCTGCTCTTCGGAAGATCACACATTTTTGCTTTTAAAAAAAATAATATATAATAGATTTTCTTACAAACTGAGAAAGAGTTACCATTCAATAACTTTAACCAGATGATCCTACCATGATACAAAAATATGTATATACCTTTTCCATGAAACATGTTAATGAAAACCAGAAATATACTTTTTTTCAGCCTCAATAAATAAAATATAACTCTCAAATACTTTATAAAATCACAGTATTTTCTACATAGGGGACTACAAAGTAGTTTCAACAATAAAATTTGATCCATAATAATATATCTGTAGCACCAAGGTCCATGCTAAATCATTGACTTAAAGAAAAAAATTGTATTTATGTAAATCATGGGAATATATTAGTTTCTTGGATTCGAGAACTTTCCAAATTATGGATATTATCAGGTTTATATTAGATGTATTGCCTAGCAAAAATCTATATATACATTGCGATAAAATGGTGCGTAAGCAGTTTAAGAACTATATAATGACCAAATGTAATATTATGTCACTTCACGCTGATTTTTCAACTACAAGTAAATCAGACTTGCTGAGAACAAGAATTGCTATATTACTACTGAAATCATCACATTGACTTGAGTAGCAATATGTACCCAATGAACATGAATGAACAATAATGCACAAGTTAAATTTTGTCTCTTCTATTAGAAATAGTGATGAGAACATGCTAGCTATTATGAGTGAACATGATCTTTGTATTTAGCCATTGCATCCATGCTGAAAGATTACCGGTACAAGAAAATGAATATAATACCATAGGTACTAAAATTAATTACCAAATCTTTAAAATTTCAAATGCCTCGTCATTTTCAAATAGGCATGGTATGGTGTTGCAAATGGATAATAAACAGATACTAAAATAAAATATAAATTTCAACTCCTGTAATATACTATAATCTCTGTATTTTAAACTTCTAACTTTAAACAATAAACTTGACTTTGATTATAACCCAATGTGAGTCATCACATCTCCAATCAAGTACTACAGGACATAACACACGATTAAATATAGCTTATGATACGTTAGAATGTGTCTATACACAAGTCTAGGATAATTCATATTCCAAGCTATCAATATGGAGTTGATGGGGGAAAAGGGTTGGAAACTAGACCCGAAAGACGCATCCATTTGGCAGGAACGTCTGTGGATGCTTTGTTTGCCAACAAGGCCACTCCTAGTACCTTTATAAAGGAACATGATCCTCTTTTTTGAAAATCAACTGATTCAAAAATTTTATTCCCTCTATCTCTGAAAACTAGAAATTTTTTTCCATTATGACCATTTATAATACATATATAAATTGAATCAACTTCAGTAGAGTGTCACTATAGTCAATTAGAGAGAAATACTTCTTGATTTCATTATAACTTGGAAGACAGATTTGTTGTAACCCTAGGTGGTAAGAGTATGGAGCAAGTAACGTCTTAACAAAAGTCTTAAGCATCCTTTATTTATTTAATTACAACCGCTGTTGTCTCAGTCTACCATAATCCAGAGTACCCACCAATGTCTTTGGTTCAATATCTAAAGTACTCAAGACCATGAACTATCAAATCCAACATTAATATGTCCCATGTATCACCCTTTTAGTTCGATACTCACTGTTTAGCTAATATTCATTCTCATACAGGAAATAAACAAAAAAGAGTTACGATCCCCTATCATTCTTTTAGTGATAAATCAACTAACTAGAAAAATTCTGAAAATAAACTCTACATATGACTATGTACAAAGTTGGAGAATGATGAACTGGCGTTGCAAATCAACTAGAAATTTTATTATCTTTTTTTTTCTTTAAAAAAACTACTCTTTTCTTCTCAGAATATCATTATATCATAGATCAAATCATTAAAAACATCAATTTTTTTATAACTTCCTTCTTTGTATAAAACGTAGACAATTACATATGTATCAGCATTCACTGAAATAAGCGTAGCAATTTTAGACTTAAATTGTATTATTAGCAAAAATTATATTCAAAAATTACATTCTTACAAAATCAATGACACGAAAGAGTTTCTCGATGTGATTGAGGATTAAAATCATTACTTTTCATATGCAGATTTGTTAATAAAACTAACAGCAAAATCGAACATAATATATAACAAAACTTACAGCAATGAACTTATACAACGTGATTTGATTCATCGATTGAGATTTGAGTGACAAATCGAGCAAGGTATTGGTGTTCGCAGCGAGCGACGAGCAAAAGAATGGGGCTTTTCTGAGCAACGAAGGAAGTGGCGATCGAGTTTCTAAGGCTTGGAAGAGGTGATCGAGTTTCTAAGGCAAGTAACGATGAGGTTGGAGGAGGCGACCGAGGCGATGAGGAATGGAAGAGGCGATTCGATTGTAGGGTTTAATTGTGAAAACTGCAGCCTTTTTTTGTTAAGTAAATAAATGGTTTTAGTGAAACAACGGAGGGAAATCGAAAATATTTCACTCATATGAAATAGACCGTTGTTGTCTACAACGGTTAAGTTATAACACCCGTTAAAATTGCATTTATTACAACAACTAATTTACACAAATTGTAAAATAAAAGTTGTAATAGTATTGTTTTGTTGTAGTGTCATACACTTCTACACATCATACACACAACATAAGCACAACATATACATCACAGGATATACACAACATATATATCACATACATATAAAGAGCATATATCAAGCATAAAGCATATAATAAGTAACATCACATATATCATACAATAAGCAACATGAACAAATACTTCACATGTATTCATCACAAATGCTACATCGACATTTGAATATCTTCCAAACCCATCACACTCTAATTTTTCCGGCTCGTGCTCGACTTTAATTTGAATAGCAATGCCACTTTGGTCACAATTCCACCACTCTTCTGTTTAAATAGCGATGCCACTTTGGTCACAATTCCACCACTCTTCTGTTTACCTTTGTCTACACTTTTTCCACGATCAGAGACTAATTATTAAATAATAATTAAAACATATAACTAACTTAAATTATCTATGGAAAAAACTTATTATAAATAACTTTCTAAAGTATCTTATTAATTATACTTGATTTTCTTAAATTAGGAAACATATTCGATTTTCTTAAATTAGGAAATATATTTGATTTGCTTAATTATACTTGATTTCCTAAAGTATCTAATGGTCATGCATTTATTTTTAATAAGACATTTTAAATGGTCATTCATTTAATATACTTAAATAAGTTATTTTAAATATTATATTTGTTTTTCTTCCATCAAATATACTTAAATAAGTTATTTTAAATTACCATTTAAATATATTTGATTTCCTTCCATTAATTAAGTTAGTTAAGTAAATTAAATGGTCATGCACAATTCTAAATGGTTGTCTAATATAATTATGAAAAAAATAATTTAATTTAGCTTTTTTAGATTTATTTTAATACAATCATATTTATTTAAAGTTCATGAAATGGTTTCAAGCACAATTTAAGTACCTGCAGTTGAATGCGAGGTGGTCGGTACTCTGACTTAACACCATATTTACTTGTCTATACCACACCATGGTCTAATCCATCATCGTCATTATATTCCTCATCATCGTCGTCGTCGTCATTGCCTCTTCCATCATTGTCATCTTCATCGTCGTAGTCTTCATCATTATCGTCTTCCTCTACATCATCCTCCTCGTCCTCCCCTTCTTCTTCTTCCTCTTCATCACCGTCGTCCTCATTCTCGTCTTCCTCAGTTGGCCACATTTGATGGATCATTTTTCATGTTTTCATAGATGTGGAACAACCGATTGCCTTTGTTTGTAAATTCAAATACGCATCCCTTCTAATTTCCATGTTCTGTATGAAACAAAGAACCAAGAAACATAAAAGTAAAAGAATAATAACATACGATAATTAGTGAAAGAGATAGTATAACATACAAAATATGCTGGCAAATCACTTATTATTGCAATCCTTCCTCATAGCACCGAGATTCCCGAGTAGCTAAGTGTCACATATCCAAATTCATCCCCTAAAGGCTAACCATTGTGTAATGCAGCGGGGTTGGAGGAATGTAAGGCAAATGCGGAATACGTAATGGATCATTGTGTCCTGTCCATTGCATAAACCAATCAAGATCCTCTACCCAGTCCGCTTGCTGAGTAGGAGGAGGTGAGTAAAAATGTGATGCATAATTAAATTAATGACATCACGAATGGATCATGAATACCTAACATAAAAGCAGAGGGGCCAAAAAAAATCCATATTTCCTATACGGGCTGCAGCATCTACCAACATATCAACATCTCTAGCAATTTGCCACCAATAAGCGTCGTAGCCAATGTTCACACCCTGATATAAATACTTATGACAGTTATCTTGATATAGAGTTTGCTATATTTTAGCATATGTATCGTATATCATGGTATGTGTCATGTGAAGCGGAGGATCTACAGGAATGATAGTTTTCCCGATCAACTGTCTATGGCACTGTTTCTCAAAAAATAACTCATAATAGTAGCCCGGTGGAACGAGTAAAGGCAAACACTTCATTGACAAATTATGAGAAAGTTTAACTTCATTTTCATCAGAAGCAACTGAGGTGTTCCATGGATTCCAGTTAATATGACTAGTCTGTCGATGATCAATATGATAGCGTGTAACTGAAAACAAATGTGCTACGGTATCGCATGTCCTTGTTTTGTTTTGTTTTTTCCAGGCTTTTAGTCTTGGATAAGCCGACTGCTTTACACTTTCTTTACCAATATAACCGCCTACACTAATATACCCAAAGAATCAGTACTGCAAAACAAAACAAAAAATTGTTAGTCAATTGATTAATTAAACATATATACAGTAAATTAAATTGAAATACAAAAAGTTGACATACCTGTAATAACTCGATAAATCCAATAAGATGATCACTCCTCGTCACAGCCACATCCAGACTCTGATATAGATACCCCATAATAACTGAACCCCAATTACGCTCCTTTGTTAATTCTAAATTCATAACTGGTTCTATATACCCAAGACTAATTGTGTCATTTGCTGATGCGAAGAAAAAAGTTCCCATCATATATAACACAAAAATTCATGCAACATGATCAAGGTTATTCAAATTAGCTGCTATGTGATTTGTGACATGAAATCACATATGTTGATGAAGACGATGCATGGATGTGCTAGGCGTTAAAGGAGATGGAGCAGCGGCATAGAGAAGGCAAGAAGGAGCAGTTTTGGGGTGAGCTTCAGCTCAGACGTCTGAGCTATGCCTGTCAGACGTCTGAGTATACAAGGTTTTTAATCCGAGAGCATTGACAGACGTCTGACCTATTTAGGTCAGACGTCTGAGCGGGTTTTTCTGCAGCTTGACTTGGTCTTTCTGTGACTTATTCTGCAAGTAATGAAGGGGCAAATTGGGTATTTGCCTAGGCCTTCTATTCTCCTATAAAAACAGCATCTAGGGTTGGATTAAAGGCATGGGATTGAGACCGAATTAATTATTCCAAGGGTTAGTCGTCGTTCTTCATTGTTCTCCTTCTCCAACAAAGAGTGTTAGTCATCTAGATATTCTTTCCCGTTCTCAATAAGGTTATTGATTCTTTTAGTTTGTTTATTGTTGGTTGTTGAACCAGTGAGTGTAAACAAAATTCGTTTTGAGAATCAATAAAAAGGGTGGTTGGGTGGAATATTTTTTTGTTTGTGCATGTGATTTCATATCTGTGTTTGTTTGCATAGAAATCATCTTTAAGTAATTGGGTTAATAAGATCCTGGACGCTTCCGCAAAGGCGCAGTTTTACCATAACAGTTGGTATTAGAGCTAGATCATCGCAAAGCTTAGAGTGATTTTGGATTGAAAAAATCAATTTTTTTGATGATGGATATGATGGCGTTTCCGAAGATGACTGTTTTTGACGGAAGAAATTGGGGGATTTGGAAGCCTAAGATGGAGGATGTGCTTTTACTCAATGATCTTCATGATTCGATTGTTGGAAATGCGGAGAAACCCTCAGGTGCGGATGAGGGAAAGTGGAAGAAGATGGATAAGAAGGCTATTGCCTTGATTCGGCAGTACTTTGATGATTCTGTATTCCATCATGTGGCTAATTGTGAATCCACGAAGAATTTGTGGGACAAGTTGGTATCTTTGTATGAGTCGAGGAGTGCTACGAGTAAGGCTTTTCTGGTTCGGAAGCTTGTTCAGCTGAGATTGGATGAGGAGAAGTTTGTTGCAGGGCACCTGAATGAATTTCAAGATGTGATCAATCAATTGGCAAATCTGAAGGTCAATTTTGATGATGAGTTGCAGGCTCTTTTGCTGATGAGTTCGCTTTTAGAAAGTTGGGAGACTTTGGTTGTTTCATTGAGTAACTCCAATGCTGGTGGAGCCATCTCTTTGGAAACGGTACGAAGCGTCCTTTTGAATGAGGAACTAAGGAGAAAAGGGTCGGGTTTTAAATCAGTTCAAGGTGAAGCCATGGTAGCAAAGGACTCGGGGAAAGATACAAGAAGGAAGAAGAAAGGGGCTAATGGTAAAGGTGCTTGTTATTATTGTGGTAAGGAAGGTCACATACGCAAGAATTGTTATGCTTATCAAAGGGATAAGAAGAAGGCTGCGGATGGTGATGGAAGTAATGAGGCACAGGCAGATATTGCTGCAAGTTCCATTAGCGATACTTCTAGTGATGTCCTGTTTAGCGAAGTTAATCCTTGGAAGATGGATTCAGGAGCCAGTTTTCACATTTGTAAGGATGTGAAGTGTTTTTCTTCTTATGAGAAAAATGTCGACGTGATTAGAACAACCAATGGAGTAGAGCTACCAGTTTGTGGTATTGGATCTATCCAGTTTTGTATGCATGATGGCGTGGTAAGGGAAGTCTCTGGAGTTAGACATGTACCCGCTAGTTCGCATAACCTCATTTCTCTCGGCCAGTTAGATCGTCGTGGTTGCACTTATGATACTCGAGGTGGAGTTTTAAGAGTGAAGAAGGGTGGTCGTGTTGTGATGAGAGGTGTCATGGAGGCGGGAAACCTGTATAGATTGGTTGGTTCTGTGGTCGACAGTGGAAGGCGAAGAACCTAGTCCACAACAAGGTGGAGAGGTTAATTTGGCCACTGCTGATGTGCTAGACAGGGGTCTTCATGTTAATGATGCTCAAGGGATTCGGAGTGATCAAGGAAGGAGCTCAGATCAAGTGGTAGACGGGTGTCAATGCAGAAAATCCACAAGGTGGAGATCCTTGTGGTATTACAAGCACTTTTAGACCATTAGTGTTGCATGGTGCATCTCGAGGGGAAGATGCATCTTTGGCAGGCGGTGGGTTGTGTTTGTAATGGTTTAATTGAGAGAAGGTGTCGTTGAAAGAGCAAGATGACTTGTGTGTTGGAAGATCGTTTGATGTGATGCGATTTCATATCAAGGTGGAGTGTTGTGGTTTGTGACATGAAATCACATATGTTGATGAAGACGAGGCATGGATGTGCTAGGCGTTATAGGAGATGGAGCAGCGGCAGAGAGAAGGCAAGAAGGAGCAGTTTTGGGGTGAGCTTCAGCTCAGACGTCTGAGCTATGCCTGTCAGACGTCAGAGTATACAGGGTTTTTAACCCGAGAGCATTGACAGACGTCTGACCTATTTAGGTCATACGTCTGAGCGGGTTTTTCTACGGCTTGACTTGGTCTTTCTGTGACTTATTCTGCAAGTAATGAAGGGGCAAACTGGGTATTTGCCTAGGCCTTCTATTCTCCTATAAAAACAGCATCTAGGGTTGGATTAAAGGCATGTGATTGAGACCGAATTAATTATTCCAAGGGTTAGCCTTCGTTCTTCATTGTTCTCCTTCTCCAACAAAGAGTGTTAGTCATCTATATATTCTTTCCCTTTCTCAATAAGGTTATTGATCCTTGTAGTTTGTTTATTGTTGGTTGTTGAACCAGTGAGTGTAAACAAAATTCGTTTTGAGAATCAATAAAGAGGGTGGTTGGGTGGAATATTTTTTTGTTTGTGCGTATGATTTCATATCTGTGTTTGTTTCCATAGAAACCATCTTTAAGTAATTGGATGAATAAGATCCTGGACGCTTCCGCAAAGCGCAGTTTTTCACAACATGTAATTATCACAAAAATATTTGTTTAAATGGGATATGGGACCATTACCAATCTTGATATCTTTTTCGACAAGTAACAGTAAAAATTGACTAGCATTACTAAATTGACTCCATCTCTCATCATACGTTATACTATGAGTATTCAATCGAACATGTATTGATGTCAAAATGGTAAAATCTAACGGTGTGAAACCAATATCAACATTCGAAGAAAAAAAAATATTAGTATGCCACCATCACTCAGCTATAGCGTGTATACATCTATTATCCGAATTTCTCAACTCTGTATCCATGAATCTACCAATTATTTTGACTACCGGATCTCTAATCTGCCGATTAACTTTTAATTATTATTTTTCAATCATTTTTCATTATTGTAAATAAGCCATGATATCTCACATTATCACGATCATATTCATAACATGATTTTAACATAAATTAGTAACATAACAATTGAATAAGCATAAGAATAACATTAAAATGTAATAAACAATTTACCGTAAGCTCTTTTCCATTTTCGAAAATCTGATGTATTCATAACCGAATTGGAAATGTGTTAGAAATCAATTTATTCGTGTCAATTCCAAATCCACCTTCTTTCCCTCCGATTGTCCTTTTACTTCTTTGAGACGTTTCTCTTCTTATATTGGTGGCAGAGTTAGATCTTTCAACGTTGACCTCTTCCGTCATAAAACAAGGAAAAATTCGTAAACCCTAGAATTTGAAAAATCTATAAATTCTTCATTTAATTATGCTAATTTGTAGAGGAATTGGTGGAGACTGGAGTTAGAATTGGATAAGAATTGAAATTGATATGAGTTTGAATAAATTTTCCTACTTTCTTTTTGTGGGGAAAGGGGGTTCTATTGGAAAGCTACAGAAAGAGTTCGGGTGTACTAAGAGGCTACAGGCAACATCTCTTTACTTTTATTTGGAATTTTTCTTATAGTATAAATGAGTTAAGGTAACCCGTTTATACGTTAAACGGTAAAATAAAAACCGTTTAAATGTATAAATGGGTTTATTTAACCTGTTTATCCGATAATACAAAATAAATAAAAATTGACCTCGAATCCCCGTTCGTTGCTGGGTGAACGGAGATTTCCAGTGCTTTTTATTTCGCTTCTGCTTTCGAACTTTGGATGATTGCTAGAGATGCTCCAACTAGCGAATTTTGGTATTGAAAAAGTAGATTATTAATTGGTCCAGATTTTTATAATATCAAATGTTGGATTGCTAATGGTGAACGTTGGATTGGATAAGCTAAAGATGCTGATATGTAGTTATGGGCATTGTGGATTGCTCAATTTTCATTGGCCTCATATGGGCACAAGCAATTCCGGTCACCTTTACGATGCATATCGGGGAAAATCATAATTATCATGGAATTACTAACACATATATGATAAGCGACTTTTTTGCAATGCACTAATGACATAATTAAGTTTAGCGAAATCGCTCCGACTTTATGTTATCATAATGCCTCTAATTTACATCAAAAATCAATCCTTCCTCTTGTAGTGCTTGTAGCGGAAAATCGTATTGTTTGTTCAAGTTTTTGAAAGTAATAAAATTGTTAGGTCTGTTAAAGTTCGAATGAACAACGGAAGCTAATTTCATATTTGCATTTATTAAATTGTTGGCGATTGAAGCGTTGGCTGCTAGGTGATTATTTGATTTTCCTTTGAATCTGATCATGATATTAATTCCTCTATCACAAAATAACATGTGTCCAATGTCCTTTTTAAACCTTTACCATTCAATTCATTTAATTAAGTGTGGGAGGGACCAAATATTGTTGTTGTAAGAGCATCTCCAATCACTACAACAATAATATAAAATTGAGATGAAGTCTAGAGACATTTGATATTTTTGTCTTTAAACAAGGTCTAATTTGATACAAATTTGGTGCGTCTCTGTTTATTATTACAAAGACCAAATCATGGTTTTAAATGGGTCCCAATTAATACATGTCCATTTGAAAATACCTGATTTCATCGTGTCCTTTAATCAATCCCTTACTCTCCACATTTTTAGCTATAAACGTGTGCAATTTCTCCCCCAAAAACACGATTACCTGCATCATCTCCTCACGAGATAAACTCTTCTCACAAAAATGACGGAAAAAAAGGTAAAATTCATCTTTCAAGTCGTCGGCAAATCTAATTAAAGAAAGCAGCGGTTAGTTTTCTCCTCCCCGATCTACTTGTAAATCTATATGCTTTATATGTATAATTAGTTTTTGTAATTGTTTTGCACTAATTTGTCTACAAATATTGAATGGTTTTACCTATTATTAATAGTTATTTCAGTATCAGTCTTCTAAAATCAATTAACATGCTATTTTTTTCTTAATTTTATGTCTTTGAATACTGCTGGATGAAGCTGGTTAGGAGGAGGTTAGGGGGAAGGGAAAAGACACACATGCGAAGGAACGGTAGAGATGCCATGCAAAGAGGCTTGAAGAAAGCGGCGTTAATCCTTCTGAGATTGGAATCATAACTCCTTACTCTGCACAGGTCATCTGTTTATAAATGTTGCGGGGTAAAGAGTCTGCACTGAAAGATTAAGAAATTTCTATAGTGCACGAGTTCCAGGGCAGAGAAAAAGAAGCCATCATCATATCAATGGTTCAACGACTAGAGAAAGAAGCAGATCTAGGACCTCGTATAGCCAAAATCGGGTCGAAGGGTGCTAGTATGGGATCTGGATCTTTGAAGAAATCAGAAAAATCTGCTGTAGATGGTAATAAATGATGGGGATTGGAGACTTCAGAGTGTATTTGCAGCGTGGGTTGCAAGTGTTGTAACACGATTCATCTTCTGTATTTTTTTGTTTGGATTTTGACATGGATTTACGGTTGTAAGACTCAAGCTTTTTAGATTTGAAATACTTTATTTAATTTCTATGGTTCAGCAAATGATAATTTATTGTATTTGTTTGTGCGTTCTCTCTGCTGTTGGCATTGCGAATGTGAATGGAAACATTGATGTCCAACTTTGAACTACATGTTTGATGGACTGACGAGAACTGTATATTAATTTGTTTGTATGTATATATTAGTTTTCATAACGTATGCATATTGTAGTTTTTGCCATTTTATAGACATTTTCACAGACTAATTTGAGACAATTTTTTTGGTCTATAATATATTTGAGATATAATTTTGTGGTTACTAATTTTTTTGAGACCTGAATTTAAAGACAATATTATTTGTTACTAGTTTGTCTCAATTAACAATTAAAGACGAAATATTTTAATTTGATACCAAATAAAGTTGTCTCTACTCAGCTTTATTTTTGTAGTGAATGTGACATGTAATGTCTAATTTAATCTATGTGTGCACAATGTCAAACAAATATAATTAGACAACACTTTAAAGAAAGAAAAAACTCTCCAATGCAAAATTTTATTTAAACAATAATTTGACATCTCTAACCAATCAAGCTATGACAAATAATATATTTATTTCAATTAGTTATATTTAATTAATTATTATTGGTTTCACATTATCAAATACAATGTCCACAACTAGACATTTCAATTGACAATGTCTTTTATATTGTGTGCCACATCAGATTAACATTCAATTTGACATTAACATTGGAGATAAAATTTCATATGAAATTGTCAATTGCTTATGTGTAATGTCTTTAACATGACAATCACAATAGCATTGAAGATGCTCTAAGTGTGTTTAGCATTTCACAACGTCAAAATTAGTTAGGAAATCCTCTTAAGAAGTATGTAAAAAACATCATTCGAAGCTATTAACATAGAGATTTGTTAACATCTTTGAAATGATCAACTATACCCTATCTGATTATTCATGTCTGTGCGTACCACTGTGTGCATATCAATGTCTATGAATTTGCCTGTTGACTGATGCATGCATTGCCTCCGTCTAATGTGATATGAACCAGCGCACGTAAAATTTTTGTGTTTGGCCATAAAACTAGTCCTATCTTTCCCAAATTTAGGAAATATTCCACTTATTCCCCACCTATTTAACCTCTAAAACTTCCATTGCTTCTAAAATAGCTCACCAACCCTTCTTCCTTCTACTACTACACATAATATACCGAATGCATTATATTTAAAATAAATCGTATAAACTAAATTTGAAATGGAAAGATTTGCACTTCAATCTTGTGTTATTTTCTCTCTTTTGTTTTTGGCCTCTGCGCACGCCCCTGGTATGCAATTCTTTTGCTCTCTTATTTTCAACACAAACAGCCTTTTTTTCACACTGACTGAAATCTCAAGCTTTACATGTGGAATGTAGGATATGGTGACTTGACTCCATTGGAAAAACATGCTGCATTTTTCGACAGAAATAAAGATGGTGTCATTTACCCTAGTGAAACTTTGGAAGGTTTATATATGCAATCATATTTTCTTGTAGCAGTACAAAAATATTGTTCTTGGGTAACATAAATAATAGTTTAATAGTTTGTTTCAATTAAAATTAGGGCTTCGAGCTATTGGATGCAGTGTAGCAATAGCTAGTGCTGGTTCCGCGGCAATTCATGGACTCATGAGCTCCAAGACGATGGATGTAAGTTGATCATGTTTGTAATTGGTTTCATAATTGTAATAGTTTCATGATGTATAGTTTGCAGTATCTACCAAAATTATTCAAACCGAAGCGGAAAGGCAGCTTTTAAAATCTCAGCATCTAAACATATCGTATTCGTTGAGTTGAGATTACATGGTAGATTACAGACTGAAAAAAATAAATAAAGAAAAGAGATAGGTTCAAGTTGTTTCTTTTAACTTCATGCACATCCAGCTATCTTACAACTGTAGTAGCAAAAAAATTGCAGAAAAATAAAGCAGTATTTAGTGCCCACAATTCATTAAAGGACATAAAATATTTGTTCCAAAGGAAAATTAAGTAGCCTTAAAATGTATTTGACAATAGAATTTTTTTAGACGAGAACATGATCCATTTATATTAACTGACGCGTATGTACTTACTTGCAGTCAAATATGATGAATCCCCTTCTCCCAATTTACGTGAAGAATATACACAAATGCATACGTGGGAGCGACTCTGGTGCTTATGACTCTGAAGGCAGGTAAATGAATCATTGATATTCTGAAAGTAAACCAAAATTAACAACACGAAAGCGTAGTTTGTACTGTAGAAACGATTAGTTATAATTCGCAACAAATGAAATTTCATTGATGACATGCAGGTTTGTTGAAGAAAAATTTGAAGCAATGTTTAAGAAGCATGCTCATACAAACCCCAATGCATTGACTGAAGATGAAGTGAACGAGATGCTAGAGGCAAATAAAGAGCCAAACGACATAACAGGATTGTGAGTTCCTAGTATATTGAAATGCATGGCTTATAACTTAATATTGCTACCATTAAACATTAGTACCTCGAATCCACTAATCAAACCACAAATCAACAACGAGCTTTTCAATTTGAAAAGCTTAAATTCAGATTATTGATTTATTGTTATGAATATTACTGTACATATGATTTATTTACTGGTCAAGTTATGGTAAACAGGGGAACAAGGTCGCAGCAGTGGAGAATGTTATACTCCCTTGGGAAAGATAAGGATGGACTGCTCCAAAAGGAAACGATCAAAGGTTGTTATGATGGCTCCTTGTTTTACAAATTGGAAAATGCAAATCCTCACGATACTGCATTATCATAAAAAGAATTTTTTTTTTTTTTTTTTTTTGAATAATTGATTATAGGGAAATGTACCAGTAGACTTATGGTTCACCTTATTTGTTCTTCCTGATTCAGATGTAAATGGTAAACAGATGTATGGTAATCTGATAGCAAGGATTTCTGTTTGTTTTATGCGCTATGATTTCAGGTTGGATCGGGGAAGAAACGTTGATAGAATAATAGTTATGTTTATATTAGAAAAACAAACTGAATGCAGTACTCTAGAAGTTGTAAAATTATGATAAAATGATTGCTAGAAACTATGAGTTTTCAGATTAATAGATTAGCTAGTTCATGCTGGAGCAATAAGATCATCTATATTTATTACACGACGAGTTAGTTCAAACATAATTTTTTTAATCTTCGCTGTAATAGTTGATCTTAATAGTAATTACGATTTTGTACGAGGAATGCGTGCAAACCAGGACTTCACATATAAGTAGTATCGTAAATGACTGAACAATACAGTAATAAAATTGAACTAAACCATGACAAATAAATTGGAATTCACATACAAAAATTTAAAAATATTAATTCAATGAAAATATGGTAATACAAACTATAAAATGCATTTAGCAAATTCATGCAAGAGTCATCTCATTTATCTTCTTGCCAATGTTCAAGCTAATTTCAACAATTCTTTCCATTGATTTAGTGTCTTTCTCACTGATTGCTTAAATATTGTAGTAAGTTTTTATTTATTTCAGTAGAATAAAGATCTAAATTACCAGTAGTGGTCAAATTACATCACATGGCCGTTACATTTTACGCTGCACTGAAAATGGAAATTTGGCTGGGCATGCCCACCTTAACTATGTGAGAAAGCAGTTGTACTTACCTAAAGTTGGAGGCCTAGTCGTAGTTTATAATTTTGTTAATTCCTCTTCTTGAAAAATATTAGATATGCAATTTAAAATGGATAATGAGAGTTTTACTAGATGATCCATATGAGCTCCACCCCTAGAGGATTAAAATGCACTTATTTTATAAAAAACGTAAAAGCTTGAACTCATTATTTAATCAATATTATAAGCAAGTCTAAATTGAAAAATAGTAGGATATAAACAAATTAAAAAGTGGAGATTAAGATTTTATTAAATCACAAATAAGTTGGTGTACAATTGCTTAACCCAAAACATAAAGAGTTATTTATATGCTTTGTAAGAAAATAAAGTGCTGCGGAGATAGAAAGAAAGCAGAGAATGGTAGTAAAGCCTTGAGCCGTGATTACACTACCCAAAAACAATATCTCCGCAGTATAGGAAACTTGTTCGCATGATACAATAAGGGCTCGAGAATTATTGTGAAAGAGGATGGAAAAACATATCGGTAGATATATTATTTCTAGGTGGAGAAAGCCGAATTTATAGAGAAGAAGATGACTGTTGGCGAAAGGTTACGTTTATTAAAAAAGACGCAATTGACCTGCCTAAGTGTCCATCTATGATCATTTAAATATAAGTCCAAATTAGTTAGGCCTATCTTATTTATGAGATTTACTCAATTTGTTTATCATATTAGACAAAACTATATATATATATATATATATATATATATATATATATATGTGTGTGTGTGTGTGTGTGTGTGTGTGTGTGTGTGTGTGTGTGTGTGTGTGTGTGTGTGTATGTGTGTGTGTGTGTGTGTGTTCCATTTCCATCTTCTTCTACCATGTGGGACATCTGCACTTCTCCGCTATACACATAAATTACATAACATTCTCCCACTAATTTGTGTGTAATGATTTTCCACTTGATAAATGTTATCCATACAAAAAGGCATCTTCGCTTTGGACGTTTAATTAGTGTGCATTGGTTAAAGTTTTAACGAAGTTGTAGGTGTCTGTAGAAGGTTGAACCACAACTCCTATCGTAAAAATTGAACAGATGACACAGACAAGTTTATCTGCTAGGTCTCATAAAATTCTCAACACAACCTTAACACTATTATATACGACCATGTGTTAATCCTGAATTCATGAACATTTTGAATCTAACACATACATTTACTGAAGCGGCACCACTTCTAGATTCAAATAGGTAAAGCCTATCAAATGCAAACTTTGCATTCTGTAGTTGCTCACAAACTAGCCTTGATCAATGAATACATATATGGAACTGTGTTAGTTCTTTTAAGCGCTTGCTGGCAACTTGTTGTTACCCATTGAACTTGAAGACTAATTTACTAATCTGAAGTTGGGTTCCCGTTATCGACGCTTAGGATTTTAAGTCCCATATTTTTTGTTGTATTTTGTACTAAGTCTTTGGCAAGTGCTTTAGTGAGAGGATCCGCTAAGTTTCCGCCGGACTTTATGTATATGATGATGATCACTAGGAATATAAATCGGTCGGACCGGACCGAACTTGTTGAGACAAGTCTCACGTTGGGGAACTTATAAAATAAATCTTGTATAACTATTAAAAGTTCACCCTTCACATAATCAATTGGTTTTGTGATAATTTGGGGTTCTCTAACATGGTATCAGAGTGGGTTTAATTCATGTGCACATAACTGTCATACTTCTCTACGTCACCCAATAAGTTCCACGCGTTAGGTCTAAGATATGTCACACGTGTGGTGGCGTATTGAGACAAGACCCACATTGGGGAATTTGTAAATAAATTCTGTATAACTATTAAGAGCTCACTCTTCAGATAACCAATCGGTTTTGCGATAATTTGGAGTTCTCTAACAGGAGGTATGTTCGGTTTCTATCCTAAATAAAATCGAACCGAACACAGACCGAATGAATTTTTTTCTCGTACAAATTTTGTTATTCTAACTTGTGTCCAAAATAAAATCAGTCGGACACGAACATATATTTTTAAGACACAGACACGATGGACACGGTTGGACATGGCTACTTATATTAAATTTTATATTTTTTATTAGATTTTCTCCAACTATATATGAGTTACAAGGAATTCGGATGAATTCGAACGAACACGGACCAAACTTGATTTTTTTCTCATACAAATTTTGTTGTCTCAGCTCGTATCCGAAATGAAAATCGGACGAACTCGGACGGACGAATTCCGGGTCACGGACACGAACGAATATCGGACATTCATACAAAATTTATAGCCCTAGTGATTACCCTTTTAGTAATTAAATCTCTCACAGACATATGTCTTAAGCTAATATGTTTAGATTTTTCATTGGAAACATCACTATATGCTCTGAACAATGTTCTTGAACTATCACAGTAAATAAAGATAGCAAATAACGAGTGTGACCATAATTCAATGTCTAATAATAAGTCTTGTAACCATTCTGATTCCTCAATTGCTTCCACTAAGCCTTATTCTGATGATTATCCTAATGGACTAATACTCAAATCATTTTAGTTAATCGATTACAAAAAATTGAAAGAAAGCCGAAATATAAAATCAGACTTGATCTACAAGACAACACATGAATTTATACATGATGATACAATTCAACTTCTCTTTGTCAGTTTGATTATATTTGCATCAGTCCCATATAACAGGCTAGCAAAGCAAAATCAAGTCGAATCCAGCAAAAAATTACGAGATGAAATGGGAAAAAGAAAACGTAATTGTGATTTCTTTCAACTAAATGGAGATCGAGTTTACTAAATATTGGCAGTATTCTTTTAGTCGTAATCTTATATGTTGATTCTGAATTTGGGATAGGAAAAGAGGATTTGGTGAGCGATCTTCATTACAGGGGCCATAAGATATGTTTGTAAATTAAGTTATATGAGTCGGGAAAAAAATGATAAAGTTGATATTGAAATGACAAAAGTAACACACTGGATTTGGAATGAGATAGGAGATTTCCAGCATAATTAGCGAATTTTTGTGTTGGAAAATAATATTATTAATTGGTCCAATTTTTTATAATATCAAACATTGGATGGCTAATGGTAGACATTGGATTGGGTAAAGTTAACAGTGTAGATACGTAGGCTTGGGCACTGAGGATTGCTAAATTTTCTTTGGCATCATATGGGCAATAGGTAATTCCCGTCGTCTTTACGATTCATATCAGGGAAAATCGTAATTATCATGGCATCACCGCCACGTAAATAATAAGCGACTTCTTTGCAATGAATTAATGACATAATATGTTTAGCGAGGTCGCTCCGACTTCATGTTACGATCACGTCTTTCAAAAATCAGTCCTTCCTCTTGTTTGAAGAGGAGTTGAAGAGAAGGATACATTTCTATTCAGTAATCACACACACACACACACACACACACATATATATATATATATATATATATATATATATATATATATATATATATATATATATAGTTACAAGATATCATGCAGTCATACATACTGCTACATTTATGGAATAATATTATAATGATATTTACTTCCTCATATTATTGCATACCATTTATATGTATCGCTGCAGTTATGGAATAATACCATAATGATATTTATACTATTTCCTCATATTATGACATACTATTTATACGTACTGCTACATTTATGGAATAATATCATAATGTTATTTATATTATTTTCTCATATTATGGCACACCATATGCAAGGATTGACTTAGAATATGTCAGTCCTTATCATGCCCCTTCAAAACGGATGACCAAGATGAAATACTGATTTTGCTAGCCAATGTTGTGAAGGAGGTACGTGGTAGTAGCTTGGTGAGGGCATCCGCAAGCTGGTCATTAGTGGAGATGTAAGAGACCCTCAAGTTTGCACTTTGCACATTCTCTTTGACAAAATGATAATCCAATCCCAGTTGCTTCATTTTAGAATGAAAAACCAGATTAGCACTCACATATGTAGCTCCAGCATTATCACAATAGATGACTGGCGCAAGATTGAGGTTATTACCAAGCTCCTTGAATAAATTTTCTATCCAAAGAATTTCGGCAGTAGCATTTTCCACTGCCATGTACTCGGCCTCGGTAGATGATCTAACTCTTGTACGCTGCTTCTTTGACGTCTAAAAGATAGGATTCTTGCCCATATAGACTATATATATGCTGTTGTAGAAATGTAGTTGTCTTTGTCACGAGCCCAGTCCGCATCAGAGTAAGCATGGAGAGTGAGAGGTGAGTCTTTGTGTAAAATTAAACCCGTATTAGATGTATCACTTAGATACCGAAGAAGATGATGTAGAGATTGCACGTGTTCCTCAGTTGGACACTGCATGTATTGAGCTAACTTGTTCACTGCGAATGCCACATCAGGCCTTGTAAGACTCAAATATTGTAAATTACGTATTAGAGTATGATACTCAGTAGGATTGTTGAGAAGATTTCCATGTATAGTTAATGGAGGATGAGTTGCTAATGGTGTTGCAATTGGTCTTGCATCGTCCATGTTAGATTTGCACAAAATATCAGTAATATACCTCTTTTGACTCAAGAAATACCTTTTGGATGAGGCACGACTTCCACTTTCAGAATGTAAGACAATTCTCTAAGGTCTTTGAGTGAGAAACGTGCTGCAAATTTTTTTATAAAAGCTTTTAGAGCATGAGTTGCATTACTTGTCGCAATAATATCATCCACATAAACCAATAGATAAATGATGTCACCATTTTTATGCAATGTATACAAGGGTGAATGAGGAACCGTATTCTTGAAGCCTAACTCAATTTAATATTTCTGCAATTCTTTATGCCAAGCCCTTCAAGCTTGTTTTAACACATACAGTGCCTTATTTAATTTACATACATGTGTTGGATTATAGGATCTATATAGCTAGGAGGTTGTATGGTGTATACATCATCAGTCAGTGTACCATATAGAAAAGCATTATTTATGTCAAGTTAGCGCAATGACCAACCTTGACTAACCACATGTGAGAGCACAAGTCGGACCGTGGCGGGTTTAACTACGGGGCTAAAAGTCTTACCGTAGTCGATGCTAGCTCTCTAATTGAAACCTCTTGCAACATAGCGAGCCTTGTGCTGAATAATGTTACCATCCTTATTCCTTTTAATTCGAAAAATCCATTTGCATCCCACTACATTTGTGACAAGGACGAAGGTACAAGTTCCCAAATTCTATTTTTCACTAATGCATTAATCTCTTCATCTATAGCTTTACGCCAAACAGGGATTTTTAATGCTTAGGTGATATTTTTTGGGATCTTCATTCCATGGGCCTCCGCATTTAAATTCAGTTTACTGATTGGTTTCCTAATGCCATGTTGTAGTCTTGTGGTCATTTGAGGAGAATACATGATTGTTGGGTATTGAATTTGTAGATGTGGATATATCAACGTTTGACCAACATGAAGTAGAGGAAAACTCAGCAGCAATATTAGGAGGTTGAGATGATGTTGTTGTGGATGTAGAAAATGAAAGGGGTGAAGTGGAGAATAAGATAGGATGTGTGCTGGAAGGTGAGTCAGTTTGCAATGAATGGGAAAAGGAAGATTGAGTATTTTATAATATAGATAATGTGAGAGGTGCCCATTGTTTCACTAGGTCAGACAAGGAGGTAATTGAATTATTAAGTTCAGAGAATGGAAAAAATGTTCTCTTTGAAGTGAACATGACGAGAAACATAGACATGACTAGTTTTTAATTTGAGACAATAGTATGCACTTTGAGTAGGTGAATAACCAACAAAAATACATGGTTGAGAATTGTAGCATTTAAGCCATGTGTATCAAAGACACCGAAAACTTCGAAGCATGAAATAATTAGAATGTTGACCGAATAATTTAAAGTAGGGTGACATATTGTTTAGAGTTGGCATGAGAAGTCGACTAATTAAGTAAACAGCTGTTAAGCAAGCATTTGTCCAATATTCAAGGGGCATTTTAACATGAGTTATGAGTGATAGAAATGTCTCAACAATGTGTCGATGTCGTCGCTTCGAATAGCCATTGTGTGAGGGGTATGCGTGGAGTTGTAAGATGCGAAATTCCATCGATGGACAGGTAGTTACGTAGGTTTTCATACTCATCACCATTTTCCGAGTAGAGAGTTTTGAGAGGTAGTTGAAAGTACTTCTCAATTAGAGCTTCATAGCGAATGAATAAATGTTTTGCATCTGATTTTCGTTTCAAATTATACAACCAAATATATTTAGAAAAAATATTAAAGCCATCATGAGAGTAAATTGGTGATGTCCAAAGATCAGAATAAACATACTTAAGGGGGGGGTATACACAACAGAGGAAGTAGAAAAGAAGTTTATGGCTTTTATCGCAAGCACATGAATTACTACCTAAAATGGAGATATTAGGAACATGAAGTTTATTTTTCGAAACAATTTGCCTAGAAATATTACAAGACGAATGCCCTAAACGACAATGCCAATCAAGTGAACTAGTTATACTTGCGTAGAGTGTAGGGGTTGTGGATTTGAGCTCATAAATGCCTTCTGCAACCAGCCCCTGAAATATAGATTCCGCCGTTTAGAGATCCTTCACATAAAAAGAGGTGGAAAAAAATACAGTTGAGATATTGTTATCATGAAAGTTGAGAAATAGAAATTATATTTTTAGACATGGAAGGAACAACTAAGACATTATTTAGTTTGAGTGATGATAAATAAACAAGAACTGACGTGAGTGATTTTAAGGCCCTTGCCATCACCGATGATCAACTCTTCAGTTCCATTGTAAGGAGCATGGAGGGATAGATTGTTCAGATATGTCGTGACATGGTGGGAAGCACCACTGTCGAGAGTCATGTTGAAGAGGATGAAGAGGCAGAGGGATTTTCGATATTTGCTTGAGATTTTTGTGTGAATGGTTTGATGGAGGTTGAGAATTTGAAGCACGAGGAATGGCACTAGAAAACGTTTTCTTAAATAAAGGACAATGAGCAATAACATGTCCTTGTTCTTGGCACCATTGGCATTTGCCTAGAAAAATGTAGGGCTTTGTGGGATCAATGCCATTATGAATCTGATAGGATGAAGTTTGGTTAATGAGAGTCATTGAAGAAGAGAAAGTTGAACTATTTTGGATCAGAGCTCTGATACCATGAAGAAGAGTCAAAGAGAAGATACATTTCTATTTAGTAATCACAAATATATAGACTTACAAGATATCATGCACTCATACGTACTGCTACATTTATGGAATAATATCATAATGATATTTATACTATTTCCTTATATTATGACATACCATTTATACGTACTGCTACAGTCATGTAATAACATCATAATGATATTTATACTATTTACTCACATTATGGCATACCATTTATACATACTGCTACATTTATAGAATAATATCATAATGATTTTTATATTATTTCCTCATATTATGACATACCATATGCATGGATTGACTTATAATATGTCAATCCTTATCACGGCAATTAACTCCGCCTCCGTAGTGGATAAAGCAACTATGGTTTGCAATCTTGATCTTCAACTAATGGCTGTCCCGCCAAGTGTGAGGACATACCTGAAAGTTGATTTCCTCCGATTCCTATCACCGGCGTAGTCCGAGTCACAATAACCAACCAACTTGCAACTCCTCTCGTCACTACCGCCAAAGACAAGTTCATGAGATGATGTGTCTTTCTAGTTTCTCATAATAGCCTTCACGGTTTCCCAATGCGATTTCCCTGGATTAGCCATATACCGACTAACCACCCCGATGACATTTGCAATATCGGAACTTGTACACACCATTGCGTACATCAAACTACCAACCACACTTGCATATGGCACCTTTTCCATATAAGCCTTGTCTTTATCCCCGATAGGTGATCCCTTGTCTGAAAGCTTCATATGCAAAGTTAAAGGTGTATTTAACGCCTTTGCATTCTCCATGCTAAACCGGCAAAGCACTTTCTTAATGTACTCCTTTTGAGTCAATCTTAACTCAAAACGCTTTCGGTCCCTTCCAATTTCCATGCTCATAATTTTCTTTGCTTCTCTAAGATCTTTCATCTCGAATTCTGAATTCAAAAGCATCTTCAACTTATTGATTTCATTTTGATCCTTGGAAGCAATGAGCATATCATCCACATACAAGAGTAAGTACACCCAACAATTATTTCCCAACCTCTTGAAATATACGCAAGCATCCTTGATGCTTCGATGGAAGCCACTTTCAAGCATGAAATGATCGAATCTCTTATACCATTGTCTAGGCGATTGCTTTAATCCATATAGTGATTTCTTCAACTTGCAAACCATTTTAGACTTATCATCTACAACAAACCCTTCCGGTTGCTCCATGTAGATGTCTTCATCCAGGCCTCCATGCAAGAAGGCGGTTTTCACATCAAGTTGCTCCAACTTCAAGTCATGGATAGCAACTATGGCTAGTAAAACCCGGATAGAAGTATGACGTACCACCGGTGCAAAAATTTCATCATACTCCTTTCCTTTGTGCAAACCCCTTTGCCACTAACCTTGCTTTGTACCTTCCATCATCCTTCACCTTGTAAATCCATTTGCACCCTATAGCATGGTTTCCTTGAGGAAGTGGAACCAACTCCCAAGTTCGGTTCTTCATAAGCGATTGCATCTCTTCCTCCATGGCGCAACTCCACTTCGAGCTCTCTCTCGACTCCATGACGTTATCAAGATCCATCAGCTCATCTTGGACTACATTGAGAGCATAGTCCAAATGATCACAAAAGCTAAGGTATTTCCAATCATCATATCTTTCGAGAGGCCTTATTGCATGTCAACCAACCCGAGTAGCAATACTATCACCCGAACCCCTTTCGGCTCCACCTTGAGTCGAAACTTCTCTAGTATCATGTACATCACCAACATCACTAGAGGAACCACATGGACTATGTGATGTTTCATCAACCGCTTCAACCCCACGAGCTTCTTCAACTCTACTACCACTTGGACGAAATGTGGGAATGACCTCCTTCTCCTTTGATTCACCATGAACCAAATCCGGAACATCCGATGAGCTTTCATTCTCCTTGAATAAAGTCGACTCATCAAAAGTGACGTGACGAGAATTTACAATCTTCTTCATTTTCGGATTCCAAATCCGATAGCCTTTCACGCCGTCGTGAAACCAAGCAAGGCCCCTTTGAATGCTCTAGCTCCAAGCTTATCATTTCCCGGATCATGCACATAAATCGGGCTACCAAACACACGAAGATATCTCAAGTCAACACTCTTCCCTTTCCACACTTCCACCGGAATTTTGTTACCAATGGCTGAGCACGGAATTCGATTCACAATATGCACCGCGGTTGATAAAGCTTCGGCCCAAAATCCCTTAGACAAACCCGATGTCAATCTCAAGCATCGAGCTTTCTCAAGTAGAGTTTGGTTCATTCTCTCCGCTACTCCATTAGATTGCGGATCTCTCGGTGTAGTAAAATGTCTCCAGATTCTGTGATTCTTACAATTCTCCAAGAATTCCCGGGAAACATATTCACCGCTATTATCGCTCCTTAACACCTTCAAAGTCTTGCCACTCTCATTCTCAACAAGAGCCTTCCACACTTTGAATTTAGCAAATGCCTCCGACTTGGCCCTCTTTACATAAACCCATACCTTTCGAGACAAATCATCAATGAAAGAAATATAATACCTTGCTCCTCCCAAAGAAGCAACCGGTGCCGGTCCCCAAACATCTGAATGAACATACTCAAGAACCTCCTTTGAGTCGTGCTTGCCTTGATCGAATGATACCCTTGTTTGCTTCCCCATGACACATTCCTCGCAAAACTCTAGTTTGTTGAAACTCTCACCCTCGATCATCTCTTGCTTCTGAAGAATATCCAAACTTCTCTCCGAGACATGACCCAATCTCAAATGCCACAACTGTGTCGCATCCAAGTCACGAGAACTATCAACACACACACTAGTCTCACCTCCTACGGTCACACCTTGAAGCAAATATATACTATGAGTCCCAGCACCCTTCATAACCACAATCGCCCCCTTTGAAACCCTCAAGCAATCCTTCTCGATAGTGATCTTGCATCATAGAGAATCCAATTGCCCCAAAGATATAAGCGACTTCCTAAGTCCCGGAACATAGCGAACATTGGTGAGCGTGCGAACAACTCCATCAAACATCCTTATTTGTATGGAGCCACTACCCATCGACTTGCAAATAGCACAATTTCCCATAGCAATTGCATTTCCCACTTTGACCTCAAAGAACGAAAACACAATTTCTATTTGGCGTCATATAATACGACGCACATGAATCGAGTACCCATTCGTTACCCGAAACACCCGATGCTACCGCCATCAGCACATTCTCATATATCTCACCATCCCCATTCTCCACCGCCACCGATGAAGACTCTACTTCCTTCTTGTCTTTGTCCAGACATTCATTCTTCCAATGTCCCGGTTTCTTGCAAATGAAGCACTTGCCATTTCTCTCTTTCGATTTACCTCTTCCACCGGGCTTTCTTGATTTAGAACGCCACCGGTTTCCTTTTTTCACATTCTTTTCTTTCTCCACAAATAACCCATGACCACTACTAGCTCCACTACTACCCTCACTCATCTCCTTCATTTGATCTCTCAAATCCTCACTAGGTATACCCGTCTTGACATCATCAAGAGTCAAAGTATCCAGGCCATAGATCAAACTATTTGAGAAACTCGTATAACGGTCCGACAACGAACATAATAATATCATCGCCTTTTGCTCTTCCTCAATCTTCAAATCAATGTCCTTCATCTTCATGAGCAAGTCATCAAAGGCATTTAAATGTGCATTAAGCGAATTATCCTCCTTCATCTTGAAGGTGAAAAACATTCACAACAAGATCAAATGGTTAGTGAGCGACTTCTTCATATACAATTCTTCCAACTTGTCTCATATACCTTTAGCAGTCGTCTCACCACTAATTTCGGAGATCACATTCTCCCCCATAGCAATTTGAAGAATAGTGTAAGCACATTCCTCCATCTTCTCTCTCTCAACATCCGAGATATCACTTGGCAACAAGTGAGTATCAAATACTACTCGGTGCACCCGATTCCGCCTAAGAACCGCTTTTTGTTTTCCATTGTCACTTCTCAAAGTCATTATCACCATTCCACTTGTCAATAACCAATTGTGAACCCGACGCCGCATACGAACCCCGTACATAAGGCGCCACACTATTCGGACTTCCGGTTGAAGGACTTACCAAGCTACTATCCGTTTCCGGCATTTTCACAAATGCATAATAAACACCAAAAAAGCTGCTTTTTGGCAAAGCTACCTCTGGAAAAGACGAGATCCCAGATGGCCCGGCAGATATGAGCTATTGCCAGATTTCATCTCAAACCGAGCTGCAGATCTTCTTTCCTTTCAAACCTAACTAGGGAACAGGAGTGCACAGCACCCCTCAATCTCACATTTTCTCGTATTGGGTGGTTAAAAAGAGCCCAGTTCCACGAACGAAGAGAAGGAATGATTTGTTTGATTAATCGCCTGAACCTACCTTGCCGAGAGGGGTGGCCTAATCAATAATAGATCTCTCAACGAGAGCCTCATTCTGTCTAGAGGAAATTGCTTCGGCGAATCCAGTTGATTAAGTCGTTTTGATACCAACTGTTGTAACCGTTGTGATTATTCAGATTCAAGACCACTCGAATTCGATATCTAAACCACAAAGCGCTAGCGGAATACTAGATCGTTGTTAAACTTGCAAAAACAACAAAAACAATAACTCTAATCACCAACAAAGATCAACCAATCACGAACAATCCAAGTCTCAATCACAAGCAAGAAACTAACGACAAAGTAGCAAAAAAATCACACAAGGATTTATAGTGGTTCCACTAACATCTTGTTAGTGTACATCCACTTTGGAGAGAGTGTTTTATTATCATGATGAAAGGAATACAAGATATTGATCTAATGATCACTATATTTCAATATAGAAAAGAGTTTGAGGATAATAGAATTGAAGAATTGGAATAAGGTTATAAATCATAATTCACCCCTGAGAATAAACTCTTGATCCCAAATCAGATCCCAAAGCTCTCCCACTAACACACCTGAAAATAGCTTATATAGAGATAGACCAATTATCCAAATTTCCCCCAAGTATATACGAATCAATTTGTCAAGTTTCCAGCCCGAAATAGCCCAAAACATTCGTCAGACGTCTGTCGTGGGAGGTGATAGACGTCTGTCCCTCCCAGGGAATTATTTGGGCTCCAGCACTCAGCTCAGACGTCTATCTCTAATATGACAGACGTCTGTTCCATTCTCAGACGTCTGTCGTGGGGATGACAGATGTCTGTCAGAACTCTTGTGAAAATCCACCCTGACGACTCAGACATCTGTCGCACCTGCACACTGAAAAACTACACCTTTCAGCTCATAACTTTCTCATGCGAACTCTGATTTGCGAACAGTCACCTCCGACTCGAAGCTATCTTCGTCCTCTTCAATTCAACATATAGTATCGCATACTTCAACAGTATAAATAGGCATGTTGCTGGCTATTTCGTATGTGATCAATTCTGGAAAAAGCTTTATTTGGTTAAGCAGTTTGTTATCCACTTTGTTGTCCATTTTCTTACCATTTTAGTATCAGTTTTTCCCCTAAATTCAGTAGCTTAGTTCTGTTAAATTCTTGCTTTACTTTCAGTTAAATTGCAGTTGTTATCTTCTTCCTAGTTAATAGTTTTCCTGGGGTTTCTATCTGCTTAAGTTGGTGAAGTTTGTTCAGTTTCTTGATTACTTATTGTTTGAATTTCACTGCTAATCCGTTAACTGCCATCTTTCATGTCCACACAAATTATATATGCCATATCTATCATTGTTATGGAAATTTGTTCTTGATCTTCTCTTTGATTTTGCTTTCTTGAAATTGCTATTTTGTTACATGAATTAATCTGTGAATTACTCCTTGAATTTGCTGAGAAATCCGAACCTAACATCTCCGAAAATCACCCATTCCATCAACGATTCCCTTGATCTAACCATTGCCTTCTCCTTGAAGCTGCCAGTGCAAGTGTTTACACTGTTATTTCACCAAACACCATTCGAATTATTGTTTCCCGCCACTTTCCTTGCTAAGAATCTCACAACCACCCTTGAAACAGTTGTAACAACCCACCCCTAAAAACCCTTCACCGCATCAGCATCGTCTTCTTTCAGATCTCCGATTTTTAAGGTGTTCGACGAAATTAAAGAAACACCATAATACTGCACCAAGCTTCTCGGCCATGGCAGTATATGCTAGTTGGCCGTTGCAAAAAAAGAGAGTACTTAATTATAAACAGGTGGAAATCAAAGGGTTTTGATTGATTGGGTACAAGGGGGCATGCGATTTTGAGTACAGGGATTTGATGTGGGGGCTAATATGATATGAACCGTCAAATGTGAAAATTTCAACTAAAAATTTATGTCTGGCCACAAAATTAGTTCTGCCTTTCCAAATTTAGGAAATATTCTACTTATTCCCCTCCTATTTACTCTCTGAAACTTCCATTGCTTCTAAAATAGCTCACCATCCCTTCTTCCTTTTACTACTATACTCATTATGTATCAGACACATTATATTTAAAACAAATCGCATTATATTCAAAACAAATCGTATAAACTAAATTTGAAATGGAAGGATTGACACTTCAATCCTGTATTATTTTCTCTCTTATGTTTTTAGCCTCTTCCCATGCCCCCGGTATGCAGTCCTTTGTTATGAAAATTTTGCTCTCTTATTTTTCAATGCAAACCGCCCTTTTTTTTACACTGATTGAAATCTCAAGTTTTACTTGTGAAATGTAGGATATGATGACTTGACTCCATTGGAAAAACATGCTGCATATTTCGACAGAAATAAAGATGGTGTCATTTACCCAAGTGAAACTTACGAAGGTTTATGTAATCATATTTTCTTGTAGTAGTACAGAAATATTGTTATTGGGTAATATAATTACATAAATAATAGTTTTATTTTGATCAAAATTAGGGCTTCGAGCTATTGGATGCAGTGTAGCAATAGCTAGTGCTGGTTCTGCTGCTATTCATGGACTCATGAGCTCCAAGACGATGGATGTAAGCTCATGTTTTTAATTGGTTTTATAATTGTAATAGTTTCATGATGCATATTTTGCAATATTTATCAAAATTATTTAAACCGATGCAGGAGGGCAGCTTTTAAATTATCAGCATCTAAACATATATGTATTCATTTGGGATTACATGGTAGATTCTAAACTAAAATTTAAAAACAAGTAATGAAAAGAGATAGGTTCAAGTTGTTTCTTTTAACTTTGTGCACAACCGGCTATCCTACAACTGTTAGCAAAAAAAAAAAGCGGTGTTTAGTGCCCACAATTCATTAAACGGCATAAAATGTTTGTGCCGAGGGGAAAAGTAGCCTTAAAATGTATTTGACAATAGAATTTCTTTAGAACAGAACATTATCCATTTTGTATTAACTGATGTGTATATACTTATTTGCAGTCAAATATGATGAATCCCCGTCTCCCAATTTATGTGAAGAATATACACAAATGCAAGCATGGGAGCGATTCTGGTGCTTATGACTCTGAAGGCAGGTAAATGAGTCATTGATTTTCTGGAAATAAACCAAAATTTGAAGAAAATTTTTGTATAAACGACCAGTTATAATTTCATTAATGCCATGCAGGTTTGTTGAAGAAAAATTTGAAGCAATATTTAAGAAGCATGCTCATACAAACCCCAATGCACTAACTGAAGATGAAGTGAATGAGATGCTAGAGGCAAATAAAGAGCCAAACGACGCCGCAGGATCGTGAGTTCCTAATATACTGAAATGCATGGCTTATAACTTAATATTGCTATTTGCTACCATTAATATACCTTGAGTCCACTAATAGAACCACAAATCAAATCCGAGTTTTCCACTAAAGTAGCAATAACAATGAGCTTTTCAATTTATTTACTGGTCAAGTTATGGTAAACAGGGGAGCAGGGTCGCAGGAGTGGAGAATGTTATACTCTCTTGGGAAAGATAAGGATGGACTGCTCCAAAAGGAAACGATCAAAGGCTGTTTTGATGGCTCCTTGTTTTACAATTTGGAAAATGCAAATCCTCCAGATACTGCATCATCATAAAAATAAAAAAGGAGAAAACTTTTTTTTTTTTTTTTTTTTTTTTTTTTTTTTTGAATAATTGATGATAGGGAAATGTACAAGTAGACTTATGGTTCACCTTATTTGTTCTTCCTGATTCAGATGTAAATGGTAAACAGATGTATGGTAATCTGATAGCAAGGATTTCTGTTTGTTTTATGCGCTATGATTCCAGGTTTGATCGGGGAAGAAGCATTGATTGAATAATAGTTGTGTTTATATTAGAAAAACAAACTGAATGCAATACTCTAGAACTTGTAAAATTATGATAAAATGATTGCTAGAAACTATGAGTTTTCAGATTAATAGATTAGCTAGTTCATGCTGGAGCGATAAGATCATCTATATTTATTACACGACGAGTTAGTTGATGTTATTCGTACAGAAACCCTAATTTAGAAATTGGGTTAACAGAAAACCGTACCGTTTTGTATTTCGGTTGCAAGTGTGATTGCGAAATCCGAGTCCAACACTCTGCTGTTCCCTTAAAACAGATTTGCTCCCTCTACAGCGTGTTTGGGTTGAAATGAGCAACTGTTAACCAAGGTGAAACGGAATCTGGTTCGCAAGGCTGCGTTGGCGATGCGAACGGCGACGAACTCAAGAGAAGAATTTAAGAACAGTATGTGTGAGGAAGAAGATGATCAGAGAATCAGATTTTTCGGTAAGTAAAATGATTCTGCCTCCATATATTTATATCTGTTGCAGGTGACGATTCAAACAGACGTTTCGTTTGGAAAGGTAGCGACCCGTTTCTAAACGTTGCGACCTGTTCGAATTCGTATCCGTTCGTTGCAAAAGATGACACCCGTTAAGCCCAGCAAAATATAGTTTCGGCCCGCTAACGCCCATTCGCACACACGTACGGAAGCGGGCGCAGGCTCAAACACGAGTGTGGGGTGGTGCATCCCCTTATGGACCACATTGTTGATTCATAGCACTCTCTTAGAAATTTATAATAGTCTCAGTACTTTTGTATATGTATCATTATAATTACTTATACCCTACAATGTGGGACTGTTCCTACATTGTGGATACACTACTCTACACCTTCATTATTCATTTGTTCTAACAGTTCAAACATAATTTTTTTTTTAATCTTCGCTGTAAGTATTTACGATTTTGTAGGAGGAATGCGTGCAAACCAGGACTTTGCATATGAGCCTGTTGTTGGAACCAGATATCTTTTTTCATTGGGCCACACATAACGTATTTGCTTTATAATTAAGTAGTATCATAAATGACTAAACAATACAGTAATAAAATTGAACACTTAGCAACAAGTCATACAAACTGTAAAATATGGTAATACAAACTGTTAAAATACATTTAGCAACAAGTCATGCAAGAATCATTTCATTCTTTTTTATACCAATGTTCAAGCTAATTTCAACAATTATTTCCATGGATTGGTATCTTTCTCACGACTGCTTAAATATTGTAGAAATCTTTGATATATTTCAGTAGAATAAAGATTTAAATTACCATTAGTGGTCAAATTACATCACGTAGCCGTTACATTTTTCGCTGCATTGAAAATGAAAACATGGGTGGGCATGCCCACCTTAACTATATAAGAAAGCAGTTGTACTTGCTTAAAGTTGGAAGCCTACTCGTAGTTTGTTGATTTTGTTAATTCCACTTCTCGATAAATACTAGATACATTTTAATGGATAATGAGAGCTTTACTAGATGATCCATATGAGCTGCACCCCTCGTGGATTAAAATGCACTTATTTTATAAAATACAGAAAAGCTTGAAGTCATTGTTTAATCAATATCATAGACAAGTCTAAATCGAAAAATAGCAGGATATAGACAAATTAAAAAGTGGAGATTTAGATTTTAGTAAATCACAAATAACTTGAAGTGTACAACTGCTTAACCCAAGACATAAAGAGTTTTTTATATGCTTAAAAGTAAGGAATAACAAAAAATCAATCTATCTGTTGGCCTACTTTGTGACTAGACCACACAAAGTGCAGACATTACGATCGTGTGCATGAGAGACCAAGAACCAAGTTGATCCGATAACATAGTTCCGGGTCGAATAGATTAGAAGGGCATCAGGTCGAATGAAATCTTAGCTTCGAGTCGAATAAGATAAAATAGGCACTGGGTCGGATGGAAGTTGTGCAGTTTATGCCCCGCTACTACCCCGCCATATCCCCGTTATATCGTATAGCAGATTTCCACCGCTACGCTATTCCAAATAGCATTTGAAATAGTCTTTCCGCTTTAAGCCCGCTATATTCCGATATTTCCAATATATCTTATTATTTTGGCTATATTCCGCTATCTCCACTATATTTTCTACAAATAAAATGAATTAAAAATGACATTTATACATTATAAAATTAGTTTTTTAATAGAAAATTTCAACATATATTTTTCAAAACAGAAAATACTATAATATTATGTTAAATTTAATCAAGTTGGATAAAAATTTACATTTATTTACATATATTTGCACATGCTTTTATTTAAATTAAGAATGTACTAATTATAATTAAAATGAATGTTAATTATCCATTTATTTATCATTTATATATTTGTAAAAGCATTAAATATGAGTTTAATATGCTATTTTAAACTCACCTGCTATATCCCACTATTTCCTCGCTTTATCTCCGCTACAATTTTTTATACCTCTGCCGCATTAGATCCGCTGAGCGCTTTAACTGCACAAGATGGAAGTATGATTCATAACTCAAGTTAAAGCCAACGCCTCCAAGTTGAAACTCATTAGGACAAAAAGATTCGACCCAACCCTAGACCAATTAATCAAAGTGTACTAAACCCCTTGCCACTACTTCCTATGTTGATGGAGGGGATGCCATGTGACCATGAACTGTTATCCAATAATCCCCATAGAACTGATCAACTACGTTGCTATAAACCCAAGCTTTTTGCCACACCAGGACAACGGTTCTTGCTACTTTCCAGGGATCCGACCCCCATATATACTTGACCAGAATGATGTATATAAGGGATCTTTTGGCCACTTGAGAATCTGAACAACTTATTCCGTACTTCCATTATTGTTCGACCCAATCAGATAGCGGTAGATTTCAAATATAATTCTATATATTTGTGAGGAAATCGATTGTATACGAGTGTTTGAGTGATTCAAAGCCTTATAATTGTAATCCTCTACTGAATTGAAGAATTATAAAGTGGACGTAGGCTCATTAACGCCGAACCACTATAAATCTCATGTGTTGATTACTTTTTCTTTATATTTCTTCATTATTCTCTACGAAATATTGTCTATAGGGTGTTAGTGTCGTTTTTTGTCTAACATTTTGGTGCTTTCACTAAGAAATTTGAATTCTCAGCTTTCTGGATTATTACTCTACTGTTTGGATCACCAAGTCCAAACTGATAATCCACATTTTCATCACTTTCGAAGTTTTTGTTGATTCCAACAAGTTCGGTTGTCATGGCTCCGAGAAAAGATAAGAATCAACAAGCTTCTCGAAGAAATGAGGCCAATAAGGAGCGACAAGACGATCAGCCAGTCGTAGCAGCAACCTAGACATGCGGGACGAATTAGCTCAGGTCAAATTCGACCTGATCCGGTGACTATGCACCAACCCAACCCAATGCAATCACTCCGATCCGACCCGATGTTGGGGAATCCAACCCAGCTGCAGCGACAAACAATCAAGCTCTTACTTCAACGCTCATCTCGTCCAATGACTTCGCACGCTTGCTCTCCAGGTTAGAGGAAACCAATGTTGCCCTAGAAGCTCAAATACGGGATAATACTGCGATTCGTAATGATATGAGTACGATGGTAAGGCAAATGGATGAATTGCGAAGAAGGAGAACACCATCACCTACTTGTCATCAAGAAGCAGGAGACTCATCTTCCTTTGAGGTAAATGAATGTCATCCATGCTAAAGGAGACCTTTAGAAAGGCCTGAAAACCTCGAATAAGTCCGGTTTGGCTCACTGGGTTCTCGAGAAGATGCAGTTGTTCGTCTTGGCCGTAATGATCTCAGCCTAGTGGAACCTATGCTACTACCCATGTGTGGATCCCATGTTCTTTCTATAGACCCAAACTTTGCTCAGCCCACTTAGCGCAACTCCTTTAGCTCACTCGTCTTATGACTGACAAGGATCGCGGGGGCAAGGAAATTCTGCTTAGACGGCAGCTCAAGTGATGTTGCCAGAGAAGATGGCATGAGGGTCTAGAAGAGCTGAAAGCGTTGAACCGGAGCACATGTTGACTAGTGCCGAGATAATGAGAAACAGTAGAGGCAATACAAATGAAGATTGGGATATAGATCGTAGCCATACACCTTTCACGGATGATACCTTAGAAGTACAATTCCCGAGATGGTTTAACTTGCCCACTATGAATCATTATTCGGCTAAAACTAATTTGCGCCAACACTTGATGCGATACTCATGGTATATGAACATTGCGGCAGCCCCTGATGCTATAATGTGCAAAGTTTTTCCTATATATCTTGAAGACATCACTATGATGTGGTTTACTAGACTCCCGCCTCGATCGATTCCCAACTTCAAGGACCTAGGTGAAAAGTTTCTGAATCACTTCCGACTGCACGCTAAGAAATCCAAGCATGTCATAAAGCTTTCAATGATTAAGCATGCTCTTAGGAAGACCTTGAGAGGGTATTTGGATCATTTCCATACGGTTGTCATGAAAACGAGTAATCCAAACCCTAAGACTATTCTTAGGGTGATCATAGACGGGGTGGACAAGGACATTGAATTAGGAAGATATTTCGTAGAAAATCCCCTTATAACCATCGAACTGTTTTATTAGAAAGCGAATATACGATAGGAAGAAGTATATTCAAACATGAAAAGAAGGTCCAGCGAAGTTGTAAGATAGGATATCCAGAGTAATGTTGTTGTCAAGCAATCTGGCGATAGTTCTGGAAAGGTCGAGGTCAATGTCGACAATCGTAACGAAGGAGATGTTTCTCAAGGAAAGAATGGTAATAAAAGGAACAAAAATAGGAGGGTGATTCCAAGAAGAGGCCCCGATTCCAATCCTTCAAAACTTTCACTCCACTAAACGATAGCTTGGAAAACATTTATCTAGATACTTGCAATGTAGTGCAATACAAGAAACCCCCGCCAAGGGACTCAACAGAAAAAGAACCCTAAACCGGAAAGTTTTACTTATTTCATGAAACCTGTAGCCGTACCACAAATGAGTGCCGACATCTGAGAGACGCAGTGGAAAGATTATTGCGGGAAGGAAAGATAGATGAGTATAAGGTTGCTCCGAGGGACAGGGGACAAGGAGGATCTGCTTTGAATAAGGGAAGGCACCCCCTAAAGCCATGGCCCAACAGAAAGGAAAAGGCATAGTCATAAACATCATCGTCGGAGGACCTCACCAGACAGGTTTTAGTAACAGAGCCATGGAACTGTATGCCAATGCAGCAAAGCATCTTGAGATAGGGGAGTCCAGTGTTCCTGAGGATGCTATACCCATTATACAGCAGAAAACAGTGACCAACGATATTGTATTCCGTGATCAAAAGAACATCGGAGTGGAGACTCCAAGCATAGACCCTTTAGTGATATCAACTGTAACTAGACCGACAACGGTACAAATAGTTCTAATTGATTGCGGAAGTTCAGTCAACATCCTATTTAAGAAAGCTTTTGACCAGATGAAGTTGGAAGCTAGAGATTTAAAATTGTGCATAGGCTGGATATGACTTTAACGGTTCGGGAACTAGCCCGACAGAAGTAGTTGATTTGCCTATGGAACTTGGCGAAGGAGACTGCGGGAGGGTACGGATTCTCCCTTTTCTTGTGATGGACATTGAATCTCCTTATAACGCATTTTTTTTGGGCAATCAACTCTTGCAGAATTTAGAGCCTGCATCAAATCTTGGTGTCTATTACTGAAATTCCCAACTGAATCGGGAATAGGAATGGTCCGCAGAGACCAGGTTACAGGGAGAGCCTGCTATTTAGCTAAATGGAAGGCACTATGCCAGGGAGGCGATGCAGATCCTCCACCCCTGCTAGGGAGGCTTCAATGCAAACAAAGAATATATCCTGGCCAAAGTCGCTAGATTATTGGTCCAAGTATATTGATCCTAGAGAGGACGAGGAACCGAGATATAAAAAGGTGACCCCTAGTGAAACAACTGTGGATATTATGATTGATGACAATGACTTGACCAAGGTCTTGAAGATCGGATCACATTTAGATCCCCTCTGGACGAGGGAATTGACGGATTTCCTACGAGCTAATTTGGACGTATTTGCGTGGAACCATGCTGACATGTCTGGGATTTCTCCGCCTGTTATGAGTCACTCTCACTGAACATCAATCTGAAAAGTATTCCAGTCAACCAAAAAAGGCGTATGCTTGGCCTGGAGAGGTCCGCAGCCTTAAAGGAAGAAGTGAAAGGCTGGAAAGCAATGGCTTTATTTGAGATTCGACATATCCTGACAGGATATCAAATCCAGTTCTTGTCAAGAAGTCTAATAGGAAATGGTGGACATATATTGATTTTTCATATTTGAATAAGGCCTTCCCGAAAGATAGGTTTCCACTTCCAAGGATCGACTAATTAGTGGATTCAGTGGTGGGACACGAACTTTTGTTACTTATGGACGTATACTCAGGGTACAACCAAATCCTAATGCATGTGCCGGACCAAGAGCATACCAGCTTTATCAAAGATCTTGGGTTGTATTATTATATAGTGATGTCTTTCAGATTGAAGAATGCTGGTGCAACATACCAATGACTTATGAATCGCATGTTTCATAATCAGACTGGGATGGCCATGGAGGTGTATGTGGATGACATGCTTGTGAAGTCCAAGCAGTCAGCCGACCACGTCTCATACTTAGCGGAAATGTTTAACATCCTACGACAATATAGGATGAAACCCAACCCTCTGAAATGCTCCTTTGACGTCGCATCAGGAAATTTTTTGGTTTCATCGTAAGCTCTCACGGAATCGAGATTAATCCACACCAGATTGCAATGATAAAGAACATTCATGAACCGAGAAGAATTAAGGATGTGCAAAGTTTAGCATGGAAGGTTGCAACGCTAAGCAGATTCATATCCAGAGACACCGATAACTATAACCTTCTTCGAGTTGATAAAGCGAGGAAAGAGTAACTTCGAATGGACCCCGGATTGCATTGAAGCCTTTTAGAACTTGCTAGACCATCTGGAGAGACCACTGATACTGTCCAAACTGGTAGATCATGAAGACATGTTCATATACTTGGCAATATCATCGCATGCAATCATCTCAGCACTTGTTCGCGAGGAAAATAAGGTTCAAAGACCGGTATATCATGTGAGTAAGAAGTTGGCTGCAGCGGAACGTAATTACCTGAAGATCGAGAAGCTCGCTTACAGCCTTTTGATCGCCTCAAGAAAGCTGTGTCATTACTTCCAGGCTCATCCAATCATGATATATACCGACCAACCGCTACGATAGGTCCTTCAAAGACCTAAGGCATCTGGAAGATTGCTCAAATGGAACACTGAATTAAGCCAATTAGATCTTACTTTCCTTCCGAGGAAATCTATCCGGGGGCAAGCGCTAGCAGACTTCATAGCAGAATTCACAATCCATGAAGATGATGTGTTAGATGAGGAGGCTGGCCCCTCGAGATCTAAAGTAGAATCGAACACTTGGAAGTTGTATACAAACGGTGCTCGCAATGATCGATGGCCCGACGCCAGAGTCGTATTAGTAACTCCTGAGGGATGGTTGATTTACTACGCCTTACGATTGAACTTTACCACTACTAAGAATTAATCCGAGTACGAATCCCTGATTTCTGAGCTGAAACCTAAGAGGGAATTAGGAGTAGTTGTGCTGGAAATTAACTGTGACTCTCATATTGTTGTATTTTAGATTTTCAAAGAGTTTCAAACAAAGGGACCACGGCTTGCAGCTTATTTAGAACAGGTCGAGGAGTTGTTAGGTGGATTGGGGCATTATAGCATCTCTCATATCCCATGAACAAAAAATCAAAAGGCAGATAGACTGGCCAAGTTAGCAAGTTTCGACGATCCGGATGGCATAGAGATGGTCCTGATTGAAGCATTGGATACTTCGAGTATTGTTCAAATGGAAATCGACCAAGTCTTGGAGAGTGAACCTGAAAGCGAGTCTTGGATAATCCCCATAAAGAGTTTCTTACAACGTGGAATTCTTCTGGGAAGAAAGTACCAAAGACGCGCTATTGTCCGCAAAGCATCCAGATACGTTATGCAGTGCGGCATCCTCTATAAAAAGGGTTCTACGTTCCATTATTCCGGTGTATATCCCGTGACGACATCAAGCGTGCATTGAGGGAAGTATACGAGGGCTATTGTGGTGATCATACTGGAGGACTAACTTTGGCAAAGAAGATACTACGAAATGAATACTTTTGGCCAACCATAAATAAAGACACAGCCGATTATTAACGACGCTGTGATAAGTGCCAAAATTTTACAAGGATTCCTATAGCTCCACCCCACCAACTTACCTCAATGGTGAGTCTGTGGCAATGCTGTATGGGAAATTGACATCATTGGAAGCCTCTCAATCGCTAAAGGTGGTGCCACATACACTATTGTGATCGTGGATAACTTTACAAAGTGGGCAGAGACTGAACAACTAACCACAATCACGACAAAGCGAGTGATTAATTTCATTATTAGAAATATTATATGTAGATTTGGAATCTCTAAGACTATCATCACTGACAACGGGACATAATTCGGTAGTGCAGAGTTCAGAGATTTCTGTCTAAGGTACCACATTGAAAAGAGATACACTGATGTGGCACATCCGCAGTCAAATGGGTAAGTAGAAGCTGTGAATAATATCATTAAGGTCATTCTTAAAAAATAAATAGAGCAAGCAAAGGCCATGTTGGTTGATGAGTTACCTTTGGCTTTGTGGGCATACCGAACTACCTACAAGACAACAACATGCCACTCTCCATTCTCACTATCTTATGACTCAGAAGCAGCCATTCCCGCGGAGCTCAAAGTCCCCTCTCACCGAACAACATATTATGATCCTATGACAAAGAAGGCTCTTCTCCTTGAATCCTTAGAGATGATTGACGAGAAGAGAGATGAGGCAAACTTGCTTCGAAACATAGACACTAGACTGCCGAATATTACAATCGAAAGGTTTGATCAAGGACTTTCGAACCAGGAAACGTGGTATTAAAGCGTGTCTTCCTGTACCTGACTTTCTTGGGCCCGAAGTGGAAGGATCATACGTCAATCATCGGAGGCTTGATAATGGAGCTTTCAGGCTAATGATCGTTGATGGCGATTATCTCCCAAGAGAATGGAATGCCGATCATTTATGACACTACTTGACTTGATCTTGTATTTTTTTTCTTTTGTTTTTCAATCTATGTAATATGGCACGACTTGCGCAAAACTGTTTGATTGAAATAAACAAAAGGTTATAAAGTGGACGTAGACTGAGATTTAGCCGAACCACTATAAAAATATTGTGTGCCTGATTATTTGCTGCATTTATTTCTCTAAGACGTGTTTTCGAAAATATTACGTATGTATGAAACTCTTCCTCATGAATTGATGCAATGAGTATGAACAACCAGGATGCAGTTCGGCCTTTTTTGGAAGTAACCTTTGCCCTTAGCACGGGGGCAAGAAAGGGTAATACTAAGTCTAGTATGACTTAACCACTAGCTCAACCAAATCGATCTTGTAACACCTCGTATTTTAACAACACTAAAAGAGGATAAATTAAATAATAATTAATTTAATATTCAGAATTAAGGAAAATGGACTGCGCCATAAATTCTGGTCAAGATAGACATTTGTTTTGTGTAAAACGGACACCGTATGAAGAAGTTATGAGGGTTTATAGTTTGTATACGCGCAAGATAATTATATATATATATGGGGTCCAAGAATTCAAAATCAGGTCCAGAAAGTTCAAATTCCAAAATATAGGATGAGCGGGAAAATTCCCGCCTAGGGGAGTCGACCCCTAGGTCGACCCCCAAAGGGGTGTCGACACCAGGGTCGACCCCCTAAGGGGTGGGTCGACCCCCTTAAGGCTGACGTGGTTAGGTCGGTTTAGAGGTTGGCAGCTTTAATTAAAGGCTCATTTCTCTTATTTTCTTCACTGAAAATCAATGGAGGCCTAAATGTTGTCTGTGCCTGGATTGAATCAAATCTCTTTCTTCTTCCGCAATCAAAGTTTAAAGATTCAAGCGTAGATCTGAGATTCATCAACTTCTTTTCTCCTTCTATTGTTCTAGATCCAAACGCTGTGAGTTTCAGTTGCCTTTAGATTTAAATAATTAAAAGTAAACATGATAAGACTGTAAATTCGGATCTATGCATGTGACTGAATCATATCAGATCTATTGTAATTTGTGAATCCATGATATTGTAATTTGGATCTATGACTGTGACTGGATCATATCAGATCTATTGTAACTTGTGAATCTACATTTTGAATTGACTATGACCTAGATCTCAACCCTTATCATGTCAGATCTACTTTTAATTACGGATCTAATTTGTTATTTGGATCATCTTATGATTATCATATTGTAGTCAATTTAGATCCGACATTAGTTGGACATCTAAATCCTTATTTAGATCTAATCATGCCTATTATGACATCCCTACTAAGTTAGAACCTGTTTTATTATAACAAGTTCACCGATCTGTTGTTATATGCCCATCCAATCACTATGCCATCATATGCGTATGCCAGTTTGTTTGAATAAACACCTCTATCATCCTCCCTTCACCCTTTCCCTTTTATTTTATTTTATATAGCCAGGCTACTATCGAGCCTAGGCATGCCGCTTAATTATGCGATTACGTTAGTTTGGGAATGAGGAGAAAAACATTGAAATTGGGCATATCTTGTGAATTGGGAATTTAGGCATAATTGGTAAAAAGATGAAAATTTGGCATAATTTGAATAATGTATATGTATACGAATTTGGACATATAATTCACTATGAACATAATTGGGGAAAAAAGGGCATGAAACATGTAACTACATAGGTGAAAATTGGCTAATAATGAATACCTAGGATTACATTAATTAGAAACTGTAACTGTGCCTACGACACGAGGTTAGATTACACTTGTGGTGGAAGTATGCCCGGACCCAATCGGCATATCCAGCGACCATAAGTAGTGAATCTAATGTGAGATGTCTGGGTGCACAAATACGAGACGTGCTAAGACATGAGGTTAAGCCCAATTTGTGGAATAAGTCTACCTGGACCCGCCCGGCATATCCAGCATCCACAAATGGTAGGCTTAATATGGGAGGTCTAGCATACCATAACCATAAATGAGAATATGGTAATAAACCTTGAATGCTTAACCTAGTTGAACCTATAGGAAATTGTATGAATGTAAACTTAAGTTGGGGTAAAGTAAATTTGTTTGAACAGTGGGTGGGTTAAGTAAGTTGTATGAATGTAAACTTTATATGCCTGTCATGCTACTTTTACTTATTTACTTGCTAAAAGTAACTGAACTCGCTAGACTTTATGTATGATCCATTTTATTTACTCTTCTTTCTTCAGTCCCCCTCCCCTCCCAGGTTCTCAGTGTGGGAACACTCAGGCTTGACCGTGATTCTACTTTCATTTTGTCGGAGCTGCTTAGATGTATGGCTCAAGCTTCTATCCTTGCTACTATGGCTATGTTTTATTTTGGGGAATTTTTGTTTCTTCTATGTACTCTGATATTTTAAAGTACAAGACAGTAGTTTGAATGATGTAATGGTTTTTATGTATTTCGGACATGTGATGTTTTCAAACCACGCTGCTTTATGATTAAATAAATTTTTAATTCCGCTGTCATTTAATATCTGTCATGTGATATTTTTGTTTCTGTTTACCTATAACGCTTCACGAAACTTAATGCATTCCCTTTATGAGTGACATTAACAGACGTGGGGTGTCACATTTGGTGTCAGAGCTGAAGGTTACCAGATTAGATAAAAGTTTTTGAAAACTATTTTCAAAAAGGTTTTAAAAGAAATCATTTTTGAAAAAGAAAAGTCTGTTTTGAGAAAACATATTCCCCAAAGCCATATGTAATATCCTTTGATCCTTTCTCTAAATCTCTTTCCTTTTCGTTTCAGCATGTCTGGAGAACCTAACATTCCGGAGGGCATTACAATACCTGGCTGGTTCCATAGGTATTTAGAGGCTACGACGCCTGCCGAAGGCTAAGGAAATGTTCCTCCCCCAGCTGCACTCGTCATTCCTCCTCCTCCTTCTCCTCCTCCAAGAGCATATAATTTCGCTAAGATCTGTAAATATTTCTGTGCCATGGAAGAGAAGCCATTCCGTGGAACCAAAACATTCGTAGAGGCAAGGAATTGGCTTAAGGAGACCGAGGACTTATTCGTAATCTTTGAAGTGGAAGATTGAAGGAAGATTCAGTTAGCTTCCTGGTTACTGAAAGATAAATGGGAAAGTTGGACGTCCAGTAGACATGGGATGATTTTAGGATAAGGTTTGAAATGAAGTTTCTTTCGCAAGCTGAGAAAAGCATGCAAATAGAGAGGTTCTTGCCGCTCAAGCAAGCAAACATGACTGTTAAAGAATATGTGAACAAATTCAACCAGCTAGCAATATTTGGATTGGAATTGGTAGATACTCTGCACAAGAAGGCTTTGTGGTTTGCTAAAGGGCTAAATGAACCCCTTCATGGGTTAGTTATGTCCCACATCCCAATGGGAGAGACTTTCGAAAGGCTTGTTGATATGTCCCTGATGCATGAGGAAGACAAGGGAGAAAAGAAGGTAGTAAAAGCTGAGGAAACAATGCAAAACAAGAAGGTATGGCCTAAAACAACAACAACAACAACAAAAGAAAGGTAAGAAGAATGACAAGGCTAAGGATAAGAGGAAATGTCACAGTTATGGACGAGAGGTTCACTTGGTCAAAGACTGTAAAAGAAGGAAGAATTTTTGCTTCAATTGTAGAGAAGTCTGACACTTTGCTAGGGAGTGCCCGAAGAAACAAGGACCACAGGGACAAGATCAAAGGGCAGAAGCTTCTAGAGGGTAGGTACATGCTCTCACGATCAGTGCTCCGGATAGAGGTAGGAAAATTTCTGTGGAAGGTTTGATTCTCTTTCCAATCACCCTATTAGAACTCTTTTTGATTCTGGCACTTCACATTCATTTATATCTAGTTCTATGGTTGAATCTCTGCATTCAAATACTAGTATGGTAGTGGATCCCGTAGTTGTCTAAACCCCATTGGTGGTTCAACTCATTTATCCATGATTTGCCGGGGTTTGAGGATATCTACCTTAGGCATTAAGTTTGAGTGTGACGCATATGTGCTCGGGTTTATGGGCTATAGTCTGATTTAGGGATGGATTGGCTAACCATGTATGGTGTTATTCTGAATTGTGAGAGGAGGGTCGTTAGGCTTCGGACTTGTCATGGGAGGACCCTCGAGATTTTTTGTGACCCACAAGGATCTGTTATGCTTAGTTTCCCACAGTCTCTCGATGCATCTATCGATGATTTGCAATCTGTTCCAGTAGTCCGAGATTATTTTGATGTCTTTGATGAGGTTCGGGGTTTACCCCCAAGGCGAGAGATAGATTTTCGCATATATTTGGTAGATAATGCGAAATCAATTGCATTACCTATACGCCACATGGCTCTAAGGGAAAGGAGGGAGATTAGCAAGCAAGTAGGGGAGCTACTTGAGATATCAGGCGGAGCATATCTGAATGGGGTGCTCCAGTGGTATGCGCAACTAAGGCGGATGGTTCGCTTCGTTTGTGTGTGGACTGTAGAGAGTTGAATAAGCTCGCCAAGAAGAATAGGCACCCACTTCCAAGGATAGATGACTTGTTCGACCATCTTGTTGGTGCCTCGGTATTTTCTCAGTTAGATTTGGCCATGGGGTTCCATAAGTTTAGGGTGGATGAGGACAGTATAGATAAGACCTCTTTTAGGACTCCAGATGATTTCTTTGAGTGGCTCGTAATGCCTTTTGTGTTGACGAATGCACCCGCCTATTTTGTTGATCTGATGAGTAAGGTGTTTCCGGAGTTTCTAAATAAATTCGTCATGGTCTATTGATGATATCTTGATTTTCTCAAAGTGCGAGGAAGGACATGCCCAACATTCGAGGGAAGTTTTGAAAACTCTCCGTGCGCATCAGCTTAAGGCAAAATTCTCCAAATGCCACTTTTGGAGAAAGGAGGTGAGATTCCTAGGGTATTTAGTTTCTAAAGAAGGGATGGAAGTAGATCCCGCAAAGGTGGTTGTATTTCAGGATTGGCAGATTCCAAAGAATGCAGCAGAGGTAAGAAGCTTTTTAGGGTTAGCAGGCTATTATAGGAAATTCATTAAGGACTTCGCAAAGATATCATCCCCACTCATCAGGATGATGAAGAAGAATTTGGCGTTTTCATGGGATATAGATTGTGATGTTGCTTTCCAACGATTGAAGAGGGCTCTGAAAACAGCCCCAGTCTTGGCCTTGCGCGATGAGAATAAAGTGTTTACAGTTTACACTGATGCCTATGGTACAGGGCTTGGTGCGATTCTGATGCAAGAAGGGAAGATGGTGTGTTATGGGGGTAGATAGCTAGGAGTCCATGAGAAATGCTACTATACCCATGTTCTAGAGCTACCTGCCATAGTATTCGCGCTTAAGACATGGCGTCATTAGTTGCTTGGAGAGAGGTTCGAGCGGTACACTGATCATAAATCTCTCAAGTATTTGTTCTCGCAGAAGGATCTTAATTTAAGGCAACAAAGGTGGATGGAGTTCCTAGCTTCTTATGATTTTGAAATTGCTCATACCCCTGGTAAGGGTAATGTGGTGGCAAATGCCTAAGTATGCAGAGGTTGGCCTTAAGTCCTCTGTTTGTGGAAAGGAAAAGCTTGGAGTTCATATCGACCTTTGATTTTAGACCCTCCACCGACCTTTTGCCTACTTTGTTGGCATCGCTAGAGATACAACCTACTCTTATGGATCAGATAGGAGCTTCGCAGCGAGATGATCCACAGATTTCAGACATCTTGGATAGGCTTAGTAAAGGGGATACTTCTAGTCACCTCAATAGATATTACATTGACGATAAAGGGTGGTTTCGACGAGATGGAAAGCTTTGTGTTCCTCAACCTGGAAGTTTGTTAAAGGCAGTCTTAGAAGAAGCCCATCACTCTAAGTTGACTATTTATCCAGGTGGTGATAAGATCTATAGGGATATGAAGAGGGTTTTCTTTTGGGCTATGATGAAGAAGGATGTGGCAGAGTTTGTTTCTCAATGTTTGGTTTGTCAGCAAGTCAAAGATGAGCAAAAGAAGCCCGGTGGTTTACTTTATCCTTTGGAGGTTCCATAATGGAAGTGGGAGAGTGTCTCTATGGACTTCATAGATGGTTTGCCTGGATCAAAGAAAGACAACACCAGTATTTGGGTGGTAGTAGATTTGTGCAGTTAAAGTGCTTAGCGGTTCTGTAGCGGTTGAGGTCCAAAAAGGTGTAGCGAGGAAATAGTGGAGATATAGCGGAGGTGCAAAAAAGTACATTAAATGTAAAATTAAGTATTTTAAAATTAACTAATTATCATTCTCACATCATTTGTAAAGAAGAAAGTAATATCTATTAAACTTGTATAATAAAATCAAAGAAAATCATGGTTAAACACATTGGAATTAATGACTATAATAGATTTCTACCATATATTAGACACTTATACATTAAAATTATCTCTTTACACTAACTATATCAATTTGTTTTAAAAGGTAACTAGTCAAATCAAGCTTCTTACACTAATATTGTTAAAGCGGGAGCTAAAAACCTAGCGGGGCTTTAAGCAGGACTACTGTTCATCAATGCTAAATAGAAATAGCGTAGTGGTTGAAGGGCGCTACGGGCTATAGCGAGGATTTTTCGGGGCTTTAGCGGGGCTTTAACTGGACAGTAGTAGATAGACTTACTAAGAGCGCTCATTTTATTCCAGTTAAGAGTAAGAGGACGACAACTTGGTTGGCAACAGTATATGTTCGAGAGATAGTCCATTTTCATGGAGTACCTTCCAGCATCGTAAGCGATCGTGACCCCATTTTCACCAATGAATTTTGGAAAAGCTTGCAGAAGCATTAGGTACACAGTTACGCTTGAGCACCGCTTATCATCCTCAGATCGATGGGCAGACAGAGAGGGTGAACAGAGTTCTAGAAGATCTTTTAAGACTGTGTATCCTAGACTTCGGAGGGACTTGGGAAGAGCATCTTCCTTTAGTAGATTTTGCCTATAACAACAGTTATCAAGCTAGCATTGGCATGGCACCCTTCGAAGCATTGTACAGATGACCTTGTAGATCACCAACTTGTTGGTGGGAATCTATAGAAAAGCTATTGCTTGGACCAGATATGGTTGGAGAAACGTCCAAAAATATTGATCTTATTAGACGATGAATGAAGACCGCTCAAGATAGGCAGAAATCCTACGCAGACAAGAGAAGGACTGGCATTGAATTTGAAGTAGGAGATATGGTTTTCATTAAAGTGTCACCTTTGAGGAATGTGGTTCGCTTTAGATCTTTAGGGAAATTGGCACCAAGATTCGTACGACCATATCCCATAACAGGAAGAATTGGCCAAATGGCCTATAGAGCAAAGCTGCCAGAGAGACTATCCGGTGTTCATTATGTTTTCCACGTTTCTCACTTGCGGAAGTGTTTGCATGATACCACGGAAGTAGTTGCAAAGTATATTGGAAGAAGTAGAGGTAGAACGGGAGGTGACAATCAGATGAGTTCCTTCCCAAATTCTTGGATCGGAAGTTATGAAGCTACGCAATAAAGAAATCAAGTTGGTGAAGGTGCAGTGGGGAGATAACCCAGAGGATGCGACTTGGGAGACCGAAGACAAGATTCGTGCTTCGTACCCTTTTCTTTTTAAGGGTATGTTCTTAACTCCTTTTCTAAAGCTCTTTATTTATGCTTTTAAGTATATCTTATCGATCGAATCTTCGACCTTTAGGTAGGAATCCCATGGATGTAAACATGTGCTTGAGACATGTTATGTTTGATGGATACAAGTGGATGCAAATGTTTGCTAATGGTTTCTCGTGGATGCATATACACACACATTAGACACCAGATCGTCTCAATCACTCTCATATTGCATGTGGACGTGTGTGCGTTTTTCTTTTTCTTTATGGATGGAAGTGAATGTGTCATCATATGGATGTTACATTTGGACGGATGTTTGTGCACCCATATAGAACTTATATGTTATAATAGGATTATTTGCATACATATTGGTTTCATGGCAATAGCATACATTGCATTAAGGAGATCAACTAGATCAGTAGATCGCCTGATTTTCGCATTAATGTTGGGACATGTACACACACCTTTGCATATGTTCATATAAGCATTAGAAGTCTTTAAGGACAATGGATGTCGGTGATTGATGGATGAGTAGATGGGTGATGGACGGTAGGATATGTATTCTTCTTAACTTGGAGATTTCGGGGACGAAATCCTTTGAGTAGGGGAGAATGTAACACCTCGTATTTTAACAATACTAAAAGAGGATAAATTAAATAATAATTAATTTAACATTCGGAATTAAGGGAAATAGACTGCGTCATTGCGTCCATCTCTAAATTCTGGTCAATTTGGTTTGCGTAAAACGAACATTGTATGAAGAAGTTACGAGGGTTTAAAGTTTGTATACACATAAGATAATTATATATATATGTATATATAGGGTCCAAGAATTCAAAATCAGGTCCAGAAGGTTCAAAATCGTTCAAATTTCAGAATTCGGGGTGAGCAGGAAAATTCCTGCCTAGGGTAGTCGACCCCTTATGGGGGGTGTCGACCCCTAGTTAGACCCCCCAAGGGGGTGTCGACACCAGGGACGACACCCTAAGGGGTGGGTCGAGCCTTCTAGGGCTGATGTGGCTAGGTCAGTTTGGAGGCTGACAGCTATAAATACAGGCTCATTTCTCTTGTTTTCTTCACTGAAAATCAATGAGGCCTAAATGTTGAAGGTTCCTTGATTGAATCAAATCTCTTTTTTCTTCTGCAATCAAAGTTTAAAGATTCAAGCGTAGATCTGAGATCCATCAACTTCTTTTCTCCGTCTATTGTTCTTGATCCAAACGCTGTGAGTTTCAGTTGCCTTTAGATTTAAATAACAAAAAGTAAACATGATATGTAAATTTGGATCTATGCCTGTGACTGAATCATATCAGGTCTATTGTAATTTGAGAATCCATGATATTGTAATTTGGATCTATGACTGTGACTGAATCATATCAGATCTATTGTAATTTGTGAATCTATGACATTTTCAATTGACTATGACCTGGATCTCAACCCTTATCATGTCTGATCTGCTTTTAATTACGGATCTAATTTGTTATTTGGATCATCTTATGATTATCATGTTGTAGTCAATTTAGATCTGACATTAGTTGGACATATAAATCCTTATTTAGATCTAATCATGCCTATTATGACATCTTTACTATGTTAGAACCTGTTTTATTATCACAAGCTCACCGATCTGTTCTTATATGTCCATCCAATCATTATGTCATCATATGCTTATGTCAGTTTGTTAGAATAAACATCTATGTCATCTTCCCTTCACCCTTTCCCTTTTATTTTATTTTATATAGCCAGGCTACTATCGAGCCTAGGCATGCCGCTTAATTATGCAACTACGTTAGTTTGGGAACAAGGAGAAAAACATTGAATTTGGGCATATCTTATGAGTTGGGAATTTGGGGATAATTGGTAAAAAGATGAAAATTGGCATAATTTGAACAATGCATGTGTATATGAATTTGGACATATAATTCACTATGAACTTAATTGGGGAAAAGGGGACATGAAACCTATAACCTATAACGACATAGGTGAAAATTTGCTAATAATGAAATGCCTAGGATTATAGTAATTAGAAACTGTAACTGTTCCTACGACACGAGGTTAGATTACACTTGTGGTGGAAATCTGCCTGGACCCACCCGGCATATCCAGCGACCACAAGTGGTGAATCTAATGTGGGAGGTCTAGGTGCACAAATATGAGACATGCTAAGACATGAGGTTAAGCCCAATTTGTGGGGTAAGTTTACCCGAACCCGCCCGGCATATCCAACATCCACAAATGGTAGGCTTAATTTGGGTGGTCTAGCATACCACAACCATAAATGAGAATATGGTAATAAACCTTGAATGCTTAACCTAGTTGAACCAATAGGAAATTGTATGAATGTAAACTTAAGTTCGGGTTAAGTAATTTTGGTTGAACATTGGGTGGGTTAAGTAAATCTGAGGGTGTGGGTAATATTGACATATAGACCCACAAACTTAACCTGATAAGGTTATGTAATTAAAGACACCTAGTGGTATACATAACCGATGGAAATATCAGAGTTATGAAATTAAGGACACCTTTTTAGCGTAAGCATAACTTGTTGAAATGATAGGGTTGTGTAATTAAAGAATCCTAGTGGTATACATAACCAATAGAAATCCTAAAGGGGATACAAGGCAAGGGGTAGAGCTTGTATCATATTGTGTGGGACCCATTTCAGTCAGTAACCCTTAATAGGTATCAAATGAGTACTCCGAACTAAGTCGGAGTTGGGGCACGCTTACAAGGCTGAATATAAGAGATCCAAACGAAAAGGACGGTGTGGGCGGTGGAAACCGAACGGGGACATGTGCGTGCATGGGTCGGGTAGAGGGGGCTAAGACGATCGTGACACCTGTAGATATGGCTTTGCATATCAGCGAAGGGTTGCCACTATAGGACATGATACATCCTATGGTGGGGCCCGCATAGAGTGTCTACGCGGAGTGGGGAGCCGATCGGTTAGGGTAGTGGTTAGGATACGTTTGGACGTATGCCTAAGTCTACCATCTTATAGTTGTTGGGATCATCTCATTCTGGTGATACTAGTATTAGTGCAGAGTAATCTTTAGAGAAGCATATATGCTCTACCATGTTTACCTTGTCATACCTGCCTTATATGTTGTTATTTCTTTCTTATCCACTTTATATGTCTGTCATGCTACTTTTACTTATTTACTTGCTAAAAGTCACTGGACTTGCCAAACTTTATGTCTAACCCTTTTTTTCCTCTTCTTTCTTCCGTCCCCCCCTCTCCCAGGTTCTCAGGGTGGGAATACTCAGGCTTAGCCGTGATTCTGCTTTCATTTTGCCGGGGATGCTTAGATGTATGGCTCAAGCTCCTGTTCTTGCTACTATGGCTATGTTTTATTTTGTGAAATTTTTGCTTCTTTTATGTACTCTGATGCTTTAAAGTACAAGACAGTTGTTTTAATGATGTAATGGTTTTTATGTATTTCAGACATGTGATGTTTTCAAACCACGTTGCTTTATGATTAAATAAAGTTTTAATTCCACTGCCATTTAATATTTGTCTTGTGATATTTCTGTTTCTGTTTACCTATAGCGCTTCACGAAACTTAATGCATTCCCTTTGTGAGTGACATTAACGGACGTGGGGTGTCACAGATCTACTAGAGCATGGAATGGAATATGGATTGAATCCGAGTTCGATATCAACACGTAAGTCGGCAAATTCCCACTCTAAAGACTAGAGTGCTGAAAGAATGCAGAGGCAAATGACACGACTATTCGCCGGATTAACTCAAACTCTCTGGATTTGAGAGTGAGTGTAAAAGGATAAAGCATGAGATGGTGCACCATGAATAAAGGCTGCTTTAACCCAAACTCTAACCTGGACTTACGACAAGAGAGTATAAAACACTTAGACTAAGTGCTCAAAGAACTCGTCTCTTACCCTACAGAAGGACTGGGGGCATGATTACGAGCTAATCCTGAAGTCCTCATTGATACTGAGGGTAGCATTATGTTGTTACTAATCAATCCCGAACATCCCCTTGCTAGGCACTGTTCATGATTGATTGCGGGAATATATGTACACATCACACCACTTAGATAGCTGTGACATGGCCTACTGTCCATTACTTAGCTTAGACACCACATAGATAGTTGTGACATGACCTGTTAACCATTACTTAGCTTAGTAATGCTTTGATTGCAAGGGTTTTTGAATCAAAATCCTTAGCTAATTGTGATGTGTTTCTGTAACGATCCAAGATTTCAATATTTTGATATAAGAAATTTATTTGGATTTTTCTTGGTATAAATTTAATTTAATACAATACAAATACAAATATTGATTAGTAATCTTTTATATATTAGTTTAAATAAATATTTTGTTCTATTTCGTAAATATGATTTTTTTTTAATAGAAAACTTATTTTAAGATTTTGTTTAATGTATATAAGATTTAATAAGAATTTATTTTTCAATATGGTTCATTTAAATGGTATTTAGTGTAGTACATAAGATTTTACAAATTTATTTTAATATTAAGATTTAAAAATTGTTTGGTTAAATAAAAATTTGAAGATAATAATGTTCGGTTGAAAATTATTTTGTTAAATGATATCCATTTGGCAAAATAGTTCGTTATTAGTCGAATTGTCAAAACAGTTGCAATATAGTTACAAAAACAATTAGTGTTTGAAAATTAATTACAATTAAATATCGGTTTAAATATATTATTCAGTTTCTATACGCGCAGTTTTAAAATATTTTATATGATTTTACTGTAATTTTTAATTTGGAAAATAAACACATAATTTTCTGACGTATTTTAGGGCAATCGTGGTCCTTTTGACACCTTACCGAATTAATCTACCGGTTTGTTTTATTATTGTTTTATGATCAGTATATGTCGTTGTACATGATTTTTAATTTGATTTTGTGTTGTTCACAGTTATATTAATAATTGTAATAATAATACAAATCAATAGAATTAAAAATGACACTACATGTATATTGAACGCATATTGGCTAACGTTGGGATTGAACAAACAACGTAAATAAGAGTGTATCCGTGCACGTGTAGAAAAACATGGTATGGGGAGGGACACTTGTTCATTTGGCTTTACACGTGCTGCTCCACGTTTCATCTTCCTGCTCCTGGTTTTCACGTCCTTTTTTTTTTTACTCTCCACCTGTTTTATTAACACACACGCACAATGTTTCCTTCCACTCACCGTCAATTTCACCACTCGCAAAAACAGCCTGCGCCAACTTCTTTCCTCTCTCCTTCACTTATCTTCCCCTATCTCCTTCCACTTCTATTTGCATGCAACGTCCTCTCTCCTCACCTTTTATCTCTCCTATTCCGCACAATGATTGTTCCGCCTTCCCTTTGCTTTTGTTGATCAAGCCTTCTCACTCCACATGTCACACCAACCGCCATCGCCGCCATCTCATCAGCACCCCACCGGTCACCTGATACTCCACCTCCACAGAAAAATCCACACCTCCCTCCCTTTAAATTCCACAGTACATAGCTGAATTCCTCCCACATGGCTCACTTACACCCCAAAAATATTCGGTTTACCTTTTTTTATTGCATGCGGTAACCTGTTTAACCCATGCTAGCTGAGAGCCTAAATTGTCTTAAGCCGTGATTCTTTTTGCGTCTCGAATGGTTATCTGTAGGTTGGGGTATTGGCATGTATATGTGGCATATTGGAGAATGGCTATGCGCTTGTTCTAAGGGCAGTGAAAGCCTTGGAGTTCGGTAATGACAAACGAAGTGGTATTATAATAGTATGATTGTATGGGCTTTGGAATGGTTTCGTAGTGTTAGCATATTATGTAAAGGGAAGTTGCGTGCATTTGCATGTTTGAAGAGAGTGAGGCAAAGAGGGACAAACGCATGTTAGTGGAGTTGTGTTTGTGAATTGAGAACATGAAGGAAATGAGAAAAAAATTACAAACATATATTATTTATTGGCAAAGAGAATTAAGGGAGAAGGAGAGACAACAAGAGCAGTTTGAGACAAAGGCAAGCGAAGACATATTCGTATAGAATCATTTACGATCTTGAGCAAAGAGGAGGAGCCGGACTTGGGAGAAAGCCAAAATTGGATAGCTTTTGGTGAGAACTTCTGATTTAATTTAGTAGTAATTGAATAATTCGCTGAGATTAACTATAATTTAGTTATTGGCTGGATATGGATGTTTGAATGGTTGTTCATGAAATTAGATAACACACTGAACACTGATAAAGCATTATTGAGCATAAAGCTTGTGCACAGTTGAAATGTTTGTTTATTGTTTGTGACTAAAACGAATGAATTCGTGTCCATTTGATCATATGATTGATTTATCTGGATAATTATGGTTGCATGATATTACACACACAACACACACCGTGGTTGTGGAAAATATGGGTGATCGATTTAAAATTTACTTCCTATGTATAATTTTATTATTTGATTACTAAATAATATTTATAATTTTAGATTTGAATTTAGATATCAAAACTATTTGTAAATTTGGATAAATACGAATGACATTCGCAAGAACAAAGATGGCTTAGGATATATTTTCAACTATTTATAAGTTATTAACCTTTGAATTGAAATTTATTTCAAAAATTGATTTGAATTATATATTAAAACATTTATTTTCATATAAGCAAGTTGATTCTATAATGATTATCTATTAAATTTTGAAATGATTGAATAAGTTTGGGAAAATTATATTATTTTCAATATAACTTGAAATAGTAATTTGGAAATAGGAATATGGCTTTAAATTGAAATATAAGTAATTATGGAAAGGTTTGGGATGATTTATATTTTAAATCGTTAAATGATTTGAATAGAACACGCTGCGATGTGACAGTTCATGGATATCGATTTTTAATTTTCAAATGGCTATAACTTGATTATTTAAAATCTGTTTGACTTGTAATAGGAAACATTGAATTTCAAATGGTAAGGGTTTTAAATAGAAAAGGAATTTTCATATTTCAACATATAATTTCCAAGTTATATTTAAACAAATTTGGAAAAGTTCGTTATACATGCAGTTCGACGACCATAACGAAAAATCGAATAAAACGGGATTATTAAATTATTTCAAATTGAAGAAAAATTATGATAAATACCATTTTATAAATTTAAAGTGATTATAATTGAAATATTTGAATTTTGAATGATTTAAAATTCAACTGATTTAAATGGCTATTTTATAGCAGCACTTTTAGTAACGTTTTCAAACGTTATTATCACATTTCCAAAGATAAATTGGTTTTGAAGATGTAAATCGTGAACCATTATTTAAATGGTAAAAAGAATTTATAAAATAGTTTGGAGGATCTTAAATTATTGGAATTATTTTATATGGAATTTAAATTGATTATTTAATATAATTGGGTTTTCCAATTTTAAATAATTGGAATTTGAAGATTTTAAACCACAATCCCTTATGGAAAAAGGATTCGTTAAATGTTTTGAAGGATTTGTTTAAAAGAGTTTATGGTATAAGATTTGAAATAAGAAGGGAATGAGTTTGGATAGAGTTGGTCTTCGGATATTCGATATGGAACTCTAGGAGCGGATGAATACTATCGGAAATATTAAAACGGTAATCATATCCAAATTTCGATGGTGTTTGCCCGAGCTTGTGAATCAATATCAAATATAAGTCGATTAAACTCTATTTAAACTTATATTTGAAAATATAAATTATTTAAATGGAAATTCAAATCCAAGTAAAGATTTGGAAGTTTCGAGATATCGACGAACAAATGAAATTTGTCTTTGAAATTTAAGGATGGAAATGAATATTGAACATCAAGGAAAGGGATGTGATGATAACGGGGTTTTCGAGAATTAAACACATCCAACCTTAATTCGAAGTAAAGTGAAAACATTTGGAAAGGAGATTCGAATTGAGAAACTTGTATAGTCCATAGTTGCTATTTTTAAAGTAAGCTTATTATTTGGAAAGTCCGGGATCCGATATAGATCCAAAAACCATTTCAAGTAATAATACGATGTTATAAAGAATCTGAAGACTTGGAATCGATAAATGAAGACCGGGTATATTCGAATTGTTTGGGTTGATTACTAATGTCTCGGATCAGGCACTACACCTGATACGAGGTTATAAGTGGCATGAGACCTGAATATATTTGAATATTTTTGGGTTGTTGTTCCATTCAGACCCAAAATGGACTTGTATGGATTGTGTGTCTGACATTGAAATTGAACGCATAGCACTGATTTCCATTAGTATATATCGGTTTTGTGACAATATATTATCCTCGTTTCTAGGTCATATGAACTTAAAGGGTATGCATTGATTGAAATCCGTGATATGTCGTGAATTGTCAATGTGGCATACTCGAGTAATGAAACGAGCTAGTGATGATCAAAGCACGGCTTATTGAAGCGAAGCTTTGTGTATGACGCGACATCGACAAACCTCACACCCCGGAGTGATGAGAAACTGGAGGTTAGGTTGTATACTTATATAAGATTGATGGTGAAAGCTACGGCGGTGGTACCACTTATGAACTTGAGGATCAGGGTATGTTCGGGGGTCCGTGTCTGGACAAAAACCATTGATCTACCTCGCGATTTGTAGTTGGTGTCCGTGTCTGGATGGAAAAGCCGTGTTACATTTCGTTTGTATTCCGATTGATCTTTCATGCCAGAAATCATCAAGTTAGAAACCCAAATCTCCAATACGAGCCATACGATTTTGATTGTGTGTATATATGGCACCATAATATTATGGGTATTATGCTGTCTAGGATTAATACATTTATTTGCGAAATGGTTTTCCACACTGTATTATGGTACTGAAAGAGGATTTTCACGTATGAAAGCATGTTTGGTTATCATAAGATAAAACCTGCGCATTTGGTGTGCGCTTGCATTGTGTGATGTGGGACGAGCTTATGATAGCTTCATTTTCCCAAAGTCATTGTGAATTTAAAGGCACGGGTATTCACATGGAGTAAACCCGTTCCACGTTAGCAGCGTGGTCCGGTGAATTTTCCCAACTTTAAAATAAATCCTAAAAACAATCGTTTTATGTTCTCACACCAATCCCATGACTGACCTGGAGTTTATTGTTCCTTCCTAAACTCTGGATGCCCATTAATTTCCACATGGGCAACTAGTGGTTTAGTTTTACAGTTATGGATCATTGGAGCAAGATTCAGAGCGCTTTCTGAGTTGGAGTTCAAGCTAGAGTTGGGAGCTTTTGCCATATCGTATGATTTCTTCCGCTGAGAGTATTTATCTTTCTTCCCTTGTATATGATGTAACTATGATATTCCATGTAGCTCTGATGTAATATTGAATTATGCAATGAAAAGTTCTATTATTTTGTTCAATATATGTATGTACCCATAACAATTCGCCTTTGTGAACGGTTTAAGTTGGTTTATTTACTGGCGAGAATCAGAAGAAAAGGCGGGTTGTTACAGTATCAATATTTATTACTTAGTTTAGTAACATTTTGATTATGAATGTATTATACTGAAAGCAATAACAAACTTCTACATATGTGACATTGCAGGAACATAGCTTTATTTACAAAGTGCAAGTTTATACAAGACAAAATGCGAGGGCCGCACTTCCAACAACCGTAGCAGGCCAGTGGAAAACAAAAAAGGAATCAAGACAAAGCTTCACTTCTACTTATGAGTAGTTTGGGATTTCTTGGATTCTTTTAGCTTCTCCTCCATTGCCTCATCAGTCAGGACGCACTTCTTCTTCTTGATTTTCTCAGATGAAGGATCTGTTGGGTCAGCGATAGATTGGGAAGTCACACCTCCTTTAATTGACTTAGAAAGCTTGATGGTAACCTTGGTGTCAGGAGGAGGAATCATTTGGATAATCTTGACCGAGAGAGGCACTTCTACATTTTCAGTCTTCGCCTTTAGGAGTTCCTCATTCCTTGCCTTCATCCGTGCAAGAGTCAGATCCTCGGTTTCATCGAAATCCCTGGTCATTACATCATCTGCGTTCTCTTCACCCTCCTTGCCATCAATATCTTTTAAAGCATCAATAATTTTCCATTCCTTGGAGGCATCAACACTAGATACCACTATAGATTTGCTGGTCGACTCCTTTTGTTTTTCTTCTGTCTCCTCAACAGGCTTCGTGCCCGAACAAGGAAGAGAAGTATTTATTAGCCCTGGAGATAGAATGGGCCTTTCAATTGTCTGCTTTACAATGCGATGACAGGCTAGAATAGCCTTGAGAAATTATGGAGAAAAGGTGGAGCTTCCTTCAGCTGATTTGTCCCCAGGAGTGGCAGGAGTTACGGCTCCAACAATAGGAGACAAGAGAGTGCTTTTGGTGATATCCGAACGTTCAGGATCGTACTTCTCAACCTCTACATTTTTGGGCATCGCAGAGGAGGAACTATAGCCACCTTCAACGGCATCCTTGTTGTCAGCTTGACATTTGGCAGCTTCCATGACCTCCTTCAGTCGTCTCCTCCTCTGTTCTAAATGCTTGGGCTCCTTACCCCTCAGATTTGTTTTCATTGACTCCTCTTCATTAACAGTATAAACTTTTAGTTGGCGCTTCTCATCATCGACAAGCTCATCCCACACTCAAGTAAAGTTGTTTCGTAATCTTTAATCCAAGATATGTCCTAGGTACAAAGAACTTGAGCAAAGAAAGATATAAGGAGATGTCCGGAATCGTCCAGCTCTTCTTGGACTTCGATAAGTTGGGCCTTGGAAGTGGTAGCAGATTCAAGTGCAAGGCTAACATTTCCTTTAGCTAATACGACTCTCTCTTCAGCCTCATCCAACTTGGCCTTCAAATTGGCAACCTCTTTCTTGAGCTCTATCTTCTGCGTTTCAAAGCAAGTACGCGATTGCTTCAGTTCAAAATTCTCAAAGGTGACATCCTCAACTTGCTTCTTAAGGGTTGCATGCTCCTTACTGTGATTGCCAAGCTCAGTGTGGAAGCGCTGTTGTAACTCGCTATGCAGATTCTTATAATTTTCGGCTTCACGTTGTGCGAGGGCAAGTTGAGCCTGAGCATCCTCACATTCTTTAATGGCAGCGGCCCTACCAGATGCATCATGTTCAAATATAAGGTTTTTATTATCCAAGTCCTTCTGAAGTTCCCTAATAATCTTGGACAACTTCCGAGCGTACTAACAAGTCTCCTTGTACTGAGTGTCAGGGACCGGCTCAAGATTAGGCACAAAATGCATGTTCCCAAAGTGTTATGCAGGAAATTGCCTCTTAAGGCCTTGAGTCTCTTCTCAGCAGAGGAGTCAAGCACCACAGGCTGCGTGGTAGTGATATCGATGGACTTGCGTTTATTGGGAATGATAGCCGCACTGCCCTGGGATTTCTCTTGGATGGGTCAGTTTAGAACGTTTGGCCACCATTCACTTTTGAATCCTACATCGTCCATGCACGTCATCCAGGAACAGGATGACCCGAAGGCACCCTCCTACCACATCCTAGGAATCACCCTATAGATTAGTAGCAAGTGTCCTTGCAATCTGTAGATTCCAACCATGACAGAACACAGTATATCTCAAGGGCCAACCTGAGATTTTAAGTAGTCTTCCTGTTTTTATGAAGATCTACGATCTTCAGATGCTCCATCTCGATCATCTGATATCTTCAATGTTTACGTATTTGCTGGTCAGAATAGTTTTCGAATATATATTTGATCCCGGTCTTTCCGTACCATTTGATAGTCGATTTTTTTAACTATCAAATAAACAGCAATTCAACCATAAAATAAAAATTATTAACTAGTTCGATATTCAACATCACTTCGCCTTTTTAATAATTAACAAATGGTTAATTTAAAACTCGATACCTTCAATACTAGGAAAGGTTTCCCTTTTCTTATTTCAAATAAAAATCTTCAATTATCTTCCCTTAATATATTAACTCCTCTTGTAAATTGGTAAGTGAATAAATCCTAGTATCAACCTCGAAGGCCGAAACTAACATCAGAATGACACCTCAAAAGTTACTCAACTGAACTAACGGAAAACATATTCCAATTTCTTTAAAAACTATGTCAATTCCTTCTCATATTTAATATACATTTTCAAATGTTATAACTAAGTCTTGGTTCAAATATAAATCGAATACTATATAACTTCATTAAAACTTACTTCAATCCCATTCTGGTTATATCTTAATAAGACTCCATCTCTTGTTTAAAATACGCGGTCTTAGATCGACTCTTTATCTTAATTCGCCCATCCAACTTCAATTCAATTTGGTTTCTATTTAATTTCCATTTCATATCTTATACTTCTAACCTTTCATTTATTTTATAAATCATTTCAAAGTTTATAACTTACTTCAGTGATTTCAATCATTTATAATACTTCCCAATAAACTTGGTTTTTAATATCTTCGTCCAACTTGTATTTTATGAAATCCAGTTGGTCCTCCCATTTGAAATTAATTAATAATATAATTAATTTAATTAACTGCCTTTACTTTTGATTAAGTAAACAATAATCAAATCCAGTAGAGTTTTTGCTCAATTGTTTCTTAAAAACAATTTTTCTAGTTATTAATTGTTAGGTAATTTTTTCTTGCTTTTAAATCTTACTAATATACGAATTCACTTTATAAACCATTTAACAATTTCTTATAAACTTATATAATAAATAATAAGTATTATTTCCTTTTTTATAAACTTTATTTCAAAATAGATTTCAAAAACTATTTTCAGTTATAAAATAAATTTTATAACTTCACTTTTGTTGTTTTAACTAGCGATAAATCAACATTTCATAAAGCGATTTATTTTTAGGCCATTTGCCGTCACTTACTCAACCAATATTACCCATTTGTTAATAACAAACAAACGTGGAATTTATATAAAACAATCAATGATCGATGCAAACATCCAACCAGACTGGTTAAACGGTTCATATAATTGTAATATAAAAATAAACAATAAACTTGAGGAATCCAATTGGATCCCTCCAACCTGTTTTTCCCTGCATCCAAATACGTTATCTCAAAATAAAATTATCTATTTAAATAACAGATATAATATTCAACAACCAACAATAACATCCATCCAAAGTTCATATTTAAAATTTATATGTTTATACTATTATAAACGTAACCAATGAAGTAAGTTACCTCATCTGGGAATAATCGTTAAAAATAACGATTGGTTTAAATTAAACAAACGTTTAATTTAATCAGTTCAGTCAACACATGTAAATATATTCAGCATCCATCAACCAACTAACAACCATAGCATACAAATACTTAAACCCGACTTATATAAAATATAAGTGGGATAAAAAGTGAGTGAGTTGAACTCACCTTGATTTATGTTCGTCGTTAATACGGTTTGTTTTAATTAAATTAAGCTAACATTTAATTTAATTAAAAACTTCAGCTGCTTTCAACTTCGTTCGTTTTAGCTCCAAGATGTTGTGCTCCTCGATTAGAGTTTCATTGCTTTTTGTTTCATTGAGTTCTGTACAAATATGACCAAAATATAAAAATTATAAGTTATACGTTTAAAATAATTTATCCTTAATTAATAAATTTTCTTTTAATTATAATTAACTGAACTTAATTATTTCGTTGAAGTTAACCAAGCCGATTTACTTTTTCAGTTATAAAATTACTATACTAAACAGATAAAAATGGGTTAGAACTAATACTTCTAAACTAATGCTGACCACATAAATATGAGATTAGCACACTGCATCCCCTCACCTGGCATGCTTCATGTCAGTACGCCACATTCTTTACTGGGCAACACGCAAACTTCATGAGTTGGTCTTTGTTGCGATTTTCTTCTTTGCTTCTATACACACATACAGACATATATATATATATATATATATATATATATATATATAAGTTAGCAGGGCCCTGGCCCATACGAAAAATACCAACCCAATAGCCCATGCAAAAATCTTCTTCTCCATTCGTTATATACAAGCAAAATACTTCTTCACCATTCTCATGAATGCGTCCTCCTCCAACCATCGAAGAACACAACAGCTGCTACACCATTCTCAAACCAAAGGCCATCAAATTTTCCTCTCCCATTTCGCTCATCATCTCCACCCATTTCGCTACCCAGTTCTCCATCCCATTTCGTTCTCTCGTAAGTCTTCCCCCTTTTTTATCTTTCTCTTGTATATTCCGGCTACAGGCGAAACTTCCACTGCTCATATCGTGTATTCACGTTGCCGACAAGCCGCCTCACCCATCAGACCACTTGCGCCACCTAGACGACATGCAACCATCGCCTAACATCGCACCGATCCTCCTTCATTTTTATCTTGGCCACGTTCCCGGAAAACCATGCAGTCGATGTTTTCCAAGATGCACTTCCATTCGCTCTGTTGCTCTACCCCAGAGCCAACATGTTGTGCCTACGTTCATCAGAATACGCGCACAGTTTTACGTTGACTTCCCCTTCATGCACGAAAATCCAACACACAGACTCCCAGCTAACTTCGATCTTCATTTGCAAATTCATACAGGTTCAGATTTATTGTAGAAGGAATTGTTCAATTTGCTAGCAAGGATTTTGTAGAGCCGATACTTATATATAGGAGAAGGAAGGAACCGATAGAATCAACGTCTATCTCAACTGTGTACAGGTAGGCATCATAGACTTACGTAGGGTAGCTGTGTTTTGAAAACACAATACAGAAATATGTGCATTTTCATTCCTTTGTGTCGAAGAAACGTATTAGGCTTTTTACAAGTGCAGTGCTAAATTCTTAGACCTGTAGAGTAGCTGCTGCATGAGTTAATTCTACACATGCTGTTTGGAAAGGAGTACGTTATGTACGAGTAAAATGAATTGTCATTTTCATTTGGCAACTTCAAACAGGCTGTGTTAGTGTAGGCTTAGATGAATCTTAACAAGGAAGGAACAATAGATTTTGGACAGCACGTTTGTTGGTTGAGATAGGGTAGACATGTGTATGAACTTTAACTTAGGCCAGAAGTAAATTTATATACAATATCATTAATATACTGTAAATGTTAGTTTTCTATTATTTACTGCTTTTACGTTGGGCGTTTCATATTTGTACCGACATTTTTGAACCCCAACTGTATTGAAAATAGACGCATTGTTACGTCTTGGCGTTCCGGACACAATGAAATTAATTTCGTTGAAATTGGACTCCCTTTGCAAAAACGACATTATTTTATTTCCAATATATATACCTGCTTACATTTAAATTGAACGTACGGACAAAACAACTCCAATTAGTTCTAAACTGGAAATCTAGCAATATCTAACCATACGTATTCCAATAAAATTCGTTTCATCAAAAACGGATCTCGTTTGGTAAAAGTTATCTTTAATACATATATAATATCGATATATTATTAATTTAATTTCAAAACAATTAAATTTAGTTATAATAAATTATTATTGCCAAACATATCCAAATGAAAATGTATATCACTTCAAATTCACCTAATATGGAATTATAATTGATTGTTTAAATTTTTTGAGTTAAACGAGATTCAAAATATATAAAAATTCTTTTTGAACTAATTAAACAAACATTATAATATATATAAACAAATCCAAAGCGACTATTTTAAAATTTGATTTGGCCATAACATACGATTTACAAGATGAAATCTCAATTTTTCACTTTCATTCGGATAATATAATCAAAGAGATTTAGATGGTTCTTGTTTCAAAGAATTCCAACTTAAAACGGATTCTATATATTCCACTGAAGTTCAAAACTCAATATTACGAGCTGCCGCAACGTTCCGAGCTCGTTTATAATTTAAATATAAATTATACGTTCTAAATTCGTTTCAATAAATGAATTAAATATTATAAATTCATTTAAAATTTCAATTCAATATTTAATATAATAAAATATATTAAATATCTGATCACTAAAAACATGGGAAGTTACATTCCTTCCCCCTTAAAAGAATTTCGTCCCCGAAATTACTAAGTGAGAAAAATGCTCCAGTCCCAATTATTTTCAAAAAATAATTATTTAAAATTATTTATCAAAAATATTCTAAGTTTTAAAATTTTATGAAAAAATCGCCAGCACCTACTCAGGCTACTCTGCACAGCTCGGTCGGTACAACTACAAACGCCACTCCGGGCCTTACATCAATCCAAAGAAAAAACAAAGTAGAACGGCTACCTAACTCAAGTTAAAACCAATCGCTCAATCCATAATATTAAGGTTTACCTATTGTCGGGCAAACCAAAATTTAATAACCAAGCAAAGCGATGAACATCTCTTCTCTTTCTAACCTGCACTAACTCAATTCACAATGTAATAACATATACATGATTAAATCATCTAAATTCATATTTGATTTTAATTCGTTCAATCCTTTATATACCTGCGGTGAATTTTATTCAACCAATCTCACATCCAATAATAAATAATGCACAATCCACACAATCAAGTCATTTCATATTTAACTTATCTTCAGTTAAATTCTGATATAGTTAATCCCATTAAAATTCTTATTCACAAATTCTATGTGAAATCTTCCTCTGGTTATATTGAACCATTTACAATCCTTTCTGAATTGTAAACCAATCAACTAATATTCCAATAATTTGGAAAATTATTCCTTTTCTATATGAAAATAAAATTCCGAGAAAAATTATTTCATTTACCCTCTTTACAAAACAATATCATGTCCATTATCAATCCAAAATTGAATCAAACAAATAACATAATACAAAACATTTGTATATAAAATCTACAAATACGCACTCTCGTATATGTATACTCAACTCAATCTAGTGTATTACTAACCCCATCTTTATCGAGTTACGCCACAGAGCCAAGGTTATTACTAAACCTTATGCTCTCATACCACTGTAATGACCCGCAGAGTTCGACACTCGAATTTCGACAATAATAAATATAACTCGTATTACATGCCAAAACCGAAGTATCGAGAATACCAGATAGTTAATAAAAAGAAATTAGAGGATGCGATAAGAAAGAAATATAAGAATAGAAGAAAGAAGAAGAATCACTAATACACAGAATCTCACATCACAGCGGAGCAAAATATAATATAGAAATAAATCTTTATAGAGAGCTTGAAATAAATACTTAAAATCATCGGAGCACATCAGTACATCTGGACAGTTATAATAATCCGTCCTCATATACAATACACATCGGAATAAATACTAATACGTCTGAACTCCTCTAGCACATCTTCTGAACTTCGTAGTATCCAATAACCTGAACCTGTAAAACCCAGTCTAACCCGAGTATTACAAACGCCAGATCAGTCTGGTGAACCAGAGTTAGAAAAACTCGCTAAGTTTACAGGCATCATCCAACTTGATTTTAACATCAAAACATTTCTTTTTTTGAAAGAAAAGGATAATCATAAGACCAATCCACACGTAACAACGGATGGTTCTCACCTAACGATAACCCAAAATATTTTTGAAACTATATCTTTTTTGATATTATAATAATGTCTAAATACAAATAAATAATAATCTAGTAGAACGCTTGCAGCTCACGCTCTACATATATAGTATACAACCCAAAACTACGGGCTCTTATTAGAGAATGGATCCAACTATGGAAGATATAGAAACACCTTCCAACGGTGTATCTCTAGAGAGGAATACACTAGGGTTCAGCAAGAACATCTTGCAACCCTGGCTAAACATGACCAGCCATTCATTTCTCTTGAATGTTATGAATGTATTGTCGCCTTACGACTTTTTGTCGCGACCACCGTAGTTCCCGGGAGATACAGAAATGAAAAGAAGTAACAATATGAATATTCTTTAGATGGTGACAATACATCCTAATGGGAGTGACCCACATAGCCATGCGACCTACCAGATTTTAAACCATTTCCTGGTTGATGAAGATTGAGGTTTAAATCTCCTTTTAGAACATCTGGCCCCCATTCACTTTTGAATCCCACATCGTCCATACACGTCATCCAGGAACAGGATGAACCGAAGGCACCCTCTTACTATGTCCTAGGAATCACCCTATAGATTAGTAGCGAGTAGTTCTTACAATCCGTAGATTCCAACCACGAAAGAACAGAGTATATCTCAAGGGGCTAACCTGAGATTTTAAGTAGTCCTCCAGTTTTATGAAGATCTACGGTCTTCAAATGCTTCATCTCGATCATTATCTGATATCTTCCATGTTTACGTATTTGCTGATCGGAATGGTTTTCGAATATATATTCGATCCCGGTCTTTTCGTACCAACAATCGATAATTGGCTAGATCTGATAGTCGGGTTTTTTAACTATCAAATAAACAACCATTCATCCATAAAATAAAATATATTAACTGGTTTGATATTCAGCATCACTTGGCCTTTTTAATAATTAACAAATGGTTAATTTAAAACTCGATATCTTCAATACTAGGAAAACTTTTCCCTTTTCTTATTTCATATAAAAATCTTCAATTATCACTTCCCTTACTCTATTAGCTTCTCACTATAAATTGGCAAGTGAATAAACCTCTATGTATCAACCCTAAAGGCCGAAACCAACATTAGATTGACACCTCGAAAGTTACTCAATTGTTCCAACGTACAATAGGTTCCAATTTACTTAAAAACTACGCCAATTCCTTCTCATATTTAATATATCTTTTCAAATGTTATAACTAAGTCTCGGTTCAAATATAAATCAAATAATATATAAAACTTCATTAAAACTTATTTCAATCCCGTTCTCGTTATATTTTAATAAAACTCGTTCTCTTGTTTAAAATACGCGGTCTTAGATCGACTTTTTATCTTAATTCTCCCAACCAACTTCAATTCAATTTGGTTTCCATTTCATATCTTATACTTCAAAACTTTCATTTTTTTTACAAATCATTTCAAAGTTTATAACTTACTTCAGTGATTTCAATCATTTGCAATACTTCCCAATAAACTTGATTTTTAATATCTTCGTCCAACTTGGATTTTATGAATCCTCCAGTCTAAAATTAATTAATAATATAATTAATTTAATTAACTGCCTTTACTTTTGATTAAATAAATAATAATCAAATCCGATATAATTATACATCAATTGTTTCTTGAAAACAATTTGTTCTAGTTATTAATCGTTAGGTAATTTCTGCTTGTTTTTAAATCTTACTAATATACGAATTCACTTTATAAACCATTTGACAATTTCTTATAAACTTATATAATAAATAATAGGTATTATTTCCTTTTTTATAAACTTTATTTCAAAATCGATTTCAAAAGCTCTCTTTAGTTATAAAATAAATTTTATAACTTCGCTTTTGTTGTTTTACCTGGTGATAAATCAACATTTCATAAAATGGTTTATTTTAGGCCATCTGCCATCACTTACTCAACCGATATTACCCATTGGTTAATAACAAACAACCATTGAATTTAGATTCAACAATCAATGATCGATGCAAACATGCAATCAGACTGGTTAAACAGTTCATATAATTGTAATATGAAAAGAAACAATAAATTTGGGCAACACACAAACTTCATGAGCTGATATTTGTTGCCATTTTCTTCTTTGCTTCTATATACTTCCGCCACACACACACACACACACACACACACACACACACACATATATATATATATATTAACATGGCCCTGGCCCATACAAAAAAACCCAACCACAATAGCCCATGCAAAACTCTTCTTCTCCATTCGTTATATATAGGCAAAATACTCCTTCACCATTCTTGTGAATGCGTCCTCCTCCCACCATCGAAGAACACAACAGGTGCTCCACCATTCTCAAAACAAAGGCCATCAAATTTTCCTCTCCCATTTCGTTCTCTCGTAAGTCTTCCCTTTTTTATTTCTCTTGTATATTCCGGCTACAGGCGAAACTTCCACTGCTCATCTTGTGTATTCACGTTGCCGACAAGCCACCTCACCCATCAAACCACCTGCGTTAACTAGACGCCATCTAACCATCACTTGACATCGCACCAACCCCCCTTCATTTTTAGCATGGCCACGTTCCCGTAAAACCATGGAGTTGACGTTTGCCAAGCTGCACCGCCATCTGCTCTGTTGCTCTACCCAGAGCCAACTTTCCGCGCCTACGTCGATTAGGATACGCGCTCAGTTTTACGATGACTTCCCCTTCATGCACGAAAATCCAACACGTAGACTCCCAGCTAACTTCTATCTTCATTTGCGAATTCATACGGGTTCATTTTTATTGTAGAAGGAATTGTTCAGTTTGGTGGCAAGAATTTTGTAGAGCTGATACTTATTTATATATATATATATATATGTATGTATGTATGTATGTATGTATGTATGTATGTATGTATATGTGTGTGTGTGTATATATATATGAGAAGGAAGGAACCAACATAATCTACATCTATCTCAACTGAGTACAGGTAGGCAGCATAGACTTACATAAGGTAGCTGTGTCTTGAAAACACAATACAGAAATATGTGCATTTTCATTGCTTTGCATCGAAGAAACGTATTAGGCTTTTTACAAGTGCAGTGCTAAATTCTTAGACCTGTAGGGTAGTTGCGCCATGAGTTAATTCTTCACATGTTGTTCGGAAAGGAGTACGTTATGTACGAGAAAAATGAATTGTCATTTTTATTTGGCAACTTCAAACAGATTGTGTTAGTGTAGGCATAGATGAATCTTAGCAAGGAAGGAACAATAAATTTTGGATAGCACGTTTGTAGGTTGAGATAGGGTAGACATGTGCATGATCCTTAACTTAGGGTAGAAGTAAATTTATATACAATATTATTAATATACTTTAAATTTTAGTTTACCGTTATTTACTGCTTTTACGTTGGGCGTTTCGTATTCGTACCGACATTCTTGAACCCCAACTATACTGAAAATAGATGCACTGTTATGTCTTAGCGTTCCCTCACAATGAAGTTAATTTCGTTGAAATTGGACCTCGTTTGTAAAATAGCATTATTTTATTTCCAATATATATACTGCTCATATTTAAATTAAATGTACTGACAAAACAACTCCAATTGGCTCCAAACTAGAAATCTAACAATAGCTAACCATACGTATTCCAATAAAATTCGTTTCATCAAAAACGGAGGTCGTTTGACAGCTATCTTTAAGACGTATATAAAATCGATATATTATTAATTTAACTTCAAAACAATTAAATTTAGTAATAATAAATTATTATTGTTGAACATATCCAAATGAAAATATATATCACTTAAATTTCACCTAATATGGAACTATAATTCATCATTTAAATTTTTTGAGTTAAACAAGATTCAAAATATATTAAAAAAAATCTTTTTAAATTAATTAAATAAACGTTATAATATATAACGAATCCATAACGACTATTTTATTTTTCCATAACTTACAATTTACAAGACGAAATCTCGATTTTTCACTTTCATTTGAAAAATATAATCAAATAGATTCAGATGGTTCTTGTTTCAAAGAATTCCGACTTAAAATGGATTCTATATATTCAATTGAAGTTCAAAACTCAATATTACGAACTACCGCGACGTTCCGAGGTCGTTTATAATTTAAATATAAATTATATATTCTAAATTCATTTTAATACACGAATTAAATATTATAAATTCATTTTAAGTTCCAATTAAATATTTAATATAATAAAATATATTGAATATCTGATCACTGAAAATACAGGATGTTACAATAGCATCCTCAATGACATAACTAGGCAAAGCTTAATTGATGTTGATCAAATTGTGCTAATAAGTCAAGTGATACTCATAATGGCAAGTACAACGAGCTAATCGACGACCTTGATAACATGATTAAGTGTAACAACGCCCACAATTTTAGTTATTAGATATGAAATATTTAATTTATTTTAGATATTTAAATAATTGAAATTTTGAAATTTAATAAGTTGAATTCCAATTGAGTGGTTATTTAAATAATTGGTTAAGTATTAACTATAACGAATTCGATAATTTCATTTGACATTGTTTAGTTAATCAATATTGATTATAACTCAAGTTTGTAAATCCGTTGATAATAATAAACTGTTTGAATTTGAATTGATATTTAGATTGTATTTTAAATTAATATTTTAATGTGAAAAATAGTCATTTTTCGTACGATCTCGGAAATCAACGATACTAGTTTCATCGGATCCGGAACACTAAATTATTGTTAGATTTCAATTTTCGTTTCCATCAGGGTTGTTTTGTGGTCTTGCGAGATATAAACTCATATCGATAAATAATTCTAATTCATAATTTGATTTTAAGAATAACTGTTAAATACGTTCAAATTAGCTTTGAAACAATTCCATTGTGTTCAAAATGTGGGTTGTTAGCAATGAATGACAGTTAGAACGTTTCGTTTCGAGTTTGAAACTTTTTTACTTCGATGAATAGTGCTTCATGTTTTCCTATAAATAGAGCTCGTAAGCTGCAAAACCCCAGAGTTATAACCCTAGCCTTCATTTTCTACAAATCAATGGTTGTAATTTAATCTTCCAATCCATCCACACTTAGCAAAAAATCCCAACTAGAAAGTTGTTCGAATCGACATTTAAAGTTTTCCATGCCGGGTAGGGGTGAGCATATGGTCGGTTCGTTTTGTTTTAAGGTAAAAAACTCAAACCGAATTGAAACCGAAAATTTTCCAAACCAAACCGAACGGTGACGGCCCGCCCCGCACCAGCCTGCATTTCCTCCGAAAGTGCGCTGTACACGTGCCCGACTAGCACAGGACAGTCGCCAAAGAAAGGAAGGAAGAGAATGAACTAATCAAGGAACCTGTAGAATGTCTCACAGCGCATGGGATAAAAATATAATAATAACATACTTGACATAAAACAGGCGAGACAGTGCATAAGCTGATAACTAATAATCAATGTCAACATCAGAGCAGCGGAAATCCAAATACAGCTTATTACAACTTTCCAAATTTACTGTCTCTAATCAAAAGAAAACTAAAGTAGAAGATGCACCACCAATGCCCAAGCAGTGATCTTCAAAAACACAGGGAGAATACTATATATATATTACGTGGAAGCCTCCTGCTCGTCTCCGGATCATCTACCCATGCATCACCAGCTAACCTGTCTCTAGTCTGCTCGTGTGAGCACCCAGAGTAATAAGAGGAGACATAAAACTCTGGGTCAGACATAAAGCCTGGTATGAGCGATAAGCATCTAAACAGAGTAATAACAGGTATACTAAACCATACCTGAACCTGGACGTGCAACCAAAGAGTTAGTACCACATACCGTACAATGCTCTAAGGTGCCATAATGAATAGTGTAAGAATACGGGGGTGGGGCGTGTATGTCATAATGATAGCAAACAAACCATCCATAGCAACCATCCTCACACCTCTCACTCAGTGCGTAAAGCATACGACATCTACCACTTTGGAACACTAGACAAACTGAGGTAACGACGAATTCCGACTTGTAGAAACCCTGCTGTGACCAAGCCAAACACTTGGAGTCATGACCAAACATTTCAATGACCCACTTCATTGGTCGTAGTCCTTGGTTCTACCGATGCCATAATGGCCCTGAATCCGCCTTCGTACCTCCTACCATAGTGGTCCAAAGCTATAGACGTCGATAACTCCTTGGCACGCGTCCCGCATCAAAGCCCAACCATGAAGCGAACTCGTTGATTCCCATCTGAATCTTGAGCTCTAACTTCTCATTTGGACTTCCTTTGCATCTCGGGTTTTGGTCATCATCTTTATCCGGATCGGTCTTCATTTCCCCTCTTCACTTTGCTTCAGGTCGCCATCGTCAGCTTCTCAGTTCGGATCGTGGTCATCACCCTCGCTTGGGTCGGATCGCGACTCGCGGATTGCCCATGGTGTCAACTCGTGCTCCTTCCACTGGATCGGGTCGTGGTCACCCCTGATGGATCGAGTCGTGCTCTTCAGATCGTGACGTGTTCCTTCAGGCGGATCGTGACACCCAGGCTGGAACGGATCGTGGTCTTCAAGCATCGACGGATCGAGTCGTGCCATCGTTTCGGATCGTGGAAGATGGGGCGGATCGTGGTACATAGGGCGATCCGATCCGGTATATTTCCTGCACTTGTTTTCCAGCGACTATCTTACGCCATTCAACGACGTTTTTGACCAATCTAACTTCTCTAATCAATCACAAAACACTCCATAAAGTCATAACAACATGTAATAGCAACCACCAACACCAAACAACAATTCTAATGAAGTAAAATGGATCAAAAGTGGCCAAAACTCCTTATTTTCCCCTAAGCATGTTTAAGTAAAACTAATCATAAGGTTAACAAAACTTCATCAAATTAAACCAAATTTCTACCAGAGGCATAAAATATTATTTTCGAATTTCTAAATATTTTTCTAGAATTTATTAGTGTATAAATTCGCTAATCTTCACTAATTACCCTTAATTACCGTAATTAGTGCAAAAACTATGCAAATCACTCACCTTTGCCACAATAAAACTTCCAAATCTGAAGTGAACCTCTGATTTGCACGAATTCCAATATATAACAGCAGCCCTACCTCAGTCCTTGTGCTAATCCTCCTTGATTTGATGCCTCTAAGCCTTAATCCTTGATTAGGAAGTGATTTTGGGTGTTTTAGAGAGATTTAGAGAGTGGAGGCCATGGCTAGGTTAAGGGAAATGAAAGTGGCGGCTGGAAAATGTCTAAAGGAATGTTTTCTAACCCTAATCAGCACCTATATACCCCTAAACCCGAAATTCCCCTTGGGCATAGCTGCTAATCACCCGTTTAAGCCCAATTAAGCTGTTTTTCACCATCTGAAACTTGTTTCAGCCATATCTCCCAAACGGTGAGTCCTTTTGGCTAATGTGACCACTCTACGGAAAGAGAAACCAACATCCGGAGCCAATGAAAGTGGTTTCAAGTCAAAATTCCTTTCCAGTCAAAAGTTATGGCCAAAACAGTGCCAACTAGGGGTAAAATGGTCATTTAAAAATCGGGAAAAATCATGAACATGGGAAATGACCCCAATAGTCGTCCTGTAACAACCCGTATTTTCAATAAACTGTTATAACATAAATCGAGGCAGAATTTAATTCTAAAATTAGAATCAAGGGAAACGGGCTATGCCATTGCGTTCGTCTCGGAAAAATACGCGAAATAGAGTCCGAGTTTTCGAAAATCGGAGTCCGTATGACCCAGTTAAGGCCCATTGAAGTTTTCAGAAATTTCTATGCTAAAAACAGATTTAAATTTCAAATTAAAAACAAGGATTAAGGGCTAATCGGGGTCAGGCGGGAAAATTCCCGCCAGGGCCCCCATGTCGACAGGCATGTCGACAGGGCCCCCAGGGTGCCGACAGCCCTGTCGACAGGGGGTGCCCGGACAGTTTAGCCTGGTGCACCATTTCTGATTTGGGTTGGGTCTTGTGGCTTGGTTCTAGAGAGTTCCGAGATCTGACGGGCCTAAACTAACCTAGGGTTAATCCTAGGGCTAAAAACACTCTAATCTTCTATAAATATACCCCTAATCCTACCCTAAAGCCTCATTAATCAATCTAGCAACTAAACTATGTCAAATTGAATCCTCAAATGGCCTCCACCTAAAATCCCTAGCCTCCACCTTCCTCAAAGTTTAATCCTATGAAGATATGATGATCATACAACCTTTTCTATGTTGTATGAATGCTTAATAACTTGCATACTTCATTAAGTTGCAAGTTTGATTTGCGAAGTTTGTGTTTTTGGGATTTTGCAAAAGGGTTTTCTTATTTGAAGCTTTGTATTGGGTTTTTAAAGGGCTTCTTCATCTTATTTGGTGGATTTGTGACTTGTTTATATTTGTAAGCCCTCTTACCTTCACTTTACAAACTCTAAAGTTAATATGTGGTGAAAGTTGAGATTTATGTGAGTTTAGTTGATTATGCATGCTTATGCGAACTCACTATGCCATGTTTTATATGTTTCATAAGTTATGCATGCTTATGCGAAATTACTATGCCATGTTTTATATGTTTCATAAGTCATGCATGCTTATGCGAGTTTACTATGCCATGTTCTACATGTTCAATGGGTTATGCATGTTTATGCAAGTTCACCTTACCATGTTATGCAAGTTTAATGGGTTATGCATGACTACGCAAGTTCACCTTACCATGTTATGCATATTTAATAAGCTATGCATGTTTATGCAAGTTCACCTTACCATGTTATGCAAGTTTAATGGGTTATGCATGACTATGCAAGTTCACCTTACCATGTTATGCATATTTAATAAGCTATGCATGTTTATGCGAGTTCACTATAACATGATTGCAAGTTTAACATGTAAGCATGTTTATTATGATATGTGAAGTTCATCATGTATGTTATGCCAAGTTACCTTTTATACCCTTATGCGTTATGACGAATATGTAAGCGAGATAATGACGTTGGGAGGGTTTGGGTAAACTTAAAAATACATGAAACTAAAAGATTGGGAATTTACCTATTAAGTTAGGTCTACCCCTTGGGAATTTACCTATTAAGTTAGGTCTACCCAAGTATATGTTAACTTGTAAATATGTTTTAAAGTGGACATGACATTAGATAACATGATATGGCCAACTCGAGGTTAGACCTAGTTGTGGTGTAAATCTTCCCAGGTAACCACAACGTGGGGTCTAATGTGGGTAGTTGGTCATGTTGCACCATAAGACCCGAGGTTAGACCTAGACGTGGTGTAAATCTTCCCAGGTAACCACGGATGTCTAATGTGAGAGGTTGGGTGCGTTAAGTAATTAATGCCTCATGATTAGGGTTAAGTCATGGCCCACTAATACTTAACCAATAATGGGGATACGAGGATTAGATGGGGTTAAGTGGCTACACTTAAATAATTTAATCCATGATTAGTGAGGGGTTAAAACCACACTTAACCCTCTTAGAAACCCTAGCAACGTGGTCTGTTCCAGCAGTAATCCCAGTTTGGTATCACCACAACCCTACGGCTAGGTTAGGGCGGGGCACGATTACTGGACTGATGTAAGCGACCAAATCGACGGCTGAGTGGTACAGCGGTGCGGGTCCGGCGGGCTACGGACGTGCACGTAGTTCGATGTTGGACAAACTCGAGGCACGGGTACCAGTAGGCTTAGACTGTGCATTATTGCTTAGGTGTCTGGGGTTGACACCTTAGGGCTTGATACACCCGAAGGTGGACCCAGCACAGTCTAACTACATCCATGTGGGCCGTATGGACACCAACACTTGACGTGTTAGGTTTATAGGGAGCCGATCGACTAGACCGTTGGGCTGGGCCTTATATTAAGGTCACTTCATGTTATTGGGCCAAAGTTTGGGCTAAGGGATCAATATCTGTTTTGTGGGTTTGCTAGTACACTGTGGTGCAAAAACTTAATCTTCTTATGTGAGGTCACCTTTATCTATTGCCAGTATGTCTACCTCAGTTTCCATCATGCTGTTAACTTTATTAGTTTATAGATTGATCGTAGTAGGGCTTACCAGTCTTTTTGACTGACCTGTTTTCTTTCGCTTCTTTTCTTCCGTTTCCCCCCCCCCCCACAGGTTCTCAGGGAGGGGCTACATCTGCTTAGTGGACTTTTGGCTTGCTTGTTGGATAGCTCATGTATGGATCTGAGCTAGCTGTGGCTTATCTTTTATTTCTGGGGATTAGTACTGATGTTTTACCATGTATTTTGTTTCTACGTATCTAGACTTATGTTGTATTTTGGATCATGACATTTTGATACTATGTACTTGACTATGTTGGTTTTGTGAGATGATGATGATGGGTTTTTATCTGCTACCGCTGCTTTACTTATATTTATTTTTATATATTCTGTCTTGCGATATCTCTGTGCATGTTTACCTTCACAATAACGCCCCTCCAAAGCTAGTACATTCCAAGGAGTGATTCTAGTGGAGGTGGGGTGTTACATTTGGTATCAGAGCCAGGTTAACAAGATTAAACAAAACTTTTGAAAAAAAAAACCTTTTTGAAAAACTATTTTCAAAAACCTACTAAGTATTTTCCAAAATAAAGTCTAGATTATTTTAAGGCTAATCCCCAAAAGCCATCAGCGTTATCCTTCGTTCCCTTGACCTAATCTTATCTTATCTTTCGTTTCAGTATGGCTGAGAATCTTGACATCCTAGATGGAGTGAACGTACCACTCTGGTATAGGAGACTTCTAGAAGCTAGGGCGGCAGCTGGTCCCGCCAACCCTACTCCCACTCCTCCTCCTGTAGTTGAGAATCCTCTCCCTAATATCCCTCCTCCGGTGGTTCCTGTTCCCCCTCCTCCAGCAGTTAATATTCCTCCTCCCGTTGCTAATGTTCCTCCCCCTCTTGTTGCTGAGGCTCCTCTTCCTCCCCCTCCCCCTCAGCATCCTCAGATTGAGTTTACAAAGGTTTGTAAAGACTTCAAGGCAATGGGAGGCAAGAATTTCCTAGGCACGGAATCTTTTGTTGAAGCTAGGAATTGGCTGAAAGACACGGAGGACCTGTTTGCTATCTTCGGGATTGATGACGAGAGGAAGATCTTATTGACAGTGTGGCTTTTGAAGGATGAGGCGGCCTATTGGTGGGAGGTCACCAATGGGACGAGGCCCATTGAGACTTGGGCCGATTTGAGGGCTAGATTTGTGACCAAGTTTCTATCTTCGGCTGAGGCGAATTTACAGATGGAGAAGTTCATTGCATTAAAGCAAGGTGATATGTCTGTCAAGGAGTATGTGAACAAGTTTAATCAGCTGGCCCGTTTTGGTTTGGATATGGTGAACACTCCGGAGAAGAAGGCTCTTCGATTTGCTAGAGGGTTGAATGAGCCGCTACAGGGCTTGGCGATGTCACATATTCCGCATGGAGCTACTTTTGAGAGTTTGGTTAATATGGCTCTGCTTCAGGGAGATGGAAAGAAAGAAGTTAAGTCGAGTGATACCCAAGCAAATAAGACTGAGTCTCAAGGCAAAGGCAATCAAGGTGGTCAAAGCAGTCAAGGAAATCAGAACAAGAACAAGAAGGGCAACAACAAAGGCAAGGGAAAGTGCAATTACTGTGGCATAGCTGGGCACTTTGCTAAGGATTGCAGGAAGAAGAAAAGGAAGCTTAGTGGTGGATGCTTTTCTTGTGGAGAGACTGGGCACTTCAGCAAAGAATGCCCAAAGAAGAAAGGACAGGCTGGACCTTCAGGAGGGCAAGTTCATGCTCTCAATGCCGCTTCAGTTCCCGAGCGAGGTAGTGTTTCTGTTGAGAACCTTGTTTATATCTCTGATCTTCCAGTGCGTACCTTGTTTGATTCTGGTGCTTCACATAGCTTTATTTCATCTGATCTTGTTGATAGCTTGCACCTTAGTACTAGCTTAGTGGATGATCCCGTTTGTGTTTCGAATCCCATTGGGGGTTCTGCTCATCTATCTATGATATGTGAGGATCTGAGGATCTCTATACTCAACGTAGAGTTCTTGTGTAGTGCGTATGTTCTTGGTTTCAGGGGATACGGATTAATCTTGGGCATGGATTGGCTGTCTAGATATGGAGCCATTCTGGATTGTGAGCATAGGGTTGTAAGGCTTCTGACTCGCCTGGGCAACACCTTAGAGATTTCATGCAATCCGAAGAATCCCTTCATGTTATGCTATCTAGAATCTCTCGACTCATCAGAGGAGGCCCTTCAGTCTGTAAGGGTGGTCCGAGATTATCCAGATGTTTTTGAAGAAGTTAAGGGGTTGCCCCCTAAACGAGAGATTGATTTTCGCATCTATCTGGTGGATAATGCTAAGCCTGTTTCTTTGCCCGTTCGGCATATGGCTCCGCGTGAGAGACGAGAGCTGAGCAAGCAAGTGAAAGAATTGCTTGAGAAGAACTTCATCAGAAGAAGTATATCCAAATGGGGAGCGCCTGTGGTGTTTGCTACTAAGGCAGATGGCTCTCTTCGACTCTGTGTGGATTATAGAGAATTGAATAAGCTGACTAAGAAGAACAGGCACCCGTTACCGAGGATCGATGATCTCTTTGATCAGCTTGTTGGTGCTTCTGTTTTCTCTCAGCTTGATCTTGCTACGGGTTTTCATCAGCTCAGAGTGGCTGAAGATAGTATAGACAAGACTGCATTCAGAACTCCAGATGGATTCTTTGAATGGCTTGTTATGCCGTTCGGTTTGACGAATGCACCCGCGTATTTTGTGGATTTGATGAGTAGGGTGTTTCGGGAGTTCTTGAATAAGTTTGTCGTGGTCTTTGTGGATGATATTCTGGTCTTCTCCAAGGATGAAGAAGAGCATGCGAGGCACCTAGTAGAGGTGATGGATACGCTCAGAGCGCATCAGTTAAAGGCCAAGTTCTCCAAGTGCCATTTTTGGAGAAGGGAAGTCAGATTCCTTGGGCATATCGTATCCAAGCAAGGCTTAGCGGTGGATCCCGCTAAGGTGGTTGCAGTTCAGGATTGGAAGGCTCCAAGGAATGCAACCGAGGTGAGAAGCTTTCTGGGTCTTGCGGGTTTTTACCGGAAGTTCATCAAGGACTTCGCGAAGATATCCGCTCCTCTTACTAAGTTGACAAAGAAGAACTTAGTTTTTGCTTGGGATATGGATTGTGAGCTTGCTTTTCAGAGACTCAAGAGAGCCCTTACCTCCGCACCCATTCTAGCTTTACCCGATGGTGGTAAGATATTTACCGTGTACACTGATGCTTGTGGCACGGGATTGGGCGCCGTTCTGATGCAAGAAGGCAGAGTTATATGTTTTGGTGGGAGGCAACTTAAGGTGCATGAGAGGAATTATCCCACTCATGATCTAGAGCTGGCAGTGATTGTATATGCACTCAAGGCTTGGCGTCATTATCTTCTGGGAGAGAGATTTGAGCTGTACACTGATCATAAGTCTTTGAAGTATCTCTTTTCGCAGAAGGATCTGAACTTGAGGCAGCAGAGATGGATGGAATTCTTGGCTTCCTATGATTTTGATATAGCCTATACCCCTGGCAAGGGGAATGTTGTGGCGGATGCGTTGAGTAGGAAAAGGTTGACACTAAGTCCTCTATTTGTTGAGATGAAGAATTTAGAGTTCTTGGCGACCTTTGATTTCTCTTTGGCAATGGAGTCGGTGACCGGTTCTTTGGCATCGCTTGAGCTCAGGCCTACCCTTCTAGATCAAGTTGGGGCTTCGCAGAAGGAAGACCCTCAGATAATTGAGATCATGGATAAGCTGATTCGAGGGGAGACATCTAGTCACCTTACTCGATATTCTATAGACGATAAGGGTTGGCTGAGGAGAGACGGAAGGCTTTGTGTTCCGATGGTAGAAGACTTGGTAAGGAAAGTTCTTGAGGAAGCACATCGCTCCAAGATGACTATACATCCAGGTGGTGATAAGATGTATAAGGACATGAAGCGCGTTTTCTTCTGGCCTGGAATGAAGAAGGATGTGGCGGAGTTTGTCTCGAGATGTGTTATTTGTCAGAGAGTAAAAGCTGAGTCGAAGAAGCCCGGTGGGCTATTACATCCGCTAGAGGTCCCGCTATGGAAGTGGGAGAGCATTTCTATGGACTTTATTGATGGGCTTCCAAGGTCAAGGAGAGGGAATACGAGCATATGGGTCATTGTAGATAGGCTTACGAAGAGTGCTCATTTTATCCCAGTAAAGAGCAAAAGGACCGCATCTGGACTAGCATCAGTATATCTTCGTGAGATAGTACGACTACATGGAGTCCCTTCCAGCATAGTCAGTGACCGAGACCCCATCTTTACTAGTCAGTTCTGGAACAGTTTACAGGAGGCTATGGGCACAAGGTTGAACCTGAGTACGGCCTATCACCCACAAACAGACGGCCAAACAGAAAGGGTGAATAGGGTACTTGAGGACTTGTTGAGGCTTTGCATTCTGGATTTTGGTGGTGCTTGGGAAGACCATCTTCCTCTTGTTGAGTTTGCATATACCCTATCATAGAGAGAATTGGGAAGATGGCTTATAAAGTGCAATTGCCCGAAAAGTTGTCCGGAGTGCATAATGTCTTTCATGTCTCGCATCTCCGAAAGTGCCTACATGAGTCCGCTGAGGTGGTTGAACCTAGCATTCTTGAAGACGTGGAAGTAGAGAAAGAAGCAACTTTAAGGAGAGCTCCGATTCGTATCTTGGGGACAGAGACCAAGAAGCTAAGGAATCGTGAGGTCAGATTGGTGAAAGTTCAATGGGGTGAAGCCGAAGAAGACGCAACTTGGGAAACCGAGGAGAAGATGCGTGGGCTTTATCCATTCCTTTTTGAGGGTACACTCTCAATCCCTTTTCCTTGTTTAGCATATCTTTCTCTTTGCTATCCATGTTTATCTAGTTATCGCGCAAATCTTATCATGAGAACCTTAGATAGAAACCCTTTGGATGAAACATGTGCTTGAGACATGTTATGTTTGATGGTTGCAAGTGGTTGCAAGTGTTTGCAAGTGGTTACTCGTGGATGCATGATACACATTAGGCACTAGATCGGCTCACACACTCCTCATATTGCATGTGCATGAGTGTTTATGCTTATTCTTGAATGAAATTTGTATGCAATCACATGGATGTTGCATATGGATGTATGATTGAGCACGCATGTAGATATTATACATTATGTTAGGGATTTGCATACATATGGATACATTTCACTAACATATTTTGCATTGATCTTTGCATTAGATAGGTACATATACACACACTTCTGCATATGTTCATACGGCATTTAGAATCCTTTAAGGACAATGGTTGCTCGTGGATGATGTTTTGAGTAGATGGATGTTGGATGGTAGGATATGTTCTTCCTAACTTGAAGATTTCGGGGACGAAATCCTTTAAGGAGGGGAGAATGTAACAACCCGTATTTTCAATAAACTGTTATAACATAAATCGAGGCAGAATTTAATTCTAAAATCAGAATCAAGGGAAACGGGCTATGCCATTGCGTTCGTCTCGGAAAAATACGCGAAATAGAGTCCGAGTTTTCGAAAATCGGAGTCCGTATGACCCAGTTAAGGCCCATTGAAGTTTTCAGAAATTTCTATGCTAAAAACAGATTTAAATTTCAAATTAAAAACAAGGATTAAGGGCTAATCGGGGTCAGGCGGGAAAATTCCCGCCAGGGCCCCCATGTCGACAGGCATGTCGACAGGGCCCCCAGGGTGTCGACAGCCCTGTCGACAGCCCTGTCGACAGGGGGTGCCCGGGCAGTTTAGCCTGGTGCACCATTTCTGATTTGGGTTGGGTCTTGTGGCTTGGTTCTAGAGAGTTCCGAGATCTGACGGGCCTAAACTAACCTAGGGTTAATCCTAGGGCTAAAAACACTCTAATCTTCTATAAATATACCCCTAATCCTACCCTAAAGCCTCATTAATCAATCTAGCAACTAAACTATGTCAAATTGAATCCTCAAATGGCCTCCACCTAAAATCCCTAGCCTCCACCTTCCTCAAAGTTTAATCCTATGAAGATATGATGATCATACAACCTTTTCTATGTTGTATGAATGCTTAATAACTTGCATACTTCATTAAGTTGCAAGTTTGATTTGCTAAGTTTGTGTTTTTGGGATTTTGCAAAAGGGTTTTCTTATTTGAAGCTTTGTATTGGGTTTTTAAAGGGCTTCTTCATCTTATTTGGTGGATTTGTGACTTGTTTATATTTGTAAGCCCTCTTACCTTCACTTTACAAACTCTAAAGTTAATATGTGGTGAAAGTTGAGATTTATGTGAGTTTAGTTGATTATGCATGCTTATGCGAACTCACTATGCCATGTTTTATATGTTTCATAAGTTATGCATGCTTATGCGAAATTACTATGCCATGTTTTATATGTTTCATAAGTCATGCATGCTTATGCGAGTTTACTATGCCATGTTCTACATGTTCAATGGGTTATGCATGTTTATGCAAGTTCACCTTACCATGTTATGCAAGTTTAATGGGTTATGCATGACTACGCAAGTTCGCCTTACCATGTTATGCATATTTAATAAGCTATGCATGTTTATGCAAGTTCACCTTACCATGTTATGCAAGTTTAATGGGTTATGCATGACTATGCAAGTTCACCTTACCATGTTATGCATATTTAATAAGCTATGCATGTTTATGCGAGTTCACTATAACATGATTGCAAGTTTAACATGTAAGCATGTTTATTATGATATGTGAAGTTCATCATGTATGTTATGCCAAGTTACCTTTTATACCCTTATGCGTTATGACGAATATGTAAGCGAGATAATGACGTTGGGAGGGTTTGGGTAAATTTAAAAATACATGAAACTAAAAGATTGGGAATTTACCTATTAAGTTAGGTCTACCCCTTGGGAATTTACCTATTAAGTTAGGTCTACCCAAGTATATGTTAACTTGTAAATATGTTTTAAAGTGGACATGACCTTAGATAACATGATATGGCCAACTCGAGGTTAGACCTAGTTGTGGTGTAAATCTTCCCAGGTAACCACAACGTGGGGTCTAATGTGGGTAGTTGGTCATGTTGCACCATAAGACCCGAGGTTAGACCTAGACGTGGTGTAAATCTTCCCAGGTAACCACGGATGTCTAATGTGAGAGGTTGGGTGCGTTAAGTAATTAATGCCTCATGATTAGGGTTAAGTCATGGCCCACTAATACTTAACCAATAATGGGGATACGAGGATTAGATGGGGTTAAGTGGCTACACTTAACTAATTTAATCCATGATTAGTGAGGGGTTAAAACCACACTTAACCCTCTTAGAAACCCTAGCAACGTGGTCTGTTCCAGCAGTAATCCCAGTTTGGTATCACCACAACCCTACGGCTAGGTTAGGGCGGGGCACGATTACTGGACTGATGTAAGCGACCAAATCGACGGCTGAGTGGTACAGCGGTGCGGGTCCGGCGGGCTACGGACGTGCACGTAGTTCGATGTTGGACAAACTCGAGGCACGGGTACCAGTAGGCTTAGACTGTGCATTATTGCTTAGGTGTCTGGGGTTGACACCTTAGGGCTTGATACACCCGAAGGTGGACCCAGCACAGTCTAACTACATTCATGTGGGCCGTATGGACACCAACACTTGACGTGTTAGGTTTATAGGGAGCCGATCGACTAGACCGTTGGGCTGGGCCTTATATTAAGTTCACTTCATGTTATTGGGCCAAAGTTTGGGCTAAGGGATCAATATCTGTTTTGTGGGTTTGCTAGTACACTGTGGTGCAAAAACTTAATCTTCTTATGTGAGGTCACCTTTATCTATTGCCAATATGTCTACCTCAGTTTCCATCATGCTGTTAACTTTATTAGTTTATAGATTGATCGTAGTAGGGCTTACCAGTCTTTTTGACTGACCTGTTTTCTTTCGCTTCTTTTCTTCCGTCCCCCCCCCCCCCCAGGTTCTCAGGGAGGGGCTACATCTGCTTAGTGGACTTTTGGCTTGCTTGTTGGATAGCTCATGTATGGATCTGAGCTAGCTGTGGCTTATCTTTTATTTCTGGGGATTAGTACTGATGTTTTACCATGTATTTTGTTTCTACGTATCTAGACTTATGTTGTATTTTGGATCATGACATTTTGATACTATGTACTTGACTATGTTGGTTTTGTGAGATGATGATGATGGGTTTTTATCTGCTACCGCTGCTTTACTTATATTTATTTTTATATATTCTGTCTTGCGATATCTCTGTGCATGTTTACCTTCACAATAACGCCCCTCCAAAGCTAGTACATTCCAAGGAGTGATTCTAGTGGAGGTGGGGTGTTACACGTCCCCCTAAGTTACATGACCATACGACTTCGTATGTGAAAGAAATAAATATTCTACGATCCTATGATGCGTAGAATGCGGGTCGTTACACTCTCCCCCCCTTAAGAAATTTCGCCCCCGAAATTCCTTAACCCAAAACAAAGGATCCCGCATGCCTAACAACCATATACAACAATCAATCATGCAAAACAAGCGAACAAGCCTATCCTAGCATGCGGAAAACTAAATCGAAGTCAAAATCTTACCAGGCAAAGAGTTCTGGGTGTGACTTTCTAATGTTCTCCTCTGTCTCCCAAGTACAATCATTCTCGTCCTCGCTCCACTGTACCTTGACTAGCTTCACCGCCTTCCTTCGAAGTTGCTTCATGTCGTGCTCGACAATACGGGCCGGCTTGCGGTTCCCAACCGCCTCGGGTTGTACTTCGAAGTCCTCTAACTAATCAGGTGAAATAGTCATATCTGAGTCGTGGACGAACTTCCTTAGTTGGGAAACATGAAATACATCGTGAACTCCCGCCATCTTCTCCGGTAAGTCAATTCTGTATGCTAAATTCCCGACTAGTTCAAGAACAGGGAATGGGCCAACAAATCTTGGTGCCAACTTGCCTCTCCTGCCAAATCGTATTACGCTCTTCAACGGAGAAATCTTAACAAACACCAAGTCGCCAACGGAGAATTTTAAGTCTCTTCTCCTATTATCAGCATAACTCTTCTGTCTATCTTGGGCAGCCTTCATTCGTTGTTGAATGGTCTTGATTTTATCTGAAGTTTCCCTCACCACATCTGGTCAAAGCATAAACTTCTCGCCAGTCTCTATCCAACATGATGGTGAGTTGCACGGTCTTCCATACAAAGCTTCAAACGGAGCCATACCGATACTGGATTGGTAGCTATTATTATATGCAAACTCTATTAGATGCAAATGGTCATCCCATGATCCACCAAAATCCAATATACATGCTCTCAAGAGGTCTTCCAAGATACGGTTCACCCTCTCCGTCTGACCGTCGGTCTGAGGATGATATGCGGTACTGAGATGTAACTCTGACCCTAGAGCCTCTTGTAAGCTCTTCCAAAACCCACTAGTGAACAACGGGTCTCGGTCGCTCACAATGCTTTTGGGTACTCCATGAAATCTCACTACCCACTTCATATATAATTCTGCTAACTTAGCTGCCGTTCTGGTCGATTTGACTGGTATGAATCTTGCACTCTTAGTCAACCGATCCACAATTACCCAAATGCTATCATGTCCCGATCTAGTCCTTGGTAAACCATCAATGAAATCCATCGAGACTTGCTCCCATTTCCATTCAGGAATTTCTAATGGTTGCAACAACCCACTAGGCTTCTTTTGCTCGGCTTTGACTAGCTGGCAATTCATGCACTTGGATACAAACTTCCCAACGTCTCTTTTCATCCCTTCCCAGTAGTAAGTCTGTCTCATGTTTCGATACATCTTATTACCACCGGGATGTATAGTCAGTTTTGAGTGATGACATCCTCTAAGCACTTCATCCCTCAATCTATTGACATTGGGTACGACTAGTCTTCCATCCTTTCTAAGCCATCCATCTCGATCAAGCCCATATTTGTTCATCTCCTCATCGATACTCATCTCTAACTTGGAGATGATTTCCAATAGGTTAGGATCGTCCCTCTGACTAGAGCCGATCCGCTCAATCAAAGTGGGTCTGATCGTCAAACTTGCTAACATTTCTGGATCCAATTCGCACTTTGGTCTGAAATCAAACCCCGCGATATACTCCAGTTGCTTCCATTCAAGGAACATAGCCCCTAAGCTGGCATGTTTTCTACTCAATGCATCAGCCACCGCATTGCCCTTTCCTGGTGTGTATGCGATGTCAAAATCATAGGAAGCTAAGAACTCTAACCATCTCTGCTGACGGAGATTCAGATCTTTCTGAGAGAAGAGATACTTTAACGACTTATGATCTGTAAACAGCTCAAATCTTTCTCCCAAGAGATAGTGTCTCCACATCTTTAACGCGAACACGATTGCTGCCAATTCTAAATCATGGGTAGGGTATCTTCTCTCGTGCGGTTTCAATTGCCGACTTGCGTAAGCTACAACCCTACCGCCTTGCATCAATACAGCACCCAGTCCGGTACCACAGGCATCCGTGTATACCGTCATCTCTTCATCCCCCTTAGGAATGACTAACACTGGTGCGCTTGTCAACTTGTCCTTTAGACTTTTGAATGCATTCTCGCACCTTTCATCCCAGACAAAAGCTTGATTCTTCTTGGCCAACTGGGTCAATGGTGCTGCTATCTTGGAGAAACCTTGGATAAACTTACGATAATATCCCGCTAACCCCAAGAAACTTCTTACATCTGTGGCATTCTTGGGCGTAGGCCAATCCTGTACTGTAGCCACCTTTGCCGGGTCCACGGCAATACCATTCTCTGATACAACATGACCCAAGAACCTCACTTCCCTCATCCAGAAGTGGCACTTAGAAAACTTTGCTTTCAATTGGTGTTTTCTCAACACCTCCATCACTACTCTTAAATGTTCCTTGTGTTCTTCCTCTGTCCTCGAATAGACCAAAATATCATCAACGAACACAAGGACAAACTTATTCAACTGATCTCTGAATACCCTATTCATAAGATCCACAAAATATGCTGGGGCATTGGTCAGCCCGAATGGCATGACCAACCACTCATAAAACCCAGACGGCATCCGAAATGCCGTTTTAGCTATACTCTCAGCTTCCACTCTAAGCTGATGAAAACCTGTCGCGAGATCCAACTGAGAAAATACTCTCGCGCCACTCAACTGATCAAACAAATCATCTATCCGCGGTAGAGGATACTTGTTCTTCCTCGTCACTTTATTCAACTCACGGTAGTCTACACACAAACGAAGGGAACCATCCGCCTTGGTAGCAAACACAACTGGTGCTCCCCATTCAGAAACACTCCTTCTGATAAATCCCTTCTTCAAAAGATCGCTGACTTGCACCTCGAGCTCTCGCTACTCTCTTGGTGCCATACGACGAAGTGGCATCACTATAGGCCTGGCATCTTTTACCAAATCAATACGGAACTCAATCTCTCGGTGTGGTGGAGGTCCGGTCACTTCTTCGAAAACATCCGGATACTGGCCAACCACGGGCAAACATGACAACTCACTATGCGGAATATCGAGGGAGTTTAGAAAACTAGCCAATACCCCCTTACTGGGTAGACCACCAAACACTATCCTCCGCCCATCATCCGCTCTAGCTGTCACCAACAAGCCCTCACAGTCTACCACCACCCCGTATCTTTGGAGCCAATCTACTCCCAAAATAATGCCAAACCCAGTAAAGCCCAAAACAAAGCAATCACAAACAAACATGCATCCATGACTCGATAAGACCACATTACGACAAATCATGCTAAGGCTAGTCGAACCACCAATCGGGTTCGTCACTACTAAAGGTCTATCGACAATCTCGAGCTCCAATCCCAACCTATCTACCAGGTCACTAGATATGAAAGAACTGGAAGCTCCGGTATCAAACAAAACTCTAACAGGAACATCATAAACAGAAAGCATACCTTGAATGACGACATTCTTTCCCTTCTCCGCCGCTGTTGGGGCATTTGACGAAGAAGGAATAGCATTAAGGGCGTATGCTTTCACCATTTGCTTTTCCTTAGGGGGCTGTGGACACTTGTCCTTGTGATGTCCCATCTGGCCACAGTTGAAGCACTTCCTATCTGCTGGCTTGGCCCGACAATTACTAGCATAATGTCCCTTCTTACCACAGCTGAAGCACTCCACATCTTGCTTGTTCTTTTTCTTCTGGCCATCCTTAGTCTGATTCTGCTTTCTCTTATTCTGGGAACCACCCTTGCCCCCACCACTTGCTTGTGGTTTTGGCTCTTCTGCAGATGCAACCTCAGTTTTCGGCTTAGGGTAGAGACTTTCTGACCTCAATGCTTTCCCTACAATCGGCTCAAACGACTCATCGATGTGGTTAATAAGCCTTTCCCCCAAGTACTGATCCAAACCGGCTATGAACTTCTCATTCTTTTTCTCGGCAGTATCAATAAGAGATAACCCATATTTTGACAAAGTGTCAAATTCAGCAATATACTCCGAGACAGCTCTGTCATTCTGCTTGAGCTCCAAGAATTTCTTAAACAGCACTGACTTCTGAGCAGCTGGAATGAACTTCTCGCTAAAGCGAGCTTTAAACTGCTCCCAAGTAATCTGATCTTCAGGAGTAGCTGCTTTTATAGCATTCCACCAATTCATTGCCCGCCCTTGCAGCTGACGGGACGCTAACTTTCTCTTCATTGCATCCTCGATACCCAAATCCTCGAAGATACGTTCGCATCTATCCAACCAATCTTGAACATCTGTGGCCGACTCCATTCCGTGAAACGACTTCCCACCAAGGCTAGTATAATCCTTATTCAACTTGGCGAAGTCGACCCTCGGCACCTGCACTATTGGACCACCACCATTTCCACCATTGGGAGCTGCCCTCTGCACATCTCTAAGCATCTCTCTCATGAGGTCAGTAAACATCGTCCTCATGTCAGCAGCATTCCCATTATTGGCTCCTCTACCAGCACCTCTAGTATCTCGGCTCATCGTCAATCTGGAAAAAGGAAACGATTAACGACTCCATAGTGGTGCTAGCGCAGTATAACTCCATCCTTATACTACTAATAGTATATATATATATAGCTTTTAAAAACCAAAGTAATCACAAATACGCTCTCTCGTATACGTATATTATCTCTCCCTGATAGCTTCCCTAGGTTAACTACGCAACCTAGAGCTCTGATACCAAGTGTGACGGCCCGCCCCGCACCAGCCTGCATTTCCTCCGAAAGTGCGCTGTACACGTGCCCGACTAGCACAGGACGGTCGCCAAAGAAAGGAAGGAAGAGAATGAACTAATCAAGGAACCTGTAGAATGTCTCACAGCGCATGGGATAAAAATATAATAATAACATACTTGACATAAAACAGGCGAGACAGTGCATAAGCTGATAACTAATAATCAATGTCAACATCAGAGCAGCGGAAATCCAAATACAGCTTATTACAACTTTCCAAATTTATTGTCTCTAATCAAAAGAAAACTAAAGTAGAAGATGCACCACCAATGCCCAAGCAGTGATCTTCAACAACACAGGGAGAATACTATATATATATATATATATATATATTACGTGGAAGCCTCCTGCTCGTCTCCGGATCATCTACCCGTGCATCACCAGCTAACCTGTCTCTAGTCTGCTCGTGTGAGCACCCAGAGTAATAAGAGGAGACATAAAACTCTGGGTCAGACATAAAGCCTGGTATGAGCGATAAGCATCTAAACAGAGTAATAACAGGTATACTAAACCATACCTGAACCTGGACCTGCAACCAAAGAGTTAGTACCACATACCGTACAATGCTCTAAGGTGCCATAATGAATAGTGTAAGAATACGGGGGTGGGGCGTGTATGTCATAATGATAGCAAACAAACCATCCATAGCAACCATCCTCACACCTCTCACTCAGTGCGTAAAGCATACGACATCTACCACTTTGGAACACTAGACAAACTGAGGTAACGACGAATTCCGACTTGTAGAAACCCTGCTGTGACCAAGCCAAACACTTGGAGTCATGACCAAACATTTCAATGACCCACTTCATTGGTCATAGTCCTTGGTTCTACCGATGCCATAATGGCCCTGAATCCGCCTTCGAACCTCCTACCATAGTGGTCCAAAGCTATAGACGTCGATAACTCCTTGGCACGCGTCCCGCATCAAAGCCCAACCATGAAGCGAACTCGTTGATTCCCATCTGAATCTTGAGCTCTAACTTCTCATTTGGACTTCCTTTGCATCTCGGGTTTTGGTCATCATCTTTATCCGGATCGGTCTTCATTTCCCCTCTTCACTTTGCTTCAGGTCGCCATCGTCAGCTTCTCAGTTCGGATCGTGGTCATCACCCTCGCTTGGGTCGGATCGCGACTCGCGGATCGCCCATGGTGTCAACTCGTGCTCCTTCCACTGGATCGGGTCGTGGTCACCCCTGATGGATCGAGTCGTGCTCTTCAGATCGTGACGTGTTCCTTCAGGCGGATCGTGACACCCAGGCTGGAACGGATCGTGGTCTTCAAGCATCGACGGATCGAGTCGTGCCATCGGTTCGGATCGTGGAAGATGGGGCGGATCGTGGTACATAGGGCGATCCGATCCGGTATATTTCCTGCACTTGTTTTCCAGCGACTATCTTACGCCATTCAACGACGTTTTTGACCAATCTAACTTCTCTAATCAATCACAAAACACTCCATAAAGTCATAACAACATGTAATAGCAACCACCAACACCAAACAACAATTCTAATGAAGCAAAATGGATCAAAAGTGGCCAAAACTCCTTATTTTCCCCTAAGCATGTTTAAGTAAAACTAATCATAAGGTTAACAAAACTTCATCAAATTAAACCAAATTTCTACCAGAGGCATAAAATATTATTTTCGAATTTCTAAATATTTTTCTAGAATTTATTAGTGTATAAATTCGCTAATCTTCACTAATTACCCTTAATTACCGTAATTAGTGCAAAAACTATGCAAATCACTCACCTTTGCCACAATAAAACTTCCAAATCTGAAGTGAACCTCTGATTTGCACGAATTCCAATATATAACAGCAGCCCTACCTCAGTCCTTGTGCTAATCCTCCTTGATTTGATGCCTCTAAGCCTTAATCCTTGATTAGGAAGTGATTTTGGGTGTTTTAGAGAGATTTAGAGAGTGAAGGCCATGGCTAGGTTAAGGGAAATGAAAGTGGCGGCTGGAAAATGTATAAAGGAATGTTTTCTAACCCTAATCAGCACCTATATACCCCTAAACCCGAAATTCCCCTTGGGCCTAGCTGCTAATCACCCGTTTAAGCCCAATTAAGCTGTTTTTCACCATCTGAAACTTGTTTCAGTCATATCTCCCAAACGGTGAGTCCGTTTGGCTAATGTGACCACTCTACGGAAAGAGAAACCAACATCCGGAGCCAATGGAAGTGGTCTCAAGTCAAAATTCCTTTCCAGTCAAAAGTTATGGCCAAAACAGTGCCAACTAGGGGTAAAATGGTCATTTAAAAATCGGGAAAAATCATGAACATGGGAAATGACCCCAATAGTCGTCCCCCAAAGTTACATGACCATACGACTTCGTATGTGAAAGAAATAAATATTCTACGATCCTATGATGCGTAGAATGCGGGTCGTTACACGAACCGAGCCAAATTAATTTCGTTTAATTCGGTCGGTAACCAATTCAACCAAATTTTAAGGATATGTTATTATTTAACTAATGAATTCAATCAAAGTAAAACATAAATCTGTGTTTAGAGAAATTATATATAGTAAATTTTATGTTTATAATAAATCTGAACTATTTGCAACACATTTCTTTGTATTTTATCACTAAACTAATTATTTAAAGTACTACAATAGCGTGAAATTAAATAATAAGTTAAAAGTTCGGTTAAACTAATAACCAATTTTTATTTTATTTTACGAACCGAATTCAAAATGATTTAGTTTTAAAACCGAACCGACCAAAATAAACCAGTAATTCGGTTTGAATCGAATATTGCCTACCCCCGATGTTGGACGCTCGACCATCAAGGGTCGTGGGTGGTCAAAATTTAGCCATAACTGAGAGATATTTGCTTTCGTGTTTTCTTGTTTTGCGTGTTAGTGGTTGACTTTCAGGCCATGGTCTTTGAAGCTTGTAGGAAGAGAAGAGGAGGAGTATCCCAAAGATGGTGATGCGATGGCATATAGTGGTTGGTGGACGTTGAAAATGAAAAATGAATGGTTTTCGTTCATCTTCATTTTTCTGATGATCGATGGCGAGAAGGGGCACGAGGCTTGAGGCGAAGGTGCTGGACGGTAAGGCGAAGACAACGATGGGTGGCGGCCGTTATTCAATAGCTTTAGGTAATGAGGGCATTTGTTTGAAATGTGTGAGATGGGTTCATTTTGAACCTGGCTGAAACGCTGCTTTGGGGGGGGGGGGTATTAAAACGTGGTTAGGTCATGATTTATTAGTGCTAATGAAGGTGACTAACACTAGTGACCGTAATTAGTGAATTTAAACTATTTTAATTCATGTTCAAACTTGTAACGTGCATAACTTTGTCATATTACGTCAGATTCATGCAAAACAAGTTACGTTAGGTTCGTATTGATGAACACTACGCGTGTTAGTTGGATTGGAATGATTAGGAGCTATTTGGATTTTTGATGTAATTTCAGACGCCCGTTTGAATTTATATAAAATGACGCGAAATTGTCTAATTGGAATGGATGGTGAGTTAACTCTCATAGTTTCTGGAGTACTATATTATCATAACAAATAACATAAATATCTATTGTTGAATCGATATTTATTTGTGTAATATGTTTGATTGCTTTTTAGATTGATTGGTTGATTTACTGCTTTTTTGGTAGTTGTCAATATATATTCCCGTCTATGAATGGAAAACCTTTGACATTACCTACTTTTAAGCGGAAGATTCATCTTTAATGAATTAGATTATATTATATGTTCTATATGCATATAAATAACCATTTTATTGCAGGAGATAATATAAAAGAGAAAAGCGGAGTGTATGTAACTAGTTAGGTCACGACGGAACACTCCGAAATATACACATCTTTGTGTGGTTGTTATAGGATTAATAATTCCTTTGATTATTCATATTTATTCTTATTCAACTATTCATCTATATTTATAGTTTCTTGCATTTGTTTGTTATGTTCGTTTATCGCCCAAGTTTACTTATATGTGTTCCCATATTGTTTATATTATCGATGATTGATGTAAATTAAACATTCTGTTTAATTTAAGTTTGTGATTTCACAGATCGATATTTGAATAAAGCTATCATTTTAATTAATGATTAATTATAAATTTATTTATGAATTGAGTCAATAGTAATGAGATTTAATTATTTATATAAGTTAATGATAATTGAGTTTAATTATGCAATCAAGAAATAAATTGGAATTTGGTTATTCGTTTTAACCTATGATAATTAAATTAAATTATTTTTTTGTAGTTACTGAAACTTAAATTAAATTAATTAGTTTAATTAATGATTAATTGAAAATTTATAATCAACTTAATTAATGTATCTAAAATTTAATAATCATCAATTAAAAGATGTTTTAAGGTTGGTAACCATTTTAATGAATGATGTCTTAATCCCAATCTCATATTTGAACCAATGAGATTTTGACTGTATTGGTATATTTTTATTTACTTTTAGAAGGAAATCGAATTGATTTGAATTAAATTAATGAAATGGATAAAACTAATTATATTGATTGGATAATAAGGATTCAAGAATTATTAATAGATTTATAAAATGTTTTTAAAACTTAATTAATTTAACAAAAAGTTTGTAAATAATCAATTTATTGATTTTAAAAGACCATAATGTGATCAACTATCTTTTAGGATAATTAATGTTGTTATAAAATTTATAAACAAAATAGTGTATCTGGTTTATTTTCTATTTGAGAATATTAAAATAGGTTTTAAAATTATTAAAGGAGTTATAAATTATCCTAGGATAATGAATATTTGTTTTAAGTATATTAAAGTATTTAAGTTTGATTTATTATCTTTTTTAGATAAATAATATCACTTAGGTCATATAAACAATAGTTTTAAATAAGAATGTCGTTTTCAAAATAGAAATGGTTTGATGCTTAAGCTTAATGTGAAGTGTGTTGGGTTTCTATCGAAATTGATACATTAAATCAACATTGGTGTCGACTTTTCTTTTAAACACACTTAGAATAATAATTACCAAAAACTAATGGTTTTAAAGAATATTGTTGAAAATGTTCCCATCCAAATATTTGAAATGTGAAAAACCAAGCATAAGTTCGAGTTTTGAAGTTTAAGTGTTTTCGATACGAATATGGAAAGAAATTTCCATAAACAATATCACTTATATGGAGAATATTAAGTTATACTATTATCACTAGATGTCGAAGTAATAAAAATTTCACCTATCTCAAAGTTTGAAAACTTTGTCCGGATGATGCCTAAGGGTAACACTACCTCAACTTATCCGACTTTATTTTTAACTAAGAGATATTATAAGTTTGGGATCGATAAATAGTGATAAGAGAATATGATTTAATTTCCATATACGATCATTTTTGAATATTCCTGATAGCTGGTTTGATTCATTTTTTTTAGTTGTATCATCAAATTAAAATGATTCGTTGCTCTTTGAGCACCGTAATCCTTTGTTTGAAATGGATGAACCAAAAGAGCGATTGGAAGCCAAGCTATGTGGGGTTGCTCCCATTATAGTATTACCACATCTATTATAGATTGGATTAGGTTGTGTTCGCGATAAGATGTGAAATACTTGGATTCTAGGATTTTGTACCAGGTCCGGCATGAACATATCTGAAAGCCATTGGAGTTATCTGTATATGCTAAAGGTATACTTTCAGTCGAGGGAGCGCACGCTTTTAGTCATTATCAGCTGGAAAATTTCTCATTTTATTCCTTTGATTTCGAATTTATGCGTGTTCTTATTTTTATTTCATCGGAAAGATAAAACCTTCTTGATGTTAAATTACTTGTATCCATGTTGAGATTAGATATTGATGTAAGTGGCCTAGTCCGCAGTAAGCGGTGTAGTCCAATTATTTCGGAAAATTTATTTTTTTCCTTGCCTAATTGAAATTTTTGGATAAGTTTCTTTGTTTCCATCAGGAAGTGTTGTGCGCTCTTCTCAATGGGGATGTTGTTCTAGTATTACATTTACGTTGAAAATTTTACCTTTGATGCTCATTCTTTGACATTTCAGTGACTTTTTTTGTGTATGCTTATTAGTAAAAGTTGTTCTTATGAGGTAAAAACTTGTTCCAAGATCAGCGGTGTGGTCTCATAGAATTATTGTATGTTTCCTGTTATTTGAGTTTTCTCGTGTTGGTATTATTTCAATATAAAGCTCGGGTCAGACCGAGCTTGTTTTGCAGGTTGTCTTCTATTGGATGTGGAGCTCATAGAGTAGAGTTGGAAGTTTGCCCATCAAATTATTTATTTCCATTGTATTATATATTACTTATCAGCATTTGTAAGGTCATAATTTTTATAACTATTTAGCTGATAGGGTTTGTTTGTTTTACTCCGATATACTTCGTATCTTGAAGTGGCAGTTCAGCCGTCAGTACTATTATTTATGTTTTCGATTCAGCTATGAGATTCTATGTTTCTTCCTTTCTTTTTACCCTAACAATATGCATTTTCGACGATTGAATGTTCGAAATTGAAATACATTGGTCGTGTTTGGTGTCAACTTTCGATAGTAGGAACGATGGTTCATTACATTTGGTATTAGAGCTGAAGATTATGCGATAATCTTGACTCTGGTGGGGTAATTCATCAAGATTGAGTAAGCGAGACTCTGAGATGAGTTTAAGAGAGTATATTTAAATACGAGAGCGCATTTGTTAGTGTTATAAAAATGTATTGTGTTAATTAGTCTGTTGAGTTGTTTATGAATCCTGGTCGAGACGTGGGATGCCCCGATGTCGATAGGGATTTCTAAACACTCGAACAAGGAAAGTAGACATAGTATTGACTTTTGAAAATTTGGTAAATGAAATATTTTACCTAAGATATATTTTGTATATAAAGAAATAATTTTGCTAAATTATATAGTTATATATATATATATATATATATATATATATATTGTTGTTTGTTAAGGGTAATATTAAATTATTTTCATCGTTGTTCGATTGGTCATGCTCAAATAGTTTAGGAGCATTGACTATTTTTTTGGCAAAGCCGACCGGTTTTTAAGTGACCGCAAACACCTTTTATTATAACTAATAATACAATAAACATTTTAATACAGGTGATTGTAGTTAGCAATCGGCTATTCAGTTTTTAAGGTGGACTGCCCACCACCTACAGCATTTATCGTGGGTCGTCCACACTATCTATACAAGATTACAGCTCAGGAGCTAGTATAGACACTAGACTACTAATGTTTCATTCTACAATGAGTAGAACATTACATATATTTGCAACAAGACAAATGAATCACTATGTAAACTAGAATTGACTTGAGATGGCAACACGCCGCTCCATGTTGAGCAGGTCAGAAAGACTTGTCACCTCCAAGATAACATGATGGGAAGTAGCCAAAGGCTATCACAAGCTAAGAGTATCAGACGCAATATCAACAGAAAGGAGAAGATGACTTCAATTCAGATTAACAAAGGTCCAAGCAGAGCTTTGCATATATTGCCAACTGAATTGAACAGCAGAGAACCAGTTCACCAAATCTAACGCGTAGAATATTCGTAGCAATATACCATAACAAACCATAATAGAATATTAGGGCTATAGTTAGTTTGACATAGTTTTTCCACCTTTGAAAACACAACAGCAAGTTCGGTGCAAGCATCCTGTATATGTCGATGCACTTCGAAGAGGAAAATAGTCATGCAAACCAGATAGAGTCCAACATTCCACCGTATTCCATGAGACAGATCTGATATTCAACCCAGAGAGAAAAAAAACAAGCACCACACATAAAAACAACCACAAGGAAAATGACACTGTTTACCAGAATTACCAACTCGACGGTCAAAAGGAGAACATTAAGATCAATTTGCAAAGAGTACCATCACTGACCTTAGCCGAAACGAGAAAAGTTTTCAACAAATTCGGAGTTACTGTTTTGAATAAGCTCGATGTTAGTGCCAAACACCACCAAAACGAGGACACACAATTGAATGAATAAGCTCTATGTTAGTGCCAAACACCACCAAAATGAGGACACCCAGTTGAATAACTAGCAGCATGGCTAGTAGTTACCTGAAGTAGTTAACATTGAGGAGAGGTGGGTAAAAGGAATAAGTTACAGGGGTTGCTTTTAAGGGTGATGAGGCGAAGATTTTAAGGGAATAGAGCTCAGATCTGGTTGCTTTGGGAAGCTTAGATCTGAAAGTGATGAGGGAGAATCGGAGGAAAACCACGCGGGGCAAAAACAGGATCTAGAAGAGATGAGAAATCTATGAAGGTGGAAGTGAAAAAGAAGAGATTTTGAGGCGTGCGTGAAAGGGAAGAAAAGTCGGAGATCATGTCGCCATTTACGGCTTCCTCCGAAGCTCGAAGCTTTCGGAAATGAGGAGCATTGACTATTTTTTGTTAGTTGTTAATCTATTAGCATATGAACATTTATTGACAACCTTAAGTGCAAGTGAATCGAACCCTTTGTGAATAAAGTTTCACAGTTTGACTATAGGGTGTTCGATATAAATATTAAGTTGAAAATCAACATTTAATATAAGATTGGTTATATAATCTTAATGGAAAATTGAACAATTAGAAAAGATTTTTTTAGAAAAATTTATTATAATGTATGTTGATTATATGTATATTGGCAACTACATAAGTATGACAGTGAAATATATTTTGAAAATAATTTTGATTAAAATAACTCTAATATGGTTTAAATGATTTCAAAAGGATTTATTAGAAAAGAAATAGTAGTTTATCTTAAAAATATTTTGAAGTTTGGATATTCCAAAATTTTAAGTTTCCACGTAAGAAATTGTTTTGAAATAAAAATCCATTTTGTATAATGAGTTCATATTAAAAGAAAATCCTAATGGGAAAAGAAACTTTATTAGCTCAGGTTCAAATGAATTAAATGCGTCGGAAAGTTTTAGTAAGCACATCTTATTAAAATCGTATCTTGAACATCTAAGTTTAATTAATCATTTGATGTTATTTGAGTTAATCCGTTGTTTTGTTTAGATAGCCTAAGAAAAATGTGTCGAAGGGTTGACTCAGTTGGAAAATTCATATTTTGTTTGAGAATCTATTGGAATTTTGGGATGAAATAAATAATTGATAAGTAAAGATAAATTTAGTGCTATGTATATGCTCCTAAGAATTAAAAGACACTACAACAAAAATACTCTATTACAACGTCCGTTTTACAACGGGCCTCTATTGCCCGTTGTAATAGAATGTTATCACAACGGTCGTTTCTGGACCGTTGTAATAGATATCCTATACAATACCCTTTTTACAACGGACAAGGTCTGACCGTTGTAATAGAATGCTATTACAACGGTCATTTAAGGCCCATTGTAATAGATGTCAATTTTACAACGTTCACAAAATGTCCGTTGTAATCTTTGTTTATTTTACAACGGTCACAAAATGCCCATTGTAAGAGATGCTAATATTACAATAGGTAACGCCCGTTGTAATAGGTACCAATTTTGCATCTCTCATAACATGCCCGTTTTAACCGATGTCAATTTTACAATGATCATAAAATGCATGTTGTAATAAATATTTATTTACCAATTTTTGGCAATTAATAATTACAATACTTTTTAAAATTAATTTTGATTTTTTATTATCTTTTTTTCTACGGTCAACAAAATGAATTTTTGACAGTTCCATCATAGAAATCTTCACTTATGTCTGAAAAAAAGGTAACCATGGTTGTAACGAACCAAAATTTTCGACATTTAAAAATATGAATTAATTTGGGTTTTCTATTTTATAAATTGAATTTTATTTATAATTTTGAAATTTAGTTTATTTAACTTGGTTTTGAATGAAATCTTTTGAGTATAAATTACTTTGGATACGTAAATTTGAGTGGTTTCGTCAAATTTTAACGCTATTAAAGTTTTAAATTTTATTGAAATATATTATTTGAGAAATCATGAATTTGTTTATAATTTAAACTTGAGTTTATTTATTTTTAGATTTGAATTGGATTTTAGTAATTTATTTCAGTTGAATTTGGAATGTATTTTAAATGTGTAAGGAATAAACTTGTATTTTGTTATTTAGGGTATAATAAGTGGTATATACTCTTTAAAATTTTGTTTATAAGTTTTCCACTTTATGTAATTTGAAAAAAAAAACATTTTTGGTGTACATTTGCTGACAGCACGTGTTTACCCTATTCTGATTATTTCAACGTGGTCCTTTCTCTTGTGAAAACCGTCCTCTTTTTTTTTTTCCTTTCTATTTTATTTCAGTTGAGAAAATCCACCTTTTCCAAATCGAATTCCCAAATCAAAGTTTTCATGGCCACCGTGAAGAAGGAAAACCATCTTGCTCTCCCTAATCAAATTACCCCCAAAATCAGTATTCATGGCAACCGATAATTTATCCCCATATGCTTTCCCAAAATCAAATCCGCCTCTCTGTCCCTCTTCCATAAATCGTGTTCTGCCTGCTGTGGTTCCGCTTCCGCGCCTTGAAAACCGCAGCCACCTCGAAGCTGGAACCTCATCTCGAACAGCGCCACCTCTTGGTAGCTCTCCGACCACTAACGTGGCACCTGGCCTGTCACGTTCACCTGCGCTAATCAAGGCCGATGTCGACCGCTCCTCCATCGTACGAAGCCCGCATCACCGCCTTTCAAATCGAGAGGCGTTTCCTGCGCCTTCTTTCCACTATACAGGTGAGTCTCAGACTCACGGTTTCTATTGTTTTCAAGAATTAAATTTCAATTCATACTAAATATGATAGTGGTACCTTGTGATTGTTGAAGTTGTGATATTGGTGGCCTTATGATGCTGCTCTGAATTAAATACATGCATTTTTATTGAAACCTGGGCATGTTCCTGGGTTCGCACCCTGGAATACATACCTTAAACTGCCTGATTTTCCACAAATTGTTGGAATAAAAGTTTTGCATTAGTACCTGGTCATGAAATTTTCATGTAGTTGATTATTGAAATCTATTAAACGTGATATATCACAACTAAAAGTCCACATTACCCAAACTTTATCCCAAACCATATTCGTTAAAGTTTGGTGTTTATTCAAAAATGATATATATAACTGCATGCACTAATTTATACCATTTAAAAATATAACATGCATTAAATACAGATCTGAATGATCTTTGGAAAGGGATAACAATATAAATTGGAGAACTCTTATTATATGAATATATATAGTTGTAACCTGTTATTCTTAACTTCAGTCATACTGAAAATTAGAAATCGAAAATGCAATTGAGAAGGAACAAAACCATTTCTTTTAGTAAGATATTCAATGATATGATGAAGTAGTTCCCATTGATCTAGTTAGAAGATGAATATTCCAAATATAATTCCACTTATATTTCTTCCTCTGTCCATGTGTGATGCACGTTCGCAGGTGTGGTTAGTATTAAAAATCACTATTTGTAAGCTTTGTTGGATTGTACAACATGAATTTGAAATATACGTAATTTTGTATATTTTTATCCATATATCTTCACAGTTAAACCGTTTATTGAAACAATAATGAGACTAAGTTATATAAAAAATAATAAAACACTAATCTAATGTTGAATTTCCCTTTAGATTAATATCATTATGACCACTTGTAAGACTTAAATTGATGTAAAAAAAAAATCTCCCTGCTATTTTTAGGTAATAAAAAAAGTCTATAACAACCAAAGTGCAATTGTATCCATCGAAGTGCAGTTGTATTCCTCAGCATAGGTAGTATGTAGATGATGGAGTTAAAAATAACATATAAGAAATAGTTTTACATAACCACAATTTTATGTCAGTAGTAATCCTAAATTATTTTTTCATATATGTTTGAAATATAGTTAAATTACTGGTGTAATTTATAAAAGTACTAGTTGAAAATCAGAAAAGAAAAAACATCAAAATATGAAAAAGCATATTAATGGGATTCATAAAAGTGGAATTTGTAATTTAAATCTAGTTTAGATATAGTCAGAGAGCCAAGACAAACCATGTCATTAGATGCCTCCATTTGCTTTTCCATAGGACTATCAAAACTTATATCTTGCAAGAATAAGCAAAAGAAACTAACAGTATGAAGCTTTTATCATGCAAGACAACCAAACGTTGTAAAATGAGGAATCAACAAAGAGATAAATATAGAAATGAATATATTCAAATCAAATTTTTTTGAGAAGATGAACATTTTAGGAAAGAGTAAAATTCATGGGCTGTTAATAAGCAAACAGATTTGGAAGGAGATTGTAAATTGACAAAACTTCTTCCAATAATGTCGTTGCTATCAGAAAAATAAATAAATAGTTACCAATTACTCACACAATATGCAATCAATCCTTACTAATGGTATCTTCTTGCCCTCATTGCACACCAGAGAAATCACGTATGTAACAATCAGTACAATCACAAAAAAGAGACTCGTATGTAATAGTACAAAATATATTTTGCAAATCTTTCTCAATGGATAGACTAAACCTAGAGCAATAAACAAATGAAACAATAAATTTTGCAAATTTTTCTTCAGAGGCCTAAGGAAATTTTTATTATTTCAGTTTTCCTGACCGACTGAGTTGCACCGTCACGTCCAGCACAAAGGCATAGAATGCAAAGTGACAAAGATCTGCATATGCATTGTTCTCGGAATCTTGCGTATAGTTAGTATATTTCAATATCAAATTACGATTACATGTTGAATGTTACTGAAGAAGATCCAAGGACTCCAAATTACTAATTCCAACTACGGAACAATAAGGAGTTAGGTAAGTTGCTAACTGAAAAAATAAATTCGAGGAATAAAATTTCATAAACCAAATTTTCAAACATAATGAAATGATAGCTTGAACAGAAGTTCAAATTTTTGATATAACTAAGGAAGGAGAAGGTAGGCTTTGCTTTTATTTCAATAGTTCAGCTTTCAGATCAATCAGTATTTTGCATGGATAAAACAATATGAAATAGATGCAGAATTGTAGTCATAATGTGATGCGTCATTAGAATTATATGTAAAAATATGACCTCTTTTTCCATACTAGATCTGTGATGAAGCTCACCCATTATCTCTGATATGAAAGCCTATGCAAATAGATCCAGGAATTACTTAGCCTAGCTGGAATTTTTTTTAGCATGCATCAAATATACAAAGAATGAATCAATGAATATAATATGAAAAGCACTTTTTATCGAGTTAATTCGAGAGGTAGCCTATAGCAGTAAGATTGATGATAACATGAGTTCTCAAAAATCCTAGGCATTCAAAACAACATTGTCGGATCACTCTGAATTACTTCCCTTTTAAGTTTTTACATTCCAGTTTATGAAAAAAAATATAGCTGAACTAAGAACCTGTCTGTTTACGTCATTACCTTGCACTCTTGCAAGCCAATGTTCACACTTCCACTTAGCTATTCAACACAATTAATTTTTTTCTCCATTCTATTGATTTTAACAAATTTCCCAAAAACGGTTCCATACTGGAACATGGAAGAATTTTGCACTAATGGGTGCAGATGGTTGAAGTATATTAGAGTACATCAAATATCTCTGGTATTATTATGTTTAATTTTATTTTGATTATCAACACATACAATTGATAGATTAAGAGAAGTGGCAGAGCAAATGAACATGAAATAGCCTTGAAGATGGCCAGCCTAGCCTTTCTATTCATATATTTGCCTATTTTGTTTGATAATCTAATTTACTTCCCTTTTGAGTTTTTACATTCCAATTTATGAAAAAAATTGATAGCTGATCTAAGAACCTGTCTGTTTACGTCATCACCTTGCACTCTTGCAAGCCAACATTCACACTTCCAATAATTAGCTATTCAGCACAACTAATTTTTTTTCTCCATTCTACTGATTTTAACAAATTTCCAAAAAAATTAAACGAAATTAGCATTTCACTTACGAATTCCACTTATGTTTTGCCTTATTTTTACCACATGAAATTTACATTCTATACGAAAGCTCAGTAGAGTTTTCTCTTGTTGTTCCAATGATTGCTGTAGCTAATTGCTTTGTATTGATAATCAGTATTTTTATTAGCAAAAATTTCTTGCAATTTATGTGTTTTACTTTTTTGTTTTTATCTTAATGACAGGTTTCCCATACTAAAGCGTAGCTCATCGGTTCATCCAAGCGGCCAAATTGTTCACTTCCAATATTCGCTTGATTCGACAAACTGTGTGATAATTCGAGACCAATGCCATTTTCAGCCATTTCCTATAGAAAGACCGAAATCATATACAGTTTCTTAACGGGTATCCAGCCCGGTTGGGTTGCTTGGCTACACCTGAAATTAAAAAAGAATAGCTTATGTTGTCAATGAAGGAGGCGAGGAAAGTGTTTAAAGCAACACAACTTGAGAATCTTTGGACGAAACTAAGGATGATGGATAAAGATCGGATTATTTTCAAGGAACGTATGGAGATGTGCGGTGAGTCTTGGGTTTTGGATAACGGTGTTTCTCTTACTAACGCTATTGATCAATCAGGCGATGTTATTGTCTTGGCATACGTATTTTTTCTTCGCCCCTATCAGGTTATTATTCGTCTATTTAACTCTTTTTATTTGGTATTTTACTATGATAAAAAACAAATTAGATAGTGAATTGGGTTTATTTTCTTTTTTTCTGGTCTATCAATAGTCATTTGTTTTATCACTTTTTTTTCAGAGTTATATTTGATGTATTTACTATGTTTTCATTTGTGTGAAATGCATGTGTAATTTTTTTATAGGGGAAGGTGATTTGTGAAATTACATTGTTTTTAAAAATATAAAATTGGTACTTTCTTTGACAACAGATTTGTTGAACACAATGAGTAGAATGCACCCAAAATAAAAAAGAAAAAAAAAACAGCAAGTACTACAGAATTTTTCATCATACGCATGCAGTAATACTACCTATTCATGAAATCATATTGAACCGGAGATTAGTGTGCAGTTAATCTACTACAGTAAACTGATATTTTTTTTCCTTTTACCTTCGTTCTTTTGAAATCTTATCATAATATGAGTCAACGCAAACACACTAATATGAGTCAACACTAATACATTAGAAAAAAGATTCAGAAAAATCCTACACTAGTTAGTAACCATTTTTTATTTTGATCTTGCACTTTCAGTCTACAGGCATGCTTCAAAGTTTGGTAAAAATAACATTTAGGAGTGGTTGAGTTACTCCTATAAGCATTAACACCAACAATAATCATCTAAAAGAAGTGTTTCTTTTCTTTTGCAATCTAGAGTTTACGAAGATGGTGTAGGGATTATCTCAAAAGAATAGATATTAATGCAATCGCCAATCAACGCCTATGAGATGGACAATATATAATATTAAGGTTTATGAAATGATAGGCGAAAACCATATTAATTACCTTTGTTTTAAAATATGTTGGGAATCCACTTAGACTCCTCATGCTAATCAGAATTGAGATTAAGTGGGCAAATTTTACATAAAATATCATGTTCATTACTACTAATTTTATTACATAAACATGCAAGTTTTGAAACTAAATTCGATAGCAGACCTAGTTATGTCATATTGGCAAGTTTATTTTGTTTGATTGTTGCATAATATTTTTTTTCTTAAGAAATATACTAAAGCGCGATCTGGGTGGTGTTAGTTTGCTATCTTAAGTTGTTCCATTAATTTTTTTTTTCTATCCTTGTAGATGCAAGCTTGCTTGTGTAATTAGTTTTGATTCTTTGAAATAAATCTGTTTCTATAATAAGCTCTCAGAAGGGAGCATAAAATGACTTTCACTGCGACCAAAAAATGCCTTTTTTACCGCCTATGTATCTTTTCCTTGTTTTTATCCCTTAATTTTCTGTCATTAGATATGTTTCTTTTTCACTACAACTAGTTGTTGTTCAAGGCACAACAACTAAATTGTTGTGCTCTGCACAACAACTTAGTTGTTGTGCCTTGAACAACAACTTAGTTGTTGTGCCTTGAACAACAACTAAGTTGATGTGCCGAAGCACAACAACTTAGTTGCTGAAGCAACTTAGTTGTTGTGCCGAGGCACAACAACTAAGTTGTTGTGCCGAGGCACAGCAACTAAGTTCGTATATAATTGTATTAATTCTTCCTTTGGTCATATAATTGTAGAAATAAAAGTTCGTATATAATGTCAGTTACAAATACAAATATTTTTACTTAAATACAACTGCAAACTGTGGATATGGTGGTGTCTAAACTGTGTCTAAACCGAAGTAGGAAGACTATGGAACCAAAGGCTGTAAGGTTAAAGCAAATGCAAGACCTAAATGTTGTATAATAAGTTTTGACTGGTGTATAATAATATATTCTCTCTACATTTGGTAACTTTTTTTTCTTTTTTTGCAGTCACCACGTGCTAGTAACTATATGCAGACTCAAGATCAACAGGCCGTTGGATCTACCGTCGCGTGGCACAAAGATTACCTTTCCTTGGTCTAGTGTTGGTACTTATGAAACTAGTTATGTAATTTATGTTAGAACTATGTCGACGTAACTTATCTAAACTTTTGAAATGTAATCTTATCTAGTCTTTTGGAGTATAAACTTATCGAACTTTTTGAAATGTGTCGGAATTATATGATTCTTGCTTCAGTCTTTTAGTATGTGTTATTATGTGATTTTGATTGTTGCATTACAGTATTTATTGCATGTTAAAATATTCATTATTATTAGGGATGTATATCGCAGCAGTTATATTTAAATTTGCTATTACAACGGGCAAAAACCGTTTTAATATACTGTATTACAACGGGCAAAGGCCGCTTGTAATTTATTAGCTATTACAACGGGTTAATAACCATTGTCATAGAGTCATTGCGCGTGATAGAGCAAGTTATTACAACGGTCTTTTGCAACGGTCATTACCCGTTGTTAAATAGTCAGGAGCTATTACGACGGTGCATATTCAGACGGGCGTATGCCCGTTGTTAAATGCATATTACAATGGTTTTTGCCCGTTGTAAAATGACTGTTTTGTTGTAGTGAGATTATTATACAGAGTAACTCCAAGTGGAGTTGTTTGATTTTATTCCTCATTTGATATGATGTTTCACAGATTAATTGTAAATGAAATGGAATATTCGACAATTTTGAATAGTTGAGATTTTCAAGTGAACGTGGAGACATCGCTCAATTTATAAGAAAACCTAAGAGAAGACGATTATAATTTATTAATTTAACGAAGTTTGAACATATAAATTAAATTAAATCGAACTTGCCGCATAGCAGTAGTTCGTAAATTTTAAACGGATGTATGAGATCCAATATAAGTCAAAATTCTTTGAAATAAGAATCTTTCGAATCTGGTGGATTATAGTTTCCTACTGAAAGAGAAAATTCAAGATTTCATCTTGTAGATTTTAAGCTCAAAAAAAGCATCGGTTTGGTAGTTCATAAACTAAAATTAATAATCTAATATAATAGTGAAGTGATTTAGAAAAGATTGGTATAATTAAGAAACCAGTCAAATTGAGTAGTATGATATACGTAGATTGTTTGGTATGCATGATGCATGGTCTAGAGTTTGAATACGTAACTTCGTGGTAATTTACACCAATCATAAAGAATATTTCTCACTTGATTCTGACGTACACTTGATTTGGATTCTTGATATGATATAGAAGTTTTCCATCATAGTTAAAGGTTGTGTAAGGAAGATGAATGTTTTAGTTGAGATACCCGATCAGAGTCCACACTAGGATGGTCGAGTAAACAGTACTGGTTCTGAAGTGAAGTATATGTATTACTATTCGAGCAAGTGATTAGATAAAAAATTATCATATAAATGATTTACGTATATCATATGAACTTAAATATAATTGAATTAGTAGTTTGTGACTCGTCTAAAAATCTAGGTGATATTTATTTATATTTTAAATAATGTCAAATATTAGATTTTCCTTTATGAAATTTGTTTGAATGTTGTGTTAGTTTATTCCATTTTGGAATTTGATTGCTTTGAGTTGGTTGATTGTATGCTATTACAGACTACGGTTTATAAAAAAAATTGGTTGCTTGTGTAGGACTTAAATCCCAGTGAATTTGAAAAAGTGATTTTCAAAGGAATTGGAAAAAAATTAAGGTAAAATTTCAAATATTTAGTTACGACTAAAATGGGATTTTGGGAGTTTCCGGATTGGAAAACTTGCCAGTTAGATTTAACAACTCTAGTTGTTGGTTTTGAAGCAACCAGAATACCACTAAATGCTCCATGTTTCAAACCGTATAGAGATTGTTTCAGTTTTAATGAGTACATCGACTTTGATTTTGCTTCAGGGAACTTATATCCATATGGGATTCTCATGTAAATATTGGTATCCAATTCATTGTATAGATAAGCTATTACAGTATCAGTATATCTTATATCAAGCATCTCAGAAACAACAAGGCTTATGAAATATAGAAATGATAAAAATATAATGTCCTTTGCTATAAGAAAAAATTAAGCACATTTATATGCTTTGAGGTTTTATTTTAGCTTCTGAAGGCTTAACTTTCCTTCTTTTTGCATATGAACTTCAGGTTCCTCATTTGAAAGAATCATGAGTTTTCAATTTCACTTCCGGTGTTACATCAATATTCTTATTGAATTTAAATGCTACACCATTATATTTTATACCCATAATTTTGTTGAGTATACATTAAAAAAACATATTTTTTTTCAAGAAATATTCTATCTTTAGTCGTTTTATAGATATTACATATGAAAAGTAATAGTAGATCAGGAAAGGTAAAATTAAAAGCATATGAAAAACTTAAAAATTAGATCGGCAAAGAGAATAAATCTAGACACATATTTGGGGTCAATAAAAATAATTAAATCTAAAAAAATAGATCTATTGGAACCCAATCTAGATTTACAAAATAAATAGAAAATAAGATCTAGAAGAACAGAAGATATAACAAATTCAAAGATCCATTAATCAAGGATTCTCAAACAGGAAATAATTACAAAACAAATCTAGAAATCCATGAATTAATAATCTTCAAATAAAAATTACATACATGACAAATCCATAGATGTAAATCTAGAAGACTTCAAAATAATAGCTCGAATAAAATCTCGTGCTGATAACGTGTTTTAAAATAAGAGAAGGACAGAAGAAATAGAAGAGAGAAGACATTTTTATTTATTCAGATATCTTTACAACACACATGAGCTCTCTATTTATAGACTTCACATGTCTTAACAATTATAATGATGTCTCTTACATTAAGCGAATTCACCCTTAATATTATAAATATTACAACAAAACCGCATTTCTACGTATATTAACAAATCTTAACAGCCTTAAAAGTATGATCTAGCAAATAGATATTTTTTAGGGTGCGTTTTTTAGAGGTCCCTATTAAGTTTCAAAATATAAAAAAAAAACCGGTCATAAACTTATTGTAAATTAGGTCCCTATTTTTTGAAAAGTCATAAAAAAAATATAAAAAAATCACGTAAATTCGTATTTAAATAAAACATGTAAACACTAAAAAATTCAGAACAAAAAACCATCAAAGAAGGCGTCAAAAATCAAAAAAACAGAAGAAAAAAAACGAAATTTCCAGTTAAATGCATAATAGTATGCACATATATCATTTTCCTACATACATCCGTGCATATTTTTCACTACATACATCTTCGTTGATTTTTATTCATACAAAAACATGCTTACATGTGTGCACACATTTGTGCAGGTTTAGTTTCAAATTTTCAAACCGAACACAGCTTACGGAAAAGTTGCATACATATATGCAATTATCAGTAATAATTGCATAAATGTATGCAACTATTTTTTTTATTTCCGTAGAATCCTGAAATTATTTCCATATTTTAGAATTTTTTTTTTTATATGAAGGAACGTACTTTTTAAAAAAAAAAGGCGGAAGTAATAAAATAAGGGGAGGGTTTAAATTTTTCCATTTTTTTTTTATATATAAATTAGGTCCCTACTTTTATCCTATAAAAATGTTGCACACATGTGTGCATTTTTTTGAGAAATTTGCACATTTGGATGCAAATAAAAATGAACTGAAATATTAAGTTAAATCTATCCACTGGAAGAACTGCAGTTAATTGCATATATGCATGCAATAAAATCAAAAAGGTGCATAATATTATGCATTTAACTGTAGTTTTTTCTCTTTTTTTTTGCTGCTTTCTTCTTTCTGACATTATTTTTGTTGTTTTTTGAACTGAATTTTTTGTATAATGCATAATTTATTTTATTACTAATTTACGAATTTTTTTTATTTTTTTTAATTATTATTTTATAAGTTTTGAAAACAGGGACCTAATTTATATTAAGTTTATGACCGGATGTGAGCCTAATTAAGTTTCAAAATAGGGACGTGAGCCTAATATTCACTATTTTTTATAACATCGTTCTTAATATCTTTATCTTTATTAATAGTTGTCTTGAAAGCGCAAAGTTTTGATCCGACCATAAACTACCTGAAATACCTCTACTTATAAGTTATTAAATTTATTAAACTGTTATTTAACCTAATCACCCCTATAAATAACATCTAATAAACTTTTTTCACAAATTCAAACCACCCTTCTAATATCGCTCAAAAAGAAGATATAATAAATAGACTTTAATTACAAATTCAAATCACCACACTAATACCGCTAAAAAAGATGACATAATAAATAGATTTTCATTACAAATTTAAACAGCTTCTATATAAACATTACTTAATAGTAGGGTTTAACAAATAAAAATCTTTTATAAATCCATTTCTTATTAAATACAATACAACTTGAAATTAAATGAACATTAGATGTTATAATATTGAAATAAAAATTCGAACTAATTACACATTTCAACATATTTCTTTATTAATAGTTGTCTTAAAAGTGCAAATTTTTGATCTGATCGTAAACTACCCAAAATACACATACGTATAAGTTTTTAAATTTATTAAACTGTTATTTAACTTAATCTCCCCAATATAATAGCATCTAATAAACTTTTTCCACAAATTCAAACCATACATCTAATATAGCTCAGAAAGAGAATTTAATAGCTATACGTTCACTACAAATTCAAACCGCCCCTCCAATATCGTTGAAAAAGAGAATATATTAAATAGACTTTCATTACTAATTCAAATAGTTTTCCTATAAATATTACCAAATCTTAACATTATTTAATAATAGGATCCAACAAATAAAAGTCGATATAATTTCATTCTTTATTAAATAGTAATACAACCTAAAATTTAAATGTCAAATGTTAACACAGAAATAAAAATTTGAACTAATTACACATTTCAACATATTACAATATAGAAATAAAAATATGATCAAACATGCACATTTTTAAAAATCAACTCAAGTGCAAAACGCAAATAATGATCACGTGTAAAGCACATGTCGTACTGCTCGTGTTAATAACACATAAATATTAAAAGTACCAAAAATTAAATGATGCAACTAAAAATTTAAAAATAAAAATTTAAGCTAGTAACGTATAATTTCAATGCCAAAATATAACTAAAAATAAAGTAGTGCAAATCATTTTCTCTTAATTGTAAAACAATAATTCATACGCAAAGCATTCTATAATCATGAGCCTCATGTTATAAAAACGACGTATGCTAAAGATATAGCAAAATCGGGTGCGAACGCATCTTTTGACATGTTCCCACTATCTATGCATAACGATACTTATAAGCAGTCATTTGATAGAATTAGGACTGACAATTAAAACTTAAAACCAAAAACCAAACGGATCAAGAAACAACCTGAATCATACCGATCCGAAAAGACAAACCCAACTCAATGAAGACCCGACTAAGCTCGACTTGAACTGATCCGACCCGAAAGGTCCAATCCAAAAACATTGAAATATACATATTTTTAGTGTTATTACTCAATTGAACCCAAACCAATCTAATATTGAGATTTTTGAAATGAATAGTTTGACCGCAACAAAATCAAATGTCCAGAACTGAAATCCATTGGATCGGACCTAATTGCCAACCCCGATAGAATATATAAATTTTTTGTTTGTAAAACAATTATGCATATTACCATCAAAGAGTGTACAAGGACAAGAAAATATTCATATATACGTTGATCTGCTAGAAAGTGTAGTAAACACACACTACTGTTTTACAAAACAATGTCAGTCACTCAATACTACTGAATTCGTATGCTACGTTATATTGCCAATATCAATATTGTAAAAACTTTTACAAGCTCATTAACATAAACAAATTACAAACCAATGCATGGATATGAGTCTATTCTATACATGCATGTTGATAAGTGGAAATCTGTGCCTACCATTGGAAGCGCAGTGGTAAGAACAACATTGCAGCACAACGCACTGAAAAACAATGTAGGACATGAGGTTGCAACATATATATCTCATGCGTCATATAATAATGATCATGATTTCTATTTCCTATCATAACTGCATCATATAACATATTTTTTTCCATTGAATATTTGAAATGAAATAAGCATGCATACAGGATTCTAAGCTCAAATTGAGGATGATGCGTTTAATGCAAATGAAGAAGGAAAATAGCCCAAGAAGAAAGGAAGAACATATAAATTCTGTATGCTCTCAAAGTTATATGAACATCAAGATTGACTACCAGGGAACTATCCCATAAACCACTCCCTCCATTTTCATATTCTTCTTCACACCATTTTTAGTCCCTCTTCTCCTATCTACTTACATATTTCCTCGTATACCAAATCGGAAACATGATCCGACCACGAAAATGCACAGGATACGATCATTATATCAGCTTGCTCACGTAAAAGGAGCGATATAAATTTCACAGCTTCGACAGACAAGATGTTTTAAATAGATTTAGCGTGATGCTAAAGATATCGCCATTCAATCTAAGGATACCACAGTCGACCGTTGATCGTCGTGTGCGATACCCTAGGGCAGTGCCGACACCACTATTAGGTACTGCGGTCGACGATCAACAGTCGGTCGTGATACACTTAGATAAAACTAAGCTGATATTAGCAGCAGACTAGATTTAACAAGGACTTCTGGTATTGCATGATTGATGGTATCATCTTATCTGTACTAGTGGATAATACCATCTTACATGTATTTACTAGCACTGTATAATTAATTTACATTTATTTCGGTATTTGTACTGCTCTTTAATTTGAACTAAATGTAGCGTTTAAAACAAACAACTAATAAATTGTAAATCAATTAAATTAAAAATCATAACTTAGATATTCCTCTCAAATATCAAGTTAGTAGTACACTCAACATTTTAAAACGCAAAAGGCTTACGCGATGCGTTTTTGGGTCCGTGAGGCGAGGCGTAAACCTCGAAGCGTTGAGGCGTAAGCCTTTCAGGTTTAAAAAAAAAAAAAAAAAAAAAAAAAAAGCGCAACACCTAACTTAATTTTTAATATGGAATAACATTAAGCGTCAAATACTAAGTAAAACTCATAAAGCATTCAAAGCAATTCAAACAAAATACAATCATTCTTGCACATTTAATATAAAATGCAAAAGATCAAATGATATCTTTCTCCTCATGCAAAAGATTCAAATTTTGATTTCTTAAAACTACTTGAAAATTACATCAAACTACAATTTTGACATGTTCCATCAATTCAAATCGAGTTGCAAAATTAATTTCAAGATTTAACAAAGTTTATTGAAAAACATTCTTTAATTAACGATAAGAAAATTCATTATATTGCTCATGATCATTACTTCATAAACAATTTTACTTGATTGTGCCAGTATTGAAATTGAAAAATGTAAAAAATGCTAATTTTTATTTTCTTAAATTTTGTCTTTTTTTATTTCTACTAAATAATTAAAGTTCAATGACATTTATTTGTGTCAATATCTGCAACTAAAGATTAAAAGATTTTTAAGTCATATGCCTCAATTGTTTGAGGCGTGCGAGGCGTAAGCTTTACGCATTTTGTATGCCTCAAGTTATTGAGGCGTAAGCTTTAGAGGTAAAAAACCTTTTGGAATAAGGCTCAAGGCATTTTATCTCTTATTTCGTCGAGGCGAGCCTCGAGGAGGGTTTTTTAAAACAATGAGTACACAAATGCATTTCTTGTTCACTCAACTTTCCCGGATGTTCATATAAATTTCCCACTCAGATTTCCCGTTCCTGTTCTTTCCAAACGCACCCGAGTAAGTTAATTATATGTAATTTTGACTAATACCAATAAGCAACATTTTTTGACAGCAGTTTATCATCACCTTGAAGGCTTGAAATAAAAAAAATAACTTGTAAGTTACTTGACTATTTGTTAACAGCTTGAAATCTTAACATATAAGTTCCAAAGTGAGAAGTAAAAAAATACTTCTCACTTCATCTTGCAACTCATGGATATAAGTTTATTTTTAACTAATATTTCAACTTAACATCCAAACACATTTACAACCGATTAAAATGATTTTATTTTTTTAGAAAAGGGCTCTTAAGTGGTTTAAAAAGATGACGTCCCAAAGCAGAGTCTATTATGGAGATGACCGAGACGAGTGCGATTTTGTTGACATCTTTTGGAAGATGTCAACAAAACACTCGGCTTCCATTGGTGGATATCAGGGGGGCTCATATGGGTCCCCCTTATTTCCACCAGTAAGGGATGAGTGTTTTGTTGACATCTTCCAAAAAGATGTCAACAAAATCACATTGTGATCGAGACACCAACAAGAATATAATAAAGGCAAAAACAATAGTCAATCTACAGCGAAGTGATCTTTGATTTAACATCAGCCTATCATACATTCTATGACTGTCTAGAACTTGAAAATGAATCAACAGCTTAACCCAACCCATTTCCCTACCAACAGCATTCCAAAAACATGCCAAATGTAAATCATCAAATGGGGAGGAATCAATAATCACGCTCAAACAGATTAATCGTAATAAGATACATGGTGGCACTGTTTTGAGCTTCAACTACCTACTCTTTGATTCACCAATGTAATAACATATACTAAAACCATAGAAGAAACATCTTGAAATGCCTACATTTACTTGAAACAATAAATCTAAAAGCAACCACGGGAAAGACTCATCAAAGTAACGTCATATATATAACGAAGTCAAGAATTGTCACAACTTTATAGTACCACAGATGACAAGAAAAGGTTATTCAAGAGAACACCATTGAAAAAAGAAAAAGGAAAAGCAACACTCACATAGATCCAGACAAAAACATTTAATTATTCGCATCAATGGATGAGAGGCCGTTTAATCCTGCCTCTTCAGCTTCTCGACCCTCTCATTTGCCTGCTCCAGCTTGACCACTAAATTGGTAACGCAGAAGAGCAACCAGTACAAAATCAAGGCGGATGCGATCAAGATGGCGTTCCTCTGGCTTTTCATGATGGACTTCTGATGCCGGAGGTGCTCGGTGGGAGTGCAGGCGTGCTCCTGATCGCAGCTGGGCTTGGTCTCGTACTTCCAGTAGATGTCCATCAAAAGGAAGACGCAGAAGGGAACGACGGACAGCAACGGTTTTAAAGCGTTGCGGATGACTATGGTGAGGCCCTTGCGGAGGCTGTGGAGGCCAGGTAGGGTTATTAGGAGGAGCATCACTGCTTCTGCGCCCGCTGCGTAGCCTAAGACAACCCATTCTAAAGCCATTGATCTAGGTTTTGCTTAAATTCTTTTAGATTTTCGGAGATCTGTGAACTTATAGCTGTTCGAAGGGATCCCTAATTTGTTTGATTCAGATCGAGAATTGGGGAAATTGATGTTTTCTAAAGAAGAATGACGATCAATTTATGCAAAGGGCATGTCCGCCACGTAGACATTAGCGACATGGGCCCAAAAACCGTGTCGAAAAAAAAGAAGAGAACTGCTAGTAATTCATGCGATGGACCTACTAATTTTTTTTTGTCTTTGATGTATTTTTTGACAGAAACTTTTTTGTTAAAGTAGCACGCTTTCTTTTCTAAAGCGCTTTCGGATTGAAAAATATCTGGTCATTCTACTTTGATTAATGTACTAACTACTAAGATCCTATTCTAGTTGAAATTATTAAATGAAGATTTACTGGTAATCGCTTCTTATTCAACAATAATAAATCAGCTCCATTTTGAAATAAAATAAAAATTTATGGATATAAACATATTTTACAAGATCTTGTCATCAAAAGTTTAGGGATCATTATGTTAGGTTTTTTTGGTGATACAATATTTCATATTTATTTAGATCTTGGATATATTTGAGTCTATATGGAATCTTGACTCAAAATTCATTGCCTATTTTATAGATTTTCTACATTTTGAAGATTGATTTTTTCCTTTTTAAACATAAATATTTATATATTAAACTTAAAAAGATACACCGGTTTTTATAGTCGACCGACCACTTCAGCCTTAAAAGGATTACAACATTGAATCTAAACTACAACATAACTCCACGCAGGGAGCACAATCACCTCCACGCAGGGAGTCATACCAAACAGGCAGAACCTGTTACAAAATCAAGAGACCATAAGATCAACAACACCAACCTACAAAAAATACCATGACAATATCACCAAAAACCACTAAAGCCTACAGCAAATCTGCCGTAACCAAGCAATTACACAAGACGGGCCGCCAAACGTCAAACCGATTCATTACAGCATCACAGAGGTGAGATATCGCATACCTAAAGGAAAGCGTGAACTTGCTAGAAGAACAAATCGGAGGAGCTGAGCACCAGACGGGATTGATAGCTTGAGCTTAAGAGCTGCTTATAGTAGCATGGCAAAAACATAGCCACCAAGCATTACAGAAAGCAAAACCCAATCCATAGCAGCAACACAACACAGCACACACCGGCACACCACTTTCACTGACAAAGAAACCACACAAGCCAGCAAAGACCCCACACTAAATCAGCAGCAAAAAATAGTTCTAGAAGGTATTCTGCCTCCAATACAATGCTGTGAAGAAACCAGCACCCCAAATACACAGCCCAAACAAACAAGGCCACAAAACAAAAGCAACAGCAGCACTAAGACTAACCGGCGACTCCCAACACCAACCAAAACGACACACAACAATCCACAAAAGCTACCATGCTCACAGATAGACAACATTAAGCAGCCAACAAGATAGACTTCAACCCATCACCACAAGAAGATCCAACTCAGTCAATCCCAAAGACTGTTGAAGTCGAGGCCGAATACACGATAGACCACAGAAAACACAACAGAAAGTACTCAGCAGGAAAGACTCGGCTTACCAGGCAAGGGAGAAGAGATGCGGTTCAACTCGAGGAGGCAGGTAACACAGAAATGAACCAGCGAAGTCGCGATGAGGATCAGACCCGAGCGAGGCCTGAATTCACACTTCGTGATGGAGAAGAGGTCGCCAGCAAAAATATGGCTTCCGCTCTTGGATCGGAGGCGGAGACTGGAGCAAGGAAGCAAAGGGATGTTGGAGGGGTTGCGAAACTTAAGCTGGGGTCAGAGGAAGCCTTTTAGATCTGAAATTAAAATTAGGGTTTGGGAGATCTGACGCACAACGAAAGCAGGCAAAAGCAGAAGGAAGAGAGAGAGAGATCGGGTCAGAGACGAAGAGGAAGAAGGAGGATTAAAGGAGAAGAAAAGCGAAAAGAAATGAAGGAAGGAGAAAAGGGAAGAAAAAAATTGCCTGTCGCCATTTACGAGATCTCACGCACCTTTTTGGCTGCCTTTTTTGTCTGTTTCTTGAATTACCTATAAATGCATGTATGCCAGAAGACGTGACATTTTGAAGATTGATTAATTGTATCTTTTAAAATATTGGTAAATTTTATGGAATAATTAGTTGCCTCTTTTATTGCATTAGAAAATGCAACAAATTATCTACATGGGAAGACTTATTGAATTATTCAATGACTTCTTTAAGAAGATATTTTGTCAATCCAGTTATAAATAGGCATTATGTTGTTCGTATGTGGGAGAAAATGTTAATTCTCTTTGGATTTTAGGATTTGAGATATCTTCTCAATTTTATTTTATTTCTTGTTATCTTTTGGTGGTTTAATAAAAGTTTTGTTAGCGGAATTATTTTGTCATTATTTTTCTCCACTTCTTATCTCTTATAAAATCTAATTGTGTAGAGATCCTAGTAAAATTCCTAACACATTAGAAACTATTTTCCGCATTCTCTTAGTTTAATTTTTTTCCTTTTTTTACTTCTCTCATTTCAAATTTAATAGTCACCACCAAAATGTGTATGCTATGTGTTATGCATTATGAGTTATGAACATATGTCCTAAAGTCGTATGTTAAAGTTGGTAAAATTACCTAAATACACTATTTATTTATTTTTATTTTTTCAAAAACAGGGATGTATTTGATAAAATATAATTGAAAGAGACTTTAAAAAAAATCCAAATATAAGGATCTGTACCAAAAAAACAGTTTATCAAAATTATTTGCAGTGTTGTTATATAAAATTTGATCAAGCAAGTAAGTGATACAAAAAGATTTCTATTTATCTACAATTTAGAGTTATCGTGTATATGTGTGTATGATTCACGCTTCTAACAAACTTTTGCGAGAATTACAAAGACGTGTCCAAGAATTAGAAGAAATCAGATCGATAAAAAGCATCACCCTAAATGTATTCGAGAACCTAAAACTTCTACAGAAAATGGCACTCGGTACGCGACAAATTCCATTTAACTGAATTTAACCAAAATGTTACTTTGTTAAAATCTTATGAAAATGCATTCTCAAAAATATTTGTTGGAATATTTATATCTCAATGATTTTTATTAGCAATATCTCACTACGTTATCTTCAAACAGCTCAATGTTACAACGAATAGCTCATAAGTTACTATAAGTGGGCTTCTCGCATTCATTAACTGACTACTCAACGTATTTTCTTTCCAACGCTTAAAGCGTTGGAAATTTAAGTCAACACACCATTCTTCAAAACTTGAGTAACTCCGGTCCATCATAATGTAACACCCCGAATTTCGGTTAATGCTAAAATTCACTAATTACAGAATAAATAATCTCAGATGTGAGAATTGGGGGAAACGGGCTGCGTCATTGCGTTCGTCTCGGAAAAATACGCGAAATAGAGTCCGAGTTTTCGAGAATCGGAGTCCGTATGGCCCGGTTATGGCCCAATGAAGTTTACAGAAAATTCAAAGTTCAAAACAGATTTAAAATTCAGGTTCAAATTTCGAAATTGGGGCCATTGGGCGCAGGGGGGAAAATTCCCGCCTAGCTAGCCAGGTCGATAGCCCTGTCGACTGGGCAGTCGACTTGGCTAGGACCAAGTCGACAGCCCTGTCGACTTGGGTGTCGACAGGGGGTGCTCGGCCAGTTTGGCCTGGTGCACCATTTCAGGGTTTGGGGCTGTGTTTTGGGGCTGGTTTCTGGAAGCTTCCGAAATCTGATGGTCCTAATCTAATTTAGGGTTAAACTAATGGCCTAAAACACTTGCCTAATCCTATAAATAAGACCCTAAGCTAGCCCTAAATGATCATAATCCTATACTCTAACTAAACTATGCCAAAATTTTCTATGATCATGGCCTCCACTCAAAGCCCTAGCCTCCATCCTCTTATAAAACTATTTCTATGAAGGCTTTCATGTTCATACAAGCATCTTTGAATTGTATGAGTGATCATTAGCTTGCATTCATCATCAAGTTGCAAGCTTTATGTTCAAGGCTAGAGTTTTTGGGTGATTTTTGGCAAGGGTTTGCTTATGGGAGTTTAGTGGTGAGTTCTATAGCCTTAATAATCAATTGTTAAATTGATTATGATAGGATATGATAAGATATGGCTATGTTTGTGGATAAATGTGCTTATGCAAGTTTAGTATAGTGTATGTTGTGTGTTTTGCAAGTTTTATGCTATATGCAAGTTTGATGCTATGTTTTATGATGCTCACTATGTAAAACACTATGTTGAACATTGATGCATATGTAACATGTTATGCAAGCTATATGTGAGATTATATGCAAGTTTATATGTAACATGTTATGCAAGTTATGTATTTGGTTTTATGCATGCTAAGTATTTGGTTTTTTGCATGCTAAGTATTTGGTTTTATGCATGCTAAGTGTTTGGTTTTATGCAAGTTATGATGCAAGTTCATATGCAAGTTATGATGCAAGTTCATATGCAAGTTTGTCTCTTTTTATGATATGCATAATATATGCAAGTTTGCCTCTAAGTATGGCATGTTATGCAAGTTCATATGCAAGTTATGATGCAAGGTCATATGCAAGTTATGATGCAAGTTCATATGCAAGTTTGCCTCTATGTATGACATAAGTACATGTGCAAGTTCATCCCTTTTAGACCTATGACATGTATGCAAGTTGACACCTTTATGATAGGTCTATGACATGAACATTTGAGCAAGTTACCATCTTTATGACATATGTGATTCATGCAAGTTTGGGTTGGTTATTTATGCAAGTTGGGTTTATGGTCATATATACAAGTTGACACCTTTTTAAACCCATGATAATGCTAATGATATGCTAAGTTGAACCCATTGTGTGTATGATGAATCTTCTCTTTTGAAGTATGTCATGTTAACGTATTTACGTGGGGACGATGGGGTAAAAATTAATGAACACATAAAATTGTGTGAAGTGGGTATGATTAAACATACCGTAAAGTGGATGGACATAATTGGGAATTTACCTATTAAGTTAGGTCTACCCATATTATGGAATTGGGAATTTACCTATTGAGTTAGGTCTACCCATATTCTTAAATATTTGTAATTAATTAGGGATAATTAATACAAATTATGGGGGTGATTAATTAGGTGTAATTAATCTACTAAGACACGAGGTTGGACCCTTTTGTAGCATAAGACTGCCCGGAACCGACCGGCAAATCCAGCGGCTACAAATGATTGGCCCAATGTGAGAGGTCTTAGTCATAAACTAAATACGTGACAAGTGTAAAGACACGAGGTTAGACTCTGTTATGGTGTAAGGCTGCCCGGAACCAACCGGCATATCCAGCTGCCATAAAAGACAGTCTAATGTGAGAGGTCTTTATAAAGGTTACGATCTTAATTAATTAAGAAACACTTAACCAAATTAGCATGTAGTGAGGCATGAGGGGTTAAGTGGGTGCCTTGGGTGGCATGTAGTAACTAGTGGCATGAGGAAACTAGTGGGTTGCCTTGGGTGGCAATAGAAAATACGATTAGAATACTTAACCAAAGCGGAACATGTAATTAAACATGATTAAAGGGTTAAGTAAGTGCCCTGGGGTGGCATGTGGGAATCAAGTAAGTGCCTTGGGTGGCATGTGGAAATCTAGTGGGTGCCTTAAGTGGCAATTGAAATATAATTAAATGACAAGCTTAAGTAGTAGCTTGTGGGGGCCTTAAGTGGCAATGGAAATATAATTAAATGACAAGCTTAAGTAGTAGCTTGTGGGGGCCTTAAGTGGCAATTGAAATATAATTAAAGGACAAGCTTAAGTAGTAGCTTGTGGGGGCCTTAAGTGGCAATTGAAATATAATTAGATGACTTAACCAAACCTTAACATGTAAGGGGGCATGATTATAAAAGGGGTTAAGTGGGATGCACTAGATAAAATGACAAGCTTAAGTAGTAGCTTGTGGGGGGCTCATTTCAACCAATATCCCAAACGTATCTTTGTGACCAAGTCGAGGACGGGACACGCATATTGGGCTTGACTATAAGAGGCCAAAACGGGGTAGCGGTGGCAACGCGAGTCCAACGGGTTTCATATGCGTGTGTGGACCCGGGCTGGTAGGTAAGACGTTGTTGCATCGTGTAGGTATAAGCCGTGCACCATTGATTATCGGGTTGCCACTTTGGGGAGTGATACACCCCACTGTGGGGCCAGCACGGGTATCTATGGTAGGGAGCCGATTGCTTGGGAGTAGTGGGTACACCTAGCGGAAATAGGGGCAGACGGCACCTATGTAGTCAGCTAGGGGTACACGAAACTACTGGGTAAAATTACTAAGTACATTTAGTGGGATCAACCTTTAAGTAGGAATTACCCTTGGGTGGGTAGAACTGGTGTGGTGCAGTGTAGGAATTACCCTTGGGTGGGTAGATCTGGGGTGGTGCAATCTAGTAATTATCCTTGGGTGGATAAATGCGTCTTTTCGGTTATCTTAGTACATCCTGTGTTTAGTTGGCTACTTAGTGTAGTCATTATCCCCAGAGGTACCGTACCTTGTTTATATCATACCCTAATTACTTTAATGATTGTATTGTTAAGGTTATAGGACTCGCTCAGACTTATGTCTGACCCCGTTGTTTTTATCTTTTTCCCAACCCTCAGGTTATCAGAGTGGGCCTAGCACTAGTGGGCTTTGATCAGACTACTTTATCTATCTTTTGGAGCTTGGACCAGGGATGTAAAGCTCAGTTTATCTTTTCTATTATGGCTATTAAGTTATGTAGTGGGATTATGTACTTTTGTTTTATCAGGATGGATAATATGTACTTGACTCTTGTTTATGGTCTTGGTGTAACCAAACATGTTTTACTTTCCGCTGAAATGAAATGATGTTTTAAATTCTCAAGTATTACTTATATCTGTCTTGTTGTAATTTTTCTGTTCTATATTCACTTAAAATACTCCACCGATGTTATGGCATTCTCTTAGTGAGTGACCGTAGCGGGTGTGGGGTGTTACATGTGGTATCAGAGCTTAAGGTTACCAGAACAGATAAAATTTTTAGAAAAACTATTTTCTAAGAATATTTTTGAAAGGAGTATTTTCAAAAACATGTCTTTTAAGAGAAAAGTTTTTGAAAGAAAAGCATAATCCCCAATAGCCATATCTATATCTTTCGAATTCTCCGTTTTGAATCTCTTCCTCTCTCGTTTTGAGTTTCCCCTCCGTGTATAGATGATCTTTCTAAGATAGATAAGAATGGAAAACCACTTCAAGGGACTTAGACGTTAGTCAGATTAGAAGTTGGTTCAAGAAGGAGGAGGACTGGTAGGTACCTATTGGATAGACGATGGGAGGAAGGCTCAAATAGTTGTTTGGTTAATGAAGGATGAAACCTCATTGGTGGGAGGTTACGAGTGGAGAATGGGATGTAGAGGGCTAGTAGTTATCCTTTTGGAAGAATAGGACACCTTATTAGGATTGTCCAAAGGGGCATGGGCAAGGTATGGAATCTCCTGGAGGGTAGTTGTATTCCCTCACTGCTAGTGTACCAGATGGGGATAGGACCGTCTAGGTTGGAATTTGGATTTCTTTATTATCCGGTTCGAACTTTATTTGATTCTGACGCATCGAGTTCGTTTATCTCATCATTGTTAGTTGAGTCACTGCACTTAGACACCAGTTTAGTTGATGATCCCTTAGTTGTTTCAAACCCAATTGGGGCTCCATGATTTGTTTGGGTTTGAAAGTTTCTATACTTAGCGTTGAGTTTAGATGTGATGCTTTTTGGGCTTCACGGGCTATGGGTTAGTTTTGGGGCATGGACTGGTTATCCAGTAGGGGTGCCGTTCTTGACTTTGAAGGGAGAGAGTTGTTAGGCTTATGACCCGCTTGGGTAACACTCTCGAGATCTCTTGTAATCCCATGGAATCTGTTATGCTAAGTTATCTAGAATCGCTTGACACGTCGGTCGAGAGTTTGCGATCTGTTAGAGTGGTCCGGGAATACTCGGATGTGTTTGAGGAGGTGAAGGGCTTACCTCCGGAGCGAGAGATTGACTTCCGAATATATCTGGTAGACAATGCCAAACCAGTAGCTTGGCCAGTGTGCCACATGGCTCCTCGTGAGAGGAGGGAACTCCATAAGCAAGTAGGCGATATGCTTGAGAAGGGGTTCATAAGACGAAGTATATCAGAGTGGGGTGCTCCAGTAGTTTTTGCCACGAAGCCGGATGGGTCCCTCAGACTTTGTGTAGGCTAAAGAGAACTAAATAAACTCATAAAGAAGAATAGATACCCGTTGCCGAGGATTGATGATCTCTTTGATCAGTTAGTTGGCGCCTCAGTATTTTCGCAGTTGGACTTAGCCACGGGGTTTCGACAGTTGAGAGTGGCTGAGGATAGTATAGAGAAGACTGCCTTTAGGACTCCGGATGGTTTTTTTATGAGTGGCTGGTGATGCCATTTGGTTTGACGAACGCCCCCGCATACTTTGTTGATTTGATGAGAAGGGTGTTTAGGGAGTACCTAAATAAGTTCGTGATGGTCTTTTCTAGGAGCAAAATAAGTTTTCGTATGTGCTCAATAGGTTGAGCAAAGCCAGTTATGGGATAAACGGTGGTTTTGGAGCGAGACTGGCGAGGACATCCAGAGTTGGACAAGGGCTTAATTATTTAGCCGTTTTTACTAGTATCATCTCACGTAGGTCGTCTGAATTCGAAGGAGGTATCCCTTGGGTGTTTGTCTGATATTGGTTTAGGCCTTTGGGGCTTGCATTTGGGGGATGTCGAGTTCGACTAGGGTGGTCTGCGTGAGAGATGGACAGTTGTGATGATTTTGGATGGGATTCTTAGCATTCTATGAGTTTGAGATAGCGTATACCCATGGCAAGGGTAACGTGGTAACGAATGCCTTAAGTAGAAAAAGGTTGTCCTTGAGTTCATTGTTCGTTGAACGACGGAGCTTAGAGTTTATTTCTATGTTTGACTTTAGACCTTCCGTTGACTTTGTACCCGGTTTGCTAGCCTCCTTGGAGGTTAGGCCTACTCTTTTGGGGCGGATTGGCGGAGCACAGCGAGACGACCCACAGTTGGTTGAGTTAATAGGGAAGCTCATGAGGAGGGGGAGTCGTCTAGCCATTTGAGTAGGTACACCCTAGGTGGTGAGGGGTGGTTGCGTAGAGACGGTAGACTTTGTGTACCGCAAGACAAGGGTTTGAGGAAGGCTATACTTGATAATGTACATCGGTCGAAGATGACCATTCATCCCGGTGGGGACAAGATGTACCAAGACATGAAGCGAGTTTTCTTTTGGGCCGGTATGAAGAAAGATGTGGCCGAGTATGTCGCTAGATGCTTGGTGTGCTAGCAAATGAAAGCGGAGCAGAAGAAACCCGGTGGGTTGCTTCACCCATTGGAGGTTCCGCTATGGAAGTGGGATAGTGTCTCGATGGATTACCGAGATCGAGGAAGGGTAATACGGGAATTTGGGTTGTGAGTGCCCATTTCATACCCGTGAAGAGCAAGAGGACTGTTCCATGTCTAGCTTCAGTTTATATTCGAGAGATAGTTCGGTTGCATAGGGAACATGACGTATTCCATGTGTCACATTTGAGGAAGTGCCTACATGAGACCGCAGAGGCGGTAGAGCCGACCTTGCTTAAAGAAGTAAAGGTAGAGCGTGATGTGATTATTCGACGAGCTCCTACCCGCATCCTTGGGTCAGAGATTAGGAAGTTGAGAAACAGAGAGGTTCGACTAGTCAAAGTGAAAAGGGGAGAAGGTGAGAGCAATGCTACTTGGGAGACAGAAGCGAAGATGCGCTCGTTATACCCATTCCTTTTTGAGGGTATGACCTTTAAACGTCTCCTTTATCGTTTGTCTAGTGCTTATCTTATCTTTAGTATGTCCTCTCATTAGTACCTTTGACCTTTAGATAGGGTAAACCTATGGTTGAAACATGTGTTTGAGACATGTTATGTATGATGGATGCATGTGGATGCAAGTGGTTGCTAGTGGTTGCTCGTGGATGCATATATACACACTCTAGGCACTAGATCGGCTCAATCACTTCATATTGCATATTGCATATAATTGTGTGTAGGTAGCTATATTTATGGATGTATAATGATTGTGTTATCATATGAATGATGCATTTTGGTGAATGATTGTGCACTCATGTAGATATTGTATGTGTCGATAGGGTTCTTTCGCATACATATTGGATGCATGGCACTATCATGGTTTGCATATGTTCATACATTAGATAGGGAACATATACACACACTTTTTGCATATGCTCATACATCATTAGAAATTGTTTTAAGGACAATGGATGCCCGTGTTTGATGGATTGAGTAGATGGTTGTTTGGATAGTAGGATATGCATTCTCCTTAGCTTAGAGATTTCGAGGACGAAATCCTTTAAGGAGGGGAGAATGTAACACCCCGAATTTCGATTAATGCTAAAATTCACTAATTATAGAATAAATAATCTTAGATGTGATAATTGGGGGAAACGGGCTGCGTTATTGCTTTCGTCTCGGAAAAATACGCGAAATAGAGTCCGAGTTTTCGAGAATCGGAGTCCGTATGGCCCGGTTATGGCCCAATGAAGTTTACAAAAAATTCAAAGTTCAAAACAGATTTAAAATTCAGGTTCAAATTTCGAAATTGGGGCCATTGGGCGCAGGGGGGAAAATTCCCGCCTAGCTAGTCAGGTCGACAGCCCTGTCGACTGGGCAGTCGACTTGGCTAGGACCAAGTCGACAGCCCTGTCGACTTGGGTGTCGACAGGGGGTGCTCGGCCAGTTTGGCCTGGTGCACCATTTCAGGGTTTGGGGCTGTGTTTTGGGGCTGGTTTCTGGAAGCTTCCGAGATCTGATGGTCCTAATCTAATTTAGGGTTAATCTAATGGCCTAAAACACTTGCCTAATCCTATAAATAAGACCCTAAGCTAGCCCTAAATGATCATAATCCTATACTCTAACTAAACTATGCCAAAATTTTCTATGATCATGGCCTCCACTCAAAGCCCTAGCCTCCATCCTCTTATAAAACTATTTCTATGAAGGCTTTCATGTTCATACAAGCATCTTTGAGTTGTATGAGTGATCATTAGCTTGCATTCATCATCAAGTTGCAAGCTTTATGTTCAAGGCTAGAGTTTTTGGGTGATTTTTGGCAAGGGTTTGCTTATGGGAGTTTAGTGGTGAGTTCTATAGCCTTAATAATCAATTGTTAAATTGATTATGATAGGATATGATAAGATATGGCTATGTTTGTGGATAAATGTGCTTATGCAAGTTTAGTATAGTGTATGTTGTGTGTTTTGCAAGTTTTATGCTATATGCAAGTTTGATGCTATGTTTTATGATGCTCACTATGTAAAACACTATGTTGAACATTGATGCATATGTAACATGTTATGCAAGCTATATGTGAGATTATATGCAAGTTTATATGTAACATGTTATGCAAGTTATGTATTTGGTTTTATGCATGCTAAGTATTTGGTTTTATGCATGCTAAGTATTTGGTTTTGTGCATGCTAATTATTTGGTTTTATGCATGCTAAGTGTTTGGTTTTATGCAAGTTATGATGCAAGTTCATATGCAAGTTATGATGCAAGTTCATATGCAAGTTTGTCTCTTTTTATGATATGCATAATATATGCAAGTTTGCCTCTAAGTATGGCATGTTATGCAAGTTCATATGCAAGTTATGATGCAAGTTCATATGCAAGTTATGATGCAAGTTCATATGCAAGTTTGCCTCTATGTATGACATAAGTACATGTGCAAGTTCATCCCTTTTAGACCTATGACATGTATGCAAGTTGACACCTTTATGATAGGTCTATGACATGAACATTTGAGCAAGTTACCATCTTTATGACATATGTGATTCATGCAAGTTTGGGTTGGTTATTTATGCAAGTTGGGTTTATGGTCATATATACAAGTTGACACCTTTTTAAACCCATGATAATGCTAATGATATGCTAAGTTGAACCCATTGTGTGTATGATGAATCTTCTCTTTTGAAATATGTCATGTTAACGTATTTACGTGGGGACGATGGGTTAAAAATTAATGAACACATAAAATTGTGTGAAGTAGGTATGATTAAACATACCGTAAAGTGGATGGACATAATTGGGAATTTACCTATTAAGTTAGGTCTACCCATATTATGGAATTGGGAATTTACCTATTGAGTTAGGTCTACCCATATTCTTAAATATTTGTAATTAATTAGGGATAATTAATACAAATTATAGGGGTGATTAATTAGGTGTAATTAATCTACTAAGACACGAGGTTGGACCCTTTTGTAGCATAAGACTGCCCGGAACCGACCGGCAAATCCAGCGGCTACAAATGATTGGCCCAATGTGAGAGGTCTTAGTCATAAACTAAATACGTGACAAGTGTAAAGACATGAGGTTAGACTCTGTTATGGTGTAAGGCTGCCCGGAACCAACCGGCATATCCAGTTGCCATAAAAGACAGTCTAATGTGAGAGGTCTTTATAAAGGTTACGATCTTAATTAATTAAGAAACACTTAACCAAATTAGCATGTAGTGAGGCATGAGGGGTTAAGTGGGTGCCTTGGGTGGCATGTAGTAACTAGTGGGGGTGCCTTGGGTGGCATGAGGAAACTAGTGGGTTGCCTTGGGTGGCAATAGAAAATACGATTAGAATACTTAACCAAAGCGGAACATGTAATTAAACATGATTAAAGGGTTAAGTAAGTGCCCTGGGGTGGCATGTGGGAATCAAGTAAGTGCCTTGGGTGGCATATGGAAATCTAGTGGGTGCCTTAAGTGGCAATTGAAATATAATTAAATGACAAGCTTAAGTAGTAGCTTGTGGGGGCCTTAAGTGGCAATGGAAATATAATTAAATGACAAGCTTAAGTAGTAGCTTGTGGGGGCCTTAAGTGGCAATTGAAATATAATTAAAGGACAAGCTTAAGTAGTAGCTTGTGGGGGCCTTAAGTGGCAATTGAAATATAATTAGATGACTTAACCAAACCTTAACATGTAAGGGGGCATGATTATAAAAGGGGTTAAGTGGGATGCACTAGATAAAATGACAAGCTTAAGTAGTAGCTTGTGGGGGGCCCATTTCAACCAATATCCCAAACGTATCTTTGTGGGCTCGACCCAAGTCGAGGACGGGACACGCATATTGGGCTTGACTATAAGAGGCCAAAACGAGGTAGCGGTGGCAACGCGAGTCCAACGGGTTTCATATGCGTGTGTGGACCCGGGCTGGTAGGTAAGATGTTGTTGCATCGTGTAGGTATAAGCCGTGCACCATTGATTATCGGGTTGCCACTTTGGGGAGTGATACACCCCACTGTGGGTCCAGCACGGGTATCTACGGTAGGGAGCCGATCGCTTGGGAGTAGTAGGTACACCTAGCGGAGATAGGGGCAGACGGCACCTATGTAGTCAGCTAGGGGTACACGAAACTACTGGGTAAAATTACTAAGTACACTTAGTGGGATCAACCTTTAAGTAGGAATTACCCTTGGGTGGGTAGAACTGGTGTGGTGCAGTGTAGGAATTACCCTTGGGTGGGTAGATCTGGGGTGGTGCAATCCAGTAATTATCCTTGGGTGGATAAATGCGTCTTTTCGGTTATCTTAGTACATCCTGTGTTTAGTTGGCTACTTAGTGTAGTCATTATCCCCAGAGGTACCGTACCTTGTTTATATCATACCCTAATTACTTTAATGATTGTATTGTTAAGGTTATAGGACTCGCTCAGACTTATGTCTGACCCCGTTGTTTTTATCTTTTTCCCAACCCTCAGGTTATCAGAGTGGGCCTAGCACTAGTGGGCTTTGATCAGACTACTTTATCTATCTTTTGGAGCTTGGACCAGGGATGTAAAGCTCAGTTTATCTTTTCTATTATGGCTATTAAGTTATGTAGTGGGATTATGTACTTTTGTTTTATCAGGATGGATAATATGTACTTGACTCTTGTTTATGGTCTTGGTGTAACCAAACATGTTTTACTTTCCGCTGAAATGAAATGATGTTTTAAATTCTCAAGTATTACTTATATCTGTCTTGTTGTAATTTTTCTGTTCTATATTCACTTAAAATACTTCACCGATGTTATGGCATTCCCTTAGTGAGTGACCGTAGCGGGTGTGGGGTGTTACACATAATGACTTGCCATTAATGGCTCTCATGTTGTTTTAGCATAGCTTGGGTCATTGGTGAAGAAGCTCTATAACTTTCAATTGTTAGTACAAGTATATAACATTATGAAGTTCTAATATATGTCTAGTTCTAATTAGGTTATATGAGGATCACTACACCTTCATCACATGTATCCACAACTTATGCACATAAATCTCTGTAACAATTCATCTTTTTGTCCCTCAGAAGTCGATACTAAAACATCCACGGTATTCACATGTTGAAAGCTTAAGTGTTGGAAAGATCCTGGAGTGAAAGAAAAGAAAGATAGAAAAGAATCCCAAAACATGACGAGTACTATATAATATAAAAGCGATCCTTACAAAAAATGAACTTTTACACAAACAATACGAGTAACTACCCTATCATTAGCTCCAAAAAATTATAACAAGCCCTTGCAATTGCTAACCACCAACAAAAATAAATAGCGAAAGGTAGTGAAAATACTGGAAGACATCTTTGGAACATCCTACTTGTCTCTTGAAACTCCAAATGTCCAGCTAAATTTGGAAAATATGCTTGATCTGACGTTATAAGAAAATAATGTTAATGCAAAGATGTTTTGATAATAACAACAACAAATATGACACATATTATAGGCATTGGTATAAGATATATTTACTGTTATTTACGATTATACCAACAATTATTACTATTATATAAATAATATAGAGCACAAGATTTATAACAGGTGTTGATAATCAAGACTATACAGTAACAAGATTGTTCGTGATGTTATAGAGATGTTGATCAAGACTGTTGATGCAAATCAAGACCCATGAGTTATCAAGAGGTTAAGAATAATGAAGAAATGTATTAAAGTGTTCGCTACATGTTAAAACTCGATTGCACTTATCTGGTCTCTTTTCAAATAATTTTAAAATGTTTTCAAATGATCTTTCAAATGAATTTGAAAATAAATTATCAAAATATTTTTTCATAGTCGATATTATAATTGTTTTTAAGATTTAAATTTTAAGTTAATTTAATATTTCAAATACATTATAAATTTCATTTATATTTAATATTATATCTATTTTAGATTTGATTATATATGACATTATATTTTTAGTCTTTTACTAATATTCGTTTATAGTTTGACATTTTATCATTTGAATTATATATTTCTATTTTAATCCTTATAGTTTTGAGCATTTAATTTTAGATTTAAATTCACTTTATATATACATATTTAAGTTTAATTTATTAAAATTTATCTTGATAATTTTCCTTAATTATTTTTATATTTAAAACTATCTTTTGTTTTCTACGTTTAATGTAATATTTATCAAGTACAAATGAAATATCCCAGTTTATTATGTCTTTTGTTATAAATACAGTCCCTGGAAATATATAAAACCATTCACTACAACTCCAAATTTCAAAGAAAACTAAAATCAGAAAAGTCACTACATATGTCGACATACATATGTTGACTATGTCGACATATAATGTTTATTTTTTGAAATTTGAAATTTTAATAAGTCATTTATTCCATTTCAATTCAAACTATTTTAAATTCCAATATATATCCCTTTTCAACTAGAATTTCGAACCAAAACTTCATTATCTTCTTCCTTACTCATCTCTTATCATAAAATAAAAATTATGGATAATCAAATCCGTAGTTTAGCCGAAAACTTAGAACAAATGTTCGAATCTTTCAAAAATGTTCTCTCACTCATCCTCCGAAATCAAGGACATTTAGAATTAAGTCAAATGCAGATGATAAAGGAGCAAGAAAAGCATTTCAATGCTCTTTGATGGATGATTTCTTCCCTAACCAAAGAAAAATCAAATCAAAACCCATAATGCACTCTAAACAAGGATGATGAAGAATGGGATGTCATTAAAGAAGATCCAATCTTCGACAAAGATAGATGGATTGAAGTTCCTAAAAATATTTAAATGGTGTGTAAATAAGTTCAAATTTAATATTGTGTTATATGAATTGGTTAGTTTATATGCATAAATTAGTTTGGATTGGTTTGACATAAAATTGTTTGATTATAAATAACTTTAATTGGTTTATATGTATAAGTTTAAGTTTGATTGTGAATGAATGGATTTTTGAATATATATATATATATATATATATCATGTTTGTTTTAATAGAATTTAATACTTGTTTGTATTGGATTGAAATGCTTGAACTATAATACTTGGATATATTCTAAGTCCAATAGTATTAGGATGTAGTCCATCACGAGGAGTTAGTAATTGAATGAGCCTATAGTTGAAATAGTAAATGAGTCAAGTTAGTATTTATGACAACTATGTCTGAGTCGGGGGGAGTTCAAATTTGGAATTAGAGGTACTCAAAGGAGTTTTGGAGGGTATTATTTTGTGCTGGATAACAAAGCGGGAGAAATAAAATATAGTGTTGAGGAGAGATGCTAAAGTAAGGAGGAGTTGTCGAAGTAAGCGGGAGTTGGAAATATATTTTATAAAAAGGTATTCATCATCAAAAAGGGGGAGATTGTTAAAGCAAGAATGTTTTTACGATAATAACAATATGTATGACATGTATTACAGGTACTAGTATAAAATATATATATACAATTATTTACATTATATTAGCAGTAATTACTAATGATTACATATATAGCATATAATACATGATTTATAATAGGTGTTGATAATCAAGACTGTACAGTAACAAGACTGTTTATGATGCAAATTAAGATTCATGAGTTATCAAGGTTTTGATAATTTAAGAATAATGAAGATATTGTATTTGAGTTTTACTTATGTACGTTAAAACTCGATTGCACTCATCTGGTCTCTTTTCAAATGATTTGGAATGTTTTTCAAATGTTTTCAAATGAATTTCAAAATAAATTGTCAAAGTATTTTTTTCATTATATATATTAAAACTGTTTTTAAGATTTAAGTTTTAAAATAATTTTATATTTAAAATCTACTTTCATTTTCGATTATATTTGACATTATATATATTTTAGTTTCTAAAGCTTCAAGTTTAATCATATAGTTTTATATTTTCAAAACAATTTACAAAACAAAAGTTTCAAATTTAAATAGGAGTATGTCGACATTGACAATATTAGTATGTCGACATATTGTTCGTTTTTTATTTCAATTAGCAAAAGAAGTGGATATTCATAATATCCTTTCTCGAATGGACATGACTATTATTTCTCTATAAGTAGCAATAGTTTTCAATGAATTTTCACTATAAAATCATCATCTTCTTCTCTACCATTTATAAACTAAAACCTATTTATATTCTGCTAAATTCTCGCGTGAATCAAACCATTTCTATTTAGTTTTGATTCTCAATCATCTTCTCTATACTCTCTCAAGATCAGAGTGCAAATCAAAGTAATAAGGTTGTCGTAATCAATATCTCGATATTAATTCTACATTTTATTGTAAAATCTCTCATATGTACTTGAAGGGGTGTGACTTGTTAGCCTATAAATCAAGTTTGGTTGTATCCGAAAAGCAATTTGGTGTGTCTTATTGGCTCTGAAATACAGGACTGCTGTGCTTAAAGATAAAAATTCTAGAGGGTATCTCCTTGTAGCCTTGAAATCAAAGAGTGTAAAATATTTTGAAGGTAATAAAAATTCGTAGGCATTGGTGCGGGACTAAATGTAGCGTAAATCTGAACTAGTATAAAATCTAGTGTATTCTTTCCTCACTATACCGCTTTTTATTACTTTTGATTTTGTTGTTATTTTGTGATTTCTATGATAAATCTGTGATATTAGCATATGTACAAATATAATTCTAGTAATTTAAAAAAGATTTATATAATATCTTCAAACATTATTAACCCCCTCTAGTGTTAGATTTGCCTTTAAATCCACTACTGTTACACCCGCAATTTGTATCAAAGTATAGGATTTGAAAAGGTTTCATTATAAGATTTTTGAAAATAGTAGTAATCTATATAAAAACTAGAGACTTATTTCTCTATTTCTTAAGTTTTGAGAAGTAATCCTACTGTAAGTTTTATATTGTGTCGACATGTCTATATTTCTCCATCGACGGGTTCTTGAAACTTTCTACAAGATATATCAAAGACAAAACTTCCATTTTTTTTTGCTAAAATCATTGCAATCTTCAAAAGTGGGTAAATATCACGCATCCAGCTTAAATAAGAATGCATGCTTGTAAAATTTGTTGTTTCTATCGTTGCTTTGTACATTATAAACAAAAAGTATGAGTTTAGTTGTTTACAGTATGTCAGTTTGTATATTGATCTTTGTGGATTACTTCTCCAGTTTGCCTGGAATTCATACCCAAAAAAATTGAACTGCTTTCTGAGTGTTGATCTAAACACGTGCTTAAAATCATGCTCCAAATCAAAACGAAACCCAACTGAAATATTGTTTGAAAACTAACACAAGCAAGGCAGAAAATACCTGTAGCTTGCGCAAGCCAAAGGTCGACCCAGACATTTGTAGGGAGGGCCAATGGTCGACCCTAGGCAACCATAGGTTGTTTGGTTTCAGGTGACCCAGGCACCTGCATTTTGGTGTCTGGTCGAGCCATTATTTATGCACATTGTTGCTTTGTTTTTTTTAGCATTCCTAGTGATTTTCTTCTGAATTTTGAGGCAAGTTTTGAACTGATTTAAAAAGGTAATTTCTTGAAAAAGGAAATCCAGCATTCATTATCAGTGCATATAGCAAACTGACAATTTTGAAGAGTTATGTGTATTATGATCTCATCGAGTTTTCTGTTGATTCCATGCACGTGTTTTATGAATCAATTTCTAAAGGATTTTTTAATTCAAAACTAAATTTCGAAATAAATATTTCATAATTAATTTATAACTATAATTATTTCTAAAGCTATTTTATACATATATAATTTTTATTAAATATAAATTTTAAAGGAAATAATTTGCAAATGTTTTTACATATCCTTATAAAACTAGTTTTCTCGAACTAAATATTTTCATGTAGCCACATGCACTCTTCAAGAGGACGAGGAAGCAACATAAACGGTATAGTAAAGCATGTTGTATGGAGCACATAGGTTTGTTATATCACATAACTCTGAACTTGTTTGATTGAAGCTACACTAGTGTGAAATTGATTGACTTATAGTAAAGTGATAAGTGAGAAATTGTGGTATGGAATGCATCATTATCACTGTTTAGGGCTACTATTAGAAATTTTGTCACACACTCTGTTGGCCTTCGGGCAAGTTGTTGTTATCAATACTAGATTGTCGGGTCAATTGTTGGACTTTGGTCATATGTTGGACCATCGGGTCTCGTTGGGTTTTGGCCATTCGTTGGACCTTCGGGTCATTTATTTGGCATCATCGTTGTTGTTGTTAGTTCTTGGCAAGCTTCAGCCATTTGTTTTTGTTGTATGCATAAGTGTTTCTTATGCTCACCACCGGTGATATGGATAAATTTTTATATCATTTTATACTATTTCGAGATTTCATTATTCTGGATTTCCAGACTTCGTTGATTTCCAAATGTTTTTACTACATAGTTAATGCTGATTCTATATATATGGCCTTAGATCTGTTTTTCAGTTGCACATAGTGATTACACTTATGTTGCTTTGAACTTTTGAATGAGTTATATATGTTGATATTATGTTGTTTTCCATTTTGTTGTTTTTATGTGTTTGGAACTTAGCCTTAGAGATCAAGCAACTATTTGTCAATGGAAACACTTATACTTTGTTATTGTTATCTAATATATGAAACCATTATATGTTGATTTAGTTGGAATTATCTCATGTATCATATGTTGATTCGAGATAATGTTATCTCATCTATATTGAGAAAAACTGTCACATTATAACATTATACTTCACCTACCATACTTTAATCGTCTTGTTTAAACTGGACTAACCCGTGTATTTTATGTACTCTTGTTAGATTCAGTTGTTATAGGATAGTTTCTTTCCGTAGATGCCTGCTATGTTCTTCTTCCTCCATGGATTATCTTATCGTTATGTTGATGAAGATCATGTTTTGTAGTTGTTTTGGGTCATACTCTAACATATTTTATATTGTGAACTCGTTTGTATATATGGTTCATAAGAACCAGTCACATTTATGTCACTTGTATTTTGTAATTATGGTGTACATGTGTGTTCATATATATATATATGTGTGTGTGTGTGTGTGTGTGTGTGTATGTATGTATGTGTGATAGAGAGTGAGTGAATGTGCGCGTGCGTGCGTGACTGCAATTCTTTGATTTGTATATGTGATGATTATTAAATTTTGTTCTGAATAGATCCATTAGGCACCCTAAATTTGTATCAAAACTGAATTAGGTATGTCGATCCACATGAGGTAAGAAAAAAATAGAACACTTATTCGATGTATTCGATACTCGTTTAATATAGGACTTAAGGATGATCCCTCCTACCCGGCCTTATTCTCTGCATTAGCAGACGGTATTACTTCGTAATACCCTTTGTTAGTGCGGGTCTCAGGATGGGATGTCTCAGTAATACTCCTAGTTATTATAGTTCTCGAGATGGGGCATCATATAAAACATCATTCAGATATTTCTTACAATCATAGATAAATAATATAGTTATTCATAAATCAACTAATAAATGAAATTCCGTAATTTAATTTTTAAAATTAATGCACTTTCAAAAAATATAAAAGCATTCATGATATGTATGTATGTATGTAGAGTTGGGATCTGCCACTCCCTTATTTAACTCCATCATCTATCCCATTATACCCATCACATATTAATATCAAATATTTGGTTATTCTCTATCAATTCACATGAGCCAAATATTTAAATATCAACATATGGCTGATATATGAGAACTAAATGATGAAGCTAAATAAGAGGGTTACGGATCTTTGCTCATATGTATGTATACGTGTATGTATATATGTGTATGTGTACTCTCTTATATAAAATTCTTTTATATAATCAACTTTTTTATGTCAATATAATTCAAGAAAATTCTTATTTCATAAATACTTCCAAAGCAATTTTACTCAATCCTCCTTTTGGTTAATTTCTGACCAAATGCAAGTCATATAACAACATGCACGTGATATCTAACACTTGGCATCCATTTGTGAATAACCAATCAAAATCCACCTGGTTTCATCAATATGGTTTATACAATGGCATGCAACTATTTTTAGCCAACTCGGTTAGTATCCCCAAGAATTCTTCACGCATAATAAATCAAATAAGAACACGTGTGTAATGATCCAGAATTTTTAACCAATTTAAAATTGGAATTTTTATTACTTAATTTGAATTTAAATTTGAATTTTACATAAAAATATATGGTTAAGAATTTTGATAAGTTAGATGATAGATTTTATTTGAATTATAAATGAGAATGATTATTAATGAGTTTGGATTTATTGATACTATTTGTCGTTCGATCGGATTTGTCAAACCATAACATGAATTAGTAGCATTAGAATTAAGTGTTGCCCTTAGTTTTCATAGTGTTTAAGGGAAAATGCTACCGAAAGTTCACCTTCTCTTCTTAAGACAAGTGTATGAACACTTGTAATTTTGCATGTAAACTTTCATGCATAGTTTCCACTTGTCCCCTTATGTGTCTTTACCTCCTCTTATATGAGGAGCTCTTTACTTCATTTTTTATCATCCATTTTTATTTTTCCTACCTTCTTCTTCTAAAGCTTATGGCCATGGTTTCCATGGCATAAGTCTTCCTCTTTTCCACCACCACCTTGCCAAAGTTCTTCGTCATACTCCTCCTCCTCCACTTAAAATATAAAGAAAGAGAGAATACTGTATATTATATTATATATATATATATTGATGAAGAAGACGTTGCACCGAAATATTGTCTGACGGTTCGCTCAGCTAGGCTCGCCTAACGTGAAGATTTGGAAAGCTATTAGGTGAGAACTCTTTAACCAAGGTTTATATATTTAATTAGTGGTTAGACTAATTTAAATATAGTGATGAATTATTAGTGGTTAATGATGATTGATGTTTGTTGTGATGGATGATGAATGCGTAGTTTAGAACACACATTATTAAGCGTTAGTGTTATAACGCTTGTGCACAGTTATGATTTATTTAATTATGTTGATAATGGTTTCTATAGATGTTTATAATGGTTATTGATGCTGTTTTGCACACACTATCACACAACAAGTATGGTATCACATTTGGTGATCGACAAATCTCCTTCGTAATTAGAACAATATTATTATTGAAATTGAAGGTTAATAATTAGAAAAGACACATATGTATAAATTCATATACATTGATAAAGTTTCTTGAAATAAATAAATACCTAAACATTCTAGGATGAAAGAGAGGATAGTGTCTAGGCTTGAGTTTGGAAAATATAGTTTCCTTCTCTCCCTCGCTATCCCTAACTGATCCCGACGAATGGGATGGTTAATTTGAAATTATTTGAATTTAGAAATGAATTGGAATTTGATTTATTAAGTAAAAAATAAAAGTTGAATTTTGAACGCAAAATAAATTTGGAAAGTCAATGTAAATTACTTTAAATGATTTTAAATGATTTACATGAGTATATAATGGTTTTCTAAAGTATTTTGAAGTACAGAAGAATAATTTTTATTTCGGTCAAAATAAAGCTTGTCGCACAATGGTAATTTGTGTATTTTAGTTACAAACTTTAAATGCTTATAACTTGCAATCCAAATCGGATTTCCAAGAAATGAAAAACAATTGATTTATATTAACAAGAGATTTTAAATGAGTGAAAGCGAATTTTAATTTCAGGTTATAATTTTCAAGTTATGTTTAAAACCATTTTGGAAAAGGTCGCTGTAAGAGCAGTTGTTGATCATACCTATAAAAAACTATTTTAAATGTTTTAAAAATATGGAAAAAATGGTAAAATCATTGAAAATTATGTAAAAGTGTTTTAATTGTAAAGTTTAAGTTTTGGTTAAGATAAACGATATTTTGATCAAAATAGTTAAGATAACTGTTTTATAATGCTTTTGTAACACTTTTGAAATGCTATTGTAACGCTTCCTTCGAAAACAATCTATTTTGAAGTTTTAAATCGTAAACTATTTTCTGAACTATAAGTAATGATTTGTGGAATGTTTTCAAAGTTTAAAAGTATTAGAAATATTTTATATGGAATTTAAATTGATATTAATACGGGTTTTCAATTTTAAATAGTTGGATATGGTTGGAGATAAATCTTTGGATGTTTGATATTAATTTGGTAGATGACGACTCTTACTATTTGAGGAATTATAAAGGTAGTTCACTGTTATTCCGTTTATAGTGTAAGTTGGATACAATGATTAACACTAAGTAAAAGGTGGATGATATTTCTATCCAGATCTAATGTCAAAGAGTTGGATAAATCTTTAAATTAAGATATGGGTTTCCTAATTTAATTGGGATAAGTTGGATGTTAACACCGTTAGTTCAACGCGGCTCAGAGAGAATATGGCAGCGACATAATGCACAACGGGCCAGGCGGCTTTGCCAAACACGTTTTGGCGATATGACCAAATTTGTTCACACGACTTAGGGCAAGACCGTCAGCGCGACATGGAGTCAAGCCGTTCACTACGACTTGAGAGCAGCCCGTCAAAACATCATCAGATTAAGACATGTAGTGTCAAAGACATGTCATGTCGTTTCATTCATATCGCATGCACTATTGACCTCATACCGCAGATTTCACCTAATCGTAATCCGTCATGCCGCGCTCAAACTCATGTCGCGCTAACAACATAATTCATGCCGTAAGAAAGTTAAAGTAGAAAAGCCAACTATAAAGAAAGAAGTACAGGCTGTCATTGTTGGATCATGCCGTGAAGGATCCTTACCACGAACTAGTTTCTCCCATAAGCCTTACAGTTAAATCATGTAATTAGAAACTCCAGTAGTCAAGTCGTAGAGTATTCATGTCTCCTGTTAAAGAATGGCGTTCCCCAGCATAATCATGTCATAAGGGTGTGAAGGCATCCCAAGTGGTTACTACGAAAGGAACTCAATCTTTAAGTCGATTATGTCATTCATGACGTAAAATATAAAGTGCAAGACCGCTAACTATTTAAGTCGCAACCAATCATGCCATTAACATTCGGAATAAACCTAGTCATGTGAACTTTCATGACACACTTGAGTCATACCTCATTCAATTCAAGTCGTTCGTTATCCAAGTTATTTGGTGAGATAAAAGCCTTTGGACAGTTTTATAACTTGTCAGGTCGTTCCATGATTCTATATACCAAAAAGGAATGCATAGTAACACAGTCTGATGTGGAACATTTACTATAAAAATATTGAATGGGAACTTTATCATGACGTTACTCCAGTCATGTCGTATATAAGACATGAATACGCCATGTCACAAGGTTCATTCCGTATGCTGTAGATGTTTTCAAGCTATGGACTCTTTTAAGTCAATTCGCTAAAACCGTGTGGTGAAGTGTAAAGATAAAGCGGTTGGCTTCATGAAACTATGGAAATATAAAGAATGTCATCGGGACAAAGGAGGAAATTATGTGGTAACTCCATTTGTACCATACACCCGATATAGAGCATGTCGTATGCCAATGAACAGCCATATATACTTGAATTCATAACGTTCCAATCATGGCGTCCCAGCTCTCATGTCGTCAGCATAGAATATCCCATTGCATAATAATTCATGAAAGCAGGCACGTGGTTTCGTATCATGATAAGTTACATGCTAACCCATTATGGTATTACACCGCATCCATGTCGTTCCAAAGCAAAGAGTATGGCACCACTAAAGCATGTTCACACAGCCATCCATGTCGTTAAGAATAATCATATCGCACACGTGGCTGAAGAGAACAGCTAATATCGTTTCAACCAAGTCGTTGCTCACAATGGTTTCATGCCGCATGTATAAAGCAAGTCGCAGACCAGCTGTAAAGTGCTTTTTTTAAGTGGTGTACCCTAAATTACGAATATACCACTACCCTTGAAACATTATTATAAATACCCCCCCATAATTCACTTGGAGGGGGGACCGAAAATTCATTCCAAGGGGGAGACTCTACCAAATTGAAAACTCATTTATAACTTCTCTAATGGCTTCTATGGATTCAACAACAATTTTTCCAACTTCATGAAGATCAAATCAATGTTAATGATCATGAGGGCTTTCTACAATTAAATCGAAGCACCATCAATCTCATTCAAGCTATAAGATGAATCACCTCAACATCATTCAAGGGATCTTATATCTTCTCTAATCCACTCTAAATCCGGATCTAATGCAAAGCTCTTACAAAATCATGGAGAAGGGTCAAAGCACTTGAAGGATTGAAGATTTGTACTTCTATCACTATTAAGCTAGAGACTCCGTCAACTCCTCTCCAAATTTAAGAGAAGTTAGATCATAAATACAGTGAGAAGGGAGAGATGATTGTAATGAGGGAAGTTCATATGCTGTAAGCTAGAACGTCATAATGAGAATTGGCTAAAAGTGGACGTAGATTCATACTGAATTGAACCACTATAAAAACTCCTTTGTCTTCTTGTTGCTTTTTACTTTTGTTTTGTGTTCATGGCCTCACAATTTCATACCATTTATTTGGTGACGTGCTTTTTTAGCATCAATTGGTGTTTATGCCATTTTTGACGCAAACATTTGGCGCCCATTGTGGGGCCGCGCTCGCATCTCCTACCTCTTTTCGCATTCTCTCAAAGTTGAGATCCTTGCATTAAAGCTCTAAGCCGCATTGTTCTCTGAAATTATGGCCAAATCTAAGAAGACCACTAGCAAAACCATGGTAGAAGCCGATGATATTATTCATGAAGAAACACTGCCCACAAATAGCTTTGAAGTTGGCGAAAACTCGAAAAGTGGAGCCGGTGTGACTAGAAATGAATTAAAAATCGCTATTGCCAATGTCAACAGTCGAATGGATGCATCTACTAAAATGATGATGGAGAAACTTGACGCCATTCTTAATGCTCCATCAAATCCAGCCCCTCCGCAAGCTCACGTCAATCTCGAAGATAATACCAAATCACCTGCTTCCGATCTTAACCGCAACAACAATATGGAAGACGATTATGATGGGGCAAGTGACGGGGATGAAGCTAATGTCGAAGAATTGAGATCAAAAGCTAAGAACCATTCCGAAGTGAACGCACAAAAAGCTACTAATCCTATCACGGGGGCACCTCTTCGTCGAGAAGGCAAAGGGCCAAAGCTCTCTAATCGAGATCATATGCCTAGACGAACATTTAGTAAAAAGCTCAGCTTCGCAGAGCACCATAGCACTGAAGAATACATTTCGGACATGATAGAACGAGCCGTGAAAAAGAATCAGGCTAGCAAGGATGACGAAAGAGAATGGGACTTCTCTCCTGATAGGACTCCATTCACTAAAAGAATCCTTGAATCAGAATGTCCGAAGAAGTTCAATCCTTTGACTTTGCCTCCGTACAATGGTCTCGTTGATCCAAACTACTTCCTATTCAAATATGAGTGGCATATGAGCGCAGCTAAAGCAACCGATGAGATGAGATGCACATATTTTCCTCTCTACTTAGAAGGTGTTGCATCATTATGGTTCACAAAGCTGCCACCCAAATCCATCGATCGGTTCTCTGACCTAACCAAAAAGTTCAAGGAGCAGTTCCACCTCTACGCTACTAAAGCCAAGGATGCTATAACGCTTTCAGCAATGAAACATAATCCAGGGGAAACTGTCAAAGCCTTCCTTGGTCGATTCAATGTTGCTTTGTATGAAGTGAGGAATCCAGAGCCACGCATAATTCTCATGGCTTTACTTGGCGCTATTGACAAAACAAGCGAGTTCGGAAGATGGATAAAAATGAAGGAACTGACTACGCTTAACAAGTTCTATAAGAAGGTGGAAGAGTACATGAGAGTGGACAATAATCCTATACCCCTTCGGGTCATTGATGGCAACCAACTCCTTGAAGCTCCAAAAAATACAGCTGTCCAACCTAACCAGAAGAATAATCAGGGACAGAAGTGAACCAATGACGGGAACGACAACAAGACTATTAAGAAATCCCGTCTTTTCAACTCATCAGAGCTAACGCCTTTGAATGACACTCCTGAAAATATCTATCTTGCAACAAAAAGTTCTGAAGAGTATGCAAAGCCAAATTCGATAAGGGTAAGCAATAAAGCAGCAAACTCGAGGAAGTTCTGCAGATTTCATAACTAGCCTGGTCATAGCACTAATGAGTGCCGACACCTGAAGAACCTCATTGAGGAGTTGATCAGGAAAAACAGGTTACAGCAGGATGTAAAGAATCCACAAGCCATGAATCCTTCTGCTGCTCCCCAAGGACAAGGGGCATCAAATGATCAGTCTGGCCCAAGCAATATAGCTTCTGCACAAATCATGCCAAGGCCGATTATCAACTGATAACAACTGATCGTGCTCCCATTGCAATGGCTCGGAATAAGCGATCAACGTCGCTACATCTTTATTTCATTCTCTATTTCTTGCTTTAGTTCATGCTTTACTTCGCATTTACTTTCCGTTATATTCCAAAACTTTATGTAAATAGTCTGTAATAATCTGCAAGTGATGCACTGAACATTAGCTCTATGACTAAGAGCATATCTGTTTGAATGAATTTCCTGCTCGCAAAGTTATATGTCAAATCAAAACTTTCTTAAAAGTTGGTTTCATATTGCAGGTCATTTTGTCGAGTGCTTGTTCCTGAGACATCGCAACCCCAACAATGCTAGCTCAAGAGCCGAATGTTGTAAACATCGACATGTACAAATGCAAAATAGGAAAAACACTAACTTGAAAAGTGAATGGGAAAGTCGCAAAGATTCAAACAGCGAGCAAGCGTCACGACAAACAAGCACGAGAGCTGAAATTTTTATCGAAGGGGCACTTCCCTAAGTGGAAGGTTCAGAGCTTCAGTTCCTAAACCAGAATAACATGCTAAGTTGAGCATCTGACAAAGGGACTGATGGCCGCCCCGTGAAACGACATGACAACCATCGAGATCATTTGCGTAGTGTTTGATATGATCAAACGTGAAGAATAAAAATCCATTTGCAAAGCGTTTGATATGATCAAACGTGAAGAATAAATCTCCATTTGCGTAGCGTTCGATATGATCAAACGTGAAGAATGAAAATCCATTTGCGTAGCATTTGATATGATCAAACGTGAAGAATGAAAATCCATTTGCATAGCGTTTGATATGATCAAACGTGAAGAATGAAAATCCATTTGCGTAGCGTTTGATATGATCAAACGTGAAGAATAAAAATCCATTTGCGTAGCGTTTGATATGATCAAACGTGAAGAATAAAAATCCATTTGCGTAGCGTTTGATATGATCAAACGTGAAGAACGAAAATCCATTTGCATAGCGTTTGATATGATCAAACGTGAAGAATGAAAATCCATTTGCGTAGCGTTTGATATAATCAAATGTGAAGAATGAAAATCCATTTGCGTAGCGTTTGATATGATCAAACGAGAAGAATGAAAATCCATTTGCGTAGCGTTTGATATGATCAAACGTGAAGAATGAAAATCCATTTGCGTAGCGTTTGATATGATCAAACGTGAAGAATGAAAATCCATTTGCGTAGCATTTGATATGATCAAACGTGAAGAATGAAAATCCATTTGCGTAGCGTTTGATATGATCAAAGGTGAAGAATGAAAATCCATTTGCTTAGCGTTTGATATGATCAAACGTAAAGAATGAAAATCCATTTGCGTAGTGTTTGATATGATCAAACGTGAAGAATGAAAATCCATTTGCGTAGCGTTTGATATGATCAAATGTGAAGAATAAAAATCCATTTGCGTAACATTTGATATGATCAAACGTGAAGAATAAAAATCCATTTGCATAGCGTTTGATATGATCAAACGTGAAGAATGAAAATCCATTTGCGTAGCGAATGAAAATCCATTTGTGTAGCGTTTGATATGATCAAACATGAAGAATGAAAAATCCATTCATGTAGCATCTGGAAAATCGGATGCGAAGAATGAAAAGTCCACTTGCGTAGTGTCTGAAAATTTCAGACACGACAAGTATCGGGTTTTACCCTAAGCAGGGGCACAAAATCTAAATTACTTCCCGTAAAGAAGACTAGCAATGGTCTCCTAAACCGGGGCATCAATAATCAGAGACTTCTCCAAAGAGAAGCAAAGAATAAATCACAAATACACATTTCTCAAATGAGAAATATCGTATACCATCATATTAGCCATTAAACCGATAACGTTTGAAATCCATAGTCGGCTTTAGTCGATTAGTTGATTTTAAGCAATAATGCGAATTCGAATTAGAATATCGTGTTTGTGCAAATAATTTTCAATAAGTTTTATGCCATTGAGAAAAACAGTCATGTATAGACACTTTATTCAATTTAAGATGAAATTCGCTATGATTCGTTTGCTAATGATTAAACTAATCTGTTATTGATGTGGGCGATCAATAACAAAGTATAAGTCCAAAATCGTGTGAATGCTTGTTTTAAATACAGAACAGGTAGCATGGAATAAATGAATTTAAAGCATGAGTTGCCTCAACAAACAAAAAGCTACGACTGAGTCTCAAAGCAAATTATGGTTATTTCGAAGCCCAAATACAAGCTTCGAGGGGCAAATGTTAACACCCTTAGTTCAACATGGCTCAAAGAGAATACGGCAGCGACATAATGCACAACGGACTAGGCGGCTTTGCCAAACACGTTTTGGCGACATGACTCAAAGTCGTTCACATGACTTGGGGCAAGACCGTCAGCGCGACATAGAGTCAAGCCTTTCACTGCGACTTGAGAGCAGCCCATCAAAGCATCATTAGATTAAGACATGTCGTGTTGTTTCATTCATATCGCATGCACCACTGACCTCATACCGCAGATTTCACCTAATTGTAATCCGTCATGCCACGCTCAACCTCATGTCGCACTAACAACATCATTCATACCGTAAGAAAGTTAAAGTAGAAAAGCCAACTGTAAAGAAAGAAGTACAGGCTTTCATTATTGGATCATGCCGTGAGGGATCCTTACCATGAACTAGTTTCTCCCGTAAGCCTTACAATTGAATCATGTCATTAGAAATTCCAGCAGTCAAGGCGTAGAGTACTCATGTCGCTTGTTAAAGCATGGCGTTCTCCCGCATAATCATGTCGTAAAGGCGTGAAGGCATCCCAAGTGGTTACTACGACAGGAACTCAATCTTTAAGTCGATTTTGTTATCCATGACGTAAAATATAAAGTGCAAGACCGCTAACTGTTTAAGTCGCAACCAATCATGCCATTAACATTCGGAATAAACCTAGTCATGTGAACATTCATGACACACTTGAGTCATACCTCATTCAATTCAAGTCATTCATCATCCAAGTTATTTGGTTAGATAAAATCCTCTGGACTGTTTTATAACTTGTCAGGTCGTTCCATGATTCTATATACCAAAAAGGAATGCATAGTAACACAGTCTGATGTGGAACATTTACTATAAGAATATTGAATGGGAACTTTATCATGACGTTACTCCAGTCATGTCGTATATAAGATATGAATATGCCATGTCACAAGGTTCATTCCGTATGCTGTAGATGTTTTCAAGCTATGGACTCTTTTATGTCAATTCGCTAAAATCGTGTGGTGAAGTGTAAAGATGGAGCGGTTGGCCTCATGAAACTATGGAAATATAAAGAATGTCGTTGGGACAAAGGAGGAAATTATGTGGTAACTACATTTGTACCGTACACCCGATGTAGAGCATGTCGTATGCCAATGAACAGCCATATATACTTGAATTCATGACATTCCAATCATGGCGTCCCAGCTCTCATGTCGTCAGCATAGAATATCCCATTGCATAATAACTCATGAAAGCAGGCACGTGGTTTCGTATCATGATAAGTTACATGCTAACCCATTATGGTATTACACCGCATCCATGTCGTTCCAAAGCAAAGAGTATGGCGCCACTAAAGCATGTTCACACAGCCATCCATGTTGTTAAGAATAATCATATCGCACATGTGGCTGAAGAGAACAGCTAATATTGTTTTAGCCAAGTCGTAAAAGCTCACAATGGTTTCATGCCGCATGTATAAAGCAAGTCGCGGACCAGCTGAAAGTGCTTTTTTTAAGCGGTGTACCCTAAATTATGAGTATGCCACTACCCTTGAAACATTATTGTAAATACCCCCCCATAATTCACTTGGAGGGGGGACAGAAAATTCATTCCAAGGGGGAGACTCTACCAAATTGAAAACTCATTTACAACTTCTCTAATGGCTTCTATGGATTCAACAATACTTTTTCCTACTTCATGAAGATCAAATCAATGTCAATTATCATGAGGGCTTTCTATAATTAAATCGAAGCACCATCAATCCCATTCAAGCTACAAGATGAATCACTTCAACATTATTCAAGGGATCTTATATCTTCTCTAATCCACTCTAAATCCGGATCTAATGCAAAGCTCTTACAAAATCATGGAGAAGGGTCAAAGCACTTGAAGGATTGAAGATTCATACTTCTATCACTATTAAGCTAGAGGCTCCGTCAACTCCTCTCCAAATTTAAGAGAAGTTAGATCATAAATAGAGTGAGAAGGGAGAGATGATTGTAATAAGGGAAATTCATATGCTGTAAGCTATGACGTCATGATGAGAATTGGCTAAAAGTGGACGTAGATTCATATCGAATCGAACCACTATAAAAACTCCTTTGTCTTCTTGTTGCTTTTTTACTTTTGTTTTGTGTTCGTGGCCTCACAATTTCGTACCATTTATTTGGTGACGTGCTTTTTAGCATCAATTGGTTTTTATGCCATTTTTGACGTAAACATTGGATAAAAATAATCTTCGGATATTTGATATGGAATTCTTTGCTGTAAACGTATACTATTGGAGGAATTTGGAAGATATTATTATTATATCGTTATTCCACTTTTAATATTCGTTGATTATGAGAATTGATATCGAATATAAGTGGATATAGTTTTTGTGTAATTTATGTTCAATATCGATTGATTTGGGTTTTGTTGTGAATCATATCTTCAATAATAACATTCTTGAAACCCAATGAGATTGAGTTATGAAAATTCATATCGTAGTTTGGGGATTTAACCAAATCTTTGATTTGAAGAAATTAAAAATAAGGAATTGGGAAGGAAGAATAATCTTTTAGTTAAGATTACAGAATTAAATGTTCGGAAACCAATTTAATTGGAAACTAGGAGTGAAATGTGGGGTAAGGGTTTTCAAAGGAAACTGGGTTTTTGATAACGAGTTATCAAATGGAAAATTAATAAAGGCTTTGAGACTAAATTATCTTTAATTTAAGGGAAGTGTTTTAAAAGAGAAAGGTTAAATATGGATTTTGTTATAATTTGAGAATGGATTTAAAGATGTTTAATTTAACAAAATCCAAGATGGAAGGAGATTTGGTTGAAAGCCAGTCTGTTCTGTAATTGTATTCTTTTTTATATTGTGCTTATTATTTGGAAAGACCGGGATCGAATATATGGCCGAAAACCATTCCAAGTAATAATACGACTTTATGGAACAATTCAATATTTGGAAAACAACGAATGAAGACCGGGATTCTTTGAATTGTTTAGATTGATTGCTGATGTCTCGATTGGGCTAATCCCCCGTTACGAGGTTATAAGTAGCATGAGGTTTGAATATATTGGGAGATTTCCGGATTAATGTTTCGTTCAGACCTAGAACGGACATATATGGATTGTGTGTTTGACATTGTAATTGACTGCATAGCACTCGTCTCTGTTAAATATATATATATATATATATATATATATATCTATTTGATGGCAGAGAATTTATTCTCTTGCTTAACACCCTTCTCTAAGACGTATGATCTTAGAGGTTATATATCGATAGAAATCAGCGATGCGTTGTGAATGTACAATGTGGCATACTTAAGTTATGTGGTCAGCCATGGATGATCAAAACATGGCTTACTTAAGTGTAGCTTTGTGTATATCGTGACCTCGGCAAGCCTCACTCCCCGGTAAATGGCCAAAACAGGAAGAAATGCAGCAGGGTTATGGGGTGTTGTGTCCTTCTAGATAAAAGGTGTACTATGGTATGGAGCTCAGGTGTTAACCTATGTGGTAAAAGCATCTACTTTTGTGGTTGTTATTGGTGCGCACTCGGAAAGGTTGGTAATGACCGGGAGATGACATACTCAGGCGTACTCTAAGTTACACAATTAAGGGGTAACCCGACCTTGTGTTGGCATGAGGAGCATCAGTGTTGATCCTCGGACATCCCTTTAGAGGTGTTCAAAATTCGGTTCGGAAGGAAGTTACTTTGCCTGGTCATTGTTGGAAACCCAATCTCCGCTACGAGCCCGTACGATTTCGATCGTATACCATACGTCAGCATAACATATGGTATCTATGATGGTTAAGATTGATACATTTACTTTCGAAAGGAATATTCACACTATATTATAGTATTGAAAGAGGATTTTCACATATCAAGCATTTTTGACTATCATAAGGAGAAACCTCGCCCATATATGGGTTTGCATTGTGTGTGTGCCGCGGGACCTTTTGGTAGTTTCATTTTCAAAAGTCATAGCGAATTTCTATGCACGGGAATTCATATGGAGTAAACCTGTTCTGTAACAACCCGGAAATCTACGCCAATTTAAAATTTTTATTTTGGCAATTTTAATGAATTTTGAATATTTAAAATGATTTATTTTAAATAATGACGACGAGAAATTTATTTTGAATGAATAGAACGTATATATTTATATAGATCATCGTTAGAATATTCGTTAGAATATAAATATTTATTTTATAATTTAAAAGGAATTGAAAATGGCGCGGTAGTTTGAAATTTCAATTTCGAATTTCAAATGAATGTATAGGATACAAAATAATCCGAATTTTAGCAAAATCAAAAATATTTGAATCTATTTTAGAATATCTTTCCAACGAATCCGAAAAATCAAAATTTCATAGCGGGGATCAAAAGTTATGCCCAGTTGAAATTTCAGAATAGTCGCTATAGAATTTTGAGCCCTTAAAAATGGAAATTTTGCAAACAACCTCGGTTTTCGATGAAACCACTTTTGTTGGATCTGTGATGTCAAGTTATTGCTAGATTCCAAAATTCGTAATTTTTCGAATCAATATGTGAGCGTGGCAAAGGAAAACGTGTTTCACCAGTTTCAGTTGATTTTAATCGACTTGAAAATGGTCATTTTTCAAACGGTCTCAGAATTCGACGAAATCAGTTTTGTTAGGACCGTATCGTCAATACGAAGCTAGAAAATATTTTTCGGGAATTTTTAGAGTCCGTATGTGGCCCCAGTAAATTGAAATGTGCATTCAAAATTGAATATAAAGATTTATATTTTGATTTTGATGGAAACTGATCGAAATGGTTGAACTGGCTTACGTGACATATCCCATTGTGTTCGGAATGAGGGTAATTAGCTAGGAATGGCAGGCGGTGGGTCTCGTTTTGAGATCGAAATTTAAAGTTACTTTTTGGATGATAAATTAAAAAATAAAATAATAAAAATTCCCTGGCCCCTTTATCTCCTATACCACGGTCAACCCCCCTCCTTCAAAATCAAAATCGCTTAGAAGAAAGAAAAAAAACCCGAAACAAAATCGTGCAGCCCCCCAGGCCACGCTGGCCACCGCACGCCGCCCCAGCGCGCCACTGCCGGCACGATCGGGCCCCCCTCCACCTCGACGATTGGTGCCCCCCCTCTCTAGCCTTTGACACCGGAAACCCTCAACCCGACGCAGGCCACCTCCGCCCCCGCGCGAGCCTCAACACCCCAGCATCGTCCAGTCAACGCCTCAGCCCTCTGCAGGCCGTGCGTCGCCTCCCTCTTCTTCTTCTTCTACGATTGAAAACCCTCCTCCACCCAAAATCAGTGAGTCCTTATTTAATCCTTATTTACTTATGTAAAAATCTAATTTAATTTTTATTTGTTTAGGTAAAGTTTTAATTTTTATTTATTTACATAATTATGATTATATTGATGGAAAAGAATAGATTTTTACAATGTGTTCATAAGGATAAAAATGGGATTTTTATAGTGCATTCATATGAATAAAGATGCGATTTTTATACGGTGTTCATATGAATAAAGATTTGATTTTTATGATGTTAAAGATTAGATTTTTATATTATAGAAAGAATAAAAATATGATTTTTATTTATGTAGAGTAATAAAAAAATATAGTTCTTATTATATTACTAGCAAGATAAAAATATAATTTTTATCGTGGAAGTAGCGGTGTAAAGGAATGATTTTTACATATGTAGCAGAGATATAAAAATACGACCTTTATATATAAAAATGTGATTTTTATATAGAGAATGGCGAGAGAAAAATATGATTTTTATTATATGAACACCGTTATAAAAATAAAAGTTTTATCTGTGTTTGTTGATTTTACATGTCGCCCAACTGCACAAATAAAAATCTGTGTTTGTTGATTTGAAACCCCACACGGGTGTTGGGATGATATTCGACGTACACTAATCCCAATTGTTTAGTGGTATGTCGATCGTTTGATTGACAGACTGTGTAAACATCAATTAGTTATATTTGATGCTTATGCAGTTGTGCGGTGCACTCTGGATGATGGTTGATTATTTATCGTTGCTATTATATACATGTGTTGTATGGAATCCATATAAATAACATTTTATGGTAATTGATTGGGCCTCATTCCAATTTGGAAAATAAAGAATATTATAGTATGAATATTCATGTGTTGAATAAACAAAATAGTCATATGTTGACGATATTCGTGTGTTGAAACTATTCATGTGTTGAATAAAATATTTATACAATAAAATTCATATTTTTATTGTAATTAAGAATTAATAAATATTCATGTGTTGAATAAAGTATATATTCATGTGTTGAAGAAAATATTCATTTGTTGAATAGAATAACGAAGTTATTGAAATTTATAAAGCCGTGTTGATTAGATTTGCGCCATTTTGACGCGAACGATATTTATATCGATTATATTCATTTTTTATAATGAATATAGAAAAAGAAGTAATTTCAAAATACAATGTTTTGAAAATATTATCATTTATATATTAATGATATGGAATATTCAATTTTGATTTAAAATTGAATATGAAGTTGAAATTGTTTTGAAAACGAATTTAAAACGATTTGTAAAATATGTTTTGAATTGAAATCGATGAAATATAAATAATATATATATATATTAAAATATATATTAATGGCCTGAATAGAATGCGCCACGGCAGTTCACGAATTTCGACCATTGACTTCGAGTTGACGTTACGGGAGATCCGACCGTCGGATTCTCCTGAAACCGGAACCGTTGGGTTCGTATCGAAAAGAGCTTTCCAATATATAAGAGATTTGAAATCTAACGGTTTGGATTTGGAATTATGTCCAAATCAAATTTGGAAAAGGTCGCTGCAAGTGTAGTTCGACGACCGTTATTGGAAATCGATAGTATGGGCCTTGATAAAATTAATAAAAATGTTAATAATTTGTGTAAAATCATAGTATATGAATTGGAAAGAACTGGGATGAAAAATTCCACATTTGCAAGGATAAAAATATATTTTTATCGAAATGAACTAGTTATGAACTAGAATTATAATCCAACATTTTTGAATAAATAAAATTGGATTTGAAGCGGTTTTAAAAATAATCAGAATTTCCAATATACGAATTGGAATGGATTTGAATCGAAATTCTCTTCGGAATATTTCGATGTTGAATTTCGTGATTATACACATATGGTTGTGGAAATTTGAAAGATATATTTATATCGTTATTTCCAATACAATATTTGTTGGTTTCAGAATTTGATATTGAATAGAAGCCGATATATTTTCTATTCAGAGCCTTGTATTCAATATCAAATGCGATTTTGGGTTCGTCATGAATGGTGTCTTAAATAACACTATTCTTGAACCCAGTTTAGAAAAGAATAAATCTTTTAATTAAGGTTTAGTGAAATTATCCAGTTAATTAGTATTTAATTGGAATTGAATTTAAATTGGTTTTTGGGGTTTATCGTGAGCAGTGTTTTGAATAACACCTGCTCTTTAACCAGATTAACAATGGATTGTGATTTTGGGTTTATCGTGAATCGTGTTTTAGATGACATTGGTTATTTAACCCTGTTAAAGACAGGATATGGATTTTTGGGAAGATTAAAACTAAGTGGAGTTTTAATGAATCTTTAATTAGATTAAAGTGATCGAGAATGGAATATCACCAGTTTTGCTCCAAAGCGATAGTTAAATCTTTAGTTAGATTTGAACGTGAAATGGTAATTAATATTTACCGATAACACCGTGGTGTTAGATATGGAGTATTACCAGTTTTGCTCCATGGGGTGAATAGGTTGGGATTGGGAAATAAAATAAATAATTACTTCGGTGTGGTTGGCTAATCCCGACTAGTTTGGAAAACCTTAACATGGTTTGAAATGATATCCAAAGAAAGATTAAAGAATAAATTTAGACGAATTTATCTTTGATAAAATTAATGGTAACCTTCCCCTAAGAATGTGAAATTTTGAATAAAATAATATTCTGAATTGGAATGAGGCGTATATTGTGTTTGTGTAACACTTGTTTATTTTATACGCGGGTTATCCAGAAAGGCCGGGTTTATACCCATTCTGAATAATTGATTCGATGATACGTCGAAGGTGAAGACGGAGGTTGAAGACCAGGAATCTTCACGTCATTTGGTTGATTCCTGACAATATTGATTGGGCTGTACACCCAAGAGGAGGGAATAAGTTGGAGATCGTCCAGGCGTATATGGAGATCGACGGATATGCGAGGAATAAGGTTCCTCCGGTTTCGTTCAGACCCAGAACGAACCTGTAAATGGACTGTGTGTCTGACATTGGATTTTATTCTTTGTTGATTGATCTTTATTAAATATACATCCGTTTGGCGGCGGAAAATTTATTCTCTTGCTTAACGCCCTTCTCTGAGACGTACGAGCTTAGAGGTTGTATATCGATGGACATCAGTCGCATGGAGTGAATTGCCTGTGTGGCATGCCTAAGTGGCAGATGATCAAGGCTTCTGTTGAAAAGAAAATCTTGTGGTCGATGATCAAAGCATGGCCTGTGTGGCACAGCTTTGTGTATGGCGTTAATTCGCGAGCATCACACCTCGGTATGAGTCAAAAACGGGATAGTGACTGTAGGGAGAGCACGACGTTTCTTTCTAGCTATGGGTGATGTCAGTGACCTACCAGCCCTGACATTTATATACTTTTTACCTGTGTGGTTGTTAGATGCGAGGCGCCTCGGATATAGGTCCTATAGGACCGGGAAACGTGTGTTCAGGAATAATTAATCCTCAAAAGTAAGAGAGGACAGGCCCTGAAGATCTAGGATCGCTGTGTGTGGTCCTGAGACAATTGCTAGAGTGTCTTGAACGGAGAGGAGCTTGCCCCTTGCCTCGACTCATGATGGAATCCAATTTCCAATACATGACATTTTGGTTTTATTTGTAGAGCCTAGTATGGAGACATAGTGGTATGGGGGCATTTATGCCGTCTATGATTGATACTTATGATTGAAATTGTTTTGACACTCTATAATTATAGTAATAATAAAAGATGAAATTCAGCGTATCAAGCATTCTTTGGCTATTATAAGGTAAAATCCTATCCTCTAGCTTGCGTTGCATTGTGTGATGGGACCTGGGTCTTATAATAGCTTCATTTTTCTTTATTTAGCATTGCGCTATTTGTTTTATGCACTGGTATTCTTGGGAGGAAACCCGTTCCGTGTTATACGGCGTGGTCCCTTGATTTACCTAACTTTAGAAAAAAAGATTAGTAATTGTTTTAGTTCTCACACCAGTCACATGACTGACCTAGAGTTTATTGTTTTAACCTAAACTCTGGGTGCCCTTATTTTCGACACGGGCAGTTAGTAGTTTTGGTTTTGCAGATTTATATTCACAGGATCCTGGTTTACAGCTGGAATGATATTCGAAAAGCTCTGAATCCATATATCTCCTTTTAGTTGTGTGTTGTATTATATTTCCGCTGCTATGTATTTAAATGTAATTTAAATCTCTAATATTTGTCAAATGTGTAATATTTATTCATACTCTGTATATTCTTGTATTCTGATGGAATTTTTGTAATAAACAATGAAATGTTCTTCTGTTTGTGTTCCGATGTGTTTTGTCCTCAAAGCAATTCGTGCTTTCCTTACCGGGGAAGTCATGGGTCACTATAGTGGTATCAGAGCTTGGGTTTACACAACTTAAGAATAAGACACATTAGAACCGAATGAAATAATTCATCAGAGGTTGGATTAGCAATATCCAATAAGAATTACTCGTTAGAGATAGGATCAGTAGTATCCTAGAACGTGTGTGAAGTGTATATTTTTCAAATAATGATGAAAACAAATTTTGTTTTGAAAATTACATTAAATTATTCGTATTTGAATATTTTATTTGTATTGAATTTAGACAATCGAGTATATAAAGATTTTGCATATACGCGTCATGAATGTATATTCGAAGTTTTAGTATACTGGATAGATATAGAATCACACTCTAGTCGCCCGGGGGACGATCCTGATGATAGTCTAGACATCATCGGCATTTGTGTTCGAGTTTCGAAAAGTGGGATATCTATATATTTCCATTGGACTGGTGTGAGAACCAAAACTAGATAGGTTTATTGTTGTGATTTGACATCAAAAACATGATTTTCTGTATATATATATATATATATATATATATCAAAATTATGAATTTGAAAAGCTAAACAACTAATTGATTGAAGGTTGTGTTGTTTGTTTATTTGTTTGATATTTTTAACCATTTAGGCCAAATTGAATCAAATATTGAACTGTATTGAAAAATGATTACAATTGCATGCATATACATATGTATCCATTGAACAGGTCATAGCAAGGAGGTTAGAGCAAAAGAATAAAATTGTTTGCCCGACAAATAGGTACATGTTTACAATTTTAATGGGGTTTGATGATTTTAAGAGCCGATTGGCTAGCCGCTTAGCTTTTTATTTTTCTTTTGGATTGGTAAGGGCCATGGGAGGCTATTTGAAATATCCCGAAGCTCCCGGTGCAGGGGAGGTTATAGCGAATTTTTTTGGAAATTTTTGGTGTTAGCCAAATTTTTGAAAAATTTGAAAGGTTCTTAGAAACTGAAAAGTTAAAGATCTTAAGCCGTAATGAAAAGAATGAAAGTTGAGTTGATTCGTAAAACAACTTTCAGCTTCGTTCCTTTTCGGGGATGAAAAGTTTTAAGTGGGGGAGATTGTAACAACCCGGAAATCTGAGCAATTTAAATTTTTTATTTTGGCAATTTTAATGAATTTTGAATATTTAAAATGATTTATTTTAAATAACGACGACGAGAAATTTATTTTGAATGAATAGAATGTATATATTTATATAGATCGTCGTTAGAATATAAATTATTTATTTTAAAATTTAAAAGGAATTGAAAATGGCGCGGTAGTTTGAAATTTCGAATTTCAAATGAATGTACGGATTCAAAATAAATCGGATTTTAGCGAAACCAAAAATATTTGAATCTATTTGAGAATATCTTTCTAACAAATCCGAAAAATCAACATTTCATAACGGGGATCAAAAGTTATGCCCAGTTGAAATTTCAGAATAGTCGCTATGGAATTTTGAGCCCTTAAAAATGGAAATTTTGCAAACGACCTCGGTTTTCGACGAAACCACTTTTTTTGGATCCGTGATGTCAAGTTATTGCTAAATTCCAAAATTCTTAATTTTTCGAATCAATATGTGAGCGTGGCAAAGGAAAACGCGTTTCACCAGTTTCAGTTGATTTTAATCGACTGGAAAATGGTCATTTTTCAAACGGTCTCGGAATTCGACGAAATTAGTTTTGTTAGGACCGTATCGTCAATATGAAACTAGAAAATATTTTTCGGGAATTTTTAGAGTCTGTATGTGGCCCCAGTAAATTGAAATGTGCGTTCAAAATTGAATATATATATTTATATTTTGATTTGATGGAAACTGATCGAAAAGGTCGAATTGGCTTATGTGACACCCCATTGTGTTCATAATGGGGGTAATTAGCTAGGAACGGCAGGCAGTGGGTCTCGTTTTGAGATTGAAACTTAAAGTTACTTTTTGGAGGATAAATTAAATAATAAAAATTTCTTGGCCACTTTATCTCCTATACCACGGTCAACCCCCCCTTCAAAATCAAAATTGCTTACAAGAAAGAAAAAAAAAACCCAAAACAAAATCGCGCAGCTCCCCAGGCAACGCTGGCCACTGCACGCCGCCCCAGCCTGCCACCGCCGGTGCGATCGGGCCCCCCTACACCTCGACGACTGGCCCACCCCTCTAGCCTTCGACGCCGGAAACCCTCAACCCGACACCAACGCAGGCCACAACCACCCCTGTGCAAGCCTCAGCACCCCGGCGTCGTCCAGTCAGACCCTCAGCCCTCTGCAGGTCGTGCGTCGCCTCCCTCTTCTTCTTCTTCTTCGATTGAAAACCCTCGTCCACCCGAAATCAGTGAGTCCTTATTTAATCCTTATTTACTTATGTAAAAATCTGATTTAATTTTTATTTGTTTAGGTAAAGTTTTAATTTTTATTTATTTAAATAATTATGATTATATTGATGGAAAATAATGGTTTTTTATAGTGTGTTCATAAGGATAAAAATGGGATTTTTATAGTGCGTTCATATGAATAAAGATGCGATTTTTATATGGTGTTTATATGGATAAAGATTTGATTTTTAGGATGTTAAAGATTAGTTTTTTATATTACAGAAAGAATAAAAATATGATTTTTATTTATGTAGAGTAATAAAAAATACAATTCTTATTATATTACTAGCAAGATAAAAATATATTTTTTTATCATGGAAGCAGCAGTGTAAAGGAGTGATTTTTACATATGTAGCAGACATATAAAAATACGATCTTTATATATAAAAATTTGATTTTTATATAGAGAATGGCGAGATAGAAATATGATTTTTATTATATGAACACCGTTATAAAAATAGAAATTTTATCTATATAGCAGCGGTATAAAAATAGAATTTTTATCTATATAGTAATGGTATAAAAGTAGAATTTTTTATCTATATAGTAGCAGTATAAAAATGTGATTTTTATCCATATAGAGTAGTTATAAAAATATGATTTTTATATACATAGCAACAATATAAAGATGCGATATTTATATATGTAGTGGATACGGACGACGAAAGTGAAAAAAGGCGAGCACAACAAAAGATTTTCTACATATGAAGAGTCGTGGAGTTTGGTTTAGCTTCTCGGTGAGAACTTATCACTTTAATTCTTGTTTTCTAGGATGCAGACGGTGCTTAGCAACACCCGTCGTCCACAGACCATGGACGACTTGTATGCTTGTTTGATGTGTTGTGAAGTTTGTTTGTGATGTTGATGTGAAATGGATAATAAAACATTCATGTGTGAAATAAAATATTTTATCGTTAAAAAGATAATTTTTAACGTGTATGTGAATAAAATAAATATTTATTTACAAACCGGACGGTTTGTTTACGTACACATATTTGAAGGATATTGATTGGGACGATAAATTTTACACGCGCCCAACTACACAAATAAAAATCTGTGTTTGTTGATTTGAAACCCCACATGGGTGTTGGGATGATATTCGATGTACACTAATCCCAATTGTTTAGTGGTATGTCGATCGTTTGATTGATAGACTGTGTAAGCGTCAATTAGTTATATTTGATGCTTATGAAGTTGTGCGGTGCACTCTGGATGATGGTTGATTATTTATCGTTGCTATTATATACATGTGTTGTATGGAATCCATATAAATAACATTACATGGTAATTGATTGGGCCTCATTCCAATTTGGAAAATAAAGAATATTATAGAATGAATATTCATGTGTTGAATAAACATGTAACGACCCAGAAAATCTGAACCAATTTAAAAATTTTAAATTGGCTAAAATAATGGATTTTTAATATTTAAAATAGTAGCGATGAAAACTGAGTTTGAATCGACAATTGAAAACGAATATAATTAATTCTAATTATAAACAAGGCCTGAAAAGGTGCTGGAGTTTCAAAAATTGAATTCAAACTTTGTCGGACTGTACCGTGTGCAAAACAAAACAGATTTGAGTGAAACCAAAAATATTTAAATCTGTTAGTGAATACCTTTCTAACGAATCTGAAAATTCGAATTTTCATAGCGGAAAGCAAAAGTTATGGCCAAATGAATTTTCAGAAAGTTCGCTATGGAATTTATATAGCCCATGAAATTGGCCATTTTGCATACGACCTCGGAATTCGACGAAACCACTTTTGTTGGATCCGGGATGTGAATTTATTGCTAGGTTCCAAATTTCATAATTTTTGAAGCTAGTATGTGAGCGTGGAAAAGGAAAATGTGTTTTGGTCTATTATAGTTAAATTGGATCGACCAGAAATAGGCCTGTTTGCAAACGGTCTCAGAATTCGACGAAACTAGTTTCGTTGGGACTGTATCATCAAAACATAGCCAAATTTATTTTTCTGTAATTTTTCGAATCAGTTTGTGGCCCTGGCAAATTGAAATGCACGTTCAAATTGAATATTGAATGTTTTATATTTTAATTTGAAAGAAAACTGACTGAAACAGTCAAATGGGCCTACGAAACATATCCCAATGTGTTCGGAATGGGGGTAAAATGCCAGGGACGACAGTCGTTGGGTTCGGATTGGAGTTAGTATGCGAAGAGGGGTATTTTTGAAATTTTAAAAATATAAAAAAATTCCTGGCCAATCAGAAAACGACACCCCAGCTTTCTCTCTCCCCGTATATCGCGACGCGCGGCGGAAAGGGCTTGAGGCCTTCTCTCTTCGATTTCTCCTCATCCACTCACTAATATGAAAAGCTCCAGTTGAAGATTTTGAAGAGCACGAGAAGATCTTCAAATCCATATATAGTTTGGATTTTTTTCATTGTGTGGTTTGGGAGAACCGACGTCACGAAGTTCAGCACTTCGAACCGCCGCCACGTACGCCTGAAGCCGTCGAACTGGCCCCACCTCCATGCGAACAGGCGCCTCTCCTCCCACTTCGACCCTGCGCAACCCGATCGTGGAACCATTGCACGGATTGATCGAAAAATTCAAACCTAGTTTTGAACCTTTCAGCTGAGGTAACGGCTTGTTTAATTTTCAACAGTTTTAACACTTTTAAACCGTTGCAAACTTTGAAAAATCATATATTTTTAGTGTGTTAACGAAATTCGATGAAACAGGAAACACCGTGACCGAATGGACGTCTTCTACATTTTAGAAGAGACCGCATATTTTTCTAAGCCTTCTGCTATTTTTAGTGGAGTGGAACCCAATGTGAGATTTCTAATTTATAAACGATATGGAAAACGACGATGTATAAATTATATAGTCGATCTATGAGTTATATAAGCGTTGTACACCTCTTGTATAAGCGTTGTATAAGTTGTACGTTCGATGTATAAGTTATATATGCGTTGTAGAAATTATATATGTGTTGAAATAGAAGTGAATTGCTATATATATATATATATATATATATATATATATATATATATATATATATATACACACGCCCCTCGTCCACAAACCATGGACGATATTTATTGAAAAATACCCATTTGTGATTGTGAAATATTTGGTTGAAACCACATAGGATTAGTTTGTGGAAATGAAATAAATATACATGCCGCCTACGTGCGAACTAGATGCATGATTCCCCATTGTCAAAAACCGCGAGGTTTTAAGGTAGAGCGAGGAGCCGTACTAGGGACGGTCCCGGTTTTAACTACCCTGCCGATATGCTGCCGAAATTTTGAATAATATTCATGCGTTTGAATTATTTCCATTTGTTGAAACTATATTTATTCGTTGAATAGAAAACCTCCGTGTGTGGAAACGTTGTTGAGTTGAAATTCATGTGTTGAATGGTCTTCATATTTTGAAATAAATTGTTTTATAATAAAAATCCCATTTTTATCATCTATATGAACTATATAAAATAGTCAAGTTTTGAAATAAATTGTTTTATAATAAAAATCCCATTTTTATCACCAATATGAACTATATAAAATAATCTGGTTTTGAAATGAATTGTTTTACTATAAAAATCACATTTTTATTATATACATGAGTTGTCAAATATAGTGAAGTGTTGAAATAGAAGACAGTTTGATAAAAATATCATTTTTATCGAAAGTGTGAAATTCACATGGCTTTGAAATCGAAGAATCGATATATATATATATTTAAATAGAATTGAAATATATTGAAAAACGACGCTGCAGTTCGTATTTTGAAACCGTGATTTCAAACGATTAGTACGGGAGATCTGACCATCGGATTTTCCTGAAATCGCAACCGTTGGGTTTGCTTTGGGAAAATCTTTCCAACGGCACCAACTTTGTAAAAATCCAACGGTAGGATTGTCTGGAATGTTTAAATTCAAATCGGAAGGAAAACAGTGCCAGAATCGATTATATTTATATATATATATATAAATATAAATATATTTAATCGAATAACGACGCTGTAGTTCGTATTTTGAAATCGAAACTTCAAACGATTATACCGGGAGATCCGACCGTCGGATTTTCCCGGAATTGGAACCGTTGGATTCGTTTTGAAAAGATCTTTCTAATGATGTAAATTTTGTGAAGATCCAACGGTTAGATTTTCAGATATGTGTAAATCAAATCTGAAGAAAAACAGCGCCACGGCCGCGTTATGGCCCGAAGCGTCGTTTTGAATAAATTGGCTACTTTAAAATAAATAAAAATAGTGATAGATTGTTATAAAATATCATAAATGATATGGAATAGAAATAAATTGAATTTGCTCGATTTATGTGAAATTTGATGATTGAATATGTTTGGTGTGAAAATTACATTAAAGAACAAAATTGATGTTGTCGAATGATTTAACCATTGAAATAAATTGATTTGAAATTCTAAATATACGTGAATTATTTGAAAAGGCCGAGTTAATTCTCATTTCAAATAATTGACCAACGATTGAAAGTCGAAGATGAAGACGGTGGTCGAAGACCGGAGATCTTCACCTCGTTTGGGTGGTAACCGAGGTCCTGATTGGGAGGCATCCCGAAATATGGATAATGAGTGGTGATCATCCAGACGTACGTGGTGATCGATGGGTTTGCGAGGTATATAGTGCCTCCGTTTTCGTTCAGACCCAGAACGGACTTGTAAATGGACTGTGTGTCTGACATTGGATTTTATTCTGTGTTGATTGATCTCTATTAAATATACATCTGTTTGGCGGCGGAGAATTTATTCTTTTGCTTAACGCCCTTCTCTGAAACGCACGAGCTCAGAGGTTGTATATCGATGGACATCAGTCGCATGGCGTGAATTGCTAGTGTGGCATGCCTAAGTGGCAAATGATCAGGGCTTCTATTGAAAAGCAAAGTCTTGTGGTGATGATCAAAGCATCGCCTGTGTGGCGTAACTTTGTGCATAACGTGAATTCGCGAGCCTCACACCCCGGTATGAACCAGAAACGGGAGCAGGACCTCAGGGGGGACGTGCGTTTTCTATCTAGCTAGGGTGGTGTCAGTGACCTACCAGCCCTGATATTTATATACTTTTCACCTGTGTGGTTAATGCTGTTGCGAGGCGCCTCGGTTAGATCGGACGATCCGGGTCCGATGGAGTCATTCGTTGACTCATTTACGCCCCAAAGGGCGGAGAAACGCATTGTTCAGGCATTATAATCCACTTCGTGTAGACCGGCCCTGACGATCCAAGGTACGGTTGCGGCTGTGCCTGAGGGGCGGGCTAGAGCGTCTCGAATTCGGGAAGGACTATCTTTTGCCTTGGTTCATGAAGGAAATCCAATTTCCAAATACATGACTGTGCGGTTTTGATTGTATACCTATATATGGTGACATAGTGGTATGGGGTATTAATGCCGTCTATGATTGATAGTTATGATTTGAAATTGTTTTTTAAAACATATAAACACTAGCAATAATATCAAATGCTTTTGTTTTATTCGTATCAAGCATATTTTGGCCGTTATAAGGTAAAACTCTATCCTCCGGTTTGCGTTGCATTGTGTGATGGGAACTGAGTCTTATAATGGCTTCATTTTTATAAAATGCATAGCGATGTTTAAAAGAAAGATTTTGGCAATCCAATGGAGTAAACCCGTTCCACGAAAGTGGCGTGGTCCTGTGATTAGCCATATTTAAAATGTGTTTAGTAGATTTCTCATACCAGTCCCATGACTGACTCGTAGTTTGTTTCACTTTCAAACTCGGGTGCCCCTTTTTCTACACGGGCAGCCTTGTATTCAGGTTTAGCTGGTTCTTTCTGGATAGCTGGAGCTGAAGATGGATTCTATCATTTATCTCTTTTTATGCTGTTCAGCTCCTATTGTACATTATGTTTCTTTTCCGCTGTAGACATATATGTATAGTTGAACTGTATTTGTACTAAGTATGATCCTGTATACTGTGTAACTCTGATGATTACTTTTATCCAGTATATTCTATTGTTCATTATCTGGTGTATTTATTTAATTCTGTTCTGCTATTATCTGTTTCTGTGTTATATTCCAAAGATAACCCTTATCTCCGTCCGTACGGGGTTTGGGGTCGTCACATCGTGGTATAAGAGCTTTGGTTAAGCTTACTTCTGGAATATAACATATGAACGAACTCGTCAAAAATAGAACCAGTAGTTTTCTAGGACGACTAACTCATTACAGATAGGATCAGTAATATCCTAGTATGAGTAGAGCAAAATCAGAATAACTCGTTAGAGATGGGGTCAGAAGTGCCTCAGAACGAGTCAAAAGTTATATGTTTTTAAATAACGTATTTGTGATCATATATATAGTCTGGTTTTAGAAATATAATTTTTGAATATATAAAAGATATATATTTGAAAGGTTGAAAAGTTAAAAACAATTTGATTGTTGTTTGTGTTGTGTGATAGTAGATTTGATTAATTAAAAACGATAGTTAATTTAATCGGTAATAGAATGAATGGTAGAATTTATTCGATTATATCACCCATTGAACTGATTGGAAAACAGATAGAAATATATACATGTGCATTATATATGTTTGAAAAGGTAAATGGATTAGCTGTTGAGTAAAGATTTTATTTGCGTGCCCGACAAATAGGTAAACCTTAATGAGTTGGATGCGAAATATTATTATATCAACTCCTGTGAATGCCATTGGATGCGGAGTGCTGGTTTTTCTGTGTGAAATAATAAACGTCTCTATAGGATAGTAACAATTAATTTTGAACTACATTACATGGCATACTTCAGAAGATAGGCATACTTCATCATATACCACATAAGCATTTGGAGCTTGTGTGACGAGGTAGAAGATTTACCATACGAGCGAGAGGCTTGTATGGCGATGACTATATTTTACAGGTTGAACTGATGACTGATATGGACTATTTAAATTGTAAAGATTAAATTGCCAGATTAATAAAAACCCCACACGGGTCTGGAGTTGACAATAATCACGTCTCTCTAGTTATTAGATACGGCACATAGACTATTTATTTCCCACACGGGACGAGGTGACGAGGATTTATCCTCTGGAGCATTTAAAATACACACTCCCTCAGGCTTTGACAGGGTGACGAGAATTTATACTCTGGAGTTATTATCAATACATGCTCCCCTGTAAACACCAGAATATATCACTATAAATATGTGTATGCTTATTAGGATTTACTGGGTACCTAATACGGCCCAATAAATTTCCAAACCCCTCCCCATATAAAGGAGGTTATGGCGAAATTTTTCAAAAATTCCAGGTGTTAGCCAAATTTTTGAAGAATTTGAAAATTCTCGAAAACTGAAAAGTTGGAGAATGGAAGCCAGATCGAACGTAGAGTTGATAAATCAAACCACTTTCGACTTTGTTCCTTTTCGGGGATGAAAAGTTTTAAGTAGGGGAGATTGTAACGTCCCAGAAAATCTGAACCAATTTAAATTTTTTAAATTGGTTAAAATAATGGATTTTAATATTTAAAATAAATATTTTAAATAATACCGATGAAAACTAAGTTTGAATCAACAATTGAAAACAAATATAATTAATTCTAATTATAAACAAGGCCTGAAAAGGCGCTGCAGTTTCAAAAATTGAATTCAAACTTTGTCGGACTGTACCGGGTGCAAAACAAAACGGATTTGAGTGAAACCAAAAATATTAAAATCTGTTAGTGAATACCTTTCTAACGAATCTGAAAAATCGAAATTTCATAGCGGAAAGCAAAAGTTATGGCCAAATGAATTTTCAGAAAGGTCGCTATGGAATTTATATAGCCCGTGAAATTGGCCATTTTAAATACGACCTCGGAATTCGACGAAACCACTTTTGTTGGATCTGGGATGTGAAATTATTGCTAGGTTTCAAATTTCATAATTTTTGAAGCTAGTATATGAGCGTGGCAAAGGAAAATGTGTTTTGGTCTATTAAAGTTAAATTGGATCGACCAGAAATGGGCCTTTTTGCAAACCGTCTCAGAATTCGACGAAACTAGTTTTGTTGGGACCGTATCATCAAAACATAGCCAGATTTATTTTTCTGGAATTTTTCGAATCAGTTTGTGGCCCTGGCAAATTAAAATGAACGTTTAAATCTAATATTGAATGTTTTATATTTTAGTTTGAAAGAAAACTGACTGAAACAGTCGAATGGGCCTATGAAACATATCCCATTATGTTCGGAATGGGGGTGAAACGCTAGGGACGACAGTCGTTGGGTTCGGATTGGAGTTAGTATGCGAAGAGGGGTATTTTTGAAATTTTAAAAATATATAAATATAAAAAAATTCCTGGCCAATCAGAAAACGACACCCCAGCTTTCTCTCTCCTCGTATATCGCGACGCACGGTGGAAAGGGCTTGAGGCCTTCTCTCTTTGATTTCTCCTCATCCACTCACTAAAATCAAAAGCTCCAGTTGAAGATTTTGAAGAGCACGAGAAGATCTTCAAATCCATATATAGTTTGGATTTTTTTTCATTGTGTGGTTTGGGAGAACCGACGTCACGAAGTTCAGCACTTCGAACCACCGCCACGCATGCCTGAGGCCGTCGAACTGGCCCCACCTCCAGGCGAACAGGCGCCTCTCCTCCCTCTTCGACCCTGCGCAACCCGATCGTGGAACCATTGCACGGATTGATTGAAAAATTCAAACCTAGTTTTGAACCTTTTAGCTGAGGTAACGGCATGTTTAATTTTCAACAGTTTTAACACTTTTAAACCATTGCAAACTTTGAAAAATCATATCTTTTTAGTGTGTTAACGAAATTCGATGAAACAGGAAACACCGTGACCGTGTGGACGTCTTCTACATTTTAGAAGAGACCGCATATTTTTCTGAGCCTTCTGCTATTTTTGGTGGAGTGGAACCCAATGTGAGATTTCTATTTTATAAACGATATGGAAAACGACGATGTATAAAATTATATAGTCGATGTATGAGTTATATAAGCGTTGTACACCTCTTGTATAAGCGTTGTATAAGTTGTACGTTCGATGTATAAGTTATATATGCGTTGTAGAAATTATATATGTGTTGAAACAGAAGTGAATTGCTATATATATATACGCCCCTCGTCCACAAAGCATGGACGATATTTATTGGTTGTGATTGGTGTGAAAATTGATTGATAGCGAATGGTTGATTGTGATTATTTGTGGTTGATATTGATTGACTGTGGTTGAAAAATACCCATTTGTGATTCAGAAATATTTGGTTGAAACCACATAGGATTAGTTTGTGGAAATGAAATAAATATACATGCCGCCTGCGTGCGAACTAGATGCATGATTCCCTATTGTAAAAAACGCAAGGTTTTAAGGTAGAGCGAGGAGCCGTACTAGGGACGGTCCCGGTTTTAACTACCCTGCCGTTATGATGCCGAAATTTTGAATAATATTCCTGTGTTTGAATTATTTTCATTTGTTGAAACTATATTTATTCGTTGAATAGAAAACCTCCATGTGTGGAAACGTTGTTGAGTTGAAATTCATGTGTTGAATGGTGTTCATATTTTGAAATAAATTGTTTTATAATAAAAATCCCATTTTTATCATCTATATGAACTATATAAAATAGTCAAGTTTTGAAATAAATTGTTTTATAATAAAAATCCCATTTTTATCACCAATATGAACTATATAAAATAATCTGGTTTTGAAATGAATTGTTTTACTATAAAAATCACATTTTTATTATATACATGAGTTGTCAAATATAGTGAAGTGTTGAAATAGAAGATAGTTTGATAAAAATATCATTTTTATCAAAAGTGTGAAAATCACGTGGTTTTGAAATCGAAGAATCGATGTATATATATATATATATATATATATTTAAATAGAATTGAAATATATTGAAAAACGACGCTGCAGTTCGTATTTTGAAACCGTGATTTCAAACGATTAGTACGGGAGATCTGACCATCAGATTTTCCTGAAATCGCAACCGTTGGGTTCGCTTTGGGAAAATCTTTCCAACGGTACCAACTTTGTAAAAATCCAACTGTTGGATTGTCTTGAATGTTTAAATTCAAATCGGAAGGAAAACAACGCTAGAATCGATTATATATATATAAATATAATTATATTTAATCGAATAACGACGCTGCAGTTCGTATTTTGAAATCGAAACTTCAAACGATTATACCGGGAGATCCGACCGTCGGATTTTCCCGGAACTGGAACCGTTGGATTCGTTTTGAAAAGATCTTTCTAATGATGTAAATTTTGTGAAGATCCAACGGTTAGATTTTCAGATATGTGTAAATCAAATCTGAAGAAAAACAGCGCCACGGCCGCGTTATGGCCCGAAGCGTCGTTTTGAATAAATTGGCTACTTTAAAATAAATAAAAATAGCGAAAGATTGTTATAAAATATCATAAACGATATGGAATAGAAATAAATTGAATTTGCTCGATTTATGTGGTATTTGATGGTTGAATATGTTTGGTGTGAAAATTACATTAAAGAACAAAATTGGTGTTGTCGAATGATTTAACCATTGAAATAAATTGATTTGAAATTCTAAATATACGTGAATTATTTGAAAAGGCCGAGTTACTTCTCATTTCAAATAATTGACCGACGATTGAAAGTCGAAGATGAAGACGGTGGTCGAAGACCGGAGATCTTCACCTCGTTTGGGTGGTAACTAAGGTCCTGATTGGGAGGCATCCCGAAATATGGATAATGAGTGGTGATCGTCCAGACGTACGTGGTGCTCGATGGGTTTGCGAGGTATATAGTGCCTCCGGTTTCGTTCAGACCCAGAACGGACTTGTAAATGGACTATGTGTCTGACATTCGATTTTATTCTGTGTTGATTGATCTCTGTTAAATATACATCTGTTTGGCGGCGGAGAATTTATTCTTTTTCTTAACGCCCTTCTCTGAAATGCACGAGCTCAGAGGTTGTATATCGATGGACATCAGTCGCATGGCATGAATTGCTAGTGTGGCGTTCCTAAGTGGCAAATGATCAGGGCTTCTGTTGAAAAGAAAAGTCTTGTGGTGATGATCAAAGCACCGCCTGTGTGGCGTAGCTTTGTGTACAACGTGAATTCGCGAGCCTCACACCCCGGTATGAACCAGAAACGGGAGCAGGACCTCAGGGGGGACGTGCGTTTTCTTTCTAGCTAGGGTGGTGTCAGTGACCTACCAGCCCCGACATTTATATACTTTTCACCTGTGTGGTTGTTGCTGTTGAGAGGCGCCTCGGTTAGATCGGACGATCCGGGTCTGATGGAGTCATTCGTTGACTCATTTACGCCCCAAAGGGCGGAGAAACGCATTGTTCAGGCATTATAATCCACTTCGTGTGGACCGGCCCTGATGATCCAAGGTACGGTTGCGGCTGTGCCTGAGGGGCAGGCTAGAGCGTCTCGAATTCGGTAAGGACTATCTTTTGCCTTGGTTCATGACGGAAATCCAATTTCCAAATACGTGACTGTGCGGTTTTGATTGTATACCTATATATGGCGACATAGTGGTATGGGGCATTAATGCCGTCTATGATTGATAGTTATGATTTGAAATTGTTTTTTTAAAACATATAAACACTAGCAATAATATCAAATGCTTTTGTTTTATTCGTATCAAGCATATTTTGGCCGTTATAAGGTAAAACTCTATCCTTCGGTTTGCGTTGCATTGTGTGATGGGAACTGAGTCTTATAATGGCTTCATTTTTATAAAATGCATAGCGATGTTTAAAAGAAAGATTTGTTTTTAAAGCACTGGAAATCCAATGGAGTAAACCCGTTCCACGAAAGTGGCGTGGTCCTGTGATTAGCCATATTTAAAATGTGTTGAGTAGATTTCTCATACCAGTCCCATGACTGACTCGTAGTTTGTTTCACTTTCAAACTCGGGTGCCCCTTTTTCTACAGGGACAGCCTTGTATTCAGGTTTAGCTGGTTCTTTCTGGATAGCTGGAGCTGAAGATGGATTCTATCATTTATCTCTTTTTATGCTGTTCAGGTCCTATTTTACATTATGTTTGTTTTCCGCTGTAGACATATATGTATAGCTGAACTGTATTTGTACTAAGTATGATCCTGTATACTATGTAAATCTGATGATTACTTTTATCCAGTATATTCTATTGTTCATTATCAGGTGTATTTATTTAATTCTGTTCTGCTATTGTCTGTTTCTGTGTTATATTCCAAAGATTACCCTTGTCTCCGTCCGTACGGGGTTTGGGGTCGTCACAAAACAAAATAGTCATGTGTTGACGATATTCATGTGTTGAAACTATTCATGTGTTGAATAAAATATTTATACAATAAAATTCATATTTTTATTGTAATTAAGAATTAATAAATATTCATGTGTTGAATAAAGTATATATTTATGTATTGAAGAAAATATTCATTTGTTGAATAGAATAACGAAGTTATTGAAATATATAAAGCCGTGTTGATTAGATTTGCGCCATTTTGACGCGAACGATATTTATATCGATTATTTTTGTTTTTATAATGAATATAGAAAAAGAAGTGATTTCAAAATATAACGTTTTGAAAATATTATCATTTATATATTGATGATATGGAATATTCAATTTTGATTTAAAATTGAATATAAAGTTGAAATTATTTTGAAAACGAATTTAAAACGATTTATAAAATACGTTTTGAATTGAAATGGACGAAATATATATAATATATATATATTATATATATTAATAGCCTGAATAGAACGCGCCGCGCCGCGGTAATTCACGAATTTCGACCATTGACTTCGAGTTGACGTTACGGGAGATTCGACCATCGGATTCTCCTGAAACTGGAACCGTTGGGTTCGTATCGAAAAGTGCTTTCCAATGAATATAAGAGATTTGAAATCTAACGGTTGGATTTGGAATTATGTCCAAATCAAAATTTGGAAAAGGTCGCTGCAAGTGCAGTTCGACGACCGTTATTCGAAATCCACTGTACGGGCCTTGATAAAATTATTAAAAATATTAATAATTTGTGTAAAATCATAATATATGAATTGGAAAGAACTGGGATGAAAAATTCCACATTTGTAAGGATAAAAATATATTTTTATCGAAATGAACTAGTTATGAACTAGAATTATAATCCAATATTTTTGAATAAATAAAGTTGGATTTGAAGTGGTTTTAAAAATAATCAGAATTTCCAATATACGAATTGGAATGGATTTGAATCGAAATTCTCTTTGGAGTATTTCGATGTTGAATTTCGTGATTATACAGATATGGTTGTGGAAATTTGAAAGATATATTTATTTCGTTATTTCCAATACGATATTTATTGGTTTCATAATTTGATATTGAATAGAAGCCGATATATTATATATTCAGAGCCTTGTATTCAATATCAAATGGGATTTTGGGTTCGTTGTGAATGGTGTCTTAAATAACACTGTTCTTGAACCCAGTTTAGTAAAGAATAAATCTTTTAATTAAGGTTTAGTGAAATTATCCAGTTAATTAGTATTTAATTGGAATTGAATTTAAATTGGCTTTTGGGTTTTATCGTGAGCGGTGTTTTGAATTACACCTGCTCTTTAACCCGATTAACAATGGAATGTGATTTTGGGTTTATCGTGAACCGTGGTTTAGATGACATTAGTTCTTTAACCCACTTAAAGACAGAATATGGATTTTTGGGAAGATTAAAACTAAGTGGAGTTTTAATGTATCTTTAATTAGATTAAAGTGATCGAGAATGGAGTATCACCAGTTTTGCTCCAAAGCGATAGTTAAATCTTTAATTAGATTTGAACATGAAATGGTAATTAATATTTACCGATAACACCGTGGTGTTAGATATGGAGTATTACCAGTTTTACTCCATGGGATGAATAGGTTGGGATTAGGAAATAAAATAAATAATTACTTCGGTGTGGTTCGCTAGCCCCGACTGGTTTGGAAAACCTTAACATGGTTTGAAATGATATCCAAAGGAAGATTAAAGAATAAATTTAGAAGAATTTATCTTTGATAAAATTGATGGGAACCTTTCCCTAAGAATGTGAAAATTTGAATAAAAAAATATTCTGAATTGGAATGAGGCGTATGTTGTGTTTGTGTAACACTTGTTTATTTTTTTACGTGGGTTGTTCAGAAAGGCTGGGTTATACCCATTCTGAATAACCGATTCAACGATACGTCGAAGGTAAAGACGGTGGTTAAAGACTGGGGGTCTTCACGTCGTTGGGTTGATTCCTGACAATCTTGATTGGTGTGACGACCCCAAAACCCCGAGACCCGGTGTTAAGGATAATCATTGGAATATAACACATTAATCATCATTAGCAGATCACAGATAATAGCATAAACAGAAAATAGAATAATTCACACACATATGACAGCGGAATCATATAGATATCATCACATCAGAGAAGCACAGTACAGGATACAACTTAGTGCATAATGATACATAATCAGTCACCATCGCCTAAGGCGGAATCATACATAAAGAGTACTCAAAATAAATATCAGTCTACATCGCCAATGGCGGAATCATAATATAGAGACAATAATGGCGGAGAAAATCCAAGTCAACACGGTGTAGTCAAGCCTCGCCATGAGCGAAAAGTGCGTCAGAAACCTGTAACTAGGCTGCCCGTGTGAAAATGAGGGCACCCGAGTTTGCAAGGTGAAACAAACTACGAGTCAGTCATGGGACTGGTATGAGAAATCTACTCAACTTATTAACAACAATAATAAGGCAAATCAAAGGACCACGCCACTTTCGCGGAACGGGTTTACTCCAATGAGTGCTAGTGCATGAGATAAAGTAAACGATTAGATCAACGCAATGCTTTTTTTATAAAATGAAGCCATTATAAGACTCAGGTCCCATCACACAATGCAACGCAAGCCGGAGGATAGAGTTTTACCTTATAATGGCCAAAAATGCTCCATACGTATAAAACAAAAGTGTTTGATATTATTACTAGTGCATATATGTTTCAAAAGCAAATTCAATCATAAATATCAATCCTAGACGGCATGGGTACCATATATCATGTCGCCATACTAGTAATACAATCACATTCGCATATTTCATATTGGAAATTGGGTTCCTTCATGAGTCGAGGCAAGGGGCAAGCTCCTCTCCGAATCGAGACACTCTAGCAAATGCCTCGGGACCGCACATAGCAATCCCCTGGATCCCCCAAGGCCGGTCCTCTCTTACTTTTGAGGATTGGCAATTCCTGAGCACACGTTTCCCGGTCCTGACAGACCTATAATCGAGGTGCCTCGTATTCCAACAACCACACAGGTGAAAAGTAGATATAAATGTCAGGGCTGGGAGGTCACTGACACCACCATAGCTAGAAAGAAACGTCGTGCACTCCTTGGGTCCTTCTCTCGTTTTTTCTCATACCGGGGTGTGAGGCTCGCGAATTCACGTTATACACAAAGCTACGTCACACAGACCATGCTTTGATCATCAACCACAAGACTTTGCTTTGCAACAGAAGCCTTGATCTTATGCCACTTAGGCGTGCCACACAGGCAATCCACTCCATGCGACTAATTTCTGTCAATACATAACCTCGGAGCTCGTACGTCTCAGAGAAGGGCGTTAAGCAAGAGAATAAATTCTCCGCCGCCAAACAGATATATATTTAACAGAGATCAATCGACACAGAACAAAATCCAATGTCAGACACACAGTCCATATACAAGTCCGTTCTGGGTCTGAACGAAACCGGAGGCACCAATTCCTCGCATATCCATACAATCAACAATATGTTTGGACGGCTACTACTTCAATTCCTTCATGGTAGCTACTCCAATCACGAGCATCAGTAGCGCCCATCCATCCAATGTGGAGATCGTCGGTCTTCAGCCGTCTTCGACTCTTCGACTTCTCAACGTCGATCGATTATTTGAAATGAGGTAAACTCGGCCATTTCAAATAACCCACGTATATTTAGATTTTCGAATCGATTAATCACATGGTTGGACTGTTCAACATTCACATTTCAGTTATTTAATTATAATTTTCATGTCAAATACATTCAGCCATCACATATCAAGCAAACACAACGGAATTGGTTTATTTCCACTCTATATCGTCTATAGTATTTTATAACGATATATCGCCATTTTTATTTAATTTAAAAACGGCCAAATTTGATTAAACAACATTTCGGGTCGTGTCGATGCACTGGCGCTGCTTTTCACTAATTTTGTTTTACACATATCTGAAAATCTAACCATTGGATCTTCACAAATTTGGTATCAATGGGAAGGTCATTTCAAAACAAATCCAACGGTTTCAGTTTTGGGAAAATCCGACGGTCGGATTTTCCACACTAGCCATTCGAAGTAACGATTTCAATTTACAAACTGCAGCATCGTTATTCGATTTAATTTTAATTATATTTATATTTATATATATAAATATAATCGTTTCTGGCGCTGTTTTTCTTCAGATTTGAATTAAACATTCCAAGCAATCCAACCGTCGGATCTTCACAAAGTTGGTGCCGTTGGAAAGATATTTCCAAGGCGAACCCAATGGTTGCGGTTTCGGGAAAATCCAATGGTCGGATTTCCCGCACTTGCCATTTGAAAACACGGTTTCAAAACACGAACTGCACGGCCACGTTTAGTTTTAATTTTATTTATATTTATATATTTATATAAATATAGTTCATTCAAAAGTTACTATATCGTTTTCACTTTAATTATTTCACTAACGCCTTTAAATTTCGGAAAATTTCGCCATAACCTCCTTTGTACGGGAGGGTCTGGGAAAATTCCCAAATAGCCACACGGACGTCTCATATCAAAAAGAAAAAGAAAAAGCCAAGCGGCTAGCCAACAGGCTCATAAAATCATAACCCAAACAAAGCAGTAAATGTGTACCTATTTGTCGGGCACAAAATTTTATTCCTCTTCTCTAGCCCCTTTGCTATAACCTGTTCAATAGATATGCATGTACATATATACAATTTCTATCACTTATCATTTTCCATTCAATTTCATATTTAATTTACTTTGGTTTAAAAACACCATTCATTCTATTGTTGCATGCATAGGCTAAAATCATATCATTAGCTAATTAATGTATATTTCAACTCATGCACATTTATTAGAACAAGTGGCTATTTTTAGCACTTCACATTTCAAAGATGATAATTTTGGCGAACTAAAATAGATTTCAACACATGACTATTTTATTTGGTTCCTGTGCATGTTAAAACTAATATTTTTTCGCCAATATTTATTTCAACGTCCGCATATCTTTAGCATATCACAAATATGATAAAAATGATATTTTTATCGCTCAAAATATTTATTCGACAAATGGATGTTTTCAACACTTCATAGTCTCAATAAAAATGTAATTTTTATTGTTCGATCTTTTTATTCAACACATGAACTTTTCCACTACACACACTTCTCAACAAATGAGCATTTCCACACATGGACATTTTATTTATGTTGTTCATATTAGAAAGATGGGATTTTTATTGTTGAAACTATTTATATAAGGCGAATATTTTTCATACTTCATATATATATAAAATGTAACACCCCACCTCCGTTAAGGTCACACACAAAGGGAATGCCTTAACTTTGGTGGAGCATTTTAGTAAACAGAACAGAAACTTACAAGACAGATAAAAAAGTACTTGAAAAATTTTAACTTTATTACAGCGGAAACAGAAATTAATATGGGTACATCCTTTCAAATCTCAGAATTCAAGTACAAAATATCAGTCTTGTACAAAAGCCTTCAAAATGCATGGTTTAAAATCATAATCCCCATGGAACGGAAGCTATATAGAGCCGAGCCATACTTTAAGCACTTCAAGCAAAGAGAAATCCGGATCAAGCTAAAGTATTCCCTCCTTGGATAACCTGGGGGGGAAACGGAAGAAAGGAGGCGAAACAACAAGGGTCAGACAAAAAGTCTGGCAAGTCCAGTGACTTTCAGCATATGAATAGATAATAATAATATGATATGAACATAAAACTGGATGTGAGATAACTGTAACAGGTGTAGCGGATATAACAGAAAAACAGAATGACATAAACTATTGTTTTACACTTCTCTGCACTAATACTAGTATAGCAGAGTTAGGTGTCACCCTAATGTCTAAATTGAAGCAGGAACGGGTACAGAATACTTTAACAGAAACAGAATGCTAATAATAGGCCTTTACTACCCGATCAGAAACAGACAGAAGCAGAAACAGATTAATCCCTACGGAAACAGAATGTAGAATTAGGTGTACACTAGTAATGGGCCTTTACCACCCGAACAGATGGTACCACACAGAAACAGACAGGTGTTACCACCCAACAGAAACAGACGGTACCAACAGAAACAGACAGAACTAAGTGTACCCTAAAACCCTACCCCAAGCGATCTGCTCCCTAATACATAAATATCCTGTGTCGGCCCCACAGTAGGGTGTATCACTCCCTAAAGTGACAACCAATTGGCACAGACCTATTTACAGATGTCACGGCGTCTTACATCCTCAGAGGCAAACCGGGATCCATGCACGCACATGACCCGGTTGGAACGCACCATCAACACCCCTCGCCATTATCAGAATGAACCACTTATAATTAGTTCAGTAAGCGTGCCCGGACCCTACCTACTGTTGGGTCAATGTTATTGATACCTGAAAGGGTTACTGAATAATATGGGTCCCAAACAACAGATGACACAAGTGATTCCCCTCCTAACCTTGTGTCCCCAGACTAACAGATCTCAGATTAACTTGTTTACAAGTTCAGACATACAGAATTCAGATTTACTCGTTCACAGATTAAGTTAACAAGTTTTCATCCTAACAGATCATATGTACAGATTTTTCAGATTTGTCTAACTTTGTATTAGGCCTACAGATTCATGGACGGGTTTACTACACCTACTAATCCAGTTGGTTTAACCCTATTTTCCCCCAATACGTTTTAGACGTCATTCTTATCTTAGATTTACATTAATTAATTATTAATGCCCAGACCTCTCACATTAGGTCGCTAGCTTGTGGCAGTTGGATGGGCCGGGCGGTTCCGGGCAGACTTCTGCCACAAGCCAGACCTAACCTCGTGTCTTAAGCAAGTCATGACTAACTTCTCACATTAGAACCTATTGTTTGCGACCACTGGATGTGCCAGGCGGTTCCGGGCAAAATTACACAGCAAACTCATTCTAACCTCGAGTTAGTCACGTTTATCTTTGCGGCCAATTAATTAATAATTTACCGTTTATGCGCACGCCCAATATATATGCCAATTCAGATTATATCAATAACAGGATGATTGTATCAACACAGCAGATAACAGATTTTCCAGATTATATGACTTAACGGATTTAACAGATTTAGCAACTTAGCAGATTTTGGCATATAACAGGTTAGGCATTTCAACCGACAAATTTAACAGATTAGGCACTTCAATCTAATTAGCAGTCTAGGCAATATAACAAAACTAGCAGTTTAGGCAACTTGACAAATTAGCAGATTTAACAAATTTAATATTTCTAAAGGTTCTATTTACATGCCTTGCCTAATCATAAATTGGCCTAAATTCATATGCCTACATAATTGTCATGATTCACAATATGAACATATACTCCATGTTTGCATAAATTTACATAGTGCAGAATATGGACATAATTTGCCATATAACATAAGTTCCAATTTTTGTTAAACTAGCATTTTACAGCAGATTCACATATAAATTATACCAAATATAACCATTAATTTCAATGCATGCCATATATCCAAAAGTCCCTATTTAGGTGTAATCACAATAATAGATATCCTAATTAATGTAAATATTTACACCTAAGTTTCCATATCTTCTTCTTTTTAAGTAATGAATCATTATGCAAACTATACCCAACAATCTAAATCTTTAAATCATATCTTCTAAAAATCAGATCTTGACTTTTATATGCATTTTGTCCAAAGTCTCAAATCATATGTAATCTTACAATGGTTCCTCTTCTTCTTTATCACAGAATATGCATAGGTCTAAAACTAGTTTACGACATATGCTTATTTTTCTAATTAATTACAGATCTAAATAACATATGTTCATTTCTCTAATTAGTTACAGATCTAGATTACAACGTACACTATGCATACAACATATATAAATTACATGTTTACAGTCAAATTCATGCATCCAATCCCAAGTCATATGTCAATATATTTTATGCCTCTGATCTAAAGTCATACGTTCAATTCAGTCTTGTCAAATTTCGCATCATTCATTATTTGTCCCAAAATTTGCGTTCATACGTTAATCTCTTATGAGATTAGGCACAGGCTCGTGGTAGCTTGGCTATAGAAACAGAAAGGAAGCAGAAAGGGATACAGAACAGTCACAGAAAAACAGATCTGACAGATATACAATCTCAGCTTCAGATTTAAAAGCATATCAGAATTATAATTAATGTTTATAGCAGAAAATAACAGTACTTGCTTTGATTGGATTAAAGAAAGAACTTTAGTTGTTACAGAATTGTTGCAGAAGCTTTTATCTCAAATTTGAATTGAATTGCTTAGGTTGATGTTGATTAGCTTCTAGTTTTGATTCCAGCAGAGAAGCGACACCATTTTTATTTTTACTAGAACAGAGGCAGAGAAGAAGAAGAATAGAATTGTGTGTAGAGGAGGCTAGGTCTTAGGATGTATTTATAGGTGTGTTTAGTTGTTTTGGGCCTTTAGATAAACCCTAAAACAGATCAGAACCGTCAGAATTCGTCACAGGCTCACCAAAACAGCCCAAAAACCCATCCAGATGCATCCAGGCCGACCTGGCTCGACCAGGGAGGTCGACCCCCAGGTCGACCCTAGGGTCGACTCCCAAGTCGACCTGGTCCCCTCCAGGTCGACCCCCAGGTCGACCTGGTCTGGGCGGGAATTTTCCCGCCTGGCTCGTTTTCTGCATTTTTGAAATCTGTTTCGTTTTTCTGATTTTTCTGAAACTTCTGAAGGCCATATCTCGGTCATACTGACTCCGATTTTCGAAATTTCGGACTCTATTTCGCGTATTTTTACGAGACGAACGCAACCGCGAAACCCGTTTCCCTTAATTCTCACATCTGTAATTAGTTATTCTTAAATTTGTGGCATTAATATTAACAGAATTACGGGGGTGTTACATTCTCCCCTCCTTAAAGGATTTCGTCCCCGAAATCTTCAAGTTAAGAAGAATGTGTCCTACCATCCAATCATCCATCTACTCAATCACCAATCACAGGCATTCATTGTCCTTAAGAGATTTCTAATACTGTATGAACATATGCAAGAAGTTTGTGTATATGTTCCTTGTCTAATGCAAAGATCAGGCGGTCCACTGATTTAGTTGACCTCCTTAATGCGAATTATGCCAGTGCCATGAGTCCAAAATGTATGCAATTTTCCTACTCGATACATATCATTTCTATATGAGTGCACAACCATTCAGTCATATGCAACATCCATGTGCTGAGTCAATCATTTTGCATCCACAAAAATTTAAAATGCTCACACATCCATATGCAGTATGAGAGTGTTTTCGAGCCGATCTAGTGCCTAGTGTGTGTATATGCATCCACGGGCAACCACTAGCAACCACTTGCATCCACTTGCAACCATCAAACATAACATGTCTCAAACACATGTTTACACCCATTAGTTTCTACCTAAAGTTCGAAGATTCGATCGATAGGATACAGTCGAATGATGGAAGCGAGTACAGATAGAACGAAGACTTGGCTCCCATTAGACATTGGTTGAGAAAACAATTCCCCTAAATATCAACCCTAAAGACCGAAATCAATATCAGATTGACACTCAGAGGATTACCCTCTTTAGACGATGTCAAAACTGGAAATCAGAATTATTCAGATATTTACAGACTACTAATACAGATCAGGTTCCCTAATGATTCTTAGGAAGCTAAGCATGATAAAATCATACCCCACGAAAACTCAGAATTATGCGTCATACTTGACGTTTAACACAGATATCCCACAAACCCCAATCCCAAACAGATGAGCCATAACCCTGATGGGTCTGAGTCTACAGCGGAATTCAGAAATAATACTAGCATTAAAGTGCAGAGTATCGATTACAAAATCAAAATACCAGAATCAGAAAAAAAATCTTAACTCCATAATCAGATAAAGAAATTAAACCTACTATAGAAATTTTCCTACTCCTATCCTAGCCACTAGCCTCAAGAGTGTTCGCCTGCCCTCCTTGTCCTCGTCTCTTCGGGCAGTCCCTAGTGAAGTGTCCCATCTCCCCACAGTTGAAGCAAGCGCCCTTCCTTTTTCTGCAATCCTTGTTCAGATGAGTCGAGCCTCCACAAGTAAAGCACTTTTTCCCCTTCTTATCTTCAGTCTTCTCATCCTTCTTTTGTGTTTCCTTTTTGGGCCCCGCTTTCTTATTCTGCGGTTCTTCCTTCTTTGTCTCTTTTGGGCCCTTATCTTCCTCGTGCAGTAGTGCCATGTCCACCAATTTCTCGTAAGTCGCTCCCATGGGTACGTGGGTCATGGCTAGGCTGTGCAGTGGCTCGTTCAATCCTTTAACAAAGCGGAGAGCCTTTTTATGCTGAGTGTTGACTAAATCCAATCCAAACTTAGCCAGTTGGTTGAACTGGTTGATGTATTCCTTGACCGTCATACTTCCTTGCTTAAGAGATAAGAACTTTTCCAGTTGTAAACTTCGTTCAGCTTGCGAGAGGAATTTTGTCTCAAACCTTGTTCTGAAATCCATCCATGTCTCGACCGGCCTCTCGGCGTTTGTGACTTCCCACCAGTAGGAAGCTTCGTCTTTGAGCAGCCATACCGCCAACTGTACCTTCTGCCTATCGTCCACCTCGAAGATAATGAATAGATCCTCAGTTTCTTTGAGCCAATTCCTCGCTTCTACGAATGATTCAGTTCCTTTGAAATCCTTCCCACCCATGGCCCTAAAATCTCTACAGATCTTTGAGAAAGCAATTGCACGAGGAGGGGGTGGGGGATCATTTGCTGGACCTGCAGCGGCAATCCTAGCCTCAAGATATTGACGAAACCAACCGGGCACATGAACACCCTCTGGTATCTCAGATGCTTCAGACATGCTGAAACGAAAAAAAGGAAAGGTTCAACACAAAAAGGACTGGAAGAAAGATATATGGCTCTTGGGGATCATGTTTTTCAAAATAAGCTTTATTTTTGAAAATACTTCCTTTCAAAACCTTTTTGAAAACAGTTTTCAAAAACTTTACCCAATCTGGTAACCTTCAGCTCTGATACCAAGTGTAACACCCCACCTCCGTTAAGGTCATTCACAAAGGGAATGCCTTAACTTTGGTGGAGCATTTTAGTAAACAGAACAGAAACTTACAAGACAGATAAAACAATACTTGAATTTTTTTAACTTTATTACAGTGGAAACAGAAATTAATATGGTTACATCCTTTCAAATCTCAGAATTCAAGTACAAAATATCAGTCTTGTACAAAAGCCTTCAAAATGCATGGTTTAAAATCATAATCCCCATGGAACTGAAGCTATACAGAGCCGAGCCATACTTTAAGCACTTCAAGCAAAGAGAAATCCGGATCAAGCTAAAGTATTCCCTCCTTGGATAACCTGGGGGGAAACGGAAGAAAGGAGGCGAAACAACAAGGGTCAGACAAAAAGTCTGGCAAGTCCAGTGACTTTCAGCATATGAACAGATAATAATAATATGATATGAACATAAAACTGGATGTGAGATAACTGTAACAGGTGTAGCAGATATAACAGAAAAACAGAATGACATAAACTATTGTTTTACACTTCTCTGCACTAATAATAGTATAGCAGAATTAGGTGTCACCCTAATGTCTAAATTGAAGCAGGAACGGGTACAGAGTACTTTAACAGAAACAGAATGCTAATAATGGGCCTTTACTACCCGATCAGAAACAGACAGAAGCAGAAACAGATTAATCCCTACGGAAACAGAATGTAGAATTAGGTGTACACTAGTAATGGGCCTTTACCACCCGAACAGACGGTACCACACAGAAACAGACAGGTGTTACCACCCAACAGAAACAGACGGTACCAACAGAAACAGAAAGAACTAAGTGTACCCTAAAACCCTACCCCAAGCGATCGGCTCCCTAATACATAAATATCCTGTGTCGTCCCCACAGTAGGGTGTATCACTCCCTAAAGTGACAACCAATTGGCACAGACCTATTTACAGATGTCACGGCGTCTTACATCCTCAGAGGCAGACCGAGATCCATGCACGCACATGACCCGGTTGGAACGCACCATCAACACCCCTCGCCATTATCAGAATGAACCACTTATAATTAGTTCAGTAAGCGTGCCCGCACCCTACCTACTGTTGGGTCAAAGTTTTTGATACCAGAAAGGGTTACTGACTAATATGGGTCCCAAACAACAGATGACACAAGTAATTCCCCTCCTAACCTTGTGTCCCCAGACTAACAGATCTCAGATTAACTTGTTTACAAGTTCAGACATACAGAATTCAGATTTACTCGTTCACAGATTAAGTTAACAAGTTTTCAGCCTAACATATCATATGTACAGATTTTTCAGATTTGTCTAACTTTGTATTAGGCCTACAGATTCATGGACGGGTTTACTACACCTACTAATCCAGTTGGTTTAACCCTATTTTCCCCCAATACGTTTTAGACGTCATTCTTATCTTAGATTTGCATTAATTAATTATTAATGCCCAGACCTCTCACATTAGGTCGCTAGCTTGTGGCCGTTGGATGGGCCGGGCGGTTCCGGGCAGACTTCTGCCACAAGCCAGACCTAACCTCGTGTCTTAAGCAGGTCATGACTAACTTCTCACATTAGAACCTATTGTTTGCGACCACTGGATGTGCCGGGCGGTTCCGGACAGAATTACGCCGCAAACTTATTCTAACCTGGAGTTAGTCACATTGATCTTTGCGGCCAATTAATTAATAATTTACCGTTTATGCGCACGCCCAATATATATGCCAATTCAGATTATATCAATAACAGGATGATTGTATCAACACAGCAGATAACAGATTTTAGCAGATAACAGATTTTCCAGATTATATGACTTAACGGATTTAACAGATTTAGCAACTTAGCAGATTTTGGCATATAACAGGTTAGGCATTTCAACCGACAAATTTAACAGATTAGACACTTCAATCTAATTAGCAGTCTAGGCAATATAACAAAACTAGCAGTTTAGGCAACTTGACAAATTAGCAGATTTAGCAAATTTAATATTTCTAAAGGTTCTATTTACATGCCTTGCCTAATCATAAATTGGCCTGAATTCATATGCCTACATAATTGTCATGATTCACAATATGAACATATACTCCATGTTTGCATAAATTTACATAGTGCAGAATATGGACATAATTTGCCATATAACATAAGTTCCAATTTTTGTTAAACTAGCATTTTACAGCAGATTCACATATAAATTATACCAAACATAACCATTAATTTCAATGCATGCCATATATCCAAAAATCCCTATTTAGGTGTAATCACAATAATAGATATCCTAATTAATGTAAATCTTTACACCTAAGTTTCCATATCTTCTTCTTTTTAAGTCATGAATCATTATGCAAACTATACCCAACAATCTAAATCTTTAAATCTTATCTTCTAAAAATCAGATCTTGACTTTTATATGCATTTTGTCCAAAGTCTCAAATCATATGTAATCTTACAATGGTTCCTCTTCTTCTTTTATCACAGAATATGCATAGGTCTAAAACTAGTTTACGACATATGCTTATTTTTCTAATTAATTACAGATCTAAATAACATATGTTCATTTCTCTAATTAGTTAAAGATCTAGATTACAACGTACACTATGCATACAACATATATAAATTACATGTTTACAGTCAAATTCATGCATCCAATCCCAAGTCATATGTCAATATATTTTATGCCTCAGATATAAAGTCATACGTTCAATTCAGTCTTGTCAAATTTCGCATCATTCATTATTTGTCCCAAAATTTGCGTTCATACGTTAATCTCTTATGAGATTAGGCACAGGCTCGTGGTAGCCTGGCTATAGAAACAGAAAGGAAGCAGAAAGGGATACAGAACAGTCACAGAAAAACAGATCTGACAGATATACAATCTCAGATTCAGATTTAAAAGCATATCATAATTATAATTAATGTTTATAGCAGAAAATAACTGTACTTGCCTTGATTGGATTAAAGAAAGAACTTTAGTTGTTACAAAATTGTTGTAGAAGCTTTTATCTCAAATTTGAATTGAATTGCTTAGGTTGATGTTGATTAGCTTCTAGTTTTGATTCCAACAGAGAAGCGACGCCATTTTTATTTTTACGAGAACAGAGGCAGAGAAGAAGAAGAATAGAATTGTGTGTAGAGGAGGCTAAGTCTTAGGATGTATTTATAGGTGTGTTTAGTTGTTTTAGGCATTTAGATAAACCCTAAAACAGATCAAAACCGTCAGAATTCGTCACAGGCTCACCAAAACAGCCCAAAAACCCATCCAGATGCACCCAGGCCGACCTAGCTCGACCAGGGAGGTCGACCCCCAGGTCGACCCTAGGGTCGACTCCCAAGTCGACCTGGTCCCCTCCAGGTCGACCCCCAGGTCGACCTGGTCTGGGCAGGAATTTTCCCGCCTGGCTCGTTTTCTGCATTTTTGAAATCTGTTTCGTTTTTCCGATTTTTCATGAAATTTCTGAAGGCCATATCTCGGTCATACTGACTCCGATTTTCGAAATTTCGGAGTCTATTTCGCGTATTTTTCCGAGACGAACGCAACCGCGAAACCCGTTTCCCTTAATTCTCACATCTGTAATTAGTTATTCTTAAATTTGTGCCATTAATATTAACAGAATTACGGGGTGTTACATAAAAATGTGACTTTTATTGTTTAAACATTACATTCATTCACAAATTAATTTAATTTTTACACGTCACTTTTCAACACACAAACATTTCCTTACACGGATATAGTTTCAACATATGACTTTAATTTCAATGCATGAAAATAATTTCAACATATGAAAATAATTCTAACACACAAAGATTATTCAAAATTTCGGCAGCATAACGGCAGGGTAGTTAAAACCGGCACCGTCCCTAGTACGGCTCCTCGCTCTACCTTAAAACCTCGCGGTTTTTGACAATGGGAATTCATGCATCTAATTCGCACGCAGGCGGCATGTTTATTTTTATTTCCACAAATATTTCCAATTCATTTCAATCACCAATGGGCATTTTCTAACCACAACCAAACAATGTCAACCACAAACAATTATTCAACCATTCGTAGTTTTCATCCAATATTTCACACCAATTCACCACAATAAATATCGTCCATGGTTAGTGGACGAGTGGAGTACATATATATATATATATATATATATATACATATATATATATATATATATATAATTTCTATATTTCACTTGCATTTCAACACATATATCAATTATTCTATGCATGTAAAATTCATACTTCGCTTATATAGCTTACACTACGCATGTACATGAGGTATACAACACGTATGTAATTTATATTTCGCTAATATAAATTATACATGACATTTTCCATTCAATTTCATATTAATTTAGATTTCTCTCTTTGGTTTTCGGAGTGCTAAAAATCGATACGATGTTAGAAAAATCCATGGCTTCTTTTATTGGGTAGAGAGCTTCCTTACGGTCCCGATGTTTCCTGTTTCATCGAATTTCGTCAACACACCAAAAAGATATGATTTTTCAAAGTGTAAAGATAAAAAAAAAACTCACCTTTCACGAAGGTTCTAAACTAGGTTTACGGTTTTCGCGACAATCGGGGCACGAGGGGAAGATCGACGAGTTGGACGTGGAAGAGGGAAGAGAGGGCTATCTGGCGGTGGTGGTTTGGTGGCGTTCGGTGGTCAGGATCGGCGGCGGCGGCGCTGGGAAGGTCGAGGCTTTGGACGCTCGATTCAGGCAGAGGAGGGGTTGGTCGGCGTCGAACTGGGGTCGGATTTAAAGGGGAGGCGAAGGCGCTTCGAATGGTGGCGGTGGCGGAGGCTGGAAGCGACGGCAGCGACGGCGATCGGAGCTAGAAGGTTTGGAGCTCGGGTCGCCTTTTTAAACCCAACGACTGTCGCCTCTAGCTAAATACCCCCATTCCGGACACAATGGGATATGTTTCATATGCCAATTTGACTGTTACAGTCAGTTATTTTTCAAATTAAAGTATAAAACATTTAATTTTTAACTTTGAACGTACATTTCAATTTTCCAGGGCCACAAACTGATTCGAAAAATTCTAGAAAAATAAATCTAGCTATGTTTGGACGCTACGGTCCCAACAAAACTAGTTTCGTCGAATTCTGAGATCGTTTGAAAAATGGCCATTTTCGGGTCGATCCAATTTAACATAAATTGACCAAACACATTTTCTTTTGCCACGCTCACATACTAGCTTCAAAAATATGAAATTTGAAACCTAGCAATAGTTTGACATCCCGGACCCAACAAAAGTGGTTTCGTCGAATTCCGAGGTCGTATGCAGAATATCATATTTCCAGGGCTATATATTCTATATGGCGACCATTCTGAAAATTCATTCGGCCATAACTTTTGATTCCTGTTATGAAACTTCGATTTTTCAGATTTGTTCGAAAGGTATTGACTAACAGATTTAAATATTTTTGGTTTTGCCAAAATCCGTTATATTTTCCACCCTGCACAGTCAGTCAAAGTTTGAATTCAAATTTTCACACTGACTCACTATTTCTAATTCCATATTTTATTGAAATATTCTATTTCAATTGTTCAAATTCTTTTGAAATCACCAATTTAAAATTTTTAAATTGGCTCGTATTTTCCGGGTTATTACAATCTCCCCCACTTAAAACTTTTCGTCCTCGAAAAGGGAACAACAGTAAAGTAGGAAATAAAATGTAAATGCAAAGTATTGTAAAGGTACCTTGCACCGGAGTTAGTCAGAGATATCCACTCTGCATTTGGGGTAAGCTTGCTTAATGCTTTCCTCAGTCTCCCAAGTACAGTCTCTAGGATCACTGCTCCACTGCACTTTAACTAAATGAACCTTTTTGCTTCTGAGTTCTCTAGTTTCTTTGCCAACAATCTTTAATGGCTCTCTTCTGAGTGATAATTCTGGAGTTATGTCCACATCCTGTTGTGCTGCTTCTTCTACAACAAGATCTGGATCATGCACATGTCTTCTAAGTTGAGATACGTGAAATAAATCGTGCACTCGAGGCAACCAATCTGGCAATTGAACCCTATAAGCAAGAGTTCCAATTCGTTCAAGTATAGGAAAGGGACCAATAAATCTCGGTGCCAACTTCCTGGTCTTGCCAAATCTGATTACTCATCTCATCGGAGAAACCTTCAAATAAACATGATCACCAACGGCAAATGTCAAATCTCTCCTTCTAGAGTCTGCATAACTTTTCTGTCTTTGGGCAGCTCTCAAACGCTTTTTGATGAAGTCGACTTTATCAGATGCTTCTCTAATCATATCGGGCTCTAATACAAGTCTATTGCCAGGTTCTACCCAACATGCTGGAGATCGGCAGGGTCTGCCATATAATGCCTCAAATGGCGACATTCCCAAACTTGCTTGATAGCTATTGTTATATGAGAATTCTGCCAAATGTAAGTGATCTTCCCATGACCCACCAAAATCAATTATACATGCCCGCAATAAATCTTCTAGAATTCTATTCACCCGCTCAGTTTGGCCATCTGTTTGAGGGTGATAAGCTGTGCTCATATTCAGTTTCGTTCCCAATTCTGTCTAGAAAGCCTCCCAGAATTTGCTAGTAAATAGGGGATCTCTATCACTGACTATGCTGATGGGAATTCCATGCAGCTTAATAATTTCTTTGAAATATATCTGTGCTAGACTTTGAGCAGTTCTATTGGATCTGACAGGTATAAAATGGGCAGTCTTCATGAAGCGATCTACGATTACCCAAATGTTGTCATTACCTTTCCTGGTTCGTGGCAAACCATCTATGAAATCCATGGAAATCTGTTCCCATTTCCAACTTGGGACTTCAAACGGTTGCATCAGTCCAGCTAGTTTCTGTTGGTCACTCTTGACCAATTGACAAGTAGGGCATCTACTTACATACAAAGAAATATCTCTTTTCATTGCCTTCCACCAGAAAGTGCGTTTGATATCGTTGTACATTTTACTCACCCCGGGATGGATTCAAAATTTGGATTTATGGCATTCATCCAGCACTTCTCTTTTGAGCTCAGGAAGGTTGGGAACACAAATTCTCCCATTCAGCCTCAGAACTTCTTCTTTATCTACTTGAAAGCTTGAGGGCTCTCCCTTCTGGATTCTTCCTTTGATCTTTTGAATGAAATAATCATTCTTCTAGAGAGCACATATCTTATCGATCAAGCTAGGTGTAATTATAAGATGGGCAACGATTGCGGTCTTTCTACTAAGCGCATCCGCTACAACGTTAGCCTTCCCCGGCGTATACAGGATATCAAGATCATACGCTGCAAGAAATTCTAGCCAACGCTGCTGTAATAACCCGGAAATTCTGAACCAGTTTAAAATTTTTATTTTGGCAATTTTAGCGAATTTGGATTATTTAAAATGAATTATTTTAAATAATATCGACGTGAAATTTATTTTCAATATAGAATTCGACGTATATATTATATACGTCGTCGTTAGAATATAAATATTTATGTATAGTTATAAATAGAATTGAAAATGGCGCGGTAGTTCGATAATTCGATTTCAAACTTCAATTGAACATACCGGGTGCAAAACAATCCGGATTTTAGTGAAGCCAAAAACATTAGAATCTAATTGGTAATATCTTTCCAACGAATCCGACCAACTGAAATTTCATAGCGGGAATCAAGAGATATGCCCAGTTGAAAATTCTGAATAGTCGCTATGGAATTCAGGCCCTTAAAAATGGAAATTTTGCAAACGACCTCGGATTTCGACGAAACCACTTTTGTTGGATCCGTGATGTAAAGTTATTGCTAGATTCCAAATTTCATAATTTTTCGAATCAATATGTGAGCGTGGCAAAAGAAAACGCGTTTGACCAGTTTCAGTTGATTTTAATCGACTGGAAAATGGCCATTTTTCAAACGGTCTCAGAATTCGACGAAATCAGTTTTGTTGGGACCGTATCGTCCCCACATAGCCAGATTTATTTTTCTGGAATTTTTCGGATCAGTTTGTGGCCTCGGTAAATTAAAATGTGTGTTCAAATTCAAAATATAAAGGATTTATATTTTGACTTTGACAGAAACTGATTGAAACAACCGAATTGGCTTGCGATACGTATCCCATTGTGTTCGGAATAGGGGTATTACGTTGGGGGCGACAGTCGTTGGGTTTGGTTTGGAGCTCAGATCGATAAATGAATAATTCACAAATTAAATAGTATTAAATTATAATTATATATTAGTTTCAAAACCCTAGGCCATTCATCTGCCGCCGCTACTCTAAAGGAAACGAACGGCGATTTCTATTCGAGATTTCCTCTTTCAATTGCGCCAAATCCAAGCTTCAATCCAAGGCGATTCCAGCGTGAATATTGTAGAGGGAGGTGAGATCTACCTTATCAACGGGTATGATCTGAAACAAACGCCTGAGGTGGCCAAATCGGGGACTCAAAGGTTCGAACTTCGGTCGGATTTTCTGGGTTGATGGCCCATTCGAAGGAGAAGCGGTTGTGGGGGATGGTGGAGGGGATTCAGGCGCTCCGATCGCTGGAGTTGGATGGGGTTCCGAACATGTCAGGGAGGCGCAATTCCTAACCCTAGGCGACGAGGCTAGTTCGAAGGTGGCAGATCGTTTTGCAGAGAAAGGTTTAACAGTTTATTTTATTTTATTTTATGTTATTTTCAGTTTTTAGTATATTTTAGCAGTTTAAATAAAATTACATTGATTTTAAAATAGAAATTACATTGTTTTTAAAACAGGAAAATAGAATTGATTTTTGAAAAGAAAAAAAAAGTGAAAATGAAGTATATATTTTGTTTAAAAATATATAATAAAATAAAATACATATTCGAAATGGAATGTTTGAAAATATAAAATATGATTTCTTTGGTTTTATAAAATATGATTTCTTTTGTTTTATAAAAATGTGATTACTTTTTTTTTAAAAGATATAAAATAAGATTGTTTTTGAAAATAGAAAGGTTAGCATTATTTTAAAAGTGAATAGTAAATAAAAATGTGATTTCTATTATGAACAGCATGGAAAAGAGTGCGTTGGAAATTCAAGTAAATCCTAACCATCTTCCGCTAAAGAATGACAGAGTGGAACTATCGATGAGAATTTCTCACCTTTCAATTTCTTTTTCTAGTTATATATATATACTAGGATGCAGACGGTGTTTAGTAGCACCCGACACAATCGTCCACAGACCATGGACTTGTTTGTTTGATTGCAAAAATTAGTTAGATTATTTAATTGAAATTGAATTGTTTGGTGAAATGAATTGATTTGATTGATGTGTGAATGGCGTGGGCTTTCACTAGACCGGGGATAAGGCTAGGCCTCGTCCCGTTTCTAGTATCGTGCTGTTATGCCGCCGAAATTTTCTAAAATAAGTTAGAAAAATAAGAATATCATTTTATTTAAAGAATGAACTAAATAGAAATTCATATGTTAAAATAAAATGCTTTATCGTTATAAATATAATTTTTTTTACGTGAATATGAATATAGTGAATGTAAATAAATAAATATGCATTTACAAACCGGACGGTTTGTTTATGTACACTGATTTGACTGACATTGATTGGGACGATAAATTTTACACATCGCCCAACTGCACAAATAAAATCTGTGTTTGATTGTTTGAAACCCCACACGGGTGTTGGGATGAAATATGAAGTTCACTCATCCTGATTGATTAAATATGTCGATCGATTGATTGACAGGCTGTTATAAGCGTTAGATATCTATATTTGATGCTTATACAGTGTAGTGCACTTTGGTTGATGGTTGATTATTTTCAATGCTATTATATGTGTGTAATGTATGAAAATCCATATAATTAACATTATATGGTGATTGATTGGGCCTCATTCCAATTTAGAAAATAAAGAATATTATAAAATAAAGGTTCATGTGTTGACAGTACTCATCCGTTGAGATTAGTCATGTGTTGAACGAAATATTATAGTAATAAAATTTACATCTTTATCAATATAAAATAAAGGTTCATGTGTTGACAGTACTCATCCGTTGAGATTAGTCATGTGTTGAACGAAATATTTTGATAATAACAACTATTTTGAAAAAGAAATATTTGAAATAGAATATTTGAAAATAGAAATATATGAAGCCGTGTTGATTAGATTGACGCCATTTTGACGTGAACGATATTTATATCGATTTTATTCATTTTGAAATGAATTGAATAGAAAACGATTTCGAAATGAATCGAATAGAAAACCAATTTGAATTGAATCGAATAGAAAACGACTTTGAAATTGAATTGAATTGAAAACGAATTCAAATTGAATGGAAAACAAATTCAAATTGAATTGAAAGTGAATTGAATTGAATTCAAATTGAATTGAAATTTGAATTGAATAGAAATGAATTTTAAAACGAATTTATAAAGAAGAATTCAATTCTGCTTTAGATTGAAATGGAAGTTGAAATTGTTTTTGAAACGAATTTAAAACTATCTATATAATTCGTTTTAAATATAAATCGACGAAATATATATTATATATATTATATATAAAATATAATGGCCTGAATAGAACGCGCCGCGCCGCAGCAGTTCGTGAATTTCGACCATTTATTTCAAACGGACATTACGGGAGATCCGACCGTCGGATTCTCCTAAAACCGGAACCGTTGTGTTCGTATCGAAAAGAGCTTTCTAACGAATATTAGAAATTTGAAATCTAACGGTTGGATTTGGAATTATGTCCAAATTAAATTTGGAAAAGGTCGCTGTAAGTGCAGTTTGATGGCCGCTGATGGAAATCGACTGTACGGGCCTTGATAAAATTATTAAAAATAGTAATAATTGGTGTAAAATCATAAGAAATGATTTAGAAAGAATTTGGGTGAAAAACTCCATATCTGAAAAGATAAAAATAGATTTTTATCGAAATGAACTAGTTTTGAACTAGAATTATAATTCTATTTATTTTAAAATAAATAAATTGAATTTGAAAAGGGTTTTAAAAATAACCAGAATTTCCAATGATTGCATTGGAGTGGATTTGAATCGAAATTGTCTTCGGAATATTTCGATGTTGGAATTCGTGATTATACGGATGTTGTTATGGAAATTTGAAAGATATATATTTATATCGTTATTTCCAATACGACATTTGTTAATCGTAGAATTTGATATTGAATATAAGCCGATATATTTTCTATTCAGAGCCTTGTATTGAATATCAAATGTGATTTGGGTTTGTCGTGAATGGTGTCTTCACTAACACTGTTCTTGAACCCAGTTGAGAGAAGATTAAATCTTTTTTATTTAGATTTAATGAAGTGTACCAATTAAATAATATTTAATTGAAATTGAATTGATATTGATTTTTGGGTTTATCGTGAACAGTGTTTTAAATAACACTCGTTCTTTAACCCGATAATCAATGGAATGTGATTTTGGGTTTATCGTGAACAGTGTTTTAAATAACACTCGTTCTTTAACCCGATAATTAATGGAATGTGACTTTGGGTTTATCGTGAACCGTGTTTTAAATGACACGGATTCTTTAGCCCAGTTAACGATTAAAACTAAGTGGAGTTTTAATGAATCTTTAATTAGTTTGAAATAATCGAGAATGGAGTATCACCAGTTTTGCTCCAGGCGATAGTTAAATCTTTAATTAGATTTGAATGTGAAATGGTAATTGAATTTACCGATAACACTGTGGTGTTAGATATGAAGTATTACCAGTTTTACTTCATGGGATAAATAGGTTGGGATTGGGAAATTAAAACAAATGATTACTTCGGTAAGTTTCGTTAATCCCGACTAGTTGAATCGAAATTCAAAAGGATAGATTAAAGAATAAATATAAAGAATTTATCTTGGATAAAATTAATGGGAACCTTTCCCTATGAATGTGAAATTTAGAAACTAACTGTCGGTTAGCCAAGCAGAATGGTTTCTGGATATTGATCTGATGTTGGTTTCGGTCTTCGGGGTTAATATTTGGGGAATTATTCTCTTGATTAATTTACAGTTAGTGACTGATGAATTGGAATGAGGCGTATGTTGTGTTTGTGTAACACTTATTTAAAATATACGTGAGTTATTCGGAAAGACCGGGTTTATCCCATTCTGAAAAACTGATACGACGATAAGTCGAAGATGAAGACGGTGGTCGAAGACCGGAAGTCTTCACGTTGTTTGGGTGATTACTGATGATCTTGATTGGGCTGTACACCCAAGAAGATGGAAACAGTTGGTGATCATCCAGACGTACTTGGAGATCGATGGATATGCGGGGTACTAGGTGCCTCCGGTTTCGTTCAGACCCAGAACGGACTTGTAAATGGATAGTGTGTCTGACGTTGTATTCCTTTATACTGTATTGGTGATCTCTGCTAAATATATATCTGTTTGGTGGCAGAGAATTTATTCTCTTGCTATACACCCTTCTCTGAGATGTACGAGCCTAGAGGTTATATATTGGTAGAAATCAGTGGTATAGTATGGACTGACAATGTGGCATACTGAGTTGCATGGATCAAGGCTTTTGTTGAAAAGCAAAGTATTGTGGTTGATGATCAAAGCGCGGCCTTGTGTGGCGTAGCTTTGTGTAACGTTGATTCGCGAGTATCACACTCGGTATGAACTAAAAACGGGAGACGGACATCAGGGAGGACATGCGTTTCTTTCTAGTTAGGAGTGGCGTCAGTGCTTGAACTGGCTGACGAGTTTGACTCATGTGGATGTTGCTTATTATTACTTGCTGAAAAGCGAGGCGCCTCGTGATATCGGTTTCGGCCGATGCTTCTGGTCGGCTGACGGGCCAGGCTTACGCCCTAAAGGGCGGGGAAACGCAGTGTTCAGGCATAATAATCCACATCGGTGGACCGGCCCTGACGATCCATGGGGCAGTTGCGGCTGTTCCTGAGGCTCGGACTAGACAGTCTCGAATCGGTAGAGGATATTTCCCCTAGCCTCGGTTCATACCATAAATGATAACCCAACTTCCAATACGACATTGCGGTTTTGATTGTAAACTTATATATGGCGACATAGTGGTATGGGTCATTCATGCCGTCTATGATTGATACTTATGATTTGAAGCTGTTTTATACACTATGCACTTATTGTAGTATCAAATGATTTGTTTTAAAACGTATCAAGCATTCTTGGCTATTATAAGGTAAAAACCCTATCCCCCGGCTTGCGTTGCATTGTGTGATAGGACCTGGGTCTTATAATAGCTTCATTTTTAGAAAAGCATTGCGTTGTTTACTTATATGCACTGGTATTCTTGGGAGGAAACCCGTTCCGTGTTATACGGCGTGGTCCCTTGATTTACCTATCTTTAAAATAAAGAATAATAACTGTTTTAGTTCTCACACCAGTCCCATGACTGACCTGGAGTTTATTGTTTTAACCTAAACTCTGGGTGCCCCTATTTTGACACGGGCAGCTAGTAGTTTTGGTTTTGCATATTTATATTCACAGGATCCTGGTTTACAGCTGGAATGATATCCGGAAAGCTTTGTATCCGTATATCTCTTCTAGTTGTGTATTGTATTATTTTCCGCTGCTATGTATTTAAATGTAATTTAAATCTCTGATATTTCTGTGTAATATACATTAATACTCTGTATATTCTTGTAATCTGATGCATTGTTGTAATATACAATGAAATGTTCTTCCGTATGCGTTCTATTTTGTCGTGTTCTCAAACGATAGGGCGTTTCGAACGGTCTGGGTCGGTTTAGCGACTGGTTCGGACCGAGCGAAATCCCTTTTCGTCACAGCTGCTGTCTCAGATTCAGATCTTTCTGGGTGTATAAATACTTCAATGATTGATGATCTGTGCACAGTATAAATTTCTCGCCCAATAAATAATGCCTCCAGATTTTCAAGGCAAAAACGATGGCTAGCAACTCAAGATCATGAGTCACATAATTCTTCTCATGCGGTTTCAGTTGGCGGCTTGCATAAGCGACTACTTGGCCTCTTTGCATTAACACTGCACCAAGACCTCTAATAGAAGCATCTGTCCAAACCATTAAATTCTGATTGCCATCAATAATAGTTAACACTGGAGCGGTGGTCAGTTTCGATTTCAATTCCTGGAAAGCTTCTTCACATGCGGAAGTCCACTTAAACTTCTCATGTTTCTTTGTGAGCTTCGTTAACGGACCGGATGTCTTCGAAAAATCCTTAACGAATTTTCGATAATAACTAGCCAACCCCATAAAACTTCTAACTTCCGTGGGAGTAGTGGGTTGCTTCCAGTCTTGAATCGCTGTTATTTTGCTTGGGTCAACAGAAATTCCTTTCTCTGACACGACATGGCCAAGAAATTTCACTTCTTCTTGCCAGAAGACACATTTAGAGAATTTGGCTTTGAAGATGTTCTTCCTTAGAATCCCCAATACTTGTTCTAAGTGTTTTTCATGCTCGGGTTTTGATTTGGAGTAGATTAAAATATCATCGATGAAGACGAGGAAAAATTTATTCAGAACTCCCCTGAACACTTTATTCATTAGATCGACAAAGTATGCTGGAGCGTTGCATAGGCCAAACGGCATTACTAACCATTCATAAAATATGTCTGGACCTCTGAAAGATGTCAAAGGAACACACTCTTCTGCTATTCTCAATTGATGATAACCTGTAGCTAGGTCCATTCGGGAAAATACTTTCACCCCATTCAATTGGTCTAGCAAATCATCGATGCGGGGCAATGGATATTATTTTTAAGCGTCTGTTTGTTGAGGTCTCAGTAATCAACACATAATCTAAGAGTACCGTCTGACTTTGGGACAAACACAACAGCTGCACCCCAATTAGAAAAACTAGGTCTGATTAGACCCTTCCACAATAGTTGACGAGTTTGATCGCCCAATTCTTCTTTTTCTTTCGGAGTCATTCTGCGAATTGGATGCACCACTGGTCTGGCATTGGGAATTAGATCGATTCGGAATTCTATTTCTCTTTGCGGAGGTAAGTTTTCAACTTCTTCAAACACATCCGCATAGTTCCTAACAATCGGAATCTTTTCTATGGAAGTGGGGATAAGTTCTAATGCTGACCAAAATTCTTCTCTATTCGGATTCGAACCATGACAGGGTACCGTAATATATCCAAGCTTCGTTCGAATTTTAACGATTCTTTCCACACACTTCACTTCGGCTTCATACTTCGTTAACCAATCTAGCCCGAGAATGATATCGAATTTGGGAAAATCCATAACGATTAAATCAAAAGGAAACTTGTAGAAAGAATAAGAGACTAGCACTCTACAATATGAACCGAGAGTAACAGGACCCCCTATCGGGTTATGTACTTCCACCGATTCTTTGAGATTTCGCTGTTTTAACTTTAATTTGTGCACTGTGTTATTAGCAATAAACCTACGCGATGCACCTGTGTCAAACAATACAGAAACAGGAATATTTTTAATGGTAAGGGTACCTCTTAAAACATCAGGTTTACCTGCTCCGTCGGAAGCAGCTGGCGGGCTTGACCCGTCATAGACGTGAGCTACTGTAGCTTTCTTCAGCAAAGGACAGTCTTTGACCAGATGATCGGTCTTACGGCAATTGAAGCACGAGCGAGGGTTCTGGGAACCTTGGCTGGAGCCTTGAGAGTTTGTCTTCTGCCTCTTCGGAGCTGTGCAGACATTTGAGTAGTGCCCCGGCTTACCACAGTTAAAGCAATTTCCTCTTGGCGGCTTGCCAGTCTGAGGGTTTGAAGATGCTGCTTGGCTTGACTCGCCTTGATTTACAGCAGGATTGCGCTTGTTTCCGGCTTGGCTTCTAGCGTGATCCTGATCCAGATGCCTTTGATCAAGGTCTTCGTAGTTGCATGTCATTTCCACCAGTTCGTTGAATTCCAGCTTGACATGGGCCATGGCTCTATCATGATATTGTCGTCTTAGCCCAAGGATAAACCTCTTATTTTTGGATTTCGCAGTGGCGACGAGCTCCGGAGCATAGGGCGACAACAGTGTAAATTTATTCAGATAATCTTGCACGGAATGATCCCCCTGCTGGAGATTGGCGAAGTCATCGTGCATTCTTTCTAGAGCTTGTTCGGGGACATATTTCTCCTTGAAGAGTTCTTTAAATCCATCCCATGTTCTTCCAGCTTCTCTATTCCCGGCGGTAAGAGATTCCCACCATAGTTCAGCTTGTTCCTGCATAAGCCAGGCGCCCATAATAGCTTTGTCTTCGTCTCCGAGCCTTAGGCCTTCAAGAATTTTCTCGCATGTTTTGAGCCATGCAAGGGCCTCTATTACGGTGCCAGTTTCCGAGAAGGTCTTGCCTCATAAGTTTTTATATCTCTTAGCTACACGGTCAAGCTCGAAGTATTGAGCTGCCGGAGGTTGTATCAAAGGTCCTTCTTGAGCTGGGACTTCTCCCCTTCATCGGCCTCGGCCGGCACAGCCTCCTCTAGTGGCGGCTGCTCTGGTAGCCATTTGTCAAATTCTGTATAAGCAAGAAAAAGTCAGCTAACAGAAATGATAGTCTATTGCATAGTTAAGCAGAAAATTTTACGGAAAGATAACGATGGACTGATCAATTGTTTTTGTGCTATTTTGCTTGGCTCATTCTAGGACTTTACTTGTCCTATCTCTAATGAGCGACTCGCCTTAGAATACTACTGATTCTATTTTGACGAAGTGTTTAATGTGTTAGACTCCAGAACTAAGGTTAACCAAAGCTCTAATACCAGCTGTGACGACCCCAAAACCCCGAGACCCGGTGTTAAGGATAATCATTGGAATATAACACATTAATCATCATTAGCAGATCACAGATAATAGCATAAACAGAAAATAGAATAATTCACACACATATGACAGTGGAATCATATAGATATCATCACATCAGAGAAGCATAGTACTGGATACAACTTAGTGCATAATGATACATAATCAGTCACCATCGCCTGAGGCAGAATCATACATAAAGAGTACTCAAAATAAATATCAGTCTACATCGCCAATGGCGGAATCATAATATAGATACAATAATGGCAGAGAAAATCCAAGTCAGCACGGTGTAGTCAAGCCTCGCCATGAGCGAAAAGTGCGTCAGAAACCTGTAACTAGGCTGCCCGTGTGAAAATGAGGGCACCCGAGTTTGCAAGGCAAAACAAACTACGAGTTAGTCATGGGACTGGTATGAGAAATTTACTCAACTTATTAACAACAATAATAAGGCAAATCAAAGGACCACGCCACTTTCGCGGAACGGGTTTACTCCAATGAGTGCTAGTGCATGAGATAAAGTAAACGATTAAATCAACGCAATGCTTTTTTTATAAAATGAAGCCATTATAAGACTCAGGTCCCATCACACAATGCAACGCAAGCCGGAGGATAGAGTTTTACCTTATAATGGCAAAAAATGCTCCATACGTATAAAACAAAAGTGTTTGATATTATTACTAGTGCATATATGTTTCAAAAGCAAATTCAATCATAAATATCAATCCTAGACGGCATGGGAACCATATATCATGTCACCATACTAGTAATACAATCACATTCGCATATTTCGTATTGGTAATTGGGTTCCTTCATGAGTCGAGGCAAGGGGTAAGCTCCTCTCCGATTCGAGACACTCTAGCAAATGCCTCGGGACCGCACACAGCAATCCCCTGGATCCTCCAAGGCCGGTCCTCTCTTACTTTTGAGGATTGGCAATTCCTGAACACACGTTTCCCGGTCCTTACAGACCTATAATCGAGGCGCCTCGTATTCCAACAACCACACAGGTGAAAAGTAGATATAAATGTCAGGGCTGGGAAGTCACTGACACCACCATAGCTAGAAAGAAACGTCGTGCACTCCTTGGGTCCTTCTCTCGTTTTTGACTCATACCGGGGTGTGAGGCTCACGAATTCACGTTATACACAAAGCTACGTCACACAGACCATGCTTTGATCATCAACCACAAGACTTTGCTTTGCAACAGAAGCCTTGATCTTATGCCACTTAGGCGTGCCACACAGGCAATCCACTCCATGCGACTGATTTCTGTCAATACATAACCTCTGCGCTCGTACGTCTCAGAGAAGGGCGTTAAGCAAGAGAATAAATTCTCCGCCGCCAAACAGATATATATTTAACAGAGATCAATCGACACAGAACAAAATCCAATGTCAGACACACAGTCCATTTACATGTCCGTTCTGGGTCTGAACGAAACCGGAGGCACCAATTCCTCGCATATCCGTACAATCAACAGTATGTTTGGATGGCTACTACTTCAATTCCTTCATGGTAGCTACTCCAATCACGAGCATCAGTAGCGCCCATCCATCCAATGTGGAGATCGTCGGTCTTCAGCCATCTTCGACTCTTCGACTTCTCAACGTCGATCGATTATTTGAAATGAGGTAAACTCGGCCTTTTCAAATAACCCACGTATATTTTGATTTTCGAATCGATTAGTCACATGGTTGGACTATTCAACATTCACATTTCAGTTATTTAGTTATAATTTTCATGTAAAATACATTCAGCCATCATATATCAAGCAAACACAACAGAATTGGTTTATTTCCACTCTATATCGTCTATAGTATTTTATAACGATATATCGCCATTTTTATTTAATTTAAAAACGGCCAAATTTGATTAAACAACATTTCGGGTCATGTCGATGCACTGGCGCTGCTTTTCACTAATTTTGTTTTACACATACCTGAAAATCTAACCATTGGATCCTCACAAATTTGGTATCATTGGGAAGGTCATTTCAAAACGAATCCAACGGTTTCAGTTTTGGGAAAATCCGATGGTCGGATTTTCCACACTAGCCATTCGAAGTTACGATTTCAATTTACAAACTGCAGCGTCGTTATTCGATTTAATTTTAATTATATTTATATTTATATATATAAATATAATCGTTTCTGGCGCTGTTTTTCTTCAGATTTGAATTAAACATTCCAGACAATCCAACCGTCGGATCTTCACAAAGTTGGTGCCGTTGGAAAGATATTTCCAAGGCGAACCCAATGGTTGCGGTTTCGGGAAAATCCAATGGTCGGATTTCCCGCACTTGCCGTTTGAAAACACGGTTTCAAAACACGAACTGCACGACCACGTTTAGTTTTAATTTTATTTATATTTATATATTTATATAAATATAGTTCATTCAAAAGTTCCTGTATCGTTTTCACTTTAATTATTTCACTAACGCCTTTAAATTTCGGGAAATTTCGCCATAACCTCCTTTGTACGGGAGGGTCTGGGAAAATTCCCAAATACCCACATGGGCGTCTTATATCAAAAAGAAAAAGAAAAAGCCAAGCGGCTAGCCAACAGACTCATAAAATCATCACCCAAACAAAGCAGTAAATGTGTACCTATTTGTCGGGCACAAAATTTTATTCCTCTTCTCTAGCCCCTTTGCTATAACATGTTCAATAGATATGCATGTACATATATACAATTTCTATCACTTATCATTTTCCATTCAATTTCATATTTGATTTACTTTGGTTTAAAAACACCATTCATTCTATTGTTGCATGCATAGGCTAAAATCATATCATTAGCTAATTAATGTATATTTCAACTCATGCACATTTATTTGAACAAGTGACTATTTTTAACACTTCACATTTCAAAGATGATAATTTTGGCGAACTAAAATAGATTTCAACACATGACTATTTTATTTGGTTCCTGTGCATGTTAAAACTAATATTTCTTCACCAATATTTATTTAAACGTCCGCATATCTTTAGCATATCACAAATATGATAAAAATGATATTTTTATCGTTCAAAATATTTATTCGACAAATGGATGTTTTCAACACTTCATAGTCTCAATAAAAATGTAATTTTTATTGTTCGATCTTTTTATTCAACACATGAACTTTTCCACTACACACACTTCTCAACAAATGAGCATTTCCACACATGGACATTTTATTTATGTTGTTCATATTAGGAAGATGGGATTTTTATTGTTGAAACTATTTATATAAGGCGAATATTTTTCATACTTCATATATATATAAAAATGTGATTTTTATTGTTTAAACATTACATTCATTCACAAATTAATTTAATTTTTACACGTCACTTTTCAACACACAAACATTTCCACACATGGATATAGTTTCAACATATGACTTTAATTTCAACGCATGAAAATAATTTCAACATATGAAAATAATTCTAACACACAAAGATTATTCAAAATTTCGGCAGCATAACGGCAGGGTAGTTAAAACCGGCACCGTCCCTAGTACGACTCCTCGCTCTACCATAAAACCTCGCGGTTTTTGACAATGGGGATTCATGCATCTAATTCGCATGCAGGCGGCATGTTTATTTTTATTTCCACAAATATTTCCAATTCATTTCAATCACCAATGGATATTTTCTAACCACAACCAAACAATGTCAACCACAAACAATTATTCAACCATTCGTATTTTTCATCCAATATTTCACACCAATTCACCACAATAAATATCGTCCATGGTTTGTGGACGAGGGGAGTACATATATATGTATAATTTCTATGTTTCACTTGCATTTCAACACATATATCAATTATTCTATGCATGTAAAATTCATACTTCGCTTATATAGCTTACATTACGCATGTACATGAGGTATACAACACGTATGTAATTTATATTTCGCTAATATAAATTATACACGACATTTTCCATTCAATTTCATATTAATTTAGATTTCTCACTTTGGTTTTCGGAGTGCTAAAAATCGATACGATGTCAGAAAAATCCGCGGCTTCTTCTATTGGGTAGAGAGCTTCCTTACGGTCCCGATGTTTCCTGTTTCATCGAATTTCGTCAACACACCAAAAAGATATGATTTTTCAAAGTGTAAAGATAAAAAAACTCACCTTTCACGAAGGTTCTAAACTAGGTTTACGGTTTTCGCGACAATCGGGGCACGAGGGGATGATCGGCGAGTTGGACGTGGAAGAGGGAAGAGAGGGCTATCTGGCGGTGGTGGTTTGGTGGCGTTCGGTGGTCAGGATCGGCGACGGCGGCGCTGGGAAGGTCGAGGCTTTGGACGCTCGATTCAGGCGGAGGAGGGGGATGTCGGCGTCGAACTGGGGTCGGATTTAAAGGGGAGGCGAAGGCGCTTCGAATGGTGGCGGTGGCAGAGGCTGGAAGCGACGGCAGCGGCGGCGATCGGGGCTGGAAGGTTTGGAGCTCGGGTCGCCGTTCGTTCGAGGTTTTTTTTTTTATAATTATGAATGGAGAATTCTGATTGGCCGAGGACTATATTAAATTTTTAAATAGTGTTTTCTCAAACGAACTCCTTTTTAAACCCAACGACTGTCGCCCCTAGCTAAATACCCCCATTCCGGACACAATGGGATATGTTTCATAGGCCAATTCGACTGTTACAGTCAGTTATTTTTCATATTAAAGTATAAAACATTTAATTTTTAACTCTGAACGTACATTTCAATTTTCCAGGGCCACAAACTGATTCGAAAAATCCTAGAAAAATAAATCTAGCTATGTTTTGATGCTACGGTCCCCACAAAACTAGTTTCGTCGAATTCTGAGATCGTTTGAAAAATGGCCATTTTCAGGTCGATCCAATTTAACAGAAATTGACCAAACACATTTTCTTTTGCCACGCTCACATACTAGCTTCAAAAATTATGAAATTTGAAACCTAGCAATAGTTTGACATTCCGGACCCAACAAAAGTGGTTTCGTCGAATTCCGAGGTCGTATGCAAAATATCAATTTTCCAGGGCTATATATTCTATATGGCGACCATTCTGAAAATTCATTCGGCCATAACTTTTGATTCCTGTTATGAAACTTCTATTTTTCAGATTCGTTAGAAAGGTATTGACTAACAGATTTAAATATTTTTGGTTTCGCCAAAATCTGTTATATTTTCCACCCTGCACAGTCAGTCAAAATTTGAATTCAAATTTTCACACTGACTCACTATTTCTAATTCCATATTTTATTGAAATATTCTATTTCAATTGTTCAAATTCCTTTGAAATCACCAATTTAAAATTTTTAAATTGGATCATATTTTCCGGGTTATTACAATTGGGTTGTACACCCAAGAGGAGGAAATAAGTTGAAGATCGTCCAGGCGTACTTGGAGATCGACGGATATGCGAGGAATAAGGTTCCTTCGGTTTCGTTTAGACCCAGAACGAACTTGTAAATGGACTGTGTGCCTGACATTAGATTTTATTCTGTGTTGATTGATCTTTATTAAATATACAACTGTTTGGCGGCGGAGAATTTATTCTCTTGCTTAACGCCCTTCTCTGAGACGTACGAGCTCAGAGGTTTTATATCGATGGACATCAGTCGCATGGAGTGAATTGCCTGTGTGGCATGACTAAGTGGCAGATCATCAAAGCTTCTGTTGAAAAGCAAAGTCTTGTGGCCGATGATCAAAGCACGGCCTGTGTGGTACAGCTTTGTATATGGCGTTAATTCGCGAGCCTCACACCTCGGTATGAGTCAAAAACGGGATAGTGACTGTAGGGAGAGCACGACGTTTCTTTCTAGCTATGGGTGATGTCAGTGACCTACCATCCCTGACATTTATATACTTTTTACCTGTGTGGTTGTTGGATGCGAGGCGCCTCGGATATAGGTCCAATAGGATCGGGAAACGTGTGATCAGGAATAATTAATCCTCAAAAGTAAGAGAGGACCGGCCCTGAAGATCCAGGATCGCTGTGTGTGGTCCTGAGACATATGCTAGAGTGTCTCGAACGGAGAGGAGCTTGCCCCTTGCCTCGACTCATGATGGAATCCAATTTGCAATACGTGACATTTCAGTTTTATTTGTAGAGCCTAGTATGGCGACATAGTGGTATGGGGCACTAATGCCATCTATGATTGATACTTATGATTGAAATTGTTTTGACACTATACACTTATAGTAATAATAAAAGATGAAATTTAGCGTATCAAGCATTCTTTGGCTATTATAAGGTAAAACCCTATCCTCCGGCTTGCGTTGCATTGTGTGATGGGACCTGGGTCTTATAATAGCTTCATTTTTCTTTATTTAGCATTGCGCTATTTGTTTTATGCACTGGTATTCTTGGGAGGAAACCCGTTCCGTGTTATACGGCGTGGTCCCTTGATTTACCTAACTTTAAAAATAAAGATTAATAACTGTTTTAGTTCTCACACCAGTCACATGACTGACCTGGAGTTTATTGTTTTAACGTAAACTCTGGGTGCCATTATTTTTGACACGGACAGCTAGTAGTTTTGGTTTTGCAGATTTATGTTCACAGGATCCTGGTTTACAGCTGGAATGATATTCGGAAAGCTCTTTATCCGTAGATCTCCTTTCAGTTGTGTGTTGTATTATTTTTCCGCTGCTATGTATTTAAATGTAATTTAAATCTCTGATATTTGTCAAATGTGTAATATTTATTCATACTCTGTATATTCTTGTATTCCTATGGAATTGTTGTAATAAACAATGAAATGTTCTTCTGTTTGTGTTCCGATGTGTGTTGTCCTCAAAGCAATTCGTGCTTTCCTTACCAGGGAAGTCACGGTCTCTACACGTTCTGCGTTAACGGCGTGGTCCGTTGAATTACCCAACTTTAAAATGAATCCTAAATAACTGTTGTTTTGAGTTCTCACACTAGTCCCATGACTGACCTAGAGTTTATTGTTTCCACACCTAAACTCTGGGTGCCCATAATTTTGCATGGGCATTCAGTAGTTTAGTTTGCAGGCTTGGCTTTCAAGGGTTGGATTCAGGTTTGGAGCTAGAGTTATTTTTTGGATTTCCTTAGTCCGTTGAAGAGTTTATTTCCGCAGCCACCAGTTGATATCTCCAGCATGGCCTTGTGGCACCTCTCCCTTGTAGCGCCTTTCATTGTCGATGTCAAGATATGACGTTATTCTTTGGTTCATTTTTCCTAACGTTGATTTCATTTGTAAATTTTATAAATTGGGTCCCTAAGGTAAAATTGGTGGAACCAGGATTGCAAAAAGTTCGATATATTTATTTTACTAGAATTTATTAACTATCAAAATGTATAAAGCATAATTGTTATAATACATCTTAGGCTATCACACTACGCTTCCAAAGCTATTGCGCTTCCAAAGCCATCATACTGTGACATTATTGCATATCTTATACTATCGTGTCTCGAAGCTATTATACATCTTAGGTTATCATGCCTCTATGTTATTAAAGGTTTCAAGCTATCACACATCTCAAGGCATTGCCTCATGTAACGGCCTAGAAATTTTGACGCTCGAATTTTGATAATAATACATAATCATGTATTACTTGCCAAAACACAAGTACCGAACACGCAGGTTGTTAATAGAAAGAAGTTAGAAGGTGAGAGAGGAAAGAAAGACTAAAGTAGAAGAACATGAAGATCAGAGTCTCACAGTGGAACGAAAAAAATATAATATATCAAAACTCTTTACATAAAAAGAAACAATATATATATGATTACAATCAGAGTACGCTTTCATTTCAATACAACACACACACACACATCGGAATAAGCTAGTAACAGAAAATATGGACATACATCTCGACTCCAGCTCCTCTTTTGAAGTTCCAAACGAAAGCTAACCTGATAGTATACTCGGTATGACTCGAGCACATTTGAAGCAAAACAAAATTCACTTGGATTAGGATGGAATACTTTCAGTGATAAATTCATATTGCAAACAACTTGTTTAACTTTAGAAAATCTTTTTGAAAGAAAAGTATAATCATAAGACCAGTCCACATTTAAACACAGATGATTTTTACCTTACGATAACCCAAAATACTTTTTATATCAAAATCCAATGATATTATAATAGTGTCTATCAAACCACAAATGAATAACCTTCTAACAGAACGCTTGCATTTCAAGCTCTGCATACTTAGTATATAATCAAAAACCGCATGGATGGGAAGTTGGTCAAATCTAGCATGGATCGTGCATAAACGATTGTTGGAGTCAGAGGCTCTCCTAGGGTTCCATCATCTGGGATCCCTGGGGAGGAGGATCAAGTTGGCCCTTGCGAATTGCTTTCCAACATGACAAGGTATGGGACCACCTTCCGAAAGTGTACCTTTAGAGAGTAATACACTAGGGTTCAATAAGAACATCTTGTAACCATGCCACACATGATCGGCCATTCATTCAACTTGAGTTTTTCGAATATATTGTCACCCATGGTTGGATCCAACATAACATGTAACGAAAGCAGATTTTCGACCTCGAAAATCAGCACACAACACCATGTCGACTATTCAAGAATCGAAAATACCGAAATGTTAATAGAAAGAAGTTAGAGGGTGAGAATAGATAAGATAGAAAGTTAGAATAGAAGAAGAAGATCATAACAACAGAATCAGAGTAACATGAATCTCACAGGGAACGAATAAAATATATTATATAACATAACTTTGAAAAAAATCAGTGTCTGTATACAATATACCATTATCGAAGTACAACAGTTACAACACAGCGGAAATAAATAATAGCTATATAACCCTGAAGCCTCCTGCTCCAAGCTCTCAGTATATCTATAAAATCCCAACTGCTTGACTGCCCGTACAAAATTGGGCACCCTAGAGTTTAAGGAAAACAAAACAAAATAAACTCTGGGTCAGTCATGGGACTGGTGTGAGTAAACAAATTTAAAATAGTTTGAGAAAAAAAAGGGTATCTTATAAGACCACATCGTATAACACGGAACGGGGTTTTCCCTTATGAGAATCCAAAACACTTGATTTAACATTCAAAATCCTTTTGAAAGAAATGATAATCTTTATATCAAAACTCTTTTGATATTATAATTGTGTCTATCAACCACAACTAAATAATCATCTAACAGAATGCTTTCATCTCACGGTCCACATACATAATATTTAATTAAAATCCGCGGGACCTTATTGGGTAATGGATTCCAACTGGCAAGGTATGGGACCACCTTCCGATAGTGTATCTCTAGAGAGGAATACACCGGGTTCAATAATAACATCTTGCAACTCAGGCCAAACATGACCGGTCACTCATTTCGCTTGAGTGTATCAAATGTATTATCACCAACGGTTGGGATCAGCAACCGTTTTCTCGAAAGAGACAACATCGAAATAAGTTAAAGAAGTAAATGAAATTTCTCTAGATCAGGTGACAATACACCCTAATTCGCAGCTAACCACTTAGCCATGCGACCTACCAGATTTTATACCATTTCTTGGTTGTGAGGCTTGAGGTCATAATGTACATATCACACCTTTATTTACTTTGAATGTCATGTCATCATACCCGCTAAATCACAAATTGATTTCCCCAAAAATATCATGGGTATACAACTGAGAGAAACAAATTCCTCCACCACCAAACATAAATATGTTTGAAGAGATCAACTTACGTTATCTATTAAATATACTCTATCATACATTATTCCATATAGATTGTCCCGGGACTGAACAAACCGAAGACACTATTCTGTAAACCCATCTTAGGTAATTTTTACCTAAGGTTTACCAGAACAGCCCTTGTATAAACTCTGTCTTCAATTATCATCATCATATTTGATTCGCAATGCTAATCCCCATACAGAGTGGTTTCCAGATAATAAATCTGATTCCGGTCTCTCCGTGTTGACGAAGGAGAAATGGTCAAAACTTTGATTGTCGGTTATTTAACTATCAAAGGAAAACATCCATACACACAACAATATTATTTCCAAATGGAAATTTATTGATCAATCATCAATCAACATTTTTCCCTTTTAAATTAATTTATCATTAATTTATTCATTTTTTCCCCATTTCCCGTTTCAATGTATTCATCAAATCCTTATTTTCTTTTTTTTGGAAAATATACATTATTTACTTTGGAAAAACATTTCCATTTCTGATTCACGCACAACTATCTCCCCACGCTTATCAGTCTCTAACTGTAAACTAGTAAGAGAATAACCACCTACGTATTAACCCCGAAGGCCGAAACCAACATCAGATCAACATATAGAATGCTATTCAACTTAACTAATTTCCAGTCAGTTTATAATTCCTTTAACTCCATTTTAATCCCTATTTTAAAACCCAATTTCTTTTATAAAAGTTTTATTTTCGAATATTTACTTTAATCCATTATTCACATTGAATGCAAACAATATTTCTTTATATACTCCAAACAATTTGATTCCACATTTGAAAAAAAAATATCCAAATTCCAAATTCTATTTAATCTCTATTTATAGATTTATTTATACAAAATCATGTCTTTAACTTCTAACACTTAAAATCTCATTGATAATTCCCTTTACTGCTACGTTCACATTCAATTTCAAATATCGGTGTTGAAACCGATTTTACTTCTTTATATAAATTCAGCCTTATATATTCTATTTATCAAATGATAAATATTTTATTTAATTTACAAAATATTATTTATAAATTAATCTTCTTAATCTATCTGTTAAATCAGTTTCTATTTAAAATCTACTTTAAATCCATATCTCATAGTTCTTTTATGACTCGCCAATTTCCTTTTATAATTCTATTTATTTCCCAAATAATTCCTTTTATAATTCTATTTATTTCCCGAATATTTTATTTTCAATATACACTTTAAAAATTCTTTTTTTACATTCAAGTATTTCTTATGGTATTTAAAATACCAAATAACAAGACCAGTATCATCATAATTGATCACAGATTATATATCACATCATATATAACAATATATTGGAAAAAAACCATATTATAAATATTGAGGAATCCAGTTAGATCCCTCCAACCTGTTTCCCTGCATCACAGATGTTAAACAATATAAATAACATCAATTTCATATTAATATGAAATATTCTGATAAACAGAATGAATATTTGATTAACGACATATATTTATATCATTATCTATATCCTCAACCAATTAATTAGCAGTTCATCCAAACAGTCAGCACACAACAATCAACCAACATTTATAAATTCTAAAAATATGTTATAAAGATATAAACCAATCAGAATTAGTGAGATTTACTCACATTGGTCGGTTATCGTTAAATAACGATAAGCGATTATCGATTCAGATCAGGAAATTTATTTCGCTATAAATTTTAACTTACTCCAAATGACCCCAAATTAGTTCCATTGTGTAGGCGTCGCCCATACGATCCCAATGGATCTTGTTTCACTAAATTTGGATAATGTACGTGTAAGTTATTTCGATTGCAACATTGCATATATAATTAGTAAATTAAGTAAACTTGAATTCAGTTCCCAAATTTGGGCCTTACCCCTTTGATTCATCGGACAATGACCTTTACACGCCCTCCCTGTATAGCTCGTTCTTCCCTGAACAAATCCTCCCCACCTTGCATTCACGTCCGTGAATATAACATTCTTCCCACTCAAACATTTTTTCTTACTATTAGCCCATCTTCCCATTTGAAAGCTCATACCCATTTTCACCGTTTACTCCTTCTTCCCATTACCTTTAGTGCTCCAGTATTACTTTACGCGAAAAGGAAAAATAGAGGCCATTCAAAAAACATTCGAACCATTCTTTCCTCTCCACCACAACTACAAACACCGAAACAAATCACCACCATCCACCACATGCAAATTCATACAAACCGCATCGCTTCTCCTCAAAATGAACGCACCATCTCTTCTTCCGGTAATTAAAAGGAAGTCGCACCGCTACAGGGAATTATCTTCCTAAAACAAGACATGTTGTTGCTCCTTGATCCCATCCATAATCGTATGCTACGTCCATTCACAACGCCGTGCAACCTCAAAACCGTTCCAGCGTTGGCTTTTTATCTTTTCATGGCCATACTACATTCACTTTGAACGAAGCCAAGAGCCGCCATCATCTTAAGCTCTCGGATCTCATCACCAAAACTCGAGCCCGCAGCCAACGTTCCAGATGCGTCGATCAACCCTCTCATACTGCTCCAATGCAACTTCAAAACGTGTGTATCTCCGCTTTATACTACATCCATACCGTTGTGTATTCAACCAGAGGAAAGACTTGAAAGGTGTTGGTTTCATATGTTGCATAAACTTGTTTAAAAGTGTATAAAAAATGAAAATAGAAGGAAGTGTTAATTAGTTTCGGATTTCCAAAGCAATTACAAGGCTTGGGTTATCTTTCATTTATCCGAATCAAAAGAAACTGAGGGCTGTGTGTGCTATATTTATACAAAAGGTTTCTTAAGTGCTAAGAAATGTACTTAGCTTTACTTAATGGTTAAGAAATGTAACACAACAAAATATGGAAAATCCTGTGTTGTCGGAAGAAGTACAGGAAGGTTACATACAAATTTCATGTGAAGAAGGGACATGTGCTCATTGAATGAAAAGAGTATTGTTGCTTTAAATGAAGAAGAGTAGGGCGCAGTGGGTAGGATGGTGACCATACAGTGAGACAGTGCATGTATAAAATTTTCATTTCTTAAGAGCAAAATCTTCAATTTATTTAAACGAGGCAATAGGATGTGCAATAGCAACATGCCAAGCTTAGTTGAACAGAAGGATATTGTGATGGGGGTGACGCGTGTGTACAAATCCGTTGTGTATCCCCTACACAAAGCTTCGTCCATATACGAAATGCTATGGACAAATATAAAAATACAATCGTGTTGAGCGGTGTACCACGATTCAAAAAATATAATAAAATAGACTAGTTATCTTATTCTATGAAATTCCAAAATGCTGATTTAGGGTGTAAAATACTTCAAACATAAAGTTGTTTATTTTTCAAAATAAATTTTAGAGTAAAATTATAAAAATTAAAATATAACTATGTCCCACATATCTTATCCAAATTTAAAGCCAGTATTTAATTAAATTAAATATATCGTTATGGTTTATAAATGATTCCATAATGACTATTTGAAAATTTGATTTGGACATAACTTACAATCTATACGACGAAATCTCAATTTTTCTCTTCTATTAGAAAAATATAGTTCAACAGATTCGAAGTTTCTTGTTTCAAATAAATCCGACTTAAAATGGATTCCGTATATTCAATTAAAGTTCAAATCGCCAAATTACGAACTACCGCGCCATTTCGAGCTCGCTTTAAATTATAATATAAATTATAATTAATATGTTCAAATGAAGTTTATAAATATATTCGTTAATACATTTTAATTTTAAACTGAATTATATCTTATAAATAATCCAATTTACACAATATTGTGAATTCAGCTATTTCCGACTATTTTGGAAATATAATTTGTTATCCATTATAAATATTAATTAAATCTTCAACATTATTTAATTAAACAACTATTTGAATATCTAAATCATTAGATAAATAATTAAATTAATTATTATCCGTTAAAAATACGGGTCGTTACATTCTTTCCCCCTTAAAAGAATTTCGTCCCCGAAATTATAAAGGTAGAAAATGAACACTATAAATGGGTTAAAAATTATTTGTTTACTTCTTAGCTTCAGTTTCACTGAACCAATTTATTTTAATTAAAATATTAATTTATTCCTATTAATGAAAATTTTCAAAAATCCTGAAAATTTTCTAATACCTTAAATTTTCGAAAAATTTCACCAGCACCTCCTTTGTACAGGTCAATCGGTACAACTACAACTCGCCTCTCTAGGCCATCTCCAATCCAAAAGAAAATTAAACAGCCAAGTAGCTTGTCAAATAGGCTCATAAATCACCAAACTCATATATAAATAAACTTGTATCTTTTTGTTGGGCATATCATTATATCCTTTACATCTGCTATCCATTCAGCATATATAGTGCCATCCCAATCAATCTCCAATCGATTCATCCTCAAACTCAACCATTTGGTTCTATCCAAGCCAAATTTCATTTCAAACTCAAGTAGTATTCTTGACTCCAAATTCTTAAATCATCAACCCAATTCTATTCCAAAATCTTGTCTCACAAATCCAAATAGTTAACCTAGTTAATTTCCATACCCAGATTTCCAGTAACTAATAAATTTTCAAATTAGTTAACTACAATTACAAATCTGATTTTTATTTCAGAAATCAATCCATTTCAATTCACATGGGTCCAATTATGTTCCACAATCCAGTTTTACACGATATTACTCTATTTCAACTCAATTTCCACTTAACTGGTTTCAATTTAATTCCAATTTGTTTCCACAAATTTTTATTAATTTGTTTTTATGTTAAACAATCTTTTTCTTGGGAATTTTAAATAACTTTTCTTTTCTAAAATCAAATACCCTTTTCAGTATTCAAACGACTTGTTTGTCTTAAAACAATTCAAAACAAAATCTTTGGTAGTAATCTGTTACTCAGAAACTCGAAAACAAACACTGATGATGTCCGGATCATCATCGGAATTATTTTCCAGCGACTGAAGTGAGTTCAATACTATATCACTTTCAAAACCATTTCTTAACACTTCCATTTTGAAATCAGTTCCAAAATACCATTCTCAATGCTTGTATAACAATTTAAAATCTCCCAGGATTTTAAAATTCTCATATATTTAATTTAAACCCATTTATAAACACTTACTCAAATTTCCAAAGTTTTAATTCAAGTTTGATTTAAATTCAGATTTAATTCATCTCATAACACTTAGATGAATTATATTTAGTTATATATATATTTAACCATCTCAATTATAATCTCATCCGATTATAATATAACCAACACATCCAATATATTATAACAATTCAAATATCAATCATTCTTTATATCGAAATATATTTGGGTAAAATTATTTCATTTACCCGCTTTTCAAAACATACTGTGTTAGTTCATTGTATTCAAGTGTTTAAAAGCTCCTATCGATACAGTGGATCAAACTGATCGACCAGAACTCATAAACAATTTAACCAATAAATCTCAACATTAAAACAAATTTTATAACATCTACAAATATGTTCACTTGTATATATACACTAAAACTCAATCTAGGAAATACTGACACAATCTTTACTAAGTCACGCCACAGAGCCAAGGTAATCACTCAACCTTCAGCTCTGATACCACTGTAATGAACGCAGATTTTCGACCTCGAAAATTGACACACAAAACCATGTCGACTATTTAAGAATCGAAAATACCGGAACGTTAATAGAAAGAAGTTAGACGGTGAGAATAGATAAGATAGAAAATTAGAATAGAAGAAGAAGATCATAATAACAGAATCAGAGTAACACGAATCTCATAGGGAATGAATAAAATATATTATATAACGTAACTTTGAAAAAGTTCAGTGTTTGTATACAATATACCATTATCGAAGTACAACACTTACAACATAGCGGAAATAAACAATAACTATATAATCCTGAAGCCTCATGCTCTAAGCTTTCAGTATATCTATAAAATCTTGACTACTTGACTGCCCATACAAAATTGGGCACCCAAGAGTTTAGGGAAAACAAAACAAAATAAACTCCAGGTCAGTCATGGGACTGGTGTGAGTAAACAAATTTATTGCTACGTTCACATTCAGTTTCAAATATCGGTGTTGAAACCGATTTTACTTCCCTATATAAATTCAGCCTTATATATTCCATTTATCAAATGATAAATATTTTATTTAATTTATAAAATATTATTTATAAATTAATCTTCTTAATCTATCTGTTAAATCAGATTCTACTTAAAATCTACTTTAAATCCATATCTCATAGTTATTTTATATCTCCAATTTCCTTTTATAATTCTATTTATTTCCCAAATAATCCTTTTATAATTCTATTTATTTCCCAAATATTTTATTTTCAATATACACTTTGAAAATTCCCTTTACATTCCAGTATTTCTTATAGTATTTAAAATACCAAATTACAAAACAAGTATCATCATAATTAATCACATATTATATATCACATCATATATCACAATATATGAAAAAAAAAACAGTATTATAAATATTGAGGAATTCTGTTGGATCTCTCCAACCTATTTTCCTACATCACAGATGTTAAACAATATAAATAACATCAATTTCATTTCAATTTGAAATATTGTGATAAACAGAATCAATATTTGATTAACGATATATTTTTATATCGTTATCTATATCCTCAACCAATTAATTAGCATTTCATCCAAACAGTCAACACAATACATTCAGCCAACATTTATAAATTCTAAAAATATGTTATAAAAATATAAACTGGTCAGAGTTAGTGAGATTTACTCACATTGGTCGGTTATCGTTAAATAACGATAAGAGATCGTTGATTCAGATCAGGAAATTTATTTCTCTATAAATTGTAACGAGATCCAAATGACCCCAAATTAGTTCCATTGTCTAGCCGTCGTCCATACGATCCCAACGAATCTTGTTTCATTAAATTTGGATAATGTATGTGTAAGTTATTTCGATTACAACATTGTATATATAATTATTAAATTAAATAAACTTGAATTTAGTTCCCAAATTTGGGCCTTATCCCTTTGATTCATCGGCCCATGACCCTTACACACCCTCCCTATACAGCCTGTTCTTTCCAGAGCAAATCCTCCCCACCTTGCATTCATGTCTGTGAGTATAACATTCTTCCCACTCCAACATTTTTTCTTACTATCGGCCCAACTTCCCTTTTGAAAGCCCATACCCACATCCACCGTTTACTCCTTCTTCCCATTACCTTTGGTGCTCCAATATTACTTCACACGAAAAAGAAAAATAGAGGCCATTCAAAAAACATTCGAACCATTCTTTCCTCTCCACCACAGCTACAAGCACCGAAACAAATCACCACCATCCACCACATGCATATTCATACAAACCACATCGCTTCTCCTCAAATTGAACGCACCATCTCTTCTTCCAGTAATTAAAAGGAAATCGCACCGCTACAGGGAATTATCTTCCTAAAACAAGACATGCTATTGCTCCTTGATCCCATCCATAACCGTACGCTACGTCCATTCACAACGCCATGCACCCTCAAAACTGTTCCAGCATTGCATGTTTATCTTTTCATAGCCATACTGCATTCACTTTGAATGAAGCCAAGACCCGCCATCATCTTGAGCTCTCGGATCTCGTCACCAAAACTCGAGACCGCAGCTAACGTTCCAGATGTGTCGATCAGCCCTCTCGCACTGCTCCCGTGTAACTTTAAAATGTGTGTATCTCTGCTTTATACTACATCCATACCGTTATATATTCAACCGAAGAAAAGACTTGAAAGGCGTTGGTTTCATATGTTGTATAAACTTGTTTCGAAGTGTATAAAAAATGAAAAATAGAAGGAAGTGTTAATTAGTTTCAGATCTCCAAAGCAATTATATGGCTTGGGTTTTCTTTCATTTATCCGAACCAAAAGAAACTGAGGGCTGCATGTGCTATATTTATACACAACGTTTCTTAAGTGCTAAGAAATATACCTAGCTTTACTTAATGGTTAAGAAATGTAGCACAACAAAAGATGGCGAAACGTGTGCTGTAGGGAGAAGTACAGGAAGGTATCATGCAAATTTCATGTGAAGAAGGGACATGTGCGCATTGAATGAAAAGAGTATTGTTGCTTTAAATGAAGAAGAGTAGGGCGCAGTGGGTAGGATGGTGACCATACAGTGAGACAGTGCATGTATAAAAAATTTCATTTCTTAAGAGCAAAGTCTTCAATCTATTTAAACGAGGCAATAGGATGTGCAATAACAACAGGCCAAGCTTAGTTGAACATAAGGATATTGTGATGGGGGTGACGTGCATGTACAAATCCTTTGCGTATCCCCTACACAAAACTTCGTCCATATACGGAATGCTATGGACAAAAATAAAAATACAATCGTGTTGAGCGGTGTACCACGATTCCAAAAATATAATTAAATTGACTAGTTAGCTTATTCTATGAAATTCCATAATGCTCATTTAGGGTGTAAAATACTTCAAACAAAAAGTTGTTTATTTTCCAAAATAAATTTTACACTAAAATTCTAAAAATCAAATTATAATACTGTAACGACCCAGAAAATCTGAACCAATTTAAAATTTTTAAATTGGCTAAAATAATGGATTTTAAATATTTAAAATAAATATTTTAAATAATGGCGATGAAAACTGAGTTTGAATCGACATTTGAAAACGAATATAATTAATTATAATTATATATAGAATTGAAAATGGCGCGGTAGTTCGATAATTCGATTTCAAACTTCAATTGAATATACCGGGTGCAAAACAATCCGGATTTTAGTGAGACCAAAAACATTAGTATCTAATTGATGATATCCTTCTAACGAATCTAACCAATCGAAATTTGATAGCGGGAATCAAAAGATATGTCCAGTTGAAAATTCTGAATAGTCGCTATGGAATTCAGGCCCTTAAAAATGGACATTTTGCATACGACCTCGGATTTCGACGAAACCACTTTTGTTAGATCCGCAGTGTCAGGTTATTGCTAGGTTTCACATTTCATAATTTTTCGAATCAATATGTGAGCGTGGCAAAAGAAAACGCGTTTGACCAGTTTCCGTTGATTTTAATCGACTGGAAATTGGCCATTTTGCAAACGGTCTCAGAATTCGACGAAACTAGTTTTGTTAGGACCGTATCGTTGATGCGAAGCTAGAAAATATTTTTCTAGATTTTTTCTAGTTAGTATGTGACCCCGGTAATTTGAAATGTGCGTTTAAAATTCAATATAGTGATTTAAATGTAAATTCAAAAGGAAACCGATTGTAATGATCAAACCAGCTTGCGATACATATCCCATTGTGTTCGGAATGGGGGTAAAACGCTATGGACGACAGGCGGTGGGCCTCGTTTCGAGGTCATATGTAAAAGTCAACTTTTTGCTAAATTTAATAATTAAATAAAAAAAAAATCTATTTTTCCCTCCCTCTTATCTTCTGCTTGGCCCCCCCCCCCCCGTTCGTTATAAAACATAACAGGAAAAAAAAAGAAAAAGGAAAAAAAAAACAAACCCTAAATCGATTCGACGAAGCGCCCCCCCTTGAAGCCCTCGACGCCGACGAAGAAGCCGCGCCCCCCCCCTTGAAGCCCTCGACGCCGACGAGGAAGCCAGCGCCTCCTGCCACGACCGTTCGAACGCCACCGCGAGCCCCTAGGAACCGCCGACGACCTCTTCTTTCCCCTCCCCTTCTTCGCAGTTCGGTGAGCGTTTCCTTTTTTTTATTTTATATATGTATTTTATTTTCTTTTTTTTATTTTATTTTATTTTAATCAGTAAAAACTGTTTTAAAAATAAAGTAAAAACTGTTTTCTAAATAAAGATAAAAACTGATTTAGGTTTTAAAAATTTAAAACTGATTTTTAATAAAAGAAAAACTGATTTTTTTTAGTAAAAGAAAAACTGAAATTTTTATTAAGTTAAAACTGCATTTTTATGAAAGAATAAAACTGATTTATAAAAAGTATAAAAACTGTGATTTATAAAAATATAAAAACTGGTTTTCTTGAAAGGTTGAAAACTGATTTCTAGCAAAAGTAAAAATCATATTTTTATATATTGAATAGCATAGTAAAAATTCTATTTTTACTTATGCAGAGAATACGGGTGAAAGCGACAAATAGGCGAAGATTTCTATTAAGAAGTGTCGTGCAGTTGGATAGCTATTGGTGAGATTTCTGATTTAAAAATACTATATATGTTGAAATAAAAGTGAATAGCTATATATAAATATCTATATATATATATATATATATATATATATATATATATACGCCCCTCGTCCACAAACCATGGACGATATTTATTGGTTGAAATTGTTGTGAAAATTGAATGGTTGTTTGGGATTGTTTGTGATTGATATTGGTTGTATGTGGTTGAAAAATACCCATTTGTGGTTGTGAAATATTTGGTTGAAACCACATAGGATTAGTTTGTGGAAATGAAATAAATATATACATGCCGCCTGCGTGCGAACTAGATGCATGATCCCCATTGTCAAAAACCGCGAGGTTTTAAGGTAGAGCGAGGAGCCGTACTAGGGACGGTGCCGGTGTAACTACCCTGCCGTTATGCTGCCGAAATTTTGAATAATATTTGTGTGTTTGAATTATTTTCATATGCTTAAACTATATTTATTCATTGAATAGAAAACATTCATGTGTTGAATTGATATTCATTCGTTGTTTAGAAATTCATGTGTTGAATGGTATTCATATTTTGAAATAAATTGTTCGATAATAAAAATCACATTTTTATCTATATATAGAAACTATTGAAAACATTCATGTGTTGAATTGATATTCATTCGTTGTTTAGAAATTCATGTGTTGAATGGTATTCATATTTTGAAATAAATTGTTCGATAATAAAAATCACATTTTTATCTATATATAAAAACTATTGAAAACATTCATGTGTTGAATTGATATTCATTCGTTGTTTAGAAATTCATGTGTTGAATGGTATTCATATTTTGAAATAAATCGTTCGATAATAAAAATCGCATTTTTATCTATATATAAAAACTATTGAAAACATTCATGTGTTGAATTGATATTCATTCGTTGTTTAGAAATTCATGTGTTGAATGGTATTCATATTTTGAAATAAATTGTTCGATAATAAAAATCGCATTTTTATCTATATATAAAAACTATTGAAAACATTCATGTGTTGAATTGATATTCATTCGTTGTTTAGAAATTCATGTGTTGAATGGTATTCATATTTTGAAATAAATCGTTTGATAATAAAAATCACCTTTTATCGACTATATGAACTGTATAGAAAAATAGTGTTTTGAAATGAATCGTTTTACAATAAAAATCACATTTTTATTGTATGCATAAATCGTTGAAATGTGAAGTGTTAAAAATAGCCGCTTGTTCAAAATAAACATATATGAGTTGAAATATTCATTAATTAGCTAATGAAATGATTTGCACCTATTTATGTAACATTAGAATGAATGGAGTTTTTAAACCAGATAGAAATCAAATATGAAGTCGAATAGAAATTGATAAATGATAAGAACTGTATATATATATGTACATGCAATATTCATTGAACAGGTTATAGCAAAGGGGCTAGAGAAGAGGAATAAAATTTGTGCCCGACAAATAGGTACACATTTACTGATTTGTTTGGGTGATGATTTTGAGCCTGTTGGCTAGCCGCTTGGCTTTTTCTTTTTCTTTTTGAGATTAGAAGGACCGGGACGCTATTTGCGATTTCCCGACGCTCCCGGTGCAGGGGAGGTTATGGCGAATTTTTTTCAAAATTTAAGGAGTTAGAAAAATATTTGAAGTGAAAACGATATTGAAATGGTTGAATGAACTATATTTATATAAATATATAAATATAAATAAAATTAAAACGAAACGAGGCCGTGCAGTTCGTATTTTGAAACCGTGATTTCAAACGACTAGTGCGGGAAATCCGACCATTGGATTTTCCCGAAATCTCAACCGTCGGGTTCGCCTTGGAATAATCTTCCCAACGGCACCAACCTTATAAAAATCCAACGGTTGGATTGTCTGGAATGTTTAATTCAAATCTAAAGAAAAACAGCGCCAGGAGCGATTATATTTATATATATATATATAAATATAATTATATATTTAATCGAATAACGACGCTGCAGTTCGTATTTTGAAATCGAAAATTCAAACGATTGTACCGGGAGATCCGACCGTCGGATTTTCCCGAAATTGGAACTGTTGGATTCGTTTTGAAAAGACCTTTCTAATGATATAAATTTTGTGAAGATCCAACGGTTAGATTTTCAGATATGTGTAAATCAAATCTGAAGAAAAACAGCGCCACGGCCGCCTTATGGCCCGAAGCGTCGTTTTGAATAAAATGGCTATTTTAAAATAAATAAAAATAGCGATAAATAGTTATAAAATATCGTAAGCGATATGGAATGGAAATAAACTGAATTTGCTTGATTTATGTGATGTTTGATGGTTGAATGTGTTTGGTGTGAAAACTATATAAAGAACACAATTGGTGTTGTCGAATAATTTAACCATTGAAATAAATCGATTTGAAATTCTAAATATACGTGAATTATTTGAAAAGGCCGAGTTAATTCTCATTTCGAATAATCGACCGACGATTGAAATTCGAAGATGAAGACGATGGTCGAAGACCGGAGATCTTCACCTCGTTTGGATGGTAACCGAGGTCCTGATTGGGAGGCATCCCGAAATATGGATAATGAGTGGTGATCGTTCAGACGTACGTGTTGATCGAAGGGTTTGCGAGGTATTTAGTGCCTCCGGTTTCGTTCAGACCCAGAACGGACTTGTAAATGGACTGTGTGTCTGACATAGGATTTATTCTGTGTGGCATGCTAAGATGCAGTGATCAGGGCTTCTGTTGAAAAGAAAAGTCTTGTGGTGATGATCAAAGCATCGCCTGTGTGGCGTAGCTTTGTGTATAACGTGAATTCGCGAGCCTCACACCCCGGTATGAACCTAAAACGGGAGAACGGACCTCAGGGAGGGCCTACGTTTCCTCCTAGCTAAAAGTGGCGTCAGTGGTTTTACACGCCCTGACGAGTTTGACTTATGTGGTTGTTGCTGTTGCGAGGCGCCTCGGTTAGATCGGACGATCCGGGTCCGATGAAGTCACTTGTTGGCTCGCTTACGCCCCAAAGGGCGGCGAAACGTAGTGCTCAGGCATTTTTAATCCACTCCGTGTGGACCGGCCCTGACGATCCAAGGATCGATGCGTTCTGATCCTGAGACTCGGGCTAGGCAGTCTCGAATTCGGTAAGGACTATCTTTTGCCTTGGTTCATGACGGAAATCCAATTTCCAAATACGTGATCGTGCGGTTTTGATTGTATACCTATATATGGCGACATAGTGGTATGGGGCATTAATGCCGTCTATGATTGATAGTTATGATTTGAAATTGATTTCAAAACATATAAACACTAGCAATAATATTAAATGCCTTTGTTTTATTCGTATCAAGCATATCTTGGCCGTTATAAGGTAAAAACTCTATCCTCCGGTTTGCGTTGCATTGTGTGATGGGAACTGAGTCTTATAACGGCTTCATTTTTATAAAAAGCATAGCGATGTTTAAAAGAAAGATTTGTTTTAAAGCACTGGCAATCCAATGGAGTAAACCCGTTCCACGAAAGTGGCGTGGTCCTGTGATTAGCCAATTATATATGTGTTGAGTGGATTTCTCATACCAGTCCCATGACTGACTCGTAGTTTGTTTCACTTTCAAACTCGGGTGCCCCTTTTTCTACACGGGCAGCCTTGTATTCAGGTTTAGCTGGTTCTTTTCTGGATAGCTGGAGCTGAAGATGGATTCTATCATTTATTTCTTTTTATGCGGTTCAGCTCCTATTGTACATATTTTGTTTATTTCCGCTGTAGACATTTATGTATAGCTGAACTGTATTTGTACTATGTAAGATCCTGTATACTGTGTAACTCTGATGATTACTTTTATCCAGTATATTTTGTTGTTCATTCTGGTGTATTTATTTAATTCTGTTCTGCTATTATATGTTTCTGTGTTATATTCCAAAGATAACCTTGTTTCCGTGAGAACGGGAAATCGGGTCGTCTCAACGTGGTATCAGAGCTTTGGTTAAGCTTAGTTCTGGAATATAACATTTGAACGAACTCGTCAGAAATAGAACCAGTAGTGTTCTAGGACGGGTAACTCTATACAGATAGGATCAGTAATATCCTAATATGAGTAAAGCAGAAAGAAATTACACCTTGATAGACACATTTACATTTGAAGTATGTGTTTCTATATCTTAAAATACCTTTTCTGTGACCTGACACTTGATCTGCCATTTGCAGAAGTACTAGAAAAATGAGTGTCAGAAGCAGAAGGAATGCAGAACCGGATATTGAGGCCCTATTAATCAAATATCGAAATATGGGTGGAATACCGTTCTCTGGTGAAGAATCTATTATGAAGACGCAAGCTTGGATTCGTTCGGCTGAGAAAATCTTCGAAGCATTAAAGCTTAGGGATGACCAGAAAAGATTGCTGGCCTCCTGGGCTCTCAAAGATGAAGCTTTGTTCTGGTGGGATTCGAAGCATTGTATGGTAGACCGTGCCGATCTCCTGCCTGTTGGGTCGAGCCTGGGAATAGACTTGTGTTAGGGCCTGATATGATTCGAGAAGCGTCCGACAAAGTCGATTTTATTAGGAAGCGATTACTCGCCGCTCAAAGCCGACAAAAGAGCTATGCCGATAAAAGAAGAAGAGATATATCCTTTGAGGTTGGCGACTATGTATATTTGAAAGTATCGCCGATGAGAGGAGTTATCAGGTTCGGTAAAACTGGGAAGTTAGCACCCAAATTCATTGGTCCGTTTCCTATTCTGGAACGGATTGGAACTCTCGCTTATAGGGTCAAACTGCCTGATTGGTTGCCTGGTGTGCATGATGTATTTCACATATCTCAACTTCGAAAGCACGTTCATGATCCAGACTTGATCGTGGAAGAAGCAGCTCAGCAGGACATTGAAATTACTCCAGAATTAGCTGTGAGGCGAGAGCCGCTGAAGATTATCGGCAAAGAAACCAAAGAGCTGAGGAACAAGAAGGTTCACTTAGTCAAGGTGCAATGGAGTGGAGATCCGCGAGATTGTACTTGGGAAACTGAGGAGAGCATTCAGAAAGCTTATCCTAGATGCCGAGTAGATATCTCTGATTGACTCGGGTGCAAGGTACATTTAACCTACTTTGCATTACCTTTTAATTCTCTATTCTGTTGCTATTTTCTTCCCATGGATGTGCATTGTTTATTCTATACTCAGGATATTAAAAACAAATTGGTTGTTGTATTGTGGGATTGTAGATTTATCAAACCACTTTCGACTTTATTCCTTTTCGGGGACGAAAAGTTTTAAGTGGGGGAGATTGTAACGACCCAGAAAATCTGAACCAATTTAAAATTTTTAAATTGGCTAAAATAATGGATTTTAAATATTTAAAATAAATATTTTAAATAATGGCGATGAAAACTGAGTTTGAATCGACATTTGAAAACGAATATAATTAATTATAATTATATATAGAATTGAAAATGGCGCGGTAGTTCGATAATTCGATTTCAAACTTCAATTGAATATACCGGGTGCAAAACAATCCGGATTTTAGTGAGACCAAAAACATTAGTATCTAATTGATGATATCCTTCTAACGAATCTAACCAATCGAAATTTGATAGCGGGAATCAAAAGATATGTCCAGTTGAAAATTCTGAATAGTCGTTATGGAATTCAGGCCCTTAAAAATGGACATTTTGCATACGACCTCGGATTTCGACGAAACCACTTTTGTTAGATCCGCAGTGTCAGGTTATTGCTAGGTTTCACATTTCATAATTTTTCGAATCAATATGTGAGCGTGGCAAAAGAAAACGCGTTTGACCAGTTTCTGTTGATTTTAATCGACTGGAAATTGGCCATTTTGCAAACGTTCTCAGAATTCGACGAAACTAGTTTTGTTAGGACCGTATCGTTGATGCGAAGCTAGAAAATATTTTTCTAGATTTTTTCTAGTTAGTATGTGACCCCGGTAATTTGAAATGTGCGTTTAAAATTCAATATAGTGATTTAAATGTAAATTCAAAAGGAAACCGATTGTAATGATCAAACCAGCTTGCGATACATATCCCATTGTGTTCGGAATGGGGGTAAAACGCTATGGACGACAGGCGGTGGGCCTCGTTTCGAGGTCATATGTAAAAGTCAACTTTTTGCTAAATTTAATAATTAAATAAAAAAAATATCTATTTTTCCCTCCCTCTTATCTTCTGCTTGCCCCCCCCCCCCCCCCGTTCGTTATAAAACATAACAGGAAAAAAAAAAAGAAAAAGGAAAAAAAAAAAAACCCTAAATCGATTCGACGAAGCGCCCCCCCTTGAAGCCCTCGACGCCGACGAAGAAGCCGCGCCCCCCCTTGAAGCCCTCGACGCCGACGAGGAAGCCAGCGCCTCCTGCCACGACCGTTCGAACGCCGTCGCGAGCCCCTGGGAACCGCCGACGACCTCTTCTTTCCCCTCCCCTTCTTCGCAGTTCGGTGAGCGTTTCCTTTTTTTATTTTATATATGTATTTTATTTTCTTTTTTTTATTTTATTTTATTTTAATCAGTAAAAACTGTTTTAAAAATAAAGTAAAAACTGTTTTCTAAATAAAGATAAAAACTGATTTAGGTTTTAAAAATTTAAAACTGATTTTTAATAAAAGAAAAACTGATTTTTTTTTAGTAAAAGAAAAACTGAAATTTTTATTAAGTTAAAACTGCATTTTTATGAAAGAATAAAACTGATTTATAAAAAGTATAAAAACTGTGATTTATAAAAATATAAAAACTGGTTTTCTTGAAAGGTTGAAAACTGATTTCTAGCAAAAGTAAAAATCATATTTTTATATATTGAATAGCATAGTAAAAATTCTATTTTTACTTATGCAGAGAATACGGGTGAAAGCGACAAATAGGCGAAGATTTCTATTAAGAAGTGTCGTGCAGTTGGATAGCTATTGATGAGATTTCTGATTTAAAAATACTATATATGTTGAAATAAAAGTGAATAGCTATATATAAATATCTATATCTATATATATATATATATATATATATACGCCCCTCGTCCACAAACCATGGACGATATTTATTGGTTGAAATTGTTGTGAAAATTGAATGGTTGTTTGGGATTGTTTGTGATTGATATTGGTTGTATGTGGTTGAAAAATACCTATTTGTGGTTGTGAAATATTTGGTTGAAACCACATAGGATTAGTTTGTGGAAATGAAATAAATATATACATGCCGCCTGCGTGCGAACTAGATGCATGATCCCCATTGTCAAAAACCGCGAGGTTTTAAGGTAGAGCGAGGAGCCGTACTAGGGACGGTGCCGGTGTAACTACCCTGCCGTTATGCTGCCGAAATTTTGAATAATATTTGTGTGTTTGAATTATTTTCATATGCTTAAACTATATTTATTCATTGAATAGAAAACATTCATGTGTTGAATTGATATTCATTCGTTGTTTAGAAATTCATGTGTTGAATGGTATTCATATTTTGAAATAAATTGTTCGATAATAAAAATCACATTTTTATCTATATATAGAAACTATTGAAAACATTCATGTGTTGAATTGATATTCATTCGTTGTTTAGAAATTCATGTGTTGAATGGTATTCATATTTTGAAATAAATTGTTCGATAATAAAAATCACATTTTTATCTATATATAAAAACTATTGAAAACATTCATGTGTTGAATTGATATTCATTCGTTGTTTAGAAATTCATGTGTTGAATGGTATTCATATTTTGAAATAAATCGTTCGATAATAAAAATCGCATTTTTATCTATATATAAAAACTATTGAAAACATTCATGTGTTGAATTGATATTCATTCGTTGTTTAGAAATTCATGTGTTGAATGGTATTCATATTTTGAAATAAATTGTTCGATAATAAAAATCGCATTTTTATCTATATATAAAAACTATTGAAAACATTCATGTGTTGAATTGATATTCATTCGTTGTTTAGAAATTCATGTGTTGAATGGTATTCATATTTTGAAATAAATCGTTTGATAATAAAAATCACCTTTTATCGACTATATGAACTGTATAGAAAAATAGTGTTTTGAAATGAATCGTTTTACAATAAAAATCACATTTTTATTGTATGCATAAATCGTTGAAATGTGAAGTGTTAAAAATAGCCGCTTGTTCAAAATAAACATATATGAGTTGAAATATTCATTAATTAGCTAATGAAATGATTTGCACCTATTTATGTAACATTAGAATGAATGGAGTTTTTAAACCAGATAGAAATCAAATATGAAGTCGAATAGAAATTGATAAATGATAAGAACTGTATATATATATGTACATGCAATATTCATTGAACAGGTTATAGCAAAGGGGCTAGAGAAGAGGAATAAAATTTGTGCCCGACAAATAGGTACACATTTACTGATTTGTTTGGGTGATGATTTTGAGCCTGTTGGCTAGCCGCTTGGCTTTTTCTTTTTCTTTTTGAGATTAGAAGGACCGGGACGCTATTTGCGATTTCCCGACGCTCCCGGTGCAGGGGAGGTTATGGCGAATTTTTTTCAAAATTTAAGGAGTTAGAAAAATATTTGAAGTGAAAACGATATTGAAATGGTTGAATGAACTATATTTATATAAATATATAAATATAAATAAAATTAAAACGAAACGAGGCCGTGCAGTTCGTATTTTGAAACCGTGATTTCAAACGACTAGTGCGGGAAATCCGACCATTGGATTTTCCCGAAATCTCAACCGTCGGGTTCGCCTTGGAATAATCTTCCCAACGGCACCAACCTTATAAAAATCCAACGGTTGGATTGTCTGGAATGTTTAATTCAAATCTGAAGAAAAACAGCGCCAGGAGCGATTATATTTATATATATATAAATATAATTATATATTTAATCGAATAACGACGCTGCAGTTCGTATTTTGAAATCGAAAATTCAAACGATTGTACCGGGAGATCCGACCGTCGGATTTTCCCGAAATTGGAACCGTTGGATTCGTTTTGAAAAGACCTTTCTAATGATATAAATTTTGTGAAGATCCAACGGTTAGATTTTCAGATATGTGTAAATCAAATCTGAAGAAAAACAGCGCCACGGCCGCCTTATGGCCCGAAGCGTCGTTTTGAATAAAATGGCTATTTTAAAATAAATAAAAATAGCGATAAATAGTTATAAAATATCGTAAGCGATATGGAATGGAAATAAACTGAATTTGCTTGATTTATGTGATGTTTGATGGTTGAATGTGTTTGGTGTGAAAACTATATAAAGAACACAATTGGTGTTGTCGAATAATTTAACCATTGAAATAAATCGATTTGAAATTCTAAATATACGTGAATTATTTGAAAAGGCCGAGTTAATTCTCATTTCGAATAATCGACCGACGATTGAAATTCGAAGATGAAGACGATGGTCGAAGACCGGAGATCTTCACCTCGTTTGGATGGTAACCGAGGTCCTGATTGGGAGGCATCCCGAAATATGGATAATGAGTGGTGATCGTTCAGACGTACGTGTTGATCGAAGGGTTTGCGAGGTATTTAGTGCCTCCGGTTTCGTTCAGACCCAGAACGGACTTGTAAATGGACTGTGTGTCTGACATAGGATTTATTCTGTGTGGCATGCTAAGATGCAGTGATCAGGGCTTCTGTTGAAAAGCAAAGTCTTGTGGTGATGATCAAAGCATCGCCTGTGTGGCGTAGCTTTGTGTATAACGTGAATTCGCGAGCCTCACACCCCGGTATGAACCTAAAACGGGAGAACGGACCTCAGGGAGGGCCTACGTTTCCTCCTAGCTAAAAGTGGCGCCAGTGGTTTTACACGCCCTGACGAGTTTGACTTATGTGGTTGTTGCTGTTGCGAGGCGCCTCGGTTAGATCGGACGATCCGGGTCCGATGGAGTCACTTGTTGGCTCGCTTACGCCCCAAAGGGCGGCGAAACGTAGTGCTCAGGCATTTTTAATCCACTCCGTGTGGACCGGCCCTGACGATCCAAGGATCGATGCGTTCTGATCCTGAGACTCGGGCTAGGCAGTCTCGAATTCGGTAAGGACTATCTTTTGCCTTGGTTCATGACGGAAATCCAATTTCCAAATACGTGATCGTGCGGTTTTGATTGTATACCTATATATGGCGACATAGTGGTATGGGGCATCAATGCCGTCTATGATTGATAGTTATGATTTGAAATTGATTTCAAAACATATAAACACTAGCAATAATATTAAATGCCTTTGTTTTATTCGTATCAAGCATATCTTGGCCGTTATAAGGTAAAAACTCTATCCTCCGGTTTGCGTTGCATTGTGTGATGGGAACTGAGTCTTATAACGGCTTCATTTTTATAAAAAGCATAGCGATGTTTAAAAGAAAGATTTGTTTTAAAGCACTGGCAATCCAATGGAGTAAACCCGTTCCACGAAAGTGGCGTGGTCCTGTGATTAGCCAATTATATATGTGTTGAGTGGATTTCTCATACCAGTCCCATGACTGACTCGTAGTTTGTTTCACTTTCAAACTCGGGTGCCCCTTTTTCTACACGGGCAGCCTTGTATTCAGGTTTAGCTGGTTCTTTTCTGGATAGCTGGAGCTGAAGATGGATTCTATCATTTATTTCTTTTTATGCGGTTCAGCTCCTATTGTACATATTTTGTTTATTTCCGCTGTAGACATTTATGTATAGCTGAACTGTATTTGTACTAAGTAAGATCCTGTATACTGTGTAACTCTGATGATTACTTTTATCCAGTATATTTTGTTGTTCATTCTGGTGTATTTATTTAATTCTGTTCTGCTATTATATGTTTCTGTGTTATATTCCAAAGATAACCTTGTTTCCGTGAGAACGGGAAATCGGGTCGTCTCAAATACATCTCAAATATCTTATCCAAATTCGAAACCAATATTTAATTAAAATTAAATATATCGTTATGGTTTATAAATGATTCCATGGTGACTATTAGAATATTTGATTTAGATGTAACTTACAATCTATACGATGAAATCTAGATTTTTCTCTTTCATTAGAAAAATATAGTTCTACAGATTCGAACGTTTCTTGTTTCAAAGAAATCTGTCTTAAAACGGATTTTGTATATTCAATTAAAGTTCGAACCGCCAAATTACGAACTACCACGCCATTTCGAGCTCGCTTTAAATTATAATATAAACTATAATTAATACGTTAAAATGACGTTCATAAATATATTTGTTAATACACTTCAATTTTAAACTAAATTTTATCTTATAAATAATCCAATTTACACAATATTGTGAATTAAGCTATTTCCGACTATTTTGGAATTATAATTTATTATCCATTATAAATATTAATTAAATATTCAATATTTTTTAATTAAAAAACCATTTAAATCTATAAATCATTAGATAAATAATTAAATAAATTAATTATTATCCATTAAAAATACGGGTCATTACATAACCGTTTCTCAGAAGATACATGGGTGAAACATAACAAAATAATTTTTTTCTAGATGGTGACAATATACCCTAATGGGAATTACCCACATATCCATTCTGCTTGCCCGATTTTTTTCATTCTCCAATTAATAAGGCTTGAGGTCACGATTTACCTTTCAGAGAGCATTTCAATAACTCTGAATGTCACATCATTAGATCCGTCAAATCACTAATTGACGTCCACAAATACAGTTTGGGTGTTAAGCTAAGATAAGTTTTCTTCTCCGCCACTAAACTTGGTATATTTGTAAAAATCAACTTACGTGACCCTCAGGAAATACTCTGTCAGACATTCTTCCATACAAGTCATCCAGGAACAAGATGAATTGAAGGCACCCTCCTACCACATCCTATATAGGGATCATTCAAGGATCAATAGTGAGAAGTCCTTACACTCTGTAGATTCCAATCACAACAAAACCATAGTTTATCTCTTTTGTAAGAGCCACTCAGAAATTATAAGTAATTCTTTCGTTTATGAAGATCTACGGTCTTCAATGCTCCATCTTTATAAGTATCCTGCAAATTAGTATCAAACGCAATGTTGGTTCGAAGTGGCTTTGGGTCTAGTTCCCATCCCATTCTATTCGAAATAACACGTCAAATGTCAAATAAGATTCTTTCATTGATAGTCAAGTTTTTAGCTATCATTCTCAAATAGTACAGTCCAGTATATTGGCAGCTCAGACCTTTCTATTAAAATCATTCATTTAAATTGGTCATTTAAAAATCACTTTATCGATTAAAAATCAATTCCATTTACTTAACTATAAATCATCTTTGTTCTCGTCATTTGAAAACAATAACTCTTCTTAATTTTTCTCAAAAATAACGTACTTACAAAACTCCGCCATATTTCCTCTTTATTCTGAAAATATTTATATTTTTCAGAAACCATTTTATTTCCTTAACTTTGGAAATTTTACCATATATTCACCAAAGACTATCCTTATTTCCTTACCTAAAAAATATTGCTATATATATAACCCATTGGTATAGATCAAATCATCAATTCTTATATAGGCCTAAATAACGTTGAGAGACATACTTTAATATATAAACTTAACTGTTTTTATTCAACTCCCAAATTTTGTCAGGTTATGTTTCAACTTTACTTATGGAATAACTGTTCGATTTCCATATCCATTATCATTTCTAAACCATTTTTACTTATTATTTTCATTTTATCAAAATTATAGTAACTTACTTATTCTTGCAATAAATGTATTCCAAAATAATACTATCTTCATTTCTTAAAAGATAGTGATAAATGTTTAAACGAGTGGTATAACTATAATTATTCTTCACAATTATCATTGTATTTCCTTTACTTTAGAATATCTATAAATATTATTAACTTTACGGTATAAAACCAATTACCAATTTCTATACAGGTCAAAACAATGTCAAGTGATATAGTTATCATGAACTAAACCCAAATGGTTGTATTAAACTTCAACTTCAAAGATTACAATTTAATATCGGCACTTATGGAAATATATAATTTGAATTGTCCCGTATTTTCTGACCATTTATTTGAAATATTTTCATTATTTAAAATATTGATTTGAGTTTATATAATCGGATATAACCATTTTACTTTGAATATTTAAATTATATTAATAATATAATAATATTTTATTTTCGGGATATTTGGAAAATGTTGATTTTTGCTGTATAATGTAAACAAGCGATTTAAAGTGGTTTAATATGGTTTATATTGAATTATAGAAATATATTCATACTAAAACGGCGTTAGAATGTTAAATTTATAATTTAATTATAAAATGAGTTGCAGCGGCGTGGTAGTTCGTAATTTGGCATTTTGAACTTTGAACGGCTGTACAGGGCCCAAATATGTCGGATTTTCTCGAAACAAGAAACGCTAGAATCTATTTGATGATATCTTTCCAATGGAAGAGAAAAATCCAGTTTTCATAGCGTAGATTTTATTCTATGTCCAAATCAAATTTTGAAAAGGTCGCTGTGAAATTCCTTTATAAATTATAACGTTTGTTTATAGTAAATAAAAGGGATTTTAAATATTTATAATATCGATTTGGCTTCAAACTCAACCCGAGCTATTTTATTATGGTAGTATATGAAATTCTGGTCGTGTATGGCCAATTTTAATATTTTAATATTTTTACATTGATGTATTTTAAAATTGGTTTATTTTATTTGAATTGGGCAGTTATAAAAGGGACTTTATTCAAATGACCTTAGTTTTCGACGAAACAAATTTTATTGGGACCGCAACAGTAAATTATTGCTAGATTTCATGTGGCGCGTCAATCGAGGTTAATTTTTGAGTGCAGCAAAACAAAATACAAATAAAAATGACCATTTGAACATGAACGAGGGCCATGCGAGCAAACGAACTCGGAATTCGACGAAACAAGTTTCATTAGGGCCGTATCGTCAAATTATACTATGCCGTCCACTCGCATCACAAACGGGATTTGTAAGTGAGCACAGGAACGAATAAACGACGTTTGAAAACGCAATAGACACGAAATAAAATATCGTTAGTCAACATCGTTCGTCAAATCAACTTAAATTATATTATTCTTATATTATATATACCCCTAACCCTAGCCCCCAAAATCTGAAATTTCTTCAACAAATTTGCAGAAAAGTCCTCCAACACAAATTAATTTATATCTTAAAATATGTCATGAATTTGCAAGGGAGTTCTGAAGCAAACTTGTAGATCGGGTCGATATCTACCCGCTGTAAAAAGTTGGGGACCTATCGTGGTCGGAGGTGGCTGGAATCGGCTGAACAGTGGCGAAATCAAGTTTCGTTCATTGCCAAAATTCAAGGGATTGGTCCAATTTTAGAGACTGAGACCTGGGAGAAATGGAAGAGGGGAGTTTAGGCTTCGATTTGGTGGTGGTCTCGAGTCTTACGGTGGTCGAGGGTGAGAGAATTGATGAGATGAACGTGGAGTGATATTTTGGGTTCGGCTTTTCAGGTGGTGGTCGGATTTGAGGGATTTCCGACGTCGACGTTGGGTGTTAGGCTGGGGGTCTGAAGGGGATCAGAGCGCAGGTGGCATGCCAGCGATTGGAGGAGGTCCGGTCGTCAATTGGTGTCTGTGGTGGCGGATTTTCGGGGTTGATCAATTTCCGTTCGTGGCTCAATTGACAGCGACGAGGGACGACTTGGGTGGCGTCGTTGGCGGCGTTAGCTGTTGAAGGTGAGGAGGTTTCGGTGGCGATATTAGGAGGGTGGCCAGTAGCGTACAGCGGCGGTGGGGACGCTCTGATGGTAAGGAGCGTTGTATGTGAGGATGGGTTTCTCATTTCAAAGAGCAAGTCGGGTTTCATGGTTGGAAGAAAGTGAAAACGCATTTAGCAGATAATGATGCTGACGTGGACAGAGTCAGTTAGCGAAACTGGATCCGTTGGGATCGCAGGGACGAGACCTAGGAGATGGCACTGGCTAGGCACTGATCTGACGCAGTTGAAAATTCAGCTAATTTTGAACGCTCGACTGGAATAAATAGAAACAAACGCATAAACTATCAAAACTGGTGAGTTAATTGTCACACCTTCTGGAATCCTGTGACGTGGAAAATTCATAGAAAAAATATAATTTACAGTAAACAGTATAAATTGGTTGATTGAATGCGATGGATGAAAATTGGTTGTTTACTGTTGTTTGATTGCCGTTATTTCATTGTTTAAATGCATTATATTTATTTCGAATATTTTTATCAACTGTTATCTGTGATGCAGAGAAGGACAAGTTGGAGGGATCCGACCGAATTCCTCAAATAAAACTGTATTTTATTTGTGGTGCATTTTATTCATATATGAATTATACACTCAACTGACACTGAAACCCATTCGAATGTTGATGGTTGAATATATATATTCATCATTGTTGCAATTGAAATCAATCGACAGTGCTAGTTTGGTAATTGGCAGGGAATGGCCTAAATTATATCGTTTTAAAACATCGGTCTATCGTCAAGGGGATTGATGTAATTATAAAAGTTATTAATTATTTTAAAAATGATTTGAAGTTATTTAATTATTCTATATCAATAATTGAATTAGAAATTGAGGAATAAATATTTTAAATTGAGTTTATCAAAGAAATTATTTAACAAGCTTTTAAAAATGATAATCATACTATTTTCAGTTAATGGCCAAATTTACTATTTTTAAAATAGTTAATGTTAACGTTAATGGTTATTCTAAGTAAGAGTTGACTTTTAATTGGAATTCAAATTAAAAGTAATTAAGGGGCAATAAGTGCTTTGTAAAGGGATGTAAAATCCAATTTTAAAACGAGATTTGTAAACAGAATTTATAAATGAAATACATGGGTTTAAAGAAGGCCTTTCTTATTATTTTTTTAAATTTAAGTAATGTGAATTCAAAAGAAATGAAAACTTTTAGGGAAATGGATAAATTGATTAGTAATAGACGACATATGGTAATGGCTTTAGAATAAAATATAAGAATGGGTTAAGATGCTTAGCGGATTTTCATAAGTGATTTGGAAACAATCCAAATAGGGTTTAATAGTGTTTTTAAACCAAAATGGTGACCTTAAAGATTAAAGTATTGAATTGAGCGAACATTTAATTGAAATAAGGATTACAAATGTAAAGAGAAATATATATATATATATATATATGATAGGGTTGTGTTAAATATTGGTAAATGGCTTTTGGAGAGAAAATCCAAGTAATGAGGTCGAGTTGTAAAGAAAGTGGAAAGCGGGTTTTAAACCAAGATAAAGTTATTATAAGAATGCCGACTATTGGGAAGTAGATTATTCAATGTGCAATTTTATTAAAAACACAAAGTTGTTTGGGCAATAATGCTTTAAGATAAAAGTTATGTTTTAGTGGATATTTACTTAAATAACGGAATTAAGTAAAAGATTTATCGAACGAGGATTTCAAATGTAAGAAACGGTTTATAAAGCCAAATTTGAAATCGAGATGGTAAATAAGATTGTATGAGGTGTTTAAGTTTCAAACTGGTACTTATTCCGAGTTAAGAACGTTGTCGATCAAGGTCTGGGAGGCAATAAAATACCCCCTACTTGAACGGCTTCACTATTATCGAGGAATGGTATTAGTTTGAAACGAGGAAAAAGGTGTTGTAATTGGTTAAGTACTCCATACGAGGAATATTGAACATGAGTACGAGTGTTTTGAATATAAATGTTAGTTACAAGATAAATAAGGATATTTGATTTATAAATGAACACTTGATTTGTCATATCAAAATTGGTTATTTGGTTTATTCCATTTAGTATTATTTATATATAAATATATATATCGTGATGCCAAGATTTAAGAAAATGAAAAAAATGGTTGGAAAAATATAATGACAATTCCAATAGTAACTGAAATAGGAAGTTACATATATATATATATATATTCTTGTTCTAAAACATACCAAATAGCCTTTGTTATAGTAAAATAAGGATATATAAAAGGGTTAATATATTGGAGGAATTAAAGGTTGAGTTACCATATATTTTAAAAAGGGCCAAGTAATGCCAAGTACCGAATCAATGAACTCATATTCACACATTTGTTATTCGATAGTTAAATCACCGACTATCAAACCAGACCAATACGATTGTTGGTACGAAAAGACCGGGATCGAATTTATATTCGAGAACCATACCGACCAGCAAATACGTGAAGACGTCGATTGAAGACGGAGCAAGTGAAGACCGTGGATCTTCATAAGCGGAAGGATTACTTGACGAATATTCTCTGTGTTGCAACGTAGAGATATTTCGACGTGATTCGGTCGTGATTGAGATTTTGTGGACTGCAAGGACTACTCGCTACTGATCCTTGGGGTGATTCCTATGTAAGGATGCAATAGGAGGGTGCCTTCGGTTCATCCTATTCCTGGATGACTTGTATGGACGAATGTATGACAGAGTATTTCCAATGGGCCACGTACGTTGATTTCTCCAAACGTATCATAGTTGGTTAGCTCCCAGCTAGGGTATTTTTGTGGATGTCAATTAGTGATATCCAGAGGATCTGATGATGTGGCATTCAAAGTGAATGATGACTAGATGTTCTAGAGATAAATTCTAACCTCAAGCCTCGTCAACCGGGAAATGACAAAAATCGGGCAGGCAGCATGGCTATGTGGGTCTCTCCTATTAGGGTGTATATCACTTATCTAGAGAAATTCCATTTGTTTCTTTAATCTATATTCGATGCTGTCCCTTTTTGGGAAACGGTGGTTTGACCCTAGCCGTTGGTGATATACATTCGATACGCTTAAGTGAAATGAGTGGTCGGTCATGTGTGGGTCGGGTTGCAAGACGTTCTTGTTGAACCCAGTGTATTCGCCTCTAGAGATACACATTCGACAGGTGGTCCCATACCTTGTCAAGGTCGGAACCCAATTTCCAATAAGCGCCCGCGGTTTTTGATTGTATATTATATGTGGAGTGTGAGATGCAAGCATTCCGTTAGATTGTTAATTATTTGTATTTAGACACTATGATAATATCAGAATAAGTTATGATTTCAAAAACGTATTGGGTTATAGTAAGGTAAAAACTGTCCGTGTTTATGTGTGGGCTGGTCTTACTATTATCCTTTGATTTCAGATAGGATTTTCCAAAGTTAAACGAGTTGTGTGTTATGTGAACTTATCACTGAAAGTATTCCAGACTGACCCGGTGTAATTTGCTTTTCCTCAAATGTGCTCGGGTCAGACCGAGTATATTTCCAGGTCAGGTTTCGCTTGGAGTTTCAGGAGCTGGAAGCAGGCGGCTCCACCTCTAGTTATATAAAGTTATTTTCCGCTGTGACAGATATGTGTTCCGCTGTGAGGTTCTGATGTGGTGTTCTTCTTCTTTCTTCTATTCTAATATTCTTTCTTTCTATTCTCACCCTCTAATTTCTTTCTATAAACAATCTAGGACTCGATTCTTGGATTTTTGGCAAGTAATATGGGTTTATATATTATTGTCGAAAATTCGAGCGTCGAGTTTTCCCCGGGTCGTTACAGTGGTATCAGAGCTATTGGTTTAGTGATAACCTTGGCTCTGTGGCGTGACTAGATAGAGATGGGGTTAGTAACGCCCAAAGATTGAGTTTGAGTGTATATATGAGGGCGCGTATTTGTAATTTGATATAAATTTATTTCTGAAATTTGTTTTGCCCTATTTATTTTATAAAACAATAAAAGTAAGGATTTTTACAAATTATTACAGTATGGGCAATCGATTGATCTATTTGTATGGTATGTTTGGATTATGTTGTTGGTTGCTTGAATATGAACATGAATCAACTTGGTTGAAAACCAAAATAAATCCAATTGTAATAAATACGAAGGGATAATTAAAGATATAAATAAATTGCTAAAGACATGGTTATAATCTCGTGTGGACTGAATTGTCTGTATAACTGGTTGATGTGAATGATATGGATGTTTTGAACATAATTAACATTTGTTTGTTGACTAATGAGTTCATCTGAGTTAAGAACAGGTGCAGAAGAGGTAGTTTAACTTCAAAATCCACCCAAGAGAAAATTCTGGAGTTAACCAGATCCAGTTTGAATAGAGTTGCAAAATAACTAAGCAAGCTCGAGTATAATATATCGCTTATCGCATAATAACGCTCGCAAAGAGGTACGCCTACGCAAATATGAAATTTTGGTTTTTATTTGGGTTTTGAGTTTGGATTTTGAATTTTTCTGACTATGAGAGTCTATGTATATATATTTCTTGAACCTGCGATATTGCAGATGTCCTCCGTACAGGGGAGACTCTGCCAAAAATTTCCAAAATTTAAGGTGTTAGAAATTTTTGAAGATTTTTGGAAAATTCCTTTATTTGAGTCAAAATTCGTTTTAAAACCAATTAGATTAGTTTTGAAATAAAAATCGAGTTTTAAATTAAATATTTTTGTAAAGATAATGGGTTGTAGCGTTCTTTCTACCTTAGCAATTTCGAGGACAAAATTATTTTAAGGGGGAAAGAATGTAATGTCCCGTATTTTCTGACCATTTATTTGAAATATTTTCATTATTTAAAATATTGATTTGAGTTTATATAATCGAATATAACCATTTTACTTTGAATATTTGAATTATATTAATAATATTTTATTTTCAGGATATTTGGAAAATGTCGATTTTTGTTGTATAATGTAAACTAGCGATTTAAAGTGGTTTAATATGGTTTATATTGAATTATAGAAATATATTCGTTACTAAAACGATGTTTGAACATTAAATTTATAATTTAATTATAAAACGAGCTACAGCGGTGCGGTAGTTCGTAATTTGGCATTTTGAACTTTAAACGGCTGTACAGGGCCCAAAATGAGTCGGATTTTCTCGAAACAAGAAACACTAGAATCTATTTGATGATATCTTTCTAGTGGAAGAGAAAAATCCAGTTTTCATGGCATAGATTTTAGTCTATGTCTAAATCAAATTTTGAAAAGGTCGCTGTGGAATTCCTTTATAAATTATATTGTTTATTTATAGTAAATAAAAGGGTTTTTAAATATTTATAATATCGATTTGGCTTCAAACTCAACCCGAGCTATTTTATTGTGGTAGTATATGAAATTCTGGTCGTGTATGACCAATTTCAATATTTTAGCATTATTACATTGAGGTATTTTAAAATTGGTTTATTTTATTTGAATTGGGCAGTTATAAAAGGGACTTTATTCAAACGACCTCAGTTTTCAACGAAACAAATTTCATTGGGACCGCAACAGTAAATTATTTGTAGATTTCAAGTGACGCATCAATGAGGTTAATTTGTGAGCGCAGCAAAATAAAATATAAATAAAAATGACCATTTGAACATAAAATAGGGCCATGCGAGCAAACGAACTCGGAATTCGACGAAACAAGTTCATTAGGACCGTATCGTCAAATTATATTATGCCGTCCATTCGCATCACGAACGGGGTTTGTACGTGAGCGCTGGACCGAATAAACGATGTTCGAAAACGCGATAAACACGAAATAAAATATTGTTAGTCGACATCGTTCGTCAAATCAACTTAAATTATATTATTCTTATATTATATATAACCCTAACTCATAACCCTAGCCCCCAAAATCTGAAATTTCTTCAGCTAATTTGCCGAAAAGTCCTCCAACACAAATCAATTTATATCTTAAAATCTATCATGAATTTGCAAGGGAGTTATGAAACAAACTTGTAGATCGGGTCGATATCTATCCGCTATAAAAAGTTGGGGAACTATCGTGGTCGGAGGTGGCCGGAATCGGCTGAACAGTGGCGAAATCAAGTTTCGTTCTTTGCCGAAATTTGAGGAATTGTTCCAATTTTAGAGGCCGAGACCTAGAGGAAATGAAGAGGGGAGTTCAGGCTTCGATTTGGTGGTGGTCTCGAGTCTTACGGTGGTCGGGGGTAAGAGAATTGATGAGATGAACGTGGAGTGATATTTTGGGTTTGGTTTTTTAGGTGGTGATCGGATTTGAGGGATTTCCGGCGTCGACGTTGGGTGTTGGGCTGGGGGTCTGAAGGGGATCGGAGCGCAGGTGGCAGGCGCAGCGATTGGAGGAGGTCCGATCGTCAGTTGGTGTCTGTGGTGGCGGATTTTCGGGGTTGATCAATTTCCATTTGTGGCTCAATTGACGGCGACGGAGGACGACCTGGGTAGCGTCGTTGGCGGCGTTAGCTGCTGACGGTTAGGGGGTTTCGGTGGCGATATCAGGAGGGTGGCCAGAGGCGTACAGCGGCGGCGTGGATGCTCTGATGGTAAGGAGCGTTCTACGTGAGGATGGGTTTCTCATTTCAAAGAGACAGGTCGGGTTTCACGGTTCGAAGAAAGTGAAAATGCATTTAGCAGATAACGATACTGACGTGGACAGAGTTAGTTAGCAAAACTGGATCTGTTGGGATCGCAGGGACGAGACCTAGGTGATGGCACTGGCTAGGCACTGATCTGAAACAGTTGAAAATTCAGTTAATTCTGAACGCTTGACCGGAATAAAAAGAAACGAACGCGTCAACCATCAAAACTGATGAGTTAATTCTCACACCTTCTGGAATCCTGTGATGTGGTAAATTCATAGAAAAATATAATTTACAGTAAACAGTATAAATTGGTTGATTGGATGCGATGGATGCAAATTGGTTGTTTACTGTTGTTTGTTGCCGTTATTTCATTGTTTAAATGCATTATATTTGATTCGAATATTTTTATCAACTGTTATCTGTGATGCAAAGAAGGACAGTTTGGAGGGATCCGACCAGATTCCTCAAATAAAACTGTATTTTATTTGTGGTGCATTCTATTCGTATATGAATTATACACTCAACTGACACTAAAACCCATTCGAATGTTGATGGTTGAATATATATTCATCATTGTTGCAATTGAAATCAATCGACAGTGCTGGTTTGGTAATTGGCAGGGAATGGCCTAAATTATATCGTTTTAAAACATCGGTCTACCGTCAAGGGGATTGATGTAATTATAAAAGTTATAAATTATTATCTAAATGAGTTGAAGTTATGTAATTATTCTATATCAATAATTGAATTAGAAATTGAGGAATAAATATTTTAAATTGAGTTTATCAAAGTAATTATTTAATAAGCTTTTAAAATGATAATCATACTATTTTCAGTTAATGGCCAAATTTACTATTTTTAAAATAGTTAATGTTAACGTTAATGGTTATTCTAAGTAAGATATGACTTTTAATTGGAATTCAAATTAAAAGTAATTAAGGACGATAAGTGCTTTGTAAAGGGATGTAAAATCCAATTTTAAAACGAGATTTGTAAACAGAATTTATAAATGAAATACATGGGTTTAAAGTAGGCCTTACTTAAAAAAAATTAATCTAAGTAATGTGAATTCAAATGAAATGAAAACTTTAAGGGAAATGGGTAAATTGATTAGTAATAGACGATATATGGTAATGGCTTTAGAATAAAATATAAGAACGGGTTAAGATGCTTAGCGGATTTTCATAAGTGATTTGGAAACAATCCAAATAGGGTTTTAAAAGTTTTTTTAAACCAAAATGGCGACCTTAAAGATTAAAGTATTGAATTGAGCGAACATTGTAATTGAAATAAGGATTACAAATGTAAAGAGAAACATATATGATAGGGTTGTGTTAAATACTGGTAAATGGCTTTTGGAGAGAAAATCCAAGTAATGAGATCGGGTTGTAAAGAAAGTGGAAAGCGGGTTTAAACCAAGATAAAGTTATTATAAGAATGCTGAATATAGGGAAGTAGATTATTCTATGTGCGATTTTATTAAAAAACACAAAGTTGTTAGGGCAATAATGCTTTAAGATAAAAGTTATGTTTTAGTGGATATTTACTTAAATAAAGGAACTAAGCAAAAGATTTATCGAACGAGGATTTCAAATGTAAGAAACGATTTATAAAGCCAAATTTTAAATCGAGATGGTAAATAAGATTGTATGAGGTGTTTAAGTTTTAAACTGGTACTTATTCTGAGTTAAGAACGTTGTCGATCAAGGTCTGAGAGGTACTAAAATACCCCCAACTTGAACGGCTTCACTATTGTCGAGGAATGGTATTAGTTTGAAACGAGGAAAAAGGTGTTGTAATTGGTTAAGTATTCCATATGCGGAATATTGAACATGAATACGAGGGTTTTGAATATAAATGTTAGTTACAAGATAAATAAGGATATTTGATTTATAAATGAACACTTGATTTGTCATATCAAAATTGGTAATTTGGTTTATTCCATTTAGTATTATTTATATATAAATATATATATCGTGATGCCAAGATTTAAGAAAATGGGAAAAATGGTTGGAAAAATATAATGACAATTCCAATAGTAATTGAAATAGGAAGTTAGATATATATATATATATATATATATATATATATAGCCTTTGTTATAGTAAAATAAGGGTATATAAAAGGGTTAACATATTGGAGGAATTAAAGGTTGAGTTACCATATATTTTAAAAAGGGCCAAGTAATGCCAAGTACCGAATCAATGAAATCATATTCACACATTTGTTATTTGATAGTTAAATCACCGACTATCAAACCGGACCAATACGATTGTTGGTACAGAAAAACCGGGATCGAATTTATATTCGAGAACCGTCCTGACCAGCAAATACGTGAAGACGTCGATTGAAGACAAGGCAAGTGAAGACCGTGGATCTTCATAAGCGGAAGGATTACTTGACGAATATTCTCTGTGTTGCAACGCAGAGATATTCTGATGTGATTCAGTCGTGATTGAGATTTTGCGGATTGCAAGGACTATTCGCTACTGATCCTTGGGATGATTCCTATATAAGGATGCAATAGGAAGGTGCATTCGGTTCATCCTGTTCCTGGATGACTTGTATGGATGAATGTCTGACATAGTATTTCCAATGGGCCACGTACATGGATTTCTCCAAACGTATCATAGTTAGTTTGCTCCCAACTAGGGTATTTTTGTGGACGTCAATTAGTGATATCCAGAGGATCTGATGATGTGGCATTCAAAGTAAATGATGACCAGATGTTCTAGAGATAAATTCTAGCCTCAAGCCTCATCAACCGGGAAATGACAAAAATCGAGCATGCAGCATGGCTATATGGGTCGCTCCCATTAGGGTGTATAATCACCTATCTAGAGAAATTCCATTTGTTTCTTTAATCTATATTCGATGCCATACCTTTTTGGGAAACGACGGTTTGAGACCAACCGTTGGTGATATACATTTGATACACTCAAGCGAAATGAGTGGTCGGTCATGTGTGGGCCGGGTTGCAAGACGTTCTTGTTGAACCCAGTGTATTCGCCTCTAGAGATACACATTCGGCAGGTGGCCCCATACCTTATCAAGGTCGGAACCCAATTTCCAACAAGCGCCCGCGGCTTTTGATTTTATATTATATGTGGAGCGTGAGATGCAAGCGTTCCACTAGATTGTTAATTATTTGTATTTAGACACTATGATAATATCAGAATAAGTTATGATTTCAAAAACGTTTTGGGTTATAGTAAGGTAAAAACCATCCGTGTTTATGTGTGGGCTAGTCTTACTATTACCCTTTGATTTCAGAAAGGATTTTCTAAAGTTAAACAAGTTGTTTGTTATGTGAATTTGTCACTGAAAGTATTCCAGACTGACCCGGTGTAATTTACTTTTCCTCAAATGTGCTCGGGCCTGACCGAGTATATTTCCAGGTCAGGTTTCGCTTGGAGTTTCAGGAGCTGGAAGCAGGCGGCTTCACCGCTAGTTATTTAAAGTTATTTTCCGCTGTGACAGATAGCTGTTGTACTCTGATGATTGATATGTATATACAGTTCTTTTGTATAAAAAGATTTGATATATTATATTTTATCCGTTCCGCTGTGAGGTTCTGATGTGGTGTTCTTCTTCTTTCTTCTATTCTAATATTCTTTCTTTCTATTCTCACCCTCTAATTTCTTTCTATAAACAATCTGGGACTCGATTCTTGGGTTTTTGCAAGTAATATGGGTTTATATATTATTGTCAAAAATTCAAGCGTCGGATTTTCCCCGAATCGTTACATAATTAGTTTTCAAGTATTTATCTTCGTTTTCAACCCAAAATACCCCTTTTCCATTTCTTCGAAAAACCGTTGTCATTATCTTATTATTTAGAATAAGGGTAATTTAAACCATATCATTTCCATTTTTAGAAAATAGTGTTATATATTTAGCTAGTCTGTACAAATATAATCACATTTCCAACTTGTGCCAATAATGTTAAATTATACATAACGTACTTTAAATTCAATAGTTTTATTATGTTTCAAAATCTTGCAAATAATGTTGCAATATTCCTTTTATGGAAATAATAACTAATCTCATCTTCCTTTATCGTCACAAACTAATATCATCCTTCGATAATAGTGAAGTCGTTCAAGTTGGGGTATTTTATTTACCTCTCAGACCTTGATTGACAACGTTCTTATCTTGAGATAAATACAAGTCCATAACTCAAAAATCCATATTACCTATAATATCAACCCAAATCTTAATTTCTATTTTATTCAAAATATGGTTTTATAAACCATATCCTTACTTGGGGGAAATCTCGGTCGATTATAACCATTCCTACTCAATTCATATATTAAGTCATTCTAGCCAAATATTTACCTTTAGCTTTAAGTTCTTTTATTCCAATTCTATTTATGACTTGGATTAAATACTTCACCCAAAACTATTAAACATTATATTATAAAACTAAGATTTTGGTATTTTATAACTAAATCCATTTGTCCATTCCTTACACATAACTATTTAATATATTATTATAACTTATTTGGATTTGTATTAACAAATCCATCAACCATCTCTTTCACCCAAAAACACGATAAGTATTTCCTTGGTATTCTCGAAAAAACCCTTGTTTTTATCTCAATTCTTTTACTCAATTGAAATATTAAATACAACATTTAAACTATCATATTAGCTCAAATCTCGTTTATAAATTTAGTTATGAAACTAGGGTTTTAAAACAAAAATACATTTAATGATTTGTTTACCCAAATCAATTTAACATTCATCTTCTTTGCCCTTCCAACATTTCCTTCTATTCGAATCATTGTACACAATTCAATTAAATGAAACAACTTCTTTAAAATTATTATTTTAGCTTTGCTTTCTCTTTCCTTGTCGTTTAGATTTTTATACGAAAATCTCTTTTCAAAACTTTTACGAATATCACTTAAATCCCATTACCACTCGGTTACTATCATAAATGAATTCCATTTAGGAAATAATCACTTTAATTATTATTAATTAAAATAATAATTAACTTCATCATTTACTGAAGTAAAACAATTTACTTCTCCATTAACTAAAATAGATTAGTTTATCACTTTGTACATAAATTCAGTAATTATTTTAAAATATCTAAATAAAAATTTAATTAATATTTAATAAATCCTATTAATTTAAAACAATTACTCATTAAACCATTTCCATTAGATTAATTGAAGACCAATTAATCCCAAAATCAATTTCAATTAAACAGTTGACTTGGTCAACTTTAAACCATCAGTTACTCGTTAACTGATTTTAATTAATTCTTCCTCTTAGATTAATTAATAATATTATTAATCCAATAATATCACTTAATTTTTTTTCCTAAAAACAATTATTCTAAATTATTAACGCATAGGTTAATTACTATTTTATTTGCTTGTAAAACTTATTTAAACAAAAAATTCTTATTATATAATCATTTTATAAAAACTTTTATAAAACCAATTTATAAATATCAACTTATTTCTAAAACATATAAAATATAACTGGAAATCAGGCTTCGGTTATAAAAATAAATTTTATAACTTAGCTTCCTCAATTCGCCTGATGGAAAATCAACTTTTTAACTGAAATGGTGGATTCTAGACTATTTACTGTCAATCCCTTAATTAGTACTATCTATTGATTAAAATCATAACAACGTTGAATTTTAATTCAACGTTCAACATCCAAATATGTTTGAAGGTCATTAGGGTTTAACAGTCATATATAAATAATATGAAACAAACAATATACATAATATTTGAGGAATCCGGTTGGATCCCTCCAACTTGTTCTTCCCTGCATCACAACTCATTATATCATTTTTTAATTATATATGAGATAACAATTTAATCTAATGCATTTAAATGCCATAAATATAATTAAAGTCAACCAATAACTAACAAATAACATCCAAGGCACCCAATCAACTAATTTATATTATTAACGATAAATATGAATTTTATCACATCATAAAATTTCAGAAAGCATGAGAGTTAACTCACAAGTTATTTTGATTCGATGATTCAGGTTCATTTATATAATTTCAAATGAATGTTTGAAACTATATAAAAATCCCATTTGTTTTGAATTTCTTCGAACGAGCTCGATAGCGTAGCATTTTCTTATATGATTCCAAAGTCATCAGTTTCGTTCAATTTTTGTTAATTAGCATAGCAGCCCGATCATTCGTTCCTTTTCTTCGTTATTTTCAGAACCTGCAGCCACGATCTAACTCACCCCACCGTGCCGCCCTAGGTTCCGCCTGAGGCCGACCAGACTCCACCAGAAGTTGCGCCCTAGTCCTATCTCCCTTTTCCAAAAGTATTGACCATTCTGGTGCAGCCTTTTGGCAGTAAATTGCTCCCAACGCCGCTGCTTTCAACACCATTTTCGATCCCCTTGACGAACCAGACCCGATAGTTATCGGTCAGATTGTAGCTCTCATTGAGCCGAGAACTTTTATAGTTGAGGGTTTCTAAATTTGAGAAATGAATTTAGAGATTTTGGAAGGAAGAAGATCGAGTTGTACATGTCATTGGTAATTTTGTGGAGGCGGCAGGTCTGGGTTGACTATGATAGTATTGTTGACGCGCGGGTTATTTTTTCTATGGGTATATATATAGGAGATAAATTAATATTTTATTATTAACGAAACGTATGCCCTAAGTTTCATGCAAAAACTACCACTTACGACCTCCGATTAAGATGAGAATTGAAATCCTAGCATACTTAAATATTATGGACACGATGGAACTGGTTTCATCGAATTCTGAGATCATTTATAAAAGTTCGTTTATAATTCCACAATGTGAATCGATATGTGTTTAAATTGCGCATGATCAAGAATTAACTCCAATTCACTTGAAACTTGAAATCCTACAATAATTAATCACCATGGATTCAATAAAATTAGTTTCTTTGAAATCCGGGATTCATTTGAAAATTGGTTATTCTTAAGTTCCATATTAAATCGATAAAACGATTAATTAAAAATCTATTCGTTTATTATTCGTATGAAAACGATAAGTTCGATCGATACGAAAATCGTAATCCTGTAATAATTTAATAATACGAATCCAGTGGCACAAGTTTCGTCGGATTCCAAGGCTGTCTCCCCGGAATGATATTTCACACGTAAAATGATGTTATAATTGGATAACAAATTACCTGACCTCCAAAAACAATGAACCATACATATCCTGACTATAAACATCAATACGAATTCAATGGGACAGGTCTCGCGCCTTAATTTGATCGTTAGCTCAAGTTATACGCAAATTTCTTTTAATCAAGTTAAATTCATTTAATTAAACGCTGCGAAAAATGACTGCGCGTTTATGGCTATCGAAGTCACGTACGATATCAGATCGCCATGAAATTCATTTTCATACAATAATTCAATGTTATGGATCCAATGAAACCGATTTCATTGAAGTCCGTCACTATTTCAGAATCGGTTGTTTTTAACCTGATTAAATTAATATAAAATTCACATATTTTTGCCAAATTAATATTAAACTAATATTTTAACACTCTGTTAACTTTCATTATATTCCAACAACATATATAACTATATAGAAACCATTTTTATTAAATTCCAGGTTAAAACGATATTCAATTTATTAGAAACCCTTTTATTTTATTAAATAAAACGTTATGGTTTATAAACGATTCCGTAATGACTATTTGAAAATTTAATTGAACAAAACTTAAAATCTACAATATGAAAACTCGATTGTTCTCTTTCATTAGAAAATTATAATCCAATAAATTAGGACGTTTCCTGCCTGAAAGGATTCTAACTTATATTGGATTCCATACACTCAATTGAAGTTCAAAACGTAAAACTACAAACAACCGTGATGTTGCAGCTCATTTTATAATTAAATTATAAACTATATGTTCAAACGTTGTTTAACAAACGAATACATTATTATAATTCAAAACCAAACTTAAGTGAATATTTCTATATTGTCCAATTCATACAATAATGCAAATTCAACTAATTCCGACGATTTCAGAATTAAATTATTATTTTATTATTTATATTAATAAAATATTCAAGACCATTGAATTCAAATTATTTAAATTACAAATCAACATTTAAAAACATTTTTAAATGTTTAATTAAACGGTTAAAAATCTAGGCTGTTACATTCCTTCTCCCTTAAAAGAATTTCTTCTCTGAAATTATTAAGGTAGGAAAATGCTATAACCTATTAGCTTTTCAAAATCTACTATAATTAAAATCTTAAATTCCACTTTCTAAACCTCTACTTTTAACTACTCCCATTATTTGTAATAGAAAAACCAATTCATTTCTATTAACAAAAATTTAATTTAATTTAATTTTTTAATTTCCAAAATATTTCGGCTGAGTTCACACTGTACGGAGGGACTTCTGCAATATTGCAGGAATAATAATTATATATACATTGACCCACACGGTCAAAAAACCCAATTTTCATACCAAAATTTATTTTTTGTGTAGGCGTATCTTATACAAGCATTATTTAGTGATAAGCAATGAGTTATGCGTGAGCTCGCCCAATTAGCATGCAGCTCTAACCAAACTGTATCCAATCAGCTCTATAACTTCAAATAGGTTCAAGATGAACAAGCTCCTGCACTTCTTCTTATCTCAGATAAAAACTCATTAATTCCATACCCAAACAACTAGTAAAACTCCATATCCATTCACATTTCTTCTAATAGATTCGAACATTCAGATTATCCACTTCAAATTATTGAATCCATATGAGATTTATTAATAACCATTTCATCAACAATCGGTTTGGATAAATCAATTCCTTATATTTGATTCAGATTCATTTACAATAAGTTCAATTCATTCATTCCATATTGGTTTCAATCAAGATTATTTATTTATTCATAACCAATTTATGAACAATCCATCATTTTCTTTATGTATTCCATTCCAATTCATTAATTAGTTCTCAATCAAGTTCATTCACTTTTTACCACTATATTCATGCAATCTACCACAATTACACAATTCACTGATTCCCAAATACTCCATTGCATTTACTTATAGTTCCGAACACAAGTCAAATTTAAAATTTCATTAACATATTTCATGTTTGAAATTTCTGTTAAATCACTTCAATCTCATAATCCACTTTGAATTCTATTTTATATATTATTCAATTTATTTGTAACCAATTTCTTATCAATCCATTCAGATTCATTATGTTGAATTTAGTTTAATAAGCTCAATTCGTTCAAGATTGGCTTTTAATCAAGTTCAAATTTATACCCATACAAACCGTTTCAACCAAAAATCCAATTTATTCCCAATACAAATTCATTATATTGGAATATGGGTTTAAATGCATTCCTATTGACTTATGTCAAATTTTATTCAAATTTTCATTCAAACATTTTATTTGGATTCATTTACTTGCATGTATTCCTATTTTCCAAACTTAAGTAGATTTTTATTGACTTAAGTTAAATTTTATTTCAATTTCAACTTATACGATCCATTAATTTTTTTTGTTTATATATCTAATATTTGAAACTTCCTTTAAGTTAAACCATTTCAACCTCCTAATCAAATTGGAATTCAATTCTAATCAATATTGGTTAATTAACAATATAATAATAATTTGAGAAAATTATTACTTTAATTGCTTTAAAAAATATATTAGGCAAAAATAATTCAAAATCATTTTATATCAAATTACAAATACGCACCCTCATAAATTTACACTCAAACTTAATTTAGGGTATTACTAACCCCATCTCTATTTAGTTACGCCTTAGAGACATGGTTATTAATAAATCTTATGCTCTGGTACCAATTGTAACGGCCCGAAATTTTCGATGCTCGAATTTCGACAATAATACATAATCATGTATTACCTACCAAAACACAACTATTGAAAACCCAGATTATTAATTGAAAGAAGTTGGAAGGTAAGAGATGAAAGAATAATTAAAATAGAAGAATAAGAAGATCAGAGTCTCACAACGAAACAAATAAAATATAATGTATCAAAACTCTTTCCACAAAAAGAAACAGTGTGTATATATATGCCTATATATATATATATATATGAATAAAATTAGAGTACCCATTCATTTCAATACAACATACACACAACAGAATAAGCTAGTACCAGAAAAAACGGATATACGTCGCGAATCCAGCTCCTCTTTTGAAATTCAAATCAAAACCCAATCTGATAATATACTTTGTCTGACCCGAACACATTTGAAGTAAAGCAAAATTCACCTGGATCAATATGGAATACTTTCGGTGATAAATTCATATTTCAAACAACTTGTTTAACTTTCGAAAATCTTTTTGAAAGAAAAGGATAATCGTAAGACCAGTTCACACATAAACACAAACGGTTTTTACCTTACGATAACCCAAAATACTTTTTATATGAAAATCCACTGATATTATAATAGTCTCTGTTAAACCACAAATAAATAACCATCTAGCAGAACGCTTGCATCTCACGCTCTACATACATAGTATATAATCAAAAAATGCATGGAGTCTATTGGAGTTTGGATTTCCAACATGACAAGCTATGGGACCACCTTCCAAAAGTGTACCTCTAGAGAGTAATACATGAGGGTTCAATAAGAACATCTTGTAACCAGGCCACACATGACTCACATGACCAGCCACACATTCAACTTGAGTGTATCGAATATATTGTCACCCACGGTTGGATCCAACGTAACCATTTCTCAGAAGACACAAAAGTGACAACAGAACAAAATGAATTTTTTCTAGATGGTGACAGTATACCCTAATGGGAATTACCTACAAATCCTAAATTCTACCTGGTTATGTTTCAACTTTACTTATGTAATAATTATTCGATTTCCAAATCCATTATTGTTTCTAAACCATTTTAGCTTCTTATTTTCATTTTCTCGAAATCATAATAACTTACTTATTCTTGGAGTAAGTTTGTTTCAAAATAATACTATATCCATTACTTAGAAGATATTGATAAATATTTAACCGAATGGAATAAATATAATTATTCTTCATAATTTTCTTTGTATTTCCTTTATTTTGAATATTAATAAATATTAACTCGATGGTATAAAAGCAATTACCAATTACCAATTCCTATATGGGTCAAAACAATGTCAAGCGACATAGTTTTTATTAACTAAACCCAAATGACTTTATTAAACTTAAACTTTGAAGATTACAATTTAATGTCGGCACTTATGGAATTATATAATTAAATTTCAAATATCTATCTTCGTTTCTGACCCAAAATATCCCTTTTCCATTTCTTTGGAAAAACCATTTCCATTATCTCATTATTTAGAATAAGGGTACCTTTTTGGCGAAGCCAACCAGTTTTTTGAGTGGACCGTACCTTTTTCATTATAGCAAATAATGAGTAAAAAAATATAACATGAGATAAGCTGAACGCTTATCTACTACAGACATTCTGGCTCTACTAACAACAAATAGCTGTAATCTAAACACAACACAGGGTGCGATCAGTTACAAAGTAGTTACAGTCAGATACAAAACTCAAAAGATCACAAATCACATGTTTGATATTATAAGTCATCATATTCTTTCCAATACAGCATGCAGGGCAACAGGAAGCTAATGAATTTGAATTATCCAAGCCAATAGCAGAAGCAAAGCAGTCACACACGCCAGCAAAAACTAGAAAACCAGGCTGAAATAACAAGCAGAGCTTGAAGTAAAGAAAATCTCTTAAACGAGCTAACACATCAAGCGAAAGAACAATTGAAAAAGGTTAAAGTGATGCAGAAGTTGAAAGTAGGAGTAGGATGACAGCTGGTTGCAGAGTGAAGAAGACAGTAAAATAGCAGTCGGTATGCAAGGCATTAAGCACATAAGACAAGAAGCAAAACAAAGGCTACAGTGGAAATCATCAATGTATAACTTCCATAACAGATCCAGAACCTAAGCTAAAACAACAGCCCAAGAAGACCAATAGCTACACAACACCACCAGACACCAAGATGACACATAAGAAACAAACTCCAAACAATAACACCAGCGAAACCAAAAACCAGCATATCTGGTTATCCAATAGCATCAACGCTGAAACATCCACCCAATAACCAAATGAAAAACACAATCGAAAAACTAAAATGTGGGCTACCACAATCAAAACTTATTAGATGCAACCACCATAGTACTAACCCAAAAAAAAAAACCAAAAAACCAACCAGATTCAGCAAACTTTCATCCCCCTCTGAAGAAGCTAGCTGTAAATAAGGAAAGCAAAAGGAAACGGATTCAGGCGTTCCACAAGAAGGAGGTATCAACAAGAAGCAGATCTACGGAAGCTTGGAAATTAGCACCGTGTGCATTCAGGAAGAAAATCAAAGCAGATGAAAAGCAGACACAAGGATGAAGGTAGATGGATAGGAGCTAGATTTGTAAACGACGAGGAGTCAAGGTCACCGATAATGCTATCAGAAAGGAGAACCGGTGGAAGGTAAAGGCTTAAGCACAACAAGGGAAGGTAAAGAAACCGATAGGCTAAAGGCAAGATTTGAGGAGGAGAAAACTATGCCATAAGGAGAAAGCTAGGGCACGAGGAGGAAGAGAAGCAGGGGACGAATAGATTGAAGAAGAAGGTCAGAGAGGATTAGCAAGACAGGGAAAAGAAAAGGTGGAGAAAATAGCCAGACCTAGTCGCCATTGTAGAAAAGCTTGCGTTCTTGAAATTTTGATGCCAATTTGATATTGTTTTTAATTTAAACCATATCATTTCCATTTCTAGAAAATAGTGCTATATAGTTAGCCAATTTATATAACTATAATCACATTTCCATCTTGGGCCAACAATGTTAAATTATACAATGTTTACTTTAAACTCAATAGTTTTAATTATATTTCAAATCTTGCAAATAACGTTGTAATATTCCTTTTATGGAATGATAACTAATTTCAACTTCCTTTATCATCACAAACTAATACCATCCCTCGATAATAGTGAACTCGTTCAAGTTGGGATATTTTTTTACCTCTCAGACCCTGATTGACAACATTCTTATCTTGAGATAGATACAAGTCTGTAACTTAAAAATCCAAATTACCTATAATATCAACCTAAATCTTAATTTCTATTTTATTTAAAATATGGTTTTATAAGTTATATCCTTACTTCGGGGAAATTTCGGTCGATTATAACCATTCCTACTCAATTCATAAAATAAGTCATTCTTGCCAAAATTTTACCTTTAGCTTTAAATTATTTTAGTCCAATTCCAGTTATGACTTGGATTAAATACTTCACCTGTAACGACCCGGATTTTTGATCCATATATTTTAAATATTTAATATCATTTTAAATATTTGTTTGATAATATACTTGAATTTTTATATTTTTGTTATTGGTTTGAATATCGATTTTGATTTAATATCGAATATATTAAATTATCGTAATACGAAATACAGTTGAAATCAAAGTTAACTACGTAGTCAAAAACAATTTAGATGATCAGTATAAATTCTGTTTGAATATAGATGATAATAAAAATAATTTATTACCAACAAATTGTTTTATTTTTGAATTTAAATTATTTTATGTCGATTTAAAATGATTATTCTATATACGTTCATATTAAATATCAAAATATATTCAGTTCAGTTCAGAATAGTGTTATAATATTGGAAGGACAGTCGGTACGCCAAAAATAGCGGTTCATGATTTTTAACTTGTGAACCCCGAAATATTTATAGTGTATAGGATCGAAATCAAATCGATATCTATTTGGAAGGGATAAAAATCTCTTCATTTCGAATCGCATTAAATAGAAATCAAATCGATTTGACTATATGTACTGTACGCAGATAAATTACTTAATGCTGAAGTCTTCATGTTTATATAAACGCGGCTCTTTCTTCTACAAATTGTTCGCAAGCTTCAGGCAAATGAAATTAAAATGGCTGATGCCTTGTACAAATCAAAATCATCGAAGCCATTGTTCTTTTCTCTTGTTCTAAACAGAAATCGAAACCGCCCCATTTACTTCGCATATCAACCAATCGATAGGAGTTAATGACAGCCAAACCGTGGCAAAGTCGCTCACGATGGCACTAGAAAGGTTCGAACTTGAACCACGGGTTAGGGCTATGAAGGAGGAGCTCGACTTGGTTTTCGAAGGGGTTTGAGGAGTCGCGATTGGAGGAGCTTCGGACCAGGTTCGATTCGAGTTTCTGGTGACGTCCAGATGGGGGGAGGGAGTTCCGTCACGACTGTAAGGTGAGATTCAAAGGGGAAAATGGGAGTGCAATTGGATGGAAGAACCAGAAGACATCGACTTTGTTGGGATGTATAGAAGTGCTGGTGTTCGGCAACTAGAAGGAGCAATTTACTGGGATTTTGGAAGGTCGATGTCGGTATGAGCAAACTGAAATTTGGTTTTTCCTGTTGATAAATACTAATGCGAGGTTGGAAGAACTGGGGGATCCGGCAGTTGAACAAAGTGAAGGCCGACATTGGTTATGGGGTTAAACTGTAGTACACAGTGTAGTATGAGAGAGTGTTGGGTCTGTGATCTTGGGTTTAGGAATGGTGCAACGTTATTGCTAAACTGGGTTGATTCTTGGACGATATATGTGCAGGGATGACAGTGATGGTCTATTGGTTGGAGAGTTGTCCACAACATGGAGCAGATGGATTCGAGGCGAGGAAATAGGTTGCAATGATGATTTGTCGAGAGGATTAAGGTATACGTATTTTTTTCCAACAAATTAAATTTCATAGAATAACTTATTTAATTATGATAGTAGTTGATATAAATGAATGAAAGGATTAATCGATAAATAAAATATCATAGGTGAAGTAAATTTCATTCGAGTCAATTCATAGACGCAATGATATGGAACTTAATTGGATATTGGCAAAGGAAACCCACAGTGAGTAAATCTCACTCACTTTTATTTAAAATTATTTTTATCAGTTAAAAATAATTGTTTGTTGCTTGTTTGGTTGCATTTAATATTTTTGTGCATCTTAAATATATTAGTTATTTAGGCTAGGTGTGCTATTATATATATATTGGTGGTTGGATATTCCCGCAGTCTCATTAGCAACTGCCCGCGGTACCATTAGCGGATGATCACCCTATACGCCCCACGCTATGATAGTGGATGACCTTTTATACCGTGATATCCTGCCTCGAAGCAGGAGGGGTATTATTTTTGTTGACTAACGTCTGTGGATGCAGGAAAAAAACAGGTTGGAGGGATCCAACTGGATTCCTCAAAAATATATTATTTGTTTGTTTATTTGTTTGCATATATACTGCCATATATGATGCGTTTGAAAACCTGAAATAAATAATTGGTTGTGTGATGTTTAAATATCACTAGGCTTAAATGTTGATATTTTAAAAATATCGAAAAAGGAAATTTCCAGAGTTAAAAGGGGAAATTATATTTTTCTAAAATAGAATTTGAAATTTGAATAGAATAAAAATATTAACTCGTTTTAAAGTAATAAAAACAAATAGTTCTTTTATAAACGAAGCTTATAAATGAAGTGAAAAGAATTATCATTGGATAATTCGGAAATAAAAATACAAGTGTGAAATTGAAAAGGGAAATCTATTTTCCAAAAGTAGGAATATCGATTTCAAAAGAAATTGAAATCGAGACTTGTTTAAGAACGAATAAAGAAAATTCAAGTAGAAATTTAATATAAAAATTCAAATGTAATTCAAATATAAAATTTGAATATAGAAAATATAAAGGAAATTCAAATATAGAATTTAAATATAGAAATTCAAATGGAGTTTGAATATAGAGAATTTGAAATAGAATTGAAATAGAATTTCAATATAGAATTCAAATAGAGTTGAAAGGGGAATTTGAATATAGAATTCAAATAAAGTTGAAATGGAAATTGAATATAGGAAATTTAAGTAGAATTGAAATGGAATTTGAATATAGAAGATCGAAGTATAAATAAATATATTACCGAGTTAGGAAAAATCGACAATTATAGATAATCGAAAATATTATGTTGAATTGGGAAACTGATTTGATATATCAGAATGGAATTAAATTTATATATAAACGAAGGTAAAACATATATATATATTAATATAATTAAAACGAGCTCACCACAGCACGACAGTTCATAAATTGGCGATTCGAACTTCAATTGAGTGTATAGAACTCAATTGAAGTCGGAATTCTTTGAAACAATAATCGTCAGGACCGATTAGATGATAGTTTTCTAATGGAAGAGAAAATTCTGAATTTCTTCGTACATATATTCTAAGTTATGTCAAAAATCAAATTTTCAGAAAAACAGCGCCAGAACCACTATAAAACCATAATGGTTTATTTAAATAAATAAAAAGATTTTAAGTTAATAAAAATCCGAATTTGCATTGGAAAAATCCAGACTTGAGTTATAAATATATTTGAACTCAAGTGGAGTAATGAATTGATTTTTGAAACAAAAATCAGATTTTTTTTTTAACTAACGAATAAAATTAACTAATTTGAAGAATAATTAGTTAATGAAAATTTTGAATCGAAATTGAACTTTGAAAGGTAAATGAGTTGTGTATATATATATTTGAAATTGAATATAATTAGAAATGAAACTCGACGTGATTATAAGCGAAATAAAATATATTTGAACATGATATGTTCAAACTAAAAAGAGCTGGCAAAAGGGCTAATTAAAAGAATAAATTAGCGACTTGAGTTAGAAATGACTGGACTTACTTCGGATAAATTGGAAACAGGTGAATATGTGTTAGACAGGAATGAAATGAAGTGTATGAAGATTATAATATAAGTGCGCGACAAAAAGGTACACGTTCAAATTCCATATGAGATTTTATGCGCCGTATCGGCAAGCCACTTGGCTTTTTCTTTTTCTTTTTCTTTTTGATTGGAGAGGCCTATGTGGCGGTTTGGGGATTTTCCTGATGCTCCCGGTACAAAGGTGGTTATGGCGAAATTTTCCGGAAATTTAGGGAGTTAGAATATTTTTAAGAAATTTTGATAGTTAGAAATCAATGTATCGATATATATAGAATTCCATAAGAAAACGAACTAAAAATAGTATATTATTAACAAAAAGAAAATCTATGAATTTAAATCAAGTAAGGATAGAAAGAGGAAAGTATATATGTTGTAGAAATGGAAAATTGGTTTAATATAGTGTTGATTATTCGAATTAGCAGTCTGGTCTGTTTTGAAGTTAATAATATTTTTAGTCAAGGTCTGAGAGGTAATAATACCCCAACTCGATTGATTTCATTATTAGCTGATAAATAGCAAGATTCAGTATCGATGAGAAATGGATAAAGAGATTTAGTCGAATGCGGTATTTTGGGTTGTTGTAACGATGTTTTAGATAACAATTGTTTTAACCAAAAATAAGTAGAATTTTGGAAATATAATATTAAACATTTCCTAAGTCTAGAAATGAACTGGCGTGAAAGTGATAAGTAAGTGGAATATTCTCCAATTTTAAATAGAAGATATTTCCTAAATATAGAAAATAAAAGAAGTTGATATTTGGTAATGTTTTCCAAACAGTGTAAGAGACCAAGATGATTATTGAATATATTTGGCTAACAAATATTGACAAGGAAATGTAGTAGTGATTTAATTAATGAATGAAATATTTATTAAAGGCCCAGTTGATGTCTGATGTTTTGAATGGATGTTTGTTTTCTTCGATTGTTAAATAACCGACTATCGAAGTGTTTGCCAATATCATTGTCAACATGGAGAGGCCGGTTGGATTATTATCCAAGAACCACTCTGTATTGGCAGTAACGTTGCGAATCAGATTATATGAAGATAATCAAAGAAGGAGTAAAGTGCAAGGGCTTTTTCTATTAATAGAAAATGTGCCTTCGGTTTCGTTCAATCCCAGAACGAACGTAAATGGACAAATGTCTGAAAGAGTATTTGCAATGATCGAATATGTTGGTTTGTATATATATGGTGGCAACGGATTTATTCCCTTAGCATAATATACAGAATATCTTTATGCAAATCAATTAGTGATTAACGGATCTGACAATGTGGCATTCAAAGTAATTTGTGCTATCAATGAATGATAAGAAATCGTAGCCTCAGGCCTCAACAACCGAGAAATGACAAAAATCAGGTCGGCAACATGGCTATGTGGGTCGCACCCATTAGGGTGTATTATCACCTATCTAGAGATTCATTTAATTCCTTATTCTATTCGATGCTGTCCCATTCGGGAAACGGTTGTTGATCCCAACCGTTGGTGATATACATTCGATACACTCAAGCGAAATAAGTGGTCGGTCATGTGTGGGCTGGGTTGCAAGATGTTCTTGTTGAACCCCCAGTGTATCCCCTCCAGAGTACACTGATCGGAAGGTGGTTCCATACCTTGTCATAGTCGGAGTCCAATCTCCAATAAGCACCCTGTGGTTTTTGATTTTATATTATATATAGAGCGTGAGATGCAAGCGTTCCGCTAAATTGTTGTTTATCTGATTTAGACACTATTATAATATCACTAGATTTTCGTATCAAAGTGTTTTGGGTTATAGTAAGGTAAAAACCATCCATGTTTATGTGTAGGATGGTGTTACTATTATCTTTTCTTTCGAAAGGATTTTGAAAGTTAAACAATTGGTTAGAGTTTACTCACACCTGTCCCATGACTAACCCAGAGTTTATTATTTTTTTTCCCTGAACTCTTGGGTGCCCAAATTTGTATGGTCAGTCATGTAGTCGGGATTTTACAGATTCACTTGGAGGATTTTGAAGCAGGAGGCTTCACCAATTAGCTATAGACTCATATATTCCGCTGTGTATTATGTGGTATCTAGAAACAGGTGTTTATAACTGTTCCAAGAATAACTGTTGTGCTCTGATGATGATATGTATATAAAATTACTGATTTGTATTTCAAAAGTTATGTTATATAATATATTTTATTCGTTCCGCTGTGAGATTTGTCTTCTTTGTTTTCTTCTATTCTAATATTTCTTTCTTTCTATTTCTCATCCTCTAACTTCTTTCTAATAATGATTCGTATTTTTGTGAAATTTGGGTTGGACGTGTGGTGTTATTAGCCAACTCAGATAGTACGGATTTGCGGGTCGTTATAGTTGGTGTCAGAGTTCAGGTTATAGCGAATACCTAGGCTTTGGTGGGGTTGTGCTCATTAGAGATAGGGTCAGCAGTACCCTAGAATGAGTTGAGTGTATATATACGAGAGGGCGTATTTGTAAATTGATATGAAAATTGTATTATATTGTGTTGGCTAGTCTGTTGAATGGATTATGAATTCCGATCGAATCATGGGACGCAACGAAGTCGATAGAAATTTCTAAACACTTGGACATAGAAATTTGACACAATATTGTTTTAAAGTGGGTAAATGACATAATTTTATCCAAAATCCTATTTTGATATAGAAGAAATAATTTTATGAAATTATTATATTATATTGATGTGTTGGTTGTTATTTTTATAATCAAATGAGATTATAAAAAATGGAATGGTTGTATATAACCAAAACAGAATTTTCATATGAATTAAATATACAAATGAGATGAATTAAAATTGAATTCAAATCAGAATTTGGAATTTAAATCCTGGGAAGTATGAAATATTTTCTGAAGTATATTAGAACAATATAGCTTTGTTTTTGAAGGATTCTGAATAAAAATCATTTTGAATGGATTTTGAAAGTGATAAAGCACTGAACTCACTTCAGTGGCTGGGAAATAATTCTGATAATGACTGCAGCATTATCAGTGTTCATTTTCGAGTTTCTAAGTGATGAATTGCTAACTTAGAAAAGTTTTTGATGGAAATTTGTTTGAAAGAAAACAAACTGGTTTGAAAATTCAAAGGTTTTGAAATTGAGATGATTATAAAAATATACATATATTTATGGGATTTCTAAAGGATTTGGAATGAAAATCCGGGAATTTGAATTCTGAAATTTAAATTTAACTTAATCAAGTAAATAAATTGAAATAGGTAAATTGATTTAGAATCAATTTAAATGAATTTGAATACATATGAATGGAATACGAAGTGATGATAAATCATTCAGAATAAATGAATGTGAGTATAAATGATGGGCAATATGAATGGAAACCAAAAGCTATGGTAAAACTAAAATTGTTGAAATATGAAATGTTGAGTTTCAACATAAATAAGTTTTTGGAAAGTCAATGGGTTTGAAGCACTTTTCTGCCTTAGTAATTTCGGGGACGAAATTCTTTTGAGGGGGAAAGAATGTAATGACCCGGATTTTTGATCCATATATTTTAAATATTTAATATCATTTTAAATATTTGTTTGATAATATACTTGAATTTTTATATTTTTGTTATTGGTTTGAATATCGATTTCGATTTAATATTGAATATATTAAATTATCGTAATACGAAATATAGTTGAAATCGAAGTTAAATACGGAGTCAAAAACAATTTAGATGATCAGTATAAATTTTGTTCGAATATAGACGATAACAGAAATAATTTATTGCCAACGAATTGTTTTATTTCTGAATTTAAATTATTTTGTATCGATTTAAAATGATTATTCTATATACATTCAAATTAAATATCAAAATATATTCAATTCAATTCAAAATAGTGTTGTAGTATTGGAACGACGATCGGTACACTAAAAATAGCGGTTCACGAATTTTAATTTGTGAACCCCGAGATATTTATAGCGGATAGGATCGAAATCAAATCGATATCTATTTAAAAAGGATAAAAATCTCTTTATTTCGAATCGCACTAAATAGAAATCAAATCGATTTGACTACATGTACTGTACACAGATAAAGTACTTAATGCTGAAGTCATCATGTTTATATAAACGCGACATTCCTCGTATTTTCTTCCACTTCTTTCTTCTACAAATTGTTCGCAAGCTTCAGGCAAATGAAATTAAAATGGTCGATGCCTTGTACAAATCAAAATCATCAAAGCCTTTGTTCTTTTCTCTTGTTCTCAACATAAATCGAAACCGCCCCCATTTACTTCGCGTATCAACCAATCGATAGGAGTTAATGACAGCCGAACCATGGTAAAGTCGCTCGTGATGGCACTAGAAAGGTTCGAACTTGAACCATGGGTTAGGGCTGTGAAGGAGGAGCTCGACTTGGTTTTCGAAGGGGTTTGAGGAGTTGCGATTGGAGGAGCTTCGAACCAGGTTCGATTCGAGTTTCTGGTGACATCCAGATGGGGGGGGGGGGTTCCGTAACTACTGTAAGGTGCGATTCAAAGGGGAAAATGGGAGTGTTATTGGATGGAAGAATCGGAATACGTCGATGTTGTTAAGATGTACAGAAGTGCTGGAGTTCGGCAACTGGAAGGAGGAGTTTACTGGGATTTTGGAAAGTCGATGTCGGTATGAGCAAACTGAAATTTGGTTTTTCCTGTTGATAAATACTGATGTGAGGTTGGAAGAACTAGGGGATCCGGCAGTTAAACAAAGTGAAGGCCGACATTGATTATGGCGTTAAACTGGAGTACACTGTGTAGTATGAGAGAGTGTCGGGTATGTGATCTTGGGTATAGGAATGGTGCAGTGTTGTTGCTAAACAGGGTTGATTCTTGGATGATAGATGTGCAGGGATGACAGTGATGGACTGTTGGTTGGAGAGTTGTCCACAACATGGAGCAAATGGATTTGAGGCGAGGAAATAGGTTGCAATGATGATTTGTCGAGAGGATTAAGGTATACGTATTTTTTTCCAACAAATTAAATTTCATAGAATAAGTTATTTAATTATGATAGTAATTGATATAAATGAATGAAAGGATTAATCGATAAATAAAATATCATAGGGGAAGTAAATTTCATTCGAGTCAATTCATAGACGCAATGATGTGGAACTTAATTGGATATTGGCAAAGGAAACCCACGGTGAGTAAATCTCACTCACCTTTTATTTAAAATTATTTTTATCAGTTAAAAATAATTGTTTGTTGCTTGTTTGGTTGCATTTAATATTTTTGGGCATCTTAAATATATTAGTTATTTAGGCTAGGTGTGCTATTATATATATATTGGTGGTTGGATATTCCCATAGTCTCATTAGCGGATGTCCGCGGTACCATTAGCGGATGATTACCCTATACGCCCCACGCTATGATAGTGGATGACCTTCTATACCGTGATATCCTGCCTCGAAGCAGGATGGGTATTATTTCTGTTGACTAACTTCTGTAGATGCAGGAAAAAAAAAAGGTTGGAGGGATCCAACTGGATTCCTCAAAAATATATTATGTGTTTGTTTATTTGTTTGCATATATACTGTCATATATGTTGTGTTAGAAAACCTGAAATAAATAATTGGTTATGTGATGTTTAAATATCATTGGGCTTAAATGAGGGAAATTTCCAGAGTTAAAAGGGGAAATTATATTTTTCTAAAATAGAATTTGAAATTTGAATAGAATAAAAATATTAACTTGTTTTAAAAGAATAGAAACAAATAGTTCTTTTATAAACGAAGCTTATAAATGAAGTGAAAAGAATTATCATTGGATAATTCGGAAATAATAATACAAGTGTGAAATTGAAAAGGGAAATCTATTTTCCAAAAGTAGAAATATCGATTTCAAAAGAAATTGAAATCGAGACTTGTTTAAGAATGAATAAAGAAAATTCAAATAGAAATTTAATATAGAAATTCAAATGAAATTCAAATATAGAATTTGAATATAGAAAATATAAAGGAAATTCAAATATAGAATTTGAATATAGGAAGTGAAATGGAATTTGAATAAAGAAATTTTAAATATAGAATTTGAATATAGAAATTCAAATGGAGTTTGAACATAGAGAATTTGAAATAGAATTGAAATAGAATTTCAATATAGAATTCAAATAGAGTTGAAAGGGGAATTTGAATATAGAATTCAAATAAAGTTGAAATGGAAACTGAATATAGGAAATTTAAGTAGAATTGAAATGGAATTTGAATATAGAAGATCGAAGTATAAATAAATATATTACCGAGTTAAGAAAAATCGACAATTATAGATAATCGAAAATATTATGTTGAATTGGGAAACTGATTTGATATATCAGAATGGAATTAAAATTTATATGTAAACGAAGGGAAAACGTTCATATATATTAATATAATTAAAATAAGCTCGCCGCCGCGCGGCCGTGGATAAATTGGCGATTCGAACTTCAATTGAGTGTACAGAACTCAATTGAAGTCGGAATTCTTTGAAACAAGAATCGTCAGGACCGATTAGATAATAGTTTTCTAATGGAAGAGAAAATTCTGAATTTCGTCGTATATATATTCTGAGTTATGTCAAAATCAAATTTTTAGAAAAACAGCGCCAGAACCACTATAAAGCCATAATGGTTTATTTAAATAAATAAAATGATTTTATATTAATAAAAATTTGAATTTGCATTGGAAAAATTCGGACTTGAGTTATAAATATATTTGAGCTCAAGTGGAGTAATGAATTGATTTTTGAAACAAAAATCTGATTTTTTTTAACTATCAAATAAAATTAACTAATTTGAAGAATTATTAGTTAATGAAAATTTTGAATCGAAATTGAACTTTGAAGGGTAATTGAGTTGTGTGTATATATATTTGAAATCGAATCTAATTAGAAATGAAACACGACATGATTATAAGCGAAATAAAATATATTTGAACATGATATGTTCAAACTAAAGAGAGTGGCAAAAGGGCTAATTAAAAGAATAAATTCGCGACTTGAGTTAGAGATGACTGGATTTAGTTGGGATAAATTGGGAACAGGTGAATATGTGTTAGACAGGTATGGAATGAAGTGTATGAAGATTATAATATAAGTGCCCGACAAAAAGGTACACGTTTAAATTCCATATGAGGTTTTATGCGCCGTATCGGCAAGCCGCTTGGCTTTTTCTTTTTCTTTTTGATTGGAGAGGCCTGTGTGGCGGTTTGGGGATTTTCCCGATGCTCCCGGTACAAAGGAGGTTATGGCGAAATTTTCCGGAAATTTAGGGAGTTAGAATATTTTTAAGAAATTTTGATAGTTAAAATCAATGTATCGATATATATAGAATTCCATAAGGAAACGAACTAAAAATAGTATATTATTAACAAAAAGAAAACCTGTGAATTTAAATCGAGTAAGGATAGAAAGAGAAAAGTATATACGTTGTAGAAATGGAAAATTGGTTTAATATAGTGTTGATTATTCGAATTAGCAGTCTTGCCGGTTTTAAAGTTAACAATTTTTTCAGTCAAGGTCTGAGAGTTAATAATACCCCAACTCGATTGATTTCATTGTTAGCTGATAAATAGCAAGATTCATTATCGAAGAGAAATGTTTAAAGAGATTTAGTCGAATGCAGTATTTTTGGTTGTTGTAACGATGTTTTACATAAAATTTATTTTAACCTAAAATAAGTAGAATTTTGGAAATATAATAATAAACATTTCCTAAGTCTAAAAATGAACTGGCGTGAAAGAGATAAGTAAGTGGAATGTTCTCCAATTTTAAATAGAAGATATTTCCTAAATATAGAAAATAAAAGAAGTTGATATTTGGTAATGTTTTCCAAATAGCGTAAGAGACCAAGATGATTATTGAAAATATTTGGCTAACAAATATTGATAAGGAAATGCAGTAGTGATTTAATTAATGAATGAAATATTTATTAAAGGCCCGGTGATTGTTTGATGCTTTGAATGGATGTTTGTTTTCTTCGATAGTTAAATAACTGACTGTCGAAGTGTTTGCCAATATCGTTGTCAATATGGAGAGACCGGTTGGATTATTATCCGAGAACCACTCTGTATTGGCCGTAGCGTTGCGAATCATATTATATGAAGATAATTAAAGACGGAGTAAAGTGCAAGGGCTTTTACTATAAATAGAAATTGTGCCTTCAGTTTCGTTCAATCCCAGAACGAACGTAAATGGACGAATGTCTGACAGAGTATTTCCAATGATCGAATATGTTGGTATGTATAAATATATATGGTGGAAACGGATTTATTCCCTTAGCATAATATCCAGAATATATTTGTGCAAATCAAATAGTGATTAATAGATCTGACAATGTGGCATTCAAAGTAATTTGTGCTATCAATGAATGATAAGAAATCGTAGCCTCAGGCCTCAACAACCGGGAAATGACAAAAATCGGGCAGGCAGCATGGCTATGTGGGTCGCTCCCATTAGGGTGTATTATCACCTATCCAGAGATCCATTTAATTCCTTATTCTATTCGATGTTGTCCCATTCGGGAAACGGTTGTTGATCCCGACCGTTGGTGATATACATTTGATACACTCAAGCGAAATGAGTGGTCGGTAATGTGTGGGCCGGGTTGCAAGATGTTCTTGTTGAACCCCAGCGTATCCCCTCTAGAGTACACTGATCGGAAGGTGGTTCCATACCTTGTCATAGTCGGAATCCAATCTCCAATAATCGCCCTGCGGTTTTTGATTTTATATTATATATGGAGCGTGAATGCAAGCGTTCCCCTAGATTGTTATTTATTTGGTTTAGACACTATTATAATATCACTTGATTTTTCGTATCAAAGTGTTTTGGGTTATAGTAAGGTAAAAACTGTCCATGCTTATGTGTGGGCTGGTGTTACTATTATCTTTTCTTTCGAAAGGATTTTGAAAGCTAAACAATTAGTTGGAGTTTACGCACACCAGTCCCATGACTGACCCAGAGTTTATTTTGTTTGTTTTCCCTAAACTCTTGGGTGCCCAAATTTGTACGGGCAGTCAAGTAGTCGGGATTTTACAGATTCACTCGGAGAAGTTTGAAGCAGGAAGCTTCACCAGTTAGCTATAGACTTATATATTCCGCTGTGTACTATGTGGTATCTGGAAATAGGTGTTTATATGTAATAACCCGAAAAATCCGAGCCAGTTTAAAAAATTTATTTTGACAATTTTAGCGAATTTTGAACATTTAAAATAGATTATTTTAAATAATATCAAAGAAAAATTATTTTGAATATACTTCGAACGTATATATTATATACGCCGTCGTTAGAATATAAATAATTTTATATAATTATAAATAGGAATTGAAAATGGCGTGGTAGTTCGATAATTCGATTTCAAACTTCAATTGAATGTACCGGGTGCAAAACAATCCGGATTTTAGTGAAACCAAAAACATTAGGATTTATTCGATAATATCATTCCAACGAATCTGACAAATCGAAATTTCATAGCGGGAATCAAAAGATATGTCCAGTTGAAAATTCTGAATAGTCGCTATGGAATTCAGGCCCTTAAAAATAGACATTTTGCAAACGACCTCGCATTTCGACGAAACCACTTTTGTTGGATACGCAGTGTCAAATTATTGCTAGGTTTCAAATTTCATAATTTTTCGAATCAATATGTGAGCGTGGCAGAGGAAAACGCGTTTGACCAGTTTTAGTTGATTTTAATCGACAGGAAAATGGCCATTTTTCCAACGGTCTCAGAATTCGATGAAACTAGTTTTGTTAGGACCGTATCGTCAATACGAAGCTAGAAAATATTTTTTGGGAATTTTTCGAGTTAGTATGTGACCCCAGTAAATTGAAATGCGCGTTTAAAATCAATATATAGAGTTATATGTTGATTTTGACGAAAACTGATCGAAACGATCGAATCAGCCTACGATACATATCTCATTGTGTTCGGAATGGGGGTAAATAGCTAGGGACGACAGTCGTTGGGTCTCGTTTGATGTTCGGGTTGAATGTCAACTTTTGAAATTAAAATATAATATAAAATTAAAATAAATTAAACCCCCACTCCTCTTTTCTCTCTCCCCGACCATTTCAAGAAAAAAAAACAAAAAAAAGAAAGGGCGACGGAAGCCCTAGCCGCCACCCTCGTCGTTGCTCCGACGCCCCCTCCGCCTAGCCGACCACCGCAACCTCGCCCTCCACCTCCAGCAGTTTCCACCGCCCTCGTCCCCTCTTCTTCGATTGAACCTACCCCAAAAACGACGCACCCAACCCACCAGTCCGCGCTGGGTCCACCGCCCTCCGACCAAGCCGCAACCCCCCCTCCGTCCATCCGTCGCCTGAAACCGACCCCCCCCCCCCCCCCCGCTAGGAAGAACCCTGTAAGTTTTTCTTTATTTTATTTTAGAATTTTCTTTTTTACTTAATTTTTTTTATGGCCAATAGGAGTGTATTTAAATTCAGATTTTATTGTATGCAAAGCTTCGATTTTTCACAACATAAAGCTTTGATTTTTATATAGTAAAAAAATTAGATTTTTCTATATTGAATAGCGAAGTAAAAATTCGATTTTTCTATATTGAATAACGAAGTAAAAATTCGATTTTTATATATAGAATAGCGAAGTAAAAATTAGATTTTTTCTATATTGAATAACGAAGTAAAAATTAGATTTTTCTATATTGAAGTAAAAATTCAATTTTTATATATTGAATAGCGAAGTAAAAATTCGATTTTTATATATTGAATAGCAAAGTAAAAATTCGATTTTTACATATGTAGAGAATACGGACAACGAAGGTGACAAAAAGGCGAGAACGTTGAAGATTTCTATCAATGAAGAGTCGTGGTATTGGATATCTATTGGTGAGAACTTCTCACTCTTCAATTTCTTTTTCTAGTTATATATATATATACTAGGATGCAGACGGTGTTTAGTAGCACCCGACACCCGTCATCCACAGACCATGGATGGCTTGTTTGTTTAATTGTTTGGTTGTGTAGTTGGTTAGATTATTTGGTTTAAATTGAATTATTTGGTGAAATGAAATTGATTTGATTGATGTGTGAATGGCGTGGGCCTTCACTAGACCGGGGATAAGGCTAGGCCTTGTCCCGTTTCAAGTATCGTGCCGTTATGCCGCCGAAATTTTCTAAAATATGTTAGAAAAATAAAAATATCATTTTTATTTTGTAAATGAACTGAATAAAAATTCATGTGTTAAAATAAAATATTTTATCGTTAAAAATATAATTTTTAACGGGAATGTGAATAAATAAATATTCATTTACAAACCGGACGGTTTGTTTATGTACACCTATTTGAAGGACATTGATTGGGACGATAAATTTTACATATCGCCCAACTGCACAAATAAAATCTGTGTTTGTTGATTTGAAACCCCACACGGGTGTTGGGATGAAATTTGAAGTTCACTCATCCTGATTGATTAAATATATCGATCGATTGATTGACATGCTGTTATAAGCGTTAGATATCTATATTTGATGCTTATACTGTGTAGTGCACTTTGGTTGATGGTTGATTATTTTTCAATGCTATTATATACGTGTGATGTATGAAAATCCATATAATTAATATTATATGGTGATTGATTGGGCCTCATTCCAATTTAGAAAATAAAGAATATATAAAATAAAGGTTCATGTGTTGATCGTACTCATCCGTTGAGATTAGTCATGTGTTGAACGAAATATTTTAATAATAAAATTTATATCTTTATCACTATAAAGTAAAGGTTCATGTGTTGATTGTACTCATCCGTTGAGATTAGTCATGAGTCGAACGAAATATTTTAACAATAAAAAAATTACATCTTTATCATATATAGAATTAGAAATCAACTGAAAAATAGATGAGATGAGTGGTCTCCTGGATATTGATCTGATGTTGGTTTCGGCCTTCGGGGTTAATATTCAGGGAATCGTTCTCTTACTAATTTACGGTTGGAGTCTGATTTAATATCAAACGATAGATACCTTAATTTTCATAAAATATATTAAATAACAAAAATAGTCACACGTGGACAGTACTCATTCGATGAGATTAGTCGTGTGTTGACAAAGATATAGAGTTGTATTGAAAGAAATATAGATCCATTTGTTGAATATAAAGCCGTGTTGATTAGTGATGCGCCATTTTGACGTGAACGATATTTATATCGATTATATTCGGTTTTTGAATTTAAAACAAATTTGAATTGAATATAAAACGATTTCGAAATGAATTGAATATAAAACGATTTCGAAATGAATTGAATATAAAACGATTTCGAATTGAATTGAAAACGAATTCGAATTGAATTGAAAACGAATTCGAATTGAATTGAAAACGAATTGAAATGAATTCAAATTGAATAGAAATGAATTTTAAAACGAATTTATAAGGAAAAACTCAATTTTGATTTGAATTGAAATAAAGGTAGAGATTGTTTTTGAAACGAATTCAAAACTATTTATAAAATTCGTTTTAAATAGAAATCGACGAAATATATTATATATATATTATATATATAATATAATGGCCTGAATAGAACGCGCCGCGCCGCGGCAGTTCGTAAATTTCGACCACTAAATTCGAACGGACATTACGGGAGACCCGACCGTCGGATTCTCCTAAAACCGGAACCGTTGGGTTCGTATCGAAAAGAGCTTTCTAACGAATATTAGAAAGTTGAAATCTAACGGTTGGATTTGGAGATACGTCCAAATCAAATTTGGAAAAGGTCGCTGTAAGTGCAGTTCGATGGCCGTTGATGGAAATCGACTGTACGGGCCTTGATAAAATTATTAAAAATATCAATAATTTGTGTAAAATCATAAGAAATGATTTGGGAAAAATTGGGGTGAAAAACTCCATATTTGAAAAGATAAAAATGGATTTTTATCGAAATGAACTAGTTTTGAACTAAATTTAAAACCTAATTATTTTTAAATAAATAAATTAGATTTAAAAAGGGGTTTTAAATAATCGGAATTTCTAATATATTTGATTGGATTTGAAATGGGCTTATCGTGAACGGTGTTTTAAATAACACTAGTTCTTTAACCCGATAATAAATAGAATGTGATTTGGGTTTGTCGTGAACTGTGTTTTAAATAACACTAGTTCTTTAACCCAGTAAAAGGAGTTTTAACGAATCTGCAATTAGGTTGAAATGTGAATCTATAATCTAAATTATCAAATTTAGAAATGAGCGAGAATGGAGTATCGTCAATTTTGCTCCAAAGCGATAGTTAAATCTTTAATTAGATTTGAACGTGAAATGGTAATTAATTTTACCGACAACACCATAGTATTAGATATGGAGTATTACCAGTTTTGCTTCATGGGATGAATAGGTTGGGATTGGGAAATAAAATAAATAATTACTTCGTTGTGGTTCGCTAATCTCGACTAGTTTGGAAAACCATAATTTGGTTTGAAATGACATCCAAAGAAAGATTAAAGGATAAATTTTAAAGGATTTATTTTGGATAAAATTAATGGGAACCTTTCCCTAAGAAGTGATTTCGTGAATAAAAAGGATATTCTACATTGGAATGAGGCGTATGTGGTGTTTGTGTAACATTTGTTTTTAATATACGCGGGTTGTTCAGAAAGACCGGGTTTTTGCCCATTCTGAATAACCAATCCGACGATAAGTCGAAGATGAAGACGGTGGTTGAAGACCGGAAGTCTTCACATCGTTTGGATAATTACCGACGATCCTGATTGGGCTGTACACCCAAGAGGATGGAATCAGTTGGTTGTCGTCCAGACATACTTGGAGATGGATGGATATGCGAGGAAAGTGCCTCCGGTTTCGTTCAGACCCAGAACGAACTTGTAAATGGATTGTGTGTCTGACATTGGATTTTATTCTGTGTTGATTGATTTCTATTAAATATATCTGTTTGGCGGCGGAGAATTTATTCTCTTGCTTAACGCCCTTCTCTGAGACGTACGAGCTTAGAGGTTATATATCGATAGATATCAATCGCATGGCATGAATTGCCTGTGTGGCACGCTGAGTTGCATGGATCAAGGCTTCTGTTGAAAAGCAAAGTCTTGTGGTTGATGATCAAAGCACGTCCTACATGCCAGCTTTGTGTATAACGTGAATTCGCGAGCCTCACACCTCGGTATGAGTCAAAAACGGGATACGGACCGCTGGGAGAACACGACGTTTCTTTCTAGCTTTGGTGGTGTCAATGACTTACCAGCCCTGACATTTATATACTTTTCACCTTTGTGGTTGTTGGAATGAGGCGCCTCGATATTAGGTCTGTAAGGACAGGGAAACGTGTGTTCAGTTATAATTAATCCTCTAACGTAAGTGAGGACCGGCCCAGCCGAATCCAGGATTGCCCAGAGTGTGTAGTCCTAAGACATTTGCTAGAGTGTCTCGAACGCGGAGAGGAGCTTGCCCCTTGCCTCGACTCATGACGGAAATCCAATTTCCAATACGTGTATTGCGGTTTTAATTGTAGAACTAGTATGGCGACATGATATATGGTACCCATGCCGTCTATGATTGATATTTATGATTGAAATTGTTTTGACACTATACACTTATTATAGTATCAAATGATTTGTTTTAAACGTATCAAGCATGTTTGGCTATTATAAGGGAAAACCCTATCCTCCGGCTTGCGTTGCATTGTGTGATGGGACCTGGGTCTTATAATAGCTTCATTTTTCGAAAAAGCATTGCGTTGTCTTTTTTATTCACTGGTATTCTTGGGAGGTAACCCGTTCCGTGTTATACGACATGGTCCCTTGAATTACTCTCTTTTAAAGTAAAGCTTTAAATAACTGTTTTAGTTCTCACACCAGTCACATGACTGACCTGGAGTTTATTGTTTTAACCTAAACTCTGGGTGCCCCTATTTTCCACACGGGCAGCTAGTAGTTTTGGTTTTGCAGATTTATATTCACAGGATCCTGGTTTACAGCTGGAATGATATCCGGAAAGCTCTGTATCCGTATATCACCTTCAGTTGTGCTTTGTATTATTTTCCGCTGCTATGTAATTTATTGTAACCTCTGATATTTATCGAATGTAATTAATTCAATTATACTCTGTATATTCTTGTATCTGATGGAATTGTTGTAATAGCAATGAAATGTTCTTCCATCTGCGTTCTATTTTGTCATGTTCTAAAACGTTCAGGGATTTCGAACGGTCTAGATCGGTTTAACGACTGATTTGGATCGAGCGAAATTCCCGGCCGTCACATTTGGTATCAGAGCTTTGGTTTACAGAGCTCGAGAACAAGACACATTAGAACCATACGAAAGGATTCATCAGATATTGGATTAGTAATATCCAATTAGAATGACTCGTTATAGATAGGATCAGTAGTATCCTAGAACGAGTGTGAAGAGTATATTTTCCAATTGAAAACAATTTTGTTTTGAAATTTAAATCGTTTTATACGTATTTGAATATTTATTTATTTTGAATTTGGACAATCGAGTATATAAAGGTTTTGCATATACGCGTCATGAACGTATATTCGAAGTTTTAATATACTAGATAGATATAGAATCACACTCTAGTCGCTCGGAGATGATTTTGATGATGGAGCTCCATCACTAATATTTATGTTCGTGTTTCGAAGGTATGATATCTATATATTTCCATTAGACTGGTGTGAGAACCAAAACTAATATAGATAGGTTTATCGTTGTGAATTGGCATCAAAAACATGATTTTCAGTATACATATCAAAATTATGAATTTGAAACGTTAATTCACTAATTGATTGATGTTTGTGATGTTTGGTTATTTGTTTGATAATTTTTAACCATTATGCCTAATTGAACCAAATATTTAATTATATTGAAAATTGGTCACATTTGCTTGCATATACATATACTTACATTGAACAGGTCATAGCAAGGAGGCTAGAGCAGAGAATAAAATTTGTTTGCCCGACAAATAGGTACATGTTTACTATAATTTACTGTTTTGTTTAGGTGATGATGATTTTATGAGCCGATTGGCTAGCCGCTTGGCTTTTTCTTTTTCTTTTTGAGATCAGAAGGCCTTTATGGCAATTTCGGGATTTTCCCGTGGCTCCCGGTGCAGGGGTGGTTATGGCGAAATTTTTCAAAAATTTAGGGTGTTAGCCAAATTTTTGGAAATTTGAAAATTCTCAGAAACTGAAAAGTTGGAGAATGGAAGTCATATCGAACGTGGAGTTGATTAATCAAACCACTTTCGACTTTGTTCCTTTTCGGGGACGAAAAGTTTTAAGTGGGGGAGATTGTAATAACCCGAAAAATCCGAGCCAGTTTAAAAATTTTATTTTGACAATTTTAGCGAATTTTGAACATTTAAAATAGATTATTTTAAATAATATCGAAGAAAATTTATTTTGAATATAATTCGAACGTATATATTATATACGCCGTCGTTAGAATATAAATAATTTTATATAATTATAAATAGGAATTGAAAATTGCGTGGTAGTTCGATAATTCGATTTCAAACTTCAATTGAATGTACCGGGTGCAAAACAATCCGGATTTTAGTGAAACCAAAAACATTAGGATCTATTTGATAATATCTTTCCAACGAATCTGACAAATCGAAATTTCATAGCGGGAATCAAAAGATATGTCCAGTTGAAAATTCTGAATAGTCGCTATGGAATTCAGGCCCTTAAAATTAGACATTTTGCAAACGACCTCGGATTTCGACGAAACCACTTTTGTTGGATCCGCAGTGTCAAATTATTGCTAGGTTTCAAATTTTATAATTTTTCGAATCAATATGTGAGCGTGGCAGAGGAAAACGCGTTTGACCAGTTTCAGTTGATTTTAATCGACTGGAAAATGGTCATTTTTCCAACGGTCTCAGAATTCGATGAAACTAGTTTTGTTAGGACCGTATCGTCAATATGAAGCTAGAAAATATTTTTTGGGAATTTTTCGAGTTAGTATGTGACCCCAGTAAATTGAAATGCGCGTTTAAAATCAATATATATAGTTATATGTTGATTTTGACGAAAGCTGATCGAAACGATCGAATCAGCCTACGATACATATCTCATTGTGTTCGGAATGGGGGTAAATAGCTGGGGACGACAATCGTTGGGTCTCGTTTGATGTTCGGGTTGAATGTCAACTTTTGAAATTAAAATATAATATAAAATTAAAATAAATTAAACCCCCACTCCTCTTTTCTCTCTCCCCGACCATTTCAAGAAAAAAAAACAAAAAAAAGAAAGGGCGACGGAAGCCCTAGCCGCCACCCTCGTCGTTGCTCCGACGCCCCCTCCGCCTAGCCGACCGCCGTAACCTCGCCCTCCACCTCCAGCAGTTTCCACCGCCCTCGTCCCCTCTTCTTCGATTGAACCTACCCCAAAAACGACGCACCCAACCCACCAGTCCGCGCTGGGTCCACCACCCTCCGACCAAGCCGCAACCCCCCCCCTCCGTCCATCCGTCGCCTGAAACCGACCCGCCCCTCGCTAGGAAGAACCCTGTAAGTTTTTCTTTATTTTATTTTAGAATTTTCTTTTTTACTTAATTTTTTTTATGGCCAATAGGAGTGTATTTAAATTCAGATTTGATTGTATGCAAAGCTTCAATTTTTCACAACATAAAGCTTTGATTTTTATATAGTAAAAAAATTAGATTTTTCTATATTGAATAGCGAAGTAAAAATTCGATTTTTCTATATTGAATAACGAAGTAAAAATTCGATTTTTATATATTGAATAGCGAAGTAAAAATTAGATTTTTCTATATTGAATAACGAAGTAAAAATTAGATTTTTCTATATTGAATAACGAATAAAAATTCGATTTTTATATATTGAATAGCGAAGTAAAAATTCGATTTTTATATATTGAATAGCAAAGTAAAAATTCGATTTTTACATATGTAGAGAATACGGACAACGAAGGTGACAAAAAGGCGAGAACGTTGAAGATTTCTATCAATGAAGAGTCGTGGTATTGGATAGCTATTGGTGAGAACTTCTCACTCTTCAATTTCTTTTTCTAGTTATATATATATATACTAGGATGCAGACGGTGTTTAGTAGCACCCGACACCCGTCATCCACAGACCATGGATGGCTTGTTTGTTTAATTGTTTGGTTGTGTAGTTGGTTAGATTATTTGGTTTGAATTGAATTGTTTGGTGAAATGAAATTGATTTGATTGATGTGTGAATGGCGTGGGCCTTCACTAGACCGGCGATAAGGCTAGGCCTTGTCTCGTTTCTAGTATCGTGTCGTTATGCCGCCGAAATTTTCTAAAATATGTTAGAAAAATAAAAATATCATTTTTATTTTGTAAATGAACTGAATAAAAATTCATGTGTTAAAATAAAATATTTTATCGTTAAAAATATAATTTTTAACGGGAATGTGAATAAATAAATATTCATTTACAAACCGGATGGTTTGTTTATGTACACCTATTTGAAGGACATTGATTGGGACGACAAATTTTACACATCGCCCAACTGCACAAATAAAATCTGTGTTTGTTGATTTGAAACCCCACACGGGTGTTGGGATGAAATTTGAAGTTCACTCATCCTGATTGATTAAATATGTCGATCGATTGATTGACAGGCTGTTATAAGCTTTAGATATCTATATTTGATGCTTATACAGTGTAGTGCACTTTGGTTGATGGTTGATTATTTTTCAATGCTATTATATACGTGTGATGTATGAAAATCCATATAATTAATATTATATGGTGATTGATTGGGCCTCATTCCAATTTAGAAAATAAAGAATATATAAAATAAAGGTTCATGTGTAACATCCCGCATTTTTATCGGTTTGGATTTGAATATTTAAATTAGTTTAAATATTGAATTCGTAATATAAGTGGATTTATATATTAATTAAAAACGAAGTTGAACGTATAAAAATATATATTCAATATAATCGAGCTCATAACGACGTTGCAGTTCGTGATTTAACGTTCTGATCTTCAACTGAGTATACAAGACTCGTTATAAACCGGATTTCTTCGAAACAAGAAACGTTGGAATCTATTGAATTGTATCTTTCTAATAGAAGTGAAATATTGAGATTTCGTCCTATAGATTGCAAGATATGTCAAAATCAAATATTCAGAAAGTCGCTGTAAAATCGGTTATCGACCGTAACGTTTTAATCGATATAACTACACACCGGATTCGAATTTGGACAAGATTCTTTTGAGGCGTAGTGATAACTTAATTTTTAGAATTTTAATGTAATTTTTAATTAATTAAATACGCAACTTTTTATTTGAAGTATTTCGCACCCTATATCGATATTTTGGGGTTTCAAAATATGAGGTAATCTACTGGTATTATTATATTTTTGGGGTCGTGACACCTCGTTGAGCACGTCTATACTCTTACTTCTGTCTGTACGTGAATGGTATTTTCCGTAGTAAGATATGTCTCCATCATGAATTCAAATCTAATACTTAACTATGAAGTAAATGTAAAGCTGCACGCCAAAGAAAGAAGGGATGATTCTGCAGACCTATTCCTTGTGTCTCACGCCTACTTTAGAAACCTTGCCGACAAAGTGAAATAGAAAATTTAAAATCTGCAAACCTAACAGCTAAATTGTACCGGACTACCCTTCTATTCCTTGCGTGCCAAGGAGCTTGGCAATATAAATACCCGAGCATCTGTTCTTTCCCACCTCAGGGATTTGGAAACCGATTTCTTTTCCTCTCTGTGACTTTTCTTTAATTTTCTCTTTCTCCATCCCTTTTCGCTCCTCTTCTATTTTCTATTTTAATACTTGCGCATGGTTTGAATACAAAGATATTGGGGAGATTAATCCCTTCATGCACGGACGTGGGTCTTGTGATGAAGTAGAGGATTGGAAGAGGAGATTGGTGATGATTTTATTTCGACTTTTCAGGAAGAGTTGAAAGAGGAATGGTGTAATATATATTCGGCCATGACAGCAAATAAGAGGATCGTGCTTTTGCTTGTGGAAGGAGGTAACTATGGGATGGCGTCCAAGCTCAGCATATATGTTTTTAGAGAAGGGGGCTGTGTTGTGAAGTAAGAGTATGGACGTGCTGTTTGCGCAGAGAGGAGTTGCAAGTCAAGTGAGCAAGGGCGTGAAGGGAGTAAGAAGAGGAGCAGGACACGTTAGTTGTGGGGATGGGCCATACGTGGTTAAATGTGTGTGAGGTCTGGAGTTCACAGTGTGTGAAAATTGAGGGAAATACTGGTGGCACACATAATTGTGCACGTGAGTATGAAATGGAGAGTACCATACTGGGAGCATATGTTTTCGAAGTAAGGAGATTTTGGTGGAGGGCTTCAGCAGCGTCAATTAGAAGTGGGAAGAAGGAGCATCGGATTTATCAGTACTGAAAGCGGGTGTGAGCAGAGTTTGGGCCGGGTAGTATATAATTGCAAACAGCTTGTCGCATTTGTATCGCATGGACACACGCTATACTATGGAGCTGTTTGGAACCACTTGAAGCACGGTGAATTTATGGCAGAATTGAACGCCTGCTTTAATCGACGGACGCAAATCGTTATTTAACGGTTAACGCGCCAAGGTGAGTAAATTCACTAACTCTCTTTTTATTTAAAATATTTTAATTATATTTTAAATAATGGTTGAATGCTGTGTGATGGTTGTTTAGGCAGATTATGGTTAAATTGGTTGAATTATATATCGTTGCATATATATACACATCATTGGTTGGACTGATTCCATCGATTATAATATTTCCTGGTGTGAAATCAGTGTTAATTGTTGACTAACATCGGTGGATGCAGGAAATCGGTTGGAGGAATCCAACCGGATTCCTCAATATTTATATGTGCTGTTTGTTTTATATAGATGCACTGTTTGAACCCAAATGACTTTTGAAACCTTGTGTTGATATTAGCATTGAATGGAAATTCAAACGTTATTTTGATTTAATCAATTGACGATATCGATTAAGAAAGTGGCAACAACCAACCATAAATGTATCATTTGTTTTAAACGCTATTGTTTTACCAAGATCCCACCGTGTGCGAAGCACGTGTTTCACCATACTTACTAAATGATTTGGTAAAGTGGATTCTTATATTAATAAGATTAACAAGTAAGTAGGCGGAGATTAACTTGATGATTAGTAACAAGGATTCATTGTTTTAAGAACAATTAAATGAGATATTTACAAATAGATTATGGTTGATTTCATATTAAGTAAGATTAGTTAGAATCGATTATTGTTTATTTAATAGTAAAAGAGATTATTTAGAAATGAATTATTATTCGATACAAGTGAAATTATTTGGATTAATAAATGTTATTTATTCAAAATGGAAAGCTTTGCTAGAATTGATTAGTGGGTAAATCATGGCTAAATATTTACCAAGCAAACTGCTTTGATCAATAATTGGTTATTTAATTAAGTTAGATTGGGCTGATTTATCTAATGTAATTAAATTGACGAATAGTTGATTTAGTTTAAATAAGATTTTAAAGTATAAGGGATTTGTCTAAAGAAGACAAAGCGAAGAGGAATGTTTAATAAGGGATTTGTCTAAGAAAGACGAAGCGGAGAAAAATGTTTAAAATGGGTTTGAACAAGGAAGTTGAAGCTAATGTAAATAACCGAGTTTTCAAAATAAGGATATGGCGTCATAAAACCATATTTAAAATATAGCAAGAAGTACGGTTGACTGATTTTAAAGTATAAGGGATTAGAGTTACGAACTTATATCTATTCTAATGTAAGAACGTCGTCGATCAAGGTCTGAGAGGTAATTAAAATACCCCAACTTGAACGGCTTCACAATTATCAAGGGATGGTATTTGGTTTGTAATAGAAAAAGATGTCAAGATTTTTGTAACGAAAGGAGATGTCAAGATTTTTGTAACAGAAAGAGAGGTCAAGATTTTTGTAACGGTAAGAGATGTCAAAGATCAGTATAAGGTGGAATATAGCAGCGTATTTCAAGTATTTGAACTATAGCAATAAAACAACGCTGTTGACTAGGCTTAAGCGTGACTGTTATGTCGAGATATGTTATAAAGAGGAATATTACAGCGTATGACGAGTTTTAAACTATAACGTTAAATTAACGCTGTTGGCTAAGCTTAAGCATGATATATAGCAACACTCCCTAGGGAATGTAAACAGTTTGTTTTGAAATCCGCTTATTCTAAAGTAATAAGTAGCGATGATTGTCCAAAGGAATATAAGAACGAGTAGTGGAGAATCGTTTCAGAAAATGATGACATCATTTCGGTGTTTGAAATATGATTAGAGTTAAATAACACTATTAGAAATGGGAACTATAATTCGATGATGATGAATGTTAAATAAAAGTGCCCATGGTAGTGTGATGATAGTTATACATTTGATTGAATATTTGTTTTACTTCGATAGTTAAATAACCGACTATCGAAGTGTTTTGACCATCGTTGTCAATACGGAGAGACCGGTTGGATATATTATCGAAAACCACTCCGTATAGGCATAAGCATTGTGAATTCATTATGCTAAAGGCCATTGAAGAAGGAGTGAAACGCAAGGGTCGTTCTGTTTCAGAATGGTGTTTTCTGTTTGTCCAGTTCCAGGACAACTTGTATGGACGAATGTCTGACAGAGTATTCCTAACGGTCACATAAGACGATCTTTTCAAAGTATTACGTCTGGTGGCGGAGGAATTCGTTTCTCTTAGCTTTTATACCCGTAATATTTTTGGGTAGATCAACTAGTGATTTGAAGGGTTTGACGATGTGGCATTCAAAGTGTATGGTGGCCAGATGTCCTAAAAGGTAAACGTAGCCTCAAGCTTCACAACCGGGGAATGACAAAAATCGGGCAGGCAGCATGGCTATGTGGGTCGCACCCATTAGGGTGTATAATCACCTATCTAGAGAAATTCCTTTTGTTTCTTAATCTATCGATTCTGCCCATTCGGGAACGGTGGTTTGAGTCCAACCGTTGGTGATATACATTCGATACACTCAAGCGAAATGAGTGGTCGGTCATGTGTGGGCCGGGTTGCAAGACGTTCTTGTTGAACCCAGGTGTATTCGCCTCTAGAGATACATCATCGGAAGGTGGTCCCATACCTTGTCATAGTTGGAATCCAATCTCCAATAAGCGCCCTACCGGTTTTGATTTTATACTATGTATGTAGAGCGTGAGATGCAAGCGTTCTACTATTTGGTTATTTATTTGATTAGACATTATTATAATATCACTGGATTTTGATATCAAAAATATTTTGGGTTATAGTAAGGTAAAAGCCGTCCATGTTTATGTGTGGATTGGTCTTACTATTATCCTTTTTGTTTCAAAAAGGATTTTCAAAGTTAAACCGTATGGTTGGAATTTACTCACACCAGTCCCATGACTGACCCAGAGTTTATTTTTGTTTGTTTCCCTAAACTCTTGGGTGCCCAAATATGTACGGGCAGTCAAGTGTTTCAGGCTTTTACAGATACGCTTGAAGGAGCTAAAAGCAGAAGGCTTCACCGTTAGTATTTAGAGACTATTTCCGCTGTGATATGATGTATTGTACTCTGATAATGGTATGTATATACAATACAGTTTTGTATTTCAAAGTTATGTTATATAATATATTTTATTCATTCCGCTGTGAGATTGGTGTTTACTCTGATTATGTTCAGCTGTGTTCTTCTTCTTCTCCTATTCTATTAGTTCTATCTTTTCTATCTCATCCTCTAACTTCCTTCTATTAATGGTCCGGTATTTTCGATGTCTGAACAGTCGACGCTGGGTTTTGTGTCGATTTTCGGAGTCGAAAATCTCTGGGTCGTTACATCATGTGTTGACCGTACTCATCTGTTGAGATTAGTCATATGTTGAACGAAATATTTTAATAATAAAATTTATATCTTTATCACTATAAAGTAAAGGTTCATGTGTTGACTGTACTCATCCGTTGAGATTAGTCATGAGTTGAATGAAATATTTTAACAATAAAAAAATTACATCTTTATCATATATAGAATTAGAAATCAACTGGAAAATAGATGAGATGAGTGGTCTCCTGGATATTGATCTGATGTTGGTTTCGACCTTCGGGGTTAATATTCAGGGAATCGTTCTCTTACTAATTTACGGTTGGAGTCTGATTAAATATCAAACGATAGATACCTTAATTTTCATAAAATATATTAAATAACAAAAATAGTCACACGTGGACAGTACTCATTCGCTGAGATTAGTCGTGTGTTGACAAAGATATAGAGTTGTATTGAAAGAAATATAGATCCATTTGTTGAATATAAAGCCGTGTTGATTAGTGATGCGCCATTTTGACGTGAACGATATTTATATCGATAATATTCGGTTTTTGAATTTAAAACAAATTTGAATTGAGTATAAAACGATTTCGAAATGAATTGAATATAAAACGATTTCGAAATGAATTGAATATTAAACGATTTCGAAATGAATTGGATATAAAACGATTTCGAAATGAATTGAATATAAAACGATTTCGAAATGAATTGAATATAAAACGATTTCGAATTGAATTGAAAACGAATTCGAATTGAATTGAAAACGAATTCGAATTGAATTGAAAACGAATTGAAATGAATTCAAATTGAATAGAAATGAATTTTAAAACGAATTTATAAGGAAAAATTCAATTTTGATTTGAATTGAAATAAAGGTAGAAATTGTTTTTGAAACAAATTCAAAACTATTTATAAAATTCGTTTTAAATAGAAATCGACGAAATATATATTATATATATTATATATATAATATAATGGCCTGAATAGAATGCGCCGCGCCGCGGCAGTTCGTAAATTTCAACCATTAAATTCGAACGGACATTACGGGAGACCCGACCGTCGGATTCTCCTAAAACCGGAACCGTTGGGTTCGTATCGAAAAGAGCTTTCTAACGAATATTAGAAAGTTGAAATCTAACGGTTGGATTTGGAGATACGTCCAAATCAAATTTGGAAAAGGTCGTTGTAAGTGCAGTTCGATGGCCGTTGATGGAAATCGACTGTACGGGCCTTGATAAAATTATTCAAAATATCAATAATTTGTGTAAAATCATAAGAAATGATTTGAGAAAAATTGGGGTGAAAAACTCCATATTTGAAAAGATAAAAATGGATTTTAATCGAAATGAACTAGTTTTGAACTAAATTTAAAACCCAATTATTTTTAAATAAATAAATTAGATTTAAAAAGGGGTTTTAAATAATCGGAATTTCTAATATATTTGATTGGATTTGAAATGGGCTTATCGTGAACGGTGTTTTAAATAACACTAGTTCTTTAACCCGATAATAAATAGAATGTGATTTGGGTTTGTCGTGAACTGTGTTTTAAATAACACTAGTTCTTTAACCCAGTAAAAGGAGTTTTAACGAATCTGCAATTAGGTTGAAATGTGAATCTATAATCTAAATTATCAAATTTAGAAATGAGCGAGAATGGAGTATCGCCAGCTTTGCTCCAAAGCGATAGTTAAATCTTTAATTAGATTTGAACGTGAAATGGTAATTAATTTTACCGATAACACCATAGTATTAGATATGGAGTATTACCAGTTTTGCTTCATGGGATGAATAGGTTGGGATTGAGAAATAAAATAAATAATTACTTCGTTGTGGTTCGCTAATCTCGACTAGTTTGGAAAACCATAATTTGGTTTGAAATGACATCCAAAGAAAGATTAAAGGATAAATTTTAAAGGATTTATCTTGGATAAAATTAATGGGAACCTTTCCCTAAGAAGTGATTTCGTGAATAAAAAGGATATTCTGCATTGGAATGAGGCGTATGTGGTGTTTGTGTAACATTTGTTTTTAATATACGCGGGTTGTTCGGAAAGACCGGGTTTTTGCCCATTCTGAATAACCAATTCGACGATAAGTCGAAGATGAAGACGGTGGTTGAAGACCGGAAGTCTTCACATCGTTTGGATAATTACTGACGATCCTGATTGGGCTGTACAACCAAGAGGATGGAATCAGTTGGTTGTCGTCCAGACGTACTTGGAGATGGATGGATATGCGAGGAAAGTGCCTCCGGTTTCGTTCAGACCCAGAACGAACTTGTAAATGGATTGTGTGTCTGACATTGGATTTTATTCTGTGTTGATTGATTTCTATTAAATATATATCTGTTTGGCGGCGGAGAATTTATTCTCTTGCTTAACGCCCTTCTCTGAGACGTACGAGCTTAGAGGTTATATATCGATTGATATCAATAGCATGGCATGAATTGCCTATGTGGCACGCTGAGTTGCATGGATCAAGGCTTCTGTTGAAAAGAAAAGTCTTGTGGTTGATGATCAAAGCACGACCTACGTGGCAGCTTTGTGTATAATGTGAATTCGCGAGCCTCACACCTCGGTATGAGTCAAAAACGGGATACGGACCGCTGGGAGAATACGACGTTTCTTTCTAGCTTTGGTGGTGTCAGTGACTTACCAGCCCTGACATTTATATACGTTTCACCTTTGTGGTTGTTGGAATGAGGTGCCTCGATATTAGGTCTGTAAGGACCGGGAAACGTGTGTTCAGGCATAATTAATCCTCTAACGTAAGTGAGGACCGGCCCAGCCGAATCCAGGATTGCCCAGAGTGTGTAGTCCTGAGACATTTGCTAGAGTGTCTCGAACGCGGAGAGGAGCTTGCCCCTTGCCTTGACTCATGACAGAAATCCAATTTTCAATACGTGTATTGCGGTTTTAATTGTAGAACTAGTATGGCGACATGATATATGGTACCCTTGCCGTCTATGATTGATATTTATGATTGAAATTGTTTTGACACTATACACTTATTATAGTATCAAATGATTTGTTTTAAACGTATCAAGCATGTTTGGCTATTATAAGGGAAAACCCTATCCTCCGGCTTGCGTTGCATTGTCTGATGGGACCTGGGTCTTATAATAGCTTCATTTTTCGAAAAAGCATTGCGTTGTCTTTTTTATGCACTGGTATTCTTGGGAGATAACCCGTTCCGTGTTATACGGCGTGGTCCCTTGAATTACTCTCTTTTAAAGTAAAGCTTTAAATAACTGTTTTAGTTCTCACACCAGTCACATGACTGACCTGGAGTTTATTGTTTTAACCTAAACTCTGGGTGCCCCTATTTTCCACACGGGCAGCTAGTAGTTTTGGTTTTGCAGATTTATATTCACAGGATCCTTGTTTACAGCTGGAATGATATCCGGAAAGCTCTGTATCCGTATATCACCTTCAGTTGTGCTTTGTATTATTTTCCGCTGCTATGTAATTTATTGTAACCTCTGATATTTATCGAATGTAATTAATTCAATTATACTCTGTATATTCTTGTATCTGATGGAATTGTTGTAATAGCAATGAAATGTTCTTCCGTCTGCGTTCTATTTTGTCATGTTCTAAAACGTTCAGGGATTTCGAACGGTCTAGATCGGTTTAACGACTGATTTGGATCGAGCGAAATTCCCGGCCGTCACATTATAACTGTTCCAGGAATAATTGTTGTACTCTGATGATGGTATGTATATAAAATTACTGATTTGTATTTCAAAAGTTATGTTATATAATATATTTTATTCGTTTTGTTGTGAGATTTGTCTTCTTTGTTTTATTCTATTCTAATATTTCTTTCTTTCTATTTCTCATCCTCTAACTTCTTTCTAATAATGATTCGTATTTCTGTGCAATTTGGGTTGGACGTGTGTTGTTATTTGTCAACTCGGATAGTACGAATTTGTGGGCCGTTACATCACCCAAACCTATTAAACATCATATTAGAAAACTAAGATTTTGTAATTTTATAACTAAAATCTGCATGTCCATTTCCTTGCACATAACCATTTAATATCATTATTATAACTTAATTTGGATTTTTATTAACAAATCCATCAAGCATCTGTTTCACCCAAAAGCACGATAAGTATTTCCTACGTATTCTAAAAAAAACCCAGTTTTTACCTCAATTCTTTTACTCAATTAAAATATTAAATACAACATTTAAACTACCGCATCATCTCAAATCTCCTTTATAACTTTGCGTATGAAACTTGTATTTTAAAACAAAAATCCATGTATTGATTTCTTTACCCAAATCCATTTAATATTCATCTTCTTTGCCCTTCCAACATTTCCTTCTATTTAAATCATTGTACTTGATTCAATTAAATAAAACACTTCTTTAAAATTATTATTTTAGCTTTGCTTTCTCTTCCCATATCATTTAGATTTTATCAGAAATTCTCTTTACATAACTGTTACGAATATCCACTTGAATCCCATTACCACTCGGTTACTATCTTAAATGAATTCTATTTAAGAAATAACCACTTTAATTATTAATCATTAAAATAATAATTAACTCCATCATTTACTGAAGTAAAAACAGTATACTTCTCCATTAACTAAAATAAATTAGTTAATCACTTTATACATGAATTCAATATTCATTTTTAAATATTGTAAAAAAAAGTTAATTAATATTTAATAAATCCTATTAATTTAAACAATTATTGAATAAACCATTATCATTAGACTAATTGAAGACTAATTAATTCTAAAATCAAATTCAATTAAGCAATTGACTTAGTCAACTTTCAGCCATCAGTTACTCGTTAACTGATTTTAATTAATTCTTCCTTTTAGATTAATCAAAAATATAATTAATATATTAATATCACTTAATTGTTTTTTTCTAAAAACAATTATTCTAAACTATTAATCTATAGGTTAATTACTGTTTTATTTATTATAAAATTGTTTAAACGAAAAATTCTTATTATATAATCATTTTGTAAAAAAATTTACAAAACCAATTTATAAATAACAACTTATTTCTAAAACATATAAAATATGATTGGAAATCGTGCTCCAATTATAAAAATAAATTCTATAACTTAGCTTCATCAATTCGTCTGATGGAAAATCAACGTTTTAACCAAAAAGGTGGATTCTAGGCCATCTACTTCCAATCCCTTAATCAATGCTGTCTATTGATTAAAATCACAACAACGCTGAATTTCAATTCAACATTCAACATTCAAACAATTTTGAAGGTCACTAGGGTTTAATAGTCCTATATAAATAATATAAAACAAAGAACATACATAATATTTGAGGAATCCGGTTGGATCTCTCCAACTTGTTCTTCCTTGCATCATAGCTCATTATGTCATTTTATAATAATGTATAAGATAGCAATTTAATATAGTGCGTTTAAATGATGTAAATATAATTAACGTCAACCAATAATCAACTAATAACATCCAAGGCACCCCAACCAATTTATATTATCAACGATAAATATGAATTTTATCACATTATAAGATTTCAGAAAGCGTGAGAGTCAACTCATAATTTATTTCGATTCGATGATTCAGATTCATTTATATAATTTCAAACGAGTGTTTGAAATTATATAAAAATTCCATTTGTTCCAAATCTCTACGAACCAGCTCGATAGTGTAGCATTTTCTAATTCGATTCCAACATCACCAGTTTCGTCTAATTTTTGTTAATAAGCATAGCAGCTCGGTTATGTTTATAACATTCATTCCTTTTCTTCATTGTTTTCAAAATCCACAACCACAATCTAACTACCCCCGTCGTGCCACCGTAGGCTCCGCCTGAGGCCGATCGGACTCCACTGTAAGTTGCACTCCAGTCCTATCACACTTCTCCAGAATATCAACCATTCTAGTGCATCCCTTTGGCAGTAAATTGCCCCCAACAGCTGCTACTTTCAAGGCCATTTCCGGTCCCTTAGATGAACCAGACCCGATCGCTACCGGTTAGATGGTAGCTCTCATTGACCCAAGTATTTTTGTAGTTGAGGGTTTCTGAATTTGAGCAATGGATTTCATAATTTTGGGAGGAAGAAGATCGAGTTATACGAGCCGTTGGTAATTTTGTGGAGGCGGCGGATCTGGGCTGACCACGCACTACTGCAAAAGTAGGCATATTCGACACTAATTTATGTGCGTTTCATGAAAAGTATGGCGAAAGCTATGCTTTATTTGATCTTCTACAACAATATTCATATGTTGTTACATTAGACGTGAATGCACTATTGCGGTGGGAATTCTAGTGTTTTGACATGCAACACCAATCAAAAGCGTTACTTTACATATATACAATCCGGCTCATCAATCTGCGTGATTAGCATAAACAAACCAACAACCATGGATGCATGATTAATTCAACAGTTCAAATCAATCCATCTCATATATCCAAGTCTTTCCATATAAGATGTGTTATTACCTTTAAGAAAAATAATTAAAATTTGTAAATACAGACTAGTTAACAGACATGTCTGATGATTCATAAGTAATATTATATTATTTAGAAGCAAGTGTGCGCTAATCCCAACATATTTTTTGGTAGTTCCAGCTTAATTTTCATCCATCGCTTTCTCCTTTTATTTTCCTAGAATAACCGCCTCCTTCCCTCCCCTTATTCTCATTGCTTTCCAAAAAAAAACCTAAATCAATTCTCTTCATCTCTACAAGCAGAGCCGACCCTAGCCACAGGCAAGGGAGTCATTTGCCTAAGGCATCAATGCTCGGAGGACAACCAAAACCAAAAAATCGCTTTCTTCTCAAACACCTATTCACGCCAATTATCAGCATCAGTCGTCTTCTCCTTGAGATCAATCCCTCTTCTCAAACACAAACAATGCCAACGATGCCAACTTCCTTGACGCTAAATGTCGGCCGTGTCAAAAACCTATTGCAAGCTAGCCTCCTCGCTGCTACGGCCGACTGCCTCACCTGGAGTCAGTTCGTGGTCTTCATCATTGATTGGTGGCTTCCAGTCCGCCTGTTCATTCCTTGATTTTCATTTGCTCTAATTTCCTAAATTAGGTGAGTCAATTTGTTGATTTCGCATATGTTAGTTTTTTTTACTGACGCTAAACTAAATGAGTTACTTTAAGGTAAATTAAAATGCCCTCATTCCTAGTTCCCAAACTAACTGCGTAATACTGAACAGTGAAACAGATACCTTGATATTCATCATTGTAATTATATAATTTACTTATCTTCTTCATTGATTTTTACTACTTTAATGGTAGTTTAGTAATATTCCATGGCTCAAGAATCTTGCTCAATAATCTACTTATCTTTTTCATTGTAAATATCAATAATATTCATCATTGTAGAAGTGTCTTGAAATTAAACTAACACTGGGTACCATATCCAATAAATAGATGGCATTCCGTTTATTCGCTTCAACAACAAATTAACTACACATAATTATTATGTCTCACTGGTATTATCATGAAATAATAGGGAGCAAAGTGCATAACTTTTCAAATGATATTTTAATTGTTAATAAGAAGAATGATAAACTTATCTCTATTTAATATTATCTAGTGAGTTTACTTATTTGGTTAGCTATGTGTGAAAGAATATATGGAAAAAAATATGGTACTTTTTGTATATAATTCAAACAAAATTATTTTATTAACAGTAAACATAGGTGTACTTCTTTTTAGTTTCTGTACATTAAAACAAATAGCAGAAAATTTTAGTAGAAGGAGCAAACTTAACTTTATTACATGAAGAATATATGCATTAGGCCAGAATGAAGTGTACATGCCTAACTAGCTAAAGTTTAACCAATATCCTCTAGCTTGGACCGACATATTTTGATACATGTTTAGATTTTAAAATTTTTAGGTAGGACTGATAATTAATAATCATTATTTAACCCCCTTGCATTCTCGGAAATAAATGTCAATCTCCTATTTTTCTAGCCTTGGTAGCTTTTTAGTTTTTTTTCCCTCTGTTATTACCTTTGTTGATGCTTCATACATAAACTGTAAATTTGTTGTCATGATCTGTTCATCGTCATCCTCTTGGGTATGTTAGGCAATATTATCTATAAAATTTGATTTGTGTGTAAATTTCTCATCAATAGTACCAAATCTCGCATTATTTGTGGAAGGTTCACTTAATTTTTCGGGTTAAGAGTTGACTGGAAGTTGCCATGTTCATCCAATATGGACTTGTAGCATGTTCTACATTTGGTTCATTTCATGTTTCCATAATTTGACCCTACTATTGTTTTGGCAGCCTAGCGTCGACCAATTTGTTTGCTTTCTTCTTAACAGGTCTCTTATCTACATAATATTTATCATTATATTAATTAATTAAAACGTTGCATGTATTCATGTCTTAAGGAATTTAAGTATGTATACCTAGATGGGTTAATTTTACAAGGTGCAGATTTCCTTTCTGTTTTCATATTTAGATGTGATTATGATTGAATTTAGTAGGATAGTTTTTAACTTTTAATATAAAATAATATAATTCTAAATAGTTTCAGGTTTTGATGGATTAGTCCACAGAATATACATGGGAAGTATAGAAGGGAGTAGAATCACAGTAGGATGGATAAGTTCCATCTTCGTCATTAAGCCATAACCCATGATTCCCAAAATCAGTAGCAGGCTTGCCACTTGTAATCTAGCAGAATTTTTCCTCTATATCACAATATGATGCTGGCCGTTATTATCACAAATTAGATGTGCAAGTAATGGAAAACCAAGTTACATATTATATATGATTATGATTCAGGTGCTTAATTGCCGAACAAAGTAGAAATTAAAATCTTGTGAAAATGATTAAACTGAGAAAAAGGCAGAAGCTGAAAGAAATGAGAATATTAAATGATGGAGGAAATACACATACCAAAAAAGGAAAAATCCGCTCTTCCCTTTTTTCTCAAATCAAATCACCTTATTATTCATATGATATGACTATTCTGGCAAGTATCATTGTACAATTGCTAATTTCATTCGTGTAGGGTCTGATAAGCATTTTAATTACCTGTTTCATTCCTCTTAGTAGACTAAATACTGTTTTTTCTTTGCATTTATAGTTTAGTAGTTTCAGAATCTGCATTCGAAAAAAGAGCAGCATCTAGTAGATGATGTTTTGGGTATTGTGAATGATTTAATTTCCAGAATAAAATAGTTTAGGTGTACTTATTATACTCTCATGAATTTTTGCATACATGCTAAATTGCGAATTTACATGATGTTAGCTGATTTCAATGTGCATCATCATGTGATACAATGTAGTTGATTGAGTAACTACATCCGACTAAAGAGCAACATCTAGTAAATGAGGGATATGACTGTTTTAAGCTAATACATCATAATCCTCTACCCATACAAAAAACTTATGCTATGTTATTTTTGAGAATTATTAGTTCCGATCATATTTGGTTTGATGGATGATTGTGCACTGTAATAGCATCTTATTAGTTCATCGATGAAGACTTAAGTGTCAAGTATGATCGTTCCGTCCGAGTAGATCCACAATCTGTTTGAATTTAGTGAAGTCCCCCTTTTGAATATATGGTAGATTGATGAATTAAATCAAGTATTGTAGCGTTTAAATATATGTAGTTAGTCTGTATCAATAATTAATTTGAGGTATGATAGTAACAAATAATGTTGGGATCATTAACTTATGCTGCTTGTATTGTAGCGTTTAGATATATGCATGGCTTCTATTTATGCTACTTGTATTGAGGTATTCTTTTAGTCACCTGTTTGTTGATGTTCCTTAGGTGAGTGTAATGCTGGGTCTTGACTAATCTTATGGAAACTTGTTGCACAAAATAATCAAGGAATTCATAGAAGGGCATAAAGAACAAGAGACAATGAGCAGTAGTTATGCGGGTATAGATAGCACTACAGGGTTGAGGTCATCATATGGAAACTTGTCCCCGCCAAACTCATTGCACCCTTCATCTTCGCTTGCTCAACAAACCTTGGGAAGCGAATACAGCTCCTCAACCCTCAGAACTTCATCCGCCTACAACGGTCGCTACAGAATGTAAAACCATGTTTTACTATTGTTGCTGCTACTATTATTAATACCACTAGCTATTTGATTTTATATTCTGAATGGTTTAAATGTGATATAAAGTATTTTGAATTGTTTAAATGTGATGGTGAATGTTTTAGATGAGTTTCATCTATGTACAAAACTGGTATTACAATTTTTTTAATTAAAGCGTTGTATTTGCTTTCTTCTATTGTAGCATTTGCCTTCTTCTACTGTTACATTTCCCTTTTTTTGATGTTGCATTTCAAGGTAATGGTGTTGCATTACATAATACAGTGGTGTTACATTAAATAAAATATTATTAATTCAGCATGACTTGTGGATCCCACAGCTGATGTGGCGTATGACACATACGCAACTGATGTGGAGAGCTGACGTGTTGTGTGACACGTAGACAGCTTATGTGGCCTCCCTATCATGACCTGGCAGCCAGGCTGTAACTAATGTTTAAGCCAACGCTGTATATTGTTGCATTACGCGCAGATAGTGTTGTAGTACAGCTATAATGCAACACTTTATTTCTATGGCCGTAGATGGGCAAAAGCGTTGCCTTAGAGGGCTAATGCAATGGCCGCAGATGTCACGCCCCTGGTATTGCCTATATGAAAAAATGGCCTATGACAACAGTTTTTTAATCTACGACCACATAAAATTAGTGTCGAATATGCCCATTGTAACAACCCAGAAAATCGGAACCAATTTAAAATTTTTATTTTGGCTATTTTAATTGATTTTGAATATTTAAAATGATTTATTATAAATAATAACGACTAAAAATTTATTTAAATCAATGTTAGAACGAATAAATTTATTTTAATTATAAAACGGGTCTGAAATGGCACGGTAGTTTGAATCTTCGATTTCAAATTTCAATTGAATGTACAGGATTCAAAATAAATCGGATTTCAGTAAAACCAGAAATATTTGAATCTGTTTAATAATATCTTTCTAACGAATGTGAAAAATCCAGATTTTATAATGAGAATTGAAAGTTATGTCTAGTCTAAAATTTGAAATAGTCGCAATGGAATTTATATATATTTTATTATATATATAGCCCTTAAAAATAGCCATTTTGCAAACGACCTCCGTTTTCAACGAAACCACTTTTGTTGGATCCGGAATATCAAATTATTGCTAGATTCCAATTTTCATAATTTTTGGAATCAATATGTGAGCGTGGCAAAGGAAAACGTGTTTTGTCTTGGATCGACCAGAAAATGACCATTTTTCAAACGGTATCCAAATTCGACGAAATTAATTTTGTTAGGACCGTGTCATCAAAACATAACTAGATATATTTTTTCTGAAATTTTTGGAGTCAGTATGTGGCCTCGGTAAATTAAAATGTACGTTAAAATTAAATATATACTAATTTATATTTTAATTTTGAGAAAACTGACTAAAACAGTCAAATTGGCTTACGCAACATATCCCATTGTGTCCGGAATGGGGGTATTTAGCTAGGGGCGACGTTTGTTGGGTTTTATTTAGAGTTCGTATCAATAAGAGGGTATTTTGTGAATAAAATAAAATAAATAATTATTATGAATAGCCCGTTCAAATTAAAAACCCTAATCCCCTTTTTTTCGGACCCTAGCCGCCGTTATAAAATGGATGGCAGAAATCATCCCAAACCTATCCGCTTATCTTTTCCAGTCCGTTTCGAATTTGATCCCACTTGGAAAACGAAAATAGAGAAGAATTTTCTGCTCTCTAATTTGATACAGGTTTGATCTATTATCATGGAGCATGGAAATCGATTTTTGAGCTCAAATCGCCACCGTTCATGGCTGATTTCATCCCTGAAGGAGCGATCGAGTTCCACCTGGAGCTCGGCAATGGTGGCTCTCGCGTAGGGCTTCACCGTGGCCTTTCTTGATCAGGGTCCGACGCCTTGGTCTTCGTGCAGCGGTGGTTGGAGGAAGTTGATGTTTGGGTTCAGGAAATCGAACGTGGTACTGAGTAGAACAAGGAAAGAAGAAAGGGACGGCCTGTTTCTTTGGAAAAGTAATTAATTTTTTTTAATTTTTTTAAAGTTAATTTAATTAAATAATTAACCTTTAAACACGTGTATCTCATTCAAACAGGAACGAAATCGAGTGATTTAAGTTGTGTTGAAATCATGGTGGAAGATACTACATCATGAAATTGAATGGAGGCAGATAAGGAGCATCGTACTGAAAATGAAATTTTTATATATATTAGCATTGTTTTAAATGTAAACAATGTTTTAAATACATGACTTTTATAAATATAGCATGGTAATAAAAATATGATATTTATTTAATAACTTGAAATAGAATGTGATTTTTATTATATATATAGTTTTAAATAAAAGTAGATTTGTTTTTAGAAATAAAAATAGATTTGTTTTAAAAATATAATTTTTACATATAAAGCATTGTTTTTAGAAATGATTTTTTATAGAAAAGCATTGTTTTTAAAAAGTGATTTATATATATAGGAGAGTTTAAAAAAAATGATTTTTATTATAAATGACTTTGTTTTAAAAATATGATTTTTCTTTAAAATAGAATAGTTAAAAAACGTGGTTTCTAATTATATATAGCATCGTATTAAAAATATGATTTTTAATATATATACGAAGTGAAACAGATTGCGATGGAACTGTCTGGAAGCCAAACAGAGTCCAAACCGTACAGTTAAAGAATGACGGAGTGGAAACCAAAGGTGAGAGCTCTTTCTCACTCTATTTATTTACAATTAAATATATACTAGGATGTAGACAATGCTTAACAGCACCCGACACCATTTATTGTACAAAACATGATTGTTTGTTTGGATTGAATTGATTGTACCGTATGTTGTTTGTGATGTTGAAATGTTTAACATATTAAAAATAATGTTAACATTAATGTGATAATGAAATCAAATTATAAATATCCATTTATAATTTGAACAGTGAAAATTGGCTAAGTAGAAAAATAATTCAAGCTGAATTATAATTGGTTAAATTTGTTGACTAATAATTTATTTAAATAAACTGTTGTTGTTGTTTGAAAACCCCATACGGGTACTGGGATGATACTTGACATACGCTAATCCCAATATTTAGTTGTATGTCGATCGATGGATTGACAGGATGTGATGAGCGTTATTTATTTATTTTAATGCTCACACAGTTGTAAAATTCACTCTGGTTGTGAATGGATTGTTTAATGATTATTTATCTTTATTGTTGAATACATGCAATGTATGAAAACCATGTAACTGAATTTATATGGTAATAGATTGAGTCGCATTCCGATTTAGAAATAAAGAATATTTTTAAATAAAGAATATTTTTAAATAAAGAATTTTTTAAATAAAGAATATTTTAAAATAATATTCAGTGAAGAATAAAATTATGATTTTGATGTCCGATTTTAGACGGACATAAAAATATTGAAGTGTGAAACAGATTTAAGTAGTAGACGCTATTTTAACCCGAACGGGCTTATCGATCGATTTTATTCATTTATAATGAATATCGAAAGGAGTGATTTCAAAATCTAATATTTTGAAAATATTATCATTTTAATATGACAAAAATATAGAATATTCAACTTTGATTTAAAATTGAAAAAGAAGTTGAAATCATTTTAAAATGAATTTATAATCGATTTATAAAATACGTTTTAAAGGGAAATCGATGAAATATATATAATATATATATTTAATGGCCTGAATAGGACGCGCCGCGCGACGAGCGTTCGTGAATTTCAACCATTAACTTCAAATTGATGTAACGGGAGATCCGACCATCGGATTCTCCTAAAACCAGAACCATTGGGTTCGTATCGAAAAGAGCTTTCCAATGAATATAAGTGATTTGAAATCTAACGACTGGATTTTGAATTATGTCCAAATCAAATTTGAAAAAGGTCGCTATGGATGCAGTTCGGTGACCGATATTGGAAACCGACTGTACGGGCCTTGATAAAATTATAAAAAATATGGAAAAATTGTGTAAAATCATAATAAATAATTTGGAATAATTTGGATGAAAATTCTAGTTTGAAAGGATAAAAATGTATTTTTATCGAAATGAACTAGTTATTAACTAGAATAACAATTTAATGTTTTAAATAAATAAATCAGATTTGTAAATGGTTTTAATATAACCAAAATTTTCCAACGTACGAATTGGAATGGATTTGAATAAGAATAATCTTCGGAATATTTCAATATTGGATTCTGTTATTATACGAATATTGTTGACGAATTTGGAAGATATATAAATATCGTTATTCCCAATACGATATTTGTTGGTTTCAGAATTTGATATTAAATATAAGCCTATATAATTTCTATTCAGAGCCTTTTATTTAATGTCAAATTGGGTTTTGGGTTTGTCATGAATGGTGTCTTAAATAACACTGTTCTTAAACCCAGTTGAGAAAAGAATAAATCTTTTAATTAAAATTTAGTAAGGTTTTCAATTAATTAATATTTAATTGGAATTGAATAAAAGAATTGGATTTTGGGTTTGTCGTGAATGGTGTCTTAACTAACACTGTTCTTATACCCCGTGTGAAAAGAATGAATCTTTTAATTAAGATTATTAGGGTTTCCAATTCTATTTAGTAATTGGAATAAAATGAAATGTGAATTGGGTTTTATTGTGAACTGTATTTTTAACGACATTCGTTCTTTAACCCGATTAACAGTGAAAATATAATTTGGAATTTATAAATCTTTTATTAAGATTTAAATGAATTTTTTTCCAAAGTAAAGTTTTCCAATTTAATATATTAAATTGGAATTGAATGGAATTCGATTCGGTAATAATCGAGATAGACTTCTATGAATGAAGACCGCTACTATATACGGAATTTAAAAGGCTCTGTCGCTATTCCATTATATTATTAGTCTGACACCGAAATTTATATCGATTATGTATTGTCACTGAAACGACCCAAACTTCCCCGCAAACGAAAGCCCGGATTTATTTGAGAACATGACAAATCAGAACGCAAACAGAAGAACATTTCATTGCTTATTACAACAATTACATCAGAGTACAAGAATATAACAGAGTATGAATGAATATTATACATCAGAAAATCATCAGAGAATTCAAATTACATTTAAATGCAAAGCAGCAGAAAAATAATACATAACACAGCTAAAGAAATACACGGATACAGAACGTTCCGAATATGGCTCCAGTTGTAAGCCAGGATCCTGTGAATATAAATCTGTAAAACCAAAACTACTAGCTGCCCGTGTGGAAAATAGGGGCACCCAAAGTTTAGGTTAAAACAGTAAACTCCAGGTCAGTCATGTGACTGGCGCGAGAACTAAAACAGTTATTATTTTTATTTTAAAGTTAGGTAAATCAAAGGACCACGTCGTATAACACGGAACGGGTTTACCAACAAAAATACCAGTGCATAAAACAAACAGCGCAATGCTAAATAAGAACAATGAAGCTATTATAAGACCCAGGTCCCATCACACAATGCTACGCAAGCCAGCGGATAGGGTTTTACCTTATAATAGCCAAATAATGCTTGATATGTATAAAACAAATCATTTGATATCATTACTATGAGTGAAGAAATCAACTTCAAACATAAATGTATCAATCATAAACGTCATAGTATCCCATGCTACTATGTCGCCGTACTAGGCTCTACAATCAAAACTGTAATTTCGTATTGGAAATTTGGATTCCATCTATGAACCGAGGCAAGGGATCGTCCTCACCGATTCGAGATGCTCTAGCCCGTGTCTCAGGAACAAAGCTCGAGTGACCCTTAGGAAAATGCTGGGCCAGTCCACGCATAGCGGAATATTATTCCTGAACACACGTTTCTCCGCCCTATGAGGCGTACATGAGCCGGATGACTCAATATCCATTGGCTCTGTAGTAACCGATATATCCGAGGCGCCTCGCATTCCAACAACCACACAGGTAAAATATAAAATGTCAAGGCATGCAAAACCCCGACACCACCTCTAGCTAGAAAGAAACGTGTCATCCTCCCTACCGCCCTTCATCCTGTTTCTGGTTCATAGCGGGGTGTGAAGCTCACGAATTAACGTTATACACAAAGCGGCGCTATATTAAAGCTATGCTTTGATCATCAACCACAAGACTCTGCCTCTCAATAGAAGCCTTGATCATTCGCCACTCAGGCATGCCACACAGGCAATTTACACCATGTGAGTGATGTCTATCGATATATAACCTCTAAGCTCGTACGTCTCAGAGAAGGGTGTTAAGCACGAGAATAAATTCTCCGCCACCAAACAGATATATATTTAATAGAGATCAATCAACACAGAATAAAATCCAATGTCGGACACACAGTCCATTTACATGTTTGTTCTGGGTCTGAATGAAACCGGAGGCACCTTATTCCTTGTCCCATATGTCCAATACAGGAGAGAGGCCCTCGCATGTCCGTTGATTTCCAAGTACGTCTGGACGATCACCACTTATTACCTTATCTTTGGTGCACTGCCCAATAAGGACATCAGTAATCATCCAAACGATGTGAAGACCTCTGGTCTTCAACCACCGTCTTCATCATCGACTTATCGTCGAATCAGTTATTCAGAATGGGTACAAACCCGACCTTTTCGAATAACTCGCGTATATAATAAACAAGTGTTACGCAAACACAACATACGCCTCGTTCCAATCCAGAATATTATTTTATTTAAATATTCACATCATTAGGGAATAGATTCCCATTAATTTTATCAAAGATAAATTCTTTTGAATTTATTCTTTAATCTTCCTTTGGATAACAAACCATATTAAGGTTTTCCAAACTTATCAGGATTAGCGAACCTTACCGAAGTAATCATTTGTTTTATTTCCTAGTCCCAACCTATTCATCCCTTGGAGCAAAACTGGTAATACTCCTTATCTAACACCACGGTGTTGTCAGTAAATATGAATTACCATTTCACGTTCAAATCTATTTAAAGATTTAACTATCGCTCGGAGAAAAATTGGTGATACTCCATTCTCGATCATTTCCTGAATTTGATAATTTAAATTATCACATTCATATTTCAATCTAGTTAAAGATTTATTAAAACTCCATTTAGTTTTAATCTTCCCAAAAATCAATATTAATGATTATTCAACTTACGAAATAAATCCTACCTTTAATTAGGTTAAATAACTAATGTCATTTAAAACACAGTTCACGATAAACCCAAAATCACATTCCATTAATTATGGAATCTTCACGGAAAACAGATCAATATATAATCGATATCAATTTCCGTATCTGACAAATAATATAAATTCTTCCTCCACAGAAGTTCACTTCGATTATTACCAAATCGAAATCCATTTAATTCCAATTTAATATATTAAACCGGAAAGTCTTACATTAGAATATTTCTTGTTAAATCTTAATAAGAAGATTTATAAATTCCAAATCACATTTCACTACAAATCGGGTTAAAAAACGAATGTCGTTAAAAACACAGTTCACGATAAACCCAATTCACATTCCATTTTATTCCAGTTACTAAATATAACCAGTAACTCAAATAATCTTATTTAAAAGATTTATTCTTTTCACATGGGGTTTAAGAACAGTGTTATTTAAGACACCATTCACGAGAAACCCAAAATCACATTCTTTTATTCTATTCCAATAAAATATTAATTAATTGGAAAATTTCATTAAATTTTAATTAAAAGATTTATTCATTTCTCAACTGGGTTTAAGAACAGTGTTATTTAAGACACCGTTCACGCCAAACCCAAAATCCCATTTGATATTAAATACAAGGCTTTGAATAGAAAAAATATATAGGCCTATATTCAATATCAAATTCTGGAACCAACAAATATCGTGTAGGAAATAACGATATAAAATATGTCTTCCAAATTTCCATAAACATATCCATATAATCACGAAATCCAATACCAAAATATTCCGAAGATTATTTCCATTCAAATCCATTCCAATTCATATATTGGAAATTCTGGTTATTTTTAAAACCATTTCAAATCCAATTTATTTATTTAGAAATATTGGATTATAATTCTAGTTCATTTCGATAAAAATATATTTTTATCTTTTTAAATATGGAATTTTTCATCCCAATTCCTTCTAAATCATTTATTATGATTTTACACAAATTATTAACATTTTTAATAATTTTATCAAGGTCAGTACAGTCGATTTCCATAAATGGTCATCGAACTGCACTTACAACGACCTTTTCCAAATTTGATTTAGACATAATTCCAAATCGAACCATTAGATTTCAAATCTCCTATATTCGTTGGAAAGCCCTTTTCGATACAAACCCAACGGTTCTAGTTTTAGGAGAATCCAACGGTCGGATCTCCCATAACGTCAATTCGAAGTCAATGGCCGAAATTCGCGAACTGTCGCGGCGCGACGCGTTCTATTCAGGCCATTAAATATATATAATGTATATATTATATATATTTCGTTGATTTCCATTTAAAACGTATTTTATAAATTCTTTTTAAAATGATTCTAACTTCATTTTTTCAATTTTAAATCAAAATTGAATTTTCTCTATCATTATAATATATAAATGATAATATTTTCAAAATATCAGATTTTGAAATCATTTCCTTTTCGATATTCATTATAAAAATGAATGAAATCGATATAAATATCGTTCACGTCAAAATGGCGTTAATCTAATCAACACGGCTTTATATATTTAAATATATTCGTGTCCATCCCAAATTGGACATCAAAATCAGATTTTGATCTTTTACTGAATATTATTTTAAAATACTCATTATTTTAACATATTCGTTATTTTAAAATATTCATTCTTTCTGAACTGGAATCAGACACAGTCAATTTCCATATAATGTTAATTGTATGGATTTCATACAACACATGTATAAAACAACAATGATAAACAATCAACCATCATCCAGAGTGCATTCTACACTGCATAAGCATTAAATATAAATATTTAACGCTTACAATAGTCTGTCAACCAATCGATTGACATACAACTAAACAATTGGGATTAGTGTACATCAAATATCATCCCAATACCCGTGTAGGGTTTCAATCAACAAACACATATTTTATTTGTGCAGTTGGGCGATGTGTAAAATATATTGTCCCAATCAATATCAGTCAAATGGGTGTACATAAACAAATCATCCGATTTGTAAATGAATATTTATTTTATTTCAGTAAATATTTTATTTCATTCATTTATACAATAAAAATGATATTTTATTGTTCTAACACTTTATTCAACACATGAACATTTTATATTCTAATTTCGATTTAAATAAATATATACGTTCTAACTTCGTCGAAAATAAATTTTTAGTCTTTATTATTTAAAATAAATCATTTTAAATATTCAAAATTCATTAAAATTGCCAAAATAAAATTTTAAATTGGTTTTGATTTTCCGGGTTGTTACAATCTCCCCCACTTAAAATCTTTTCGTCCTCGAAAAGGAACGGAGCTGAAAGTTGTTTAACTAATCAGCTCAACTTTTAGCTTGGCTTTCATTCTTTAACATTCAGTTTCTAAGAATTTTCCAATTCTTCAAAAATTTAGCTAACTTCCTAAATTTTTGAAAAACTTCGCCATAACCTCCTTTGTACGGGGAGACATTTAAAACCTCAACTAGCCATGCAGGGCCCTCACCATTCAAAAAGAAAAAGAAAAAGCCAAGCGGCTAGCCAATCGGCTCATAAAATCATCCAAAACCCAATAAATTTGTAAACATGTACCTATTTGTCGGGCATACAATTTGGCTTAATGGATCAAAATTTTAATTAATCAAACCAGTAATGAAACAACACAACCAGCCATCAACTAGTTAGTTAACGTTTCAAACACATAACTTTTATATACTCAAAAATCATGTTGTTGGTGCCAAGTCACAATAATAACCCTATCTAAATTTTTGTTCTCACACCAGTCAATTGGAAATATATAGATATCCCACTTTCGAAACTCGAACACAAGCACAGATGATGCTATAGCGATCATCAGGATCATCTCCGGGAGACTAGAGTGTGATTCTATATTTACCCAGTATATTTGAGACTTCGAATACACGTTCGTGAGATGTATATGCAAAATCTTTATATACTCAATTGTCCAAATTCAATATAAAATAAAATACTCAAATACGTATAATAGGGTTTAAATTTTCAAAATACAATTTGTTTTCATTTTTATTTTTTAAAAACAACACTCTTTGGACTCATTCTAGGATACTACTGATCACATCTCTAACGAGTCATTCTTATTGGATATGAGTAATCCAATCTCTGATGAATTCTTTCGTTTGATCATAATATGTCTTATTCTCGAGCACTATAAAACCAAAGCTCCGATACCAACTGAAATGACCCAAACTTCCCTATAAAGGAAAGCCCGGATTGCTTTGAGAACACGACAAATTAGAACGCAAACAGAAGAACATTTCATTGCTTATTACAACAATTACATCAGAGTACAAGAATATAATAGAGTATGAATAAATATTATACCTCAGAAAATCATCAGAGAATTTAAATTTACATTTAAATACATAGCAAGGGAAAAATAGTACATAACACAGCTTAAAGAAATAAATGGATACAGAGCATTTCGAATATAGCTCCAGCTATAAACCAGGATCCTGTGAATATAAATCTGCAAAACCAAAACTACTAGCTACCTGTATGAAAAATAGGGGCACCCAGAGTTTAGGTTAAAACAATAAACTCCAGGTCAGTCATGTGACTGGTGTGAGAACTAAAACAGTTATTATTTTGATTTTAAAGTTAGGTAAATCTAAGGACCACGCCGTATAACACGGAACGGGTTTACCCCCAAGAATACCAGTGCATAAAACAAACAGCGCAATGCTAAATAAAGAAAAATGAAGCTATTATAAGACTCAGGTCTCATCATACAATGCAACGCAGGCAGAAGGATAAGGTTTTACCTTATAACAGCCAAATAATGCTTGATACGTATAAAACAAACCATTTGATATTATTACTATAAGTGAAGAAATTAACTTCAAATATAAACGTATCAATCATAGACGGCATAGTATCCCATGCTACTATGTCGCCATACTTGGCTCTACAATCAAAACCGCAACTTCGTATTGGAAATTTGGATTCCATCTATGAACCGAGGTAAGAGATCATCCTCAAAAATTCGAGATGCTCTAGCCCATGTCTCAGGATTAGAGCTCGAGTGACCCTTAGGAAAATGCAGGGCCGGTCCACACATAGTGGATTATTATTCCTGAACACACGTTTCCCCGCCCCATGGTGCGTACATGAGCCATATACTCAATATCCATCGGCTCCGTAGTAACCGATATATTCGAGGCGCCTCGCATTCCAACAACCACATAGGTAAAAATATAAAATGTCACGGCATGCAAAACCCCGACACCATCTCTAGCTAGAAAGAAACGTGTCGTCCTCCCTGCCATCCTTCATCCAGTTTTTGGTTCATACTGGGGTGTGATGCTCGCGAATTAACGCCATACACAAAGCGGCGCTATATTAAAGCTATGCTTTAATCATCAACCACAAGACTCTGCCTTTCAACAGAAGCCTTGATCATTTGCCACTCAGGCATGCCACATAGGCAATTTACGCTATGCGACTGATGTTTATCGATATATAACCTCTGAGTTCGTACGTCTCAAAGAAGGGTGTTAAGCAAGAGAATAAATTCTCCGCCACCAAACAGATATATATTTAATAGAGATCAATCAACACAGAATAAAATCCAATGTCAGACACGCAATTCATTTACAAGTTCATTCTAGGTCTGAATGAAAGCGGAGGCACCTTATTCCTCGTCCCATATGTCCAATACAGGAGAGAGACCCTCGCATATCCGTCGATCTCCAAGTATGTCTAGACGATCACCACTTATTAACTTGTCATTGGTGTACTGCCCAATCAAGACATCAGTAATCATCCAAACGATGTGAAGACCTCCAGTCTTCAACCACCGTCTTCATCGTCGACTTATCGTCGAATCAGTTATTCAGAATGGGTATAATCCCGGCCTTTCCAAATAACTCGCGTATATAATAAACAGGTGTTACACAAACACAACATACGTCTCATTCCAATCCAGAATATTATTTTATTTAAATATTCACATCATTAGGGAATATGTTCCCATTAATTTCATCAAAGATAAATTCTTTTAAATTTATTCTTTAATCTTCCTTTGGATAACAAACCATATTAAGGTTCTCCAAACTAGTCGGGATTAGCGAACCTTACCAAAGTAATCATTTGTTTTATTTCCCAATCCCAACCTATTCATCCCATGGAGCAAAACTGGTAATACTCCATAGCTAACACCATGGTGTTGTCGGTAAATATGAATTACCATTTCACATTCAAATCTATTTAAAGATTTAACTATCGCTTGGAGCAAAACTGGTGATACACCATTCTCGATCATTTCCTGAATTTGATAATTTAAATTACCACATTCATATTTCAATCTAATTAAAGATTCATTAAAACACCATTTAGTTTTAATCTTCCTAAAAATCAATATTAATGATTATTCAACTTAGGAAATAAATGTCATTTAAAACACAGTTCATGACAAACCCAAAATCACATTCCATTAATTATGGAATCTTCACGGAAAACAGATCAATATATAACCGATATCAATTTCCATACCCGACTAATAATATGAATGGAATAACGGCAAAGCCTTTTAAATTCCATATATATTAACAGTCTTCCTCCACAGAAGTTCACTTTGATTATTACCAAATCGAATTCCATTCAATTCCAATTTAATATATTAAACTGGAAAATCTTACTTTGGAAAATTTCCATTAATTCTTAATAAGAAAATTTATAAATTCCAAATCACATTTCACTACAAATCGAGTTAAAGAACAAATGTCGTTAAAAACATAATTCACGATAAACCCAATTCACATTCTATTTTATTCCAGTTACTAAATATAACCGGTAACTCAAATAATCTTATTTAAAAGATTTATTCTTTTCAAATGGGGTTTAAGAACAGTGTTATTTAAGACACCATTTAGAACAAACCCAAAATCACATTCTTTATTCTATTCCAATTAAATATTAATTAATTGGAAAATTTCACTAAATCTTAATTAAAAAAATATTCTGTTCTCAAGTGGGTTTAAGAACAGTGTTATTTAAGACACCGTTCACGAAAACCCAAAATCCCATTTGATATTAAATACAAGGCTCTGAATAGAAAATATATCGGCTTATATTCAATATCAAATTCTAAAACCAACAAATATTGTGTTGGAAATAACGATATAAAATATATCATCCAAATTTCCATAACCATATCCGTATAATCACGAAATCCAATACCGAAATATTCCGAAGATTATTTCCATTTAAATCCATTCCAATTTATATATTGGAAATTCTGGTTATTATTAAAATCATTTCAAATCCAATTTATTTATTTAGAAATATTGGATTATAATTCTAGTTCATAACTAGTTCATTTTGATAAAAATATATTTTTGTCTTTTCAAATATGGAATTTTTCATCCCAATTCCTTCCAAATCATTTATTATGATTTTATACAAATTATTAATATTTTTAATAATTTATCAAGGCCCATACAGTCGATTTCCATAAATGGTCATCGAACTGCACTAAAAGCGTCCTTTTCCAAATTTGATTTGGACATAATTCCAATTTCAACCGTTAGATTTCAAATCTCTTATATTCGTTGAAAAGTTCTTTTCGATATAAACCCAACGATTTTAGTTTTAGGAGAATCCGACGGTCAGATCTCCTGTAACGTCAATTCGAAGTCAATGGCCGAAATTCGCGAACTGCCGCGGTGTGGCGCGTTCTATTCAGGCCATTAAATGTATATAATATATATTATATATGTTTCGTTGATTTCCATTCAAAACGTATTTTATAAATTCGTTTTAAAATGATTCTTACCTCATTTTTCAATTTTAAATCAAAATTGAATTTTCCTTATCATTATAATATAAATGATAATATGTTCAAAATATCGGATTTTGAAATCATTTCCTTTTCGATATTCATTATAAAAATGAATAAAATCGATATGAGTACCGTTCACGTCAAAATTGGGTTAATTTAATCAACACGGCTTTATATATTTAAATATATTCGTGTCCATCCCAAATCGGACATCAAAACCAGATTTTGATCTTTTGCTGAATATTATTTCAAAATACTCATTATTTTAAAATATTCATTCTTTCTGAACTAGGATCAGACACAGTCAATTACCATTTAATGTTATTTATATGGATTTCATACAACGCATGTTGCAACACCCCGGATTTTTGAATAATCGAATTAACTAAATTAAAGAATAAATGTTTAGCATTGTTCTAAGGTTTGTAAGCAAAAGACTAAGTAGCTCATTTGGTTGGAACATGTGACTTGCATACAAGAGGTACAGAGTTCGATCCCCGCCAACGCCATATTTTTGTTTTAGGGGAATGGCTAAAAAGCGGCTTAGTGTGAACGCGGTTTAAAAAGTAGTTTAGTGTGAAAATGGTTAATTAGGAAGATAGAAATATATATGGATATATTTATAAAAATAAAATAAAATTCAACCTAAAATTTAAGAAAAAAATTCAAAACAGCGGAAGCGGGAATGCAAAACACCAAACCGACCTATTTTATGGGTCGACCCAAGACCCGCTGGGTCGACCCCATGGTCGACTCAGGAGGTTTGGAGTTAGTCCCGTCGGCCCCAAATGGTCTATGACGAAATTTTATGTTTTAGGGCTTAGGTGGCGATTTCTGGTTGGTCTGTTGACATCATTACTTGGTTTCTAAGGCCTTGATGGATTCTAGAGTGATCTGACGGCTGTAAATAAATTCAAAACTCTATAAAAAAAAAACCATAGACTCAAACCCTAAATCAAAATTAAAACTAAAATTATGGCCGTCATGCTGTTGTCTTGAACCCTAGAGCAGCTGCCACCAATTAGAAGAAGATTAAAACAACTCAATTCAATCCAACAGCAAATTCGACTACAACAAAGGGACGCTAACAAATTCCAGAACTTCGTTGAATGGTGAGTTTGATCACTTTAAAAAAATAATTGCTAAATTAATTACGATGTGATATACGTTGGATTATAAGTTATGGTTGTGAATCTAATTCATATGTTTAATCATGTATGTTAACTTGATTCATATTATATGATGTTATGCAAGTTTTATATATGATGTTATGTTAACTTGATGTTATGATGTTATGTTAACATTCATATGTTTAATCATGTATGTTAACTTGATTCATATTATATGATGTTATGCAAGTTTTATATATGATGTTATGCAAGTTAATATGATTATGCAAGTTTCATATATGATGTTATGCAAATTAATATGATTATGCAAGTTTCATATATGATGTTATGCAAGTTAATATGATTATGCAAGTTTCATATATGATGTTATGCAAGTTAATATGATTATGCAAGTTGTACATATGATGTTATGCAAGTCAATAGGATCACGCAAGTTGTATGCGAGTTATATGATGTTATGCAAGTTTGGATCTAAAATATATGCTAGTAGTTCATGATGTTAACTTGTGTCAATGAATCCCTTTTTATAATCCAATCACCTAGGTTTATAACATCAGTTTTTATGCGAATATGGATGTGGAACATATGCTAGTTCGTATAAATATTATGTTCATATGCAAGTTTAAGTGATAATTGGATTCACATATATACAAGTTCACACCTTTAAAGTTTAGATCCATATTTAAGTTTACATTTTTATGTTGAAACTATGACATGCATAGTTATGCAAGTTTACACCTTTATGTGGATCCATAGTTTACTCAGGTTAACACCTTTTATTGGATCCATAGTTATGCAAGATGACATCTTTATGTTTAGGTTGACAACATACATTGTTTATGTAAGTTTGTGATAATTACCTAGGCTAGTTGGGAGTAAAACTATGTTCATACATGTAAGTTCACACCTTTTAGATCTATGATTTTTGGATCCTTGATAATACAAAGACTATGCAAGTATGTTGTAATTCTTAATTGTAAGTTAGATACAAATTAGATCTATTATTGTGTGTATGTGACTTTGTGACGTTTATTCCCTTTTTTTAAGTATTAGACTATTTGCTAGTCTAATATGTATATGTCATGTTAAGCGAACGAATGACGGGGGTACGATAGGGATAATAGTGGATACACACATATTGTAAATTTGGCATGTAATGGCATAAAAAGGCATGTAATAAATTTTAAAGGATAAAATTAATTAGCGATGAAATTGGTATAATTTATATACCATAAATAGATGAGCATAATTTAGGTGATAAATTATGGACATAAATAAATACGGAAATTTGAATAGGGAAAGTAATTCAAATTTAGGGAAAATTAATTATGTATAATTAATTGCCTAAGACACGAGGTTGGACTCATTTGTGGTGTAAGACTGCCCGGACCCGCCCGGCAAATCCAGCAGCCACAAATGGTAGCCCAATGTGAGAGGTCAAAGGCCCAAACTAAATGCGTAACAATTGGATGGACACGAGGTTAGGCTCGTTTGTAGTGTAAGACTGCCCGGATCCGCCAGGCAAATCCAGCAGCCACAAATGCCAGTCTAATGTGAGAGGTCCTACAGGGGTTACAGTAGTAATAAATTAAAAAACACATAACCAAAGTAAAACATGTGGTGGGACATGGGGGTTAAGTGGGTGCCTTGGGTGGCATGAGGAAATACGATTAGTAACACTTAACCAAGGTAAAACATGTAAGTGGGACATAGGGGTTAAGTGGGTGCCTTGGGTGGCATGTGGAATTACTAATAGAAACCCTTAACCAAATTTAAAAAATGTAAGTGGACATGAAGGGGGTTAAGTGGGATGTACTAGAGGGGACCAAGCCTAGGTGGAAAGCTTGTGTCAAGCATTGGGGGGCCCTTTTCAGTCCAGTAGCCCATTAAGTATCTTTGTGAGCTCGACCCAAGTCGAGGATGGGACACGCCTACTGGGTCTGATTGTTAGAGGCCAAACCGGGTTAGTGGTGGCAACGCAAGTCCAACGGGGTCACGTGCGTGCGTGGGTCCGGGCTGGTAGGTAAGATGTTGTTGCATCGTGTAGTTATAAGTCATCCATTCCTTGCGTGGTATAAGGTTGTCATATTGGGGAGTGATACACCCCACTGTGGGACCTGCACGGGTATCTACGAGTTAGGGAGCCGATCGAATGGGGCAGGGTAGTGGGTACACCTAGTGGAGATAGGAGCAAACGACACCTATGTAGTCAGCTAGGGGTACACGAAGCTACCACTATTATTATTAATTATTAAGGGGGTACACCTAGTGGAGATAGGATGTAATAACCCGGAAATCTGGGCCAATTTAAAATTTTTATTTTGGCAATTTTAGCGAATTTTGATTATTTTAAATAATACCGACGAGAAATTTATTTTGAATATAATTCGAACGTATATATTCGTTTGGATCGACGATAGAATATTTGAAAATTAGAAATATTTGAAAAAGAAATATTTGAAGTAGAATATTAGAAAATCGAAATATATGAAGCCGCGTTGATAGATTGACGCCATTTTGACGTGAACGATATTTATATCGATTTTATTCAAATTGAAGTGAATATTAAAGTGAATTGAAATTCGAATTTAATTGAATTGGTTTGAAATTCGAAATAAACTGAAATCGTTTTGAAATGAATTCGAATAGAATTGAAATAGAATTGAAATCGTTTTGAAATGAATTCGAATAGAATTGAAATTGAATTGAAATCGTTTTGAAATGAATTCGAATAGAATTGAAATAGAATTGAAATCGTTTTAAAATGAATTCGAAGTAAATTGAAATATATTGGAAATTGAATAGAAATGAATTTGAATTGAAATTGAGTTAATTGGAAATTCAAACTGAATTGAAAACGAATTGAAATTGAATTAATAATCGTTTTGAAAAGGTTATCGACGAAGTATATATTATATATATTATATAATGGCCTGAATAGAACGCGCTGCGCCGCGGCAGTTCGCGAATTTCGACCATTGACTTCGAATGGATATTGCGGGAGATCCGACCGTCGGATTCTCCTAAAACCGGAACCGTTGGGTTCGTATTGAAAAGAGATTTCTAACGAATATTAGAAATTTGAAATCTAACGGTTGGATTTGGAATTATGTCCAAATCAAATTTGGAAAAGGTCGCTATAAGTGCAGTTCGATGGCCGTTGATGGAAATCGACTGTACGGGCCTTGACAAAATTATTTAAAATATCAATAATTTGTGCAAAATTATAAGAAATGATTTGGGAAAAATTGGGATGAAAAACTCCATATTGGAAAAGAGAAAAATAGTTTTTTATCGAAATGAACTAGTTTTGAACTAGAATTATAATTCTATTTATTTTTAAATAAATAAATTGCATTTGAAATGGTTTTGAAAATAACCAGAATTTCCAATAATTGCATTGGAATGGATTTGTATCGAAATTGTCTTCGGAATATTTCGATGTTGAATTTCGTGATTATACAGACGTTGTTATGGAAATTTGAAAGATATATTTATATCGTTATTTCCAATACTATATTTGTTGGTCGTAGATTTTGATATTGAATATAAACCGATATATTTTCTATTCAGAGCCTTGTATTTAATATCAAACGTGATTTGGTTTGTCGTGAATGGTGTCTTCATTAACACTGTTCTTGAACCCAGTTGAGAAAAGATTAAATCTTTTTATTTAGATTTAATGAAGTGTACCAATTAAATAATATTTAATTGGAATTGAATTGGTATTGATTTTTGGGTTTATCGTGAACAGTGTTTTAAATAACACTTGTTCTTTAACCCGATAATTAATGGAAATGTGATTTTGGTTTGTCGTGAACGGTATCTTCAATAATACTGTTCTTAGACCTTAAGGAGTTAAGAAAATCAGAAACTAACTGGAGATAAGTTAAGTTGAATGGTTTCAGAGGTATTGATCTGATGTTGGTTTCGGCCTTCGGGGTTAATACTTAGGGAATTGCTCACTTGCTATTTTACGGTTAGGGACTGATTGAAATGTGATTTTGGGTTTATCGTGAACCGTGCTTTAAATGACACTGATTCTTTAACCCAGTCAAAGATTAAAACTAAGTGGAGTTTAATGAATCTTTAATTAGATTGAAAAGATCGAGGATGGACTATCACCAGTTTTGCTCTAGGCGTTAGTTAAATCTATAATTAGATTTGAACGTGAAATGGTAATTGAATTTACCGATAACACCGTGGTGTTAGATATGAAGTATAACCAGTTTTACTTCATGGGATGAATAGGTTGGGATTGGGAAATTAAAATAAATGATTACTTCGGTAGGGTTCGTTAATCCCGACTAGTTGAATCGAAATTCAAAAGAAGATTAAAGAATAAATTCAAGGAGTTTATCTTTGATAAAATTAATGAGAACCTTTCCCTATGAATGTGAAATTTAGAAACTAACTGTCGGTTAGCTAAGTAGAATGGTTTTCTGGGTATTGATCTGATGTTGGTTTCGGCCTTCGGGGTTAATATTTGGGGAATTATTCTCTTGTTAATTTACGGTTAGTGACTGATGAATTGGAATGAGGCGTATGTTGTGTTTGTGTAACACTTGTTTATAATATACGCGAGTTATTCGGAAAGACCGGGTTTATCCCATTCTGAATAACTGATGCGACGATAAGTCGAAGATGAAGACGGTGGTCGAAGACCGGAGGTCTTCACGTCGTTTGGGTGACTACTGATGATCTTGATTGGGATGTACACCCAAGAAGATGGAAACAGTTGGTGATCGTCCAGACGTATTTGGAGATCGATCGATATGCGGGGTACTAGGTGCCTCCGGTTTCGTTCAGACCCAGAACGAACTTGTAAATGGACTGTGTGACTGACATTGGAATTTAGTCCATGTGATTGATTTCTATTAAATATATATCTGTTTGGCGGTGGAGAATTTATTCTCTTGCTTAACGCCCTTCTCTGAGACCTACGAGCTCAGGGGTTATATACTGATGGATATCAAACGCATAGAGTGAATTGCCTGTGTGGCATGCCTAAGTGGAAAATGATCAAGGCTTTTGTTGAAAAGCAGGGTCTTGTGGTTAATGATCAAAGCACCGCCTGTGTGGCATAGCTTTGTGTAACGTGAATTCGCGAGCCTCACACCCCGGTTGTGAACCAGAAATGGGAGAGGACCTCAGGGAGGACATGCATTTCTTTCTAGCTAGGGTGGTGTCAGTGACCTACCAGCCCTGACATTTATATACTTTTCACCTGTGTGGTTGTTGCTGTTGCGAGGCGCCTCGGTTAGATCGGACGATCCGGGTTTGATGGAGCCATTCGTTGGCTCATTTACGCCCCAAAGTGCGGGAAAACGTAGTGTTCAGGCATAATAATCCACATCGGTGGACCGGCCCTGTCGCTCCAAGGCTTGCCTGCGCGCTTGCCTGAGGCTCGGGCTAGAGAGTCTCGAATCGGTAGAGGACGATCCCTGGCCTCGGTTCATAGATGGAAATCCAATTTCGAAATACGTGACATTTGCGGTTTTATTTGTAGAGCCTAGTATGGCGACATGATATATGGTACCCATGCCGTCTATGATTGATACTTATGATTTGAAGTTGTTTTATACACTATACACTTATAATAGTATCAAATGATTTCTTTTAAACGTATCAAGCATTCTTGGCTATTATAAGGTAAAAACCCTATCCCCCGGCATACGTTTCATTGTGTGATAGGACCTGGGTCTTAAAATAGCTTCATTTTTCTTTATTTAGCATTGTGCTATTGTTTTATGCATTGGTATTCTTGGGAGGAAACCCGTTCTGTGTTATACGGCGTGGTCCCTTGATTTACCTAACTTTGAAAATAAAGATTAACTGCTTTAGTTCTCACACCAGTCCCATGACTGACCTAGAGTTTATTGTTTTAACCTAAACTCTGGGTGCCCTTATTTTGACACGGGCAGCTAGTAGTTTTGGTTTTGCAGATTTATATCCACAGGATCCTGGTTTACAGCTGGAACGATATCCGGAAAGCTTTGTATCCGTATATCTCCTTCTAGTTGTGTTTTGTATTATTTCCGCTGCTATGTATTTAAATGTAATTTAAATCTCTGATATTTCTGTGTAATATTCATTTATACTCTGTATATTCTTGTAATCTGATGCATTGTTGTAATATACAATGAAATTTTCTCCCGTCTGCGTTCTATTTGGTCGTGTTCTCAAAACAATTCGTTCTTTCTCTTCTCTTCGGAGACCGGGGAAGTTCGGGTCGTCTCATAGGAGCAGGCGGCACCTATGATGTCAGCTAGGAGTACATGGAATTAACATTATTACTTATTGAAGGGGTACATCTAGTGGGGATAGGTACACGCTGGGTACCTATGATAGCAACTAGAGATATGCAGTCAAACATGGAGGATAGTGGGTACATCTAGTAGTACACGAAGCTATCATCGTTCTATTTAGCCAAGAGGGATCAAATTTCTAGAGTGACTAGTAGGGGTGCAGTTAGTGTTAGTACAGTACGGTACAGTACGGTAGAGTATAGCAATTATCCTATATTGATTAGGAAGCGCCATTAACGTTATCTCTGTTTCTCTTGATTGCCTTGCCATACCCATTTGATTCACACAGTCATTACCTTATTCCCCAGCTTATATCTTATCATATTGCTTTAATAATTATGTTGTTAGAGTTATCGGACTCGGCAGACTTTATGTCTGACCCCCTTTGTTTCCACCTCTTTTCTTCCTTCCCCCCCCCCCTCCCCAGGTTCTAAGGGTGGGACTAGTACTAGTGGAGCTTGATTGGGATCTCTTTGGGAGCACTTGGATTTGGATTGCTGAAGTAAAGTTCAGCCTATCATTTTCTTTATGGCTATTTGTAGTAGTGGGATTATGTACTTTGTTTTATCAAGATGGATATTATGTACTTGACTTTGGTTTATGGTTTTTGATGATGTAACCAAACATATTTACCTTCTGCTGCAATAAATAAAGTTTTAAATTTTCAAGTACTGCTTTATATCTGTCTTGTTGTGATTTTCTGTTCTATATTCACTTAAAATGCTCCATGGAAGTTAATGCATTCCCTTTGCGAGTGACATTAATGGACGTGGGATGTTACACATGTATAGAACAACAATGATAAACAATCAACCATCATACAGAGTGCATTCTACACTGCATAAGCATTAAATATAAATATTTAACCCTTATAATAGTCTGTCAACCAATCGATTGACATACAACTAAACAATGGGAATTAGCGTATGTCAAATATCATCACAATACCCATGTGGGGTTTCAATCAACAAACACAGATTTTATTTGTGTGTTGGGCAATGTGTAAAATATATCTTCCCAATCAATATCAGTCAAATGGGTGTAAATAAACAAATCGTCCGATTTGTAAATGTATATTTATTTTATTTCAGTAAATATTTTATTTCAGTAAATATTTTATTTCATTCATTTATACAATAAAAATGATAGTTTTATTGTTCTAAGACTTTATTCAACACATGAACATTTTATATTCTAATTTCGATTTAAATAAATATATACGTTCTAACTTCGTGGAAAATAAATTTTTAGATTTTATTATTTAAAATAAATCATTTTAAATATTCAAAATTCATTAAAATTTCCAAAATAATTTTTTTAAATTGGTTTTGATTTTTCGGGTTGTTACAGTCATGATTTCCGTATAGCTTCCATTTTGATGGAAGGTGATTTTGGGTTTATCGTGAACTGTGTTTTAAATGACATTTGTTCTTTAACCCAGTTAAGATAAGATAAAATTAATTTCTTAAATTTGAATAATCATTAAGTAATGATTTTTGAGAATAAAACCAAATGGGAGTTTTAATAAATTTTTAATTAGATTGAAATGGGAATGAGATAATAAAATTTATCAAATTCTTGAAATGATCAAGAATGGAGTACCACCAGTTTTACTCCAGGCGATAGTAAAATCTTTAATTTGATTTGAACGTGAAATGGTAATTAATTTTACCGTTATCAAAGTGGATGTTAGATACAGAGTGCTACCAGTTTTTCTCCATGGGAAGAATAGGTTGGGATTAGGATTAATAAATAAATGATTACTGCGGTAAGGTTCGCTAATCCCGACTAGTTAATAAACCTTAATTTGGTTTAGAATTGATAAAGGATAAAATAAAATCTTTTGAAATTGATATTCAAAGGAAGATTAAAGAACAAACTTAAAAGAATTTATCTATGATAAAATTAATGGGAACGTTTCCCTAGTAATGTAAATATTTTATTAAAAGAATATTCTGAATTGGAATGAGGCGTATGGTGTGTTTTTGTAGCACTTGATTATAAAATATGCGAATTATTCGGAAAGACCTAGTTTAACCCATTTTGAATAATTACTACGACGATTAAAAGTCGACGATGAAGACAGTGGTTGAAGACCGGAGTTCTTTACATCATTTGGATGATTATTGATGTCTTGATTGGGCTGTACACCCAGGACAAGGTAATAAGTGGTGATCGTCCAGACGTACTTGGAGATCGACGGATATGCGAGAACCTCTCTCCTGTATTAGACATATGGGACGAGGAATAAGGTGCCTCTGGTTTCGTTCAGACCCAGAACGGACTTGTAAATGGATGTATGTCTAACATTGGATTTCATTCTGTATAAACTGATTTCTATTAAATATATATCTGTTTGGTGGAGGAGAATTTATTCTCTTGCTTAACACCTTTCTCTGAGACGTACGAGCTTAGAGGTTATACATTGACAGACATCAGTTGTATGGACAGATTTGTCAGTGTGGCATGCCAAGATGCAAATGATCAAGGCTTTTGTTGAAAAGCAGAGTTTGTGGATGATAATCAAAGCACAGCTTTAATTATCATAGCTTTGTGTATAGCATTACTTCGCGATCCTCACACCACGGTATGAACCAGAAACGGGAGAAGGACCCCAGGGAGGACATGCGTTTCTTTCTGGCTAGAAGTGGTGTCATGGTATGGAGCCCAGACATTTTTACTTATGTAGATGATGGAAAGCGAGGTACCTCAGATACTGAGTTCCTAGTGGCTCAGATTTTATGCCCCATAGGGCAGGGAAACGTATTATTCAGGAATTGCCAATCCACTAAAGTATTTGTGGACCGACCCTGCCGCTCCAACGTGCAGTTGCTGCTGTATCCTGGGGCATGGGCTAGATTGTCTCAAATCTGGTAAGGACGATCCCTTGCCTTGGTTCATGATGGAAATCCAACTTCCAATACGTGACTTTGCGGTTTTAGTTGTAGAACTAGTATGGCGACATAGTATGATGGGGCACTATATATGTCGTCTATGATTGATACATTTATATTTGAAGCTGATTTTGGCACTATACACTTATAGTAATATCAAAATAATTTTGTTTTATACATACCAAGCATGTTTTGCTATTATGAGGTAAAACTCTATCCTCCGGCTTGCGTTGCATTGTGTGATGGGACCTGAGTCTTATAATAGCTTCATTTTTTTTCAAAAAACATTGCGCTGTTTTACTTAAACTAAGATTCATGTAGAGTAAACCCGTGCCATGTTATACAGCGTGATCCCATGATTTTTCCTACATTTAAAGTAAGAAGTTAATAATTGTTTTAGTTCTCACACCAGTCCAATGATTGATCTGGAGTTTATTGTTTTAACCTAAACTCTGGGTGTCCCTATTTTCCATACGGGCAGCTAGTAGTTTTAGTTTTTGCAGATATTATATTCATAGGATCCTGGTTTACAGCTGAAGCGATATTCGGAAAGCTCTATATCCGTGTATTTCTTTCAGTTGTATTTTGTATTATTTTTCCGCTGCTATTTAAATGTAATTTAAATCTCTGATATTTTTCTATTGTATATTATTCATTCATACACCGTTGTATTCTTGTACTCTGATGTAAATTGTTGTAATAACAATGAAATATTCTTCTGTTTGTGTTCTGATTTGTCATGTTCTCAACTCAATCCTGGCTTCCCCTAAAGGGGAAGTTTGGGTCGTTCCACCCACTTTTGTAGTAGTGACGGTAGTATCGTTGACGCATGGGTTAGGTTTTCTGTAGGTATATATAGGAGATAAATTTACATTTTATTATTACTGAGACTTATCCCCTGTGTTTCACTCATAAACTACCTCATATAACTTATGATTAAGATGAAAGTTGAAATCCTGTCATATTTAAATATTCCGGACGCAATGGAACCAGTCTTATCGAATTCCGAGATTATTTATAAAAGTTCCTTTATAATTGCACAATATAAATCGATACACATTTAAATTTTGCATGATCACATATTAACTCCAATTGACTTGAAACTTGAAATCCTACGATAATTAATCACCACAGATTCAGTAAAATTAGTTTCGGTGAAATCCGATTTCGTTTGAAAATTGGTTATTCTTAAGTTCCATATTAAATTGATAAAAAGGATTAATTAAAAATCTAGTGTTTATTATTCGTACGATTAAACGTTAAGTCTGATCGATATGAAAATTGAAAATTCTAAAATAACTTACTAATACAGATCCAATTGTACAAGTTTCGTCGCATTCCGAGACTGTCTTCCCAAAATGATATTTTACTCGTAAAACGATGATATAATTGAACACCAAATTACCTAGCCTCCAAAAATAACGAACCATGCATATCCTAACTCTAAACGTCAATACGAATTCAACGGAACAGGTCTCGTGTCTTAATTCGATCATTATATCAAGTTATACACAAATTCCTTTAATTAAATTCATTTAATTAAATGCTACGAAAAAAATGACTGTGCATCTATGGCTACCCAAGTCACATATGATATCGAACCTCCATGAAATTCATTTTCATATAATAATTTATTGTACTGATTTCATTAAAATCCGTCACTGTTTCAAAATCGGTTGTTTTTAACCTGATTAAATTAATATAAAATTCACATATTTTCACCAAATCAATATTAAACTAATATCTTAACACTATTAACTTCCATTATATTCCAACAACTTATATAACTGTCCAGAAACCATTTTTATTAAATTCCAGGTTAAAACGATATTCAATTTATTAAAAGCCCTTTTATTTTATTAAATAAAACGTTATGCTTTATAAACGATTCCATAGCGACTATTTGAAAATTTGATTTGGATATAACTTAAATCTACAATATGAAAACTCGGTTTTTCTCTTTCATTAGAAAATTATATTCCAATAAATTCAGACATTTCTTGTTTCAAAGAATTCCGACTTATATTAGATTCTGTACATTTAATTGAAGTCCAAACGTAAAACTACAAACTACCACAAAGTTGCAGTTCGTTTCATAATTAAATTACAAACGTTCGAATGCCGTTTAACAAACGAATACGTTTTTATAATTCAAAACCAAACTTAAATAAATATTTCTATATTGTCTGATTCATACAGTATTGCAAATTCAACTAATTTCGATTATTTCAAAATTAGATTATTATTTTATTATTTATATTAATATTCAAGACCATTGAATTCAAGTCATTTAAATTCCAAATCAACATTTAAAACCAATTTTAAATGTTTAATTAGATGGTTAAATATCTGGGCCTTTACAAAGCTATTGCATGCTTCATTATTAAAGTTATAGTAAATTAAGTGTCAAATCTGTATTTAAGTGGAAAACTGATGGTTTCTTAATTAAAGTGATAACTTTTGACATGATTCATCCTTTTGTCATTTATTCACTAGTCTGTTTTATTTTACAATAATATTCTATAGGCATTAACAATAAACATGTCCTTATTTTATCCTTATTTAGTTATTAGTCTTCCATAATTAACTTTATTAATTAAATTATATCTTATTTTACCAAATAATTCATGAAAAAACAAACTTTGATTGGAAAATTTCAAAGTTTCATCAAAATTTGAAAACTTATTCGTCTATCTCTAGTAAAAATTGTGGATCAAAATATTAGGCTGTAGTTGGTTTACGATTTTTAGTTTTTTTAGTTTTTGCCCATATAAAAGTGCGCACATTGCTTATATTTTGTGAAAAGTGATCGATTTAGAAAACAAAATTAACATATAAAATAGAACTCAACTTTGTTTTAGTTTTCCATAATCTGGTAATAAATGAAGTGTGCAAAGCAATTCATCCTTTCATCGAGCTACCATCTTCTATGCTGTCCCTTTCAACTTCCTTTCATTCCATCTGTCATCACTCCACTATTCATATTTTGTAATTCGCATTTAAAACCTATAACGAAAAATACAAAGTAAACCAAACAAACCTTATGTTTTAGTATTTTTAATATTAATTTAAACTTGAAATTGTCTACTTTTCACTTAGAAAATTCGTAATAAATTATTCTATATTCTAAGAATCATGATAGCTAAAACATGTATATGCTTTTATAATGAAAATTTCAAATGCTTAAAGAATATTAATCCATGTTTTATCCTAAAAGATTTCTCGGATTATGTCATTCTAAATGGTATACCAAGCATTCATTTCCATTAAAACATGTTTATCCACATTCATAACGTTTAAAATCATAATAAATCTGAACCTAAAAGGGTTTGGAGATAATCAGAGAAAATATAACTTCATATATTAAAAAAAACGTTAAGTTTATCATTCTTCTTCTTCGCTTACAGATATTAAACTTTTATCTTGAGTTAATTTTTCTCTTTTCTTCCGAGCAGTAACAGTCGGTCTTGTATAACGTTTTACCTTAAAATGAACGAAAGTCGAGGAAGAGAATGTTATAGTTAAATATGTACATATTTTTACGATATTGGTTTGGGCTTAAATCTCTTCTTGTTTAATCTCATTAAATCTTCATTCATGGTTTTGGCTTTAATCTCTTCTTATTGAATATCCTTAAATCTTCACTTAAACCATTTGATTAACATTTAGTGCTTCGTACAATCAATTAATTATACTTTCCTTAAGTAATTAACTAATAATATTCTTTTCATAATCATTTATTAACTTCTTATTACTGACTTGATCTCACATTAGCATCGAGACCAAAAAGCCAGAATCAAACCAATTAAAGAAGACTCTAAAATGATTTGAACTTGTAGGCCTCAGATCATGTACATAGGATGAAAATTACCATAAATGCCCAACCGGATCCAACTCGAACCAACTAAACCTAAAATACATAGACAAAAACATAATATATATATATATATATATATATATGGAAACTATTTGGACACAAAATGAGAACACAAAATTGTACACAATAAATCTGAACCATTGGATCCTCCTACGAATTCCACTCTCCACATAAAGACAAACAAATCCAACGGTTCACGATTTGTGTGTCTTATTTTGTGTTTAGTTTTGTGTCTTAATAGCTTCTCCTATATATATATACACACACACACTACTAATAACGTAAATTCATTGCACTATTTTACTTGACGTCTTTTTAAAATTCCAGAAATGCCCCTTCACAATTCCACCCACTTTGCAATATCCTTTCTTGCTCAATCTCTCCTCTGTCGCGTATTCTCCAACTCTACCACCACCAAAAACATCGCTCAGAACCGTGCCCACTCCATCTCCTACTCGACGACGCCTTTTCTTCACCATCCCCTTTTCCAATCCTATTTTCGTCTGCTCAAATCCTTAATTTCTATGCTCCATAACTTATCACCTGTCGGCATCTTACGTCGCTTCAGGTAGGTCTATTGTAACATCTCAAAACACATCAGCCAGCTATTTATGAAATTACCATCATCTCAAACCTTAGAGGAAGCTTCTTCGTCCACCAGTTCATCGGAGTTAAAGATCAGACATGAAAATGCACCTGCAACAACTACTGATGCAATGGCAGGGGTACATGGATGATTACAAGTCTAACATAGGGTGTGCATGTGCACACAAGCAGGAGTGTGCATGTTTGTGCATATGTGTAATTGCCACAAATTACAAGGGCAATAGATGTAATTAGTGGGTTAATTTTATGACTGTTCGGTCTGATTATGTTGCTATATAAGTAACGATTACATCTTGTATTTTTTTAATCGAATTGAATAAAAATCCTCTTTTTTATGTTAAACCCTAACTCTGTATTTCTTAATTTCAATCTGATTTCCTCCCCAATTTCTTATGTTCCTTCACTTAATGTTCGTCTGAATACACCCATTTCTATCTGACATCTTCTTATACCACCTTTCATCTTCTAATTCTAAATCATATCTCCTTCTTCAACCCTTAATCTTACTTCACCTCATCTGTTTTACCCTTAATGTTGTACCTGACATTATTCGTGAATTTCATCAAACGTTTGTGGAATGAATACATCAGATTTTGAGCATAGCAAAGTGGCCTCAGACCCATGGCTGGGCATGATACAAACCCCCAGTCAGCAGATCAAAACCCCACTTTCCTTACATTTTTCTAAGATCAGGAAGAAACTAGAAACAGGCAAATGGAATTCAATGAGAGATAGTCCCAAACCCTGACCATTCTTGAAAAGAAACTGTATCAGAATACTAGAGATGCCAACTTAAAGTTCGAAGGCATTTACAACATGTTACAAGTTATTTCTAATACTGTTCAACATGGCAAGGACAAGCGTTCTAGAAACCAAGCAAACAACCCTCCTTTCCAGGGGATTCTCGCTGCAAATCCACATGGTAGACCTCCCAGTTCCACTATTAATCCTCCAGTATTCCAACCTCATCTGAGAAATAACCCAGTTATTGCTTTTAATACCACCAGTTCCAGTGAATCCCAGCCCTTAAACCTTGATCAAACCCTACCTACTGCCTCAAACAACAATTTAACCACTCAAGAAATCGTTTCTTGGAATAAGAATTCTCCATTCCTGAATTTAAAACTTGATTTCCCCACATATAATGGTGATAAAATGGTTATGGAGTGGCTGAATCAAGTTGAGAAATTCTTTAAGTTCCATCAAACTGAAGGCCATCTATGGGTAGATATTTCTTCTTTTTACCTCAGAAAAGACGCTCTAAAATGGTATGGATGGTATATAAGGAATGTTCTTGATTGTGAGTTGTGGGTTACATTTAAAGTTGAGATATTAACAAGATTCAATCGACATGGAGAATCCCTATGAAACCCTAGCCAAGATGAAACAGGTCACCACGGCCTCTGCCAACCTAACTAAATTTGAGAGCCTTCAAGCTATAATAGAAACTCTACCATCACGGCTCTTGCTAGACAGATTCATAGGGGGACTCAAGGAAGAAATTAGGTATGATGTTCTTACCTCTAGACCCACTAATTCCAAACAAGCAGTGGCATTGGTAAAGATGTATGAAAGGGTTTGGAATTTAACTAAGATGAATAAGACTACATGTGTTCTCCCTAAAGGAAACCCTCTGCAAGCCCTTACCTATCCTAAATCTACCCCACCCAATTTTGAAAAGAATCCTACCAATCTTGAGAAGTTGGCTAAAAGTAAGGATTTAACTCCCCAGCAACTCATAGAAATTAGAAGACAAAACCAGTGTTATGGGTGTGGTGAAAGATGGAGTAAAGAGCACAAATGCAAGAATGCAAAAGTATACATTTTGGAAGGAGAAATGTTACCTGAAGATCTTTTTGAAACGGGTCTGGGAAATGAGACTGACAATGAAGAGCAACCCAAACAAGAGACACACGCAATTACTCTTCAAGCTATGTGTGGAATACCCACGCTATCTACAATTCAAGTACAAGGTACTATCATGGTAAGCCAGTACAAATTCTGATTGGCTCGGGGTCCACACACAGTTTTATTGATGAACCTCTAGCACACAAACTAAAGTTAAAGTTCGATGCATCCAAGGTTTATGAGGTTATGGTTTTAAATGGGGAAAAATTACAAGGTTCGGATATTTGTCACAATGTCAATATTAGTTGCCAGGGTTGCAAAATGTCGGTCGAATTATTACTCCTGCCTTTAGAGGGTTGTCAAGTTGTATTAGGTGCTCAATGGATGAAGAATTTTGGAGAAGTGACACTGAATTTAGATAAACTTCTAGTCAAATTCTCTTACGACAATAAAACATACGAATGGCAAGGTATAAGGCAACAAGAAGTTAAAATGGTGGACAATAAGGCATTGAATGAAGAACATATTCAAGGACAGATCACCATGATGCTATGTACCACTGAAATACCCAGTTCTGAAAGTATAGCAAACAAGAATGCACTTCATCCTGAAATACAAGATCTCTTGAATTTATTTCCAGAAATCAGTGTGTCCAGTGGCTCTCTACCTCCAAAAAGAAGTCACAATCATTGCATTCCCCTTCTGTCTGATGCAAAGCCAGTCTGTCTTAAACCATACAGGCACTCCTTCTACATAAAGAATGAATTGGAAAGAATTATAAAGAAAATGCTTGAATATGGAATGACAAGGCACAACAACAGCCCACACTCTTCCCCAGTGGTGATGGTTAGAAAAAGAGATGGTTCATGGAGACTTTGCATTGACTATAGAAGCCTTAATGCTCTCACCATTAAAGATAAGTACCTTATTCCCTTAATTGACGATTTATTCGATGATTTATATGGGTCAAAATATTTTTCTGAAATTGATTAAAAATCAGGCTATCATCAAATTAGAATGTATGAGCATGAAATCTACAAAACAACATTTAGAACCCATGAAGGTCACTATGAATTCACTGTCATTCCTTTTGTCCTTGTCAATGCACCATCTACATTTCAATCTTAATGAATGATATATTCAGACCTTATTTAAGAAGGTTTGTATTAGTCTTCTTTAATGATATATTCATTTACTGCTAGACTTGGTCTGAGCATTTAGAACACATTAGGATTTCATTTCAGGTATTGAAGGAGAATCATTTGGTGATTAGATCGTCCAAATGCAGTTTTTCTCAGGAAAACATTGAGTATTAGGGGCACATAATATCTTCACAAGGCCTGTCTATGGATCCAAAAGAAATTAAGGCTATAAAACACTGGCCAATACCCACAAATCTGAGGATTTATGGGTTTATCTGGGTATTGCCGAAAGTTCATAAGAAGCTATGTCTCATAGCCAAACAACTCACTAAACTTTTAAAGAAAAATGCATTCACTTGGACATCAGAAGCTACACAGGCATTTGACCAATTAAAACAGTGCCTCATACACCCTTCCGTTCTTTCTATGCCTGATTTCACACAACCATTTGTTTTTGAGTGCGACGCTAGTGGAATTGGTGTGAGGGATGTATTAACTCAACAAGGGAAGCCAATTTTTTATTTGAGCAAGGCATTTCATGGAAAGAACCTTTCCTTATCTACTTATGAAAAGGAGTTGATGGCTATCATAATAGCTACTAGAAAATGGGTTCAGTATCTTTTGGGAAGGCAGTTTATAATAAAACAGACCACCGGGGCCTGAAGTTCTTACTAACTCAGAAGTTACGTACTGGGGTACAGAATAAATGGCTTTCAAAGCTACTGGGTTTGATTATATAGTAGAGTACAAAAAGGGGAAAGATAATGTGGTGGCAGATGCTCTCTCTAGAAGGAATGAAGCTTACCTTGAAAATAATGTTAAGTTAATTGTTCAAACTCCCTGGCTTGCTGAGTTAAAAAAAGAATTGTTAAACTCATAATGGTATTAAAAATTGAAGGGGAAGATTTTGAACAAGGAAAAAAATGAAGGCAGATACAAAGTGATTGATGAACTCATTTTTTATAAGGGAAAAATCCTTATTGATCATCATTTAGAATCCTTACTGCAAATCATTATTGTTGAACACTCCTTTAGGTGGAAATGCAGGAATCAAGGGGACAATTAATAGGTTTAAGCAAGTGTTTTACTGGAAACACCTGAAGAACACAGTGGATAAATTTGTTAAAGAATGTGACATATGCTAGAGGAACAAGCACGAGAATATACAAATGCATGGGCTCTTCCATCCTCTTTCCATTCCCAATAATATATGGGAAGATATTTCTATGGGTTTCATTACTTGCCTACCAAAAGTCAGAAGTGCACGGTTATATTTGTAGTGGTGGATCGTCTTAGTAAGTACTCTCATTTCTTTATGTTAATGAACCCCTACACAGCAAGAGAAGTGGCTAAGTTTTTTTTTTAATGAAGTGTTCAAGCTTCATGGATTGCCGAAGGCAATAGTTAGTGACAGAGACACAATGTTTACAAGCACTTTTTGGAAAGAGTTATTTAAATTACAGGGTTGCAGTTTAAATTTAAACTCTTCTTACCATCCACAAAGTGATGGACAAACTGAGGTAATCAACAAAATATTTGAATGTTATCTAAGATGTTTTGTTAGTCATCGGTCTCATTAATGGACGGATTGGTTACCCTTAGCTGAATTTTGGTATAACACTTCATGGAAGGTGACTACTAACACTACACCATTCAAAGCTGTTGATGGGAGAGATCCCCTAAATCCATTGACATATGTACCTAACACGGCAATGGTCGAGGTAGTAGAAGAAATGTTTTTTAGCAGGGATATTACTTTGGAATTCCTTAAAGATTGTTTGAGAGATGCACAAACTCGAATGAAGAAGTATGCGGATTTAAAAAGAACGGAGAGAAGCTTTGAAGTTAATGACCGGATTTATTTGAAATTACAACCGTATAAACAAATCACAGCAAGGAACCAGAAAACACACAAATTATCTCCAAAATACTATGGGCCATATCAAGTTAACGATAGGATCGGTAAATTAGCTTATAATTTGAAATTTCCTAAACAAATTAGAATACACCCGGTCTTCCATGTTTCACAATTAAAGAAAAAGCTTGGTAATCATATTGTCATTCGGGAAAGTGTGCCCAGCTATGAGGAGGAAGAAGTTTTACAGCCTGAAATAATCCTAGATAGGAGAATGGTGCTTCGTAATGGAAAGTCAGTGGAGCAAGTGTTGATCAAATGGAAAGGCAAGAATGTTGATGAAGCTACGCGGGAGGACTGTTGGTCGCTGATTCGTAGATTTCCAACTTTGGGTCTTGATACAAGACCCATTTTTCAAGGGGGAAGGGTTAACATCTCAAAACACATCAACCAGCTTCCTATGAAATTGTTGTCATCTTAAACCCTAGAAGAAGCTCCCCCGTCCACCAGTTCATTGGAGTTGAAGATCAGACATGAAAAGGCACCTGCAGCAACTACTGATGCAATGGCAGGGGTACATGGATGATTACAAGTCTGGCATTGGGTGTGCACGTGCACACAGGTATGAGTGTGCATGTTTTTTCATATGTGTAATTGTCACAAATTACAAGGGCAATAGATGTAATTAGTGGGTTAATTTTATGACCGTTGGGTCTGGTTATGTTGCTATATAAGTAACAGATTACATCTTGTATTTTTTTATTGAATTGAATAAAATTCCTCTTTTTTCTATTAAACCCTAACTCTGTATTTCTTAATTTCAATCTGATTTCCTCCCTAATTTCTTCTGTTCCTTCACTTATTGTTCATCTAAATGCATCCATATCTATCTGACATCTTCTTATACCACCTTCACCTTCTAATTCTAAACCATATCTCCTTCTTCAACCATTAATCTTACCTTCACCTTCATCTGTATTACCTAGTTCTACCCGACATTATTCGTGAATTTCATCAAATGTTTGTGGAATGACTACATTAGATTCCGAGCTTAGCATCCATCCCCAATTTCTATCTCCTTTTCAAAAAACGGGGGATTTTCCAAGATTATTTTTCTACTTTATAATCAGATTTTTGTTAGTGGATTCACATCACTATCTTCCTTTGATCTTTGTATTTTGATTAATACAATCAGATGAAAGTGCCGATAGGAATATAGTAATCTTCATCTATTCATTGCAGTTTTTCTGTTTGTTTCACGCTGACCCTTAATTTATACGTAATACTTTTTGTTTATATATTGATTATTGCGCTTTTGTTTCGTTTTTAGCAATAAGAACTTGGAAGGGTATGGTATGTTCCTCAGCGTTGTATCAGACAAAAAAACTGAATTCATGGAGAGTGATTTTATCAGTAGAATGGCTTTGGTATGTAGTATGAAACAAAATTTTGAGCTAACTATTCTTTGTCAAGAGTCATAATTAATTGACAAAGATTGGAGTACAAACTTTGTTAGTTTTTCAAAGTTTTACAATATAGGGCTCGATTACTTCAGACACAAGTTATTGAAATTCAGGTTCACTAGTTATCACACTTTCAAATCTAATGACTCTTAATTGACTGCTTGATTTATATAACCATCAACAAGGGATGTCGTCTATAAACAAGTAATTCTTTGTTATTGCACAAGCTTCTTTTGTTCTCTTTCTTTAACATGGTTAGCACCCATGATTGGTGCAAGTAATTTTTTTAACCAAACTAAGTATGAGCTATATATGTTAAATGTATATGCGTTTGTGTGTGCATGCACACTTCTATTGTTTACAGCTTATTGTTGATCCATTTGTTTGGTTCTACTTATTTGTTTGTGAATCTCCTTGAGTCCTATTATTGAATGATATGACAAACCAAACAACAATGGCTTAGCAAGTCTATATTGGTCGAATTGAGGCGACAATGATGCATTTAATCTTAACCCTTGATTATTACCTACCTTTGCTTAAACACTATGAACTTGAATCTATTTTTCATAAAAGTGTAGGAAATTTTTACAAGCAGAATGCAACCTTGGATAAGCAACTTTTCTTCAATCCTATGTTAGATTAGGCAGGATTTAACGTAGTGGAGACAGACATAGGAAGAATAAACAGGTACTACCTTTAAATGCACTAGAGTGCAAAATAAATTTATATGGAGATTTTGATAGTTAATCATCTCAAACGGTGCAGGCTACCACTTTTATAAAATAATAGGATTAATCACCAAGTGCCTAAGTTAAAACATATCTGGAAACACCAACTGCACGAATAATAAAGATATTACAGTTATATTATGTAGACATTCAATCTCCATTTGATGAAGGAAATAAAAAAATGTGGGAATTTGCAGCAAGCATGCAACTAAGAAGTGCCCGGATTTTTTGTAAAATTGGACATAAAGTGGTTTTTATTGCTAATTATTCATTCAAATTCGTCTTTTTATTTTTCAATCATAATTACAGAGCAATATTGGTTTTCGTCCATAGTTATATTATTATACGTAGTGCTAAAATGATTAATCTTTCGAAGGATTTGATAGTGTTGTGACATATAGAGATAATTAAAGGTTTAATTATTTCTATTTTTTGACTTTTTTTAACAAAGTATTTTGAAGTCTAAACTGTAGATTGGGATCAAAAAATTTGATTACTTCTTGGATTGTGTTTCACAGACTAATTTATTTCTTCGAAGGGATTCGATATCTCCAAGCTGTGTTTATTCTATAAGTTGAATAAATTGTTTATGCATACTTAATAGCCAACCAAATGTCAGAAAGTTGTTCATGAACTACTATAACATCTAGCTGGTGGACCAAAGAAAAAAAATCATTGCAATGCTTTAAGAAATGGTAGAGAGGCATCATAAGGCTAAAGTAGCATTAGCAAATAAGATGGTTGATGCATTTATAGCTATGAGACCCTTTTTTTACCTATTTATTATTACATATGTGTATTAATGTTCACTTTATTTAATCTAAACATTATAATTCTTTTCATTAACTATTAATCCACTTTTATGTTATTTTATATACTATGTTTTTATAATAATTTATCTTTTATAACTATGTTTAAAATATCCTTTTCCACCTAGGAATAAAATAATTAAAACTCTTAACCTGAAATCTTTGTAGTATGAGGTTATTTGTTGCTGCCTTAAGTTTAGAAAGGGAATTAATTCTTCAAAATTCTTTATAGAATCAGATTTAAGTTTATTTTTAAGTAATCATGCTTATTTTTATGAATTTCTCGTAGACAAAAAGTTCTTTATGAAGTCCTTGACCTTATCAAATATGATATGAGGTTGTTTCATGCAGGTTCACATTATCTTTGTAATATAAGGTTATTTCTTGCTGCTTTAGAATTTCATGCATACACACGTTATCTATATACAACTATTGACTATAGAAGATAGTTATCAACTGCAATAACAACTTTTCAATGTAGGTATCATTAAACTTTCTTGCTTGGTGGAGGAATTGATATGTTATGGCTTATTAGTTCTTACAAGACATAAGCCTAGAGATATCAGACTTTGCACCTCATACAGATTAGTTCTTACAAGACATAAGCCTAGAGACGATAATCTTTTTTTAATAAGTTAGATTTTGCATTTTCTCAAGAAGACATGTCTCTAGATTATATGCTACTTAACTTTAGTCAGACTCCAAAGAATAATGAATTAATGGTTAATTGTCGTTGGGATTTAATGATGAGACAAGATCGTATCTAGATAAGATCATTGTTAATAGAACTAAGATGATTAATTTTATAAATTTATCACCTGTTGTACGCCAAGACTGGACACTAAACTAAATGTGACATTTCTGTGCTTCTACTAATGAGATACCCACTGGACTTATCGCAAATGTATGAGAACGGTTATTTGGAATTCATGCAAGTTATAACTGCTCACACTGAATTGAAAATGCAGAGTTGATGGGTTGTGTGTAATGTATTGTAAGTGTAAATGTATCTACAGGAACTGTTCAAGTCAGCAATCTAGATGCATGTGCATAATATCCCTGCGCATAATATCCCTATATGTTAGGATCTGCATACAAATGAATCTGTACTTGTAAAATATATATATTACTACACCGTACAGTGAATAACATAAGAGAAAACAGTTCTGGCTCTAACTTTTGTTCTTTATATGGTATCAGAGCTTTACTCCTTCAAAGCTTCAGATCCTATGGCAGCAACTAGCTTTACTACTGCATTGCCAACTTCGAATGTATCTCACTTCCTTCCATTAAAATTGAAAAGAGATAATTACTTAATGTAGAAGGCACAGTTTCTTCCATTACTTATTTGCCATGATATGTTGGGTATTGTGGAAAGTACTGAACCTTGCCCACCAAAAACTAGAAGCTCCAGCTGCCAGACTTCAACAGAAATCACAACCACTGAAACTTCTCCGCCACCGATTTTAAATCCGGATTATACACAATGGCTTCGGCATGATCAACTAGCTCTAAGTTTGATGCTATCATCTCTGTCTGAAGAGCTTTTTCCGCTTATTGTTGGGCTGCAGACATCTAAACAAGTATGGGATGCTCTTGCTGCTTCTTTTGCCTCCCAAGCACAAGCACGAGCACTCGAGTTACACACCGAACTTCGTAATATCTCAAAGGATCAGAATCTATCACTGATTATCTTCAGCGTATTAAACAAATTGCTGATAGTTTAGCTGCAATCGGCCAGCCTGTAGCTGATCATGAACTTCTTAATAACGTCCTTGGCGGACTTGGTGCATAATTTCAAGCATTTGTTCCTGCTGCAGCAACCCGTCAAAACACGATGAAATTAGAAGAACTACATGGACATCTTGCGCATGAAGCGTGTTAGATCGACAAGCAAAGAAAAATGGATCTTCATCTCCATTTCGTCTTGTTCATGTTGCTAGTAAAAGTCAAGGTAATAACTCTGTTGAATCACATATTCCATTTGATGATCAAAATGTACAAAAAAAGAGGCAATCGTAATGGACATGGACGAGGACACGGGCGAGGTGGTGGAAGCAGTGTTCTTTGCCAACTTTGCAATCGCCCGGGACATATGGCTGGAACATGTTACCGCCGTTTTGATCACTCCTTTCATCCAAATCAGCAACAAAATGCATTTAGATTGCTGACTTGAACAGTTCCTGTAGATACTTTTACAGTAAGCTATATACTCTGTATTATATTTTAAGGTGGTGGAGAGAGCTCGCCTAGAATACATGCATATTCTTCTCATTTAGATTATAATTAATCAAATAAGAGGTTGAGTTTGTACGTATTTTATAAAAGAAAATAAAAGCTACATTTCATATGAAACTTTAATACATCAAACATGTATAATTATGAGTTCGGGATTGCAAATCATTGATTATTCCCCCAAGAATAGTCATGATTTTTTCTTAATATTTACTTCTTTTAAAAAAATTAAAGCAAGCTTACTAGTTTTTTTCAGTTACTGGCGATATAATATAGAACTTGGAGAAGCATGTGAATATAGATGCTCAAAAACATCACGTAAGAAGCCATGCTTATTTTTCTGCAACAAATGTTCCGCATAGTGGATGCTATCGGGTAACTTCGACCATAAAAAAGACTGTCATTGTTACAACAATAATTGGAAGACAAAGGAAGTAAAGCCCAAATGTCCATGACTATTAATACAATCAACAGCTTTTACTTGTATGCACTGTTTGTTGTGCAATATAAAGAAAAGCCATGCTTATTTTAATTACTCATCTCTAAAACATAGTTAAACAAAAATAAAAACAATATCCTACAGTGATCACCACAGCTAATTAGCTAAATATTCCTTGAGTGTGTTCAATTTAACCGTGTTTTAAGAAGAAAAAAATCATACTGAAATGTATAAGAAAATTGTAGAAATAACATCAAGGTTTAAGGTTAAATTACAAGCCCACAAAAACTATTGTTTTTTTTGACAATAGCAAAAAGTTTATTAGTTTTCTTGAATAGCCTTCATCAGATACACCTTACTGAAACTTTATTTGCCAACCTCGCAAAATTGAATAACATACAATAATATGCATATGCAAAAGGATTATTTCCTGTCTGACTGTCAATGTAATAGTTAGTTACTTTCTTTACCCCTTTAACTATGCACTAAAGTAACTTAGACTAATTCATGTTTTGATAAAGATTTGATTTGTGCATGTATACCCATAAAAAAATACAAAAATACATGCACGTTGAAGTCATTTTGTATGATTAAAAAAAATCATATAAACAATGTCTTATAATAGCAACTTCTCGGCGTTGAAATTGCTTGATAATTATGTACTGATAGTTATTATAGTCATATATAAAGAGGTTAGTTTTACTTCCTGCTTATTGTTTTTTGGTCCGGAGCTTAATTAAGTGAATGAGTAACTATTAGTAAATAAAGGTTAGAATTATAAACCAGAATTGAAATTTGTTTTTTGGGATGAGTAATTACAAAATTGCAAAAGGAAAGTATCCAACGGATTAAAAACAGACAAATTCCATGGTTGAATAACAAGGAGAATGAATATTTATTGGAATCAGACGAGAACTAGATATTATAAGAAGGAAGAGAAAATACTGTGAAACTGATGTCTGGAGGGGAGCAACGAAATATAGCAGGTTTACATTTTCACAATTTTGCTATTGTTGTGGGTATCGCACTAGGATATTTATGTACTCTCTGTGTTGAAAGAAATTACACAGGTTAATGTTTTCGTTCTTCCTTTTTGTGATAATCGAAACAACAAACTACTAATGTTGTATTTCTCAATTAGTGGTTAAATGTTGTACTTCACATAATTGACTTAGATGCAAAGATTATATAACAAAAGATTACATAACATTATTTACTAAATTATATAACTTTCCTCTCTTTCTATAATAAATAGATAGCTATTCAACATCGAGAACAATGTTGGTTGGCACAATGAGCTTAGCGTTCTAGGAGGTCCAGCAATGCAAGACGAGTCCAGCTATTGCAATAGTTGGCCACAACCCACATAGGTTGTATGCTTCAATTATGATAATACTACTTCTATGTAATACACGTTTTTAATTCAATAATGATACTATGATTCATAAATAATTACAACAAAATGTAAAAGTGTACTTCACAAACTAATATTGTAATGCTCTTATGACTTCAGTAAACAATCATAAACCCATATAGTAAAAGATAATTTTTGACTTCAGTAAATGATCTTCATAAATCATGTAGCAGTACAATTATTCTGACATTCTTAACTATTTCATCTGCTTTGAACGAGTAGCTTTTAACAAGGTTAGCTCTCTTTTTAGCATCTTAGCAAAACTATCGTCTGGCTGTAACCTCAAAGAAAAACATTCCATTTTTTGGACTGATCACCTCTTTGAGCTGCTATTTGGCTAACAACAGTTCAAAGCTGGCCTGCAATATCACACACTAAAAGCGAGAATGGTTTCTCATTAATTCCTGTTACGGTAGAGACCAGTAACCAAAATTTAGAATTAAAAAGATTAATTTGAAATGTATGCTTATTGAGGCCAAACATTCACAAACAAAAATTACTAAATGCATATGTGGATGTGTCCATCATAAATCTACGATGATACAGAAACGTAAGATTAGTCATGAAGTTGTTTATTATGTTAGGTGTGGTTCGCATTGAAATGGAGTGTGTGCGTGGATTCAGGGTCGGCCCTGAGTTATAGGAGGCCCTAGGCAAAATTATTTTTTGAGGCCCTTACATTTAAAAATTTGATGAATAGAGAAATAAGAAAGCAAGAATATTTCATTCATATAAAACGTAGTTGCGATTACATAAAAATATCACAAGAGACGTTTGCAAAAGTTCACATCATACTTAATCTTCTTGCACTTTGAGTTATAAAATTACTTAGCAAATCACTTAAGTCGAGCGATTTTTTTTTTTTTTTTTAATTTGATATTGTCGCCAATGTATTAAATCTTTTTTTCTTTCTTTTAAAAACTCTGGATTTATATTTTCTAAAAGACATTGTAGTGTAAAATAATTGTGATTGAATGAAAAGAATTACAAGCTATCCTGTAAAAATAATGATACAATAATCATGATTGATATATAAATCAATGTATATTAATATACATTCTCAATTATGCAAGTATCCCGCCATAATCATGGTTGTGTTGACAAGTATATTTGCATAGTATCAGCAAATCTTCAATAAGCAAACATGAGGAAATATATGTTTCCTTCTCATAAACCACCAAATATACCAGTTTCTTTGCAAATTCCACACAAAATCTTATGTTTACTATTGCACAAGATTTAAAGTACATATGAAAAACATTTCGCTGCTAATTGAGAATAAGAAAAATACCTTTTTATCAAATAACCAAAAAGAATTGTAATTTTTTTACCCAATAGTTGAAAGTTTTGGGATAAAGCCTTCTTTTCCTTACAAATAAATCAATTGAAACCAGCAAATCTAGCTTTTCTATTGGATCCCAGCATTCATCCTCAAACCCTAGATGCTTCTCTCTTTTAGTAGAAAATTTCAATTTTGAAACTCTGTAACACCCCACCTCCGCCAGGGTAACTCTTGCAAGCACACTAGCTTCGGATGGGCGTTTAAATAAGGTAAACATGCATGCAGGTATCACAAGACAGAACATATAAGTAAAACAGAGTAGTAAAACAGCGGATAAAACTAGCATTTCAAAACCATAGTTAAGTTACAACAAAGTACTTGATCATTATTTTCCAACAAACAAAGTCTATAGAAAAGCATAAACTGAAAAAGAAATACATAAAGTACTATCCCCAAAGTGAAGTGATAAACCATAGCAAGCTCAATGTCCAGAACCGTACATGAGCAAATCCCGTAAGCAAGCTATCAAGATCCAAGCTAAGCTCCAATGTTCCCACCCTGAGGACCTGAGGGGGGAAACGGAAGAAAAGAGGCGAAAGAAAACATGTCAGTCAAAAAGACTGGTAAGCCCTACTACTATCAGTCCATGAACTAGTAAAGTTAACTGGCATGAGAAGCTGAGATGAACATAAGGATAACAACATACTGGCATGATTATTAACTAAAAAGATAGATAAAGATGTCATCGCATAATCAAGGTTAAGTCTTGCACCACGGTTGTACTAGCATTCTAACATGTCAAGTAAAAACGAGAATCGATCCCTTGGCCCACGCTTAGCCCAATATCATGAGGTGACCTAAATCAAGGTCCAACTACACGATCTAGTTGATCGGCTCCCTATAAGCCTAACTCGTCAAGTGTCAGTGTCATACGGCCCAAACATGAAATGTAGTTAAACTGCGCTAGGTACACCCTAGGGTGTATCAAGTCCTAGGGTGTCAACCTCAGACACAAATTCAAGTATGCACAGTCTAGATCTACTGGTACCCGTGCCTGATTCTCCAACGCCGGACTATATGCACGATCATAGTCCGCCTAGACCTACACCGGCGTACCTACACAGCCATCGTTTTGGTCGCTTACATGTCAGCCCAGTAATCGTGCCCCACCCTAACCTAGTCCTAGGGTCTTATGATACTACCAAGAGGGTTACTGCTGAAAAGGACCACGCAACTAGGGTTTCTTAACGGGTTAAATGTGGTTAACCCGATCCAAACGTGGATTAAATTGGTTAAGTGTACCCAAGTTTCATGACTTAACCCCGATTAATCCATCAAGCCCAAATTGGTTAAGTATTAAGTGGACCATGACTTAACCCTAATCAGGAGGCATTAATTAAATTAATGTGCTTTAACCTCTCACATTAGACCTTGTTGTGGTTACTAGTTAAGCCGAGCGGGTCCGGGTAGCTTTACACCACAACTTGGTCTAACCTCGGGTTCGAGCACAACATGACCAACTTCTCACATTGGGTCCTATTGTTTGTAGCCACTAGTTAAGCCGGGCGGGTCCGGGTAGATTTATGCTATAAACTCAATCCAACCTCGAGTTGGCCACACTCATCTTTTCTAAGTGTCATGCCCATTATGTTTCCAAAACATAATTACATATCACGTCATGTTATAAAAACCATGTTCATGTCATAATGTTACCCAACCCCAACGTAATCCCATCGTTTACATAATCGCAACAACGCATAAAGGATAAAATAGGGGACTTGACATAATCATGACAAAAAGGTGTTGAAGCCACAAGTTTAACATGGTGGCATATGAAATGTACATATGTTCATATACTTGCATATTGCATTATTAGGCTTCAAAAGTATGCATAAAACCAAACTTAACATATAAGTGATACATGGTGATAAATGACATGTAGAAGTTGCTAGAAGTTCGCATTTAGCCTCACATGCAAGTTATCATAAGGGATATGATAACTTCCATGTTGCCAAAATGCAACCTTTAACATAAAGCTTGAAGCTTTAAGCTCACAAACTCAAGTTTAACTTGCATAACATGATAACATGATCAACCCAAACTTGCATAACATAGCAACATGTGTCATACATAATGATTAAACCAACTTGCATAATGATCAACCAAACTTGCATATCATAATGATCAACCAAACTTGCATATCATAATGATCAACCCCAAACTTGCATCATTCATTTAACTTTAGAGTTCAAAAACAAGAAAGTAGAAAAGGGCTTACAATGCTATGAAGACACAAATGAATATTTATTAAAAGATTGAGACGAAGCCCTTATGCAATCACCACAAAAACCCAAATATGAAAGCTCCAAATGAAAAACCCTTGAGCCATTTGGAATAGAAATGTTGCAACTTGACTTGAATGCAAACTAAGAACACTCATACAAGCTTGAAAACACTTGTATGCACTCAAAATCTCTCATATAAATAAACTTAGAAATTTTAGCATGAGAGTGGAGGCCATGAGAGGAACAAATTTGACATAGTTTAGTTGTAGGATTGAATAATGGTGATTTAGGCTAGGCTTAGGGGTCTTTTTATAGAAGATTAGGATAGTATTAGCCATAGGATTAACCCTAGATTCAATCCAAGCCATCAAATCCCGTCACAAGCCTCCAAAACAGGTCCAAACAGCCCAACCAAGTGCACCAGGCCGACCTGGCCGACCAGAGAGGTCGACCGCCAGGTCGACCCTAGGGTCGACTCCCCAGTCGACCTGGTGGGCAGGTCGACTCCCCAGTCGACCCCCAGGTCGACCCCCTGGGTTTGGCGGGAATTTTCCCGCCACTTCTGAAAATTGAAATTTTTGTATTTAAATCTGTTTTGAATTTTTCTAAAACTTCTTCGGGCCTTATCTGGGTCATACGGACTCCGTTTTTCAAAAACTCGGACTCTATTTCGCGTATTTTTTCGAGACGAACGCAATGGCACAGCCCCTTTCCCTTGATTCAGATTTTACACTTTAATTCTGCCTTGATTTATGTTATAACATGTTATTCAAAAATACGGGTTGTTACATTCTCCCCTCCTTAAAGGATTTCGTCCCCGAAATCTCCAAGTTAGGAAGAACGTATCCTACCATCCATCATCCATCTACTCAAAACATCATCCACGTGCAGTCATTGTCCTTAAAGGATTCTAAATGTTGTATGATCATATGCAAAGGTGTGTGTATATGTACTTATCTAATGCGAAAATCAGGAGGTTACTGATTCAGTAAACCCCCTTAATGCAAAACATGTTAGTGAAATGAGTCCATATGTATGCAAATTCCTAACATAATTTATAATCTCTACATGAGTGCACATAACATTCATCCTTATGCAACATCCACGTGATAGCATAACAAGTTTCATCCATGAATAAGTATAAGCACTCATGCATATGCAACATGAAAGTGTGTGAGCCGATCTTAGTGCCTAATGTGTATCATGCATCCACGAGTATCCACGTGCAAACACTTGCAACCACTTGCAACCATCAAGCATAACATGTTTCAAATACATGTTTCATCCAAAGGGTTTCTACCTAAGGTTCTCATGATAAGGTTAACGAGATAATAAGATAAACAGGATAAACACGGATAGAAAGATATGCTAATTAAGAAAGGAGATTGAGAATGTACCCTAAAAAAGGAATGGATAAAGTGAACGCATCTTCGCTTCCGTCTCCCAAGTAGCATTGCTCTCATCCTCTCCCCATTGCACTTTGACTAGTCGAACCTCTCTGTTTCTCAACTTCCTAATCTCTGACCCAAGGATGCGAGTAGGAGCTCATCGAATAGTCGCATCACGCTCTACCTCCACTTCTCTAAGCAAGCTCGGCTCTACCACCTCTGCGGTCTCATGAAGGCACTTCCTCAAATGTGACACATGGAATACATCATGTACCCCACTAAGTCTCTCAGGTAGATCCACTCTATATGCCATCCGTCCAATCCTTTCCTTAATGGGAAACGGTCCTACAAACCTTGGAGCTAACTTCCCAACGGACCCAAAGCGGACAACATTCTGTAATGGGGATACTTTGATAAAGACCATGTCCCCAACATCAAACTCTAGATCCGTTCTCCTCTTATCCGCGTAAGATTTCTGCCTGTCTTGTGCTGCTTTCATCCTTCTTCGAATCAAATCAATCTTCTCCGAAGTCTCTCTAACCATATCAGGCCCAAGCAAGATCTTATCCGTAGATTCCCACCAACAAGATGGTGACCTACACGGCCTCCCATACAAAGCTTCAAATGGTGCCATCCCTATGCTGGCTTGATAGCTATTATTATAAGCAAACTCTACAAGAGGAAGGTGGTCTTCCCAAGTACCACCGAAGTTGAGAACACAAAGCCTCAAGAGGTCTTCTAGCACTCTATTCACCCTTTCGGTTTGGCCATCCGTCTGGGGGTGATAGGCTGTACTCAGATTCAATCGCGTACCCATTGCTTCTTGCAAACTATTCCAGAACTGGCTAGTGAAAATTGGGTCACGATCGCTAACTATGCTAGAAGGAACTCCATGCAACCGCACTATCTCTCGAAGACAAATAGATGCTAGCCATGATGCGGTCCTCTTGCTCTTTACTGGGATGAAGTGAGCACTCTTCGTAAGTCTGTCAACTATGACCCATATGCTTGTGTTCCCTCTCCTTGACCTAGGCAATCCATCCACAAAATCCATAGAAATACTCTCCCACTTCCATTGCGGGACCTCCAATGGATGTAATAGCCCACCTGGTTTCTTTGACTCGGCTTTCACTTGTTGGCACACCATGCACTTTGAAACATACTCTGCCACGTCTTTCTTCATTCCAGCCCAAAAGAAAATGCGCTTCATATCCCTATACATCTTATCCCCTCCCGGATGTATAGTCATCTTCGAGTGATGTGCTTCTTCAAGAACTTTATGCACCAAGTCTCCTACTTGCGGAACGCATAGCCTTCCATCACGCCTTAGCCAACCTTTATCATCAATGGTATATCTAGTAAGGTGACTAGACGTCTCACCCCGAATCAACTTATCCATGACCTCGACTATTTGCGGATCTTCCTTCTGTGAAGCCCCAACTTGATCAAGAAGTGTGGGCCTAAGCTCAAGGGATGCTAAAGAACCCGTCATCGACTCAACAGTCGTCGTGAAATCAAAGGTCGCCAAGAATTCTAAGTTCTTCATCTCAATGAACAAGGGGCTCAAAGTCAACCTCCTTCTGCTTAGTGCATCTGCCACCACATTACACTTGCCAGGGGTATAAGCTATCTTGAAGTCATAAGATGCCAAGAATTCCATCCACCTTTGCTGCCTTAGATTCAGATCTTTTTGCGAGAAGAGGTACTTGAGTGACTTGTGATCAGTATACAACTCAAACCTTTCGCCTAGAAGATAGTGGCGCCAGGATTTGAGTGCAAAGACGATCGCCGCCAACTCTAAATCATGAGTGGGATAGTTCTTCTCATGAACTTTAAGTTGCCTACCCCCATAACATATCACTCTTCCCTCTTGCATCAGAACGACACCTAACCCCGTGCCACATGCATCTGTGTACACGGTAAACATCTTACCACTATCGGGTAATGCCAAAACTAGAGCTGAGGTAAGGGCTCTCTTGAGCCTTTGAAAAGCAAGCTCACACTCCAAGTCCCATGCAAAGACTAAGTTCTTCTTCGTCAACTTAGTAAGAGGGGCCGAAATCTTAGCGAAGTCCCTGATGAACTTCCTATAGTAGCCCGCCAGACCGAGAAAGCTTCTTACTTCGGTTGCATTCCTAGGAGTCTTCCAGTCTTGAACCACAACCACCTTCGCGGGATCCACCGCTATGCCTTGCTTAGAAACTATATGTCCAAGAAACCGAACCTCCCTTCTCCAAAAATGACATTTGGAGAACTTGGCTTTCAACTGATGCGCCCTAAGCGTATCCATCACTTCCTTGAGATGCCTAGCATGCTCTTCCTCATCCTTTGAGAAGATCAGAATATCATCCACGAAGACAACAACAAACTTGTTAAGGAACTCCCTGAACACCCTACTCATCAAGTCTACGAAGTAGGCGGGTGCATTAGTCAAACCGAATGGCATGACAAGCCATTCAAAGAATCCATCTGGAGTCCTGAACGCAGTTTTATCAATGCTATCCTCAGCTACTCTAAGCTGATGGAATCCGGTGGCTAGATCGAGCTGAGAGAAAACAGAAGCACCTACCAACTGGTCAAAGAGATCATCAATCCTCGGTAAAGGGTGCCTATTCTTCTTTGTCAGCTTGTTCAACTCTCGATAATCAACACATAGGCGAAGCGAGCCATCCGCCTTAGTAGCGAATACCACCGGAGCACCCCATTCAGAAATGCTTCGCCTAATAAAATTCTTCTCAAGCAACTCCTTGATTTGCTTACTAAGCTCCCTTCTCTCACGAGGGGCCATGTGCCTAACGGGAAATGATACTGGCTTGGCATTATCAACTAGATAAATGCGAAAATCTATCTCTCGTTTAGGGGGTAACCTCTTAACTTCCTCAAAGACATCAGGATAGTCTCGGACCACCCTTACAGATTGCAGATCATCGATGGACGAGTCAAGATAACATAACATGACGGGACCTCTAGGGTTACAAGAAATTTCTAGGGTATTACCGAGGCGAGTCATGAGCCTCACCACCCTATGCTCACAATCGAGGATGGCTCCATAACTGGACAACCAATCCATGCCCAAGATCAACCCATATCCCGTGAATCCGAGAACATAAGCATTACACGTGAATTCTACGGCCAAGATAGAAATCTTCAAATCCACACAAATCATAGATAAATGGGCGGAACCCCCAATTGGATTTGAAACACAAACGGGATCCTCAACTAGGCTAGTACTTAGGTGCAAACTTTCAACAATGTCAGAAGAAATAAAACTATGCGATGCGCCAGAATCAAATAAGGTGCGAACAGGATAATCAGAAATATAAACAAGACTTTCTACAGAAATACTACCTCGGTCCTGAACTGGAGCAGCAGTGAGAGCATGCACATGCCCTCCAGAAGGTCCTGCACGCTGATTCTGCCCTTGCTTCTTTGGGCAATCCTTGCTAAAGTGTCCAGTCTCTCCACAATGAAAGCATTCGCCCGACTTCCTCTTCCTTTTCTTACAGTCTTTAGCTATGTGCCCAACATTCCCACAGTAGTGGCATTTTCTTGGATCATTTGCCTTGGCCTTGTTGCCCTTGTTGTTCTTGTTGTTTTTGTTGTTCTGACTGCTCTGATTCCCTCCCCACTTGGAGTCTGTCTTCTTGGCTTGAGTCTCATTAGTCTTGTCTTCCTTCTTGCTATTCTTATTGTCTCCTTGAAGCAATGCCATGTCTACTAGTCCCTCAAAAGTGGCCCCCATGGGTATATGAGATAGGGATAAACCTTGTAATGGCTCATTCAACTCTCGTCCAAAGCGTAAAGCCTTCTTCTGGGGAGTATTAATCATGTCCAAACCGAATCGGGCGAGCTGGTTAAACTCATTCACATACTCCCTCACTGTCATGTCCCCTTGCTTCAAAGATATAAACTTCTCCAATTGCAGATTCGCCTCAGCTGATGATAGAAACTTAAGCCCAAATCTTGTCCTAAAGTCGGCCCAAGTCTCTATAGGCCTCGTAGCATTGGTGACCTCCCACCAATAAGCAGCTTCTTCTTTTAATAGCCTTGCTGCCAATAAAACCTTTCTATGGTCTTCCACATCAAAGATAGCGAAAAGATCTTCGGTTTCTTTCAACCAATTTCGTGCCTCCACAAAAGTCTCCGTCCCTATGAAATTCTTGCCACCCATCGCCTTAAAGTCCTTGCAAACTTTTTCGAAATCCGCTTGTGGATTCTAAGGAGGGGGAGGAGGAGGAGGAACCTCAGTTATGTTGGGGGTATTTGCCGGGCCCACATCGTTGGCCCTAGCTTCCAAGTACCTCCGGAACCATCCGGGAATGGTCACTCCCTCGGGAAGGTTAAGATCAGCCATATTGAAAAAGAAAAAGATAGATTCAGAACGAAGAAACGAAGGATAGTGCTATGGCTTTTGGGGAATAGCCTTTTTAAAATAACTAGACTTTTCTTGGAAAATACTTAATTGGTTTTGAAAATAGTTTTTCAAAAGGTAAGTTTTAAAAACACTTTTGCTCAAATCTTGTAGACCTTATGCTCTGATACCAAATGTAACACCACACCTCCGCCAGGGTAACTCTTGCAAGCACACTAGCTTCGGAGGGGCGTTTAAATAAGGTAAACATGCATGCAGGTATAACAAGACAGAACATATAAGTAAAACAGAGTAGTAAAACAGTGGATAAAACTAGCATTTCAAAACCACAGTTAAGTTACAACAAAGTACTTGATCATTATTTTCCAACAAACAAAGTCTAGAGAAAAGCATAAACTGAAAAAGAAATACATAAAGTACTATCCCCAAAGTGAAGTGATAAACCATAGCAAGCTCAATGTCCAGAACCGTACATGAGAAAATCCCGTAAGCAAGCTATCAAGATCCAAGCTAAGCTCCAATGTTCCCACCCTGACGACTTGAGGGGGAAAACGGAAGAAAAGAGGCGAAAGAAAACAGGTCAGTCAAAAAGACTGGTAAGCCCTACTACTATCAGTCCATGAACTAGTAAAGTTAACTGGAATGAGAAGCTGAGATGAACATAAGGATAACAACATACTGGCATGATGATTAACTAACAAGATAGATAAAGATGTCATCGCATAATCAAGGTTAAGTCTTGCACCACGGTTGTACTAGCATTCTAACATGTCAAGTAAAAACGAGAATCGATCCCTTGGCCCACGCTTGGCCCAATATCATGAGGTGACCTAAATCAAGGTCCAACTACACGGTCTAGTTGATCGGCTCCCTATAAGCCTAACTCGTCAAGTGTCAGTGTCATACGGCCCAAACATGAAATGTAGTTAAACTGCGCTAGGTACACCCTAGGGTGTATCAAGTCCTAGGGTGTCAACCTCAGACACAAATTCAAGTATGCACAGTCTAGATCTACTGGTACCCGTGCCTGATTCTCCAACGCCGGACTATGTGCACGACCATAGTCCGCCTGGACCTACACCGGCGTACCTACACAGCCGTCGTTTTGGTCGCTTACATGTCATCCCAGTAATCGTGCCCCACCCTAGCCAAGTCCTAGGGTCTTATGATACTATCAAGAGGGTTACTGCTGAAAAGGACAACGCAACTAGGGATTCTTAACGGGTTAAATGTGGTTAACCCGATCCAAACGTGGATTAAATTGGTTAAGTGTACCCAAGTTTCATGACTTAACCCCGATTAACCCATCAAGCCCAAATTGGTTAAGTATTAAGTGGACCATGACTTAACCCTAATCAGGAGGCATTAATTAAATTAATGTGCTTTAACCTCTCACATTAGACCTTGTTGTGGTTACTAGTTAAGCCGGGCGGGTCCGGGTAGCTTTACACCACAACTTGGTCTAACCTCGGGTTCCAGCACAACATGACCAACTTCTCACATTGGGTCCTATTGTTTGTAGCCACTAGTTAAGCCGGGCGGGTCCGGGTAGATTTATGCTATAAACTCAACCCAACCTCGAGTTGGCCACACTCATCTTTTCTAAGTGTCATGTCCATTATGTTTCCAAAACATAATTACATATCACGTCATGTTATAAAAACCATGTTCATGTCATAATGTTACCCAACCCCAACGTAATCCCATCGTTTACATAATCGCAACAACGCATAAAGGATAAAATAGGGGACTTGGCATAATCATGACAAAAAGGTGTTGAAGCCACAAGTTTAACATGGTAGCATATGAAATGTACATATGTTCATATACTTGCATATTGCATTATTAGGCTTCAAAAGTATGCATAAAACCAAACTTAACATATAAGTGATACATGGTGATAAATGACATGTAGAAGTTGCTAGAAGTTCGCATTTAGCCTCACATGCAAGTTATCATAAGGGATATGATAACTTCCATGTTGCCAAAATGCAACCTTTAACATAAAGCTTGAAGCTTTAAGCTCACAAACTCAAGTTTAACTTGCATAACATGATAACATGATCAACCCAAACTTGCATAACATAGCAACATGTGTCATACATAATGATTAAACCAACTTGCATAATGATCAACCAAACTTGCATATAATAATGATCAACCAAACTTGCATATCATAATGATCAACCCCAAACTTGCATCATTCATTTAACTTTAGAGTTCAAAAACAAGAAAGTAGAAAAGGGCTTACAATGCTATGAAGACACAAATGAATATTTATTAAAAGATTGAGACGAAGCCCTTATGCAATCACCACAAAAACCCAAATATGAAAGCTCCAAATGAAAAACCCTTGAGCCATTTGTAATAGAAATGTTGCAACTTGACTTGAATGCAAACTAAGAACACTCATACAAGCTTGAAAACACTTGTATGCACTCAAAATCTCTCATATAAATAAACTTAGAAATTTTAGCATGAGAGTGGAGGCCATGAGAGGAACAAATTTGACATAGTTTAGTTGTAGGATTGAATAATGGTGATTTAGGCTAGGCTTAGGGGTCTTTTTATAGAAGATTAGGATAGTATTAGCCATAGGATTAACCCTAGATTCAATCCAAGCCATCAAATCCCGTCGCAAGCCTCCAAACAGGTCCAAACAGCCCAATCAAGTGCACCAGGCCGACCTAGCCGACCAGGGAGGTCGACCCCCAGGTCGACCCTAGGGTCGACTCCCCAGTCGACCTGGTGGGCAGGTCGACTCCCCAGTCGACCCCCTGGATATGGCGGGAATTTTCCCGCCACTTCTGAAAATTGAAATTTTTGTATTTAAATCTGTTTTGAATTTTTCTAAAACTTCTTCGGGCCTTATCTGGGTCATACGGACCCCGTTTTTCGAAAACTCAGACTCAATTTCGTGTATTTTTCCGAGACGAACGCAATGGCACAGCCCCTTTCCCTTGATTCAGATTTTACAGTTTAATTCTACCTTGATTTATGTTATAACATGTTATTCAAAAATACGGGTTGTTACAAACTCTGATGCATTCAATTTGGAATCCTACCTGCGTTTTTTTCATATGTGGACTGTTTGATGTTCGAATTTTTTTCTCCTCTTCGCATCCGTTCTTCACGGTCTTCCTACCTCCGTGCGTTGTTCTCCTTGCCTGAAAACATGTGTGCTTTGTTTCCCTTCGCCTTTTTTTCCAGTTGCATTTTTTCTGAAGGCCCCCTTAAATTTTGGGGCTCTAGGCCATTGCATAGTAGGCCTAGGGCTAGGGCCGGTACTGCGTGGATTGAACGGGAGAATTGTCCCACATCAAGATATTAAGAAAGATCGTGGTATATATATGGTATTGGTGGCATGTAACATTGGGGATTCCTTTTTTTACAATAAGTGCTTGCCAATACCAAATTATATTCTCGATGGAAGGCGATGGGGGATGTTCAATCGGGACGCCGGCATGGGAGACTTCGACCGTTGACTCCGATAGACACGGTGAAGCGCGTACGGTACGCAGGGAATGCCGAAAATCAACATGGTATCAGACCTCCATGGTTCGAGGGGACCGGTATGCGTAGCATGACCGAAGAATGGCTCCAAAGGGGCTTGAGCATGGGATGCTCATCAAGGTGGAGATACAATGGTAAAAGCAGTCCCTGACGCCACTGCTTAAGAGAACTCGGGGTAGCATCTTAGCCAACTGTGAAAAGGACTCAAGGTGTAACTCTAAGTTTACTTGAGCAATGCTCGCCAAGGTGGAGATTGTTAGGTGTGGCTCGCATTGGAATGGAATGGAGTGGGTGCGTGGATTGAACGGGTAAATGGTCCCACATCGCAAGAAATTTAGAAAGATCGTGGTATATATATGGTGTTGGTGGCATGTAACATTGGGGATTCCTTTTGTTACAACAAGTGCTTGCCAATACCAAATTATATGCTCGATGGAAGGCGATGGGGGATGTTCAATCGAGACGCCAGCAAAGGAGACTTCGACCGTTGACTCCGATAGACACGATGAAGCGCGTATGGTATGCAGGAAATGCTGAAACTCAACATATTATTTCTGTTTACAAGTCGATTTGACTTTTCTAGTTTCAAATGCATATTTTGACTCTTATTCACCATAATGAAATCACAGTTCAATTAAAGAACATCATATATTGTTTACTAATATTTATAAGTTGACTAACTTTATGAGTCTAGATTGATTGTCTTGACTCCGTATCATCACAACGACAATTGGTTTGTAGGAACTTTCTTAATCAAAGATTAACTAACGATGGGATCACTACAACCAAATACCATATCCGTTGATATTTCTGATGTACCAGTTTAAATGCAAGGTATCAAACCTTCAATTTATAAAAAATCTCAAACTGACATCTCAGTCCATATCTCATAAGTCATTGTAATTTGTGATATTATTAAGGTTCTGAAAAAATGTTTCAGCAAATAGGCTACTTACTACTAGCGGCAACACTTTTAAAAAAGAAGAAGAAAGAGGCACAAAACAAAACTTCTTATAGTTTTTGGACAATCTGGGTTCTACTAATAATGGCAAAGCCTTGGGTTAAGCCTTTTAGTGTGTGTACCCACTAATTATATATTGCCTAAGCTAACTTGCTCTCATTCATGTATTAATAAATGATTGATTTTAGTGTGTGTAATGTGTATGTGTTTTTATAATAAAACAAATCATATAACCGGTGTTTGTACTACTTCACATTACAGATTCATGTACATGTTTCTTCATTGATTGCTTCCCCATGTATGTTAACTTACATTTTTGCTTCTTTCCACAAATATTTCTCTTCAATTTGAGCATATATGTCGTACAAGAGAATGGACTAAACTGATGTTGAAGTATGCGATACTATATGCTGGATTGAAGAGGTTGAAGATAGCTTCGAGTCGAAGGTGACTGTTCGCAAATCGGAGCTCATATATAGGAGTTATGAGCTAGAAGGTGTTTGATGTCAGCTGGGAACAGGGACAGACGTTTGTCATTGGGAGTGACAGACGTCTAACTGCAGGGAAATGGTTTCCCGAGAGCTCAGACAGATGTCTGTCATATCCCTGGCAGACGTCTGTGCTGAGTGGATGTGCCCAATTAATCTCTGGAAGATGATAGACGTCTGTCAGGCGATGCGACAGACGTCTGATCGGTATTGGGCTGTTTTCGGCCTAGAAATTAGCAAGCATATTTGTGACTAATTCTGGGGCAATTTGGGTAATTGGCCAAACCTCTATATAAGTTATTTTCTGATGTGAATTAAGTATTTTGGAAACTTGATTTGGGATCAAGGGTTTATTCTCAAGGGGGAATGTAATGACCCGCATTCTACACATCGGGGGATCATAGAATATTTATTTCCTTCCCGTATGAAGTCGTATGGTCACATAACTTTGGGAAACATCTATTAGAGTCATTTCCCATGTTCATGATTTTTGTCGATTGCTAAATGACCATTTTGCCCCTAGTTGGTACTGTTTTGGCCATAACTTTTGATTGGAAAGGAATTTTGACCTGAACCTACTTCCATTGGATTCGTTTGATGGTTTACCTTTCCGTAGAGTGGTCATAATAGCCAAACGGACTTACCATTTGGGAGATATGGCTGAAATAAGGTTTGGAGGGTGAAAAATTGCTTAACCGGGCCAAATAGGGTGATTAGTGAATAGGCCCATAACCCATTTCGGGATTAGGGTTATGGGAGGGCTTAAATGAGTTAGAGAATCATTCCATTTCAGTTTTCTAGCCTCCACTTATCACCAAGGAATCCTAAAAATGGCCTCTAACCTCTAAATCACCTCCAAATCATCTTTTGGTCAAGGATTTGGCTTAGCAACCTCTAATCAAGGAAGATCTACACCAAAGCAACATTGGAGCTGCTGTTTAGCATTGAGATTCACATCAAATCAGAGATTTACTTCAGATCTTAGTTTATTTGTGGCTAAGGTGAGTGATTTGCATAGTTTTACACTAATTATGGCTAGTTAAGGGTAATTAGTGCTAATTAGCGAATTTAAGCATGATAAAATTCGGGAAAAATGTTCATAAATTCCTAAATGATGTTTTAGATCTCTGATATGAATTTGGGTTAATTTGGTTAAGTTTTGCTAATCCTATCATTAGTTTCACCTAAACATGCTTAAGGGGGAATATGGATTTTGGGTATGTTTGATCCATTTTAACCTATCATATTGATGTTTTGATGTTTGTGGTTGATTATGCATGTTGCTATGACTGTATGAAATGCTTTGTGATTGATTTCAATAGTTAGAATGGTCGAAAACGTCGTCAAATGGCGTAAACACTTGCTGGAACAGTTTCAGAAAAACAGTGCAGGTTTCGGATCGGATCGGATGTAGGGCTCGGATCGGATATGTTGAACTGGGCAAGGGGTTCGATCGGATCGGAGCCTGACACTTGGGAAAATTGGCAAAAAGGAAGGCCACGCTAACTGAACTGGGATCGGATCGAATTAAGGAGGACGGATCGGAGCAGAAGCATGAAGACGGATCGGAGCAGAGGCATGAAGACGGATCAGATAGGAGCATGTGAAGGAGGCATGGAGACGAATCGGAGTGGAAGCACGAACTGGAGGGGGATGGCACCCGACCCAACCTGAGGAGAAATACTCGACCTGAACCCGAAGAGGACCCGACCCGAACCGATGGAGGATACCCGACCCGAACCGATGGCTTGAGGAGGAACCCGACCCGACCCAGTGTTGACCAAAAACCCGAGATGCAAAGGTAGTCCAATATGGGAAGTTAGAGCTCAGGATCTAGTTGGGAACCGATGAGTTCACTTAATGGTTGAACTTTGCTGCGGGACGTGTGCTAAGGAGCTGTCGACGTTCATAACTTCGATTCACCACTAAAAATGAATGATGGCTACTTATCAGTGCAGTAGGGTCATTATGACCTAAGGGGCAAGGTGATGGTAGCAAGACTACGTTATCAGTGCAGTAGGGTCATTATGACCTGAGGGGCAAGGTGATGCGTAGTAAGACTATGAGTCAACGCAGATGGGGTGAACAACTCCATGGGGCAAGTGGACATAGTAAGGATTGGTAAGGCTATGAGCCAGCGCAGATGGATGAATAACTCCATGGGGCAAGTGGACATAGCGAGGAACTAGTGGCTACGTTATCAGTGCAGTGAAGTCATTTATGACTTCATGGGGCAGAGTGATCGTAGCAAGGTATGTTGGGTGATCGAAGTGGTGAATATCGTATGCTTTACGCATTGAGTGAGAGATGTGAGGATGGATGCTATGTTTGATTGTTTGCCATCATTATGACATGCACACCTCCCCCACCTCCGTATCTATACATTGCTTTATATGGCACCTTAGAGTGTTGTACAGTATGTAGTGCTAACTCTTTGGTTGCAGGTCCAGGTTCAGGTATGTTTTAGTCTACCTGTTATTGTTCACTTTAGATGCTTATCGCTCATACCAGGCTTTATGTCTAACCCAGAGTTTTATGTTTCCTCTTATTACTCTGGGTGCTCACACGAGCAGACTAGAGACAGGTTAGCTGGTGATGTGCGAGTAGCTGATTCGGAGGCGGGCAGGAGGCTTCCACGTATGATATATATATATATATATACACACATTCTCCCTGTGTCGTTGGTGGTCGCTACTTGGGCATTAGTAGTGTACCTCCTTTATCTTGATTTTGCTTTGAGACAGTTTGAAAGTTGTAATAAGCTATATTTTGAATTTCCGCTGCTATGATGCTTAGTTCTGATTTTTAGCTTATGCACTGTCTCTCCTGTTTTATGTCAAGTATGTTATTATTATATTTTGTTCTATACGCTGTGAGACATTCTACAGGTTCCTTGTATGTTCATTTCCTGCTTCCTTTTCCTTCTGACGACCCATTCCGTGCTAACTGGACATGTGTACAGCGCACTTTTGGAGTAAATGTCGGTTGGTGCGGGGCAGACCGTCACACTTGGTATCAGAGCTCTAGGTTGCGTAGTTAACCTAGGGAAACACACCAGGGAGAGTTAGTACGTATATGAGAGCGCGTATTTGTGATTACTTTGGTTTTCAAAAGCTATATATGTATATACTATTAGTAGTATAAGAATGAAGTCGCACTGCACTAGCACCACTATGGGGTCGTTAATCGTTTCCCCTTTTCAGATTGACGATGAGCCGAGACACGAGGGGTGCTGGTAGAGGGACCAACCAAGGGAATGCCGCTGACATGAGGGAGATATTTACTAACCTCATGAGAGACATGCTTAGAGAAGTGCAAGGGGCAGTTCCCAATCCCGGAGTTGGTGTTGGCCCAGTAGTGCAGGCACTTAGGGTCGATTTCGCCAAGTTGTGCAAAGATTGCACTAATCTTGGTGGGAAGCCGTTCCATGGAACGGAGTCGGCCACAGATGTTCAGGACTGGATGGACAGCTGTGACCGTATCTTTGATGACTTGGGTCTTGAGGATGCGATGAAGAGAAGGCTAGCGTCTCGTCAGCTGCAAGGGAGAGCGATGAATTGGTGGAATGCCATTAGAACAGTTACTCCAGAGGACCAGGTTACGTGGGATCAGTTCACGGCTCGCTTTAGCGAGAAGTTTATTCCAGCTGCCCAGAAGTCAGTGTTGTTCAAGAAGTTCTTGGAACTCAAGCAGAACGGAAGGGCAATTTCTGATTATATTGTTGAGTTCGACACTTTGTCGAAGTATGGACTGTCTCTTATCGATACTCCTGAGAAGAAGAATGAGAAGTTCATTACAGGGTTGGATGGGTACTTGGGGGAAAGGCTTATCAACCACATCGATGAGACTTTTGAATCAATTGTGGGGAAAGCTTTGAGATCAGAGAGTCTTTACCCCAAGTCAAAGACTGAGGCTGCATCTGCAGAAGAGCCAAAGCCGCAAGCGGGCGGTGGAGGCAAGAATAACTCTCAGAATAAGAGGAAGCAGGACCAATCTAAGGGTGGTCAGAAAAAGAGCAAGAAAGATGTTGAGTGCTTCAGCTGTGGAAAGAAGGGCCATTATGCTAAAGAATGTCGGGCCAAGCCAGCGGAAAGGAAGTGCTACAACTGTGGTCAAGTGGGACATCATAAGGATAAGTGTCTGCAACCTCTTAAGGAGAAGAAGATTGTGAAAGCATATGCTATTGATGTTGTTCCTTCTTCGTCGAATGCCCCAACTGCGGCGGAGAAAGGAAAGAATGTTGTTATTCAAGGTATGCTTTCTATTTATGATATACCAGTTCGAGTTTTGTTTGATACTGGGGCTTCCCGTTCCTTCATATCTAGTGACCTAGTAGATAGGTTGGGACTGGAACCCAAGATAGTCGATAGACCATTGGTTGTGACGAACCCGATTGGTGGTTCGACTAGCCTTAGTATGATTTGCAGGAATTTGGTCTTATCGAGTCATGGATGTATGTTTGTTTGTGATTGCTTTGTTTTGGGCTTTATTGGGTATGGCATTATATTGGGAGTCGATTGGCTCCAAAGATACGGGGTGGTGGTAGACTGTGAGGGATTTTTGGTGACAGTGAGGGCGGATGATGGGCGGAGGGTAGTGTTTGGTAGCCTACATAATGATGGGGTTATGGCTAGTTTTGTAAATTCCCTCGACATCTCGCAGGATGAGTTGTCAGATGTGCCTGTGGTTGGCCAGTATCCGGACGTCTTCGAGGAGGTGACCGGGCTTCCACCACACCGAGAGATTGAGTTCCGTATTGATTTAGTGAAAGATGCCAAACCTATAGTGATGCCACTTCGTCGTATGGCACCAAGGGAGCAGCGAGAGCTCGGGGTGCAAGTAAACAATCTTTTGAAGAAGGGATTTATTAAAAGGAGTGTCTCCGAGTGGGGAGCACCAGTTGTGTTTGCCACTAAGGCAGATGGTTCCCTTCGTTTGTGTGTGGACTATCGCGAGTTGAATAAGGTGACGAGAAAGAATAAGTATCCTCTACCACGGATAGATGATTTGTTTGATCAACTGGAAGGAGCAAGAGTGTTCTCCCAGTTGGAACTCGCGACAGGATTTCATCAGCTTCGAGTAGCAGATGAGAGTGTTCCGAAGACGGCATTTAGGACGCCGTCTGGATTTTATGAGTGGTTGGTCATGCCATTTGGGTTGACCAATGCACCAGCCTACTTTGTGGATCTTATGAATCGAGTATTCAGAGATCAGTTGAATAAGTTTGTTCTTGTGTTCGTGGATGATATCCTTGTTTACTCAAGGACAGAGGAAGAACACAAGGGACACTTGAGGATAGTGATGGAGGTGTTGAGGAAACACCAATTGAAAGCGAAATTCTCTAAGTGTCATTTTTGGAGAAGGGAAGTGAGATTCTTGGGTCATGTTGTTTCAGAGAGTGGTATTGCCGTGGACCCTGCGAAGGTGGCTACGGTACATGATTGGCCTACACCCAGGAATGCTATAGATGTAAGAAGTTTCTTGGGATTAGCTGGATATTATCGTAAGTTTATCCAGGACTTCTCCAAGATAGCAGCACCATTGACTCAGTTGACTAAGAAGAATCAGTCCTTCGTCTGGGACGGAGTGTGTGAGGATGCCTTCAAGAGTCTAAAGGAGAAGTTGACGTGTGCGCCAGTGTTAGTCATTCCTAAAGGGAATGAAGAGATAATGGTATACACGGATTCTTGTGGTACCGGACTGGGTGCTGTGTTGATGCAAGGAGGTAGGGTTGTAGCTTATGCTAGTCGACAGCTAAAACCGCATGAGAAGAAGTATCCTACCCATGATTTGGAATTGGCAGCGATCGTGTTTGCGCTGAATATGTGGAGACACTATCTCTTGGGAGAAAGATTTGAGCTGTTTACCGATCATAAATCGTTAAAGTATCTCTTCTCCCAGAAAGATCTGAATCTCCGTCAGCAGAGATGGTTAGAGTTCTTGGCTTCGTATGATTTTGATATCGCATACACACCTGGGAAGGGTAATGCGGTAGCCGATGCCTTGAGTAGGAGACAGGCCAGCTTAGGGGCTATGTTTCTTGAGTGGAAGCAACTGGAGTATATCGTGGGGTTTGATTTCAGACCAAGGTGCGAATTGGATCCAGTTATCCTAGCTAGTTTAGCGATCAGACCCACCTTGATAGAGCGGATTGGTTCCAGCCAGAGGGACGATCCTAATCTATTGGAAATCATCTCCAAGTTAGAGATGGGTATCGATGAGGAGATGAATGTGTATGGGCTTGATCGAGATGGATGGCTTCGAAAGAATGGAAGACTAGTTGTGCCCAATGTAAATGGTTTGAGAGATGAAGTGCTTAGAGAATGTCATCACTCAAAACTGACTATACATCCCGGTGGTAATAAGATGTATCGAGACATGAAGCGGACTTACTACTGGGAAGGGATGAAAAGAGACGTTGGGAAGTTTATATCCAAATGCATGAATTGTCAGCTAGTTAAAGCCGAGCAAAAGAAGCCTAGTGGTTTGTTGCAACCATTAGAAATTCCCGAATGGAAATGGGAGCAAGTCTCGATGGATTTCATCGATGGTTTACCGAGGACTAGGTCGGGATACGATAGCATTTGGGTAATTATGGATCGATTGACTAAGAGCGCAAGATTTATACCAGTCAAATCGACCAGAACGGCAGCCAAGTTGGCAGAATTGTATATGAAGTGGGTAGTGAGATTTCATGGAGTACCCAAAAACATTGTGAGTGACCGAGACCCGTTGTTCACTAGTGGGTTTTGGAAGAGCTTACAAGAGGCTCTAGGGTCAGGATTACATCTCAGTACCGCATATCATCCTCAGACCGACGGTCAGACGGAGAGAGTGAATCGTATATTGGAGGATCTCTTGAGAGCTTGTATATTGGATTTTGGTGGATCATGGGATGACCATTTGCATCTAGTAGAGTTTGCATATAATAATAGCTACCAATACAGTATCGGTATGGCTCCATATGAAGCTCTGTACGGAAGACCGTGCAACTCACCATCATGTTGGACAGAGACTGGCGAGAAGTTTGTGCTTGGACCAGATGTGGTGAGGGAAACTTCAGATAAGATTAAGGTCATTCAACAACTAATGAAAGCTGCTCAAGATAGGTAGAAGAGCTATGCTGATAAGAGGAGAAGAGACTTGAAATTCTCCGTTGGTGACTTGGTGTTTGTCAAGATCTCTCCGTTGAAGAGCGTGATACGATTTGGTAGGAGAGGTAAGTTGGCACCAAGATTTCTTGGCCCATTCCCTATTCTTGAACTAGTCGGGAATTTGGCGTATAGAGTTGGCTTACCAGAGAAGATGGCGGGAGTTCACAATGTATTTCATGTTTCCCAATTAAGGAAGTTCGTTCACGACTCAGATATGACTATTTCACCTGATCAGTTAGAGGACTTCGAAGTAGAACCCGAGGCGGTTGGGAACCGCAAGCCGATTCGTATTGTGGGGCATGATACGAAGCAACTTCGGAGGAAGGCGGTGAGGCTAGTCAAGATTCAGTGGGGCGAGGACGAGAATGATTGTACTTGGGAGACAGAGGAGGGCATTAGGAAGGCATATCCAGAACTCTTTGCCTGGTAAGATTTACCTTGCGATTTAGTTATTCCGCATGCTAGGATAGACTTATTTTACTTGCTTTGCATGTTTGATGGTTGTTTTATGGTTGATAGGCATGCGGGAACCTTTGTGTGTGTTTTGATTAGGAAATTTCGAGGGCGAAATTTCTTAAGGGGGGGAGAGTGTAATGACCCGCATTCTACGCATCGAGGGATCGTAGAATATTTATTTCCTTCTCGTATGAAGTCGTATGGTCACATAACTTTAGGAAACATCTATTAGAGTCATTTCCCATGTTCATGATTTTTGTCGATTGTTAAATGACCATTTTGCCTCTAGTTGGTACTGTTTTGGCCATAACTTTTGATTGGAAAGGAATTTTGACCTGAAACTACTTCCATTGGATTTGTTTGTTGGTTTACCTTTCCGTAGAGTGGTCATAATAGCCAAACGGACTTACCGTTTGGGAGATATGGCTGAAATAAGGTTTGGAGGGTGAAAAACTGCTTAACCGGGCCAAATAGGGTGATTAGTGAATAGGCCCATAACCCATTTCGGGATTAGGGTTATGGGAGGGCTGAAATGAGTTATAGAATCATTCCATTTCAGTTTTCTAGCCTCCACTTATCACCAAGGAACCCTAAAAATGGCCTCTAACCTCCAAATCACCTCCAAATCATCTTTTGGTCAAGGATTTGGCTTAGCAACCTCTAATCAAGAAAGATCTACACCAAAGCAACATTGGAGCTGCTGTTTAGCATTGAGATTCACATCAAATCAGAGATTAACTTCAGATCTTAGTTTATTTGTGGCTAAGGTGAGTGATTTGCATAGTTTTACACTAATTATGGCTAGTTAAGGGTAATTAGTGCTAATTAGCGAATTTAAGCATGATAAAATTCGGGAAAAATGTTCATAAATTCCTAAATGATGTTTTAGACCTCTGATATGAATTCGGGTTAATTTGGTTAAGTTTTGCTAATCCTATCATTAGTTTCACCTAAACATGCTTAAGGGGGAATATGGGATTTTGGGTATGTTTGATCCATTTTAACCTATCATATTGATGTTTTGATGTTTGTGGTTGATTATGCATGTTGCTATGACTGTATGAAATGCTTTGTGATTGATTTCAATAGTTAGAATGGTCAAAAACGTCGTCGAATGGCGTAAACACTTGCTGGAACATTTTCAGAAAAACAGTGCAGGTTTCGGATCGGATCGGATGTAGGGCTCGGATCGGATATGTTGAACTGGGCAAGGGGTTCCATCGGATCGGAGCCTGACACTTGGGAAAATTGGAAAAAAGGAAGGCCACGCTAACTGAACTGGGATCGGATCGGATTAAGGAGGACGGATCGGAGCGGAAGCATGAAGACGGATCGGAGCGGAGGCATGAAGATGGATCGGATATGAGCATGTGAAGGAGGCATGGAGACGGATCAGAGTGGAAGCACGAACTGGAGGGGGATGACACCCGACCCGACCTGAGCAAAAATACTCGACCCGAACCCGAAGAGGACCCGACCCGAACCGATGGAGGATACCCGACCCAAACCGATGGCTTGAGGAGGAACCCGACCCGACCCAGTGTTGACCAAAAACCCGAGATGCAAAGGTAGTCCAATATGGGACGTTAGAGCTCAGGATCCAGTTGGGAACCGATGAGTTCACTTCATGGTTGGACTTTGCTGCGGGACGTGTTCTAAGGAACTGTCGACGTTCATAACTTTGATTCACCACTAAAAATGAATGATGGCTACTTATCAGTGCAGTAGGGTCATTATGACCTGAGGGGCAAGGTGATGGTAGCAAGACTACGTTATCAGTGCAGTAGGGTCATTATGACCTGAGGGGCAAGGTGATGCGTAGTAAGACTATAAGCCAGCGCAGATGGGGTGAACAACTCCATGGGGCAAGTGGACATAGTAAGGATTGGTAAGGCTATGAGCCAGCACAGATGAGGTGAATAACACCATGGGGCAAGTGGACATAGCGAGGAACTAGTGGCTACGTTATCAGTGCAGTGAAGCCATTTATGACTTCATGGGGCAGAGTGATCGTAGCAAGGTATGTTTGGTGATCGAAGTGGTGAATATCGTATGCTTTACGCATTGAGTGAGAGATGTGAGGATGGATGCTATGTTTGATTGTTTGTCATCATTATGACATGCACACCTCCCCCACCTCCGTATCTATACATTGCTTTATATGGCACCTTAGAGTGTTGTACAGTATGTAGTGCTAACTCTTTGGTTGCAGGTCCAGGTTCAGGTATGTTTTAGTCTGCCTGTTATTGTTCACTTTAAATGCTTATCGCTCATACCAGGCTTTATGTCTGACCCAGAGTTTTATGCCTCCTCTTATTACTCTGGGTGCTCACACGAGCAGACTAGAGACAGGTTAGCTGGTGATGTGCGAGTAGCTGATTCGGAGGCGGGCAGGAGGCTTCCACGTATGATATATATATATATATATATATATATATATACACACACACACACACACATTCTCCCTGTGTCGTTGGTGGTCGCTACTTGAGCATTAGTAGTGTACCTCCTTTATCTTGATTTTGCTTTGAGACAGTTTGAAAGTTGTAATAAGCTATATTTTGGATTTCCGCTGCTATGATGCTTAGTTCTGATTTTTAGCTTATGCACTGTCTCTCCTGTTTTATGTCAAGTATGTTATTATTATATTTTGTTCTATGCACTGTGAGACATTCTACAGGTTCCTTGTATGTTCATTTCCTTCTTCCTTTTCCTTCTGACGACCCGTTCCGTGCTAACTGGACATGTGTACAGCGTACTTTTGGAGTAAATGTCGGTTGGTGTGTGGCGGGCCGTCACAGGCAATTAGGGTGTTACGACCCAAACTTCCCCGTGAAGGAAAGCACGGATTGTACCGAGAACAAGCCACATCGGAACACAAACAGAATAACATTTCATTGCTTATTACAACAATTATATCAGAATACAAGAATATACAGAGTATGAATAAATATTACACATTTACGAAATATCAGAGATTACAATACATTACATAGCAGCGGAAAAATAATACAAACACAACCGTAAAAGATACACGGATACAGAGCTTTCCGAATATCATTCCAGCTATAGCAAGACCCTGTGAATATAAATCTGCAAAACCAAAACTACTAGCTGCCCGTGGAAAATAAGGGCACCCAGAGTTTAGGTTAAATCAATAAACTCTAGGTCTGTCATGTGACTGGTGTGAGAACTAAAATAGATATTAATCTTTATTTTAAAGGTAAATCAAGGGACCACGCTGTATAACACGGAAGGTTTCCTCCTAAGAACACCAGTGCATAAAACAACAGCGCAATGCTAAATAAAGAACAATGAAGCTATTATAAGACCCTGGTCCCATCACATAATGCAACACAAGCCGGAGGATAGGGTTTTACCTTATAATAGCCAAAGAATGCTTGATACGTTAAAACAAATCATTTGATACTATTATAAGTGCATAGTGTATAAAACAACTTCAAATACAAATGTATCAATCCTAGATGGCATGGGTACCATATATCATGTCGCCAATACTAGGTTCTACAATCAAAACCACAATTGTCACGTATTGGAAGTTGGATTTCCATATGTGAACCAAGGCGAGGGATCGTCCTTACCGAATTCGAGACAATCTAGCCTATGTCTCAGGCAAGCGCGCAGGCAAGCCTTGGATCGTCAGGGCCGGTCCACTCGATGTGGATTATTATGCCTGAACTTTCCCTGCCTTTTGAGGCGTAAATGAGTCCTATGACTCCATCGGCTCCACATAGTCACCGATATATCCGAGGCGCCTCGCAATCCAACAACCACACAAGTGAAAAAAATATTAATGTCAGGGCTGGTAGGTCACTGACACCACCCTAGCTAGAAGGAAACGCATGCCCTTCCTGATGTCCTCTCCCGTTTCTGGTTCACAACCGAGGTGTGAGGCTCGCGAATTAACGCTACACAAAGCTATGCCCCAAAGGTCGTGCTTTGATCATCAACCACAAGACTCAGCTTTTCAATAGAAGCCTTGATCATTTGCATCTTAGCATGCCACACAGGCAAACCACTCCATGCAACCGATATCCATCAATCACACAGAATGGTATCCAATGTCAGAAACACAGTCCATTTACAAGTCCGTTCTGGGTCTGAACGAAACCGAAGGCACCTTGTACCTCGCATATCCATCGATCTCCAAGTATGTCTGGACGATCACCAACCGATTCCCTCCTCTTGGGTGTACAGCCCTATCAAGATCATCAGTAATTATCCAAACAATGTGAAGATCTCCGGTCTTCGACCACCATCTTCTTCCTCAACACCTCGTCGAATCAGTTATTCAGAATGGGATAAACCCTGTCTTTCTGAATAACTCGCGTATATATTAAACAAGTGTTACACAAACACAACATACGCCTCATTCCAATTCAGAATATTCTTTTATTCAAATATTCACATCTATAGGGAAATGTTCCCATTAATTTTATCAAAGATAAATTCTTTTAAATTTATTCTTTAATCTTCTTTTGGATTTCAATCCAAACCAAATTATGATTTATCCAAACTAGTCGGGATTAACGAACCACACCGAAGTAATCATTTATTTTATTTCCCAATCCCAACCTATTCATCCCATGAAGTAAAACTGGTAATATTTTACATCTAACACCACAGTGTTATCGATAAATTCAATTACCATTTAACGTTCAAATCTAATTAAAGATTTAACTATCGCCTGGAGAAAAACCGGTGATACTCCATTCTCGATCATTTCAATCTAATTAAAGACTCATTAAAACTCCACTTGGTTTTAATATTCCCAAAAATCAATATTAATGATTATTTAACTTGGGAAATCATATCCTGTCTTTAACTGGGTTAAAGAACCAATGTCATTTAAAACATGGTTCACGATAAACCCAAAATCCCATTCTATTCCATCAGGCTTTAACCATAAAATAGCAAGTGAACTATTCCCTAAGTAATAACCCCGAAGGCCGAAATCAACATCAGATCAATACCCAAGAAACCATTCAACTTAACTAATCTCCAGTTAGTTTCTGATTTTCTTAACTCCGTTGGGTTTAAGAATAGTATTATTAAAGATACCATTCACGACAACCCAAAATCACATTCCATTAACAATGGAATCTTCATGGAAAACAAATCGATATGTATAATCGATATAAACTTCCATATCCGACTAATAATATAAATGGAATAACGGCAAAGCCTTTTAAATTCTATATATATATATATATATATATATATATTAGCAGTCCTCATCCACAGAAATTCACTTCGATTATTACCAAATCGAATTCCACTCCATTCCAATTTATTTCAATAAATTGGAAAACTTTACTTTGGAAAATCTCCTTTAAATCTTAACAAAAGATTTATAAATCCCAAATCATATTTCACCGTAAATCGGGTTAAAGAACGAATGTCATCGAAACACAGTTCACGATAAACCCAATTCACATTCCATTAATTATTGGGTTAAAGAACAAGTGTTATTTAAAACACCGTTCACGATAAACCCAAAAATCAATTCCAATTCAAATCCAATTAAATACTATTTAATTAGTAAACTTCATTAAATCTAAATAAAAAGATTTTGTCTTTTTCTCAACTGGGTTTAAGAACAGTGTTAACGAAGACACCATTCATGACAAACCCAAATCCCATTTGATATTAAATACAAGGCTCTAAATAGAAAACATATCGGCTTATATTCAATATCAAATTCTATGACTAACAAATATCGTATTGGAAATAATGATATAAATATATCTTTCAAATTTCCATAATAATATCTATATAATCATGAAATCCAACATCGAAATATTCCAAAGACAATTTCGATTCAAATCCATTCCAATTCAATTATTGGAAATTCTAGTTACTTTTAAAACCCTTTCAAATCCAATTTATTTATTTCAAAAATAAATGGATTATAATTCTAGTTCAAAACTAGTTCATTTCGATAAAAATCTATTTTTATCTTTTCAAATATGTAATTTTTCATCCCAATTCTTTCCAAATCATTTCTTATGATTTTACACTAATTATTGATATTTTTAATAATTTTATCAAGGCCCGTACAGTCGATTTCCATAATTGGCCATCGAACTGCACTTACAACTACCTTTTCCAAATTTGATTTGGACATAATTCCAAATCCAACCGTTAGATTTCAAATCTCTAATATTCGTTAGAAAGATCTTTTCGATACGAACCCAATGGTTCCGGTTTTAGGAGAATCAGGCGGTCGGATCTCCCGTAATATCCATACGAAGTCAATGGTCGAAATTCGCGAACTGCTGCGGCGCGGCGCATTCTCTTCAGGCTATTATATATATAATATATATTATATATTTCGTCGATTTCTTTTCAAACGTATTTTATAAATCATTTTAAATTCGTTTTCAAAACGATTTCAACTTCATATTCAATTTCTAATCAAAATTGAATATTCCATTTCATCGATATGTAAATGATAATATTTTCAAAACATTATATTTTGAAATCAATTCCTTTTCGCTATTCATTATAAAAATGAATAAAATCGATATAAATATCGTTCACGTCAAAATGGCGCAAATATAATCAACACGGCTTTATATATATTTCAATAACTTCGTTATTCCATTCAACAAATGAATATTTTCTTCAACACATGAATATATATTTTATTCAATACATGAATATTATTAATTCTTACTTACAATAAAAATGTGAATTTTATTGTATAAATATTTCGTTCAACACATGAATATTCTCAACACATGAGTATTGTCAACACATGACTATTTTGTTTATTCAACACATGAATATTTAGTTTCCTGTTCTGAATATTAATTTAAAATATTCTTTATTTTCTAAATTGGAATGAGGCCCAATCAATTACCATATAATGTTAATTATATGGATTCCATACAACACCTGTATATAATAGCAACGATAAATAATCAACCATCATTCAGAGTGCACCACACAACTGCATAAGCATTAAATATAAATAATTAATGCTTACACAGTCTGTCGACCAATCGATCGACATACAACTAAATAATTAGGATTAATGTACGCCAAATATCATCCCAACACCCGTGTGGGGGTTTCAAATCAACAAACACAGATTTTTATTTGTGCAGTTGGGCGATGTGTAAAATTTATCGTCCCAGTCAATATCGGTTAAATGGGTATACATAAACAAATCGTCTGATTTGCAAATGAAGATTTATTTCAACACATGAATATATTTTATTTTATTTCAACACATAAATATTATTTTCCATTCCACATCACTTACCAAATTCACACACACACAGATCAATCAAAACACAACCAAACAAACAAGTCGTCCATGGTCTGTGGACGACGGAGAAATAATTCATAAATGCAGTTATAAAATAAATAACTGTATAAAAAAAATTTGGTGAGAAGTTCTCACCTTTGGGTTCCACTCATCCATTCTTTATTTCTGAATGGTTCGGATTTTGTTTTGATTACCGTCGGTTCCATCGCAATCTATTTCACTCTGTTCATAGTAAAAATCACATTTTTATTATTCAGATTTATATGTAAAAATCATATTTTTACATCGCTACTTCATTGTAAAAATCATATTTTTATTATCTCTATATTATAAAAATCTTATCCTTTCAAATAAACAAAATCAATTTTTTTCTATTTCAAAAATCTAATCTTTCATATGTTAAAAATCTCTTCTTTCATATGTTAAAAAAAACTCGTCATTCATATGTTAAAAATCTCGTCTTTCATATTTTAAAAATCTTGTCTTTCATATGTTAAAAATCTCGTTTTTCATATGTTAAAAGTTAAAGCTTCCTATGAATTAAAAATCATTCTTTTCCTAACATAAAAATTATACCTTTACTATGCTATTCATATAACTAAAAATTCAAAAAAAAAATTATGGTGCTCATACATATATCATATAAAAAAAAATCAGATTTTTCGACCACGCTTATATATTTAAAACTGAAAAATAAATAAGGAAAAGCAAATACATAATTACAAACTCACATTTAGCCAAAAATTGAATCTTTGTCGAGAGGATGGGGGCTGCGTGTCACGCCGGAGGTGCTGAAGCGACGGGGGCCCGCTCTGGTGGCTGCGGCGGAGTCTAATTGGTGGTGGTGGCACTGTTTTAGGGTTTATGGGTGGTGGGGTTTCGATTAGAGGACGGAGGAGCGAGTAGGGGCCGCTGGAGGTGGGGGCTTGGTGGAGGGAGGCAGCGGATGATCTGGGTTGAACCCACGGTGGCGGCGACGGGCTGAATGGGGGGGTCTGGGTTCGGATTCTCGCTTGAGAGGGAGGAGAGAGAAGAGAGAACGGGGGTAAGGGGATCGCCGAAGGTAGGGAAGGCGGGGGAAGGCCAACGGCTGTGCTAGTTTGGGAGGCGGTGGATCAAAAAATGGGGCGATGGGTTGGAAAGGGGGCTGAAGGTTTTGACGTGGTGGGATAATGAATTAGGTTTAGATTTTTGAACGATTATATATAGTATGGCGCTAAGGGCACCCCAATATGTTCTTCCTAATGCCAAGACTAAAAAAACCACAAGAATTATTATTACACACTTCTTAATACCACACTTAAAATATATGGGCTACAACACTGTTTTACCCTATTTTTATTTCGCTCAATATTCTTCGTCCTCATTTGTAAAACTGATCTACGAGCTAAACCCTATATCTATAAACGATCAATGAATTCAACGCCACAATATACAAAAGTCGTGAATAAGGATTGAATTAAGCAAACTATAAGAGGAAGTGAGAGATTAAGGTTTTCAGATCACCAAACAATTGAGAGATTACCGTACAAATTTGAATTTTCCCGCGAGAGATGCGAAGAAGACAAAGATTATGAGAGATTAGGTATTTAGATTAGCTTAATACGTGATTAGTTCGACAAATAATGATTGAGTGATATATTAAAATAGAGAGGTAATGTGGTATTAGGAAGCGTACAAAATTTAATGAGTTTTATTTTTTTAATTGTGGTATTAGGAAGAACATATTGGGGTGCCCTTAGCATCACACTATATATATTATTTTAATAATTTATTAATTCTCAAAAGAGTTGACTTTCTATTTGAACTCCCATCGAGACCCAACGATTGTCGCCTCTAGCTAATTACCCCCATTCCGAACACAATGGGATATGTCACGTAGGCCAATTCGGTTGTTATTATCAGTTTTCATTCAAATTAAAATATAAATTAATTTAATGTTCAAAATTGATTTTAACGTACATTTTAATTTACCGGGGCCACATACTGACTTCAAAAATTCCAAAAAAATTATTTCTGACTTCGTATTATCGATACGGTCCTAATAAAACTAATTTCGTCGAATTTCGAGACTGTTTCAAAAATGGTCATTTTCTGGTCGATCTAAATTAACTAAAACTGTCAAAACACGTTTTCCTTCGCCACGCTCACATATTGATTCAGAAAATTACGAATTTTGGAATCTAGCAATAACTTGACATCTCGGATCCAACAAAAGTGGTTTCATCGAAAACGAAGGTTGTTTGCAAAATTTCCATTTTTTTAAGGGTTAAAATTCCACAGCGGCTATTCTGAATTTTCAACTTGGCGTAACTTTTTATGCCCACTATGAAATTTTGATTTTTCAAATTCGTTGGAAAGATATTTTCAAATAGATTGAAATATTTTTGGTTTTGCTAAAATCCAGTTTATTTTGAATCCTGTACATTCATTTGAAGTTTTAAATCGTATTTTCAAACTACCGCGCGCCATTTTCAATTCCTTTTATGATTATAAATACTTATTTATATTCTAACATCGATTCAAATAAATATATACGTTCTAATTCTATTCAAAATAAATTTCTCGTCGTTATTATTTAAAATAATTCATTTTAAATGTTCAAAATTCTCTAAAATTGCCAAAATAAAAAATTTAAATTGGCTCAGATTTTCCGGGTTATTACGTAGTGTTTATAACCTAATTCCAATTCTTCAATTCTATTCTCCTCAAACTCTTTTCTATATTGAAATATAGTGATCATTGGATCAATCTCTTGTACTCCTTTCATCATGGTAATAAAATACTCTCTCCAAAGTAGATGTACACTAACAAGATGTTAGTGGAACCACTATAAATCCTAGTGTGATTTATTTTTGCTATTTTTCATTAGTTTCTTGCTTGTGATTGAGATTTGGATTGTTCGTGATTGGTTGATCTTTGTTTGTGGCTAGAGTTATTGCTTTGGTTGTTTTTGCAAGTCTAACAACGGTCTAGTTTTCCGCTAGCGCATTGTGGTTTTGATATCAGATTCGAGTGGTCTTGAATCGGATTAATCACAACGGTTGCAACAGTTGGTATCAGAGCTGTTTGGTGCTTGTTAGGTGTTTGTGAAAATGCCGGAGACAGATAGTAGCTCGGCAAGTCCTTCAACTGGAAGTCTGAATAGTGTGGCGCCTTATGTAAGAGGTTCGTATGTGGCGTCAGGTTCACAATTGGTTGTTGACAAGTGGAATGGTTATAATGACTTTGAGAAGTGGCAATGGAAAATGAAAGCGGTTTTTAGGCGGAATCGGGTGCACCGAGTAGTATTTGATACTCACTTATTGCCAAGTGATATCTCGGATGTTGAGAGAGAGGAGATAGAGCAATGGGCTTATACTACTCTTCAACTTGCTATAGGGGAGAATGTGATCTCCGAAATTAGTGGTGAGACTACCGCTAAAGGTATTTGGGACAAGTTGGAAGAACTTTATATGAAGAAGTCGCTCACTAACCGTTTGATCTTGTTGCGAACGTTTTTCACGTTCAAGATGAAGGAGGGTGATTCGCTTAAGGAACATTTGAATGTCTTTGATGACTTGCTCACGAAGATGAAGGTCGTTGATTCGAAGATTGAGGAAGAGAAAAAAGCGATGATATTATTGTGTTCGTTGTCGGACCGTTATACGGGTTTCTCAAATAGTTTGATCTATGGCCGGGATACCTTGACTCTAGATGATGTCAAGATGGGTCTTCTTAGTGAGGAGTTGAGAGATCAAATGAAGGAGATGAGTGAGGGAAGTAGTGGAGCTAGTAGTGGTCACGGGTTGTTTGTGGAGAAAGAAAAGAATGTGAAAAAAGGAAACCGGGGGCGTTCCAAATCAAGAAAACCCGGCGGAAGAGGTAAATCGAAAGAGAGAAATGACAAATGCTTTAATTGTAAGAAACCAGGACATTGGAAGAATGAATGTCCGGACAAAGATAAGAAGGAAGTAGCGTCTTCATCCGTGGCGGTGAAGAGTGGGGATGGTGAGATAGATGAGAATGTGTTGACGGCTGTAGCAACGGGTGTTTCGGGTAACGAATGGGTACTCGATTCGGGTGCGTCGTATCATATGACAGAAAATAGAAATTGTTTTTCATCCTTTGAGGTCAAAGAGGGAAATGCAATTTCTATGGTAAATGGTGCTATTTGCAAGTTGATGGGTAGTGGCTCCGTGCAAATAAGGATGTTTGATGGAGTTGTTCGCACACTCACCAATGTTAGCTATGTTCCGAGACTTAGAAAGTCGCTTATATCTTTGGGGAAATTGGATTCTCTAGGATGCAAGATCACTATCGAGAAGGATTGCTTGAGGGTTTCGCAGGGGGCACTTGTGGTTATGAAGGGTGCTAGGACTCATGGTATATATTTGCTTCAAGGTGTGACCGTAGGAGGTGAGACTTATGTGGGTGTTGATAGCTCTCGTGACTTGGATGTGACACGGTTGTGGCATTTGAGATTGGGTCATGTCTCGGAGAGGAGTTTGGATATTCTTCGGAAGCGGGAGATGATCGAGGGTGAGAGTTTCAAAAAACTAGAGTTTTGCGAGTAATGTGTCATGGGGAAGCAAACAAGGTTATCATTCAATAAAGGCAAGCATGACTCAAAGGAGGTTCTTGAGTATGTTCATTCGGATGTTTGGGGACCGGCACCGGTTGCTTCTTTGGGAGGAGCAAGGTACTATATTTCTTTCATTGATGATTTGTCTCGAAAGGTATGGGTGTATGTAATGGGGGCCAAGTCGGAGGCATTTGCTAAGTTCAAAGTGTGGAAGGCTCTTGTTGAGAATGAGAGTGGTAAGACTTTGAAGGTGTTAAGGACCGATAATGGCGGTGAATATGTCTTGCGTGAATTCTTGGAGTATTGTAAGCATCGCAGAATCCGGAGACATTTTACTACACCGGGAGATCTGCAACCTAATGGAGTAGCAGAGAGAATGAACCGAACTCTACTTGAGAAAGCTCGATGCTTGAGATTGACATCGGGTTTGTCTAAGGGATTTTGGGCCGAAGCTTTGTCAATCGCGGTGCATATTGTGAATCGAATTCTGTGCTCGGTATCTTCGTGTGTTTGGTAGCTCGGTTTATATACATGATCCGGGGAATGATAAGCTTGGAGCTAGAGCATTCAAAGGGATCTTGTTTGGTTTCATGGATGGCGTGAAAGGCTATCGGAATTGGAATCCGGAAACGAAGAAGGTTGTTAATTCTCGTCATGTCACTTTTGATGAGTCAACTTTATTTAAGGTGAATGAGAGCTCATCGGACATTCCAGATTTGGTTCATGGTGAATCAAAGGAGAAGGAAGTCATTCCCACATTCCGTCCAAGTGGTAGTAGAGTTGAAGAAGCTCATGGGGTTGAAGCGGTTGATGAAACACCACATAGTCCACATGGTTCCTCTAGTGATGTTGGTGATGTACATGATACTAGAGAAATTTCAATTCAAGGTGGAGCCGAAAGGGGTTTGGGTGATAGTATTGCTACTCGGGTTGGTCGACATGCAATAAGGCCTCCCAAAAGATATGGTGATTGGAACTACCTTAGCTTTTGTGATCACTTGGACTATGCTCTTAATGTAGTCTAAGATTAGCCGATGAACCTTGATGACGTCATGGAGTCGAGAGAGACCTCAAAGTGGATTTGCGCCATGGAGGAAGAGATGCAATCGCTTATGAAGAACCGAACTTGGTAGTTGGTTCCACTTCCTCAAGGAAACCGTGCTATAGGGTGCAAATGGATTTACAAGGAGAAGGATGATGGAAGGTACAAAGCAAGGTTAGTGGCAAAGGGGTTCTTACAAAGGAAAGGAGTATGATGAAATTTTTGTACCGGTGGTTCGCCATACTTCTATCCGGGTTTTACTAGCCGTAGTTGTTATCCATGACTTGGAGTTGGATCAACTTGATGTGAAAACCGCCTTCTTGCATGGAGACTTGGAAGAAAATATCTACGTGGAGCAACCAGAAGGGTTTGTTGTAGATGGTAAGTCTAAAATGGTTTGCAAGTTGAAGAAATCACTATATGGGTTGAAGCAATCACCTAGACAATGGTACAAGAGATTCGATCATTTCATGCTTGAAAGTGGCTTCCATCGAAGCATCAAGGATGCTTGCTATATTTCAAGAGGTTGGGAAATGATTGTTAGGTGTATTTACTCTTGTATGTGGATGATATGCTCATTCCTTCCAAGGATCAAAATGAAATCAACAAGTTGAAGATGCTTTTGAAATCGGAATTCGAAATGAAAGATCTTGGAGAAGCAAGAAAAATCTTGGGCATGGAAATTGAAAGGGACCAAAAGCGTTTTGAGTTAAGATTGACTCAAAAGGAATACATTAAGAAAGTGCTTTGCCGGTTTAGCATGGAGGATGCAAAGGCATTAAATGCACCTTTACCTTTGCATATGAAGCTTTCGGAGAAGGGATCACCTATCTAGGATAAAGACAAGGCTTATATGGTAAAGGTGCCATATGCAAGTGCGTTTGGTAGTTTGATGTACGCAATGGTGTGTACAAGGACCGATATTGTAAATGCCTTCGGGATGGTTAGTCGGTATATGGCTAATCCAGGGAAATCGCATTGGGAAGCCGTGAAGGCAATTATGAGCTACTTGAAAGGCACACCATCTCATGGACTTGTCTTTGGCGGTAGTGATGATAGGAGTCGCAAGTTGGTTGGTTATTGTGACTCGGACTACGCCGGTGATAGGGATCAAAGGAAATTAACTTCCGGGTATGTCTTCACACTTGGCGGGACAACCATTAGTTGGAGATCGCGATTGCAAACCGTAGTTGCTTTATCCACTACGGAGGCGGAGTTGATTGTCGCTGTAGAAGCGGCCAAGGAGGCACTCTACTTGAAGCGATTGTTGTATGACTTGGGTTTCGAACATGAAAGTGTTGATGTTCGATGTGATAGCCAAAGTGCTTTCCATTTAGCGGAGAATTTGGCGTTTAGCTCACAGACCAAACATATTGAGGTGACGGAGTCATTTCTTGTAGCCATGGATGAGGGTAAGCTAGTATACCTTCGGAAAGTGCACACAAAGGATAATGCGGCGGATATGATTACGAAGGCATTGCCATATGGGAAGTTTGAGCATTGCTTGAACTTAATTCGCTGTTGAGTTGCTAGGTGCCACGGGGTGGCATGAGGTGTAGAGAGTGATTTTGTGTTTGATGGAAAAGGAATAGCGGTGAGAGATTGGAAATCTATCTTCATGGTAAGTACTTGTTACACTCCCGAGTACATTGTCTTTTTTGGTGAGAGGGTTTTGGTTTGAATGTTTTCAACACTACATTGGCGGATGGGGGCATTGCCTGAACTCGTTGGTGTAGTGCAATGGGCGGTGGCCATGCCGGAGCTCATTGGGAAAAACATTCAAGTTTGCTTAGTCGAAGGTAGAAGGAAATGCTTGGGGAATTGAAATTTGGAGTTGAGATGGTTATATCGAGGTGGAGTGTTGAACTATGCGATACTATATGTTGGATTGAAGAGGTTGAAGATAGCTTCGAGTCGGAGGTGACCGTTCGCAAATCGGAGCTCGTATGTAGGAGTTATGAGCTGGAAGGTGTTTGTTGTCAGTTGGGAACAGGGACAGACGTCTGTCATTGGGAGTGATAGACGTCTGACTGCAGGGAATTGGTTTCCTGAGAGCTCAGACAGACGTCTGTCATATCCCTGGCAGACGTCTGTGCTGAGTGGATATGCCCAATTAATCTCTGGAAGATGACAGACGTCTGTCAGGCGATGCGATAGATGTCTGATCGGGTATTGGGCCGTTTTCGACCTGGAAATCAGCAAGCAGATTTGTGACTAATTCGGGGGCAACTTGGGTAATTGGCCAAACCTCTATATAAGCTATTTTCTGATGCGAATTAAGTAGTTTGGAAACTTGATTTGGGATCAAGGGTTTGTTCTCAAGGGAGAATTAGGGTTTATAACCTAATTCCAATTCTTCAATTCTATTCTCCTCAAACTCTTTTCTATATTGAAATATAGTGATCATTGGATCAATCTCTTGTACTCCTTTCATCGTGGTAATAAAATACTCTCCCCAAAGTGGATGTACACTAACAAGATGTTAGTGGAACCACTATAAATCCTTGTGTGATTTATTTTTGCTACTTTATCATTAGTTTCTTGCTTGTGATTGAGATTTGGATTGTTCTTGATTGGCTGATCTTTGTTTGTGGCTAGAGTTATTGCTTCGGTTGTTTTTGCAAGTCTAACAACGGCCGAGTCTTCCGCTAGCGCAATATGGTTTAGATATCGGGTTCGAGTGGTCTTGAATCGGATTAATCACAACGGTTACAACAACTGATTCATCAGAAATTATTCACTGAAGTTAGCAAGTTGTAAAGTTAGTCGTTTATTTTCTTTATTTTGATACATGAACTACTTTTCTACTAGACATTTAAAGAGTTAAAAAAACGACACAATAGTCCATAAGCCATGTATGAGTACAAAGAGAACGAGCCAGTGTAATCTGCATGCGTGAGTGGGTAAAACTATTTGTTGACATAACAATAATTGATTCAATCACACAGATGCAAAAAGTTCAAACATAATTTTGGCTTCGTGGAGAGTTTGGAAATTAAACTCATTTAGCACTTCCGTTGATGCTGTGTTGCATAGGAAGTTAAATATGACAGTGACAGACAATACTTTGCCGCTGATGTTGTATACTGAGTAAGTACTTTATCACTACTTTTATGTACTTCCTTAGGCTATCGCATGAGGTATTGATTTATTTAAGTTAATTTGCATGGCCATGATCATTTTTTTTCATCTCAGCTAATAATTCAATGGTTTTTTAGGCAATACAAAGTTTATTTTTTGGGTGGTGCTAAGGGCACCCCAATATACTCTTCCTAATACCCCGCAATTAAAAAAATAAAACTTATTAAATTTTGTATGTTTCCTAATACCACATTACATTTTCATTCTAATCTATCACTCAACTAATATTTGCCGAACTAATCATGTAGTCAGCCCTAATCAACAACAATCGTTGTCTACTTCATCTTTCCTACGAAAAAATTCAAATTTTTACCGTTTGAAGCCCTAAACTTACTTGATTGAGTTGACTTGGGTTGAGACAACGATGTATCTACAGCTCTCTTCTTTCTCGGCATTTCTGCGACGTCGAACGAGTTATTGTTGATCGATTGATTGAAGAACTAGGGTTTTAGAATGAAATGAAAGAGGAACGAACAAGAGACGAGAGAGAAATAAGGTAATGATGGTGTGGTAACCCCCTTTTTTTACGTGAGGTATTAAAACGATAATTCTTGTGGTATTTTTTAGTAGCGGTAATAGGAAGAGTAAATTGGGGTGCCCTAGCACCACATTATTCTTTTATAATATCACTCACCAGTCACCATGAGTATATGTAGGTAGTATCAGGAGATGTGAAACGTAATCGGCTGAAAATGAAATCATTACGTACTGAGCTAACATTGCATTTAGTGTTTGAATGTTGGGTTAATGTTCCTGCTCTTTTACATCTAGAATTTCTTTGTCGGTTTGCTTTATGAAGCCTGTTATCATATATTATATGACATCATGTCAGTCGAAATTAACTTTTACATTATCTATTCAGCTACTCAACCCTATGGTGTTATAATATTAATCTTATTTCTTTTTAATATAACATTATGCTGTTCAAATAAGTCGTGCATGGTTGCTCCCAAACATACATGAATCAATATGACAGATATACCATTGATTGAGACAATAGTAGACTTTTTTTATTTTCACCATTTATATGTGCACTTTATAATGCAATATTTCCTCACAAACTCCAGTGAACTACACGTTGATTCCTTGATTACTTGCAATAGTAATAGTTATACTATTGTAAGGAAGATTTTTAATTTTCAAATGCAGATCCAAGCGGCTAGCATATCAAGTTGATTGCCTGACATTGTAAGGAATAGGTCGGCCCTGAAGCAAAAAAAAGTATCGGAGGCCCTAAGCCAACCAAATATCAGAGGCCCGGGACTATCACAACATGTCCAAATATATGCAGTATGAGGTCGAAGGCCCTAGGCGGTCGTCTTGGTAGCCTTACCCCAGAGCCAGGGACAGAGCCACTTCAAGTCTAGCCTAGGCACTTGCACCCCCCCCCCCCCAAATTAGAAACCAATGGAAAAAAAAAGAGTTATCTCCAATATTGGCCATGGAACTCCAAAAACTGTGAAGCCTGCATCGAAAAACAATTGTAATACTAAAAGAACAAGTGCAATCTAATTCTGAAAATAATTGTGTGTTGGAATAGGTTTGATGTTTTTAATTTTGTGGAGAGCCTAGTTACTATACCAGCATCCGGGTTCGCTACTGAATATAATTTTTGAACGAATCTTTTGCTTTACTACAAGCATATACTTTTATTTAAGTAAGCACTTGTTACTCAGTAATTAATTTACTGAAAACAATGCTTTGGTGTAAATGCCAACATGGTGCACTTGCTCTTTTACCAACATGATGTTTGTGTAAATGTCGTTGTGAAGCCTGTAGGAAAAAAGTGGACATCCTTGTTTTATTTTATGCCTAGAACAGACAGAGTTTATGCTCAACAATAGCGGGAAAAAAAATCGGGGTCTACCGCCCCCGAACCCCCCTACTTAATTTCTTGCCCCCTCCCTCCCAAATGAAATGTATGGCTCCACCACTGCCCAGAGCCGCCCCTAGTAAGGAGGATCAATTAAAAGATGAATTGCAGAGTGTCTGAACTGGATTTCATGCCTCAGAATTCATCTTCAGTTAATGACGACATTAGAGCCTTAATGCAAACGATAAGTTACACTAAGTAGATGTTAAGGAGCATAATAATAAGAGGTGAGTGTGGGGATACAAATGAAGCGATGCATGGATGAGCAAGGCTGGCTGACATTAAGTTTTCAAAAGCATTTGAACTGTCATGTGTTGGCGAACGAGTTTTAATGGATGAGATTCATGCTCTGGAGGAATGTACGTGTGTAGGGCTTCCTAATTTTCTACCCAGGAATGCTTTTCAAACTTTGCAGCAAAGAAAGATTTAGGCTTATTTTGGACAAGCCTTTCGAGTTTGTTAGTGATGTGCGCTTGTACATAGAAGGAGTTGTTATAACAACGGTGTTGAAGTATTCAGACAATTATCCAAAGATCCGGTCTTCGGCTAGGAAGGCTGTGATCAGTGCCATTGTGAAAAAGAAAAAAGAAAAATTATTGCGGTATATATCCTTTTGACGTTTGTATGTTTATGCTTTATACTATGATTCTAAACATCATTATTTGTTTTTCAGCCTGTGAATGGAACAACAGAGATGGAGATTGCAGCAGACTATACATCCAATTTATGTTGCTCTATGTGTGTTAGTAAAGCTAGAATGAAATATGAAAACTACATGCTCTTATGTTGGTACACTGTATGAAAAATGATTGTAACCATAAAACATGCAATGGTATTTCTTCTGTATACCAAGCATTATTTTTACAAGGTAATTTCATGTTAAATATTCATATTTATGCAGATATTTGTTTTAGCATGAGAACTCTATGTTCTTTCTTAATTGTTAGTCAATACTTTTATTTTAGCATCCATTTTTATTTTATTCTTCTAGGCTGAGTGTATGCACTCTATTTATACTAATGATACTCATGTTATATAAAAATATACAAAAAATCTTAGTTGCATGTTGTATGTGTTTAGCATTGTAAATTTTCTATGAAATGTAGTATGTAGAAAACTGAAGTTGTATTGATAATCAGAACTAAAACTAAATGTACAGAGTAACGCTATTTATACACATAGCGGTAATATACTTAAGTGGGCTGACAGAAGGCCCAAATCAAAAAATAAACGCAGCCCAATGGAAACCGAATATAGTCGGTTTGTATGAAAGAATGCTCATATCTTAACACGCCCCGTCAAACCGATCTAGTGTTTCCATGCTTTTGCTCTACGCCGCCATTGAAAACATTCAACTCCTCTCTTAATCTCTCGAAATTACACCTTGATAAGGCTTTAGTTAAGATGTCAACCTTCTGATAAAAGGCTGGTATGTGCTTAATCGAGAGTTTTCCTGCTTCCGTTCTTTCTCTGATGAAATGGAGGTCGATTTCGATGTGTTTCATCCTTGAATGCTGTATTGGATTGATGGATAAGGAGCTCTTATTGTCACACCAGAGAACTGGTTTCTTCGTAAAAGTTAACCCTAATTCACTGATTAGGGTTTCTATCCAGATGACTTCAGCGGTGGCTGACGCGATGGCCCTGTACTCCGCTTCAGTGCTAGACCTAGAAACTGTCGGCTGCTTCTTCGTGCACCATGAAATAGGGTTTGGTCCCATAAACAAGCAATATCCAGATGTGGATCTTCGATCATCTGGATCATTAGCCCAGTCTGCATCACTGTAAGTGCTCAAATTGATATCTTTACCTGCTTTTATTGTTAAACCATAATCTATAGTCCCCTGTAAGTAACGTAGAATTCTCTTGACCGCTCTCCAGTGCTCACTTAAAGGGTTTGCCATAAACTGACACACCTTGTTTACACTAAAACATATTTCTGGTCTCGTGATAGTTAGATATTGAAGTGCTCCAACTATACTACGGTATTGAGTGCCATTGTCAATGTTATCACCCTTGTGCTTTGACAGACGTAAATTGCTAGTCATAGGGTGTGGAAATAGATTTGGCTTTGTCCATGTTTGCTTTGATGAGAATTTCAGATATGTATTTACTTTGAGATAGAAATATTTCTGACTTTGATCTTCTCTGAATCTGTATGCCTAAGAAATAATTTACTTCCCCCATGTCTTTAATAGCAAAAGTTTTATCCAAGTGTGATATAACCTTGTTAATTTCAATATTGTCACTTCCTGTCATAAGGATATCATCAACATAAACAAGTATATAGACACTTCCTTGACTATGAGTTTTATTGTATAAAGAGCAGTCTGACTTTGTTGCAGTATATCCCAAGTCATTTAGTGTGTTCTTTAGCTTAACATACCATGCTATTGAAGCATGTTTCAGTCCATATATGGCTTTGTGTAACTGACATACATAGTTTTTTTTTCCTTTGCAAACATACCCCTTTGGTTGTTGCATATAAACAGTTTCATGTAGCTCCCCATTTAAGAATACATTGCATACATCCAATTGTCCTATGTCCCAGCCATTGTAAACAACTAGATTCAGCATGATTCTGATGGTTGTTAGCTTGACCACTGGAGAGAATGTTTCAGTAAAGTCAAAACCATACTGTTGTGAAAACCCCCTGGCAACAAGTCTGGCCTTGTGTTTGCATATTTTTCCTTCTGAATCCTTCTTTAGTTTGTAAATCCATTTGCATGACTGTAACGACCCGCATTCTACGCATCATAGGATCGTAGAACATTTATTTCTTTCACATACGAAGTCGTATGGTCATGTAACTTTGGGGAACGACTATTGGGGTCATTTCCCATGTTCATGATTTTTCCCGATTTTTAAATGACCATTTTACCCCTAGTTATCACTGTTTTGGCCATAACTTTTGACTGGAAAGGAATTTTGACCTGAAACCACTTCCATTGGCTCCGGATGATGGTTTCTCTTTCCGTAGAGTGGTCACATTAGCCAAACGGACTTACCGTTTGGGAGATATGGCTGAAACAAGTTTCAGATGGTGAAAAACAGCTTAATTGGGCTTAACCGGGTGATTAGCAGCTTGGCCCAAGGGGAATTTCGGGTTTAGGGGGATATAGGTGCTGATTAGGGTTAGAAAACATTTCTTTAGACATTTTCCAGCCGCCACTTTCATTCCTCTTGACATAGCCATGGCCTCCACTCTCTAAATCTCTCTAAAACACCCAAAAATCACTCACTAATCAAGGATTAAGGCTTAGAGGCATTAAATTAAGAAGAAAAAGCACCAAAGCAAGGTTGGAGCTGCTGTACAAGATTGGGAACAGCGCCAAATCAGAGAATATTTCAGTTTTGTGGTTCTAGTTGTGGCAAAGGTGAGTGATTTGCATAGTTTTTGCACTAATTATGGTGATTAGGGGTAATTAGTGAAGATTAGCGAATTTATACGTAAATAAATTCTGGAAAAATTCTTAAAATTCTAAAACAATGTTTTAAGGCTCTGTTAGAAATTTGGGTTAATTTCGATGTGTTTTGCTAATCGTATGCTTAAACATGATTAAGAGGGATTATAGGCAAATGTGAGGTTTTAGCCACTTTTGATTCATTTTGATCCATTTAAATTGTTGTTTGCTGTTTGTGGTTGCTATTACATGTTGCTATGACTCTATGGTATGTTTCATGATTGATTAGAATAGTTAAATTGCTCGAAAACGTCGTCGAATGGCGTAGAAAGCTCGCTGGAAAGTTGCAGAAGTGTGCAGGTTCCGAACCGGTTCGGATCGGAGAAAAGGGGTTGGATCGGACTAGGGAACTGACCAAGGGAATCCGAACTGGATGGGGACTCGCCACTGGAAGAAGTTTGGCAGGAAGGAAGGCCATTGCTTAGAATTGGAGTGGACAAGGGGATCGGATCGGAGTAAAAGGGAGCGGAGCGGATCGGACTGAAGTAAAGCGAAGTGATCGGATCGGATCGGAGTTGAAGGAAACGAGGGAGCTGATCGAAGAAGGAGCATGAACTGGAAGGAGGATAGCAACCCGACCCGACCCGGAGAAGGACACCGACCCGACCCGGAGTGAAGAAACCCGAACCGAACAGACGAGGGCAATGATCACCGAACCGAACCGAATTCCAGGACTGTTACTGCGTGACAACTCTTCTGAAGACCCACTCCAATTCGATCAAAAACCCGAGATGCAAAGGAAGTCCAAATGAGAAGTTAGAGCTCAGGATTCAGATGGGAATCAACGAGTTCGCTTCATGGTTGGGCTTTGCTGCGGGACGCGTGCCAAGGAGTTATCGACGTCTATAGCTTTGGACCACTATGGTAGGAGGTGCGAAGGCGGATTCAGGGCCATTATGGCATCGGTAGAACCAAGGGCTACGACCAATGAAGTGGGTCATTGAAATGTTTGGTCATGACTCCAAGTGTTTGGCTTGGTCACAGCAGGGTTTCTACAAGTCGGGATTCGTCGTTACCTCAGTTTGTCTAGTGTTCCAAAGTGGTAGATGTCGTACGCTTTACGCACTGAGTGAGAGGTGTGAGGATGGTTGATATGGATGATTTGTTTGCTATCATTATGGCATGCACACCCCACCCCCGTATTCTTACACTATTTATTATGGCACCTTGGAGTATTGTACGGTATGTGGTACTAACTCTTTGGTTGCAGGTCCAGGTTCAGGTATGGTTTAGTATACCTGTTACTATTCTGTTTAGATGCTTATCGCTCATACCAGGCTTTATGTCTGACCCAGAGTTTTATGTCTCCTCTTATTACTCTGGGTGCTCACACGAGCAGACTAGAGACAGGTTAGCTGGTGATGCACGGGTAGATGATCCGGAGACGAGCAGGAGGCTTCCACGTACTATATACATAATATTCTCCCTGTGTTGTTGAAGATCACTACATGGGCATTGTTGGTGTATCTTCTACTTTAGTTTTCTTTTGTGTTAGAGACGGTAAATTTGGAAAATTGTAATAAGCTGTATTTGGATTTCCGCTGCTTTGATGATTGATGTTGATTTTAGTTATCAGCTTATGCACTGTCTCGCCTGTTTTGTGTCAAGTATGTTATTATTATATTTTATTCCATGCGCTGTGAGACATTCTACAGGTTTCTTGATTAGTTCATTCCCTTCTTTCTTTTCTTCTGACGACCGTTCCGTGCTAGTCGGGCATGTGTACAGCGCACTTTCGAAGGAAATGCAGGCTGGTGCGGGACGGGCCGTCACACTTGGTATCAGAGCTCTAGGTTGCGTAGTTAACCTAGGGAAGTTGTCAGGGAGAGATAATATACGTATACGAGAGAGCGTATTTGTGATTACTTTGGTTTTTAAAAGCTATATATATATATATATACTATTAGTAGTATAAGGATGAAGTCGTACTACACTAGCACCACTATGGAATCGTTAATCGTTTCCTTTTTCAGATTGACGATGAGCCGAGATACTAGAGGTGCTGGTAGGGGAGCCAATAATGGGAATGCTGCTGACATGAGGACGATGTTTACTGACCTCATGAGAGAGATGCTTAGAGATGTTCAGAGGGCAGCTCCCAATGGTGGAAATGGTGGTGGTCCAATAGTGCAGGCGCCAAGAGTCGACTTCGCCAAGCTGAATAAGGATTATACTAGTCTTGGTGGGAAGCCGTTCCACGGAACGGAGTCGGCTACGGATGTTCAGGATTGGTTGGATAGTTGCGAACGTATCTTCGAGGATTTGGGTATCGAGGATGCGATGAAGAGAAGGCTAGCGTCCCGTCAGCTGCAAGGGCGGGCAATGAATTGGTGGAATGCTATAAAGGCAGCTACTCCCGAAGATCAGATTACTTGGGAGCAGTTTAAGGCTCGCTTTAGTGAGAAGTTCATTCCAGCTGCTCAGAAGTCAATGTTGTTTAAGAAATTCTTGGAGCTCAAGCAGAATGGCAGGGCTGTCTCGGAGTATATTGCTGAATTTGACACTTTGTCAAAATATGGGTTATCTCTTATTGATACTGCCGAGAAAAAGAATGAGAAATTCATAACTGGTTTGGATCAGTACTTGGGGGAAAAACTTATTAACCACATCGATGAGACGTTTGAATCGATTGTGGGAAAAGCGTTAAGGTCAGAAAGTCTCTACCCTAAGCCGAAGACCGAGGTTGCATCCGCAGATGAGCCAAAGCCACAAGCTAGTGGTGGAGGCAAAGGTGGTTCCCAGAATAAGAGAAAGCAGAATCAGACTAAGGATGGCCAGAAGAAAAAGAATAAGCAAGATGTGGAGTGCTTCAGCTGTGGTAAGAAGGGCCATTATGCTAGTAATTGTCGGGCCAAGCCAGCGGATAGGAAGTGCTTCAATTGTGGCCAATTGGGACATCACAAGGACAAGTGTCCGCAACCCCCTAAGGAAAAGCAAACGGTGAAAGCATATGCTCTTAATGCTATTCCTTCTTCGTTGAATGCCCCAACTGCGGCGGAGAAGGGAAAGAGTGTCGTCATTCAAGGTATGCTTTCTATTTATGATGTTCCTGTTAGAGTTTTGTTTGATACCGGAGCTTCCAATTCTTTCATATCTAGTGACCTGGTAGATAGGTTGGGATTGGAGCCCGAGATTGTCGATAGACCTTTAGTAGTGACGAACCCGATTGGTGGTTCGACTAGCCTTAGCATGATTTGTCGTAATGTGGTCTTATCGAGTCATGGATGCATGTTTGTTTGTGATTGCTTTGTTTTGGGCTTCACTGGGTTTGGCATTATTTTGGGAGTAGATTGGCTCCAAAGATACGGGGTGGTGGTAGACTGTGAGGGCTTGTTGGTGACAGCTAGAGCGGATGATGGGCGGAGGATAGTGTTTGGTGGTCTACCCAGTAAGGGGGTATTGGCTAGTTTTCTAAACTCCCTCGACATTCCGCATAGTGAGTTGTCAGGTTTGCCCGTGGTTGGCCAGTATCCGGATGTTTTCGAAGAAGTGACCGGACTTCCACCACACCGAGAGATTGAGTTTCGTATTGATTTGGTAAAGGATGCCAGGCCTATAGTGATGCCACTTCGTCGTATGGCACCAAGGGAGCAGCGAGAGCTCGAGGTGCAAGTCAGCGATCTTTTGAAGAAGGGATTTATCAGAAGGAGTGTTTCTGAATGGGGAGCACCAGTTGTGTTTGCTACCAAGGCGGATGGTTCCCTTCGTTTGTGTGTAGACTACCGCGAGTTGAATAAAGTGACGAGGAAGAACAAGTATCCTCTACCGCGGATAGATGATTTGTTCGATCAGTTGAGTGGCGCGAGAATATTTTCTCAGTTGGATCTCGCGACAGGTTTTCATCAGCTTAGAGTGGAAGCTGAGAGTATAGCTAAAACGGCATTTCGAACGCCGTCTGGATTTTATGAGTGGTTGGTTATGCCATTTGGGCTGACTAATGCCCCGGCATATTTTGTGGATCTTATGAATAGGGTATTCAGAGATCAGTTGAATGAGTCTGTCCTTGTGTTCGTTGATGATATTTTGGTCTATTCGAGGACAGAGGAAGAACACAAAGAACATTTAAGAGTAGCGATGGAGGTGTTGAGAAAACACCAATTGAAAGCCAAGTTTTCTAAGTGTCACTTCTGGAAGAGAGAAGTGAGGTTCTTGGGCCATGTTGTATCAGAGAATGGTATTGCCGTGGACCCGGCGAAGGTGGCCACGGTACAGGATTGGCCTACGCCCAAGAACGCAACAGATGTAAGAAGTTTCTTGGGATTAGCTGGATATTATCGTAAGTTTATCCAAGGGTTCTCCAAGATAGCAGCACCATTGACCCAGTTGACCAAGAAGAATCAAGCTTTTGTCTGGGATGAAAGGTGCGAGAATGCATTCAAGAGTCTAAAGGACAAGTTGACAAGCGCACCAGTGTTAGTCATTCCTAAGGGGGATGAAGAGATGACGGTATACACGGATGCCTGTGGTACCGGACTGGGTGCTGTATTGATGCAAGGCGGTAGGGTTGTAGCTTACGCAAGTCGGCAGTTGAAACCGCACGAGAGAAGATACCCTACCCATGATTTAGAATTGGCAGCAATCGTGTTCGCGTTAAAAATGTGGAGACACTACCTCTTGGGAGAAAGATTTGAGCTGTTTACAGATCATAAGTCGCTGAAGTATCTATTCTCCCAGAAGGATTTAAATCTCCGTCAGCAGAGATGGTTAGAGTTCTTAGCTTCCTATGATTTTGACATCGCATACACACCAGGAAAGGGCAATGCGGTGGCTGATGCATTGAGTAGAAGACATGCCAGCTTAGGGGCTATGTTCCTTGAATGGAGGCAACTGGAGTTTATCGCGGGGTTTGATTTCAGACCAAAGTGCGAATTGGATCCAGAAATGTTAGCAAGTTTGACGATCAGACCCACTTTGATTGAGCGGATCGGCTCTAGTCAGAGGGACGATCCTAACCTATTGGAAATCATCTCCAAGTTAAAGATGGATATCGATGAGGAGATGAACAAGTATGGGCTTGATCGAGAAGGATGGCTTAGAAAGAATGGAAAGCTTGTTGTACCCAATGTCAATGGATTGAGGGATGAAGTGCTTAGAGAATGTCATCACTCAAAGTTGACCATACACCCCGGTGGTAACAAGATGTATCGAGATATGAAGCAGACTTACTACTGGGAAGGGATGAAAAGAGACGTTGGGAAGTTTATATCGAAATGCATGAATTGCCAGCTAGTTAAAGCCGAGCAAAAGAAGCCTAGTGGGTTGTTACAGCCATTAGAAATTCCCGAATGGAAATGGGAGCAAGTCTCGATGGATTTCATCGATGGTTTACCAAGGACTAGATCGGGATATGACATCATTTGGGTAATTGTAGATCGACTGACTAAAAGTGCAAGGTTTATACCAGTCAAATCGACTAGAACGGCAGCTAAGTTAGCAGAATTGTATATGAAGTGGATAGTGAGATTTCATGGAGTACCTAAAAGCATTGTGAGCGACCGAGACCCGTTGTTCACTAGTGGGTTTTGGAGGAGCTTGCAAGAGGCGCTAGGGTCAGAATTACATCTCAGTACCGCATATCATCCTCAGACCGACGGTCAGACGGAGAGGGTGAACCGTATCTTGGAAGATCTCTTGAGGGCATGTATATTGGATTTTGGTGGATCATGGGATGACCATTTGCATCTAGTAGAGTTTGCATATAATAATAGCTACCAATCCAGTATTGGTATGGCTCCGTTTGAAGCTTTGTACGGAAGACCGTGCAACTCACCATCATGTTGGATAGAGACTGGCGAGAAGTTTATGCTTGGGCCAGATGTGGTGAGGGAAACTTCAGATAAGATCAAGATCATTCAGCAACGAATGAAGGCAGCCCAAGATAGACAGAAGAGTTATGCTGATAAGAGGAGAAGAGACTTAAAATTCTCCGTTGGCGACTTGGTGTTTGTCAAGATTTCTCCGTTGAAGAGCGTAATACGATTTGGCAGGAGAGGCAAGTTGACACCAAGGTTTGTTGGCCCATTCCCTGTTCTTGAACTAGTCGGGAATTTAGCATATAGAATTGACTTACCAGAGAAGATGGCAGGAGTTCATAACGTATTTCATGTTTCCCAACTAAGGAAGTTCGTTCACGACTCAGATATGACTATTTCACCTGATCAGTTAGAGGACTTCGAAGTAGAACCCGAGGCGGTTGGGAACCGCAAGCCGGCCCGTATTGTCGAGCACGACATGAAGCAACTTCGAAGGAAGGCGGTGAAGCTAGTCAAGGTTCAGTGGGGCGAGGACGAGAATGATTGTACTTGGGAGACAGAGGAGAACATTAGGAAATCACACCCAGAACTCTTTGCCTGGTAAGATTTTGACCTCGATTTAGTTTTCCGCATGCTAGGATAGGTTTGTTTTGCTTGTTTTGCATGTTTGGTTGATGTATGTGGTTGTTAGGCATGCGGGATCCTTTGTATGTTTTGGGTTAAGGAATTTCGGGGGCGAAATTTCTTAAGGGGGGGAGAGTGTAACGACCCGCATTCTACGCATCATAGGATCGTAGAATATTTATTTCTTTCACATACGAAGTCGTATGGTCATGTAACTTTGGGGAACGACTATTGGGGTCATTTCCCATGTTCATGATTTTTCCCGATTTTTAAATGACCATTTTACCCCTAGTTATCACTGTTTTGGCCATAACTTTTGACTGGAAAGGAATTTTGACCTGAAACCACTTCCATTGGCTCCGGATGATGGTTTCTCTTTCCGTAGAGTGGTCACATTAGCCAAACGGACTTACCGTTTGGGAGATATGGCTGAAACAAGTTTCAGATGGTGAAAAACAGCTTAATTGGGCTTAACCGGGTGATTAGCAGCTTGGCCCAAGGGGAATTTCGGGTTTAGGGGGATATAGGTGCTGATTAGGGTTAGAAAACATTTCTTTAGACATTTTCCAGCCGCCACTTTCATTCCTCTTGACATAGCCATGACCTCCACTCTCTAAATCTCTCTAAAACACCCAAAAATCACTCACTAATCAAGGATTAAGGCTTAGAGGCATTAAATTAAGAAGAAAAAGCACCAAAGCAAGGTTGGAGCTGCTGTACAAGATTGGGAACAGCGCCAAATCAGAGAATATTTCAGTTTTGGGGTTCTAGTTGTGGCAAAGGTGAGTGATTTGCATAGTTTTTGCACTAATTATGGTGATTAGGGGTAATTAGTGAAGATTAGCGAATTTATACGTAAATAAATTCTGGAAAAATTCTTAAAATTCTAAAACAATGTTTTAAGGCTCTGTTAGAAATTTGGGTTAATTTCGATGTGTTTTGCTAATCGTATGCTTAAACATGATTAAGAGGGATTATAGGCAAATGTGAGGTTTTAGCCACTTTTGATTCATTTTGATCCATTTAAATTGTTGTTTGCTGTTTGTGGTTGCTATTACATGTTGCTATGACTCTATGGTATGTTTCATGATTGATTAGAATAGTTAAATTGCTCGAAAACGTCGTCGAATGGCGTAGAAAGCTCGCTGGAAAGTTGCAGAAGTGTGCAGGTTCCGAACCGGTTCGGATCGGAGAAAAGGGGTCGGATCGGACTAGGGAACTGACCAAGGGAATCCGAACTGGATGGGGACTCGCCACTGGAAGAAGTTTGGCAGGAAGGAAGGCCATTGCTTAGAATTGGAGTGGACAAGGGGATCGGATCGGAGTAAAAGGGAGCGGAGCGGATCGGACTGAAGTAAAGCGAAGTGATCGGATCGGAGTTGAAGGAAACGAGGGAGCTGATCGAAGAAGGAGCATGAACTGGAAGGAGGATAGCAACCCGACCCGACCCGGAGAAGGACACCGACCCGACCCGGAGTGAAGAAACCCGAACCGAACAGACGAGGGCAATGATCACCGAACCGAACCGAATTCCAGGACTGTTACTGCGTGACAACTCTTCTGAAGACCCACTCCAATTCGATCAAAAACCCGAGATGCAAAGGAAGTCCAAATGAGAAGTTAGAGCTCAGGATTCAGATGGGAATCAACGAGTTCGCTTCATGGTTGGGCTTTGCTGCGGGACGCGTGCCAAGGAGTTATCGACGTCTATAGCTTTGGACCACTATGGTAGGAGGTGCGAAGGCGGATTCAGGGCCATTATGGCATCGGTAGAACCAAGGGCTACGACCAATGAAGTGGGTCATTGAAATGTTTGGTCATGACTCCAAGTGTTTGGCTTGGTCACAGCAGGGTTTCTACAAGTCGGGATTCGTCGTTACCTCAGTTTGTCTAGTGTTCCAAAGTGGTAGATGTCGTACGCTTTACGCACTGAGTGAGAGGTGTGAGGATGGTTGATATGGATGATTTGTTTGCTATCATTATGGCATGCACACCCCACCCCCGTATTCTTACACTATTTATTATGGCACCTTGGAGTATTGTACGGTATGTGGTACTAACTCTTTGGTTGCAGGTCCAGGTTCAGGTATGGTTTAGTATACCTGTTATTATTCTGTTTAGATGCTTATCGCTCATACCAGGCTTTATGTCTGACCCAGAGTTTTATGTCTCCTCTTATTACTCTGGGTGCTCACACGAGCAGACTAGAGACAGGTTAGCTGGTGATGCACGGGTAGATGATCCGGAGACGAGCAGGAGGCTTCCACGTACTATATACATAATATTCTCCCTGTGTTGTTGAAGATCACTACATGGGCATTGTTGGTGTATCTTCTACTTTAGTTTTCTTTTGTGTTAGAGACAGTAAATTTGGAAAATTATAATAAGCTGTATTTGGATTTCCGCTGCTTTGATGATTGATGTTGATTTTAGTTATCAGCTTATGCACTGTCTCGCCTGTTTTGTGTCAAGTATGTTATTATTATATTTTATTCCATGCGCTGTGAGACATTCTACAGGTTTCTTGATTAGTTCATTCCCTTCTTCCTTTTCTTCTGACGACCGTTCCGTGCTAGTCGGGCATGTGTACAGCGCACTTTCGAAGGAAATGCAGGCTGGTGCGGGACGGGCCGTCACAATGACACAATGTTCTTACCTTTTGGTGCAGCCACAAGACTCCATGTCTTATTCTTAACCAATGCATCATACTCTTCATTCATAGCTTTGCACCATAATTTGTGTTTCACTACCTGTTCATATGCAACTGGTTCTACGGTGTCTGCATTTTCAGTAGTTGCATTGTATATTTTTGGTTTAAATATGTCACTTTTGGCTCTTGTGATCATATGGTGTCCAATTGGTTGATCTTGAGCATTGTTTTCTTCACTACCACTGTCTGTTGCCTCATTTTCACTGCTTCGATGTTGATCGTTGTTGTCATGACTATCATAGTTTTGTGCTTGATCATCATCTTCACTTAAATGCTCATTTGAACTGTAATCAGATCTGGTGCTGGAAACAGTTGGAGTAGCAATAGTCAATGGTGGTGTCTCATTATCATCAGCTTTTTCAGTCCATTCAGTTAGTGTAGGAATAATTCCCATAGTAGTTCTGGACTGATCATGTTTTTGATTTCTATCATTTTTCTTGTCTGCAAAAGGAAACACACACTCATTAAAAACCACATGTCTAGACACAATAATCTTTCCCTTATCATCCAGACATTTGTACCCCTTTTGATTATTTGCACACCCTAAGAAGTTACATGGACTGGATATTAAAGAAAGTTTATGATTGTTATATGGTCTGAGGCATGGAAAACACAAGCATCCAAATGTTCTCAGAAAGGTGTAATTTGGTTTGTTTCCAAATAAAACCTCATGAGGACATTTGTTTTGCAAAAATTTTGTAGGCATTTTATTTATTAGATAAACACTTGTGTTGAATGCCTCATTCCAATATTTTAAAGGTAAAGAAGACATAGACAATAATGTTTCCACTATGTATCTATATTTTCTTTCCACAATGTCATTCTGTTCAGATGTGTATGGGCAAGTGGTTCTGTGAATAATACCTTTTTGATTAAAAATATGTTTAAGTGGTAAAAACTCACTTCCCCCATCTGTCTGTATGACTTTAATGCTGTAGTTTATTTGTTTTTCTATGAAATCCATAAACTGTAGAATTGCATTGTATGTTTCTGATTTGGCTTTGAGAAAGAAAATCCAGGTATACCTGGTATATGCATCTACTATGGAAAGATAATACATGTGTCCTTGCCTTGAGCTTAATGGTGCAGGTCCCCATAAATCTGCTGTAACTAATTCAAGGGGTTTAGAGTAAATAGTTTCAAATTTACCAAAAGATAATTTGTGGCTCTTTCCAAGTTGACAACTGTGTGCAAATAGAAGGAACAAGTGAGTGTTTAAAAGAAATTTTATTGCCTTTTAAAATCTGCATTACAATGTCATAGCTAGGGTGTCCAAGTTTATAATGCCAAATGTTTGAATCATTTTGGACACAATTATTATTGTTAACAACATCAGAGTTGTTTTCATTGTGATTATCATTACTAATCTGAATATTGTCATTGCAACACCAGGTGTTCTTCTCATTGTTCAATCTTGACTTCATAGGGCTGAACTTGTAAAGGCCATTACTCAACCTACCTTGTAATAATATTTCCTTGCTTAGCAAGTCTCTAATTAGGCAATAATTAGGGTGAAACTCAAAATATACCCTGTTGTCATTAGTGAATTGGGATACACTAATCAAATTCTTCTTAACAGTGGGAACTCTAAGAAGATTATTGAGATATAATTTTCTTTTACCTTTAACATATCCTGCTCCAACATGTGATATATTCATAGTTTCACCATTACAAGTACGAATAACTTGCGTACCTGAATAGTTCTTGTTACCCAGATTTAGATTTTGAAGGTTGTTAGTAAGATGATTAGTTGCTCCATAATCTGGAAACCAGTCTTCAGTATTTATGTCATCATTCTTAACACTATCATCACTGCCAGTAACTTGTGACGTGGTCCCCTCATTATTTTGCCTTCCTTGGAAGTTTGCCTGTGCTAAATTAACATTCGTGCCTCTCTGATTACTTTGTTGAGCATTGTTAACATCATTATTAAATCTAAAATAGCATATGTTTGCTGTATGTCCTGGTTTATCACATATCTGACATTTTACTCTGTATGTATTGCTGCTATTATTTGATCTGCCTCTCCCCCTGCCATTTTGATTGGGATTACCTCTCTGTCCTTGTGGATTTCCTCTGCCATATCCAGGTGTGTTTCTTTGTTGATTTTGATTGGTATTTCTTGAATTTGATGCTACGTTTATGTTGTATTCACTCTGGATAGCCTTTCTTTGTTCTACTCTACCCTCATGTGCCAATAGGGCTGAATACACAAACTGTATATCTGGTAGGTTAGTTTGGGTAGCAATATAAGTAACAAGAGACTCATATTCTTCGTCTAACCCATTTGTTAGAGTCAAGATTTGTTCACTGTCTGAAATAACATGTCCAACAGCCTTGAGTTTATCACATAGGGTCTTTACTTTAGAAATATATTCACGCATACTCATATCACCCTTTCTTGCATTTTGAAATTCTCTCCTGTAGTGCATGATTCTTGCTGCTGATTGAGAATTAAAAATTTGTTGAATTGTGGACCAAATTTCATAAGATGAATTGCACCCTATGACTTGTGACAACAAATTGGCACTAATTGAAGATAACAGCCATGAGGACAGTAAGTTGTCCTGTTTTTGATGGTGAATGAATTCTGGGTTGCTGATCATATTATTCTGTGCGTCTGTGATCATTGCAGATGGTGTGGTTTTAGTTCCTTTGACATAATCTTGGAGGTCGTATCCCTTCAAGGCTGTTTCAACTTGGAATTTGCACATCAAGTAATTGTCTTCATCGAGAGGAATGGTAATAACTTGGCTCTTTGGCTTCACTAGAGGCTGAGAAAAAAGTGGTGGTGGACCATTGTTGTCAGTTCTTGAGGTAGCAGATGATTGTTCTGTGCCTCCACCGGCCATGATGCTGAAAACAGATTATCAGAGGTCGATGAACAGGGATATGACGTGGTCACTGCTCTAAAAGTGGCAGCCTATTCAAGATGATAGAAAAGAAAACAAGTGAACTCAGTGGTTCTTATTTCTTTTCAAGATTCAAGAATCTCTATTTCACACAGAGGGGAAAAGAAACCCAAATGACGAGATTATAATCTCTGATGGTTGGTGAAAGAACTGCTGTAGTCGCCGTGAATAAAGTTCTGGCAAGGCACGCACAGTTCTGATCTGATAAGAACAGAACACTGCACGATCAGAAAGGGATGATCTCCGATGATGAAATCTCTCTGAGGAGACTTGCACTTTATCCTTCTTTTTGATCAGAAATTCAATTATCTTGATTTTCCTTATTTTGATTTTTCCGTTTGGCTTATATGCTCTGATACCATGTAAATTTTCTATGAAATGTAGTATGTAGAAAACTGAAGTTGTATTGATAATCAGAACTAAAACTAAATGTACAGAGTAACGCTATTTATACACATAGCGGTAATATGCTTAAGTGGGCTGACAGAAGGCCCAAATCAAAAAATAAACGCAGCCCAATGGAAACCGAATATAGTCGGTTTGTATGAAAGAATGCTCATATCTTAACAAGCATGCTTGAAAAAAAATCAAAGACTCGTGCTATCAATAAATTTAGGTTAACCAAATTATCCATTTTCAACGCATATATTGTGCCTCATGTCAAGAAGTTTCTAGGTATGTGCCATCGGCACGGGCTACGTACTTTGGACTGTTTGGAACTATGTAATTCTGAGACCAACTGTTATAGCAATTTTGAAGTTTGATCATGCTACTCACGTTACTCCTACAGTCCTCCTATTATATTTACTTTGTTCCACCTGAGTATACTTTCCACTATATGCAGTGATCAGGTTACTCCTATTATAATTGCTTTGTTTCAACTTAATATAGTTTGCACCATTTGCAGTTCGCTCTTAGTCATTGTCGGTCAGCTGCCTTCTTACTATTCCATCCTCTTCTGCACATATCTGTCTACACACACGTCCAATGAACGAGCCATCGTACTGGTTAATATGATATCAAAATACATAGAGAAAGCATCGATAAATTAACTTGACATAAGTTCATGAATAAAGTAGTTGACAAAATAATCGGTTTAAACTAAAATTAGTACATAAAACATTATTATTTGTTATAAGTTGGATTTAATTATTTGTGTACTTTGAACCAATCCATGAGGCAATTCAAGTGTGTTGGCTATATCTAAATGTGTTGATATGGTAAGCGGTCATTTCACCGATTTTTATTATCATTTTTTTAATTAGATATGGCTCAACAATCAAAGGCATGTCCATATACACACACACACACACACACACACACACACACACACACACACACATATATATATATATATATATATATATATGAGGAGCGTTCAAGAGCACACCAAATAGTGCATCACCTCTTTAGCCCCCTGATTTTCACCACAATCCTGTTTCTCTCTCCTCCCACTAATTCTCTCTCCCTCCACTAACTTATTTAACTATAAATACTTGACTATAAATGAGGGGCAAAAGGGAGGCTAAAAAAATGGGGTGCCATATAACCCTCCTATATATATATATATATATATATATATATATATATATATATATATATATATATATATATATATATATGGGGCAGGTTCGAGAGCACCCCAAACAGTGCAGCACCCAAAAGCCCCTCAAGCACAACCAAGTATTTCACATTCCTTCTCATTCCATTCATTCTCTCTCTTCCCACTCACATTCTTTAATATAAATGAGTGACTGTAGTTCAGATGCAAATGGGGGGCCGAAATTCAGGGGGACTCTATGATCCTATCCCTATATATATATATATATATATATATATATATATATATATATATATATATATATATTAGTCGGCACAGACAGCTCAACAATTTTAAAGTGGCGAAAATGCAAAAAGTAATAGCAAAGATAAAAGGATGATACAGCCAAAAGTAATGAGGGTATAAAAAGCTTCACCGGATATAAAACAAAATATTCAAAAGTAACTGATTCTCGTTCTTACATCATATGGATGAAAAAAAGAAAATAGTGTGAAATGTATAACAAAACTATAGAATATCATTGTTTTTGCAGATTAAACTTGGTGACTATAATAGATTTTTGACAAACACAAAGCACTTATACCTTAAATCTTTACCCTAGCTATGTTGATTTTGTTTAAAGGAAAATTAGTCAAATCAACATTTTTGCATTAGTATTGCTAAAGCGGAAGCTAAAAGAACCATGATTTAGTGGATGTAGCAGAAAATGGTTAAGATTTAATGGGCTTTATTTAGAAAGGGTTTAGTATAATTACATAGCCGATTATAGTTGAAACGATGCTAACCAAACTTGGAAAGACTTGAAATAGATTTCAAAAATGCACAGTTTGCGTCTTGATTAAAACCTATTTTTTCGAATCGAGATCGATCGATACTGATTCGAGTTCGAGCAGGCGGGATTAATTGACACCATTGACCTAGTACATTACAAAATACAAAGTTCTTGTTTGGTAAGTTTGTGTTTTTTTAATATACTAGACGTATACTGCTATGTAATCAAAATGCTCAGCAGACCTATGATGATGAAGATGGAAAAGTTACAGTAGAAATAAACTGGGATTGAATATAGCAAAAAATAGCGGACGTGCAAGAAAAACCAATAAATATAAAACAAAATATTCAAAGTTAATTTATTCTCATTCTGACAATACTAGTGTGTAACCCGTGTGTTGCACACGACACTTTGTTAAATATAGAATTTAATATTTTAGTGTTAAAACGATAATTTTTTTATGCAGTATAGAATAATTTTTGATGTGCATTATATACACTATTAATTAAAATTATCATTTGCAGTTTATGTTTTATAGCTTACATAAGTAGTATGCATGTGTACGTATTTGAGAACTTTTTTGGTTATTTTGTTAATATGAATATACTGTACATGTTGAAATTGATATATGTTAGTAATTTATTCTATGATTTGGGAAATATAATTTAATAGAATTTGTTAAATAAGTTAAAGGAAAATTTTGAACTTAATTTAAATATATAGTATAATAGAATGAATTGAAAGAAGTAAAAAAAAAATCCTGTGAAGGTACTGACATTAAAAAAGATTTTGTGATATAATAAATGGTAAAATTTTGATATAAACGAATCAAAACGTATTTACAAATTAACTTTATTATTGTTGTTGGCATACATAATTTATATTATGTGATTCATACACTCTTGTTAATATGAATCCACATAGAAAAATTGATGTATGTTTTAAAGAGCTATTAGAAAAATGTACTAATTATTTACTAAGATTATTTAAATAATTATAATTTAAGATTTCATAAGCAGTTTAAAGATATGGATTTAACTATAAAATATAATGAAAGGATTAAGGCGGCTCCATAAATAATCGTGGAAGTGTTAAAATGTGAGTATTTGAAGCTATAATTGTTTTCTTCAATTTATGGTAAATTTATTGAGATAAATGTATAATATATTAAATTTACTATTATTGTTTATATATATTATTTAAATCATTAATTTTTTAACTTTATATTTGGAAGGAAAATTGATTTTGCCTTCTTTCTTTATATGAGCATGATATACATTTTAAAACATCATATTTGGCGGTATTAGATGAATTAACAACATTTACTGATTGAACTTATTCGATAAATTAAAAACCATATAATTAATTTTAACATATTGGTTTAAATGTACAATGTTAAGTGATATTGTGGAGTGTTTTGTAAATTAGTAAATAAATATTGAAACATGAGTTCTTAATGTTAACATTGCAATGTAACACAGGATAAATTAAATGAGTTAAATTTTAAACATGTGATTGTTATTATGTGTATAATTTATGTTATGCAATTAATGTGTTTATATATTGGAATCACTGTTTTTCTCATATTTTTTAATGTGAATATAGTTAATCTTGATGCGATTTATTAGGCGAATCATTGAACAATAGTTCGCTAAAGTTACTTAATTAGTTTTAATATTATGTATTAATTATAAATTATGGTATTAAATGTATAATGTCGAAAATGAATTGTGATAGACTTAAATTATTATAGAAAATTTGACGTGTAGGTATTTTGAGTCGAAAAAAAATATGCTTTTTGTCATTTTTTAGTGTTTGAAAGAAATATTAGTTAACTAAACTTACTTAAATTTCGATTTATGTAATTAACTAAAATGTGTGAACTTAAATATAAAATTTTAGGAGCTAATGATTATATTATATGTAAATAATCGTGTAGATTTTAAAATGTCCATATCAAAGTATAAAACAATGAAAGAGTAGGAGAATGGGGTTTCAAATTCTTCCACTTTATTATTTATTTAGTGGATATATCAAAATGGGTGAATCTATTAACGTTATATTAAAAAATATACTAACTACTATTTACTTAGAATATTTAGATAGTCTAAATTTGAGATTCCCTTAGCGATTTGAATATGTGAGTTCAAAAATAAATATTAAGAAAAAATTAAAGGAGTTTTGGTGATAAAGGTATAAACGCTAAAAACAGAATTTTGCAATGTAGAGCACAATGATTTTATTTCGATAAGTTAATATTAAGCTAAAATTTTGGATTAAAATATAACAACGCTTGTTTTCGAAAAAACAAAGAAATTTTGGAATGCAAGTATTTGATGGTAAAAGAATTTTAAAGTGCAATGTATAATTAACATATGGATATTTTTAATTAAAGTTGGTATTTTTTTAATCAATATGATTTATGTTATATGCAATATATTTGTACATATTAGAGTGACGTTTTAATACTGTAATGTACATATGTTTAATATTGATCCTTTTTTTATTGAAAAATAGCTTCATTATGCAATTGTAAATTTAAAATATAAAAATAATGCCATATCTAATATATAACTTGATTTATGTTGATGAATTACCATATTTAATGGTCAATTAAAATGAAATCGTAAATGAGTAAAGAAGTAACAACGATTTCCTTATTGATTTTATTCTCAATTAGTGTTAATGAATTTCCATTAATTCGGTCATATAAAAGGAAGATTAATTGGTGCAGTTTGAAATTCAAATCAAATAGAATTGAAAATAAAATTTGATTTTGCATAAAACAAATAAAATAGTCAACACAATATTAATTGATCATTTTAACGTTCAAATTACTAAGGGAACGCCATATGTAACGCTATTATTGATCTATGATATTGTCACATTTTACACAAAATAAGTCAAAATTACTAAAGGGATACCATAAATAAGTAAATACTAATTGGATATTGTGTAAATATACTAAGTAAAAATATACTTTTACACAAAAGAAACCTATCATCACATGTTAAGGCCGTGATGAATAATCTGGAAAGAAACTTAAGGGCAAAACAGAAATTTTGAGCTTGGAAAGAATAATATCCAACACACGCAGGGAAATTGAACATAGCGAAAAAGGGGATTGTTAAAGGGACTCCACTTTTGGTTAAGGGGAGGAAAATTTTAAGGGGACTCCACTTAAAAAGAAAATTGTTAAGGGATGGTTTGGTTTATTTAATTTTAGAAAAAAGATGGACTAAACTACCCCTTTTCACAACATACAATCACTATCATTCTTTTTTGATCGAAACAAACAATTAAGGTTTACATCATAAGAACCCATAATTCATGATTGAGAACAATATTTTATTTTCGTGTTTTCAAAGTACAAGAAGATGGTTCATAAACATTATGAGGACAACAACGATACTTCAGTAGCTAAGAACAACAATATTTAGTAAAATGACGCTCTCTTGAAATATGTTATAAAATCAGTAACGGCTGTTGATTTCTATAAACGTTTCCTTCATGTTTTCACCTTCAATGTGTATTTTTTTACTTGTAGAATATAAAAGAGATGTGCGCTAAACGAATGCATAGACTATATGATTTGTTAAACATGAACAGGACTTTGTATTTGCTATTTTTATTTTTTGGAAAATTAATGAAAATTATATGCCACTTTATATACCCATTTATAATTGATAAATTTTATCGTTTACATTTCAAGTTTGCAATGTAAAGTAAATATTTTGTACATATACTTGCAATGAAATCTTCAAATTCGGCCAACGCATGCCCTTTTAAAACACCTATTTCAGCCATATTTTGCGTTTAATTTAATGTAACAGTTCAACGCTCTTGTACATAACACGGTGTTGAGCCACCGCATATTTTTATATTCCGCGTTGTTTTGCATACGCACGAATACAATTTCTTATCATTTTCAGGACGCAAAAACATCCGCATCTCAATTAATGTTCCGATTATATAGATTCGATCAGATTTGTTCATGAATATTTAAGTATTTTAAATTGAACCATCGAATTACAAAACAATATTCATTAACTTACTTAATCTGATATCTTTTGATTACCCACACAAATTTCTTGTGTCTCCATTATGTTAATTATATCCTTTTTTTTATTTCATTAAATTGTGCTCATTAATTAGGGGTTTAGGTTTTGAAGTTTACATTAAATATGATTATGGGGTTAATATTGGAATATTTAATTAAATGTTTAAGGGGAGGCTAATTTTTTTGGTCCTCCCCTTAACAATTGAACAATAATTTAAAAATTGTCCTCCCCTTAACCAAAAGTGGAGTCCCTTTAACAATCCCAGCGAAAAAACCTCTCGTAGTCCCCTTCAGTTCTCTAACCCTAATCTTATCCCAAACATCATCACGGAAAAAATGGAAATTATCATAAGAAATCGACTATTAATTTCGCGACAACCATTATTTCACATCCATGTTCTTCTCCCAAAAATAACCATGGAAAAATGGAACGAAAATTTTGTGTAGCGTTGATTAAATCGACAAAGAAGTTTAGAATCTTGCAGATCTGCTCTGAAAGCATAAAATATGTCGATCGAAGGTAGTATCTTCTCAATATCTTCTTTTAATCTTCTATTATTTTTTACTATATGATAAATTAGTTTGTTATTACAAATTAGTGGTATACATGATTAAATTTATACCTCTGAGAATGAAAGTAACTGTATTTTTTACTGTATGATAAGTTGTTGGATGAAACGATTTAGTTCTTCCGAACTTGAGCGATTTTTCTTTTAGTAATTCTTATATTAAGGTTTATCATACTGATTTTATTGGTTATTTTTCCAAGTAACTGTATTTTTTGCTTCATTCATTAATTAATTGAATAACTTATTTTTCTTTGTTAGACTTTGGTTTGGTTATTATAAATGATTAGTCTGTGAATTTGTTATATGCTTCAGGTAAAGTACTGTACGACTTTTAGGTATACTGAAAACTGTAAAAAGTATAATTACACATCTCCATTAGTTGATGACTTGAAATTCGAGTCAAATTGGCATTCTATTGAGGGTTGTTTAGTGTATTTCCACATTCTGGTTTTGATAAAACCAGCATATCGCATTAGTATACCATATATATATATATATATATATATTTAATTATATTTTAGATTGAACTATTTACATAGTAATTATTTTGCTTTGAAGATTATCATAAAGGCGACTAAAGAGTACAAAAATACTGGAACGTATTTGATGTGGCATTGATAATGACGTATATCTCCAACATCTGTTAAATATGGCTGTTTGGAGAGGTCATCGGATCTGTTAATAAAAGGTAATGAAGAAGATTTTTTCATTGTTATTATGCTTTTGAAACTCTGAGTATGGGATCTATGTGATCGATTTAAACATTATTGTGATTTCGAATTCATCTGGCACTTGTTGGAATTAACTCGATTTATACATTTCCAAAATCACATTTGTTAGTAATATCAAAGATAAACCAAGAATAATAGTAACAACTCTGTAGTTACTAGGTAAAATTGCTATTAGTGTATTTAAAACGTTGTTTCTCTTTATCGCTACGTTGTATAATTAAGTCATGAATATCCCCGTTCATTGATTCCGGCTTTTTAATCGTCTTTTCACAGGATTTCTTGACAAATGACAAAGTTTTCTTAATTTTATAATATTAATCTACCAAAGAATATTATATATTTGCATTGATTTTATTAAGTGAAAATGTAGTGTTTTTTATTTTATATATGATAACAGAGCTTGAAAAAAGAGAAAGAAGATCTGTCATTCAGATTATAAGAAAAACTGAACTTTTATTGTAATTTTAACGGTAACACAAATTATTTTCTTTTGTAGTTTGATATGATACCTGACTGCGCTATGACAAACAATATTGTTAACTAATATGAAAGAAATATCTATATTTCATTGGACTTTGTAAATTTTCACATATTAGATTGAAGGTTTATTATCAATTTTGAATCACGTATTCACAAGAGAGGAAGGTCTTACAGTCAACTAAACAGAGACATTAAGTTTTCACTTATTGAATTGGTTGCAAATTTGATTTGGATTAATACCTTGAGGTGAATATAATATTTAATACATAGGACTTATCCGATGTTCAAAAAGCTCTGTAATTAATATACTTGGCTATGCTGCGCTTTCATATTTACTATAACCAATTCATAGTTAATTATGCCTTTGCTTTTACCTTTCCAGCAGTATACAAAATCAATATCAAAACCCTAATAATTACTACCTGGATGCATTCGTAAATGTTATAATACTGTTGAATTCTTATCGGATTGCATAATATATTTCTGCACGTGCTGGTCACTCAAGTCAAATCCAGTGAATAGTTCAGTATTGTTGCAAGTGTAAAAAGAGGCACATAAGTAATAATTTTAATCAATGTACTGTTTTATACTATGTACCATTTTATGTCCTGAACTATTTAGTTTTGTAGAGAGTTTTATTCTATGTAGCATTATGTTTAGTGTTTTGTTCTATGTGACATGTTTTATTTTCAATACTAAAATTTTCTAACATTTCTCTCATTGTTTGTATGTATATATGTATATGTGTTGTATAATAATTCTAAATGTGAAACAATATTAAAAATAATAAATAAACATAAATATTTATGGATGATTATAAAAATATGAAATATATATTTGACACATTATCGATTTGCTTTAGATTGCAGTATTGGTCATAAATTCAAGATGTTCGCAACAACTGGATGAAAAGATGTTTTATTGAGGAAAAATACTGGAAAAATACGTCTGAATGTATTTGACATGGCAACTGAAACCCAGTTTGCAGTCAAGTAATATTCTTTTATATTTAGTGAACTAAATGGTCTTATTTTATTTTCCAGGCCAGCTTCATTTTGGAGGGTCATTGATGAGGCAAGTAAATGTTGTACTTTGTTCTTTCCTTAAATGCATATGATTTACTGTTAGCAGCTATTAACTATTTTTATGTTTTTTCTTAGGTACGTCTGCAAATATATTCAGATTACAAATCAGCTCTAAAAGAATAAAATCCGTCGATTGAAGGTAATATCTTTTGTCTTCTTATTAGATTTCCACATTAATGCCTACTTTTTATTTTCAATTTCTTTAAGTAATAAATTTTAGGTAATATATTTGCTTTATTGCGATTCCAAATGTTAGATAAGTAATAATTTTTGTCTTTAAGTTTCTTGTGTCCATTAAGTTATATAGTTATAATATTATATGTCATGAGCCTTACATTGTACCATTTTTTTAATATCAATTTAGGTTGTTGAACCAACGAAACCATATGGACCTGCTGCTGATATATGGAGTCTTCGATGCATAGCGCTTGAAATGTTTACTTCGGCTTCATTTCTTGAGATTTTAGTGGGTTAGTAATCTAATACATTTTCTTAGTTGTTGGCAAAATAGTTTACAGTTATAAGGAGTGCTTTTTCAAATAATGTGAGTATGCATTGTGTGGCATATTTTATGTAGTTTAAAATATATGCAAACTTGTATGTTTGTAAGTATAAAATTTCAATAATTGTTTAAAGTTTTATGCAGATTTATATTTAAAATGACGATGTTTTAATAATTGTTTAGAACTACTTGAATAAAAGTGATGGAAAAACACATCAAAAACACATCAAAAATAAAGTAAAAAAACAAAGTAAATGAAACTATGGACGATTTAAGCAAATACACATAAGTAGGGTAGTAGAAAAACCATTCAGCCTCTGATGTAAAACATTTAGCTGCTTGTATGTAGCAGATATAGCTTTGATATTCTCCTCCTTGTAGCAGGCAAGTGCAGTAACGCAGTATGAGAAGATGAGCCAAAATTCAGTCTTGTTAATCTGTGAAAATAACATAATATAATGAATGTGGAATTGATATTATAAGTAATTATTTCCTGAATAAGGAATATAATATGACATAAATGAAATTTTAGGCATTACCTTTAAGGTTGTTGAATATTTCTTTATAGACAATATTCTGTGTGTAATCCTTTCTTTCTTCATCTTTATTTTTAATCAAAATTTTCAACCCTTTTTGTGTTGTTGTGCGAGAAACAGCCACATATAACTGACCATGAGTGAATATGGGACGTGATAAATATACTCCAACATTTTCTAGTGTTTGACCTTGACTTTTGTTGATTGTCATTGCAAAACATATTTTTACTGGAAATTGGCGACGTCTAAGGAGAAAAGGCCACTTTGTGTCTGCCGAGGACATTATTATTCTTGGAATTAGAACCTTATTACCAATATTATTTCCGGTAATAATTTCTGCCTCTATTACTTTTGATGCAACCTGTGTGACAATCAATCTTGTACCATTGCAAAGACCTAAATTTTGATTTAAATTACGAAGAAGCATTATTGGAACTCCAACCTTTAAATGAAGTTCATGATTTGGTATTGATGATAGCTTTAGTGTGTTGAGGAATTCAATGGGGTATAAAAGATTTTGTTCCTCAATGCCTTCCGACATTGGACTAATTGAGTCCGCACTTAGATAAGTATAGAATTGGCCTGGCATTTTCTCAATTATAAATGAATTCACTTCATCCACGCATTCATTAGTTGGTGCTAGTATACAACGACTTTTAAAGTAGTCTTGTTCATTCAACCTTTTATCGAAATCTGGATAAATGCTATCAACAATTTTTTGTATTGGATTGTCATCCCATTCAATTAAGTTTTCCTTTGGAATATTTACCCAAGTGGGCTCCTCATTATGATACATCGATATAGTTGGAAGTAATCCATCTCCCACATCTAAAATCCATTTACTAAAATTCGCAGTTTGATTCATCTCTTCATTGCTTGCACATTCATTTGTAAGCCGCATATTATGTGAGAGAGTAAAAATTTTACACTTACTCCATAGACGTGATCGATTTATCGATGATCCGACAATTGCCTCCCTCCCCCCTTTATCAATAACTGGTAGTATTTGCCTAAAATCTCCACCAAGTAGGATAGTCTTGCCACCAAAAATTTCACCACCATTTCCCGTGTGTTCCATTATATCTCTCAAAGTTCTTTCCAATGATTCTAATGCATTTCTGTGTGCCATTGGTGCTTCATCCCAAATAATAAGATCAGTTTTTTTTATCAACTCACCCAATGAAGACTGTCTTGTTATATCACAAATAGAATCCTCATCTAAATTTATTGGAATTTTGAAACGTGAGTGTACAGTTCTACCACCTGGCAGTAATAATGATGTTATACCTGATGTTGCAACTGGCAATACGATTTTACCTTCTGACCTTAATTTTGATATTATTGTTTTCCACAAAAATGTTTTCCCGGTACCACCACTACCGTGAACAAAAAAAATCCTCCTAAACTTTCATCAATAGCATGCATGATTTCATCAAATATTTTTTGTTGTTGGACATTTAGACATCGTGACATACTTAGGAACTGCTCATGGAGTGCATCATGGTCATACAATTGTTCTTCTCTTATAAGTTTGTTTTGAAACCGTTCAAGAAACATCAAATCAGGAAAGGGAAACATAGGATATTCCTTTAAAGATCTATTACTCTTATTCATGATTTTTTCAATTTCATACAATGCATAATTTTGCAATTGAAATTGTGTCATATTTAGCGTATTATCTTGTAGAACTCTTCTTTGCATCCATAAAATATCATCCGACAGTAACTCCCAATGATTGTTCCAAAGCTCAAGTGGATTTGAAATTTCACAAAATAATAGTAAAGTAACAAACATTTCTCGTAGGGATTTTGCCGAGGACCATCTTCCAGCTTCTACAATGGCATCATTCCACTCATTGTCATCTTCCAACAAACCTCGTGCCATACATGCTGTTTTAAAATCATTGAAAATTGTACCATTAAAAGTGCGTATGTCTTCATAATTTTTAGGTCCTTTTACTATGTTCAGCAACATACGTAGATAGAATCTTTCGCCAGAAGTTGGATGGGCATAATAAATTCTTCCAATTGTATTACCTTTTTGTCTCTTTTTCCATTTTTTATTTTTTTATTCCATACCCATTTTGTTGGAAAATCAACATATGTAAGATCTCTTGCGTCTTCATTCAATCTATTTGTTTCAAGCCACTCTGTAAATATTGATTTTTTGATATCAGGTAGATTAGCAATATCTTCCAAATTATCAGTGTCATGAAACAAAATTGGTTGTTCATCAGGTAAATGAAATGATAGTCGTTGCACCGCTGGTGTGCGAAACAGAATGTCAAATTGAAATATACGCCAGCAAGATTCAGAGGCTGAAATATATCGACAATCGAGGTAGGATTTAATTTCGTCAACTTCTCGTACAGTTCGTCCACCATCTTCAGTATTTTCTTCAATTACAACTGTTGCACGATCGTAACCCTTATTGATATATTTGAATAAATACTTTACGGACCTGGTTCGATTACATATCTCTACATTTATGTGGGCTTGATATTTTACAGTAAGATCCGTGTTGTGTGGAATTACCCATCTGTTATCGAATTTCATACCCATTGTTGTGACATACCAATCATTTTCTCTTCTTCTATACACAGGGAATCCATTATCATCAAAGGTGGTTTCAGAACAATTTTCCTTTGGATAATGCTTTGAACATTGACCTTTGACCATGCAAGAATTTTGTGGATTAGTTGCACCGCATGGTCCATGCATCATAAATTGTGAGACTGATTGGTATGCTAATGGATCTACTTCTTTATTTGGTATTTCAGTTGTGATTATGCTATCAACATCTGTAGTTGTCTTAGGCTTGTCAGTAGAATGAAGAAACAATAATATATGTGCATGTGGCAGACTTCTTTTCTGAAATTCGATTGTGTACACAACTGTAAAAACATGAAAATAATAACAAATACCAATGTTAGATAATTGAGTAAGAAATTTTAAGGTAAAATTCTATGGGAAGTCACCATTCATTAATTCCCTATTGGTATTTGAGGAAATTTTATGTGTGAAATGTTTGATTTATATATTCTTAGTAACAATAGTCACCAAACTTTAATTGTTTTAATAGTGATGATGTTATTTCTTCCAGATTGGAGCTATAAAAGGTAAAACAAAGAACATTAGTGTCAAGAGGAGTTTATGGCACTATACCATGGATGGCACCAGAGCTTTTAAATGGAAAGAATATGGTGACTGAGAAGGTAATACCATGCTTGTTAAAACTCGTAAGCAGCATGTTCATGTTGGATGATAAATAGGATTTTGCATTTTATGAATCTATGCAATTTTGTGATGTTAGGTTCGTTCTCACCAACAATTATCATGCAGTTATTTTAACTATTATTATATATATATATTTCTGCTGAGTACTTTAAAAATATGAATCGAATAGCTTAAAGTATTTAACAAAACTGCAGAAATATAACGAAATAACATACATAGAGATGAAAGTGCAAAAATGTAGAAACCTGTGTAAAATGTAGAATACATGGTAAAACTGCATCAAATAACATTTGAAAGTGCACTTGTCACCAACAATTATCATGCACTTAATTTAACTATTGTTTTTATTACAACACCGCTGAATACTTTAAAAAGCTGAATTGAATAGCTTAAATTTGACAATGAAATTGCAGAAATATCATGAAATAACATTTTTGAGCTGAAAGTGCAGAAATGTAAAAACCTGTTTAACCTGTAGAATACATGGTAAAATTGCATCAAATAACATTTCAAAGTGCACACTTGTCACCGACAATTATCATGCACTTATTTCAGCTACTATTATTATATATAAATAATACTGCTGAATACTTTAAAAAACTGAATCAAATGGCTTAAAGTTAACAGCAAAACTGTAGAAATTTCATGAAATAGCGTACATACAATGCATGCTAAAACTGCATTAAATAACATTTGAAAGTGCACCAATAACATTTATAATTTGTTTTCGTATTGAATTTATTTACTTTGTTCAGTAGACGGGCCTTAATTTTGTACATTAAATGCATTGTTAAATGAACATGAAAATTTTGTTTATTACTTGCTGTTAATTTAATTGAATACCCATTCAGTCAATATAAGTAGAATATATAGTTTGTAATTAGACAAATGTATTAATACCTGCATGAACAGACCCAAAATGTTTCCCTTTTCGTAAATCTTCCAATAGCTGATTGAGTTTAATTTTGAAAACTCTTGCTACAATATCTGGTCTGTCTTGGATGGTTTGTCCAGGAGTAAATGATAGAAACTTTTTAATCTCTATCCAATTAGGATTGCATGTGAAAGTAATGAATAAATCTGGCTGGCCTGCTGCTCTACAAATTGCAATTGCATCTTGATAGTTTTGTATCATATATCGAGGACCTCCTGTAAATGAAGAAGGTAAGACCATTCTTTTTCCAATTGAAGATGCATTTGTATCACCTGCTATTACTGCATCTTGAAGACCTTTGTAGAGATCAGATCTAATGTTAGATTGATTATTGCGTACCAATCTTAGCCTATCTTCTTCTATGCAGGTATAAGCATCCACCAAAAATTGTTGAAATAATCGACCACCTCTCAGTAAAGTTTGCCCTTCATTTGGTCTTTGTTGGATTCGGAATGCATAGTATTCCCTCATGGTAAGCATTTTCCCATTGCCTTGGTCGCTTTCATTGGCTGTTTCTTCATTGGTTGCTTCATCATCACCATCATCATCATCATCAATGTGTCTATATGCGATATTTAATCTAAAGCCATCTTCCCCATATGGAAATAATATAGGATATTGCATCGCCATAAAACTTGGATGCTTTTCAGTTATTCTTCTTAGGAGTCCCTCTTTCTCTTGTATTATAATGTCTCTGCCCACATCATTTTGAAAACCATCGCCAACTATTAACGCTGCTATCTCAGAAGATGTTGGCAAATTATACATTCTACCATCATTTTGTCGTGAACTAATCAATCGCAACCTTACAGGTTGAAAATTTATTTGTCTGAATCGATCTCTTGCCATCCTAAATGCTTTTGTGAGTTCATTGCATTGATCAAACATATTAATTAATTCGCTAACCACAACTTCATCCAGTTCTGCATTATTATTCCTTACTGCAGTCATTCTATTTGATAACTCATTTTCTGTGTCATAAATATAGAGTTGTGCAAATTTAGGTTGGTTGTCTATTGGGAGAAGTGAACCGATTTTGTGATGGTTTTGGCCATTTATCCGAAAAACGTAAGGCCCATGACCATCATTTATGGTTTTGTCAACGTTACCTCCCATAGAGGTAAAAGAAAATATAGAGTTGTATAACCTTATTTTTTCTCTGAATCTTGATGCTCTTGGTCCACCATTATAATCTAACAAATGTTTTAAGAATAGAGGACAATCTTTCAACATAGGAAGTTCTACTTTTCCTGATCGACAAAATAGGGAAAATTCAGGTTTAGGCATGACTTTTGATTTTTTATTCCTTTCTTCGTACCATAGTATGGCATTGCAGCTTGAACATGTATGCGTTGGTCCACCAAAGTCCCATATTTTAAACATTTTCCCTGCAATATAAGCATATGTTATAATTTGTATGATATATGGTGTACGTGAACAATTTATTTTGATATTAAATGCATCTTCACTTACTTGTAATTGTATCATTGGTAGCTGGAGAAGCAGAATTACTGGTTTCCATGGTTGAAGCAATAGGCGAGCCTGAGTCTAAAACAGCCATGATCAGGCCAGTGCACAGAAAAAGAGTATTTTATACTATTAACATAGTAAATTCATTTAGTTCATTAAATACTTACGAATATGATATAATTGTTTGGCCTTCCGTTTGTTGTATAGGATTCGAAGCCTTTCTTGCCGCCTTTGCCTTTGGACTACGAAGGACAATTGTATCAAAGGTGAGTGTTTCAGTAGATGTGATCTATTTATTTTACTTCTGTAGAAATACTATACCTTCTTTTCTGATAGCATAATATTCTTCAATGGCATCAAAATTTGAAGTATAACAGAAGCCAGTTGGAATTATTTCAGTTGGAAAAGCAGAGTTGTTGGTTTCCATGGTCAAAGCAATAGTCGAGCCTAAGTTTGAAACAATGATCAGGTCAGTATACAAAAAATAGTATTTTATTGTATTACCATAATATATGCATTGAGTTTACAGAATTCTTACGAATACGGTACATGTGTTTTGCCTTTCGTTTGTTGTAAAGGATATGACGCCTTTCTTGCCGCCTTTGCCTTTGGACTATGATGGACAATTGTATCAAAGGTGAGTGTTTCAATAGATGTGATATTTTTTTATTTTATTTTTTTGCATTTGTAGTAATACTATACCTTCTTTTCTAGTAACACAATCTACTTCAATGGCATCAAAATTTGAAGTGGAGCAAGAGCCAGCTGGAATTTGAAGTCCTTTAAATCATTGATAGGTATGATTTTGGTATCTGTCTTCATTATTTTCCCAGTTCCCATCCTTACGGATGTTTAAATGTGTATTGTGCTTGCGTGCTATCTGAGATTTATCTTCTTTATTGGATTTAACCATTTATCTATGTTGATGGTACCCATGAGATGAAATGAAAACAATTAGAATGAGTATTCAACTAAACTGGAAGGGAAGTAAAAAGATCACACATGGGAAAAAGTTACATCTGGGTGTTTCTTTAAATTATTTTATTGAGATAAGCTTTTGAATGATGAATTCTGAACTATGGGCGTCAATCTAGTTTCTAATTATTTGTTATCAATTGGTTCATTGCTTATGTACATGATATTTTATTAAAATTTTTTTTTTAAATATTTAGCATTACAGTTACAACATATATTCAATACATGATTAATTGATATCGATAGATCTAGTAGATAACTAAGATATACACATGCCTTTTGTAGTGATTTAGATCCTTCTTCCAACGGTAATGCAGACAGAGATGAGATATATAATCTGAAAATCCACAAGGAAAAAAAATGTTTTTTTTTTGTTTAGATTATTGTAGAAAAATTAGTAATATGATCTATCATTCATTTAAAAAATAAACTGAAGTAGCTAATTTATAAAATACATACTTTATTATGTTTACAGAAAAAGAAAAACAATTTTTGTCCTGCAACTTAAATGTGAGTGTAAAATCCAAATATTAAAAGAAACTATCCAAGTTACTTCAGCAAGTGGATTATGATGCTATAGCATGACGGTAACTATGTGAGATGGATGAGATTTTTCAGACTTACCGAAGAGCGACAGTTCCAGGCCTGTAAAGATGGGGCTTCTTCACTCCACCAGTTGTTGGTGCCAACTTGCGAGCAACCTATAAATTCCATGTACATCAAAAAATTAATTGTTACAGTTTATTGATGCATCAAAGGCAACCAGAAAGCAGCTGATAAGAAATTCCATTCAGTATACACAGGAAATGAAAAATAATATGAAAGTGAAGTGGGTGATCATCAAAGTAATGACAGTTTATGGTATGTAGAACAATGAAGAAATTACGGGTTTTTTTGGGCTTAATTTAGCTAAGAAGTTTTGATCCAGTCAGCTTATGTGGTTACGAAACCATGTCGAACGGTTTTTAATCAATTTATTGCAAACAGAAATTTAAACACAAATAAACCTTATCGAACTTTTTTTGATATTGGTAGGTCTAGTTGATAACTAAGATATAAACATACCTTGTGTAGAGGTTTAGATCTTTTTCCAGTGGTAAAGCAGAGAGAGATGAGATATATAATCTGAAGACCCAAAAAGAAAAAAGAAAGTTTTTTTTGTTTTACTGTAGAATAATTAGTATTATGATCTAGCATTCATTTAGAAAATAATCTGAAGTAGCTAATTTGAATAATGTGTATTTTATTGTATTTACAAAAAAGAAAAATAATCTTGATAATTAAAGTACAATAAGAAAAGAAAACTGAAGCATGTGCTTACTGTTAGACCGAGTCAGAAATTTATAGTAACAATATGATATTAATATGATATTTAAATTTCTCCCCTAAAGAATATGACTACTAAGATATCTCTGTTATTTGACTTATCATACAATGGATCAAAAAAAATATCTTTTTTTTTTTTTTTTTTTTGAATTTTTTCAGTGGAGAGACCGCCGTAAAACAAAAAAAAAAATATTTTTTTAAATTTGTTCTTTTGATTTCATATTAGTACAATTTCATTTTCTAATAGTAAATTTTTTGTTGCTTTAAATTATTCTCATATAATTCTGGAGGCTGTTAAATCTAAGATAATATACACGGATTAAACAAAATTGATAGAATTATTTTGATAATAATGATTTCACGAGACATACTTTCAGCGATTTAAATATTTTTGTCATTATTAAGCTTCGACCATTTTACCACAACACAACTTGTGTAGCTTGCAAAGAAATTTACTCTCTTTTTTGGTAACCCCCCCAAGGTGTTGTTCGTAAATTTTAGAATCACACAACATATACACTTGGGTTTGTTTCAAAAATTATGTAGTTAGTGTCATGATTGTGATTGAATGTGTTTTTCTTTTTTGGCTAAATGGGCTGTCATTTAGGGTTACATATGTTGTTTTTATTTTTTGGTGTCAATAGGAATATGTATGTAAACTTGTAAAAGCATATTCACATTGATATTTCAGATCAGTATCAGTTGTTTCTATGATTTGGTATTTAAATACTTATGTACTTCTAATTTGGATACACAGTCAGGTCAGAACCTTTACATCCCATTTGCATGTACAATAAACATTATCATAGCCTTTAAACTCAAACTCTCAAATGTTTATATCTTCACCTAACTGGACGAAATAATTTTGTGAACTCAATCGAAAACCAAACTTGAAGTGAAACTACTTATGCTGCAAAAACTAAGGTGGTGTTATCTTGGGATGTCAAACATAAGGCTGCAGTAGGAATAACAATTGACAGATATTTGCAAGCCAAGAATCGTTTACTCATTTTGGTATTTTCATTATTAAATCATGCATTAGTTTGTTCAACAAATATTCTCAAAATTTCTGATTCCCATCAGTCTCTTTTTTAAGTTCGGTTGATCTTGTTTTACATGTTACATTCACTTGTTTAGTGCCGGAGATAATTGACTATCCACTATACATATATGTGGTCTTACAAACTAAAAAATTCAGTGTAATATGCAGGGTTTCAATGGAACACGTATAGATTATGTAGAATATTCTAGGAGTGGTGGTGCCCAAATAAAAGGAATGGAGTTGAATAATCTTTTCTTTTTCTGTTATACCTTAGTTGCTAAACAATAATCTTTTCTTTTTCCATGGTTAATCTTTTAAATATTTTTCTATATATTAAATTTTAGAGAATTCAATATGTGGCTGGCTGCAGAAAATTGTATGTTTGTGCGCCTGACTAATGGCGAGTGGTTGACTACAATGCCAAAATATCTAAACATGGACTGGGTTGGCAAATTAAGGTATTTAATATTAGATTACATGAATTAACTACTTTTTCTATTGGCCTTTAGTGCTAAATTTAAACGTCTCTAACATGTATTCTAGTACTTCACCGAGAGGACAGCAAGGTCTCATTTTGAGAATCGCGAGACATAACTTGTGTGGAATTGCAAATACGGTGGTATCTGTTTCTTTTAATATCGCACAATATACAATATTGAATGCACATCAGATATCTCATTTCTTTTCAACAAATCCATAGATGTGGAAATTGGAAGACTTCAGCCTAGAAAATGCCGCAACATTTGTGTACTGCCCAATATCTAATGATGCAATAAATGTTGTTCAGTGGAGACATTCAGTCGAGATTCATTCTGTCGGAGTAACAAAGGTATTATTTGGTTGCTTCCGTCCCATCAAATACCATTAGGCTTAGGAAAAGCTTTGTTGACGATCTGACTGAATATAGTGATATTTGATCTTAATCTTAGCTTATGCATTCCGAATTTAATTTTTATGTGTAGGGTGCTGCAATTGACAGAATATTGGGTATGATAGTTCATAGCAAAATCATGGTGAACCCCATAGACTATGTTCTTTTCCTTGAACGCTATCTTGAAAAGGTAAAAACTGTGAGCACAAATATATGCAAGCAGCAAGCGTATACATTCCACATTTCATGATGCTAGCACTATTTAGTATATCAATACTAATGAATAAGTGGGACTTGTAAGGTGTCATCACAAATTGAATGTTGGAAATTTTCCTTTGTGATTTGTAATGTTTTCTTTTTGCACCTGAAAGAAGATCCTAATATATTATTATAATTTAAAGGAGAAATAGAACATGCAATGGGATACTAATAATCTAAATTGGGTACCAAATGGTTTTTTAGTTGCAATTCAAACATATGTTCAAAATAACAGGGTATAAGATTTAAAGATCTAATATATCAAATAGATAGTACTATCAATTATAACAAATGAAATCACTAAAGTGCCCTAAAATAAAGACTTAAGTTACTAAAGAACATATTCTCAAATACACGGAAAAAATACTAAAAAAATCGTTTTTTATTCTAGGCCATTGCAATTTCTCTTGTAGACAGTCGTTTCCTTGTCCAAATTCTCTTTTTCCAGCGTTCTTTTTTATTTGCGTGGTTCATATTTGACCTCCTGAAATGAGTAGAAATGTATTAAGTTATCATCAAGGATTTACAACAGTACTTGATTTCTAGTGCAGTTTTACCTTTTTCTTTTCTTCTGTGGTGCTCAAATTTTTTGGATCTATGCAAACTCTTTGAATTTTATTTGCTTTAAATTTCCTCTTTTCCGAGTTATTTATGTAGTATTCTGTCTTTTTTACTTGGAAGACTATTTTTGTCCCAACCAACTCATTGAATATAGAAGCAATCCTTTCCTTTCCATTTTCCTATTTTTTTTTACAGTTGCAAGTTAATTTAAAAGAAATATAAAAAATTAATTTTATACGAAAGTTGTGATATACAGAAAATAACCTGTGCTTCGAGTTCAGTAAACTCTTTTACTGTATATTTTAATAAATGTTCAGCTTCCTTATCAAAAGCGACCAAATCCACAAATCCAGAATCATCCTCAGTTAGCATACTAAGTTTGTATCTAAAAGCAATATCATAGGTTAGTCTTATATAACATTTGTAAATAATGACCCAACTTTATTATTATTGTAATGACCCGCATTTTTAGAGATGGAATAATTAATTAATTTAATTATTAAATATCGATTTATCGATATCGAGAACGTTAATTAAATAATATTGAATATTTAATTAATAATTATAATATAATAATATATTATAATGTCGAAATAGTCGGAAATAGTGAAATTCACAATATCGTGTGAATTGAATAGCATACGAGATTTGGTGGAGTTTCAATTCGAAATATAATAACGATTATATTGAATCGACGACAGTTGAACGTATAGTTTATAATATATTTATAAACGAGCTCGAAATGGCGCTGCAGTTCGCTATTTGGCAATTCGAACTTCAACTGAATGTACAGGATTCGTGTTAAGCCGGATTTCTATGAAACAAGAAACGTGTGGAGCTGGTGGAGTATATCTTTCTAGTGGAAGAGAAAAATCGGGATTTCGTCGTATAGATTTTGATTCACGTCCAAATCAAATTTTAGAAAAGTCGCTATGGATTTCCTTTATATTTTGCGACGCTTTATATGCGTTATAAAAGGATTTCCGATATAAACTGAATATTGATAAATCTAAAATCTGAAATATCAAGCCATAGATCCTGATATGATATTCTGGAGCTATACGATATCATATGCGAAGATGTACGATAATATTAATTTATTAATATTTAATTTAATTATATTTAAATATATTTATATATTTAAATGGGTCATTCAGAGCGTTAAAAATAGCCACTTTTGCAAACGAAGCCGGAATTCGATGAAACTAGTTTTGTTGGATCCGCAATGTCAAATAGTTGTTAGATTTCCAGTTTCGTGATTTTTAGAGTTACTGTGTGGCCGTACGGATTTTTAGAGTGAAATACAGTCAGTATTCTGATAGTTAAAAATACGCCGTGTGAGCATACAAAGTCGGAATTCGACGAAACCAGTTTCGTTGGGACCGTAATGTTGAACTCTAGTTACATATCAATTTTCGTGATTTTTAGGTATCGTACAGGATCGTATGGATTTTTAGAAGACAGAAACATATATAAATTAAAGAAAATAAAATATCTAAAATATCCTAAAATATCTAAGTTGCTTATAAGTACCCCTACCCTTCTCTAAAACCTAATGAAATCACTTCTTCTCAAAGAAAAGTAGCCGCCGTTCTTTTTATCCATCCTCAACCAAAACAATAGCAAAACAAATCAAAAGAAAATAAAAACCAAGTCTATAAATTTCCGCATAAATATAGTAGCAATCTCCTTGAGTTGCTCGTCATTTTCATGTGAAGTTTTCTGGGTTCGGACCTATTCTGGTGTCGCTCCATTTTGTCGCAGCGTGCTAGGATTGGGGCAGGGCTAAGCAAGATGAAGCCGGGGAGGAAATCGAGGGCGTAGCCGAGTTCGTGGAGGCAGGACGAGTTCGTTAGCATAGGTTTTGTAGAGCTCGGTCATGAGGGATGGATTGCGACTCCCTGTAGTCGTGGGTAGGGCTGAAATCGGGTTTCAAAGGGGGAGATTCGAATGGAGTACAAGGATGTCTGGTGGGTGCGCAGTGAGGTACTGAGTCCTCTGGTGGAGGCGGCGCCGGAAATTGATGGACGGGGTGGAAGCGATGAACGGTCAAAATCTGGTCAACGGGGATGTTTTGGATGCAGGAGTATACGGGTTGAAGTAGTTCGGTATTTCAATTTGGGGGAAGAAAGCTTTTTACGGTGGGCTTGGGTATAAAGGGAATGGGCCGGTTCAAAGGAGGGGTGAGGCCCGTTAAGTTTTTAATTTAAATTCAAGTTTGTTTATTTGAAGTGTATTGATTTGTAAAATTCATAACAAATTCATACGTGAACGAAATTCAGAACCGTAAGTTGCGTTGGGACCGTATGGACGGACACTACACAATGGGACTGACTGCAAGTCCATCTGAGCTCGTTACAATTTATGGCGAAATAAATTGTCCATCGAAAGCAATGAACGCAAACCGATATTTATCGGTTAACGCGCAAATGTGAGTAAATCTCACTAACTCTGAACAATTTATAATTTCATGTTGTATTTTTAGAACTGTTAAATATGGACTGATTGATTGTGTGTTGACTGTTTGATTGAACTGCTAGTCAGTTAGTAAAATTTCTATATTGATTTTGTTTAACAGAATATATCATATGGAACTGAAAGTGATGTTATCTATACTGTCTAACATTTGTGATGCAGGGAAACAGGTTGGAGGAATCCGACTGGATTCCTCAACAGTTATTTTATTGTTTTTCATATATTTTGATATATGATGTGAATTATAACCTGTTGTTGATTGTGTGTGTATGGACAAGATTAGACATCGTGATTTGATATGATTGAATACCATGACATACCGGAATGTAGATAAAGGAGATTTTTCAAAGTGATATTGAAAATAGAATATTTATAAAGTGGAATATTTATAAATAAGAAATGCTTATAAATTGGGATATTTATAAATAGGAGATATTCAAAAAGGAAATAATTTCAAACCATTTTCTTTTTGAATGGAAAGGCCTGTGTGGCGGGTTTGGGGATTTTCCCGATACTCCCGATACAAAGGAGGTTATGGCGAATTTTCCCGGGAATTTAAGGAGTTAGAATATTTCAAGTATAAATTTGAAAAGGAAATATTTGTAAACCATTTACAAATAGAACTGGAAAGGAAACATTATAAAAAGGGAAATCATTTTTAAAGGGTAGAACCGTTATTTAAAAGTAAATCTTTTCCAATGAATAAAACGTTGTTAAAAAGGAAATCTTTATAAAGTAAAGTTAGTTAATCGAATATAGACATTCGAAAGGAGAAATCGAATATGGTATTCGAAGTTAGTTAATCGAATATAGATATTCGAAAGGAGAAATCGAATATGGTATTCGAAGTAGTTAATCGAGTATGGACATTCGAAAGGAGAAATCGAATATGGTATTCGAAGTTAGTTAATCGAATATAGATATTCGAAAGGAGAAATCGAATATGGTATTCGAAGTAGTTAATCGAGTATAGACATTCGAAAGGAGAAATCGAATATGGTATTCGAAGTTAGTTAATCGAATATGTTATTCGAAAGGGGTTAGTTTGTCGAGTTAGTCAAATAGAGTTAACCAGTTAGAGTTAATCAGTTAGAGTTAACCAGTTAGAGTTAATCAGTTAGAGTTAATCAGTTAGAATTAACCAGTTGGAGTTAATTAGTTAGAGTTAATCGATTAGAGTTAACACGAACTAGAATTAATCAAATATAGTTATTTGAGACAGAGTTAGTCAAACATAGTATTCAGGGTAAGTTGCCATCTTGTATGACTGCTAGCGTAATTCGCAGGGCTGCAGATAGCCTAAGGCGGTCGGATGTTTCCTGAGGGAATCAGGCGTAACCATTGTGATCGCTGCGATCTAGAGTCAAGCGAATAGAGTTAAATAGAGTTGTCGAATAATAGTTGTTCGAATGGAGTTAAATAGAGTTGTCGAATAATAGTTGTTCGAATGGAGTTAAATAGAGTTAGTCGAATATAGTTTATTCGAATAGAGTTGAATAGAGTTAATCGAATAGTAGTTATTCGAATAGAGTTAAATGGAGTTAAATCGAATATTAGTTATTCGATATGAGTAATCAAGTTAAGATAATCAAGTTAAGATAATCGAGTTAAGTTAGCAAGTTAAGTTATCAAGTCAAGATGATCGAGTAAAGTAAATAAGTTCAGTTCGTCGAGTTAAATTAATCGATGTTAGTTTCATCGAAAGGAATTAATCGATGTTAGTTTCATCGAAAGGAGTTATCGATGTTAGTTTCATCGAAGGGAGTTATCGATTATAGTTTAATCGAAGTGAGATTTTCAAATATGAGATATTTAAAAGGAAAAGTTATCGAATATTAGTTGATCGAAGTGAGATTTATCGAACAAGAGTTATTCGAAAAGAGATTTTCGAATATAGTTTATTCGAAAGTAAGATTTTCAAATATGAGATATTTGAAAAGGAAGAAGTTAATCGAATATAGGTTATTCGAAGAAGAGTTAATCAAATAGAGATTTCTCGAAGAGAGTTAATCGGCAAATTCGATTATATCGAATTCGGGAAAGTACTTATACTTTCCAGTGTTTTAAATAGAGATTTATTTATTTATAAATAAAAAGTGTTAGGTTAATTATTCACTAATAGGAATAGAAGTTATAATTAAAGTTAGATAATTCGAAAGGAGGGATTATAACGTTATCGTTATAACCAATGTTTTAAATATAGAAGTGGATTAGTAAAATTGGATCCGAGAAAGGCGTAAAGAAGTTGTTAAAGGTTAAAAGATAAACTTTGACCATTTCGAAGTTATAACGTTGTTCAGTTAAGGTCTGAGAGGTAATTGTACCCCAACTTGAGTGACTTCCTTCTTAACTAAGAAATGGTAAGGTTTGATCGTAAAGGAGTTTTGGAAATGTTTTCCAAACGAGAATCAGAAATGTTTTCTGATAAAAGAAAATAAGAATTTAGAATATAGGGAAACAGGAGATAAGTAAATAAATGGACTAAAGAGATTTATGTTAAATGATGTTTGTTCGATATAATTTCCATTTGGAAATAATATCGTTGTTTGCACACTTGTTTTTCTTTGATAGTTAACTCACCGACTATCGAAGTTTTGACCATTTTAACGTTGTTAATATGGAGAGACCGGTTGGATTATTATCCATAGAACCACTCTGTATTGGCATAAACGTCGCGAATCATATATGCCAAAGATAATTGAAGACGGAGTAAAATGCAAGGGCTATCATGTTTACAGAATAGTGCCTTCGGTTTGTCCTGTCCCAGGACAACTTGTATGGACGAAGGTCTGACAGAGTATATCCAATGGATCGCGTAAGTTGATCTGTTCAAACGTATTCACGTTTGGTGGCGGAGGAATTCGTTTCTCTTAGCTGTATACCCGTGTTATTTTTGGATAAGTCAATTTGTGATTTGGCGGGTATGACGATGTGACATTTCTAAGTGAATGAAGATGGATGTCTGACATAGTATTTCCAGACGGTCACGTACATTGATTTCTTCAACTATACCAAGAGTGGAAGCGGAGAAGGAAACTTCTTTTAGCTGACACGTAATGTATGGTTGTAGACGTCAATTAGTGATTCTGATGGATCTGACAATGTGGCATTCGAAGTGAATCTGATGTAATGATAAAGCGTAGCTTCTAGCCTCATCATCCGGTAATGACAGAAATCGGGCAGGCAGCATGGCTAAGCCGGTCGCACCGAAGTAGGGTGTATAATCACCTATCTAGAGAATATTCATTTGTTTCTTAAATCTATCAATGCTGTCCCATATATATATACGGGAACGGTTGCTGATCCCAACCGTTGGTGATGTACATTCGATACACTCAAGCGAAATGAGTGGTCGGTCATGTGTGGCTGAGTTGCAAGATGTTCTTGTTGAACTCCAGTGTATCGTTCCTAGAGTACACTGATCGGAAGGTGATTCCATACCTTGTCATAGTTGGAAATCCATTACCCAATACGTGCTTGCGGTTTTGATTGTATACTATATATGTAGAACGTGAGATGCAAGCGTTTCTGCTAGTTGATATCTATTTGTACATAGACATTATTATAATATCAAAAAGTTTTTGATATAAAGATATTTTGGATTCTCATAAGGGGAAAAACCCGTTCCGTTCTACGGCGTGGTCTTATGAGATATCGTTTACTTGTTCATATACCTGTTTAAACTGTTTTACTCATACCAGTCCCATGACTGACCCGGAGTTTATTTGTTTTGTTTTCCCTAAACTCTTGGGTGCCTAATTTTGTACGGGCAGTCAAGTAGTCAGGAATTTACAGATATACTGGAAGAGCGTGGAGCAGGAGGCTTCAAGATCATATAGCTATAGTTATTTCCGCTGTGTTGTAAGTGCTGTACTCTGATAAGTGCTATTGTATACATAACTGTTATATTTCAAAGTTATGTTATCTATTATATGTTATTCGTTCCGCTGTGAGGTTCGTGTTACTCTGATGTTGTGTTCTTCTTCTTCTTCTATTCTAAGTTTCTATCTTATCTATCCTCACCCTCTAATTTCTTTCATTAATTACCGGGATTTTTCGATGTTTTGGTTATCGACGTCGTGCTTACGTCGATAACCAAAGTCGCCGGAAATCCGGGTCGTTACAGTTGGTATCAGAGCTTATGTTTTAGTGATCGGACATAACTCTGTGGCGTGACTCGGTAGAGATAGGGTTAGTAATACCCTAGATTGAGTTTGAGTGTATATATATACGAGTGCGTATTTGTATTTGATATAAAAACGGTTTTATATTGTGGAGATTCATTGGCTGAGTTGTTTATGAATTCTGGACGATCAGTTTGATCCGCTGTATCGGTAGGAGTTTTATAAACACTTGAATACGATGAACCGACTTGATATGTTTTGAAATTAATATAGTATATTAGTTGTGTTGGTTGTTAGTATAATCGAATGAGATTATAAAAAGATGAAATGGTTATAAATAACTAATCAGAATTCATATAAGTAAAGTATATGAAGTAAGACGAATTGAATCTGAAGTTAAATCAGAATTGGAATTAAAATAAGTAAATTTTAAGTTCCTGGGAGATTTTGAACTGTTTTCAAAATGGAAGTGTTTAGAAATGATTTTTGAAAGTGAAATAGTATTGAACTCACTTCGATTACTGGAAAATAGATTCTGATGAGTGTGGCCACATCATCAGTATTCATTTTCGAGTTCCAAAGTGACGGATTACTACCAAAGGTTTTGTTTTTGAATTGTTTTGAGAAAACAAGTGTTTAGAAATTCAAATGTTTTGAATTGGTGTTATGATTTCAAATTTGATTTGAAATGAACTCAGGAATTTAAGTTCTGGAATTAAAATTTAACTAATGAAGTTAAATAAGATGAGATGGTAAAAATAAATTGAAATTTAACTTAAACTGAGTTAAATAGAATTAAATTGGATTAGAGAATAATCTGTTATGGAATTGGGTTAATGAGGTAAGAATTTGAAATTTGATATTGGGGTACGAATGAAATTCGATATGTATTTGAGGATATGAACTGATTGGAATTTGATTGAGATAACCCTGGAATATGCTGAGTTGATAGCATATGGAAGTGATAGAGTTGATATGCCCGACAAAAAGGTACAAGTTTATATTTTATATGAGTATGGAATTTATGAGCCGAATTGGCAAGCCGTTTGGCGTTTTGATTTTCTTTTGGGTTGAAGAAGCCCCAGAGAGGCGAGTTGGAGTTTGAGCTATTGACCAGTACAAAGGAGGTGCTGGCGAAATTTTCCGAAAATTTAAAGTGTTAGAAAATTTTCAGCATTTTTGAAAATTTTAGTTAGTCGGAAGGAATTAATATTTTAGTCGATATTAATCGGTTTAGTTGAAATCAAAAATAAGGGGTAAACAAATCTTAGGAATTCCAATAGATAGGGTCGTCCTCTAACTTAGCAATTTCGAGGACGAAATTATTTTAAGTGGGGAAGAATGTAATGACCCGCATTTTTAGAGATGGAATAATTAATTAATTTAATTATTAAATATCGATTTATCGATATCGAGAACGTTAATTAAATAATATTGAATATTTAATTAATAATTATAATATAATAATATATTATAATGTCGAAATAGTCGGAAATAGTGAAATTCACAATATCGTGTGAATTGAATAGCATACGAGATTTGGTGGAGTTTCAATTCGAAATATAATAACGATTATATTGAATCGACGACAGTTGAACGTATAGTTTATAATATATTTATAAACGAGCTCGAAATGGCGCTGCAGTTCGCTATTTGGCAATTCGAACTTCAACTGAATGTACAGGATTCGTGTTAAGCCGGATTTCTATGAAACAAGAAACGTGTGGAGCTGGTGGAGTATATCTTTCTAGTGGAAGAGAAAAATCGGGATTTCGTCGTATAGATTTTGATTCACGTCCAAATCAAATTTTAGAAAAGTCGCTATGGATTTCCTTTATATTTTGCGACGCTTTATATGCGTTATAAAAGGATTTCCGATATAAACTGAATATTGATAAATCTAAAATCTGAAATATCAAGCCATAGATCCTGATATGATATTCTGGAGCTATACGATATCATATGCGAAGATGTACGATAATATTAATTTATTAATATTTAATTTAATTATATTTAAATATATTTATATATTTAAATGGGTCATTCAGAGCGTTAAAAATAGCCACTTTTGCAAACGAAGCCGGAATTCGATGAAACTAGTTTTGTTGGATCCGCAATGTCAAATAGTTGTTAGATTTCCAGTTTCGTGATTTTTAGAGTTACTGTGTGGCCGTACGGATTTTTAGAGTGAAATACAGTCAGTATTCTGATAGTTAAAAATACGCCGTGTGAGCATACAAAGTCGGAATTCGACGAAACCAGTTTCGTTGGGACCGTAATGTTGAACTCTAGTTACATATCAATTTTCGTGATTTTTAGGTATCGTACAGGATCGTATGGATTTTTAGAAGACAGAAACATATATAAATTAAAGAAAATAAAATATCTAAAATATCCTAAAATATCTAAGTTGCTTATAAGTACCCCTACCCTTCTCTAAAACCTAATGAAATCACTTCTTCTCAAAGAAAAGTAGCCGCCGTTCTTTTTATCCATCCTCAACCAAAACAATAGCAAAACAAATCAAAAGAAAATAAAAACCAAGTCTATAAATTTCCGCATAAATATAGTAGCAATCTCCTTGAGTTGCTCGTCATTTTCATGTGAAGTTTTCTGGGTTCGGACCTATTCTGGTGTCGCTCCATTTTGTCGCAGCGTGCTAGGATTGGGGCAGGGCTAAGCAAGATGAAGCCGGGGAGGAAATCGAGGGCGTAGCCGAGTTCGTGGAGGCAGGACGAGTTCGTTAGCATAGGTTTTGTAGAGCTCGGTCATGAGGGATGGATTGCGACTCCCTGTAGTCGTGGGTAGGGCTGAAATCGGGTTTCAAAGGGGGAGATTCGAATGGAGTACAAGGATGTCTGGTGGGTGCGCAGTGAGGTACTGAGTCCTCTGGTGGAGGCGGCGCCGGAAATTGATGGACGGGGTGGAAGCGATGAACGGTCAAAATCTGGTCAACGGGGATGTTTTGGATGCAGGAGTATACGGGTTGAAGTAGTTCGGTATTTCAATTTGGGGGAAGAAAGCTTTTTACGGTGGGCTTGGGTATAAAGGGAATGGGCCGGTTCAAAGGAGGGGTGAGGCCCGTTAAGTTTTTAATTTAAATTCAAGTTTGTTTATTTGAAGTGTATTGATTTGTAAAATTCATAACAAATTCATACGTGAACGAAATTCAGAACCGTAAGTTGCGTTGGGACCGTATGGACGGACACTACACAATGGGACTGACTGCAAGTCCATCTGAGCTCGTTACAATTTATGGCGAAATAAATTGTCCATCGAAAGCAATGAACGCAAACCGATATTTATCGGTTAACGCGCAAATGTGAGTAAATCTCACTAACTCTGAACAATTTATAATTTCATGTTGTATTTTTAGAACTGTTAAATATGGACTGATTGATTGTGTGTTGACTGTTTGATTGAACTGCTAGTCAGTTAGTAAAATTTCTATATTGATTTTGTTTAACAGAATATATCATATGGAACTGAAAGTGATGTTATCTATACTGTCTAACATTTGTGATGCAGGGAAACAGGTTGGAGGAATCCGACTGGATTCCTCAACAGTTATTTTATTGTTTTTCATATATTTTGATATATGATGTGAATTATAACCTGTTGTTGATTGTGTGTGTATGGACAAGATTAGACATCGTGATTTGATATGATTGAATACCATGACATACCGGAATGTAGATAAAGGAGATTTTTCAAAGTGATATTGAAAATAGAATATTTATAAAGTGGAATATTTATAAATAAGAAATGCTTATAAATTGGGATATTTATAAATAGGAGATATTCAAAAAGGAAATAATTTCAAACCATTTTCTTTTTGAATGGAAAGGCCTGTGTGGCGGGTTTGGGGATTTTCCCGATACTCCCGATACAAAGGAGGTTATGGCGAATTTTCCCGGGAATTTAAGGAGTTAGAATATTTCAAGTATAAATTTGAAAAGGAAATATTTGTAAACCATTTACAAATAGAACTGGAAAGGAAACATTATAAAAAGGGAAATCATTTTTAAAGGGTAGAACCGTTATTTAAAAGTAAATCTTTTCCAATGAATAAAACGTTGTTAAAAAGGAAATCTTTATAAAGTAAAGTTAGTTAATCGAATATAGACATTCGAAAGGAGAAATCGAATATGGTATTCGAAGTTAGTTAATCGAATATAGATATTCGAAAGGAGAAATCGAATATGGTATTCGAAGTAGTTAATCGAGTATGGACATTCGAAAGGAGAAATCGAATATGGTATTCGAAGTTAGTTAATCGAATATAGATATTCGAAAGGAGAAATCGAATATGGTATTCGAAGTAGTTAATCGAGTATAGACATTCGAAAGGAGAAATCGAATATGGTATTCGAAGTTAGTTAATCGAATATGTTATTCGAAAGGGGTTAGTTTGTCGAGTTAGTCAAATAGAGTTAACCAGTTAGAGTTAATCAGTTAGAGTTAACCAGTTAGAGTTAATCAGTTAGAGTTAATCAGTTAGAATTAACCAGTTGGAGTTAATTAGTTAGAGTTAATCGATTAGAGTTAACACGAACTAGAATTAATCAAATATAGTTATTTGAGACAGAGTTAGTCAAACATAGTATTCAGGGTAAGTTGCCATCTTGTATGACTGCTAGCGTAATTCGCAGGGCTGCAGATAGCCTAAGGCGGTCGGATGTTTCCTGAGGGAATCAGGCGTAACCATTGTGATCGCTGCGATCTAGAGTCAAGCGAATAGAGTTAAATAGAGTTGTCGAATAATAGTTGTTCGAATGGAGTTAAATAGAGTTGTCGAATAATAGTTGTTCGAATGGAGTTAAATAGAGTTAGTCGAATATAGTTTATTCGAATAGAGTTGAATAGAGTTAATCGAATAGTAGTTATTCGAATAGAGTTAAATGGAGTTAAATCGAATATTAGTTATTCGATATGAGTAATCAAGTTAAGATAATCAAGTTAAGATAATCGAGTTAAGTTAGCAAGTTAAGTTATCAAGTCAAGATGATCGAGTAAAGTAAATAAGTTCAGTTCGTCGAGTTAAATTAATCGATGTTAGTTTCATCGAAAGGAATTAATCGATGTTAGTTTCATCGAAAGGAGTTATCGATGTTAGTTTCATCGAAGGGAGTTATCGATTATAGTTTAATCGAAGTGAGATTTTCAAATATGAGATATTTAAAAGGAAAAGTTATCGAATATTAGTTGATCGAAGTGAGATTTATCGAACAAGAGTTATTCGAAAAGAGATTTTCGAATATAGTTTATTCGAAAGTAAGATTTTCAAATATGAGATATTTGAAAAGGAAGAAGTTAATCGAATATAGGTTATTCGAAGAAGAGTTAATCAAATAGAGATTTCTCGAAGAGAGTTAATCGGCAAATTCGATTATATCGAATTCGGGAAAGTACTTATACTTTCCAGTGTTTTAAATAGAGATTTATTTATTTATAAATAAAAAGTGTTAGGTTAATTATTCACTAATAGGAATAGAAGTTATAATTAAAGTTAGATAATTCGAAAGGAGGGATTATAACGTTATCGTTATAACCAATGTTTTAAATATAGAAGTGGATTAGTAAAATTGGATCCGAGAAAGGCGTAAAGAAGTTGTTAAAGGTTAAAAGATAAACTTTGACCATTTCGAAGTTATAACGTTGTTCAGTTAAGGTCTGAGAGGTAATTGTACCCCAACTTGAGTGACTTCCTTCTTAACTAAGAAATGGTAAGGTTTGATCGTAAAGGAGTTTTGGAAATGTTTTCCAAACGAGAATCAGAAATGTTTTCTGATAAAAGAAAATAAGAATTTAGAATATAGGGAAACAGGAGATAAGTAAATAAATGGACTAAAGAGATTTATGTTAAATGATGTTTGTTCGATATAATTTCCATTTGGAAATAATATCGTTGTTTGCACACTTGTTTTTCTTTGATAGTTAACTCACCGACTATCGAAGTTTTGACCATTTTAACGTTGTTAATATGGAGAGACCGGTTGGATTATTATCCATAGAACCACTCTGTATTGGCATAAACGTCGCGAATCATATATGCCAAAGATAATTGAAGACGGAGTAAAATGCAAGGGCTATCATGTTTACAGAATAGTGCCTTCGGTTTGTCCTGTCCCAGGACAACTTGTATGGACGAAGGTCTGACAGAGTATATCCAATGGATCGCGTAAGTTGATCTGTTCAAACGTATTCACGTTTGGTGGCGGAGGAATTCGTTTCTCTTAGCTGTATACCCGTGTTATTTTTGGATAAGTCAATTTGTGATTTGGCGGGTATGACGATGTGACATTTCTAAGTGAATGAAGATGGATGTCTGACATAGTATTTCCAGACGGTCACGTACATTGATTTCTTCAACTATACCAAGAGTGGAAGCGGAGAAGGAAACTTCTTTTAGCTGACACGTAATGTATGGTTGTAGACGTCAATTAGTGATTCTGATGGATCTGACAATGTGGCATTCGAAGTGAATCTGATGTAATGATAAAGCGTAGCTTCTAGCCTCATCATCCGGTAATGACAGAAATCGGGCAGGCAGCATGGCTAAGCCGGTCGCACCGAAGTAGGGTGTATAATCACCTATCTAGAGAATATTCATTTGTTTCTTAAATCTATCAATGCTGTCCCATATATATATACGGGAACGGTTGCTGATCCCAACCGTTGGTGATGTACATTCGATACACTCAAGCGAAATGAGTGGTCGGTCATGTGTGGCTGAGTTGCAAGATGTTCTTGTTGAACTCCAGTGTATCGTTCCTAGAGTACACTGATCGGAAGGTGATTCCATACCTTGTCATAGTTGGAAATCCATTACCCAATACGTGCTTGCGGTTTTGATTGTATACTATATATGTAGAACGTGAGATGCAAGCGTTTCTGCTAGTTGATATCTATTTGTACATAGACATTATTATAATATCAAAAAGTTTTTGATATAAAGATATTTTGGATTCTCATAAGGGGAAAAACCCGTTCCGTTCTACGGCGTGGTCTTATGAGATATCGTTTACTTGTTCATATACCTGTTTAAACTGTTTTACTCATACCAGTCCCATGACTGACCCGGAGTTTATTTGTTTTGTTTTCCCTAAACTCTTGGGTGCCTAATTTTGTACGGGCAGTCAAGTAGTCAGGAATTTACAGATATACTGGAAGAGCGTGGAGCAGGAGGCTTCAAGATCATATAGCTATAGTTATTTCCGCTGTGTTGTAAGTGCTGTACTCTGATAAGTGCTATTGTATACATAACTGTTATATTTCAAAGTTATGTTATCTATTATATGTTATTCGTTCCGCTGTGAGGTTCGTGTTACTCTGATGTTGTGTTCTTCTTCTTCTTCTATTCTAAGTTTCTATCTTATCTATCCTCACCCTCTAATTTCTTTCATTAATTACCGGGATTTTTCGATGTTTTGGTTATCGACGTCGTGCTTACGTCGATAACCAAAGTCGCCGGAAATCCGGGTCGTTACAATTATTTTTACCTTAGAATTGGGTATGTAATTTTAGTTTCACACTTGCTGCAGTAGAATGCTTCATCAGTCTTGACCACATTCTTTTTGCATTTTGGGCAAGATATGTAACTCCAACCATATCGATCATAAATTTGCAATATGCTGGCATGACAATTGAACTTAATTCCCTATATATTGAAAACAAATCATTATATTTCATTATGGAACGTTAAACTAAAATGGAATGACTGATAAAAGGTAGCCATTATATTTGAGTATATGAATAAAGTACTGCTTATGTCATATGAGCTTATTCTGATTACAAATTTGTATATGAAGGTGGACAAAAGAGCAGTTTTGAAGCATTCCGGTTGGCCTGAACTCAAGGCAGATACTATGCACGGAGCAGCATTTGATCATTGTGATTTAAAAATGCTTGATACTGAAACACTAAAATTTCATAGTGACAGGAAGAATATGCAAGTCAATTTGACACAATTAATTTTGTTGCCGCCATAGTGACGGGAAGAAGAAGCTTGAAAATGAAGTTATCTCCAAGGTATAACTAAATTACAGTTTTATTAAAAGTTAAATTTATTCGTTGGCTTGCTTAATCTGAAAAAATAATGTGAAAAATTAGGTAGTAGATAAGAGTAGGCTATTACTATGTTGTCTGGATTTTTCATTTCGAGGCATAGTTCCTCCAATGTCTTTTCTTCCACAATAGCGTCCATAGTACTATCCCCTTTGTTAATGATTTGCACTGTTGACTCTTCTAGAGTTGTCTCTTCGCTAAGATATCAAAGAAGTGTAAAATAAAATATGTATATAGGATAAAAATTATGAAACTAAATATTTTATCGATAAAACATAATTTCTTAACATGATTGCATTCGTTGATTGCAAGAAATATACACCTATTTATAGAAAATAATCTATTAAATAATGCATTAAATAATATATGATGAAATAATTTCACTTTTACCTCCATAAATCCTTACTGCAGTTGAAGTAACTATTATGATGATAGGTCCTTTAACTTTTGATATAGCTTCTTCATCGAACTGTTTAGCTAAATCACCCCATAAGGTAATACGGACTTTGTTGCCGCTGTAGAGCAAAAAAATTATAGCAACGTTTCTACATTATCTTATTCATGATAATGAAAATATAAATCAGTACTTGGCATTTGCGATAATAATATCTCTCTTCCAACTTTTGCTTTTTGGTTCATCAAACTTGATTTTTTCTTCAATATTCGAAATCGAATATAGCTTGCCAATCACATCTGCAAAGATGTAAAGATATTAATACATAGCTAACTAAATGCGATTCTATTAATTCATTATATTTGTGTAATAATCACATCTGCAATGATATTCGTTTAAAAAAAAAAAAATTACCTAATAAGCATGTATCATTTCCATATCGAGATTCTATTTGGTCCAATGAAAAAAAATCAAATTTGTACTTCAGGATTTTTATTTCATCCCCGAGCAGTTTTATTATGCCTGTGTTAGGACGAAATTCAATCTTGTACGGCTTTTCCACGACCTGATAAGTTTTCTTTTGGTTCTTGACGTTGAAGTTGCTTATTTCAAATATCAATCCTTCCACAATTTTGGACTGAAACTTGCCGATTAGAAATTTTGGAACGACTGCCATCAGTTGGTCTCCCTAATAAACAAAAATCAACGGACTTTAATATGTTCATAATACAGAATAGATGGGTAATATTTTAATACTTACCTTTTCATCTATTAGCAACATGTTGATTTCGAATATTTCATTGTTCTTCAAATTAATGGACTTCCACATTCTGGAAACCCTCACCTTGATTTTGCAGTCTTTTGTATGTAGGTCTAGCGATTGTAAAGTACAATAGTTGGATTTCATCATTTTCGCTACCTACAAGCAAAAATGTTATTGTTTTTTTTTTTTTCTGAATAATATAAATAGTAAATAAAAAAACTGCAAATCTATTAAAAATAAGGAATTTATTTGAATAAGAAATTAAGATAACAGAGAATATCTAGGTTGAGCAATTGAAGAAGAAATAACTAAAATGTTTGAACTTATCATTACTTGCAGTATTTTGTATACAACTACATTTAGATTAACAAACTAATACACAATTTTGTATACTGTGCATTAAAGGTTTTGATTTTTTCATGCATAAAATTTTGTAAATAACATTAAATTAAGAAACGGAGAAAAATACATGAATTGAGCAATAGTAATAAAACGTGATCTAAACTTTATGCAATTGCTAATTGCTTACGGTTTTGTATACTGCACATAAAAGGTTTTGATTTTTTTCATGCATAAAATTTTGTAAATAACATTAAATTAAGAAACAGAGATAGAAAAATACCTGAATTGAGCAATAGTAATAAAACGTGATCTGAACTTTATGCAATTGCTAATTGCTTACGGTTTTGTATATTGCACGTAAAAGGTTTTGATTTTTTCATGCATAAAATTTTGTAAATAACATTAAATTAAGAAACAGAGATAGAAAAAATATCTGAATTGAGCAGTAGTAATAAAACGTGATCTAAACTTTATGCAATTGATAATTGCTTATGGTTTTGTCTACTGCACATAAAAGGTTTTGATTTTTTCATGCATAAAATTTTGTAAATAACATTAAATTAAGAAACAGAGATAGAAGGAGATAGAAAAATACCTGAATTGAGCAATAGTTATAAAACGTGATCTACGGTGGTATTTATATACGAAAGATGATTAGGCTATGATACGTTTAAATGTAGATATTTGCATTAACCGAGGATAAGGGGGGAAGACTCTGTCATAAATATTTTAAGGTTCCTTTTGAATTCAAATGTAATTGACGAAGTTGTAAATAACATTAAATTAAGAAACATAGATAGAAAAATACCTGAATTGAGCAATAGTTATAAAACGTGATCTGAACATATTATGTGTTCATTTTATTACTGCATATAATTGTATGACATGCAATCCTTTTATTTTTTTTGTGTGAATGTAGAAAGCTGTTTCTTATTATTGTTTTACTTTTGTTCTTGGTCGCAGGTTGTTGTTTCTCATTACTTGTGTGCAGAGCCACAAAAGCTGCAGAGTGGCAAGGTTTGGTTAAATCTTTTATAGTGCAGGAGGTTACTGAAATATGTTATAATGCTGAAGCTTTTAATTGCAAATGAGGATGAGTAAAATAACAAAGAAGCTGAAGAGGAAGCTTGATTTGTTATGTGTATATTATTGCATACGTTTGTTTTATTTTATGTATATTAGTGATGTATTTTCTGTATGTCAATGCAACCATGTTTGTTAAATCTTATGTTGTTAATTTGTTATCACGTGTTATATGCTGTCATGGAATTTTAAAGATTTGGTCCTGTATTGTTTACGTGATGCTATTATTATGCATAAAGAGTGAATAAAATATCTTAGAGACTTTTAAGGAGAGGAGGAAATTTAGATAATTAAGGAAAGAACATGAAAAGCTTCTGTTTTACTATTATTTAATAGATTTGTGTATACATAACGAAACCGAAGAATATCATGGTTTACGCAGAAGCCAAAAACAAAAACACACGTGAAGCATTAGATAAACCCAAATGCTGTAATTCGTATTGTTCATAGGATGCACTTCAGATGCAGAAGTGGGCAGAATATATGAATACAAGATTAAAATTATACAATAATCTAGACGTTAAAACCATGCTCACAAATTGCAACAGTCTGGAAAACAGACGACTTGAAACACAGCTTTTACTCGAGTTTACCACTCAGGCGAAGCTTTAGAGCTCAACCAGCATCAGATGAGTATAATATCAACTGACGATATGCCGACAACTTTGATGCCAGAACTTCAATAATCCACCACTCAAATTTAATCAAACAGCATTTTTTTTTTGGGGAAAAAAGCCTGTATACTTAGTTAAACTGTATGGCATTAGCTACTCCAATTCTCCACTTTGGTGATATTTACTTCAATACATCGACAGGGTGCAGCTTATGAACAATAATATGCCAGCTTTACATTAGAAAATAGTAATGTAAGTCATAGAAAGCCGGCTACACCTTGCCCAGCACGAGTTTCTCTATATATGGCAAGTGCTTCATCCATTACTTTGGCTTCGGACAATAACTGCGCTCTTTTCTTGCTAGAAGGATGAGTGGAGATGTACTCTCTAATGGAAGATTCTCCAGTAATCTGCCCCAGTTTTTCATATACTTTTGGAGCAATACGCGGGTCGTAGCCAGCAGATGCAAGGAGCAAAAGACCAATGTAGTCCGCCTCCATTTCCATTCTACATAATTATATTTCATTTCAGCTGATTGTTTTCATAGAACTGCTAACATGACATAGCAAGTTATACATAAAAATGAAAAGCAAAATAATAATCTGTTGAGCATGGCTTGGGACATGACTTTGAAAGATTAAAAAAGGATTTAAGACAGAATGCATAAAAAGCTTTTACATTATGGAAGTTAGTAGACTGTTTTATATGTTAAAGACCCTACCCAGCAGTAAAAACATAATTTACCATGTTTGGTCTTAATCACATTCTGACCTAGCTTTTTCTAAATTGGAAGCATAACAACTGGATGTGCATTTTCCATATTAACAGGGCTACAGCAAAGTTTGTGATAGTAGTAATTTTAAACCAATTGCGAAGCTGTCCTACCTTCGAGAGAAAGGCAGTCTTAGAAGGAGATTGGACATTGTATTAACAAGATCAGGCATATAGAAGAACTGCAAAATGATAAGCTGAAGAAGTGCAAACCAAAAATTCTTTGTGAGTCCCTCTGCCCCATGTCTTGCTATAGCATGCCCCACCTGCAGGGAATAAATAAATATGTTTGGTATAATTTGTTTACCAAATGATTATTGCAAAAGGTGCATTCACAAGTATTCACAGCCAAGGTTTTCAAAATAAGATTCAAATAGAAAATCGTAAAATTCAAACTTTAAATCGAAACGAGATTTATATCGGAAATCATAGATTCGAAAATCCCATATTTTAAAGATTTGCACACATTTTGAAATTTAATTTGATGTTTGAACTTCTATGTCTAAACCTAACTTTACTTTTTGTCTTGATTCGATTTTATTTTGTTCGGAAATGATTAGAATTGGGATTGTAGATTCAAATAAGTATATTGAATATATCAATTTGGATTGAATGATTTTTCTAATACTCGGTATTAGCTAGATTTGAATCGCAATATAAATCGAATCGTAAAGGGAGAGATTCAATTTGAAACAGAATTCAAATCGTAGGATTTTAAGATTTTTGACAATCAAAGCCACTTGTTAATAAATACAGTTACAACAACATCCCACTTTACCATTTGCACTACGTTGATAACAAATATAAGTGAACTGTAGAGAACGTGGGGATAGGAAAGCAAAAATTCAAAAACCTAGAAGGCTAAAACTACAAAACCATGTGAATCTCTATAATTTGAAGGTACCGTTGCCTGCATTTTGATATATTCTAGACACTGAAAAAGACCACTCTTATGTGTGGTTCATTTCTTCCTATGCTTATGAACTTTTAAGGACTCTATCTACCGGCGTAGTTTTAAAAAATTTAAAACATAATAACTTTGGAAACAACAGAAAATAAGATCCCATTATTTACCTTTCTTTTCTTTTTTTTTGGGTAAGGGGAATTTTTGTTGGTAAAATGCAGTCGGGTGTTTGGGATACTATAAGCGATCGGGGTGGTAACTCATATAACAGGAGGAAAATTTTGCATAGAGTAAAAGGCTAGAATCACATTTTCAAAAGGTTATTAAAAAGAAACCCATTTTGACAAAGTCAGTATCTATGTTACCTGGCACGCTAAAGGTACACAGAACAATTCGGTATGCAGAACAAAAAAGGGGAAAGGAAAACGTTGCATACTATGGAATGTAATACGTTAAGGGTAGGCTTAACCAGACCGTTTAGCGAACAAAATAACACTTAGCCGGAACGTTAAACACTTCTGAAAACGCTTTATTTACATACAATTTTCTAAAACATTGTTATCCACTACAAATTAATGGACACAAAATAAAATCGTTATTGTTAAACATTACCATTAATGTTCATTTCCAACTAGTTATAAATTATAGCTTATACCTTGAAGCTAAACAAAATTGCAAAATGTTCAAATATTGTTGCATAAATGCTAAAATCATGTCTTGGTTTTTTTACATTCTTCTTTATAATTTGAATAGTTAAAAATTATAAAAATGTTACAATATGTTTTTTTTTTTCTTTTACTAGACAATAACCCTCCTTGTTCCATGAACTTTGAAGTTGGAATAATTTTCATACTTTGATACAAAATTAGCTTCTTCAAACATAAAATCATCATCATCAATGTTTGTTTCTGATACCCTATTTCAATTTCAATGTACTGGTTGTTTTATTTAAAAAAAAATTATGGAGAAAGAGAACACTTGAAAGATAGTGTTATATATAAGTATAAATGGGAAGTTTATAATTGTATATGTTACTATACATTATTATGGTAATTTAAAGTTAAAATACAACATGTTTAGTCCTCCTAAAGTTTGGATTTGAAATCATTCTTCATTATTTGTTCACAATTTCAGTGTGAAATTATTATTACTTGATGTTGTATATTTTCAATAGAAGATCAGTATTACCTCATATATATATAAAGATCTCATTTGAGATAATCAAACTAAACATTTTGGAACATTGGAACCAACATTTTGAAACATCAAAATTAACATTTCACAAAGCAGATTCAACGATTTTCAAAATTAGTGTATCAAATAGTGTGCACATAGTGTTTTGGAAAGCTGTCCGTAGCATTTTGGAAAGCACACACCAAAACGGAATACGACAACATGTGAATTGTAGTAACATGGGTCAGCATACGAATTATATTCAAATGAATTAACTAGAAAGCTCCATAATATAATTCAATAATTAACCAAAGTTTCATGATCTAAAGGTATTAACCAAATCAAGAAAATTTACCCAAAAACCATCTGAAGAATAAGCTTAGAAAATCAATACCGTTTCTGGTTTACTTGAGACAATATAAAAAGGAGACGGCTATGAGTAGATTTCATGGTCTAAATAATGACAATGAAAATCGACATTAGGCTAAATCAGCTCACGTTGTAGGCCATGACTATACTTCATGACATGATTGGTCGGCATGGAAATTTTAGGAATTTATAAGATTGTTGCTGATGACAATGCTTATGAAACATACGAAACTACAAACAATTAAGCACATCTGCATGCAGTAAAGTTTATCACCGTATCTGGTATTAAGATTTTGACCATTCAAAACGGTCTTAGGTTCTAAATATGTCAACAGTTAGAATGAGATGGAAGATGATTAGTCCATATTAAATGCACACCCAAATCGAGAAGAAAAAAGTAAGAAGAAGGAAAATCAAATGAATACACCTTAACAAAATTTAGACATACAAGACATGAAGTATTTATTCACTGCAACAATACAAATTTCTGCCGGAAAGGAATAAAATTTGCCAAGTCAACCACGGAGACACCCGAAAATAAGTACGCACTTTTCTCCCTCTTCGGAAATGTTTTCGAGTGCACTTAGTGTTATGAAAGATGCACCATAGTGCATGACACGGCACAGCGAGACAAATACACATTTTGCATCTACAACGCAGCACACACGAGAGAAGGCACACTGCATGGCGCACTAGTAGCACATGATGCACCATTTTAATTTGTCCTTTTAAAACACCAACCCCCCCCCCCCCCCCCCTTTTTCACTATATAAAAATGCATACAAATTAGTATTAATTATATATTGTGTTACGTGATTAGAAAGAACGTACAACATTTATGACACAACTGATCCAATGTCCTTAAAAGAAACGGATGGTCGCAATGACGATTGATGAATATGTGCATGATATGATGAATATGGTTATCTGACTAGGAATGTTATTTTTAAAGCAGCATCAGTGAGAGAACCTAGATATCAAAGTAGATGAACATTTACATCAAGAATTTTTCCATCACCTGCTTCATTTTATATCTTAATGTCGAATAAACAAATTCAAATCAAACATACAACAAAGACATTGAAGAATATGAGTACAATGATGAAAATGGTGTCGATTTAATTTTATGGTTTGAGAATAATATGTTTTATTATTTTAAATTCCAGCATTTAATTATATTTTCACGAAACGAAAGCAAAAAAATTTGCTGGATACTATTTTAAAATAATAATTTGTGTTAGCTTTTTAATTCAATATGACGTACAGTGAATTATAATTTATTTTTATACATGAGCAATAATCTAAAAAGACCAGCATAACTTTCCCGCACTGTGCACCAACGAACATAAAGGGTTACCGTTTTATGTGTCGTAAATAACTATAAGTCTATTACCATTATTCCCCACCCAAGTTGCATATGCATAAACCATCATTCAGTTTTAACATGCGCACATAGATTATGTTTACTTCTAGAATTACAAAATTAACGTGTTACATAACATAAGAATTGATGTTCTATTGCACATCAAAAATAATGTCAACTTTGATTTCAATAATGCATGTCCAAAACTATAACGACTACTAAGTTTTGCACTGAAATTATGTAAAAGGACATATACTTCAGTTAAGAACAATTGAACTCCCATGAAATTACACTTATGTGGAAGGTTTTCGTTTCAAAATCTTAAAGACCTAAAAGGATACCAGAACTGAGTAAAGTGACAATTTACAACAAAGTATCAAGCTATAACATTTGAACTAGAAACAAATAACAAATTAGAAAATAAAGTTCTACCTCATGGCCAATAACGGTAGCAATTTCTGCGTCACTTCTAAAATGATCCAACAACCCAGTGAAAACAACTATTTTACCACCGGGTAAACAGAAGGCATTAACCATCCCATCTCTCACTACCAACACTTCCCAATTAAGATTTTCCAAATGTCTTGTCTCCGTCTTCTCCTTTCCCTTATCCTTCCTACTCTTTCTCACCCATCTATCATCAAGCACCTGTTAGATACATTAAACAATTTGAGTATAAAAACTGGAAATAAAACAGTTTTGATATTGAATAATTAAAACAATTTTGATAGCAAGAATTAACAGAAATCTAAGAACATTGTATATAGCATATTTCACATTGACATTGACATGGAATATTCAATTTGATAATTGAAATTTCAGACCACCGAACTTTGACTGTGCTAGCACGTTTAGATCTTAGATAATACTCAATGAATGCATCATCCTTTGAAAGCATCGGTTATTTTTGCTATATGACAGTAACTTAAATCATTGTTTAGTTTGGGGAGACAAGAAGGGAAGAAAATCCGATAGTGTAATGGAAGATAGACCCTGGAAAGATCTATCTCTAGTTGAAGATAGGGTGGTAGTTATAGAGAATCGGGTAGCATTGAGTCAGAGGCCCGATAGACTAACGTCAAGCCATGCCAAGCTATATATAGCTTGGATCCGACATATGCCTACAAGTCGGGGCGGAGTTACAATACTAAGCCAAAATTTACCAAATCCAATTGCAAGATTTTACTTCGTCCAGTTGATTCGTTTGATTCCTTCTCCAGTCGTCTTTGAGTTGAATCTTGTAATCTCTTGAATACCATTTTTCTTTGTTTTGTACTTGGTCAATCCTTAAAGTGGACCATCAAACCCTTGAACCATGGTTGTTACGGCGGTAAGTCGAGTCGACAGAGATCCATCTAGTCGATTAGTCATAGACTAGTCGACAAATATATTGTTGCCACTGTTATTTCCACTAGCAATGCAATACTGCTCTATCGCTGCTACTGAACAAAAAAAAAAAATGATGCATAGAATTTAACAGTGCCAGTTGCAAAGAAAATACAAACCAAATTGAAGTTTCAACAGGTATCGATCATTTTTTCATTTTTGTTCGATATTTCTTTAGGCATCGATCGCTTTAGGGTTTCGATACTTCGATTTTTTTTTTGTTTGATACTTCTTCGGGTATCGATCTTTTTCCTGTACGATACTACGATTTTTTTGTTCGATAATTCATCAGGTATTGATAGATTTAGGGTTCGATTTTTTTGTTTTGTTTCTAAATCAGGGTTGATACTAATCCAGTTGACACCCAAATAGGCCTAGTCGAGTCGACTAGTCGACAAATTTCGGTCCAGTCGCCCGAAATTCTTACAAATAGCAAGTCATGGTTTCAAGTCGGTGGCTCGATCATGACTAGTCGCGACTGGTCGCTCACCGTGACAACAATGCCTTGAACAAGCACATTGTCATGAATCAATAGATTAGTGTTAGTCATGCATGAAGTCCAGTGAGGGGTTAGGTGAGCACACATAGGTCAGACCGAACCTGAGCCTATGACTCGGGTTGGAGTTTAATTACTTAGCCCAATCATAGTGAAATATTTCAAAGTCCTTTCTTAGCCTCTTCTAAGTGCACATTCCAAGATTCAAGTTGTTCCAATTCCGTTTCAATCTTTCAAGTCCAGTTAAAACTGATTTGATCACAAATCAGGCCAACAATAGTCAAACAAAATGGAAATGTGTTTGAAAAAAACAGATTTCAAGTTGCTTCATATGGTGGATGCAATTAGCTTGAGCAAAAAAATAAATATAGCACCTGAATAAATATAAATTAGATTGTTTCAGTCAAAACCGTAGTTGTAACACATTTTGGGCAAATGCGATATACACACAAATTAATGAGCAATAATTACATGGTTATAAATATAGCACCTGAACAGGATATTATTACCCCAAGCCACACGGAAAAAAGACATCGTTAGTTACTTTCGTCTTATTGAAGGGTGGACAATTATGTGGTGTAGCCATTAAAGAAGTTGAGCCCTTTAAATGATGGATGTTCATGTAATATTCTTAAACATACATCTAAATATATGTAACATTGTCCAGTTGAACACCAAATTTGATACATATATTTAAGTTTAAACAACGGTATTGATAGAAAAACAAAGTTCAACAACTTAAAGTTAACATCATATTTTTACTCATGCAGTGGATGCAACTAGTGGATACGATTACTATGAAATGTATCGTACTTAGCATCCGCATTAAAGTTAAAGTTGATAACAGCACAGTACAAAATAATTAAAATTCTAACCGATACAGAACATATAGTGCAAGTAATGGCAGTAAAAATCATTGTTTTAAAAAACCCGCCTCGATACTCGCCTCGAGGAAATAAGAGATAAAACGCCTTGAGGCTTTTTACCTCTAAAGCTTACGCCTCAAAAATTTACGGCATACAAAGTGCATAAAGCTTACGCCTCGCACGCCTCAAGCAGTTGAGGCATATGATTTAAAAACTTGTTTACCTTTAGTTACAGATATTGACACAGATAAATATCATTAAATTTTAATTATTTAATGCAAATAAAAAAAATTGTATAATATATGTAGACAGACATTTTGAGTTAATGCAGGCTTACCCGAAAAGCCCTTGTATGGTTGGTTCCTAATTTCTATTGTTGGCTAGGTTAATTTAAAATGAACAAACAAGATGTTGTATGGAAATGGTTAAAAATTAAGTATATGTATTGCGCTTTTTCCCTACCCGAAAGGCTTACGCCTCAACGCTTCGAAGCGTATGCCTCGCCTCACGGACCCGAAAATGCCTCACGTACGCCTTTTGCGTTTTAAAACATTGGTTAAAATATACTGTCTTAATAGAAAATTGGAATATGTACTGCAAGTAAAAGCAGTCAGATAAGTTTTGTTGTGGGAAAATTCAGTTGGCACTCTCATCCTCTAAGAAAAGCTCTGCTCAAGTTGTCATAAAACCGTTTTACCTCAAACCTAAAAATAATTTTCCCTGATTCAATTATTGGGAATACAATCATAAGCTTGTTTTGATTTTTACAACTGAGTCTCGATCAGACGGATTGACAAGGGAAAAGAAAACAAGAAACCATCTTTTAAAAAATAAAAATAGATAAATAACTTGAATTCCAAATAAATATTAACTTAAAGAACTGTTAGGTTTGAGTATCATTGAATCAAATGCACAAAATAAAACAAAAAACCACCCTGAAAGTTGATAAAGAAATGAACGTATGATTTCTTGTCTCTAAAGGGAAAATCCAAATGTAATATATATGTAACATGACAGAATTCAATTGCCTTAAACAATGACAGAACTATTGTACTGCAGGGAGTCGCAAAGAGTAACCAAAGGAAAATTGTCAAAAGTGGTAACATCAGTAACACCACCCCCCCCCCCCCCCCCAAAATAAAGAACATAAATTGACAGTCAAACTACCGCGTACAATACAGTGGCCTTGTATACATAAATTAGTATAGTAAATGGACATTTCTCGCTTTGAATTTTTCATGGTGTGGTATCTTTTTGGAAAAAAAAAAAGAACATATTGTAATGACCCGTATTCTACACATCATAGAATCATAGAATATTTATTTCTTTCCCATGTAAAGTCGTATAGTCATGTAACTTTGGGAAACATCTATTAGAGTCATTTCTCATGCTTATGATTTTTGTCGATTTTTAAATGACCATTTTGCCTCTAGTTGTTACTGTTTTGGCCATAACTTTTGATTGGAAAGGAATTTTGACCTGAAACCACTTTCATTTGATTCGTTTGATGGTTTACCTTTCCGTAGAGTGGTTACATTAGCCAAACGGACTTACCGTTTGGGAGATATGGCTGAAACAAGGTTTGGGAGGTGAAAAACTGCTTAACCGGGCCAAATCGGGTGATTAGTGAGTAGGCCCATAACCCATTTCGGAATTAGGGTTATGGAAGGGCTGAAATGAGATGGAGAATCATTCCATTTCAGTTTTCTAGCCTCCACTTATCACCAAGGATCCCTAAAAATGGCCTCTAACCTCTAAATCACCTCCAAATCATCTTTTAGTCAAGGATTTGGCTTAGCAACCCCTAATCAAGGAAGATCTTCACCAAATCAACATAGGAGCTGCTGTTGGCATTGAGATTCACATCAAATCAGATAATCATTTCAGATTTTAGTTTATTTTGTGGCTAAGGTGAGTGATTTGCATAGTTTTACACTAATTATGGCTAATTATGGGTGATTAGTGCTAATTAGCGAATTTAAGCATGATAAAATTCGGGAAAAATGTTCATAAATTCCTAAATGATGTTTTAGACCTCTGATATGAATTTGGGTTAATTTGGTTAGGTTTTGCTAATCCTATCATTAGTTTCACCTAAACATGCTTAAGGGGGAAATATGGGATTTTGGGTATGTTTGATCCATTTTAACCTATGATATTGATGTGAATGATGTTTGTGGTTGATTATGCATGTTGCTATGACTGTATGAGATGCTTTGTGATTGATTTCAATAGTTAGAATGGTCGAAAACGTCGTCGAAATGGCGTAAACACTTGCTGGAACAGTTTCAGAAACAGTGCAGAGTTCGGATCGGATCGGATAAGGGGGCTCGGATCGGATATGTTGAACTGAGCAAAGGATCTGATCGGATCGGAACCCAACACTTGAGAAAAGTGGCAAAAAGGAAGGCCACGCTAGCTGAACTGGGATCGGATCGGATAGAGGAAGACGGATCGGATCGAAGATGACAGATCGGATCGGAAACACGAAGGCGAATCAGAGCAGGAGTACGAAAGCGGATCGGATAGGAGCATATGAAGGGAGCATGAAGACGGATCGGAAGCACGAACCAAGAAGGACCCGACCCGACCCGAAAGGAAGCACCGACCCGACTCGAAGAAGAAGCAGCTGACCTGAACCTAGAGGAATGCCGACCCGAACCGCACCAGAAGGGGGAACCCGACCCGAACGGATGAAGAACACCGACCCGAACCGATGGCTTGATGAGGAATCCGACCCGACCCAGTATTGACCAATAACCCGAGATGCAAAGGTAGTCCAATATGGGAAGTTGGAGCTCATGATCCAGTTGGGAACCAATGAGTTCACTTCATGAGTTGGGCTTTGCTGCGGAACGTGTGCTAAGGAGTTGACGACGTTCATAACTTCGATTCACCACTAAAAATGAAGGATGACTACTTATCAGTGCAGTAGGGTCATTATGACCTGAGGGGCAAGGTGATGGTAGCAAGACTACGTTATCAGTGCAGTATGGTCATTATGACCTGAGGGGCAAGGTGATGCGTAGTAAGACTATGAGCCAGCGCAGATGGGGAATAACTCCATGGGGCAAGTGGACATAGTAAGGATTGGTAAGGCTATGAGCCAGCGCAGAGGGGGTGAATAACTCCATGGGGCAAGTGGACATAGCGAGAAATTAGTGGCTGCGTTATCAGTGCAGTGAAGCCATTTATGACTTCATGGGGCAGAGTGATCGTAGCAAGGTATGTTAGGTGATCGAAGTGGTGAATATCGTATGCTTTAAGCACTGAGTGAGAGATGTGAGGATGGATGCTATGCTTGATTGTTTGCCATCATTATGACATGCACATCTCCCCCACCTCCGTATCTTTATACCGTTTGATATGGTACCTTATAGTGTTGTACAGTATGTAGTGCTAACTCTTTGGTTGCAGGTCCAGGTTCAGGTATGTTTTAGTCTACCTGTTATTGTTCACTTTAGATGCTTATCGCTCATACCAGGCTTTATGTCTGACCCAGAGTTTTATGTCTCCTCTTATTACTCTGGGTGCTCACACGAGCAGAGTAGAGACAGGTTAGCTGGTGATGTGCGAGTAGCTGATTCGGAGGCGGGCAGGAGGCTTCCACGTATGATATATATATACACATTCTCCATGTGTCGTTGGTGGTCGCTACTCGGGCATTAGTAGTGTACCTCATTTATCTTACTTTTGCTTTGAGACAGTTTGAAAGTTGTAATAAGCTGTATTCTAAATTTCCGCTGCCATGATGTTTAGTTCTGATTTTCAGCTTATGCATTGTCTCTCCTGTTTTATGTCAAGTATGTTATTATTATATTTTGTTCGATGCGCTGTGAGACATTCTACAGGTTCTTTGTATGTTCATTTCCTTCTTCCTTTTTCCTTCTTCCTTTTTCCTTCTGACGACCCGTTCCGTGCTAACTGGACATGTGTACAGCGCACTTTTGGAGTAAATGTCGGTTGGTGCGGGGCGGGCCGTCACACTTGGTATCAGAGCTCTAGGTTGCGTAGTTAACCTAGGGAAAGACACTAGGGAGAGATAGTACGTATATGAGAGCGCGTATTTGTGATTACTTTGGTTTTCAAAAGCTATACGTATATACTATTAGTAGTATAAAGATGAAGTCGCACTGCACTAGCACCACTATGGGGTCGTTAATCGTTTCCCTTTTTACAGATTAACGATGAGCCGAGAGACGAGGGGTGCTGGTAGAGGGACCAACCAAGGGAATGCCGCTGACATGAGGGCTATGTTTACTAACCTCATGAGAGACATGCTTAGAGAAGTGCAATGGGCAATTCCCAATCCCGGAGTTGGTGTTGGCCCAGTAGTGCAGGCGTTTAGGGTCGATTTCGCCAAGTTGTGCAAAGATTACACTAATCTTGGTGGGAAGCCGTTCCACGGAACGGAGTCGGCCACGGATGTTCAAGACTGGATGGATAGCTGTGACCGTATCTTTGATGACTTAGGTCTTGAGGATGCAATGAAGAGAAGGCTAGCGTCTCGTCAGCTGCAAGGGCGAGCGATGAATTGGTGGAATGCTATCAGAACAGCTACTCCAGAGGATCAAGTTACTTGGGATCAGTTCAAGGCTCGCTTTAGCGAGAAGTTTATTCCAGCTGCTCAGAAGTCAGTGTTGTTTAAGAGGTTCTTGGAACTCAAGCAAAATGGAAGGGCAGTTTCTGATTATATTGCTGAGTTCGACACCTTGTCGAAGTATGGACTGTCTCTCATTGATACTCCTGAGAAGAAGAATGAGAAGTTCATTACTGGTTTGGATGGATACTTGGGGGAGATGTTTATTAACCACATCGATGAGACTTTTGAATCGATCGTGGGGAAAGCTTTGAGATCAGAGAGCCTTTACCCTAAGTCAAAGACTGAGGCTGCGTCTGCAGAAGGGCCAAAGCCGCAAGCAGGCGGTGGAGGCAAGAATAACTCTCAGAATAAGAGGAGGCAGGACCAATCTAAGGGTGGCCAGAAAAAGAGCAAGAAGGATGTTGAGTGCTTCAGCTGTGGAAAGAAGGGCCATTATGCTAAAGATTGTCGGGCCAAGCCAGCGGATAAGAAGTGCTTCAACTGTGGTCAAGTGAGACATTTCAAGGACAAGTGTCCGCAACCTCTTAAGGAGAAGCAGATTGTGAAAGCATATGCTATTGATGTTGTTCCTTCTTCGTCGAATGCCCCAACTGCGGCGGAGAAAGGAAAGAATGTTGTTATTCAAGGTATGCTTTCTATTTATGATATACCAGTTCGAGTTTTGTTTGATACTGGGGCTTCCCGTTCCTTCATATCTAGTGACCTGGTAGATAGGTTGGGACTGGAACCTGAGATGGTCGATAGACCGTTGATTGTGACGAACCCGATTGGTGGTTCGACTAGCCTTAGTATGATTTGCAGGAATTTGGTCTTATCGAGTCATGGATGTATGTTTGTATGTGATTGCTTTGTTTCGGACTTTACTGGGTATGGCATTATATTGGAAGTCGATTGGCTCCAAAGATACGGGGTGGTGGTAGACTGTGAGGGCTTTTTGGTGACAGTGAGGGCGGATGATGGGCGGAGGGTAGTGTTTGGTAGCCTACCTAGTGATGGGGTTATGACTAGTTTTGTAAATTCCCTCGACATCCCGCAGGATGAGTTGTCAGATGTGCCCGTGGTTGGCCAGTATCCGGACGTCTTCGAGGAGGTGACCGGGCTTCCACCACACCGAGAGATTGAGTTCCGTATTGATTTAGTGAAAGATGCCAGACCTATAGTGATGTCACTTCGTCGTATGGCACCAAGGGAGCAGCGAGAGCTCGGGGTGCAAGTCAGCAATCTTTTGAAGAAGGGATTTATTAGAAGGAGTGTCTCCGAGTGGGGAGCACCAGTTGTGTTTGCCACTAAGGCAGATGGTTCTCTTCGTTTGTGTGTGGACTATCGCGAGTTGAATAATGTGACAAGGAAGAATAAGTATCCTCTACCGCGGATAGATGATTTGTTTGATCAACTGGAAGGAGCTAGAGTGTTCTCCCAGTTGGACCTCGCGACAGGATTTCATCAACTTCGAGTAGCAGATGAGAGTGTTCCGAAAACGGCATTTAGGACGCCGTCTGGATTTTATGAGTGGTTGGTCATGCCATTTGGGTTGACCAATGCACCAGCTTATTTTGTGGATCTTATGAATCGAGTATTTAGAGATCAGTTGAATAAGTTTGTTCTTGTGTTCGTGGATGATATCCTTGTTTACTCAAGGACAGAGGAGGAACACAAGGGACACTTGAGGATAGTGATGGAGGTGTTGAGGAAACACCAATTGAAAGCGAAATTCTCTAAGTGTCATTTTTGGAGAAGGGAAGTGAGATTCTTGGGTCATGTTGTTTCCGAGAGTGGTATTGCCGTGGACCCTGCGAAGGTGGCTACGGTACAGGATTGGCCTACGCCCAAGAATGCTACAGATGTAAGAAGTTTCTTGGGATTAGCTGGATATTATCGTAAATTTATCCAGGACTTCTCCAAGATAGCAGCACCGTTGACTCAGTTGACTAAGAAGAATCAGTCCTTCGTCTGGGACGGAGTGTGTGAGGATGCCTTCAAAAGTCTAAAGGAGAGGTTGACGCGTGCGCCAGTGTTAGTCATTCCTAAAGGGAATGAAGAGATGACGGTATACACAGATGCTTGTGGTACCGGACTGGGTGCTGTATTGATGCAAGGAGGTAGGGTTGTAGCTTATGCTAGTCGACAGTTAAAGCCGCATGAGAAGAAGTACCCTACCCATGATTTGGAATTAGCAGCGATTGTATTTGCGCTGAAGATGTGGAGACACTATCTCTTGGGAGAAAGATTTGAGCTGTTTACCGATCATAAATCGTTAAAGTATCTCTTCTCTCAGAAAGATTTGAATCTCCGTCAGCAGAGATGGTTAGAGTTCTTGGCTTCGTATGATTTTGATATCGCGTATACAACTGGGAAGGGTAATGCGGTAGCCGATGCCTTGAGTAGGAGACATGTCAGCTTAGGGGCAATGTTTCTTGAATAGAAGCAACTGGAGTATATCGCGGGGTTTGATTTCAGACCAAAGTGCGAATTGGATCCGGTTATGCTAGCTAGTTTGACGATCAGACCCACTTTGATAGAGCGGATTGGTTCTAGCCAGAGGGACGATCCTAATCTATTAGAAATCATCTCCAAGCTAGAGATGGGTATCGATGAGGAGATGAATGTGTATGGGCTTGATCGAGATGGATGGCTTCGAAAGAATGGAAGACTAGTTGTGCCCAACGTGAATGGTTTGAGAGATGAAGTGCTTAGAGAATGTCATCACTCAAAACTGACTTTACATCCCGGTGGTAATAAGATGTATCGAGACATGAGACAGACTTACTACTGGGAAGAGATGAAAAGAGACGTTGGGAAGTTTATATCCAAATGCATGAATTGCCAGCTAGTTAAAGCCGAGCAAAAGAAGCCTAGTGGGTTGTTGCAACCATTAGAAATTCCCGAATGGAAATGGGAGCAAGTCTCGATGGATTTCATCGATGGTTTACCAAGGACTAGATCGGGATATGATAGCATTTGGGTAATTGTGGATCGATTGACTAAGAGCGCAAGATTTATACCAGTCAAATCGACCAGAACGGCAGCCAAGTTGGCAGAATTGTATATGAAGTGGGTAGTGAGATTTCATGGAGTACCCAAAAGCATTGTGAGTGACCGAGACCCGTTGTTCACTAGTGGGTTTTGGAAGAGCTTACAAGAGGCTCTAGGGTCAAGATTACATCTCAGTACCGCATATCATCCTCAGACCGACGCCAGACGGAGAGGGTGAATCGTATATTGGAAGATCTCTTGAGAGCTTGTATATTGGATTTTGGTGGATCATGGGATGACCATTTGCATCTAGTAGAGTTTGCATATCTTTAATAATAGTTGGAATAGGTTTGGTGTCACACTTTTTTGGTGTACACGCAAACTACCGAAAATGCCCCTTACAATAAAAATGCACCTTAAAATATTTGGAAAAAAATCATACTGACTTCGTAATATATTGCATCAGCGACATAATAATTCAATTTAACATAATATTGCATCAACAATAATTACTCTATCTTATCCAAGAATACCATAATCAACATACTAGAATTTGTTTCATTTAATTACTCTATCTTATCCAAGAATACCATAACCAGCATACTAGAATTTATTTCCTTTACGCACTATTACCAGACTTTAAATCCTTTACACACTAATATCCTAAATTTCCTCTATACCATAAACTAATATCCTAAATTTCCTCCACGCATATGTAATTAGGATAATAAATGCAATTTGTTTACATACACGCTAATTTGTTTCCTCCTTTGTTGCCGCAAATTGTTTACATACACACTAATTTGTTTCCTCCTTTGTTGTTGGGTCATCGTATTTCAAAATATTTTCTAACTATTATTAAAGATATGTAAAATACATAACATATGAGGAATAAAAATTCACGCGCGAAGCGCGTGCCGTGACGCTCGTAATAATAGCTACCAATCCAGTATCGGTATGGCTCCATATGAAGCTTTGTACGGAAGACCGTGCAACTCACCATCATGTTGGATAGAGACTGGCGAGAAGTTTGTGCTTGGACCAGATGTGGTGAGAGAAACGTCGGATAAGATCAAGGTCATTCAGCAACGAATGAAAGCTGCCAAAGATAGGCAGAAGAGTTATGCCGATAAGAGGAGAAGAGACTTGAAATTCTCCGTTGGTGACTTGGTGTTTGTTAAAATCTCTCCGTTGAAGAGCGTGATACGATTTGGCAGGAGAGGCAAGTTGGCACCAAGATTTGTTGGCTCATTCTCTGTTCTTGAACTAGTCGGGAATTTGGCGTATAGAGTTGACTTACCAGAGAAGATGGCGGGAGTTCACGATGTATTTCATGTTTCCCAACTAAGGAAGTTCGTTCACGACTCAGATGTGACTATTTCACCTGATCAGTTAGAGGACTTCGAAGTAGAACCCGAGGCGGTTGGGAACCGCAAGCCGATTCGTATTGTGGGGCACGATACGAAGCAACTTCGAAAGAAGGCGGTGAAGCTAGTCAAGGTTCAGTGGGGCGAGAACGAGAATGATTGTACTTGGGAGACAGAGAAGAGCATTAGGAAGGCATATCCAGAACTCTTTGCCTGGTAAGATTTACTTTGCAATTTAGTTTTCCGCATGCTAGGATAGACTTGCTTTGCTTGTTTGCATGTTTGATTGTTGTTTTATGATTGATAGGCATGCGGGACTTTTATATGTGTTTGGATTAGGGAATTTCGGGGGCGAAATTTCTTAAGGGGGGAGAGTGTAATGACCCGTATTCTACACATCATAGGATCGTAGAATATTTATTTCTTTTCCATGTAAAGTCGTATGGTCATGTAACTTTGGGAAACATCTATTAGAGCCATTTCCCATGCTTATGATTTTTGTCGATTTTTAAATGACCATTTTGCCCCTAGTTGGTACTGTTTTGGCCATAACTTTTGATTGGAAAGGAATTTTGACCTGAAACCACTTCCATTTGATTCGTTTGATGGTTTACCTTTCCGTAGAGTGGTTACATTAGCCAAACGGACTTACCGTTTGGGAGATATGGCTGAAACAAGGTTTGGGAGGTGAAAAACTGTTTAACCGGGCCAAATCGGGTGATTAGTGAGTAGGCCCATAACCCATTTCGGGGTTAGGGTTATGGAAGGGCTGAAATGAGATGGAGAATCATTCCATTTCAGTTTTCTAGCCTCCACTTATCACCAAGGATCCCTAAAAATGGCCTCTAACCTCTAAATCACCTCCAAATCATCTTTTAGTCAAGGATTTGGCTTAGCAACCCCTAATCAAGGAAGATCTTCACCAAATCAACATAGGAGCTGCTGTTGGCATTGAGATTCACATCAAATCAGAGAATCATTTCAGACTTTAGTTTATTTTGTGGCTAAGGTCAGTGATTTGCATAGTTTTACACTAATTATGGCTAATTATGGGTGATTAGTGCTAATTAGTGAATTTAAGCATGATAAAATTCGGGAAAAATGTTCATAAATTCCTAAATGATGTTTTAGACCTCTGATATGAATTTGGGTTAATTTGGTTAAGTTTTGCTAATCCTATCATTAGTTTCACCTAAACATGCTTAAGGGGGAAATATGGGATTTTTGGTATGTTTGATCCATTTTAACCTATGATATTGATGTGAATGATGTTTGTGGTTGATTATGCATGTTGCTATGACTGTATGAGATGCTTTGTGATTGATTTCAATAGTTAGAATGGTCGAAAACGTCGTCGAAATGGCGTAAACACTTGTTGGAACAGTTTCAGAAACAGTGCAGAGTTCGGATCGGATCGGATAAGGGGGCTCGGATCGGATATGTTGAACTGAGCAAAGGATCTGATCGGATCGGAACCCAACACTTGAGAAAAGTGGCAAAAAGGAAGGCCACGCTAGCTGAACTGGGATCGGATCGAATAGAGGAAGATGGATCGGATCGAAGAGGACAGATCGGATCGGAAACACGAAGGCGAATCAGAGCAGGAGTACGAAAGCGGATCGGATAGGAGCATATGAAGGGAGCATGAAGACGGATCGGAAGCACGAACCAAGAAGGACCCGACCCGACCCGAAAGGAAGCACCGACCCGACTCGAAGAAGAAGCAGCTGACCTGAACCTAGAGGAATGCCGACCCGAACCGCACCAGAAGGGGGAACCCGACCCGAACGGATGAAGAACGCCGACCCGAACCGATGGCTTGATGAGGAATCCGACCCGACCCAGTATTGACCAATAACCCGAGATGCAAAGGTAGTCCAATATGGGAAGTTAGAGCTCAGGATCCAGTTGGGAACCAATGAGTTCACTTCATGAATTGGGCTTTGCTGCGGGACGTGTGCTAAGGAGTTGACGACGTTCATAACTTCGATTCACCACTAAAAATGAAGGATGGCTACTTATCAGTGTAGTAGGGTCATTATGACCTGAGGGGCAAGGTGATGGTAGCAAGACTACGTTATCAGTGCAGTAGGGTCATTATGACCTGAGGGGCAAGGTGATGCGTAGTAAGACTATGAGCCAGCGCAGATGGGGAATAACTCCATGGGGCAAGTGGACATAGTAAGGATTGGTAAGGCTATGAGCCAGCGCAGAGGGGGTGAATAACTCCATGGGGCAAGTGGACATAGCGAGGAATTAGTGGCTACGTTATCAGTGCAGTGAAGCCATTTATGACTTCATGGGGCAGAGTGATCGTAACAAGGTATGTTAGGTGATCGAAGTGGTGAATATCGTATGCTTTAAGCACTGAGTGAGAGATGTGAGGATGGATGCTATGCTTGATTGTTTGCCATCATTATGACATGCACATCTCCCCCACCTCCGTATCTTTATACCGTTTGATATGGTACCTTAGAGTGTTGTACAGTATGTAGTGCTAACTCTTTGGTTGCAGGTCCAGGTTCAGGTATGTTTTAGTCTACCTGTTATTGTTCACTTTAGATGCTTATCGCTCATACCAGGCTTTATGTCTGACCCAGAGTTTTATGTCTCCTCTTATTACTCTGGGTGCTCAAACGAGCAGACTAGAGACAGGTAAGCTGGTGATGTGCGAGTAGCTGATTCGGAGGCGGGCAGAGGCTTCCACGTATGATATATATATACACATTCTCCCTGTGTCGTTGGTGGTCGCTACTCGGGCATTAGTAATGTACCTCATTTATCTTACTTTTGCTTTGAGACAGTTTGAAAGTTGTAATAAGCTGTATTCTAAATTTCCGCTGCCATGATGTTTAGTTCTGATTTTCAGCTTATGCACTGTCTCTCCTGTTTTATGTCAAGTATGTTATTATTATATTTTGTTCGATGCGCTGTGAGACATTCTACAGGTTCTTTATATATTCATTTCCTTCTTCCTTTTTCCTTCTGACGACCCGTTCCGTGCTAACTGGACATGTGTACAACGCACTTTTGGAGTAAATGTCGGTTGGTGCGGGGCGGGCCGTCACACATATATTATCTCACTTTAATACCTTTTCTTTGTTTTAAACATACAATTTAATATTGATAATCGACATGTAACTAAAACATAGAGCCCTATGTCAATAAATGATCAATAAAAGGTGGAACAAATTTACATTTCTAATAGCTTAAAGGGAAAGGAAGACATGCATCATGATAAAAACATAAGAATTCCCTATCTACACAATAAAAGTTCAACCACGCTCACTAATAATATTTAGGCTAATTCTATTTATACACCGTTAATTATTTTACATACACTATTGATTTTTCTTTTTAATAAAATTTTGGAAGTAATACCCTTATGTTTCATTAGTTTTCATTTTTAAGTTTATATTTTAGTCTTTATTTCAATTGAAAATTACTCCGTTCAAATTATTTTTGGTATCAAGTTTTTATAATTTAATTTTTTTTTTTTTACAATTTAGATCCAAAGTTAAACTTTAACATCCGAATTTATCTTCATTAAAAATAAGAATTTATCTATGCTTAACTCTATATTTTTAATTCAATATTACTGTTCAAATTACAGGTTTAAATGTAAACCTTATAAATGTAGTTTTGATTTCATAACCAAATTTATCTCTACTTAAAATGTGTTAAGATGACATAATTCACAAATTTAAAATCATATTTGTACCTAAATTCAAAATGTGTTAACAATATCAAATAAGCCTATTAATTGGCGGGATGATCGAGAATGTGTTTTGCTTATTAGTTGTTTAAAAGTTAAAACTTGAAATATGCAAAATTAAATTTAGGAAATTATAATTTGTAATTTATGGATTCGATTAATTGAAGGGAGAGATGGGAGAGATGAATATGTTGTTGTCCTACTTTAATCTAAATTGAGGGTTATGTTGTAACAAGGATGGTGTATGATAAGTAAAATATGGTGTCTTTAGTACCGCTTTCATTTTGCATCCCACAAACTTTGAGCACCAGTTGTAATCGTTTAAATCATTTAAAAAGCTGTTTACGTCATATGTTAGCATCTCAATGGTGGCACCAATTCATCACAACAGAATCTAAGGTCAAACACAAAAGAAGAAAAGGTCGAAAAGATTGTGCAATCAAACATACCTCTTCATCTCTTCGAAACCCGCCATCATCACCAAAGTCATAACCATCATTCAATCGCTCGATCTCCTTCCACTTCTGCAACCGATCATCCTTTTCCACCCCCTTCTTCACCGCCTCAATAATCTCCTTCGAGATCAGCCTAACCCTAACACTATCGGGATGAATTGAAGGCAGGATTTTGGACTTAAGCTGCGACTTCAGCTCCTGAAACTGACTCTCCCCAAGCTGGCGCTCAAAGTTAGGCGAAAGGAGAATGAAGTGCGTGCGTTTGGTATAAGGCACGGTCTCGAGATTTCCGTAGTAGACGGAAACAGCCGCTGCACCGGAGACTACGGTGACGACGAGGATGACACGAGGGTTGCGACGCCAGGCGGTATAAAAGCGGCTGCGGCGGCGCTGGAAAGGCTCCAAGTTTTGGGGGGTGCGGCGATCCGTGTAGAAAGATCGGAAAAGAGGAAGATTTTGATGATGAATGTGAGTATGATTAGGGCTTAAAATTGAGGAATTGGATTTGGGCTTGACGAAGGAGAAGAAACCAGATTGAAGGCGTTTGGTTCTTCTTAAGAAATTCATTTAGGAGGAAGAAGAGTCGATAGATTTGGTGGAAAACGCAGACTTGAACAGCCATCTTAAACATAATTTTTTTCCCTGTTAGAAAGAAGGTAACATGATTAGAGCATGGCAAATTGTATTTAGAACTCACTACAAGGTTGCTTAGCGTACAACTTAGCTGTCCTGCGTGGTTCGTGATGGAACCACGCAGCGCTGCTGCGTGGTAATCTGACGATTTGAAAAGAAAAAAAATTAACATGAAAAGGATAAGCTTGTCATTGAAAATTTGATTAAATGGGAGGACAAATCAGCATTTCTGGCGCTTGGAATAGAATTTGCCTTAGAGGATGAAATGAAATATAAAGTGTATTGTTAAATGCCACTCCACAAAGCGGTTAAGGTGGATCACTTTTTGTTTTTTATTTTTATTTTAATTTACTAAGGGGGGATCATTTAACATAGTCCCCTTTAATAATTTATAAAATATAGACCAAAATGTCGTTTTATTATTTTACCCAAATTAAATTTTATTTTTATTGTTCGTTAAACCCAAATTACATTATCTTCTTCTCAAAATAAACTGTTAATCATTTTTTTTAATGGAGGACCCAATTTCTAATGAAATTTCTGACTTTGAAAAAGAAGACAACATGATATTTACCCAAAAAAGCGAACGACATGTTGAATTTGTTGAAGAAATCACCGAAAAGGTAATAATATACCAAAAAAACAAAGACCCGTTTTCGATCATCTATTTTTGGCATGTTATTTCCAAACTTTGTACTGAATTTCAGTATGCTTTTATCGATTTTTACCGTGTTTGAATGGAGGGTAAAATCAGGTTATTTTATTTATTTTTTCTATTGTGTTTGACCTTCCCTTAACAATTTATTTTTTAATGGAGTGAAAATAAAACATGACCCCCCCACCCTCCGTGAAAATCGTTTTTAGAGTGGGATTAACAATGCTCAATACAAAACTTAAATGTACTATAATCCTATGAGCCATCGATGATTTGAAAAAGAAAAAAAAGGAGATGAACAACATAGATAAAAATATTTCATTAAACGACCTAGACTTCCCCGATCCCCGAAGTGACGGAGGAAACCCGGATTGTAATGAGAACACGACGCATCAGCGCACAAACATGATAACATTTCATTGCAATTACAACAATTTACATCAGAGTACAAGATATCAGGGTTTAAATAAATAATATACAGCGAAAAAATAAATATTAGAGATTTACAAATTATAAAGCAGTGGAAATATATATACATAAATATAATGTGCAGCGGAAAACATCAACTACCACAATTGAAAGAAATACACGGATACAAAGCATTCTGAATATAGCTCCAGCTATAATTCAGGATCCTGTTAAATAGAAATATCTGCGAAAACCAAAACTACTAGCTGCCCGTGTGGAAAATATGGGCACCCAGAGTTTAGGTAGAAATAATAAACTCCGAGTCAGTCATGGGACTGGTGTGAGAACTAAAACGGTTATTAACTTTATTTTAAAGTTGGGTAAATCAAGTGACCACGCCGTATAACACGGTACGAGTTTACTCCCATGAATACTCTGAAATAAAACAATTTATAAACAACGCAATGCTTTTCGAAAAATGAAACTATTATAAGACTCGGGTCCCATCACACAATGCAATACAAACCTGAGGATAGAGTTTTACCTTATAATAGCTAAACATACTTGGTACGCTTTAAAACAAATCATTTTTGTTATTACAATAAGTGCATAGTGTCAAAAAAACTTCAAATATAAATGTATCAATCATAAACGGCATAGGTACCATATATTATGTCGCCATACATAGGTTTACAATTAAAACCGAATGATGTCGTATTGGAAATTGGATTTCCATCATGAGTCAAGGCAAGGGATGGCTCCTTCCGATTCGAGACATTCTAGCAAATGCCTTAGGGCTCGGACGCTGGCGAGCCCTTGGTTCCTGCAGGGCCGGTCCACACTTACTTTAGTGGATTGGTTATTCCTGAACAATACGTTTTTCGGTCCTATCGGACCTACAGACAGGTCATTACGTCGACCTTATGAGCATATAGCCCTATATCCGAGGCGCCTCACAATCCATCACATACATAAGTAATAATGTGTGGGCTCCATACCATGACACTACTTGTAGCTAGAAAGAAACGCAAGTTCTCCCTACGGTTACTATCCCGTTTTGACTCATACCAGATGTGAGGCTCGCGAATTAACGCTATACACAAAGCTATGCTAATCAAAGCCGTGCTTTGATCATCATCCACAAGACTCTGTTTTTCAACAATAAGCCTTGATCATTTGCATCTTAGCATGCTACATTGACAATCCATACCATACCACTAATTTCCACCAATATATAATCTCTAAGTTCGTACGTCTCAGAGAATGGTGTTAAGCAAAAGCATAAATTCTCCGCCACCAAACAGATATATATTTAGCAAAGATTAACGAATATAGTATAAAGGAATGCAATGTCAGACATACCATTCATTGGCAAGTCCGTTCTGGGTCTGAACGAAACAGGAGGCACCTTATTCCTCGTCCCATATGTCCAATACAGGAGAGAGGTCGTCGCATATCCGGTCGATCCCAAGTACGTCTGGACGATCACCACTTATTACCTTGTCTTAGGTGTACAGCCCAATAAGGACATCAGTAATCCTCCAAACGATGTGAAGATCTTCGGTCTTCAACCACTGTCTTCATCGTCGACTTTTAATCATCTTAACAGTTATTCAGAATAGGTTAAACCCCGTCTTTCCGAATAACTCGCGTATTTTATAATCAATAATCAAGTGCTAAAAAAAATACATCATACGCCTCATTCCAACTCGGAATATTCTTTTATTCAAGTGTTCACATCTTAGGGGAAAGATTCCCATTAATTTTATCAAAGATAAATTCTTTTAAACTTATTTTTTAATCTTCATTTGAATATCAATTTCAAAAGATTTTATTTTATTTTATTCTTTAACAATTCTAAACCAAATCAAGGTTTATTAACTAGTCGAGACTATCGAGCCTTACGGAAATAACCATTTATTTATTAATCCTAATCTCAACCTATTCATCTCATGGAGCAAAACTGGTAGCACTCCATACCTAACACCCACAGTGTTATCGGTAAATTTTAATTACCATTTCACGTTCAAATCTAATTAAAGATTTAACTATCGCCTGGAGTAAAACTGGTGATACTCCACTCTCGATCATTTCATGAATTCGATAAATTTAATTATTTCATTCTCATTTTAATCTACTTAAAGATTCATTAAAACTCTAGTTCAGTTTTTATCTCAAAAACCATTACTTGATCATTATTCAACTTTTAGGAAATTTCTGTCTTTAACTGGGTTAAAGAACCAATGTTATTAAAAACACAGTTCACAATAAACTCAAATCAACTTCCATTAAATATGGAATCTTCATAGAAAATAAATCAATATATAATTGTTATAAATTTCTATGTCAGACTAATAATATAAATGGAATAACGGCAAAGCCTTTTAAATTCCATATATAGTAACGGTCTTCCTTCACAGAAACTCATCTCGATTATTATTAAATCGAATTCAATTCCAATTTAATATTTTAAATTGGAAAACTTTACTTTGGAAAATTTCCATTAAATCTTATTAAAAAGATTTATAAATCCCAAATCATATCTTCACTGTTAATTGGGTTAAAGAACTAATGTTATTTAAAACATCGCTCATGATAAACCCAAAATCCAATTCAACTCCTATTAAATTAATTAATTGGTAAAACATCCCTAAATCTTAATTAGAAGATTTATTCTTTTCTCTACTGGGTTTAAGAACAGTGTTAATGAAGACACCATTCACGACAAACCCAAAATCCAATTTGATATCAAATATAAGGCTCTGAATAAAAATCATATCAGCTTATATTCAATATCAAATTACGAAACTAACGGATATCGTATTGGGAATAACGATATCTATATCTTCCAAATTTCTCAACAATATCCGTGTAATCACGGAATCTAATATCGTAATATTCCTAAGATCATTTCTGTTTAAATCCTTTCCAATTCATACGTTGGAAAATTTTGGTCACTTTAAAACCATTTCAATTCTTTTCCAGTTCTTTATTCTAGTTGATAAACAACTTTATTCAGATAAAAATATATTTTACCTTTACAGACATGGAACATTTCATCCAAATTCTTTTCAAATCATTTATTATGATTTTACATAATTTATTCATATTTTTAATAATTTTATGAAGCCCCTTACAGTTGGTTTCCAATATCGGCCACTGAACTGCATCCATGGCGACCTTTTCCAAAACTAATTTGGACATATCTTAAAATCTAGTCGTTAGATTCGAAATCTCTTATTATCATTCGAAATCTATTTTCGATACGAATCCAACGGTTCCGGTTTTAGGAGAATCAGACGGTAGGATCTCCCGTTACATCAATTTGAAGTCAATGGTTGTAATTCGCGAACGGTCACTGCGCGTCGCGTTCTATTCAGGCCATTTAAATATATATAATATATTTCATCAATTTAAATTTAAAACGTATTTTATAAATTCATTTTAAAATGATTTCAACTTCGATTCCAATTTTAAATCAAAATTGAATATTCTATATCATTATAATATTAAAATGATAATATTTTCGAAATATCAGATTTCAAAATCAAATCTTTTCATTATTCATTATAAAATGAATAAAATCGACAGAAAATTCCGTTCGAGTAAAAATGGCATATATTTACTTAATTCGGCTTCATATATTTCAATATTTTTGTCTCCATCCAAAATCGGACATCAAAATCGTATTCTTATTTTTTTCACTGAATATTAATTTAAAATAATTGTTTTTTCTGAATTAGAATCAGACTCAATCAATTACCATATAACTTTATTTATATGGATTTCATACATTGCATGTATTCAAAAATAGTGATAAACAACTATTAACATTCAATTTACATTCAGAGTGCAATTTACAACTGTATAAGCATTAAGTAATTAAATAACGCTGATAATAGTCTGTCAATCAATCGGTTGACAAACAATTTAATCCAAGGGAGATGTGAATTAATTACTGTCCCCAGACCCATGTGGGGTTTACAACCATCAAACAAATATTATTATTTATACAATCGGGCGATGGGTAAAATTATCGTCCCAAAGTCTGTGTGGGGTTTACATCACAATCCATGTGAATTTATTTACAGTTTAATAATAATGACATTAAAACTGTACACATCCATCGTCCACCAAACAAATATTACAATCGTGGGCAGTCAATACATATTTAGTTATAAAAATAAATAATTGTACAAAATTATGAGTGAGAGAGGTCCCACATAGGTTTCCACTCCATCGGTCTTTATTTGAAGAATTTATTTTTTAACTAAATTAAACAGGCGTTAATTTAGCTAAAAATTCAACTTGCTCCGTTTCCGTTCTGGTTAGTTCCATGTTGTAGTGTTCGATTCCAAGATCGCAACGTAATTCAAATCGTCGGATTTTGACATCGTACGACAAAGATACAATATTTTACACATCGAATGATTTAATACGTCATTAGCAAACTAATTAAGGTTTAATTAAAACCTTAATCCCATCTTCCCCTTCCAGTTCTCGGTCGAAAGCTTCTTCAAGACCTAGGGCTCCAGTTTACACGCGCTACGAGGCGCTGGACTTCGATCTGAGACTGCCACGAGCTCCGCCGTCGCGAGCTCCTCCTTCGTCGTCCACCTCATCACGCTAGCCGCCCCTAGCGCCATCAAATCCCGATCGAACGGCGGCTCTTTGAGCCCAAAATCCGAGCGCCACACGCAACGATAACCCATCAACCCCATATCAATTTGTAGCCCACTCCAAACTCTACATATTTGCTTTAAAAAGTTTTGAAAATTATTGGTTGAATTAGAAGAAAAATGGGGATGAATTCTGCAATGATTTCCGCCTTCCGTTCATAAGAAATGCGGTGCAGAAATTAGAAATGAAATTAGGGTTTTAGTTTATTTATATATATTTTATAATATTATTTAATTCGAAAAAGTAGGATTTTGCATCTGAACTCCAAACGAGACCCAACGACTGTCGCCCCTAACTAAATACTCCCATTCCAGACACAATGGAATATGTTTCGTAAGTCAATTTGACTATTTTGATCCTTTTTGTCAAAATTAAAATATAATGTAATATAACGGTCAATATTAAATTTGAACGTACATTTTTATTTACCGGGACCACATACTTACTCCAAAAATTATGAAAATTGAAATCTAGCTATGTTTTGACTACGGTTCTAACAAAATTAGTTTCGTTGAATTTGGAGACCGTTTGGAAAATGTGCTTTTTATTAGCTTATTAAATTTAAACTAAAATTGAAAACGCATTTAAATTTACTGTGCTCACATACTAATTCCAAATGACTTAAAATTTAAACTTAACAATAGTTTGACATTCCGGATCCAACAAAAGTGGTTTCGTCGAAAACGAAGATCGTTTGCAAAATGGCTATTTTTAAGGGCTTTATATAATATTAAAATATCAATAAATTCCACAACAACTATTTTAAATTTTAAACTGGACATAACTCACAATTTATAAAGTGAAATCTCAATTTCTTACATTTTTTAGAAAGATATAGTTAAATAGATTCTAACATTTCTTGTTTCATCCAATTATGATTTATATTGAATTCTGTATATTTAATTGAAATTTCAAATTGAAATTTCAAATTGAATTTTCAAACTACCGCGCTATTTTGGGTTCGTTTTAATTAAAATTTTAATTTATATGTTTTAACTTCAATTTAAATAAATTTTAATTCTTTAATTGTCAAAATAAATCATTTGAAATTCTTAAAATCAATTAAAAATAATATTTTAAATTGGTTCCAAAATTTGGGTTGTTACAATCTCCCCCACTTAAAATCTTTTCGTCCTCGAAAAGGAAGATAGAATCGAAGGCTGTTTAGTTAATCAACTCCACCTTCGATTGACCCAAGTTCTTCAACTTTTTGGTTTAAGAACTTTTTAATTTCTAAAAAATTTGGCTAACACCCTAAATTTTCAAAAAAATTCACCATAACCTCCTTTGTACGGGTTGATCGGTAAAACCACAACTTGCCTCACAGGGCCCTGATCAATCAAAAAGAAAAAGCCAAGCAGCTTGCCAATCGGCTCATAAAATCATCAAACCTAATGAATATAGTAAACATGTACCTATTTGTTGGGCATACAATTTTATTCCTCTTCTTAGCTTCCACGCTATGACGTATACAACATATATACATATATATATATATATATATATATATATATATATATATATATATATATGCAATTCCAATCAATTTTCAATTCAGTTTAATATTTGATTCGATTTGACTTAATTTTACCTTTCTTTCACATATTGGTTTTGTTATTCTAATATTTTAATTAGGCAAACTAATAATCACACATCACAACGAGCAATCAATTAGTTAACTAGCTTTTCAAATATATAGCTTTTATATATAGTCAAAATCATATTTTCAGTGTCAAAACACAAACAATAAATTCTAACTAGGTTTTGATTTCCCACCAGTCAATTGGAAATATATAGATATCCACTTTCGAAACTCGAACACAAACACTGATGATGTAGCTACAATCATCAAAATCATCTCCGGGCGACTAGAGTGTGATTCTGTATCTACCCAGTATATTTGAGACTTCAAATGCACGTTAATTACGCGTATATTCTAAATCTACCTATACTCGATAGTCTGAATTCAATATAAAATAAAATACTCAAATATGGATAATAAAATATAATTTTCAAAACTAAATTCATTTTTTATAAATAACACTCTTCAAACTCATTCTAGGGCATTACTAACCATGTCTGTAATGAGTTATTCTTACAGGATGTTGCTAATCCTATCTCTGATGAGTTCTTTTATTCGGTTCTAATGTGTCTTGTTCTCGAGCTTTGTAAACCAAAGCTTTGATACCAAAATGGAACGATATAGACTTCGCTGATCCCCGAAGAGATGGAGGAGCTCAGATTGTAATGAGAACACGACGCATCAGAACACAAACATGAGAACATTTCATTGCAATTACAACAATTTACATTAGCGTACAAGATATCAGGGTTCAGATGAATAATATACAACAGAAAAATAAATATCAGAGATTTACAAATTACAAAGCAACGGAAATATATATACATAAATATAATGTGCAGCGGAATACATCAACTACCACAAATAAAGAAATACACTGATACAAAGCATTCCGAATATAGCTCCAGTTGTAATCCAGGATCCTGTTAAATAGAAATATATGTGAAAACCAAAATTACTAGCTGCCCGTGTGGAAAATATTGGCATCCAGAGTTCAGGTAGAAACAATAAACTCCGAGTCAGTCATGGGACTGGTGTGAGAACTAAAACATTTATTAACTTTATTTTAAAGTTGGGTAAATCAAGGGACTACGTCGTATAACACAGAACGGGTTCACTCCGATGAATACTTTAAAATAAAACAATTTATAAACAACGCAGTGCTTTTCGAAAAATGAAGCTATTATAAGACTCAGGTCCCATCACATAATACAACACAAACCAGAGGATAGTGTTTTACCTTATAATAGCCAAACTTGCTCGGTACTCTTTAAAACAAATCATTTTTGTTACTACTATAAGTGCATAGTGTCAAAACAGCTTCAAATATAAATGTATCAATCATAAACGGCATAGGTACCATATATTATGTCACCATACATAGATTTACAACTAAAACCGAACGATGTAGTATTGGAAATTGGATTTCCATCATGAGTCAAGGCAAGGGATGGCTCCTTCCGGTTCGAGACACTCTAGCAAATCCTCAGGGCTCGGACTCTGGCGAGCACTTGGTTCTTGCAGGGCCGGTCCACACTTACTTTAGTGGATTGATTATTCCTGAACAATACGTTTCCCGGTCCTATCGGACCTACAAACAAGTTAGTATGTTGACCCTATGAGCATATAGCCCTATATCTGAGGCGCCTCACAATCCATCATCCACATAAGTAAAAATTTCTGGGCTCCATACCATGACACCACTTGTAGCTAGAAAGAAAAGCAAGTTCTCCCTACGGTCACTATCCCGTTTTGACTCATACCGGGTGTGAGGCCCACGAATTAACGCTATACACAAAGCTATGCTAATCAAAGCCGTTCTTTGATCATCATTCACAAGACTCTTCTTTTCAACAATAAGCCTTGATCATTTGCATCTTAGCATGCCACATTGTCAATCCATACAGTACCACTGATTTCCACCAATATATAACCTCTAAATTTGTACGTCTCAGAGAAGGGTGTTAAGAAATAGAATAAATTCTCCGCCCTCAAACAGATGTATATTTAACAGAGTTCAACGAATACAGTATATAGGAATACAATGTCAGATATACCATCCATTGGCAATTCCGTTCTAGGTCTGAACGAAAATAGAGACACCTTATTCCTCGTCACATATGTCCAATATAGGAGAGAGGCCCTCGCATATCCAGTCGATCCCCAAGTACGTCTGGATGATAACCACTTATTACCTTGTCTTGGGTGTACAACCCAATTAAGACATCAGTAATTATCCATACGATGTGAAGATCTTCGGCCTTCAATCACCGTCTTCGTCGTCGACATTTAATCATCTTAACAGTTATTCAGAGTTGGTTAAACCCAGTCTTTCCAAATAACTCGCGTATTTTATAATCAGTAATCAAGTGCTAAAAAATACATCATACGCCTCATTCCAATTCAAAATATTCTTTTATTCAAATGTTCACATCTTAGGGGAAAGGTTCCCATTAATTTTATCAAAGATAAATTCTTTAATCTTCCTTTTTAGAAATTTATTCGAGCTATTAATTTTCGTATACATTCGAGCTATTAATTTGTAGAAAGCAAGCTTTAAATTTGATGATTTCGCTTTTGATTCAAATAAATTTATTAAATTTGATTGGATTTTGGTTTGTGTTATGCATCTAAGTAATCTAAAGATGTTTGAGAAATTAAGTAAACATTTTAAAAAAAGTTTGTTTTTGATTTGAGTGAACACTTTGAATATGATTCAGCTATATGATTTATATTTGTAAAAAAATATTTTATTGTTTCTTAAAGAAACAAACATAAGTATAATATGTATCTAGAAGATTGTATGGAGTTTAAATCCAACATTGATTTTGATTTAGCACGCCTGAAATAAATGGAAACATTAATGAGAGCTTATGCGAAAGACTTAATATCTACCGTTCAAATTTAAAAAAAAAAAGGATTGAGAATCAACAATTTCTATAATGAAAAAGTGTAATTTTAACATGAAAATAAAGATGTAAATGATCTGTAAATTGATCGTGTAGGGAAAAAGTTCTGAAATGTTTTTACTTTAGGAAATAATCTAAATTCCCTAAATTTTTGAAATAACTTATGTTGATTTGAAAATCTACAATTTTGCGTTGAGAATGTTTATTGATTCATATATTCGCAAAATGTTTGAGAACTAAAAGTTCATCATAAATTAATAGACTTCATACGTATATGTGCATAGCAAGGACCTAAAGTCCATCAATCAACAAAATCGAGCTAATTCATAAATTAAAAGTCCGAAGCTCTATGAAAACTATTTGGAAAAATAGAAGCATACTTCTTGAAGAAGTTAAAAGAGATAAACAAGGCATCATGTGAGGTAATGATGATGCATTCAAGAGATTTCAAAATCTCAAATGAGATATATCTTACTTTCATATTTACATTTACACATTGTATTGATCAAACATCCTGAAGATATTATATTGTATGAAATTTCAATCCCCTAAACTGAATCTTTTTAATTTTAGCATTCGAAAGGTACATTCTCTATTCCTTATTTCAGTTTATATATTTAAGTTGGTTTAAGTTGTTTCTCCATTATTTATTTTAAATTATGTAAGTTTATATGATCAAATTATAGGTTTTGTACAATGCAATAACTAATTTCATTTAATTATGTATAGTTATTCTCCCTATTTCTTTCTCATTTATTAATCTAACATAACTCAAATTTGATGTTTGAACGAGCACCCAAAAAGGTTGGTAAAATGTACTTTTAGCAATAACATTACGTTGTAAAACATGAATTATTTTTAACTTGTTTGTACATTTGCATAGATAATTATAAAAAGCATTTCAGTATTCTTCGAAATCTCTTATTATATAAGGGTGTGTATAAATATTAATATCTTAAATAGACATTTTGGATTTTGTTTAAATTAATTTGAAAAATATAACATCCCATAGGAGATTTTATAAATATTCTATTTTTTTGAATGTAATTCCCACAAGGGAAGTATTATATTCCTTGAAGAAATAAGTCCAAAATAGTGATAATATTTCATATCCAAAAGAGATAATGTATATTAATTTACATACTACTACACTAGAAGTACTGATATTGATTCATTTCTGAAAAAGATATTATATAGCAATACTACACTCCAAAAGAAGTTGTCTTATCTCTCGTATCTGACTTTTTATTTAGCACATCTATTTTCTTATTATATTTAAATTTGGGTTAACATTTGAAAAGTGAAAAATATAAGACATTTTGTAAACTATAAAAGTAGCAGTCATGTTATTCATATAGGAAATGATATTCATTATTGATATGACATGCCAAAAATAGTGCATATGAAGCATTTCTCATAGAGAAATGTAATAATCCAGAAGAATTGATAGAAATATGTTGAGAGAAGAGATTTCTTTATATACTCTGTTATTTTATTAAATCAAGTAAACATATAAAACTTAGATTGTGAAAGATTCTTACGTAGTTTAAATTTGATTCAAACTTAACTACTAGGTTGCCCGTGTGGAAAGTTATGGGCACCTAAAGTTTATGTGAAGAAACAATAAACTCTAGATCAGTCATGGAACTGGTATGAGAACATAAAATGGTTTATTTATATGATGATGTAACTCATAAGGCCAAGTCGTATAAACACGGAATGGGTTTTCCCTAATTATGAATACTAATGCAGAAAAATCGTAGATGTTTTTTTGGAAAATGAAGCTATCATAATGTTGACCCACTTTATAGCAAAGCTGTCACGGCTCAAAGGATCGAAGCCCAAGGACCAGAAACAAACTATTCAGCATCAACCGACCGAACGGTCCAAACAACCCTCGTTCAAGAAAGTCCGAGCAAGAGTTGGACCAAACTGGCCCTCCCATGATAGCCGCTTAAACGAGTTCGAGAATAATAGCTCGCCCTGACCGACCGAGTCAGACGATCCCTTGAAAATCAGATTGACCAGACACTACCAAGTCTATATGGAAAATCCATATGAATCATTCATTGTTGAGCTTGATTCTCAACGAGACAAAGATGGTCAAAGCACTTTCGAACAAAGCTCTACTTTTAATACACCTCATCTTGAGCGCCACGTATACCACAATTTACAAAGATACTATTAATCAGCAGTAGATCAGTTCCCACCGCCGCAACTGCATCCAATGGTCGAGTTCTACATGTCTAAGCTCCACAGAAATAGTAGGCCATGTCGCTCCTCCATCAGCCCACTTCTCCATCAGTGAATACCTCCATGCTCAAAGAAGAAAAGGACCAGCTCTGGATTCCAACTTCTCTTGGGAAAAATTACTCAAGTTAAAACCCCGCGGCTAACTCCCAAAATAGCCAACTCTTCTTCTTTTCTCAAATAGAAAAAACATTGTACTTGTAATCAAAAGCAAATCAATACATATAAAGTGGACATAGGCACCATCTTTGTCGAACCACTATAAAATGTCTTGTGTTGAAACGATTCGAAATCCCCCTTACGGGAAAGCCCAGATTACTTTGAGAAAACGATACATCAGAATAAAAACAATAGAAAATTTCATTGCTATTACAACAATTACATCAGTGCACAAGAATGTACCAGAGTATGAACAAATATTATATAGCGGAAAAATAATATCAGAGATTTAAATTACAAAACAGTGGAAAATACATCGACAACACAACTGAAAGAAATATACGAACACAAAGCTTTCTGAATATAGCTCCAACTGTAATCCATGATCCAGTTAAATAAAAATATGCAAAACCAAAACTACTAACTGCCCGTGTGAAAAATAGGGGCACCCAGAGTTTAGGTTAAAACAATAAACTCCGAGTCAGTCATGGGGGTAACCCGTTCCGTGACATGCGGCGTAGTCCCGTGATTTACCTTATTTTAAAGTAAAGTTTAATAACTGTTTTAGTTCTCATACCGGTCACATGACTGTCCTGGAGTTTATTGTTTTAACCTAAACTCTAGGTGCCCATATTTTCCACATGGGCAGCTAGTAGTTTTCATTTTGCAGATTTATATTCACGGGATCCTGGTTTATAGCTGGAGCTATATTCGGAAAACTTTGTATCCGTGTATTTCATTCAGTTGTGCTAGTTGATGTACTTCGGCTACGCATTGTATTTATACATTTTATTTCCGCTGCTATGTATTTTAATCTCTGATATTCTCCGCGTATATTATTTATTCATACTTTGATATATTCTTGTACTTTGATGTAAATTGTTGTAATAGCAATGAAATGTTCTGTTGTTTGTGTTTTGACGCGTCGTGTTCTCAATTCAATCCGGGTTTTCCCATAAGGGGAAGTTTGGGTCGTCTCATGTGTGTTCCCTGTTTTCTTTACTTCACAACATTTTGTGATTGTTATTCGTGTGTTCACCGCACGATTGGGGGTCGACTGTCACTAGTGACCAACTTTTTACGTCAATACTTTGGCGCGCCAAGTAGGGGCACGCATCGACATACTCTATGACCTTCAGCAAGTTCTGATCCATGGCAAACAAATGGAAGAAAGATGCAACATCTTCCCGCCCCACAAACGCTGATGCAGCCGGGGAAAACGCTAATGCAGCCGAGACAACCGCTGTAGGGGCAAGTCTGGAAGCCTCCTCTCATGAAGATACGTCCCAATATCTCACCAGCGATGACATAGACAAGATTCTGGCCGAGTTCAAGGACCAGATGACATCTCAGGGTAAACTCCTCGAACGACAACAACAACTTGATGGATCACCTTCTCGACCGGATGGAGATGTGATTTAACGCTTCAACATCAATTCCTCCACCAGCTGGGGCTGGGGCAACAACTGATCTTCGGCCTGCGCAACTACTAGCCGCAGATCAAGCCACACCTTTGCTTCCTCCTGGCTCGCCTTCACTTCCAGCCTGATCACTGTCAGGAGTATCACTTCCAGCGACCAACACAGCCACAACTGCAGATTCAAAGGATGCCCGCGATTAAGATCTAGATCAGTCGACCACCTTGCCTCCACTCCAAGGAACGACTCAACTCCTTTGATCGACCGGACAACTGCTGGATCAATCAGGATCATTGCCATTTCCATTACAGCCCGACAGGTTATCGCAGACTAGTCCAATGACTCTTCCCCTTCAACGAAAAGCTGGTGGAGCCTTCCCTTCGAACTAGGGATACCACTCTACCATATCGGTTACCACTATGGCGGATGAAAACGCTACTGTAAACCCTTCTAACATCGCCTCGAACGGGGGCAACGCTGATCCTCGAACATCACATGCTATGTTGGATCAGCCCGGACCTTCCACCATGGGTATGACCCGGTCCAATTCTCATCAGGTTCAAGAGGCGCCATTCTCTCCAGAATCAACTACAGGGGCTTGTCCTTATACTCGCCTTCACTCAAATCTCAGGGGTCGAGCCCAACCAACGGCCACCCTTCCGAGCATACTTTCGTTGGACACTGGTGCTGGTGCTCACCCGAATGCAGAGCTGGATTCATGGCAGCGACTCCTCGAAGATGGAAGCCAACTTGCAAGCATCATCCGACGCTTCACACTAGTACAAAACTGGTCATTTCCGTCGGTCGTTACCACCTTATTGCTTCGGTTTTACGACCAACGCAAATGAAGACGACGCAACATGGCAATTTCCGTTGCGTCGGTCATACGATCGACACAAATAAGCATTATTTTTGTCAGTTATTTGTCAACGACCGACATATATGACTGTGTACATTGGATCAAATAATGCTCATTCGCGTCGGTTGTTTGGAAAAAGCAGACGCAAATAACCAGCATTTGTGTCAACCGTTTATCAACAACCGACACAAATGGTACCTAAATGGAAAATAATAATACCATTTAAGGTTTTAAATCCTGAAAGGGTATCAAATCGCAACTAAAAAATTTGTAAATGTATTGAAATAATTATGTTTACAGATGCTAAACCATTTATTCATACTATAATAACGTTCAAATTCCTCCAAAACTTCACTTTTCTAGTATATATATACTGAAACATAATGCAAATTATACAATCAAACCAAAACCTAAAACGTTCAAATTTCTTCACCATGTGCGGCAACTCAGCAAGCACCCCCAACACAATTATACAATCAAAATAAAACATGTATATACACTATAAATAGTTTACTGAGCTAGAAGCTTCTCACTTATCACTGACCTGGGCAAGAAAAATTTGCTTTAGCTAATGCAAAGATATGGAATACATGACAAGTACGTGTCAGTTATCATAACACTTATTATTATTATCAGTACATAGACACGTCTGATGGACATATGCATAGATGAAATTGACCAAAAATGAATCAAAAGAGTATGGAAAAGTATTTTATTACTGTTATTTTTAAAATTGTAAGTAATATGTGTATTGATGGTTAAATTTGTTTCCTCTATTTTAACTATGCTGGCAATTTTGCTTATATTTGTATTTAGAGTAACTATTCAAATTCATTTAGCTGCTTAAATGAATAGTGTTATTAATGAAATAAAATGATAATAATAATGTCTGTTGTTGCTTATTAGTCTCAGAGTTTAGACTATTTCATGGATGTTCAATATGTTTGACAATTCGCACTATTTACTCCCACTTTAAAAAAAAATCATTACATAACATCAACTTGTATGTCGTCAAAAGCTAACAACCTTAGGAGTACTACATCTAATATAATAAAGCTACTCCAGTAAGACAAATTGTTGGAAATGTTTTATAAACATTTAGGTGAATTGTTAAAAATGTTGAATAAGTGTAAGAATGGCTCCTACATGGGAATAGTCCCACCTCATGGGATTATATAGAAGAAGCAAGTATTTATACTTGTTTCTAAGAAATCATGTTGGGCCTTGGGCTCCCAATACATGCTTTTTTGTGAGGAGGGAGATCATGCATCATGACCACCACACACACGCGCGCGATCGACTGACTCGACTCGACCCGACCCGGTCGGTCCGGTCCGGGCTCGGGCTTGGGCTTGGGCTCAGTGGTGTAGGCACTTATATTTTTAAACTAGAAAACATTGCTTTCTTCGAACCGTTTTCTTTATGAGGAAAAAAATATATTTCTGCAACGGTAATTTTTTCTACAATGGTAAAAATCTTATCCCTTAATTAAAGTAGATCCGATTTTTATTCCCACTAATCAAGCAACCCTAACCCTAATTCTCGTCTTATATATAGTCTTTATCTGCAGACGAGAATAGATATCGAAATATACATTATCTTCTTGTCTCCGCCATTACATTTCTTCCTTTAGAAATTATCGAGCAGTATGTTAATTTCGAAAGTGAAAATTTGCAATGATTTGTTGTGCAAGCAAATCAGTTATCATTTTTAGTGGCTGTTTTATCCTAGAGGCGGTGGCGAAAGTACGAACTGGTTTGCACCTCTGAGTAGATCGCTGAATCGTCTTCAAGAAAGCAACCTAGTCCGCGACTAAGCCATTGTTTCCCGACAATTTGAAGACAATCTGAAACAATGGCTTCGAATTCAACCGTAGACGATGCTGCTCCACCCTTTGCTTTCCAGAACACTATCATGACTTCTGCTCCATTCAAATTCGAAGGCTTTCATTTCAAGCGATGGCATCAAAAGATGGAGTTCTTCCTCACGATCAGAAAGGTTGTTGCTGCGCTGACTACTGACAAACCGTAGCTACCAGATAAACTTGACGAGGCTGATACAGGGAAGATGGCATCATGGACTGAACAGTCAAAGCAACAGCAGACCTGGACTGAACAGGATTACTTATGCAAGAATTTCATTTTGAATGGACTGAGCGATGATTTGTATGATTACTACAATTCAGATGAAAAGACAGCAAAGGAGATCTGGGAAGCACTGAAAAAGAAGTATGATACAGAGAAGGCAGAGGCAAAGAAATATGTTGTAAGTTGCTACATAAAGTACCAGATGACTGACGACAGATCAGTTGAGATGTAGTCTCATGAGCTGCAGAAATAGCTCATGAGATCATCTCCGAAGGTATGACATTGGACGAACAATTTCAAATTGCTGTTATCATTGACAAATTACCTACTAGCTGGAAAGAATTTAAGAATGTTTTACGACATAAGACTAAGGAATTTTCCTCAGAAAGATTAATCACGCGCCTCCGTATTGAGGAGGAGGCACACAAACAGGACCCAAAAGAAGAGGTGTTGATTTTGAATAACAACAACACTAAAAAGACCACACTCGCTGTTCTGAAACCAAATCAGAAATCTTTTAAGAATCAGAACAGGCGCAACAAACAGAATGGGAATCCGCAAGAAAACCCAAAAGGACAGTAGAAACCAGCCCAAAAGAATGATTTTGGATAGTTGTTTCTATGCTACAACTGTAGAAAACCAGGTCATATGGCACGAAAGTGTCGGAACAGGCCAAGCTCTGCACCGTAGGCTAACCTGACTGAAGAGCCTCTTACGGCTATGATGAAACACCCCACCTTCCGTTAAGGTCACTCACAAAGGGAATGCCTTAACTTTGGTGGAGGTTTGTAAGTAAAAGTCACAGATAAAACACAAGACAAATATAAACACATATATATAAGCAGCAGAAAACAACAGACTTTTTATTTCATAAATATGTGTTCAAACAAAACATTTCCATAACTGTTACATAATAACTTCCAAAACATTACAACATCATTTATGTCTTGGTTATTAAATAAAGAAGCATTAAAACATAATTAAAACTACACAAATCCCCATAGAGTGCGTCCAACAACCATAGCCAAAGAGAGTCCAAACCGTACATCTACTATCTTGAAGCTTGCAAAGAGTCTGACTAAGCTTTGTTGTTTCCTCCCTGTGGACCTGGGGGGAAACGGAAGAAAAGAAGACGAAAGAAAATAGGGTCAGACATAAAGCCTGGTAAGTCTAGTGACTCTTCAGTATGAGAATAAGAAAAATGACATGATAAGTATAAACTGGAAATAGGAAAGTATCATAAACTAAGGTAAAGCAGTTTGAATCGAATATATTATCGCACCCCACACTATATCTCTGCACCTACTTGCATTGTCCCAACTGGCACCCCATGATCAGGGTGAAGTGATCCCCCTTTTTCTAAAGATCGGCTCCTACTCGCATAATCATCTGTGTCTTACGACTCTCAAAGATTGTAGATACCTATGCTGGCCTCACCATGGGATGTATCAAGTCCCATGGTGGCGACCCGACACAATCCTTAGAATGCATAGGTTATAGAACTAGTGCCCCCAGTGCCCTGTTTGTTTGCTCCGAAGTGTGTGCACGCCCGCACTTCGTTAGAACCCACACTGTTGCACCCACCGCCGTCGCTTTTGACCGCTTACAATCAACCCAGTAATCGTGCCCCACCCTGCCTAGTTTCAGGGTACCATGATGCCTAATTGGGTTACTGCTGAAATGGGTCCCCGTTACTAGGGTTTTTTAGTCAAACATGTTAAGTGGTTAAGTGTCTGTATTTACCTAACCCCACCCATCAGTTTAATTTAACATGTTGAATTGGTTAAGTGTTTTACTTAACTTAACCCTACCATCATGACGTGTCTGTCCTTAGCTTTTTAAAGCACCAACCACTCACATTAAACAGATATTGTTACGGTTACTGGATGTGCCGGTCGGTTTCGGGCAGATTTACACCGTAACTCAGTCTAACCTCGGGTCCTTATTGGGCTCCATGCTTAACCACCCACATTGGATAGGTATTGTTGTGACTACTGGACAGCCGGGCGGGTCCGGGTAGGTTTACATCACAACTCAATCCAATCTCGTGTTAAGCATACTCGTATTTTCTAAATTTACATATTTGTCTTTGTTACTTAATATATGTAAATTTGTCAACAATTAAATGTTGTGGTCCACTTTCCAAGTTTAACATTTTTGGTATAAGAATTTATACCATTTAAATGCCACCAATTTTGGCATGTGACAAACATGCCAATTTCATATATTTTTACCAATTTATGTCAAGTTACCAATTTTCCCAACGTTACTCCGTCTAAATATTAGGCTAACAATCTTAGCCTAATTTTCGTTCGCATGGTTTTTAACATATAATATTAGGCTAAAAACTTAGCCTAATCTAGCACATACAAAATTGGCATTAGGGAATTCATAAACATAAACATGATATAGGTGTAAACTTGGCATTTTTGGCATAGTCAATATGAACATCATAGGTGTAAACTTGCAAAATAGTCAACATACATATATGTGAATTTGCAACATAGACTAAATCATAGGTTTCAACTTGTCATGTGAATTTGCATTAAAAAGGGGAATCTAACTAAACAGGTGTCACATGAATTAGCATATGATTTAGACAACATAAGCCTAAACATGTTTAGATCTAGACATAACATCAAACATCACTAACATATGACAAGAATATGACACGTTCAGTATGTATAATTTTTTTTCACATGTGAACTAGATCCAAATCATATGTCCAACTACAACATGAAACATGTAGGCATGGATCCAATTAGGAACTTGCAACTTTTGTATAGACATATAAGCATGTATATGAACTTAATCATTTAGGCATAGAGGTTTTAGCATATATATATATATACATGAAATCTTACATACCACCAATATAATCACATAAACATATAGGTGTCGATTACAACATAAACTATACAACTTGCATGTGATTCTATATGTACAATAGGATCAATATTAACTCAGCTATACCACAAACATCACAATACCACAATCATTTCAATACATAGATGTGAATTAATATCGTTGTTACACAATAACACAATTCCATTTCCATTTTACATCGAATCAAATCCTAACTTTTATTCACATCGGAAAAATCACTATACTTACAACAAACGACGGTCTTGTTTTCTGATTTCTGAGTTATGAATTTGAATTGTGTTTTAACTTTAATTTGGCTCATCTCTAAGCTTTTCTACAAGTGGAGGCTCCTCTTAGTTTTCCCCCGACAGCATGGCGGCTCCGTCTCTAATTTCTTATGTGAATTTAGGTTGGAGTCTTAAGTTGTTTATATAGAATTTCAGATTGATTTGAGCCGTCAGATGATCATAGATGAATCTAGACCATTCACTTCGAGAGGAGCCAACCAGAATGCGACAAGTCAGCCTTAGTGACACAACCAAGCCTCAGAAATCGACCAGAACCCGACCAGGCTAGCTAGGGCCAAACCAGGTCGACTGGGCAGGTCGACCCTATGGTCGACCTGGTCACCCAAGTCGACCCCCAGAGCGACCCTATGGTCAACCTGGTGCCTGGGCAGGAATTTTCCCGCCCAGCCCAGTTTGGGTCTGAATTCGAAATTTGATCTGAATTTTGAACTGCTTGAACTTTAAATTTGAATTCTGAAACTTCTGGAGGTCATAACTCCTTCATACGGAGTCTGATTCACGCAAACTCGGACTCTATCTCAAGAAGAATTCCGAGACGAATGCAATGGCGTAACCCGTTTCTCTTAATTCTTTCAATTAGAATTAATTATACTATAATTTGTTGATTTACTATAACGACACGCATTTTCTCCTGGCCTTAATCGATCGCAAAATCGACCAAGACCGTTCAAAATCCGCATACGTTAACTTTGGGAATACAACAACATCAGAACAATAACAGCAGACTTTTATTACATCATATAACATCAGAGTACGGAATATATCAGAGTACATCAAAATTAAAATACAGCGGAAGAAAATTTTACAATAAATTTAATACAGTGCAGCGGAAATAAAATAGATACAGCGGAAGACAGCTATGCTCTGGACACAGCTTTAAGCTTCAATCCAGGATCCTGCTAAAGAGATAAACCTGTAGACAAACTGCTCGACTGCCCGTGTGGAGAAGAGGGCACCCGAGTTTGCAAAAAGGTGGAAACAAACAACGGGTCAGTCATGGGACTGGTGTGAGAATTCTTAACTAATTTAACTAATAGTAATAAGGCAAATCCATGGACCACGCCGCTAATGCGGAACGGATTTTATTCCAATGGATTGCCATGCATAACTTAAAGTAAATCGTAAAACAACGCAATGCTTTTTAGAAAAATGAAATCACCATAAGACTCAGGTCCCATCACACAATGCAACGCACACCAGAGAATAGAGTTTTACCTTACGGTGATTAAACATGCTTGATACGTTAAAAACGAATTTGATATTATTATTAGTGTGTATATGTTTTAAAAACAATTTCAATCATAAAGTATCAATCCTAGGAAGCATAGGTACCCATATATTATGCCTCCGTACTAGTAATACAATCAAATCCGAATGGGGCGTATTGGAAATTGGTTTCCATCATGAGTCAAGGCTAGGGAGGAGCTCCTACCGATTTGAGACACTCTAGCTAATGTCTCAGGATTCCCCGCGGAGAACCCTTGGATAGCTGCAGGGCCCGTCCGCAAATACAGCTTAGCGGATTAGTTATACCTGAACACACGTTTCCCGGTCCTATAGGACCTATCATCTGAGGCGCCTCATTCCATCATCCACATAAGTAAAATGTCAGGGCTGGTAGGTCACTGACACCACTCTAGCTAGAAAGAAACGTGCTGCTCTCCCTGCGTTCCCTTCTCCCGTTTTAGACTCTGCCGGTGTGTGAGGCTCGCGAAGTCACGCTATACACAAAGCTATGCCTAAACAGACTATGCTTTGATCGTCCCACAAGGCCTTCTTTTCAACAAAACCTTGATCATATGCATCTTAGCATGCCACATCATCACTCCATATCACACTACCAATCCTTTGCCGAAATATATGAACGGGTGTTAAGCAAGAGAATAAATTCTCCGCCACCAAACATCCATACATTCGACAGAAGATTAATAACATGATATATAATGGAGTACAATGTCAGACACACCATCCATTTATAAGCTTATGCGCTGGGTCCGAGCGAAAGCCAAATCCGTACAAATCAACACTACGTCTGGGCAACTCCTACTAGTACCTTATCATGGTAGCGAGCCATTCTAAGGCAGCAGTCATCATCGTCTATTCGATGTGGAGATTTGACGGTCTTCAATCGCCGTCTTCCAATCTTGGATTTTTAAACGTCGTTTAATTATTTGGAATGAGATAAACTCGGACTTTCCAAATAATCCTCGTATATATATATATATATGTGACGCCCCGCCCCGCAGTAACCGACATTTACCCAAAAGTGCGCTGTACACATGTCCAGTTAGCATGGAACGGGTCGCCAGAAGGAAAAGGAAGAAGGAAATGAACATACAAAGAACCTGTAGAATGTCTCACAGCGCATAGAACAAAATATAATAATAACATACTTGACATAAAACAGGAGAGACAGTGCATAAGCTGAAAATCAGAACTAAACATCATAGCAGCGGAAATCCAAAATACAGCTTATTACAACTTTCAAACTGTCTCAAAGCAAAAGCAAGATAAATGTGGAACACTACTAATGCCCAAGTAGCGACCACCAACGACACAGGGAGAATGTGTATATATATATAATACGTGGAAGCCTCCTGCCCGCCTCCGAATCAGCTACTCGCGCATCACCAGCTAACCTGTCTCTAGTCTGCTCGTGTGAGCACCCAGAGTAATAAGAGGAGACATAAAACTCTGGGTCAGACATAAAGCCTGGTATGAGCGACAAGCATCTAAAGTGAACAATAACAGGTAGACTAAAACATACCTGAACCTGGACCTGCAACCAAAGAGTTAGCACTACATACTGTACAACACTCTAAGGTATCATATCAAACGGTATAAAGATACGGAGGTGGGGGAGGTGTGCATGTCATAATGATGGCAAACAATCAAGCATAGCATCCATCCTCACATCTCTCACTCAGTGCGTAAAGTATACGATATTCACCACTTCGATCACCCAACATACCTTGCTATGATCACTTTGCCCCATGAAGTCATAAATGACTTCACTGCACTGATAACATAGCCACAAATCCTTCGCTATGTCCACTTTGCCCCATGGAGTCTCAAGAACCCCCACTGCACTGGCTCATAGCCTTACTAATCCTTACTATGTCCACTTGCCCCATGGAGTTATTCACCCCATCTGCGCTGGCTCATAGTCTTACTACACGTCACCTTGCCCCTCAGGTCATAATGACCCTACTGCACTGATAACGTAGTCTTGCTACCATCACTTTGCCCCTCAGGTCATAATGACCCTACTGCACTGATAAGTAGCCCATCATTCATTCTGAGTGGTGAATCGAAGTTATGAACGTCGACAACTCCTTAGCACACGTCCCGCGGCAAAGTCCAACCGTGAAATGACCTCATTGGTTCCCAACTGGTTCCGGGATCCTGAGCTCTAACTTCCATTCGGACTACCTTTGCATCTCGGGTTATTGGTCATCACCAGATCGGATCGGGTCGCCTTCGGCATTCATCATTGGATCGGGTCACGCCTCCTACGTCGGATCGGGTCGTGGTCCTCCAGGTGATCAAGTCGCACTCCCCCATCGTCTCGTGAATCAAGTCTCCACTTCTGGTCGGATCGTGGATACCCCATACGGATCGGATCGCGCTCCTCCGTCGTCTCGTTGTGCATCGGATCGTGGATGCTGCCTTCCTCTAGTCGGGTCGTGATACGAAGCACGAGTGGATCGGATCGGGTCGTAATGCTCATTGGCGATCCGGGTCGGAGTACTTCAATTTGGCACGGCGCTGCATCGATTCGCTTCGTGGGCCTTGCACAGACGGTTCGGTTCGGAGGAGGTGACTCGACTCGTGGTGATGTCCCACGATCCCCTAGGGCGATCCGATCGTGCCTCAACCCCCCATGCGATCCGAACCCCTGCACCTTGTCCAACGAGCTGTTTACGCCCCTCGACGGCGTTTTCGACCATTCCAACTATTCTAAACAGTCACAAAGCATTTCATACAGTCATAGCAACATACATAATCAACCACAAACATCAATATGATAGGTAAAAAGGGATCAAACATACCCAAAATCCCAAACTTCCCCTTAAGCATATTTAGGTGAAACTAATGATAGGATTATCAAAACTTAACCAAATTAACTCAAATTCATATCAGAGGTCTAAAACTTCATTCCGAATTTTATAAACATTTTTCCAGAATTTTATCATGTTTAAATTCGCTAATTAACACTAATCAACCCTAATTAGCCATAATTAGTGCAAAACTAAGCAAATCACTCACCTTAGCCACAAAATAAACTAAGATCTGAAATGATTCTCTGATTTGATGCGAATTTCAATACCAAACAGCAGCTCCTTTGTTGATTTGGTGAAGATCCTTCTTGATTAGGGGTTGCTAAGCCAAATCCTTAACTTAAAGGTGATTTGGAGGTGATTTAGAGGTTGGAGGCCATTTTTAGGGTTCCTTGGTGATAAGTGGAGGCTAGAAAACTGAAATGGAATGATTCTCCATCTCATTTCAGCCCTCCCATAACCCTAATCCCGAAATGGGTTATGGACCTACTCACTAATCACCCGATTTGGCCCGGTTAAGAAGTTTTTCACACTCCAAACCTTGTTTCAGCCATATCTCCCAAACGGTAAGTCCGTTTGGCTAATGTGACCACTCTACGGAAAGAGAACCCATCAAACGAATCAAATGGAAGTGGTTTCAGGTCAAAATTCCTTTCCAATCAAAAGTTATGGCCAAAACAGTACCAACTAGGGGCAAAATGGTCATTTAAAAATCGACAAAAATCATAAGCATGGGAAATGACTCTAATAGATGTTTCCCAAAGTTACATGACCATACGACTTCACATGGGAAAGAAATAAATATTCTTCGATCCTATGATGTGTAGAATACGGGTCATTACACTCTCCCCCCCTTAAGAAATTTCGCCCCCGAAATTCCCTAATCCAAACATACACAAAGATTCCCGCATGCCTATCAATCATAAAGCAACAATCAACCATGCAAAACAAGCTAAACAAGTCTATCCTAGCATGCGGAAAAACTAAATTACGAAGTAAATCTTACCAGGCAAAGAGTTCTGGATAAGCCTTCCTAATGCTCTCCTCTGTCTCCCAAGTACAATCATTCTCATCCTTGCCCCACTGAACCTTGACTAGCTTCACCGACTTCCTTCGAAGTTGCTTCGTATCGTGCCCCACAATACGAATCGGCTTGCGGTTCTGTGACGGCCTGCCCCGCACCAGCCTGCATTTTCCTCCGAAAGTGCGCTGTACACATGCCCGACTAGCACGGGACGGTCGTCAGAAGAAAGAAAAGAAGAGAAGGGAACTAAACGAGGAACCCGTAGAATGTCTCACAGCGCATGGGATAAAATATAATAATAACATACTTGACATAAAACAGGCGAGACAGTGCATAAGCTGATAACTAATAATCAATGTCAACATCAGAGCAGCGGAAATCCAAATACAGCTTATTACAACTTTCCAAATTTACTGTCTCTAACAAAAGAAAACTAAAGTAGAAGATGCACCACCAATGCCCAAGCAGTGATCTTCAACAACACAAGGAGAATACTATATATATTACGTGGAAGCCTCCTGCTCGTCTCCGGATCATCTACCCGTGCATCACCAGCTAACCTGTCTCTAGTCTGCTCGTGTGAGCACCCAGAGTAATAAGAAGAGACATAAAACTCTGGGTCAGACATAAAGCCTGGTATGAGCGATAAGCATCTAAACAGAATAATAACAGGTATACTAAACCATACCTGAACCTGGACCTGCAACCAAAGAGTTAGTACCACATACCGTACAATGCTCTAAAGTGCCATAATGAATAGTGTAAGAATACGGGGGTGGGGTGTGTATGTCAAACAATCAAGCATAGCAACCATCCTCACGTCTCTCACTCGGTGCGTAAAGTATACGATATCTACCACTTTGGAACACTAGACAAACTGAGGTAACGACGAATCCCGACTTGTAGAAACCCTGCTGTGACCAAGCCAAACACTTGGAGTCATGACCAAACATTTCAATGACCCACTTCATTGGTCGTAGCCCTTGGTTCTACCGATGCCATAATGGCCCTGAATCCGCCTTCGTACCTCCTACCATAGTGGTCCAAAGCTATAGACGTCGATAACTCCTTGGCACGCGTCCCGCAGCAAAGCCCAACCATGAAGCGAACTCATTGATTCCCATCTAAATCTTGAGCTCTAACTTCTCATTTGGACTTCCTTTGCATCTCGGGTTTTGATCGAGTTGGAGTGGGTCTTCAGAAGAGTTGTCGCGCATTAACAGTCCTAGAATTCTGTTCGGTTCGGTAGTCATCACCTTCATCGGTTCGGGTTGGATACTCCACTTCGGGTCGGGTCGGTGTTCTCCTCCGGGTCGGGTCGGTTCTGAAACGACCCGTGTTTTTCGACCATTTGAATATGAATATTTAAATTAGTTTTAAATATTATGTTGGGAATATTGATGGAATTTAATACTTAATTCGTTATTGAAACGAAGTTGAACGTTATATATTTATATAATTATAAATCGAGCTTGAAAATGGCGTGCAGTTCGTAAATTTGAATTTTTAACTTCAACTGAGAATACAGGATTCGATATAAGTCGGATTTCTGTGAAACAAGACACGTTGGAGCCGTATTGGCGATAGATTTCATATGAAAGAGAAAAATCCAGATTTCGTGCTATAGTTTGATAGTTATGGCCAAATCAAATTTTGAAATAGTCGCTATGGAAAATCGTTATTAAATTATAGGCCTTTAAAATGGCCGTTTTGCGAACGGACTCAGATTTCGACGAAATCAGTTTCATTTGAACCATATCGCCAAATTATTGTACGGTGGTGAATTGCGTGGAAAACCGATGTCGTATGTGACCACGGTAGCCGTAAACGCCCGTTCAATTTCTATAGCGCGTATTTAAATAAATAAAGGGGTATTTGAGTGTAACTTGAGCAGACGATCGGATTAGGCCACGAAACCAGTTCCGTTGAATTCGTATCGTCGATTAGAGTCAGGATAGGTATATAGTTTGTTATTTCTAGAGACCGGAAAATTTGGTGTTAAAAGGGGTATTGCGGTTCGGGGTAAAAACAGCCTACCGGGGCAACAGTCTCAGAATGCGACGAAATTAGTGCCGTTGGGTTCGTATCGAAAAGTTATTATCGATGTTCGCAGTTTCAAGTGGAATTAAATTATCTGGTGATCATGGAAAAATTAAACGTGTGTTCATTTCTGGTTTCATAAAGGAATTTTTTTCATACGAAGTCGGAATTCGACGAAACTTGTCCCATTGGATCCGGAATACCTTTTTACACTAAGATTAGCCTTTTTATCGGTAAACAGAAATCGTCTGTAGTTAGTTTTGCTTGTTACTTCGCAACGAAGTTTCACGAATAATATTTTACTATATATATATATTCTAACCATATATATATATATACAGTATGTCTTCAGCACCTTCATCGTTTTTCATCGGTCAGAAGCACTCAACAATCAACATATTAAGCACAACCTACCCAAATGTTCTGCAGGCCTCGCATTAAAGTTGACAGCCCATTTTGATATAGTACCTCTCGACAAGCATTTATTAGTGATAACGACATCTCATTAACCCTTGCCGACCAAGTTTTTCTTGGATTGTCCACCTACGCGTACAGCCACTACACTACACGACAAACCTATACAACTCCTTGCCGACCACGTTGTCTTCATGTTATAAATACGCTGCCACTTTCTCTATTCATCTCCATTCCAGCAACCAAGAAACGCAGACTTTCTCTCTGATGTAATTAAACACTCCGCCTCCATATAATAAAACCATCACTCAGTTTTAAATATCTCGTCTACGGGTTCAACAAGTCGCATGTGGATGGCAGGCGCGGGTCAGTGTGAGATCCGCGGAGGGACTGATGACGGGGGGTAAAGTCGTTGGTGGTGCTACGACTATTGGTGTGAGGTGCAGCTCGTTTGGTGAAGTGGGTATGAACAGATCGGTGAAGTGAGAGAGGGGTGGCGGTCACTGTTGAAGAGGTTGGAGCTGATAGGTAGGCGCAAGGGGGTTAGCACGGAGTGGGAAGTCGTGGGTGGAACTGCTGTGAGACGCATGGGGATGGTTCAAGTACAGCAACAAGAGGATGCAGCTCATGTGGACATGGGCTCTATGACGTTGGGTTCACTGATGGTAGGAGAGGAGTTAACGTTGGGGAGTATCATGAGTACGTGTACGGGTTTATGGAGAATGAAGAAGGGAGGGGTCTGGACAGAAATGTGTGGCTGTGTGTGTGCGGGGAGAGGTGCGGCTTTGAGTGACAGCACGGAGGAACGAATACATGGTTTGGCGAGTAAGGCGAGGTTGAGGTGGAAAGTTGGCAACGTTTGGAGATGAGGTGTGGGATGCCGCCGTGATAAGCTGATGAGGAGAGCCTGCGGCCCGAGAAGAAGAAGGTGAGGACAAGGATTAATCTTCCTAATGTCTGTTAAGTATACAAAATTATATTTATCTAATCTATGATCAACAGTGCTAAATCGTTTTGTTAAACAGTGCCCAATTGTTTTGTTACGTGGCCATATACACCTATTACGTTATCAAAAGATTGAGGAACTAACCAGTTTTGATGTCCCATTTATATGAACCAACCGTGAGCACGGGAAATTTAAATTGTGAAATTAGTGATTTAATTAAGGATTTAATTTAAGGATTTTATTAGTTCAAATCTAAACCGTAACACAAGGGTGTAAATATAATTTATTACTTAAGTATTAATACTATGTAATATTAATTTTAATGGTCGAATACCATATTAAATTGATAACGTTCATACAGTGATGAGACCGAATGAAACAAGCGATGTTGGTTCCATATCGACGAACACCACCGAATGAAGATGGTATGGACAGAATTGGCAGCTATTGGAGTTTTAATTAAATTAAATGTCAGTTTAATTTAATTAAAATAAGCTGCTGACAACAGAATCATATCAAGGTGAGTTAAACTCACTCAGTTATCCTTTTTATATTTTATATAAATTGGGTATTTTTATTTTGTGTGCTCTGCTTGCCAATGGTTGACTGTTCTGCTAGTGATATATTTATCTATTGATTTAACTGATGAAATTAAACCGTGTTTAATTTCAGTGAAATACCAAATCGTTATTTTAACGATTGGTTCCAATAAAGGTGACTCACCTTGGTTGGTCACGTTTATTTATAAACGTGTTTAAAATGGTTGAATTGGTTGAATTGCTTATGGTTGATGGTAAATGGTCGTCATTTAATTTATCAGTTAAACAAAACTGAATAGTCTGATTTGTGATAACCGTTTTGAATACAGGGACGAACAGGTTGGAGGGATCCAACCGGATTCCTCAAATGTATTATTTATTTTCATATGATCATATATGAACTGATCTGTTTGTGTGATTGATTTGATGGTTGATTATTGACTGAATATTCAACATCTGTTTGGTTTAAACCAATGGGCGATATTGGTTAAGTGTTTGGCAGAGTATGGCCTTTAAAAATCAATCGGCTTATAGATATTGATTCACCGACAGGTGAATCGATAGAGTTGAGGTTATAAAATTTATTTTATAACCAGAGTTAGATTTGAATTATATTATTTGAATAAAAGTTATTTAAGAGAAACAAATAAATATTTTATTTGTTTAAGACTTTGACTTGTTATGAAGTTATTTTGCAAAGGAAATGCTGATTTACCAGTTGAAGAATAAGAAATGAAGTAAATGGTAAAACCTTGGAAAATTTGTTTTGTAAAGAAACAAATAATTAGAACCTATCTAAATAAATTATATTTTTAATTAATTTAAAGCGAGGATTGTTGAAATCGGTTAATGAGATAATCAAGTTTTTGAGTTAACTAAATCGACCGGTTGGAATTAGAATTGTTTATCAAGTTAATGTGTTTTGACTAAAATAGTTAAATGAATATTGTTAAATTTAAATAAGGTTTTAAAAGGGATTTACTATTTAATTTAGTTAATAAAGGGATTAACTACTAAGGTAGTTAAAGTTTGAAATAAGTTATTATTTTAATAAATGATGAATTTAGGAAAATATTTTTAAATGAGAATTCATTCAAAAAGTTACCGAATGTGAGATGCAAGCTAATTGAATGGTGAAAGGAAATAAACGTACTCAATTATATGAATTAAGTGAAAGGAGATTACGATAAAAAGGGTTTATTATAAACCAGAGGTTTTAAGTAAGTTTCAAAGCGTTAAGACGTTAATTTTACATTAACGTTATTTGAAAACGAGATCAAGTAAAAAGGAGAATTTTAAATGAGATTTCAAAATGGGAAATTGAATATATTTATTCGAGATAGAATTAGCCAAACATAATTATTCGGCTAAGTTGCCATTTCGTACGACTGCTAGCGTAATTCGCAGGACTGCAGATAGCCTACGGCGGTCGGATGTTTCCTGAGGGAATCAGGCGTAACCATTGTGATCGCTGCGATCTAGAGCCGAGCGAATAGAGTAAGTCGAATGTTAGTTAATTGAAATTAGAGTTATTCAAACATCATATTTGTGAATATTAAAAGAATTGGAAGTTTCAATTTAACAAAAAGGAAATTAGTTTGTCAAAGGCCAAATGATGCAAAATACTGAATCAGTGAACTCATTGGAGTGTCATGTTTGAAACACTGTATATTTTGATAGTTAAAACACCGACTATCAAATCTGACCAATACGAGTGTTGGTACGGAAAGACCGGGGTCGAATTTATATTCGAAACCATTCCGACCAACAAATACGTGAAGATCTCAGAAGATGTTCGAGATGGAGCATTGAAGACCGTGGACTATCATACACGGAAGAACCACTAATATTCTCTGCCTGGCAAGCAGAGATAAACTGTGATTCTGTCGTAGTTGGAATCTACGGGTTGCAAGGACTTCTCGCTACTGATCCTTGGGTGATTCCTATATTGGATGCGGTAGGAGAGTGCCTTTGGTTCATCCTGTTCCTGGATGACGTATATGGACGAATGTCTGACAAAGTATTTCCAAAGGGTCACGTACGTTGATTTCTTCAAACGTACGATAGTTGTTGGCGGGGAATCGCCGTTCTCTTAGCTTAACTGCTAGAGTATTTTTGTGGACATCAATTAGTGATATCTGACGGATTTGACGATGTGGCATTCAAAGTGAATGATGACCCGATGTTCAGAAGATAATGCTGACCTCAAGCCTCATCAACTGGGAAATGACAAAAATCGGGCAGGCAGCATGGCTATGTGGGTCGCTTCCATTAGGGTGTATGATCACCTATCTAGAGGAAATCCTATTTGCTTCTTTAATCTATGTTCGATGCTGTCCCTTGTCGGGAGACGGTTGCTGATCCCAACCGTCGGTGATATACATTCGATACACTCAAGCGAAATGAGTGGTCGGTCATGTGAGGGCCGGGTTGCAAGAAGTTCTTGTTGAATCCAGTGTATTCGTCTCTAGAGATACACGATCGGAAGGTGGACCCATACCTTGTCAAGTCGGAATCCAATCTCCAATAAGTGCCTGCGGGTTTTGTTTGTATACTATATATGTGGAGCGTGAGATGCAAGCGTTCCACTAAATTGAGATTTACTTGTATTTAGACATTATTATAATATCAGACAAGATATTGGTTTCAAAACTGTTTTGGGTTATCGTAAGGTAAAAACCGTCCGTGTTTATGTGTGGATTTGGTCTTACGATTATCCTTTTCTTTTGAAAAGATTTTTGAACTCTAAAATCATGATTGGATGATTCACCCTTATAACTGTGCGAGTTTATCTCACTCTGGTTCACCAGACTGACCCGGTGTTTTGTAAATGCTCGGGTTAGGCCGGGTTGTACAGGTTCAGGTTACCGACTGCTATGAAGAGGCGAGCTGGAAGAGTCCAGACGTATGATATTATTATTCCGCTGTGTGTTATATGAGGACAGATTAGTATCACTGTCCAGATGTGTACTCTGATATTGTAAGTATTTCAAAAGTTTTCAATAAAGGTTATTTCTGTATTATATTTTGTTCCGCTGCGATGTGAGACTCTGTGTTGTGTTGTGTTCTTCTTCTTCTTCTACTCTAATATTTCTTTCTTTCTTATCTCACCCTCTAAATTCTTTCTATTAATGATCTGGAATGTTCGATGTCTGAATAGTCAACATGGTAGTTTGATGTTGATTTTCGGAGTCGAAAATCCCGGTTCGCTACAGTGGTATCAGAGCTATTGGTTAAGTAATTACCTTGGCTCTGTGGCGTGACTCAGTAGAGATGGGGTTAGTAATACCCTAGATTGAGTTTGAGTGTATATATATGAGCGCGTATTTGTAAATTGTTATAAAAACTGTTTATATTGTGTTGGTTGGTTTGTCGAGTAGTTTATGAATTCTGGTCGATACAGTAATGCAAACTGTGTCGATAAGTGTTTCTAAACTCTTGAACAAAATAATTCGACACAGTATGTTTTTGAAAGGGGGTAAATGAAATAATTTTACCCAAATTATATTTTAATATAAAAGAATGATTATTATTTAAAGTATTATAATATATTGGATGTGTTGGTTCATTATAATTGGAATGGTTATATTAATAACCAATCAGAATTCATATAAGTGAAATATATGAAATCAGATGAATTAAATCTGAATTTAAATCAGAATTGAAATTAAACTTTTGAAATTCGAACAAGTGGTTGAAGTTGGAATTGGACTTAATATATGAGATTTTTAAAATCCTGGGAGATTTTAAATTTGTTACAAGCATTGAAAGGGATATTTTGAAATGGATTTAGAACTGGTTTTGAAAGTAACATAGTATTGAACTCACTTCAATAACTGGAAAATAGATTCCGATGATGATCCGGACATCATCGGTATTCATTTTCGAGTGGTAAGTGACGGATTACTACCAGAGATTTTGTTTTGAATTGCTTTGAATCCTGTAAAAGGGATATTTGATTTTCTTGGAAAAGCTGAACTGTTTAAAAACTCCCAGGGAATTGTTTGAACAAAAACAAAATTAAATAGAAATTTGTGAAAGCAAATATGAACTGAAGTGAAACCAATTGACTAGAAATTAATTCGTGATATATTATCAAGTAGAATCAGATTGGAGACAGGAATCTGAAATGGTGTTGGATTGGGAAGTTAAGAGTTGGAATTGATAATGGATGATGATTGAGTTAAGAATGGAATTTGGCTTGGACGCGTGAAGGATTTGGTTCTGAGGATAAAATTGGAATTTTGGTTAGAAATGCCTGTGTATATGCTGACAGGGCAGCAGATGGAAAGGATATAAGGATATGCCCGACAAAAAGGTACACGTTTATTTTTTAGATGGGTTTGGTGATTTATGAACCTATTTGGCAAGCCGCTTGGCTGTTTTATTTTCTTTTGAATTGGAGAAGGCCTAGAAAGGCGAGTTGGAGTTGTACTGATTTAGCCGTACAGAGGAGGTGCTGGCAAAAAATTTCGAAAATTTAAAGTGTTAGAAAATTTTCAATATTTTTGAAAATATCTATTTATAGTATTGAATAGGTTTCTAATTTAATATAAAATTAGATTTGAAGTAAATGAGCTTATAACGTTCATTCTTACCTTAGCAATTTCGAGGACGAAATTATTTTAAGGGGGGAAGAATGTAACGACCCGTGTTTTTCGACCATTTGAATATGAATATTTAAATTAGTTTTAAATATTATGTTGGGAATATTGATGGAATTTAATACTTAATTCGTTATTGAAACGAAGTTGAACGTTATATATTTATATAATTATAAATCGAGCTTGAAAATGGCGTGCAGTTCGTAAATTTGAATTTTTAACTTCAACTGAGAATACAGGATTCGATATAAGTCGGATTTCTGTGAAACAAGACACGTTGGAGCCGTATTGGCGATAGATTTCATATGAAAGAGAAAAATCCAGATTTCGTGCTATAGTTTGATAGTTATGGCCAAATCAAATTTTGAAATAGTCGCTATGGAAAATCGTTATTAAATTATAGGCCTTTAAAATGGCCGTTTTGCGAACGGACTCAGATTTCGACGAAATCAGTTTCATTTGAACCATATCGCCAAATTATTGTACGGTGGTGAATTGCGTGGAAAACCGATGTCGTATGTGACCACGGTAGCCGTAAACGCCCGTTCAATTTCTATAGCGCGTATTTAAATAAATAAAGGGGTATTTGAGTGTAACTTGAGCAGACGATCGGATTAGGCCACGAAACCAGTTCCGTTGAATTCGTATCGTCGATTAGAGTCAGGATAGGTATATAGTTTGTTATTTCTAGAGACCGGAAAATTTGGTGTTAAAAGGGGTATTGCGGTTCGGGGTAAAAACAGCCTACCGGGGCAACAGTCTCAGAATGCGACGAAATTAGTGCCGTTGGGTTCGTATCGAAAAGTTATTATCGATGTTCGCAGTTTCAAGTGGAATTAAATTATCTGGTGATCATGGAAAAATTAAACGTGTGTTCATTTCTGGTTTCATAAAGGAATTTTTTTTCATACGAAGTCGGAATTCGACGAAACTTGTCCCATTGGATCCGGAATACCTTTTTACACTAAGATTAGCCTTTTTATCGGTAAACAGAAATTGTCTGTAGTTAGTTTTGCTTGTTACTTCGCAACGAAGTTTCACGAATAATATTTTACTATATATATATTCTAACCATATATATATACAGTATGTCTTCAGCACCTTCATCGTTTTTCATCGGTCAGAAGCACTCAACAATCAACATATTAAGCACAACCTACCCAAATGTTCTGCAGGCCTCGCATTAAAGTTGACAGCCCATTTTGATATAGTACCTCTCGACAAGCATTTATTAGTGATAACGACATCTCATTAACCCTTGCCGACCAAGTTTTTCTTGGATTGTCCACCTACGCGTACAGCCACTACACTACACGGCAAACCTATACAACTCCTTGCCGACCACGTTGTCTTCATGTTATAAATACGCTGCCACTTTCTCTATTCATCTCCATTCCAGCAACCAAGAAACGCAGACTTTCTCTCTGATGTAATTAAACACTCCGCCTCCATATAATAAAACCATCACTCAGTTTTAAATATCTCGTCTACGGGTTCAACAAGTCGCATGTGGATGGCAGGCGCGGGTCAGTGTGAGATCCGCGGAGGGACTGATGACGGGGGGTAAAGTCGTTGGTGGTGCTACGACTATTGGTGTGAGGTGCAGCTCGTTTGGTGAAGTGGGTATGAACAGATCGGTGAAGTGAGAGAGGGGTGGCGGTCACTGTTGAAGAGGTTGGAGCTGATAGGTAGGCGCAAGGGGGTTAGCACGGAGTGGGAAGTCGTGGGTGGAACTGCTGTGAGACGCATGGGGATGGTTCAAGTACAGCAACAAGAGGATGCAGCTCATGTGGACATGGGCTCTATGACGTTGGGTTCACTGATGGTAGGAGAGGAGTTAACGTTGGGGAGTATCATGAGTACGTGTACGGGTTTATGGAGAATGAAGAAGGGAGGGGTCTGGACAGAAATGCGTGGCTGTGTGTGTGCGGGGAGAGGTGCGGCTTTGAGTGACAGCACGGAGGAACGAATAGCATGGTTTGGCGAGTAAGGCGAGGTTGAGGTGGAAAGTTGGCAACGTTTGGAGATGAGGTGTGGGATGCCGCCGTGATAAGCTGATGAGGAGAGCCTGCGGCCCGAGAAGAAGAAGGTGAGGACAAGGATTAATCTTCCTAATGTCTGTTAAGTATACAAAATTATATTTATCTAATCTATGATCAACAGTGCTAAATCGTTTTGTTAAACAGTGCCCAATTGTTTTGTTACGTGGCCATATACACCTATTACGTTATCAAAAGATTGAGGAACTAACCAGTTTTGATGTCCCATTTATATGAACCAACCGTGAGCACGGGAAATTTAAATTGTGAAATTAGTGATTTAATTAAGGATTTAATTTAAGGATTTTATTAGTTCAAATCTAAACCGTAACACAAGGGTGTAAATATAATTTATTACTTAAGTATTAATACTATGTAATATTAATTTTAATGGTCGAATACCATATTAAATTGATAACGTTCATACAGTGATGAGACCGAATGAAACAAGCGATGTTGGTTCCATATCGACGAACACCACCGAATGAAGATGGTATGGACAGAATTGGCAGCTATTGGAGTTTTAATTAAATTAAATGTCAGTTTAATTTAATTAAAATAAGCTGCTGACAACAGAATCATATCAAGGTGAGTTAAACTCACTCAGTTATCCTTTTTATATTTTATATAAATTGGGTATTTTTATTTTGTGTGCTCTGCTTGCCAATGGTTGACTGTTCTGCTAGTGATATATTTATCTATTGATTTAACTGATGAAATTAAACCGTGTTTAATTTCAGTGAAATACCAAATCGTTATTTTAACGATTGGTTCCAATAAAGGTGACTCACCTTGGTTGGTCACGTTTATTTATAAACGTGTTTAAAATGGTTGAATTGGTTGAATTGCTTATGGTTGATGGTAAATGGTCGTCATTTAATTTATCAGTTAAACAAAACTGAATAGTCTGATTTGTGATAACCGTTTTGAATACAGGGACGAACAGGTTGGAGGGATCCAACCGGATTCCTCAAATGTATTATTTATTTTCATATGATCATATATGAACTGATCTGTTTGTGTGATTGATTTGATGGTTGATTATTGACTGAATATTCAACATCTGTTTGGTTTAAACCAATGGGCGATATTGGTTAAGTGTTTGGCAGAGTATGGCCTTTAAAAATCAATCGGCTTATAGATATTGATTCACCGACAGGTGAATCGATAGAGTTGAGGTTATAAAATTTATTTTATAACCAGAGTTAGATTTGAATTATATTATTTGAATAAAAGTTATTTAAGAGAAACAAATAAATATTTTATTTGTTTAAGACTTTGACTTGTTATGAAGTTATTTTGCAAAGGAAATGCTGATTTACCAGTTGAAGAATAAGAAATGAAGTAAATGGTAAAACCTTGGAAAATTTGTTTTGTAAAGAAACAAATAATTAGAACCTATCTAAATAAATTATATTTTTAATTAATTTAAAGCGAGGATTGTTGAAATCGGTTAATGAGATAATCAAGTTTTTGAGTTAACTAAATCGACCGGTTGGAATTAGAATTGTTTATCAAGTTAATGTGTTTTGACTAAAATAGTTAAATGAATATTGTTAAATTTAAATAAGGTTTTAAAAGGGATTTACTATTTAATTTAGTTAATAAAGGGATTAACTACTAAGGTAGTTAAAGTTTGAAATAAGTTATTATTTTAATAAATGATGAATTTAGGAAAATATTTTTAAATGAGAATTCATTCAAAAAGTTACCGAATGTGAGATGCAAGCTAATTGAATGGTGAAAGGAAATAAACGTACTCAATTATATGAATTAAGTGAAAGGAGATTACGATAAAAAGGGTTTATTATAAACCAGAGGTTTTAAGTAAGTTTCAAAGCGTTAAGACGTTAATTTTACATTAACGTTATTTGAAAACGAGATCAAGTAAAAAGGAGAATTTTAAATGAGATTTCAAAATGGGAAATTGAATATATTTATTCGAGATAGAATTAGCCAAACATAATTATTCGGCTAAGTTGCCATTTCGTACGACTGCTAGCGTAATTCGCAGGACTGCAGATAGCCTACGGCGGTCGGATGTTTCCTGAGGGAATCAGGCGTAACCATTGTGATCGCTGCGATCTAGAGCCGAGCGAATAGAGTAAGTCGAATGTTAGTTAATTGAAATTAGAGTTATTCAAACATCATATTTGTGAATATTAAAAGAATTGGAAGTTTCAATTTAACAAAAAGGAAATTAGTTTGTCAAAGGCCAAATGATGCAAAATACTGAATCAGTGAACTCATTGGAGTGTCATGTTTGAAACACTGTATATTTTGATAGTTAAAACACCGACTATCAAATCTGACCAATACGAGTGTTGGTACGGAAAGACCGGGGTCGAATTTATATTCGAAACCATTCCGACCAACAAATACGTGAAGATCTCAGAAGATGTTCGAGATGGAGCATTGAAGACCGTGGACTATCATACACGGAAGAACCACTAATATTCTCTGCCTGGCAAGCAGAGATAAACTGTGATTCTGTCGTAGTTGGAATCTACGGGTTGCAAGGACTTCTCGCTACTGATCCTTGGGTGATTCCTATATTGGATGCGGTAGGAGAGTGCCTTCGGTTCATCATGTTCCTGGATGACGTATATGGACGAATGTCTGACAAAGTATTTCCAAAGGGTCACGTACGTTGATTTCTTCAAACGTACGATAGTTGTTGGCGGGGAATCGCCGTTCTCTTAGCTTAACTGCTAGAGTATTTTTGTGGACGTCAATTAGTGATATCTGACGGATTTGACGATGTGGCATTCAAAGTGAATGATGACCCGATGTTCAGAAGATAATGCTGACCTCAAGCCTCATCAACTGGGAAATGACAAAAATCGGGCAGGCAGCATGGCTATGTGGGTCGCTCCCATTAGGGTGTATGATCACCTATCTAGAGGAAATCCTATTTGCTTCTTTAATCTATGTTCGATGTTGTCCCTTGTCGGGAGACGGTTGCTGATCCCAACCGTCGGTGATATACATTCGATACACTCAAGCGAAATGAGTGGTCGGTCATGTGAGGGCCGGGTTGCAAGAAGTTCTTGTTGAATCCAGTGTATTCGTCTCTAGAGATACACGATCGGAAGGTGGACCCATACCTTGTCAAGTCGGAATCCAATCTCCAATAAGTGCCTGCGGGTTTTGTTTGTATAGTATATATGTGGAGCGTGAGATGCAAGCGTTCCACTAAATTGAGATTTACTTGTATTTAGACATTATTATAATATCAGACAAGATATTGGTTTCAAAACTGTTTTGGGTTATCGTAAGGTAAAAACCGTCCGTGTTTATGTGTGGATTTGGTCTTACGATTATCCTTTTCTTTTGAAAAGATTTTTGAACTCTAAAATCATGATTGGATGATTCACCCTTATAACTGTGCGAGTTTATCTCACTCTGGTTCACCAGACTGACCCGGTGTTTTGTAAATGCTCGGGTTAGGCCGGGTTGTACAGGTTCAGGTTACCGACTGCTATGAAGAGGCGAGCTGGAAGAGTCCAGACGTATGATATTATTATTCCGCTGTGTGTTATATGAGGACAGATTAGTATCACTGTCCAGATGTGTACTCTGATATTGTAAGTATTTCAAAAGTTTTCAATAAAGGTTATTTCTGTATTATATTTTGTTCCGCTGCGATGTGAGACTCTGTGTTGTGTTGTGTTCTTCTTCTTCTTCTACTCTAATATTTCTTTCTTTCTTATCTCACTCTCTAAATTCTTTCTATTAATGATCTGGAATGTTCGATGTCTGAATAGTCAACATGGTAGTTTGATGTTGATTTTCGGAGTCGAAAATCCCGCAGCAAAGCCCAACCATGAAGCGAACTCATTGATTCCCATCTAAATCTTGAGCTCTAACTTCTCATTTGGACTTCCTTTGCATCTCGGGTTTTGATCGAGTTGGAGTGGGTCTTCAGAAGAGTTGTCGCGCATTAACAGTCCTAGAATTCTGTTCGGTTCGGTAGTCATCACCTTCATCGGTTCGGGTTGGATACTCCACTTCGGGTCGGGTCGGTGTTCTCCTCCGGGTCGGGTCGGTTCAGTGATTCTCCCCCTCCAGATATCGGTTCGGTTCGGGTGTGTCTCTGCTTGAGTTCAGTTCGGAGGTCGTTCATCCGATTCGATTCTTCCTGATTGACTTGTTTGCCTGCTCCGATCCGTCCTGTTCCCTTCCTCCGATCCGGTCTGCTCCCTTACTCCGATCCAATCTGCTCCATTGCTCCGATCCGATCTTCTGTCCAACTCCAACTCTAAGCAATGGCCTTCCTTCCTGCCAAACTTCTTCCAGTGACAAGTCCCAATCCAGTTCGGATTCCCTTGGTCAGTTCACTAGTCCGATCCGACCCCTGCTCCGATCCGAACCGGTTCGGGACCTGCACATTTCTGCAACTTTCCAGCGAGCTTTCTACGCCATTCGACGACGTTTTCGACCAATTTAACTATTCTAATCAATCATAAAACATACCATAGAGTCATAGCAACATGTAAGAACAACCACAAACACCTAACAACAATTCAAATGAACCAAAATGGATCAAAAGTGGCTAAAACCTCACATTTTCTTATAATCCCTCTTAATCATGTTTAAGCATACGATTAGCAAAACACATCGAAATTAATTCAAATTTCTAACAGAGCCTTAAAATATTATTTTAGAATTTTAAGAATTTTTCCGGAATTTATTTACGTATAAATTCGCTAATCTTCACTAATTACCCTTAATCACTGTAATTAGTGCAAAAACTATGCAAATCACTCACCTTGGCCACAACTAAAACCCCAAAACTGAAATATTCTCTGATTTGGCGCTATTCCCAATCTTACACAGCAGCTCTACCTCGGTTCTCGTGCTAATACTCCTTGATTTGATGTTTGCTAAGCCTAATCTTCAATTAGAAAGTGATTTTTGGGTGTTTTTAGAGAGATTTAGAGAGTGGAGGCCATGGCTAGGTCAAGAGGAATGAAAGTGGCGGCTGGAAAATGTCTAAAGAAATGTTTTCTAACCCTAATCAGCCCCTATATACCCCTAAACCCGAAATTCCCTTTGGGCCTAGCTGCTAATCACCCGCTTAAGCCCAATTAAGCTGTTTTTCACCATCTGAAACTTGTTTCAGCCATATCTCCCAAACGGTGAGTCCGTTTGGCTAATGTGACTACTCTACGGAAAGAGAAACCATCATCCGGAGCCAATGGAAGTGGTTTCAGGTCAAAATTCCTTTCCAGTCAAAAGTTATGGCCAAAACAGTGATAACTAGGGGTAAAATGGTCATTTAAAAATCGGGAAAAATCATGAACATGGGAAATGACCCCAATAGTCGTCCCCAAAAGTTACATGTCCATACGACTTCGTATGTGAAAGAAATAAATATTCTACGATCCTATGATGCGTAGAATGCGGGTCGTTACACTCTCCCCCCCTTAAGAAATTTCGCCCCCGAAATTCCTTAACCCAAAACATACAAAGGATCCCGCATGCCTAACAACCACATACAACTATCAATCATGCAAAACAAGCGAACAAGCCTATCCTAGCATGCGGAAAACTAAATCGAAGTCAAAATCTTACCAGGCAAAGAGTTCTGGGTGTGACTTCCTAATGTTCTCCTCTGTCTCCCAAGTACAATCACTCTCGTCCTCGCTCCACTGTACCTTGACTAGCTTCACCGCCTTCCTTCGAAGTTGCTTCATGTCGTGCTCGACAATACGGGCCGGCTTGCGGTTCCCAACCGCCTCGGGTTCTACTTCGAAGTCCTCCAACTGATCAGGTGAAATAGTCATATCTGAGTCGTGAACGAACTTCCTTAGTTGGGAAACATGAAATACGTTGTGAACTCCCGCCATCTTCTCCGGTAAGTCAATTCTATATGCCAAATTCCCGACTAGCTCAAGAACAGGGAATGGGCCAACAAATCTTGGTGCCAACTTGCCTCTCCTGCCAAATCGTATTACGCTCTTTAATGGAGAAATCTTGACAAACACCAAGTCGCCAACGGAGAATTTTAAGTCTCTTCTCCTTTTATCAGCATAACTCTTCTGCCTATCTTGGGCAGCCTTCATTCGTTGTTGAATGATCTTGATCTTATCTGAAGTTTCCCTCACCACATCTGGTCCTAGCATAAACTTCTCGCCAGTCTCTATCCAACATGATGGTGAGTTACACGGTCTTCCGTACAAAGCTTCATATGGAGCCATACCGATACTGGATTGGTAGCTATTATTATATGCAAACTCTACTAGGTGCAAATGGTCATCCCATGATCCACCAAAATCCAATATACATGCTCTCAAGAGATCTTCCAAAATACGGTTCACCCTCTCCGTTTGACCGTCGGTCTGAGGATGATATGCGGTACTGAGATGTAACTCTGACCCTAGAGCCTCTTGTAAGCTCTTCCAAAACCCACTAGTGAACAACGGGTCTCGGTCGCTCACAATGCTTTTAGGTACTCCATGAAATCTCACTACCCACTTCATATACAATTCTGCTAACTTAGCTGCCGTTCTGGTCGATTTGACTGGTATAAACCTTGCGCTTTTAGTCAATCGATCCACAATCACCCAAATGCTATCATGTCCCGATCTAGTCCTTGGTAAACCATCGATGAAATCCATCGAGACTTGCTCCCATTTCCATTCGGGAATTTCTAATGGCTGTAACAAACCACTAGGCTTCTTTTTCTCGGCTTTAACTAGCTGGCAATTCATGCATTTGGATATAAACTTCCCAACATCTCTTTTCATTCCTTCCCAGTAGTAAGTCTGCTTCATATCTCTATACATTTTATTACCACCGGGATGTATAGTCAATTTTGAGTGATGACATTCTTTAAGCACTTCATCTCTCAATCCATTGACATTGGGTACAATAAGCTTTCCATTCTTTCTAAGCCATCCATCTCGATCAAGCCCATACTTGTTCATCTCCTCATCGATATCCATCTCTAATTTGGAGATGATTTCCAATACATTAGGATCGTCCCTCTGACTAGAGCCGATCCGGTCAATCAAAGTGGGTCTGATCGTCAAACTTGCTAACATTTCTGGATCCAATTCGCACTTTGGTCTGAAATCAAACCCCGCGATAAACTCCAGTTGCTTCCATTCAAGGAACATAGCCCCTAAGCTGGCATGTCTTCTACTCAATGCATCAGCCACCGCATTGCCCTTTCCTGGTGTGTATGCGATGTCAAAATCATAGGAAGCTAAGAACTCTAACCATCTCTGCTGACGGAGATTCAGATCTTTCTGAGAGAAGAGATACTTTAACGATTTATGATCTGTAAACAGCTCAAATCTTTCTCCCAAGAGATAGTGTCTCCACATCTTTAACGCGAACACGATTGCTGCCAATTCTAAATCATGGGTAGGGTATCTTCTCTCGTGTGGTTTCAATTGCCGACTTGCGTAAGCTACAACCCTATCGCCTTGCATCAATACAGCACCCAGTCCGGTACCACAGGCATCCGTGTATACCGTCATCTCTTCATCCCCCTTAGGAATGACTAACACTGGTGCGCTTGTCAACTTGTCCTTGAGACTCTTGAATGCATTCTCGCACCTTTCATCCCAGACAAAAGCTTGATTCTTCTTGGTCAATTGGGTCAATGGTGCTGCTATCTTGGAGAAACCTTGGATAAACTTACGATAATATCCCGCTAACCCCAAGAAACTTCTTACATCTGTTGCATTCTTGGGCGTAGGCCAATCCTGTACCGTAGCCACCTTTGTCGGGTCCACGGAAATACCATTTTCTGATACAACATGACCCAAGAACCTCACTTCCCTCTTCCAGAAGTGGCACTTAGAAAACTTTGCTTTCAATTGGTGTTTTCTCAACACCTCCATCACTACTCTTAAATGTTCCTTGTGTTCTTCCTCTGTCCTCGAATAGACCAAAATATCATCAACGAACACAAGGACAGACTTATTCAACTGATCTCTGAATACCCTATTCATAAGATCCACAAAATATGCTGGGGCATTGGTCAGCCTGAATGGCATGACCAACCACTCATAAAATCCAGATGGCGTCCGAAATGCCGTTTTAGCTATACTCTCAGCTTCCACTCTAAGCTGATGAAAACCTGTCGCGAGATCCAACTGAGAAAATACTCTCGCGACACTCAACTGATCAAACAAATCATCTATCCGCGGTAGAGGATACTTGTTCTTCCTCGTCACTTTATTCAACTCGCGGTAGTCTACACACAAACGAAGGGAACCATCCGCCTTGGTAGCAAACACAACTGCTGCTCCCCATTCAGAAACACTCCTTCTGATAAATCCCTTCTTCAAAAGATCGCGGACTTGCACCTCGAGCTCTCGCTGCTCTCTTGGTGCCATACGACGAAGTGGCATCACTATAGGCCTGGCATCCTTTACCAAATCAATACGGAACTCAATCTCTCGGTGTGGTGGAAGTCCGGTCACTTCTTCGAAAACATCCGGATACTGGCCAACCACGGGCAAACCTGACAACTCACTATGCGGAATGTCAAGGGAGTTTAGAAAACTAGCCAATACCCCCTTACTGGGTAGACCACCAAACACTATCCTCCGCCCATCATCCGCTCTAGCTATCACCAACAAGCCCTCACAGTCTACCACCACCCCGTATCTTTGGAGCCAATCTACTCCCAAAATAATGCCAAACCCAGTAAAGCCCAAAACAAAGCAATCACAAACATACATGCATCCATGACTCGATAAGACCACATTACGACAAATCATGCTAAGGCTAGTCGAACCGCCAATCGGGTTCGTCACTACTAAAGGTCTATCGACAATCTCGGGCTCCAATCCCAACCTATCTACCAGGTCACTAGATATGAAAGAACTGGAAGCTCCGGTATCAAACAAAACTCTAACAGGAACATCATAAACAGAAAGCATACCTTGAATGACGACATTCTTTCCCTTCTCCGCCGCTGTTGGGGCATTCGACGAAGAAGGAATAGCATTAAGAGCGTAGGCTTTCACCATTTACTTTTCCTTAGGGGGCTGTGGACACTTGTCCTTGTGATGTCCCAATTGGCCACAATTGAAGCACTTCCTATCCGCTGGCTTGGCCCGACAATTACTAGCATAATGGCCCTTCTTACCACAGCTGAAGCACTCCACATCCTGCTTATTCTTTTTCTTCTGGCCATCCTTAGCCTGATTCTGCTTTCTCTTATTCTGGGAACCACCTTTGCCTCCACCACTAGCTTGTGGCTTTGGCTCATCTGCGGATGCAACCTCAGTCTTCGACTTAGGGTAGAGGCTCTCTGATCTTAACGCTTTCCCCACAATCGATTCAAATGTCTCATCGATGTGGTTAATAAGTTTTTCCCCCAAGTACTGATCCAAACCGGTTATAAATTTCTCATTCTTTTTCTCGGCAGTATCAATAAGAGATAATCCATATTTTGACAAAGTGTCAAATTCAGCAATATACTCCGAGACAGCTCTGCCATTCTGCTTGAGTTCCAAGAATTTCTTAAACAGCATTGACTTCTGAGCAGCCGGAATGAACTTCTCACTAAAACGAGCCTTAAACTGTTCCCAAGTAATCTGATCTTCGGGAGTAGCTGCCTTTATAGCATTCCACCAATTCATTGCCCGCCCTTGCAGCTGACGGGACGCTAGCTTTCTTTTCATCGCATCCTCGATACCCAAATCCTCGAAGATACGTTCGCAACTATCCAACCAATCTTGAACGTCCGTGGCCGACTCCATTCCGTGAAACGGCTTCCCACCAAGACTAGTATAATCCTTATTCAGCTTGGCGAAGTCGACCCTCGGCGCCTGCACTATTGGACCACCACCATTTCCACCATTGGGAGCTGCCCTCTGTACATCTCTAAGCATCTCTCTCATGAGGTCAGTAAACATCGTCCTCATGTCAGCAGCATTCCCATTATTGGCTCCCCTACCGGTACCTCTAACATATCGGCTCATCGTCAATCTGAAAAAGGAAATGATTAACGACTCCATAGTGGTGTTAGTGCAGTACGACTTCATCCTTATACTACTAATAGTATATATATAGCTTTTAAAAACCAAAGTAATCACAAATTCGCTCTCTCGTATACGTATCTTATCTCTCCCTGATAACTCCCCTAGGTTAACTACGCAACCTAGAGCTCTGATACCAAGTGTGACGGCCTGCCCCGCACCAGCCTGCATTTTCCTCCGAAAGTGCGCTGTACACATGCCCGACTAGCACGGGACGGTCGTCAGAAGAAAGAAAAGAAGAGAAGGGAACTAAACGAGGAACCTGTAGAATGTCTCACAGCGCATGGGATAAAATATAATAATAACATACTTGACATAAAACAGGCGAGACAGTGCATAAGCTGATAACTAATAATCAATGTCAACATCAGAGCAGCGGAAATCCAAATACAGCTTATTACAACTTTCCAAATTTACTGTCTCTAACAAAAGAAAACTAAAGTAGAAGATGCACCACCAATGCCCAAGCAGTGATCCTCAACAACACAGGGAGAATACTATATATATTACGTGGAAGCCTCCTGCTCGTCTCCGGATCATTTACCCGTGCATCACCAGCTAACCTGTCTCTAGTCTGCTCGTGTGAGCACCCAGAGTAATAAGAAGAGACATAAAACTCTGGGTCAGACATAAAGCCTGGTATGAGCGATAAGCATCTAAACAGAATAATAACAGGTATACTAAACCATACCTGAACCTGGACCTGCAACCAAAGAGTTAGTACCACATACCGTGCAATGCTCTAAAGTGCCATAATGAATAGTGTAAGAATACGGGGGTGGGGTGTGTATGTCAAACAATCAAGCATAGCAACCATCCTCACGTCTCTCACTCGGTGCGTAAAGTATACGATATCTACCACTTTGGAACACTAGACAAACTGAGGTAACGACGAATCCCGACTTGTAGAAACCCTGCTGTGACCAAGCCAAACACTTGGAGTCATGACCAAACATTTCAATGACCCACTTCATTGGTCGTAGCCCTTGGTTCTACCGATGCCATAATGGCCCTGAATCCGCCTTCGTTCCTCCTACCATGGTGGTCCAAAGCTATAGACGTCGATAACTCCTTGGCACGCGTCCCGCAGCAAAGCCCAACCATGAAGCGAACTCATTGATTCCCATCTAAATCTTGAGCTCTAACTTCTCATTTGGACTTCCTTTGCATCTCGGGTTTTGATCGAGTTGGAGTGGGTCTTCAGAAGAGTTGTCGCGCATTAACAGTCCTAGAATTCTGTTCGGTTCGGTAGTCATCACCTTCATCGGTTCGGGTCGGATACTCCACTTCGGGTCGGGTCGGTGTTCTCCTCCGGGTCGGGTCGGTTCAGTGATTCTCCCCCTCCAGATATCGGTTCGGTTCAGGTGTGTCTCTGCTTGAGTTCAGTTCGGAGGTCGTTCATCCGATTCGATTCTTCCTGATTGACTTGTTTGCCTGCTCCGATCCGTCCTGTTCCCTTCCTCCGATCCGGTCTGCTCCCTTACTCCGATCCAATCTGCTCCATTGCTCCGATCCGATCTTCTGTCCAACTCCAACTCTAAGAAATGGCCTTCCTTCCTGCCAAACTTCTTCCAGTGACAAGTCCCAATCCAGTTCGGATTCCCTTGGTCAGTTCACTAGTCCGATCCGACCCCTGCTCCGATCCGAACCGGTTCGGGACCTGCACATTTCTGCAACTTTCCAGCGAGCTTTCTACGCCATTCGACGACGTTTTCGACCAATTTAACTATTCTAATTAATCATAAAACATACCATAGAGTCATAGCAACATGTAAGAACAACCACAAACACCTAACAACAATTCAAATGAACCAAAATGGATCAAAAGTGGCTAAAACCTCACATTTTCTTATAATCCCTCTTAATCATGTTTAAGCATACGATTAGCAAAACACATCGAAATTAACCCAAATTTCTAACAGAGCCTTAAAATATTATTTTAGAATTTTAAGAATTTTTCCGGAATTTATTTACGTATAAATTCGCTAATCTTCACTAATTACCCTTAATCACTGTAATTAGTGCAAAAACTATGCAAATCACTCACCTTGGCCACAACTAAAACCCCAAAACTGAAATATTCTCTGATTTGGCGTTGTTCCCAATCTTACACAGCAGCTCTACCTCGGTTATCGTGCTAATACTCCTTGATTTGATGTTTGCTAAGCCTAATCTTCAATTAGAAAGTGATTTTTGGGTGTTTTTAGAGAGATTTAGAGAGTGGAGGCCATGGCTAGGTCAAGAGGAATGAAAGTGGCGGCTGGAAAATGTCTAAAGAAATGTTTTCTAACCCTAATCAGCCCCTATATACCCCTAAACCCGAAATTCCCCTTGGGCCTAGCTGCTAATCACCCGCTTAAGCCCAACTAAGCTGTTTTTCACCATCTGAAACTTGTTTCAGCCATATCTCCCAAACGGTGAGTCCGTTTGGCTAATGTGACTACTCTACGGAAAGAGAAACCATCATCCGGAGCCAATGGAAGTGGTTTCAGGTCAAAATTCCTTTCCAGTCAAAAGTTATGGCCAAAACAGTGATAACTAGGGGTAAAATGGTCATTTAAAAATCGGGAAAAATCATGAACATGGGAAATGACCCCAATAGTCGTCCCCCAAAGTTACATGTCCATACGACTTCGTATGTGAAAGAAATAAATATTCTACGATCCTATGATGCGTAGAATGCGGGTCGTTACAGGTTCCCAACCGCCTCGGGTTCTACTTCGAAGTCCTCTAACTGATCAGGTGAAATAGTCACATCTGAGTCGTGAACGAACTTCCTTAGTTGGGAAACATGAAACACATTGTGAACTCCTGCCATTTTCTCTGGTAAGCCAACTCTATATGCCAAATTCCTGACTAATTCAAGAACAGGGAACGGGCCAACAAATCTTGGTGCTAACTTGCCTCTCCTGCCAAATCGAATCACGCTCTTCAATGGGGAGATCTTGACGAACACCAAGTCACCAACGGAGAATTTCAAGTCTCTTCTCCTCTTATCGGCATAGCTTTTCTGCCTATCTTGAGCAGCTTTCATTCGTTGCTGAATGACCTTAATCTTATCCGATGTTTCCCTCACCACATCTGGTCCAAGCACAAACTTCTCGCCAGTCTCTATCCAACATAATGGTGAGTTGCACGGTCTTCCGTACAAAGCTTCATATGGATCCATACCGATACTGGATTGGTAGCTATTATTATATGCAAACTCTACTAGATGCAAATGGTCATCCCATGATCCACCAAAATCCAATATACACGCTCTCAAGAGATCTTCCAATATACGATTCACCCTCTCCGTCTGACCGTCGGTCTGAGGATGATATGTGGTACTGAGATGTAATCTTGACCCTAGAGCCTCTTGTAAGCTCTTCCAAAACCCACTAGTGAACAACGGGTCTCGGTCACTCACAATGCTTTTGGGTACTCCATGAAATCTCACTACCCACTTCATATACAATTCTGCCAACTTGGCTGCCGTCCTAGTCGATTTGACCGGTATAAATCTTGCGCTCTTAGTCAATCGATCCACAATTACCCAAATGCTATCATATCCCGATCTAGTCCTTGGTAAGCCATCGATGAAATCCATCGAAACTTGCTCCCATTTCCATTCGGGAATTTCTAATGGTTGTAACAACCCACTAGGCTTCTTTTGCTCGGCTTTAACTAGCTGACAATTCATGCATTTGGATATAAACTTCCCAACGTCTCTTTTCATCCCTTCCCAGTAGTAAGTCTGTCTCATGTCTCGATACATCTTATTACCACCGGGATGTATATTCAGTTTTGAGTGATGACATTCTCTAAGCACTTCATCTCTCAAACCATTCACGTTGGGCACAACTAATCTTCCATTCTTTCGAAGCCATCCATCTCGATCAAGCCCATATACATTCATCTCCTCATCGATGCCCATCTCTAACTTGGAGATGATTTCTAATAGATTAGGATCGTCCCTCTGACTAGAACCAATCCGCTCTATCAAAGTGGGTCTGATCGTCAAACTAGCTAGCATGACTGGATCCAATTCGCACTTTGGTCTGAAATCAAACCCCGCGATATACTCCAGTTGCTTCCACTCAAGAAACATTACCCCTAAACTGGCATGTCTCCTACTCAAGGCATCGGCTACCGCATTACCTTTCCCAGGTGTATATGCGATATCAAAATCATACGAAGCCAAGAACTCCAACCATCTCTGCTGACGGAGATTCAGATCTTTCTGAGAGAAGAGATACTTCAACGATTTATGATCGGTAAACAACTCAAATCTTTCTCCCAAGAGATAGTGTCTCCACATCTTTAGCGCAAATACAATCGCTGCCAATTCCAAATCATGGGTAGGATACTTCTTCTCATGCGGCTTTAGCTGTCGACTAGCATAAGCTACAACCCTACCTTCTTGCATCAATACTGCACCTAGTCCGGTACCACAAGCATCCGTGTATACCTTCATCTCTTCATTCCCTTTAGGAATGACTAACACTGGCGCACGCGTCAACTTCTCCTTTAGACTCTTGAAGGCATCCTCACACACTCCGTCCCAGACGAAGGACTGATTCTTCTTAGTCAGCTGAGTCAACAGTGCTGCTATCTTGGAGAAGTCCTGGATAAACTTACGATAATATCCAGCTAATCCCAAGAAACTTCTTACATCTGTCGCATTCTTGGGTGTAGGCCAATCCTGTACCGTAGCCACCTTCGCAGGGTCTACGGCAATACCACTCTCTGAAACAACATGACCCAAGAATCTTACTTCCCTTCTCCAAAAATGACACTTAGAGAATTTCGCTTTCAATTGGTGTTTCCTTAACACCTCCATCACTATCCTCAAGTGTCCCTTGTGTTCCTCCTCTGTCCTTGAATAAACAAGGATATCATCCACGAACACAAGAACAAACTTATTCAGCTGATCTCTGAATACTCGATTCATAAGATCCACAAAATAGGCTGGTGCATTGGTCAACCCAAACGGCATGACCAACCACTCATAAAATCCAGACGGCGTCCTAAATGCCGTTTTCGGAACACTCTCATCTGCTACTCTAAGCTGATGAAATCCTGTCGCGAGGTCCAACTGGGAGAACACTCTTGCTCCTTCCAGCTGATCAAACAAATCATCTATCCGCGGTAGAGGATACTTATTCTTCCTCGTCACCTTATTCAACTCGCGATAGTCCACACACAAACGAAGGGAACCATCTGCCTTAGTGGCAAATACAACTGGTGCTCCCCACTCGCAGACACTCCTTCTAATCAATCCCTTCTTCAAAAGATTGCTGACTTGAACCCCGAGCTCTCACTGCTCCCTTGGTGCCATACGACGAAGTGGCATCACTATAGGTCTGGCATCTTTAACTAAATCAATACGGAACTCAATCTCTCGGTGTGGTGGAAGCCCGGTCACCTCCTCGAAGACGTCCGGATACTGGCCAACCACGGGCACATCTGACAACTCATCCTGCGGGATGTCGAGGGAATTTACAAAACTAGCCATAACCCCATCACTAGGTAGACTACCAAACACTACCCTCCGCCCATCATCCGCCCTCACTGTCACCAAAAAGCCCTCACAGTCTACCACCACCCCGTATCTTTGGAGCCAATCGACTCCCAATATAATGCCATACCCAGTAAAGCCCAAAACAAAGCAATCACATACAAACATACATCCATGACTCGATAAGACCAAATTCCTGCAAATCATACTAAGGCTAGTCGAACCACCAATCGGGTTCGTCACAATCAATGGTCTATCGACAATTTCGGGTTCCAGTCCCAACCTATCTACCAGGTCACTAGATATGAAGGAACGGGAAGCCCCAGTATCAAACAAAACTCGAACTTGTACATCATAAATAGAAAGCATACCTTGAATAACAACATTCTTTCCTTTCTCCGCCGCAGTTGGGGCATTCGACGAAGAAGGAACAGCATCAAGAGCATATGCTTTCACAATCTGCTTCTCCTTAAGAGGTTGCGGACACTTATCCTTCTGATGTCCCACTTGACCACAGTTGTAGCACTTCCTTTCCGCTGGCTTGGCCCGACATTCTTTAGCATAATGGCCTTTCTTTCCACAGCTGAAGCACTCAACATCCTTCTTGCTCTTTTTATGGCCACCCTTAGATTGGTCCTGCTTCCTCTTATTCTGAGAATTATTCTTGCCTCCACCGCCTGCTTGCGGCTTTGGCCCTTCTGCAGATGCAGCCTCAGTCTTTGACTTAGGGTAAAGACTCTCTGATCTCAAAGCTTTCTCCACGATCGATTCAAAAGTCTCATCGATGTGGTTGATAAGCCTTTCCCCCAAGTATCCATCTAAACCAGTAATGAACTTCTCATTCTTCTTCTCAAGAGTATCAATGAGAGACAGTCCATACTTCGACAAAGTGTCGAACTCAGCAATATAATCAGAAACTGCCCTGCCACCCTGCTTGAGTTCCAAGAACCTCTTAAACAATACTGACTTCTGGGCAGCTGGAATAAATTTCTTGCTAAAGCGAGCCTTGAACTGAACCCAAGTAACCTGGTCCTCTGGAGTAGCTGTTCTAATGGCATTCCACCAATTCATCGCTCGCCCTTGCAGCTGACGAGACGCTAGCCTTCTCTTCATCGCATCCTCAAGACCCAAGTCATCAAAGATACGGTCACAGCTATCCATCCAGTCTTGAACATCCGTGGCCGACTCCGTCCCGTGGAACGGCTTCCCACCAAGAATGGTGTAATCCTTGCACAACTTGGCGAAATCGACCCTAGGCGCCTGCACTACTGGGCCAACACCAACTCCAGGATTGGGAACTACCCCTTGCACTTCTCTAAGCATGTCTCTCATGAGGTTAGTAAACATCGCCCTCATGTCAGCGACATTCCCTTGGTTGGTCCCTCTACCAGCACCCCTCGTGTCTCGGCTCATCGTCAATCTGAAAAAGGGAAACGATTAACGACCCCATAGTGGTGCTAGTGCAGTGCGACTTCATTCTTATACTACTAATAATATGTATATACATAGCTTTTGAAAACCAAAGTAATCACAAATACGCGCTCTCATATACGTACTAACTCTCCCTAGTGTCTTTCCCTAGGTTAACTACGCAACCTAGAGCTCTGATACCAAGTGTGACGCCCCGCCCCGCAGTAATCGACATTTACCCAAAAGTGCGCTGTACACATGTCCAGTTAGCATGGAACGGGTCGCCAGAAGGAAAAAGAAGAAGGAAATGAACATACAAAGAACCTGTAGAATGTCTCACAGCGCATAGAACAAAATATAATAATAACATACTTGACATAAAACAGGAGAGACAGTGCATAAGCTGAAAATCAGAACTAAACATCATAGCAGCGGAAATCCAAAATACAGCTTATTACAACTTTCAAACTATCTCAAAGCAAAAGCAAGATAAATGTGGAACACTACTAATGCCCAAGTAGCGACCACCAACGACACAGGAAGAATGTGTATATATATATAATACGTGGAAGCCTCCTGCCCGCCTCCGAATCAGCTACTCGCGCATCACCAGCTAACCTGTCTCTAGTCTGCTCGTGTGAGCACCCAGAGTAATAAGAGGAGACATAAAACTCTGGGTCAGACATAAAGCCTGGTATGAGCGACAAGCATCTAAAGTGAACAATAACAGGTAGACTAAAACATACCTGAACCTGCAACCAAAGAGTTAGCACTACATACTGTACAACACTCTAAGGTATCATATCAAACGGTATAAAGATACGGAGGTGGGGGAGGTGTGCATGTCATAATGATGGCAAACAATCGAGCATAGCATCCATCCTCACATCTCTCACTCAGTGCGTAAAGTATACGATATTCACCACTTCGATCACCCAACATACCTTGCTATGATCACTTTGCCCCATGAAGTCATAAATGACTTCACTGCACTGATAACATAGCCATAAATCCTTCGCTATGTCCACTTTGCCCCATGGAGTCTCAAGAACCCCACTGCACTGGCTCATAGCCTTACTAATCCTTACTATGTCCACTTGCCCCATGGAGTTATTCACCCCATCTGCGCTGGCTCATAGTCTTACTACGCATCACCTTGCCCCTCAGGTCATAATGACCCTACTGCACTGATAACGTAGTCTTGCTACCATCACTTTGCCCCTCAGGTCATAATGACCCTACTGCACTGATAAGTAGCCCATCATTCATTCTGAGTGGTGAATCGAAGTTATGAACGTCGACAACTCCTTAGAACACGTCCCGCAGCAAAGTCCAACCGTGAAGTGACCTCATTGGTTCCCAACTGGTTCCGGGATCCTGAGCTCTAACTTCCATTCGGACTACCTTTGCATCTCGGGTTATTGGTCATCACCAGATCGGATCGGATCGGGTCGCCTTCGGCATTCATCATTGGATCGGGTCGCGCCTCCTACGTCGGATCGGGTCGTGGTCCTCCAGGTGATCAGGTCGCACTCCCCCATCGTCTCGTGAATCCAGTCTCCACTTCTGGTCGCATCGTGGATACCCCATACGGATCGGATCGCGCTCCTCCGTCGTCTCGTTGTGCATCGGATCGTGGATGCTGCCTTCCTCTAGTCGGGTCGTGATACGAAGCACGAGTGGATCGGATCGGGTCGTAATGCTCATTGGCGATCCGGGTCGGAGTACTTCAATTTGGCACGGCGCTGCATCGATTCGCTTCGTGGGCCTTGCATAGACGGTTCGGTTCGGAGGAGGTGACTCGACTCGTGGTGATGTCCCACGATTCCCTAGGGCGATCCGATCGTCCCTCAACCCCCCATGCGATCCGAACCCCTGCACCTTGTCCAGCGAGCTGTTTACGCCCCTCGACGGCGTTTTCGACCATTCCAACTATTCTAAACAGTCACAAAGCATTTCATACAGTCATAGCAGCATACATAATCAACCACAAACATCAAAACATCAATATGATAGGTAAAAAGGGATCAAACATACCCAAAATCCCAAACTTCCCCTTAAGCATATTTATGTGAAACTAATGATAGGATTATCAAAACTTAACCAAATTAACTCAAATTCATATCAGAGGTCTAAAACTTCATTCCGAATTTTATAAACATTTTTCCAGAATTTTATCATGTTTAAATTCGTTAATTAACACTAATCAACCTTAATTAGCCATAATTAGTGCAAAACTAAGCAAATCACTCACCTTAGCCACAAAATAAACTAAGATCTGAAATGATTCTCTGATTTGATGCGAATTTCAATACCAAACAGCAGCTCCTTTGTTGATTTGGTGAAGACCCTTCTTGATTAGGGGTTGCTAAGCCAAATCCTTAACCTAAAGGTGATTTAGAGGTTGGAGGCCATTTTTAGGGTTCCTTGGTGATAAGTGGAGGCTAGAAAACTGAAATCGAATGATTCTCCATCTCATTTCAGCCCTCCCATAACCCTAATCCCGAAATGGGTTATGGGCCTACTCACTAATCACCCGATTTGGCCCGGTTAAGCAGTTTTTCACACTCCAAACCTTGATTCAGCCATATCTCCCAAACGGTAAGTCCGTTTGGCTAATGTGACCACTCTACGGAAAGAGAATCCATCAAACGAATCAAATGGAAGTGGTTTCAGGTCAAAATTCCTTTCCAATCAAAAGTTATGGCCAAAACAGTACCAACTAGGGGCAAAATGGTCATTTAAAAATCGACAAAAATCATAAGCATGGGAAATGACACTAATAGATGTTTCCCAAAGTTACATGACCATACGACTTCACATGGGAAAGAAATAAATATTCTACGATCCTATGATGTGTAGAATACGGGTCATTACAATATATATATATATATATATATATATATATATATATATGTAAAATCCTTCTTACACATTAATAATTATTTTTATTAACGATTCATTCCTATTTTAATTATTTAAAATAATTAAATTTTTATATAACGACGCCTTAAGTCCATGGGCGACTATGGCGCTGCATTCAACCAATTTTGAATTTCACATTTCTCAGAATCTAACCGTTGGATCTTAACGTAATATATATCGTTGGAAAGATTTTTCCAAGACAGTCCTAACGGTTCCAGTTTCAAAAAAATCCGACGGTCGGATCTTCTTGTATAGTCGTTTAAAAGTATGATTTCAAAATGAGAACTACCGCGCCCTATTCGTTTAATTTTAATTATATATAAATATATATATAATCATTGAATCGTAATAACGTCGTTTGATTAAAACAACGCTCTACATAATTACCGATACTTACTAAATTTTAATTCATTTGAAAATGAAGATAATATTACCGCATCCTAAATTCATTCTTTCCTTACATTGAAAATGTAAATTTTGATACACTCAAAATCTTTAAATTACATATAAAAATATAATTTCTAATGACAATGCAAACTCTACTCTTAATTCACATTGTGAAAACATGATTTGTAATTACAATGCAAACACTACATCTAATTCACATTGTAAAAATATAATTTTTAATTACAATGCAAACACTACATCTAATTCACATTGTAAAAATATAATTTTTAAATACAATGCAAACACCACATCTAATTCACATTTGAAATAAATCAATTTTATTTCTAATGTTCATTCTCATTTTATGTTATATATATACATAAGAAAAATGCAATTCTATCATACCATGAAATTGCATCCTTTAATTGCATAGAAAAATGTAGTTTTGTCATACGGTATACTTTCCTATAGACAGTACATATAAGAATGTAATATTTAACACACAATGTAAATTCATGTTTTAATTACATATAAAAATGTAAATTTTATCCTACGGTGTAATTCCCTATATAATTTACATATAAAAATGTAAATTTTCACATACGATGAAATTTCCATGTTAATTACAATGGAAAAGGTAATTTTTATCATACCGTTATAACTCATATATAAATTACATAGAAAAATGTCATTTTTATTTTACTGTTCTAATTCACATCTAAATTACATAGAAAATGTAATTTTTATTTTACCATTCTAATTCACATCTAAATTACATAGAAAAATGTAATTTTCATTATGCGATGGAAATTCGCATTTTTAATTACATATAAAAATGTAATTTTAATTCTATCATTATTGTTCATATCTAAATTACATATGAAAATGTAATTTTTATCATATACAAGTTACATAGAAACATGTAATTTTTATTACACGATGTAAATTCATGTTTTAATTACACCGAAAAATGTAATTTAGTCATACAATGCAAATTCATATATAAAGTACATATAAAAATGAAATTTTATTCATGCGGTGTAAATCTATATATAAATTATATAATAAAATGTAATTTCCTTCATGCGGTGAAAATTCATATATAAATTAACATATAAAATGTAATTTTTATTTTACATAGCAAAAATTCATTCTTTTATTTCATATGAAATTGCAATTTATTTTGCATCATAAAACTCATTCTTTTACTTACAATGTAAAAATATTTACCTTTATGTTTACAATGTAAAGATATCAACTTTTTATTTTTATAATGTAAAAATATCAACTTTTATATTTTACAATGTAAAAAAAAATATCAACCTTTATATTTTACAATGTAAAAAAAATATCAACTTTTATATTTTACAATGTCAAAACGTCATCCTTTATTATTTTGCAATGTAAAAATATCATCCTTCCATTTACAATGTAAAAACCTCATCTCTTTATTTACATTGCAAAAATATGATCTTTTTATTTACATATTAAAAATCTCATCTTTTTATTTTCATTGCAAAAATATGATCTTTTTATTTACATCATAAAAATATCGTCTTTTTATTTTCAATATAAAAATATCGTCTTTTATTTTCAATATAAAAATATTGTCTTTTATTTTCAATATAAAAATATTGTCTTTTATTTTCAATATAAAAATATTGTTCAAATTTCATTGTTCATTTCAGAATAATAAAAATAATACTTTAATACTATAGAATAAATTAGAACATTTAGATCTGAAATAAATATGAATAAAATCTGAATAAAATATGATTTCGATTTAACCTTAGATCTCATTCTCTAACCGTAAATAAAATTAAATAACAAATGAAATTTCCAATAAGGATCTATCATAATCATGAACAACAAACATATCACAGGCCACAATCATCCATTTATCTCACACATACATACCAGATCTGAATTAACATCACAATACATTTATTTTTATCACGAGAAAATAATTTATAATTAAATAAATAATAAGAATTTGAATTCTCACCTTGAAATTTGGCTGAAAATCAATTGTCCCCGTTTCAGCTGCGGTCTGCGCCATCGCGAAGATCTTAATTTTGTGATTCCAACGCAATTTACGGTTTGTCAAACAGACCTCGTAAGAAAGAGATATTGATTTTTAAAGTTCGTATAAATTAAATATTTAATTAATAAAATAAAAAAGAAAAAGAAAAAAGGACCATCTTCTTCACGTCGTTCTGTACATGCCGAAACCCATTACGGCTTCATCCTCCTTCTGAACGCACCATACCCGAGGCCACCAGCACCCGATCAGACAACGTCACCTCGAAGCTCGCGCCAACACCAACTAGCACCGCCAACCATGACGAACTCGGCCCCCTATTTCATCCTAGGAACCACCGCGAATGGCGGTACTTTGCGGCCCAAAATCGCGAAATCCATGCACTGAAACTCGATCATCACCGTATGGATTCGAAACTCTCTGAATTCTCTTCGATTTGGTATATCATATGTTAATTTCCATTGAACGGATTGAGAGATATTAGCGTTTGAATTTGGGTGTTTTCTGTCCTTCGGTTTTGGACATGGCGGCTGACCAAATTAGGGTTAGGGTTTTCAGATCTAATAATATTTTAATATTTAATTTCGAAATTTGTGCTAAAAAGGTGGATTTTCGGACTTTCTCAGTTTTGGGCCTGCTTACTGTCGATCTTAACGTATTGACACCTTCTGAACGCGATGGGCTATGTCCCGGGCTCCAATTCTGAGGTCTGTAACGTTTTTTTCGTTTTTAATTTAAAAATACAATATTGAATAAATAATTTAATTTCTACCGTACATGAAAATTCACTAGGGCCACAAATTAACTTCAAAAATTCCCGAAAAATATATTTAGCTATGTTTTGACGCTGCGGACCTAGAAAAATTAATTTCGTTCAATTCTGAGCTCGTATGAATTTCTAATGAATTTTTAAAGTCAAAAATTGTCCGTTTACACAAAAAAATCAATTATAAATATATATTAATTCTAAAAATTACCGAAAAATCATTTTTAGCTTTGTTTTGACGATACGAACCCAACAAAATTATTTTCATCGAATTCTGAGACTGTTTGAAAAATGGCTATTTTTAAGGCGTTTAAATTTAACTAAAATAGTCAAAACACATTTTCTTTTCCCACGCTCACATATTAATTCGAAAAATTCTGAAAAATGAAATCTAGCAATAAGTTGACATTCCGGTTCCAACAAAAGTGGTTTCGTCGAAAACAGAGATCGTTTGAAAAATGACTATTTTTAAGGCCAATATATTTAATATTAAAAATACATTTTTAAACAAATAATTTTCGAAACTCAAAATATATAAGTATTTACTGTTTTTCAATGTAGAAACATCATTCTGAACTCAATGGAAGTGATTTCGAGTCGAAATTCCTTCGTATGTGAAAAGTAGCATTTCGGGCCATATAATATATATAAATTCTACAACGACCTTTCTAAAAATTGAATTGGCCATAACTTTTGATTCCCGCTATGAAATTTCGATTTTTCGGATTCGTTGGAAAGATATTTTTAAATAGATTCTAATACTTTTGGTCTCACTAAAATCCCTTAAATTTTGCGTCCTGTATGGTCAGTCAAAGTTCAAGTTTGACTTTCCAAACTACCGCGCTATTTCTTACTCCTTTTATAATTAAAATTAAATTATTCATTCTAACTTCGATTTAAATCAATTTGTTATCATTATTATTTAAAATAGATTACTTTAAATATCAAAACTCATTAAAATCACTTAAAATAAATTTTAAATTGGCCCTAAAATTCAGGGTTGTTACAGTCTCCCCCACTTAAAAACTTTTCGTCCTCGAAAAGGGACGAAGCAAAAAGTTGATTAATTAACTAACTAATTTATATATATATTTATATATATTTTCTCCACTGGTTTAAATAATTTCATTAGTTGATTAACTTTCAAAATATATAACTTTTTATATATTCAAAATCGTATTTTCCAAAATAGAGTATAATTAATCACAAATACGTATATTATAGGCTTGCTACTCTTAACTCGTTCTAGGGCATTACTAACCCTATCTCTAATGAGTTTTCTCATTCTAGGATACTGCTGATCCTATCTCTAATGAGTATTCTTATTGGATATTACTAATCCAATCTCTGATGAGTCTTTTGTTCAGTTCTAATGAGTTGTACCCCAAAGATTTGAGCTAACCAAAGCTCTGATACCAACTGTAACGACGCGCATTTTCTCCCGGCCTTAATCGATCGCAAAATCGACCAAGACCGTTCAAAATCCGCATACGTTAACTTTGGGAATACAACAACATCAGAACAATAATAGCAGACTTTTATTACATCATGATAATATAACATCAGAGTACGGAATATATCAGAGTACATCGAAATTAAAATACAGCGGAAGAAAATTTTACAATAAATTTAATACAGTGCAGCGGAAATAAAATAGATACAGCGGAAGACAACTATGCTCTGGACACAGCTTTAAGCTTCAATCCAGGATCCTGCTAAAGAGATAAACCTGTAGACAAACTGCTCGACTGCCCGTGTGGAGAAGAGGGCACCCGAGTTTGCAAAAAGGTGGAAACAAACAACGGGTCAGTCATGGGACTGGTGTGAGAATTCTTAACTAATTTAACTAATAGTAATAAGGCAAATCCATGGACTACGCCGCTAATGCGGAAAGGGTTTTATTCCAATGGATTGTCATGCATAACTTAAAGTAAATCGTAAAACAACGCAATGCTTTTTAGAAAAATGAAATCACCATAAGACTCAGGTCCCATCACACAATGCAACGCACACTAGAGAATAGAGTTTTACCTTATGGTGATTAAACATGCTTGATACGTTAAAAACGAATTTGATATTATTATTAGTGTGTATATGTTTTAAAAACAATTTCAATCATAATGTATCAATCCTAGGAAGCATAGGTACCCATATATTATGCCTCCGTACTAGTAATACAATCAAATCCGAATGGGGCGTATTGGAAATTGGTTTCCATCATGAGTCAAGGCTAGGGAGGAGCTCCTACTGATTCGGGACACTCTAGCTAATGTCTCAGGATTCCCCGCGGAGAACCCTTGGATAACTGCAGGGCCGGTCCGCAAATACAGCTTAGCGGATTAGTTATACCTGAACACACGTTTCCCGGTCCTATAGGACCTATCATCCGAGGCGCCTCATTCCATCATCCACATAAGTAAAATGTCAGGGCTGGTAGGTCACTGACATCACTCTAGCTAGAAAGAAACGTGCTGCTCTCCCTGCGTTCCCTTCTCCCGTTTTAGACTCCGCCGGTGTGTGAGGCTCGCGAAGTCACGCTATACACAAAGCTATGCCTAAACAGACTATGCTTTGATCGTCCCACAAGGTCTGCTTTTCAACAAAACCTTGATCATATGCATCTTAGCATGCCACATCATCACTCCATATCACACTACCAATCCTTTGCCGAAATATATGAACGGGTGTTAAGCAAGAGAATAAATTCTCCGCCACCAAACATCCATACATTCGACAGAAGATTAATAACATGATATATAATGGAGTACGATGTCAGACACACCATCCATTTATAAGCTTATGCTCTGGGTCCGAGCGAAAGCCAAATCCGTACAAATCAACACTACGTCTGGGCAACTCCTACTATTACCTTATCATGGTAGCGAGCCATTCTAAGGCAACAGTCATCATCGTCCATTCGATGTGGAGATTTGACGGTCTTCAATCGCCGTCTTCCAATCTTGGATTTTTAAACGTCGTTTAATTATTTGGAATGAGATAAACTCGGACTTTCCAAATAATCCTCGTATATATATATATATATATATATATATATATATATATATATATATATATGTAAAATCCTTCTTACACATTAATAATTATTTTTATTAACGATTCCTTCCTATTTTAATTATTTAAAATAATTAAATTTTTATATAACGACGCCTTAAGTCCATGGGCGACTATGGCGTTGCATTCAACCAATTTTGAATTTCACATTTCTCACAATCTAACCGTTGGATCTTAACGTAATATATATCGTTGGAAAGATTTTTCCAAGACGGTCCTAACGGTTCCAGTTTCAAGAAAATCCGACGGTCGGATCTTCTTGTATAGTCGTTTAAAAGTATGATTTCAAAATGAGAACTACCGCGCCCTATTCGTTTAATTTTAATTATATATAAATATATATATATATATATAATCATTGAATCGTAATAACGTCGTTTGATTAAAACAACGCTCTACAAAATTACCGATACATACTAAATTTTAATTCATTTGAAAATGAAGATAATATTACCGCATCCAAAATTCATTCTTTCCTTACATTGAAAATGTAAATTTTGATACACTCAAAATCTTTAAATTACATATAAAAATATAATTTCTAATGACAATGCAAACTCTACTCTTAATTCACATTGTGAAAACATGATTTGTAATTACAATGCAAACACTGCATCTAATTCACATTGTAAAAATATAATTTTTAATTACAATGCAAACACTACATCTAATTCACATTGTAAAAATATAATTTTTAAATACAATGCAAACACCACATCTAATTCACATTTGAAATAAATCAATTTTATTTCTAATGTTCATTCTCATTTTATGTTATATATATATACATAAGAAAAATGCAATTCTATCATACCATGAAATTGCATCCTTTAATTGCATAGAAAAATGTAGTTTTGTCATACGGTATACTTTCCTATAGACATTACATATAAGAATGTAATATTTATCACACAATGTAAATTCATGTTTTAATTACATATAAAAATGTAAATTTTATCCTACGGTGTAATTCCCTATATAATTTACATATAAAAATGTAAATTTTCACATACGATGAAATTTCCATGTTAATTACAAAGGAAAAGGTAATTTTTATCATACCGTTATAACTCATATATAAATTACATAGAAAAATGTCATTTTTATTTTACTGTTCTAATTCACATCTAAATTACATAGAAAAATGTAATTTTTATTTTACCGTTCTAATTCACATCTAAATTACATAGAAAAATGTAATTTTCATTATGCGATGGAAATTCATATTTTAATTACATAGAAAAAAAATGTAATTTCTATCATACGACATAAATTCATATTTAAATTACATCTAAAAATGCAATTTTTATCATACAGTGTAAATTCACATTTTTAATTACATATAAAAATGTAATTTTAATTCTATCGTTATTGTTCATATCTAAATTACATATGAAAATGTAATTTTTATCATACAGTGCTAATTCATATACAAGTTACATAGAAACATGTAATTTCTATTACACGATGTAAATTCATGTTTTAATTACACCGAAAAATGTAATTTAGTCATACAATGCAAATTCATATATAAAGTACATATAAAAATGAAATTTTATTCATGCGGTGTAAATATATATATAAATTATATAATAAAATGTAATTTCCTTCATGCGGTGAAAATTCATATATAAATTAACATATAAAATGTAATTTTTAATTTACATAGCAAAAATTCATTATTTTATTTCATATGAAATTGCAATTTATTTTGCATCATAAAACTCATTCTTTTACTTACAATGTAAAAATATTTACCTTTATGTTTACAATGTAAAGATATCAACTTTTTATTTTTATAATGTAAAAATATCAACTTTTATATTTTACAATGTAAAAAAAAAAATATCAACCTTTATATTTTACAATGTAAAAAAAATATCAACTTTTATATTTTACAATGTCAAAACGTCATCCTTTATTATTTTGCAATGTAAAAATATCATCCTTCCATTTACAATGTAAAAACCTCATCTCTTTATTTACATTGCAAAAATATGATCTTTTTATTTACATATTAAAAATCTCATCTTTTTATTTTCATTGCAAAAATATGATCTTTTTATTTACATCATAAAAATATCGTCTTTTTATTTACAATATAAAAATATCGTCTTTTATTTTCAATATAAAAATATTGTCTTTTATTTTCAATATAAAAATATTGTCTTTTATTTTCAATATAAAAATATTGTTCAAATTTCATTGTTCATTTCAGAATAATAAAAATAATACTTTAATACTATAGAATAAACTAGAACATTTAGATCTGAAATAAATATGAATAAAATCTGAATAAAATATGATTTCGATTTAACCTTAGATCTCATTCTATAATCGTAAATAAAATTCAATAACAAATGAAATTTCCAATATGGATCTATCATAATCATGAACAACAAACATATCACAGGCCACAATCATCCATTTATCTCACACATACATACCAGATCTGAATTAACATCACAATACATTTATTTTTATCGCGAGAAAATAATTTATAATTAATTAAATAATAAGAATTTGAATTCTCACCTTGAAATTTGGCTGAAAATCAACTGTCCCCGTTTTAGCTGCGGTCTGCGCCATCGCGAAGATCTTAATTTTGTGATTCCAACGCAATTTACGGTTTGTCAAACGGACCTCGTAAGAGAGAGATATTGATTTTTAAGGTTTGTATAAATTAAATATTTAATTAATAAAATAAAAATAAAAAAGAAGAAAAAAGGACCTTCTTCTTCACGTCTTTCTGTACATGCCGAAACCCATTACGGCTTCATCCTCCTTCTGAACGCACCATACCCGAGGCCACCAGCACCCGATCAGACAATGTCACCTCGAAGCTCGCGCCAACACCAACTAGCACCGCCAACCATGACGAACTTGGCCCCCTATTTCACCCTAGGAACCACCGCAAATGGCGGTACTTTGCGGCCCAAAATCGCGAAATCCATGCACTGAAACTCGATCATCACCGTATGGATTCGAAGCTCTCTGAATTCTCTTCGATTTGGTATATCATATGTTAATTTCCGTTGAACGGATTGAGAGATATTAGCGTTTGAATTTGGGTTTTTTCTGGCCTTCGGTTTCGGACATGGCGGCTGGCCAAATTAGGGTTAGGGTTTTCGGATTTAATAATATTTTAATATTTAATTTCGAAATTTGTGCTAAAAAGGTGGATTTTCGGACTTTCTCCGTTTTGGGCCTGCTTACTGTCAATCTTAACGTTTTGACACCTTCTGAACGCGATGGACTATGTCCCGGGCTCCAATTCTTAGGTCTGTAACGTTTTTCTTCATTTTTAATTTAAAAATACAATATTGAATAAATAATTTAATTTCTACCGTACATGAAAATTCACCAGGGCCACAAACTAACTTCAAAAATTCCCGAAAAATATATTTAGCTATGTTTTGACGCTGCGGACCTAAAAATTGTCCGTTTTTAATGAATTTTTAAAGTCAAAAATTGTCCGTTTACACAAAAAAAATCAATTATAAATATATATTAATTCTAAAAATTACCGAAAAATCATTTTTAGCTTTGTTTTGACGATACGAACCCAACAAAAATATTTTTGTCGAATTCTGAGCATGTTTGAAAAATGGCTATTTTTAAGGCGTTTAAATTTAACTAAAATAGTCAAAACACATTTTCTTTTCCCACGCTCACATATTAATTCGAAAAATTCTGAAAATTGAAACCTAGCAATAATTTGACATTCCGGTTCCAACAAAAGTGGTTTCGTCGAAAACAGAGGTCGTTTGAAAAATGACTATTTTTAAGGCTAATATATTTAATATTAAAAATACATTTTTAAACAAATAATTTTCGAAACTGAAAATATATAAGTGTTTACTGTTTTTCAATGTAGAAACATCATTCTGAACTCAATGGAAGTGGTTTCGAGTCGAAATTCCTTCGTATGTGAAAAGTAGCATTTCGGGCCATATAATATATATAAATTCTACAGCGACCTTTCTAAAAATTGAATTGGCCATAACTTTTGATTCCCGCTATGAAATTTCGATTTTTCGGATTCGTTGGAAAGATATTTTTAAATAGATTCTAATATTTTTGGTTTCACTAAAATCCCTTAAATTTTGCGTCCTGTATGGTCAGTCAAAGTTCAAGTTTGACTTTCCAAACTACCGCGCTATTTCTAACTCCTTTTATAATTAAAATTAAATTATTCATTCTAACTTCGATTTAAATCAATTTGTGATCAATATTATTTAAAATAGATTACTTTAAATATCAAAACTCATTAAAATCACTTAAAATAAATTTTAAATTGGCCCTAAAATTCAGGGTTGTTACATTTACAGTTAACAGAAAATTCGGGGTGTTACATATGATTACTGAGATTCACCTTGTTGGTGGATCAGAGGGTTGGTAGGTAGACACTGGTGCTTCTTGTCATGTCTGCTATGATCGTGGCTTGTTCTTTACATACACGGCTGTTGAAAATCAAAAAGTGTTGTTGGGAGATTCTCACACCACTAAAGTTGCAGGGATTGGCAATGTGGAAATTTAGTTTACCTCTAGAAGGACTGTAATTCTAAAAGATGTTATGCATACTCCAGAGATTAGGAAGAATCTGGTTTCTGGCTTTCTCCTTAATAAGGCTGGGTTTACTCATGTTATTGGAGTTGATTTGTATACTCTAACTTATAAGGGAACCATTGTGGGAAAGGGTTATGCTTGTGAGGGTATGTTTAAACTGAATGTTGAAACAAATAAAGTGACTACTTCTGCTTATATGTTGTGTGATTTTAATATTTGGCACTCTAGATTATGTCATGTTAATAAACGAATAATTCACAACATGAGCACCCTAGACATGATTCCTAAAATGACTGAATCTGAACCTAATAAATGTGAATTCTGTACACAAGCTAAAATCACAAAGAAACCTCATACATCTGTTGATAAAGTTTCTGAACCCTTAGACTTGATTCATTCTGACATATGTGAACTTGATGGTACGTTGACTAGACAAGGACATCGTTATTTTATCACTTTTATTGATGACTGTTCTGATTTCACATATGTATACCTTATGAAAAATAAAAGTGATGCTTTTGACATGTTTAAAACATTCAAAACAGAGATTGAGAATCAAGCAAATAGAAAAATTAAGAGATTTCGTGGTGATAGAGGAATAGAATATGAATCTAATTCAATTCTGGATTTTTATAAACTACATGGTATAGTACATGAGAGAACTGCACCCTATTCTCATGAAATGAACGGTAAAGCAGAAAGGAAAAATAGGACCTTTACCGAATTAATAGTTGCCATCCTATTAAATTTAGGTGCAGCAAAACATTGGTGGGGGATATTTTATTGACTGTATGCTATGTTCTGAATGGAATCCCCAAATCTAAGAATAAAATTTCACCTTATGAAATTTTAAAGAACCATAAACCCAATGTCTCATTCTTTAGAATTTGGGGTTGTTTAGCATATGTTCGCATTCCAGACCCTAAGAGAATAAAGTTGGCAAGTAGAGCATATGAATGTGCATTTATAGGCTATGCTATTAATAGCAAAGCATACAGATTTTATGACCAAAATGCACATAACATAATTGAATCAAATGATGTCGATTTTTATGAAACTAAATTTCCTTTTAAATTAAGGAATAGTGGGAGCACTTCAAATATGCCTATTAGAACACAACTTAACAAAAATTCTGAAGCTGAGCCTAGAAGTAGTAAAAGAGGAAGAACCATAAAAGATTTTGGTTCAGATTTCTGCACTTTTACTATTGAGGAGGATCCCATTAACTTCCAAGAGGCCTTATCTTCTTTAGATGCCGACTTTTGGCAAGAGGCTATAAATGATGAGATGGATTCTTTGGAATCCAATAAGACTTGGCATTTGGTAGATTTACCCCCTGGTTGTAAATCTACAGGCTGTAAATGGGTACTTAAAAAGAAATTAAAACCTGATGGTACTATTGATAAATATAAAGCACGACTAGTAGCCAAAGGTTTTAAACAAAAAGAAAACATAGATTTCTTTGATATTTTTTCACATGTTACTAGAATCACATCCATTCGGGTATTAGTCTCACTTGCCTCTATTCATAATTTGTTAATACACCAAATGGATGTGAAAACCGCATTTTGGAACGGTGAATTAGACGAAGAAATTTATATGGACCAGCCTGAAGGATTTGTAGTATATGATCAAGAACATAAAGTATGCAAATTAGATAAATCACTATATGGTTTAAAACAAGCACCTAAACAATGACATGAAAATTTATATAACTTAATCATTTCACATGGTTTTAAAGTTAATGAAAGTGACAAATGCATTTATTACAAACCTGAGAATGACATTTGTGCTATTATATGCCTCTATGTAGATGACCTACTCATTTTTGGGTCAAACGTTCAAGCCATAAACTCAGTTAAATCCTTAATAAGTGCCAATTTTGATATGAAAGATCTAGGTGAGGCGAGTGTAATCCTTGGTATTAAAATTACATGGTCAGAAAAGGGAATTTCTCTAGATCAATCTCATTACATTGAGAAGATCCTATAGAAATATAATTACTTTGACTGTAATCCTGCAAGTACACCATATGATCACAGTGTAAAGTTATTTAAGAACACTGGTGAAGGTGTAAGACAGTCTGATTATGCGAACATCATTGGCAGCCTTCGGTATGCCACTGATTGTACTAGACCCGACATTGCCTATGACGTGGGATTATTGTGCAGGTTTACCAGTAGACCTAGTATAGAGCACTGGAATGCTATTGAAAGGGTGATGAGATACCTTAAACGAACCATGAACCTTGGATTACATTATGAAAGGTTTCCAGCTGTACTTGAAAGATATTCCGATGCAGACTGGAATACCTTATCTGATGATTCTAAAGCGACCAGTAGCTATATATTTAGCATTGTTGGAGGAGCTGTTTCTTGGAAATCCAAGAAATAGACTATTTTGGCTCAGTCTACTATAGAGTCTGAGATGATAGCATTAGCTATAGCTAGTGAAGAGGCAGAGTATTTGAGAAAACTGCTAGCTGAGATTCCCTTATGGGAAAAACCGATACCGGCTGTGTTGATACATTGCGATAGTACCGCGGCTATTGCAAAAGTTCGGAACCGTTATTATAACGATAAGAGACGACAAATACGTCGTAAGCACAGCACGGTTAGAGAACTACTTTCCACAGGTACCGTTAGAGTGGATTACGTACGTAGTGATGAAAATTTGGTAGATCCTTTGACGAAAGGATTGTCAAGAGAGAAAGTCCACAATTCTTCTAAAAGAATAGGACTATTGCCCTTAGATTGTTGGGTCACACACAATGGTAACCCGACCTAAATGACTGGAGATCCCAAGAACTAGGTTCAATGGGTAAAAACAAGTTGTGTAGTGATAGGAGTTGAGCATGCTATTTAATAAACCAAGAAGCATGTATTCCTGAAGTGATTAGAGGATGAGTTAATAGAAACTCTTAATGAGATCTATACTCTATTTGGAGTGGAGTACCAACCTTCAGGAGTGCTCTTGATAGACTCACCTTTGTGAATGTGGAACTGTGGTCGTTTCCTATGGAGCTTTGGGCAAAACTTCTAGAGCGTTCACTAAACTAGGATAGACGTGCATGACCATAAATGCACGGACTTATTTGATTGCACTATAGAAAATGTTGTGCATGGTTTGATGTCAGGAATAGAGTTCAAGACTACGTGTCACTCTAGTAAAAACTGAATCTTATTCACTATGCAAAGGTTCAAGTCGGACGACACCTTTGTTTATGCACAATCTTATGTTTTTTAAGAAGCTGCTCGAAAATATTTGTAAAAATTCAAGTGGGGGATTGTTGGAAATGTTTTATAAACATTTAGGTGAATTGTTAAAAATGTTGAATAAGTGTAAGAATGACTCCTACATGAGAATAGTCTCACATCATGGGATTATATAGAAGAAGCAAGTATTTATACTTGTTTCTAAGAAATCATATTGGGGCCTTGGGCTCCCGATACATGCTTTGTTGTGAGGAGGGAGATCATGCATCATGACCACCACACACGCGCACACGATTGACTGACTCGACTCGACCCGGTCGGTCTGGTCCGGGCTCGGGCTTGGGCTCTATGGTGTAGACACTTATATTTTTAAACCAGAAAACATTGCCTTTTTCGAACCGTTTTCTTTATGAGGAAAAAAAAATATGCAACGGTAATTTTTTCTACAACGGTAAAAATCTTATCCCTTAATTAAAGTAGATCCGATTTTTATTCCCATTAATTAAGCAACCCTAACCCTAATTCTCATCCTATATATAGTCTTTATCTACAGACGATAATAGATATCGAAATATACATTATCCTTTTGCCTCCGCCATTACAGTTTTTCTTTCAGAAATTCTCGAGCAGTATTTTAATTTCGAAAGTGCAAATCTGCACTGATTTGTTGTGTAAGCAAATCAGTTATCATTTATAGAGGCTGTTTTATCCTAGAGGCAGCAGCGAAAGTACGAATTGGTTTGCACCTCTGACCAGATCGCTAAATCGTCTTCAAGAAAGCGACCTAGTCCGCGACTCAGCTATTGTTTCCCAACACAAATGGTATATGCATTTAATATTGTATCCGTGCACAGTCCTTTGTCAATACATACATAATGAGGGTAATTTAAATGTGAAGTGACCATTAAAAAATAATGAAAACCTATTAATCTTTGTATATGAATGACCCGTCATACGTGTAATCAATAATTGGATACATGCAAGTTCATACCGCATGGGTTCTCACATTTTGGGCTGCATATAAAGGAAATTTAATTGAAAACAACTTGGTTAAATTTAATATAAAGAAAGAGGTTTACCTTTTATGTGTCTACATTTTGATACTGTGGAAACTCTGTGTTTACATATAGAATACATATTATGGAAATGATAGTATACTTTGAATGAAGAGGAGCGAGAAATCAAAGAAACGAACAAACACGCATAATGTGCTCGAAATTTGATGTTTGAAAAGTTGAAATACATTTTAAAAAAAAATACACAAATAAAAGTATGCATGTTTGAAAATGTAGTCTTTCGTAGTTTAGCAGGTTCATAAAGCAGTGTGCGCATGTAAAGTTGCATGAGTTGTAAAATAAGGCGGACTTTTATTGTTTATTTTTTTATCATACCAACATAGTGTGAGTATTCATGTCGTTGGCAACATGTAAAAAAAAAAGTTATATTGTGCCCAAAATTTAGTTATCAAAATACCATCAGATTCCTGGAAACGCATGAAATCCAATATCCAAGTGTGTAATAAAAAACAAAACATGCATGTTTAATTCTAAATGCATACCTGCCAGCAGTCCCCCTTGTTCCGTGCGCATCTGACTTTATGCATCCCTTAGAACACTCAGTGCACACCATGTTCATGCAGTTTCTCCTCATACACCCCCGCCTAAGTGCCGGCTAATCTTGCTTATGCTCCAGGCGCTTTAGGGCCTGAGCTGTCATCCAGTTCCACTCCTAATGCTTTAATTATGTTTCATATTCATTTAAGCTCCAATGGCTTATCTTCTTCTACTCCAAAATTTGTACTCTTGTCCTCCTGCTTTAGACTGTGATTTCGGATCCCGTCTAAGTGGTTGTGCTAAAACAATGCTCCATTTTGCTTTCATTTCAAAACTATAAAATTTCAATACTTATTTTTCAAGTTTATGATAACCATGTAGAGTTTTCACTCACAGGGTGAAACAAAAAAGCAGAAATCAAATAAAAATATTATAAACCATACCTTATTAGCTTTGTTTAGCAGACTCCTTTCTCATCTCTCTGAATCATCATTAACATCTACTTTCCTGCATTTAACTGGTTATGCACAAAATTAATCATTATAACCAAGCAATACTGTGACTCCATAATTTAACAAAATCAATTAATAAACCAGATCCTAGTATAATAGGAAGACACTGGTTGGTGTAAACAAAAATCAGTTTAATAATATAATTTAGAAATCAAATGAAGTAATGAAGAATAAGACCCAGGGCTTTTCCTTACAGACGAATCGACCAAACATTGGAAGATGTAAGTATTCTTGTCCCTTACTGTTAATCTTCATTCGAACTACTACATATGGAAAATTATCAGTTATTTTCCCATTGAATAAAGACCAATAGAAATTAATAGCTACATCTTTAATTGCATCGATCAACATCATAAATAAAATTCCCCTCTGAATCCACTAAAGCCTGAATTTTGTTTATCTGCATGTGCATAAACATTTTGGCATAGAAAAAAATAGAATTGATGTCTACTTATTTAAGCCATATCACCTTACTCTTCTAATTTATAAACTATTGCTATCCTTGAATTTGGTGTGTAAGTTGCTTACTGATCTGATACATCATGTTATACATGATAATGTTTTTTAGATCTTGATTGCAATTTAGATATTGTATTATCTTATGCTCTCGACTTATGCCATAATTTCAAGTTGTTTGTAACTGCATTTAACTTATGTATAAGCTGATAGCTAACTAGTCCCTGCATGTTAGTAGCATACCCTTGTGAACCACATTGGTCGTATCCATGTAAAAAGCACCAATTGTTAACATATTGAAATGACATACCTTTTTGGTAACGATGTTGTTTTTTGAACCTCAATAAAATAGGGTTGGGATCACTGAAAACTTATCGCAGCACAATAGTGGTGAATAATGAGAACTCTGACATGAACTCGTAGTCAACAAGTATTTTGTTAAACATTTGCAGCAACACCTCTGTGCCGCCAAGTTTGTTTGCAACCATATAAATTAGGTTCAATCAAACCACAAATGAGAAGACAATTTCTGAAAGTATGTTGATCCATGGCCTTACGAAATCTATTTGAGGTAAAAGAGGCAGGTGGCTTTGATTCAATAGTGGAGGCGATTGTATTTGAATTCGGTGGAAGGGGAAGTCAGGGTGATTCTTTTGCGGCTATGGAAAATTATGGAGAAAGGGGGAAATGATTTGTTTCGACCGTAGTGAAATGAAAGGGAAGAGATTGGTTCTGGAGTAAATAGTTTCTGTTGATATTAGGAAATATAGAAGGGAACAAAAATATGGCGGCAAAACAAAAAATTTAGGCGGTGAACAAAAAATGGGTAACAACGATCGTGCGCGAAACAAATGGTTGTTTTAAATATTTGTTTTATTTTTTCCAGTTTTGAATTTTATTTATTTGCAATGGATTACCAATTGAAGTTTTAATTTTTCCATTAATTTTTTTGTTTATTTTAAAATAAAAAAATAAGATATACCGTGACGGGCGCTGCCCCGCACCCCGCTGGTGGCGCTCCCTCCTGGACCCCCACGACCTAATCGATTAGGTTGACTGTCGTCAAGGACGTCTGTCGTTTAAGTCGACTGACATTCAAGTTTTAAACATAAATTAATTAAATTAAAAAACAAAAATTATTCTACTCCCTGGACATTTGTCGTTTACTGTGTCATTCTGTTTTAATGATACTGGTATGTTTTAAACATAAAGTAATTAAATTTAAAAATAAAAATAAAATGGTCTGCTTAAACGGGCAAATGCATTCTCTGCTTAAACCGGTAAACACATTCTTCACTTAACTAAATAGTCCATTAAAATGGTCCTCTATAATTCCCCGTGCCCACTTACCACAAATGCACCCTTACTTTGGAAAGTCATACGTTTCTGCGTAGGAATTAGAAACTATCATACATTTAAAACCGTGGGTAGTATCATTCGCAGTGCCCTCGTATTCTAAGCAGAAAGTTCCTGTTATGGTACTCCTAGAGACTAAAAAACCTGCATAAGACATAGCATGGCCTTGCTACGAGATAACATAAGAAATGAAGTGATTATTTTGTATTTGTTCATTAAATTATTGTATTTGTTCATTATTTTTAATTATTAATTTTCGATTTTGTATCTACTTTGTACTTTATATTTTGGTGAAATGTTTTGGTCAATTTTGTATCTATTCTGTATATTTAGTTCTGTATCTCTTTTACATTTTCAATTTTGTATATGTTTTATATTTTTAATTCAATATTTTCAATTCTATGTATAGAATTCTGCATTCAAAGCACAATTAAAAATAAATAATGTAACATAAATATCATACATTTTAAAAATTATTAGTTATTAAAAGTAATAGCACATATGAATTATTAACATTTTATCATATAGTTATTAAAATATAATATTAATTCTTAATTATTATAAATATTATTAATTGATTATTTAATTGTAATTATTAATTAATAACTAATATTAATTATTATCAAACTTATTAATTAATGTTAAACGTTAAACTGTATTTATTAAATTAATGACAATGATTATTAGTTATCAATTGATTAAAATTCTATATTAAATAGTAAATATTTAATTTTAATCTTAAGTTTTTACAATGAATGATTAATTAATTATTAGTTTTTAATACTTTCTTATCTATTAACATTTACTGAAAATTAGTAGTCATTATTAGTAAATTAATGATAATAATTTAATAACATTTAAAAATTAATTATTAAATATTAATTATTAAATATTGATTATTAATAGTTAGTTAGTTAGTAGTATTTATTAATTATTAAAAACTAATATTAAATATTAATTACAACTTTTTAGTTATTTTAAAAGTAATTATTTAATGGTAATTGTTAACTATCAAAATTTAATTACTAAACGATAAATGTTAAATATTAGTCTTAATTTGCCAAGTAAATGTTAATTATCAAATAATCAATATTATTCATTAAATATTATTTACTAATTGCCAATAATTAATAATAGTTGATTATTATACATAAACTATTATTTGTTATTAATTTTAATTACTAACGAGTAATTGTTATTAGTACTTAGTCATAATTAAATATTAATTAATAAAAGTTAATTATTTTGAATATGTTATCAATTTTTAATTATTATACATTTAATAGCGATAATGAAAAACTTAATACTATCATAGTAAATTAGTTATTAATTGCTATTGACTAATTGTTATAATTAACGATAATATATTATTGATGATAAATTTACAATTACATGTACTTACTAATTACTACTTATTTACTTCTAATTTATTAACTTTTTTTATAAACTATTAATTAATTTTACTAACTATCAATTACTTATAGTAATAAATAAAATTACAATTATTTACTGATATTTAGTTTATTAACTATAGTTTATTAACTATAGTTTATTAACTATAATTTATTATTTTACTTCTTGTTAATTAGCCATTATTTATTGATTATTCTTATTTACTTCAACTTTATTAATAATTAATTATATTATTTACTGCTAATTAATATTTATTTATTTACTACTCATAATTAACTAATAAATATTTAAATTTAATTATTATATTAAATATCACTTTCCTTAACATAATTTATTATTTATTAATTCTTAAATGTAATTCATAAATATTAATTATAATTCACTGATTATTAATAGTTAAATATAACAAAATATTAAATCTAAAAAATAATTTGTAATTATAAATTATTTATTGATAATCGTTAGTTATTGTAAGTTATTTATCATAAAATATGGAAGTTATTGCTTAATATTATTGATACGTGTGTTTGCTTTGATTATAATAATTCTTAGTTGCTTGAGTTCATAAAGGACTGATGCAAGTAAAGCTATTTGCTTCAGTATACTTGCTTCGGTTCCAAAGGAACTAATGCAAGTTACAGTATTTGTGTTGGTTGTAAGGACAACCGAAGCAAATAAAACAATTTGCTTCGATATACTTGCTTCGATTTTTTATACAACCAAAGCAATTGATATTATTTGCCTCGGTTGTGTGCACAACCGAAGAAAATGCGCCACAGCAACTGCAAATTACACTACTTGCTTCAGTTCATTTACTTCGGTTGTGCACAAAACGGAGGCAAATGACACCATTTGCTTCGCTTGTTAGCACAACCGACACAAATGAGCCGAAACAACAGGCCATTTTTGTACTAGTGTCATCTGGGGTACTTCTTCTCAGCAATATGTAGATAACATCCACCGTAGCCCCTTCACCAGGGAGATTAGAAACTCTCGCAATCCTCTAAACTTTAAGTTCCCAGCCGTTGTACCCTATTATGGTCGGACCGGCCTGACCATCCACCTCATGTGATACATGCGCCGCATGGAAGTACTCTCTACATCGACCAATGTTATAGCCATCCAGGGAGATTAGAAACTCTAGCAATCCTCTGAACTTTGAGTTCCCAGCCATTGAACCCTACAATGGTCGGACCGACCCGACCATGCACCTCATGCGATACATGCGTCATATGGAAGTACTCTCTGCATCGACCAATGTTGTGGCCAAATGCTTCCCACTCTATCTTACAGATATAGTCGGAATGTGGTTTCGGCAGCTAACAATGGAGTCGATCAGCAGTTGGTACACGCTGGTCACCCGCTTCATTGGGCATTTCAGAATTCACATCTCCCGAACAAAAAGTGTCATGTTCCTGACCTCCATCAAGCAACGTCCGGGAGAGACACTTCGATCTTTCCTCAAAAGATTCAACGAGGCCGTAGCATCAGTCGATCGACCCGAGCCATCGATGGTGCTTATAGCCGCTATCGCAGGTGTCCAGAACCGATCATAATTCAATCTCTTTGATTAGAGATCCCCCCAAGGATGTCGAAGATTTCTATGCAGAGGTCGAGCGGTTCCTCTGACAAGAAGATGCCAACATTGAGATGGAGAGCTCGAGGTCCTTGCACCAAACAAGGATGTCCATCCAACACCAATAGCCAGAATAAAGGAAGAGGACAGGCCTCAAAAAAGAATGAACGCAACGTACGATCCCGGAGAGAAAACAAGTACGATCAGTATACCAAGCTCAATTCTTCCCTGCTCGATATCTACCTTGACGTACGAGGATCCCTACCTTTCTCAAAACCTCCTCGCAAAGAGATGACCCGGAAAGAGCTCGATTCTGAAAGCACTTCATGTTTCACAACATAGCCGGACACAGCACCGGGGAATGCAGGCACTAGCGCGATCTCAACGAGGATAGGGTCAGGTGAGGAGAACTTCCCGAGTATGTCAAGAAAAACACACCGACCTTGCCGCTTCAATCATCTTCCCAAGCCCCTCAGACCGGTCCTTGAGCTCCTAGAAACGGAAAGGACCCTGAGCCCACCACTTGCGACATCATTATCAATTAATAAGATTCAGTCTTTTATTTTTTCTTTCGAATGCATTTCTATTTCTTTCAATAAAATGGGTCTAAATGAAGTATACACGAATGGGGTTAGGATCTAGCTCCTAGACGTGCTCTGGATTCAATTATTTCCCATTTAGAATTCATTTTTCATTTCTTTGTAATAGCTCCTTAGCAGCAATAAACTTTCTTTTGCAAACATGGACTATGTTTGAATGATTTAAGCCGAGCATGACTATAGCTCGCCCACTCGAATATGGTCAGTACAAAGCCACCGACTATGAGGTACGATCAAAGTCTGCCGCCATATCTAAACATACTCTCCGACTTAGGTATGACTAGATTTTTCTAAGCCGAGTATGGATTAACTCGCTTGCTCTTTAAGCCGAGTGCACTTTCCACTCGCGAAAACTTTACAAAATGTCACCTTCCATTAGTTGAGCATAGATAAAATTATATAAGCCGAGTACAATTAACACCTGTCTGTAAGCCAAGTATGGTTAATACTCGCCACCTCTGTAAGCCGAGTATGGTTAATACTCGTTATCTTTGTAAGCCAAGTATGGTTAATACTCGTCAACTCGGTAAGTCGAGTATGGTTAATACTCGCCACCCCTCTAAGTCAAGTATGATTAATATTCGCCAACTCTTCAAGCCGAGCATAGTTAATACTCGCCCAAAGCCACTTTTAAACCAAGGATGGTATTCCCAGTTTTTGTAGGTATGAATATCGCGCTTCTCGGCCTTAATATGGTCCTTGGTGGTTGTTCGATTTCTGGCCTAAATACGGCCTATGTCGATCGTTGGTTTTCTGGCCTTAATATAACCGTCGGGGGCAACAGATTTCTGGCCTCAATATAGTTTGGTGTAACTATAGCAGCCCACGCATTGAGCTCCGATGTATTATTCAGAACACACCTCCTTTACAAAGAAGGATGCATTTTAAGGGGAAAAGTGTTGACCCACTTTTTGGCAAAGTTGTCATGGCTCAACAGATCAATGCCCAATGACCAGAAACCCACTATTCAGCATCAACCGACCGAACGGTCCAAACAACCCTCGTTCAGGAAAGCCTGAGCAAGAGTTGGATCGAACCGGCCCTCCCTAGACAGCCGCTTAAACGAGTTCCGGAATAATAGCTCACCGTGAACGACCGAGTCAGTTGATCCCTTGAAAATCGGATCGACCAGATATTACCAAGTATACATGGAAAATCTAGATGAATCATTAGTTGTTGAGCATGATTATCAAGGAGATAAAGATGGTCAAAGCACTTTTGGACAAAGCTATACTTTTGATACACCTCATCTTGAGCGCCACGTATACCACAATTTATGAAGATACCATTAATCAACAGTAGACCGGCTCCCACCGCCGCAACTGCATCTAATGATCAAGTTCCACGTGTCTAAGCTCCACAGAAACAGCAGGCCATGTCACTCCTCCATCAGACCACTTCTCCATCTATAAATACCTCCATGCTCAAAGAAGTAAAGGACCTGCTATGGATTCCAACTGCTCTTGAAAAAAACTTACTCAAGTTAAAACCCCGTGGCTAACTCCCAAAATAGCCAACTCTTCTTCTTTTCTCAAACAGAAAAAGCATTGTACTTGTAATCAAAAGCAAATCAATACATATAAAGTGGACATAGGTACCATCTTTGCCAAACCACTATAAAAAGTCTTGTGTGTTCCCTGTTTTCTTTACTTTACTGCATTTTGTGATTGCTATTCATGTGTTCACCGCACGATTAGGGGTTGACTGTTACTAGTGACCAACTTTTGACATTAACACATAAGGTCTCATACCACACACAGAATGAATTGCACACATTGGACGAGGTTTCTCCTTATGATAACAAAAAATGCTTAATACGTGAAAATCATTTAATACTAGTATTTGTGCATAGTGTATAAAATTACTTCGCAAGTAAATGTATCAATCTTAACCAACATAATACCGTAAGGGCTCGTTTTGGAGAATCTGTTTCCAACGTAATTGTAATAACCCGGAAAATGTGAACCAGTTTAAATTTTTTTAATTTGGTTATTGCCAAAGAATTTGAATAATTGAAATAGCCTAATTCAATAAAATATAGAATTGGGTATGGGAACCAACAACAAAGCACGACTTGGTATTTGGCTCCTACAGGAGGAAGCAGAGCTGTGGTGGGATTCCATTACCTCAGAAGATGCAGCAGGTACTGTCAGGACCTGGGAGCAATTCAAAACTATGTTCAATGAGAAGTTTGTACCTGAACAGGCTCTAGAGAGGATGCGAGAGCAATTTGCTAATCTCCAGCAAGGAGATCTCTCTATTCAGGATTACCTAAATAAATTCACCCAGTTGTCGCGCTATGCTCCAGAGCTTATTATGACCAACAAAGCAAAGAACAACAGATTCATATTTGGGCTAAAGCGCAAGTACCATGACAGAGCTATGAGCAACATCAAACTCTCCTTTTCAGAATTAGTAGAAATGGCTTGCAATTATGAAGATATGGACTATATAAAATATAACGATAAATTGCCAGATTAATAAAAACCCACACGGGTCTGGAGTTGACAATAATCACGTCGCTCTAGTTATTAGATACGGCACATGGACTATTTATTTCCACACGGAAACGGGGTGACGAGAATTTATTCTCTGGAGTGATTATCTATACATTCTCCCCCGTAAACACTAGAATATATCACTATAAATATGTGAATGCTTTTTATGATTTATTGGGTACCTAATACGGCCCAATAAATTTCCAAACCCCTCCCCGTACAAAGGAGGTTATGGCGAATTTTTTTGAAATATTAAGGCGTTAGTGAAATATTTGAAGTGAAAACGAAGTTGAAAATATGGAATGAACTATAGTTGAAATTATAGAATGAACTATATTTATATATATAAATATAAATATAATTAAAAGGAATCGAAGCCGTGCAGTTCGTGTTTCGGAATCGTAATTTGAAACGATTAGTACGAGAAATCCGACCAACGGATTTTCCTGAAACTGCAACCGCTGGGTTCGCCTTGGGAATATCTTTCCAACGGCACCAACCTTGTAAAAATCCAACGGTTGGATTGTCCGGAATGTTTTATTCAAATCTGAAAAAAAACAGCGCCAGAATCGTTTATATTTATATATAAATATAAATATAATTAAATTAAATCGAATAACGACGCTGCAGTTCGAATTTTGAAACCGTAACTTCAAATGACTAGTGTGGAAGATCCGACCGTCGGATTCTCACGAAACCGGAACCGTTGGGTTCGCTTTGGAAATATCTTCCCACTGATATAGAATTTGTAGAAATCCAACGGTTAGATTTTCCGATATATGTAAAACAAATTAGGGGAAAAACAGCGCCAGTGCCACAACACGACTTGAAACGTCATTTAATTAAATATGGCCATTTTTAAATAAATAAAAATGGCGAAAAATCGTTATAAAATATTATAAGCAACATAGTTTGCAAATAAACCAATTGGGCTTGAATTGTTTGATATTTGATGGTTGTATGTGTTTGACACGAAAATAACGCTAAAGAACTGAAAGATGGATGTCGAATAACATAACCATCGAAAGAATCGATTTAAATTCTAATGACGTGAATTATTTGAAAAGGCCGAGCTAACCCTCATTTCAAATAATTTATCGAGCGATTCGAATTGGAAAAGGCAAAGACAATTCAAGACCGACGATCTTCGTATCGGTTGGATGGGCGCTACTGAGGTTCCTGACCGGAGTAGCTACCGGAAAGGGACGGAAGTAGTAGTCGTCTAAACGTATGTGTTGATTGGATGGATATACGAGGAATTTGACGCCTCCGGTTTCGTTCAGACCCAGAACGGACTTGTAAATGGACTGTGTGTCTGACATTGGATTTTGTTCTATACTAATTAATCTCTGTTAAATATATATCTGTTTGGCGGCGGAGAATTTATTCTTTTGCTTAACGCCCTTCTCTGAGACGTACGAGCTTAGAGGTTATATATCGATGGAAATCAATCGTATGGAGTAGACTGCCTATGTGGCATGCCAAGATGCTGTGATCAAGGCTTCTGTTGCAAAGCAAAGTCCTGTGGAAGATGATCAAAGCACGATCTACATGGCCTAGCTTTGTGTATTTCGTAGATTCGCGAGCCTCACACACCGGTATGAGTTAAAAACGAGATAAGGACCCAAGGAGAGCATGGCGTTTCTTTCTAGCTATGGTGGTGTCAGTGACTTACCAGCCCTGACATTTATATCTATTTTTCACCTATGTGGTTGTTGGAATGCGAGGCGCCTCGATTATAGGTCTGTAAGGACCGGGAAACGTGTGTTCAGGAATAACTAATCCTCAAACGTAAGAGAGGACCGGCCTTGGAGGATCCAGGGTTACCCAGAGTGTGTAGTCCTGAGGCATTTGCTAGAGTGTCTCGAAGCGGAGAGGAGCTTGCCCCTTGCCTCCACTCATGGAGGAAATCCAATTTCCAATACGAGATAACGGATTCGATTGTAACTTATATATGGCGACATAGTGGCATGGGACGCTCATGTCGCCTATGATTGATATTTATGATGCTATTCGCTTTTGAAACATATATGCACTAGTAATAATATCAAATGATTTTGCTTTATACGTACCAAGCATATTTGGCCATTATAAGGTAAAACTCTATCCTCCGGCTTGCGTTGCATTGTATGATGGGACCTGAGTCTTATAATGGCTTCATTCTTTTTAAGAGCATTGCGTTGTTTTAAAAGAATTTACTTTGTTTTAAATGCACTAGCAATCACTGGAGTAAACCCGTTCCGCGAAAATGGCGTGGTCCTATGATTTGCTTATTACTGTTGTTTAACTATTAAATAGATTCCTCATACCAGTCCCCATGACTGACTCGTTGTTTGTTTCACTTTGCAAACGCGGGTGCCCTTATTTTCACACGGGCAGCCTAGTACACAGGTGACAGGTTGTTTTTGGCTCTGCACTATTGCATAGAGTGCATTTTTGGCTCATGGCAAGGCTGAATTCACAGAGACGACTTTGACATTTTCCGCCATTACTGTACTTATATTATGATTCCGCCACGGGCGATGCAGACTGATTTACTTTCTGTACTTCTTATTGTATGTATATGTACCGCCTTCGGCAATGTAGACTGATACCCTTATTATGTCTCACTGCATGTATGTATTCCGCCTCTGGCGATGATGACTGATCACTTTCCTTTTTATTTACTAAGTTATATCCTACGCAATGCTATTCTGATGTTATTACATGTTGTGATTCCGCTGTCATATCCATGTAAAATTATTCTATTTATTGTTCTGCTATTATCTGTACTCTGCTATGATGATTAATGTGTTATATTCCAATGATTATCCTTAATACCGCCCCTCGGATTTTGGGATCATCACAGTTGGTATCAGAGCTTTGGTTAACCTTAGTTTCGGGATCTAACACATTAAACACCTCGTCAGAATAGAATCAGTAGTGTTCTAATGCGAGTAGCTCATTAGAGATAGGATTAGCAATGTCCTAGAATGAGCTAAGCAAATCAGCAAAACAATTTGATCAGTACATCATTTCCTTTCCTTATATTCCCCTGCTTTATCATATATGAAAATTATCAAATCTGTGAGCTTGACTCTTTTCTTGCTTATACAATATTCTCTTAGATGGCTACACGAGCAGCACAACAGGATATTGACATAACTCCAGAATTAGCACTCAGAAGAGAGCCATTAAAGATAGTTGGCAAAGAAACTAGAGAGCTAAGGAGGAAAAAGATCCATTTAGTCAAAGTGCAGTGGAGTAGTGATCCTAGAGACTGTACTTGGGAAACTGAGGAAAGCATTAAACAAGCCTATCCCAAATGCAGAGTGGACATCTCTGACTAACTCCGGTGCAAGGTACCATTACAATACTTTGCATTTACATTTTATTTCCAACTTAGCTGTTATTTCCTTTTCGAGGACGAAAAGTTTTAAGTGGGGGAGATTGTAATAACCTGGAAAATGTGAACCATTTTAAAGTTTTTTAATTTGGTTATTGCCAAAGAATTTGAATAATTGAAATAGCCTATTTCAATAAAATATAGAACTGGGTATGGGAACCAACAACAAAGCACGACTTGATATTTGGCTCCTATAGGAGGAAGTAAAGCTGTGGTGGGATGCCATTACCTCAGAAGATGCAGTAGGTACTGTCAGGACCTAGGAGCAATTCAAAACTATGTTCAATGAGAAGTTTGTACCTGAACAGGCTCTAGAGAGGATGCGAGAGCAGTTTGCTAATCTCCAGCAAGGAGATCTCTCTATTCAGGATTACCTAAATAAATTCACCCAGTTGTCGCGTTATGCTCCAGAGCTTATTATGACCAACAAAGCAAAGAACAAGAGATTCATATTTGGGCTAAAGCGCAAGTACCATGACAGAGCTATGAGCAACATCAAACTCTCCTTTTCAGAATTAGTAGAAATGGCTTGCAATTATGAAGATATGGACTATATAAAATATAACGATAAATTGCCAGATTAATAAAAAAAACCACACGGGTCTGGAGTTGACAATAATCACGTCGCTCTAGTTATTAGATACGGCACATGGACTATTTATTTCCACACGGAAACGGGGTGACGAGAATTTATTCTCTGGAGTGATTATCTATACATGCTCCCCCATAAACACCAGAATATATCACTATAAATATGTGAATGCTTTTTAGGATTTATTGGGTACCTAATACGGCCCAATAAATTTCCATACCCCTCCCCGTACAAAGGAGGTTATGGCGAAATTTTTCGAAATATTAAGGCGTTAGTGAAATATTTGAAGTGAAAACGAAGTTGAAAATATGGAATGAACTATAGTTGAAATTATAGAATGAACTATATTTATATATATAAATATAGATATAATTAAAAGGAATCGAAGCCGTGAAGTTCGTGTTTCGGAATCGTAATTTGAAACGATTAGTACGAGAAATCCGACCATCGGATTTTCCCGAAACCGCAACCGCTGGGTTCGCCTTGGGAATATCTTTCCAACGGCACCAACCTTGTAAAAATCCAACGGTTGGATTGTCCGGAATGTTTAATTCAAATCTGAAGAAAAATAGCACCAGAATCGTTTATATTTATATATAAATATAAATATAATTAAATTAAATCGAATAACGACGCTGCAGTTCGAATTTTGAAACCGTAACTTCAAACGACTAGTGTGGAAGATCCGACCGTCGGATTCTCACGAAACTGGAACCGTTGGGTTCGCTTTGGAAATATCTTCCCACTAATATAGACTTTGTAGAAATCCAACGGTTAGATTTTCCGATATGTGTAAAACAAATTAGGGGAAAAACAGCGCCAGTGCCACGGCACGACCTGAAACGTCGTTTAATTAAATATGGCCATTTTTAAATAAATAAAAATGGCGAAAAATCGTTATAAAATATTATAAGCAACATAGATTGCAAATAAACCAATTGGGCTTGAATTGTTTGATATTTGATGGTTGTATGTGTTTGACACGAAAATAACACTAAAGAACTGAAAGATGGATGTCGAATAATATAACCATAGAAAGAATCGATTTAAATTCTAATGACGTGAATTATTTGAAAAGGCCGAGCTAACCCTCATTTCAAATAATTTATCGAGCGATTCGAATTGGAAAAGGCAAAGACAATTCAAGACCGACGATCTTCGTATTGGTTGGATGAGCGCTACTGAGGTTCCTGACCGGAGTAGCTACCGGAAAGGGACGGAAGTAGTAGCCGTCTAAACGTATGTGTTGATTGGACGGATATACGAGGAATTTGACGCCTTCGGTGTCGTTCAGACCCAAAACGGACTTGTAAATGGACTGTGTGTCTGACATTGGATTTCGTTCTATACTAATTAATCTCTGTTAAATGTATATCTGTTTGGCGGCGGAGAATTTATTCTTTTGCTTAACGCCCTTCTCTGAGACGTACGAGCTTAGAGGTTATATATCGATGGAAATCAATCGTATGGAGTAGACTGCCTATGTGGCATGCCAAGATGCTGTGATCAAGGCTTCTGTTGCAAAGCAAAGTCCTGTGGAAGATGATCAAAGCACGGTCTACGTGGCCTAGCTTTGTGTATTTCGTAGATTCGCGAGCCTCACACCCCGGTATGAGTTAAAAACGGGATAAGGACCCAAGGAGAGCATGCCGTTTCTTTCTAGCTATGGTGGTGTCAGTGACTTACCAGCCCTGACATTTATATCTATATTTCACCTATGTGGTTGTTGGAATGCGAGGCGCCTCGATTATAGGTATGTAAGGACCGGGAAACGTGTGTTCAGGAATAACTAATCCTCAAACGTAAGAGAGGACCGGCCTTGGAGGATCCAGGGTTACCCAGAGTGTGTAGTCCTGAGGCATTTGCTAGAGTGTCTCGAAGCGGAGAGGAGCTTGCCCCTTGCCTCGACTCATGGCGGAAATCCAATTTCCAATACGAGATAACGGATTCGATTGTAACTTATATATGGCGACATAGTGGCATGGGACGCTCATGTCGCCTATGATTGATATTTATGATGCTATTCTCTTTTGAAACATATATGCACTAGTAATAATATCAAATGATTTTGCTTTATACGTACCAAGCATATTTGGCCATTATAAGGTAAAACTCTATCCTCCGGCTTGCGTTGCATTGTATGATGGGACCTGAGTCTTATAATGGCTTCATTCTTTTTAAGAGCATTGCGTTGTTTTAAAAGAATTTACTTTGTTTTAAATGCACTAGCAATCACTGGAGTAAACCCGTTCCGCGAAAGTGGCGTGGTCCTATGATTTGCTTATTGCTTTTGTTTAACTATTAAATAGATTCCTCATACCAGTCCCCATGACTGACTCGTTGTTTGTTTCACTTTGCAAACGCGGGTGCCCTTATTTTCATACGGGCAGCCTAGTACACAGGTGACAGGTTGTTTTTGGCTCTGCACTGTTGCATAGAGTGCATTTTTGGCTCATGGCGAGGCTGACTTCACAGAGACGACTTTGACATTTTCCGTCATTACTGTACTTATATTATGATTCCGCCACGGGCGATGCAGACTGATTTACTTTCCGTACTTCTTATTGTATGTATATGTACCGCCTTCGGCAATGTAGACTGATACCCTTATTATGTCTCACTGCATGTATGTATTCCGCCTCTGGCGATGATGACTGATCACTTTCCTTTTTATTTACTAAGTTATATCCTACGCTATGCTATTCTGATGTTATTACATGTTGTGATTCCGCTGTCATATCCATGTAAAATTATTCTATTTATTGTTCTGCTATTATCTGTACTCTGCTATGATGATTAATGTGTTATATTCCAATTATTATCCTTAATACCGCCCCTCGGATTTTGGGATCGTCACAGTAATGGTTCCTGATACGAACGATCAATCATGGGCTCACAACTTTTGCGCATTCCAGTACTTGCAGTTGCATGTCCAGACTCAGACAACGTTATACTAGCCCAATGATGAAGCCAATGGCATAGGCTGGATGGAAAATTTCCCTACCCAAGATTTAAGCAACTAATTACTGACACTTAAAATAAAATAAAATAAGTGTGCTGCTAAGGGCATCTCGTTTTTTTCTTACTAATACCATTACTAAAAAATACCATAAATTTAATACAACACTCTTCCTTACCAAACTTTATAAGGGGCTACTAAATACTTTATTTTTATTTATTTTTGTATGGCGAACAACCGCCGACAAACAATGTCTTCTACGGCGATCAACCACCAATCAACTGTAGTTCGGCAATTGATAACCCTGGAAAACGATGTTGGTCGACGGTTGTTTACCATGCAAAACTATTTTGTACAATGGTTGATTTCCGTGTGAATTGCGTGTGGTATTAGGTAGTACATAAAATTTATTGTGCTTATTATTTTTATTTGTGGTACTAGGAAGAAGAAAACAATGTGCCCTAAGCATCACGCTTAAAAAAAGTCTTTAGCAAAAAAATAGCAAACCTGAAAACCATAATGCTCCTCAACAAATTCTATCAAAAAAACACAACCACGCCATCTCGCCTCAATGCTCCGCACCTCAAAATTTTATATCTTCAACAAAATCACTTTTAAATAATTTATTATGATTTTCCATATTTTTAAATATTTAAAAATAGTCTTTTACCATTATTGTCAACAAGCTGTGTTATCGTTATTAAAAATTGATTTGGACGTATCTTAAAAACTACACATTAAAATTTGAATATTCTTTCTTTTTTTGAAAACTAATATCATTTATAAGTAAATGTTTTTTGTTTCGAGAAAATCTGATTTAAATTGCATTTGTTGTAATCGTTTGAAGTTTTCGGTCGAAATTCGCGAACTACAATAGCGAGACTAGCTCTATTCTAACCATATTTTAACTTCATATTAAAAACAATCTATTTTATTTTAAAATAGGTTAGTATTCCATTTAAAACATATATAAGACTATTTCAAAACAATATTTCAAAATTTTCAACTTTAAATATTTATTTTTAATGAATATTATATTATTATTTAATTAATAAAGTATCATTATTTTTTTTTAAATAACTTTTTGAAATCCAAAGTTTGCAGAAATCAAATTAAACTTTATACAACTCTATTGGAGCAATTAATCTGATTTTTAAACATCGTTTACATATCTATCTCAAATTCAATTTCAAAATCGAAATCAATTTCACTTATTAGAATTGAACAAGCTGTTTTACATCAAATCCTTATTCAAATCAATTTTCATCTTTACAAAAGTTTTTCAAACACTCTAATTTCATTTCTACCTGGTTTCGGACATTATATTTCAACTTTTGTTTTTATGCCATATTTTCAACTAAATGAATAAAATATTCATTTATATTGTCCAAATGGAACGAGACTTAACCAAAACCCATATAATCTATATATGTGGGTGTAATGTGCTACACTATCACTAATGACGATCATAATAACATCTATAACAATAATTCATCCATCGTACAATATTTATAATTTAAGCGTTAAGGTATTCAACGCTTACATACATATGATTAATGGTAACTATAATATCATTCATAACAACCACAGAAAACCATATCATCCGCAAAGCAGCTAATATAATGTAATCATACTATAATTATTATAAATATTAAAATAGTTCTCATTGAGAGTTCCACTTCGCCAATCTTTAGTTTCTCTACGTTTTCTGACTTTGAAAGTGGACAAACTTCCCTCGGGCTTTTGGAACAGCTACTCTCTAAATTTGAAAAAGTACCCAACTACAAAATTGTAGCAGTTTCTTTTTTCTACATTTAATAAGAAGAATTATCCAATTTGGATTAACTTTGAGTGAGATATGGTCGAAAATAATGGAGGTATTTTTAGGTTCAACAAAATGAAGGCAGAATACATGATCTTCAAAGATCTGCATTTTTGGACTAGCTAAGCTCTAAACTAGGAAAGGTGCTCAACATGAAAGTTTTTATGACACCCCGCATCCCTTAATGTCACCCATATAAGGATGCATTAAGTTCTGTGAAGCGCAATAAGTATAAAGTAACCAAAATTCACAAGACATAATAAAATGAAGCAGTAGAAAAACTAACTTTTACTATTATTAAAAAGCATTATTCCAAACCAATTACAACTTCACATCGTTACATTTCTCAAACACCAAAAACTTCATTTAAAACCATTTATCTTATAACACAAAATATCAGAGTGAAAATCCACAAAGTTGTATCTCTTCTCAAGAACCATAACAAATTAGAATAAAAGTCAAAGCAATGCATAGAGTCAGAAATCCAAGAATCCAAGTTGAAAATGATGATCACTACTGAGCACTACCCTGAGAACTTGAGGAGGGAAAAGGTAGAGAAAGAAGGAATAAAAAAAAGGTTAGACATAAGTCTTGCGGGTTCCATTGAGTTTAAGCATAGGCATATGATAAGAGGTATCAAGACAGATAAATAATATTGTATGAGTAAGTATAGTAAAATATGCAAGAATGAAGTAAACGAGATACCAAGGCAAGGTAAATATCAATTAAGCTTCTCATTTATATTCAATAGCAGTTTTATGCACCAACTACTAGTATATCAAGATTAGGTTTTACCCTAATTACTACCCATGTGATCGGCTCCCTACTGCGCAAATATCAAGTACCAGCCCTGACATAGGGTGTATCAGTCCCTAACCCGACGACCTTATAGGACACATACCTATTTGCTGGTGTTACAGTGTACTAATTTCCCTAATCGGACCCATGCACGCTCATGACTCCACCAGAATACCCACCTTCCACATTTGAACCTCTTACCATCCATATTAGTAAAGCATGTCCTGGCCCCTACCTACTGCGAGGCCCTTCTCCTAAGATACCAACAGGGATAATGACTGATGCGGGTTCCACACAACTCGCCACAAGCTACCCCCTATGCTTGTACCCCCAAATAACAAGGATTTTAAGAGTCCCAAAACCGGATACAAACAACAAGACATGGGACCTCTTAGCTTATTAATTCACAGGTTTAACTTAGCAGGTTTAAGTTCATTCATAAGCACAGTTGTAAATGATATTTCCTCTAAATGTTATTCTGTGTATAACCCATTTCACAAACAAGCACCTGCCCAAATGTATACATAGATTATAGTAACTCATTTTACATCTGATACTCATATTTCCATACATGTTATAATTAATATCAAATTAAGTCCAATCTTATCAGATTAATATGTTTGCATATTCTTCCTTTAATGTAACTTTTCCAAATTAACAGTTAAATGTTCCCAAATTACAATATGCCCAATTTTCTCCGTTATATCGTTATTATAAGTTATTCCAATTTATTTAATTTTTACACAATTCAATGGAAATAGCCTAGGCTCTCGATGGCCCAAGCTCGACATAAATAAAAAGGAAAACGGGAGAGAACAGATCTAGAACTGGATAAAAAGGCATATAAAAGATTGTAAATATATGAAAGACAGAAATGGGGATAAGGAAGCTAGAAATATGCATAAACATATAATAACAGTAATCTGAATGATTGATGATAAAAGAACAACATATAAGAAACAACTTATAAGTACTGCTTATTTCCAGATCTAATAATTTACTATCAAAAACCCTTTTAAAATAACAGATCTAAAAATAACTTGAACTCACAGAGGTGTTTGCTATATCCAGAAATAGTCTTTGAGAAGGTAGTTGTTGATGTAGAAAACTTAGAATTATCCTTTAATCTATCTTCCAACAACATCCATTAATTTTTTTAATTTAATTTTAGAAAATAGTTTGGAGGAAGTAAGAAATGAAGAAATTTTGTGCATAGGAAAATGAGAGGAGTACGTAGCCTATCTATAGATTAACTAGGATAATCCTAAACAATTAGATTTTAGGTTTATAAATTCAACTATACATTAAATGTTGAGTAAGAGCATGTATATGGTAAGAAAGCAGTCCATATTCGATCTTAGGAATCTACCTCAACATGCAGGTGGGTCGACCCACAGCATGCAGGTGGGTCGACCCACCTTTACCTATGTCGACCCTAGGGTCGACCTGCCTTAGACGTGGGTCGACCCAGGGGTCGACCCAGTTATGGGCGTGTTGCCCAGTTACCATTGCCTTCTGCTACATTTTTTATTATATTTATATAATCTATGTATATTTTAGTGCAATCTTCTTAAGTCCATAACTTCTTCATACGTTATCCGATTTACGGAAACTAAGGGTCTATCTGAACTAGAATTTCGTAACGAACACTACGGTAAATCGATTTTACTCAATTTCAAATATTTAATTAATATCCAATTAATTATCTTTATTGTATAATTATGGTGCATTAAATTACAGAGTGTTACATTCTCCCCTCCTTAAAGGATTTTGTCCTCGAAATCTCCAAGTTAAGAAGAATGTTATTTCATAGCAACCACCTACACCCATCTACTCATCCATTAACCACTGGGATCCATTGTCCTTAAAATTTCTAAGGCTTCGTATGAATATATGCAAAGGTGTTGTGAGTATATGTCTCTATTCTAATGTGAAAATCAGACGGTCGATTGATTCAGTTGACCTCTTTAATTCAATATATGTCTCTGCTATATACCCAATATGTATGCAAAAAACCCTAATAATACATATAAGTTCTATATGTGTGCATAATCACTCACCCAAATGCAATATCCATGTGATGATTCATCCATTTCCATCCATTGAAAATTAAAATGCACACATATCCATATGCAATATGTAAGTGTTTGAGCCGATCTAGTGCCTCATGTGTGTGTATATGCGTCCATTAACAACCACTAGCAAACATTTGCATCCACTTGCAACCATCAAACATAACATGTCTCAAACACATGCTTTCATCCATCGGCTTCCACCTAAGGATTGAGATTCGAACGTTAGGATAAACATACTCAAACAACATATCTGAATTCAAAAGCTTAGAAAGGAAAATTAAGAAGTACTCTCAAAGAGAAAAGGGTAAGAAGCACGAATCTTGTCTTTGGGTTCCCACGTTGCATCATCACGGTCTTTTCCCCATTGCACCTTCACTAACCTGATCTCCTTGTTATGTAGTCTCTTAACCTCCGATCTATGAATGTGGGTAGGAACTTTCCTAACTGACGCCTCTTTCTCAACTTTGACATCCTCAAGCGTGCTTGGCTCTACTACCTCTGCTGAATCATGCGGACATTTCCTCAAACGGAAAACGTGGAATATGTCGTGAACTCCCGCCAGCCTCTTTAGTAGTCTAACCCTATAGGTCATCTCACCTATCTTCTCCACTATGGAAAATGGCCCTACGAATCTCGGCGCCAAATTCAACATTTCATATAGGCAATACCTTGACAAAGACCATATCTCCTACCTCAAATTCCAAATCAGTCCTCCACCTATCGGCATAAGACTTCTGTCTGTCCTGAGCCGCCTTCATCCATCTGCGAATAAGATCTATCTTTTTCATAAGTATCTCTCGCCATCTCAGGCCTAAGTAGAAGTTTGTCCGTAGACTCCCACCAGCTTGTCGACGATTTACAGGGGCATCCATAGAGCGCTTCGAAGGGTGAGATCCTAATGCTCGGTTGATAACTGTTATTGTAGGAAAACTCAACCAATGGGAGATGCTCCTCCCAAGTCCCTCTGAAATTTAGGATACGAAGTCTTAAAAGATCCTCAAGAACCCTATTAACCCTCTTAAGTCTGTCCAACGACCTGAGGGTGGTAAGCTGTTCTTATTCATAACTGTGTACCTACTGTCTCTTGCAAGCTCTTCCAAAACTCATTTGTGAAGATGGCATCACGGTCACTTACTATACTGGAAGATACCCCATGAAGTCAGACTATCTCTCTATGTTATACCGATGCAAGCCAAGCTGCTATCGTCTAGCTCTTGACTAGGACAAAGTTAGCACTCTTAGTAAGTCTGTTAACTATAACTCATATATTCATGTTTCCCTTCCTCGATCTGGCCAGTCCATCAATGAAATCCATAGAGATGCTCTCCCACTTCCACTGTAGGATATTCAAAAGCTGAAGTAATTCGCTAGGTTTCCTTTGTTCAGCCTTCACTCACTGGAAAGTCAAACATTGGGCCACAAACTCTGCAACATACTTCTTCATACTAGTCCAGTGGAAAACTCTCTTCATATCTCGGTATATCTTGTCACCACCTGGATGGATAGTCATCCGAGAGTGATGATCCTCCTCAAGAACTGTCCTCTACAAATCCTTAACTCGGGGAACACAAAGCCTTCCATCTTGACGTAGCCACCCTTTCTCATTTATAGAGTATCTAGCTAGGTGGCTAGAGGTCTTTCCTCCGCTAAGTCTATCCAAGATGTCAGCTAATTGTGGGTCCTCTTGCAACGTAGATCCAATGTGCTCCATAAGAGTAGGTTGTACCTCCAAGATGCTAACAAACAGGCATAAGATTCGTAGATGGCCTAAAATCAAAGGTTGAGGTAAACTCCTAGCTCTGCCACTCTACGAATAAAGGACAAGGTCATCCTCTGCCTGCTCAACACGTCTGCAAGCACATTACCTTGTATGGGGTATAAGTTATCTCAAAATCGTAGGATGCTAGGAACTCTATCCACTGTTGCTGCCATAAATTGAGATTCTTCTATGAGAACAAATATTTGAGCGACCTGTGATCCATGTATTGAGGTAAACTCCTAGCTCTGCCACTCTACGAATAAAGAACAAGGTCATTCTCTACCTGCTCAACACGTCTGCAAGCACATTACCTTGTCTGGGGTATAAGTTATCTCAAAATCGTAGGATGCTAGGAACTTTATCCACTATTGCTGCCTTAAATTGAGATTCTTCTACGAGAACAAATATCTGAGCGACTTGTGATCCATGTATAGCTAAAATCTCTCTCCAAGTAGATAGTATCACCAAGACCTAAGTGCGAACACTATATCAGCCAACTTCAAGTCATAGGTAGGATAGTTCTTCTCATGAACCCTCAACTGTCTACTACCATAGCATACTACCCGCCCTTCTTGCATTATCACGACACCTAACCCTATGCCACAAGCATCCGTGTAGACCATAAACACCTTGCTACCATCGAGAAGCGTCTGAATAGGGATGATGTTAGGTCCCTCTTCAAACTTTGGAAAGCATCCTCGCAATCAATGCTCCAAACAAAAGCCAAGTTCTTCTTTATCAGACGGGTAAGTGGAGTCGATATCCTCACAAAGTCCTCAATGAACTTTCTATAATAACCCGCTAATCCCAGGAAACTACTCACTTCCGTTGCATTCTTAGGAGCCTTCCAATCTTGAACCACAAAACATTAGTGTGGTCCACAGCTATCCCATCCTTGGAGAGAAGTTGCCATAGGAGCCTTGCTTCCTTCCTCCAAAAATGACACTTAGAAAATTTTGCCTTAAGAAAATGCGATCTGAGAGTGCTTACAACCTCTCCTAAGTGTACGATATGTTCCTCCTTGCTCCTTGAGAAGATCAAAATGTCATCCATGAAGACCACCATATAATTTTTCAAGAACTCCGTAAACACCCTACTCATCGGATCCATAAAGTACACGGGTGTTGGTCAGCCCAAAAGGCGTGACCATCCATTCAAAGAAACCGTTTGGAGTCCTGAAAGTAGTCTTATCAATACTATCATCCTCTACCCTCAACTGATGAAATCTCTTGGCTAGATCCAACTGTGAGAAAACTGACGTGCCAGCTAGCTGATCAAACAAGTCATCAATCCTCGGAAGTGGGTGCTTATTCTTCTTGGTGAGTTTATTCAACTCCCTATATTCCACGCATAGGCGAAGTAAGCTGACTGCCTTCGTCGCAAAGACGACTGGTGCTCCCCACTCAAAGATGCTCTATCTAATAAATCCCTTCTCGAATAGCTCACCTACTTTATTGTTGAGCTCCCGCCTCTTTCCTCAGAGCCATGTGGCGCATCGATGAAGCGACTGGTTGACTTCACATTCTCTACCAAGTAAATATGGAAGTCTATCTCACACCTCATAGGTAATCCCCTAACCTCATCAAACACATCTGGATAACTATAGGTACTGATCAAAGATCGTCTACTGAAGCATCAAGCGAATATATGAAACCGAGCATAACTGACCGTAGTGGGTCACCTGAAATCTCAAGAGTTCTCCCTTGGCACGTTAGAAGCCTAACAACTCTCCTCTCACAGTCTAGAATGGCACTATAAATAGCTACCCAATCCATTCCTAGAATCAACCCATAACCTATAAAGCCAAGAACATACGCATCGCATTCAAACTCGATACCGAAGATAAAAATTCTCAAACCCCGACATATCATAGAAAGATGAGTCATACCTCCTATAGGATTTGAGGCTACAACATAATCAGAAACAATACTAGTATCAAGGTGCATACTATCTACCATAGAATTGGATATAAATGAATAAGAAGCACCAAAATCAAAGTGAGTCCTAATAGGATAGTCAAAAAGGGAAATCAAACCTTCGACGGTGACTTTCCTACTATGATCTGGTCCATAAGCCTCAAGAGCATGAACTTGTCCTCCAGACTATCCTTCCCCTTATCCTTACTTACTAGGGCATTGCTTGGTGAAATGTCCAAGTTGGCCACATGTAAAACAAGCCTTCTTCACCTTCTTACAATCTCTCACAAAATGTCCTAAAGCTGTACAACCATGGCACTTAACCTCTATTTCTATCTGGGTCTTATGAGGCTTTCCTCTCTTCTTTTGTGCCCCTTCTTGGGCCACCATTTTTTTTCTCAACTTTAGGTTGTGCCTCCTCAGTCTTGACTTCCTTCTTCTCTTCTTCACCGTCCTCATTCATCAAATCCATGTCAATAAGTCTATCGAAAGTCGCTCCCATCGGAATGTGTGATAATTCTAGTCCTTGGAGAGGTAGATTTAACCCTCTCGTGAATCCATGAGCCTTCTTATGGGGAGTGTTTAGCAAGTCCAAACCAAACCTTGTTAGCTGGTTGAAACTGTTGACATATTCATTAACTGACATACTTTCTTGTTTTAAACCCAATTTCTCCATCTACATTCCTTTGTTTGCCTAAGCCAAGAACTCATCCCAATTTTGCGTCTAAAATCATGCCAACAGCTATGGGCTGTCCTGCCTGAGTCACCTCCCACCAATATGAAGCTTCTTCCTTCAGTTGCCAAGCGGCCAATTGAATCTTTCTTATATCGTCAAGCTCAAAAAGATCAAACACATTCTCTGTTTCCTTCAGCCAATTGCGCGCCTCATCGAAATTCTCAGTACCACGAAACGACTTGCTAATATAATAGTAGAGCGGTGTTTTATTTCTGCTGACAAGGTGTCCAAACAATTCAATCAATTCAATTTACAGTGGAACAGTGTTTATTTCCACTAACAGATGTCAATATATAATAAATAATTACGATATACGTTATTAAACACAACTTAATTAAATAAATAGTAAATTGAACAACCAATTCAGCATTTACTGAATTGTAGATCATCACAGATAAATTTTTATCAGTTTATGCGTTCATTTAGTTTAACAATTAAATTTACGTTTATTTAAATATAAGCGATTTTTAGAATTAAAGCCAACTTTAATTATTTTATTAATCAATTTAAATTTTAAACTCGAAAAATTACACATTTCAGTTCTCTCGACTACTCGAACACATCTTCATCTATTTAGGCATATGTATGTATATGCCCACACCAATATTTAAGTTTCTAATAAAACTTAAACTCCTTTTTCAAATAGAAATGGGTCGAGCCCACTTTCAACTTGTGCATTCTACATACCCACATTATTTTATACATTCATATAAAATATTTAAGTCAAAACCCTTTCTCCTTTTATTGTATGCTTTTTTTCCATTTCCTTTCTTTTATTTTCTCTTGTCTTTTATTTAATTTCCTTTCCTCTGTTTCTTTTAATTCTTCCTAATTTTCTTATTCCTATGCCTACAACCCAATCTGGCCCAAACCCTCATAGCCCACGTCACCTTTTCTTTCTTTTCCTTGGCCTATCTTCTTTCTTCTCTCCCATTTTCTTGTAGTCTTCTCCATTCTATCCTAATTATTTTTATGCTGCTGCTCCTCAATTTCTTTTCTACTTGCCAAGGGAACAAAACCTGTAACACCCCACATCCATTAGTGTCACTTACAAAGGGAATGCACTAAGTTCTGTGGAGCATTTAGGGTAAAAGATGCAAATAAATTACAAGACAGACAGAAATTAAACAGCGGAAAATAAAACTTTGCTTTATTGATAAAATAGTTTGTTCAATGGTTTCTTTACAATATCAGAGTATCATCTGTCTTACAAAATAAAGAAGCATAAAAACAACATTTATATCCCCCGATTTTAGCAAGAGCCAGCCATAGCATCTGAAAAGAGAATCCAAGCAAACTTCGACAAATCTTCAAGCTGGGAAAGAGTGGCAGTCCAACTTAACCTGAGCTAAACTATTCCCTCCTTTACTACCTGGGGGGGGGGGGGACGGAAGAAAAGAAGACGAAAGAAAAACAGAGTCAGATATAAAGCCTGAGTAAGTTCAGTAACTTCTAGCATGTGAACATGGAAAAACAAAATGACAAGAATTAACTGAATACAAGATTACACCATGACGATAGGGTCAACAAGATTAGACAAGGTAGTCACAAGATATGCTAAGATAAACTGGATACGCTCTAATACTTTTGCCGCTTCGCTATTTCCTTGTTATACTGGTTTCTATATCTCTGCACCACCTAACTAGTGTTCCAACTAGTAACGATAACGTGATTCCAACCCCTGTAGTTTCCATTGCCTTCAGGCATACATTTATTATTTATTACCTAGATCTAATCTAGGGTTTTGTATCAAGTGCTTTCTAGATTTAACTAGAGTTTTACGCTATCTGTTGAACGCTTTTCGAGTTCAGGGTTTATGCCACCTAGTCCAACTAGGGATTACGCTATCTGTCGAACGATGCCCCCAAGTCTAGGACACACTACCTAGAGTGGTATATGTTCCTATACTTCCCCACGCATGTATCGCGTATACTAAGAGAGGCCTTTGCAGACTAAAAGACACTATCAGAGCAACTAAAGGGAAACATACCCACACTTTGATTTCAAAGAAGAGATAAGAGGATAATGAGATGTATGAAATTAAAGTAATTCAAAATCTTGAGTATCGCTTGTCTAGATGCACATGTCCTGTAATGTGCGGTCCGAGTCCTGTGACAGGGCAAATCAAGGAATACAGAACTCGGTCGGGAGCTTTCAGATATCTGCCGATGCAGATGCTAAGGTCTGTTTTTATTCCAGTGGCTATGGTCCCACTTGACCCCTCCCTTAACTAATGAAAGGCACACCCTGTAAAATGAGAACTATACGCCGGCCCCCGGTGCCCCACTATCCTATGGCCATCCGCAACCATAACTAGATAGCAAGTATATGGTCTTTTGGAGTTCTCCGCCTTTCCGCTTCACGTATCTCGATTGACTCAAGATGGATGGTAGACGACGAGTCGCTATCACAGGGCTACCGTTTGCTCGCCGAATCACGCCGGTCCATTCTGGTCTTTAGGTTGCCATGTAATGCAACCAAGGCATACCCCTGGTTCTTCTACGCAAACCTTAACCTCTGTGGGCCCAGGCGGATCATCTGCAGCCTCACAGAGGGATACCAAGAGTACCCTCACGTCCCCTCGAAGCCTCGGGCTTCGTAACCCAGTTCGTTGGAGCCTTCTTTTTAATCAGACGGACGTTCACTCCTCCTCGTGTTATACTAAGAATTACTACTTAGTTTTGTCAACTAAGGTTTACCACTTAGTTTCCAGAATCGTTGTTTTTTAACTAAGGTTTACTACTTAGCTCCTTTTAACTAAGGTTTACTACTTAGTTCTCTTTCCCGTCAATTTGGATTGGTTAAGTGTCATTGGTCAATTCAAGCTAATTTAACCCTCTTCATTTATCCTGTTAAGCTGGTTAAGTGTCATTAGCAATTCACGTTGACTTAACCCTACCACAAACCAAGTTATATTGGTAAAATATTTCTTATTACTTAACCCTACCCCTTCATCCTGTATTGGTTAAGTGTTCCTTTTTAACCTAACCTTGCACGTCTGTTTCAACTAACATGTTATTAATGGTTAAGTATTATCCCTTCATGTTTTAGACTTAACCTCATTCCTTTATCACAACCTGATGGTTAAGTGTTCAGGTTTTCTTAACCCTACGGTCTAGCCCAGCTAAAATATCAAAATTGGCTAAGTGTATTAGATTTTACTTAACCCCAACCTCTAGTCTAGTTAACATATTAATTTGGCTAAGTGTATTAACTTTACTTAACCCCTACAAGTCTCGTTTTGCTACCTTGAGTTTGGTTAAGTGTCTCTATGGACTTAGCCCTCCCATTCTAGCTTAACTGTGTTAAGTGGGTCTGAACCTAACCCCACCCATCAGTCTAGTTATCATGTTGAACTGGTTAAGTGTCTTAGTTAACTTAACCCTACCATTCTTGTTCTAGCTTTAACTAAATAGATTAAAGCCGCGACCACTCACATTAGACAGATATTGTTGCAAATACTGGATGTGCCGGTTGGTTCCGGGCAGGTTTACACCGCAACTCAGTCTAACCTCGGGTTAGGCATATTCGTGTTTTCTAAGTTCAAAGGGTTTTGATTAATTTTCAAATCAGGTTTTGAAAGTAACCATCCCGTCCGTCGGATCAGTTAGGGATAGCCAGGGAGAGCAGGAAACTTGTATTTTCCAAACCCAAGCCTAGACACTATCATCTCTGTCACCCTAGAACTTTCTGGTGTGTCATTACAAGAGGTGTCGTTAATAAACCTTTAATTTGTCTAAATTTACATTTCCTCATTCAACCCAAATTCTATAAGTAAATTATTCCTAATTTACTTATTTCCTAATTACTCTTTTAATGTGAATTGTCAACATTTCTTCTTATGGCCCATTCTCCCCTCTATATCATATTTATGCCCTTTTGGTATGTAAACTATACCAAATTAAGTGTCACTAACTATGATTTTGCTAAACCTGACAGTTATTCCCAATTATCGCCAATTTCACATTTATGCCAATATACTTACCGTGCCAAATTAGCTAATCCAATTCCGATTCAACATTCTAATTCACGTCAAACTAAACTTATTACTCTAGCTCACTATTCATGTAAATGATAGATTTACACGTCAATACTAGATTCAAATTACACATCTTATAATTCATGTCAAATTTATCCAATTTGCATTTCTATGAACATGCCATAATACATGTTCCCAATTTATGCCAATTTCCAAGTTAAACTATGTTTTTAGTAAATTTCATATTTTGCTCAAACAGCATTCCCACCGTTCGTATAATCGTGATTCAGTCTAGATTATAAATAAAGCTAGGTTCATAGAAAATAGGGAATGAACCAAAGATGCTATGCAAAAGATAGACATACTAATTGGCATAAAGAGGGTTGAATAACGACGTCTGTTCAAGAACATGGGTAGACCTAACTTAATAGGTAAATTTCCAAGGTTTAAAACCAAAGAAAACCAAGAATAGACAGAATAGAGACGTCGGTTCAAGAACATGGGTAGACCTAACTTAATAGGTAAATTCCCAAGGTCTAAAACCAAAGATAGCCAAGAATAGACAGAACAGATGATCGGGTTTAGACCCAATTTCACAGTCACAAAACTTAAGCAACACTTTCCTGGTCTTGAATCACAGGTGTTTAATCACAGATGTCCTTGTTATGTCATAGGCAATAGTTTATGTTTCCTAATCAAAGGCATAGGCTTAGTCAAGGAAATAATCCTCATAGTCACAGTCACAGTCATAGGCAATGTTCATAGTCATAGGCAATGTCCAAAGTCATTGGCAATGTTCATAGTCATGGGAAAATGTTCATAGTCATAGGCATATGGTTTTAAGGTTCATAGTTTCATAGTCACGGTCTTATTTGTCCTCGAATCATAACAGTTCTTAATTAGGTTCAAGAGTATAGGCACTGATTCGAATAGAGAGAGAGAATTGGCATATTCTTTTATTCCTTTAATTTCATGTCACGAACAGAGAAAAACGTTCAAATCTAGAAATAACTGACTTACTGAGATTAGATTAGAACAGAAAGATGACGTTGCTAAGATTCATAGAAAAACAGTCGTTGAAGTCATTTGAACCTCCTCTTGAATCCTAGTTTGACTTGAACCTCTTCTTGAAAATCTTTTAGCAGCATTTCCTCGTCTTGGTTTATTTTATATATATTATTTTATTTATATATTTCTTTTTAGAGGAGGAGGAGAAGCCATGTCTAACAAGAATCTTTGCAGCATAAGGGTAAAAAAGAATTGTGAATAGAGAAGAAGACCAGGGCTGTTTATATAGTGTTAGGCGGACGAACCTGGTCAGAAAACGTGACCAAATACATCAGAACGAACCAGGTGCAGCAAGCTGGAAAAAGCAGGGGGGTCGACACCCATGTCGACTGGGCAGTCGACATGGGGGGTGTGTCGACTGTGCAGTCGACACCCCTGTCGACTTGACCTGGGCGGGAATTTTCCCGCCCTGTCCCCTTTGTGTTTTAATTCGAATTCGGCTCTAGTTTTAAACTGTTTTGAACTTGGAATTTTCTGAAAACTTTGACGGGCCATATCTTGGTCATACGGACTCCGATTTTAGAAAATTCGGACTCTATTTCGCGTATTTTTCCGAGACGAACGCAATGGCACAGCCCGTTTCCCTTGATTTTTGATTTTAACTTTTAATTCTGCCTTGATTTGCGAATCTTAGTTTTACAGAATTACGGGGTGTTACATTCTCCCCCACTTAAAAGGATTTCATCCTCGAAATCTCCAAGTTAGGAAGAATGTGTCCAACCATCCAATCACCCATCTACTCAACCATTCAATCACAGGCATTCATTGTCCTTAAAAGATTTCTAATGCCTTCATGTTCATATGCATAATGTGTGTATATGTCTTTATCTAATGCAAAATCAGGCGGTCTACTGATTCAGTTGACCTCCTTAATGCGAATCATGTCAGTGCCATGCGTCCAATCATGTATGCAAGCATCCCTAGTTATGTAAATACTACATGCGTGCACGGCCATTCATCCATATGCAACATCCATATGATAACATATCAGGCTCAACTTACAAACAAATACATATCTGTAAATGCAATATGAAAGCGTACGAACTGAGCTAGTGCCTAATACGTATGCATATGCATCCACGAGCAACCATTAGCAACCACTTGCAACCATAACATGTTTCAAACACATGTTTACATCCATTGGCTTCTACCTAAGGATCGAAGATACGACCTAGGTGATATACTTTGGAAAGAGAGAAACAATTATGCGTAAAGCTCCTAAAACAAAGAAATCAAGGATGCACCCTCAAGGAAAAGGGTATGATGCTAGTATCTAGCCTTCTTGAGCTTTACTCCACTGTATCTTAACTAATTTAACTTCACGATTGTGAAGTTTCTGACCTCCAATTCCAAAATAAACAGATGTCAATCACGGTACCAAGTATATGTACTAAGATGATTAGAGGTCTTCCTCTTATCTGCCATGCCATAACTATAGGGGTCGAAAGGTTACTACGTGCTTTTTTAGAGTACCTGCCACAACTATTCATCTCTCACGCAAACCATCCTAGTCGAACTCGACATTCCTCAAGTACAAGCCCTAAAGGCCTAAACCAATATTAGACAAACACCCAAGGAATATCCTCCGAATTTAGACGATCCTCGTGAGATGATGTAAGCAAACTCGATAGCTATCCTCAAATCCCTACTAACCAAAAATAAACTGGTCGGACCACCAATTGGATTTGAGACTCTAGTGGGATCTTTCTACTATACAAGTACTATGGTGCAGAGACTCAACTGTGGAAGTGGATATGAACAAATGCGAAGCGCTAAAAAGGAAAGAGTATGAACAGAAAAACTAGAACCTTACTACCTTTCTCCTAGGTACGCTTAGTATGTACTTGCCCTTCTGAAAATCTTGTCCTTTGTCCTTAATTATATGCCCTATCATACCATAGTAAAGATATTTCCTCTTGTCTTAGGTTTTATAATCCCTTCCTCCTTCGTGAGCTAAGTCTACATCCATGATTTCCTCATCCTTGGGTTGTGCCCCTTTGCCAAACTTCCGTGTGTAACCATGCTGGCAAAACTCTCGAAAGCTGCCTCCATCGTATGGAAACCCTATAAGCTTGAAAGAAGACTGGCCATAAGTGAAACAACTATGGTTATAGATGGAAGTCGGACACTACTTTGCCCTTCGATGAGGTTACCTCCCAGAAAGCCAGGAGCCCCAGAGACTCAAGAAAGAAGGAGACAAGAATTCAAACAGAGGAAGAGAAGACAGTGCGTATGGCTTTGGGGAATATGCCTTTAAAACAAAACTTTTCTTTTGAAAATGCTTCTTTAAAAACCATTTTGAAAAATAATTTTTCAAATCTTTTATCTGATCCGGTAACCTTCGGCTCTGATATCACGTGTAACACCCAACATTCGTTAGTGTCACTTACAAAGGGAATGCACTAAGTTCTGTGGAGCATTTAGGGTAAAAGATGCAGATAAATTACAAGATTGACAGAAATTAAACAGCGGAAAATAAAACTTTGCTTTATTGATAAAATAGTTTGTACAATGGTTTCTTTACAATATCAGAGTATCATCTGTCTTACAAAATAAAGAAGCATAAAAACAACATTTATATCCCCCGATTTTAGCAAGAGCCAGCCATAGCATCTGAAAAGAGAATCCAAGCAAACTTCGACAAATCTTCAAGCTGGGAAAGAGTGGCAGTCCAACTTGACCTGAGCTAAACTATTCCCTCCTTTACTACCTGGGGGGGGGGGGGAAACGGAAGAAAAGAAGACGAAAGAAAAACAAAGTTAGACATAAAGCCTGAGTAAGTTCAGTAACTTCTAGCATGTGAACATGGAAAAACAAAACGACATGAATTAACTGAATACAAGATTACACCATGACGATAGGGTCAACAAGATTAGACAAGGTAGTCACAAGATATGCTAAGATAAACTGGATACGCTCTAATACTTTCGCCGCCTCGCTATTTCCTTATTATACTGGTTTCTATATCTCTGCACCACCTAACTAGTGTTCCAACTAGTAACGATAACGTGATCCCAACCCCTGTAGTTTCCATTGCCTTCAGGCATACATTTATTATTTATTACCTAGATCTAATCTAGGGTTTTCTATCAAGTGCTTTCTAGATTTAACTAGAGTTTTACGCTATCTGCTGAACGCTTTTCGAGTTCAGGGTTTATGCCACCTAGTCCAACTAGGGATTATGCTATCTGTCCAACGATGCCCCCACGTCTAGGACACACTACCTAGAGTGGTATATGTTCCTATACTTCCCCACGCATGTATCGCGAATCGTTATCGCTTGTCTAGATGCACATGTCCTGTAATGTGCGGTCCGAGTCCTGTGACAGGGCAAATCAAGGAATACAGAACTCGGTCGGGAGCTTTCAGATATCTGCCGATGCAGATGCTAAGGTCTGTTTTTATTCCAGTGGCTATGGTCCCACTTGACCCCTCTCTCAACTAATGAAAGGCACACATTGTAAAATGAGAACTATACGCCGGCCCTCGGTGCCCCACTATCCTATGGCCATCCGCAACCATAACTAGATAGCAAGTATATGGTCTTTTGGAGTTCTCCGCCTTTCCGCTTCACATATCTCGATTGACTCAAGATGGATGGTAGACGACGAGTCGCTATCACAGGGCTACCGTTTGCTCGCCGAATCACGCCGGTCCATCCTGGTCTTTAGGTTGCCATGTATTGCAACCAAGGCATACCCCTGGTTCTTCTACGTAGACATTAACCTCTGTGGGCCCAGGCGGATCATCTGCAGCCTCGAAGAGGGATACCAAGAGTACCCTCACGTCCCCTCGAAGCCTCGGGCTTCGTAACCCAGTTCGTTGGAGCCTTCTTTTTAATCAGACGGACGTTCACTCCTCCTCGTGTTATACTAAGAATTACTACTTAGTTTTGTCAACTAAGGTTTACCACTTAGTTTCCACAATCGTTGTTTTCTTAACTAAGGTTTACTACTTAGCTCCTTTTAACTAAGGTTTACTACTTAGTTCTCTTTCATGTCAATTTGTATTGGTTAAGTGTCATTAGTCAATTCAAGCTAACTTAACCCTCTTCATTTATCCTGTTAAGCTGGTTAAGTGTCATTAGCAATTCACGTTGACTTAACCCTACCACAAACCAAGTTATATTGGTTAAATATTTCTTATTACTTAACCCTACCCCTTCATCCTATATTGGTTAAGTGTTCCTTTTTAACTTAACCTTGCCCATCTGTTTCAACTAACATGTTATTAATGGTTAAGTATTATCCCTTTATGTTTTAGACTTAACCTCATTCCTTTATCACAACCTGATGGTTAAGTGTTCAGGTTTTCTTAACCCTACGGTCTAGCCCAGCTAACATATCAAAATTGGCTAAGTGTATTAGATTTTACTTAACCCCAACCTCTAGTCTAGTTAACATATTAATTTGGCTAAGTGTATTAACTTTACTTAACCCCTACAAGTCTCGTTTTGCCACCTTGAGTTTGGTTAAGTGTCTCTATGGACTTAGCCCTCCCATTCTAGCTTAACTGTGTTAAGTGGGTCTAAACCTAACCCCACCCATCAGTCTAGTTATCATGTTGAACTGGTTAAGTGTCTTAGTTAACTTAACCCTACCATTCTTGTTCTAGCTTTAACTAAATAGATTAAAGCCGCGACCACTCACATTAGACAGATATTGTTGCGAATACTGGATGTGCCGGTTGGTTCCGGGCAGGTTTACATCGCAACTCAGTCTAACCTCGGGCTAGGCATATTCGTGTTTTCTAAGTTCAAAGGGTTTTGATTAATTTTCAAATCAGGTTTTGAAAGTAACCATCTTGTCCGTCGGATCAGTTAGGGATAGCCAGGGAGAGCAGGAAACTTGTATTTTCCAAACCCAAGCCTAGACACTATCCTCTCTGTCACCCTAGAACTTTCTGGTGTGTCATTACAAGAGGTGTCGTTAATAAACCTTTAATTTGTCTAAATTTACATTTCCTCATTCAAGCCAAATTCTATAAGTAAATTATTCCTAATTTACTTATTTCCTAATTACTCTTTTAATGTGAATTGTCAACGTTTCTTCTTATGGCCCATTCTCCCCTCTATATCATATTTATGCCCTTTTGGTATGTAAACTATCCCAAATTAAGTGTCACTAACTATGATTTTGCTAAACCTGACAGTTATTCCCAATTATGGCCAATTTCACATTTATGCCAATATACTTACCATGCCAAATTAGCTAATCCAATTCCGATTCAACATTCTAATTCACGTCAAACTAAACTTATTACTCTAGCTCACTATTCATGTAAATGATAGATTTACACGTCAATACTAGATTCAAATTACACATCTTATAATTCATGTCAAATTTATCCAATTTGCATTTCTATGAACATGCCATAATACATGTTCCCAATTTATGCCAATTTCCAAGTTAAACTATGTTTTTAGTAAATTTCATATTTTGCTCAAACCGCATTCCCACCGTTCGTATAATCGTGATTCAGTCTAGATTATAAATAAAGCTAGGTTCGTAGAAAATAGGGAATGAACCAAAGATGCTATGCAAAAGATAGACATACTAACTGGCATAAAGAGGGTTGAATAACGACGTCTGTTCAAGAACATGGGTAGACCTAACTTAATAGGTAAATTTCCAAGGTCTAAAACCAAAGAAAACCAAGAATAGACAGAATAGAGACGTCGGTTCAAGAACATGGGTAGACCTAATTTAATAGGTAAATTCCCAAGGTCTAAAACCAAAGATAGCCAAGAATAGACAGAACAGATGATCGAGTTTAGACCCAATTTCATAGTCACAAAACTTAAGCAACACTTTCCTGGTCATGAATCACAGGTGTTTAATCACAGATGTCCTTGTTATGTCATAGGCAATAGTTTATATTTCCTAATCAAAGGCATAGGCTTAGTCAAGGAAATAATCCTTATAGTCACAGTCACAGTCACAGGCAATGTTCATAGTCATAGGCAATGTCCAAAGTCATAGGCAATGTTCATAGTCATAGGCAAATGTTCATAGTCATAGGCATATGGTTTTAAGGTTCATAGTTTCATAGTCACGGTCTTATTTGTCCTCGAATCATAACAGTTCTTAATTAGGTTCAAGAGTATAGGCACTGATTCGAATAGAGAGAGAGATTTGGCATATTCTTTTATTCCTTTAATTTCATGTCACGAACAGAGAAAAACGTTCAAATCTAGAAATGACTGACTTACTGAGATTAGATTAGAACAGAAAGATGGCGTTGCTAAGATTCGTAGAAAAACAGTCGTTGAAGTCATTTGAACCTCCTCTTGAATCCTAGCTTGACTTGAACCTCTTCTTGAAAATCTTTTAGCAGCATTTCCTCATCTTGGTTTATTTTTTATATATTATTTTATTTATATATATTTTTTTAGAGGAGGAGGAGAAGCCATGTCTAACAAGAATCTTTGCAGCATAAGGGTAGAAAAGAATTGTGAATAGAGAAGAAGACCAGGGCTGTTTATATAGTGTTAGGCGGACGAACCTAGTCAGAAAACGTGACCAAATACATCAGAACGAACCAGGTGCAGCAAGCTGGAAAAAGCATGGGGGACACCCATGTCGACTGGGCAGTCGACATGGGGGGGGGGGGGGGTGTCGACTGTGCAGTCGACACCCCTGTCGACTTGACCTGGGCGGGAATTTTCCCGCCCTGCCCCCTGTGTGTTTGAATTCGAATTTGGCTCTAGTTTTAAACTGTTTTGAACTTGGAATTTTCTGAAAACTTTGACGGGCCATATCTTGGTCATAGGACTCCGATTTTCGAAAATTCGGACTCTATTTCGCGTATTTTTCCGAGACGAACGCAATGGCGCAGCCCGTTTCCCTTGATTTTTGATTTTAACTTTTAATTCTGCCTTGATTTGCGAATCTTAGTGTTACAGAATTACGGTGTGTTACAAAACCCATTTGGACACTACGTGTTTGGCATCACTCGAACAGGTGATCAACACACTCACTCAACCTTTCTTCCTAAACTCCAAGCAAATAAAATCTGCCAAAAACTTCCCAAACTTACAACCATGCACAACCGAGCTTGTGCATATGCACCATCAGCCCTCTGGCCTTCTCGCTCCTGCAACCATCCACGCAACCGTATCTTGGCCTCTTGAAACCGATGGCCTCACCCAAAAACCCTTAAGCATCCTGTACCAAAATTCAATAGTGTCAGTAACTTCCTTTTTTTCGATCTAGGAAAAAATCTCTCGTGCTACCACCACCCTCCACGATCATTGACCAACTCCACCAGTATGAGGTTGGCTTCATTCCGGACCTTCCCCCAAGGTTTGGCAACACTTGATCACTTCATATGTTTACATGACGCAATCGAACCCATACCAAAATACATCCCCAAAACACAAATCGACTTCGTCTACCTTCCTCAGACCGCTGGTGCCATCCAAACTTCGTCCACCCCTCCTTCTAACCCTAGACCACTGCCACAAAAGCAGTTTGCTATATCATCAACTAGAGTTCCTAATTTTTATTTTTTTTAACTCAAATCGAATTTAAACCCTAACTCGAACTATATTGCATTAATAATCAGGATTCTAATTTTGAAAATCCTTATTTGCAAGCATGAACATGTTCATATGTCTGTAATTTCAAATCTCAATGACTAGAAAAATTTGATTTCTTTAAACCCCTTTACTGTATTTTTATTCATATTAGAAAATATAAACTCTTATTCTTGTTACAACTATTTTTAGAATAAACTTCAGACATCTATAACACTTTTGGTGTTGAACTCCTTTCCTCAAACTTAGTAGAATTTGTGTTATTGAATATGGATGGAAAATTGTGGTTTCATATATATATATATATATATATATATATATATATATATATATATATATATATATAAACAGAGCATCTTCTTTGGTTATAGATTTTACATACTATTTCCCAAGTTTCATTCATTCAAGCATACACATAAGCAACTAAGTTCACCACTTTCACAGCCATATATATAGGTGTTTGTATTATCATATTCAAAAGTCAGTAGCTAAGTGGGAGGGTTATTTCACTTAAGCATATTCATATTTTTGATTCTATTTTACTTTCAGGTTGGACATTAATATTTGTTTACTAATGTTACCCATCAAAACAGGTGTACATGCATATATTTACATCATGTTATAACAACTAACAGAGGAAGTTTACTAACGAATGTCCACAGTTTAATGTGCAAGTCAATTTGATAAAAAATTCTTCCATTCGGAAACATATATATTGATATAAATGGTTTCATCATACATATATATAACAGTAAATAAGTAGGGATGTTTACTCACCTATGTTGTTCAATATTCTTCGTGTTTTGGTTCCAAGTTTTAGATCTGCTTTTTCTTTCTGGTTTTAGGATTTCTATCTTTTTTTGTTTTCTGGTTGCTAGGTTTACGTTTGAATTTCCATTCAGGTTTATGCATGAATTAGTTTGAGGGTGCGGTCTGTATTTGTTGATGGAAATGCGTATAACTTAGGCTTGATAGGGGTAGTCCAGGTTGTCTATATTCTTTGATTGAAAAGCATTGTTTGGTCACCTCTACACTTAATACTACCAGCTATGCACATGCATATACTTGTTCAACATATGTACAAATGGTTTTTTTTTTCTAAAAAAAAATACATCCTTGGCTTGCAAGTAATTTAAGATGTTAATGGCATGATTTTTATAACATAGGCTGCTACAATCTAGGCTCCCTATTACTTTAGATGTGAAGGAATTATTGGGTTGAAAGACATGTTAGATTAAGCTTTATTGTTGTACACATAGCTTCAGCTAAAAATGAATAATCAGTTCTTCCTTACATGTACAACCTATATGCATGAGTTGCTTTATTAAAATTTATCTTGCAAGAATGAAATAATCATATGATCTAGCTGTCTACCTAAATGATTTGAAAGTTGTTTAGTTCATAGCTTTCAAGTAGCTTCAAGCTATTCAATGTCTCTGATCTTGGCTGCCTATATGTTTTTGATTTGAAAGTGGGTGTTAAGTCCATGTATTTGCAGATATAGTAGGATGTGCATGTGCCTACAACCATGTACAAAATGTCTAAATAATTCTATACTTAGTTCCTAAGGCAAATCAACCTATATATGTATTGGATTTCTACCCTATTCACATCACATAAATGTTATCTCTTGGCAATTAAAGTCATCTCTATTTATATGAAATTTGAAACAAATACGAATGCAACCAAAATATTAAAACAAAATTTAATTGTACATACATATATCTATATATAACAGTTTAAAATAGACTCATAGATTTTAATATAATATTCAAATCCAATATTAACTATATTTTTACAGGAGTTTAAAACAAATATAAAAATATAAAACAATATAACATACATTTCTTACTTGATTTGTAAATAGATATACATTGATTAAAATATTTTGAATCATATATATATGCTTGAAGTTTCCCAATATTTATTATCCATAATTTATTTAATTTAAATCAGTAACTGAAATAATCAATAATAAATAATAATACAAAGTCAGTCAAAAACCGGGACGTTACAATCTACCACCTTAAAAGAATTTCGTCCCCGAAACTAAAGAGTAACAAGAAGATTTCATTTATATTTAAAATAATGGACTTATAACAAAACACATATATGGGTCATCCCCTAACGGTTACAATAAACAAAGCATCCAAAACACACAGGTTGCTTACCAAAACATTTCACAGCAATCAAAACATTTAATACACACATCAGTTTGCAATCTATCACAGTCATTTTTATAACTAGAAATATCGGTTATTATAGTTGGAAAATATTTTCATTTATATTTATGCATTACTATACCTCAATAAGCATCAGTCCTTGACCGTAAATCGATAAGAAAATAATCTTCTAAGTATCAACCCTAACGACTGAAATTAACATTAGACTAATACTCAGAAAATCATTTAACTCAACTAAGGATTCCAATTTCTTAACTCCAGTTAAATTTTCAAATTCCAGAATCCTAATTTTCGGTTTTTATTCCAAACCAGTTTGAAATCACATATCTTAATCCCATTGTAAATTCAAAACCTTTGAATTTTGCTAAAACATTTTATTTTACTCAAATAATTTTCTGGTTTGTCTCAGTTGTATATTTTACCCTTTATACAAATTCAATTTGGTTCACTATATAACCATTTCAATTTTTATAATTTTTTTGATTATAATAACAATTGACACATCCATATATAATAATAATTTCAGAAAACTATCCTTTTGTATAAAAAATAATAATTTTGGGCAAAATTATTTCATTTACCCTGCTTTTAAAACAATATTGTTTCAAATTACTCTATTCAAGAGTTTATAAACAATTTTCAATACAGTGTGCACCCTGCATCGACCGAAATTTTTTAACCACTCAATAAACTAATCAACACAATTTAAAGCAGTTTTTATATCAATTAACAAATATGCGCTCATATATATACACTCATGCTCCATCTAGGGTATTACAAACCCTATCTCCATTGAGTTACGCCATAGAGCCAAGGTTATTACTCAACCTTATGCTCTGATACCAAATGTGACGACCAGAATTTTGGTACCCTTTGAGTCGACCAAATATAACCCCAATCCCACCCAAAGAACACTAAAACTCAAATGTCGAAGAAAGAAATTAGAGGATGAGAAAAGATAAGATAGAAAAATTAAAATAGAAAAAAATAGATAGAAGATAGAACTAAACAACAACACAGAATCTCCCAAATCGCAGCGAAATAAATATAATATATATAATCAACTTTGAAATACAAAATTTATTTTCACTTACATACATCATCAGAGTACAATACATACACATCACAGCGAAAATAAACTCTATATACCCATCGTTGAAGCCTCCTGCTCTAAGCTCCTCCAGTAAATCTGTAAAGTCATGAACTACTTGACTGCCCGTACAAATTTGGGCACCCAAGAGTTTAGGGAAACATAGAAAAATAAACTCTGGGTCAGTCATGGGACTAGTACGAGTAAACGATTTTAAAACAACTTGATTAGTAAAGGATATTTCATAAGACCACGCCTTATAACACGGAACGGGTTTTTCCTTATAAGAATCCACAATACTTAATTTAACTTTTTAAAATCTCTCTTAAAAGAAAAGATAATCATAAGACCAATCCACACAAAAACATAGATGATTTTTATCTTACGATAACCCATAACATTTTTATATCAAAACTCTTTTGATATTATAATAGTGTCTAAATCAAATAAATAACAATTTAGTAGAACGTTTGCATCTCACGCTCTACATATATTGTATACAATCAAAACTGCGGGTGCTTATTGGATAATGGATTTCTACCTATGACAAGGTATGGAATTACCTTCCGATAGTGTATCTCTAGTTGGGAATACACTGGGTTCAACAAGAACAAATTGCAACCCGGCCACACATGACCGACCACTCATTTCTTTTAAGTGTATCGAATATATTGCAACCTACGGTTGCTAGCAACATAACCGTTCCCGGAAGATACAGAAGCGAAAATAAAACAAAATGAAAATTCTCTAGATGGTGACAATATACCCTAATTAGGAGTGACCCACTTAGCTATGTTGCCTGCCCAATTTTTGTCATTTCCCGGTTGTGAAGCTTGAGGTCAAAACTTACTTTTAGATATATCATGTCTTCATTCACTTTGAATGCTACATCGTTAAACCCATCAATATCCAATTAACTTCAATTAACTTCGCCAATACCATGAGTATAAAGCTAAGAGAGATGAATTCCTCCACCACCAAACATAGTTTGAAGAGAACAATCGTATGATCTGTTATGTATATTCTATCAGACATTCGTCCATACAAGTTTCCTGAGACTGGACAAACCAAAGGCACTATCCTGTAAATCCATCTTAGGCTATTTTTACCTAGGATCGACAGAACAACCCTTGCATAAACTTTGTCTTCAATGGTCTTCAATAATCTCTAACTCGTAACATATATATTGAATCGAAGTGGAATTTAGATTTCGGTCTCATCGAAACGACAACGGTAGTAATGGTCCAGATTTGATAGTCGATGATTTAACTATCAAATATAATTAAAATAATAAAATAAATAGAATTTTTTCCACTGGACCTGCAAAGCTTCTTTTAAGTATTATTTAATTACAAATATTAACTTATTCATATACTTATTTTAAAACATAGGTATTACTTAACTTCTAATCATTTTGAGGTAATCTCACTCTTGAATATACGTTTTTATAGCTAAAAGTGATATTCAATTCTAACACTCATTTCGAATACAAACTAATGCTATCTATCGGATAATAGTGAAATCGTTCAAGTTGGGGTATTTTAATTATCTATCAGACCTTGAGTCAAAATCATTCTTATTGTTAAGATTTGTAGAAGTTCGATATACAAAATATCTGACCAACCAGAATTTGTTAATCCATTTGATTTTCAAACCATTTCAAAACATTGTTATTGTTTTGAAAATATTCATCAAGTTAACTTAAATATTAAAACAAAGGAAAATAAAACGACTTAATCCCTTCACCCGTTTATACCTTTAAAAATTACTTAATTAAGAGATTAATTAAGTTAAGACATTTTTATTGAATAACTTATCTAATTTTAACTTTTCTATTTGAATCCACAATTATCAAAATATTAATTAACTTTTAATAAAAACATTTCTACATTTACAATTATTTGTTAAAAGCTATTTCGATTAAATTAATCAAAACTAGATTTAATTGATAACCCATTTCCATTTAAACCAGTTGATTTAAATCAGCCTAAAAACAGTTTGATTAACTGGTTATAGTTAATCTTCCCTTTTTAAATTGATTCATAATATAATTAATTTAAATTAATCTCCTTTAAATTGCCTCTTAAAAATAATTATTCCAATTATCAACAACTTAAGTAAATTTCTGATTTACTTTACAGAAAAATTTAACTCAGTAGTCCCAGTGGTATATAACAGTTCTCTTAACAGACGATATTCAAGTCGTTAAACTAGTTCACATAAATAACTATGTAAATACAATTCAGTATTATCAATTGAAATTTAACATCGTATATTCACTGATAAAATATATCGACTAATATAATAGTAGAGCAGTGTTTATTTCTGCTTACAGGGTGTCCAAACAATTCAATCAATTCGATTTACAGTGGAATGGTGTTTATTTCCACTAATAGATACTAAGATATAATATAAAAAATCGATATACGTTATTAAACACAACTTAATTAATTAAATAGTAAATTGAATAACCAATTCAGCATTTATTGAATTATAGATCACCACAGATCAATTTTTACCAGTTCATGCGTTCATTTAGTTTAACAACTAAATTTATGTTTATTTAAATATAAGCGATTTTTAAAATTAAAGTCAATTTTAATTATTTTATTAGACAATTAAATCTAAAATTTAAACTGAAAAATTACACATTTCAGTTCTCTTGACTAACATACATAGGAAAATTTCTTCGAACACATCTTCATCCATTTAAGCATATACAATCATACATACATATATATATACACACACACACCTCCACCAATATTAAAGTTTCTAATAAAACTTAAACTCCTTTTTCAAATAAAAATAGGTCCGACCCACTTTCAACTCATGCATTCTACATACCTACATTATTTTACATATTTATATAAAATATTTAAGTTAAAACCCTTCCTCTTTTTATTTTATACATTTTTTTTCTATTTCCTTTCTTTTGTTTTCTCTTGTCTTTTATTTAATTTCCTTTCCTTTTTTTCTAATTCTTCCTTATTTTCTTATTCCTACGTCTACAGCCCAATCTAGCCCAAACCCTCGTAGCCCACGTCGCCTTTTCTTTGGCCCGTCTTCTTTCTTCTCTCCCATTTTTTTGCGGCCTTCTCCATTTTATCGTATTTCTTTTTATGTTGCTGCTCCATTTCTTTTCTACTTGCCAAGGGACTAAAACCCATCTGGACACTACGTGTTTGGTATCCCTCGAACAGGGTATCAGCATACTCGCTTGACCTTTCTTCCCTAACTCCAGGCAAATAAAATCTGCCAAAAAATCCCAAACTTACAACCATGCACAGCCGAGCTTATGCATATGCACCATCAACCCTTTGGCCATCTCGCTCCTGCAACCATCCACGCAACCATAGCTTGGCCTCTTGAAACCAATGACCTCACCCAAAAACCCTGAAGCATCCTGTACTAAAATTTAACAGTGCCAATGACTTCCCCCTTCTTTTCGATCTAGGAAAAAATATCTCATTTTATCAGCTCTTCCACCGATTAGTGACCATCTCCACTAGTACGAAGTTGGCTTTATGCCCGACCTTCCCCCAGGGTTTGGCAACACTCGATCACTTCATCTGTTTACTTGACACAATCAAACCCCTTACCAAAAATACATCCCCAAAATACAAATCAACTTCGTCTACCTTCCTCAGACCACCGGTGCCATCCCAACTCCGGCCACCCCTCCATCTACCCCTAGACCCACTACCATAAAAGTGGTTTCCTATATCATCAACCAGAGTTCGTGATTTTTATTTTTTTAACTCTAATCGAATTTAAATCCTAACTAGAACTATATTGCATTAAAAATCAGGGTTTTTGTTTTGAAAATCCTTATTTGCAAGCATGAACATGTTCGTATGTTTGTAATTACAAATCTCAATGACTAGAAATTTTGATTTCTTTCAACCCCTTTACTGTGTTTTATTCATATCAGAAAATATAAATTCTTATTAATGTTGCAACTACTTTTAGAATAAACTTTAGACATCTATAAACAATTTTGGTGTTGAACTCCTTTCCTCAAACTTAGTAGAATTTGAGTTAAATATGGATGGAAAATAGTGGTTTCATATATATATATATATATATATATATATATATATATATAAACAGAGCATCTTCTTTGGTTATAGGTTTTACATATTGTTTCCCTAGTTTCATTCATTCAGGCATTCACATAAGCCACTAAGGTCACCACTTTCACGACCACATAGATATATATATATATATATATATATATATATATATAGGTGTTTGTACTATCATATTCAAAAGTCAATAGCTATGTGGGAGGGTTATTTCACTTAAGCTTATTCACAGTTTTGATTCTTTTTTACTTTCAGGTTGGACATAAAGATGTGTTTACTACTATTACCCATCCATACAGGTATACATGTTTACGTCATGTTATAACAACTAAGAGAGGAAGTTTACTTACCAATGTCCACAGTTTTATATGCAGGTCAAACTAATAAAAATTCTTCCATTCAGAAACATACATACATACACATATATATATGGTTTCATCATACACATATATAACAATAAATAATTATGGATGTTTACTCATCTATGTTGTTCATTATTCTTCCTGTTTTGGTTCCAAGTTTTAAATCTTCTTTTGCTTTCTGATCTTAGGATTTCTGTCTTTTTTTGTATTCTGGTTGCCAGGTTTATGTTTGAATTTCCATTCAGGTTTATACATGAATTGGTTTGAGGGTGTGGTCTTTATTTGTATATGGAAATGCATACAAGTTAGGCTTGAAAGGAGTAGTACAGGTTGTCTATATTCTTTTATTGAAAAGCATTGTTTAGTCACCTCTACACTTACTAATACCAGCTATGCACATGCATATACTTGTACAACATATGTACAAATGTTTTTTTTAAATACATCCTTGGCTTACAAGCTATTTAAGATATTAATGTCATGATTTTTATAACATAATGCTGCTATAGAATCTAGGTTGCCTATTGCTTTGGATGTGAAGGAATGTTGCATAAACTATTGGGTTGAAAGATATGTTAGGTTAGGCTTTATTTCTATACACATAGCTTCAGCTAAAAATGCATAATCAGTTCTTCCTTGCATGTACAACCCATATGCACGAGTTGCTTTATTAAACTTTACTTGCCAAGAATGAAATGGCCATATGATCTAGCTACCTACCTAAATGATTTGAAAAGTTGTTTAATTCTTAGCTTTCAAGTATCTTTAAGCTATTCAAATGTCTCTGATCTTGGCTGCCTATATGTTTTTGATTTGAAAGTGGGTGTTAACTCCATGTGTTTGCAGCTATAGTAGGATGTGCATATGCCTACAACCCATGTACAAAATGTGCAAAATGTCTAAATAATTCTATACTTAGTTCCTCAGGAAAATCAACCTATATATGTATTGTATTTCTATCCCATTCACATCACATAAATGTTATATCTTGGCATTTAAAGTCATCTCTATTTATATGAAATTTGAAACAAACTTGAATGCAACCAAATTGTTAAAACAAAGTTTACTTGTATATATACATATATCCATATATATATATATACACACACATATAATAGTTTAAAATATACTCATGAATTTTAAAATAATATTCAAATCAAATATTAACTATATTTTTACAAGAGTTTAAAACAAATATAAAAATATAAAACAATATAACAAACATTTCCTACTTGATTTGTAAACATGTATACATTGATTAAAATATTTTAAACCATATATATATATATTCTTGAAATTTTCCAATATTTATTATCCACAATTTGTTTAATTCAAATTAGTAACTGAATTATCCGTAATAAATTGTAATACAAAGTCGGACAAAAACATGGATGTTACAAGTTGACCACAGGAGGAGGAGCTACTGCGGCTGCTACTGGGGGTACGACATCTCCTTGTACTTCAGTAGGTGTCGTAGCCTTTAAGTATCTACCAACCTATGTCAAAAGTGGAATGCCCTCAGGAAGATTAAGAGCTTCAGACATGCTGAAAAAAAGAGAAGAAACAGAGATTCAAAAAAAGATCAAAGGAATATTGTATATGACTTGAGGAAATATGCTTTTCAAAATAGGTTTTTATTTGAAAATATTTTGCATTGAAAACTCTTTTTCAAATAAAAATTCCTCTAATCTTGTAATCTTTAGCTCTGATACCAAGTGTGACACCAAACGTCCCTCGATGTCACACATATGAGGATGCATTAAGTTCTGTGAAGCGCAATAAGTATACAGTAACCAAATTTCACAAGACAGAATGGAAAGAATGCAATGGAAAAGCTAACTTTTATTATTATTGAAAAGCTTTATTCCAAACCAATTACAACTTCACATCATTACATTTCTCAAACACCAAAAATTTCATTTAAAACCATCTGTCTTATAACACAAAACATCAGAGTGCAAAACCACAAAATCATATCTCTCCTCAAGAGCCACAACAAAGTTGAACAAAATTCAAAGCAGTACATAGCGTCCAAAATCCAAGAATCCGAGCTGAAAATCACGATCACTGCTGAGCACTTCCCTGAGAACCTGAGGAGGGGGAAAAAGGAAGATAGAAGGAAAAACAAAATAAGTCAGACATAAACTCTGATGAGCTCCAGTGATTTTTAGCATAAGCATACGATAAGAGGTATCAAGACAGATAAATAATACTGGATAAGAAAGTACAGTAAGTATGCGAGTATGAAGTAAATGAGATATCAAGAAAAGGTAAAGATCAATTAAGCTTCTCATTTATATCCAAGAACCAGTTTATGCACCAACTACTAGTATATCAAGATTAGGATTTACCATAATTACTACCCATGAGATCGACTCCCTACTACGCAATATCTTGAGTCAGACCCGACAGTAGGGTGTATCAGTTCCTAACCCGATGACTTATAGGACATAGACCCATTTGCTGGTGTTACAGCGTCTTAGTTTCCCTAATCGGACCCATACACGCTCATGACTCCATCGGAATGCTCATGTACCCACCTTCCACATTTGAACCTCTTACCATCCAGAAAAGTAAAGCGTGCCCTGGCCCTTACCTAGTGCGAGGCCCCTCTCCTAAGATACCAACAGGGATATTGACTGATACGGGTTCCACACAACTCGACCCAAGTTATACCCTATGCTTGTGCCTCCAAGTAACTAGGATTTTAAGAGTCCCAAAACCGGATACAAACAAGACATGAGATCTCTTAGCTTATTAATTGACAAGTTCAACTTAGTAGGTTTAAGTTCATTAATAAGCACGGTTGTAAATGACATTTCCTCTTAAATGTTATTCTGTGTACAACCCAATTCACAAACAAGCACCTGCCCAATGTATACATAGATTATAGTAACTCATTTTACTTAATTTTACATCTGATACTCGTATTTCCATACATGTTATAATTATTATCAAATTAAGTCCAATCTTATCATATTAATATGTTTGCATATTATTCCTTTAATGTAATTTTTCTAAATTTACAGTCAAATGTTCACAAATCACAATATGCCCAATTTTCTCCACTCTATCGTTATTATAAGTTACTCCAATTTATTTCATTTATACACAATTCAATGGAAATGGCCTAGGCTCTCGATGGCCCAGGCTCAACATAAATAAAAAGGAAAAAGTGATACTGACCGATAAGGGTTCCATATAACTCGACACAAGCTACCCCCTATGCTTATACTCCCAAATAACAAGGATTTTAAGAGTCCCAAAACCGGATACAAACAACAAGACGTGGGACCTCTTAACTTATTAATTGATATGTTTAACTTAGCAGGTTTAAGTTCATTAATAAGCACGGTTGTAAATGATATTTCCTCTAAATGTTATTCTGTGTACAGTCCCTTTCACAAACAAGTACCTGCCCAGATGTATACATAGATTAAAGTAACTCATTTTACTTAATTTTACATCTAATACTCAAATTTCCATACATGTTATACTTAATATTAAATTAAGTCCAATCCAATCAGATTAACATGTTTGCATATTCTTCCTTTAATGTAATTTTTCCAAATTTACAGTCAAAGGTTCCCAAATCACAATATGCCCAATTTTCTCCATTCTACCATCATTATAAGTTATTCTAGTTTATTTCATTTATAAGCAATTCAACCGAAATGGCCTAGGCTCTCGATAGGCCAGGCTCAGCGTAAATAAAAAGTAAAAAGGGAGAAAGTATATCTCAAACTGAATAAAAAGACATATAAAAGACTATAAATAAATGAAAGATAGAAAAGGGGATAAGGAAGACAGAAGCATACATAAACTTATAATAACAATGATCTGAATGATTGATATAAAAGAACAACATATAAGAAATAACTTATAAGTACTGCTTATTTTCAAATCCAATAACTTACTATCAAAAATCCTTTTAAAATAACAGATCTAAAAATAAATTGAACTCACAAATCCAGGAATAGTCTTTGAGAAAGTAGTTGTTGATGTAGAAAAACTTAGAATTGTCCTTTAATCTATCTTCCAACAACATCCCCTCACTTTTCTTATTTAATTTTAGAATATAGTTTGGAGGAAGAAAGAAATGAAGAGAGTTTGTGCATAGGAAAATGAGAGGAGTAGGTAGCCTATTTACAAATTAACTAGGATAATCCTAAACAATTAGATTTTAGGTTTATAAATCCAACCGTACACCCAATGCCGAGTCAGCGCGCGTATATGGTGGGAAAAAAACAGTCCAGATTCGATCTTAGGAACCTGCCTTTGCATGCAGGTGGGTCGACCCACCTTCACCTGTGTCGACCCTAGGGTCACCTACCTTAGATATGGGTTGACCCAGGGGTCGACCCAATTGTGGGCGGGTCACCCAGTTATTGTTGCTTACTGATGCGTTGTTTATTATATTTATATATAATCTGTATAAATTTTAGTGCAATCTTCTTTAGTCCATAAATTCCTCATACGTTATTCGATTTACAAAAACAAAGGGCCTATCTGAACCAGAATTTCGTAACGAACGCAACAGTAGATTCAATTTTACTCAATTACGAATAATTTATTAATTAATATCCATTTAGTTATATTTATTGTATAATTATGTGTGTTAAATTATGAGGTGTTACAGTTGTAGCCACTGAAAAGTGCACGATTTAAAAAAAAAGAAATTCATAATTAGGATAAGTTTTGGAGGTATTTTGGCCTCAGGAGGTTGCTGGTTGTGGGCTACGGGTGGAAGTCGAGATGAGTGGAGTGGTGTCGTATGGGTGCTTGGCCGTGTTGGATGGTGGAGGTGGGGTTGTGGCTTGGTGGAGGAGGAAGTGGGTAGGTGGTTGGCCGTGGGTGGGCTAGGCCAAGAAAAGGAGGGAGAAAAGGGGAGGAGGAGGAGGGAGAAAAGGGGAGGAGGAGTAGAAGGAGGGAGAAGATGAGAGGGAAAGGGAAGAAAAGAAGGGAAAGAATGAGTGGGAAGAGGTGCTATGAAGCCATTAGAGAGAGTCCAGTGAATCTAAGAAGAAGGAGTAAGAAAGTATAGAAGATGGAATGAAGAAATGAGAGGATGAGGGTGCCTTCTATAGGCTAATTCAAGGGGTATTATGGTAAAAAGGCTTTCACAAAACCATGGGATCAATACCAAAACCATGGATGGTGATACATGGTTTTATTGTGACACTTTACAAACACTTTCAAAGTGTTTCAGGTTTGTAATGCTTTTTAGTGTTTCTAAATTTCAAAACCTAGTTCATCGACTAGCCAATTCAACAACCGATTTTTTACAAAAGCTGATATATTTTGTCGATATATATTTTTATAGTTTTAAAGAACTATTTTATTATTCAAACCAAATTCAAAACCCAACTTAAAATTGTCAAATTAAAATTTCAAATGATTAAACCAAAACAAATTCATCAAGTTATAAAATTCCATTTTGGTTCGACAAACTAGTTAAACATTGACAAACCTTGTTACGCATTTGGAAAATTTGTTATAACAAAAGCTTGATAAATTATTATTAGTGTTTTATCATTATATTTGATAAATTCTTAAACCATATTTATATTAAAATTTTATTTTACATATTTAATATCCTGATATAAAATTTGTCAAAAATCTTGAATCATTCCAATCACCTCCCTTGAAACTTTTTGTCCTCGAAAAGGAGAGAAAATTGTAAGAATATAACTAATCTTTTTTTAAAATAATTTAAAAGTTTTCAAACTCCTAATGGCTTTCCCTTTTAAAATTTTCCGAGAATTTATAGTTACAAAATTTCATCTTCATAGGGTTTAACCGTATCTTGCTATCCTTTTTAAATATTCCTAATTCAAAGTCATGAAACTTATTTCTCCAAATTTCAAAGTGTAATGACCCGGGTTTTTGTCGATCTTGGTTATCCGATATACAACACATATCGAACATCCAAGGATCGAAAATACCGGTCATTAATGAAAGAAATTAGAGGGTGAGGAAAGATAAGATAGAAACTTAAAATAGAAGAAGAAGAAGAACACAACATCAGAGTAACACGAACCTCACAGCGGAACAAATAACATATAATATATATAACATAACTTGAAATATACATCTGTGCTTGAATATACATCATTATCAAAGTACAACACTTACAACACAGCGGAAATAACTATAGCTTTATAATCCTGAAGCCTCCTTCTCCAAGCTCTTCCAGTATATCTGTAAATCCTGACTACTTGACTGCCCGTACAAAATTGGGCACCCAAGAGTTTAGGGAAACAAACAAATAAACTCTGGGTCAGCCATGGGACTGGTGTGAGTAAAACAGTTTAAAACAGTTCAAGCAGGTAAATGATATCTCATAAGACCACGCCGTATAACGGAACGGGTTTTTCCCTTATGAGAATCCAAATTATCTTTATATCAAAAACCTTTTGATATTATAAAAATGTCTATCAACACAATATAATAATCATCTAGCAGAAACGCTTCCATCTCACGTTCTACATATATAATATACAATCAAAACCGCAAGCACGTATTGGGTAATGGATTTCCAACTATGACAAGGTATGGAACCACCTTTCGCTAGTGTACCTCTAGAGAGGAATACACTGGGTTCAACAAGAACATCTTGCAACCCGGCCACACATGACCGGCCACTCATTTCTCTTGAGTGTATCAAATGTTTATCACCAACAGTTGGGATCAGCAATCGTTTCCCGAATGGGACAGCATCAACAATAGATTTTTAGAAATAAATGAAACTCTAGATCAGGTGATTATACACCCTACTTCAGAGAGACCGACTTAGCCATGCTGCCTGCTCGATTTCTGTCATTTACCGAATGTGAGGCTTGAGGTTATGCTTCATCATCACGTCAGAGTCACTTCGAATGCCACATTGTCAGATCCATCGAAAATCACTAATTGACGTCTACAACAGTACATTACGTGTTAGCTAAAGAAGTTTCCTTCTCCGCTTCCACTCTTGGTACGGTTGAAGAAATCAATGTACGTGACCTTTTTTGGAAATACTCTGTCAGACATTCATCCGTACAAGTCATCCAGGAATAGGATGAACCGAAGGCACTATTCTGTAAACAGGAAAGCCCTTGCATAACTCTGTCTTCAATTTTCTTTGGCATATATGATTCGCAACGCTTATGCCAATACAGAGTGGTTCTTTGGATAATAATCCAACCGGTCTCTCCATATTAACAACGTTAAAATGGTCAAAACTTCGATAGTCTGTGATTGAACTATCAAAGAAAAATACGTGTGCAAACAACGATATTATTTCCAGATGAAAATTTATATCGATCAAACATCATTTAACATTTATCTCCTTATTTCATAAATTTACTTATCTCCTGTTTTCCCTATATTCAACATTTTCTATTTTCTAAATTTAGAAAATATACGTTATTTACATTGGGAGCATTTCAATTTCTTGTTTTCTGTATTATAAAACATTTCTGATTCTTGATTGGGAAAACATTTCCAAAACTCCTACGTTTGGATTAAACAGATGTTTAAACAAACCATCGCGATGCCAAATCAAACCATTACTCTTATTAACTAAATTCCTTTAACCCACCTTCACTATCGAACCTTAACCATTCCTTAGTTAAAAATGAAGTCAATCAAGTTGGGGTAATACTACCTCTCAGACCTTAACTGAACAACGTTTCTAACCTTGAAATAGACAAAGTTCACCTTTTAATTCTTTAACAAACTTCCTTACGTAACTCTCTTTCGAATCATCTCTATTCGATAATTCTTTCCTTTGAATAAGGTATATTCGATAACTCTATTCAATTTACTCTATTCGATTAACCCTTATCAATTTACTCTATTGGACTAACGCTATTGGATTAACTCTATTGGACTAACGCTATTGGATTAACTCTATTGGACTAACGCTATTGGATTAACTCTATCGGACTAACGCTATTGGATTAACTCTGTTGGACTAACGCTATTGAATTAACTCTATCGGACTAACGCTATTGATTTACTCGTTTCACTTAACTCCTTTCGAATAAACTATATTCGATAACTCCTTTAACTCTATTCGAATAAACTATATTCGATTAACTCAATTGATTCTATTCGAATAAACTATATTCGATTAACTCCTTTTACTTTCTATTCGAATAAACTATATTCGATTAACTCATTTGCTTTAACTCTAATTGATTAACTCCATCGAATAACTAAATTCGATAACTCCTTCGAATAACCAAATTCGATAATTCCTTTCGAGTAAACTATATTTGATTACTCACTTCAATTAAACTAATCGATAACTCTTTTCCTTTAAACTATAATCGATAACTCCTTTGATTAACTAATAATCGATAACTCCTTTCCTTTAACTCTATTCGAATAACTAATTCGCATAACTAATTCGATTTGCTTACTTTCGAATACTATATTCGATTAACTCCCTTCGAATAAACTATTCATTTATAAAGATTTACTTTTAGTAACGGTTCTTCACTTTACAAATGATTTCCTTTTTATTAACGTTTTCCTTTTTATAACAGTTTCCTTTTTATAACATCCTATTTAGTTATAAACAAATTTCCTTTTTTATAACTCTATTTATTTTCTAAATATTTCCTTTTTAATTCTATTTGTAAATGGTTTTACAAATACTTCCTTTTCGATTTCATTTGTAAAGGTTTTACAAATATTCCTCTTTCGATTTCATTTGTAAATGGTTTACAAACACCTCTCTTTCTGATTGATTTGTAAATGGTTTACAAACCTTTCTCGTTCTAATCTATTTGCAAATGGTTTGCAAATAATTCCCTTAGGTTTCATTTCTAAGTATTTTCTATTTATAAATAATCCGTTTATAAATAAATTTCTATTTATAAATATTCCATTTATAAATAATTCCTTTTATAAAATCTCCTTTGATTGTTATAAATATTATCTCTTTTATAAAATCCTTTGATTTTATAAATAATCTATTTTCAATATTCATTTTGAAAATTCCCTTTTAACCATTCTGGTATGTTATGGTATTTTAACACATCAAATCACGATGACCAATATCGTTCAAACACATATAATCGACAATAGATTATATATCACATCATATATTACAATATATGAATCATAGTAAAATAAATGTTGAGGAATCCAGTTGGATTCCTCCAATCTGTCTCCTTGCATCCACAGATGTAATAAAATATAAAATCAACATCACTTTCAGTTCCATATGATATATTCTGTTAAACAGAATCAATATAGAAATTCAACTAACTGACTAGACGTTCAATCAAACAGTCAACACACAGCCAATCAGACAATATTTAACAGTTCTAAAAATACAACATGAAATTATAAACTGTTAAGAGTTAGTGAGATTTACTCACATTTGCAGTTCAGCGTTAAAGAACGATAAACTGCTGTTTGATTTGAATCAAACAATTTATATCGCCATAAATTCAAACGAGCTCCACTCCACTCCCGGTTAGTTCCATGGTGTAGCCACCGTCCATACGATCCCGACGGATCTTGTTTCGCTGAAAACCGGTGTCATATGAGTAAGTTATCGTATTCTGAAGTTTGTACACAATTTAATATAAATAAAAACTTGGATTTATTTAGGTGGGCCTCACCCTCTTAACCGGCCTGCTAGCCCTCCCTTCGCCCAGACCCATTTATCACCGATCCGCTTTCAAAGCTCCTCCCCCAAATTAGAAATCCGACCTCCAGATAACTCCTCCCCGTTGACCCCCATTTTGACCAACCATGGCGACCGCTCCGACCACTTACTCAGGGCGCAACCACCACCAACTACTCAGCGTCCTACCCTCTATCTGAACGCCACCCTGGAGCCCAATTCGATTGCCTCGACCTGCTGCTCGTCTCGCCAAGACCGTACGTCGCTCCCACCTCCATTGACCGAAGTTCCCCAAATCGATGCCAACCACTACTACTTCATGCCCTGAGTTCATCTGTGCCATCGAATGCTCCTCCGGCCTCCTCTAAATCACGACGACATCTAGCTCTAGCCTTCCTGTTGTACACGCAATTGACCAAATACTTGTTCGTTCGATTCCAAAATCATACTGAAATGGAGAGGAGCACTCACTGATTTCAGTTATATAGGTTTCAGATTTTAAAAGAATTCATATGATTTTCTGTCGATTACTGAAACTCACTGATTTGGTTTCCTATTTGTTTTTGTGGCGGCTTGGATTTTATTGACTACCAGATGAAGTATATTAGGTTTAGAAAATTGTTGTGGTGTACTTATAGTGTGAAATGTGGTTTGTTGTAAGATGCATGTCCATTCAATTTTATTTATTTATTTTTACACCACTTGTATTTGCCTTCTAAAAATTCCTACGTTCGCGTATTATACCCAAAAATCACGGAAATGGACATATACCTTTAGTTCGACATTACGGTCCCAACGAAACTGGTTTCGTCGAATTCCGACTCTGTTTGCTCACACAGCGTATTTTTAACCGTCAAAATACTGACTGTTTCTCACTCTAAAAATCCGTACGACCACACAGTGACTCTAAAAATCACGAAACTAGAAATCTAACAACTATTTGACATTGCGGATCCAACAAAATTAGTTTCGTCAAATTCCGACTTCGTTTGCAGAAATGGCTATTTTTAAAGCTCTAAATAACCCATTTAAATATATTTAAATATAATTAAATTGAATATTTATAAATAAATATTATCGGTATATTCACAACAGAATATAATACAGCTCTAGAATATTCCTATATGAATTTCTAACTTGATATTTCAAATCTGAGTCGACCCGATATTCGATTTATATTGAAATTCCTTTAAAAAATATAAATAATTCCTTTATAAATTATAAAGGAATTCCATAGCGACTTTTCTAAAATTTGATTCGGACATAAATCAAAATCTACCCAACGAAATCCTGATTTTTCTCTTCCACTAGAAAGATATACTCCACCAGCTCCACACGTTTCTTGTTTCACAGAAATCCGGCTTATAATGAATCTTGTACATTCATTTGAAGTTCGAATCGCCAATTTATGAACTGCAGCGCTATTTCGAGCTCGATTTTAATTATAATATAATTATACGTTCAAACTATCGTTCAAATAATATATTCGTTATTCAAATTCAATTCCAAGCTGAATTAAATATCACAGATGATCCGGTTCACACCATATCGTCATTTCAGTAAAATTTGATTGTTTCAGAATTAAATATATTATTTAATTATTATTTTAATTGAATATTCACCATTATTTAATTAAACCACCATTTAATTCACTATATCACTATTTATATAATTAAATAAATTAATTATAATACCCTCTGCGAATGCGGGTCATTACAATCTTCCCTACTTAAAATAATTTCGTCCTCGAAATTGCTAAGTTAGAGAACGACCCTATCGACTGGTTAGAACATATTTGTTCACTTCTTAACTTCAGTTTCAACTGAACCAATTTAATTTCAATTAAATTATTAATTAATTCTTATCAACGAAAATTTTCCAAAATCCTGAAAATTTTCTAACACACCTTAACTTTTTGAACAATTTCGTACCAGGAGCATCGGTGCAACTACAACTCGCCTCTCTGGGCCATCTCTAACCCAAAAGAAAATCAAACAACCAAGCGGCTTGCCAATTCGGCTCATAAATCTTATATCCAATAGAAATATAACTTGTACCTTTTGTCGGCATATCATTTTATCCTTTCCACCTGTTATCAATTCAGCGGATACAAGGGTCATCCCAATCAAATTCCAATCTGCTTTTATCCACAACATAACCATTCGCTTATATCCGAGCCAAATATCATTTCAACTCGAGTTTCTTCTCGATTCCCAACTCTTAACTTGATTATCACATTACACTTCCAATTTGAATCTCACCATCCAATTTGTCTTGATATCATTCTAATTCAATCTCAGTTACCACTTTACTGGCTTTACTTTAATTCAATTTTTCTTTCACAAATTTCTGTTAAATTTGTTTTTAATTCAAACAGTCTTTCCCTGGGAGTTTTTAAATAGTTTACTCTTTTCAAAAATCAAATTTTCCTTTTGAACATGACACTGAGCCCTTAATTAATATTCCATTAGTTAAATCACTTCTCTATTTCTTTATCAATATTTGTTAACCAAATATTTTCAATAACCATATTGGCCTTTTATGTTATTTGGAAAACATTTCCGAATATCGCCTTCCTTTATTTGTTAACTTTAGAAAATATATGCTATTTATAATTGGAAAATATTCCAATTACTTATCTCTTTTCCGATCTCATTTATTTCTATACTTAGGAAATATTATTTATTATATTTCCAAGCTTACACTTATTTGAGTTAAAACGGATGTTGTGTAAAACATCGTTACGACAACCCTAATACTATATTCAACTAACTCTTATTCAACATTGATCTTCGAACCTGAAATCTTACAATTTATTTGTTAATAATGAAATCAATCACGTTGGGGTATAACTACCTCTCAGACCTTGACTGAATAACATTTATAACGTCAAAACAGATATGACTACTTACTCGAATAATCAATACCATACAACTACTTATTCACTTTTAAACATGTACGCTTCCTCTTTCTATTCTTACTAGATTTTATTCTTAGTCTTCCTTTTTGATTTTACTATTCTATTTCTAAGTTCGTTTCCTTATCGACTTCTATATATATATATCGATACGTTGACTTCTAACTATCAAATTATCTTAAAAATATTCTAACTCCTTAAATTCCTGGAAAAATTCGCCATAACCTCCTTTGTACCAGGAGCATCGGGATATTTCAAATAGCCTCCCATGGCCCCCACCAATCCAAAAGAAAAAGAAAAAGCCAAGCGGCTAGCCGATACGGCGCATAAAATCTCATATACGAATTAAATACATACCTTTTCGTCGAGCATTCTATTTATATACCTTCATACCTTATCCATACCTATCTCATGTATATTTATACCTGCCCAATCTATTTTAACTATACCTGATCGTTTTAACTCAATTTGTTAATTAACTTGTTAATTAACTCTTTAGTCTATTTCACTTTTATATTTGAACATGACATGTTCAAATATATTTTAACTTGCTTATTAACTAATTTGAATCCAAATTTCAAATTTAAGTTCTATATTCGATTTTGAATATCCATTTACAAATCCAATTCACCTTTCAAAGTTCAACTTCAAATTCATAACTCGATTTACCAATTCCTCTTCGACTTAGTTAATTCTATTCAAATTTTATATCACTTCTATTATTCAAATATATATATCAAATTCTATTATTCAAATTCTATATATCAAATTCTATTCAAATTCAACACAACTTGTCTTTCCCAAAATTCAAAACAGTATCTCTGGTAGTAATTCGTCACTTACAACTCGAAAATGAATACTGATGATGCAGCTGTCATCATCGGAGTCTATTTTCCAGCGATCGAAGTGAGTTCAATACTATAAAACAATTTATAAACTTTTCCACTTTGAAATTCATTTCAAAATATAATTCACACTGCTTGTAAAACAATTTAAAATCTCCCAAGATCTTAAATTTTCCTTATTTTTAATCCAAATCCATTTACAAACACTTATCCAATTCTCCAAAGTTTTAACTCAATTTCTGGTTTAAAATTTCAGATTCAACTCATCTGATTTCACGTATTTCACTTATATGAATTCTGATTGGTTATTTACATAACCATTTAATTTATAATCTTACTCGATTATAATAACAACCAATATATCCATTATATTATAATTATTCCAATATAAATCCTTTATATCAAAAAATAATTTGGGGAAAATTATTTCGTTTACCCTCTTTTCAAAACATACCATGACGGTTCATCGTATTCAAGTGTTTAGTAACTCCTACCGATACAGTGGATCAAACTGATCGACCAAAACTCATAAACAACTCAATCAATGAACCTCCACAATATAAAACAAATTTTTATATCAAATACAAATACGTTCACTTGTATATATACACTCAAACTCAATCTAGGGTATTACTAACCCTATCTCTACCGAATCATGCCACAGAGCCAAGGTAATTCTCTTAACTTAAGCTTTGATACCTACTGTAATGACTCGGGTTTTTGTCGATCTTGGTTATCCGATATACAACACATATCAAACATTCAAGGATCGAAAATACCGGTCATTAATGAAATAAATTAGAGGGTGAGGAAAGATAAGATAGAAACTTAGAATAGAAGAAGAAGAAGAACACAACATCAGAGTAACACGAACCTCACAGTGGAACGAATAACATATAATATGTATAACATAACTTGAAATATACATCTGTACTTGAATATACATCATTATCAAAGTACAACACTTAGAACACAGCGGAAATAACTATACTATATAATCCTGAAGCCTCCTGCTCCAAGCTCTTTCAGTATATCTGTAAATCCTGACTACTTGACTGCCCGTACAAAATTGGGCACCCAAGAGTTTAGGGAAACAAACAAATAAACTCCGGGTCAGTCATGGGACTGGTGTGAGTAAAACAGTTTAAAACAGTTCAAGTAGGTAAATGATATCTCATAAGACCACGCCATATAATGGAAGGGGTTTTTCCCTTATGAGAACCCAAATTATCTTTATATCAAAAAACTTTTGATATTATAATAATGTCTATCAACACAATATAATAATCATCTAGCAGAAACGCTTCCATCTCACGTTCTACATATATACTATACAATCAAAACCGCAAGCACGTATTGGGTAATGGATTTCCAACTATGACAAGGTATGGAACCACCTTTCGCTAGTGTACCTCTAGAGAGGAATACACTGGGTTCAACAAGAACATCTTGCAACCCGGCCACACATGACCGGCCACTCATTTCTCTTGAGTGTATCAAATGTTTATCACCAACAGTTGGGATCAGCAATCGTTTCCCGAATGGGACAGCATCAACAATAGATTTTTAGAAATAAATGAAACTCTAGATCAGGTGATTATACACCCTACTTCGGAGCGACCAACTTAACCATGCTGCCTGCCCGATTTCTGTCATTTACCGGATGTGAGGCTTGAGGCTATGCTTCATCATCACGCCAGAGTCACTTCGAATGCCACATTGTCAGATCCGTCGAAAATCACTAATTGATGTCTACAATAGTACATTACGTGTTAGCTAAAGAAGTTTCCTTCTCCGCTTCCACTCTTGGTACGGTTGAAGAAATCAATGTACGTGACCTTTTTGGAAATACTCTGTCAGACATTCATCCATACAAGTCATCCAGGAACAGGATGAACCGAAGGCACTATTCTGTAAACAGGATAGCCCTTGCATAACTCTGTCTTCAATTTTCTTTGGCATATATGATTCGCAACGCTTATGCCAATATAGAGTGGTTCTTTGTATAATAATCTGACCGGTCTCTCCATATTAACAACGTTAAAATGGTCAAAACTTCGATAGTCTGTGATTTAACTATCAAAGAAAATACGTCTGCAAACAACGATATTATTTCCAGATGGAAATTTATATTGATCAAACATCATTTAACATTTATCTCCTTATTTCATAAATTTACTTATCTCCTGTTTTCCCTATATTCAACATTTGCTATTTTCTAAATTTAGAAAATATATGTTATTTACATTGGAAGCATTTCCATTTCTTGTTTTCTGTATTAGAAAACATTTCTGATTCTTGTTTGGGAAAACATTTCCAAAACTCCTACGTTTGGATTAAACAGATGTTTAAACAAACCATCACGATGCCAACTCAAACCATTACTCTTATTAACTAAATTCCTTTAACGCACCTTCGCTATCGAACCTTAACCATTCCCTAGTTAAAAATGAAGTCAATCAAGTTGGGGTAATACTACCTCTCAGACCTTAACTGAACAACGTTTCTAACCTTGAAATAGACAAAGTTCACCTTTTAATTCTTTAACAAACTTCCTTACGTAACTCTCTTTCGAATCATCTCTATTCGATAATTCTTTGCTTTGAATAAGGTATATTCGATAACTCGATTCAATTTACTCTATTCGATTAACCCTTATCAATTTACTCTATTGGACTAACGCTATTGGATTAACTCTATTGGACTAACGCTATTGGATTAACTCTATTGGACTAACGCTATTGGATTAACTCTATTGGACTAACGCTATTGGATTAACTCTATCGGACTAATGCTATTGGATTAACTCTGTTGGACTAACGCTATTGGATTAACTCTATCGGACTAACGCTATTGATTTACTCGTTTCACTTAACTCCTTTCGAATAAACTATATTTGATAACTCCTTGAACTCTATTCGAATAAACTATATTCGATTAACTCAATTGATTCTATTCGAATAAACTATATTCGATTAACTCCTTTTACTTTCTATTCGAATAAACTATATTCGATTAACCCATTTGCTTTAACTCTAATCGATTAACTCCATCGAATAACTAAATTCGATAACTCCTTCGAATAACCAAATTCGATAATTCCTTTCGAGTAAACTATATTCGATTACTCACTTCAATTAAACTAATCGATAACTCTTTTCCTTTAAACTATAATCGATACCTCCATCGATTAACTAATAATCGGTAACTCCTTCGATTAACTAATAATCGATAACTCCTTTCCTTTAACTCTATTCGAATAATTAATTCGCATAACTAATTCGATTTGCTTACTTTCGAATACTATATTCGATTAACTCCCTTCGAATAAACTATTCATTTATAAAGATTTACTTTTAGTAACGGTTCTTCACTTTACAAATGATTTCCTTTTTAGTAACGTTTTCCTTTTTATAACGGTTTCCTATTTATAACATCCTATTTAGTTATAAACAAATTTCCTTTTTTATAACTCTATTTATTTTCTAAATATTTCCTTTTTAATTCTATTTGTAAATGGTTTTACAAATACCTCCTTTTCGATTTCATTTGTAAAGGTTTTACAAATATTCCTCTTTCGATTCCATTTGCAAATGGTTTACAAACATCTCTCTTTCTGATTGATTTGTAAATGGTTTACAAACCTTTCTCGTTCTAATCTATTTGCAAATGGTTTGCAAATAATTCCTTTAGTTTTCATTTCTAAATATTTTCTATTTATAAATAATCCATTTATAAATATTCCATTTATAAATAATTCCTTTTATAAAATCTCCTTTGATTGTTATAAATATTATCTCTTTTATAAAATCCTTTGATTTTATAAATAATTTATTTTCAATATTCATTTTGAAAATTCCCTTTTCACCATTCTGGTATGTTATGGTATTTTAACACATCAAATCTCGATGACCAATATCGTTCAAACACATATAATCGACAACAGATTATATATCACATCATATATTACAATATATGAATCACAGTAAAATAAATGTTGAGGAATCCAGTTGGATTCCTCCAACCTGTCTCCCTGCATCCACAGATGTTATATAATATAAAATCAACATCACTTTCAGTTCCATATGATATATTCTGTTAAACAGAATCAATATAGAAATTCAACTAACTGACTAGCAGTTCAATCAAACAGTCAACACACAGTCAATCAACCAATATTTAATAGTTCTAAAAATAATACATGAAATTATAAGCTGTTCAGAGTTAGTGAGATTTACTCACATTTGCAGTTCATCATTAAGGAACGATAAACTGTTGTTTGATTTGAATCAAACAATTTATCTCGCTATAAATTCAAATGAGCTCCACTCCACTCCCAGTCAGTTCCATGGTGTACCTACCGTCCATATGATCCCGACGGATCTTGTTTCGCTGAAAACCGGTGTCGTATGAGTAAATTATCGTATTCTAAAGTTTGTACACAATTTAATATAAAATAAAAACTTGGATTTATTTAGATGGGCCTCACCCTCTTAACTGGCCTGATAACCCTCCCTTAGCCCAGACTCATTTATCACCGATCCGCTTTCAAAGCTCCTCCCCCAAATTAGAAATCCGACCTCCAGATAACTCCTCCCCGTTGACCCCCATTTTGACCAACCATGGCGACCGCTCCGACCACCTACTCAGGGCGCAACCACCACCAACTACTCAGCGTCCTACCCTCTATCTGAACGCCACCCTGGAGCCTAATTCGATCGCCTCGACCTACTGCTCGTCTCGCCAAGTCCGTACGTCGCTCCTCACCTCCATTGACCGAAGTTCTCCAAATCGATGCCAACCACCACTTATTCATGCCCTGAGTTCATCTGTGCCATCAAATGCTCCTCCGGCCTCCTCTAAATCACGACGACATCTAGCTCTAGCCTTCCTGTTGTACACGCAATTGACCAAATACTTGTTCGTTCGATTCCAAAATCATACTGAAATGGAGAGGAGCACTCACTGATTTCAGTTATATAGGTTTCAGATTTTAAAAGAATTCATATGATTTTCTGTCGATTACTGAAACTCACTGATTTGGTTTCCTATTTGTTTTTGTGGCGGCTTGGATTTTATTGACTACCAGATGAAGTATATTAGGTTTAGAAAATTGTTGTGGTGTACTTATAGTGTGAAATGTGGTTTGTTGTAAGATGCATGTCCATTCAATTTTATTTATTTATTTTTACACCACTTGTATTTGCCTTCTAAAAATTCCTACGTTCGCGTATTATACCCAAAAATCACGGAAATGGACATATACCTTCAGTTCGACATTACGGTCCCAACGAAACTGGTTTCGTCGAATTCCGACTCTGTTTGCTCACACAGCGTATTTTTAACCGTCAAAATACTGACTGTTTCTCACTCTAAAAATCCGTACGACCACACAGTGACTCTAAAAATCACGAAACTGGAAATCTAACAACTATTTGACATTGCGGATCCAACAAAATTAGTTTCGTCGAATTCCGACTACGTTTGCAAAAATGGCTATTTTTAAAGCTCTAAATAACCCATTTAAATATATAAATATATTTAAATATAATAACTCAAATATTTATAAATAAATATTATCGTGTATATTCACAACAGAATATAATACAGCTCTAGAATATTCCTATATGAATTTCTAACTTGATATTTCAAATCTGAGTCGACCCGATATTCGATTTATATTGAAATTCCTTTTAAAAATATAAATAATTCCTTTATAAATTATAAAGGAATTCCACGGCGACTTTTCTAAAATTTGATTGGACATAAATCAAAATCTACCTGATGAAATCCCGATTTTTCTCTTCCACTAGAAAGATATACTCCACCAGCTCCACACGTTTCTTGTTTCACAGAAATCCGGCTTATAACGAATCATGTACATTCAGTTGAAGTTCGAATCGCCAATTTACGAACTACAGCGCCATTTCGAGCTCGATTTTAATTATGATATAATTATACATTCAAACTGTCGTTCAAATAATATATTCGTTATTCAAATTCAATTCCAAGATGAATTAAATATCACAGATGATCCGGTTCACACCATATCGTCATTTCAATAAATTTTGATTATTTCAGAATTAAATATATTATTTAGTTATTATTTTAATTGAATATTCACCATTATTTAATTAAACCACCATTTAATTCACTATATCACTATTTATATAAATAAATAAATAAATTATAATACCCTCTGCGAATGCGGGTCATTACACAAAGCTTCCAAAAATCATTTAGATTTTTCCCTTATATGTTTTTTTAAGATATAGAAGAGTTCCACTATCTTGACTTATAAAAATACTTAATTTGGACAAACACCTGACTTTTACTAGATATGGAAAGATTACACGTACTATCCTAAGTTTAGATAAATTTTTAATTTATTTATCAAATAACCTCCATTCAAAATTGTGGAACTTAATTACCAAGTATTTGTACCTACTTTAACATTTCATTATATTGTCTTACCATGTTTCAGAACATATCAACTATCCAAAATCATCGAAAATTCTGATCCTCACTCAAATATTTAAGCTCAAAATACTTCCTACACTCATTATTTTTAATAATCTTACAAACATTCCTTAATTTAACCCGTCGTAGTAGCTTGAGTGGTTTGAGTGTTTGGGATGAGGAATCAAAGGTGCTAGGGCTGGGCATATTCGAATCTCGCTCCAAGCCACGATCTAGCTATACATTAATATTCCGTGTGTGACGACTAAACAAAGTGGGGTAGATGCATGGCATGAGATTTACTTAAGTGAGTATCAATGAATACCATTATCTTAAGGTTTCCCATGTCACTCAAAAAAATATTCCTTAATTTAGTTCTTAATTTTTTGGTAATCCTTGGGTTATTCAACCTTTTCTCTAACCATTTTGTCTTTCATACCTTAAAGAAATTTTGTTTGAAAAGTCTAGGTTACTCCCTATTTAAATTTACCGCCTTATTCCTTAAAACTGGTTTACCTGGTATAGTTCTTACAATTCCACCAAAATGTTAAGATCTCACTTATCCTTATATCGTCAAATACCTTATAGTCAAACTATGAAATTGAATTCACAAGATATTCTGTAATGGCCCGAATTTCCATACCCTTTGAGTCGACTAATAAACTACAAGTCCAACCCAAATTGCACAGAAAGACGAATCATTAGTATAAAGAAGTTAGAGGACGAGAAATAGAAAGAAATATTAGAATAGAAGAAAACGAAGATCACAAACTCACAGCGGAACGAATAAAATATATTAGATAACATAAAACTTTGAAGTACAATTCAGTAATTTCATATACATACCATCATCAGAGCACAACAGCTATTTCTGGAACAGTTATAAACACCTGTTTCAAGATGCAAACGTAATATACAATGGAAATTATGATAGTCTATAACTAACTGATGAAGCCTCCTGCTTCAAGCTCCTCTAAGTGAATCTGTAAAATCCCACCTACTTGACTGCCTATACAAATTTAGGCACGCAAGAGTTTAGGGAAAATAAACAAAATAAACTCTGAGTCAGTCATGGGACAGGTGTGAGTAAACTCCAACCATTTGTTTAACTTTCAAAATCCTTTCGAAAGAAATGATAATCGTAATACCGATCCATGCATAAACACTGATGGTTTTTACCTTACGATAACCACTATATTTTTGATATCAAATTCAATGATATTACAATAGTGTCTAAATCAAATAAATAGCGATCTAGAGGAATGCTTGCATCTCATGCTCCATATATAATACTAAATCAAAAACCGCAGGGCGCTTATTGGAGATTGGATTTCCAACATGACAAGGTATGGAACCACCTTCCGATAGTGTATCTCTAAAGGGGAATACACTGGGTTCAACAAGAACGTCTTGCAACCCGGCTCATACATGGCTGGCCACTCATTTAACTTGAGTGTACCAAGCATATTATCACCAATGGTTGTGATCAGCAACCATTACCGAAAGCATACAGCAACAAATAGAATAAGAAGCAAATGAAATTTCTCTAGATCAGGTGATAATACCCCTAATGGGAATGACCCACATGGCCATGCTGCCTGCCCGATTTTTGTTATTTCCCGGGTGATGAGGCTTGAGGTCACGATTATCTTCCAGCACATTGTCATCATTTAATTTGTATGTCACATCGTTAGACATTCGTCCATATACGTTGTCCTGGGACTGGACAAACCGAAGGCACCATTCTATTATTCTATCTTGGGAAATTTCTGCCTAGGATTAACAGAACAGCCTTTGCATTTTACTCCGTCTTCAATTAACTTCAGGATAAGTTGATTCATAACACTTATGCCAATATAGAGTGGTTTTCAGATATTAAATCTGATCCTGGTCTCTCCATAGTGACAACGGAGGTATAAATTAAATTAAACTTTGAAAGTCGGTGATTTAACTATAAAAGAAACATTCATACCATCAACGGTCCTATCTCCAATTGGAAATTCTACCGATCAAATGTCAAACAACACTGGCCCCTTTTTAAATCAATTCCTTAATATATTATCATTTCCAATTTCCATTTCCCATTTTTTATATCTTTTCAAAACTCGATTTTCTCTCTAGATTCTTGGAAAAACCCATTTCCAATGTTGTAATTTCTTTATTCAAGAAAATATCTCTTATTCCAGTTAGAAACATTTCTAAATATTCACGAATCCTTATTTTTCTCTATTCAGAAAATATACCTTATTAATATCGGAAAATATTTCCATATTCTCTTTCTAAATTCCTCATTGACCAATTCACTCCATTTTCTATGCGTAGAAAATATCTCTCATTTTAGTTGGGAAAACATTTCAAAATCCTTTTAAATTAACGCAATGTTATAAAACATCGTTATTATAACTCAAACCATTAATCATTTGTTAATTAACTATATTGCTAACCAATCTTCACTGTCGAACTTTAACCATTCCTTCATCAACCATGAAGTCAATCAAGTTGGGGTATAATTACTTCTCAGACCTTAATTGAACAACATTCTCAACTTTGAAATAGTCAAAGCCCGCAACTTCAAACAAAACCTCGCTTATGCGACTCTCGGATTCAATCTAAGAATCCACTTCTTTTACGGAAAAATGTTGATTATAACGGTAGCATTACAATCGCTGTTTCCAAACATTAATTATAACTATAGCATTAAAATCGCTGTTTAGATTTATAAAACATTTATTATAACAGCAGCGTTGTGATCATTGTTTAGATTTATAAAACATTTATTATAACAGCAGCGTTATAATCGCTGTTCCCAAATATTTGGTTTATAAAAATATAACTTGTACTTAATAATCTCAATAAATAAATTAATAGGTAAATAATTTAATAATTAAATTTGATTCAAACGGAAAGTATAAACAACTATTTCCCTAAATTAGATATAATCAAATTCTAGTAAATAACTCAATCGAATAATCTATATTTGATTTATATTCCGAACTTCGGAATTTATCTACCATTTCAACTTAACTCAAATGGCCTTAATATTCATTTCCATTTGTTAAACAGTTTCTTCCAACTGTTATTCAATTTCAAATATGAATTTCGTTCCTTAGTAGGAATCTAGACTCGTTTATTCAAATCAACTTGATTTTTATTTGCAAATATCATTAATACTCAACTTCGAGTTATCGGTACGCTTTTGAAATCCACATCATATTCTGTTTCATTCCTAAACTTCATTTATAAAAACTACTACTCCATCAGCACTTTCTCTATTTATTTTACACAATTCAGTTTTTCTTTCTGAATGGATATACAAGATATACATGCCCTGGTTTCCAAAATCAATTTTATTTGCTTTCTATAAATCCCTTCTCATATGGTAATTCTAACTTAAAATAAAATTAAAATATTTCAAAACATAGAGTTTTATTGACACAACTACAAATATTAGAATAAAATCTATCGTTGTCCTTCGAAAACAAATTCCCATTTCTATTTCTCATTTAAATATCCATTTGAAATTATATTTCCAAATTCAAATTTCCTTTATAAATGTTTTCACTTTAAACCATTATTCACTTAAGTCGTGAATACTGTTCCTTTTTATATGATCAAATTTATTTGAGTTCATACTAAATATCTCAAATCCAATTTCCCTTTTTTATTTACTTCTCTCGTTCCTTTTATAACTTGCTAAGTTCAACCCCAATTTCGAATATCGGTTTTAAAACACCTTTCCACTTTACTATATAAATTCAAACTTGAATTTATATTTTCTATTTATCCAATAATAAAAATACCACTTAATTTATAAACTCATTTATAATTTACTTCTTATTTTATTCATTTAAATAGGTTTCTATTTCCAACTCTATTCGAGATTTAATTTCTAGTTTTGGGAATAAATTCCATTTTTAAATCCCAATTTTCTTTTCCATATTCGAAAATGTTTTACCGTATCTAAAATACCAAGTTTCTAGGGCCAGGGTAAATCAAACACAACATATCCAATCATGGATTATATAACACATCATATATCACAATCAAATAAAAACAGTAAAATAAATGTTGAGGAATCCAGTTGGATTCCTCCAACCTGTTTCCCTGCATCCACAGATGTTAATCAGCATCAATAATATTATTTCACATCAATATGAAATATCGGAACTAATAATCGATCAACGACGTACTCATATTAACCATTTCAACCAATTTTTCAGCTATTCAACCAATCAACCATTGCATATTATAAAATTACTATAAATAAATTTAAAACTCATTTATATAAAAATATAAACGAGTCTGAGTTAGTGAGTTTACTCACCTTGTTTGCAGTTAATGATTCTGATTTTTTTCGTATACAATCAAACGAGCGTTTGATTTTATCAGGAAATTCCAGTAGTTTTGTTTTCTGCCACATCAGCACTATAACATAGACTCGTTGTTGCGATTCCAATACCACCGGTTTCATCAAATTCTATTAACATATGGCAATGTTATAACCGTTATAATCTTATATGTTTTTATATAACAATTAATTGTATGATTAAATTAAATTCTTAATCACTAATTCCTTAATTGCCCTTAACATAGCATTTTGGCCGCGTATTCCTCTCCTCCTCTGGTTCAAAGCTGTTGCATCCTATAACTCAGTTATGACCATCTTCCCAAAAATCAAACTTCTTCATTTCTTTGGTAAACCAATAAACTTACCATTCTGTTCTTACAGCAGTAGTTGATCTTGATGTATCAATACCTCTTCAAGGATTAAGGGCATTTCTCCCTAAATCCGAGTTAATGAACAAAGTCAACAGTTCCATCATTCATGGCTTTGAAAGAAAATGTAATATCAATTTTTTTTTACCTTAAAATCGACTGATATCCGGACTTTGGTCAACTGTTTCTCCAGGATGATCTATAATATAATTTCCATTTATATGTGGATCTGGCTCTCATTACAGGTAGGCCGAAGATTCATCTCCACTACTTTTTCTTTCTTTCTTGATACGCCTAATCCCTGTTTAATCCTCCTTCTGCAAGAATTCGAACACAGCAATTTCTCCTTAATTGGCTACTCTACCTCTATCTCCCATGTTTACTTCACAATTCCAAAATCGGTAACCACCCTTAGCTTCACCCTTTCGCACGCTACAAGACATTCACGACAAGCCCCAATACCACCTGCGATACCCAACATAGCAGTTGAACCAAAACCATTCATTGCCGGAAATCAGCGAACTCCGGCCACCTTTCGACATAAGGCCGCCACCGTTGGGTGCGCCTGCTTCCTCTCCTCCTTCGCCAGAAGTGGCGGCTACCCAAACCTTGTCAGTTCACCAAAAATATCCCTCAACTGTCGTGACTTCAGGTTGCGACTACGACCACCACAAAACGCCGAACATCACCAAATTATACCAGCATCTCCCTTTCACCTTCATCTACAAATTTCATGTTGAGTTTTTCTTCAATTTATTCACAAATTTGGGGTTGCGGTTCGATTTGTTCATCCAGGTACATGGTGCATTTTCAAACGCTGGTTACTTCAATCAAAAAATTTGAACCAGTGGAAAGCTTTAGAGATGAGGGTGGATAGAATAAAAAAATCAATTGATTTTATTTGGTATTCGATTTTTTTCTATTTGATTTTCTCCTTTGTTTTATTCCATTTTTTTCTTTTCAGTTTTGAGAACGAAGGTGAGAGGATGTCAGTATATAAACAATAGTACCATGGTAGGCGCGGGTATTTTAGCTTGGAGTGCACAGTATCGGTTGGCTTGGCACGCACGATGTTTAAAAACTTGGCAAACACGAATTCAATGGTTTGGTTGGCACATTGTTAAAAAATTGGGCATGCTGTTCAAAGTGTACAGCTAAGGTAGAATAATTGATTTAAATATCTGTATTGGTTAGTCATTCTTCTTTGTGGTTTGTCATGTAAATAACGATTATTTTGTGAAACAAATTTATAGCTTTAAAACCATGATAATGTGAACCAATTTGAGCCAAGGATTTAAATCTATATCATGTATCAGATTCTGCATGTATTGGGGCATACTTCAACAAAATTGATAAATCAGAGATGATTATAGTGTGAATTTTTCAAATGGGTTGTATATTAAATTTTATGTTTTATGCAGTACCGATTACACAAAACTCATCTTATTTACCGATCTTTACGGACAGAAATAAAAATATCGCTATGTGGAGCAATGCTCTATGATCCCAAAAATATAATGAAATAAACAAAATAATATATTTTGTGAAAGGCAATTTCTATTTGAACTCACCAAATAGCTGAGTTGCCCCCCTTAATTCCAAAAAAGTCAGTGATCTTCCCATTTTTTCTGAGTTTCCCCCCAAATTTAAAAAAAAAGACGAAAATGCCCTCTCTCGTATTGCTTCTGCGTGGTTCCTTCACAAACCACGCAGTGTCACTACGTGGTACACTAAGTTACCTCGTAGAGGCACTATGAGGTTGCTTAGTGTACCACGTAGTGAAACTGCGTGGTTCGGGAAGGAACCACGCAGCTCCGCTCCGTGATAACCTGACGACTTGAAAAAAAATATTAACACGGAAAGGGTAAACTTGTCATTGAAAAATTTAACTAAAAAGGGGGAGGGGGGGCAACTCAACTATTTGGTGAGTTCAAATAGAATTTGCCTTTGTGAAACCCCGAAGTGCTGATATGGACACAAAACACTTCAAACAAAAAGTTGTTTATTTTTCCCAATTAAAAATTTTAGTAAAATTCAATAAATTAAATTAAAACTACGTATCAAAATTCTTGCAATAATAATCTATTTTGGATTTTATAAAATTAATTTTGGTAAAATCCTATATCGTTTGTAAAACGCATCAAACTAATTTCCAACTAAACAAATAAATTACATATCCAGTTTGAATATATACATATAGCTTCAAAATAATCTAATTTGAATTTTAATCTTGATATTTCTGTTTTTAAGTTAAAACGTTATTCAATATATTTTAAAATCCATTTTATTAAATAAATTCCCTATAAATTTCTATATATAATTCAAATAAAATATTTAAAACAAATTTAAATATTCAGGATTCAACAGCTAAAAATCCGGGTCGTTACATATTCAAACTGCTATTATCAGAATTTATCAACTGTCCAAAATCATTGATAATTCCGATTCTTTATTTCAACTTAAATGGCCTAATTTCAAATTCTTCACATATTTCTTAAATTCAAAACATGATTTTTCTCTTAACCTTTTTCCCAAGTACCCTACAATAAAATATGCTTTAATTATTCTTTTGAGTTATTCAAACTATTCTACCTTTTTATTCTTGGAATATTTGTTCTAAGTAGTTAATAAATACATGAAATTCTTTAGTCAAATTGTGAAATTTTAATCACAAAATGTCCATACTTCCAAATTTTAACCATCTTAATTATTTAACTAATTAACCAAGTTATAATTAACCATATACACTTTCAGATCCCCTTTCTTTTATATTCAAAGTATAACTTTAAAAGCCAATTTTATATTATAAATAAATTCTCTCAAATTAATACTCTCCACTCATTTTAGGGCATTACTAACCTCGTATCTAATATGTTACTCATCCTAAGATACTACCGATCTCATCTCTGATGAGTATTTTCTGTCAGTTCTAATGAGTCATACTCCATAAGCTTTGTATAAACCAAAGCCTTGATACCAAATGTAATGACCCGGATTTTCGACCTTTGAAAATCGACACTTAATACCTAATTTGTATTCAAATGCAGGGGATTCAAATGTCGGAATCTGCATCGCCTGAGGTAATAACACATTAAAACAAAAACAAACGAAACTTTTATTGCTACAAGAATAATTTTACATTACAGTTTACAAGATATATCATAGTACAACAAATGCACAGCGAAAAATACTATGACACTAGCGGAAGAATATAAAATGATCTAGTTTTTAGCTCCACATTACACCAAAATAGGTGATTCCTGACGAGTATAACTATTGCAAACAATTTCAGCAACGCTTATTTGTGTTGCTGCGGGGGTGTGGCAATTTATTTCCAATGCATATAAGCGTTGGTAGATTTTCTCTCCCAATGCTTATAAGCGTAGGTATATTTTCGTTCGCAACGGTTATAAGCATTGGTAAATTTTCTGTCGCAACACTTATAAGCGTTGATAGATTTTCTTTATCAACGCTTACAAGCATTGGAAGATTTTTGTTTGCAACGCTTATACATGTTGCAATATTTTTGTTTGCAACTCTTATACATGCTGCAAGATTTTCGTTCACAACCGATATAAATGTTAATAGTAACATAAATATGTATTAGCAATTCCCATATTATAACATTAATAGTCAATTAATAACCAACATGATTATAATATAGACAATATTTAATATGAATCCAAAGCAGATATTATTCTCAATTTAAAAAGTATAACTCAATTAATACCAATAGACAACATTCATAATCAAGTAACGACATAGAATATTAGTTAACAACAGACAAGTACAATACATAATTAAGTTGCTAAATTTGATACATGGTTTCAAGATCTTCTACTGCACCATTAGAACTACCATCTAATTTCCTCTCTTTTTCCGCTGCCTCTAGAAGTGCCTACATTCATTTATTGAAATTTTCAGTTCCTTGCTAAAAACATAATAGTATTATACTGATAGATCCTATTATTATTATTTTTACCATTTTCAGTACAGTATGTGTAGATTGACATTGTGTATTACAATTTTGTATAGTTTAAATGTGAAAGTTTAAACAGAAAATCGGGTGCAGCAAGACAACATTCAGATATATATGGCATAAACAAAGGATTTTAGATCCTGTAATATGTTCATGATAATGTTTAATTCACGCAGGGCCATTATATGTTTTGTGTGCACTCTATACCAGTTCAGTTCATCTGTGTACCACTATTTTGAACGTGGTTATTCGTATGCACTAATATATGAAACCATATATTATTACATTAATTATTTATGCACTAATATACTAAATCATATATTATTGCACTTAATAATTATGTTATATCTGCCAATGTTAATGTATATTAGTAAATGAACAACCCAAAATTTCTTCTATGCTAATGTACTAAATCATATACTAAAACCTGAAAGTAGCATAGTCTGATGTTTCTACAGTTTCACATAAAAGCGGCAAATCCATTTTCAACCCAAAAATTCTTCTATGCTACTTTCCATTAGGGTTACCTTCTGTTTTCATGTTAACTTATTCATTTATCAAAAATTACAACATTGGCTTTTGTTAATTAGCCATTCACTTTTGTTATTTGGCTTTTGTTTAAGCTTCTACTACAAAATGAGGCTTTCATAGCATTTGAAAAACGCTGTTATAACCTAACATAGTGTTTTAGATAACGCCATGTAATGACATGCTATCTTATGCCTTCTACTTTGAATACCGGGAACAAAAACGCTATGAAAGATGACTTTTATATAGCATTTTTGTTTGTTATCAAACAAAAACGCTATAAAATGTACTATATGATACCGACTTTTTATGCCATTTGTATGTATGTTTCTATAGTGTTTTATCTGTATGTTATAGTGTTTATTGTGATATTTCTATAGCGCTTGTTCTCATAATTGTTAGCGTTTCTTACGTGTTTCTATAACGTTTCCAGTGTTCCTTTCTATAGTGTTTCCTAAACGCTATTGCTTATATTATTAATTTATGGATTTTTTGCTTTTTATCGTCGATTCAGTGCTTTTAATATATACACCCATTTAAACATTTTTATTTGCATATAAATATAACAAATTTTTGCAAACAATATATAAATTATGACATGATATTCATGCATATCATTCAAACAACATAGTATTTCATACAATGTTTTATCAACTTTTCCTTGTCCACACATAATACGTCATACACTTTTACATTAACAAATTAGTTACAAAATAGACAAACGATAGAATTAGTCTTGCTTTGATTCTGATACTTTCCGCTTACATGAACAACAGTGGTCCTGTTAATGTCAAATAGGAAGTCAATATGTTAGTAATTGTTATATCACATTCACATATAAACAAAGTAAAAGAAACCAAAAGAAAAAAGAAAAATGTAACTAAAAAAATATAAGGCACTTGTATGAGGGATTAATGCTATTATGCATTCAAATATACAATAATTTTCTAAATAAAAACTAACCTATTAGTCTTAACTTATTTCAATGTATGTATATACACATATCATATTAACAAAAAAAATCTACAGTGCAACAAAAATAAACAAGCTAATAAAATTCTTACAAGCAAGGAGGCTTCATTCCCAAAGAAAGCAGTTGAAAAAATATGATAGCCCATGTATTAACATGCTCAACTCATGCATGTAAAACCAGGACACACATTGCAAAATTACCCAAATGCAGGTTGGCTCATGCCTACAAGAACTCATATATATATGCACACCCTTGCATACATTAGTTTACAGTACTACACAAATCTACCTGGAATACATTAGTTTGCACTCGTCTCTATGTAGTTGTAACCGCAAACATTAAACTTCATATCCTTGAATACTATCTCTTTCAACGTTCTAAGTACCACCCTCAATGAGAGATAACAAATTCCAAGCAAAGCATGAATGCTTCAAATTTCCACTTATGCTTTAAAATTCTAAAAATAAAGAACTTTTCTTTTGTAGATATTTACAAAAGAATTTCCAGAAATTACATACGATGTGGAACAAAGAAATAAAAATACAAAAGTACACTCAGTAAAATTCGAATTTGCTGAAATTTTGCCTGAAAGTTCAATTTTAAACATGGAAACGAAGAGAAGTAGAAGAGGGAAACTTACATAGGTGCAAACATCAGTCTTGGAACACCCATTGGGATTTAACATCTTAGGCGTTGGATATGAACACGTTGGGCATGGTAAGTCGGTAACATTTATTTCCCCCGTAAGATGCACCTTATGTTTTTCAATAATAAGCGGTATTATACATGAACATCTGATTTGTTAGTAAATAGATCGAACTAAAAAAATTTAATTTATGTGAAGCTCATCATGTTTGAAATAAGAAAAAACTGGGTCGGTCACATAGTAAACTTCATGAATATGCAAACTCGGTCTGCTTTAATTTTCATGAATATGCAAACAACGTTTGTGAAACTGAATTTGAACTCAGCTATAACTCAAATTTTGAACCTAGTTGCAAGTGAAAACTAAGTTTTCACATTGAATAAATGAATAGTGTAACCACCCACATAAACAAATACAAAACTAAGGTTCAAAATTGTAATTTCATGTAAAAGTGTTGAGAAAAGAGGCATAATTGTATTAAAGGAATTATGTAACTTATGACAGAGAAGGAAGGAGACATTTAATTAGAAATCAAGAGGGAAAAGCAAAACAAAAATAAAATAGTCAAGCTTACCCAAATGGAATTTGCTTGATTGGCAATAATTCAACATCCATCTACATAAAATTAAATGTCCTTTGATTGCCTACTCTCTTTCTATGTATGTGTACTATGTCTTTATTTTCTCTTATAGTCTCCCCCTCTCTCGATTTCATGGGTTTGCTGCATTTTGTTTTATGGACCATGCAAGTACTATGCATCTCTACGTGCATTTACCATGTCTTTTCCAAGCAACACAACTCAACAACGGACCCTGAGTCGCTGTTATCTTTCAAAACTGATGCTATTGGTTCAAAACAACTTTATATATACTAACTGGACCACGAAAACCTCCTCCTATATTTGGTATGCCATTCGGTGCAGCCGTCTACATGAACGTGTCAAAGTTATTGACCTATCGAATTCATCTCTCAATGGCAAGATTTCTCCAAGTATTGCAAATTTGGGCTTCCTCTCTAATCTGTTCTTTTTTAATAACTCCATAACAGGTCATATTCCGCAAGCCATAGGGAATCTTCCTCGTCTTGTTACTTTGAATCTTGGAAACAATTTTCTTTCAGGTCCAATTGCTTCTAACATATTCGATATTTCTACCCTCACATATTTGAGTTTAGGTAAGAATAGTCTAGTAGGGTAGTTCCCATCAAAGAATAGCTTTTATTCACAATCAAAACTGAAACGTATTTCACTAGCAGATAATCAGTCTAATGGTGTATTTCCAAACCTTGCTCAGTGTAAAAGCCTTAAATATCTTGCTCTTCCTTTCAATCAATTTAGTGGAACTATACCTATTGAGATTGGCACCAAGCATAATCTATTGCATTTATTTCTAGATGGTAACAGACTGACAGGGAATATCCCTAGTTAAGTAGGCAACCTCACTAAACTCACTCTTTTTGAAGCAGTTGATAATAATATAACTGGAGTAATTCCGAATGAAATCAGTAATCTAGCAAACTTGGGGTAGCTCTTGTTGAATAATAACAACCTTACCGGGTCAATACCGACTGCATTGTTAAATAACTACCCCTAACCTTGTTAAGTATATATGGAAACTTACTCAGTGGGCCTGTACCTTTGGATATAAGGAAACAGATGCCTTTACTTGAATGGATAGACATAAGTGTCAACAAACTAACTGGAAACCTAGATTTCTTGTCGTCTCTTTACAATTGTAGAGATTTGTTTGTTCTTCAGTTTGAGAGTAACAAATTGGAAGGTAAATTTTCCTTTGATATTAGTAATTTTTCAACAAATTTGGATACTTTTAGTGCGTATGATAACAGTATTAGTGGAATGATTCCTGCTACATTGTCTAACTCGAGTACCCATAGTGTATTGGACTTCTCCATGAACCATTTGGTCGGTGTACATCCATCATCACTCTCTAAACTGCAGTTGCTTGGTTATATGAGTTTAGCTTCAAATTCTTTGAGTGGTATGATTCCTAGTAATTTTGGGAATATGATTCATTTGACCAGATTGCCTCAAGAGCTCTCTCTAGACTTTGCATACTGTATGTTATTGTTACAGTGCAACCTGTAGCTGGAGACAGCTGAATTGTCATGAGTCCTAGCCAAAGCAATGCCACTTGCAAGTATAAACAACATTCTTCCTCCTATCACTGCCATCTCTCTCATCGGATTCATGGGAGCGTTGCACCCCAACACCATTAATGCACTCCCATTATACTTCCCTGTAGCAGGAGACATGAACTAATATTGCTTCTGCTCTCATTAAATGAAGAAATGAAGACATTGCAAAATGAAGCACATATTTTGCACAATTTAAGAAAGGGCGTATATTGTGCATATATTGCAAAATAAAGAAATGAAGTAGTAAAGAAAATTCAGAAAATCAAAATTTGCATGTACCTTGCCAAATCAATATGCTTGGGCATTGTGAAAGATTCAAAATGAAGCGCCCATTGAACAGTGACATATGGAGTAGAGAAAGACATGGGCCCATCCTGTGGAATTGAAAAAAGCAAGCTCGTCTGTATTAGATCAACAACTACTTCATGGTGATCACTTTGCACCTATAAATTAAAATCTCATATTTTCATGTAGGAACAGACTGGAGCAAAATGAAGATGGATATATCTTTGATTATCTCTGACTAGTTGACTCAGATAAAACTTGTTTTACTACATGGAATGCTAACTTAAAAAAGATAGAAATAATTGGCAAAATACCTTTGTAAGTGTTAGTGAGCTTCTTCGTGATGGATGCGCCAATCTCTAGTTTATAATTTTCGAAGTTTCCAATGTGACTGAGACCTGCGAAAAACATCAAACTATTCCGTAAGAAATATCTGAAATAAAATTTAAAGATAAATTGAATAAGGGAAACCATTCTTCCATTCTGTCAGAAATATATGCTGTAGATGACACTTTCTGGAGGTCGAGGAGCGGCAGCTGCTACTGTTTCACCTGAGAGCAGTCTGCCTGTTCCAGTGAAACTTTCTGAGCTCAAACTTGGTTCGTGCTCGAATGGACCCTGCTACGCTCCCATTTTCCTAGCTTGTTCAAATAATAGATCGATGTCCTGGTTTCCTCTTATAGTGTGATCTTGGACAAGCATTCCACTTCATGAATTGTAACATTTTAATACTAAGAATATTCCATATTGTATAGGGTATCTTAATAAGCAAGCCTAATCCATGGAAACCCATTTCAAGATAAAGTGCAGCATAAGAAAAAAGATTAGTTCACACAAACATGATGGCATAACAACCCAACATGGAAATAAATGGTTCATCATAATAAAACCTTTGTAGTAGTACAATTTTAATATATGATTTCTTTTTTTTACCCAAATTAAATATAATTACGCAAAAACAAAAGATTGCTTTGTTTATTTATCAAAGCTCTTCATCTATCAATATAAATATGAATTTAGATTCCACTTTTTTTATTTCATTTCACTGAATATATAGGCAATCATTCAACATATAATACATATCGTAATTCAAAATAAATAAAAAGCAACCTCTAAAAGTTTACTTAGTTTGATCTCTAGCTAAGAAAATAGACATGCAAGTTACTAATTAATCTCTCACTTTCTACATATTTAATTTTAATGGTTTTTTCCCTTATTCAATTCGTTTTTTAAATTTTATTTCATATATTTAAGGAATATAAACAAAATGGAGACCCTTCTCCATGAAGGAAGTATGAGTGCCACCAACCTATTAGGTAAAAAATGGTAATGCTATTTTAGTTTAAGACAAAGACGAAACAAGCAAATGATTAGAAAGAATTATATGAATGCACCGTGTCACAAAAATAATCAGCTGGATAGCCGTTGCTTGAAAAAAAAACCTTAGTATAACTTGATCATCTAACCTAATATTGTAAGATCTCCCTCTAATAACAAAAAGAATGATTCTCTTTACTGCTTCATTCTTTCACTGTTCATTGCTCAACGCATATATTGCACAATTTAAGGAAGTCGGTGATGCTTTAGGAAAAAGTTCCAGCTAAATGGATATTTTCTGGATAAACAAACAAAAGCATTAGTGCTTTGAAAGTTCCGATGTATGTGCATTTCTGAGCCTACAACAATTTGTCAACTTATTCACAGTTATGCTTATATTTATCAACTTATTCACAATTATGCTTACTGTTTTGCTCAAATTCAAGTGTACACATGAGTGACTACATACAAGTTTATACTTAAGCTGAGACATATTTACTAAGTGAATATATTTGAGTGTACAAATTAAAGTTGAAGTTATAGAAGTGCATATATTTTAACATGTACATATTAACCAAGTCTTCATAGGTAGTCACAGGTACATTTCCTATGTGAAAGCTAACTTCGCTTAACTAATTAGTGAAACTCCATCTTAAGTACTGGCAAATAAATCGTAAGTCACGCTGCATTCTACAATTTATTTTAGTTTCAGCTACTTTTCTTGTTATCTATAATTTATTTAATCGTAGGTCTTCCACCCCAGCAAGAAAATGGGCACTGCATTCTTGTAATCTATTACATAGACTGACACATTCCTATGAGAGCTTCTTTTATTTTTATTTTCGTGATTTTGAATTTGCCGAAATGTTATGACTTTCAACTAATATTGAATAATTGAGGAAAGGGAAAACCGAAATTGTTCATCTTTGAGCTTCCACGGTTCCATTTGGCATCCACATGTTTCCTACGAAGCCCAGCCTTATCCCATTTCATTTGCACCATCCTTCCGGTCCCTACCAAAAAAAATAAAAGATTATGACTTCTTGTAAATTTTCTTTTTTTTCTGTCTGTTAACTTCCAACTCACCTTCTAAAATATTTAACCTATAAAAGTTTCAACTTCAATAGCGATTAATGTTTGTAAAATAGACAAACTTGTTCTCTGATGTGACGAGATGGAATTTCGCTCGGTCCGAACCAGTCGCTAAACCGATCCAGGCCGTTCGAAACGCCCTATCGTTTGAGAACACGACAAAATAGAACGCATACAGAAGAACATTTCATTGTATATTACAACAATGCATCAGATTACAAGAATATACAGAGTATAAATGAATATTACACAGAAATATCAGAGCTTTAAATTACATTTAAATACATAGCAGCGGAAAATAATACACTACACAACTAGAAGGAGATATACGGATACAAAGCTTTCCGGATATCGTTCCAGCTGTAAACCAGGATCCTGTGAATATAAATCTGCAAAACCAAAACTGCTAGCTGCCAGTGTCAAAATAGGGGCACCCAGAGTTTAGGTTAAAACAATAAACTCCAGGTCAGTCATGGGACTGGTGTGAGAACTAAAACAGTTATAATTCTTTATTTTAAAGTTCGGTAAATCAAGGGACCACGCCGTAACACGGAACGGGTTTCCTCCCAAGAATACCAGTGCATAAAACAAACAGCGCAATGCTAAAATAAAGAAAAATGAAGCTGTTATAAGACCCAGGTCCCATCACACAATGCAACGCAGCCGAGGATAGGGTTTTCCCTTATAACAGCCAAAGAATGCTTGATACGGTTAAAACAAATCATTTGATACTATTATAAGTGCATAGTGTATAAAACAACTTCAAATCATAAGTATCAATCATAGGCGGCATGGGTACCATATATCATGTCGCCATATATAGGTTTACAATTAAAACCGCAAATGTCACGTATTTGAAAATTGGATTTCCGTCTATGAACCGAGGCAAAAGATAGTCCTCTACCGATTCGTGACTCTCTAGCCCGAGCCACAGGCAAGTACTCAGTCAAGCCTTGGAGCGACAGGGCCGGTCCACCGATGTGGATTAAACTTAAACCCTGAACACTACGTTTCCCCACCCTATGGGGTGTAAGTCTGGTCCGTCTGCCGACCAGAATGCATCGGCCGAAACCGATATAACCGAGGCGCCTCGCAACAGCAACAACCACATAAGTCAAACTCGTCAGGGCGTGTAAAACCACTGACGCCACTTCTAACTAGAAAGAAACGCAAGTCCTCCCTGAGGTCCGTCTCCCGTTTTTGGTTCATACCGGGTGTGAAACACGCGAGGTAAACGTTACACAAAGCTACGCCACAAAGGTCATGCTTTGATCATCACCACAAGACTTTGCTTTTCAACAGAAGCCTCGATCAATTGCCACTTAGGCATGCCACACAGGCAATTCACTCCATGCGTTTGATATCCATCAATATATAACCCCTAAGCTCGTACGTCTCAGAGAAGAGCGTTAAGCAAGAGAATAAATTCTCCGCCGCCAAGCAGATATATATTTAATAGAAATCAATCACACAGACTAAAATCCAATGTCAGACACACAGTCCATTTACAAGTCCGTTCTGGGTCTGAACGAAACCGGAGGCACCTAGTACCCCGCATATCCATCGATCTCCAAGTACGTCTGGACGATCACCAACTGTTTCCATCTTCTTGGGTGTACAGCCCAATCAAGATCATCAGTAATCACCCAAACGGCGTGAAGACTTCCGGTCTTCGACCATCGTCTTCATCTTCGACACCACGTCGAATCAGTTATTCAGAATGGGATAAACCCGGTCTTTCTGAATAACTCGCGTATATTTTATAAAAGTGTTACACAAACACAACATACGCCTCATTCCAATTCAGAATATTCTTTTATTCAAATATTCCTATACTTTGGGAAAAGTTCCCATTAATTTTATCCAAGATAAATTCTTTAAATTTATTCTTTAATCACCTTTGAATATCAATTCAAACTAGTCGGGATTAGCGAACCACACCGAAGTAATCATTTATTTTATTTCCCAATCCCAACCTATTCATCCCATGAAGTAAAACTGGTAATACTTCATATCTAACACCACAGTGTTATCGGTAAATTCAATTACCATTTCACGTTCAAATCTAATTAAAGATTTAACCATCGCCTGGAGCAAAACTGGTGATACTCCATTTTCGATCATCTCAATCTAATTAAAGATTCATTAAAACTCCACTTAGTTTTAATCTTTAACTGGGTTAAAGAATCAGTGTCATTTAAAACACGGTTCACGATAAACCCAAAATCACATTCCATTAATTATCGGGTTAAAGAACAAGTGTTATTTAAAACACTGTTCACGATAAACCCAAAAATCAATACCAATTCAATTCCAATTAAATATCGTTTAATTGGTACACTTCATTAAATCTAAATAAAAAGATTTAATCTTTTCACAACTAGGTTCAAGAACAGTATTAGTGAAGACACCATTCGCGACAAACCCAAATCACATTTGATATTCAATACAAGGCTCTGAATAGAAAATATATCGGCTTATATTCAATATCAAATTCTACGACTAACAAATGTCGTATTGGAAATAACGATATAAATATATATCTTTCAAATTTCCATAACAACATCTGTATAATCACGAATTCCAACATCGAAATATTCCGAAGACAATTTCGATTCAAATCCACTCCAATGCAATCATTGGAAATTTTGGTTATTTTCAAAACCCTTTTCAAATTCAATTTATTTATTTAAAAATAAATAGAATTATAATTCTAGTTCAAAACTAGTTCATTTCGATAAAAATCTATTTTTATCTTTTCAAATATGGAGTTTTTCATCCCAAATCTTCACAAATCATTTCTTATGATTTTACACAAATTATTACTATTTTTAATAATTTTATCAAGGCCCGTACAGTCGATTTCCATCAATGGCCATCGAACTGCACTTATAGCGACCTTTTTCAAATTTGATTTGGACATAATTCCAAATCCAACCGTTAGATTTCTAATTTCTAATATTCGTTAGAAAGCTCTTTTCGATACGAACCCAACGGTTCTGGTTTTAGGAGAATCCGACGGTCGGATCTCCCGTAATGTCCGTTTGAAATAAATGGTTGAAATTCACGAACTGCCGCGGCGCGGCGCGTTCTATTCAGGCCATTATATTATATATATAATATATATAATATATACTTCGTCGATTTCTATTTAAAACGAATTATATATATAGTTTTGAATTCGTTTCAAAAACATTTTCAACTTCCTTTTCAATTCAAATCACAATTGAATTCTTCTTTATAGATTCGTTTTAAAATTCATTTCTATTCAATTCAAATTTCAATTCAATTTGAATTCGTTTTCAATTCAATTCATTTCGAAATCGTTTTCAATTCAATTCATTTCGAAATCGTTTTCAATTCAATTCATTTCGAAATCGTTTTCAATTCACTTCATTTCGAAATCGTTTTCAATTCAATTCATTTCGAAATCGTTTTCAATTCAATTCATTTCGAAATCGTTTTCAATTCAATTCATTTCGAAATCGATATAAATATCGTTCACGTCAAAATGGCGTCAATCTAATCAACACGGCTTCATATATTGATATTTTCAAATATTCCATTTCGAATATTTCTATTTCAAATATTTCTATTTTAAAACTGGAATGAGGCCCAATCAATTACCATATAAAGTTAATTATATGGATTTTTCATACAACACATGTATATAATAGCAACGATAAATAATCAACCATCAACCAAAGTGCACTACACCGTATAAGCATCAAATATAGATATCTAATGCTTATAACAGCCTGTCAATCAATCGATTGACATATTTAATCAATCAGGATGAGTGAACTTCAAATTTCATCCCAACACCCGTGTGGGGTTTCAAACAATCAAACACAGATTTTATTTGTGCAGTTGGGCGATGTGTAAAATTTATCGACCCAATCAATATCAGTCAAATCAGTGTATATACAAACAAATCGGCCGATTTGTTTATAACTATTCATTTATTCATATTCACGTTAAAAACTATATTTTTAACGATAAAACATTTTATTTCAACCTATGAATTTCTATTCAATTCATTTATTCAATAAAATGATCTTTTTATTTTCTAACATATTTTAGAAAATTTCGGCGGCATAACGGCACGATACTAGAAACGGGACAAGGCCTAGCCTTATCCCTGGTCTAGTGAAGGCCCACGCCATTCACACATAAATTGTAAAGACCCGCAAATCCGTGCTATCTGAGTTGACTAAATACAACACACGTCTAACCCAAATAACACAGAAATACGACTCATTATTAGAAAGAAGATAGAGGGTGAGAATAGATAAGATAGAAAACTTAGAATAGGAGAAAAACGAAGATCACAACTCACAGCGGAACGAATAAAATATATTATATAACATAACCTTTGAAATACAAATCTGTTCTGTACATATATACATACCATCATCAGAGTACACATAACATTTGATTCAGCGGAAGTAACTCTAAATAACTAACGTTGAAGTCTCCAGCTTCAAGCTCCTCCAAGTGTATCTGTAAAAGCCTGAAACACTTGACTGCCCGTACAAATTTGGGCACCCAAGAGTTTAGGGAAAACAAAAACAAAATAAACTCTGGGTCAGTCATGGGACTGGTGTGAGTAAACTCCAACCACTTGTTTAACTTTCAAAACTCTTTTCGAAAGAAAAGATAATAGTAAGACCAGCCCACACATAAACATGGACGGTTTTTACCTTACTATAACCCAAAACACTTTGATATCAAATCCAGTGATATTATAGTAATGTCTACATCAAATAAATAACCAAATAGCAGAACGCTTGCATCTCACGCTCCACATATATAGTATAAAATCACAAACCGCATGGCGCTTATTGGAGATTGGATTTCCAACATGACAAGGTATGGGACCACCTTCCGATAATGTATCTCTAGAGGCGAATACACCTGGGTTCAACAAGAACATCTTGCAACCCGGCCCACACATGACCGACCACTCATTTCGCTTGAGTGTATCGAATGTATATCACCAACGGTTGGACTCAAACCACCGTTTCCCGAATGGGCAGAATCGATAGATTTAGAAACAAAAGGAATTTCTCTAGATAGGTGATTATACACCCTAATGGGTGCGACCCACATAGCCATGCTGCCTGCCCGATTTTTGTCCTTTCCCGGTTGTTGAGGCCTGAGGCTACGATTACTTACCATTCATTGATAACACAATCACTTTGAATGCCACATTGTCAGATCCGTTAATCACTAGTTGAGTTTGCACAAATATTCTGGATATTATGCTAAGGGATAAATCCGTTGCAACCATATATATTCATACAGACCAACCCATTTGATCATTGGAAATACTCTGTCAGACATTCGTCCATTTACGTTCGTTCTGGGATTGAACGAAACCGAAGGCACTATTTCTATTACTAGAAAAGCCCTTGCACTTCACTCCGTCTTCAATATATTCAGCATACTTGGTTCGCAACGTTTATGCCGATACGGAGTGGTTCTTCGGATAATAATCCAACTGGTCTCTCCATATTGACAACGATGGTCAAAAACTTCGATAGTCTGTGATTTAACTATCGAATAAAAACAAGTGTTCAATCAACATATCAAACAAATCACTGGCCCTTTAATTAATATTTCATTAATTAAATCACTTCTCCATTTCCTTATCAATATTTGTTAACCAAATATTTTCAATAATCACCTCGGCCTCTTATGCCATTTTTGATTTCATTTTCTTATCGAATTCTATATATATCGATATATAGATTTCTAATTGTCAAATTTCTTAAAAATATTCTAACTCCTTAAATCTCCGGAAAAATTCGCCATAACCTCCCCTGTATCGGGAGCATCGGGAAATTTCAAATAGCTTCCCGGTATCTTCTCCAATCGAAAAGAAAAAGAAAAAGCCAAGCGGCTTGCCGATACGGCGCATAAAACCCATATATGAATTAAACATGTACCTTTTGTTGAGCACATTATTTATATACCTGCATTATCCTTGCCTCATACTTGTCTCCTGTATGTCTATACCTGTCCCATTTATTTCAACTTCGTACACTCGTTTGACTCAATTCGTTAAAGTAATTCTTTAACTAGCTCTCTGCCTATCTCGCTTGTATATTTGAATATAACACGGTTCGAATATATTTCCACCTACTTATCAATCAATTGAATTCAAATTTCAATTTAAGTTCTATATTCGATTTCGCATATATACTTACAATCCCAAATTTCACTTTTCAAAGTTCGACTTTAGTTCAAACTCGATTAACTAATTCTCCTTTGATTTAGTTAATTCTATTCAATAATCAAAAATAGGATTATTGTTTCAAAAATCATCTTCTTTTACTTCACTTGAGTTCACATTTATTTTCTAACTCAAGTCTAGATTTTTAGATGGAAATCCGGATTTTTATTTGCTTAAAAATCCCAATATTTATATATAAAATCCATTATTGTTTATAATGGTTTATGGCGCTGCATTTTTGAAATTTTGATTTTTGACATAACTCAAAATCTATTTGACGAAATCCAGATTTTTCTCTTTCATTAGAAAACTATTATCAAATCGGTCCTGACGTTTCTTGTTTCGAAGAGTTTCGACTTCAATTGAGTCCTGTATACTCGATTGAAGTTCGAATCGCTATTTTTCGAACTGCAGTGCTGCGGCGAGTTCGTTTTAATTATATTTATATATATAAAACCCTTTAAACTTCTTTAAAATGAATTCAACTCTATTTAGCTCTATTTGAATTCTTTGATTCAAATTCCAATCTCACTTTGAATTCCATATTCAATCTCAATCCCTTTTCTATTTGATATTCAAATTCAATACTTAAATTTCCATTTGAATTCCCTATATTCAAATTCTAGACTTGAATTCATTTGAATTCTTTTATTCAAACTCTATATTTAAATTCCATTTGAACTTCTATATTCCAATTTCTATATTTGAATTCTATTGGAATTCAAATATTCAAACTTCTTTTTAAATTCTTTATTCAAATTTCCATAGTTTAAAACCCATTTGAATTTCATATTCAAATTCCATAGGTCAAATCTCATTTGAATTCAATTTGAATCTCTTATATTCAAATTTCATTTTCCATTTTTGAACCCATTTGAATATCTAATATTCAAATTCATTTTCAACACCATTTGAATTTCTAATATTCAAATTCATTTTCAACACCATTTGAATTTCTATTATTCAAATTCATTTGAATTCCCTTGAATTCAACTCCCATTTCAAAACCATTTGGATTTCCTATTTTGAAATCCTATTTGAAATTCTATTTCCAATTCTACTTTGAAATCCTATTTTTCAAAGTTTATTTCAGATTCTATTTGAAATCTCATATTCAAATTTCTACTTGAATTTCTGTATTCAATTCCATGTTCAAATTCAACACTTGAATTTCTATTTCAAATCTCAATTCAAATTTCATATTTGAATTCTTCTTTGAAATACTATATTTCAAATTCTATTTAATTCTTCTTTGAAATTCTATATTTCAAATTCTATTTCAAATTCTCTTTTGAAATTCTATTTTGAAATTCTATTTCAAATTCTATTTGGAAATTCTATTTCAAATTCTCTATATTCAAACACCATTTGAAAGTCCTATATTCAAATCCACCTTGGATTTTCTATTTGAATTCTAAATTCAAATTTTCTATTTCCTTTTCTTTTTGAATTCAAATTTCCATTTCCCTTTCTTTTTGAATTCAAATTTCCATTTCCTTTTCTTTCATTCAAATTCTATATTTAAATTTCCTTTTAAATCATATTTTCAAACACTTGTATTTCTATTTCTGAATTATCAACTGATAATTCTTTTCACTTCATTTATAACTTCGTTATAAAAGAACTATTTTTAAACTTCGTTATAAAAGAACTATTTTTAAACTTCGTTATAAAAGAAACTACTTGTTTTATTTTTCAAAACAAGTTTATATCTTTATTTCCATTTAAAATTCAAATTCTATTTAAAAATAGAATTTTCCCTTTTTAAATCTCAAATATCCTTCCACGATATTTTTAAATATCATTACTTAAGCCCAGTGATATTTAAACACACAAAGCAACGAATTATTTATTTTTCTAACACATCATATATAACAATATATATGCAAACAAATAAACAAACAGATAATATATTTTTGAGGAATCCAGTTGGATTCCTCCAACCTGTTTCCTGCATCCACAGATGTTAGCACATAAATAATACCAATTCTGCTTCGTGGCAGAATATCGCGGTATAGAAGGTCATCCACTAATCATAGCGTGGGGCGTATAGGGTAATCATCCGCTATGAAACTGCGGGCATCCGCTAATGAGACTGCGGGAATCCAACCAATCAATCAACCCAATATATATATATATATAGCCTAAATAACTAATATATATAAAACAACCATAAAACATGCACACAAGCAACAGACAATTATTTTTAATGAAATAAAAATAATTCTAAAGGTGAGTGAGATTTACTCACCGAGATTTGCAGTTGTTGAATATTCATTTTAAAACTCCGTATCATCTGAGCTACGAATTTACTCGAGGCGTTTCTCTCGTACCTATAATTTATTCGATTCATATTTTAACCATTCATACCATTATGAACTTAAACTTATTTATTTAAATTGACTATAAAAATAAACGAATGAATTACTCTAGGTATATTAATTTATATAATAAAAAGAACATTACCTTATTACTTCTGCAAAATAACTTGATAAATTACGAAGTGTATCTTCGAATAGTAACAAAACCGTAATCAGCCCAAAACTGCGTTTTTCCACTTGGACAATTCATCGAACACCTTAATGGCAGCTATCATTTCTCCCTTTCCTCTACAGGTTCATGCTTTGAACTCGCTCATCAAACCTCATTTCGAAATTGCAGTTCAACATTACTCGTTTATCATTTTCTGACCTTGGTCCCCTCGTTCACCTTCTGACATCACATCGTTCAGCCTTGAACTCAAACCACCCTACAGACACCGCATCCAAAACGTCGGCCTCTACTACAGATCCGCCCAAACTTCCCTTAGCTCGTTCGAACTCCACCAGGCTTCGCGACTCCCTACTGCTGCTGATACCAATCGCGGCTTCTGCTTTACCCTAGACCATACTTGGCCATCGCGACTTAAGAGAACCGCATCACCCAAAGGAACGGATCGAGCTGAACCTCCCCCCATCGTCGCTCGAGTTGCCTCGCGTTCCAGAATTCACGAACGAATTGATTTCAGTTTTAAATAAAGGACTTACGGGTTTTTCTTCTTCTTGAATTGGTGGATCGGTCTTTGATTTTTTTACTGAGAATTGGAAGAAAGGAAACGTGAAGAAAAAGTGAAAAGAGGGTCGGGATTTATAGAAATGGAAGGGGACAATTCGTACCTACGAATTAAAATGATGTAGGACTAAGTACAAGCATGTTTTTATGCGATTTGATTTTTAATTTATTTCGATTAGATAACTAAAATATCTTGCGGTACCCTTATTCAAAAATCAGAACTGCTATTTTAACGCAACCATTGTTATTTGAACAGTTTAACACTGTTCTGAACTAACCGAATATATTTTATATTTAATTTAAACGTATATAGAATAATTATTTTATAAAGATATTAAATTATTTAAATTTATAAACAAATAAATTTCTCGATAATATATCATTACCATTATCGATTATATTCACATAAAATTTATATTTATTATCTGAACCGTTTTGATTCAATTCTAACTTCGAATTCAATATATCTCGCATTACGGTAATTAGATGAAAAATCGATTTATATTATCAGCTCTATATTTAAAATACTATTAAATATTTAAAATAAACCGACCAGAAAAATCTGGGTCGTTACATTCTTCCCCCCTTAAAATAATTTCGTCCTCGAAATTGCTAAGGTAAGAAAAAGGGTACAAATCCATTTCTTTTCAACATCTCACTTATGTTGAAACTCAACTCCTCATATTTCTATGACGTTTTCAACCAAAACTCTTGGTCTCCTTCCTTTCATATGCCTTCACATCCAATTCATATTTATTTCAATTTATTTCAAATTGATTCTAGTCAATTTACTTACCTCGAACCATTTAACTTGCTTCAGTTAAATTTTAATTCCAGAATCCAAATCCCAGGGTTTCTATTTCAAAATAAAATTGAAATCCCATAAATACATATATATTTCTCACTATCTCAGATTAAAAACATTTGAATTTCAAACCACTTGTTTTTTTTTTCAACAAATTTCCATCAAAATCTTTTCTAAGGTAGCAATTCATCACTTAGAAACTCGGAAATGAACACTGATGATGTTGCAATCATCATCAGAATTATTTCCCAGCCACTGAAGTGAGTTCAGTGCTTTATTATTTCAAAATCCATCTAAAATGATTTTCTTTCAAATCCTGTAAAACAAATCTATATTACTTTAATATACTTTGAAAAATATTTCCAACTTCCTAGGATTTTGAATTCTTAATTCTGGTTTGAATTTAATTCTAATTCATCTCATTTGTATATTTAATTCCATATACAAATTTTATTTTGGTTATAATTAACCATTCTAAGTTTATAATCTCATCTGATTATAATGATATCAATCAACACATCCATATAATAATAATTCTAGAAAATTATTCTTTCTATATCAAAATAGAAATTTCGGGTAAAATTATTTCTTTTACCCTCTTTAAAACAATACTGTGTCGAATTCCTCTGTTCAAGTGTTTAGAAATCCCTATCGACTTCGTGGCGTCCCACGATTCGACCAGAATTCATAAACTACTCAACAGACTAGCCAACACAATATCAAACGATTGTTTTAATCAATTAACAAATACGCTCTCTCGTATCTATATACTCAACTCATTCTAGGGCACTGCTGACCCTATCCCTAATGAGCACATTTCCACCAAAGCCTAGGAATTCGCTCAACCTAAGCTCTGATACCAACTGTAAAGACCCGCAAATCCGTGCTATCTGAGTTGACTAAATACAACACACGTCTAACCCAAATAACACAGAAATACGACTCATTATTAGAAAGAAGATAGAGGGTGAGAATAGATAAGATAGAAAACTTAGAATAGGAGAAAAACGAAGATCACAACTCACAGCGGAACGAATAAAATATATTATATAACATAACCTTTGAAATACAAATCTGTTCTGTACATATATACATACCATCATCAGAGTACACATAACATTTGATTCAGCGGAAGTAACTCTAAATAACTAACGTTGAAGTCTCCAGCTTCAAGCTCCTCCAAGTGTATCTGTAAAAGCCTGAAACACTTGACTGCCCGTACAAATTTGGGCACCCAAGAGTTTAGGGAAAACAAAAACAAAATAAACTCTGGGTCAGTCATGGGACTGGTGTGAGTAAACTCCAACCACTTGTTTAACTTTCAAAACTCTTTTCGAAAGAAAAGATAATAGTAAGACCAGCCCACACATAAACATGGACGGTTTTTACCTTACTATAACCCAAAACACTTTGATATCAAATCCAGTGATATTATAGTAATGTCTACATCAAATAAATAACCAAATAGCAGAACGCTTGCATCTCACGCTCCACATATATAGTATAAAATCACAAACCGCATGGCGCTTATTGGAGATTGGATTTCCAACATGACAAGGTATGGGACCACCTTCCGATAATGTATCTCTAGAGGCGAATACACCTGGGTTCAACAAGAACATCTTGCAACCCGGCCCACACATGACCGACCACTCATTTCGCTTGAGTGTATCGAATGTATATCACCAACGGTTGGACTCAAACCACCGTTTCCCGAATGGGCAGAATCGATAGATTTAGAAACAAAAGGAATTTCTCTAGATAGGTGATTATACACCCTAATGGGTGCGACCCACATAGCCATGCTGCCTGCCCGATTTTTGTCCTTTCCCGGTTGTTGAGGCCTGAGGCTACGATTACTTACCATTCATTGATAACACAATCACTTTGAATGCCACATTGTCAGATCCGTTAATCACTAGTTGAGTTTGCACAAATATTCTGGATATTATGCTAAGGGATAAATCCGTTGCAACCATATATATTCATACAGACCAACCCATTTGATCATTGGAAATACTCTGTCAGACATTCGTCCATTTACGTTCGTTCTGGGATTGAACGAAACCGAAGGCACTATTTCTATTACTAGAAAAGCCCTTGCACTTCACTCCGTCTTCAATATATTCAGCATACTTGGTTCGCAACGTTTATGCCGATACGGAGTGGTTCTTCGGATAATAATCCAACTGGTCTCTCCATATTGACAACGATGGTCAAAAACTTCGATAGTCTGTGATTTAACTATCGAATAAAAACAAGTGTTCAATCAACATATCAAACAAATCACTGGCCCTTTAATTAATATTTCATTAATTAAATCACTTCTCCATTTCCTTATCAATATTTGTTAACCAAATATTTTCAATAATCACCTCGGCCTCTTATGCCATTTTTGATTTCATTTTCTTATCGAATTCTATATATATCGATATATAGATTTCTAATTGTCAAATTTCTTAAAAATATTCTAACTCCTTAAATCTCCGGAAAAATTCGCCATAACCTCCCCTGTATCGGGAGCATCGGGAAATTTCAAATAGCTTCCCGGTATCTTCTCCAATCGAAAAGAAAAAGAAAAAGCCAAGCGGCTTGCCGATACGGCGCATAAAACCCATATATGAATTAAACATGTACCTTTTGTTGAGCACATTATTTATATACCTGCATTATCCTTGCCTCATACTTGTCTCCTGTATGTCTATACCTGTCCCATTTATTTCAACTTCGTACACTCGTTTGACTCAATTCGTTAAAGTAATTCTTTAACTAGCTCTCTGCCTATCTCGCTTGTATATTTGAATATAACACGGTTCGAATATATTTCCACCTACTTATCAATCAATTGAATTCAAATTTCAATTTAAGTTCTATATTCGATTTCGCATATATACTTACAATCCCAAATTTCACTTTTCAAAGTTCGACTTTAGTTCAAACTCGATTAACTAATTCTCCTTTGATTTAGTTAATTCTATTCAATAATCAAAAATAGGATTATTGTTTCAAAAATCATCTTCTTTTACTTCACTTGAGTTCACATTTATTTTCTAACTCAAGTCTAGATTTTTAGATGGAAATCCGGATTTTTATTTGCTTAAAAATCCCAATATTTATATATAAAATCCATTATTGTTTATAATGGTTTATGGCGCTGCATTTTTGAAATTTTGATTTTTGACATAACTCAAAATCTATTTGACGAAATCCAGATTTTTCTCTTTCATTAGAAAACTATTATCAAATCGGTCCTGACGTTTCTTGTTTCGAAGAGTTTCGACTTCAATTGAGTCCTGTATACTCGATTGAAGTTCGAATCGCTATTTTTCGAACTGCAGTGCTGCGGCGAGTTCGTTTTAATTATATTTATATATATAAAACCCTTTAAACTTCTTTAAAATGAATTCAACTCTATTTAGCTCTATTTGAATTCTTTGATTCAAATTCCAATCTCACTTTGAATTCCATATTCAATCTCAATCCCTTTTCTATTTGATATTCAAATTCAATACTTAAATTTCCATTTGAATTCCCTATATTCAAATTCTAGACTTGAATTCATTTGAATTCTTTTATTCAAACTCTATATTTAAATTCCATTTGAACTTCTATATTCCAATTTCTATATTTGAATTCTATTGGAATTCAAATATTCAAACTTCTTTTTAAATTCTTTATTCAAATTTCCATAGTTTAAAACCCATTTGAATTTCATATTCAAATTCCATAGGTCAAATCTCATTTGAATTCAATTTGAATCTCTTATATTCAAATTTCATTTTCCATTTTTGAACCCATTTGAATATCTAATATTCAAATTCATTTTCAACACCATTTGAATTTCTAATATTCAAATTCATTTTCAACACCATTTGAATTTCTATTATTCAAATTCATTTGAATTCCCTTGAATTCAACTCCCATTTCAAAACCATTTGGATTTCCTATTTTGAAATCCTATTTGAAATTCTATTTCCAATTCTACTTTGAAATCCTATTTTTCAAAGTTTATTTCAGATTCTATTTGAAATCTCATATTCAAATTTCTACTTGAATTTCTGTATTCAATTCCATGTTCAAATTCAACACTTGAATTTCTATTTCAAATCTCAATTCAAATTTCATATTTGAATTCTTCTTTGAAATACTATATTTCAAATTCTATTTAATTCTTCTTTGAAATTCTATATTTCAAATTCTATTTCAAATTCTCTTTTGAAATTCTATTTTGAAATTCTATTTCAAATTCTATTTGGAAATTCTATTTCAAATTCTCTATATTCAAACACCATTTGAAAGTCCTATATTCAAATCCACCTTGGATTTTCTATTTGAATTCTAAATTCAAATTTTCTATTTCCTTTTCTTTTTGAATTCAAATTTCCATTTCCCTTTCTTTTTGAATTCAAATTTCCATTTCCTTTTCTTTCATTCAAATTCTATATTTAAATTTCCTTTTAAATCATATTTTCAAACACTTGTATTTCTATTTCTGAATTATCAACTGATAATTCTTTTCACTTCATTTATAACTTCGTTATAAAAGAACTATTTTTAAACTTCGTTATAAAAGAACTATTTTTAAACTTCGTTATAAAAGAAACTACTTGTTTTATTTTTCAAAACAAGTTTATATCTTTATTTCCATTTAAAATTCAAATTCTATTTAAAAATAGAATTTTCCCTTTTTAAATCTCAAATATCCTTCCACGATATTTTTAAATATCATTACTTAAGCCCAGTGATATTTAAACACACAAAGCAACGAATTATTTATTTTTCTAACACATCATATATAACAATATATATGCAAACAAATAAACAAACAGATAATATATTTTTGAGGAATCCAGTTGGATTCCTCCAACCTGTTTCCTGCATCCACAGATGTTAGCACATAAATAATACCAATTCTGCTTCGTGGCAGAATATCGCGGTATAGAAGGTCATCCACTAATCATAGCGTGGGGCGTATAGGGTAATCATCCGCTATGAAACTGCGGGCATCCGCTAATGAGACTGCGGGAATCCAACCAATCAATCAACCCAATATATATATATATATAGCCTAAATAACTAATATATATAAAACAACCATAAAACATGCACACAAGCAACAGACAATTATTTTTAATGAAATAAAAATAATTCTAAAGGTGAGTGAGATTTACTCACCGAGATTTGCAGTTGTTGAATATTCATTTTAAAACTCCGTATCATCTGAGCTACGAATTTACTCGAGGCGTTTCTCTCGTACCTATAATTTATTCGATTCATATTTTAACCATTCATACCATTATGAACTTAAACTTATTTATTTAAATTGACTATAAAAATAAACGAATGAATTACTCTAGGTATATTAATTTATATAATAAAAAGAACATTACCTTATTACTTCTGCAAAATAACTTGATAAATTACGAAGTGTATCTTCGAATAGTAACAAAACCGTAATCAGCCCAAAACTGCGTTTTTCCACTTGGACAATTCATCGAACACCTTAATGGCAGCTATCATTTCTCCCTTTCCTCTACAGGTTCATGCTTTGAACTCGCTCATCAAACCTCATTTCGAAATTGCAGTTCAACATTACTCGTTTATCATTTTCTGACCTTGGTCCCCTCGTTCACCTTCTGACATCACATCGTTCAGCCTTGAACTCAAACCACCCTACAGACACCGCATCCAAAACGTCGGCCTCTACTACAGATCCGCCCAAACTTCCCTTAGCTCGTTCGAACTCCACCAGGCTTCGCGACTCCCTACTGCTGCTGATACCAATCGCGGCTTCTGCTTTACCCTAGACCATACTTGGCCATCGCGACTTAAGAGAACCGCATCACCCAAAGGAACGGATCGAGCTGAACCTCCCCCCATCGTCGCTCGAGTTGCCTCGCGTTCCAGAATTCACGAACGAATTGATTTCAGTTTTAAATAAAGGACTTACGGGTTTTTCTTCTTCTTGAATTGGTGGATCGGTCTTTGATTTTTTTACTGAGAATTGGAAGAAAGGAAACGTGAAGAAAAAGTGAAAAGAGGGTCGGGATTTATAGAAATGGAAGGGGACAATTCGTACCTACGAATTAAAATGATGTAGGACTAAGTACAAGCATGTTTTTATGCGATTTGATTTTTAATTTATTTCGATTAGATAACTAAAATATCTTGCGGTACCCTTATTCAAAAATCAGAACTGCTATTTTAACGCAACCATTGTTATTTGAACAGTTTAACACTGTTCTGAACTAACCGAATATATTTTATATTTAATTTAAACGTATATAGAATAATTATTTTATAAAGATATTAAATTATTTAAATTTATAAACAAATAAATTTCTCGATAATATATCATTACCATTATCGATTATATTCACATAAAATTTATATTTATTATCTGAACCGTTTTGATTCAATTCTAACTTCGAATTCAATATATCTCGCATTACGGTAATTAGATGAAAAATCGATTTATATTATCAGCTCTATATTTAAAATACTATTAAATATTTAAAATAAACCGACCAGAAAAATCTGGGTCGTTACATAAATCATATCAATTTCAATTTCACCAAAACAATCAAATCCAAATCAAATAATCTAACCAACTACACAACCAATCAAACAAGTCCATGGTCTGTGGACGGGTGTCGGGTGCTTCTAATAAGCACCGTCTGCATCCTAGTATATATATATATATATATATATATATATATATAACTGGAAAAGTAGAATTTGAGTGAGAAGTTCTCACCGATAGCTATCCAAACATTTTGACTCTTCTTTGATATAAATCTTCTTCGTTCTCGCCCTTTCGTCATCTTCATTGTCCGCTTTCACTACCTATGTAAAAATCGAATTTTTTTACTTCGCTATTCCATATATAAAAAATCGAATTTTTACTATGCTATTCAATATATAAAAATCGAATTTTTAATTCGATTCTATCTTCTATTTTCAAAAATAACGCTAATTTCTACTTTCAAAAATGATGCTATTTTCTCCTTTCAAAAATAATTCTATTTTCTATGTCTAGAACAACTTTATTTTTATTTCTAAAACTTGCTAGAAATATTATTATTTTTCTTCAACGCTACTATATAGGTAAAATTTATATTTTTCTAACGCTATTATTAATATAAAGATTTCGCCTTTTCTATCTCAAAAATCTAATCATTTCTATTTTAAAAATCATATCTTTTCTGTTTTAAAAATCATATCTTTTCTGTTTTAAAAATCATATCTTTTCTGTTTTTAAAAACCATATCTTTTCTATTTTAAAAACCATATCTTTTCTATTTTAAAAACCATATCTTTTCTATTTTAAAAACCATATCTTTTTTATTTTAAAATTCAAACCTTATTCTATTTAAATCTTAAAATAAATTAGTTTATAAATCATTTAAAAAAAATCAGTTTTTATGTTCTTAAAAAATTCAGTTCTTAAATCCTTTAAAAAAAAATCAGTTTTTACTTTTACAAAAATCAGTTTTTTTTTTACTTTTCCTAATATCAGTTTTTTAAACTCCTATAAAAATCAGTTTTTAAACTTTATATAAAAATCAGTTTATATAAAATAAAAATAAAATAAATAAAAAAACTTACAGAGGAGGGGGGGAAAGAAGATGGCGTCGGCGGCTTCGAGGCTTCGACTGGGGGGCGTCGACTTCGAGGTGGGTGGTGCGGTGGGTTTGAGGGCTGCGGTAGGGTTTAGGGGTCTAGGGCGTGGCGGGTTTGAATGCGGGTAGCGATTGCGGAAGGGAAAAGGAGGAGAGGGAGTGGAGAGTGTATCGCGAGGGCAGGGGGAGGAAGAAGAAGAGAAGAAGAGGAGGGGGCGTGGGGTCGGGCGCTGTCGCAGTCGGAAGGGGGAGGGCGATGTGGTGGCGGCGCGATTACTGAGGAGGAAGGGGGTCTCGAGGTGGAGGAGAAGGGGGAAGAGAGGCGGAGGACCCCTGGGGGTCGGCGCCAGGGCGCGGCGGCCCTGGTGGCAGCGGCGGCGGCTTTGGCCCCCCCGTCGTTCTCCTCTTTTTTTTTTTTCTGTTGAATGAAAACGAGAAGGGGGGCCTATATATTTTATTTTATTTTTAATTAATTTAATTAATTTAATCGCAAAAAGTTGACTTTTACTACCGAACTCGAAACGAGGCCCACCGCCTGTCGCCCATAGCGTTTCACCCCCATTCCGAACACAATGGGATATACCACGCAAGCTGATTCGACTGTTTGAATCAGTTTCCGTTTAATTTATATTTAAATCACTATATTGAATTTTAACGTACATTTCAAATTACCGGGGTCACATACTAACTCTAAAAATTCTCGAAAAATATTTTCTAGCTTCGTATTGACGATACGGTCCTAACAAAACTAGTTTCGTCGAATTCTGAGACCGTTGGAAAAATGGTCAATTTCCAGTCGATTAAAATCAACTGAAAGGGTCAAAACACGTTTTCCTTTGCCATGCTCACATATTGATTCGAAAAATTATGAAATTTGAAACCTAGAAATAACTTGACACTGCGGATCCAACAAAAGTGGTTTCGTCGAAATCCGAGGTCGTTTGCAAAATGTCTATTTTTAAGGGCCTGAATTCCATAGCGACTATTCAGAATTTTCAACTGGACATATCTTTTGATTCCCGATATGAAATCTCAATTTGTCGGATTCGTTGGAAAGATATTATCAATTTGATCCTAATGTTTTTGGTTTCACTAAAATCCGGATTGTTTTGCACCCGGTACATTCAATTGAAGTTTGAAATCGAATTATCGAACTACCGCGCCATTTTCAATTCTATTTATAATTATATATAATTATTTATATTCTAACGACGACGCGTATAATATATACGTCGAATTCTATTCAAAATAAATTTCTCGTCGATTTTATTTAAAATAATTCATTTTAAATATTCAAAATTCGCTATAATTGCCAAAATAAAAATTTTAAACTGGCCCAGAATTTGCGGGTTATTACAATCTCCCCCACTTAAAACTTTTCGTCCCCGAAAAGGAACAAAGTCGAAAGTGGTTTGATTAATCAACTCTACGTTCGATCGGGCTTCCATTCTCCAACTCTTTAGTTTCTGAGAATTTTCAAAATTTCAAAAATTTGGCTAACACCCTAAATTTTTGAAAAATTTCGCCATAACCTCCCCTGCACCGGGAGCATCGGGGAATTTCAAATAGCTTCCCCGGTCCTTCAGATCTCAAAAAGAAAAAGAAAAAGCCAAGCGGCTAGCCAATAGGCTCACAAAATCATCATCACCCAAACAAAACAGGAAATTATGTAGTAAACATGTACCTATTTGTCGGGCAAACAAATTTTATTCTCTGCTCTAGCCTCCTTGCTATGATCTGTTCAATGATATATATGTATATGCAAGCAAATGCGACTAATTTTCAATATCGTTCAATATTTGATTCAATTAGGCTAAATGGTTCAAAAATTATCAAACAAATAAACAAACAACACAAACATCAATCAATTAGTGAATTAGAGTTTCAAATTCATAATTTGATACATAGTCAAAAATCAGATTTTTGATGCCAAATCACAACAATAGGCCCTATCTAATTTTGGTTCTCACACCAGTCTAATGGAAATATATAGATATCACACCTTCGAAACACGAATATAAATATTGATAATGCGGCCGCATTACCAAAATTACCTCCGGGCGACTAGAGTGTGATTCTATATCTATCCAGTATATTAAAATTTCGAATACACGCGGATCAGACGTATACGCAAGATCTATATATACTGGATTGTCCACATCAATGTAAATAAATAATCAAATACGTATAATTGATTTAACTTTTCAAAACAAAAATTTGTTTTCATTTTAAAAATATACTCTTCACACTCGTTCTAGGATACTACTGATCCTATCTCTAACGAGTCATTCTCATTGGATATTACTAATCCAATATCTGATGAATTCTTTCGTATGGTTCTAATGTGTCTTGTTCTCTAGCTTTGTAAACCAAAGCTCTGATACCAACTGTGACGAGATGGAATTTCGCTCGGTCCGAACCAGTCGCTAAACCGATCCAGGCCGTTCGAAACGCCCTATCGTTTGAGAACACGACAAAATAGAACGCATACAGAAGAACATTTCATTGTATATTACAACAATGCATCAGATTACAAGAATATACAGAGTATAAATGAATATTACACAGAAATATCAGAGCTTTAAATTACATTTAAATACATAGCAGCGGAAAATAATACACTACACAACTAGAAGGAGATATACGGATACAAAGCTTTCCGGATATCGTTCCAGCTGTAAACCAGGATCCTATGAATATAAATCTGCAAAACCAAAACTGCTAGCTGCCCGTGTCAAAATAGGGGCACCCAGAGTTTAGGTTAAAACAATAAACTCCAGGTCAGTCATGGGACTGGTGTGAGAACTAAAACAATTATAATTCTTTATTTTAAAGTTCGGTAAATCAAGGGACCACGCCGTAACACGGAACGGGTTTCCTCCCAAGAATACCAGTGCATAAAACAAACAGCGCAATGCTAAAATAAAGAAAAATGAAGCTGTTATAAGACCCAGGTCCCATCACACAACGCAAAGCAGCCGAGGATAGGGTTTTCCCTTATAACAGCCAAAGAATGCTTGATACGGTTAAAACAAATCATTTGATACTATTATAAGTGCATAGTGTATAAAACAACTTCAAATCATAAGTATCAATCATAGGCGGCATGGGTACCATATATCATGTCGCCATATATAGGTTTACAATTAAAACCGCAAATGTCACGTATTTGAAAATTGGATTTCCGTCTATGAACCGAGGCAAAAGATAGTCCTCTACCGATTCGTGACTCTCTAGCCCGAGCCACAGGCAAGTACTCAGTCAAGCCTTGGAGCGACAGGGCCGGTCCACCGATGTGGATTAAACTTAAACCCTGAACACTACATTTCCCCACCCTATGGGGTGTAAGTCTGGTCCGTCTGCCGACCAGAATGCATCGGCCGAAACCGATATAACCGAGGCGCCTCGCAACAGCAACAACCACATAAGTCAAACTCGTCAAGGCGTGTAAAACCACTGACGCTACTTCTAACTAGAAAGAAACGCAAGTCCTCCCTGAGGTCCGTCTCCCGTTTTTGGTTCATACCGGGTGTGAAACACGCGAGGTAAACGTTACACAAAGCTACGCCACAAAGGCCGTGCTTTGATCATCACCACAAGACTTTGCTTTTCAACAGAAGCCTCGATCAATTGCCACTTAGGCATGCCACACAGGCAATTCACTCCATGCGTTTGATATCCATCAATATATAACCCCTGAGCTCGTACGTCTCATAGAAGGGCGTTAAGCAAGAGAATAAATTCTCCGCCGCCAAGCAGATATATATTTAATAGAAATCAATCACACAGACTAAAATCCAATGTCAGACACACAGTCCATTTACAAGTCCGTTCTGGGTCTGAACGAAACCGGAGGCACCTAGTACCCCGCATATCCATCGATCTCCAAGTACGTCTGGACGATCACCAACTGTTTCCATCTTCTTGGGTGTACAGCCCAATCAAGATCATCAGTAATCACCCAAACGGCGTGAAGACTTCCGGTCTTCGACCATCGTCTTCATCTTCGACACCACGTCGAATCAGTTATTCAGAATGGGATAAACCCGGTCTTTCTGAATAACTCGCGTATATTTTATAAAAGTGTTACACAAACACAACATACGCCTCATTCCAATTCAGAATATTCTTTTATTCAAATATTCCTATACTTTGGGAAAAGTTCCCATTAATTTTATCCAAGATAAATTCTTTAAATTTATTCTTTAATCACCTTTGAATATCAATTCAAACTAGTCGGGATTAGCGAACCACACCGAAGTAATCATTTATTTTATTTCCCAATCCCAACCTATTCATCCCATGAAGTAAAACTGGTAATACTTCATATCTAACACCACAGTGTTATCGGTAAATTCAATTACCATTTCACATTCAAATCTAATTAAAGATTTAACCATCGCCTGGAGCAAAACTGGTGATACTCCATTTTCGATCATCTCAATCTAATTAAAGATTCATTAAAACTCCACTTAGTTTTAATCTTTAACTGGGTTAAAGAATCAGTGTCATTTAAAACACGGTTCACGATAAACCCAAAATCACATTCCATTAATTATCGGGTTAAAGAACAAGTGTTATTTAAAACACTGTTCACGATAAACCCAAAAATCAATACCAATTCAATTCCAATTAAATATCGTTTAATTGGTACACTTCATTAAATCTAAATAAAAAGATTTAATCTTTTCACAACTAGGTTCAAGAACAGTATTAGTGAAGACACCATTCGCGACAAACCCAAATCACATTTGATATTCAATACAAGGCTCTGAATAGAAAATATATCGGCTTATATTCAATATCAAATTCTACGACTAACAAATGTCGTATTGGAAATAACGATATAAATATATATCTTTCAAATTTCCATAACAACATCTGTATAATCACGAATTCCAACATCGAAATATTCCAAAGACAATTTCGATTCAAATCCACTCCAATGCAATCATTGGAAATTTTGGTTATTTTCAAAACCCTTTTCAAATTCAATTTATTTATTTAAAAATAAATAGAATTATAATTCTAGTTCAAAACTAGTTCATTTCGATAAAAATCTATTTTTATCTTTTCAAATATGGAGTTTTTCATCCCAAATCTTCACAAATCATTTCTTATGATTTTACACAAATTATTACTATTTTTAATAATTTTATCAAGGCCCGTACAGTCGATTTCCATCAATGGCCATCGAACTGCACTTATAGCGACCTTTTTCAAATTTGATTTGGACATAATTCCAAATCCAACCGTTAGATTTCTAATTTCTAATATTCGTTAGAAAGCTCTTTTCGATACGAACCCAACGGTTCCGGTTTTAGGAGAATCCGACGGTCGGATCTCCCGTAATGTCCGTTTGAAATAAATGGTTGAAATTCACGAACTGCCGCGGCGCGGCGCGTTCTATTCAGGCCATTATATTATATATATAATATATATAATATATACTTCGTCGATTTCTATTTAAAACGAATTATATATATAGTTTTGAATTCGTTTCAAAAACATTTTCAACTTCCTTTTCAATTCAAATCACAATTGAATTCTTCTTTATAGATTCGTTTTAAAATTCATTTCTATTCAATTCAAATTTCAATTCAATTTGAATTCGTTTTCAATTCAATTCATTTCGAAATCGTTTTCAATTCAATTCATTTCGAAATCGTTTTCAATTCAATTCATTTCGAAATCGTTTTCAATTCAATTCATTTCGAAATCGTTTTCAATTCAATTCATTTCGAAATCGTTTTCAATTCAATTCATTTCGAAATCGATATAAATATCGTTCACGTCAAAATGGCGTCAATCTAATCAACACGGCTTCATATATTGATATTTTCAAATATTCCATTTCGAATATTTCTATTTCAAATATTTCTATTTTAAAACTGGAATGAGGCCCAATCAATTACCATATAAAGTTAATTATATGGATTTTTCATACAACACATGTATATAATAGCAACGATAAATAATCAACCATCAACCAAAGTGCACTACACCGTATAAGCATCAAATATAGATATCTAATGCTTATAACAGCCTGTCAATCAATCGATTGACATATTTAATCAATCAGGATGAGTGAACTTCAAATTTCATCCCAACACCCGTGTGGGGTTTCAAACAATCAAACACAGATTTTATTTGTGCAGTTGGGCGATGTGTAAAATTTATCGACCCAATCAATATCAGTCAAATCAGTGTATATACAAACAAATCGGCCGATTTGTTTATAACTATTCATTTATTCATATTCACGTTAAAAACTATATTTTTAACGATAAAACATTTTATTTCAACCTATGAATTTCTATTCAATTCATTTATTCAATAAAATGATCTTTTTATTTTCTAACATATTTTAGAAAATTTCGGCGGCATAACGGCACGATACTAGAAACGGGACAAGGCCTAGCCTTATCCCCGGTCTAGTGAAGGCCCACGCCATTCACACAACAATCATATCAATTTCAATTTCATCAAAACAATCAAATCCAAATCAAATAATCTAACCAACTACACAACCAATCAAACAAGTCCATGGTCTGTGGACGGGTGTCGGGTGCTTCTAATAAGCACCGTCTGCATCCTAGTATATATATATATATAACTAGAAAAGTAGAATTTGAGTGAGAAGTTCTCACCGATAGCTATCCAAACATTTTGACTCTTCTTTGATATAAATCTTCTTCGTTCTCGCCCTTTCGTCATCTTCATTGTCCGCTTTCACTACCTATGTAAAAATCGAATTTTTTTTACTTCGTTATTCCATATATAAAAATCGAATTTTTACTATGCTATTCAATATATAAAAATCGAATTTTTAATTCGATTCTATCTTCTATTTTCAAAAATAACGCTAATTTCTACTTTCAAAAATGATGCTATTTTCTCCTTTCAAAAATAATTCTATTTTCTATGTCTAGAACAACTTTATTTTTATTTCTAAAACTTGCTAGAAATATTATTATTTTTCTTCAACGCTACTATATAGGTAAAATTTATATTTTTCTAACGCTATTATTAATATAAAGATTTCGCCTTTTCTATCTCAAAAATCTAATCATTTCTATTTTAAAAATCATATCTTTTCTGTTTTAAAAATCATATCTTTTCTGTTTTAAAAATCATATCTTTTCTGTTTTTAAAAACCATATCTTTTCTATTTTAAAAACCATATCTTTTCTATTTTAAAAACCATATCTTTTCTATTTTAAAAACCATATCTTTTTTATTTTAAAAACCATATCTTTTTTCTTTTAAAATTCAAACCTTATTCTATTTAAATCTTAAAATAAATTAGTTTATAAATCATTTAAAAAAATCAGTTTTTATGTTCTTAAAAAATTCAGTTCTTAAATCCTTTAAAAAAAATCAGTTTTTACTTTTACAAAAATCAGTTTTTTTTTTTACTTTTCCTAATATCAGTTTTTTAAACTCCTATAAAAATCAGTTTTTAAACTTTATATAAAAATCAGTTTATATAAAATAAAAATAAAATAAATAAAAAAACTTACAGAGGAGGGGGGGAAAGAAGATGGCGTCGGCGGCTTCGAGGCTTCGACTGGGGGGCGTCGACTTCGAGGTGGGTGGTGCGGTGGGTTTGAGGGCTGCGGTAGGGTTTAGGGGTCTAGGGCGTGGCGGGTTTGAATGCGGGTAGCGATTGCGGAAGGGAAAAGGAGGAGAGGGAGTGGAGAGTGTATCGCGAGGGCAGGGGGAGGAAGAAGAAGAGAAGAAGAGGAGGGGGCGTGGGGTCGGGCGCTGTCGCAGTCGGAAGGGGGAGGGCGATGTGGTGGCGGCGCGATTACTGAGGAGGAAGGGGGTCTCGAGGTGGAGGAGAAGGGGGAAGAGAGGCGGAGGACCCCTAGGGGTCGGCGCCAGGGCGCGGCGGCCCTGGTGGCAGCGGCGGCGGCGGCTTTGGCCCCCCCTTCGTTCGCCTCTTTTTTTTTATTATTATTATTATTTCTGTTGAATGAAAACGAGAAGGGGGGCCTATATATTTTATTTTATTTTTAATTAATTTAATTAATTTAATCGCAAAAAGTTGACTTTTACTACCGAACTCGAAACGAGGCCCACCGCCTGTCGCCCATAGCGTTTAACCCTCATTCCGAACACAATGGGATATACCACGCAAGCTGATTCGACTGTTTGAATCAGTTTCCGTTTAATTTATATTTAAATCACTATATTGAATTTTAACGTACATTTCAAATTACCGGGGTCACATACTAACTCTAAAAATTCTCGAAAAATATTTTCTAGCTTCGTATTGACGATACGGTCTTAACAAAACTAGTTTCGTCGAATTCTGAGACCGTTGGAAAAATGGCCAATTTCCAGTCGATTAAAATCAACTAAAAGGGTCAAAACACGTTTTCCTTTGCCACGCTCGCATATTGATTCGAAAAATTATGAAATTTGAAACCTAGCAATAACTTGACACTGCGGATCCAACAAAAGTGGTTTCGTCGAAATCCGAGGTCGTTTGCAAAATGTCTATTTTTAAGGGCCTGAATTCCATAGCGACTATTCAGAATTTTCAACTGGACATATCTTTTGATTCCCGATATGAAATCTCAATTTGTCGGATTCGTTGGAAAGATATTATCAATTTGATCCTAATGTTTTTGGTTTCACTAAAATCCGGATTGTTTTGCACCCGGTACATTCAATTGAAGTTTGAAATCGAATTATCGAACTACCGCGCCATTTTCAATTCTATTTATAATTATATATAATTATTTATATTCTAACGACGACGCGTATAATATATACGTCGAATTCTATTCAAAATAAATTTCTCGTCGATTTTATTTAAAATAATTCATTTTAAATATTCAAAATTCGCTATAATTGCCAAAATAAAAATTTTAAACTGGCCCAGAATTTGCGGGTTATTACATCTGAATCGGTAATATGATTGAGTTGTAATAATGCACATGGAGTTAGTTGTTCATGAGCCCAGATTACCTTTAGACGTGAATTTTACAAATTGATCCAATGTAGAACTACAATATTTAGAGTTTTTTCTGATACAAATATGGAACACAAGCTTTGTTCTGACATACAACGATGTCCATGCCCCACCTTGAATAGGTAAAGTATGCAACTGGACTTACATGAACTAGTCTTCACAATCTAATGTAAATGATAACCATGAATATTATTTGTATGAAAGGATAAGGTCATTTATCTTTTAGTATATATAGATTAAAAAAATTATTTCTTCAACGTTAACTGTTTATGCAGTCTAATGCAAAATGATAATTGCATATATCAGTTTAAACGAGCAAATAATTTATTTTATCATTTTATATAAAATGACAAACATTTTGGTATTGTTGTTAACAAAATAATTTTGTTTGAATTATATACCAAAAGTGTCATATTCTTTCCATATGTTCTTTCACACATAGCTAACCAAGTTAGTGGTTGTATTACAAATTTTTATTATCATTCATTCTTCATCTTGTTGATTTTGCTTCTCCTACTTTAAAAATAAAAATAGGAAGAAGAACAAATAGCATCATGTTGTCTGATCCCAAGCCCTTTTAAATTATGAGATGTAAAACAATGCTAGGTTCAATCAAATAAAAACAAAACGGATGACTCCTTTGACTTCAAAATTAGTCACTAGATAAAACAAAGTTAAATTGATTATTGTACTATTATTTTATTATTTCATTAGATAAAACGATGACAAATTGATGATTGGACTTATTTTCTATAGAAATCAGGACAGAGCATTAACATCATCTGGTATTTGTTTGTTCAACCTTTACTCCTGCTATCAATTTTATCAAACTGTCCTTTTACACGTTATTATGTTTACTTATTCATTTATCAAAAATAACAATATTGGCTTTTGTTAATTAGCCATCCACTTTTTTTATTTGGCATTTGTTTCCTTTTCCAGTTTCAGCTTATCCTAAGCTTTCTACATCATGCATGCTTATCCTTCATGCTTTATGAACAACGTTAGTGTTCTATACACACACACATTTTACCATTCATATATTAACATTTGTATATTTACATTTTCCAAGATCGCGTATGTCATTTCTGCACTTTATACTAAACCCATGCTTACCCATCAACATCTGTGGTCAACTTTTTCATATTGTTAGGAAGCTGCAGCTACAGCCCACAGCAGCCCATGTTTTCAACATGGGGTGTCCACCAACCACCACCAACCGAGTCACCAACCATCTCCACTCTATATATACATCATTCTCCTTCATAACTACCATCCCATCTCAAATCCAACAAGAAGAAAGGAAACAAACTTAAGGGTGAGATCGAGTGTTGAGTGAAAAGTGTTTTGTGTAATCACTTTGTAATATTCTCTTAAATAAAAGATCTGCAGCAGCCTGGAGACGTAAGCATAATTGGCCGAACTCTGTTATCAAGTTTGTGTGTCCCTTACCATTCTACATTTTATTTCTTTTCTCCACAAATCAAAGTAAAGGAAATTTCCATAATTTTCCAACAACTGCTATCAAAGCCATAATTTGTTAGAAAGGAAATCAAATTCGAGGGGGAGCAATGGTAACATATGAAGGAAGAGTGAAAATCGAGAAGTTTGATGGAGCGGACTTTGGTTTTTGGAAAATGCAAATTGAATATTACCTATATCAGAAAAAGCTTTATCAAGCACTCTCAAAAAAGAAGCCATAGAATATGAAGGATGAAGATTAGGCTCTTCTTGATAGACATGCCCTTGGAGTTATTCGATCGATGTTATCTCGCAATGTTGTTTTCAACACAACAAAGGAAGAGACCACGATAGGTCTTATGGCGGCTCTCTCTAGTAAGTATGAGAAACAATCAGCCTCTAACAAAGTTCATTTGATGAGGCAATTGTTCAATTTGCGAATGACAGAAGGTGCATCGGTAGCTCAACATCTCAATGAACCGAATACAGTTACTTCTCAGCTAAGTTCAGTTGAAATTGAGTTTGACGAAGAAGTACGGGCATTGATACTTTTGCCTTCCCTACTAGAAAATTGGGATGCTACTATCACAGTAGTGAGTAAGTAGCTCATCGGGAAGCAATAAGTTAAAATTTGATAATATCCATGATATGGTTCTCAGTGAAGAGATCCGACGAAGAGATTCTAGTGAGTCATCAAATTTTTCAATTTTGCATACACAATCAAGAGGAAGAAATTCAACACAAGGAAATGGACATAGCAAATCGAACTACTGAGGTAGGTCGAAGGACTGGAGATCTAAATCCAGAAATCCCAACAATTGCCACAGCTCAAAGACCGTTGAGTGTTGGAACTGTGGAAAGACCGGGCACTACAAGAATCAATGCTGAAGTGCACCAAAGGACCAGGAGGCGAAGGTACAGGCAAATGTTACTTCTACCTCAGGAGGAGATGAAGCATATATATGCTCTTTGGAGAGAAAGGAAGAGTCTTTGGTGCTAGACTCTAGAGCATCATTTCATGCCACTTCGTAGGAAGAATTCTTCGAAAGGTATGCCTCTGGAAATCTTAGAAAGGTATATCTGGGGGACAATGAACCTTGTGATATCATTGGTAAAGGTGCTGTGAAGATTAAGCTAAATGCGTCAGTTTGGGAGCTAAAGGATGTCTGACACATACTTGACTTGAGAAAGAATATGGCAACCCCAAACTTCTGAAGTACGAAAGCAAGGATAATCATTGAAATATAACATGATTACAACAATAGCAGATCTTAGATAACATCATAACACATAAATCATTGCAGCGGAAATAGGAATATCATCAACATCAAAGACATCAGAGTGCACAGTTACAGGATACACTTAGCAAATAGAAGTCTCAACAAAAAGAAATAAGTCTCAATCTCCATAAAGTACATCATAGATCAATAATATCTAAATGTCTCAAAGCATAAATAAAAAGATAAAAATGTCCTTCATCTTCTTTTCTTAAGCATGCTCCCATCCATAATGTATCCATAATACCTGAAACTGTCACTTGGATGCCCGTGTGAAAAGAGGACACTCGAGTTTGCAAAGTGAAATAAACTATGAGTCAGTCGTGGGACCGGTACGAGAAATCTTTCCTAACTTTATCTAACAGTATGGCTAATCACAGGACCACGCTGCTAACGCAGAACGGGTTTACTCCATTGAATAGCCAGTGCATAAGTTTAATAAATTTTTATTTAAAAACAACGCAATGCTTTCTAGAAAAATGAAATCATTATAAGACTCAAGTCCCATCACACAATGCAACGCAAACCGGAGGATAAAGTTTTACCTTATAATGATCAAATATGCTTGATACGTAGAAAATAATATTTTAATATCATTATTAGTGTCTAATCGATTTTAAAATACTTCAAAGAGATTGTATCAATCCTAGACGGCAAAATACCCCATCCTACTATGTCGTCATATATAGGTTTACAATCAAAACCGTAATGTCGTATTGGAAATTGGGTTTCCATCATGAGTCAAGGCTAGGGATCGTCCTCTCCGATTCGATACACTCTAGCAAATGCCTCAGGATCACACCTACGGGCAACCCTTGGATGCGGTAAGGCCGGTCCATAAATAACTTTAGTGGATTAGTTATACCTGAACACACGCTTCCCAGTCCTATTGAACCTATAAAATGGCCACTATCAACCAATAAATTCGAGGTACCTCATAATCCATCATCCACATAAGTAAAAAAAGTCAGGGCTTGTAAATGCTGACACCACTCCTAGCTAGAAAGAAACGTGTGCACTCCCTATGGTCCTTATCCCTTTTTGACTCATACCGGGGTGTGAGGCTCGTGAGGTAACGCTATACACAAAGCTATGCCGAAATAGGCTATGCTTTGATCATCAACCACAAGGATCTGCTTTTCAACAAAGCCTTGATCATTTGCATCTTGGCATGCAACATTGGCAATCCAAGCCATGCGATCGATAACTACCAATATATAACCCCTGAGCTCGTGCGTCTCAGAGAAGGGTGTTAAGCAAGAGAGTAAATTCTCCGCCACCACAGATATATATTAAATAGAAATCAAATTAATTTACATGGAATGAAATCCAATGTCACAGACACATCCATTTACAAGTCCGTTCTGGGTCTCAATGAAACCGGAGACACCTTATTCCTCGTCCCGTATGTTCAATACGGAAGAGAGGTGCTCGCATATTCGGACAATCAACAAGTACACACGGAAAAATACCACTGTAACCCTTTCAAGGCAGCAACTCCTACCAAAGGCATCAGTGGCCGTCCATCCGATGTGAAGATTGCTAGTCTTCAATCACCGTCTTCAAAATCTTCGATTTAAATCATCATATAATTATTTGAAATGAGTTTGAACTCGGTCTTTTCAAAAAAATTCCTCGAATAAATATAATTTAAATCATCTCATATCGTTAATATTAATTTATAACGATTTACCTCTATTTTTATTTATATATAAAAATAGTCTAATTTAATTTTATGATGCTTCGGGTCAACAGGCGGCCCTGGCACTGTTTTTGTTAAAATTTGATTTACACATATCTAGAAATCTAACTGTTGGATTTTAACAAAATATATATCTTTGAAAAGATCTTCCCAAAGCGGTCCTAACGGTTCCAGTTTTGGGAAAATCCGACGATCGGATCTTTCGGTATAATCGTTTAAAGTTACGATTCCGAAATGCGAACTACCGCGCGTGATTCATTTAATTTTAATATATATATATATAAAATTATATATATAAATATATATCATTCGATTATTCCACAAACGTGTTTAGCATGCCAAATAAAATATAATTCATTTTCATGACACTTTCTATATTTTCCTAATGTACATTTTGGCGATAAAAATTTCACTAGATTTATACACAAATTCTAATATATATTTTGGCGATAAAAATGTCACCTAGATTTATATACAAATTCTAATGTATATTTTGATGGTTTCATTTTGTTAACAATTCTATGCTGACAAAATATATAAAAGCGATGTTTTCATTTCCCTCTTTTCTAGCATGTTAAAAATAATGGTTTTAACATACAGATATTTTCTAACATGTATTTTCTAGCAATGTTAAAAATAATGTTTTTAACACTTTAATAATTTCTAACATATATTAAAAATATGATTGTTAACATTTTTGTATCTTCTAACATATGTTTTCTAATAAATCACCTTTTCTTTAAAAATGGAATTCTTAATATTTTTATCCAAACAGTCAATATCTCTAATGAATCAAACTTTACCTTAAAAATATGATTTTTAATGTTTTCAACACTTTTATTCTAATATGAACAATTTTCATATGAATCATTCTTTTTATAAAAATGATATTTTTAATGTTAACATGCTTTTATGTTAAAATGAACATTTTCTAGTGATTCATTCATTACATTAAAAATAAGATTTTTAATGTTATCATGTTTCTATATTTAACATGAACACTTTTCCTAGTTTCTTATATTACATTAAAAATGTGGATTTATAATGTAAACATGTCTTTATTTCAAAACATGAACATTCCTCTATTTTATTACATTAAAGATGTGTATTTTTAATGTAAACATGTTTTTCTATTTTTATTCTAATTCAACAAAATGATAGAAATTGATATTATTCTTTGTTGAAAATTCTAATTCAACAAAAATGATAAAATTTGGTATTTCATTTTTGTTGAAAACTCTAGTTCAACAAAACGATACAAATTTGGTATTTCATTTTTGTTGAAAACTCTAGTTCAACAAAAAATGATACAGTTTGGTATTTCATTTTTGTAGAAAACTCTAGTTCAACAAAATGATAAAATTTGGTATTTCATTTTTGTTGAAAATTCTAATTCAACAAAATGACCAATAAGTGATATTTCATTTTGCATATAAATTCTAATATATGCATTTACAATAAAATGATGTTTTCATTTTGCATATAATTTCTAATATATGCATTTACAATAAAATGATGTTTTCATTTTGCATATAAATTCTAATATATGCATATACAATAAAATGATAATTCTAATATACGCATTTACAATAAAATGATGTTTTCATGTTGAATATAAATCCTAATATATGCATTTACAATAAAATGATGTTTTCATGTTGCATATAAATCCTAACGTTATTTAACAAAAATGTATATTTCAATTAACAAAAATGTATAACTTTGTTTCCAAACCTTTTTAGTTAAAAATGTTTCACCCTCTTTATTGAACAAAAATGTATATTTTTTTAATCCTTTTTAATGAACAAAAATGTCTCATTTTTGTTTAATCCTTTTTAATGAACAAAAATGTTTCTCTTTTTTTTGTTTAATCCTTTTTAGTGAACAAAAATGTATATTTTTGTTTAATCCTTTTTAATGAACAAAAATGTATATTTTTGTTTAATTCTTTTTAATGAACAAAAATGTCTCATTTTTGTTTGATCCTTTTTAATGAACAAAAATGTATATTTTTGTTTAATCCTTTTTAATGAACAAAAATGTCTCTTTTTTATTTAATCCTTTTCAATGAACAAAAATGTATATTTTTGTTTAATCCTTTTCAATGAACAAAAATATATATTTCTGTTTAATCCTTTTTAATGAACCAAAATGTATATTTTTGTTTAATCCTTTTTAATGAACAAAAATGTCTTATTTTTGTTTAATCCTTTTTAATGAACAAAAATGTATATTTCTGTTTAATACTTTTTAATGAACAAAAATGTATACTTTTGTTTGATCCTTTTTAATGAACAAAAATGTCTATTTTTTTAAATCCTTTTCAATGAACGAAAATGTATATTTTTATTTAATCCTTTTTAATTCAACTATTCCAATAAACCAAAAATGATATTCCTTGGTTCCACTTTTCCAATTAACAAAATGATGAATTTTGTCCAATGATTCTAATTTGACAATTTTATCTAAACAAAAATTATATATTTTTGTTTCGCTCATTTTATTACAACAAAATGATCTATATGTTTTTAACAATTTTATCATAACACAATATCACCAAATGAACAGATCTATATACCACTTCCATCACACATCAAGTCATGAATCATAAAAAATAGAAATTAACTACGGATTAGTGATAATACAATTAGGATTATTTCTAATTATTTAAGAAGAAGAAATAAAATAGAATTCTCACTGCACTGTAAATCCTGTATAATTCAGATCTGAATTTTTGGCCAAAATCTGATCTGCTTAGAATTCGTTCTAGTCAGTCCAGAAAATGAAGATCTCAGACTCACGATCACAGCGGTTCTGAAATTGTTCAATTTCGAGTTCGTTTGAGTGAGATACGGATTTATTTGCATAAATAATGTTTTAAAATTAATAAATAAATAATATATTTTAATCCACCTTCTTCCTTAATGAACAGACACAGGCCGATGAGTTTTAAATTTGGTTCGAACCTAGGGATCCACTTTTCTTTCGATCCTATGAGTTTCGTGACGATCAAAGGCCACCGCAACGATGAGCACGAGGAGGCGCACTGGAGGACCACGGCGGTGCAGTGCGATCGCAGGTCTGAGGTGCGGCGGCGCTCGCAGTGGCGGTACTTTGGGGTGCTGGTGCGATCGAACGATGTAGTTCCAAGTGGCGTTAGCCGTATGGATGTGAGCTTGTGAAATTCTCTTCGAAAGCTTCAACTGGAGGGAGGGATTTCAGTGAGAGGATTGACGAATTTTAGAAAAGAAGAACCGAGTGAAATCGGCCATGAACACGATGGTGGCGGCTGTACTATAGTGTTAGGAATTAGGGTTAGATTTAATTATTATTATTTATAATATAATAATCTTAATTATTGGGTTTAACCCGTTAATCACTTTCTGTTCCAATTTCAGTCCAACAGAAGTTGTTCCCGCGCAATTGCCTCCGTTCCGGAACCTATGGGATAGGTTCCATTAGCCCAAATGATTGTTTTCTGCTTGTTTTCTTTAATTTAAAATTTATATCATTTATTTATTAAATTCGATCATACATTTAAATTCACCAGGGCCACATACGGACTCCGAAAATTCCCGAAAAATAAATCTAGCTATGTTTTGACGATACGGTCCTAAGAAAATTAATTTCATTGAATTTAGAGACCGTTTGAAAAATGTTCTTTTTATCGGTCGATTAAATTCAACAAAAATTATCGAACACAGTTTAATTTACTATGCTTGCATATTAATTCCAAAAATTATGAAAAATCAAACTTAGCAATAATTTGACATTCCAGATCCGACAAAAATGGTTTCGTCGAAAAGGAAGGTCGTTTGTATAATAGCCATTTATACGGGCTATAAATTATACAATATTCCATAGCGACTATTCTGAATATTCAACTAGCCATAACTTTTTATTCCCGCAATGAAATTTGATTTATCGGATTCGTCGGAAAGATATTTTTAAATAGATTTAAATATTTTTGGTTTCACTAAAATCCATTTTATTTTGAATCATGTACATTCAGTCAAAGTTAAGATTCAAATTTCCAAACTATCGTGTTATTTCTAATTCCTTTTAAAATTAAAATAAATATATTCGTTCTAACTTCGATTTAAGTAAAAAAATTAATCATTATTATTTAAAATAAATTATTTTAACTATTCAAAATTAATTGAAATAGCCAAAATAAAAATTTTTTAATTGGTTCTGATTTTCTGGGTTGTTACAATCTCCCCCACTTAAAAACTTTTCGTCCCCGAAAAGGAAACAATAGTAAAGTAGGAAACAAAACGGAAAATGCAGGGTAATGTAAATGTACGTCCGCACAAGAGTTACTCGAAGATGTCCACTCTGCACTTGGGATAAGCCTGTTTGATTCTATCCTTAGTCTCCCATGTATAGTCTCTAGGATCCCCGCTCCACTGCACTTTGACTAATTGGATGACTAAGGGGATCCTCTTGTTCCTTAGGACTCGGGTTTCTTTGCCAATAATTTTCACTGGCTCTCTTCTCACTGCTAAGCTCGGGGTAGTTTCCAAATCTTGTTGTGCTGCTTCCTCCACAACCAAGTCTGGATCATGTACATGCTTCCGAAGTTGAGACAAATGGAATACATCATGAACCCCTGGCAACCAGTCCGGCAACTGCACCCTATAAGCGAGAGTTCCAATCCTTTCGAGAATAGGAAATGGACCAATGAATCTCGGTGCCAACTTTCCAGTCTTCCCAAATCGAATTACACCTCTCAGTGGAGAAACCCTTAAGTATGCATAATTGCCAACAGAGAATTCTAAATCCCTTTTCGTGAGTCTGCATAGCTCTTCTGTCGGCTCTGAGCAGCCAGTAGTCGCTTCTTAATAAAATCAACTTTATCTGATGCTTCACGAATCATGTCGGGACCCAATACTAATCGATTGCCTAATTCCACCTAGCATGCGGGAGATCTGCATGGCCTGCCATATAATGCCTCAAATGGCGACATCTGCAAGCTTGCTTAGTAACTGTTATTATAAGAAAACTCAACCAAGTGCAGGTGATCTTCCCATGACCCGCCAAATTCAAGAATGTATGCTCGCAACAAGTCTTCTAATATGCAGTTTACCCTCTCAGTCTGGCCATCTATCTGAGGATGATAGGCGGTGCTTAGATTCATCTTTGTCCCTAGCTCTTCTTGGAATGCTTTCCAGAATTTGCTAGCAAATATCGGATCACGATCACTAGCAATGCTATTGGGAACCCCATGCAGTCTGACAATCTCTCTGATGTAAAGTTGTGCCAGACTTCGAGTTGTTCTATTAGATTTGACAGGGATAAAATGGGTAGTCTTCATGAAACGATCTACAATCACCCATATACTGTCATTCCCTTTTCTAGTTCGGGGCAAGCCATCAATAAAGTCTATAGAAATTTGGTCTCACTTCCAACTTGGAACCTCTAGCGGTTACAACAATCCTGCAAGCTTCTGTTGATCGTTTTCAACTTGCTGACAGGTGGAACATCTAGCAACATATATAGAAATGTATCTCTTCAGCGCCTTCCACCAGAATGTGCGCTTAAGATCATGATACATCTTGCTTACTCTTGGATGGATGCTGAGTTTAGATTTGTGACATTCATCCATAACTTCTCTTTTAAGCTCAGGAATATCTGGCACACATATTCGCCCTTGCAGTCTAAGGGTCCTCTTGCTGTCTATTTGGAAACTTCAGGCTTCGCCCCCTCGAACTCGCTCGCTAATCATCTGAATAAACTTATCGTCTTTATAAAGAGCAGAGATCTTATCCATTAATGTAGGCGTAATGATAAGACTAGCGATGATAAGATTGGTGTTATCCGCATTCTTCCAGCTGAGTGCGTCGGCTACAACATTGGCTTTTTCCGGAGTATATAAGATATCCAGGTCATAGGCCGCAAGAAATTCAATCCGACGTAGTTGCCTCAAGTTCAAGTCCCTTTAGGTGAACAGATGATTCAAGGATTTGTGATCAGTATACAGTTCGAACTTCTCACCCAAAAGATAGTGCCTCCATATCTTTAGAGCAAACACGATGGCCATCAACTCAAGATCATGAGTGGGGTATTTGTTCTCATGCGGTTTCAACCGATGACTAGCATAAGCAATTACCTTACCCCTTTGCATTAACACCGCATCAACACCTTAAATAGATAAAAAAGGATAACATGTTAAAATAAGATTTGTCATTAAAAAAAATGTCATCTCTGACATGTTTCTCTGGATAAAAGGAATAACCTTCAATAGAAGCAGTAGTATAGACTGTTAAATCTTGGTTTCCATCAATAATGGTCAACACGGGAGCAGTGGTCAACCTCAATTTCAGCTCTTGGAAAGCTGCGTCACATTCGGGTGTCCAAATGAACTTTGTATGCTTCTTAGTCAGTTTCATCAATGGACAAGATAGTTTTGAAAAATCTTTAATGAACTTCCGGTAATAGCTGTCCAATCCTAAGAAACTTCTGACTTCTGTAGGAGTGCTAGGCTGCTTCCAATCTTGGATGGCTGAGATCTTTCCTGGGTCTACTAAAAAGCCTTTCTTTGATGCAACATGGCCGAGGAATTTCACCTCTTCTTGCCCGAATATACATTTAGAGAATTTGGCTTTCAACACATTCTTTCTCAAAATCTCCAGAACTTCTTTCAGATGCTTTTCATGCTCAGCAGTGGATTTAGAAAAGATTAGGATGTCATCGATGAAAATCAGCACAAATTTATTTAAAACAACTAGGAATACTCTGTTCATCAGATCGACAAAGTATGCTGGAGCGTTATATAAGCCAAAGGGCATTACTAGCCATTCATAAAATAAGTCTGACCCTCTGATAGTTGTCAAAGGAACACATTCTTCGGCAATGCGCAATTGATGGAAGCCTGTAGCTAGGTCCATACTAGAGAATACTTGCGCTCCATTCAAGCGGTTCAACAGATCATCAATTCGCGGTAGTGGATATTTATTGTTCAGCGTTTGCTTATTGAGGTCACGGTAGTCCACACATAGCCTGAGAGTACCATCTGACTTTGGGACAAATACCACTGCTGCAACCCATTTTGAGAAGCAAGGCCTGATCAGACCCTTCCACAAAAGCTGTTTAGTTTAATTGCTCAGCTCCTCTTTTTGTTTCAGCGTCATTCTCCGAATAGGATACACAAGTGGCCTTGCATTCAGAACTAAGTCAATCCTGAAGTCGATTTCTCTGCGTGGAGGTAAGCTATCAACTTCTTCAAACACATCCGCATAATCTCTGATGATAGGAATATCCTCAATAGAAGCAGGAGTGACTTCTAGAGAAGACCAGAATTCTTTCCTATCTGTGGCTGGGCCGTGGCATGGTATAGCCATAATATCTCCGAATTTGGTTTTAATTTTGACTATTCTTTCAGCGCATAGTAACTCAGCCTCATACTTTGCTAGCCAATCCATCCCAAGTATGATATCATTCCCAGAGAAATTCATGATGATCAAATTAAAAGGAAATTGGTAATGAGAGTAGGAGATTGACACTCTACAGTACTGATCGAGAATAAGAGAACCACCTATCGGACTATGGACTCTAATCAATTCTTTAAGTTTTCTTGGGTTCAGTTTTAACTTTTTAATTGTATCACTAGAAATGAAACTTCGTGATGCACCAGTGTCCAACAATACTGTAATAGGAATGTTCTTAATATTAAGAGTACCTCCTTAAACATCGGGTTTACTTGCTCCTTTGGAAGAAGCTGGTGCAGCCGCTCCATCGTAGACATGAGCCACCATAGATTTCTTCAACAGAGGACAACTCATGATAAAGTGCCCCGTCTTATGGCAGTTAAAGCACTCCTGAGTGTTCCGAGGATTCTGTCCGCTATTTTGACTGGGTCCAGATTCATTCCTACTTGGTTTCTTCTGGGCTTGGCATTCGTAGTCAAAATGACCCATCTTCTGACAATTGAAGCATTTCACCTTGGATTTGTCCCTTTTTCTCCCTTGAGGCTTGGCGGTAGAAGAATTGCTCGCCTCTAGTTTCTTGTCAGCTTGCTCCCTTTTATTTTATTTTTTATTTTTTCTCTTGATCTTGCTGTGAATTTCTGTCATTATCCTCATAGTGGCAAGCCATCTCGATCACCTCATTAAAAGGGAGCTTATTGTGAGTTGTGACTCTGTTTAGATATTTCCTGGAGAGGCCATTAATGAATCTTTGGTTTTTCTGGACTGGCTCCCGAATTAATTCTATAGCATAGCGTGAGAGTTCTTCAAACGTGCACACATATTATAAAACAGTCATATCTCCTTGTTGCAAGTTGGCAAATTGATCGTGGAGACGCTCTACTTCTGCGGAGGAATAAACTTCTCATTGAAGAGTTCTTTGAATCTGACCCCAAGACATGTCAGCCTCATTATTGCCAGTTATGACAGTATTCCACCAATTTTCAGCCTCATCTTTTAACAGCCATGTTGCCAAAAAGTGCTTGCGGTGGTCTTCTAATTCCAGGCCTCCAAATATCTTTTTGCAATTTTTGAGCCAAGCCTGTGCTTTGATTACTGTCTCTCGCCCGGTGAATGATACACCCTCTAAATTCCTGAACTTCTTGGCCACCTTGTCCAAGTAAAACGGCTGTGCGGGTGGAGGTGGTGGTGTTACAGCCTCAGGAGTGGGATGCCCTTGAGCAGTGGGAGTCTCATCTCTTGTTGGTCCTATGGCCCCACCGATGCCTCGGGCTCTAGCTCTCCCTCTAGTGCTCATTTTCTAGTTAGTTCTGTACTATCAAGGAAAGAGTCAGACTAACAGAAATGATAATTTAAAAGGGAAGGTTAAAGCAGAGACATATGAAAAGATGATAATGATGTAATGACTGATTAATATGTGCTATTCTGCTGTGCTCATTTTAGGACATTACTAATCCTATCTCTAATGAGCTACTCGTCTTAGAATACTGCTGATTCTATCTAGACGAATTGTTTTGAATATGTTATACTCCGAAGCTAAGGTTAGCCTTTGGCTCTGATACCAACTGTGACAACCCCAAACTTCCGTAGTACGAAAGCAAGGATAATCATTGGAATATAACATGATTACAACAATAGCAGATCTCAGATAACATCATAACACATAAATCATTGCAGCGGAAATAGGAATATCATTAACATCAAAGTGCACAGTTACAGGGTACACTTAGCAAATAGAAGTCTCAACAAAAAGAAATAAGTCTCAATCTCCATCAAGTACGTCATAGATCAATAATGTCTAAATGTCTCAAAGCATAAATAGAAAGATAAAAATGTCCTTCATCTTCTTTCCATAAGCATGCTCCCATCCAGAATGTATCCATAATACCTAGAACTGTCACTTGGATGCCCGTGTGAAAAGAGGGCACCTGAGTTTGCAAAGTAAAACAAACTATGAGTCAGTCGTGGGACTGGTATGAGAAATCTTTCCTAACTTTATCTAACAGTATGGCTAATCACAGGACCACGCCGCTAGCGCGGAACGGAATTACTCCATTGAATTTCCAGTGCATAAATTTAATAAATTTTTATTTAAAAACAACGCAATGCTTTTTAGAAAAATGAAATCATTATAAGACTCAACTCCCATCACACAATGCAACGCAAACCGGAGGATAGAATTTTACCTTATAATGATCAAATATGCTTAATACGTAGAAAATAATATTTTAATATCATTATTAGTTTCTAATCAGTTTAAAAATACTTCAAAGTAAATGTATCAATCCTAGACGGCATAGTACCCCATCCTACTATGTCGTCATATATAGGTTTACAATCAAAACCATAATGTCGTATTGAAAATGGGGTTTCCATCATGAGTCGAGGCTAGGGATCATCCTCTTCGATTCGAGACACTCTAGCAAATGCCTCAGGATCACACCTATGGGCAACCCTTGGATGCGGTAGGGATGGCCCACAAATAATTTTAATGGATTAGTTATGCCTGAGCACACATAAGTAAAAAATGTTAGGGCTTGTAAACGCTGACACCACTCCTAGCTAGAAAGAAACGTATGCACTCCCTACGGTCCTTATCCCATTTTTGACTCATACCGGGGTGTGAGGCTCGCGAGGTAACGCTATATACAAAGCTATGCCGAAATAGGCTATGCTTTAATTATCAACCACAAGGCTCTTCTTTTCAACAAAAGCCTTGATCATTTGCATCTTGGCATGCCACATTGGCAATCCACGCCATGCGTCGATAACTACCAATATATAACCCCTGAGCTCGTGCGTCTCAAAGAAGGGTGTTAAGCAAGAGAATAAATTCTCCGCCACCACAGATATATATTAAATAGAAATCAATTTAATTTACATGGAATAAAATCCAATGTCAGACACACATCCATTTACAAGTCCGTTCTGGGTCTTAATGAAACCGGAGACAACTTATTCCTCGTCCCGTATGTCCAATACAGAAGAGAGGTGCTTGCATATTCAGAAAATCAACAAGTACGTCCAGACAATTACCACTGTAACCCATTCAAGACATCAACTCCTATCAAAGGCATCACTAGTCGTCCATCCGATGTGAAGATCGCTGTTCTTCAATCACCGTCTTCAAAATCTTTGATTTAAATCGTCGTATAATTATTCGAAATGAGTTTGAACTTGTTCTTTTCAAATAATTCCATGAATAAATATAATTTAAATTATCTTATATCATTAATATTAATTTATTACGATTTATCACTATTTTTATTTATACATAAAAATAGTCTAATTTAATTTAACGGCGCTTCGGGTCAATAGGCGGCCCTGAAGCTGTTTTGGTCAAAATTTGATTTACACATATCTCGAAATCTAACCATTGGATTTAAAAAAAAAAATATTTTGAAAAGATCTTCCCAAAGCGGTCCTAACGGTTCCAGTTTGGGGAAAATCCGACGGTCGGATCTTTCGGTATAATCGTTTAAAGTTACGATTCTGAAACGCGTGATTCGTTTAATTTTAATTTATGTACATATATATATATATAGAATTATATATATAAATATAAATCATTCGATGATTCCACAAACGTGTTTAACATGCCAAATAAAATATAATTCATTTTCATGACATTTTCTACATTTTCCTATTGTACGTTTTGGCGATAAAAATGTAACTAGATTTATACACAAATTCTAATATATATTTTGGTGATAAAAATGTCACCTAGATTTATATACAAATTCTAATGTATATTTTGATGGTTTCATTTTATTAACAATTCTATGTTGACAAAATGTATAAAAGCGATGTTTTCAATTCCCACTTTTCTAGCATGTAAAAAAATAATGTTTTTAACATACAAATATTTTCTAACATGTATTTTCTTGCAACGTTAAAAATAATGTTTTTAACACTTTTATAATTTCTAACATATGTTAAAAATATGATTGTTAACATTTTTATATCTTCTAACATATGTTTTCTAATAAATCACTTTTTCATTAAAATGGAATTCTTAATATTTCAACATTTTTATTCAAACAGTCAATATCTCTAATGAATCAAACTTTACCTTACAAATATGATTTTTAATGTTTTCAACACTTTTATTCTAATATGAACAATTTTCATATGAATCGTTCTTTTTATAAAAATGAGATTTTTAATGTTAACATGCTTTTATGTTAAGATGAACATTTTCTAGTGATTCGTTCATTACATTAAAAATAAGGTTTTTAATGTTATCATGTTTCTATATTTAACATGAACACTTTTCCTAGTTTCTTACATTACATTAAAAATGTGGATTTTTAATGTAAACATGTTTTTATTTCAAAACATGAATGTTCCTCTATTTTCTTACATTACATTAAAAATTTGGATTTTTAATGTAAACATGTTTTTATTTCAAAACATGAACATTCCTCTATTTTATTGCATTAAAAATGTGGATTTTTAATGTAAACATGTTTTTCTATTTTTATTCTAATTCAACAAAACGATAGAAATTGATATTTCATCTTTGTTGAAAATTCTAATTCAACAAAAATGACAAAATTTGGTATTTTATTTTTGTTGAGAACTCTAGTTCAACAAAATGATAATATTTGTTATTTCATTTTTGTTGAAAACTCTTGTTCAACAAAACGATATAAATTTGGTATTTCATTTTTGTTGAAAACCCTAGTATAACAAAATGATAAAATTTGGTATTTCATTTTTGTTGAAAACTCTAGTTCAAAAAATGATACAATTTGGTATTTCATTTTTGTTGAAAACTCTAGTTCAACAAAATGATAAAAATTGGTATTCCATTTTTGTTGAAAATTCTAATTCAACAAAATGACCAATAAGTCATATTTCATTTTGCATATAAATTCTAATATATGCATTTACAATAAAATGATGTTTTCATTTTCCATATAATTTCTAAATATATGCATTTACAATAAAATGATGTTTTCATTTTGCATATATATTCTAATATATGCATATACAATAAAATAATGTTTTAATGTTGCATATAGATTCTAATATATGCATTTACAATAAAATGATGTTTTCATATTGCATATAAATTCTACTATATTCATTTACAATAAAATCATGTTTTCATGTTGCATATAAATCCTAATATATGCATTTACAATAAAATGTTGTTTTCATATTGCATATAAATCCTAATATTATTTAACAAAAATGTATATTTTAACTAACAAAAATGTACAATTTTGTTTCCAACCCTTTTTAGTCATCCTCTTTACCAAACAAAAATGTATATTTTTGTTTAATCCTTTTTAATGAACAAAAATGTCTCATTTTTGTTTAATCCTTTTTAATAAACAAAAACGTTTCCCTTTATTTTTTGCTTAATCCTTTTTAATGAGCAAAAATGCATATTTTTGTTTAATCCTTTTTAATGAACAAAAATGTAAATTTTTTGTTTAATCCTTTTTAATGAACAAAAATGTATATTTTTGTTTAATCCTTTTTAATGAACAGAAATGTCTCATTTTTGTTTAATCCTTTTTAATAAAAAAAAATGTATATTTTTGTTTAATCCTTTTCAATTAACAAAAATGTATATTTTTGGTTAATCCTTTTTAATGAACAAAAATGTCTCATTTTTGTTTAATCCTTTTCAATGAACAAAAATGTATATTTTTGTTTAATCCTTTTTAATGAACAAAAATGTATATTTCTGCTTAATACTTTTTAATGAACAAAAATGTATATTTTTGTTTAACCCTTTTTAATGAACGAAAATGTCTCATTTTTGTTTGATCCTTTTTAATGAACAAAAATGTATATTTTTGTTTAATCCTTTTTAAAGAACAAAAATGTATATTTTTTTAATCCTTTTTAATGAACAAAAATGTATATTTTTGTTTAATCCTTTTTAATGAACAAAAATGTCTATTTTTGTTTAATCCTTCTCAATGAACAAAAATGTATATTTTCGTTTATTCCTTTTTAATGAACAAAAAAAAATATTTTTGTTTAGTCCTTTTTAATTCAACTATTCCAATAAACCAAAAATGATATTTCTTGGTTCCACTATTCCAATTAACAAAATGAATTTTGCCCAATGATTCTAATTTGATAATTTAATCTAAACAAAAATTATATATTTTGTTTCACTCATTTTATTACAACAAAATGATCTATATATTTTTAACAATTTTATCATAACATAATATCACCAAATGAACAAATCTATATACCACATCCATCACAGATCAAGTCATGAATCATAACAAATAGAAATTAACTACGGATAACCAGGATTATTTCTAATTATTTAAGAAGAAGAAATAAAATAGAATTCTCACTACACTGTAAATCCTGTACAACTCAGATCTGAATTTTTGGCCAAAATCTGATCTGCTTAGAATTCGTTCTAGTCAGTCCCGAAATGAAGATCTCGGACTCACGATCGCAGCGGTTCTGAAATTGTTCAATTTCGAGTTTGTATGAGTGAGATACAAATTTATTTGTATAAATAATGTTTTAAAATTAAATTAAATAAATAATATATTTAAATCCACCTTCTTACTTAATGAACAGACACAGGCCGATGGGTTTTAAATTTGGTTCGATCCTAGGGCTCTACTTTTCTTCCGATCCGATGAGTTTCGTGACGATCAGAGGCCACCACAACGATGAGCATGAGGAGGCGCACCAGGGGGACCACGGGGGTGCAGTGTGATCGCGGGTCTGGGGTGCGGTGGCACTCGCAGCGGCGGTACTTCGGGGTGCTGGTGCGATCGAATGATGTAGTTCCAAGTGGCGTTAGCCATATGGATGTGAAGCTTATGAAATTCTCTTCGAAAAGCTTCAACTGGAGGGAGGGATTTCGGTGAGAGGATTGACGGATTTTAGAGGAGGAAGAACCGAGTGAAATCGGCCATGAACACGATGGTGGCCGCTGTACTGTAGTGTTAGGAATTAGGGTTAGATTTAACTATCACTTATAATATACTAATCTTAATTATTGGGTTTAAGCCCGTTAATCCCTTTCTGTTCCAATTTCAGTCCAATGAAAGTCGTTCCCACCCAATTGCCCCCGTTGCGGAACCAATGGGCTAGGTCCCATCAGCCCAAACGATTTTTTTCAGTCTATTTTCTTTAATTTAAAATTTAAATCATTTATTTACTAAATTCATCATACATTTAAATTCACCGGGGCCACATACGGACTTCGAAAATTCCGAAAAAATAAATCTAGCTATTTTTTGACGATACGGTCCTAACAAAATTAATTTCATCGATTTTAGAGACCGTTGAAAAATGGATTTTTATCAGTCGATTAAATCAACAGAAATTATCGAATGCTGTTTAATCTATTACGCTCGCATATTAATTCCAAAAATTATGGAAAATTAAACTTAGCAATAATTTGACATTCCGGATCCGACAAAAATGGTTTCGTCGATAACGGAGGTCGCTTTTATAATGGCTATTTATACGGGCTATAAATTATACTATATTCCATAGTGACTATTCTGAATATTCAATTGGCCATAACTTTTTATTCCCGCTATGAAATTTCGCTTTTTTGGATTCGTTGGAAAAATATTTTTAAACAGATTTAAATATTTTTGGTTTCACTAAAATCCGTTTTATTTTGGATCATTTACATTCAGTCAAAGTTCAGATTCAAATTTTCAAACTGCGGTGCTATTTCTAATTCCTTTTAAAATTAAAATAAATATATTTGTTCTAACTTCGATTTAAATAAAAAAATTAATCGTTATTATTTAAAATAAATTATTTTAGCTATTCAAAATTCATTGAAATAGCCAAAATAAAAAATTTAAATTGGTTTTGATTTTCTGGATTGTTACAAAGAATTTGATCTCCGTAGGACAATTAGCTAATGAAGGCTACACTATGACTTTCCATGTTGATGATTGGAAAATTTCAAAGGGTGTAATGACGATTGCTCACGGCAAGAAGAGAGGTACTCTTTACATGACAGCAGGAGCACGATGTTCAATTACTGTTGCAGCTAGCAACGAAAATTCCAACATATGGCACCAGAGGCTAGGCCATATGAGTGAAAAGGGAATGAATATTTGCTCTCGAAGGGAAAACTTCCAGGTCTAAAGTCAGTGGAAATAGGCATGTGTGAAATTTGCATATTTGGAAAGCAGAAGAGAGTCAGCTTTCAAATAAATGGTAAAACCCCGAAGAATGAAAGATTGGAGCTTGTTCGTTCCAATGTTTGGGGGCCAACGACCATCTCATCCATTGGTGGAAAGTATTCGTTACTTTCATCGATGATCACTCGCGAAGGGTATGGATTTGTTTTTTTTTTGGCATAAATCTGAAGTGTTCGAGGCTTTCCGGATATGGAGAGCAATGGTTGAAAATGAGACAAATCTAAAGATCAAAAAGCTTAGAACTGACATTGGAGGTAAATATGAAGATACCAAATTCAAGCAGTTATGTTATGAGCACAGGATCAAAATGACGCCTCAACACAATGGTGTAGCTGAGCGTATGAACCGAATGTTGACAGAAAGAGCTAGAAGCATTCGTATATAGTTAGGTATACCAAAGCAATTTTGGGCATAAGCAGTCAACACAACAGCTTATTTGATCAACAGAGGTCCTTCGGTTCCATTAGAGCACAAAATACCAGGGGAGCTATGGAGTGGAAAAGAGGTAAAACTATCACATTAAAGGTTTTCGGTTGTATAGCATATGTGCATATTAGTGAATAAGGTAGAAATAAACTTGATCCTAAATCTAAGAAATGAACTCTCATCGGCTATGGCGAAAACGAGTTTGGCTACCGCATTTGGGATGATGAAAACAATAAGGTGATCCGTAGCCGAGATGTGATTTTTAATGAAAGAGTAATGTAGAAAGACAGACATAAAAAAAGTCAACGACTCAAAGTAGAGTGAGCCAGTATTTGGAGATTCAAATGATATTCCAGATAGTCTCATAACAGAACCGGCTATAGCAAATCCTCAACCTGATGAAATCGTTGATTTGAGCACGGTAAACTAGTCTGACACACTACAACATCCTACTCTAGCTCCAATATAGAGAAGGTCTACTCGACCTCATGTACCTATCAAAAGATACATGAATTATTTGTTGCTGACTGATTTAGTGGATCCTAAAAGCTATGATGTAGCTTCTTAGACTCAAGATCCTAGCAAGTGGGAGCTTGCCATGAAAGGTGAGATGAAGTCTCTTATCTTCAACCAGACATGGGAACCAGCTGAGTTATCCATAGGAAAGAAGCCACTTCATAATAATTGGGTGTATCAGGTGAAAGAGTAAAATGATGGTTCCAAGAGATACAAAGCTCGACTAGTTGTCAAAGGATTCCAACATAAGGAAGGAGTGGACTACACTAATATTTTTTTTCTCCCGTTGTGAAGCTCAATCCCATCAGGTTAGTGTTAAGTATTGTTGCAATTGAAGACCCTCATCTTGAACAGTTATATGTGAAGACTGCATTTCTTCATGAAGACTTGGATGAGGAGATATACATGCATTAACAAGAAGGTTTCTTCGAGAAAGGGAAGAAGAATATGGTGTGCAGACTGAAGAGAAGTTTGTATGGTTTGAAACAAGCCCCAAGACAATGGTACAAAAAGTTTTATGGATTCATGCATAAAGAAGACTTCTAGAAGTGCAATGCTGATAATTGTTGCTACTCCAAGCGATATAAGTCTAGTTATATCATTTTACTGCTTTATGTTGACGATATGTTAGTAGCAGGATCAAATATGCATGATATTAGAAGGTTGAAGCAACAATTGTCAAAGGAGTTTGACATGAAAGACTTAGGTCCAGCAAAGAAGAGTCTTGGAATGCAAATCACTAGAGATAAGCAAGAGGGTTCTTGCAGCTATTTAGGAAGATTACAAAAACCGTGTTTTGCAAAGATCCAATATGGACGATGCTAAGCCAATCAGCACACCATTAGCCAGTCACTTTCGCTTATCCAAGGATCAGTCCCCTCAAACGGAAGAAAGAAATTACATGATTGATGTTCCTTATTCCTCGGCTATTGGACGTTTGATGTATGCCATGGTCTGTACGAGACCAGACATTGGCCATGCAGTGGGAGTTGTTAGCAGGTTCATGTCAAATTCGGAGAAAGCTCATTGGGAAGCAGTCAAGTGGATTTTGAGATATCTACGAGGCACCATATAGAAAGGGTTGTACTTTGGTAAAAGGCAATTAAAAGCTCAAGGCTATGTAGATGCAGACTTTAGAGGCGAAGTCGATTATCGAATAAGCACTACAGGTTATGTACTCACGGTTGGAACTACAACTATTAGTTGGATGTCACAGGTATAGAAGATTTTTACTTTATTCACTACAAAAACTAAGTATGTAGAAATCACCGAAGCTAGTAAAGAGATGATATGGCTTCAAGGTTTGTTAACTGAGTTGGGATTCAAACAGGAAACGAATGTTTTATACATTGATAGTCAAAGTGCAATACATTTGGTGAAGAATTCAGCATTTCATTCCAGAACTAAACATATTGGGCTTCGTTATCACTTCATCAGATCTATACAAGAAGATGATGTAATAAAATTGGAGAAGATCGAAGGTAGCAAGAATCCAGCAGATATATTGACAAAGACGGTAACGACCGATAAACTGAAGTTGTGTTCAACTTCAATTGGTCTGCTAGAGTAAAAAGATTAGAATGGATTTTGCATCGATCAAGGTGTGAAGACGGATTGAATTCAGTCTTCAAGTGGGAGATTGTTAGGAAGCTGCAGCCCACAACAGCCCATGTTTTCAACATGCGGTGGCCACCAACCGAGCTACCAACCAAGTCACCAACCCCCCACCAACCATCTCTACTCTATATATACATCCTTCTCCTTCATAACTTCCATCGCAGATCAAATCCAACAAGAAGAAAGGGAACAAGCTTAAGAGTGAGATCGAGTGTTGAGTGAAAAGTGTTTTGTGCAATCACTTTGTAATATTCTCTTAAATAAAAGATCTGCAGCAGCCCAGAGACGTTGGCATAATTGGTCGAACTCCGTTGCCAAGTTTGTGTGTCTCTTACCATTCTACATTTTATTTTATTTCTCCATAAATCAAATTAAAGGAAATTTGCGTAATTTCCAAACACTATATTACATTCAAATTATAACATAAATTAAGTAGTCCCATTTGATGATAGGTCCAAAAATATGTTTATAATATTACTAAGGTGATTAGGACCATTCAGTTTAGTTGCAATAAACTATTACTAAGGTGTTTATAACTATTTAAGTGCAAAGTCGTTTTCAAACATGCTTATACCTTACCTCCTGCAGTCCTTTCTTTCATGCATTGAGTCCTCTCCATGCATGTCCAATTTCAAGTGTTGTGTATGTCCATTGTCACAGACTTAAACTGACAGCCACAAACTTAAACTGTTCATCATGGCTAATGGCCATAATCTAACATATTTATGTGATACGATGAGGTACAGAAAACAAAGTCAAACTGATCTGTATATTCTCTCACTAATTGACACATCCATCCATTTTACAATTTCTACTATGATATCCAAATTTTGTCCATAACGATAGAAAGAAGAATAGGTTTACAACACAGTTTCTACTCTACACAATACGATAAGGAAAAACAAATAAATACAATCTTTAATACCTAAAAGGATTTAAAAACTATATCCTACTGTTATAGGACCCATCCCGATATCCACAAATCAATGTCCTCTATGTTATAGAAAGATCTTGTCCCTATATTTTGTTGAAATCAATGAAAATTTGATTTGAAAAGAACCAACTTATTACAATCTAGAATATGAGATTCTCAAACTGACCAACTAATCCTAAGAGATGGATGAATCTAATATAAAGTTGTAGCCGAAATTATCAGTTGAATTAGTACCAAACATAGCATAGGTTGACAAATTATCAAAATTCTATTGTTTTTAGATGTGAACATATACAACTAATTTGAACTTACTAACTCTGCATATTTCCTTCCATTTGTATGGAACAATGAATTACTATCCAACCTCAAGTTGTATACTCTTTTCACATTAAATCATATTTACATATTCATTCATATCTTCCATTATGTTAGGACATATAAATTGCATAACTTCATACAAGGTACTTAACTCACCATATATAAGCAGCAAAAATATTAACAATATTAGTTAAATGATATGTTTAGCAATACAGATTAATCAAAATATATCTAATTTAGACATTGTTAGCATATTTTGCATCCTACTGTTTAACCCTATGTAGGAAAATATTTAATTTTATGACAACGAATATAACAGAAAATATGAAGGAATTCAAAACTGCCTATCATTACTATAATACAAACATAGGCCATCAATTTCAATTACTCAGAGTAATATATCCACCAAGATTGTGCATAATTGTACTAAAAGAGGAAGCATTTTGTCATCAAAATATAAAATATATCTCTAATTTGATTGTTTTCTTAGCAAGTTTGCTTACAATCGACTAGACCATATTGATAAAGCTACATACAAATCAAAAATTACATTATTTCCAATATGTGCTATTATTTAAAATTTCTTTCCTTTTTATCGTCAAAACACAAAATTAATGCATACATTAGATGTTGTATATGAAAAAACATACTTTAGATGTTGTATATGAAAAAACATACTTTAGATGCTGTGTATAAAAAAGTACTATGTGTGTGTGTGTCTCAAATACTAATATTTATATTCCATCTTTTTACAAATATTGGATGAAAGATGAAGCTAGATTACTGCATATATGGAAAACAATGAGCCAGCATGTTTTACGATAAACTGCACAAATTTACATTATAAAATTATGACTTCAATTGGTAAACTGTTTGTTCAATCTAAATACAAAATTAATCTTATAATACTCATACTTTGATATGACTTACTAGAGTAAAAAATAAACTTACAATAACCCATTACCCACTTATAACCAATTTGGTAACCTCTCATTTACCAACTATATTACCATACGCCCTCAGTTAGGTACAACTCTTTAAGCGGGCTAGCATGTTCATTCATCATTTGTCATTGACCAAACGATGATAATATCTTGCATTGTCTGCATTTGACCTACATTTGAATCAAAAATAATCTCATGTATTTTATGCTTAGTTTGGATAGTTCAGTTTGTAAAATTTTATCATATATAGTAAATATGACAAGGATGATGATTTGAGAATACATATGCTATATCTAAAAAAAAAAATCTACCCGCTTTTAGGACAATATGCTAGCCAGCTTGCGCTTAATTGATTATGTCTGCTATGTTCCAATTTGTTATTCGATCTTTAATTTAATATTCTTACCAACAAGAACTTTCTATATTTTCAATATTTGTATTACTGTTTATTTTTTTTGTTTTTAATATCACTTTACACCAGTTTTCTTTTACTGTTTAACAAACCCTTAAATGTTTGACATTTAAGGAAACAACAATCAACTAATATAAAGCATAAAAGGAGTTTTTTAACGACTGCTATACATTAATTAAAAAAATAGTTATTTTTTAGAGAAACGGTTGTGTAGTGTAGAACTACACAGTCGATTAATAGATTATATATATATATATATAGTATTTAACCCAGTTGACAAGCCCAACTGGTAGCAACAACCATAAGATTTACATAACAGCCAAAACAGTAATCAAAATACCAACGTTACTTAACATACATCAGCATACAAGCATATATAATAGTAGCAATGTGAGATACATAACGACGTTGAAGGCAAAAGCATACTATGTAGAATAAAAGCATATAAGTGCAATCCCGGGCTTGAGCTACCAACTGATTCAGCAGAGTTGCTATGATGAGGAAAAGCCAGCCTAAAGCGTGCTACAGAAGAAGAACATGCCCAAGAGTGAAAGTAACGAGAGATAAGTTTGCAAATCCCATCAAAACGCTGTAATGGTTTATCAAAAATTGCTGCGCTTCTTTCTTTCCAAATGCACCAATAGTAAATACATAGGAACGAGTCCAAGAAGAATTAACCGAGCCATATTGCCAATGATAAAACACAAATGAAACGACAGGAATATACCCAAGAATATGAGAACAAAGAGCAGCCCAGATAAGGTAAGCAACGTCACAATCAATGAATAAATGGTGGATCGTTTCTTCATGACTGGAGCATAATGCACAATTAGGTTTGTGATCAAATTACGACGATATAATCTGGCTTTAGTATTAATTCATTCATGAATGAGACACCAATGGAAGAAGAGTATCCTGGGTGGCAAGCGACATTTCCAAAGTCTGGGAAAAGAAAAAGAGCGATTAGAATAATTCAGAAAATGATACAATGACGCAATAGAGAAGCCACAGTTGGTAGATAAAGCCCAAGTATATCGGTCAGGGATGGCAGAAAGATGGACATGGAGGAGGGGATTAGAGACTGCAAGGATGGCAAGGAAGGCTGGAATATCAAAGATGGAAGAAGGGGAGAGACCATAAGGTCCAAGAAGCAAAGCAGCTTCAACAGAAATGTTCAAGGGAGAAGACAAAGAGAAAAGAGCAGGGAAACAATGACATAACTGATATTGATCATGCCATATATCAAGCCAGAAACGACACGAAGCACCATTACCAATTTTGACTTGAAAAAAATTCTTTATACGTGGGATGGCATAGATGACACTAGCCCAAAAAGGAGATGGTTTTGCAGATGGCTGAAAGTGCACGACAAATGTGGGTTCGCAGCATAATGCATTGTTAGAATTCAGTCTTTCTAAATGAAATTGCCTGGAGAAATAATACGCCAAAGCCATTTTGAGAGTAATGCAGTATTGAAGGTTCGAAGATTAACAATCCCAAGACCACCCTGCTCAGGATGCAAACACACAGTCTGCCAGTTAACCAGTCTCTTGATATTACTACCATTCCAAAGAAAAGAACTCCTAATCGAGTCAATCTTATTAATTACCCATATAAGCAGCTTGTGAAACGACATCCAATACGTGGGAATAGCAGAAAGAACAAATTTAACAAGCACTAAATGACCAGCAGAAGATAATGCATTAGCTTTTCATGATGCTAATCTCGATACAATCTTATTAATAAGTGGATACCAATCAACTTTTAAAAGCTTGGATGATCTAAGAGGAATACTAAGATAAACAATCGGAAAATGCTCAATGGAACAGTTAAGGATGGATGAGATAGCAGGACCATAATGAGCAGACCTGCCCAACATAATGTTGGAATTGTTGGAGAAATTGATAAAAAGACCATAAATGAGTTCAAAGAAATAAAGAATAACTTTGAGGCTATGAATGTGTTTGAGATCAGAGGATGAAAAAAAATGATAGTATCATCTGCAAATTGAAGATTAGAGATTAATAAACTTGAATTAGGGAGGTGAATGCCATCAAAGAAGTTATAAGCAATAGCTCTCTTCATCATCTAATTGAACTCATCAGCAATCAAGACAAAAATAAGTGGCGATAGTGGATCACCTTGTCTAAGACCTTTAGTTGATTTAATTAAACCTCCAGAGGTACCATTGATGGATATGTATGAGAAGTTGGTTTGTAGGATGCATTCTATCCAGTTGCACCATCGAATAGGAAAACCTCTATGCTTCATCAATTGGAGGATAAAATCCCAGTTACCAGAATTAAATGGTTTGGAAAAATTTAATTTGAGAAGAACACTAGGAGTGGAAGTGTTATGACATAGTGATATAATATCTTGTGTGGTAGCAACCCAATCGAGTATGTTACGGCCAAGGACAAAAGCTGACTGCTCGGGACTAATAAGAAGAGAAATGACGGCTTGGAGATGATTATCAAGGATTTTTATAATGATTTTGAAAGTGGTATTAAGCAAGCTGATAGGACGGAAGGATGATAAGGTGTTAGCATCAACAAGTTTAGGAAGAAGAAAAATGTTAGCATAATTTAGTCTACAAATAAGATGAGGGTTATCATAGAATTCCATGCACATATCAATTATATCGTTTTTTACAACGGCCCAAAAGTGTTTGAAAAAACATGGCCCAAAACCATCAGGCCTAGAGGCTTTGTCATCATCTATCCCATTAATAGCAGCTTAAATTTCATTTTTAGTGATAGGTTGGTCAATAGGAATCAATGAAGAGTTGGGATACAAAGAATACCAATCAATGTCAAGTAAAGGCGGAGGGGAACTACCAAGAATGGAACGATAATAATTATTAAACATGCGGAGAATATCATCGTGATGAGTATAAGATTGGTTATTGTGGATGATTTCAGAGATGATGGATTCCCTATGTCTTCCATTGGCAAAACGATGAAAATAAGATGTATTTCTATCACCTTCTTCTACCCACTTTGCTTTTGATCTTTGTTTCCATCCAGTTTCCTCTTGTTTAAATAGTCTATCTAGTTCAGCTTCAAGCTCCTTTAGATTATTACTCTCATCATCACTCAAAGAGCGAGATTCTTCCCGAATATTAAGGTAAAGAATGCATCTTGTATAGATGAAATGCGAGTGTGTATTAACCCCCAAATGGATTTAGCCCAAGGCTTGATTAACTTCCTTAAAGATATGAGTTTTAAAACAACACGATGAGATGCAGACTTAGATTGAAAGGGTTGTGACCATACAGCTTTGACAAATTCATCAAAAGAAAGTTCGAGCAGCCAAAAGCGCTCAAATTTAAAAGGACGTTTAGGGTTTGGTAAAGAACCAGAGTCAAGGAGGATAGGGCCGTGATCAAAGATAATAGTGGCAAGGCCATGAACAGAAGATAAGGGGTGAAGATCCTCCGATGCAACATTAAAGAGAAAACGATCAAGTTTAGCGAGAGATGGATCACATCTATGATTAGACCAAGTGAAAGAACAATTGTTTATTGGGGGATCCAGAAGGCCACAATAAAAAATAAACAAATTGAAGGCATCAGAATCAGTAGAGATATTTCCAGAATTTCGTTCATATACAGTTCTAGTAGTATTAAAATCTCCGCCAATAACCCATGGTCCGATAAAATTCTTAGCAAGTTGTGTACAGTCTGACCAAAGATTCATTCTTTCATGAGCATTTTGAGGACCATAAATACTAGAAAAGAAGTAAATAGTGTTAGAGGGAAGATGCTTAGGTGCAATGTGCTAGGTAGATTGGTTTGAAAAAGTTTGATGAAAGGACTGGGATGATTCATTCCATGCAGTAATGAGACCACCACTCGACTCAATGGCATTAACATGAACCCAACCAGATAGAAATGCACCTCCAATTAGTCTAAAATGATAGCAAGATGGGTCAGGCAATTGGATTTCTTGTAGCATTAATACATCTACATTAAGCGGGGACAAAACAAGGTTTATGGCATGACACTTTGATAGGTCCCCCAAGCCACGTACATTCCATGTGACTACTTTCATTGATGATTATTAATACGCTCCAATTCTAATGCACGCATGTCACTGTAATGTGAACCATGCACACTCACACCCACGCACTTTGAAATTCTTTATTTAAACGCTTATTAGCTGAAGCAAAAAATTACAGAGGTTAATAAACTACCATCCACATAAGGATTGTTGTGCCTTCCACTTCGACGAACAATGATAGGAGAGAGGTACTGTGGCCAATTCTGATCCCAGTCTGGTACAAGCTGAGGTGGTGTAGGTTGCTGAGGAGAAGATTTTGGTGGAGGAAGCTCTGGAGGAAAAGTCTGGAAAGGAATCATGGCAAAATCAAAAGGAGAAAGTTGAACTTTATGTGATACAGAGATAAACTGGTTCAGGGGTATACTCCAGTTATGCATTTTCTGATCAACATCATCTGTTGGATTAGGCTGGTCAACCTTCTGATTTTCAGGCATCGGGGGATCAATGTTCATGTTTTGCTTAACTTCATTAAAAAATGGAGGCAGTGGGGGCAACAAAGCAGCTTCTTCAATCATCGCATCGGATCAATCTTCTGAATTCATTTCTTTTATAGTAGCATGCACACATGGACATGGAACAACTTGCTCATCTACATTACGTAAGAAAATTCTTTTCGGCCTTGTACCAGGATGAATGAGTGCAACACTGCACTTTGATGATATGCACTGCATTATTGAAACGACCGGCGAAAGTGTTTGTGGATCTGATACCCTCATAGAATTGTATTTTAACAAAGAGCTCTCTATGATCAATGTGAGACCAGTCACAGTCATCAATAGCCAGTACACGTCCCGTGGGTTTCATGATTTCTTTAACCGCCATGGCATTACACTTCAAAAATTCAGAAAAGCCTTCTATTTTTCCCAGGATTCAGTTTCCAAGGCAGACTGGGGTTCCCTCTCGTCTTCATCCCAAGCTTCTAAGAAAATGGTTGCGCCTAGCTTGGTCAAAATCTTTAAAAGAAGGGCATGGTCACGTTTTTTGAAGGATGGGAAGGAAACAAGGAAAGAGTTGTTTGAGATGACCCAAATTGCCATGTATCATTTTCAAGGTTCACTTTAAGAGCCTAGAATAATGTTTCAACATTCCATTTACCAGTTAGAACCGTAGCAACAATGTAACGCGATGAATCCGCCATTGGAAAGTGCTTTGAAGCTTGAGATTTTGGAGAAAAAGGTGATGGAAAATGACAACTAGAGGGTGAAGTGAGGTTATTAGCAGGCTTATAAAGGTAATTGTGTCGACATGTGATATTACGAGGCGATATTTGGTGTGATAGCTCTGCAGGATGAAAAGATTTCTTTGGGACCTACTGTACTATAGTGTAATAATTCCTACTGCCAGTTGCACGCGCAGAAGCCAAAGCATTATGAGGTCAAATTTCTGTTGGGCAACGTGGAGCGGAATGACCAAAGCACCTGCATTTATAGCAAATTTTCGGGTCCCTGCAATATTTCGCCACGTGTCCGCTGCATGCACAACGCAAACAACATTTTTCTTCTTTAAAAAAATTAACAGTTTGAAAGATCGATTTGAATTCTGGAAGTGGGTTTCTTGCTTTTCATGGAGGTGCTATAGGAGGAGACAACAGTGGAGACGCAACTATTTGCGCATACGTTTTGATGGAAGGTTCAAGTGGCATGTCAGAAAGAGCGTAAAAGTGGTTACAGCATGAAGGATCAGAAGGAGGCTTACGATGAGAAGATGCAAGGTGAGGGACAGAACAAGGTTGAGGATGAACGCAGGGAATGGAGAATGAGGAGGGACGATGAATGATGGGAGAGGAGCCAAAAAGAGTTTGAGAACGAGAGAAATCATGAGTGTTAGATTGTTTGAGACAAAGAGGGAAGATCAGAATGACGATCAGAGGAGGAACGGCACTGGGAGGATGATCGAGGAAAAAGAAAAGGCTGGTATTTGGATGGAACGTTGGACATATTAGGAGGAAAAAACGGTAGAGAAGGAAGAGCCGCCGTTAATGATAATTAAAAAATAGTTAATTACTCAGTTATTAATATGGCAACTTAGTCATATATTTTCTTAAATTTCTATATGTCATCTGAACCACTCACTACACTATTGTTTACTAATATCATCAAACATAACTTACGGTAAAGCACACCACTAGCTATACAAGTGATGCATGCCGGCTTAACCTTTTATTTCTTCTATTAACTTCAGCCTACAGATTTCTTCACCTCATATAATTTCAAATGTTTTAGATACCTATACTGTTTTTGGTTAATAATGATACGATAAAACCCATTCAATAGTCCAAATGAAATCAAGATAGTGGATATTCAGAAGTTGTATGAACATTTAACATTTATCAAACATTCTTTTGATGTCAGTATCTCAACTTTTAAGTTAAAATTTAGCCAAAGCATTCATTTACATATACGACATATAACACCAATTATCTACTTATCCATGCAACACCAATTATCTACTTATCCATGCATTGCATGGGTTTCCACTTGTATTATTATATGTGGGATAGAATGAAACAACAGGGTAGCTCGATATCAATGACTGTGATATATTTCTTACATTAAAGGTGTAAGTTTACATAAGTATTTATAATAAAATTTTGAAGGTTTAACACTAATAAGACAGTAACAAATTCTGTACTGCAAATGGTTCACTTTCAGCCAAGTAGGAAATACATAAACAAATTCCATAACAACATACAACTCAGAAAACAATGACCTAAAATTTCATAACTAAACCCAATATATAAATTTTTGGTTGAACCAATTAGTAACCACAATTTGTTACCAAATATCATCTAGCATTTGTTGTATTTATAACAAAGGTTGTAAAAGACAGAATATACTATTAGTACTTAAATTAGAATAACTGTATCAAAACAAAAAATTACTTTTAGTGGATTAAAATATGACAATTCATATGACAATGTTGATGATGAAGTCTAGCTTATGTAAAGTCCGGTTGACTATACTTAAGCTCGTCTTTGAAATGCTCTGACTATACTGAATTGGAATTTTCATTGCACAAATTTTCTGGTTGGATAATATGTAAAAATCAAGAGACTGGGCAAAAATCCAACTCTATACGATAACCGATGCTTCCAATTGAATTGGTTTTGTTTACTATTTTATTTTTATCTTTAAAAAATCATTTTTTAAGCATTAAATCAAAAGCTTAAAGTATAAAACAGTCAATGAAGAACACACATTTCCACAGCAGAGCGTTTTAGTGTTTATCAAGAAAATTAGGTGCTAAATTGATTGTTTGATATGATAAACAGGTGTAACACTCACATCATAGTATTCAAGTCACCAAATGCAGAAATTAAAGTAGGTCGACCTCGAAAATACCTCGCTTGAAGCCAAGAGCTAAAATCATGATTCCTTGAGCTCGAAATCGAGTAGCCTGATGTCGATTCACGCAAATCTGGAGTCAAAATCAAGAACCAGAATCTCTGACGCCAAAGTTGATTGCAATTACAATTGCAATTAGAAGTCGAGGAGTCTGAAGTTGAAGTCCCCAAATTTAGTTTGAAGCCGAAGTTGATTGCTCCAAATTCCAAGTCGATCAAAAATGGATTGAGAGAGGGATTAAAAATCGACCGTAAATCGGTTTATTCTTAAAGAAGCGGCCATTGAAATAAAAAGCGTTAAGAAAGGGATGGCGAGGGGGACTAGGGTTGTTGGCCGAAAAACGAGAGGTTGTTTACGTTTTTCCCACCTTAATTTCACTTTGATGAGGCCTAGTAATAGAAATAAGTGTTAGCAATAAAAAAAATATTATTATGTATTTTTGATAACACATTTTTAATAGAGCAACACTTATTATCGTGACTAGCCTACAACACAAATAAGCGTTGGACATTGAAAAAAAATAAGGATTACCAAATGACCATTATGGTGTAGTGTCAGTCTTAATCCAACCCCTGCTCTAAAAACGACTCCAAAGCTATCTGCAAACCTTAACTACTAGGTTGTTAGTGTGGAAAGTTATGGGCACCTAGAGTTCACGTGAAGGAACAATGAACTCCAGGTCAATCATGGGACAGGTATGTGAACTTAAAACCTTTCATTTATATGATGAGGTAACTCATTAGACCGCGTTGTATAAACATGCAACGACTTTTCCCTTATGAATACCAATGCAAAAAAATCATACATGTTTTTGTGTGGAAAATGAAGCTGTCATAAGGTCTCATACCACACACATAATGAATCGTACACATTGGACGAGGTTTTTCCTTATGATATTAAAAAAATGCTTGATACGCGAAAACCACTTGATATTATTATTAATGCATAGTGTAGAAAATCACTTCGTAGGTTAATGTATCAATCTTGGCCAACATAATACCCCATCTTATTATGTTGACATAGGTATACAACTAAAACCATAAGAGCCCGTATTGGAGAATGGGTTTCCAACATGATGGTTCTTGATACAAAAGATCAATCATATGCTCACCACTTTTGTGCATTCCAGTACTCGCGGTTGCACGTCTAGACTCAAACACCATTATAAGCTCACATAACATAAATCAGGATATCTAAACAAATAGCATCCCAAACTCGAGACTTCGTAATACCCTTTCATCATCTTACCTTAGTGCACCGAAATTAGCATACAAATTTAACCACCAGTTTACCATCATACCGGGGTGTGAGGCTTGACGAGGTCATGTGACACAAAGCTACACTTATACAAAGTCATGCTTTGATCATCTATAGCTCATTCACTTGGCATGTCACACTGTCATTTCATAACATATGATTGATAATCACTAGCCATATCACCTTTGAGCTCATACGTCTCAAAGACGATGTTAAGCTAAGAGAATAGATTCTCCACCACTAACAGAAATATGTTTAGTAAAGATCAACTAATGTATTACAAAATACAATGTCAGACGCACATCCATACAATTTTGTTTTGGGTCTGAACGAAACCGAAGGCGCTTTATTTCTCGTCCAATTAAAGAAAGAAACCTTGAAAATCCGGAAAACCACCAAGTATGTCCAGGACCACTGTTAAAATATGAGTTTAAAATCTCAAGATGGGAGCGACCCAATTGAGACCATCAGCGAGCAGTCCTTCCATTTTGAAGGTTCCCGGTCTTCAACCACCGTCTTCAAAATCTGCATTTGCTTCATTTCGTCATATCATTATTCAAAACGGTTTTCGGATAGAATTCCAATCCCGGTCTTTCCGAATAATGAGTGCAGTTTAAAAAACCATATGGAAATACAGGATTTGTTAAGTCTCTTCCCACTTAGATTGGTTAATTAAAATTTCCATTAACTTGATAAAATCGTTTCATTAAACCTTTAACAAAGACTTACTAAATCTTAACAAAGATTTATTCTTAACTTAACAATATTTCCATTAATCTAAATCGAAAATTCATCTTTAAAGATATTACAATATTAAATCTTAATTGAAAGATTTCCTAATTCTTAAACCTTCTTTATAATACAAATCAAAACCAATCGATATTAAATATAAGATTCGTAAATTAAATTAGCTTACAGGCTAAACCAAAACAGATTGATATTAAATATAAGATTAGTATAGAAATTATATCAGCTTATATCCAGTATCAATTCTCATAATCAACGAATGCTATAAGTGGAATAACGGTATACATACCTTTTGAATTCCTTGAATAGTACAAGTAATTCCTTGAATAGTACAAGTTTAACTACGGATTTTATATTGAATATCCAAAGATTATTTCCATCCAAATCCAATTATTTATAATTGGAAATTCTACACTTATCAAGGTTATATTTCAAAAATAATATTACCCAAATTATTATTAAAAACACTTCATTATCCATTTGAAAATGTTTACAAAAGATTTGGATAATAATTCTTAAGTTAAAAACCATTATATTTCAATATTGGTAAAAGCGTTGCAAAAGTGTCGCTTAATAGCTTGTATTTACTAATTTGGTTTAAAATTACCTTTATATTATTCAAAACTTTATATTTTCAACTAAAATCACTTTTAAATAATTATGATTTTTCCATATTTTTTACTGTTCAAAATAGTTGTTTACCGTTGTGGTCAACGAAGTGCAACACCGTTATTAAAAATTGATTTGGATGTATCTTGAAAATTATACATTAAAATTTGAAAATTCTTTCTTTATTTGAAAACTAATATCATTTGGAAGAAAACGATTTTCGTTTCGAGGAAATCTGATTTAATTTGCATTCGTTATAATTGTTTGAAATTTACGGTCGAAATTCGCAAACTAGGGCAGCGCGATTAGCTCTACTCTGACCGTATTTTAACTTCATATTAAAAATAATCTATTTTATTTCAAAATGGGTTAGTATTCCATTGAAAACATATATAAGACTGTTTCAAAACAATATTTCAAAATTTTCAACTTTGAATTTAATTATTTATTTTTAATGAATATTATATTATTATTTAATTAATAGAATATTATTATTTTTCAAAAAATAACCTTGAAATTCAAACTTTGCAGAAATCATACTAAACATTATATAAGACTATTAGAACAATTAATTTGAGTTTTAAACATTGTTTATATATCTATCCGGAATTTAATTTCAAAATCGAAATTGATTTCACTTTTTAAAATTAAACAAGCTGGTTTACATCAAATCCTTGCTCAAATCAATTTCCACTTTTACAAAAAAATTCATAGACGCCTTAATTTCATTTCTACCCAGTTTCGGACATAAAATTCCAACTTTCGTTTTTATGCCATATTTCTATTAAATGAATAAAATATTCATTTATATTGTCCAAATGGAATAAGACTTAATCAAAACCCAGATAATCCATATATGTGGACATAATGTGTTATACTATTACTAGTGACGATCATAATAACATTCATAGCAATCATTCAACCATCATATAGTATTTATAATTTAAGCGTTAAGGTAATTAACCTTTACATACATATGAATAATGGTAACTATAATATCGTTCATAACAACCATGAAGCAACCATATCATGCATAAAGCAACCAATACTATTATACTATAATTATAATAAATATTAAAATAGCGTCTGCAGCAGTTGCCTAGCGATTAAGGACAACACTATGGTAATAATGGCGTGGGTTCGATACCCGGAATAACATGCTAAGAGTTTACCATGTGCATACGCTATGATTAGCCACTTATGTGGTGCTCGTGGACCAGGCTAAGTGGACTCGGGAGGGTTTTACGACTTCGATTGGTTTCCCTTCTGAACAAATTCAATATATATATATATATATATATATATATATATATATATATATATATATAGTTCTCATCGAGGGTTCCACTCCACCAATCTTTAATTTCGCTACGTTTTTTGTCTTTGAAAATAGACAAAATTCCCTCAAGTTTTTGGACCAACTACAAAGTTGTAGGAATTTCTATACTTTAAAAAAAAAAAGAATTTCCCAATTCGAATTATTTTTGAGTGAGATATGATCGAAATAGTAGAAGCATTTTTGGTTCAACAAAATGAAGCCAGAAAATATGATCTTTAAAGATTTGGATTTTTGGACTAGTTTAACTCACAATTAGAAAAAGTGCTCAACATGAAAGTTGTAACCACTAAAAAATACACAATTTGAACAAACTCTAAGTTTAACTAATTAGAACAACCCATAATTACTATCAAATCTCATCTCAAAATAACACTACGTTACTCCATTTCATTTAACCCACTAAATTCCTTGAACTCTTTACACTAAGAATAGGAGTGTTAAAAAAAAATCTTTGGTAGTACATATATAAAGGTTGAATTTTACACCATATATGACCTTCCCTCCCAAACTATTTTCATTTTTCAACACATTCTCATTCATTCTTTCTCATATTAATTCCAATAATGACCGTATATGATATTGGGTACACTAATCCAAATAAACAGACTCAAATAACTTTATCAAACTTTGATAATATAGATGAGTAAATGATGACCTCTCATACATTGCTAGAATGATGGTAAATCATACTTAGCTAATGCCTACTCTACATCCACCTCTTTTTACATTAGAGAAATGCATCTAGATGATGTTCTAAATGGTCATGAAAACAAAAGTTGATATCTTTTCGAAATGAAAATTGCTATTTTCTAACGCATTTGTAGCGTACTTATTATGTATGGCTTAATTTCGACACAAAAGATAGACTATCTTGAGATGACTGAAATATTTTACTACACGATAAATTAATGAGCACAAATATTGGTAGGGAAAATTTTAACCGATGCATTAAGCCTGTTAGTCTATGTGCTTTTAAGGTTTTGCCTAATGCCTTACTTTTTACCATACATGATATTAAACCGGAAGATTTTTAATAAAACTTCCGATGAAATGAGGTATAACATACGACCCTATCTTTCTTTCTTTTATCAAAATGTTGTCAGAAATTCATACCCAAATCACTCCCCACACAAGGAAGAGTCCCAAGTGCAAGCGTTCACTTAAGACTGCACAGGGTGCACTCAACATTTGCAAATAATAAGGCCAAACCAAATACAGACGCAAAATCTCAGTTCCAACTCACATGACATAACCAGCAATAAGAACAAACAAAACACACCACAAACTGAAAAAATTTGCCTGAATGCACGATAGCACAAGCAATTGAACATTTAAACTCCACCAATAACAGCAAAAGCAGATTCTTGTCCGGGCAAAGGAATTCGTACAAAAAACACGGATAAATTAATTTAAGTGGTAAGCTCCATAATGGCAGTAACAATGTCACCATCAGCAGCTTTAAGTGCCTTGACAGCCTTTGGCCTGGAAACCCCTGCTTGTGTCATCACCAACTCAATGTCCTTGGGCTCAACTCCCGTCTCATCGACTTCTTCATCATCTTGAGCCATGGCAGATGCTTCAGGCTTTGATATCACGCTGCTCAGGTCAGGTGCTTTGAACTGCTCAGCTGCTTGTGTTTGCAACTGAGAGCTCAGATCTTCAATCTTCGCTTCTCCAAATATTACGTACGTGTCTGAATTTGGGCTTTTGAATACATCCGGCTTTGATATCACAAACAGTATCTGTGAAGCAAAGGTACATATGAATAACCTGTACAAAAACAAAGCAGAAGGAATGCTTGGTACAGGGCAGAAAGTACATTTTTGCTCTTCTTTACAGTCACACGACTGACACCAGTAATTGGTTTCATTCCTAGTTTGAGCATGGCTTTGCGACTCTTCTTCTCACTTCTGCTCTGTTTTGATCTCCCAGTGGCATCACCATCTTGTCCTATATACGACAAAATTTAGTTTGTTTTCTTTTTAACTTACTACTGGATACACTACACGAAGGCAACAGATAAACCAAAGGGTGCAATGGTTTTACAAGTGGAATATAATTACTGATTTGATTACTACGTTAAAATGGTTCATTTGTGATTTTGAATGCAAGCAACCAATTCAATGAGCAATAACGCGACAAATTGTTAAAATGATGGCTTTGATATTTGTGTTAAGAAGCAAACAAAAGCGGCATGCTAATGAATAAACTGGTTCATAGTGAACTTTCAGTGTCGAATGTGGGACTCACCATCAACTTCTTCATCATCCTTATCATCATCCTCATCATCGTCGTCGTCATCGTCATCTTCAACAACTGGTTCGTCAGGCTGTACAATGGTGTAAAGAGCACAATAATAGAATGTTATATATATACACATTTTTTGTGCCAGCTTGACATCAGTTGTTGCGCTTAAGCCAAAGGGCTCACTGCTTTTGTGATATATATTCTCAGTGACATACATCCTGTTTCCATGACAGTATACATATGGCTATTCAAGTGGGGAAAAACCAAAATCACGCATGGTACATGCATGCAAATATATAATTGGTTCTTTAAACAAACAACCAATATGGTAAGGCGTGTTTTAGTAGAAGCATAAATCCAACTGGATTACAAAAAGCATGCATTGGGTAACTGCGCAAAAAAGAGTCAGTGTGCATGTACATGCATATGCATAAAGGTGTAAATGTATGCCTCAGTCGAGGTGATGGTAGAAGGTAAAGGGAAGAGAATTGATACAATGTAAACATTACTGTTCACAAAACTGTAGATTATAGCTTCTGCTATGAAAATATACACAGATAAGCCTGATAAATATGTCAACTAGCAGTAAGAAACTAAATATAAAAGATCATACAATATGTTGTATGCTGAATCAAAAGCTGTAGACTCAAATCTAAAATAACCTAAACACAGTGAAGTCAGGCAGATTGTAGAAGATATCAAACAAATTTAAATCATGAGTATTAATTGCAAGATTCAGTTAAAATTGTAAACAATTGTAAACATAGTTTCGATGAATTTGTAAAGAGGCTTTTTGCTGTATTATGATTTATATCAAAGAATTTGTTACGAACAATATAAGATACAAAGAAGTAATTATTTGGCTTCTCGACACAAGTCACACAAAATCAAAGCAATAGCACATTTATTATTGGCTATTTTTTCTACTACATTTGGTCAAATCCTGCTTGATGAAGAAAAGATCTTTAAAAAAAAAATATAACTCAATTAACGAATGATGTTAAATATCTGAATTTCATTTCAAAAATAACCAAAAGGGTTTTATGACACTTTGGATACTCAAACTGATTGGCCATGGATCTCTGGAATGAATTTATGATCCAACTGGATTGTTGACCAGTTGCAATATTACTAAAGAAGCAAAAATGTTTGTTTTTAAAAGGTTTGGAAGAAAAAAAATTGATGAATGGAAAATTGTTTGGAAAAAAGGAAATAAGGCCAGACATTTACACTGTTTGTCAGAAAACTGTGTGCTTTAAGAGAAACAAAGGTAGAAGTATCTGTCTGAGGTGGATAAACAAGGATCTAAGAGCTTTAGAAAGTAAATAATAAAATAAAAATAAAAAGGTTGATAGAAAATTTCAAGCTTTGTGTTCAAGTAAGAATTGCTAATTGCAGATATGTTAATACATTTTTAATTATTTCACCTATTTCAGACCATAATTTTACCTTTTAGATACTACAGTTAGATTCACCGTTCAATTTTTATTTATTTTATTTTTTATAATTTTTAAAAAAGGCAGGTTCAATGGCACCTCAAACAGTGGAGCACCCCCAATAGCCTCCCTATTTTCCATCACATTCTCCCTCTCTCTCCTTCCACTCACTCGCTCACCTCCCACTAACTTAAAGTATAATAAATGAAAGGTGAAATTCGGGGGGTGGGGGGTGTACTGGGGTGCTAATTTTTTGGGATGCCATTGAACGCTCGCCTTTTTTAAATGGCTTGATTTTTTTATTTTTGTTGATTCACCTCAAATATAAGATATTAGTTCATTATGACTTGTGTAACATCTCAACATAATGGCTTGATTTTTTTTATTTTTGTTGATTCAGCTCAAAAATAAGATATTAGTTCATTATGACTTGTGTAACATCCCAACATAACAAGCATTATTTATGATTCATTATGAGTTGCGTACATCACTAAAAAACAAGCATTATTTATAATTCATTATGACTTGTTTGAATCTCTAAACATGCATTATTTATATTTACATACATACATACATACATACACACATATATATATATTAAGGCTGTCATACAAATATTCATACTATTCACTAGTTATTTTCTTAATTTTGATTTTTTTTCCTACTTCTCTGTTAGTTCGAAGAATATCAAAGGCAATGATAACACGATATCAATCATCATAAAAACAAAATTTTAGTATACCCATCATATTAATCATGCAATTACTGTATGGTTTGAAAATACACCAGAAGTATGCAATTTTATTCAGGTCAGGTCGTAAATATTGCATCCACAGTAAATTTATATATTGCATCAACCACAATATATTAAGCTGGCTTCACGATTATCAAAGAAAAAGTAAGAATAATAATAACAGTAAAGCATTGTTGACAAAAAAGTAACTTAAAATTTAACGATTTAAATGATGTTTCTAATTGGCCGCTCTCTAAACCATCTGAATTACCTTCCAACTCACACTCAGCTATAATCATAATTGAGAAAAATTATTCAGGCTATATGATTTATGATATACCTTTTGTGGGTCCACATTCCAATTCAACTGTTTTCCAAACAAAACAAAAATGGAAAAAGGGATAAACTACTTTTGAGGCACAATGGTTGAAGCTTAAACATCAAAATAATTTCCGAACTTTGCTTAAAATATGGATCTTTGAATGCACGATTTAACTTAGCTTTGAACTTCATGATGGAACCAGTTCGTAAACCTGGAAGCAAGCATCTTAATTTTGTGAGGGGTAGGGGGCAATATTGACAAATTTTCCTTACAATAATCCACTGGTTAGCTCCTTCATAGGATAGATTAAAAAATAGAAACAAATGAAATCCAGTGAATTTAACTTTTTTTCAACAATACATAACACTAGCACAAAAGATATGCCAGCTACAAAACCAGGAAAACCGTATTGGTCTTAAGAGTGGAGAATTCTTGAAGTTAACTAACTAATAACCAAAGTAAAAAAACTCACTCTCATTTTCTGCATCAAATTTAAGCATTGCAACTGTTCAACATTTTGATTCCCACCTATACAATCTCAAGTAGTAAGCTCTCTGACAAATTAAATCACTGTTTCAACTAGACAGTGAATACTATAAACACCTACTATTAGAATGATAAAATGTGCCACATAATTGTCAGTAACTTACAGTCAATTAAACATAATCAGCGGCTACCATAGAAAACGATATATGCTACACCACATTAAATATAACTTTTTGTTGCACTTATATTGTTAATCGGTGAAATCATACTTCAAATTACTAGCTTTGCTGCTAAGAAACAATCGAAGATTGCAGAACAAACCTTAAGAAAATAAATCAACATAATTTCCTACTTAATCTAAAAATCAAACGTAATCATAATATAGTGTCACTAACAGATCTACCAAAGCAAAAAATAAAATATAAGTAATCCGAAGTGGAATGAGAAGAAAAGAATAAGTACGTTGATTTTTTGCTGCTCAAGGTGAGCGGCAAGAAGCTCTTCTTGAGTTTGGGCAGTCATTATTGATTGATTTGGGAATTATCCTCGTAGCCGCCGGATGGAAAATGAGAGAACCCTAATCTGCGAAATGCGTTCATTTAGATTGGAAATTTATAGGGTCCAATGAGGCTTGATTCATTTACTAAATTACCATCGCTGGGCAGGCTTTAGAGTCAACAAGTTTAAAGTAGTCGTATGAGCGTGCATGTGTGTACATATTTTGTATGTACGCAAATACGTATACATAACATGTGGTATGTATGTTTGCACACTATAACATCCTTGTTTTGCAGCACTCTAAAAGAATCTTAGTTGTCTTTGATTTATTTCATGTTTTGAGTTTTCAACGTTAATTTCAAAAGATGTGAGGATTTAACGGATAAAGAAGTAAACATACCAAAGACGGAGTAGATGATACAGAGGACGAAGGGACAGTGGATGAATGAATGCTATCGTTCTTCCGTTGTTTCTTAAAGTACGGAAAATAGTAAAAATCTGTGTTGTGTGTCAATTTCGTTTTGTAAAACGATCACTTTTCACAATATATGTGCATCGTTCGTACTTTTGTATGTACGAAAATCGAAAGTTAAAAATTATAAACCAAACGCACCCTTAATTTCCGCCATAATTTGTTATTTAACTAGTAATGCGAAGGGAAGAGAGAACAAGTGGGCGAGAAAGAAATAGAACATGTGGTTGAAAAAGTGATGCATTGTTTTGAGATATATGCATTGTGTGTGTGTGTGTGTGTGTGTATGTGTGTCTATATATGTGTGTGTGTGTGAGAGAGAGAGAGAGAGAGAGACAGAGACAGAGAGAGAGAGACAGAGACAGAGACAGAGAGAAAGAGAGAGCGGCTATTTGGACACAAAAGTTTGACACAAAATCTCAATCGTATGATTAATTTGCCTTTACATAAGAGGTGGAAATCAAGGGGCAATGCAATGGTTGAGATTTTGTGTTCTCCGTGTTGTGTCAAAATTCTGTGTTTGTATAGACTTTCCCTATATATAGGTCATATGACATCCACTTTTTGGTCTAAATCACAACCACTTGTATATATTTGAATAAAAAAGTAAGTGAGAGTTAATAAAAAACGAGAGAATGGATTTTGTGATGGAAACCATGGAGCATTTTGGGGTGTTGGATTGTTTAGAGTGCAACAGAACGCTCCTTTTACGTGCATACGTGCATGTGTGTATAACAACCCTCATTTGTTGATGGTAAAATATTTAAATAGTTGATGCAAATATTGAGATGTTAATTAGTTTAGATTCAAAAAATTTAACTTTTCGCGCACTGTCGAATTAGAACTTGAAACTACTTATCTTAAGTCCAAATGGACGATGCAAATCAAAATGTATAAATATTGTTGTATCACGGTATTTTTACGATATGCATATTTTTGTATGTATTGTATAGAAATATGTACGTAGCAGGATCTAGTGGGATCTCAACTGTCGGCTTGTGTTTATGGGATGAGAACTTCATTATGAGAAGAACAATCTATGAATATTTGAAGTGCGACGATTCAATGATCAAAACAATCTCAAAACGTGTAAAATTATCAGTGTAGCGCAGTTTTGGATAACAGTGAAATTTATACCATTGGGACTAAAAAACATGGAGACGTGCACTGTCGTGTTTTATTGCGATCTGATGTGTTAGTTGATTGTACGGGATCAAAGCATATGTTGATCTATTTAAGAAAACAGATAAAATACTTTTTTGAAAATGAAAATAAATTAAACATATATATATATCACTTAGATATTTCTAGGTCACTTTTCTCTTCTTCGTTCGCTTTACCCAATGCCTCGCCTCTGTTCAAATGAAAAGAGCCATCAATTTTAATGAAATTAAATTTCGGACTTTGGGTTGTGTAAATTGTCAAGGTCGAGTCCATTGTACTTTTATGTGTTGTCGGGCGCACAGTGGTAATGGTCGAAGTCGACATGTTTAGTAGCTAGGATTAAGGATAGTCAGAGAATAAGGATGTGTTCTGAGTAATAAACAGTATTATTGCCCTTCTTTTATCAAGATGCTTCTTTCTACATCAACGCCCAATGCTCCAAATCCCAAATGAATTCACGACGTTGACATCCACACTACTAAAGAAATAGTATATACCAACGGAAGGGGCAACGAACGCCAATGATAGTGGGAAACGACTACCAACGGTAGGTACTTCCTGGAATTTTTTTTTTTACGAATTAAAAAATATATCCATTGGAAATCATTAGTTTAATTTTGTAGGCAATCGTTGGTAGTCGTTGCTAAGTCGTGAGCAAAATGACATGACCTGCTTCTTCTTCCCCCATTTGGGTTTCTCCCTAAAAATTCTGCTAAATCCCCTTTCCTCCTTCAAATATGCCACCCATTGTCATTCCGTCCTTCCCTAGCCTCTCCAACAGCTGGCAACCACACTCTCACTCTTCCTCTATAGGCTGCTAATCTTCACCAAATAAGGTATAAACCATAATCCTTTTTTAATTACATTTGCTAATCTAGGGCTAGTTGTTTAATATGCATGTTTGTATTTTCTTGTTGTATGTATGGTTTATTGAGGCCTAATTCTGGTTATTAACCTACGTATTGCAAGTTTATATAATTTGCATGACAATAAAATTATGTGCATATAAGTTGAATATCTAAGCGATTTTAGGCTTGTTTGGGGACATTTAGTGTGAATGAGCATAATTTAGTTTATGTTTTCTAGAAATTATCGAAAATGATATTTAACTTTATAACGTACGGTTAGTTTGATTGAATTTTGAAAATGTGCGTATATGTGATAAACTCCGTAAACGTACAGTTAGATTGGCCAAATTAAGCCTCATTGGAAAAATCTTCTGATTCGTCATAATAATAATAAATAATTGGAAAAACATGTTTAATAATGTGTTTAATACATTTTTGAATGTCAACGGGAAGACAAAGAATGATTTGAAATCAAGGTGTGATACCCGAAGTAATATGTAATCGTCTTGAGCTTTATATAAAGCCAAATGACACAAAAAAATAAATACAAAAGCGTGTTATGAGCTAGATAATAATCAAGTTAAAATACTTTTAAAATGGGTGGAAGCATTAAGATTCTTAGATGATATATCTTTTAATCTTGATAGATGTTAGGCCCAGATTTTGGTCTAACATTTTGGCGCGCTAGTAAGGGGGCACACAATATTACTTCAATCTCTAGCTTGAAAGGAATCAGATTGCTCGGCTATTGGATCGATGGTTAAATGAATGAAAGATGGAACCTTCTTTCGTACTAAGGACGTTGGTACAGAAGGAACGAGGGATGAGGCGAGCCAGGAGGCTTCCTCTCATGGTGATTTATCGGCATACTTAACTAGAGAAGAGATAGATGGCATTCGTGTTGAATTGAGAACTCAGATGGCAAGGCAAGATGATCTCCTCCCTCAAACAACAAGAGATGATGGATGAGTTCTTTGCTCAAATGAATGGAAGGTCGAGCAACAATGCACAACTCGCTGGAAACGGCACGGAAATGGCTCCAGCAAGAATAACGAGCCGGGTCGGTTCGGATCCAATCCGAACCGAGGGCCAAAATCTGAATCCAACGCAGATGGAAATGGGGGGCATTCCCCATCGGGTCGGTTCAGACCCGATCCGAACCGCAACCCTACATGAGCTTGGGGGCAGCAGCCTCCCCTCTGGAAATTAAGGCTTCGCTCGAGTTCGACCTACATCCGCTCCGGTTCGGATGGACACCCAGGCACCAGCTTTAGCTCAACAGTAACCCAATGTGGCTCGGAGCAGAGAGCCACAACTAGGTCGGTTCGACCCCTCCAACCTACAGGCAACCGATCCGAACCGAGCGACATTCCAAACACCTTATGCACTTCCAAACTCTTCTGGACTTAACGCTGGGGGCACCAGCTCGGATCTTGGCAACTTGCAACAGCTCTTTGAAGGCGACCGACTCACCAATTTGATTGAACTCCTCTCGAGAGGCCGGACTTATCAGAATGGCATGGATGATGTCAATCACAATCCATTCACACAGGAAATCAGGAATTCTCGCAATCCTCCAGATTTCAAACTTCCACAACTGGAGCCTTACAACAGCAGGACGGATCCCACCGTGCACCTGATGCTCTACAAATGACATACGGAAGTTCAATCAGTGTCGGAAAACGTCATGGCTAAATGTTTTCCCCTCTTTCTAACCGACATAGCTGCTATGTGGATTCGGCAGCTGGAATCTGAATCGATCAACAGCTGGAACATGTTGGTCGCTCGCTTTATTGAATAGTTTCGGGTCCACATCGCTTGACCCAAGAATGTAATGTCACTCATTACAATCAAGCAGAGGCCCAGAGAAACTCTGCGCTCATTTTTAGAACGGTTCAACGTTGCAGCATCATCAGTTGATCGACCTGAGCCATCTATCTTATTAGTGGCGGCAGTATCCGGCGTTATGGACAACTCGGAGTTCAAAAAATCCTTGTACCGAGACCCACCACGGAATCTCGGCAAATTCTACCTTGAAGCAGACAGATTTCTGCATGAAGAAGATGCGACTTCTGGGAAACGCATTCTCGACGTCAACATGGTTAAAGACGGAGAACCGTCTGATTCTGGAAATGGCAAAGGAAAAGCCGCTGTCAAGAATGACCGCAATCCTCAGCCCCGGAGAGGGTCCAGGTATGAAAAGTATATTGAGCTTAACGCTCCACTATCGGACATCTACATGGATACGAACGATGTTGTTTCCTACCCAAAGCCTCTCAGGAGGGAGCCATCGCAAAGAGAACGCGATTCTGAAAAGCACTGCATATTCCACGATATGGATGGACATGACACAAATGACCGCAGGCATCTTCGTGATTTGATTGAGGAATGGGTTAGACGTGGAGAGCTACCCAAGTATGTGAAACAACCTACAGTGCCTGCACCCGCGCTGCCACCACCTGCTCCCCGAAGAGGGAATGACCTAGGATCGAGCTCTTGTGGGCTCATCATCAACTGATCTGGATTGGATCACTCTGCATTTCCAGCATTTCTTAGGATTTAAGATATGTCTCTTTGCTTTCTTTAGGTTTTCCGATTGGCTAAATTGGAGTACACATGTTCAGGGTTAGGATTTAGTTCCAAAGCGTGCTCTGCACCCAATGACAAAGTGATCAGGATTTGCTTTGGTTTTGTACTTTGAATTGAATAAGGAAGGACTTTCCGAACATGGATTATGTTTGGCGAATTTAACTGTCTTGCCAGGTTGTGGCAGGATTCTCAATCTCAATTAAAGTATGGCTTATACTTATCTCGGACCCCTGGGTATGGATTATGCCTAGGGACAGACTGTCTTGTTAGGTTTTGGCAAGTATAGCTCTATCCCGACATGAGTATGGATTGTACTCATTAGGATGCTTAAGTATGGATTATACTCAGGAACGACGAACGATCTTGTCAGGATTGGGCAAAGGAACTCAATAAACTCGAGTATGGCTTATGCTCGGTTTGAACTTCCTGGTATGGCTTATACCCGGAAGGTTAGGTCCCTCGCCAGGTTTTGGCAGGATAATTCGAACGTCCCTCGATTATGTTTATGCTCAAACAAACGCCCAAGCATGGTTTATGCTCGAAAGTGTAATCAGTTTTGTCAGGATTTGACACACCTTTTTGCTCTCTTTTCTTCGCAGATATGGATTATACTTGCAGTTGGCAGGCCCGGCGTGGCCTTGGATTATCCAAAACACATCTTCCTTCAACAAGATATGTTCTGGAGGGCAAAATGTTGACCTGCTTTTTAGTCAAAGCCGTCACACATGAAATATCTTGTTAACAATACGCACAAGTATGGGGAATATCGTCAGAAGACATGGTGCGATTTGGTTGAAGTCGCATAACAGACAAAGAATGGCCTGAAACTCCTATCAGAAGGTCTCTTTTGGGCCCGAAAACAGCAATTATAGAGCTGAGCTCTATAACTCTTGTATCTCTCTGAATCAGCTTCGAATCGAGCTTTTGTTTGGCTAAAACGGACTTACGGTTTGAAAGTTACGCCTGTTTCCGTGAACGCGTGCAGAACCGGGAACTTAGAATCTAGAATTGGCATAACCCATTGGGATCGGATATATGGTTCAGATTGGGTGAGAGGACCCAATGGCATAACTTTGCAAAAGGAAATTTAGTACTCCCCGGATCGGATCAGAGCACAGAAGACCCGACCCGCCTGAAGTATTTTACACTGAAGTGCTTCCAGTCTTCGGATCTGAGACGTCATCGGACCCGAACCGAACCGCCTCGACCTGCTTCTGCTCACGAGTTTGATCTGTTCTTGAGGAGTAACCGCCTCCAACAAACGTGGATCTGATTACACTTGGCAGAGCACGATCTGGAGAGGTTTTCTCCACTTTCTCCACTACATTCCGAGATGAAAGGGACGCGCGCCATGTGGCATCCGAACTGAACCCAGAAATCACCTATAAATACACCGCTTGGAGGAGAATTATGGGATCTTTTTTGGCTACTTGTTCCTAGAGGCTTCCACCATTATCAACGCAAGGACTTTGCGAACAGCGGAAGGCCACCTTTTATCATTCTAACACGAGGCTATCGTGTATAAAATCAATCTCTAATCTCCTCTTCTTCATTGTATCACAAGGTTGTTGTGTATGAACGAATCTCATGGATTGTGAGATAGCATTGTATTTGTAATAAATTCTTAAGATTTAAGAAACTATAAAGTGGACATAGGCTTGGTTTGAGCCAAACCACTATAAAAATCTCGTGTGTCTCCTCTTATTTTATTGCCTTTCTGTATTGATCTGTGATTGTGAGGATTTCACACTGTTTTTGGGTGTTAGTGCCAATTTTTGGTCTAACAATAGATATGTCGTCTATAAGAACGATAAACTTAGTGGGATGAAAAGCCATGATTGTCATGTCATGATGGAAAATTTGTTACCCGTCGCTTTCAAAGAACCGTTGCCCGTAAAAATTTGGATTGTTGTAACAGAACTTAGTCTGTTTTATAAAGAGCTTTATTCTACTACATTAAAAGTTGATCGTCTACGTAAACTTGAGGAAGAAATCCCTACATTGCTCAATAATCTAGAAAAAATATTTCCTTCGGGTTTTTTTAATGTTATGGAGCATTTACCTATTTATCTTCCGTCAGAAGCACGTTTTCAGGGGTTTGTGCGATATGGATGGATGTATCAATTTGAAAGATATATTAATATCTAGTTCATTAAAAATTGGTTTGATTAAAGGTATAAAAAAGTTTAATTTGAAATAATTCTAAATTGGTACTCAAATCATTAAAAGAAAGACAAAAATCTCGAGTTGAAGGTTCGATTTGCAAATCACACATCGAAGAAGAAGGTTCGTTTTTTCTCTCATTATTTCAGTGACCATGTAAATATATCATTTGAAAGTGCTTGCATAATGATGAAGGCACCGATCAATATGATTTTCCAGTGAAATTATCTATTTTTTAAAAACATGGTCGGCCTGCTGGTAAATGTGTGGAAGTATGGTTGGATGATAGAAATTATCATGTAGCGCACACATATATTCTTTTCAACTACTGTGAAGTTGCATCTTGTTAGGTAATATATTTATATTCGCTATAATACATTTATATCATCTACACATGCGTATATACAAAAATGCAAATGTGTATCTTAATCATATTGCAACGTTTGCTCTATACATTATTTACGAATCACAATATTCAAACAGCGATATCGGCAAAGAATTCGCTATTTGGTTTTGTAATTACGTTTTTTATACAACAAATTATGTTGTAGATGAAGGATTGTAACATTTAGCCATGGGATCAAGAAAGAAAGTCAAGTCTTATCCAATATTCTGTTGGAGAATGGAGTTTTGATGACAACAACCTTATTTCAATTTTAATTGATTATAAAATATATACTAATTAGTGAAGACTGTACAGTTTAAAGATATTAAGAGATTCAAAGTTCAGAGAAATTTCAAGACTCATGAGTATTCAAGAGTTCAAGACTAATACAGTTATAGAGTCTAGATTATGTAAGACTTTAAATAGCACTCCAGGTTCAAATTCAAATTCTGTTTTCAAATTCTATCTTCAATCCTCTCTATTTTATTTTCTCTCTATTTTATTTTCTATCCTTTCTATTTCTCTTTTCCAATTTTAGTTTTATTTTCAAACTCAAAGTTTGATAAGTTTCATATATCTATATCTTCACATTTTATATAGTTTTAAACTTTATAATTTTATAAATATATTTATATATTTTATATTTATGTTTTTATATGATTTCCTACTCTATAATATTTACTTATAACACTATATTTTAATTCAAGAATTTCCAGAATTATATTTATATCAAAACACTTTAAAAATATTCAAAAAACAAAATTCTACTATGGATATGTCGACATAAATAAAACCATATGTCGACATATAACTGTCAGAAATTTAAATTTGAAAGAAAGTGTCTTTTCACTAATTGTGACGGTTCTGAAGCGTGGCATCTTTTCATACACTATAAAAAGGGGTTGAGTTCAAATTTTTTGTCATCTCTTCTTCTCTAGCTCCATCCCCTTTCTCTACATCATTATTCTTAATCATTTTTATGATTTCTACATTTATACTCTGCCTAATTTAATTCTGTTTCGATCAAAGTTCTTCTCCCTACACTCTACTCTCTAAATTAAGTGCTATTGAAAAGTTATACGGTTGTTTGTAATTGTTTGAGTTAAGTAAAGGAATCGATGGTATCCCTTGTAGCCGTGAAATCAAAGACGGCATCGGTGGTATCCCTTGTAGCTGTGAAATCAAGGACGTGCAAAAATTGATCAAGTGTGTGTGGAAACAGTGGTATCCCTTGTAGCCGTGAAACCAAGGAGGGTTGTAATTGGATATTGATATAGTAATAAAACTCTACGCAATCCAGCATTGCGTGGGACTGGACTTGGAGCAATCTGAACCAGTATAAAATCTAGTGTGTTCTTTCCTTTTCTGCATTTTTATTTCTGTTTATTTTGCATCTTTGTTTGATTCTGTGTCTGTGATTATTTTTGTAGTGTTTGATTCATATAGTTTATAACATAGGTTTTAGATTTTCGTTGAATTATCAAAAAAAACTATTCACCCCCCCTATATTATTTGTTTTGCCTTAAAAATCCTTTCCGCAATCCCTAACAATTGGTATCAGAGCAAGGTCTTTCAAAAAGTTCATAATCTGATTTTTGAAAATTTTAAAAATGGAAAATTTTGGAATCTTTGTTAATACTATTGTCAATTCATGCATTGTATCAATGTTGAAATAGTCTGCATATAATAATGATAAAGAGGCGTGTGATCTACTGAAATATTGTTCAATTCAGGAAAAGATGTGTTTTACGACTTTTGAAAATTCAAAAGTTGAAAAGATGAGTAAAGTGGTTGTTGGAAATTCAAATTCTGAAAAGGTGGCTGTTGAAAATTCAAATCCCGAACTGATGTGTTACATGGCTGTTGAAAATTCAAATTCTAGAAAACAATTGGTGGAAATGAAAAAGGACAAATGGATATTGGATAGTGGTTGTTCGAGATATATGACTGTAAATCCAAAACTACTCAATAATATGAATGGTGGAACAGTGAACTTCGGAGATAATTCTAAATGATACATTATTGGAATCAGCAATGTTAGTAATTCTGAAACTCGGTTTGGAATTTAAAACACAACTTGCTAAGTATGAGTCAACTTTGTGATAAGGGTTATAAAATAAACTTTGAAAAGAATAAATGTTTTACAAAAGATAGGAATTCAAAAGTTATATTCGAAGGAGATAGAAAGAAAAATATCTATATATTGAGTATGAAATTCTCCAGCGATAATCTATGTCTTATGGCCAATACAAGTGACCCTTGGATTTGGCATAAGAGATTTGGTCATATAAATTTCAAACATATTTCTAAGATTTCTAAACTAGATTCAGGATTACCCAAAATGAAGCTTAGAGTCAATAACTTATGTGATGCTTGTCAATTCAGAAAATTAAAGAAAAGTTCATTTAAATCAAAAGAGGAAATCACTACATCAAAACCATTAGAGTTGATTCACATGGATTTATTTGGACCATCTCAAGTTCAATCAACAGATCATAATAGATACATTTATGTAATAGTCGATGATTTTTCAAGATTTACTTGGACTTTGTTTCTTAAAAATTAAAGTGATGCTTTTAATTAATTTAAAAAAAATTCTAAAGGAATTCAAAACTTATCATTACTAAAAATTAAAACAATACATAACTATCATGGTGGGGAATTCGAAAATGAAAATTTTGAAAAATATTGTAATAAAAAGGGACTAACTCATAATTTTTCAATTGCAAGAACCCCTCGACAGAGTAGTTGAACGTAAAAATAGGATGGTACAAGATGTGCGAGAACTATGTTATCAGATAGTAATTTACCAAGGAACTTTTGGGCTGAGGAATTTGCAATAGCTTGCTATATTATTAATAGAATTTCAATTAAACCTTTAACTCATAAAACCCCATATGAACTTCTGTATAACAAGAAACCAAAAGTATCATATTTTAAAATATTTGGAAGTAAATGTTTTATACTAAATACAAAGGATAATTTAGACAAGTTTGATTCGAAATCCGATAAAGGAACATTTATTGGATATTCAGATAGAATTAAGGCATATAGAGTTTACAATACTCGAACCAATACCATAGAAGAAACTCTAAATGTATCTTTTGACGAAAACTATAAAAGTATAATTCAAAATAGTGAAGATAATTGTGAAAATGAGATTAGTGAAATAAGCCATGAAGATAATCAACCAAATAAAAGAATTAGATTACTTAGAGATCATCCTGTAGAAAATATTTTAGGAGATCTTGAATCCGTTGTGAGAACTCGCAAGCAATTAAATAATATGGGTAATACTACATTTATTTCAACTATTGAACCTAAAAATCCAAAGGAAGCATCTTCCGAGGATTCATGGATACTTGCTATGCAAGAAGAATTGAATCAGTTTACTAGGAATGATGTATGGGAACTTGTTACTAATCCAGAGGATAAAACTATAATCGGAACCAAATGGGACTATAAAAATAAAATGAACGAACATGTTGAGGTTGTAAGAAATAAGGCACGAGTGGTAGCACAAGGTTTTACTCAAAAAGAAGGAATAGATTAGGATGAAATTTTTGCCCCCGTAGTAAGACTATAAGCTATTAGGATTTTGCTAGCTTTTGCAAACCATAATAATTTCAAATTATATCAAATGGATGTCAAAGGTGCTTTTCTAAATGGATTTGTTAAAGAAGACGTATATGTAGAGCAACCACCTCTATTTGAAGATGAAAATTTACCAAATCACGTATACAAGTTAAAGAAAGCGTTATATGGATTAAAATAGGCTCCTAGGGCTTGGTATGATAGATTAAGAAATTATCTGTTACAATCAAATTTTGAAATAGGAAAATTAGATAGTACATTGTTTATTAAGAAAAATAATAAAGATATTCAGTTAGTACAAATATATGTTGATGATATAATTTTCGGGTCGACAAACGATAAAATGAATAAAGAATTTTCAGATATTATGACTAAAGAATTTGAAATGAGTCATATGGGAGAATTGTCATTCTTTCTAGGATTGCAAATTCGACAACTAAAGAATGGAATATTTATTAATCAAGGAAAATACGCCAAATACCTAATTAATAAATATAATATAATGAAAACAAATGGGAGACCAACACTTATGGCAATTAATATAGCTTTATGTAAAGATGATACATCCAAAGACGTTGACCAGAAACTATATAGAGGAATGATAGGATCATTATTGTATATAATCGCTAGTAGACCAGATATAATGCATAGTGTATGTCTATGTGCAAGATATCAATCACAACCTAAGGAAACACATTTAAAAGCCGTAAAACGTATTCTAAGGTATGTAAAGCATACATCAGATTTTGGATTGCTTTATCCTAGGGGTGATTCATTCGAATTAGTTTCGTACTGTGATGCTAACTATGTGGGATGTAAATCCAATCGTAAAAGTACTAGTGGAACATGTCACTTCTTAGGACATTCACTAGTCTCGTGGTTCAGTAAAAAGAAAAATACTGTATCTTTTGTTAACAACTGAAGTAGAATATATCTCAACTGCTTTGGCTTGTTCACAAGTAATATATATGCAACAAACATTAAATGATTTTGGTTTAAATATAAATAAATCACCTATATTATGTGATAATACAAGTGTTATAAATATTTCTAAAAATCCAACTCATCATTCAAGAGCTAAACATATTGATGTGAGACATCAATTTCTAAGAGATAACGTAAGTAAAGAAAAGATTTCACTCGAATTTATAGAAATGATAAACAAATAGTAGATATATTAATAAAACCATTAAACGAAGCAACTTTCACTAAATTTAGGAGAGAATTAGGCATATGTTCATTAAGTGAGTTAGAATAATTAAATAAACTATAATATATAAAAATAACATAAGAAATTAGAAAAATAAAATTTAAAACTAAAGTATATCGACATAAAGTTTTTTATATGTCGACATATATAACTGCCAGAATTTCAAATTTAATTCCCATCAAAAGTTAGTTATTTGAATTATTTAAATCTTCTACTTCGACTTTTCTTCTTCATTTACATTTCTCTTCTCTGTAAAAACTTTAAATTAAAAAATACAATGGCCTCCACTAATATAAACACCTAAATCAACTCTAATTCACACGCTGAACCATCCGAGAGTCCTTTTAACGATCTACGCTATCTCGGGTTATCAAAATCGAAGAAAATATGGAATATGTTCTGTAAATGATGGCTGAAGTACAAGTACTCCAGATTAGGATGAATCAAGTGCAAAATAGGCAAGGGAAAGTAGTAAGGAGTCTACTTAAAAACATAATGGATAATCAGGCTAATCCGATTATCATCGATGATGATAATCAAGCCATGGAAGAGGAGGAAGAACCATAGGAAGAACCAGAAGAGGAAGAATAAATATGGAGGAGGAAGAACAACAAGAGACTCGACCAACGTTTACGGAAGAAGACGATAAGGTTGTATGTGTAGGAGAGTCTTATTCGACCAAAATGGGAATGTAATTGAAAAGAATGGAGAATTTTGTCTCCATTATCCAAATTGTCCAATTCACAAATCTCCCATTGTAAAAAATAACTAGTGTTTAAGGTTTTCTTTGATTCTTTATTTTGATTGCGCTCTTACGATGTACCGTACTTGTATAAATTTCTTGTATTTGTACAAACTCAAGTTTAATGAAATTACCATTAATGTTATAATTATTTATAACTCTATAAACATAAATAATATGGATATAAGAATATGTTACTTAGGGGGAGTATTTTTACTTTCAATTATAGATTAGGGGGGAGGGGGTATTTTTACTTTGAATTAGTTATAAATTAAGGGGAATATCATAATTAGGTCAGCAACTTAAGTTCTATTTAGATAGTTATATAATTTAGCGGAAGTGCTTTTAGAATTTCTTTCTGATAATGCCAAAGGGGGAGAAATTATAAAATATAGACGTAGTTTATAGGATTCATATAGATAGGGGGAGTCTTTGAAGGATCATCAATAGGTATATACATGTATGATATTTTATAAACTAAGGTTGTCATCATCAAAAGGGGGGAGATTGTTGGAGAATGGAGTTTTGATGGTAACAACCTTATTTCAATAGTAATTGATTATAAAATGTATACTAACACTTTTGTATAGAATACACACACACATACGCATATGCAGGATTTATATACAGGAAATATTATTGAAGAGTGTACAGTTTAAAGATATTAAGAGATTCAGAGTTCAGAGAAATTTCAAGACTCGTGAGTATTCAAGATTTCAAGAGTTCAAGACTAATATAGTTATAGAGTCTAGATTATGTAAGACTCTAAATAGCACTCCAGGTTCAAATTCAAATTCTGATTTCAAATTCTATCTCCAGTCCTCTCTATTTTATTTTCTATCCTTTCTATTTTTCTTTTCTTATATCAATTTTATTTTCAAACTCAAAGTTTGATAAATTTCATATATTTATATTTTTCACATTTATATAGTTTTAAATTTTATAAATACATTTATATATTTTATATTTATGTTTTTATATGATTTTGTACTTTATAATATTTATTTATAACACTATATTTTAATTCAAGAATTTCCATAATTATATTTATATCAAAACACTTTAAAAATATTCAAAAATCAAAATTCAACTATGGATATGTCGACATAAATAAAACTATATGTCGACAAATAATTGTCAGAAATTTAGAATTAAAAGAAAGTGCATTTTCACTAATTGTGACGGTTTTGAAGCATAGCATCTTTTCATACACTATAAAAAGGGATTGAATTCAATTTTTTTTACCATCTCTTCTTCTCTAACTTCATCCCCTTTCTCTGCACCATTATTCTTAATCATTTTTATGATTTCTATAATTATACTCTGTCGAATTCAATTCTGTTTTGATCAAACTTCTTCTCTCTACACTCTACTCTCTAAATCAAGTGCTATTTGTAATTGTCTGAGTTAAGTAAAGGAATCAATGGTATCCCTTGTAGCCGTGAAATCAATGACGGAATCGGTGGTATCCCTTATAGTCGTGAAATCAAGGACGAGCATAACTTGATTAAGTGTGTGTGGAAACGATGGTATCCCTTGTAGCCGTGAAATCAAGGAGGGTTTTTATTGGATATTGATATAGTAATAAAACTCTATGCAATCTAGCATTGTGTGCGACTAGATGTAGGAGCAATCCGGACCAGTATAAAATCTGGTGTGTTCTTTCCTTTTCTGCATTTTTTTTTCTGTTTATTTTGCATCTTTGTTTGATTTTGTGTCTGTGATTGTTTCTGTAGTGTTTGATTCATATAGTTTATAACATAACTTTTAGATTTTCTTTAAATTATCAAAAACACTATTTCACCCCCACTCTAATGTTTGTTTTGCCTTAACGATCCTTTCCGGAATCCCTAACATATTCTTTGTAAATGGATATAAATACCAAAGAATACGGTGTTAAAAAATTAACTAACAATATCGGTGTACTTGTTAATGGTAGTGATAATCCAAATGATTATATAAATGATTTTTATAGCCTGCTAACCTAGGTTTTGCAATTGACATATTTCGCACGAGAAGAAGTATTTTTGCTTAAATCCAATTGGTTCAGCAATGTTCCAGATTCTGGATCAACGTGCACCCAAAATATAATCTTATAGAAATAAAACACACTTTGCATTATTATAATTACGATCCTTTTGTACTTGCCAAACAAACTCTTCAAGTTTATTATGCTCCTTACCTATCTCTGAGAAGAGATAAAATAGATTGGTCGACTGTTTTTAAAATAAAGGCAAGATTTACATTTTATGGATAGAATATTCCTGATGAACAAGCTTACCAAGAAGATATCGAGAAAAATAGAGGATAACCGACGATCAAACAAATTTTGGTTCTCTAAACGATGAATCAAATGCATTAAATGAAGCATTTGAGACTACAGAAAAACAAAATATAGACTATGAAACAGAGTCTGAATCCGAAAGTGATGAGGACTGACCAATAATCTACATCTTGAAAAGGTAAATTTGCATTTTTTAACGTTGTACTATTTTCATTGAAAATGATATTATGCTAATATGATATGTATCACATAGTCTTCTCATGTTATGCCATAATTTATGTTTTACATAGTCTTTTTATGTTCTATTATAATGTTTATCTGTAACAGGTACTATAGACATGCAATCATGTAGGCGTACCTCTTTCACATTCTGAGTCTCTGTCTTTCTCTCAGAGAGGGACTACTCATGCGGGTGGTGATGACAGTGGTGCATCACAGGAGCTAGCGCATCCTGTGGTGTGGTAACAGCCTAAAACAAATAGAGGGTAAGTATTAAGTTTCAAAATTAAATTTCATTTATGCACAGTCTATCGTAAATATATATAGTATTCATGAAATATTAAATGTTCTTTTCTTGTATAATGGATTTGAGATAGAGCCACCTACCATAGTTCTAGAAATATCGCGACAGACATACATGAGTCGCATGATGGCATGTTAACCTAAGTGGACGTTAGTTCCAAATAATGTAAAGGGAACTGTTTGGCAGAATTTTTTGGTATGCGGGATAAATCAATTATTACATTATGTAGTCATGTATGCTGATTTATTGTATGTCTTATTTCTTAGGTTTAAATATCAATTCATGTTTTTAAGGAACACTTTATACTCAATTTATTTATAGGACATTATATATTGCCATGTAATTTATAGAACACTTTATATAATGTCATGTTATTTATAGAATACTGCCATGTTTATTAGGTAAATTTATATAATGTAATTTTATACATTAGGAACACGTTATATCAATTCATGTTTATACAATTAATAAAAATGTATAACTCTTATTTTCTCAGACATGCGATGTACGTTCCGAAATCCACCGACCTCCGAAGAGACGGAGAACCACGGATTGTGCTAGAACACGACGCATCGGAACACAGTACCACAGAAATTTTCGTTTTTATTACAACAATTTACATCAAAGTATAAGAATATCAGTGCACGAATAAATGTTACATAGCGAAAAAAATAATGTCACAGATTAATAATTTACATAACAACGAAAATAAAATATGTAAATACAACCCACAGTGGAAATACATCAACTACCACAACTGAAAGAAATACACGAATATAAAACTTTCTGAACATAGCTCCAGCTGTAAACTAGGATCCTGTGAAAATAAAGAATCTGCAAAACCAAAACTACTAGCTGTCCGTGTGGAAAATATGGGCACCCAGAGTTTAGGTGGAAACAATAAACCTCGAGTCAGTCATGGGTCTGTTGTGAGAGCTAAAAACAGTTGTTAAACTTCATTTTAAAATAAGTTAAATCACGAGACCACGCCGTATGTCACAGAACAGGTTCGCTCCCATGAATACTCTGAAGTAAAACAATTTATAAACAACGCAATGCTTTTCGAAAAATGAGGCTATTATAAGACTCAGATCCCATCACACATTGCAACAAAAACATAGTATAGAGTTTTACCTTATAATAGCCAAACATGCTTGGTACGCTTTAAAAACAAATCATTTTGATATACTATAAGTGCATAGTGTCAAACATGACTTCAAACATAAATGTATCAATCATAGACGGCATAGTACCCCATCCTACTATGTCACCATATAGATTTACAACTAAAACTGAAAAGTCACGTATGGGAAATTAGATTTCCATCATGAGTCAAGACAAGGGATGGTCTCCTTACCGATTCAGATCACCTTTAGCAAGATGACCCAGGATCACATCTATGGGCAACCCTTGGATCCTGCAAGGCCTGTCCACACCTAATGTTTGTGGATTAGTTATTCCTGAACATACATTTCCCGGTCCTATCAAACCTCCAAAATGGTCTGTACATCGACCATATAAGCCTTTTAGTCGGCTCTATATCCGAGGTGCCTCACAATCCATCATCCACATATGTAAAAATGTCCGGGCTCCATACCATGACACAACTTCTAGCTAGATAGAAACGTACGCATTCCTTGCGTCCCTTATCCCGTTTCTGACTCATACCGGGGTGTGAGGCTCACGAATTAATGTAATACACAAAGTTATGCTACTTAAAGCTGTGCTTTGATCATCAACAACATGGCTCTGCTTTTCAACAAAAGCCTTGATCATTTGCATCTTAGCATGCCACATTGACAATTCACGTTGTGCAACTGATTTCTATCAATATATAACTTCTAAGCTCATACGTCTCGGAGAAGGGTGTTAAGCAAAAGAATAAATTCCCCACCACCAAAAAGATACATATTTAATAGAAATCAGTCAATACAAAACGAAATATAATGTTAGATATATTCCATTCACAAGTCCGTTCTGGGTCTGAACGAAACCGAAGGCACCTTATTCTTCGTCCCATATGCCCAATACAGGAGAAAGGTCCTCGCATATTCGGTCGATCTCCAAGTATGTCTGGACGATCACCACCTTTTACCTTGTCTTGGGTGTGCACCCCAAGTCAAGACATCAACAATCATCCCAACAATGTCAAGATCTTCGGTCTTCAACCACCGTCTTCATATCTTTGACTTTTAGTCGTCGTAGCACTTATTCAAAATGGGTTAAACCCGATCTTTTTGAATACTGGCGTATCTTTAATAATCACGTGATAAATACATAAAGATAGCACACATCTCATTCCAATCCTGAATATTCTTTTATTCAAATATTCACATCTTTAGGGAAAGGTTCCTATTAATTTATCAAAGATAAATTCTTTTAAACTTATTCTTTAATCTTCCTTTGGATATTGTTTTCAAAAGATTTATTATATCTTTTTACACCTTAAACCTGATTAAGGTTTTAGAACTAGTCGGGATTATCGACCATACCAAAGTAACCTTTCATTTTATTATTCCCAATCCTGACCTATTCATCCCATAGAGCAAAGCTGGTGGTACTCCATATTTAACACCCATTGTGTTATTGGTAAATTCAATTACCATTTATCGTTCAAATCTAATTAAAGATTTATCTATTGCATGGAGTAAAACTACGGGGGAAGGGGGAAGAAAGAGGGGAGGGTTTAGGGGGTACTCCATCTCGAACATTTCTCAAATTCGGTAAATTTAATTACCTTGTTCACATCCCAATCTAGTTAAAGATTCATTAAAACTCTAGTTCATACCTAATCTTCCAAAAATCATTATTTAATGAATTTTCAACTTAGGAAATTAATCCTATCTTTATTTGGGTTGAAGAACAAATGTTATTTAAAACCCAGTTCACGATAAAACCAAAGCCATTTTCCATTAATACGGAGTCTTCATAGAAATTTGTTCAATTTATAATCGATACAAATTTCCATATTGGACTAATTTATAAGAGGAATAATGGAAAATCCTTTTAAATTCCATAAATAGTAAATGCCTTCCTTCATAGAAGCTCATCTCGATTACTATTAAATCGGATTCCATTCAACTCCAATTTAATTAAATAAAATGGAAAACTTCTCTAAATCTTATTTAAAAGATTTATTCCTTACACTTATGGGTTCAAGAACAATATTATTTAAAATACCATTCATAATGAACTCAAAATCCATTTTTATATTAAATATAAGATCTTAAATGGAAATCATGTCGACTTATATTCAGTACCGAATTCTGAAATTAACAAGTACTGTTTTGGAATAACGATATCAATATCTTCCAAATTCCCGTAACAATATCCATATAATTACGGAATCCAATATCGAAAATATTCGAAGATAATTTCCATTCAAACCCATTCCAATTTATTCGTTGGAAAACTCTGGTAATTTCAAAACCATTTACAAATCCAATTTATTAATTTAAAATCATTTTATTGTTATTCTAGTTAATAACTAGTTCATTTGGATAAAAATATCTTTTCTCCTTTCAAAACTTGGAATATTTCATCCAAAATCTATCCAAATTATTAATTATGATTTTACATAATTTTTCCACATTTTTAATGATTTTATTAAGGCCCTTACAGTCGATTTCCAATATCGGCCACCAAATTGCATCCATAGCGACCTTTTCTGAAATTGATTTTGACATATTTTAAAATCTAACCTTTCAAATTTAAATATCTTGTATTCACTGGAAAGATCTTTTCGGTACAAACCCAAGATTCCCGTTTTAGGAGAATCGGTTGGTTGGATCTTCCGTTACGTCAATTTGAAGTCAATAGTTGAAATTCATGAACGGCAGCTACACGGCGCATTCTATTCAAGCCATTTAAATATATATAATATATATATATCGTCGATTTCCATTTAAAACATATTTTATAAAACATTTTAATTTCATTTAAAAATGGTTTCAAGTTCCATTTCAATTTTAAATTAAAATTGAACATCCCATTTTATTATAATCCCAAAACGATAACCTTTTCAAAATGTCTGATTTTAAAATTCAGTCTTCTCAATATTCATTATGAAAATGAATAAAATCGATATAAAGATTCGTTCGAGTTAAAATAGCACTTATATACTTAACTCGGCTTCATATTTTTATATTTTCGTGTCCATACAAAATCAGACATCAAAATCATATTTTGATTCTTCATTGAATATTATTTTAAAATATTCATTATTTCTGAATTAGAATCAGACTCAATCAATTACCATATAATTTTATTTATATGGATTCCGTACATCGCATATATTCAAAAATAGTGGTAAACAACTATTAAACGTTCCATTCACATCCAGAATGCAATTTACAACTGTATAAGCATTGAATAATTAAATAACACTTATAACAGTCTGTCAATCAATCGGTTGACATACAATTTATTCCAAGGGAGATGTGAATTAATTATCATACCCAGACCCGTGTGGGGTTTCCAAACAACAATAGACTATTCAAATTAATCACTGGTTAATAAATCTAACCGATTCTAATTTGATTCGAATTATTTTTCTAGCTAACCCATTTTCACTGTTTAAATTATAAATGGATATTTATAATTTAATTTCAACTACCACAATAATATTAACATCATTTTTAATGTGTTAAACATTTTAAAATCACAAACAAAACATGATACAATCCATCAAATCGTCCATGGGTTTTCAAACAACAGTGAGGTGAGCTAACAAGCACCACATAACATTTTATGATAATTAAAACTGATAAAAAATCAACATTGACAATCTATATATTGTTATAAAATAAATAACTGTACAAATATTTTGAGTGAGAAAGTTCTCATTTTGATTTCCACTCAATCAGTCCTTAATTTGAGGAATTTATTTTTACACTAAATTAAATGAGCGTTTAATTTACTAAAAATTCAACTTGCTCCGTTTCCATTTTGGTCAGTTTCATGTTGTAGTGTTCGATGTGACGATCACAACGCAATTGAAATCGTCGAATTCCGATCTCGTATGAAAAAGATATGGTATTTTATACATTGATTACAAAAATATAATAATTAATAAATTAATTAATCAGTAGTTACTTCTCTAATCCTCCCTCTCCCTTTGTTCAATTTCCTGAAGCCCCGTAACCCACTCATGCTTCGCCTCTCTCCTCCTTGCACCCTGAAGCCGCCAGAGCACCATCGCCGACCACCACACAAAGTGCCGCCACGCCCCTTCGCCACTACCGACGTCCAACTCGCGGGCCCCCTTGCGCCAGAAATCTCGATCGAATGACGACCCTTTGAGGGCAAAAATTGAGCACCACACAGATCCATTTTTCGATCATACCCTACGGATTTAAAGATCCTTCCAAGCTCTTCGATTTTCCATTTATAAATTTTTGAAATTTGTGAACGGATTTGAAATGATTTTGGGGAGAAGTTTTGAATGATTTAGGCCTTCGAATTGGGGCTGACGGCAGAAATAAATGATTTAGGGTTAGGGTTAGTTTCTAGGGTATTTATACTATTTTTAATTATTTAATTCCAATAACACATGTTTATCAATCCAAACTCCAAACCAAAGCCAACGATTGTCGTTGAATACAATGAAATATGTTTCGTAAGCCAATTCGACTGTTTTGATCAGTTTTTGTCAAACTTAAAATATAAATTAATATAACGTTACATATTGAATTTGAACGTACATTTTAATTTACTGGGGATGCATATTGACTCCAAAAATTATGAAAATTGAAATCTCGCTATGTTTTGACGATGCGGTCCTAACAAAATTAATTTCAGCGAATTTGGAGACCGTTTGAAAAATGACCTTTTTATCAGCTTATTAAATTTAAACTAAAATTGAAAACGCGTTTAAATTTACCACACTCACATACTAATTCCAAATGACTTGAAATTTTAAACCTGAAAATAATTTCACATTCCGGATCCAACAAAAGTGGTTTCGTCAAAAACGGAGGTCCTGTGCAAAATGACTATTTTAAGGGCTTATATATTATTAAAATATAATTAAATTCTATAGCGACTATTTTAAATTTTAAACTGGACATAACTTACAATTTATAAAGTGAAATCTCGGTTCTTTACATTCCTTAGAAAGATCTAGTTAAATAGATTTTAACATTTCTTGTTTTACTGAATTTTGATTTATATTGAATTATGTACATTCATTTGAAATTCGAATTTTCAAACTACCGCACCATTTCAAGCTCGTTTTATAATTAAAATAAATTTATGCATACAAACTTCGATTTAAATAAAATTTTCGTCGTTAATTTTCAAAATAAATCGATTAAAATATTTAATTTTGATGAAAATCAATTAAAAATAAATTTTAAATTGGTTCTAAAAATACGGGTTGTTACATGCGACGTTCGGTGGAGCTCCGGAATGATAATATTTCCCTCGTACAATGCCATTAGAATAGTAAAATTGCAAAGAACTGTAGAGAAGCGATAAATAGCATAAAAAAAGCAGGAAAGAAGCCTAATTAGATGAGCGCTAATGTGTGGGATGATTTTGTCAAATGGTGGAACAACGAGGAGTTTCAGGTAAATTTACTACATATTTAACTTAAATTGTTCTACGCAAATAATATATAAATTAGAACCATAAAATATATATTTTTTCATTTAAATTTATAGAGGGAATTCTAGAGGAATTCAACAAATAGGAGCAAGAACCCTGTCAGACATCATAGTAGTTCAAAATCAATTCGGCACCACCGTGTGGTATATTTATTAATTAAGATAAGCAGTTAAAAAGTATAAGTTCTAAGTTGTTAAAAGATATATAATATAACAATATACGATATATTTTTATATGTGCATACTTCAGGAGAGACAACGCAGTGTTCTATTGGTATATTTTCACACATACTCATGCGGTGAGTTAGACCAACGATTCAAACCCAGTTTCATACTTTTGGGACCGTGATGAGAAAGCAAATACCACATACGTAAGTATAACATATTTAATTAAAAGTTATAAGTTAATTAAAATAATGTTATCTAAATTCAACTGTATTTTGCATGACAGCAAAAGTTCCAGGATGCATGAGCACAGATACTCAAGGATACTGAACGATGCAACTTGATAGCTGACGAAAAGGATGTCATTTTCGAGGTTGTCATGGATCCATCAACCCGCAACAAACACTATGGATTTGGGAACCAAATAGTAATTTTAAATTAAATTTTAAAATAATTATACTGCTGCATTTAAAAAACTGTTGCACATTGTGTTGTAACACTCCACACTTTTCCAAACACGAATTTCAATAGAAATCGAAACTCAAATCCATCCAAGAATGGTGAGTATAGATATGGTACCTTTAAATAATGAGCTTGAGCATAATCAGAGTAAAATAAACTAACAACGAAAAAAGATAACTAATATCGACTACAACGACTACCTTAAAGCACATCATCACATCAACATCGAGCATGAGAGAACGAGAATCGAAAACCAAACTGAACACCTGCTAAGACCTGTCCTCCCCGAGCTAAACCTGAGAGTTGTTATGAGGAGGGGATCACAACAAGAAGTCATAATGAGTAGAATACGTATAACACTATCTACAATACATGGATGTATCTCATTTTTCAGAACAAAAACATATGCCTAACAAGGCTAGTAATTTTAACCTAACCTTGTGAAGATTTACGCACAACAACGTACTACCATGCACAAAGTTGTATTTCCGGCGATAACGATAACGATATAGCAACGCTGAGATAGAACATTTAGGCCTAAATATGAAGCCTTTAAGCCACCATCTAACTAATCACCAAAGACTAAAAGGCAGGCTCTGAACTACTCGCTATGCCATATGTAGGTTAATTATTTCTATATAGCCACTTAAGACCTTACCGCTAATAACAGATAAGGGTGGATACTTTCGATTACTTAAGACCCAGGACGGACCCATCGGTCACTAAATACCTTACTTAGTGTTTACTCTACGCTAAAATAAATTAGAGGACACTAGCTACAAGTCCTACAAATTTAAGTCTTCCGTCTTTTACGTATGTAACCATGCCCCGCATAAGGGAGAGATGGTAATCAGTCACTTATTACCCACAGGATACGACATCTTGTCATTTATGACCTTCCCCCGATGGACCCCCATTTTACTATTTAGCTAGCCCTATTAGGTAATCCCTTAGCATTTTAATACTTCCCTTAGGATAGGTAGACCTACAATACCTCCATAGCAGCCATTTAATACTTAATCCCAAAGGAGGATACTCACCCCAGTCACTACTACCTAAAGGTAGCGGTGGAGATTACCCAGCTTGTAACACCTCGAATTTTTAACGATATTAAAGAAGATAAATTAAAGAATAAATAATTTAATATTAATAATTAAGGGAAACTGATTATGTCAATACGTCCGCCTAGAAATTCTGGTTATGACAGACCCTTAATTTGTGTAAAACGGATAACATATGAAGAAGTTACGGACGATAAAAAGTCAAAAATCAGAACCTACTATAACTGGAGCACTTGCCAAGTGCGCCAAGGCAATTTTGCACTGGCGCACCTGTAAAGTGCACCGAGAACAGTTTTTAGGTATTCGGGCCTTTTTCGAGTTAGTGACGACCCATGACCTGACCCAATTCCATTAGGGCTGAGGTGGCATCCGAATTCTGTAACCCAACAACTATAAATATATCTTATATCCTTTGTTTTCTTCAAAAAGAAAAGATGGTGGTCGGACTCTGCTGGATTCTAAACTGAACTAGGATCTCTCATCTTCTTCTAAAGCATATCAAATTTTGAGATTCAAACATAGAGTTAGCACCTTTTCTATCATCTTAGCAATCCAATCATAGTGAGTTCTAGTTGCTTTTAGGTTTAGATGAATAATAATGAATTATGAAAGACTGTGATTTGGATACGTTGTAGACTTTGAATCTATGTTATCGTTATATCTTATGCTATGTCATGATAGATCTATTTATACGGATCCAATTCAAATTGTTCTACTATGTTATCATTATGGATCTTGGGTTGTAACTTTTATGATATGCTAAGATGCAGATGTATGTAGATCTATTCTATGTGATCTAAAATTATTATGTTAGATATATCCTATGTGATCTAAATTGTCACCTTATGATTCATGTTAGATCTATCCTATGTGATCTAAAATTGTCACCTTATGATTCATGCTAGATATATCCTATGTGATCTAAAATTGTCACCTTATGATTCATGTTAGATCTATTTTATGTGATCTAAATTGTCACCTTGTGTTAACATGTTAGATCTATTTTATATGATCTAAATTGTCACCTTATGTTAACATGTTAGATCTATTTTATGTGATCTAAATTGTCACGCTATGTTATCAGGTTAGATTTAAATCGATTGGACATCTAAATTGCTAATTTAAATATTGTGACATCATAGTTCATCAGTTTTATGTCCACCTTGTTATGATGACAATTTCATGTCCATGCTAGTACGTATGTTCACCTTACTATCATACAAGTTTATGTTTATGCCAAGATGATCATTTTACTTATATTCCCATTATTTTCCCTATTATCGTTTATGACTAGGCTATTGTCTTGCCTAGGCATGTTGCCAATTTTGTGAGAACGCTAGTTAAGGAACGGGGAGAAAGGGATAAAAATGGCATAATTTGAATATGAACATTTATGGAAATGTAATTCAAATTATTGGGAAAAATAGGTATTGATACCTATAAAAGGAAAGGATTAATTAATTGGTAAATTAATTAAAAATGACATAATTTGAATATGGACATGTAATTCAAATTATTGGGCAAAATAGGTATTGACACCTATAAAAGGAAAGGATTGATTAATTAACTAAAAATGGAATGTCTAGTAATTACAGTTAGGAATTGTAATTGTACTTATGACACGAGGTTAGTTTGCATTAGTGGTGGAAGTCTGCCCGGATCCGACCGACATATCCAGCAACCACTAATAGTGAACCTAATGTGGGAGGTCTAAGTACGTAAATATGAATCGGGCTATGACACGAGGTGTAACAACCCGTATTTCGATAACACGTTAAAACAAGAAATCAAGGCAGAATTTAATTATAAAACCTGAATCAGGATAAACGGGTTGCGCCATTGCGTTCGTCTCGGAAAAATACGCGAAATAGAGTCCGAAATTTCGTAAATCGGAGTTCGTATGACTGAGATATGGCCTCGCAAAGTTTCACGAAAATTCAAATCCGAAAACAGATTTGAAATTCAGCCCAATTAAGACACCACTCCATTTTTAGGCCTGGTTAAGACACCACTCCATTTTTAGGCCTGGTTAAGACACCACTCCATTTTTTAGACTTGACTTCTTCCCCAAGACATGCTTTGATGGCTTGGATTGAATCTAGGTTTAATCCTATGGCTTAAAACACTTGCCTAATCTATAAATAAGACTCTAACCTATCCTAAATCCTCATTATTCATTCATGCAACTAAACTATGGCAAAATTTTACCTCTCATGGCCTCCACTCTCTTCATAAAATTTCTAAATGGTTTCTATAAGAGATTTTCCATGCATACAAGTGTTTTCAAGCTTGTATGAGTGTCATTAGCTTGCATTCAAGTCAAGTTTCTATCTTTACATCATAAAGCAAGGGTTTTGATCATTTTGGCTCAAGGGTTTTTATGTTAGAGCTTGCATTTTGGGTCTTTTTGATTGCATAAGGGCTTTTTCATATCTTTTGTGCCTTCATAGCAATGTAAGCCCTTTCCCTACTCTTAGATATTAACTATGAAGTTAAATGTTCATGTTGCAAGTTTGGGTTTGATCATTGAGTATGATACATGCTATCATGTCATGCAAGTTTATGAAGTCATTATCTTGATCTTGTGAGCTAAAAGCTACAACCTTTATGTTGAAATGTTGCATTAGGCAACATGAGAACCCTCATAACCTTTATGTCAACTTGCATATGAAGTCATAACCCTTATATGATGATATATGCGAGTTACTAGTCATCATTCCATATCTTTTGTCACCATGATTCGCTTATGTGCCAAGTTTGGGTTTATGCATGTTTTGAGGCTTAAGAATGTAACATGCAAGTTAATGAACACATTTGTGCCTCATTTGCCACCATGATTAACTTGTGGCTTAATATCCATTTTTGTCATGCGTTTGCCAAGTCTCTTCTTTTAATCCATTACGTTGTCGCGAACGTATATGCGAGTTTAAAAGCGTTGGGTTATGTTATGGGTAATTTCTAATGACATGAAAATACAACTTGAAAACATGACTTGAAATATAACATGGAAGTTGACATGTAAGTATGCATAAAAACATAAGCTTGGGAATTTACCTATTAAGTTAGGTCTACCCTTTGGGAATTTACCTATTAAGTTAGGTCTACCCAAATGCTTGAAAACTTGTAACATGTTTTGGGAAACATGATGGACATGACACTTAGATAATATAAGTGTGGCCAACTCGAGGTTGGGTTGAGTTTGCAACGTAAAACTACCCGGAACCGACCGGCCTAACTAGTAGTTGCAAACAATAGGACCCAATGTGAGAAGTTGGTCATGTTGTGCTTGAACCCGAGGTTAGACCAAGTTGTGGTGTAAAGCTACCCGGAACCGACCGGCTTAACTAGTAACCACAACAAAGTCTAATGTGAGAGGTGAAGGTGCATTAAGTAATTAATGCCACATGATAGGGTTAAGTTAATTTGATTAATGACTCTTAACCAAATATGACATGGACAAATGGGTTAAGTAATTTGATTAGGCTAATGATACTTAACAAAACATGACAAGGTTGGATAGGTTAAGTAACTTGATTTTCCTAATGACACTTAACCATTTTTATATGACTAGTGGATGGGGTTAAGTTAACCAACACTTAATCAATCCAACAGATAACTTGGTAAGGTTAAGTAAGTTTTCTTAATGACGCTTAACCGAAAAATACGGTTAACGAATGGGGTTAAGATTAGACTCAACTAGTCTAAACATGGAAATCGGATGGGGTTAAGTTAGCCTAGACTTAATTAATCCCACTTGGTAGTTTAATGGGGTTAAGTTAAACACTTAACTAATCTAAACGTGATGAATTGATGTGGTTAAGTGACCTATACTTATCCAATCTAACTCGTGAATTTATTGAGGTTAAGTTAACCTATACTTAATCGATCTAACGTGAAAACATGATAAGGCTAAGTCACGAATCGCTTGAATACACTTGACCGATTTGACTGAGTAAATTGATAGGGTCAAGTTAATATATACTTAACCAATCTAGAATGATAATTGGACGAGGTTAAGTCGTGAATTGCTTAATACATACTTAACCAACGTGAGCATGGTTTGTAGGGTTAATTCTTGGACTTGGATACTTAGCCAATTTTGACATGATTTGAAGACGGGTTAAGTCTTGGACTTGGATACTTAGCCAATTTTGACATGATTGGTAGACGGGTTAAGTCATGAACTTAAGTGACACTTAATCCATTATGTAAACCCTAGTTCTGAGGATAGGGGATAACCGTAGTTAACAAGGATAACGGGAATAAGGCTAAGTGGTAAACCTTAGTTGAGGAATAACTAAGTAATGATTCTTAGTCAAGGAAATTTAGACCATTTCATAGATAGATGAGTAACCTGATACGGTAGGTCATCGTTTAAGTATACGAGTAGGAGCAAGTATCTGATTTAGATAAAGGCTCCAGCGAACTGGGTAACGAAGCAGCGGCTTCGGGGAACGTGAGGGTATTCTTGGTATCCCTCTATGAGCTGCCAGGTGATTATACTAGGCTCATGAGAGGTTAAGGTCTGCGTTAGAAGAACCAAGAGTATGCCTTGGTTGCTATGCGAGCGACCTAAAGACGGGGATGGATAGGGGATAGTCGACGATACACGGTCGTACCCTAGATAGCATTTCGTCAGACTACCTACCATCTTTGGTTAAGCGTGTACGTACGGAAAGGCAGAGAACACCCAATAGACCATAATTGCTATCTAATTATGGTTGCGGTAAGGCTAGGATTGTGGGTTGGCCAGTAGTGTGTTCTCATACAGGATTTATCCTGTCTTGTCTTTCACTAGTTGAGGGAGGGGTCGCGTGGGACCATAGCCACGTATAGAAAAACAGACCTTAGCATCTGCATCGGCAGATAAATCGAAAGCTCCCGACCGAGTCCTGTATTTCTCGATCTGCCCTGTGACAGGACTCGGATGGCACGATGTGATACATGTGCATACAGTCATGGAAAACGATTCACGATGAATGCGTGGGAAAAAGGGCGCGGTTGACGGTTAGCGTAAATCCCAGTGGCCCTGGGTGGTTGAACCAAAACCGAGATACGAAAACGTGCAATAGGTAAGCGTAATCCCTAGTGGCCCTAGGTAGCATAAGTCCTAGTTGTACAAACGATAATTCATGTTGGAAGACCCTAGCTAGGTTTAGGGTAACAGTCCAAACCGATCTTAAGGATCATGGAACTATGTTAAAGTAATGTAGAATCTCATGGGAAAGCCCGTATGGTCTACGGCAAGGGACTGAACAATTACATGGAATAAAACATACAAGTTGAGTAACCTATATATGCGATATATTAGGTTGACATGGACCATTACACGACTTTTGAGTGAGGGTCATTCTTGGTTAACACATGATACGGTGGGGATACTAGTACGGTAGGTGCAGAGCTAAAATGCAGGATAGATATCATGGGACGTTATACGTGATAGATATCTTGGGGATATTATACTTGATAGAAACCTGACGATGTGATACCTTGTTTTATCTTGACACCGTAATTTATCATGACACCTTAGTTTATCTGAGTTCAGTAGTTCATCCTGTTATTTTGATTTAGCTTATCTATCTTGTCATCATGCTTATGTTCATCTCAGTTTCTCATGTCAGTTAACTTTACTAGTTTTTATGCTAATAGTAGATAGGGCTTACTCAGTCTTTTTGACTGACCCGTTTTTTTTCGCCTCTTTTCTTCCGTTTCCCCCCAGGTTACAGGGAGGAAATACTGTTGTTTAGTTCGGACTTCTTCTGCTTGAAGGTCATCATGGATGGCTTGGACTTTTCTTGGCTAATGGCTACTTTACTGTTTTTACTTGGGGAATAATTTATGAAAATGTCTTTATGCTTCTTTACTATTGCAAGACAGGTTTTGATGTACTCTGATGTAAAAGGCTTTAGACCTTATTTATTCATGTTATGAAAGTTTGATTTTACTTCCGCTATTTTATATGTTCTGTCTTGTGATATTTCTGTGCATGTTTACCAATAATGCCCCTCTAAAGCTAGTGCATTCCTTTTGCGAGTGACCCTAGCGGAGGCGGGATGTTACACGAGGTTAGGCCCAACTGTGGAATAAGTCTGTCCGGACCCGACCGACATATCCAACATCCACATGTTGTAGGCCTAATGTGGGAGGTCTGGCCCATTATGAAACCATAAATGGACATGGTAAAGAATTGGAATACTTAACCTAAGTTAACCCATAGGGATTATATGAACTTAAATTTAAGTTGGGGGTTAAGTAAACATGGTTGAGGGGTGGGTTAATTAAATCTGAATAGGGGATGGGTAATAGTCCCACAAACTTAACCCGTTAAGATTATGTAATTAAAGACACCTAGTGGTATGCATAATCGGTGGAAATAATAAAGTTATGTAATTAAAGACACCTCTTAGGGTAAACATAACTTGTTGAAGTGATAGGGTTATGTAATTAAAGACACCTATAGGTAAGCATAACCGATTGGAAGATTAGGGGTTATGTATTAAAGACACATGTAGGTAAGCATAACCGATAGAAATAAATAAGGCTATGTAATTAAAGACACCTAGTGGTATACATAATCAGTGAAAACCTAGTGGGGGATACAAGACAAAGGGGAGAGCTTGTATCATATTGTATGGGAACCATTTTAGTCAGTAACCCAGAGTAGGTATCAAACAAAGTACTCTGTACTAGGAGGAGAAGGGGCACGATTACTGATTGATTGTACGAGATCCAAACGTGGAGGACGGTGTGGGCGGTGCAAACTGACCGGGCCATGCGCGTGCATGAGCCGGGCAGAGGGGGATAAGACGACCGTGACACCTGTAGATATGGTTGTACACAATATTACGATGAGGGGTTGCCACTTTAGGAAGTGCTACCTCCTACTGTGTGGCCAGCACAAGGTATCTACGAGGGTTAGGGAGTCGATCAATCAGGGTTGTAGTTAGGATACATTTGGACGTATACCTACGTCTACCACCTTATAGTTAAAGGGATCTTCTCTTTCTGGATATACTAGTGATAGTGCAGCGTAATCATTAGTGAGGCATGTACACCTTATCTTACTGACCTTGTCACACCTGCCATTTATGTAGTGATCTCCCTTTCTCATCCACTTTATATGCCTATCATGTTACTTTTATTTATCTATTGGCTAAAAGTAACTAGATTCGCCAGACTTTATGTCTGACCCTTTTTGTTTCTCCTTCTTTCTTCTGTTCCCCCTCCCCCCAAGGTTCTCAGGGAGGAAACACCCAGGCTTAGTCAGATTCAGATATCATCTTGCTAGGAGCTATTTCTAAAGTATGGCTCAAGTTCTTGTCTCTACTATGGCTTAATTCTTTTAACTTGGGGAATCATGCTTTTTATTTACTTATGTACTCTGATGGTGCAAGACAGAAGTTATTTTCTTGTAATGATTTTTGTGACTTATGAAATTATAGACCACGGTATTATGATTTATGATTGAAATAAAAATTTAAATTTCCACTGCTATCTTATTTATGTCTGTCTTGTAATTATTCTGTGTCTGATTACCTATAACGCTTCACAGAACTTAATGCATTTCCTCAGTGGGTGACATTAATGGACGTGGGGTGTCACACTTGGTATCAAAGCTAAAGGTTACCAGATTAGATAAAAGTTTTTGAAAATTATTTTCAAAAAGGTTTTAAAAGAAAGCATTTTCAAAAAGAAAAGGTTGTTTTGAAAAACATTCCCCAAAAAGTCATATGTAGTATCCTTCGTTCCTTTATTTAAATTTCTTCCTTTTCCCTATTTCAGCATGTCTAGGGAACAAAACATCCCTAATATCCTAGAGGGCGTCACTATACCCAAATGGTTCCATAGGTATTTGGAGGGCACGACGCCGGCCGAAGGCCAAAGAGATGTTACTCCCCAGCTGCACTAGTCATTCCTCCTTCCCCTCCAAAAGCAGATAACTTCGCTAAGATCTGCAAGGACTTCCGTTCTATGGGAGGGAAGCCATTCCATAGGAACTGGACACTCGTGGAAGCTCGGAATTAGCTTAAGGAGACTGAGGACTTATTCGTAATCTTTGAAGTGGAGGACCGAAGAAAGATTCAGTTAGCTGCTTGGCTATTGAAGGACAAAGCCTCCTTTTGGTGGGAAGAGCTGAACGTCCGGTGGAAACTTGGGAAGATTTTAGACATAGGTTCGAAATGAAATTTCTTTCCCAAGCTAAAAGCAGCATGCAGATGGAGAGATTATTAGCACTCAAACAAGGAAACTTGACGGTGAAGGAATATGTGAACAAATTTAACCAGCCAGCAAGGCTCGGGTTAGAGTTGGTGGATACGCCGCACAAAAAGGCTTCGCGGTTTGCTAAAGGGCTGAATGAGCCTCTACATGGTTTAGCTATGTCCCATATTCCAATGGGGGCCACCTTTGAAAAGCTTATTGATATGGCCCTAATGCATGAGGAGGACAAGGGAGAAAAGAAGGAAACAAAAGCTGAGGGGACATCGCAGAATAAGAAGGTGTAGCCCAAGAAGGGGTAGCAGCAACAACAACAACAAAAGAAGAAAGGAGAAAAAAATGATGAAGGCAAGGATAAGAGAAAATGTCACCATTGTGGGAAGGAAGGTCATCTGGTTATAGATTATAAGCGAAGGAAGAATTCTTGCTTCCACTGTGGAGAGGCCGGACACTTTGCTAAAGAGTGCACGAAGAAACGGGAATCACAGGGACAAGGTCAAAGGGCAGGAAATTCTGGAGGGCAGGTGCATGCTCTCGCGACTAGTGCTCCTGATAGAGGTAGAAAAATTTCTGTGGAAGGTTTAATTTCTCTTTCAAACCTTCCTATTAGAACACTTTTTGATTCTGGCGCCTCACATTCATTTATATCAAGTTCCGTAGTTGAATCTCTGCACTTAATTACTAGTATGGTAGTAGATCCCGTAGTTGTTTCAAACTCCATAGGTGGTTCGGCTCATTTATCGATGATTTGTCGGGGTATGGAAATATCTGTGTTAGGCTTCGAGTTTGAATGCGACGTGTATATGCTCGGGTTTATGGTCTATGGGTTGATTCTAGGAATGGATCGGCTTACCACTTATGGTGCCATTCTGGATTGTGAGAAGAGGGTTGTTAGGCTTCTGACTTGTCATGGGAGAACCCTCGAGATTTCGTGTGACCCACAAGGGTCGGTTATGCTTAGTTTTAAAGAGTCTCTTGATGCATCTATCGACGATCTGCAATTTGTTCTAGTAGTCCGGGATTTTTCCGATATTTTTGATGAAGTTCGGAGTTTACCTCCAAGGCCCGAGATCGACTTTCGCATATATCTGGTGGACAATGCAAAGCCAGTTGCATTACCAGTGCGCCACATGGCTCCAAGGGAAAGGAGGGAGTTGAGTAAACAAGTAGGGGAGCTACTTGAGAAAGGGTTTTTCAGACGAAGCATATCTGAATGGGTGCTCCAATAGTATTTACAACCAAGGCGGATGGTTCGCTTCGTTTGTATGTTGATTATAGGGAGCTGAATAAACTCACTAAGAAGAATAAGCACCCGCTTTCAAGGATTGATGATTTATTTGATCAGCTTGTTGGTGCCTCGGTATTTTCCCAGCTAGACTTGGCCATGGGGTTCCATCAGTTGAGAGTGGCTGAGGACAGCATAGATAAGACTGCTTTTAGGACTCCGGACGGTTTCTTTGAATGGCTTGTTATGCCTTTTGTGTTGACGAATGCACCTGCATATTTTGTTGATTTGATGAGTAGGATATTTCGGAAGTTCCTAAACAAATTTGTCATAGTGATGATATCTTGATCTTCTCCAAGTGCGAAGAGAAACATGCCCAACATTTGAGAGAAGTTTTGAAAACTCTTCGTGACCATCAGCTTAAAGCAAAGTTCTCCAAATGTCATTTTTTGAGAAAACAGGTGAGATTCTTAGGACGTGTGGTCTCCAAAGAAGGGATAGTTGTAGATCCCGCGAAGGTGGTTGCAGTGCAAGATTGGCTCATTCCTAAAAATGCAACCGAGGTAAGGATCTTCCTTGGGTTAGCAGGTTATTATAGGAAGTTCATTAAGGACTTCGCAAAGATATCAGCCCCACTCACCAGGCTGACAAAAAAGAACTTGGCATTCTCATGGGATGTAGACTGTGACGTTGCTTTCCAATGACTGAAGTGGGCTTTGACAACATCCCTAGTCTTGACCTTGCCTGATGGGAATAAGGTGTTTACTATTTACATTGATGCGTGTGGTACATTGCTTGGTGCAGTTCTAATGCAAGAAGGGAAAGTAGTGTGTTATGGGGGTAGACAACTGAGAGTTCATGAAAAGAACTACCCCACCCATGATCTAGAGCTAGTTGCCATAGTGTTTGCATAAAAAACGTGGCGTCATTATTTACTTAGAGAGAAGTTTGAGTTATACATTGATCAACTCTCAAGTATATGTTCTCACACAAGGATCTCAATTTAAGACAACAGCGGTGGATGAAGTTTCTAGCTTCTTATGATTTTGAGATTTCTTATACCCCTGGCAAGGGTAATGTGGTGGCAGATGCACTAAGTAGGAAGAGGGTGGCCCTGAGTCCTCTGTTTGTGGAAAGAAAGAACTTGGAGTTTGTATCAGCTTTTGATTTTAGACCCTCCATCGAGATTTTGCCTGGTTTGTTTGCATCCTTGGAGATATGACCGACTCTTATGGACCAGATAGAAGCTTCGCATCAAAGTGACCCACAGATTCTAGACAACGTAGATAAGCTCAGAAGAGGGGAGACTTCTATTTACCTCAGCAGATATGCCATAGATGAAAAGCGGTGGTTGCAACGAGATGGAAGGCTTTGTGTTCCTCAAACTAAAAGCTTGATAAAGGCAGTCCTAGAAGAATCCTACCATTCTAAGATGACCATTCATCCAGGCAGTGATAAGATGTACATGGACATGAAGAGGGTTTTCTTTTGGACTGGGATGAAGAAAGATGTAGCCGAATTTGTTTCTCAATGTTTAGTTTGCCAACAAGTCAAAGCTGAGCAAAAGAAGCCCCGTGGTTTACTTCATCCGTTGGAGGTTCCTCGGTGGAAATGGGAGAGCGTCTCTATGGATTTCTTAGGTGGTTTTCCTAGATCGAAGAAAGCCAACACCAGTATCTGGGTTGTGGTAGATAGACTCACTAAGAGCGCTCACTTTATTCCAGATAAGAGTAAGAGGGCGACATCATGGTTAGCAGCAATTTATGTCCGAGAGATAGTTCGTCTTCATGGAGTTCCTTCCAGCATCATGAGCGATCGCGACCCCCATCTTTACCAGCGAATTTTGGAGAAGCTTGCAAGAAGCATTAGGTACACAGTTGCATTTGAGCACCGCTTATCATCCCCAGATCGATGGGCAAACAGAGAGGGTGAACAGAATTCTAGAAAATCTTTTAAGGCTATGTATCCTAGACTTCGGAGGGACTTGGGAAGAGCATCTTCCTTTAGTAGAGTTTGCCTATAACAACAGCTATCAGGCCAGCATCGGCATGGCACCCTTCGAAGCATTGTACGGACAACCCTATAGATCACCAACTTGTTAGTGGGAATCTACATATAGATTGTTACTTAGACCAAATATGGTTAGAGAAACATCCAAAAAGATTGACCTTATTCGATGGCAAATGAAGACAGCTTAAGATTGGCAGAAATCCCATGCAGACAAGAGAAGGACTGACCTCGAATTTAAAGTAGGAGACTTGGTCTTTATCAAAGTGTCACCTCTGAGGAATGTGGTTCGCTTCTGATCGATAGTGAAGTTGGCACCTAGGTTTGTGGACCATTTCCCATAATCGAGAGGATTGGCTAAATGTCCTGTAGAGTAAAGCTTCCTGAAATCTATCTGGTGTTCATGATTTTTTCCATGTTTATCATCTGCAGAAGTGCTTGCGTGACACCGTGGAAGTTGTTGAGCCGAGTATATTGGAAGAGGTAGAAGTGGAACGGGAGGCGACAGTCAGGAGAGTTCCTTCCTGTATTCTAGGATCAGAAGTTAATAAGCTACGCAATAAAGAGATCAAGTTGCTTAAGGTTCAATGGGGACATAACCCAGAGGATGCGACTTGGGAGACCGAAGACAAGATTCGTGTTTCGTACCCTTCTCTCTTCAAGGGTATGTTCTTAACTCCTTTTTCTAAAGCTCAATCAGTATTTGTTTCTATCATTTAAGTATGTCCTATCCATGGTATTTTCGACCTTTAGATAGGAATCCTATGGATGTAAACATATGTTTGAAACATGTTATGTTTGATGGATGCAAGTGTTTGCTAGTGGTTGCATGTGGACGCATATACACACACATTAGGCACTAAGATCGTCTCAATCACTCTCATACTGCATATGTATGTGTGTGCATTTTCTTTTCTTTTATGGATGGAAATGGATGAACTAGCATATGGATGTTGCGTTTGGACGAATGAGTGTGCACACATATAGAGCTTATATGTTATAATAGGCTTATTTGCATACATATTGGATTCATGGCACTAACATACATTGCATTAAGGAGGTTAGCTGAATTAGTAGACCGCCTGATCTTCGCATTAGTGTTGGAACATATACACACACCTTTGCATATATCCATGAAAGCATTAGAAATCCTTAAGGACAATGGATGCCAGTGATTCATGGATGAGTAGATGGATGATGGATGGTAGGATATGCATTCTTCTCAACTTGGAGATTTCAGGGACGAAATCCTTTGAGTAGGGGAGAATGTAACACCCTGAATTTTTTAACGACATTAAAGAAGATAAATTAAAGAATAAATAATTTAATATTAAGAATTAAGGGAAACTTATTACATCATTACGTCCGTCTCGAAATTCTGGTCAGGATAGACCCCTAGTTTAAAATGGATAATATACGAAGAAGTTACGGATGACAAAAAGTCAAAAATCAGAACCGGGTATAACTGGCGCACTTGCCAACTGCGCCAAGGCAATTTTGCACTGGCGCACCTGTAAAGTGCGCCCAGAACAGTTTCTGGGTATTCGGGCCTTTTTCGAGTGAGTGGCAACCCGTGACCTGACCCACTTCCATTAGGACTGAGGTGGCATCCGAATTCTGTAACCCAGCAGCTGTAAATATATCTCATATCCTTTGCTTTCTTCAAAAAGAAACAATGGTGGTCGGACTCTGCTGGATTCTGAACTGAACTAGGATCTTTCAACTTCTTCTAAATCATATCAAATTCTGAGATTCAAACATAGACTCAACACCTTTTCTATCATCTTAGCAATCCAATCACAATAAGTTTTAGTTGCTTTTAGGTTTAGACAAATAATAGTGATTTATAAAAGGTTGTGATTTGGATACGTTGTAGACTTTGAATCTATGTTATTGTTAGATCTTATGCTATATCATGATAGATCTATTTATATGGATCCAATTCAAATTGTTCTACTATGTTATCATTATGGATCTTGGGTTGTAACTTTTATGATATGCTAAGATGCGGATGTATGTAGATCTATTCTGTGTGATCTAAAATTATTATGTTAGATCTATCCTATGCGATCTAAATTGTCACCTTATGATTCATGTTAGATCTATCCTATGTGATCTAAAATTGTCACCTTATGATTCATGTTAGATCTATCCTATGTGATCTAAAATTGTCACCTTATGATTCATGTTAGATCTATTTTATGTGATCTAAATTGTCACCTTATGTTAACATGTTATATCTATTCTATGTGATCTAAATAAATTGTCACCTTATGTTAACATGTTAGATCTATTTATGTGATCTAAATTGTCACCCTATGTTATCAGGTTAGATTTAAATCGATTGGACATGTGCTAATTTAGATATTGTGACATCATAGTTCATTAGTTTTATGTCCACTTTGTTATGATGACAATTTCATGTCTGTGCTAGTATGTATGTTCACCTTATTATCATACAAGTTTATGTTTATGCCAAGATGATCATTTTAGTTATATTCCCATTATTTTCCCTATTATCGTTTATGACTAGGCTATTGTCTAGCTTAGGCATGTTGCCAATTTTGTGAGGGCGCTAGTTAAGGAACGGGGGAAAAAGGGATAAAAATGGCATAATTTGAATATGAACATTTATGGACATGTAATTCAAATTATTGGGCAAAATAGGTATTGACACCTATAGAAGGAAAGGATAAATTAATTGGTAAATTAATTAAAAATGACATAATTTGTATATGAACATTTATGGACACGTAATTCAAATTATCGGGCAAAATAGGTATTGACACCTATAAACGGAAAGGATTAATTAATTGATTAATTAAAAATGGAATGTCTAGCAATTACAATTAGGAATTGTAATTGTACTTATGACACGAGGTTAGATTGCACTAGTGGTGGAAGTCTGCACGGACCCGAGCGGCATATCCAGCAACCACTAATAGCGAACCTATTGTGGGAGGTCTAAGTACGTAAATATGAATCGGACTATGACACGAGGTTAGGCCCAAATGTGGAATAATTCTGCCCGGACCCAACTGGCATATCCTACATCTACATGTTGTAGGCCTAATGTGGGAGTTCTGGCCCATTATGAAACCATAAATGGACATGGTAAAGAATTGGATTACTTAACCTAAGTTAATCCATAGGAATTGTATGAACTTAAATTTAAGTTGGGGGTTAAATAAACATGGTTGAGTGGTGGATTAAGTAAATCTGAAGAGGGGATAGGTAATAGGCCCGCAAACTTAACCCATTAAGATTATGTAATTAAAGACACCTAGTGGTATACATAATCGGTGGAAATAATAAAGTCATATAATTAAAGACACCTCTTAGGGTAAACATAACTTGCAGAAGTGATAGGGTTATGTAATTAAATACACCTATAGGTAAGCATAACCGATTGGAAGATTAGGGGTTATGTATTAAAGACACCTGTAGGTAAGCATAACCGGTAGAAATAAATAAGGCTATGTAATTAAAGACACATAGTGATATACATAGTCAGTGAAAACCTAGTGGGGGATACAAGACAAAAGAGAGAGCTTGTATCATATTATGTGGGACCCATTTCAGTTAGTAAACCGGAGTAGGTATCAAACAAAGTACTCTGTACTAGGCAGAGAAGGGGCACGCTTACTGACTGATTGTAAGAGATCCAAACGTGGAGGATGGTGTGGGCGGCGCAAACCGAGCGGGCCATGTGCGTGCATGAGCCGGACAGAGGGGGATAAGACGACCATGACACCTGTAGATATGGTTGTGCACATTATTACGATAATGGGTTGCCACTTTAGGAAGTGATACCTCCTACTGTGGGGCCAGCACAAGGTATCTACGAGGGTTAGGGAGCCGATCGATTAGGGTTGTAGTTAGGATACATTTGGACGTATACCTAAGTCTACCACCTTATAGTTAAAGGGATCATCTCTTTTTGGATATACTAGTGATAGCGCAGAGTAACCATTAGTGGGGCATGTACACCTTATCTTGCTTACCTTGTCACACCTGCAATTTGGTAGTGATATCTCTCTTATCCACTTTATATGCCAATCATGTTACTTTTATTTATCTACTGGCTAAAAGTAACTAGACTCGCCAGACGTTATGTCTGACCCTTTTTGTTTCTCCTTCTTTCTTCCGTTCCCCCCTAGGTTCTCAGGAAGGAAACACCCAGGTTTAGTCAGGATTCAGATATCATCTTGTTAGGAGCTATTTCTGAAGTATGGCTCAAGTTCTTGTCTCTACTATGGCTTAGCTCTTTTAATTTGGGGAATTGTGCTTTTTATTTACTTATGTACTCTGATGGTGCAAGACAAAAGTTATTTTCTTGTAATGGTTTTTGTGACTTATGAAATTGTGCACCACAGTATTATGACTTATGATTGAAATAAAAATTTAAATTTCCGCTGCTATCTTATTTATATCCGTCTTGTAATTATTCTGTGTCTGATTACCTGTAACGCTTCACGGAATTTAGTGCATTCCCTTAGTGAGTGACATTAACGGATGTGGGGTGTCACACAACTGATACGTAATAACCATTTAATGCTTTTGTTTATGGGGAGGTAAGCTATGCGACCACTTAATACCCTTTTAAGAGTGAATCTAATTACTTAATACCTCTATCCCAAAGCAGGCTTACACTTATAATTTTTTTCTTTTTAAGGTTTCCTCTTTTGGGGACGGGAGGCGGGTCCTACAACCACTTAATACCCCACACTCGAGATACCTTATTTTAGAAAAATAATTCTTGCTACGCAATTAAATATCATCATGGATTTCAATTGTTAATGATATCTCACAACAATTGTACATATATTCGGTTGTTGGAAAGTGTAGACTTCTGTTGAATAAGGCAACCGACCTTGCATCATTAACCTACTAAGTCCAATCCTTATACTTAAGTATATGAATTCTAGATTAACTAGATTAAAATAAGGAAAACCTATAACTTCCTACCTTAGAACGTTTAACTATTATTTCCTTTTGGACTTAGCATTTACTACGATAATCAATTCGCACTGATTCCTTCCCCTTTTTATTCCATTTATTTCTATCATTTAGAATCTATCATTTATGACACTAACGCTCATATTTTCCTAAGGCATTCATTATCCTATTAAATGCCATTTATATCAATCTCATTTAAATTATAATCAAACTATTGTAACTTACAATTATTACCATAATCCTAATTCTATCTAACTCTTATTTGAATATATATATATATATACATATATATATATATATAATTTATTTCCCTAGTTGAAGTTATAATCTCTATCCCTAAACACCAATTTAATTGTAACCATCAAGGGATAGGTTATTTCAGCAAACAAATATAGCTGTAATACCTATTACTTATTCATAACCCTTTATTTCTGCAATAAATCACATGTTTATTGCTACAACGGTCATTTATCATGGAAGTTATTACCATGTATTTACTCCCATACATTGGAAATATTTCAAATTTAAGCGCATAATAACAAACAACCATCTATTTAATATATTAGTGTCATTTATGTAGATTTGGATGGATAAGATTTTACATATATATTTATATTTAAGTGCGAAGTTAACGTAGTTACAAATTTATATTTCTTATTATTTATTGTTTATGTTCTAGTCTAAACTAACGAACAAAACAACCTTTTTGTGTTTAATTTTGTTTTAAGACTCAAAATCTTAAAAAAGGTTATTTACTACAATTATTGTAAATTTTTCCTAAATTATTAGAAGAGGTAGATTTGACGTCATTTCAAATCACAAGAAACAAGTTAATGTTTTGTTTAGAATAGCAGTTGCAAACTACATACTAAAATACGTGAATTTGCACATCCCTTCTTGTTTAGTTTACTTATTTTCCTTGTATATTTCAAATAACGTCTACAAAGAGAACAAAAGGGACAAATTACACTAATCAAGTAAAATTACAAATAATACCAAAAATAATAGGATTATTAATTATTTTAACCAAAACTGCACAATTACAATTCAATACCTAATTTTATGAATCTAGAATAAAACTACAAATCTAACAATGGTTTTTGGGATTGATTTCCAGATCCAAGGTGTTTACAATAACCACAATAAATCTAAAACACAAGAATAATTATAGGCAAGAAGATGATAATAAATTAGTAAGGCATGCAACTCAAACTTAATCAATATTCATAACAATTCAGATTTGACAAATAAATAAATCTATCACTTTTAGGCTTGTAATTCAGATTCAACACAAACAAATTATATATGTTTAATTAATATAAACAATGTATATAATTTTCCACGTACGTGAAAGCTATCCAAATCCAATTTGACACAACTTTAGGTTAAAAATTCCAAAATTCTACGGATCTACAATTTATTTTCAAAGGGATTTACAAACAATGGTTTAGATTTTTAGATCTGAAAGAAAAATAGGAAACAAAGAAGAAAATTCAATAATTTAGATTGGCTAAGCAAAGAACCATTTATTTTTCATAAATCTGAATTTAATCTCTCCAATCTTGTAAATCTGACTTGTATATGTTTATAATTTGTGATTTAGAAGAGATTGGACGATTAGAAATGTCAGAGCTTCGCCGCCACCTTCAGAAAGTATGAATAAGAGAACGGGGGCCTATCCCTTTATTTATAGGCATAGAGGTGACACTGGACCATTAGATTTAGTTTAATAAAGATCCGTCCATATAATATACACACACACAGCCGCCGCTTACTGTAATCGACCACGCGACCGATTAAGCGGTCGACTGCGCCGGTCAACCTGGCAGTAGGCAGGGGAAAATATATTTATTTCTAAAGATTCTGTTTGTATTTATTTTCCGTCCAATTTCGTATTTCGCCCTTTTTTATACAGATTCCATTCGCAAAGTTCCAATCATGACAGTTGAGAAGAATACCATCAAGAATGCAACAGTGCAGGTTTCGTGGTTGAATTCTGCCGTTTGCGAAAATTTCATTTTCAAAACCTAACTAAATAGCTAAATTAATTATTGTTAAAATCCCGGATTGTTACAATCTTTTCTCGTTAAAAGAAATTTTTTCCCGAAATTTTACCAATAATGAAGTCATGGTGCTGGCGTCTAATTTTCCTAAACTACACAACCAATTAATGTGCATCCAATTTTGCTACCAACATGTACATGTGCCTAATGTACATAAAGAATTACAACCATAAAATATGAATATATAATGATTCTAAATCGGATCATCCTATATGTATGCATTTTATTTTTGAAACACTTGAAAACATGATGAAAGACATTCTAAAATATACTGGCAGTTCTATATGAATGCATGTTTTTGAGAACATTTTTCACCATAACCATCAAACGACTACGAATAAAAATGTGAAGCAGCCAATTTTCCATCCAAACCCTACCATCCAACACGTCAACACATCTAATTATTTTCTATTAATTTATCCTGAGCCGGAAAAAGGAGATCAAAGCGGAGAAATTCAACATTCTTCCCACTTATAAATGTTCCAATTCCTGTCCTACAGTACAACTTTATCTCAATTGCCCCAAAAATTCCAAACTGTAGATTGCAAAGGAGGTCAAAGACAAGCTCTAATATGTAAAACAATTTAATTAATAAATCGCGCATCGTCGATAAGGTATGGAAACAGCGTTTCCATGGGTAAACTGTCTTGCCTTGTTATCATTAATGTCTTTTCTCATCATCATCCCTAATGCACCTCCAAAACGTCCAAACAAACCGTCCAAAATCTTACTTATGCTGTACATGTGATTGTAAAAATTGACTATTTCCATAAAAAGTAAATTTCCACTTCAAAACTCCTACGAAAAACGTGAAAGTCTTTTTTCTATATTGTTTTACTTTCTTTATCAGATTTGCTTAAAAATAAAATTTTGGTAGCGTGCGCTTTACAACGTTTAAACCATCTATTTTTATACAAAACAAATGTTTAAACATAAGTCAACTAATGCACAAAATTCATGTTTTTACGTAAATTGGATTTTAAAGAAAGTGAATCCAAAATGTAATTTTTTTGCAAACAACATTTGCGAGAAGTTTTAAATATATTTTTGTGGAAACTTAAACAATTAAATTCATATGTTAGCGTTAAAGGAAGTCAATCCTGAAAAAGTGCGAAAACCAAAATCACACACATAAAACTCAAAAATAAATCTTAGCTCAAAGGGAATAGGAGACAAATAATAAAGATACTCATGACGAAATAACGCAAAAACCAGTCCTTCACTAAAATTAATTCACTACAGAATTCTATACTTTATAGTCTAAAACAACCGTTAATTAGATAAGAAAATGAGATTTCATTTGCAATTTCAATACAACTGAACGTAAAAGACAAACATAAATGAAATTCCATTACATCGTCATGCGATTTAAAGGAACAACATCACTAATAGTTGCAAACATAGCCACTACAATAACAAAGATAAAAATGCTGAAGGGAAAGATACATACAATACAAGATACTAAAGATATCGCCTATATTCTGTGAGAAGGTCGATCATCATGGCTAAAACTCGATACATTACCATGCCCACATTAGAAGTGTAATAAGGAAGAAATACACACAATCTCGTACACCTATTAGCGCTGCTTCCTACGAACCTCGCAGAGCTCTGCCTACATATGACGAGGGGCGGCAAGCTCAGGCTCTCCTGGCCTGTTGCGGCTAGCTGCTGCTGCTCGATTGGAGCGGGAGGTGCAGGAACTAGAGCGGGTACATGGATAAGAGCGACGGGCAGTTGGATGTCCATCCTTCTGAGAGAAGTAAGATCTATGGCGGCTGGGGTCTTCTTGACCGCTGGCTCCATACAAAGAGTCACCCCAAAATTGTATAAAGACATAGGTGATGATAGGAGAAATGGTCCTATAGATACCCCCGAAAGGCTCCAAGAGATGGATCATCAAAATGCGCGCCTAGTTGATGGGTACGCCGCCAATAATAACATAAGTGGTGCGACGGGCAGTTGATGGGTACGCCGCCAATAATAACATAAGTTGATGGGTACGCCCCCAAACACCGGCAGCTCCTATAAAGATGCGGGAGAGGATATGAGGATCTTTCATCTCAGTGTCATCTAAATCTGCTAGAACAGCGGAAATCCCCTAAATCTCCGATAGATCTTGATCAGTAAGCTCAATAGGAGCGCCATTCACCTCGAGTTGAATCAAGTTTGAACCCTCATCAACGTTGATGACCATTTAAGCATCAAACAAACAGACATAATGTAGATAACATTTGTGCTTGGAAGTGTCGTGGCGCAGAACCGATGCTAGGCCTGTGGCAACGGACAACTCTTCCAACTGAATTGGACCAAAATCAACAAACTTCACCGGGCGTCCTTGGAGACACTCATAATTCTCCATTTTCGTGAATGTCTCTATTTTCTTTGAATTGCGGTCGAGCCGCACAGCCTCTTGAGGCGTGACCGGCTATTGAAGGAATCGACAAAAATCGGCGAAATCAACAAAGGAAACTATAGAATTGTAGTATAAGAGGGGCTAGATCTGAGGCGCAATAATTTTGGAAGTGATCAAAGGCAAAATATAGCTTAGAGGCTTGAGTTTGGGGGCTTGGAAATTATGAAAATGGGTTTTGGGTGAAATAAAAAGGAGAAAGATGAAGTAAAGTTGGTTGAGAAAGATATGTATATCGTTCTAGCATTTGAGTTGGGATATGGTCGCTACTGGGACAAAGCGATCGACCACTAAACAGAAAGGCGCTCGACTGCTTGGTCAACCGCTAGCCATTTATGGGGCGCGGCCTGAACCTAGACCCAAAAGGGCCAATTCGATTTCTAAAATTTAAAATAAAATCGTATTGCCTTCCCGACTCTACCAGAAATCTTGTGTTAATGTCCACCATCCGTTGAGTCGAGAAATAATTTCCCTAACGCCTCTAAATAGTAGTGACTATCAAATGAATGAACGAGTTCTTAAAAGGAAAACTCATCTAGAAATTCACAATAAATTAAAATGAATTTTCTTTTTACCTAGCCGACCGTTGACATGAACGATTTACGTAATCAAGTACCCCAAGCTGAATAGAAATTTCCCTAGTCTTCTCTAGGAGAAATTTTTTGAAATCCTTTCGATAATAAATTTTTATTTATAAACTGAGGGTCTCATAATATAAATTTATATTTCTATAACTTATATTCCAGTTTATATTATTAACTGGAAAAATCCTTCCGTGTTCTAGATTGTCGAAATTTTAAATCTCTAAATGATTATTTTTGATAATTTCAATAAATCATCCAAAATATTTGAAAAGAGGAATATTAAAAATCACAAGGAACATGTAACTATAGTTTCTGAATTTCGAGGCTTATTCCTTATCACTTTCAAATTCCTTCTCTTTACCAAAATGGATTATTTATTAAACCAAATGATCCGAAACATGAATAGATTTTAAATTTCTAAGATGTATTTTATTTACTCATATCCTTATTTTTAAAATGATTTCTCTAAAACCATACTTTAAATATTTTGAAAACCCTCTTTAAAACAGTTTTAAAAACTGAAATCTCTTCGAATATATAAGAATAGGGATTCAAACGAATAGTTATATCAAAAAATATTCGGATTTACGAATGAATACGTTTCGTAATTGTATTTCTGGATTATAACAACATACCAATGTGAATTCCCATTTAAGACCAAGAAAAGGTCATTGTCTGGAACTCCCAGCGAAACCAAAAACAAGATAATGCAACTCTCAGTTGTTGCTAGCTTTTCGTCTTGTCACCAAGCTCAAATCCAAGATCCTCCATATGTCGTTCTTATGCTCTTCAAAATAAAATTGGCAAACGCACTACGGGGTAAATCGGGATTGGCCGAATACTCGAACTCAAAACATTTCTAACTCCTAGTTGTTTAAAACGTATTTTAATTAAATAGGCCCACGACTACTTCATCATTGAAATAATTTAGAGTCAAGTAAGAAAAAGGAAAGAAAATAGAAAAGAAATTCGAATATGTTCTCTCGCTAATCCTAATTTATTAATTCCTCTTACTGTCTAAAACTAAGCTCTGATACCAAATGTAACACCTTACACTTTTTCGAGCCTAAATTTTGATAGAAATCAAAACTCAAACCCATATGGTACCTATAAATATGAGCATGATCATAATCAGAGTAAAATAAACTAACTTATAGTGGAAACAAAATAAGTTAACTAATACCGACTATGACAACAACCTTGAAGCACATCGTCACACCGATATCAAGCATAAGAGAATGAGATTCGAAAACCAAAGTGAACACTTGCTAAGACCTATCTTTTCTGAGCTAAACCTGAGAGTTGTTATGAGGAGGGGGTCAAAACAAGAAGTCCTGGTGAGTAGAAAATGTATAAAACTGTCCACAATAACAAATAAATCTCGTTTGTTAGAACCAAAACAAATGTATAACGAGGCTAGTAATTCTAACCTAACCTTGTAAAGATTTACTCACAACGACAAACTAACATGTCCAAGGTAGTATTCCCAGCAATAATGATAACAATATAGCAATATTGAGATAAAAAATTTATTCCTAATTATGAAGCTTTTAAATCACCATTTAAATAATCACCAAAGACTAAGAGGCGGACTCCCAACTACTCGCAATACCATAAGGAGTTTAATTATTTCTATATAGACACTTAAGACCTCACTACCAATAATATATAAGGGTGGATCCTTTCAGTCACTTAAGACCCAAGATGGACCCATCGGTCATTTGATACCTTACTCGGTGGTTTACTATACACAAATATAAATTAGATGACACTAACTACAAGTACTACTAATTTAAGGCTTCATCTTTCATGCATATACATCTGCCCCGCATAAGAAAAGAGATATATAAATTATATTTTTATTATTTTCGGTTTCAAAATAGAAAAACTCCTTAGTATATAAATCCAATACGGGTGACAAAAATATGGTAGGTACAAAAATGGTTTGTAAAATAAATTTCTAAATTAATCACATTATGAAATATGCTCAACTACACCAAGATTCTTGAAAATTTTCAATTATCACTAATTCTAAAAAATAATATAATAAAATTCCATCACAAATATTTCCACTGTTTATTTGAGATGATTTTAAAATTATTAAACTCTCCACATTAATATAAAATTATGATGGATGATAGAATAATGGTAGATAAATGAGATGTTCGTGAAATAACTGCCACTTCAAATATATTATAACAACTATTCAATCATCGTGAAAATTTAAATAAAATCTCCTCTTGTTGTGAAATATACTATAGTCACAACTCATCATAGTTTCAAAATTCTGATAATAATTTTGATGAATTCTAAATACAGTTCTTTTTGGTTATTGATTTCTATTTCTGAATAAATAATCAATAAATAATTTTAAAATTGAAAAATCAATTACAAGAGGGAATTCAAAAGATTTATACAAGACAAGAGGATATAGAAAATATATATAGTATGAGAATTAGGTTAAAAAAAATTTAGCACATCTAAACTGATACCACTTGTTGTCTCTGCCAACAGCTATTTCAGTACCACCTTGGTGGCTAAAAAAGATATCTCATACAATAGTATCCAATCACCAAGCCCAAGCAAAAATTAACAATTCAATTCCAATTATAAGAGCAGCAAGACAAATTCAGAACAAGTTAAATAGGAAAGTTTTTAAGAGAATTTTCAACAAGTCTAAGGAGACAAATCATGATCCAAGATTTGAAGAAACGGTTTATTTGAAATCACTTGAAGGTATGTGAAAATCTCAAGATTCAAAAAATCAATCATGCAAGGTTATTAGTACCAAAGCCAAGGATTGTGTGAGATTCAAGATATTAATCAGTATCAAATGTATTCAAACAACACAATATCCCAGTAAATGATCATGATTTCAGAATGAATTTCAGGATGTAGCACAAGAAAGATTTTCAATTCAAAGTAGTTTAAGTCAATTAGAAATCTTCGAACCTTTTATTAGAGCAACAAATGATATCAAAACAAGTAGTTATCTAAAAACATTTTCAAAACAATTTCTTTTATCAAAGTAGCACAACAATCAATTTTAAAGCAGACATGTCAAGAGATTTTTTCACAAATATTTCTAACAATCACAAAATATGATTCATGACCCAAGATTAAAAATACAGTTTATTTTAAATCATTTGAAGGAATATGAAAATCTCAAGATTCAATGAATCGATCAGACCATATTATGAGTTTCAAGTCCAAGATTTGTGTGAGATTCACGAATTAATAATTTCAAATGATTTCAAACAAACAAATATTCAAATCAAATGATCATGAGATAACAGAGAGTTTTAAGACCAGATCTTCAAAGAATTTTTCACAATTATTTCTGACAAGCACAAGAGATTTTTTTAAGAATATTTACATCAAGCTTTAGAGAATTTAATGATCCAAAATTAAAAATAATTTATTTGAAATCACTTGAAGAAATATAAATTCTGAGATACAATGACTCAATCACCTAAGATTAATAATTTTAAATCTAAGAGGTGTGTGAGATTCAAAATATCAAAAATTTCAAATGATTTCAAACCATCAAATATTCAACTAAATATGATCATGAGTAAAAAGAATTTCTAGCATAGGTACTGTCAAGCCAAATGTTTTTCAAACCAGAAATATCTAAGCCAATCAAAAAGATAAATGAAATTATCACCATTGAAAAATAGTAGTGTGTTGTAATGAGTATAAATTTTCAAGTCTTTCCAAAATGAATTAGAAGAAACTCAAAACAGCAGAGGTGTTTGAAATTTCATTAATATTTCAGATCTTCAGAAAATTTAGAATTCAAAATAATAACGTTTAAGATATAACAAGATAGCCTCAGCACTGTTAGGAATTTAGAAACCAGAAAAGAATTAAACTGTAGAATAATTGCAGAAATTTACAATTTTGAATTCGAGATCTGGAAATGATTATAACATATTAGTTTTATTCAAATAAAGTAAATTTCCAAAAAACCATGAATTCTGCAATTTGAGGTTAAGAACCTCAAAATAAAAGGAAAAAATAATATGGAAGTGCCAAATCAAATCAGAAATAGCTAAAAGGAAGAAATAGAAGAGACAGAAGCAGGAATATTAGCTGAAATGAGTTTAGAGATCATACCTGTAATCAATGTGAATCAAATGAATCTCTAACTCGACAAACTTGGCTAAGGAACTTTGAATGATACAGAAATATGGAATAGCTTGAGTTCAAAACTCTTTTGTAAAGCAGTTCCTCAGCCTCCTCCGGTACCTAACAGTTCAGGGGATCGAGTGGTCTAACAAAATTTGTAAAACCACTCAGAAATGTGTTTACGATTTTAGGTACCCGAACCTGTTTGTATAACAATCCATCTGAATTTACCTTTCTGCCCATAGGGACCCAAATCTGTTTGAATTTAGACGAAATCTTTTATTTCCATTTAGGATCCAAAAATAATTTAATAGACTGTTCTCAAACAAATTCTTATCTTGTTTGTGATTCAAAAACCTTTTGGAATTTTCAGAATTCAAAATTTCAGAACGACCCTTCTTGAAGCAATTTGAAGGATTAAGGATTTTAAAATCACAAGAATTCAGTTTTTCAAAATAATTTGTTTTCCCAAAACCGAGACCATTTTTATTACCAGAAGAAAATTAATTTTTCTATAGCATATTCAAAGATTTTTCTTTGGTTGAAAATTGTTTTAAACTCAATTCATGATCATTGATTTTGGATTTAAGATCAGAATTTTCTTTCATCAGATTTGAACAACGATTAATTCTGATATTTCTCCTTTCAGTATCATTTTGTTTCAAAACCAAATTTTTGTTTTCAAGCAGTTTGATTTTGGTCTTGGACTCAAAGATTTCAGATTTAGATTTAATTTGTTTTTCAAACTCAAGTTTTTTAAAATTCTTGAATTTCAAAATGTCACTTTCTAACTCTTTCAAAATCAAATCAGTTTTCAACAAGCTTTCTTTTTTAGCAATATTAAGTTTAGAATTTTTGGTAGTCTTGAAAATTTCAAATTCCTTTTGTAAGAATTGTTTGTATCTTTTAACTCAATCTCGTTATCTTTTAAAATCATAATTTCCTATTCAAGCTTTTGAATGTTTTTATTAAGATAAATGAGATCAATTTTCGATTTCAAACAATTTTCACAATTAGAATTTTCTAATTTCAGGACATTTGAATATTCTAATTCCAAACAGTTAATTTTGCTGGTCAACTCATGATTTTTAGATTTTAAAGATTTGTTTTTTCGATGGAGATTATCAACGATTTTTGTTAAATCAGCACACATGTAAACCAAATCTTCATATGAGAAGTTTTCACTCTCATTGTCTATTGAGTCTCCATCGTCTGATCTACTTGAATTTTCATTAGTCTCTTCTTCCAAGCATAGATCTAAATCTGAGTTGACCTTCTGGGGTTTTGAGTTGTTGTTGTTGTCAATTATTCCATATTTCTTATCGAGAGTATTCTAGATTTCCTGCGCAGTCAAACAATGGGAGATCAGACTATATTGGGCATCATCAATATAAGAATATAAAATATGAACATCACGAGAATTGAAACCAATATCGTTCCTATTAACCATATCATACCCATTTACAACAATATTCCAACATTTAATATCAACAAATTTGTAGGATTCCATTTCTGATTTCCAATTTAAAAAATCTATACCATTAAAATAATTGGAATACGACTGGACTGACTATCTATGGACTGACAACTAGGGAACACCATTACTCTTGAGTTAACGAAAAATACTAGACCCCGATAGCACTTCTTGGATCTAGATTAACCTTAGAGGTGGGGGTGAATAGGTTTTACTAAATTAATTTGAAATATTAAAATATCATAGAACAGATTTGCGGCAGATAAATGAATATTGCAGAAGTAAATAACACAGTTTTTACCAAGCTTCGACAAATCCTGCTTACTGCTGCATTTCTAAGATTTTTACTAGGTATTAAAACATATCCTGCTTACAAACCCTGTAAACTCGCAAACCCTGCCCCTATTTAATCCTACGCTCAAAACCTTAGACTGATCTATATCTCCTAGATCAGATTTTCCCCTAGTTACAAACCTGTAACTAGTATACCCTAGTTTTTACAAATACTAGTAAACTCCTAGTTATAACTAATGACTAGATGACCTAGTTTGACAGACACTAGAAAACTGTTTGAACGATTTACAAAAGAATTTAAAAGCAATACAAATAAAAATTAAAAACTAAATAAACTTAAAAAATCCTAAGCCCTTAAAAACTAGCCTTAGCCCAAATTAAATTAAGCCAGCCTCTTTTCTGTTATTCCATTTTGAAGCTTTACACAAAAATGTCGGTCGTCCCTTTATTTCATTTGCTCCTCAACATGTCGGTTAGGGTTTTCTTCAAATTGGCTTTGAAACTGATTCGTGGATTCTGACACTTCTACCGTTAATCAATGTTGGTTCCTTACTCGAATTCGATGTACAGTCTTGCTCGCTCCAACATTGTAAGATCTCATTTGAGAACATGAATGATTTTTCTGTAGGTTGGATAAATTGCCGATGAGGAACTGGTGTTTAAAAGGGATTTTTGAAATCCCAAATTAACTCTTTGATTTCCTTATATGATTTGCTCGATTGCTTGCATGTTTCCCTTTTGGTTTTGATAAAATTGAATTGATCTTGAAAGCTTGCGTGATAGAATTTGTGGCCCCTTATAAAATCATTGCTTTGCCATGAAATTGAGGATGTAAACCTGGAAACAAATTTGATTGAAACTATGGCCCTTTGAAAATAACCTTGTGTGAAATCTGGAATTTGTTGCCATGATTAATTTATTATCCTTGGTTGATTGATCTCTTGATTTTTTGCCATGCCGTGCATTTGTTGATTGAAAAAACCTAGAAAAAAAATCTTGCCCAAAACTGTGCACACGTGAATCAATAATCCCTTGAATTTCCTGACTTGCAAAAGTATTTTTTTTTTGCCAAAAATGTTTGCAAAAATCTGAAATAAGAAAATCCTTTCTTGCCAAAAATAAAACTAATGATACATGCCATCTTTTTCCTTCTAAAATCTGAATGAATTTCTTGGCAAGTTTTATTTCTGGAAATCATTAAAAAAGCAAAAGTTGACTTCTTGGCAAAGTAACACTTTGGCAGCTGATTTGTTTCTTGCCATTCTTCTCTTAAAACTTTCCAAAGGTTATTGTGATTTCTGGAGCAAATCTTGCCTGTTTAAAACATTCGAAGAAAAATGCTTGTTATTGCTAACATCCTTCAAATCTGAAAAGTTTAAAGCAGCATGCAAAAATTTGTCTGTGCCAGTGACTTGTTGAACCTTCCTCATGCATGTATGAACCTTGTTTGTTTGCTGAGTATTGCTTCCATGCATGCGACCTTGTTCACTTGACATTTGGCTTGACCATATTGTTGAGTCACTATCATGTTGAACCTTCCCTTGCCTTGTATACTTTGTACATGCTACCTTGTATTTGCTGTCCATTTGAAAAAGTTGGTATTTTCCTGTGCACATGAGTGAACATGTACATGCATTATCTTGGTTTATGCCATTACTGTGTTGCTTGTATTTGTCATACTTGCATGTTCATTGTGCTGGTTTGTATTAAATTGAGCTGCCACTACGACATAGATGGCCTATGGAAACCCCAGAGAAGTGATGCATTAGGTGCTGGAAAGTGTTTCTATCGGCAAAAAATGATTTGTGGCAACACTTTCTTAGGGTTGCCTTTTGCCGCGTTGCCTTAGAGTCGAAGGCAACGCCTTTGCAACCCTATGGCAATATCGGTACAGGTGTTGCCACAGGTACTAACACAGCAAAAATAAATACCCTTTTACAACTGCCAAAAACAGTTGTAATATGTCTAGTACTGCTGACAATCATAATAAAGTCAACCTTTTTTACAACTATTTCTAGCAGTTGTTAAATTTTGTTTTACAACTGCTAAAAGTAATTACACCTCAACTGCTATTAATCAAAGATATAATATATAATAAATATTATTATAACACAGTATTTTATTTGAATAAATATTTTATTTCAATATTTCAACTGCTACAAATTTTTTAACTCCATAATTGTACATTCACTCGTATATTACACAATTATTCATATTTACATACAGTCCTCACTACATTGTCACTCAATTCACCCATATGCAGCCTCACACATGCAACCATAAGCGAGAAAAAAATACATGAAAATGATTATATAAACTACTACCTTTATTTTTTGTTCTTCTGATGTTTCGCTCGCAAATGCAACTTCTCTAGTTCAATCATGAATGGCCTGTGTGGCCTGCAAAAGCAAATAGGATACATCAAATGTCATGGAGTCAATATAAGCTAGTATGTAGCATGAAAGGGAGAATGACATGGCCATTAAAGTTAATCCAACTAGAATAAAATCATGTAGGGTTCAATATCGTAATATTTTGGAATGAAGCTAAGAAATATTAGACATTAACTAAATCGGATTATAAGAGAGTGAAGCTCACATCTTGAATATACAAAACCATCAAAACAATCAGCAAGTTAAAAGCATCATATGCAGACTGATAAATAATAGGAATAAAGTGAATCTAACAGAAGCTTACTTTTGAATGAATCTGACGCTTCAATTTTGCTATTGTGTCTTTCAGTTGAGACTGGCACTCTGCTTATGCAGCCCTTCGAGTTCTTCTCGCATGAGTTAGACATTCTCTTCCACTCTACATTGAGATATTACATGTTTTAACTGATGAATAAATAAAACAATTACACCAGACAATGAGGCAAGTATTAATAGCTTCTGCAATTTATGATTTCCCAATGCACAAACTAAAAAAAAAATAGTTCATCAGCGAAAATACATTAGTTATTCTCTGCGTACCAAAGTGCGTGCATTTAGGGATTCAAGGTGGCATGGCAAGTAAAGTGATTTCAGAAGTGGCACTATGCTTCTCTATAGAAGGAATATTATCCAAATGACGCAGAAAACGACATTAACGCCGGCATTTAAAAATCCATCATAATGACATAAATATAAGTTATATATAAATAGGTTTGGCAATACACCCAACTGCTGATGCATTTGCCATTTATTATTTTGATTTAACAAAAAAAATATGTAAACTTACTGTCAACTTCAGCTTTCCACTCCTTTATTTTGGTTTTCAATCTTTTCTACTGCTATTTTCACATCATACTCTTTCTTTTGTGCATTTTTCAAATCTTCTTGTAAAGTTTCAAGAGATGACATAAGCTTTTCTATAGGTAAATTCACATCCCTTTTCTGTTCATACTCTAGCCTAAGAAATCAACAAAAATCAATGAATATCAGCAAATGCACAAAGAAATGCATGTACCATAAACTACAAAACAATTAAATAAACTCGAATGTAAAATCAGATATTAAGTAGTGCTATAGGTAATTGATGGCAGCACCTTAACATACCCTGAAAAGGGGAAAAAAATTCACCATGATCATCAAAGAAACAAATATTTGCATGTAAAAAAATTACCGTTAACTCTGTAATTAGTATAACTATATGAATGAATTATGATGATCGACTATGATATTATTACAGTTTTACATGATCAAGAAAAAAAATACATCGTATATTATAAAAAAGAGGGTCATTACCATTTGTAAGTTACAATTATTATTGTTGCAAATTCCCTGATAGCTAACATTACCATTACCATTTGTAGGTTAACATTACCATTTGTCATGTTGAAATCTACTTTTATTTCACGCTGCGTCATCTCTATCTTCTGACTGAACTGGCCGCATTTCTCCATCTTCACATCGAGGAACTGCAAGATACCAATATTAACTCTAGATACCAATATTAACTCCAGGATACCAACATTTCTTCTCTATAACATGAATATCTACCCATATACATACATACATATATATATATATATATATATATATATATACAAAATGATTTCACAACCAAAATAGTCAATGGTGGATTGACCTGAAAAAGATTTTCTCAAATTGACTAACCTTAAGGATGAATGTCCATATAAAATCCAATCAATGATGTGCCATTTACCAATCAATTGCTCCTCATTTTCTTCTTGTGCAGATCTAGTAATCTCATCCCAAGATGCCACATAGCAAACCTGAAGGATGACCAAACTTATTTTCCTTAGTCATACAATAAATCCAGTAACCAAAATTATAATCGACAAAGAAAGATTCATAATTGCAGATTAAATTAACCAACTTTTTTCTAAAGAGGCTTAACTCATTCCAATTGGCTGGTGCAAATCATTGTCGCCCCTAAATGCACAAGTAGAGATGACAACTTTGCAAGTTTGCATGTAGCTCCTATCATCATCCAAAATTTTAAACCCACCGTGTTCACTGTAGAATCCATAATGTACATCTACAGTTTCACTGCCTGAAAATAATTACGTAGATAACAAATCTACTAATGCACATTTAAAATGAAATACATACATGCATATTATATGTATGTATGTATATGTATATTAGGTGCGATTTTAACCTTGAAACTGTCTTCTCTTTTTTGAAAAGATTGAATCCTAGTGAATAAGTTAAATCTTGAAGCTTCAGCATTCAATGTTATGTTGCTTTTAATGATATCATGACTTCTTGAATCTGACTTGTAGATCACACTTTTAAATGAATTATTAGGCTCTGCTATCTCAGGGAACTTGAGGTTGTTCAAATCATCAGGGCTGAGTAATTTTAAACAAGTTGGGCAGTTTTATATAAAATATCAGAATTTATGTCTTTTCTAGAAATGATGAATGTCCATATAAAATCCAAATAAATAAATGTATGAACTAGTAGTTGAACATAAGAACGGGAACTACAAACAATGACACTTAACTGGGCAATCAAGTCTGTCCTATGAATGAGCTTTGGTTCTTAATTGCAAATATAGGTATAACATAAATGAGGGAACTACAAACAATGATGCAGTACTCAAAACTCCATACCTGAGGAGCAAATGGATGACAGAGTTTTGACAAAGTAGCCAAACAGTACAGCCCAGCCACTTCCGGTGTAAACAGTCTCCAATGGAGAATAAAGGGTCAACGAAGGCTTCAAAGGTGTTGAAAGCAAAGATCCATCAGCCCACCAGAGTATAAAGCACCGCTGTATCATCAACTAACTCAAAATCGAGCGAGATATATAGCTTGAGAAGAAGATCTGAGAAAGACAGCAGTAGCGATTTGAGGTGGTCACCAATAATGAATCAATAAAAATGACGAAAGTTAGGGCTAAGGAAAGAAGTGTGAAATTTAGGGGCGAAAAGAGGCAGAAAATGAAATTAGGGATTTCAAAAGATTCTGGAAATTTTAGGGGAAGGAAATGAGAACAAAAGCGGGAGAATGAAATCAAAAGTGGCAAATAGAATTAGATGAAGTATGGATTGATGATTTGGACGGATGGTTGAAATTATGTTTTAACTAGTGGTATGGATCGCTGAGGTGTATTTATATTTTTATTTAGAATATATCTGTGGCAACTGCAACATAATTTGATACCTACGTTAACACACTGAAGCATGCGTTTCAAAAGACAAAAAATAGCATAACATTGGCAACATTGTAGCTAGCAACACCATGGATTATCGTTGCGACAGGCCATCTGTGGCGTAGTGTGCACAACATTGTTGAAGCACCATTTTGAAACACTTTGAAACACGCCTTATATCACTCTTGTACACTCAGCTGATTTCTTGTTCGGGCTTTTGCTGTTGTGTTGTGAGCATTGCAAATGCATTGTCCATTTTGGTATGATATTCCTTGTCTTGCCTCGGCCATTTGTGTTGAGTTGTCTCAACCATAAACCTGTGTATGTTTGCATTTCCTTTTGTGTTGTTGATATAAATACAGCTGCTCTTATTTGCCATTTTGTATTTGCCACACAATTTGTATTTTTGTCTTGACCAAGTATTGGCTTGTGTTGAACCGTGCATTTTACACTGTCTTGTCACTTGTTCACGACCATTGATTATGAATGCTTGAAACTAAAATTTAGTTCTGCACTCGTACACTTGGACCGGATTAACCATGTGTATATATGTATATATATACGAATTATATATATATACAAATTATATATATATATATATATACATATGTGCGTGTTATCACTTCATTGTTCCTCTTGTGTTGTTCATGGACATCAGACCCATCCACTGTGCATGTGTGTCAGGCTTTCACTACTAGAAAAGGTGCAGATTAGTGATGCAAATTTACAACAATTTGTGATGCTATTTCGACGCCTAACACAGCGGCTTGCTATATTTTCCCCTTGCTAACTGTATTGTCCCTGCACAAATTTGTGTATATACATACACATGAATGTGTATACATGTGTAGTGTACGTCCAAAGAATATATACATATATATATATATATATATATATGTATATATAGACACATATATGAGCACAATAGACGATGTCTACCTTGTGGTATTTACAGTGTATCACTGTGAATTTCACAAACTGTCTAGACACAGATGGATGTCCATAAAAATCAGATCAAATCATGAAAAATAATGAGAAACACACCAAAATTCTGAGGCAAATAAATTTTTAGAATAAAAATTATATTTGCTAGAATTTAAAATTATTTCTATTCCAGATTACTGTACGTGAGTTTCCTGATAGGTAAATAGAAGACTAGACTGATCGTGAAGCTTGCAGAAGACAGAAGACAAGTGTGTATGAGTGAAGTTGTATTTATTTGTACAAACTTGAGTGAAAAGAACTAAGTGTACTGTAGTGAGGCAACACTGTATAAAAACGAGTGACTGTATAACTGAGTGTTGTAGTGAGGAAACACTGTATAGAAATGAAATTGAGTATGAAATGAAATGTATTGTATTATAGTAAGATATACAAATAGTGGAGTTATAAATTGTATTGTTGAAATGTTGAAATAAAATATTATATTTAAATAAAATACAGTTTGAATATTTAAATTCTTGTGCAATAGTATTCTATTTAAATATAAATATTATATTCATGTATGTGATGTAGTTTAACAGTACGTACAATTAATTACAAACACATTTATAATAATAAACAAAAATCTTAGAATTGTTAGATACAATAGTTGGAAGTCATTGGAAAAAGCCCGTTGGTGACATTGGAAGGCGTTGATAGCCGTCGAAGTGTATGCCAATGGGGTCTCAAACGACTACCAATTACTTAACAACCACCATTGGCTGTTAGCCGTTGAAAACTACTATTGTTCTTGTAGTGCCATGGTTTGAGGGTATTAGGTCATGATCAACATGTGAGTTCAGGGTTCAAGATTCTAGTTCCATCATGGATAGCTTGCGTAGTGCGGTCGAAGACGATTTGATGAACTATCGCTTGTGGACGGAGAAATAAAAGGAGAATGCACATGCTTGATGGTTCATGTTTGTACACATCTATAGGTGCACAACATATTTGGAAATAAGTGGGAAGCGGGATAAGAGGGAATTAGTGTTAGAAATGAATAAGTGGATTTGGTAAAATTTGGCAAAATCACTAAGTCCCACATCGGGAAAACTTGTGCCTTAATTCACTACATATACAAAAGCTAGATATGTTATATCAAAAGAAAAAGGAAGAGAGGCAAGGAATAGCATGAAAAAAGCATGCACATCTTTCATATTAAATTAAAAAGGTCAAAGATTAGGGCCTTAGGGCTCTTAGGGTCTCATGATTGTATAGGGCCTCCGAATGCCGCCATGCCCGCTTGCACTGTTCAAATGACTATTTTTTAAACAGCCGCGCAGATACCAACGAAGGTAACTATTGGTAAAGGGTCGCAACCTTTCCGACAATCGTTGCCGTTGCAATTCGAATAGTGACACCCCTTCACGAATAAATACATCTTCATAGCCTATATAAAGGGCAACGAAATATCAAATCACTATCGGTTTTCTCCCTTTTGCCCTTCTTCCTCCAATGCTCTGTTCTGTAAATACAACTACTTTGCGTTCGCCGTTGCTTCGTCTACAACACTGTACGACAAAGTTGATCCGTTTTATCTTGGGAATCGATTTGCAACAAAACCCTAGTGCTACAAAGGGGTGCAAATACGATTTAAGGAAACAGTCGATTTCGGACTGGACTCGGATTACTACATATTTTCTGATCAATTGCAACCGTTTATTTTCCTCGCTTTGTATTCCTGTTGCATTCATTTTTCCAAAGTTTCCAGATTACTATTCATAATCTACCGATTGCTATATCAATAGTCGTTGGTTATAGTATTTTTGGCTACTGTTGTTTGTGCAGGCGAATATGTCTAAACAAACCAACACCGTGGCACTAGTAGTGACTGTACCTCAGCCTCCGACAGTCCTCCCACAGTAACTCTATCCCTTGGCGAAAAGCATGAAAAATTAAAGGGGATGGACTTCAAAAGGTGGCAGCAAAAGATGTTGCTCTATTTGACAACTCTGGGCCTTGCGAAGTATCTGACAGAAGATGCTCCTACGGTGGCTGAATTGGAACCAGATGCGACGAAGATTGAAGCCCTCAATGTCTGGAAAAAATGCAGATTTTATGTGCAAGAACTATATACTCAATGGCCTGGACTACTCTCTGTATAATATCTACTGTACTGCTGAAACTTCCAAAGAAATTTGGGCTGCACTCGATAAGAAATACAAATCTGAGGATGCAGGAGTGAAGAAGTTCATAGCAGGGAAATTCCTCGACTTCAAAATGATTGATAGCAAAACTGTTATCAATCAAATGCAGGAATTGCAAGTCATCTTCCATGAATTAAATGATGAAGGAATGAAGCTCAGCGAATCGTTCAAAGTGGTTGCTGCAATTGAAAAACTTCCCCCTTGATGGAAGGATTTCAAAAGTTATTTATAGCACAAGCGCAAGGAGATGACTGTTGAAGAACTAGTGGTTCGACTGAGGATTGAGGAAGATAACCGAAAATCAAAGAAAAAGGGGTCCTTCAACATGGCAGCGAAGGCGAACGTAGTTGAAGAAGAAAATCCCAACAAAAGAAAGCGCTAAAATGGTCCAAATAAAAAGGCTAAAAGGTTTAAAGGCTCTTGTCATAACTGTGGAAAGAAAGGACACAAGGCAGCAGAATGTTGCGGAAAGAAGAAGAAGTCTGAAGCAAATGTGGCTGAACTTTCTGATGGCATTACAGACATGGACTTTTGCGCGGTAGTTTCTAAATGTAACTTTGTTGGAAACAACAAGGAATGGTTCGTGGACACCAGGCCCACTCCCCACTTTTGTGCAAATAAATGGATGTTCACGACTTACAAAGTTGCTACCGAGAAAGAATAGTTGTTTATGGGCAACTCATCTACATCAAAAGTTGAAGGAAAAGGAAAGGTCGTGCTCAAACTGACTTCTGGAAAGGAACTTACCTTGACTGATGTCCTTCACATTCCAGACATTCGTAAAAACTTGTTTTTTGGATCGCTTCTTAGCAAGCATGGTTTCAAATTCATATTTCTAACACCCTATATTTTCTGTGAACGTCAATGTAACAAATTAAAGTATACTTAATTTTTAAAAGAAGAATTAAGGGAAATGGGTTACGCTATTGCGTTCGTTTCAGAATTCTGTTTGGAATAGAGTCCAAGTTTTCGTAAATCGGACGTCACATGAGAAAGTTATGGCACTCAGAAGTTTCAGAAATTTAAATAAATTAAAATAGCTCGAATTCAAATTCGAAATTCAAATCACACACCCGGGCTGGGTGGGAAATTTCCCGCCCAGGACCCAGGTCGACCTGGGTCACATAGGTCAACCAGGGGGTCGACATCCTCCCTATTTCCAGATCCGAGAACTGGTTCGTTTTTCTGCATTTGGACGCCCGTTCTGACCAGATTCGTTGATCCCTATGCTATATAAACACCCCTAAGGCTACAGTTTTCTCTACACAACTTCATTACGTCTATACTCTACCCTAATTCATATCAAAATAAATCAAAGACGAGGTTATGCTACTAAAGTTCTTCAAGAAATCAAGTTTAGAATTCAAATAGAGATTCAAAGGCTAATTCAACGAATTCAACAACTATTTTCTAAGAATCAAATCTAAATTAGAGAATCGATAGTCTACGCCAAGGGATAGCTTTTCAGTTTCAGAAATCAGATCCCAGAATTCAAGATCGTTCTGTAATTTGTAAGTTCACGTTACTTTCAGAAATAAAAGTTAATTGTGATTCTGACATTGTAATAAATCTAAATCAAAAATTATGCCTATTTCTTTCTGTCTTTCTATACCCATTGGGTCTATCTCATTGATAATATTATGTCCATTCTTTGTCTCTTCTTTCATTTTTTGTTTTATAGTCAGGCTACTGCGAGCCTGAGCCAAATCTCATAAGAGACGAACGTACGTTGGAAATAAAATTGGGCATAATATATGATTTGGACATGGTCAGCGCTAAAATTGGGCATAATATATGATTTGAACATGGACAACGCTAAAATTGGGCATAATATATGATTTGGACATGATTAACGCTAAAATTGGCAAAAAGTATTAAATTATGTGTAATTGGGCATAACTGATTTGTAACGGATTTGAGGACATAACACATGTTGTATTTAAAACATAAAGTGTATCGAACATATGACTTGAGATTTGAGGCATAAAGTATATTGTACATATGACTTGGGATTTGGGCGTAAATTGAACTGTAAACATGTAAGGCATAGTACATGATGTGGTTTAAGACCTAAAAATTGGGGCATATTATATAAGATAGTTCATGACTTGGAAGAAGGAGATTATTGTGTATAGTGATCTATGGCTTAGGCATGAAAACCTATAGTAAGATAGGGATAATTGTTAAATATGAACATGCCTAAATTGGGATTTTAGGTAATTGGCCTGCACTGTAATTAAAGGCTACAATTTGGCATAGTTTATACTATGAATCATGATTGGGGGCTTTTGGAGAATATTTTGTACGGTGCAATATGACTAAACCTTAGGGCATGTGTATATTGTGATTTTTGGGGCATGATTATTATTGCAAAGTTGGAAAAATTGGGTGTAACCTATTTTGAGTACTAACTTGAATTTGAATTTATGGGGCATAACTTGAAATCAATTTTGTTGGGATATAACTTGATAATTGGAACATGACTAGTTTTGTGAATTTGGGATGATTAGCATATAAAATCTAGACTTGGACATGTATTGTAAACATGTAAATTAGGGAAGAGATGAATGTGCCTAACCCGAGGTTAGATTGAATTGTGGTGTAAAACTGCCGGAACCGCCCGGCACATCCAGTAACCACAACAACACCTATCTAATGTGAGAGGTTAGTGCATCACGCCCTAGAAAAACCCGAGGTTAGATTGAGTTGTGGTGTAAAACTGCCCGGAACCGCCCGACACATCCAGTAACCATAACAACACATATCTAATGTGAGAGGTTGTGCATTAATAAATCAATTAATGCTAATGAACAAGGCATGCTAAGAAAATGAGTAGGGTTAAGTTAATAGGAACACTTAACCAATATAACATGAATGAATAGGGTTAAGTTAATGAGAAACACTTAACCAATATAACAAGATGGATGACTAGGGTTAAGTTAATAGGAAACACTTAACTGGTATAGCATGATAAATGGGTAGGGGATGGATGACTAGGGTTAAGTTAGTAGGAAACTATTAACCGGTATAACATGATAAATGGGTTGGGTTAAGTTAATAAGAAATACTTAACCAATATAACTTGATTTGTGGTATGGTTAAGTTAAAACAAGAGGGCAACACTTAACCAATATAACTTGATTTGTGGTAAGAATAAGTTAAAACAAGAGGTCAACACTTAACCAATATAACTTGATTTGTGTTAAGGTTAAGTTAACACGAGAGGGCAACACTTAACCAATATAACTTGATTTGCGGTAATGTTAAGTTAACACGAGAGGGCAACACTTAACCAATATAACTTGATTTGTGGTAGGGTTAAGTTAACACAAGAAGGCAACACTTAACCAAAGTAACATGACAAGTAGGTGGGCTAAGTTAACTTGAATTGATTGATGACACTTAACCAATACAACATGATGAACACATGGGGTTAAGTTAACAAGAAACACTTGACCAATATAACTTGATTGACGAACGGGGTTAATTTGATAGGAAACACTTAACCAATCCAACATGATAAGTGAGGAGGGTCAAGAAACACTTAACCAATATGACACGATGAATGGGTGGGTTAAGTTAACATGAATGGACAACACTTAACCAACATGGCATAATGTGCGGGAGGGTTAAGTACATATCAAGTTGGGTGGGTAATATTAATAAATATAGGCCCACAAAGATAACCTTTAAATAATCATGCTTGAATCAGTGGAAGGGTTAAGTGCATATCGGGTTGGTGGGTAATATTAGTAAATATAGGCCCACAAACTTAACCAGTAAGAAACCCTAGTAACGGGGACCCATTTCAGCAGTAACCCACATAGATGTATCATAGTACCCTGAACTAGGCAGGGTGGGGCACGATTACTGGGCTGATTATAAGCAGTCAAAACAACGGCAGGGGATATATCAGTGTAGGTTCCGACGGTTTACGGGTGTGCACGTACTCCGGAGTGGGAAAAAGCAGGCACTGGGTACCAGTAGTTATACACTGTGCATCTTGAATCGTGTCGGGTTGCTATCATAAGGATTGATACACCTTATGGTGGGACCAACATAGGGTATCTACACACAAGAGAGGGCCGATTGACACAGACACAAGAGACATTAATACAAGTAGGGAGCCGATCGATAGGATAGTAATGGTACATCTAACACATTCATAGCAATTCGACAGATTGAGGTGGAATCCTCATAATAGATGTACACCTGAAGGCGACCACAATTGCGAGGATTGGGATCACGTTATCATATTATCATTTTATACAGATTACTAGTTGGGACACTAGTTAGGTGGTGCAAAGATATAGAAATCAGAATAACAGGGTAGTAGCGAAGCAGAGAAAGAGTATAAGCACATTCAGTTTATCTTGCCTTTTCATACCTTATGCTTATCTTATGTTATCACGGTTTTGTCTTATATTCAGTTTATTCATGTCATGATGCTTTTGCCTATTTATACGTTGAATGTCACTAGACTTACCAGACTTATGTTTGACCTAGTTTTGTTTCGTCTCTTTTCTTCCGTTCCTCCCTCCCCCTAGGTTCACAGGGAGGAAATGTTACCGCTTAGCTCAGTTTTCCTTCCAAGCTCGAAGATAGTCAATGTATTGCTTTGGACTCTCTCTTCCACTGTTATGGCTGGATCACGCTTTATTGGAGAATATCATTGTTATTTTTATGCTTCTTTTATACTTGGAAGTTTTGAATCAAGACAGAATTTCTATGTATTTTTTAAGTATGTTTGAGACAATTGTTGTAAAAGCTTGACTGAACCACATTGTTTATAAAATGACTTTATTTTCCGCTGCATTATTTGTCTGTCTTGTAATTTATCCGTGTCTTTTACCTAAAGCGCTCCACCGAAGTTAAGGCATTCCCTTTGTGAGTGACCTTAACGGAGGTGGGGTGTTTCACTTAGTATCAGAGCTGAAGGTTACCAGATCAGATAAAAGATTTGAAAAATTATTTTCAAAACGGTTTTAAAAGAAGCATTTTATAAGAAATGTTTTGTTTTAAAGGCATATTCCCCAAAGCCATATGCACTATCTTTTGATCCTCTGTTTGAATCTTTGTTTCCTTCTTTCCTGAGTCTCCGGGGCTCCTAGCTTTCTGGGAGGTAACCTCATCGCGGCATGGTTCCGTAGGCTTGATGAGACTACGACACCTGTCAAAGGGCGAAGAAGTGCCCAACTTCCATCTATAGCGGCTGTAGTTTCACCAGCAGCTAATTTTCTTTCGAGATTTGTAGGATTTTCCGTGCAATGGAGGCAACTTTCAAGAGACTTGTCAACATGTTACACAAGGATAATAAAGATGAGACTGAGGGAGTTTTGATAAGGAGCACAACCCAAGGATGAGGAACTCATGGATATGGACTTTGTTCACAAAGGAGGTAAAAAGAAAGAGGTGTAAATGGAAGAATCACAGGACAAGAGGGGAGGAAAAAATAGTAAAACCTAAGACAAGAGGAAATATCTTTATTGAAACACCCCACCTCCGTTAGGGTCACTCTCAAAGGGAATGCCCTAATTTTGGTGGAGGTTTATAAGTATGAGTCACAGATATACAAGACAGATATAAGAACACATATTTTTGAACAGCGGAAACCAACAAAAACTTTTATTTCATTAAAATACGTGTTACACAAACCATGCCATAATTGTCTTATAATACTTCCAAAAACATAACATCTTCATAACTGTCTTGATTACATTATTTAAAGAAGCATAAAGAAAACATAATTAAACTGCAAAAGTCCCATAATTGCTGTCCAAAGCCATAGTCAAAAACGGAAAAGATACAAGCAATACATTCTTTCTCTTCAAGCTGGATGTGAAAACTAGTCAAGCTGCGGTATTCCCTCCCTGTGGACCTGGGGGAGGGGGGGAACGAAAGAAAAGAAGGCGAAAGAACAGTGGAGTCAGACATAAAGCCTGAGTAAGTCTAGGACTATTCAGTCTATGAATAAAGAACTGGGTATGATAAGCATAAACTGGAAATGAGAAAGCACCATAAACTAAGTTAAGTTGTCTAGGGTCGAATACCATCGTACCCCATATTAATCTCTGTACCCATATAAACTAGTTCCCAACAGGCACCCCATAATCAGGGTGAAGTGATCCATTTCTGATGATCGGCTCCTACTCGCATAGTTACATGTGTCTTACGACCCCCGTTGTTGTAGTTACCTATGCTAGTCCCACCATGGGGTGTATCAAGTCCCATGGTGGCGGCCCGACACAATTCTAGAATGCACAGGTATGCTACTGGTGCCCAGTGCCTTATTTTTCTGCGCCGGAGTGTGTGCACGCCCGCACCCCGTTAGAACCTACACTGCTGCACCACCGCCGTCGATTTGACCTCTTACAGTCAGCCCAGTAATCGTGCCCCACCCTGCCAAGTTCAGGGTATCCTGATACACCTTGTAGGGTTACTGCTGAAAAGGGTCCCCTGCTACTAGGTTTTCTATTTCTAGCCAACATGCTAAGTTGGTTAAGTGTTTAATAAACCTAACCCCCAATCAGTCTGTTTAGTTTAGCATGTTCCATTTTGATTAAGTATTAATTTAATTTACTTAATCCTATCTGACTCAGCCTTAATTGTCTTATTAAAGCCTTGACCTCTCACATTAGACAGGTATTGTTGTGGCTGCCTGTTGCCGGTTGGGTCCGGGCAGTCTTACGCCACAACTCAGTCTAACCTCGGGTCCTTATTGGGCTCCGTGTTTAACTACCCACATTAGATAGGTATTGTTGTGACTACTGGACAGTCGGGCGGTTCCGGGCAGGTTTACATCACAACTCAATCCAACCTCGGGTTAAACACATCATATTTTCTACATTTACATATTTTGTCTCTTTTCTTTTTATATGTAAATATTTGCGGCCCATTATTCAAATTTATCTTTATTGGTTAAAATTTATTTATGCCACTTAATTGTTTTTTTTTTCAAGGTTGTTGGCATGCGTCACACATGCCAACACATATGTTCTATATTTTAACCCAAACGTCATTACCCCCGTTTTACACGTTCGCTACAATATAAGATATGTTGGGTTTAACATTTAAACCCAACTTAGCCATATGAAAAGGGAGGCTTATAACATGGTGTTTATGAGGTAACATAAAAAGGGGGGGTGTGAACGCATGAACTTGCAACATAACGATTCAATTAACATAAAATAGGCACATGTGAACTTGCAATTGTAACAGCATATAATCATGGCATAAACAATACTTAAACATGAATCATTCTATTCATATAATCATGGCATAAACAATACTTAAACATGAATCATTCTATTCATATGATTATGGCATAAACATGAATCATTCTATTCATATAATCATGACATAAATAATACGTAAACATGAATCATTCTATTCATATAATCATGGCATAAATAATACTTAAACATGAATCATTCTATTCATGTAATCATGGCATAAATAATACTTAAACATGAATCATTCTATTCATGTAATCATGGCATAAATAATACTTAAACATAGTTTAGTCATGTTCATAAAGGTGCTTACTTTTGTTTCTAATACAAAAGTATGATTTGCTAATTCCAACATAGATTCATATAAACTATAGTACTTAGTCGTATCCAATTACACACTAAAAGTGATCATAAAAGTATGTACATCATATTGGCATAATAGTGAATCATATACTTGCATGAATCCCAAATAAAATACCTCAACATATGGTTGTCAACATAAATCATATGCTTGTATGAATCCAATCGTATACCATAACATTTCCAAATCGTTTAGAATCAAAATAACATACAAGTATAGATTATTATCGCCACAATTCCATTTCGTTGTTAACTTCCAACGCAAATCACATACTTGCAAATATCCAATCGTATACCATAACATTCCCAAATCATTTAGAATCAAAATAACATACAAATATAGATTATTATCGCCACAATTCCATTTCGCATTTTACACAAATCAAACGCAATTAATTATTCATATCGGAATAGCACTCTACTTACAACGTATGACGATTCTTCAATTCAGGAATCTGAATTCTGAATTTGGAGATGCTATCCTTTGTTGTAGGCGTTGTTTTGATTTGATTGACATTTCTTTAAGCTTTCAAATTATCTCCTAATCGTCTCTCAATTTCTGACGGCTATTCTTAGTCTCTCCTCAGCAGCATGACGGTCTCATCTCCATTTTAGTTTGTGTGAATTAGGGTTAGTCTTAGGTCCTTTTTATAGAGTTTGTGAGTTGATTTAGACCGTCGATGGAGCTTGGTTTAATAATAGTCGTTCGTTTGAAGGAGAGACCAACCAGGAGCTGACACCTAGCTCTAGTGATAAGGCAAGGCTTAGAAAATCGACCAAACATAGACCAGGCCAGCCAGGGGGGGCTGGGTTCGACCTGGCTCAGGGGCCAGGTCGACACCCTAGTCGACACCGTGTCGACTTGGCAGTCGACACGGGTGACCCAGGTCGACTGCCCAGTCGACCTGGCTAGCCCTAGATCGACTGCCAAGTCGACCTGGGTGTCTTGGGCGGGAATTTTCCCGCCCTGGCCATTCCGGCCCGATTTTGAAATTTGAATTAGTTTTTCTGAGCTGTTTTGGTCTGTTTGAATTTTAAACTGAATTCTAAAACTTTCGGAGGCCATATCTTCTTCATACGGAGTCCGTTTTACGCAAACTCGGACTCTATCTCAAGCAGAATTCCGAGACGAACGCAATGGCGTATCCCGTTTCCCTTAATTCTTTAATTTGAAATTAATTATACTTTAATTTGTGAATTTCACTGTTATAGAATACACGGGGTGTTACATTCTCCCCCACTTAAAAGGATTTCGTCCCCGAAATCTTCAAGTTTAGGAAGAATGTATATCCTAACATCCAAACATCCATCTACTCATCCATCATACACGAGCATCCATTGTCCTTAAAAGACTTCTAATGATTCATGATCATATGCGAAGTGTGTGTACATGTACTTATCTAATGCAAAATCAGGCGGTCTACTGATTCAGTTGACCTCCTTAATGCGAATTATGTAAGTGCCATGAATCCATTATGTACGCAAATTCTCCTATTCATGACTCTACATGAGTGCACAATCATTCATACAAATGCAACATCCATATGACAACCCATTAAAGTTCAACCATATACGAATGCAAACATATATGCATATGCAATATGAAGTGACTGAGCCGATCTAAAACCTAGATTGTGTGTGTATATGCAACCACGAGCAACCACTAGCAATCACTTGCAACCACTTGCAACCATCATCCATAACATGTTTCAATTACATGTTTCCATCCAAAGGGTTTCTTCCTAAAAGATAAGGTCGAGGAGATATACCTAAAAAGATAGATAAAAGCGCAACTTAAGGAAAAAGGAAAGATCAAAGATGTACCCTCGAAAAGAAAAGGGTAGGCTGCGCGTATTCTAGCTTCAGTTTCCCAAGTTGCATCTTCTTCGGCGTCGCTCCATTAAACTTTGACGAGCTTGACTTCGCGGTTGCGTAGCTTCTTCACTTCCATTACTAATATGCGGGTTGGAACTTTCCTTACGGTTGCTTCGCGTTCCACTTCAGCTTCTTCTAGGATATTTGGCTCTACCACTTCAGCAGACTCATGTAGACATTTTCGGAGATGTGAAACGTGAAAGACGTTGTGAACTCTGACCTATTTTTCGGGTAGCTCTAATCTATGGGCCATTTTCCCAATTTTCTCGATGATAGGGAATGGCCCTACAAACCTTGGTGCTAGCTTTCCTGTGGTTCCAAAACGAACAACGTTCCTTAGCGGAGATACCTTAAGAAAAACTCTGTCCCCAGCCTCAAATTCAAGATCGGTCCTCCTCTTATCGGCGTAGGACTTTTGTCTGTCTTGGGTCGTCTTCATCCTTCTTCGTATTAAGTCTACTTTCTCTAAAGTCTCTCGGATCATATCTGGTCCAAGTATAAGCTTATCAGTAGACTCCCACCAACAAGTGGGCGATCGGCACGGTCTTCCATATAAAGCTTCGAAGGGCGCCATTCCGATGGTTGCTTGATAGCTGTTGTTGTAGGCAAATTCCACCAAAGGAAGATGGTCTTCCCATGTCCCTCCGAAGTCAAGGACGCACAGTCTTAGAAGGTCCTCCAAAACTCTGTTCACTCTTTCTGTTTGGCCATCGGTTTGGGGATGATAGGCTGTGCTCAAGCATAATTGTGTGCCTACCGCTTCTTGCAGACTCCGCCAAAACTCACTTGTGAAGATAGGGTCTCGGTCACTAACAATGCTGGATGGTATTCCATGGAGTCGAACAATTTCCTTGAGGTAAAGAGATGCTAGGGATGAGGCAGTTCTTTTACTTTTGACAGGTAAAAAGTGGGCGCTTTTAGTAAGCCTATCCACTATTACCCAAATGCTAGTGTTGCCTCTCCTAGACCTAGGCAGCCCATCAATGAAGTCCATTGAGATGTTATCCCACTTCCACTGCGGGACCTCTAGAGGATGTAGCAGACCGCCAGGCTTTTTCTGTTCCGCCTTAACCTGTTGGCACACCATACACTTAGAAACGAAATCTGCCACGTCCTTCTTCATGCCGTTCCAAAAGAAAGTTCTTTTTAGGTCCTTGTACATTTTATCTCCGCCTGGGTGTATCGTCATCTTGGAGTGATGTGCTTCCTCGAGAACCTTCTTTACTAAATCCCTTGTCTGTGGGACGCATAGTCTTCCGTCTCGCCTTAGCCAACCCTTGTCTTTGATGGAGTATCTGTTGAGGTGACTTGAAGTCTCACCCCTAATTAGCCTATCAATCGTCTCCACAAGCTGAGGGTCCTCGCGTTGTGCTGCCCCTATTGAGTCCACTAAAGTCGGGCGTACTTCGAGAGATGCTAGCAAGCCTGGTACAAAATCGGAGGAAGGCCTAAAATCAAAGTTGGCTATAAACTCTAGGCTTTGTCCTTCAACAAACAGCGGGCTTAGGGTTAGTTTCTTTCGGCTCAACGCGTCTACCACTATGTTGCCTTTGCCCGGAGTATAGGAGATCTCGAAATCGTATGAGGCAAGAAACTCCATCCATCTCTGTTGCCTCAAGTTAAGGTCCTTCTGCGAGAAAAGGTATTTCAATGATTTATGGTCAGTGTAAAGTTCGAACTTCTCATCTAGGAGATAGTGTCGCCAAGACTTGAGTGCAAAGACGATGGCAGCTAACTCAAGATCGTGGGTCGGGTAGTTCTTCTCATGCACTTTCAATTGTCTCCCGCCATAAGCTACTACCCTTCCTTCTTGCATTAAGACAGCGCCTAGCCATGTCCCACATGCATCTGTATAAACTGTGAACATCTTGCTTCCATCGGGCAACGTTAAAACTAGGGCTGTTGTAAGAGCCCTTTTTAGTCGTTGGAAAGCAAACTCGCAATCCAAGTCCCAATTGAACACTAAATTCTTCTTGGTCAACTTTGTGAGCGGAGCTGATATCTTTGCAAAGTCTCTGATGAATTTCCGATAGAAGCCTGCTAGCCCGAGAAAGCTTCGGACCTCTGTTGCATTCTTTGGTGTCTTCCAATCCTGCACCGCTACTACCTTAGCTGGGTCTACAACTAACCCTTCCTTGGATACTATGTGCCCAAGAAATCTTACTTCCTCTCTCCAAAAGTGGCATTTGGAGAATTTGGCTTTTAGTTGATGGACTCGCAGAGTTTCCATGATTGCCCTTAAGTGCTGAGCATGTTCCTCTTCACTCTTTGAGAAGATAAGGATATCATCTACGAAGACCACTACAAACTTATTGAGGAAATCTCTGAATACCCTACTCATCAGGTCCACGAAGTAAGCCAGTGCATTTGTCAAGACGAAAGGCATGACAAGCCATTCAAAGAAGCCGTCTGGGGTTCTGAATGTCGTTTTATCGATGCTATCTTCAGCCACCCTTAGCTGATGAAAACCGGTCGCTAAATCGAGTTGGGAGAAAACAGACGCTCCTATAAGCTGATCAAACAGATCGTCAATTCTAGGGAGAGGGTGCCTATTCTTTTTCGTTAGCTTGTTGAGCTCCCTATAGTCAACACATAGACGGAGTGAACCATTCGCCTTTGTAGCGAACACCACTGGAGCGCCCCATTCTGAAATGCTCCTTCTAATGAACCCCTTCTCTAGAAGATCTTTAATATATTTACTGAGCTCCTTTCTTTCCCGTGGAGCCATGTGTCTAATGGGCAACGCAACGGGCTTTGCATTATCTACAAGATATATGCGGAAGTCTATCTCCCGCTTCGGAGGCAATCCCTTCACCTCTTCGAAGACATCCGGATATTCCCGGACCACTCTAACCGATTGCAAATTTTCAACGGAGGCATCTAGCGATTCAAGATAACTAAGCACCGCGTATGAGGGATTACAAGTAATTTCCAAAGTGTTACCGAGATGGGTCAGGAGCCTAACAACCCTTTTCTCACAATCAAGGATGGCCCCATTACTGGATAGCCAATCCATGCCCAAAATCAAACCATACCCCGAAAAGCCCAAAACAAAGGCACTACATCTAAATTCTACGCTTAGAATAGAAATTTTCAATCCCACACAGATCATAGACAAATGAGCCGGGCCCCCAATTGGGTTTGAAACAATTAAGGGGTCCTCTACCATACTAGTTTCTAGGTGCAGAGATTCTACTAAAGCAGACGAGATAAAGGAGTGTGATGCGCCAGAATCAAATAAAGTGCGAACGGGGTGATCATAAAGATAAACTACACTTTCCACAGAAGTATTTATACCTCGTTGTTGCAGAGGTGGCGCCTCTAGCACATGAACCTGCGCCCCCGAGGTGGATCCAGCCCTCTGCCCCTGTCCTCGTTTCTTTGGGCAGTCCTTTGCCATGTGGCCTGTCTCACCACAAGAAAAGCACCCACCATTCATCTTGGCCTTCTTTTTCCGGCAATCTTTTACTAAGTGCCCCACTTTGCCACAGAAATTACACTTCCTCTTCTCTTTGTTGTCTTTCCCGCCCTTCTTAAACTCTGTCTTCTTAGGCTGTAAACCCTCTTTCTTCCCTTGAGAGCTTTCTGCCTTTGTCTCCTTCTTGCCCTTATCCTTCTTGCCCTTATCCTCTTCGTTCAGCAATGCCATCTGTACCAATCTTTCATACGTAGCTCCCATGGGTATATGGGTCATGGCCAAACTGTGTAATGGCTCATTCAACCCTTTCACAAAACGGAGAGCCTTCTTGTGCGGGGTGTTGACTAGGTCCAGTCCGAACCTAGCCAGCTCATTGAACTGATTAACATACTCTTTGACTGTCTTATTCCCTTGCTTAAGAAATAAGAATTTTTCCAACTGCAAACTCCTTTCCGCGCCTGAGAGAAATTTAGCCTCAAACCTTGCCCTAAAGTCATCCCATGTTTCCACTGGTCTTTCTGCATTAGTGACTTCCCACCAGTAGGAAGCCTCGCCCTTTAGTAGCCACACTGCCAGTTGTACTTTCTGCCTATCTTCTACCTCAAAGATGACAAATAAGTCCTCGGTTTCTTTCAGCCAATTCCTAGCTGCCACGAAGGACTCAGTTCCATGGAAGTCCTTTCCTCCCATAGCTTTAAAATCTTTACATATCTTAGCAAAAGTGTTTCCCCGCGGAGGAGGTGGAGGAAGAGGTGCTGCTGCAGCCGGATGATTCCCTGCAGCTGGGGGAGGAGGAACGGTAGGGCCTGGCTGAGTGGCCCTTGCTTCTAAGAATCGTCTAAACCAACCAGGTATTGGTACACCCTCTGGCAAGTTAAGTTCTTCGGACATGCTGAAACAAAAAGGATAGATTCAAAACGAAGGATAAGAGATAGTTCCTATGGCTTTGGGGGACTTTGCCTTTTTAAAATAAAATAATATTTTATCTTTTAAAAATGCTTCTTTAAATTTCTTTTTGAAAAATAAATTTTCAAAACTTTTTATCTTATCTGGTAAACCTATGCTCTGATACCAAGTGAAACACCCCACCTCCGTTAGGGTCACTCTCAAAGGGAATGCCCTAATTTTGGTGGAGGTTTATAAGTATGAGTCACAGATATACAAGACAGATATAAGAACACATATTTTTGAACAGCGGAAACCAACAACAACTTTTATTTCATTAAAATACGTGTTACACAAACCATGCCATAATTGTCTTACAATACTTCCAAAAACATAACATCTTCATAACTGTCTTGATTACATTATTTAAAGAAGCATAAAGAAAACATAAATAAACTGCAAAAGTCCCATAATTGCTGTCCAAAGCCATAGTCCAAAACGGAAAAGATCCAAGCAATACATTCTTTCTCTTCAAGCTGGATGTGAAAACTGGTCAAGCTGCGGTATTCCCTCCCTGTGGACCTGGGGTGGGGGGGAACGAAAGAAAAGAAGGCGAAAGAAAAGTAGAGTCAGACATAAAGCCTGAGTAAGTCTAGGACTATTCAGTCTATGAATAAAGAACTGGGTACAATAAGCATAAACTGGAAATGAGAAAGCACCATAAACTAAGTTAAGTTGTGTAGGGTCGAATACCATCGTACCCCATATTAATCTCTGTACCCATATAAACTAGTTCCCAATAGGCACCCCATAATCAGGGTGAAGTGATCCATTTCTGATGATTGGCTCCTACTCGCATAGTTACATGTGTCTTACGGCCCCCGTTGTTGTAGTTACCTATGCTGGTCCCACCATGGGGTGTATCAAGTCACATGGTGGCGGCCAGACACAATTCTAGAATGCACAGGTATGCTACTGGTGCCCAGTGCCTTATTTTTCTACGCCGGAGTGTGTGCACGCCCGCACACCGTTAGAACCTACACTGCTGCACCACCGCCGTCGATTTGACCTCTTACAGTCAGCCCAGTAATCGTGCCCCACCCTGCCTAGTTCAGGATATCCTGATACACCTTGTAGGGTTACTGCTGAAAAGGGTCCCCTGCTACTAGGTTTTCTATTTCTAGCCAACATGCTAAGTTGGTTAAATGTTTAATAAACCTAACCCCCAATCAGTCTGTTTAGTTTAGCATGTTCCATTTTGATTAAGTATTAATTTAAGTTACTTAATCCTATCTGACTCAGTCGTAATTGTCTTATTAAAGCCTTGACCTCTCACATTAGACAGGTATTGTTGTGGCTGCCTATTGCCGGTTGGGTCCGGGCAGTCTTACGCCACAACTCAGTCTAACCTCGGGTCCTTATTGGGCTCCGTGTTTAACCACCCACATTGGATAGGTATTGTTTATCTTTATTCGTTAAAATTTATTTATGCCACTTAATTGTTTTTTTTCAAGGTTGTTGGCATGCGTCACACATGCCAACACATATGTTCTATATTTTAACCCAAACGTCATTACCCCCGTTTTACACGTTCACTACAATATAAGATATGTTGGGTTTAACATTTAAACCCAACTTAGCCATATGAAAAAGGGGAGGCTTATAACATGGTGTTTATGAGGTAACATAAAAAGGGGGATGTGAACGCATGAACTTGCAACATAACGATTCAATTAACATAAAATAGGCACATGTGAACTTGCAATTGTAACAGCATATAATCATGGCATAAACAATACTTAAACATGAATCATTCTATTCATATAATCATGGCATAAACAATACTTAAACATGAATCATTCTATTCATATGATTATGGCATAAACATGAATCATTCTATTCATATAATCATGGCATAAATAATACTTAAACATGAATCATTCTATTCATATAATCATGGCATAAATAATACTTAAACATGAATCATTCTATTCATGTAATCATGGCATAAATAATACTTAAACATGAACCATTCTATTCATGTAATCATGGCATAAATAATACTTAAACATAGTTTAGTCATGTTCATAAAGGTGCTTACTTTTGTTTCTATTACAAAAGTATGATTTGCTAATTCCAACATAGATTCATATAAACTATAGTACTTAGTCGTATCCAATTACACACTAAAAGTGATCATAAAAGTATGTACATCATATTGGCATAATAGTGAATCATATACTTGCATGAATCCCAAATAAAATACCTCAACATATGGTTGTCAACATAAATCATATACTTGTAGGAATCCAATCGTATACCATAACATTTCCAAATCGTTTAGAATCAAAATAACATACAAGTATAGATTATTATCGCCACAATTCCATTTCGTTGTTAACTTCCAACGCAAATCACATACTTGCAAATATCCAATCGTATACCATAACATTCCCAAATCGTTTAGAACCAAAATAACATAGAAATATAGATTATTATCGCCACAATTCTATTTCGCATTTTACACAAATCAAATGCAATTAATTATTCATATCGGAATAGCACTCTACTTACAACGTATGACGAATCTTCAATTCAGGAATCTGAATTCTGAATTTGGAGATGCTATCTTTTGTTGTAGGCGTTGTTTTGATTTGATTGACGTTGCTTTAAGCTTTCAAATTATCTCCTAATCATCTCTCAATTTCTGACAGCTATTCTTAGTCTCTCCTCAGCAGCATGACGGTCTCATCTCCATTTTAGTTTGTGTGAATTAGGGTTAGTCTTAGGTCCTTTTTATAGAGTTTGTGAGTTGATTTAGACCGTCGATGGAGCTTGGTTTAATAATAGCTGTTCGTTTGAAGGAGAGACCAACCAGGAGCTGACACCTAGCCCTAGTGACAAGGCAAGGCTCGGAAAATCAACCAAACACAGACCAGGCCAGCCGGGGGGGCTGGGTTCGACCTGGCTCAGGGGCCAGGTCGACACCCCAGTCGACACCGTGTCGAATTGGCAGTCGACACGGGTGACCCAGGTCGACTGCCCAATCGACCTGGCTAGCCCCAAGTCGACTGCCAAGTCGTCCTGGGTGCCTTGGGCGGGAATTTTCCCGCCCTGGCCATTCCGGCCCGATTTTGAAATTTGAATTAGTTTTTCTGAGCTGTTTTGGTCTGTTTGAATTTTAAACTGAATTCTGAAACTTCCGGAGGCCATATCTTCTTCATACGGAGTCCGTTTTACGCAAACTCAGACTCTATCTCAAGCAGAATTCCAAGACGAACGCAATGGCGTATCCCGTTTCCCTTAATTCTTTGATTTGAAATTAATTATACTTTAATTTGTGAATTTCACTGTTATAGAATACACGGGGTGTTACATTTATTATGGTATAACGGGTCGTATAATTAAGGACAAGGGCAAGAACAAATGACATGATTTTCAGGAGGGAAAATGCATGCTCTCACCGCCAGCATACCTGAGAGAGAGGTAGTAAGTTTCTGTTGAAAGGGTTTAGTTTTTCCTTTTTGATCATCCTCTTAGTACTCTTTTTGATTTTAGCGCTTCACATTCGTTTATATCTGCTTCCATAGTTGAGTCTCTGCACCTTAGTACTTGTATAGTAGAAGATCCCATTATTGTCTCAAATCCAGTTTGTGGTTCGGCTCATTTATCTTTGGTTTGTAAGGATTTGAGAATAGCTGTATTAAGTATTGAGTCTAAGTGTAATACTTATGCTTTTGGTTTCACAGGCTATGGGTTGATTCGAGGCATAGATTGGTTAGCTAGTGATTGTGTAAGGAGGGTAGTTAGACTTTCGACTTGCCTCGGGAATACCCTCGAGATTTCGTGCGATCCTAAGGGATCAGTTAGGCTTAGCTACCTAGAATCACTTGATGCATCTAACGACGATTTGCAATCCGTTAGAGTAGTCCATGAGCACACAGATGTTTTTGATTAGGTTAGGGGTTTGCCCTTAAAACACGAGATAGACTTCCTCATATATTAGTTGACAATGCAAAGCCAGTTATGCGATTAACAATATTTTTGGAACAAGATTGGCGAGGACAGCTAGAGTCGGTTAAGTGCTCAGTTGTTTGGTTGTTTTGCTAGTATCATCTTACATAAATCGTCCAAATTCGGAGGAGGTATTCCTTGGGTGCTTGTCTGATATTGGTTTAGGCCTTTGGGGCTTGTACTTGAGGGATGTCGAGTTCGACTAGGATGGTTTGCGTGAGAAATAAATGGTTGTGGCAGGCACCCTAAGTAAGATTGACCTTAAAAGAGGTAAAAAGTACATAGCAACCTTTAGCGTTAGACCCTCAGAATTGTGACATGATGGATAATCTAAGTAGAAGAGAGTCCTCTAATCATCTTAGTATATACACTTGGTATCAGGGTTAACATCTGTTTATCTTGGAAAGATAGTTCGACTACATTGGATACCCTCTAGCATAGTAAGTGATCGAGGTCATATCTTTACTAGTGGGTTTTGGAAATGGAGGTCAAGAAGCTTCGCAATCATGAAGTTAAATTAATTAAGGTACAGTGGAGTGAAGCTCAAGAAGATGCGACTTAGAAGACTGAAGACTAGATACGCGCATCATACCCTTTTTGAGGGTATATCCTTGATTCCACTATCTCTGTAATGTTTATTTGCATGCTAGTCTTTATCTTTTAAATATATCCTCTAGGCCATATCTTCAATACTTAGGTAGAAGCCAATGGATGTAAACATGTATTTGAAACATGTTATGATTGATGGTTGCAAGTGGTTACAAGTGATTGCTAGTGGATGCTCGTGGATGCATATACACACACATTAGGCACTAGATCGGCTCAGTCACTTTCATATTGCATATGCATATAAATGTATTTGTATATGGACTGAAACTTGATGTGTTATCATTTGGATATTGCATATGGATGAGTGAATATGCACACATATATTATTTACATGATTAGGGATATTTGCATACTTATTGGACGCATGACACTCTCATGATTCGCATTAAGGAGGTCAACTGGATCAGTAGACAGCCTGATTTTGCATTAGATAAGAAACATATACACACACTCTGCATATGATCATAAGGCATTAGAAAACTTTTAAGGACAATGGATGCCTATGTTTGATGGTTGAGTAGATGGACGGTTGGATGGTAGGATATACGTTCTTCCTAACTTGAAGATTTCAGGGACGAAATCCTTTAAGGAAGGGAGAATGTAACACCCCGTATTTTCTGTGAACGTCAATGTAACAAATTAAAGTATACTTAATTTTTAAAAGAAGAATTAAGGGAAATGGGTTACGACATTACGTTCGTCTTGGAATTCTACTTGGAATAGATTCCAAGTTTTCGTAAATCGGACTTTGTATGAGAAAGTTATGGCACTCAGAAGTTTCAGGAATTTAAATAAATTAGAATAGCTCGAATTCAAATTCGAAATTCAAATCACATACCCGGGCTGGACGGAAAATTTCCCGCCCAGGACCCAGGTCGACCAGGGGGTTGACCAGGGTCACATAGGTCGACCAGGGGGTCGACCTAGGGGTCGATGTCCCCCCATTTCCAGATCCAAGGACTGGTTCGTTTTTCTGCATTTGGGCACCCGTTCGGACCAGATTCGTTGATCCCTATGCTATATAAACACCCCTAAGGCTACAGTTTTCTCTACACAACTTTATTATGCCTATAATCTACCCTAATTCATATCAAAATAAATCAAAGACGGGGTTATGCTGCTAAAGTTCTTCAAGAAATAAAGTTTAGAATTCAAGTAGAGATTCAAAGGCTAATTCAACTACTTCAACAACTATTTTCTAAGAATCAAATCTAAATTAGAGAATCGATAGTCTATGTCAAGGTATAGCTTTTCATTTTCAGAAATCAGATCCCAGAATTCATGACCGTTCTGTAATTTGTAAGTTCACGTTACTTTCAGAAATAAAAGTTAATTGTGATTCTGACATTGTAATAAATCTGAATCTGAGATTATGCCTATTTCTATCTGTCTTTCTATATCCATTGGATCTATCTCATTAATAATATTATGCCCATTCTTTGTCTCTTCTTTCTTTCTTCCCTTTTTTGTTTTACAGCCAGGCTACTGCGAGCCTGAGCCAAATCTCATAAGAAACGAACGTACGTTGGAAATAAAATTGGGAATAATATATGATTTGAACATGGCCAGCGCTAAAATTGGGCATAATATATGATTTGAACATGGCCAGCGCTAAAATTGGGCATAATATATGATTTGGACATGACTAGCGCTAAAATTGGGAAAATGTATTAAATTATGTATAATTGGGCATAACTGATTTGTAACGGATTTGAGGACATAAAACATGTTGTATTTAAAACATAAAGTGTATCGAACATATGACTTGAGATTTGAGGCATAAAGTATATTGGACATATGACTTAGGATTTGGGGCGTAAATTGAACTGTAAACATGTAAGGCATAGTACATGATGTGGTTTAAGACCTAAAAAGTGGGGCATATTATATAAGATATTTCATGACTTGGAAGAAGGAGATTATTGTGTATAGTGATCTATGGCTTAGGCATGAAAACCTATAGTAAGATAGGGATAATTGTTAAATATGAACACGCCTAAATTGAGATTTTAGGTAATTGGTCTGCACTTTAATTAAAGGCTATAATTTGGCATAGTTTATACTGTGAACCATGATTGGGGGCTTTTGGAGAATATTTTGTACGATGCAATATGACTAAACCTTAGGGCATGTGTATATTGTGATTTTTGGGGGCATGACTATTATTGCAAAGTTGGAAAAATTGGGTGTAACCTATTTTGAGTACTAACTTGAATTTGAATTTATGGAGCACAACTTGAAATCAATTTTGTTGGGGTATAACTTGATAATTGGAACATTACTAGTTTAGTGAATTTGGGATGATTAGCGTATAAAATCTGGACTTGGACATGTACTGTAAACATGTAAATTAGGGAAGAGATAAACCTGCCTAACCCGATGTTAGATAGAGTTATGGAGTAAAACTGCCCGGAAACGCCCGACACATCCAGTACCCACAAAACCTATCTAATGTGAGAGGTTACTGCATCATGCCCAAGAAAAACCCGAGGTTAGATTGAATTATGGTGTAAAACTTCCCGAAATGGCCCGGCACATCCAGTAACCGCAACAACACATATCTAATGTGGGAGGTTGGTGCATTAATAAATCAATTAATGCTAATGAACAAGGCATGCTAAGAAAATGAGTAGGGTTAAGTTAATAGGAACACTTAACCAATATAACATGAATGACTAGGGTTAAGTTAATGAAAACACTTAACCAATATAACAAGATGGATGACTAGGGTTAAGTTAATAGGAAACACTTAACAGGTATATCATGATAAATGGGTAGGGTTAAGTTAATAAGAAACACTTAACCAATATAACTTGATTTGTGGTAAGGTTAAGCTAAAACAAGAGGGCAACACTTAACCAATATAACTTGATTTGTGGTAAGGTTAAGTTGAAACAAGAGGGCAACACTTAACCAATATAACTTGATTTGTGGTAAGGTTAAGTTAACACGAGAGGGCAACACTTAACCAATATAACTTGATTTGTGGTAGGGTTAAGTTAACACAAGAAGGCAACACTTAACCAAAGTAACATGACAAGCAGGTGGGTTAAGTTAACTTGAATTGATTGATGACACTTAACCAATACAACATGATGAAAACGTGGGGTTAAGTTAACAAGAAACACTAGACCAATATAACTTGATGGACGAACGGGGTTAAGTTGATAGGAAACACTTAACCAATCCAACATGATAAGTGAGGAGGGTCAAGAAACACTTAACCAACATGACATGATGAATGGGTGGGTTAAGTTAACATGAATGGACAACACTTAACCAATATGGCATAATGTGTGGGAGGGTTAAGTACATATCAAGTTGGGTGGGTAATATTAGTAAATATAGGCCCACAAACTTAACCTTTAAATAAACATGCTTGAATCGATGGGAGGGTTAAGTACATAACAGGTTGGTGGGTAATATTAGTAAATATAGGCCCACAAACTTAACCAGTAAGAAACCCTAGTAACGGGGACCCATTTCAGCAGTAACCCACATAGATATATCATGGTACCCTGAACTAGGCAGGGTGGGTCACGATTACTGGGATGATTATAAGCAGTCAAAACAACGGCAGGGGGTACGTCAGTGTAGGTTCCGACGATTTACGGGCGTGCACGTACTCCGGAGTGGGAAAAAGCAGGCACTGGGTACCAGTAGTTATACACTGTGCATCTTGAATCGTGTCGGGTTGCTATCATAAGGATTGATACACCTTATGGTGGGACCAACACAGGGTATCTACACGCAAGAGAGGGCCGATTGACACTGACACAAGAGAAATTAATACAAGTAGGGAGCCTATCGATAGGGTAGTAAGGGTACATCTAACATATTCATGGCAATTAGGCAGATTGAGGTGGAATCCTCATAATAGATGTACACCTGAAGGCTACCACAATTGCGGGGATTGGGATCACGTTATCATATTATTATTTTATACAGATTACTAGTTGGGACACTAGTTAAGTGGTGCAGAGATATAAAAATCAGAATAAAAGGGTAGTAGCGAAGCAGAGAAAGAGTATAAGCGCATTCAGTTTATCTTGCCTTTTCATACCTTATGCTTATCTTATGTTATCATGTTATCACGGTTTTGTCTTATATTCAGTTTATTCATGTCATGATGCTTTTGCCTGTTTATATGCAGAAAGTCACTGGACTTACCAGACTTATGTCTGACCTAGTTTTGTTTCGCCTCTTTTCTTCCGTTCCCCCTCCCCCCAGGTTCACTGGGAGGAAATCTTACCGCTTAGCTCAGTTTTCCTTTCAAGCTCGAAGATAGTCGATGTATTGCTTTGGACTCTCTCTTCCACTGTTATGGCTGGTTCACGCTTTATTGGGGAATATCATTGTTATTTTATGCTTCTTTTATACTTGGAAGTTTTGAATCAAGACAGAATTTCTATGTATTTTTTTAAGTATGTTTGAGACAATTGTTGTAAAAGATTGACTGAACCACATTGTTTATAAAACAACTTTATTTTCCGCTGCACTATTTGTTTGTCTTGTAATTTATCCGCATCTTTTACCTAAAGCGCTCCACCGAAATTAAGGCATTCCCTTTATGAGTGACCTTAACGGAGGTGAGGTGTTTCAATATTTGTGGATGATAAACTTTTATTGTCGAAAAATGGGGTGTATGTGGGAAGGGGCTATGTTAGTGATGGCTTGTTTAAGGCTAATGTAACTACCATTGTACCAAAAGACGATATGAATAAAGTTGAATCTTCTGTTTATATCGTAGACTCTTCTAACATTTGGCATTCTTGATTGGGGCATGTTAACTTTGAAACATTGTGAAAATTGATTAATATAGACTTTATACCAAAATGTAACATAGACTCCAACTATAAATGTCAAATTTGTGCAGAAGCAAAAACGACTAGAACCTCGTTTCATCACGTTGAACGAGAAACCGAACCTCTAGAATTAATACATACTGATGTATGCAATTTGAAAATGTGCCAAACTAGAGGTGTAAAGAGGTACTTTGTCACATTCATTGATGATTGTATAAGATATTGTCATGTATATCCCCTTAGAAGCAAGGACGAAGCAATCAACATGTTTAAACAGTATAAGGCAGAAGTTGAGAATCAAATCAATAAGAAAATAAAATCTTTAAGAAGTGATAGAGGAGGAGAATACAAGTATCCGTTTGAGGAATTTTGTGCTGAGCATGGAATTATACATCAAACTATAGCTCCGTATTCACCTCAATCCAACGGTATAGCCAAACGGAAAAATAGAACTCTTAAAGAAATGATGAATGCCTTACTAATTAGTTCTGGATTGCCAGATAACTTTTGGGGGGAAGCTATTCTTTTGACAAATCACATCTTAAATAAAATACCTGGAAGAAAACATCAAAATCTCCACATGAACTTTGGAAAAATAGACCACCATCCTACAAATACTTGAAAGTGTGGGGGTGACTTACTGTAATGACCCGGGATTTTGACGACTTTGGTTATCGCCATAAACTCAATGACGACTAACCAAACATCAAAAAATACCAGTCATTAGTGAAAGAAATTAGAGGATGAGGAAAGATAAGATAGAAACTTAGAATAGAAGAAGAAGAAGAACACAATATCAGAGTAACACGAATCTCACAGCGGAACGAATAAATATATTTCATAACATAACTTTGAAATACAAATCTGTACTTGAATATACATCATTATCAAAATACAACACTTACAACACAACGGAAATAATCTATAGCTATATGATCCTGAAGTCTCCTGCTCCAAGCTCTTCCAGTATATCTGTAAATCCCGACTACTTGACTGCCCGTACAAATTTAGGCACCCAAGAGTTTAGGGAAAACAAACAAATAAACTCCGGGTCAGTCATGGGACTGGTATGAGTAAAACAGTTTAAAACAGTTGAACAAGTAAACGATATCTCATGAGACCACGCCTTATAACGAAACGGGTTTTCCCCTTATGAGAATCCAAAATATCTTTATATCAAAATCCTTTTGATATTATAATTATGTCTATCAACCACAATATAATAATCATCTAGCAGAACCGCTTTCATCTCACGCTCTACATATATAGTATACAATCAAAACCGCAAGCATGTATTGGGTAATGGATTTCCAACTATGACAAGGTATGGAACCACCTTTCGCTAGTGTACCTCTAGAGAGGAACATACTGGGTTCAACAAGAACATCTTGCAACCCGGACACACATGACCGACCACTCATTTCGCTTGAGTGTATCGAATGTATATCACCAAGGGTTGGGATCAGCAACCGTTTCCCGAATGGGACAACATCAACAATAGATTTTTAGAAATAAATGGAACTCTAGATCAGGTGATTATACACCCTACTTCGTTGCGACCGACTTAGCCATGCTGCCTGCCCGATTTCTGTCATTTACCGGATGTGAGGTTAGAAGCTACGCTTTATCATCACACCAGATTCACTTTGAATTCCACATTGTCAAATCCATCAAATCACCGATTGGCATCCTCAACCATACATTATGTGTTAGCTAAAAGAAGTTTCCTTCTCCGCTTCCACTCTTAGTATGGTTGGAGAAATCAATATACGTGATCGTCTGGAAATACTCTGTCAGACATCCGTCCATACAAGTCGTCCAGGAACAGGATGAACCGAAGGCACTATTCAATACATCCATCTTAGACACTGTTATCTAAGACTTATACAATAGTCCTTGCAATTTACTCCGTCTTCGATTATCTTTGGCATATATGTTTCGCAACGCTTATGCCAATACAGAGTTGTTCTTTGGATAATAATCCAACCGCTCTCTCCATATTAACAACGTTAAAATGGTCAAAACTTCGATAGACTGTGAGTTAACTATCAAAGAAAAAAAAGTGTGCAAACAACGATATTATTTCTAGATGAAAATTATATCGAACAAACATCATTTAACATTAATCTCTTTAGTTCATTTTACATCTCCTGTTTCCCTATATTCAACATTTGCTATTTTCTATATTTAGAAAATATACGTTATTAACACTGGAAACATTTCCATTCCTTGTTTTCTATGTTAGAAAACATTTCTGATTCTTGTTTGGAAAACATTTCCAAAACTCCTACGTTTGGATTAAGCAGATGTTTAGATAAAACATCGCTATGCCAACTCAACCATTTCCTTTAATTACTGAATTCATTACCCATCCTTTACTGCCGAACCTTAACCATTCCTTAGTTAAAAACAAAGCCAATCAAGTTGGGGTAGAACTACCTCTCAGACCTTAACTGAACAACATTTCTAACCTTGAATTAGGCAAAGTTCACTTTAAATTTCTTTAACTAACTTCCTTACTTAACCTTTCTTTCGAATAACTATATTCGATTAACTCTTATCAATTAACTCTATTCGATTAACTCCTTTCGATTAACACTATTGGATTAACTCTATTTGATTTAACTCTAGTCGATAACTCCTTTAATTCTATTCGAATAAACCAAATTCAATTAACTCCTTTAATTCCATTCGAATAAGCTATATTCGATCTATTCCTTTAATTCTATTTAACTCTATTCGAATAACTAATATTCGATAACTCTATTTAACTCTTCTTAGAATAACTAATATTCGATAACTCCTTTTACTTTATTCGAATTACAAATATTCAATTTAACTCAATTGATTCTATTCGAATAAACTATATTCGATTAACTCCTTTATTTTAACTCTGTTCGATTAATTCTAACTAGTTAACTCTTATTCGAATAACAAATATTTGATTAACTCTATCCAGCTAACTCGACTCGACTAACCCCTTTTCGAATAACATATTCGATTTACTAACTTTAGAATACCTTATTCGATTGACTCCCTTCGAATACCATATTCGATTTAACTCTATTCGAATAACTAAATTCGATTAACTCCTTTTCGAATAAACTATTCATTTATAAAGATTTACTTTTAGTAATGGTTCTTCACTTTACAAATGATTTCCCTTTTAGTAACGTTTTCCTTTTTATAACGTTTTCCTTTTTATAACATCTCCTTTTTATAAAATCTCCTTTGTTTGTTATAAATATTATCTCTTTTATAAAATCATTTGATTTTATAAATAATCTATTTTCGATATTCATTTTGAAAATTCCCTTTTCACCATTCCGGTATGTTATGGTATTTAACATATCAAATCACGATGATCGGTATCGTCCAAACACATATAATCGATAACAGATTATATATCACATCATATATCACAATATATGAAAAACAATAAAATAACTGTTGAGGAATCCAGTCGGATTCCTCCAACCTGTTTCCCAGCATCCACAGATGTTTCACAATAAGATCAACATCACTTTCAGTTCCATATGATATATTCTGTTAAACAGAATCAATATAGAAATTTAACTAACTGACTTGCAGTTCAATCAAACAGTCAACACACAGTCAATCAGCCAATATTTAACAGTTCTAAAAATACAACATGAAAATATAAACTGTTCAGAGTTAGTGAGATTTACTCACATTTGCAGTTCATCGTTAAAGAACGATAAACTGTTATTTGATTTGAATCAAACAGTTTATTTCGCCATAAATTCAAACGAGCTCCAATCCACTCCCAGTCGGTTCCATTACGTAGCTGTCGTCCATACGATCCCAATGGATCTTGTTTTGGATTTGTCTCTCAACCCAAAGCCCTTCCAATTCCAGCCCGTCTCTCAGTCTTTCTTCTCCCTTCATCTACACTGCTTCACGTCCCATACAGATATGAACCCATACTCCAAAGTCCAAACTTCTTTACAATATCAAACATTTCAACTCATCTTTCCAATACCCACGGTTCACGTTTGTACCTTGCTCCCCTTCCAAGAATCTCCGAACCCATTACCATCGAGTGTTCTACTTTCCACCTCCCGTCACGCTTTACCCCAACATGTTCACGTCCTTATCTTCTTGCTGCTGTCAACTCGGGCTTGCTTCCCACATCCAACGTACTGCACACGCACTGCACAATATTTCTTTCCTCCAAATTTTCAAAACGCGACTCTTCTTCGTTCATATTTCTTTTTACCATTGTTCCCATATGAGTATGATGTTCTGAGTGTACACCTTCAATGTTACGCCTGCAATAGTGTATCAGGCGAAAATGGACATTCTGAAAATCTTCCAGTCCCTTGCTCAACGTTGGCACGTTTCCTGCTTGCGCCACTTTATCCTGAGCTTCTCCCCTTCAGACCAGACTCGCACCCCTTCACCTTGACCTCACGTCCCCTTTCCCTTTTGTATTTCCATTTGTTTTGTACTCACTTTGCACTCCAATTTGCTTTCATTCAAAACAAGGATACACGATCCTGTTCAGTACCATGAAATCCCACACAGTACACGTCCCCCTTCATCCCACGTACCACCTCCTGCTACTGAAAACCCAACCCATGCAAATGCTAAATACCCCAAGTCTTATAATCAGTACGCCCATCCCTTGTTACTGTTGTGAAGTTGTCTTGCCTGTTACCTTCGAAAGAAACTGATGTTTATCACCTTCGTTCATAACGTTCTTTCACCAACCACTATAGAAAACGTAGCTCTTTCTCCCTCCACGTGTCCTTTCTTCTCCACGCCACTCTCACAGTTCCATGCGTACATCTCCTTCTCCTACTCTCCTCTTTAGCGTTCGAATCCTACTGCAATTGCTACACGAGTAAGGTTGCTTTTGTTTTCATGGAGGGCGGTTTCCAGTTTTACAAAGAATGGAGGAGGGGAGAGGTAGTGCTAGTTTGTTTTTCTTCTTTGGTTTTTCTTCACATTTTTTTTTGTATACTGGCGGCTCATTTGTTTCTTGTATTTATAGCGTGGGGGTGAGGTTAGGAGGAAAGGAACGTGGATTGGTAAGTGACACAAAAGCTAGTGGAGAGAAATAAAGGAGGGCGTGTACACTTAAGGTCCAATGAAACTTAATATTATTCAGCTATCATACGTTACAAAATATGTGTGCTTCGTTACTTAAATTTTCGTTCAGGTCGGGCCGCTATAGACAGAAGTAACAGTACAGTCGTGCTTAGTGAGGTGTCACGATCCCAGAAATATAATAATACCGGTAGGTGAACTCATATTGTGAAACCTCAAAATGTCGATACAGGGTGCCAAACACTCCAGATAAAAAGTAGCATATTTAATTAATTAGAAATTACCATAAAATTCTAAAAATTAAATTATCGTTATGTCCCAAAAGAACCTTGTCTAAATTCAAACCCAATCTCTAGTTATATCGAATAAACCGTTACCGTCGATAAATGATTCTATAGCGACTATTTTAAAATTTGATTTGGACATATCTAAAAATCTACATGAAAAAATCCTGATTTTTCTCTTCCAGTAGAAAGATATACTCCACCAGCTTCATATGTTTCTTGTTTCATAGAAATCCGATTTAAAATGAATCCAGTACATTCAGTTGAAGTTCGAATCGCCAATTTACGAACTGCAGCGCCATTTCGAGCTCGATTTTTATTATAATATAATTATACGTTCAAACTGTCGTTCAAATAATATATTCGTTATTCTAATTCAATTCCAAGCTGAATTAAATATCACAGCTGATCCAGTTCACACCATATCGCCATTTCAGCCAATTCTGATTATTTCAGAATTAAATATATTATTTAATTTATTATTTTAATTAAATATTCACCATTATTTAATTCCACGACCATTAAATTCTCTAAACCACCATTTCAATAATTAAATAAATTAATTATAATACCCCTGCCAATGCGGGTCATTACACTTGCTAAAGTAGAAAAACCAAAACCGAAAAAGGTCAAAATTGGACCAAAGACTATAAATTGCATATTCATTGGATATGCTCATAATGGCAGTGCATATCGATTTTTGGTGTACAAATATGAAATTGATGACATTCATGAAAACACCATTATCGAGTCACAAAATGCTAGATTCTTTGAACACATTTAGCGTCTAAAATCCTCTATTGAAACAATTGTTCAAAAGAGATCAAGAGATATAGATACTCCTGAGGATAATGTTAATCAAAACTCGAATGAGAGAAATGTTGAAACTGAGGTAGAGGAACCCAGAAGGAGCAAACGTCAAAGGACTTTGAAATCCTTTGGACCCAATTTCTATGCATGTATGATAGAAAATGACCCTCTTACTTACCAATAAGAAATGTCATCTCCTGAGGCCCCATACTGGAAGGAGGCTATCAACAGTGAAATAGAATCCATTTTACAAAACCATACATGGGAACTAGAGGATCTACCCAAAGGAACAAAACCACTAGGATATAAATGGATATTTAAGAAAAAACTGAAAGCTAACGACTCAATAGACAAGTATAAAGCGAGACTTGTAATAAAAGGATGTTGACAGAAGGAAGATCTAGATTACTTTGATACGTATTCACCAGTAATTGGAATAACATCGATTAGGATGCTTATTGCAATCACATTCATATTAAATTTGGAAATACACCAAATGGATGTGAAAACTGCGTTTTTTAGTGGTGAACTAGAAGAATAAATATATATGCAGTAACCTGAAGGGTTTCTAAGCCCAGAAAATGAAAATAAGGTGTGTAAATTAGTAAAATCACTTTATGGCCTTAAACAAGCTCCGAAACAATGACACGAGAAATTTGATAAAACTATGTTATCAAATGGATTCAAAATAAATGAATCAGATAAATGCATATATATATATATATATATATATATATATATATATATATAAGATATACGGATATTGGATATGTCATTGTATGTCTTTATGTTGATGATTTGTTAATCCTAGGGAATAATAAGGCCATAATAAAATCTACGAAGGATATGTTGTCCTCTTGATTCGATACGAAAGACCTAGGAGAGGCTGATGTGATCTTGGGTGTGAAAACTATAAAAATACCACGAGGATATGCATTATCTCAGTCACATTATATTTCCAAATTACTTGAAAGGTTCAAGCAGTATAATATAACCATTGCAAAACCACCGTGGATATGAACCAAAATTGGGTAAAGAACACCGATGATGGAATATATCAGCTTGAATACTCTCGTATACTAGGAAGTATTATGTACTTCATGAAACACCCCACCTCCGTTAGGGTCACTCTCAAAGGGAATGCCCTAATTTTGGTGGAGGTTTATAAGTACAAGTCACAGATATACAAGACAGATATAAGAACACATATTTGTAAACAGCGGAAGAACAACAAACTTTTATTTCATAAAGTCAAATACGTGTTACAACAACATCCTTTCCAAAAACATAACATAACACTTTCATAATCTGTCTTGAGTACATGATTTAAAGAAGCATAAATGAAACATAGATAAACTGCAAAAGCCCCATAGTGGATTGTCCAAAGCCATAGTTCAAAACAGGAAAGTCCAAGCAATACATTTCTCTTCTTCAAGCTGGATGTTGAGGTTGGTCAAGCTGCTGCGTTCCCTCCCTGAGGACCTGGGGGGGGAAACGGAAGAAAGAAGACGAAAGAAAAATAGAGTCAGACATAAAGCCTGAGTAAGTCTAGTACTACTTTGTCTATGAATAAAGAACTGGGTATGATAAGTATAAACAAGAAATGGGCATGCACTATAAACTTGGTTAAGTTGTCTAGGGTCGAATATACTATCGTACCCCATGTTAATCTCTGAACCCATATAAACTAGTTTCCCACTGGCACCCCATAATCAGGGTGATGTGATCCATTCTATGATGATCGGCTCCTACTCGCATAGTTACATGTGTCTTACGGCCCCCGATGTCGTAGTTACCTATGCTGGTCCCACCATGGGGTGTATCAAGTCCCATAGTGGCAACCCGACACAAACTTAGAGTGCACAGGTATGCTACTGGTGTCCAGTGCCTTATTTTTCTGCGCCGGAGTGTGTGCACGCCCGCACTCCGTTAGAACCTACACTGCTACACCACCGCCGTCGATTTTTGACCTCTTACAATCAGCCCAGTAATCGTGCCCCACCCTGCCTAGTTTCAGGGTATCATGATACACCGTGTAGGGTTACTGCTGAAAAGGGTCCCCCGTTACTAGGTTTTCTATCTCTAGCCAACATGCTAAGTTGGTTAAGTGTTTTCTAACCTAACCCCACCAGTCCGTTTAGTTTAGCATGTTCCATTTTGATTAAGTCTTAGTCCACTTAATCCTAACAATCCTGATTCAACCTTAATTGTCTTATTAAGGCCCTAACCTCTCACATTAGACAGGTATTGCTGTGGCTGCCTGTTGCCGGTTGGTTCCGGGCAGTCTTACGCCACAACTCAGTCTAACCTCGGGTCCTTATTGGGCTCCATGTTTAACCTCCCACATTGGATAGGTATTGTTGTGACTACTGGACAGCCGGGCGGTTCCGGGCAGGTTTACATCACAACTCAATCCAACCTCGGGTTAAACATATCGTATTTTCTACATTTATATATCTTGTCATTCTTCTTTATTTCTTATATGTAAATATTTGCGGCCCATTATTAAGTTAATGGTGTAAAGGTTACACCAATCATGGGCCCAACCCATACTTGAATTTGGGCCCTTCTACTTTAGTTTTCATTCATTAGTAATTTTAACCCAACATTATTTTCCCCCATTTTACACGTCCGTTTATATATGTTGGGCTTAGCCTTTTAAAGCCCAATTTAGCCATACGAAAAGGGGAGGCTTAAAGCGTGATTACATACACAAAGAGGGGAAGGTGAGCGCATGAACTTGCATATGACGTTGGAAATAGATAATAGAAACTGGTGTACTTGCATAGTGGTAACATAGGTGACATGAATCAAAGCATGTGAACTTGTAATTGAGATATCATTATTGACCCATGAACCTATATTTTTACTTAGGCATAATGTCAAACATAAGCATGGCATAAATACTTTTAGCATAAACATGGCATAATGTCAAACATGGCATAAATACTTCTAGCATAAACATGGCATAATGTCAAACATAAGCATGGCATAAATACTTCTAGCATAAACATGGCATAATGTCAAACATAAGCATGGCATAAATACTTCTAGCATAAACATGGAATAATGTCAAACATAAGCATGGCATAAATACTTCTAGCATAAACATGGCATAATGTCAAACATAAGCATGGCATAAATACTTCTAGCATAAACATGGCATAATGTCAAACATAAGCATGGCATAAATACTTCTAGCATAAACATGGCATAGGTATAGTTAAATTTGTTCATGGCATAAATATAAACAAGTCATGTTCATAAGGTTTCTACATGTTTACAAAGAGGATACTTTGTTACTAACACAAAAGCATAGTTCAACTTAATTAAATTTAATCACATAACGATGGTATACTTATGCATAAATATTCCTAATCATGGTGTTTGCTTTTAACTTGCAAAAAAGGGATTTTTGTGTCTAACTTAGCCATGTCTCACATATGTCATCATATAATTCTTTTAAACAAGATAGACTTAATCATGAATTTCAATTATGCCCAATATCATTCATAGCCTAGCCATATTCATAAGTTTTGCAAAAGCATGACTTAATACATGGATTATGGTGTCAAAATTCCAACATAGTTTCATATGAACTATAACAACCAAACTTGTCTCAATTACTTGCAAAATGATTTATGCACAAAATAGACATCATGATGGCATAATAACAAAGCCCCAAACTTGCATGAATTTCAATCAACTACATACATGTAGCTTCAACATAGACTACATAATTTGCGCAATATTCCAAACGTATATTTGCATAGAACTACCGCATGTAGTTCTTTATAATTGAATGACATAATTCAGAATATCCAAAAGTATATAAATCGCACAAATACGAATTTCATTGCCACAATTCAAGCATACATATCTACACAATCATTTGTTCATACCAAAGTAATACTCTACTTACAATGGTTGCGGCAAATTCTCTAATTAAGAGATATGATTCCTTTGTTGAATTGATTAGCTTTAGGTTGCTTGAATTGCTTTAGGCTTTAGAACTTTCTCCCTAATCCTCTCTCTCTAGATGGCGGCTACTCTTAGTCGTTCCTCAGCAACATGGCGGCTATGCTCTTAATTTGAATGAATAGATTAGGGTTTAGTCTAGGGTTGTTTATATAGAGGTTAGGAATTGATTAGAACCATTGATGTTGCTAGGTTAGATCGTAGCCATTCATTAGATAGAGAGACCAATTAAAACTTGCCACCTAGCCCTAATGACAAAGCAACCCACAGAAATTCGACCAAACACAGACCAGGCCAGCCAGGAGGGACTGGGTTCGATTTTCAAAAATTAAACTTTAAATTGAGCTGTTTTAGTCTATTTGAATTTTATCTATTGTATACATATATTTTTGCATATATATATATATATATATTCTCATATATATACATATATTTTCTTTATTTCCTTATATGTACGTTCTTATCCTTTCAAAATTTGAATTTGTATACGTACATGTATTTGCATGCTCAGTTGTCCCTCTCTAAAACAGAGATAAAAATTATGTCGCCGCCGGGGTTCGAACCCCCGACCTCCATGCTACAAATCCAATGCCTTAACCAACTGAGCTACAGAGGCTTTTGTTAATAAGTCCTAGAATAATAATAATTATTGTCCTCTCCTTACTTCTCTTTTTTCATGTTTTGCTGTAATATTTAAATTAAAGATATCTTCTTCATACGTTATCCGTTTTGCGCAAACTCGGACTCTATCTCAAGCAGAATTCCGAGACGAACGCAATGGTGATGTCCGTTTCCCTTAATTTTTCTGTTACAATTTAATTATACTTTAATTTGTTAATTTACTGTTAACGGAAAAATCCGGGGTGTTACATTCTCCCCCACTTAAAAGGATTTCGTCCCCGAAATCTTCAAGTTTAGGAAGAATGTAAATCCTAACATTCAATCATCCATCTACTCATCCATCAAACACGAGCATCCATTGTCCTTAAAAGACTTCTAATGCTTCATGATCATATGCGAAGTGTGTGTGTTCATGAACTTATCTAATGCAAAATCAGGCGGTCTACTGATTCAGTTGACCTCCTTAATGCGAATCATGTAAGTGCCATGTATCCATTATGTATGCAGATTTTTCCTATTCATGATTCTACATGGGTGCACAATCTTTCATACAAATGCAACATCCATATGACAACACATTACAATTCAACCATATACGAGTGCAAACATATATGCATATGCAATATGAAGTGACTGAGCCGATCTAAAACCTAGATTGTGTGTGTATATGCAGCCACGAGCAACTACTAGCAATCACTTGCAACCACTTGCAACCATCATACATAACATGTTTCAATTACATGTTTTCATCCAAAAGGTTTCTATCTAAAAGATAAGGTCGAGGAGATATTCCTAAAAAGATAGATAAAAGCGCAACTTAAGGAAAAAGAAAGATCAAGGACGTACCCTCGAAAAGAAAAGGGTAAGCAGTGCGTATTCTAGCTTCAGTTTCCCAAGTCGCGTCTCCCTCGGCGTCGCTCCACTGAACTTTGACGAGTTTGACTTCGCGGTTGCGTAGCTTCTTCACTTCCGTTCCTAGTATGCGGGTTGGAACTTTTCTTATGGTTGCTTCGCGTTCCACTTCGGCCTCTTCGAGGATATTTGGCTCTACCACTTCAGCAGACTCATGTAGACATTTTCGGAGATGTGAAACGTGAAAAACGTTGTGGACTCCGGCCAATTTCTCGGGTAGCTCTAATCTATAGGTCATTTTCCAAATTTTCTCAATGATAGGAAATGGTCCTACCTAAAGGTATAGTCGAATGATAGAAGCAAGTAAAAATTTTGTGCCCATTAGGCAATGTCAAAACTGGAAATCTATGCCACATATATATTGATTAGGAGAAGAACTCTCTAAGCATCAGCCCCGAAGACCGAAATCAACATCAGACTGACACCCAAAGAATTAATCAACCCAACCACCACATATGATTCTAGGAAACTAAGCATGATGGACTCCTTTTAGGTCACAAGGGAGTCCCTTCCTAAGTCCAACTATGTTGCCAAATGTACTTACTAAGGTGATTCTTTACAACTCATGCATAAGTGAAATGAACCTTCAGCCTTAGTGGCGAACACTCCTGGAGTGCCCTATTCTGAAATGCTCCACCTAATGAACCCCTTCTCTAGAAGCTCTTTAATCTGTTTACTGAGCTCTTTTCTTTCTCGTGGAGCCATGTGTCTAACGGGCAACGCAACGGGCTTTGCATTATCTACAAGATATATCCGGAAGTCTATTTCCCGCTTCGGAGGCAAGCCCTTCACCTCTTCAAGGACATCCGGATATTCCCGGACCACTCTAACTGATTGCAAATTTTCAACAGAGGCATCTAGCGACTCAAGATAACTAAGCATAACCGCATACGAGGGATTACAAGAAATTTCCAAAGTATTACTGAGCTGGGTTAGGAGCCTAACAACCCTTTTCTCACAATCAAGGATGGCCCTATTACTGGATAGCCAATCCATACCCAAAATCAAACCATACCCCGCAAAGCCCAAAACAAAGGCACTACATTCAAATTCTACACTTAGAATAGAAATTTTCAAATCCAAACAGATCATAGACAAATGAGCTGGGCCCCCAATTGGGTTTGAAACAATTAAGGGGTCCTCTACCATACTAGTTTTTAGGTGCAGAGATTCTACTAAAGCAGACGAGATAAAGGAGTGTGATGCGCCAGAATCAAATAAAGTGCGAACGGGGTGATCATAAAGATAAACTACACTTTCTACAGAAGTGTTTGTACCTCGCTGTTGCAAAGGTGGCGCTTCCAGCACATGAACCTGTGCCCCTGGAGTGGATCCAGACCCCTGCCCCTGCCCTCGTTTCTTTGGGCAGTCCTTAGCTCTGTGGCCTGTCTGACCGCAAGAAAAGCACCCACCATTCTCCTTGGCCTTCTTTTTCCGGCAGTCCTTTACTAAGTGCCCCACTTTGCCACAGAAATTACACGTCCTCTTCTCTTTGTTGCCTTCCCCGCCTTTCTTAAAGTCTGTCTTCTTAGGCTACAAACCCTCTTTCTTCCCTTGAGAGCTTTCTGCCTTTGCCTCCTTCTTGCCCTTATCCTCCTCATTCAGCAATGCCATTTGCACCAATCTTTCATACGTGGCCCCCATGGGTATATGTGTCATGGCCAAACTGTGTAATGGCTCATTTAACCCTTTGACGAAACGGAGAGCCTTCTTGTGCGAGGTGTTGACTAGGTCAAGCCCAAACCTAGCCAGCTCATCAAACTGATTCACATACTCTCTAACAGTCTTGTCTCCTTGCTTAAGAAATAAGAATTTCTCCAACTGCAAACTTCTTTCCGCATCTGAGAGAAATTTGGTCTCAAACCTTGCCCTAAAGTCCTCCCATGTTTCTACTGGTCTTTCAGCATTAGTGACTTCCCACCAGTAGGAAGCCTCGCCCTTCAATAGCCACACCGCCAATTGTACTTTTTGTCTGTCCTCTACCTCAAAGATGATGAATAGATCCTCAGTTTCCTTCAGCCAATTTCTAGCTGCTACGAAGGACTCAGTTCCATGGAAATCCCTTCCTCCCATAGCTTTAAAATCCTTACATATCTTAGCAAATGCGTTTCCTCGTGGAGGAGGTGGAGGAAAAGGTGCTGCTGCAGCTGGATGATTTTCTTCAGCTGGGGGAGGAGGAACGGTAGGACCTGGCTGAGTGGCCCTTGCTTCTAAGAACCGTCTAAACCAACCAGGTATTGGCACCCCTTCAGGCAAGTTAAGATCTTGGGACATGCCGAAACAAAAAGGATAGATTCAAAACGAAGGATAAGAGATAGTTCCTATGGCTTTGGGGAGTGGACTTTGCCTTTTAAAAATAAAATAATATTTTTCTTTTAAAAATGCTTCTTTAGATTTCCTTTTTGAAAATAATTTTTCAAAACTTTTTATCTTATCTGGTAAACCTATGCTCTGATACCAAGTGAAACACCCCACCTCCGTTAGGGTCACTCTCAAAGGGAATGCCCTAATTTTGGTGGAGGTTTATAAGTACAAGTCACAGATATACAAGACAGATATAAGAACACATATTTGTAAACAGCGGAAGAACAACAAACTTTTATTTCATAAAGTCAAATACGTGTTACAACAACATCCTTTCCAAAAACATAACATAACACTTTCATAATCTGTCTTGAGTACATGATTTAAAGAAGCATAAATGAAACATAGATAAACTGCAAAATCCCCATAGTGGATTGTCCAAAGCCATAGTTCAAAACAGGAAAGTCCAAGCAATAGATTTCTCTTCTTCAAGCTGGATGTTGAGGTTGGTCAAGCTGCTGCGTTCCCTCCCTGAGGACCTGGGGGGGGGGGGGGAACGGAAGAAAGAAGATGAAAGAAAAATAGAGTCAGACATAAAGCCTGAGTAAGTCTAGTACTACTTTGTCTATGAATAAAGAACTGGGTATGATAAGTATAAACAAGAAATGGGCATGCACTATAAACTTGGTTAAGTTGTCTAGGGTCGAATATACTATCGTACCCCATGTTAATCTCTGAACCCATATAAACTAGTTTCCCACTGGCACCCCATAATCAGGGTGATGTGATCCATTCTATGATGATCGGCTCCTACTCGCATAGTTACATGTGTCTTACGGCCCCCGATGTCGTAGTTACCTATGCTGGTCCCACCATGGTGTGTATCAAGTCCCATAGTGGCAACCCGACACAAACTTAGAGTGCACAGGTATGCTACTGGTGTCCAGTGCCTTATTTTTCTGCGCCGGAGTGTGTGCACGCCCGCACTCCGTTAGAACCTACACTGCTACACCACCGCCGTCGATTTTTGACCTCTTACAATCAGCCCAGTAATCGTGCCCCACCCTGCCTAGTTTCAGGGTATCATGATACACCGTGTAGGGTTACTGCTGAAAAGGGTCCCCCGTTACTAGGTTTTCTATCTCTAGCCAACATGCTAAGTTGGTTAAGTGTTTTCTAACCTAACCCCACCAGTCCGTTTAGTTTAGCATGTTCCATTTTGATTAAGTCTTAGTCCACTTAATCCTAACAATCCTGATTCAGCCTTAATTGTCTTATTAAGGCCCTAACCTCTCACATTAGACAGGTATTGCTGTGGCTGCCTGTTGCCGGTTGGTTCCGGGCAGTCTTACGCCACAACTCAGTCTAACCTCGGGTCCTTATTGGGCTCCATGTTTAACCTCCCACATTGGATAGGTATTGTTGTGACTACTGGACAGCCGGGCGGTTCCGGGCAGGTTTACATCACAACTCAATCCAACCTCGGGTTAAACATATCGTATTTTCTACATTTATATATCTTGTCATTCTTCTTTATTTCTTATATGTAAATATTTGCGGCCCATTATTAAGTTAATGGTGTAAAGGTTACACCAATCATGGGCCCAACCCATACTTGAATTTGGGCCCTTCTACTTTAGTTTTCATTCATTAGTAATTTTAACCCAACATTATTTCCCCCCGTTTTACACGTCCGTTTATATATATTGGGCTTAGCCTTTTAAAGCCCAATTTAGCCATACGAAAAGGGGAGGCTTAAAGCGTGATTACATACACAAAGAGGGGAAGGTGAGCGCATGAACTTGCATATGACGTTGGAAATACATAATAGAAACTGGTGTACTTGCATAGTGGTAACATAGGTGACATGAATCAAAGCATGTGAACTTGTAATTGAGATATCATTATTGACCCATGAACCTATATTTTTACTTAGGCATAATGTCAAACATAAGCATGGCATAAATACTTTTAGCATAAACATGGCATAATGTCAAACATGGCATAAATACTTCTAGCATAAACATGGCATAATGTCAAACATAAGCATGGCATAAATACTTCTAGCATAAACATGGCATAATGTCAAACATAAGCATGGCATAAATACTTCTAGCATAAACATGGAATAATGTCAAACATAAGCATGGCATAAATACTTCTAGCATAAACATGGCATAATGTCAAACATAAGCATGGCATAAATACTTCTAGCATAAACATGGCATAATGTCAAACATAAGCATGGCATAAATACTTCTAGCATAAACATGGCATAGGTATAGTTAAATTTGTTCATGGCATAAATATAAACAAGTCATGTTCATAAGGTTTCTACATGTTTACAAAGAGGATACTTTGTTACTAACACAAAAGCATAGTTCAACTTAATTAAATTTAATCACATAACGATGGTATACTTATGCATAAATATTCCTAATCATGGTGTTTGCTTTTAACTTGCAAAAAAGGGATTTTTGTGTCTAATTTAGCCATGTCTCACATATGTCATCATATAATTCTTTTAAACAAGATAGACTTAATCATGAATTTCAATTATGCCCAATATCATTCATAGCCTAGCCATATTCATAAGTTTTGCAAAAGCATGACTTAATACATGGATTATGGTGTCAAAATTCCAACATAGTTTCATATGAACTATAACAACCAAACTTGTCTCAATTACTTGCAAAATGATTTATGCACAAAATAGACATCATGATGGCATAATAACAAAGCCCCAAACTTGCATGAATTTCAATCAACTACATACATGTAGCTTCAACATAGACTACATAATTTGCGCAATATTCCAAACGTATATTTGCATAGAACTACCGCATGTAGTTCTTTATAATTGAATGACATAATTCAGAATATCCAAAAGTATATAAATCGCACAAATACGAATTTCATTGCCACAATTCAAGCATACATATCTACACAATCATTTGTTCATACCAAAGTAATACTCTACTTACAATGGTTGCGGCAAATTCTCTAATTAAGAGATATGATTCCTTTGTTGAATTGATTAGCTTTAGGTTGCTTGAATTGCTTTAGGCTTTAGAACTTTCTCCCTAATCCTCTCTCTCTAGATGGCGGCTACTCTTAGTCGTTCCTCAGCAACATGGCGGCTATGCTCTTAATTTGAATGAATAGATTAGGGTTTAGTCTAGGGTTGTTTATATAGAGGTTAGGAATTGATTAGAACCATTGATGTTGCTAGGTTAGATCGTAGCCATTCATTAGATAGAGAGACCAATTAAAACTTGCCACCTAGCCCTAATGACAAAGCAACCCACAGAAATTCGACCAAACACAGACCAGGCCAGCCAGGAGGGACTGGGTTCGATTTTCAAAAATTAAACTTTAAATTGAGCTGTTTTAGTCTATTTGAATTTTATCTATTGTATACATATATTTTTGCATATATATATATTCTCATATATATACATATATTTTCTTTATTTCCTTATATGTACGTTCTTATCCTTTCAAAATTTGAATTTGTATACGTACATGTATTTGCATGCTCAGTTGGCCCTCTCTAAAACAGAGATAAAAATTATGTCGCCGCCGGGGTTCGAACCCCCGACCTCCATGCTACAAATCCAATGCCTTAACCAACTGAGCTACAGAGGCTTTTGTTAATAAGTCTTAGAATAATAATAATTATTGTCCTCTCCTTACTTCTCTTTTTTCATGTTTTGCTGTAATATTTAAATTAAAGATATCTTCTTCATACGTTATCCGTTTTGCGCAAACTCGGACTCTATCTCAAGCAGAATTCCGAGACGAACGCAATGGTGATGTCCGTTTCCCTTAATTTTTCTGTTACAATTTAATTATACTTTAATTTGTTAATTTACTGTTAACGGAAAAATCCGGGGTGTTACACTTCATGAATTGTACTAGGCCCGATATTGCATACGCTATAAGCAAGTTGAGTAGATATACCTGTAATCCTGGCAAACGTAACTGGAAAGCAATAATCAGGGTCTTAGGATATCTAAAGTACACACAAAACTATGTGTTGCAATATGAGAAGTATCCTTCAGTAGTAGAAGGATATAGTGATGCCAATTGGATAACTGGCTCAAATGACACTAAATCCACAAGTGGATATATGTTTACACCAGGAAATGGAGCAATCTGCTGGAAATCATCCAAACAGACTTGCATAGCAAGTTTGATAAATGGAATCAGAGTTCATTGCTCTAGATAAAGCCGCAGAAGAAGCAGATTGGCTTAGGAGTTTCTTGGAAGATATTCCAAATTGGGAAAAACCTGTACCTTCAATATGTATACATTGTGATAGTCAATCTGCTATTGGAAGGGAAAATAGTACATTGTATAATGGTAAGTCTCGAAATATTCATCATAGACATAAAACCATTAGACAACTTCTCTCTAATGGAGTTATCACTATAGACTATGTAAGGTCAAAGGATAACGTAGCGGATCCACTAACCAAAGGCTTGCCAAGAGAGAAAGTTCAAACCTTATCGATGGAAATGAGTTTAAGACCTATGAATTAAAAGTTTTCTAAAACGGAGACCCCACCTGATTGATTGGAGATCCCAAGATACAGGTTCAAAGGGACAACTAAGTTTAAGATAAACTTGATGGCGTTGTTAACTACAAACCATTCCTATGATAAGTCAGTGCACTACCCATCGGAGAATAGGATAAGCATGGCTTTTAATGATGTCTATACTGTTGTGTTGTAAAGAACCCAGTGGGGTATTATGGGATACTCATTATAGAATCACCTATGTGAGTGTGAAGGCATCACTTCAAGAAGAATTGTAAGGTCGAATTCTTCAAGCACTCATGAAACCAAGACGGTGTTCATGGAAAAAACGAACACAAACAGAGAACCAAGGAGTTAAAGAATATTTACAATGTGTTATCTTTATAGACTTACACAAATGGCTTACAGTTCAAAGACAGTCTAGTCCACTGATTCACCAGTTAGTTATAACGATAAAACACTAGGAAAAGTTCAAGGCATCTGTGCTATTTTTACCGATATGATAAATATTCCATAAAATATCAGAACAGATTAGAAAACCACTCATTCATGTGGGGAATTGTTAGAAATGAATAAGTGGATTTGGCAAAATTTGGCAATATCACTAAGTCCCACATCGGGAAAACTTGTGCCCTAATTCACTACATATACAAAAGCTTGATACATTATATCAAAAGAAAGAGGAAGAGAGAGAGGCAATGGAATAGCATGAACAAAGCATGCACATCTTTCATATTAAATTAAAAAGGTCAAAGATTAGGGACTTAGGGCTCTTGGGGTCTCGTGATCGTATAGGGCCTCCGAATGCCGCCAGGCCCGCTTGCATTGTTCAAACGACTATTTTTTAAATAGCCACACAGATACCAACGGGGATCACTTTTGGTAAAGGGTCGCAACCTTTCTGATAGTCGTTGCCGTTGCAATTCGAGCAGTGATACCCGTTCACGAATAAATACCTCTTCATAGCCTATATAAAGGGCAGGAAATATCAAATCAGTATCGGTTTTCTCCTTTTTGCCTTTCTTCCTCCAACGCTCTGTTCTGTAAATACAACTACTTTTCATTCGTTGTTGCTTCGTCTACCGCACTGTATGGAGAAGTTGATCCATTTTATCTTGGGAATCGATTTGCAACAAAACCCTAAAGTGCTACAAAGGGGCGCAAATACGATTTAAGGAAACGGTCGATTTTGGAATGCACTCGGATTACTACGTATTTTCTGATCAATTGCGACGGTTTATTTTCCTCGCTTTGTATTCCTGTTGCATTCATTTTTCCAAAGTTTTCAGATTACTATTCATAATTTGCAGATTGTTGTGTCAACACAGTTTTGCTGTCGTTGGTTATAACAATTAGTTGATTAAAATTTATTAATTTGTCAGTTATCTTCTTTCTTACTAAATTCAATTTTATTGCATATGAGGTCAAATCGAGATGTGATATTTGTTGTTACCCTCATAGTGAGATTACCTACGGCATAATATATACTTGGACTGAATTCAGACATTTGAGAATTTACAGTTCATCTGAGCAGAATTACAACTATTAATTTATATTTTAGTATGAATTCTCATAATTTAGTATATATTGAAAGATGTTATAAATTATCTAAGTTAAATTTTTGTTATATTAGTCACAATAAATTATTAATAACCAGATGTGAAAGTAAAGTAACCTTGAAGAAATTGGTAACAATTAGTAAGGTGTTCGATCAAGCGTTTGAGAAAGCAACAGATATAATAATGCTGGGCACAAAGCCACAAACTGCTCCTATACGGTTATAGCAGGGGATTGAGATAGCGATCAAAAGCCAATAGAATACGAGATTGAGATGGTGCTCAGTTTTGTTGTCACACACACACACACACACACACACACACACACACATATATATATAGAGAGAGAGAGGGAGGGAGGTTCTATGACACCCCTATTATATGGCACCCCATTTGCCCCTCATTAATAACCATTTATTTATATTTAAATAAGTTAGTGGGCAGAGAGAGAAACGGGAATGTGTGGTGGAAATTAGGGGGCTATTGGGGTGTTGCACTATTTGGGGTGCTCTTGATCCTATCTCAATGCAGGGGCGGCCCAAACCCTTTCAATGCCCTAGTCGAATATTAAAAAAAATCGTTTTTGTTGCCCCAAAATTCAATAAACAACAATACAATTAAATGTAGGAAACAAAATGCAAATTCTATTATAAAAGTTAACATTTCTTACAAAATACTAGTCTAAACATTTAGATTACATACCAAAAAATCTAAATGCCAATTTGATATCAAAATACATAAATAGACATTAACGGAAGCAACTTCTTGCATTTTTTAGAGCAAACTCATCTATTATCTCTTCATAGTTAAGCATATCCAAGTACTCATTTTCAATTGAAATCATAGCTAATCCACTTAATCTCTCTTGCGACATAGTAGTTCGTAAGTATGTTTTAATTAATTTCAATTTTGAAAAGCTTCTTTCCGCCGAAGCAACCGTAACAGGAATAGTCAGTAGAATTCGATAAGCAATCCAAGCATTTAGAAATCCACTTACATCTCGATAAGACTTCAAGAAATTAAGAATACCAATTGATGTAGTAACTTCCGATGGCAGAATTCCTTTTAATTGTTGAAGCTCATAAAACAACTCCTTACCACAAATATCCTTTTCTTCCTCATGTGTCAAAAAACTTTCCAAATTCATGCAATGCTCTTTTAATTGATCATCACCTATATTTTTGAACTTCAAATTTAGCAAAAATCCAAAAATTCCTTCATAATGTTTAAATTGATCAAATCGATCTCTAAGCGAAGTTAAAGCTTGATCCATTATATGCAGAAAATAAGCAACTCTAAAATTTTCCCCTGGAGATTGTCTATCATAATCCTCTATGATGTCTTCATCAAATTGTTTCTTTCTACGTACAATTCTCTTTTCAACAAATTTAGGATCAATGCAAACATCTTTTGCCATTTCTTTAGCCTCTTCCATCATAGGTTCAAATCCATTTTCTCTAAGTTTTTCAAAAAAACTTACAAGCTCTTTAATTTTGGAGATCACTTCTTCAATATCCATTTCCTCTCGTTGAAGTACTTTACTTATCGATTAATATTGTCTAATACCTTGTACCAAATACACAAGCTAATTAGAAACTCAAAATTTTCCAAATCATTTTGACATAATCCTTTAGCCTCCATCATTACAATATCCTCTTTAGAATTATTTGCAATATCAATCAAAGCATCTCTTAGCTCCGATGGTTGAAATCGTACTGGTTTAACACTTTCAATGTGACTTTCCCAACGAGTTGCCGATAATGGTTTTGGAGTCAAACCTTTCACATGATTTTGGAGTATTTCTCATCGATGGGTTGAACCAGAAAATAAAGTATAAACCTTTTGCACATATGCAAAAAAGTTTCTAGCTTTCATACATGATTTCGCCATATCGCATAAAGAAAGATTTAGACTATGACATCCGCATGAAATGTAGAAAGCTCTAGAATTTAGATCAAGTAGTCTTTTTTGCACTCCTTGATGTTTCCCTATTATATATTCTATAAAAGTGTTAACATAATAGTCGATAGCTTAAAATTAAGTTTGAGACTATGATGTTTAATTTAAAAATTACCTTTCATATTTGAACCATTATCATACCCTTGTCCTCTCACGTCGTTAATATCAAGATTAAGACTATCTAAAACATTTTCAACTTCTTTAAAAAGACCAAGTCCGGATGTATCGTCGACGATTATGAACCCAAGAAAGTATTCTTCTACATTGATATCTCTTGCATCGTCAACATTCACACATCTTATAATAATGGACATTTGCTCCTTATGACTCAAATCCGGAGTGCAATCAAGGATGATGGAGAAATACTTTGCTTTCTTTTTCTTTGCAAGCATAGTTACTTTGATCTTGTTGGCCAATAAACTTATCAACTCATTTTGAATTGGTAATGATGATTTATTTCATTGTTTACCACAAGCCTAAGATGGTCTTTCATAACTTCATCAAACTCGGCCACAAATTCTATAAGCTGACAAAAAAAACCCATTATTTTTCTCATAAATTTTTTCATTTGATCCACGAAATGGCAAGTTATTTCTAGAAAGTGTTTTGACAACGCCAATTATACGCACAAGAACTTTTTTCCAACGTTGCCTCTCTTGGTCAATTTGAGCTTCCATTGATTTATCAATTGTTTTCTTTTGTTGAAGTCCCTTAAGCAAATCAACCCATTTTACAAGATTTGCATTATGCAATGGATTGCTTTCATGCTCTCTTAATTTTTTTGGATAAATTATGCCAATCATTGCATCCTCCACCGACCAATTGAGATATTGTGTATTCTTGAAAAGCTTACAACAAAAACAATAAACTTTATCATATGCATTTGAGTATACAAGCCATTTTCTTTCATGTTCTTCTCTACGTGGATAGCCGCCAATGTAATGTTTAGAAGGAAAATGTCTACCATCAATCTTGCTTCTTGGAAATGCATCGTTTTCTTTCAAAATTTTGATAGGACCATGTTAAATTAGCATAATTCTTTTCGTATCACTAATTCGTCCCCATAAGCCCGGATCATAATTAATATCAACATCCTTTTCAAGATTAATTGTGATTGCATCATTGACGTCTTCATCAACAAAATTGCCAACATCTTCATTTTGTTCATCCTCAGTAACTTCTACAATATGTTGATTATCGATTTCCACATCAACATTTTCACTTGTAGGCCCTTCATCATTTTCAATATTAATATTTATATTCTCATCCTCCGAATTAGTTTCTTCAACTTGACTTGAAGTCTGAATTTTTTTATTTCTTGCTTGAAATAAATTTGATATTGAACCAACTAATGATTTTGTTTCTTCATTCTACGTTGCTTTTTTTCCTATTTGCATATGTAGAATTTTGCTTTCCATTCCTATTTAAAATTGTGATAAAACACCCTCAATTAGTTTGAAAACAAATATTTTAACAACCCATTGTTAGTTAATTAATAAGTAATTAGCATCAAATAGGATAAAATAAATTATTAATTGGCTAATATGATTTCATCAACAATTAGCAGTCTTTTATTATGCAAATACACATAAATTAGTGAATCGAAAAATTAAAAAAACTATTTTTTTAAATTAATCAAGGAATCAAGCTTGATATCTTTTCCTAGTTAGGATAACAATGGAACAAATTCATATAAAAGCCTGAATTCAAGTTATGGTCTAAAACGTTTTCTTACTAGAAAAACCAATTTTGGATATGAAAATATATTTTTTCATGACAAACATAAACATTTTCATATTACATAAATTTCCAGTATAAGAAAATTGGAATACGCAAAGGCTTTAAGCCTTCAACATGGTAGATTGGCAAATGGCAGTAAACATGAGTCCATGAATAAAGAGAACAACCAAAGGCAGGAAGAGAATTCAAAATCAAAGAAATACAAACGCAAAAAATCAAAATTGGGGCAAGCAGAGAACTCACATCGTTTATGAATTGAAATTAGGGCAAACAAAGAATTTAAAATTGGGGCCAGAGAAGGGAGGAGCTGGAGACGAGATGGTGCGACGTTCGACAGACACCGGGAATCGGGATGAGGCGGCGACGGCGGCGTTGCTTGGTTGATCGACGACGGCGTTGCTGAGAAAGAGATTCGTATTTTTTTTCGCGTTTGTATTTGTTGCCCCTGTGTGAAATGATGCCCTAGGCAATCAGATCGGTTGCCTACGTAAAGGGCCGGGCCTGCTCATATGTATATATATATATATATGATGAGAATGTATGGTTGAGGAGCACATGAAGCCAATGGGTTAGCTAGCTTTTAGACTCAAGCCTATGCATGTTGTAGATTTGGATTATTTAGGGTCATAGAGTTTACGATTTCAATTAAACGAAACTATGGAAATATTCTATCTTAATGGGGCTTCAGAGCTATAGTGCAGTTTAGTGACATATGACAACTTTAATTTGGATTGTTCATCCATAAGAAATCAGGTGATATCGATTTCGTAAAGGGAATCCTCTGTACCATTGAGAAGAAACTACATGTATACATTGTTCTAAAGCAACGGTGGAGAGAGAATGAGACACCAATCCAAGGTAGGCCATTCGTTGTAGCATTGCATGGACAAGTATTGCAATATGACTTATATGCTAAATTATTTTAAGGTATTAATTTTCATGGGAGTTCATGTTAAAGTTGTGGCTCTCGATAGGTCTCTTTGGTAGCAATTGGCATTTTAGTGCAATCTGCAGACATGGTTGCACAGTAAGGATAAAATGATTGCGATGTCAGTCTAGAGTGGGTTTGTTTTAGGACCTATAGACCAATTCTTTTGAGATGTTGGTATTCAGTGGAATCCATAATATAGTTATGACTCTTGATAGTTCACTTTAGTGGCCATTGTAATTTATTACGTCCTGTGGACATGATTTCAAAACAGGGAGTCTAGATTATACCTTATACAATTCTGTAGCACCATCGGATGAGGTGGCATGGCCAGTTGGCTAAAAAAATTCTATTTTGGCCCGGTTTATTTTTTTTCCCACATTTAGCCTTTTTTTTTTGAAAATTTTCAAGTTTAGCCTCCTTTTGGCCAATTCAGCGCTGAGTTGGCCAAAAAAGGAGTTTTCCTACGAGCGCAATCATTGATTGCGCCCCGTAAATTTTCCCTTTTTTTTAAAACCTAAGGGCGCAATCATTGATTGCGCCCCGTAAGGTTTCTTTTTTTTAAAACCGATGGTCCCCTTGGTAAAACTTCAAACATCCATCAAAATCCAAAAAACCCTAAAACCCAAAACCGAAATCAAAACTTTAAATCCAAAATTAAAACCCCAATTATATTCAAGTAATTTCAGCTTCTACAGTAAACATGGCAAGTTCTTCAACACAAGAGCAAGCTATTGGTAATTATTGAAATTATTTTTGTGTGCTTATCTCAGATTTTAGGTTTAGGTTTTTCTTGTAATTTTATACACCGATGGTTTACAGGTGTATATAGTTGATGTGTTGTTCATATATATGCGTAGATTTGAAAATTAGTAGGATCTATTGTTGTGTTAGAAATTATTTGTAAAATTTATAGCAAATTGGGGAAAATTGTATGTTCAGTTTGCCTTTGATTATTAGTAGGAACAGAATAATATAATTTTGTGCTCTTTATTCTGGTTAATTGTGGCAATTTTGTTTGGCTTCAATGCTTTTAAACTTGGTGTTGCATGTCGGGGTAGATGCCTTAGCATACGTATATGCATAGAAATAAATATCTTCATTAGAAAGATAGGAGTAGTAAAGTACAAAGAGTCAGATTCAAATAAATGTCTTCATAATCGAATTGAAATACCTAAATTTGTTTGCATTGAAATATTTCAGAGTATGCGGAGATGGCGCCCAAACCTGTTGATGGTAGCGTCTTATATTTACAGGCACAACATTGTTCAAACAAACCGGAGTTGATGGCGGTAACCAAAACTCACCATTCAATACTAGTTTCATTATAGAGCTCGAGAATATTTTTGCGTGTTAACTAATCAAATTTTCACTTTTGTTATTGTGTGCCAGCTCAAAACTGTAGTTGAAACCATCGAGCACTCATCGTCCTTAAAGTTGGTCACTTCAAAACGCGCCAGTGTGTTAGAGCTACTTGATCGAGCGGGTTTTCTCTTGATACATCGCCTTGGATCCATACAAATCAACTGCCATCATACAACAGCTTTAGTAGATCGATGGAGACCGGAGACATTGTCATTTCACCTTAGATGCGGTGAAATGACGATCACATTGGCGGACGTGGCGATTTTGCTTGGCTTACCCATCGATGGTCGTCCGTTCACCACTCGTGAATCCGATGATTATGCGGAAATGTGCGATAGTTTGCTAGGACTTTCTCCTCCAGGAGTCGAGTGGAACGGGCCCGAAATGATTAGTTAGTCGTGGTTTAGGCAACAATTAGCTGAAGGCATTCCTGAGGATGCTTCTCAAGAACAAATGGAGCAGCGTGCGCGGGCCATTATCCTTCACATTATCACTTCCCGTTTGTTTTGCGACCATTCAAAATCTCGTGTTTGGCTTAGATGGTTACATTACTTGGAGGAATTAGATTTATGCCGTGAGTTTGCTTGGGGTAGCGCCGTTCTTGGCTTCACATATGCGGAGCTAACACGGATGGCTTTGGGGCGGCTCGATTCAATTGGAGGTTTCCTTACATTAGTTCAGGTACTTAATTTTTTAGTGTTCTTTTTTTAGGGATATTTCTTTACTCATTGTGTCCTATGTTTTATAATACTTTTACTTGTCTATAGACATGGTCTTGGTCGTATCTCCCCGTTGGGAGAGTAACTATGAAGAAGAAAGTGCCAATTGATGTTTCATTGCCTTTTGCTTCGAGGTAATATTACTAAAAGTATATATTGAACATAGGGTTTATTAAAATTCTGGTAGAAAGTATGTAATTTAATGTTTTCATTAGGTGGGTTGGGCCGAAGAGCTCGTTGTTCACGCCTAGACACAACGTTTCGTTCTATCGTAATGAGTTAGACGTACTCGATTACGATGCTATTTCATGGACCCCATACACCGAGGCACTTCCTAATTTACCGACATTGTGCGTTGCTTCAGTCCAACTTTGGCAAGCACGCGTTCCGCTCATTTGCTTTAACGACGTCGCGTATCACCTACAGGAAAGAGTGATGAGACAGTTTGGCCTTCTCTAACATATTCCTGAGAAATCACCACACTACTTGATTGATTCCTGGGACAATGGGGCCTATCAAGCGACAGTCAACACATGGAACAATCGCTTTGAATTTGTCCAAGAGCAAAGTGCGGAACCGGTATCCGATTTGGCGTACTACACATGGTATTGGAACATCACGCGGCGGTATAATATTCTTTCCATTGATCCACCTTTAGATGTTCCACAAGGCGATGAACCTTACATCACAAGAGCGCCGCTTGAACGTGGTCTTGTATGTACATTTTTTTGCATATGGTATTTTAACACAAATGATATTTTAAAATACGAGCTTACAATATGTGTATTGCAGATCGATGCAATTTACCATACTGCCGCGTTGGTTGAGGAGTTATCGGCGGAGGTGCCGGAGCCGTCAAAGGTTAAGTGCATGAGCATTACCCGCATTCTTCAGTCGATTTTGAGGAAGAACAAGCTTGCTCGACCACCATCGCCTCCAGTTGTTCCTGTTCGTAAGTCCGCATGAAAAGACAAGGGGAAAAGAAAAGGGGCATCTTCTGAGCCGACCCAAATTGAGTTCGTGCACGGTCCGTCGCAGCCAGACACGTCGCAGGGGGCAACTCAACGGACTTCCAGGAGAAGAGGAGTGCTCGATACAGTTGAAGTCGTGCACGGTCCGTCGCAGTCAGCCAGTTCGTGCACGGTCCGTCGCAGCCAGCCAGTTCGTGAAGTCCCAACAAGTTTAGCTCCGGGAATTCGTCCGCATACCGTTGAAATCACATTTGTTCATATGATTCTTCTTCGGAGTCTGAGGAGGATGGCCAAGATGGCATTTTGTCTTAGATTAGTAGGAGGAGGTATTCTAAGAAGGTGAACAAGTATTGCTATATAAGAAGGTGTGATTTGTGTAGGAGGAATAAATTACGGTAATTGCCCTTGTGTTTGGTCAAAAAAGAAACAATATGAAGCTGGTGCCTACTACCTACTTGTTATTTGACCATTCAATGCAAAGTAAATGGAACAAAAGTGAAATAATATTCCTCATTTGCCTTTTCTTCCTGCAACTTTACCAAAATCCATGATAACTTCTAGCTTTTAGTAATTTGAAGAACAAAGGTGTGTGCTTCCTTCTCTTTTTAAAAATTTGCTCTAACCAAGGTACTTACATGAAATTCTCTATAGCAAGATTTAGCAATGAATTTTAAATAGATGATTTGAAAATGAAATTTTAACCCATGCCTATGTAGGATGAATCACTGGGAAACGGACGACGACACTTTGGCAAAAAATTGGGTAAGTCTGGAGTCCGAAGCTTATGACCGCCTGACGGTTATTGATGATTCCCAACAAGTGTCCCCAAATCACCGTCGACCGGGTAAAGAAGTTTACCCCGACCCTAAAACATTTGACATGGTAGAACTCCCAGATCATCTCGGCGGCGAACCCCAAACTCTTTTCGTTGCGGTGCACGAGGGTAAATATACTAATCGATACCGAGCTCTAGTAATCGCCGAGGCAGTACCAAGAAAGCTTTGTAACTGTGGGTCGGTCTGCTGCGTGGTTGTGAACAAAAATAGAAGCATTAGTACAGGGCGTAGACTATACAAATGTGCTAGATACGATATGAGCCTACTTTATCCGAACACCTTCATAGTTTGTAAGTATATCGAGTGGGTTGATCCTCCGATGTGCCGAAGAGGACATGAGTATGCATTAGAAATGCAAGATGAGAACGACCGCCTGAAAAGGAGATTTTCCGTCTGAAACAACTTAACTTGGATTTAGAATCCCATTTACCACTATATCCCAATGAGTAGGCAATACTTGTATCATTGTACCAGTGTATTAACGTATCCAAATGCTTATGTAGTATGCAACAATGTATTAGTCATCATATCCAAATGCTATTGTATCAGTGTATTAATGTATCCAAATGCTGAAGTAGTCTGCAACAATGCAGTAGTCATCGTATTCAAATGTTATTGCAACACTGTATTGTCGTTACGGGAGTAAAGAAATAAATTCGATTGCAATCAAACATTACTACAAATAGTTCAAACATTAACTATGGTACAAAATCCTAATTTACTGAATTACATCGACTACTCCTATGACCTACCACTCCACATTTACTGCATCTATTTGTTTTAGGAGCCCGCATTTCATCCATGATTCCTTTAAATCTAGTTGATTTGGGTCTCCCTGCCGCTCTACGCACTGTTGGTGGCAATAAAACCTGTCCCTGGAATTCGCTCCAGTAACATTTATCTGGAATAGGATGAAATTCCGGTTTGTAAGCTGCGTAGTACTTCTTCACCGAATACCACTTCGAGGCAAAGTCATGGTGTTGTCGATTAGCACCGTTGGTTACACTAGAACAAGCCTCCATTACATGTTCGCATGGAAGGTGCTGAAGTAATGGAATTCTACACATACAAGAACAATTGTTTTGATCGAGTAATACTTTGTATTCCTTGCCGACATGCGAAATTACTCTCCACTCACCTTCATTATAGCGAACAATGCGGCAAAATCTAGCTTCATTTACCCTTTCACATATCTTCAACTCCCATTTGGGAGTTAGCTTTGCCGTTGCCGGCATAACAAGCTCTCTTCGTTCACAAAAACAATCCACCAACTGAAAAAGCATACGCGCAACTAGAGCTTTGACTGGCAATGATCGTGCACCTTTAAGTACACCATTAAAGCTTTCATAAGCATTTGTCGTCATGACATGAAATCTACCACCGTCATCGAAACACAGAGCCCAATTCTCTTCCTCCCCCCCAAACTTTTCTCAATCCAATTATGTGCATCAACGTTAGTTAATTTAATTTCGTCACGGATCTTTCGATATTCAACCACTTCAGAAGCACATGCTGCTGCATAAAACAAACCTGTCAAATTTTTATCTTTGAATCCAACATCTTGAAAATTGGCTTTTAAATGTCTGGCGCAATATCTGTGTTTGTGCGGGGATCTCCAAGAACTCTCCAAAGCAACCGGTATACCCTTCATCCTATCAGAAATGAAAGTGATGCGCCGATTTTGAACACCACGGATGAATGTTCGTATACACGCAAAAAACCAACCCCAAGTATCGGTTGATTCAGCCTCCACAATCCCATACGCCAATGGGTAAAGTGAACCGTTTGCAGCGACAACAGTCACAACCAGTAACGTGCCTTTGTATTTCCCATATAAATGTGTGTCGTCCATGGAAAGCAAAGGTCGACAATGCACAAATCCTTCAATGCATGGTCCAAAAGCCCAAAATGCCCTTACAAAAACTCCGCATGGTTCGGCTACAATATGGGCAACACTCCCCAGATTAGCTTTGATAAGTTCATCAAAATATTGACGGATGGTAGAGTATGACTCGGCCCAGTCACCGTAAATGCCTTCGATTGCTCTGCTTAGTGCCCTCCATGACTTCTATAACCAATTTTTATAAATAGTTGTTCCCGTATTAAAACTTGCATTGTTCCAGGCGTAATACTCAAATCTGCTTTCACAAACGACATGATCTTCGAAACCAAAAAGTCGACGTTGCTTGTTAATGATTGGAGTTCACTGTCGGGTTTACACAACTATGTTCAGCTGGGTATTTTTTAAGAACCCACAAACCTTTCTGCGTTTTTTTAGAATCTATGGCATCTATTCTCCACGAGCAATTGGGATCCATGTTGCAAATAGCAGTGTATTTCCTCTTGTTCGACCTGATCGGCTTAAACGAAACTGCGTGCAAAATCGACCATTCACTTAACTGTTGAAGGAGTTTGCTTTTGCTCTCAAATATCATACCTACTTTGAAACCATTTTGAAGGCAGGATGACAAGAAAACTTCGTTGTTGAATTGCATATTTGCAACCACGGATCTAGATGCCATTTGTGCATTGCATAGATCATCATCCAATGGTATCTCAAACTCCGGCAACTCCTCATCACTATCTTCGGCCGCGTTGTCTTCACTCCCAAATCAAAATTTAGTGGAGCATTGTCTACTCGCATTACATCAACCCATGACGTATCATTATCAAGAATGCTAACAACGGTCATGCTGTCAAGTGAAGGATCTGGATTTACCTCTCTCAAATCTTGATCATCTAGTTCCATGTTGACATCAGGAATATTGGGTTCAACGTTAGATTCTGCTTCGGTGGCTTGTGTGGGATACCTGTTGTACACAAGCGGCAAATTCTGAAGTACATTTAATACACTACATAAATCTTTAGCGATAACACTAGTAACTTACTGTTGGGTCATCCGATACACTTTGGTGCGCATTGGCTCCATCGGCGAACAACGGTAACTTGTAGATGGTCCAGCAAAATTTTGTGTCGTGAGGTAATTCGATACAAACCTGAAATATACACACTTTTTAGAATCATACAAAAGAAAATGGTAGTATTGTGAAGGGGGAGAATTCTAAATATCGAGTTACCCGTGCGTTATATTTTGGACACTTTCCTGCATCGAATATGGATAGCCCGGTAGCGATGGATGATGCAAATCCATGTACGGATTAAACCCAAAACACATTTGTTGTTGCTCATACGAGGGAACGCTCATAGTCGGATACGGATAACAAGCTACGGGAGCCGATACCACTGGTGTAACGGTTGGCTCTGTTGACAACCTCTTCTCTTTCATTACAAATAATTCAATAGATTTTGACATAGAGGACAACATAATTTCAACGTCGTCGTCTTTGATTTTTATTGCCTTAGATCCAGAATCGGTCGGCCAGTTGCAAACTAACTCAATCTCAAACTCATCCGGATTAATTTTAATACATTTATATACGGCCTGCTTCAATTGTACGAAATTTGACCCTTTTAAAACTTTTGCTGGTTTACTAGATCCACCGTTATATATTCCACATTTATGTTCATCAACAACCAATTCTCCATCGTAATAGCATATAGTTCCAATATAATTTGGCGCCATTCCGATCCATTCTAAAAATAAAATAACTTTAACTAAGATGGGTAAAATAGAACTAACCATAAAAAACCCAAATTCATACCTTTTGATACTCCAAATAGCCAAACTAGCTTGCCCTTAACTTTGATCTTTAAACAACTTGGATTTTGATATTTTTTAAAGGTTTAGAAGTTTAGGGTTTTTGGGGTTTAGAGTGAGAAATGGGTTATGATGGTAAATGAGAGAAGGAAAGGTAAAGTAAGCTATCTACTTTTTTTTTTTAAAAAAAAACTTTTTAGGCGCAATCGTGGATTGCGCCCATGTAATGTAGTTGTTTTCAACAATTATATTACAGGCGCAATCAATGATCGTGCCAATGTCCACGTCGGCAACGCAATCCTTGATTGCGCCAGTACAAAAATTCCTCTTCTGGCCAACTCAGCGCTGAGTTGGCCAAAAGGAGGCTAAATCTGCAAAATTTCAAAAAATGGGCTATTTCTGGAATAAAAAGAAAAAAGGAGGCCAAAATAGAAAAATGCTCTTCTTTTAATGTATTTTTTTCAGGGCAGTTCACAAGTACATAATTTTGGATCTCGATGATTCTTTTTAGTTGGTAATAGGTAGTTCGGGTTATTCATAAGCCAGGTTTGCGGAGAGGTCGTCCAACCATTCCTAGCGGTTATATATATAACACTATTTTATATGGTATTTTAAGATAGTTCCCCAACATTAGGCTTTATGTCCAACCCGCATTTTGTATTTATTTATTGGTATCATCTCGAGTAGTCTAAGAGTCAGTACACTGGGGATAGGCCTACAAAATAGCTAGAGCACTTTGGAGCCATCTCGTCAAGATATGGATAATGTTAATCAGAGTACTTTTACTTTGAGCATATAAAATTATGGGAATCCGCTAGATTTCAAACAGTGTTGGAGGCTTATGGCGACCGGAAGGATTCTTTCATTCATCTCATGATATATATGTTTCGTAAAGAGGTACTGGGGAAGTGGATAACCAGTGGCGGAGCCACGTTGAGCCTGAGAAAGGCACGTGCCCCTCCCAGGATTCTCATATGCCATAAATATATAGGATCGATTCTCATACATACAACGACTGGATAGAAGCTTATAATTTGAAACGAAAAAGAAAGAGTAAAGTGAAAAGTAAATCTAATTTATTCCTATCTGAAATGGATTTTTAACAAAAGAAGTCTTAGCCTGAAATGAAGATGCCTTTACAACTGGCCAAAACACAATTAGATATTTATCTCTTTTACAAACTAGTACACAACTATTTATTATGGCCAGACTTGTCATTTACACCAACAGAAAATGTATAGAAGATTCTCATCCATACACGTGTCGGAGAGACATATATTTGACCAGGAAATACGACTCAATGTTTTTTATTTCCAGTCAAACCCCTTTGTATGAGAATTCTAAATCTAAGGAGCAACGTTAGCATTTGTGTGTTTTAGTGTCCAAATTTTTGCAAAAAAAAAACGTTGCTGTCTTTGAATAATGAACTTCTCAAATGTGCCCCGCCAACAAAAAATCCTGCCTACGCCACTATGGATAACATTATGGTTAAATGCTTCTACTATTTCTTTTGGAAGTAGTTTCAGTGAGGTTTCCGCAGTTGGAATCTGGTTCTATTAGAAGCTCTAACGAGCTTGAAAGATTTATTGGATAGTTGAGGTCCATGTTACTTGACCCAAGAACATCATGATACCGACTACCATTAAGAAGAGGACCAAAGAGTCTCTTCTTAAATTTTTGGAAAGGTTTAATATTGCGGTGGCTTCAATGGATCAGCCGAATACATCCATGATTTTAATGGCTGCAGTATCGGGTGTATTAGATGACTTGCATTTCAAAATTTCTCTGAAAACAAATCACTCGTGGGATCTTGGTGAATTTTATCATGAAGCAGATTGGTCTCTAAGGCAAAAGGATGCAAGCGGAAACATGGAGGCCCTTAAGGCTAATGCCGTTAAAGATTATGGACCGTCTGGATTTGGTAAAGATTACGGTAAAAGGAAGGCTAATGACATATCTGATTGATAAAATAGGCAAAAGAGAGAACCGTAATTTTCTTCGTGCGTGGATCTTAATGCAAGTTCAAAAAGAATTTATCGGGAGACTTAGGATCATCTTCGATTCAAGAAATCAGCTAGGAAGGAGGCAATAAAAAAGGAAAGGAATTCTAGAAAGCAATGTTTGTTATATGACATAGATGGTTATGACATAAATGAATGTCAACCCTTAAAGGACATGACTGAGGAATATGTCAGAATTAGACAGCTAACGCAAAACATTTGGAACAAGACTGTAGTGACATAATAGGAGAAACCATCTACCGCTTGGAGCAAGAGTGAGTCAAGACCTAGTCGCGTGGGATAATCATTAGTTAAAAGCTTGGATTTTGATTTTGGACGGCTTAGCCATTTATGGGATTAGGACATGGTCCCTAGGCATACTCTTTGTCTATGATGAATAATTTAATTTCTTTCACTTAATAAATTTGTAATAAGAAATGGGTATATCAGCCTACTCATGCATGATATTTTACTAAGTCTCTATGCATACTCTTTACTAAACGTTGAATTATTAGTTTTCTTTTTGAATTTGTAATTATATTAGTTTATGAACTCTAATTAGAATGCTTCGCTTATAAGGGTTATGCATGTGAAGAATGGAATCAGAAATTTAATTTTAACTTTAATAACTTGTCATCAAGTACAGATTGTGCTTGGGAAGGTTCGGGTCACTTTGTTAGGACTTGGCAACGTTGTCTAATCGGTCATGAAGTACGCATTGTGCTTAGGAAGGTTTGGTCACATTGGTATTACTTGGCAGGGTTGTTTGACCGGCTTTCAAGTACAGATTGTGCTTAGCAAGGGTTAAATTGTCTAGAAAATGGGATGGCTCGATCCAGTTCTGCAGGTATGTATTATATCCATGCAAGATTGGCATACAGTGGTTATGGATTTGAATTTCGCCTTGGATTTCTTTGATTTCTTGAACTTTGGATTTGAATTACTTAAATGATTAGCACGGTCAAAGATTTCAGATATTGGTTTTGCATTGGATTTCTTAACCGATTATGGATTCCGAATTTTTGATCTTTGGGTTATACAAAAAAATATCTTCCACCAAAAGAAATGTTTTGGGAGGCAAGTGTTAACCGCCTTTTTACAAGGTCATTACGCTTTGGATTTGGATGTTCAGATTGCTTGGAAATCGAGCGAGGATATATATATATATGTATATATATATATATTTATATATATGAATAGACGAATAGCTTGACTCACTTGAATATCACTTCGGAGTTAGCAGAGACAAAAACAGAATATGGTTAAGCCCATAATTAGCACTACTCCGGAGCATAGAGATAGAACAAAAAATTTGGCTAAGCTGGTGATCGATAATACTCCAAGATGTAGATTCCAGATTTCTAAACTCACTCAAAACTACGTCAAAAGATCAAATTCGAAGATCAAATCAGAGAAGCAAGCACATCAGGGTAGAGGCAAACTACAGATGGACCTACCTTGCGAGTCGTCCTATAGGGTGAAACCCCGAAAGGGTCAGTACTGGCCCCCTATAAGGGTTGGTACTGGAGTACCAGGGCCCCACTTGTTGGGTGGGTCCTCTCATCCTAGCGGGCTTCCTTGTGAGTTTCTTGGCTAATCCTTCTTTGACTATTCAACTATAAATAGACCTTTAGGGGATTAGAAAAAGGTATATGGTCACTTCTCATTGGATCTTCTTTTTCTGTTCTCATCTGTGCAGCTAAAGCGTATGACAGATTCAATGCAACAAAAATGAAAAAATTCGCAGTGGAGATAAAGCGAGGAAACAACAGGGATATAGAGGATGGCCCCATGATAGCATATAAACTTATTCTTAATGTTTTTACGTATATGATAACTAAATAAAAAATCAACATTCAATTTATTTATAATTAGTACTTTCTTAATTTTAAATAGAAACGTGTATAGGTATATGTAAATAAACATAAATTTTTATCTAATTTAAATAAATTTAATAGGATTTTACAGTATTTATGTGTGTGTTTATATATATATATATATATATGTGTGTGTGTGTGTGTGTGTGTTTGCGTGTGTGTGTATGTTACAAAATTCAACTAAAAATGCCAATTTAATTATTTTTAGAATGTATAGATGCTCTTATTCAATTTGTTTCTTTTATAGAAGATATAATAAAATATGGCAGAAACATTGAGATATATTAAGAATAGCGGAATATAGTGAAGCTTAAAGCAGAAATTCTATTTTAGGGGCAATATGAGGGAAATCATAGCGGTAGAAATCCACTACATGATACTGTGGAATAATAGAGGATCATTAAATGCACACCTCCATGCGGAAGCTCTGCCATTCCTTGAAGACAACATCATCTTCTACTCTCTTCACTCATATAAACAATCAACTGTACCTGTAATCAACAATATACATAAATACCACTTCAAGTGGACATAGGTCAAAGTTTGCCAAACTACTACAAAGTCATGTCTTATTTACTTCTTTTTATTGTTTTTCATACTGTTATGCGGTTATGATATGATATTTTCTAGATATTGTTTGGATATTTCTCTGCGATTGCATCATTTATGGTGTTAGGCTCGATTGACTGAAATTCAGTCTAACATAGATATAAATGTCCAAATTAATATAATACTAAAATGAGATCTTATTATGCTAACTTGATGTTTGAACAAATTCAGTCAATTATATATAGTATTTATTTGACCAAATATATAACACCACACATTTACTAAGATTAATTACGTTATAATTAAACAATGTAATTACATCGATTATTATTCAACAATTCACATATGATTAAATACTTGTAATAAGTTCGAATATCGAATAAATTCAAACAATGTCTAGCAGCTATTCGAGATGTTATATCATGATCCTGAATCAGATTCAAACAATCTAATATCATTTAAAGATGTTATGTTACAATCTTGGATTTAACTCAGACAATTAACAAGTTTAACCCTTTCTACCCAACAATCGGTAATATGATAATTTTTCAAGCTAAACAACTAGAAAATTTCACAATCAAGCAGATAACATTATTTTAATCTACTTTATACTACATTGCTTCCTCAAAAAAGGTGAGTTTTACCGACCATTGTTCCAATTGTCGCTTCCGTGTTTTAGTTTCATTAAATTTTGAACAACGTTCAAAAATAGCTAAAATACTTGCTAGTACCTAATGCTTTCAATCCAATTACATAGCATAGAAATCATTATTACGAATCCAACGTGATTGACTGCATTAGATTTAGGCCTAAATGAACAAGATTTATAATTTATAGATTTCACGAATAGATTAATAATTAAACTTTTTTAATTACATATTTAGTCAAATAAATTATCCTAACTAAAATTACTAATCTTTATTCCCCCTCTTCGAAAACCCACTCAAGCATGTTCATGTGAACCTCTCCCGTACCCTCAAGCTCTCTCTCTGATCATCAAATCAACCAACCAACCTCGCCAAAGTCTTGCCCCTTCCAAGCTTCACTAGCATAGTACCATTAAATCAATGTCGAACGCCCCTCCCGCACCACGTCTGATTTTCAACTTGCTATAATAAACGAACAAATGTTGTGCTATGGTTGACCAAATCCTCCCATCTCTCTAATAATGATGGCAAATGTCCTTTAAATAAAAAAAGTCACCTTCATTTCAACAATCGAACACTACATACTCTGAAAACCCAAACCTTACATCACCGCTCCAAAAGTTGATCAATAGAAAACATGATCACATTCGATTAAACCCATACTCAAATGAAGTTCTCAACTCTGTGAATCCAAAGATCCTTTTTTTATTGAATTCCTTGGAGTACATAATGATGAAAGGCATGCAACATCGCATGTTATGGCACTAGACACAACACGTTGTTTGTGTCTTTCTTCCTCACGGTGCGACACACATAAAAAGATGCAATGAATTGCGTAAATAGTGCACCTTTTCATTTTTCACAATCTAAACAAGTACCCAACAATAAGCAAATGTGTTATTTTTTTACACATTGATACGATTGTACTTCGAATTGATCTCTAATAAACTATTAACTATTACTTATATTATTGTCGCATCAAACTACGAGGGACATATAGAATCAAAATCTACAAAACGTATTGAAACTGATCTAAATCCAACTTTAACCCAATGTATAACAACCCGGAATTTTGGTGATATAAATTAATTATTAAAAGTTCAAAAATAGAAATTTCTGCAAATGATGGAATTTGGCTGCGAGACTTTAACCGTTGTGTTCGTCTCGGAATTCTGATCAACTTTCATGTTTGAAGTTTCGCGAACGGAGTCTGTTTGAAAAAGTTACGAATGAAATACGAATACAGACGGAAAATAAATAAATCATATATTTAATTAATAATTTACCATATAAAATCCAGCCGACCTGGGAAGTTTGATGCCCAGGCGGTCGACATGGGGGTCGACCTACTGGGCGTCAACTGCCCAGTGACGGCTAGGTTTTGGTGAGTTATTTTATTTGTTATTATAACCGATGGACAATTATAACTTAAAACTAATCTGACGGTTCTATGTCATTTCCACCCTTATAAATAACGGGGTAGAACCTCACTCTTTTTCCATTCTAATCTATGAAGGCAGCGAAGCTCTGTCATTTTTCTTTCTCTTCTAACCTAATTTCTAAATAAAAATATTCATACATATACCAAATCAAATCAAATTCATATGGAATTAGGAAGATAATAGATTCAATGGAAGAGGATGCTCAATGATAGATTTCTTTGCTCTCTTCCCTTTTTCTTCTTACATTTCTACGGATCTAGAATTTTCCCTTTTTCGGATAAACTATAGATTTATAAGAATTTGGGGATAGTAAGCCTAAAAATGTTCAAAACTGAGAAATTGGAAGCTATAAGGTGACTGAGAAATTTTCTAATACACATATATTGATATATCTATTTCATTTGAATCCAATCTTTGTTTTTTTCCTATGAGATCTATTATTTAAATAATTTTAAATTATGGCAACCCTTAGATCTGATTATGAATATGTTTAAAAATTAGCAAATGAAATGTATGACTACGTATAACATGAATTATAGGATTTTTATATCTTTTCCACATATTCCTACAGTTATGTCATGAAGTTTGAGATATGTTGTACATGTTATGTAGCACTGTGGATCTAGAAATCAGTCCCATTAAACGTGAATTTGTTGTAGTTATATTCCAGATCTTAGTTCAGTGCTTAAATATGAATTTTGTGAATTTGGGTAAAAGATGAATTTGTGTATTATGTGATTGTAAAAAACAAGAAATATTCCTCGTTTATATTCAGTATTGTTGGGCTTTTGGCTTAAGCATTATAAGTATGTCGTTTTCCTCATTTTTAATTAAAAAGGCATTATTTTAGAATCAAAAGAAGTATGACAAAAAGGATTAAGAAGGGAAAAGTGGTGCAAAGGTACATATAAAAATAAATATATGTTTTTGTATGTAATTTGCATTGACTATTCTAAAATAAAAATATGTTACATATATTTCTTGTGATTTGGAAATATATCAATACTACAAAATATGCATGATTTGCAATGATTTGGCTAACGGTCCTTGTGAGACTTGAAACCTTTTTGGCAAGATTGAATATAAAAAGGAAAAAATTAGTTAATTGATTGGACCAAGTCATTAATTTAAAAATAGGTATTGCAAAATAAAAAATAATAATAGTATATTAATAACTACTATGACCATATGAAAGCATAAAAATAAATGTATACATATTATCCGTCCAAATCAGTATAAAAAGGTGAAATATAAATTATATGGAATGTTTGAATGTTTAGATAAAAATCAATAATGTAATTATGTGTAAATATAATCCATTTTGAATTAATATATTTGTGGTGACCATTTGTAGCAATCAATACAATTAACTGTTATAAATGAGACCACAAATAAAGAAATAACCATAAACACAAAGTTAAATTCAACTTGTGGTGTAAGCCTACTCGGAACCGACCGACAAATCCAGTAACCACAGGTAGTCAGTCTAATGTGAGGGGTATGCCTTGATTTAATTTTTTGTATTTACCAAGATTGATGTAGTGGAAGCAGTACAACCTCTTGCTTGGTGAGCTAACGTAGAATTACTTGGCATTTCTGGAAGTGTTTGCGTTGGGCAGTTTGAGGTGTACGACCGAATGTGTTATTTTGGATGTCGTCTTGTTGGGTTCCGAGTTGTTGATTGTGTAGCTTTGATTGGGTTGATGGACCGTTTGCAGTGTGAGTTTTATGGATTTTTTTCTTTGGGAGTTTAGTGATAGATCATGTTACTAAGTAGGTTGGTTGCCTTGGTATGCTACGATAGAATTGCGAGCTGCTGAGGTCCTCCGGTGTTCATCGTGGTGCATTGCATCTTGTTTGTCATCTATGCCTGGGATTTTGTCGTTCATGTGATTGTTCTGCTTGTCACTTGTGTGACGTTGGGTTGATAAAGTGATTGATGGAAGTTATCATGTCAGTATGGTAGTCGTTGTGTTTGCTGCATTTTAGTGTGCTAGCTGCATCTAGTGTGCTAGCTTGGCTAGTTAGATACTATGTTGTGGGGTTCGTCTATAGGTAGAGGATATGTATCCTGGATTGATTAAGGTAGTAAATGGCCAGTGTCTACCTATTTCTCTTTTAAAGATATTAACCAGCCTGGATATTATCTGTCGCATTGTTCTGATTTTATTTGGCGATAAATGCAGTGGTAGTTTGCATGTTGAACAGTGGTGTGCGAAGCCTTAATTTAGTAGTCAAAGCTCTTGTTAGCTATAGCCAATAGTCTATAGAAGAACGATAGGATTCCACCTTTGAAATAGGTATTAAATGATGGAGATTTACCTCGATTGAGGTCTTAAATGACCTAAATCTGCCTATTTCATCTCTTGGAATACATTGTTGCGTAGATAAGCTTGATGTTATTAAAAGCCCACTTTATATATGAATTATTAAGTAGTTGGTAAATTGGTTGGTGACTAGACCCCACTTCGTATTTGGAAGTATTAAATTGTTAGTAGGTGAATAGGGGTGAGCAATATTCGGCTCAAACCGAATTAACCGACCAAACTAGTTCATCGGTCGGTTCGGTTTCAAAACTAAATCGGTTTGTAACTTTTTTTTTGGTTATCGGTTTAACCAAATTAACTGAACTTGTAATTTTTTATCTAATTTTATGGTATTGTTATACTTTAAATAATTAATTTAGCTATATAATACAAAGACATTTGTTGCAAATAGATCAAATCTTATCATAAACACAAAATTACTATATAAATTTTGTCCAAACATCAATTTATGGTTTACTTTGAGTGAATGCATCACTAAAATTATATATATATCCTTCAAGCTTGGTTAAATCGGTTACCATCGAATTAACCGAACTTAATTTGGTTCGGTTCGGTTTGAAAAAAGTTCGGTTTCAATTCAGTTTGAGTTTTTTTACGTCCAAACCAACCGAACTTATCGATCGCTCACCCCTATAGGTGAATTGGAGGAATAAGTGGATTAAGAGGTTTCACTGGTACTTAATATCCTAGGATTAAGGGTAGACTGTAGTCGTACATGCAGTGGTGGATTTGGATAATTTAGAAGTATAAAAATAATGACTGAACATTAACTAATCGATATAAATTGATGTTGTGTACAATATATATATATATATAGTTTCCATTAACCAAAATATTGTTCTGACCTTCTCCTTACGGGATGAAACTTTAAGGGTCAGGTCATTGGAGTTGGATGCGATTAGGTTCTGAAAGAGTCTTCTTTCTCTCATGCCCTAAGTGTAGCAATTATTAGCCAAGGAATTCCACTAACTTTTAGGTAGTGGTTATTGTCAGTACTTGTATCCCATCTTAATTTTCTCTGGGAGTTGATATTTATCAATCTCGGATTATGCTCATGCCCTCTTGCAGGTACTAAATTAAGTAATGTGTGCTTGATCAGTTTAAGTTTTGAGTTTTGTTAAAATTCGGGTCCTTTAAGGTATGGGTTGTTAAATTTGGTATTAAAGCATAGTTTTAGGATTCTCTTGGTTGTTGATCAAAGAATTGTGATAAAATGAGAGAACATATTCGTATTAATATTCTCCATTTGTTCTTTTTGCTATTAACTCTATAATCTAGTATTCCGACTATTAAATAGTTGTACCTATATTTCTACAGAGTAGGGAAGGTAACTATGGGTTTGAAATATTTTGGAGTTCAAGATTCTTTCGGCGACCTTAAATTACCACATAGAACATTGGCAATGCAATACTATATTTTTTATAAGAGCACGAGAATGAGGTATGACAAAATCCCATATATATGAGGTGTCCAACTTGATGGTTGAGATCTAGCTATCTTATGATTTTGGATATTAGTTACGAGTAATGGTCGAATATACATAATGATTCCAAATATGTTAGCGATTGTATTCTACATGTAGCAGCTATCCGGATGAAAATATTTACAAGTTGCATTCATTAATCACCTTTTTTTAATAAAATGGATATTTTACTTGGTTTAGTCAATTCTTTAGACCAACCCGTGAGATAAATTTTGTTTATATATATAGTGGAAAAATCCATAAATACGGAAAAGGGTATTTCAAATGATTTAATTCTTATTCTAAAGATTTATCTGGAAAGCTTTGATTTTAGAAAAGATTTTGAAACTTTGCAGTATCTATGTGTAAGTTTGATTTGTCAGAAGTAGTTCTGGACTTCTTTATTTATAAAACCAAGGGATTTGGAATTTTCTTTGTCAAGGGACAGCCAAAAACAAGAATGAAAATTTGTTGGTTTATGTTCTCGAAGATACCCATCAAATATAAGAAGAAATGCTTCCATATGGAGTAAAAAGGAATAATAATTGAAATATTTTTGGTATTTAGAAATGTTGTTGGTCATTGCAATATTATTGGGACTACTACGTTCAGTTGGAGAATGGTTCTAGATTATAAAATATTGTTTGGCATCACCAAGGTGTGGACATGAGTTTTTGTTCTGGACCGCGTCCAACTAGTGAAGACGACGCAAAATAATTATTGTTTAATTTGGTTCTAGTTAGGTCCCAGTTCAACCAGGGGTGAGCATTCAGTCAGTTCAGTTGGTTTTCAGATAAATAAACTCAAACCGAATTGAAACCATTTTTTTTGCAAAGCGAACCAAATTAATTTTGGTTAGTTTGGTCGGTAACTGATTTAATCAAACTTGAAGGTTGTATTATTATTACTATTATTCAATGATGAAGCCACTCAAAGTAAAACATAAATTCATGTTTGGAGAAATTTAATATAGTGAAATTTATGTTTATAATAAAGTTTGATCTATTTACAACAAATATATTTGTATTATATCACTAAACTAATTATTTAAAGTGCTACAATACCATAAAATTAGATAATAAATTAAAAGTTCAGTTAATTTGATTAAACCGATAATCAAAAAATTTATTTTACAAACCGAATTCAAATCAGTTTAGTTTTAAAATCAAACCGAACCAACCGAAATGAACCGGTTTGATCGGTTAATCCGTTTTGAACCAAATATTGCTCAATCCTAGGTTCAAACTTCTGCCCCAAATTCGTTTAGCAATGGACCACCTAATAATAAACCTGGAGAGGTTGATTGGTTGAAGCTATATGGCATAGACCGAAACTGGAACGCGCTTATTAAGTCCCATTCAAAGCTACCTAGAAGCTTTTCTTTTAAGCCTTTCTCTATCCTCAGGTAGCCGTACAGAATCTCTCTATCCTTTTTCTCCTTATCTATAACCACTCTGTCTTTCACCTGTAGAAGGTGCCATTTTCAGTTTTCCCCCTCCCTAAGGATCAACAGCCTCGCCTTACACTAATTTCTATGCAATAGAACTTGGCCCACCTTTACTCCAGACCAAAACCAAATATATTCCCTCCGACCACTTCTAAGCCCGTGGCATCACCCCACATTAGAGAGGCCTGTTGACTAAACCATAAAGGGTAAAAAGATTTAGCAGCTTTTGGGACGAAGGAATTATTCATTATTGTAGAATTTGCATTGATTCTATGCTTTGAGACCTTTAAGTAATAATGTTGCCTGCATTGTATCAGGCTTTCCTATGCATGGTTGGCATAGAACTTCAATGCAGGCAAGAGTTTGAATTGTTGGAGCTGAAGAGAGTCCATTATAAATTCACCGAAGTTTTCAGTGAGATTTTGGAATTCCTATGGAGGAGTGATATATATATATTGACTGATTTAGAAATTTTTGCAGTGGATCTTTTCCTAAGATGTCAGTGTTTGGAGGATGTATAGTCTATGTCCAACAATTTTTTTCCGATCGTGCACACCGTTCGAGTTCAATACCGTTCTAAAGACGAGAAGCTAAAACTTGATTTATCTTGTGGTGCAAAAAGCCAAACCCATGTAGTTATTGACTACATAGATATTATTTGAGATTGCATCTTTATGATTTATTTTATTGTTTATGGAATTGCCTTTCCATTAATTTACTCTTCGTGCTACAACTTATTCACTTCACCTTTAGGCGATATGGATGAATCTCCATGAACATGTAATTCTGAAGAAGTCTCTTCAACATCTGTAGATTCTCCATAAGGAAGAGGCGATCTCGGAGCGGTCAGCAACACCGGCCTCACTAAGCAGTTGTGGGATAGTAGAAATTGGAGGGTCTGGGTGCCAATGCCACATTGCCACTATCACAAGATTGGGTGTATAACCACTATGTGTTATGAGATTGTGTTCATTATCTATTTTGTTATCGTTTCTAGATATGTGGATCAATCTTGTTTATGGAATAATATATGTGTGATCTCATAAAAGGCAATCAACAATGTATGCAGTGTAAGACTGGAATTTAGTTGGTATGCATGCGATTTATATAGGTTGAAAATTTTAGCTAAGAGCATGTTAAGAGTTTGTTTTGAGCAGGAGTCATGAAGCATGCATGTTTTCCAAAATCCAAATTCTTTTTATCACCTTTGAATTGTTCACATTTCCCATAAAAAGTCAAATTTTGTGGGTAAGGTTAGATATAAAATTTTAGAAATTTGATTTGTGTGATTTGCGCATAATCAACTTTCGACTATGCTAAAAGGCGTCTAGCTTGAATTTTCAAAGTTTCGTAGAGGGAGATTTTTAAGAGTTGTCTCTTGATTTGAAGAAAAAGAAAAAGTTTTGGGTTTTGAGTTATATTTGTTTATAAATAATTTTAGAGTTTTTTTTATCCAAATCGATTCAACGGAAAATTTTCATTTGAATATTTCAAAATTTCATTTTTCAAGTGTCGGGCGATTTCTGAAAAGAGAGATTTTGTGAGTTACTTGTTAAGCGTAAGGAAGTGTATAAGTTAGAATTTGTGAATTTAGAGGTGCACTTGGATTGATAGTATGTTAGAAACGCAAGCTATGACGAGGGAAAAACTGTCATTATGCATACATATTTTCTATGATGTGATACACTACGCAGTTAGACGTGGTTGGTTGCAAAGTGGTTGCACACTAGTTGGTTGTATAGTTTAGATAATCTCAAGCCAAACCTAAGACTTGGTCACTGATACTGTTTCAAGAATGAAATTCTTTTTAAGGGGGGAAGAACGTAAAACCACATAATTTTGGCTTAGTTATTTAATTAGTTAGTTAGTTTGGTTCCAAAATATAATTTTTGCCAACAATAAAATCTGACCATGAAACCTACACTATAGTGTCCATAGTAAAATTTTGAGCAACTTTCATGGTTGGAGTTTTACGATCGAAATTGGAATGGATAAGCAATGGTTTGAAAATGAATTCGAGACAAAAATTAAATAAAATGGAAAAAACTATCATAACTGGGAGGGTACATTACTCAGCCTCTTTGATAGAGGAAATCGACTGGGGAGGTTGACCTGCCTGCATGTTGGGACTAGGTTAAGTTCTGACCTAATGACACAGATTTAATATTATTTAATCCAAAAAGGTTGAGGTTGATTCTTGGACCTATAAATTAAGGCGTACCCTTCCTCCCCTTCTCATATTTTTTCGAAAAGACTAACGAAACACTGTCATTTCTTCTTCTCCACTTTCTTTTTAAATTTTAAATTTTAAATATGGAGTGAATCCAAATGGAAAAAGATAAAAATTGAATAAGAAGAATATAAGAGAATCAATCCCAAGCACTTTAGATCAAAAAATATTTTTTTATAGCAAAGCTAAGCCAGTTTTTATAATGGCTGCAACCACTTTCATTATAACAAATAATGAAAGCAGTAAGTACAAGAGCTAGATCGTGTATCTAACTACAAAAATAAAACAAATGGAATCAACAACTTAGAATGCTGGACACCCATCGGGTTTTCAAAAGGAAAAAGTAGAGCATTACATACCTTGCTTTATTCCAACAACCACTTCATTCCATAATTCCAGATCTTTCTTAGTTTTGTCTTTGAAAATAACTTCATTCCTATATCTCCATATAACACACGAAAATTTTTGGGAGCTATTTGCATCATAACACTTCTATCATCCTTCCGCCTCGTTGCTTTGTATAAATAACACCATTCTATATTGCTCATCCGCAAAGCATCGGATCTGCCCAACCTGATCATCAGCTTATTCCATATCCTGAAGGTGAAGTTACAATTGAAAAAAAAGATGGACATTGATATCATCCTGTAACGACCCGCCTTTCTCTCAGTTCTAACCAGTAATTAAACTGACTCAAACCGTTCATGAAGACGGATTGTCAGGGGTACTTACAAATTTGCACAAAAGTAAACGAACTTTTCCATTATAGTTACAATAACATTAATCAGAGTTATAAGAAATATCAGAGTACAACAGAAACACAACGGAAATAAATACAAATATACTCTCAGCAGAAGAATAACGATCCAATATATAGCTCTAGCTCCAATCCAGAATCCATCTCTAAGGACTAAATCTACAGACTAAACTACTAGCTGCCCGTGTGAAAAATAATAGGCACTCGGAGTTTTAAGTGTAGGAACAATAAACTCCCGGTCGGTCATGGTGACTGCTATGAGAACTCAAAATAGTTGTTTTAGGGTCTATTTTAAAGTTAGGTAAATCACCGAACCACGTCGTATAAACATGGAATGGGTTTTCTCCATGTGAATAGAATTACGCAATGAATTTTTGAAAAATAAAACTATCATAAGGTCTCGTGGCACACACACAATGAAAACGCACACATGGGCGAGGTTTCTCCTTATAATAGTCAAAAATGCTTAATACGTGAAAAAATTCTTTCATATTATTATTAGTGCATAGTGTGAAAAAACCTTTCAAAAGTAAATGTATTAATCATAGCCAGCATCATGCCCCATCCCATTATATTGACCTACCAGTAACCAGTAGGCAATACAAACTGAAATCGTATGGGCTCGTAGTGGAGGTGGGTTTCCACCAAATGACCATATAAAGGAACTTCCTTACCGATCCGATGGGTATGCCTCTAGAGGGATGCCTCAAGAACCAAATGGGCTCTCTGCCAACACGACGCCGGTCTCTCCCTTACTGGATTGGTTAGACCGCACCTAAGTAAGTCATCCTCCGGTTACCAACCTTTAAATCAGGTACCCACATAACAACAACCACAAAAGTAGATGTTTTCCCCATAGGTTACTACCTGGGCTCCATACCATGGTACACCTTTTATCTAGAAGGGAATGACTACCCATGTCCTCACCGCATCTTTCCTATTTCGGCCATTTTCCGGATTGTGAGGCTTGTCGATGTCACGACATACACAAAGCTACACTTTAAGCCATGCTTTGATCATCACTAGCTTATCACTTAAATATGCCACATTATCCATTCACCAGATTCCCAGTCTTCAACCACCGTCTTCAGTTGCTCCATAACGTCATACTATTATTTGGAATGGTTTTCGGACATAAATTTGATCCTGGTCTTTCCAAATAATAAGTGCAATTTTAAAACGCAATTATGATCACACAGGATTACAACCAAATCTCCTTTGATTGTCAGTTAATCAAAACCTTTTTAGATTCATTCTTAAATTATACTCAAATCCTTTTCATTCGATAACTTATTATCCAAAACTAAGTTCCTTTGAAAATCATTAACCCACATTTCAAAGTTTCCATTTTAAAAGATTTCTTAATATCCTTCTTTTTAATCTTGATTAAAAAATTACAGTTCTTCCCAAATTCCTTCCTTTAAAATTTCCTCAAATAAAAGGTTTGATTAAATCCCCAATTACGATACGAATTTCCACAACTCAATTTCATCGGGTTCCAAGAATGATATTATTGAAGATACCATCCACAATAAAAACCCAAATGAATCGATATTGAACATAAGTTACATAAAAATTGTATCTACTTTTATTCGATACCAATTCTCATAATCAATGAATACTATAAGTAGAATAATTATATATATATCTTTAAAATCCCTCAAATAGTATACGCTTATACGACAGAATTTCATATCAAATATCCGAAGATTATTTTATTCCAACTTATCTCAATCAAATCGGCAAACCCTTATCTTAGTTTGAAAGATTTACCAGCTCTTGGATATTAGATCCGGACAGAAATATCATCAACTAATCCATAATATTAATTTTTGTATCCAACCCAAACTATAAGCATAATAACGGTAAAATACCTTCTAAATTCCTCAAAAAGCATCTACCGAATTAATATCAAACTGAAACGACCCTCAGTCCGGCCCGGCCTAAACCGAACTAGAATGAAGATTGTTTTGAGAACAGAACACATCAAAACACAAACAAGAGAACATTTCCATTGCTTATTACAACAATTACATCAAAGTACAAGAATGTGAGTACATGAATAAATACTTTACAACTTGAAAATATAAAATCTGAGTTATTACATAATACATTGCAGCGGAAAGATAATAATACAAAATAATACAGTGGAAGACCAATATGCTCTGGACGCAGCTTTAAGCTTCAACCCAGAATCCTGTTATAAATGAAAATCTGCAAAAACCAAAACTCCAACTGCCCGTGTGGAAAATAAGGGCACCCAGAGTTTAGGTTAAAACAATAAACTCCAGGTCAGTCATGGGACTGGTACGAGAACTCAAAAACCATTATTAATATTTTATTTTAAAGTCGGGTAAATCAAGGGACCACGCCGCTAATGCGGAACGGGTTTCCTCCCAAGAATACCAGTGCATAAAACATCGCAATGCTTTTAGAAAAATGAAGTCACCATAAGACTCAAGTCCCATCACACAATGCAACGCACACCAGAGGATAGAGTTTTACCTTATGGTGATTAAACATGCTTGGTACGATAAAAGCGGATTTTATATTATTATAGTGTGTATATGTTTTAAAAACAGTTTCAATCATAATATCAATCCTAGGAAGCATAGCTACCATATACTATGCCTCCATACTAGTAATACAATCAAAACCGCATGGGGGCGTATTGGAAATTGAGTTTCCATCATGAGTCAAGGCTAGGGAGGAGCTCCTTACTGATTCGAGACACTCTAGCTAATGTCTCAGGGTTCCCCGCAGTTAACCCTTGGAAAGCTACAAGGCCGGTCCACCATACGAGTTGCGGATTAGTTATTCCTGAACACACGTTTCCCGGTCCTATAGGACCTATCCGAGGCGCCTCATTCCATCATCCACATAAGTAAATATCTGCCAGTTTAAGCACCGACACTACTTTTAGCTAGAAAGAAACATGCTGCTCTCCCTGCGTTCCCTTCTCCCGTTTTAGACTCCGCTGGTGTGTGAGGCTCGCGAAGTCACACTATACCACAAGGCCCTGCTTTTCAACAAAAGCCTTGATCATTTTTATCTTAGCATGCCACATTGTCCATCCATGTCATATCGTTGATCAATCTACCAATATATATACCCTCTAAGCTCGTATGTCTCAGAGAAGGATGTTGTGCAAGAGAATAAATTCTCTGCCACCAAACAGATATATATATATTTAGTAGAGTTCAACAAACACAACAAAAGGAATACAACGTCAGACATATAATCCATTTAAAACTTATGCTCTGGGTCTGAGCGAAAGTCAAATCCGGTAATCTATCCAAGTTCGTTTAGATGATTACCAATTATTCCATCGTCTTAGGTGTACAGCCCAATCAAGATATCAATAATCATCCGCATGACTCGAATATTTCACGGTCTTCAACCGTAGTCTTCGTCTTCTATCTTTAATCGTCGTATGGATTAATCGGAATGGGTTAAACCCGGTCTTTCTGAATAATTCACGCAATTTAAAAACATGTGTTATAGGGAACACAAAAAAAAACGCCTCATTCCAAATCAAGAATATTCTTTTGATTAAATGATCTTTTCTCTAGGAAATTTTCCCCTTGATTTTATTAAAGATAAAATTCCTTTAAAACATATAGTTAAATAATCCTTTGGATATCGTTTCAAAAGATTTAATCTTTTCTCAACTACATTAAGCCCTATCCATCTAGTCGGAATTTACGTCTTACCGAATAAATCGTTTATTTCATTAGCTCAGTCCCAACCTATTTAACCCATGGAGTAAAACTGGTGGTACTCCATATCTAGACCCAATATGTTACGGTAAATTTAATTACTGTTTATCGTTTAAATCTAATTAAAGATTTAACTAACGCATGGAGCAAAACTGGTGGTACTCCATTCTCGATCACTTATTGAATTTAGTATATTCAATTACTTTATTCCTCTTTAATTCTGATTAAAGGTTCGTTAAAACTCTATTTGGTATTAATCTTCCATAAATTATTATTTAATGATTTTTCAACTTTAAGAAATTTATCTTATCTTAATTGGGTTAAAGAACAAATGTCGCTTAAAACATTGTTCACGACAAACCCCAAAATCCAATTTCTTTAAATTTCAATTTAATGTATTAAATTGGAAACTTCGCTCTAGAAAATTTCATTAAATCTTTAGTTAAAAGATTAATGAATGAAAAATCATAATTTCACTATTGATTTGGGTTTCAAGACCTAATGTCATTTAAAACATTATTCACAATCAACCCACCATCAATTTCCAAATAAATTTTCAATTTTGTTTAATAATTGAAAAACCTCTTCTTTAAATCTTTATTAAAAGATTTATTCTTTCTTAAGTAGGATTCAAGAACAGTGTTATTTAAGACACCACTCACGACAAACCCAACCTCTTATTTAATATTAAATATAAAACTTTGAATAAAGTATATCGACCTATATTCAATATTAAATTCTAAACCAACATATTTTAGCGTTCCTAACTTTAATAAAAGAATAAATTTTATTATCAAACATTATTTAGCATTTCTAATCTTTAATAAAAGAATAACTTTTATTAACAAAACATTATTTAGCGTTTCTAATCTTTAATAAAAGAATAACTTTTATTAATAAAACATTATTTAGCATTTCTAATCTTTAATAAAAGAATAACTCTTATTAACAAAACATTATTTAGCGTTTCTAATCTTTAATAAAAGAATAACTTTTATTAACAAACATTATTTAGCGTTTCTAATCTTTAATAAAAGAATAACTTTTATTAACAAACATTATTTAGCATTTCTAATCTTTAATAAAAGAATAACTTTTATTAACAAATATTATTTAGCGTTTCTAATCTTTAATAAAAGAATAACTTTTATTAACAAAACATTATTTAGCATTTCTAATCTTTAATAAAAGAATAACTTTTATTAACAAAACATTATTTAGCATTTCTAATCTTTAATAAAAGAATAACTTTTATTAACAAACATTTAATTCTTTAATTGTAAATTCTTTTGAAAACTTTTGAAATTCCCACCTTGGAATGAGACTCACATCAAATACCATTAAATGATGGATTTTAAATTATACATGTAATCAACAATAACATTCATCACATAATAACATTCATACAGTGTCCACATCACATTTAAACAACATTTAAGGAATAATTTATTAACTGTGCACTTGGGCGATGTGTGAAAATATCAGCCTAACCAACACATATGAGACAGGTAACTCATATATGGCAGTGTAGCAAATTCCAATTATCATAATGAATTATCATAAATTAGTTAATTACAGAATTTCAATTCAAACATTGAATCAATACACAAAAATCAGGCATTCCATAGCAACAATTTACAACCAAACATGCATATCACAGAATTAATTCTCAGACATTCATCATAGACATTTAAAATATATTTATTTCAGAAAATAAATAATTACTGAAAATAAAAATTGAGTGAGAAAAGAGTTCTCACCGAGATTGGATTTTATCGGGTCCAATTGGGTGGTTTTGGACCCAATTTTGGTCCAAAATTCAACATCCTCAGAATTTAGTGAAGTTGGTGTCTATGCATTGCTAAAAAATATACTGATCATGGCAAACCCTGTTTTGAGTCATTTCGAGTTCGTTACGAAAAGTTATGATTTACTGAAGTTTGGACAATTTTAAATAATTATTTATATTCATGAAAATACCTAAAAATTTGACTGTCTCCAAATTGGTCGAAATTAGTGTCCACGCGGAGCTCTCGTCACCACGATCGCGGCGAAACTGAAATCGTTGAATTTCGACATAGTATGCAAAAGTTATGCGAGTTCGAACATTGGATATTAGATTAATTAATTAATCAAATAATCAAAATTTTCTCTCTCTTCATTTTCTGGTCAAACCAGTGCTTTTATAACTTTGACCGGACTTTCCCGCCACACCGTTGACCTGCACCGCCGCTACCTCCCACCATCGGAACCGCCTCGACGAGGCGAAGCTTCGCCGGAAGTGCCCCCTCAGGCCGCCGCCGACGGCCGGAAATCGCTGATTTCCGTTCGTCAGGTTGCGGGCCCCACAGGCCACATCCTTGCTCCGTTATACCTGAAATTTTTACAGCATCTTCCTCTCGTGCATACGAACAACTTTCCTGTTGGTGACTTCGTCCAGTTCTTCTCTGATTTGCGGGAAAAAATTCATTTGTGTTTGCTGCTCCGTTTTATCAGTTCTGCCGTTGATCTGAGATCCCGGCGAATCCGTGCGACATTAGACGCTGAATTTTTCGTGGAAGGTAGATAATAAGATGATGATCAATACCCAGAAGGGGTTTGATTTGTTTTGCTTTGGTTTGGGAGAAATAAAATTTTCAGTTTGAGGGTTCTTTTTGCAAAGAAGGTTTTAGGTGGAGAAGCCATTGAAATTGAAATGAGGAAGAAGGTGGTTATGGTTTGTTTCTCTAGGTTATGGCTGAAATAATATAATATGTAGGCTGGTGTAATTGGGTTTGAAAACCCTTGTTTATTTTCACTTATTGGATAATATGCCCATGTTCATTCTTTAATTCAATTTCTTGCATTTTTGACCGTTTAAAAATTACTACGCTCACATACTAATTTCGAAATTAATGAAAATTTAAACATAAATAATATTTGACATTACAAACCCAAAAAAACTGGTTTCATTAAATTTCGAGTGCATATGAATATTTAGTGAATTTTTTTATTTATTAAAATTGACCGTTTCTTAAAAAAAAAATCAATAACTGCCACAAAATGACTCCAAAAATTATGAAATTTGGAATTTAACTATATTTTAATATTCCTGATCCATGAAACTGGTTTCGCCGGATTCGGAGGCTGTTTGCAAAATTTCCATTTTTGACGCATATATTTTAATATTAAAAATACATAAAATAATGAAAATTTTCCGAAACTCAAAATATCTCGATGCTTATACTTTTTCCTTATGTAAACGTCATTCTGGACTCAATGGAAGTAGTTTCGAGTCCAAATTCGATCATATGCAAAAAGTAACGTTTTGGGCCTTTAAATAATATTATATTATTAAATTCTATAGCGTTTTTCTAAAAACTTGATTTTTTCATAACTTACAAAATAAAAACTGGAATTTTAATTTCTAAATTCTTTGGATAAATATTTTCAATACGGTCCCAATGTGTCCAGTTTTATCCAATTCCAATTTAATATTGATTTTATATGATTTTCCAAAGCTCAAAGTTGAAAACTGAAATTACCGCGCTATTTAAAATTCAGTATAGAATTATTATAATTTATAATTTGTAATGTCGTATTAAATAGATTTCAATCGTTATTATTTAAAATATATCATTTTAAATATCAAAATCCATTAAAATAACCAAAAACAATATATTCTTTTTGTTCCAAAAATCCGGGTTGTTACAATCTCCCCCACTTAAAATCTTTTCGTCCTCGAAAAGGAATAGAGTTAAAAATTATTTTATAAATCAACTCAACTTTCAATAATTTTAATATGGCTTAAGTTCATCAAATTTTCAACTTATAATAATTTATTAATTTTCCTAAAATTTGGCTAACACCCTAAATTCTAGAAAAATCTCGCCAGATTCTCCTTCGTACGGAGAGTATTGGAAAAACGTAAACTGCCTCATAGGGCTCTCATCATCCCAAAAAGAAAAAGAAAACAGAAGGGGGGGGGGGGGGGAAGAAGAAAGAGAATGCCAAGCGGCTAGCCAATCGGCTCATAAAATCAAAACCCACAAAATAAAGTAAATATGTACCTATTTGTCGGGCATACAATTTTATTCCTCTACTCTAGCCTTGCCATGACCTGTTCAACGCATATGTATATATTTGCATGCAATTTCAATATTTTATCGGTTCAATCGACAAGCAATCAGCACAGCCAGCAATCAATTAGTGGATTAATTTTTCAAATGCATAACTTTCATATATATATATATATATATATATATATATATATTCAAAAAATCATGTTTTTGATGCCATGTCACACAATAGCTAGGTTTTGGTTCTCATACCAGTCAATGTGGAAATATATAGAAATCCCTCTTTCGAAACACGAACATGAACTAATGATGCTGACATGTCAATCACTAGTGTCATCAGGGTCATCTCCGGGCTACTAGAGTGTGATTCTATATCTACCCAGTATATTGAGATTTCAAATACACGATGATCAGACGTATATGCAAAACCTACTAATACCTGATAGTCCAAAATATAATAATCAATTACGTATAGTAAGTTATAGATTTTCAAAACTAATTTTGGTTTTAAGAAAATGGCACTCTTTAGACTCATCCTAGGTTACTACTGATCCCATCTCTAACGAGTCATTCTTATAGGATATTACTAATCCTATCTCTGATGAATTCTTTTGTTCGGTTCTAATATATTTTGTTCTCGAGCTTTGTAAAACCAAAGCTCTGATACCAACTGAAACGACCCTCAGTCCGACCCGGCCTAAACCGAACTAGAATGAAGATTGTTTTGAGAACAGAACACATCAAAACACAAACAAGAGAACATTTCCATTGCTTATTACAACAATTACATCAGAGTACAAGAATGTGAGTACATGAATAAATACTTTACAACTTGAAAATATAAAATCTGAGTTATTACATAATACATTGCAGCGGAAAGATAATAATACAAAATAATACAGCGGAAGACCAATATGCTCTGGACACAGCTTTAAGCTTCAACCCAGAATCCTGTTATAAATGAAAATCTGCAAAAACCAAAACTCCAACTGCCCGTGTGGAAAATAAGGGCACCCAGAGTTTAGGTTAAAACAATAAACTCGAGGTCATTCATGGGACTGGTATGAGAACTCAAAAACCGTTATTAATATTTTATTTTAAAGTCAGGTAAATCAAGGGACCACGCCGCTAATGCGGAACGGGTTTCCTCCCAAGAATACCAGTGCATAAAACATCGCAATGCTTTTAGAAAAATGAAGTCACCATAAGACTCAAGTCCCATCACACAATGCAACGCACACCAGAGGATAGAGTTTTACCTTATGGTGATTAAACATGCTTGGTACGATAAAAGCGGATTTTATATTATTATAGTGTGTATATGTTTTAAAAACAGTTTCAATCATAATATCAATCCTAGGAAGCATAGCTACCATATACTATGCCTCCATACTAGTAATACAATCAAAACCGCATGGGGCGTATTGGAAATTGAGTTTCCATCATGAGTCAAGGCTAGGGAGGAGCTCCTTACCGATTCGAGTCACTCTAGCTAATGTCTCAGGGTTCCCCGCAGTTAACACTTGGAAAGCTGTAAGGCCGGTCCACCATACGAGTTGTGGATTATTTATTCCTGAACACACGTTTCCCGGTCCTATAGGACCTATCCGAGGCGCCTCATTCCATCATCCACATAAGTAAATATCAGCCAGTTTAAGCACCGACACTACTTTTAGCTAGAAAGAAACGTGCTGCTCTCCCTGCGTTCCCTTCTCCCGTTTTAGACTCCGCCGGTGTGTGAGACTCGCGAAGTCACGCTATACCACAAGGCTCTGCTTTTCAACAAAAGCCTTGATCATTTTTATCTTAGCATGCCACATTGTCCATCCATGTCATATTGTTGATCAATCTACCAATATATATACCCTCTAAGCTCGTATGTCTCAGAGAAGGGTGTTGTGCAAGAGAATAAATTCTCTGCCACCAAACAGAAATATATATTTTGTAGAGTGCAACAAACACAACAAAAGGAATACAACGTCAGACATACAATCCATTTAAAACTTATGCTCTGGGTCTGAGCGAAAGTCAAATCCGATAATCTATCCAAGTTCGTTTAGATGATTACCAATTTTTCCATCGTCTTGGGTGTACAGCTCAATCAAGATATCAATAATCATCCGCATGACTCGAATATTTCACGGTCTTCAACCGTAGTCTTCATCTTCTATCTTTAATCGTCGTATGGATTAATCGAAATGGGTTAAACCCGGTCTTTCCGAATAATTCGCGCAATTTAAAAACATGTGTTATAGGGAACACAAAAAAAAGGCCTCATTCCAAATCAAGAATATTCTTTTGATTAAATGATCTTTTCTCTAGGAAATTTTCCCCTTGATTTTATTAAAGATAAAATTCCTTTAAAACATATAGTTAAATAATCCTTTGGATATCGTTTCAAAAGATTTAATCTTTTCTCAACTACATTAAGCCCTATCCATCTAGTCGGAATTTACGTCTTACCGAATAAATCATTTATTTCATTAGCTCAGTCCCAACCTATTTAACCCATGGAGTAAAACTGGTGGTACTCCATATCTAGACCCAATATGTTACGGTAAATTTAATTACCGTTTATCGTTTAAATCTAATTAAATATTTAACTAACGCATGGAGCAAAACTGGTGGTACTCCATTCTCGATCACTTATTGAATTTAGTAAATTCAATTTCTTTATTCCTCTTTAATTCTGATTAAAGGTTCGTTAAAACTCTATTTGGTATTAATCTTCCATAAATTATTATTTAATGATTTTTCAACTTTAAGAAATTTATCTTATCTTAATTGGGTTAAAGAACAAATGTCGCTTAAAACATTGTTCATGACAAACCCCAAAATCCAATTTCTTTAAATTTCAATTTAATGTATTAAATTGGAAACTTCGCTCTAGAAAATTTCATTAAATCTTTAGTTAAAAGATTAATGAATGAAAAATCATAATTTCACTATTGATTTGGGTTTCAAGACCTAATGTCATTTAAAACATTATTCACAATCAACCCACCATCAATTTCCAAATAAATTTTCAATTTTGTTTAATAATTGAAAAACCTCTTCTTTAAATCTTTATTAAAAGATTTATTCTTTCTTAAGTAGGATTCAAGAACAGTGTTATTTAAGACACCACTCACGACAAACCCAACCTCTTATTTAATATTAAATATAAAACTTTGAATAAAGTATATCGACCTATATTCAATATTAAATTCTAAACCAACATATTTTAGCGTTCCTAACTTTAATAAAAGAATAACTTTTATTAACAAACATTATTTAGCATTTCTAATCTTTAATAAAAGAATAACTTTTATTAACAAAACATTATTTAGCGTTTCTAATCTTTAATAAAAGAATAACTTTTATTAACAAAACATTATTTAGCATTCCTAATCTTTAATAAAAGAATAACTCTTATTAACAAAACATTATTTAGCGTTTCTAATCTTTAATAAAAGAATAACTTTTATTAACAAACATTATTTATCGTTTCTAATCTTTAATAAAAGAATAACTTTTATTAACAAACATTATTTAGCGTTTCTAATCTTTAATAAAAGAATAACTTTTATTAACAAACATTATTTAGCATTTCTAATCTTTAATAAAAGAATAACTTTTATTAACAAACATTATTTAGCGTTTCTAGTCTTTAATAAAAGAATAACTTTTATTAACAAAACATTATTTAGCATTTCTAATCTTTAATAAAAGAATAACTTTTATTAACAAAACATTATTTAGCATTTCTAATCTTTAATAAAAGAATAACTTTTACTAACAAACATTTAATTCTTTAATTGTAAATTCTTTTGAAAACTTTTGAAATTTCCAACTTGGAATGAGACTCACATCAAATACCATTAAATGATGGATTTTAAATCATACATGTAATCAACAATAACATTCATCACATAATAACATTCATACAATGTCCACATCACATTTAAACAACATTTAAGGAATAATTTATTAACTGTGCACTTGGGCGATGTGTGAAAATATCAGCCCAATAAACACATATGAGACAGGTAACTCATATATGGCAGTGTAGCAAATTCCAATTATCATAATGAATTATCATAAATTAGTTAATTACAGAATTTCAATTCAAACATTGAATCAATACACAAAAATCAGGCATTCCATAGCAACAATTTACAACCAAACATGCATATCACAGAATTAATTCTCAGACATTCATCACAGACATTTAAAATATATTTATTTCAGAAAATAAATAATTACTGAAAATAAAAACTGAGTGAGAAAAGAGTTCTCACCGAGATTTGACTTTATTGGGTCCAATTGGGTGGTTTTGGACCCAATTTTGGCCCAAAATTCAACATCCTCAGAATTTAGCGAAGTTGGTGTCTATGCATTGCTAAAAATATACTGATCATGACAAATCCTGTTTTGAGTCATTTCGAGTTCGTTACGAAAAGTTATGATTTACTGAAGTTTGGACAATTTTAAATAATTATTTATATTCATGAAAATACCTAAAAATTTGACTGTCTCCAAATTGGACGAAATTAGTGTCCACGTGAAGCTCTCGTCACCACGATCGCGGCGAATCTGAAATCGTCGAATTTTGACTTAGTATGCAAAAGTTATGCGCGTTCGAACATTGGATATTAGATTATCAGCCTTTTCTCTCTCTTCATTTTCTGGTCAAAGCAGTGCTTTTAGAACTTTAACCAGACTTTCCCGCCACACCATTGACCTGCACCGCCTCCGCCACCCACCATCGGAACCGCCTCGACGAGGCGAAGCTTCGCTGGAAGCGGGCCCCCCCAAGCAGCCGCCGATGGCCGGAATTCGCTGATTTCCGTTCGTCAGGTTGCGGGCCCCACAGGCCACATCCTTGCTCCGTTCTACCTGAAATTTTTACAGCACCTTCCTCTCGCGCATACGAACAACTTTCCTGTTGGTGACTTCGTCCAGTTCTTCTCTGATTTGCGGAAAAAAATTCATTTGTGTTTGCAGCTCCGTTTTATCAGTTTTGCCGTTGATTTGAGATTCCGGCGAATCCGTGCGACATTAGACGCTGAATTTTTCGTGGAAGGTAGATAATAAGATGATGATCAATACCCAGAAGGGGTTTGATTTGTTTTGCTTTGGTTTGGAAGAAATAAAATCTTCAGTTTGAGGGTTCATTTTGCAAAGAAGGTTTTAGGTGGAGAAGCCATTGAAATTGAAATGAGGAAGAAGGTGGTTATGGTTTGTTTCTCTAGGTTATGGCTGAAATAAGATAATATATAGGCTGGTGTAATTGGGTTTTAAAACCCTTGTTTATTTTCACTTATTGGATAATAGGCCCATGTTCATTCTTTAATTCAATTTCTTGCATTTTTGACCGTTTAAAAATTACTACGCTCACATACTAATTTCGAAATTAATGAAAATTTAAACATAAATAATATTTGACATTACAAACCCAACAAAACTAGTTTCGTTAAATTTCGAGTCCATATGAATATTTGGTGAATTTTTTTATTTATTAAAATTGACCATTTCTAGAAATAAAAATCAATAACTGCCACAAAATGACTCCAAAAATTATGAAATTTGGAATTTAACTATATTTAAATATTCCTGATCCATGGAAACTGGTTTCGCCGGATTCGGAGGCTGTTTGCAAAATTTCCATTTTTGGCGCATATATTTTAATATTAAAAATACATAAAATAATGAAAATTTTCCGAAACTCAAAATATCTCGAAGCTTATACTTTTTATTTATGTAAACATCATGCTGGACTCAATGGAAGTAGTTTCGAGTCCAAATTCGATCATATGCAAAAATTAACATTTTGGGCCTTTAAATAATATTATATTATTAAATTCTATAGCGTTTTTCTAAAAACTTGAATTTTTCATAACTTACAAAATAAAAACTGGAATTTTAATTTCTAAAATTCTTTGGATAAATATTTTCAATATAGTCCCAATGTGTCCAGTTTTATCCAATTCCAATTTAATATTGATTTTATATGATTTTCCAAAGCTCAAAGTTGAAAATTGAAATTACCGCACTATTTAAAGTTCAGTATAGAATTATTATAATTTGTAACGTCGTATTAAATAGATTTTAATCGTTATTATTTAAAATGTGTCATTTTAAATATCAAAATCAATTAAAATAACCAAAAACAATATATTCTTTTTGTTCCAAAAATCCGGGTTGTTACACAAACAACCGAAGAAATAACTCCAACTGTATCCAATTTATTTATAATTGGAAAACTCTTTTAATATTCAATAGATCCATTTAAATTCCATATCAAATATTTTTAAACTAAACAATATTTTGTAAATCATTTGAAAATAATTACTTATAGTTTGGATAATAATTTGGGTTAAAAACCTTAAATATATTGTTTTCAAAGAAGCATTACAATAGTGTTTAAAAATCATTACCAAAGCATTATAAAACAGTTATATTGGCAAATTTGATCAAAATAACTTCTTTATTATTCAAAACTAAAATTTTCCAAAACCCTTTTAAATAATTTATAATGATTTTACAAAAAAATTCCATATTTTTTAAAACATTAAAAATAGCTGTTTATAGTTATGGTCGATGAACTACATCTATAGTGACCCTTTTCAAATCTGTTTTACACATAACTTGAAAACAATATATCGGAATTTTAAAATTTCTTTTTCATTCGAAAACCAATGTTATATCAAAGCAAATGTTTTTCGTTTCGCTGAAATCTAATTTAAAATGCTCAAGTTATAAGTGTTTAAAGTTATTGGACGTAATTCGCGAACTACTGTTGTGTGACAAGTTCCATTCAGACCAAATAGAGACGTATAAAAACATCTAATTTACTTCCTAAACGATTATAAATATATATAAACTCACCGAAAAATGATATTTCAAATATTTGACTTTCAGTTTAAATTTAAAATTGAATATTACGATACTATTATAATAATAAAATAATGTTATTTCCCAAAAGTTAGTCCGATCAAGTTTAAAATTTGCAGCTGCTAATATAAAAATAATATATGACCATTGGCACAATCGATTTGAATTAAAACATTTTCTAGATAGGCAAACCAAACTTCACTTTTTCAAAACTGATTTCGTTGATTTAAAACCAACACCTTGTTTTATATCGAAAAATCGTTTAAATAAAATGTTCACCTTTATAAAAATTATTCGTATACAATTCCATTTCATTTCCAAACTACTTCAAATTTCAAATTTGAAAATAAAATTTTAGCCCAAATCTTCAATATTATAATAATATAATATTTTTTACATTTCCAACCATGGAGGAGATTCAACCAATCACCGATGCAATACCATAATATAAGTGTCATAGCGTGTCACACAACATTATAAACATCCATAGCAACCATTATCAAAATTTTAAAAGAAATAATAACTGTGTGTAAGTGTATAACAACTAACACTTAATAATGTGTTTATGTGTTCTAATCTGCACAACCATCATGCATTATCACATACAAACAATCATCAACCATTAATCATCCATTACCAATCAAATTAGTGAACTATAATATAATTATTCTTCACTAAATAATTTCATTAAACTAGTGAACAATACGGGTTATCACCCTCATAGCTTTCCAATTCTTCCGGTAGGTGAGCCTAGCGGACACTAGTGAGCAAAACTTCGCTTGTACCAATGAGTCAACTGAATACGTACGCGTATATATACACATGTGTATATATAATTCCTTTTATTATTGAGGAAGGGGGCGAGATAGTGGAAGGAGGAAGTGGGGTCCACGGGCGAAGAGGAGGGAGGAGCTGGGCTGGCGTTGGAGGCGGTGGTGCGACACCCGAGGAGACGGTGGAGGGTGGAGGTCAACATAAAGCACCTCCACCTTTGGAAGTGGCTAAGCTGCAACAATCTTCCGAGGCTTCAATAGCTGTGAAATATCCCATCACGTGCAGCAAGAAAAAGGAACTATTGCAAGCTTAATACGAGAAAGGCTAGACCTTCAATTTGTGTGATGTGCGCTGTTTTGGCACATAGGAAATGCAAGATGTTAACCATGTAATTGTAATAGGTTGTTGTTTCTGCTTAGAATCCCCCACATGGGACTTTCTTGTTGTTTATTATAGTTGATATGCATATTGCATATCTCCTGTGCTCTATTGTAACCTTTTATTTTTCAATAAATAAAAGAGTGTTACAGATCACTATAAAAATGGTCGGCTCTACCAAAGAAAACCAGCTTTGAAATAATCTTCAATGTAATTATACATGTATAACTTGTCACAACTCAAAATACATATGACAACATGAGCAAAAGGAAAACAATATGTTTGCCATATGTTACAAGAACAAACCCAACTATATAAATCAACGGATTAACGGATTGAAGGATGAACTTCAAAAACTTTTCACTTGATTTGATGACCACCCATGAAGCTCCTTTCAAATGAAGACTTCTTAACCATTTTCATTCACTGGGCATAAAATACTATCCCAACTACTAGTTAATTCTTGACAATTACACATAATATTCATTAACTTTATTCTAATTTTATCCAGACAAACAATAGTTGGTAAACATATTTCATCCGAAATCATTTGTTGAAACTCTCTGAACAATTTGATGGCATTTCACCTAATGGAAAGTAGAGAAAAAACATTAGCAAACTTCTCAAAAGGGATTCCACTCAAAAATTTGCCACAGTAAATCTACATGAATTTTCAAAATTCGTTAATGCAACATTAAAATCATCCAAATCAAAGCATGTGAAATTCACGCAAACAAATCCATTGACCGTTTCTTCTTTGATTTGGAAAATTCAGATTTTAGAGCAACTTTTAAATTATTGTTTAATTGATAAAAGCAACAACATTAACTGAATTTGGAAACATTTACGAAACAGCGACAAGAATACCCCGATGACGATCAGAAATGAAAACAAAATTTATACTATCATCTTTTATAAATTCATTAAGCTGTTCAGAATACCAATGTAACGACCCGGGAAAAAACTCGACGCTCAAATTTTCGACAATAATACATAAACCCGTATTACTTGCCCAAAAACCCAAGTATCGAATCCTAGATTGTCAATAGAAAGAAATTAGAGGGTGAGAAAAGAAAGAAATATTAGAATAGAAGAAAGAAGAAGAACACATCAAAATCTCACAGCGGAACAGATAAAATATAATATCACCAATCTTTTTATACAAAGAACTGTATATACATACTGTAACGACCCGTATTCTACGCATCATAGGACCGTAGAATATTTGTTTCTTTCACATATGAAGTCGTATGGTCATGTGACTTTGGGAGATGACTACTGGGGTCATTTCCCATGTTCATGATTTTACCCGATTTTTAAATGACCATTTTACCCCAAGCTGGTACTGTTTTGGCCATAACTTTTGACTGGAAAGGAATTTTGACCTGAAACCACTTCCATTGGCTTCGGATGATGGTTTACAATTCCGTAGAGTGGTCACATTGGCAAAACGGACTCACCGTTTGGGAGATATGGCAGAAACAAGTTTCAGATGGTGAAAAACAATTTAATTGGGCTTAACCGTGTGATTAGCAGCTAGGCCCAACGGGGGATTTCGGGATTAGGGTAAGGAGGAGGCTGAAATCAGTTAGAGAACGATCTTATCCTCATTTCCCAGCCGCCACTTTCTTTCTTGCAACCCTAGCAATGACCTCCAACACCCAAATCACCTTCTAATCACTTTCTAATCAAGTTTTGGCTTAATCTACATCAAATTAAGGAGAGGAAACATGAAAGCAAGGCTAGAGCTGCTGTTAGACATCAGTATTCGCCCAAATCAACAAGGTTTCAGTTCTGAGAATTTTGTTTGTGGCCAAGGTGAGTGGTTAGCATCGTTTTGACACTAATTACAGTTAATTAAGGGTAATTAGTGAAGATTAGCGAATTTATACACTGATAAATTCTGGAAAAATATCTATAAATTCGAAAATAATATTTTATGCCTCTGGTAGAAATTTGGTTTAATTTGGTTAAGTTCTGTTAACCCTATGATTAGTTTTACTTAAACATGCTTAAGGGAAAATAAGGGGTCTTGGGTATATTTGATCCATTTTGACATGTAAATTCATTGTTTTGGTGTTTGTGGTTAGTTTGCTTTGTTGCTATGACTGTTTGACATGATTTCTGATTGATTAGTATAGTTAGATTTGTCGAAAACGTCATCGAATGGCGTAAACAAGTTGCTGGAAAAAGTTGCAGAAAGCTGTGCAGGGTTTCGGATCGGATCGGATATGGGCTCGGATCGGATTGGAGACCTGGGCAAGGAACCCGACCCGAACTGGAGTCTGGCACAAAAGAGGCTTAGCAAAAAGGAAGGCCATGTTGGTTAAGCTGGGGATCGGATCGACTTAGGGACGAAGGGCTTGGATCGGAACTTGACACTTGGGAGAACTGGCAAGAAGGAAGGCCACGCTAATTGAACTGGGATCGGATCGGATGAAGGAGGAGGGATCGGATCGGAGCACGTGAAGAACGAGGGAGCGGATCGGAGCGGAAGCACGAACTGGAAGGGAGATGGCACCCGACCCGACCTGGAGGAGGACACCCGACCCGAACCGATACAATGCTGGAAACCCGAACCGAACCGCTACAGGGAAGGACAACACACCGACCGACTCAGAATGGACACCCGACCCGAACCGATGGCTAGGAGGGAAACCCGACCCGACCCAGTATTGACCAATAACCCAAGATGCAAAGATAGTCCAATATGGGAAGTTAGAGCTCAGGATCCAGTTGGGAACCGATGAGTTCACTTCATGATTGAGCTTTGCTGCGGAACGTGTGCCAAGGGGCAGTCGATGTCTATGACTTTGGTTCACTATGTATAGGAGGTACGTGAACGGATTCAGGGCCACAGTGGCCTAGGTACGACTAAAGGGCTATAAACCAATGAAGTGGGGTCATTTGTAAAGATTTGGTCATGACTCCATGTGGTAAGCTTGGTAGTAGCAGTAGTTGTACAAGTTGAACTCCGTCACTACTTCGACGGGTCTAGTGATTGACAGTGGTGGACATCGTATGCCTTACGCACTGAGTGAGAGATGTGAGGATGGTTGCTATGGTTGATTTGTTTGCTATCATTATGACATGCACACCCCACCCCCGTATTCTTTACACTATTTATTATGGCACCTTAGAGTACTGTACGGTATGTGGTACTAACTCTTTGGCTGCAGGTTCAGGTTCAGGTATGGTTTAGTATACCTGTTATTGTTCTGTTTAGATGCTTATCGCTCATACCAGGCTTTATGTCTAACCCAGAGTTTTATGTCTCCTCTTATTACTCTGGGTGCTCACACGAGCAGACTAGAGACATGTTAGCTGGTGATGCACGGGTAGATGATCCGGAGATGAGCAGGAGGCTTCCACGTAATATATATAGTATTCTCCCTGTGTTGTTGAAGATCACTGCTTGGGCATTAGTGGTGCATCTTCTACTTTAGCTTTCTTTTGTTTAGAGACAGTAAATTTGGAAAGTTGTAATAAGCTGTATTTGGATTTCCGCTGCTCTGATGTTGATGTTGATTTTAGTTATCAACTTATGCACTGTCTCACCTGTTTTATGCCAAGTATGTTATTATTATTATATTTTACTCCATGCGCTGTGAGACATTCTACAGGTTCTTGATCAGTTCGTTCCCTTCTTTCCTTTCTCCTGACGACTGTCCCGTGCTGGTCGGGCATGTGTACAATGCACTTTCGGAGGAAATGCAGGCTGGTGCGGGGCGGGCCGTCACACTTGGTATCAGAGCTCTAGGTTGCGTAGTTAACCTAGGGAAGTTATCAAGGAGAGATAATATACGTATACGAGAGAGCGTATTTGTGATTATTTTGGTTTTTAAAAGCTATATATATATACTATTAGTAGTATAAGAATGAAGTCGTACTGCACTAGCACCACTATGGGGTCGTTAATCGTTTCCTTTTTCAGATTGACGATGAACCGATATGTTAGAGGTACCGGTAGAGGGGAAAATAATGAGAGTGCTGCTGACATGAGGACGATGTTTACCGACCTCATGAGAGAGATGCTTAGGGATGTGCAGAGGGAAGCTCCCAATTGTGGAAATGGTGGTGGTCCAATAGTGCAGGCACCGAGGGTCGACTTTGCCAAGCTGAACAAGGATTATACTAGTCTTGGTGGGAAGCCGTTTCATGGAACGGAGTCTGCCACAGATGTTCAGGATTGGTTGGATAGTTGAGAACGTATCTTCTAGGATTTGGGTATCGAGGATGCGATGAAGAGAAAGCTAGTGTCCCATCAGCTGCAAGGGCGGGCAATGAATTGGTGGAATGCTATAAAGGCAGCTACTCCCGAAGATCAGATTACTTGGGAGCAGTTTAAGGCTCGCTTTAGCGAGAAGTTCATTCCAGCTGCTCAGAAGTCAGTGTTGTTTAAGAAATTCTTGGAGCTCAAGCAGAATGGTAGAGCTGTCTCGGAGTATATTGCTGAATTCGACACTTTGTCCAAATATGGGTTATCTCTTATTGATACTGCCGAGAAGAAGAATGAGAAATTCATAACTGGTTTGGATCAGTACTTGGGGGAAAGGCTTATTAACCACATCGATGAGACGTTTGAATCGATTGTGGGGAAAGCATTGAGATCAGAAAGTCTCTACCCTATGCTGAAGACTGAGGTTGCATCCGCAGATGAGCCAAAGCCACAAGCAAGTGGTGGAGGCAAGGGTGGTTCCCAGAATAAGAGAAAGCAGAATCATACTAAGGGTGGCCAGAAGAAAAAGAATAAGCAAGATGTTGAGTGCTTCAGCTGTGGTAAGAAGGGCCATTATGCTAGTAATTGTCGGGCCAAGCCAGCGGATAGGAAGTGCTTCAACTGTGGCCAAATGGGACATCACAAGGACAAGTGTCCACAACCCCCCAAAGAAAAGCAAATGGTGAAAGCCTACGCCCTTAATGCTATTCCTTCTTCGTCGAATGCCCCAACTGCGGCGGAGAAGGAAAATAATGTCATCATTCAAGGTATGCTTTCTATTTATGATGTTCATATTAGAGTTTTGTTTGATACCGGAGCTTCCAGTTCTTTCATATCTAGTGACCTGGTAGATAGGTTGGGATTGGAGCCCGAGATTGTCGATAGACCTTTAGTAGTGACGAACCCGATTGGTGGTTTGACTAGCCTTAGCATGATTTGTCGTAATGTGGTCTTATCGAGTCATGGATGCATGTTTGTTTGTGATTGCTTTGTTTTGGGCTTTACTGGGTTTGGCATTATTTTGGGAGTAGATTGGCTCCAAAGATACGGGGTGGTGGTAGACTGTGAGGGCTTTTTGGTGACAGCTAGAGCGGATGATGGGCGGAGGATAGTGTTTGGTGGTCTACCCAGTAAGGGGGTATTGGCTAGTTTTCTAAACTCCCTCGATATTCCGCATAGTGAGTTGTCAGGTTTGCCCGTGGTTGGCCAGTATCCGGATGTTTTCGAGGAAGTGACCGGGCTTCCACCACATCGAGAGATTGAGTTCCGTATTGATTTGGTAAAAGATGCCAGACCTATAGTGATGCCACTTCGTCGTATGGCACCAAGGGAGCAACGAGAGCTCGAGGTGCAAGTCAGCGATCTTTTGAAGAAGGGATTTATCAGAAGGAGTGTTTCTGAATGGGGAGCACCAGTTGTGTTTGATACCAAGGCGGATGGTTCCCTTCGTTTGTGTGTAGACTACCGTGAGTTGAATAAAGTGACGAGGAAGAACAAGTATCCTCTACCGCGGATAGATGATTTGTTCGATCAGTTGAGTGGCGCGAGAGTATTTTCTCAGTTGGATCTCGCGACAGGTTTTCATCAGCTTAGAGTGGAAGCTGAGAGCATAGCTAAAACAACATTTCGGACGCCGTCTGGATTTTATGAGTGGTTGGTCATGCCATTCAGGCTGACCAATGCCCCAGCATATTTTGTGGATCTTATGAGTAGGGTATTCAGAGATCAGTTGAATAGGTTTGTCCTTGTGTTCGTTGATGATATTTTGGTCTATTCGAGGACAGAGGAAGAACACAAGGAACATTTAAAAATAGTGATGGAGGTGTTAAGAAAACACCAATTGAAAGCAAAGTTTTCTAAGTGTCACTTCTGGAGGAGGGAAGTGAGGTTCTTGGGCCATGTTGTATCAGAGAATGGTATTGCCGTGGACCCGGCGAAGGTGGCTACGGTATAGGATTGGCCTACGCCCAAGAATGCAACAGATGTAAGAAGTTTCTTGGGGTTAGCTGGATATTATCGTAAGTTTATCCAAGGTTTCTCCAAGATAGCAGCACCATTGACCCAGTTGACCAAGAAGAATCAAGCTTTTGTCTGGAATGAAAGGTGCGAGAATGCATTCAAGAGTCTAAAGGACAAGTTGACATGCGCACCAGTGTTAGTCATTCCTAAGGAGAATGAAGAGATGACGGTATACACGGATGCTTGTGGTACCGGACTGGGTGCTGTATTGATGCAAGGTGGTAGGGTTGTAGCTTATGCAAGTCGGCAATTGAAACCGCACGAGAGAAGATACCCTACCCATGATTTGGAATTGGCAGCGATTGTGTTCGCGTTAAAGATGTGGAGACATTATCTCTTGGGAGAAAGATTTGAGCTGTTTACAGATCATAAGTCGTTGAAGTATCTCTTCTCCCAGAAGGATTTAAATCTCCGGCAACAAAGGTGGTTAGAATTCTTGGCTTCCTATGATTTTGACATCGCATATACACCGGGAAAGGGCAATGCGGTGGCTGATGCATTGAGTAGGAGACATGCCAGCTTAGGGGCTATGTTCCTAGAATGGAAGCAACTGGAGTACATCGCTGGGTATGATTTCAGACCAAAGTGCGAATTGAATCCAGAAATGTTAGCAAGTTTGACGGTCAGACCCACTTTGATTGAGCGGATCGGCTCTAGTCAGAGGGACGATCCTAACCTATTGGAAATCTTCTCCAAGTTAGAGATGGGTATCGATGAGGAGATGAACAAGTATGAGCTTGATCGAGATGGATGGCTTAGAAAGAATGGAAAGCTTGTTGTACCCAATGTCAATGGATTGAGAGATGAAGTGCTTAGAGAATGTCATCACTCAAAACTGACTATACACCCCAGTGGTAACAAGATGTATCGAGACATAAAGCAGACCTACTATTGGGAAGGGATGAAAAGAGACATTGGGAGGTTTATATCCAAATGCATGAATTGCCAGCTAGTTAAAGCCGAGCAAAAGAAGCCTAGTGGGTTGTTGCAGCCATTAGAAATTACCGAATGGAAATGGGAGCAAGTCTCGATGGATTTCATCGATGGTTTACCAAGGACTAGATCGGGACATGATAGCATTTGGGTGATTGTGGACCGATTGACTAAAAGTGCAAGATTTATACCAGTCAAATCGACCAGAACGGCAACCAAGTTAGCAGAATTGTATATGAAGTGGGTAGTGAGATTTCATGGAGTACCAAAAAGCATTGTGAGTGACCGAGACCCGTTGTTCACTATTGGGTTTTGGAAGAGCTTATAAGAGGATCTAGGGTCAGAGTTACATCTCAGTACCGCATATCATCCTCAGACCGACGGTCAGACGGTGAGGGTGAATCGTATTTTGGAAAATCTCTTGAGAGCATGTATATTGGATTTTGGTGGATCATGGGATGACCATTTGCATCTAGTAGAGTTTGCATATAATAATAGCTACCAATCCAGTATCGGTATGGCTCCGTTTGAAGCTTTGTATGAAAGACCATGCAACTCACCATCATTTTGGATAGAGACTGGCGAGAAGTTTATGCTTGGACCAGATGTGGTGAGGGAAACTTCAGATAAGATCAAGATCATTCAACAACGAATGAAGGCTGCCCAAGATAGGCAGAAGAGTTATGCTGATAAGAGGAGAAGAGACTTAAAATTCTCCGTTGGCGACTTGGTGTTTGTCAAGATTTCTCCGTTGAAGAGCGTAATACGATTTGGCAGGAGAGGCAAGTTGGCACCAAGATTTGTTGGCCCATTCCTTGTTCTTGAACTAGTCGGGAATTTGGCATATAGAGTTGACTTACCAGAGAAGATGGCGGGAGTTCACAATGTATTTCATGTTTCCCAACTAAGGAAGTTCGTTCACGACCCAGATATGACTATTTCACCTGATCAGTTAGAGGACTTCGAAGTAGAACCCGAGGCGGTTGGGAACCGCAAGCCGACCCATATTGTCGAGCACGACATGAAGCAACTTCGAAGGAAGGCGGTGAAGCTAGTCAAGGTTCAGTGGAGCGAGGACGAGAATGATTGCACTTGGGAGACAGAGGAGAACATTAGGAAGACATACCCAGAACTCTTTGCCTGGTAAGATTTTGACTTTGATTTAGTTTTCCGCATGCTAGGACAGGCTTGTTTGCTTGTTTTGCATGTTTGATTGTTGTATGTGGCTGTTAGGCATGCGGGATCTTTTGTATGTTTTGGGTCAAGGAATTTCGGGGACGAAATTTCTTAAGGGGGGGGGAGAGTGTAACGACCCGTATTCTACGCATCATAGGTCCGTAGAATATTTGTTTCTTTCACATATGAAGTCGTATGGTCATGTAACTTTGGGAGACAACTATTGGGGTCATTTCCCATGTTCATGATTTTTCCCGATTTTTAAATGACCATTTTACCCCTAGCTAGTACTGTTTTTGCCATAACTTTTGACTGGAAAGGAATTTTGACTTGATACCACTTCCATTGGCTCCGGATGATGGTTTACAACTCCGTAGAGTGGTCACATTAGCCAAACGGACTCACCGTTTGGGAGATATGGCTGAAACAAGTTTCAGATGGTGAAAAACAACTTAATTGGGCTTAACCGGGTGATTAGCAGCTAGGCCCAATGGGGGATTTCAGGATTAGGGTAAGGAGGAGGCTGAAATTAGTTAGAGAACGATCTTATCCTCATTTCCCAGCCTCCACTTTCTTTCTTGCAACCCTAGCAATGGCCTCCAACACCCAAATCACCTTCTAATCACTTTCTAATCAAGTTTTGGCTTAATCTACATCAAATTAAGGAGAGGAAACATGAAAGCAAGGCTAGAGCTTTTGTTAGACATCAGTATTCGCCCAAATCAGCAAGGTTTCAGTTCTGAGAATTTCGTTTGTGGCCAAGGTGAGTGGTTAGCATCGTTTTGACGCTAATTAAAGTTAATTAAGGGTAATTAGTGAAGATTAGCGAATTTATACACTAATAAATTCTGGAAAAATATCTATAAATTCGAAAATAATATTTTATGCCTTTGGTAGAAATTTGGTTTAATTTGGTTAAGTTCTGTTAACCCTATGATTAGTTTTACTTAAACATGCTTAAGGGAAAATAAGGGGTCTTGGGTATATTTGATCCATTTTGACATGTAAATTCATTGTTTTGGTGTTTGTGGTTAGTTTGCTATGTTGCTATGACTGTTTGACATGATTTCTGATTGATTAGTATAGTTAGATTTGTCGAAAACGTCGTCGAATGGCATAAACAAGTTGCTGGAAAAAGTTGCAGAAAGTTGTGCAGGGTTACGGATCGGATCGGGTATGGGCTCGGATCGGATTGGAGACCTGGGCAAGGAACCCGACCCGAACTGGAGTCTGGCACAAAAGAGGCTTGGCAAAAAGGAAGGCTATGTTGGTTAAGCTGGGGATCTGTTCGACTTAGGGACGAAGGGCTCGGATCGGAACTTGACACTTGGGAGAACTGGCAAGAAGGAAGGCCACGCTAATTGAACTGGGATCGGATCGGATGAAGGAGGAGGGATCGGATCGGAGCACGTGAAGAACGAGGCAGCGGATCGGAGCGGAAGCACGAACTGGAAGGGAGATGGCACCCGACCCGACCCGGAGGAGGACACCCGACCCGAACCGATACAATGCTGGAAACCCGAACCGAACCGCTACAGGGAAGGACAACACACCGACCGACTCAGAATGGACACCCGACCCGAACCGATGGCTAGGAGGGAAACCCGACCCGACCCAGTATTGACCAATAACCCGAGATGCAAAGGTAGTCCAATATGGGAAGTTAGAGATCAGGATCCAGTTGGGAACCGATGAGTTCACTTCATGATTGGGCTTTGCTGCGGGATGTGTGCCAAGGGGCAGTCGATGTCTATGACTTTGGGTCACTATGTATGGGAGGTACGTGAACGGATTCAGGGCCATAGTGGCCTAGGTACGACTAAAGGGCTATAAACCAATGAAGTGGGGTCATTTGTAAAGATTTGGTTATGACTCCATGTTGTAAGCTTGGTAGTAGCAGTAGTTGTACAAGTTGAACTCCATCACTACTTCGATGGGTCTAGTGATTGACAGTGGTGGACATCGTATGCTTTACGCACTGAGTGAGAGATGTGAGGATGGTTACTATGGTTGATTTGTTTGCTATCATTATGACATGCACACCCCACCCCCGTATTCTTTACACTATTTATTATGGCACCTTAGAGTACTGTACGGTATGTGGTACTAACTATTTGGTTGCAGGTCCAGGTTCAGGTATGGTTTAGTATACCTGTTATTGTTCTGTTTAGATGCTTATCGCTCATACCAGGCTTTATGTCTGACCCAGAGTTTTATGTCTCCTCTTATTACTCTGGGTGCTCACACGAGCATACTAGAGGCAGGTTAGCTGGTGATGCACGGGTAGATGATCCGGAGACGAGCAGGAGGCTTCCACGTAATATATATATAGTATTCTCCCTGTGTTGTTGAAGATCACTGCTCGGGCATTAGTGGTGCATCTTCTACTTTAGCTTTCTTTTGTTTAGAGACAGTAAATTTGGAAAGTTGTAATAAGCTGTATTTGGATTTCCGCTGCTCTGATGTTGATTTTAGTTATCAGATTATGCACTGTCTCACCTATTTTATGCCAAGTATGTTATTATTATTATATTTTACTCCAAGCGCTGTGAGACATTCTACAGGTTCTTGATCAGTTCGTTCCCTTCTTTCCTTTCTCCTGATGACCGTCCCGTGCTAGTCGGGCATGTGTACAGCGCACTTTTGGAGGAAATGCAGGCTGGTGCGGGGCGGACCGTCACACATACCAACCATCAGAGTACAGCATATATCAGACACAACAGAATAGTAACTTTATATAACTAGCGGTGAAGCCTCCTGCTTCGAGCTCCTGAAACTCCAAGCGAAACCTAACCTGGAAATATACTCGGTCTAACACGAGCACATTTGAGGAAAAGCAAAATAGACCGGGTCAGTCTGAAATACTTTCAGTGATAAATTCATAGAACACACAACTTGTTTAACTTTGGAAAATCTTTCATGAAATCAAAGGATAATAGTAAGACCAGTCCACACATATACACAGACGGTTTTTACCTTACTATAACCCAAAATGTTTTTGAAATCATAACTAATTCTGATATTATCATAATGTCTAAATATAAATAATTAACAATCTAGTGGAACGCTTGCATCTCACGCTCCACATATATAGTATACAATTAAAAATCGCGGGCGCTTATTGGATATTGGATTCCAACCTTGACAAGGTATGGGACCACCTGCCGATAGTGTATCTCTAGAGGCGAATACACTGGGTTCAACAAGAACGTCTTGCAACCCGACCGACACATGACCGACCACTCATTTCGCTTGAGTGTATCGAATGTGTATCACCGATGGTTGAGATCAGCAACCGCCTCCCGAAAAGGGACAGCATCGAAATATAGATTAAAGAAGCAAATGGAATTTCTCTAGATAGGTGATTATACACCCTAATGGGAGCGACCCACATAGCCATGCCGCCTGCCCGATTTTTGTCATTTCCCAGTTGATGAGGCTTAAGGCTAGAATTTACTTTAAAACATCTGGTCATCATTCACTTTGAATGCCACATCGTCAGATCCGTCAAATCACTAATTGACGTCCACAAGTATACTCTGGGTATTAAAGAAGTGCCTCTCTTTGCCACCAACTCGTTATATTTGTAAAAATTAATGTACGTGGTTTTAAGGAAATACTCTGTCAGACATTCGTCCATACAAGTCATCAAGGAACAGGATGAACCGAAGGTCCCTCCTACCGCATCCTTATAGGAATCATCCCAAGGATCAGTAGCGAGCAACCCTTGCAAATCCGTAGATTTCAACCACGACAGAATCACAAACTAAATAACTCTGGTTGCAAGCCAGAGAAATTCGACAAGTAGTCCTTTCGCTTATGAAGATCCACAGTCTTCACTTGCTCCATCTTGAATCAGCGTCTTCGCGTATTTGTTGGTCGGAATGGTTTTCAAATATAATTTCGATCTCGGTCTTTCCGTACCAACAATCGCATTGGTCAGGTTTGATAGTCGGTGATTTAACTATCAAATAACAAATGTGTGAATAACATGAGTTTACTGATTCAGTACTTGGCACTACCTGGCCTATTTAAAATAAATAAAAGGAAAATCAACCTTTAATTCTTATTTACCTGGTAACCAACATTTATATTCAAAAACCTCGTACTCAATTCAATATTTCTCGCATAGGACACTTTGCACCCACCACAAACGAATATCATTCCTCGATAATAGTGAAGCCGTTCAAGTTGGGGTATTTTATTTACCTCTCAGACCTTGATCGACAACGTTCTTACCTTAGAATAATATTAGTTTGTCACTTAACCACTGATCTTAAAATCTCAATTACCACCTTGATTTCAAACCTGGTTTTATAAACTGTTTCTTATATTTGAAATCTTCTTTTAATATAACCTCTTTACTTAATTTGTTTGATTAAGGAAAACCTCATTCAAAACACAACCTTTAACTTATCATTTTGGTTTAAAAACCTTTTCAAAACTCCGCTTGGATTTCTTCTTAAATACTTATCCACGTCCAATTATCCTCTTTTCACCAATTTGATTTCAATCTAAAACCATTACCATATTCTAGTCCATTATTAACCTATAAATCATCTTCTTTAATCATTTCATTTGAATTGAATCCTCTTTACTTAATTTGGCAATTAAGTGAAAAAATTATTTAGATCTCCCCATTCACTTGTCAATTCTATTCGTATATCTTGTTTTGATAACTTAGATTACAAATCCCTTTATCACACTCTTATCGCCCTTTGATCAAACTTATCGTCACTTACTCACTTCTACATTGAAGTCTAAATTAAAATCATCGCTTTGTTTATTATTAATTAAAATAATAAAATTTAATATTAAAAATGGTTGACCTTGCTATTAATAAGATCATTATCATTTTTAAAAGCTTATTTAATAATAATCAGCTTCATTAAGATAATTCAATAATTTCCTTAATTTATAGTTAATCGAAGATTAACTAATTAGTTTTCACCACTCGTTAAACTTTAACGAATATTCAAAATATTTAAATCAAATTACTTCGATTATCAATTCCAAATAAAGACGGTTGATTTTTGTCGACCGTACAACTCACTTAGCAGTTAATTGGTTATCCTTTTGTCATTTCCCCTTTTTAAGTTAATCAAATAACTTAATTACTTTAAAATCACTATTCAATTGTTTAAAAACAACTATTCTATTTTTCCAACCCGTATATAAATCTTTGGGTTTCTTCTACCTTTAACTTGCATAAACCATTTCAATAATTTCTCTTATAAACGCGATTAAATTATTTATTTATAAATTTCTACTTTAATTATTTATATAAAATGACTGAAGAGCTTCAGTCCAGTTATAAAATAATTTATAACTTTAAAACTGCGTCGTTTCACCAAACGGTAAACCGATGTCTAAAACAACACATTTTAGGCCATTCACTGCCAATTACCAAATCAACACTGTCGGTTGATTTTAAAATACAACACAAGTGAATATTAATTCATCCATCACGCTCAAACAGGTTTTTCTACCATATGGGGTTCAATCAGTTCAAATATCAACAATATAAAACAACAAACAATATATATAATATTTGAGGAATCCGGTCGGATCCCTCCAACCTTTTCTTCCCTGCACCACAGCTCGTTATACATTTCATAACAATATATGAAATAAATTTTATATGATTTGCTAATTTAAAACGATGAAATATAATGACAGCAACCAATCAAACAATAAACAACCAATAGCAACCAATCAACCAATTTATACTTTTAAAGGTAAATTATATTTTTAATATGAATTTACCACATCACAGGATTCCATAAGGTGTGAGAATTAACTCACCAGATTATTCGGCTGGCGGTTGACGCGTTTGTCCCTTTTTAATTTTGAACGGACGTTCAAAATTAACTGAAATTTCAACTGCGTCATATCAGTGCCTAGTCAGTGCCATCGTCTAGGTCTCGTCCCTGCGATTCCAACGGATCCTGTTTCACGTAAATCCGATATCGTATGAATAACTTACAATTGTTTTAAGTTTATATAATTCAATCGATTTTAAGAAAATTATAATTTAATTAAATATAATTAATTAATTACCTTGCTTAACTACCTTTAATCCACATCATCGTCTTTAATTGATTTCACGCGTTTTCCCAATTTCATCAGCCTGAACCCGGTAATCTCGTTCTTCCCTTCATTGATATCTAGAACCCGACCCTTTAAAGCTCGATCACCAGATCAACATGTGACGGCAAGGAATTTCGCTCGGTCCGAACCAGTCGCTAAACCGATTCAGGCCGTTCGAAACGCCCTATCGTTTGAGAACACGACAAATCAGAATGCATACGAAAGAACGTTTCATTGTATATTACAACAATGCATCAGATTACAAGAATATACAGAGTATAAATGAATATTACACAGAAATATCAGAGATTTAAATTACATTTAAATACATAGCAGCGGAAAATAATACAATACACCACTAGAAGGAGATATACGGATACAAAGCTTTCCGGATATCGTTCCAGCTGTAAACCAGGATCCTATGAATATAAATCTGCAAAACCAAAACTACTAGCTGCCCGTGTCAAAATAGGGGCACCCAGAGTTTAGGTCAAAACAATAAACTCCAGGTCAGTCATGGGACTGGTGTGAGAACTAAGACAGTTAATCTTTATTTTTAAAGTTTGGTAAATCAAGGGACCACGCCGTATAACACGGAACGGGTTTCCTCCCAAGAATACCAGTGCATAAAACAAACAGCGCAATGCTAAATAAAGAAAAATGAAGCTGTTATAAGACCTAGGTCCTATCACACAATGCAACGCAAGCCGGGGGATAGGGTTTTCCCTTATAACAGCCAAAGAATGCTTGATACGTTTAAAACAAATCATTTGATACTATTATAAGTGCATAGTGTATAAAACAACTTCAAATCATAAGTATCAATCATAGGTGGCATGGGTACCATATATCATGTCGCCATATATAGGTTTACAAATAAAACCGCAAATGTCACGTATTTGGAAATTGGATTTCCATCTATGAATCGAGGCAAAAGATAGTCCTCAACCGATTCGAGACTGCCTAGCCCGAGTCTCAGGATCAGAGCTCGAGTGACCCTTGGATCGTCAGGGCCGGTCCACCGATGTGGATTAAACTTAAACCCTGAACATGCGTTTCCCCGCCCTATGGGGCGTAGGTGAGCCAACTAAATGACTCCATCGGTTCGAGAACGACCGATCAATCCGAGGCGCCTCGCAACAGCAACAACCACATAAGTCAAACTCGTCAGGGCGTGTAAAACAACTGACGCCACTTCTAACTAGGAAGAAACGCATGCCCTCCCTGAGGTCCGTCTCCCGTTTTTGGTTCATACCGGGTGTGAAACTCGCGAAGTAAACGTTACACAAAGCTACGCCACAAAGGCCGTGCTTTGATCATCACCACAAGACTTTGCTTTTCAACAGAAGCCTCGATCAATTGCCACTTAGGCATGCCACACAGGCAATTCACTCCATGCGTTTGATATCCATCAATATATAACCCCTGAGCTCGTACGTCTCAGAGAAGGGCGTTAAGCAAGAGAATAAATTCTCCGCCGCCAAACAGATATATATTTAATAGAAATCAATCACACAGACTAAAATCCAATGTCAGACACACAGTCCATTTACAAGTCCGTTCTGGGTCTGAACGAAACCGGAGGCACCTAGTACCCCGCATATCCATCGATCTCCAAGTACGTCTGGACGATCACCAACTGTTTCCATCTTCTTGGGTGTACAACCCAATCAAGATCATCAGTTATCACCCAAACGACGTGAAAACTTCTGGTCTTCGACCACCGTCTTCATCTTCGACACCATGTCGAATCAGTTATTCAGAATGGGATAAACCCGGTCTTTCTGAATAACTCGCGTATATATTATAAAAGTGTTACACAAACACAACATACGCCTCATTCCAATTCAGAATATTCTTTTATTCAAATATTCCTATACTTTGGGAAAAGTTCCCATTAATTTTATCCAAGATAAATTCTTTAAATTTATTCTTTAATCTCCTTTGAATATCAATTCAAACTAGTCGGGATTAGCGAACCACACCGAAGTAATCATTTATTTTATTTCCCAATCCCAACCTATTCATCCCATGAAGTAAAACTGGTAATACTTCATATCTAACACCACAGTGTTATCGGTAAATTCAATTACCATTTCACGTTCAAATCTAATTAAAGATTTAACCATCGCCTGGAGCAAAACTGGTGATACTCCATTTTCGATCATTTCAATCTAATTAAAGATTCATTAAAACTCCACTTAGTTTTAATTTTTAACTGGGTTAAAGAATCAGTGTCATTTAAAACACGGTTCACGATAAACCCAAAATCACATTCCATTAATTATCGGGTTAAAGAACAAGTGTGATTTAAAACACTGTTCACGATAAACCCAAAAATCAATACCAATTCAATTCCAATTAAATATTATTTAATTGGCACACTTCATTAAATCTAAATAAAAAGATTTAATCTTTTCTCAACTGGGTTCAAGAACAGTGTTAGTGAAGACACCATTCACGACAAACCCAAATCACATTTGATATTCAATACAAGGCTCTGAATAGAAAATATACCGGCTTATATTCAATATCAAATTCTACAACTAACAAATGTCGTATTGGAAATAACGATATCAATATATCTTTCAAATTTCCGTAACAACATCCGTATAATCACGAATTCCAACATCGAAATATTCCGAAGACAATTTCGATTCAAATCCACTCCAATGCAATCATTGGAAATTCTGGTTATTTTTAAAACCCTTTTTAAATTCAATTTATTTATTCAAAAATAAATAGAATTATAATTCTAGTTCAAAACCAGTTCATTTCGATAAAAATCTATTTTTATCTTTTCAAATATGGAGCTTTTCATCCCAAATCTTCACAAATCATTTCTTATGATTTTACACAAATTATTACTATTTTTAATAATTTTATCAAGGCCCGTACAGTCGATTTCCATCAATGGCCATCGAACTGCACTTATAGCGACCTTTTTCAAATTTGATTTGGACATAATTCCAAATCCAACCGTTAGATTTCAAATTTCTAATATTCGTTAGAAAGCTCTTTTCGATACGAACCCAACGGTTCCGGTTTTAGGAGAATCCGACGGTCGGATCTCCCGCAATGTCCGTTTGAAATAAATGGTCGAAATTCACGAACTGCCGCGGCGCGGCGCGTTCTATTCAGGCCATTATATTATATATATAATATATATAATATATATTTCGTCGATTTCTATTCAAAACGAATTATATAAATAGTTTTAAAATCGTTTCAAAACCTATTTCAACTTCCATTTCAATTCAAAGCAAAATTGAATTCTTCTTTATAAATTCGTTTCAAAATTCATTTCTATTCAATTCAAATTTCAATTCAATTTGAATTCGTTTTCAATTCAATTCATTTCGAAATCGTTTTCAATTCACTTTGAATTCGTTTTCAATTCAATTCATTTCGAAATCGTTTTCAATTCAATTCAATTCGAAATCGTTTTCAATTCACTTTGAATTCGTTTTCAATTCAATTCATTTCGAAATCGTTTTCAATTCAATTCATTTCGAGATCGTTTTCAATTCACTTTGAATTCGTTTTCAATTCAATTCATTTCGAAATCGTTTTCAATTCAATTCATTTCGAAATCGTTTAAAATCGATATAAATATCGTTCACGTCAAAATGGCGTCAAACTAATCAACACGACTTCATAAATTTCTATTTTCAAATATTCTATTTCAAATATTTCTATTTCAAATATTTCCATTTCTAAACTGGAATGAGGCCCAATCAATTACCATATAAAATTAATTATATGGATTTTCATACAACACACGTATATAATAACATTGAAAATAATCAACCATCAACCAAAGTGCACTACACTGTAAAAGCATCAAATATAGATATTCAACGCTTATAACAGCCTGTCAATCAATCGATCGACATATTTAATCAATCAGGATGAGTGAACTTCAAATTTCATCCCAACACCCGTGTGGGGTTTCAAACAATCAAAGACATATTTTATTTGTGCTGTTGGGCGATGTGTAAAATTTATCGTCCCAATCAATGTCATTCAAATAGGTGTACATAAACTAACCGTCTGGTTTGTAAATGAATATTCTATTTTATTCACTTCACGTTAAAAATTATTTTTTTAACGATAAAACATTTTATTTCAACCTACGAATTTCTATTCAATTCATTCTTTAAATAAAATGATATTTTTATTTTTCTAACTTATTTTAGAAAATTTCGGCGGCATAACGGCACGATACTAGAAACGGGACAAGGCCTAGCCTAATCCCCGGTCTAGTGAAGGCCCACGCCATTCACACATCAATCATATCAATTTTATTATGCAAACCACAAAATTTGGAGTAAGAGTCTAACCTAGCCTTACTCCTTCGCCTTATAACGGCGCACGTCTAATCCTAGCCAATTTATCGATTCGATTTTTCACACCACAAACCACATTCAAACCAATATCACAATCAATAACCAAACAGCCAAACAAACAAGTCCATGGTCTGTGGACGATTGTGTCGGGTGCTACTAAACACCGTCTGCATCCTAGTATATATATATAACTAGAAAATAAATTTGAAAGGTGAGAAATTCTCACTTATAGCTATCCTAGCTCCACGGAACTTCTATTGTAGAGATCTTCGTCGTTCCCGCCTTTTTGTCACCTTCGTTGTCCGCTTTCACTACATATGTAAAAATCGAATTTTTACTTCGCTATTCAATATATAAAAATCGAATTTTTATTTCAAAGTTCAATATATAAAAATCGAATTTTTATTTCAAAGTTCAATATATAAAAATCGAATTTTTATTTCAAAGTTCAATATATAAAAATTGAATTTTTATTTCAAAGTTCAATATATAAAAATCGAATTTTAAGTTCAAAGTTCAATATATAAAAATCGAATTTTTATTTCAAAGTTCAATATATAAAAATCGAATTTTTTTACTTCGCTATTCAATATATAAAAAATCGAATTTTTATTTCAAAGTTCAATATATAAAAATCGAATTTTTATTTCAAAGTTCAATATATAAAAATCGAATTTTTATTTCAAAGTTCAATATATAAAAATCGAATTTTTAGTTCAAAGTTCAATATATAAAAATCGAATTTTTAGTTCAAAGTTCAATATATAAAAATCGAATTTTTATTTCAAAGTTCAATATATAAAAATCATATTTTTATTTCGAAGTTCAACATATAAAAATCATATTTTTATTTCAAAGTTCAATATATAAAAATCATATTTTTATTTCGAAGTTCAACATATAAAAATCATATTTTTATTTCGAAGTTCAACATATAAAAATCATATTTTTATTAGTTTAAAAATCTAATCTTTTCTAGTTTAAAAATCGAAACTTTTATAGTTTAAAAATCGAAACTTTTATAGTTTAAAAATCGAAACTTTTATAGTTTAAAAATCGAAACCAGTTTTAAACTTTAAAATAAAAATAAAAGTAAAATAAAAATAAAAAAAAACTTACAGGGGGGGGGGGGCGCTTTCCACCGTTGAACTTCGAAGGGGGGGGGTCCAGCGCCGCCGAGGTCTGAAAAAGGGGGGGGGAAGGGTATCGCAGTGGAGGTCGGCGGAGGTGGGGGAAGCGGCAGCAAGAGGAGGAAGGAAGAAGAGGGGGGGGGGGCGGTGGTCCTAGGGTTCGCGGATGAAGGTGGGGGTCTGGGCAGGGGCGTCGGAGCCAAAGGGGGAGGGTCGCGACTTCGACGTGGGAGGAGGAGGAGGAGAGGGCGAGGCTGGGGTCTCGTCGGGGGTAGGTGGCGTCACGCCTTGGCGCGGTGGCCGCTGCGCCTCCGTCCTCCGTCCTCCGTTCGCGTTTTTCTTTTCTTTTTAATTCGATCAGAAATGAATTGGGGGGGGGGGGGGCAAATCGTGTTAAAGGGGAGAGAAGGAAATTTAATTTTATTATTTTATTTAATTATTTTAATTAGCAAAAAGTTGAGTTCTACATACGACCTCGAAACGAGGCCCACCGCCTGTCGTCTATAGCGTTTTACTCCCATTCCGAACCCAATGGGATATATATCGCAAGCTGATTTGATCGTTACAATCAGTTTCCGTTGAATTTACATTTAAATCATTTTATTGAATTTTAAACGTACATTTCAATTTACCGGGGTCACATACTAAGTAGAAAAATTCCTGAAAAATATTTTCTAGCTTCGTATTGACGATACGGTCCTAACAAAACTAGTTTCGTCGAATTCTGAGACCGTATGAAAAATGGCCAATTTCCAGTCGATTAAAATCAACTGAAACTGGTCAAATGCGTCTTCCTTTGCCACACTCACATATTGAATCGAAAAATTATGAAATTTGAAACCTAGCAATAACTTGACACTGCGGACCCAACAAAACTGGTTTCGTCGAAATCCGAGGTCGTTTGCAAAATGCCAATTTTTAAGGGCCTGAATTCCATAGCGACTATTCAGAATTTTCAATTGGACATATCTTTTGATTCCCGATATGAAATCTTGATTTTTCGGATTCGTTGGAAAGATATTCACTATTAGATTCCATTATTTTTGGTTTCACTAAAATCCGGATTGTTTTGCACCCGGTACATTCAATTGAAGTTTGAAATCGAATTATCGAACTACCGCGCCATTTTCAATTCTATTTATAATTATATATAAATATTTATATTCTAACGACGACGTATATAATATATACGTCGAATTATATTCAAAATAAATTTCTCGTCGATATTATTTAAAATAATTCGTTTTAAATATTCAAAATTCGCCAAAATTGTCAAAATAAAAATTTCAAACTGGCTCGCATTTTACGGGTTGTTACACAACACGCCGCCAACGCCTGGAGGCTTCAGACCACTTGCCATCGTCACCTATGGCTGCCTCCTTCTGAGCAGTGCCACGGCCATGAATGGTGTCCCTCGATTGTGCCTCGACAGTCGTGAATACTTCCTTGACCGGAAACCGCTTCCAGCCAAAATTCTCCGCCACCGTTCAACCAGGGACCACCACGCCTCCTCAGTTGCGTCCGCCTTACATCCCCTGACCCACCACCTTCAGATCCGAATCCATCTCGAGCACCAGCATTGCCGGAAAACCACTAAAACCGAACACCACATGCAAATACACCCCCAAAATATTCACCTCCGCTCATCTCTCCACCACGACTACCTCCGACCACCAGACGACCTCATACTAGTGCCAAATTGAAGCCTGATCTCCCCTCTTCCATTCCCCCAAGGTCTGAGCATCTGAAATCAATCACACCTCGCGCAATTAAGAGAAGAACGAAGGTGACCTGCTCTGGTTTTCATGCCATTCCGACCACCACAGGTGTCCGATCATCCCCAACTTTTTACAGCAGCTCGGCATCGAGCCGATCTACAACTTTGCCTTGGATTGCCATAGCAAATTCTCGACGGATTTGGAGAAATAAATTAATTTATAACCAGGGTTTTTTTGTAAAATAGGCTGAAGAAAAATGAAGATGGATGGATTTTCTGGTTTTTTAGTGTATATATAGTTGCAAATATTATTATTTTAACTTGATGTGACGAGCGACGTTGACTAACGATTTTTATTTCGTGTCTATCGCAATTTCGAACGTTGTTTATTCACTTCTATGCTCACGTACAAACCCCGTTCGAGGCAGAAATGGACGACGTAGTATAATTTGGCAATACGGTCCTAATGAAACTTGTTTCGTCGAATTCCGAGTTCGTTTGCTCAAATGGCCCTTGTTTACGTTCAAATGGTATTTTGTATATTATTTTGCCATGCTCACAAATTAATCCCGATTGACGCGCCACTTGAAACCTAGCAATAATTTACAATTGCGGTCTCAATAAAATTTGTTTCGTCGAAAACAGAGGTCATTTGAATAAAGTCCCTTTTATAACTGCCCAATTCAAATAAAATAAACCAATTTTAAAATACCTTAATATAATAATATTAAAATATTGAAATTGGTCATACACGACCATAATTTCATATATTACCAAGATAAAATATCCCGGGTTGAACTCGAAGCCAAATCGATATTATAAAAATTTAAAAACCATTTATTTTATATAAATAATTGCTATAATATATAAAAGAATTTCACAGCGACTATTTCAAAATTTGATTTGGACATAAAACAAAATCTACGCCATGAAAACTAGTTTTTTCTCTTCCATTAGGAAAATATTACCCAACAGATCCCGACTTTTCTTGTTTCGAGAAAATCCGACTTATTATGGGTCATGTGCAGCTGTTTGAAGTTCAAAATGCCAAATTACGAACTACCACATCGCTGCAGCTCATTTTATAATTGAATTATAAATTAAACGTTATAACGTCGTTTTATAAACGAAATCAATATTATAATTTCAATACGAACGATATTAAACCATTTTAAATTGCCCGTTCACGTTACAGAAAAATCAACATTTCCCCGAATATTCTAAAAATAAAATATTATTATATTATTAATATAATTTAAATATTCAAATTAAAATGGTCAAATCAAAATGGTCAAATCCCATTATTTAAACTCAAATCAATATTTAAATAAATAATATATTTCAAATAAAATGGCCAGAAAATACGGGACATTACAACCAAATCCAATTATTTTCGTCTTCACCAGAGACAATAGCATTGCTATAGTGAAAAATCCTGATTAAAAAAACATATAAATAACTGAACAAAAAAAACAAAGTACAGCATCAGTTATGAAAATATGCAGAAAAGCATGCATATAACTTAAAAATTGCAGAATAAGATGCAATAATTGAGAAACTAAGCAATATTTTGTTATGAAGTGTTGCAAATAATTGCAAGAACAATCATGGAAATAAGAAGTGAAGAAAATCAACAATAGTTGTTAGCCCTCTATGCTTTGGAAATGGAGACAGGCGATTCTCCTCCCCTAACTCATTTTTATGTCCTCCTTCTACGATTTCGTTTCTCTTCAACTCTATTTCTCCTTTAAAAACATCACATGCTTCCGCCACTACCTAATCTTAGCAGTCGAGCACCTCTCATACCCCTGCCCTATTGCTTAGATCCACCTCGACTTTCTTCCTCTTTTTCCTTAGTTTGCTTTCGATGAATTGTATGCTAAGAATCTTGCACAGTGTCCCTTTTCCCTTGACTTACAATTTGCTCTAGCGACCTACACACGAAATTGTATATCAACTGCCATGTACCAGGGAAGTTTTGGGCGTTGGTTTCTGATGGTGCTTTGGGATTTACTGTGAGTTTCTTATTTGTATATGTTTGCGTCTTAAGTTTTCTTTTGGGTTTTCGAATATAGTTTTGTTTGTTGTTCTGATTTTTTCTGGTATGAGTGGCATTTCTTGTTATTTGTTATTCGCTCTTCTGTATATACTCAACGGACATGTGAAGCTTTTATCAAATCTTGTTTTCTTGTTGCGGTGGAGATCCCCTTTCTTTGCAACCATCTCCTACCTTATGATTTTAGTTTCATGTCAGAAGCTTTATAATTGGAATGATAAATGCAATATTTTTGAGCTTTTTGCGATGATATGTCATTCTATGTTATAGTTCGTGTTATGTCAATTTCTGCTCTCAGGTTTTCGTGCTCCAAAGTTATTTTGAAGCGGTTATTCTACACATTAGTGGTGATGAAATGTTTTTTCAAGTTATTCTTTGGCTCTTCCTAGCTTTGTTGGTAGCTGGCTTTGCCACCTATATGTCAAATATCAATGCAATTCTTTGCCTTGGATGTTGTTAGCTCTGCTCTCCTTCTTATTGCAGCTGTGCCGAGCTAATTGTGCCTTTTTAGCTTGCTATTTTCAACATGTCAGACTAGTTATGCCATAAAGCAAAGAAATCTTAGGATGCTTGGTGATATGTCCCCTCTCTAAGTCAATTCTCGTATGCTACATTATGCATAGTTGCTACACTGTGCAGTTGTATTTGTTGTACTGTTATGGTACTTAGGTGATGTTATTCACCGTATATTCAGTGTTTACTCTTATGAATTATTATTTTACTCTATATAATTTTCACTTCGGTTGAAGTATGTAATGTACTATGTCATATACTCCCTGCATGGAGATTGAGGCCATATAGTGGCAGATGGTCCACCTTAAAAACTGCAGCAGATAGACAATCAGTTTATCTCCTGTAAAAAAATACTTATTATATGTTATAATAAAAAGTGTTTGCAATCACTTTAAAAACCGATCGGTTCTACCAAAAATAATAATTATAAGAACAAAAGTTGAATATTTCCTAACAATAAATATAAATAATTGTAACGTCCCATATTTTTCGGTAGTTAATGTTGAGTGATTAAAACGTTAATAATATTTAAATTTGAATATTTTGATTTGACCATTTTAATTTGAATATTTAAATTACATTAATAATACAATAATATTTTATTTTCAGAATATTCGGGGAAATGTTGATTTTTCTGTATAACGTGAACGAGCAATTTAAAATGGTTTAATATCGTTCGTATTGAAATTATAATATCGATTTCGTTTATAAAACGACGTTATAACGTTTAATTTATAATTCAATTATAAAACGAGCTGCAGCGGCGCGATAGTTCGTAATTTGGCATTTTGAACTTCAAACGGTTGTACAGGACCCATATAATATCGTTCGTATTGAAATCAAAATGGTCAAATCCCATTATTTAAACTCAAATCCATATTTAAATAAATAATATATTTCAAATAAAATAGCCAGAAAATACGGGACATTACAACCAAATCCAATTATTTTCGTCTTCACCAGAGACAATAGCATTGCTATAGTGAAAAATCCTAATTAAAAAAAAACATATAAATAACTGAACAAAAAAAAAACGAGTACAGCATCAGTTATGAAAATATGCAGAAAAGCATGCATATAACTTAAAAATTGCAGAATAAGATGCAATAATTGAGAAACTAAGCAATAATTTGTTATGAAGTGTTGCAAATAATTGCAAGAACAATCATGGAAATAAGAAGTGAAGAAAATCAACAATAGTTGTTAGCCCTCTATGCTTTGGAAATGGAGACAGGTGATTCTCCTCCCCTAACTCATTTTTATGTCCTCCTTCTATGATTTCGTTTCTCTTCAACTCTATTTCTCCTCTAAAAACATCACATGCTTCCGCCACTCCCGAATCTTAGCAGTCGAGCACCTCTCATACCCCTGCCCTATTGCTTAGATCCACCTCGACTTTCTTCCTCTTTTTCCTTAGTTCGCTTTCGATGAATTGTATGCTAAGAATCTTGCACGGTGTGCCTTTTCCCTTGACTTACAATTTGCTCTGGAGTCCTACACGAAATTGTATATCAACTGCCATGTACCAGGGAAGTTTTGGGCGTTGGTCTCCGATGGTGCTTTGGGATTTACTGTGAGTTTCTTATTTGTACATGTTTGCATCTTAAGTTTTCTTTTGGGTTTTCGAATATAGTTTTGTTCGTTGTTCTGATTCTTTCTGGTATGAGTGGCATTTCTTGTTATTTGTTATGCGCTCTTCTGCATATACTCAACAGTCATGTGAAGCTTTTATCAAATCTTGTTTTCTTGTTGCGGTGGAGATCCCCTTTCTTTGCAACCATCTCCTACCTTATGATTTTAGTTTCATGTCAGATGCTTTATAATTGGAATGATAAATGCAATATTTTTGAGCTTTTTGCGATGATATGTCGCTCTATGTTATAGTTCGTGTTATGTCGATTTCTGCTCTCGGGTTTTCGTTCTCCAAAGTTATGCTGAAGCAGTTATTCTACACATTAGTGGTGATGAAATGTTTTTTCAAGTTATTCTTTGGCTCTTCCTAGCTTCGTTGGTAGCTGGCTTTGCCAACTTCATGTCAAATATCAATGCAATTCTTTGCCTTGGATGTTGTTAGCTCTGCTCTCCTTCTTATTGCACCTGTGCCGAGCTAATTGTGCCTTTTTAGCTTGCTATTTTCAACATGTCAGACTATTTATGCCATAAAGCAAAGAAATCTTAGGATGCTTGGTGATATGTCCCCTCTCCAAGTCAATTCTCGTATGCCACATTATGCATAGTTGCTACACTGTGCAGTTGTATTTGTTGTACTGTTATGGTACTTAGGTGATGTTATTCACCGTATATTCAGTGTTTACTCTTATGAATTATTTTTTTACTCTATATAATTTTAACTTCGGTTGAAGTATGTAATGTACTATGTCATATACTCCCTGCATGGAGATTGAGGCCATATAGTGGCAGATGATCCACCTTAAAAACTGCAGCAGATAGACAATCAGTTTATCTCCTGTAAAAACATACTTATTATATGTTATAATAAAAAGTGTTTGCAATCACTTTAAAAACCGATCGGTTCTACCAAAAATAATAATTATAAGAACAAAAGTTGAATATTTCCTAACAATAAATATAAATAATTGTAACGTCCTATATTTTTCGGCAGTTAATGTTGAGTGATTAAAACATTAATAATATGAATATTTTGATTTGACCATTTTAATTTGAATATTTAAATGTTGAGTGATTAAAACGTTGAAATATTTGATTTGAATATAAAATTGATGTTAACATAAAATTTATCTATTTAATTTATTTAATAAGAATATTTTTACTCGTTAAATATAGAGTGTTTGAAACCAATTTATTATTTTAACGACATTATCGATATATGTAAATAGTGATATTTCAAATGATTTCAGAATTCGACAAGATAAATTCCATCGATTAAAAAATAGTGTATTGTTACTGAATTTGGTATTTTCGTAACCTTTAAATTTATTGATTTAACATACGATCAGTGAACGCCTAAGAATAATTAATTTGGATTTAATTTTAATCATCAATTTAAATTTGTTCTTTTCCATACGATCGAATGGGGCTTCGGAACCTGTTCCGGTGTATTTAGAATGATGATATAATCCTAGAAATGCCTTTTGTTGCGTTTAAATAGGAGTTCGAAATAACAGGATAATTTAAATTAAATGAATTTACATCGGTTCAACGTAATATACGTAATATGGTAGCCAACTGTTATATCTTACTAATGAAGACATAACCCCTATTCCTTTCTGAGCATCTATACTAGATAGCTGCCTTGTTCTTTCACAATCACCTTCGTTCTTTCTTTTCAATTTTTTTGCAACCAGACTCCTTCCTCGTGCCTACACTGAAATCTATCTGCACTATTTGAAAGACAACATCCTTATCCTCGATCAATTTGTGTATATAAATAGGGGCTATGGCCTTCGTATTTCATCCATTCCAAAATCAACCGAAGTCTTCTAATCCACTTTTTCCCCTTTTGATTTCTTTCTTCAGTAAAATCAAATTGCACTGATAATAATAAAATAAAACAAAAAGGATTGAAATCCAATCACAATTGGAAATGCGGTATTCCTAATGCTCATCGTCGAGCTCGACGCTCGCGTGAAAAGGGAGATCGCGTTATGAAGTCGCGACAAATCTGAAGCTCAAACCAGTCGTTAACATTCGAGATGGAGAGATCGCAGCTTGAGCTTCCTGGAACTCGATACTCGAGATGGTGAGGGAGGAGGTTGGTTTGTTCGAAGTTTTGCAAAAGGGAAGTCGATTGGTTTGAGGCGCCAAAGTTTTAAGAGGATAGATGCAAGAAGACCGACGTTAGAACAGGTGTGTTCTTCGAAATTGCGATATGGTGTAGTTCAATTTTATGGATGTTGATTTAGTGTGGTGCGAAGGAAGAAGTCGAAGTATTGGGTACTGTAAATTCGAACTATAATTTCTGAAAAATGGTGGAGTTCGATTTTTCTAGTAAAGAACTGATGATGGGTGTGGTTAATAGGACGTGCTACAGTGGGATTTTTGGGATGCGAATGGATGTATTTTGGAGGTGCGAGGCGCTGTTGATAAAATGGGTTTAAGGCTTTATGATGAAGGAGGATGCATACTGACTTTAAGCTGGGTTTGGCAGTGAGTTTGGTATGTGATATTTACTGGATGATGATGAAGGTATGATGATATGGGAATGCTGTTATAGGAGATTTTTTGCACAGTGGAGGTTGAGCAGTTTTTTTTAAAGCATTTCAATGGCTTTGTAGGAGTGATCAAATTGCCTTGATCCAATGGCGATGCTATTTACAAGGAAAGTTGGGCAAAGGTTCGCAATAATGAGAGGCCATTCAAAGATTCTCTATGTCAATTAGTCAAGTAATTCACAAGACAACAAGGTATACGTTTTAATATATAATACATTGATTAATTTATTTAAGTGTTAAGTAATTTTAATAAATACTCGTTAATCATTAAATCAAAATCGAATAATTACAGGAATAAATTTATTTTAGATACTTCAAGACGATTCGTGGTTGATATGGAATTAAATAGAATGTCCAGCTATGGAAAATCGAGGTGAGTTAAACTCACTCGGTTAAATCATTGAGAACTATTTTTAATAGTTCAAATTTATTTTATTGCTTGTTGGATGATAAATTGCTTGATATAAAGTGATAATATTATATAATAATAATATTGGTGATTGGTGATTGGATAATTCCCGCAGTATCATTAGCGGATGCTGTAACAACCCGGAAAATCTGGGCCAGTTTAAAATTTTTATTTTGGCAATTTTAGCGAATTTCGATTATTTAAAATGAATTATTTTAAATAATATCGACGAGAAATTTATTTTGAATATAATTCGACGTATATATTATACGCGTCGTCGTTATAATATAAATATTTATATATAATTATAAAAGGAATAGAAAATGGCGCGGTAGTTCGAAAATTCGATTTCTAATTTCAAATGAATATACAGAATTCAATATAAGTCAGAATTGAACGAAACAAGAAATATTTGAATCTGTATAACTATATCTTTGTAACGAAGTTAACAAACTGAGATTTCATCTTAGAAATGATAAGATATGTCCAGTTTAAAATTAGAAATAGTCGCTGTGGAATTTATATATATATTTTTTTTATATATATAAGGCCCTTAAAAATGGACATTTTGCAAACGACCTCGGATTTCGACGAAACCAGTTTTGTTGGGTCCGTGATGTAAAGTTATTGCTAGGTTTCAAATTTCATGATTTTTCGAATCAATATGTGAGCGTGGCAAAGGAAAACGCGTTTGACCAGTTTCAGTTGATTTTAATCGACTGGAAATTGGCCATTTTTCAAACGGTCTCAGAATTCGACGAAACTAGTTTTGTTAGGACCGTATCGTCAATACGAAGTTAGAAAATATTTTTCGGGAATTTTTCTAGTTAGTATGTGACCCCGGTAATTTGAAATGTACGTTTAAAATTCAATATAGTGATTTAAATGTAAATTTAACGGAAACTGATTCAAACGATCGAATCAACATACGAAACATATCCCATTGTGTTCGGAATGGGGGTAATTAGCTAGGAGCGACAGTCGTTGGGCCCAATTTCGAGTTCGAACGAAAAGTCAACTATATGGAGAATAAACTAAATAATTAAATAAATAATATAAAACACCTTTACACTCTCAACCCTCCTTCTCTCTCTTCTATTATCGAACAGATCAGAAACCGATCTAAAAAAAAAAAAAAAATGGAGGAACCTTCGTCGACGCGCGCCGCTCCAGGCCGTGGCGCCACCGCCGCCGGCCAGCCCAAGTCGCCGGACCTCGCCCCCAAGCTCCTCCCTCTATCTTCTTCGATATCCTGGATCGCTCCTACCCCGCGAGCCCCCCTTCCAACCGGAGCTGACGCAACAGCACCACCGCCTCATCGGATCCCCACCACCGCGTCGAACCCCTGCTCGCAACCTCCTCCGCGCCCTCTGGCCACCCACCGACAGTCAGCCCCCCCTGTAAGTTTTTACTTATTTATTTTTATTTTTATTTTTACAAAAAAAATATAGAAGTAAAGCTGATTTTAATTTAAGTTTAAAACTGATTTTATTTAAATAAGTAAGTTCAGATTTTTAAAATGTTAAAACTGATTTTATAAGAATTTTAAAGGGGTTTAAACTTTGAAATAGGAAAAAAGAAAAAAAGGGGTTTAATCTTTTGATAGAAAAAATGGTTTAGAAAACATATATGAAATTGTTTTGAAAATATATGTTGTTCTTAAGAATAAAAACAACTTTGTTTTCATAAAGATAGCAACTTTGTTTTTATAAAGATAACAACTTTGTTTATAAAAAAAAAAAGATATGAACTTTAAAAATAAAAAGGCGAGTTCTTTGAAAGTGAAAAGGCGAAAACTTTATTTTTATAAAGGCGAAAACTTTATTTTTATAAAGGCGAAAACTTTATTTTTATAAAGGCGAAATCTATATTTTTGAAATGGAATTTTTTATCTATATAGGAGCAATGTAGAAATAGAATTTTTATCCATAGATCGAGATAGTAAAAAATTCGATTTTTATATATTGAACTTCGAATTAAAAATTCGATTTTTATATATTGAACTTCGAATTAAAAATGTGATTTTTATATATTGAACTTCGAATTAAAAATGGGATTTTTATATATTGAACTTCGAATTTAAAAATAGAATTTTTATATATTGAACTTTGAAATAAAAATTCGATTTTTATATATGGAACTTTGAAATAAAAATTCGATTTTTATATATTGAATAGTGAAGTAAAAATGTGATTTTTACGTATGTAGTGAAAGCAGCAACGAAGGTGACAAAAAGGCGAAACGACGAAGACTTCTGCAAATGAAGAGCCGTGGAGCTAGGATAGCTATATGTGAGAATTTCTCACCTTTCTACTTCTTTTCTAGTTATATATTTATACTAGGACGCAGACGGTGCTTAGTAGCACCCGACACAACCGTCCACAGACCATGGACTTGTTTGTTTGACTGTTTGGTGATTGATTGCGATATTGGTTTGAATGTGGTTTGTGGTGTGAAAAATCGAATCGATAAATTGGTTAGGATTAGACGTGCGCCGTTATAAGGCGTAGGAGTAAGGCTAGGTTAGACCCTTACTCCAAATTTTGTGGTTTGCAAAATGAAATTGATTTGATTGATGAGTGAATGGCGTGGGCCTTCACTAGACCGGGGATAAGGCTAGGCCTTGTCCCGTTTCTAGTATCGTGCCGTTATGCCGCCGAAATTTTCTAAAATATGTTAGAAAAATAAAAATATCATTTTATTGAATAAATGAATTGAATAGAAATTCATAGGTTGAAATAAAATGTTTTATCGTTAAAAATATATTTTTTAACGTGAATATGAAAATAGTGAAGTGAATAAATAAATATTCATTTACAAACCAGATGGTTTGTTTATGTACACTTATTTGAATGACATTGATTGGGACGATAAATTTTACACATCGCCCAACTGCACAACTAAAATCTGTGTTTGATTGTTTGAAACCCCACACGGGTGTTAGGATGAAATTTGAAGTTCACTCATCCTGATTGATTAAATATGTCGATCGATTGATTGACAGGCTGTTATGAGCGTTGAATATCTATATTTGATGCTTATACAGTGTAGTGCACTTTGGTTGATGGTTGATTATTTTCAATGTTATTATATACATGTGTTGTATGAAAATCCATATAATTAATTTTATATGGTGATTGATTGGGCCTCATTCCAATCGTGAAAATAAAGAATATTTTGATAATAACAAATATTTTGATAATAGGAAATATTTGAAATAGAATATTTGAAAATAGAAATTTATGAAGCCGTGTTGATTAGATTGACGCCATTTTGACGTAAATGATATTTATATCGATTTTATTCATTTTAAAATGAATATTGAAAAGTAATCTCGAAAACGATTTCGAAATGAATTGAATTGAAAACGATTTCGAAATGAATTGAATTGAAAACGATTTCGAAATGAAATGAATTGAAAACGAATTCAAATTGAATTGAAAACGATTTCGAAATGAATTGAATTGAAAACGATTTCGAAATGAATTGAATTGAAAACGATTTCGAAATGAATTGAATTGAAAACGATTTCGAAATGAATTGAATTGAAAACGAATTGAAATGAATTCAAATTGAATTGAAATTTGAATTGAATAGAAATGAATTTTGAAACGAATTTATAAAGAAGAATTCAATTTTGATTTGAATTGAAAAGGAAGTTGAAATTGCTTTTGAAACGAATTTAAAACTATTTATATAATTCGTTTTAAATAGAAATCGACGAAGTATATATTATATATATTATATATATAATATAATGGCCTGAATAGAACGCGCCGCGCCGCGGCAGTTCGTGAATTTCGACCATTTATTTCAAACGGACATTGCGGGAGATCCGACCGTCGGATTCTCCTAAAACCGGAACCGTTGGGTTCGTATCGAAAAGAGCTTTCTAAAGAATATTAGAAATTAGAAATCTAACGGTTGGATTTGGAATTATGTCCAAATCAAATTCGAAAAAGGTCGCTGTAAGTGCAGTTCGATGGCCATTGTTGGAAATCGACTGAACGGGCCTTGATAAAATTATTAAAAATAGTAATAATTTGTGTAAAATCATAAGAAATGATTTAGAAAGAATTGGGATGAAAAACTCCATATTTGAAAAGATAAAAATAGATTTTTATCGAAATAAACTAGTTTTGAACTAGAATTATAATTCTATTTATTTTTAAATAAATAAATTGAATTCGAAATGGGTTTGAAAATAACCAAAATTTCCAATGAATGCATTGGAGTGGATTTGAATCGAAATTGTCTTCGGAATATTTCGATGTTGGAATTCGTGATTATACAGGTGTTGTTATGGAAATTTGAAAGATATATATTTATATCGTTATTTCCAATACGACATTTGTTAGTCGTAGAATTCGATATTGAATATAAGCCGATATATTTTCTATTCAGAGCCTTGTATTGAATATCGAATGTGATTTGGGTTTGTCGTGAATGGTGTCTTCACTAACACTGTTCTTGAACCCAGTTGAGAAAAGATTAAATCTTTTTATTTAGATTTAATGAAGTGTACCAATTAAATGATATTTAATTGGAATTGAATTGGTATTGATTTTTGGGTTTATCGTGAACAGTGTTTTAAATAACACTTGTTCTTTAACCCGATAATTAATCGAATGTGATTTGGGTTTGTCGTGAATGGTGTCTTCACTAACACTGTTCTTGAACCCAGTTGAGAAAAGATTAAATCTTTTTATTTAGATTTAATGAAGTGTACCAATTAAATGATATTTAATTGGAATTGAATTGGTATTGATTTTTGGGTTTATCGTGAACAGTGTTTTAAATAACACTTGTTCTTTAACCCGATAATTAATCGAATGTGATTTGGGTTTGTCGTGAATGGTGTCTTCACTAACACTGTTCTTGAACCCAGTTGAGAAAAGATTAAATCTTTTTATTTAGATTTAATGAAGTGTACCAATTAAATGATATTTAATTGGAATTGAATTGGTATTGATTTTTGGGTTTATCGTGAACAGTGTTTTAAATAACACTTGTTCTTTAACCCAATAATTAATGGAATGTGATTTTGGGTTTATCGTGAATCGTGTTTTAAATGACACTGATTCTTTAACCCAGATAATGATTAAAACTAAGTGGAGTTTTAATGAATCTTTAATTAGATTGAAAAGATCGAGAATGGAGTATCACCAGTTTTGCTCCAGGCGATAGATAAATCTTTAATTAGATTTGAACGTGAAATTTAGAAACTAACTGTCGGTTAGCCAAGCAGGATGGTTTTCTGGATATTGATCTGATGTTGGTTTCGGCCTTCGGGGTTAATATTTGGGGAATTATTCTCTTGATTAATTTACGGTTAGTGACTAATGAATTGGAATGAGGCGTATGTTGTGTTTGTGTAACACTTATTTAAAATATACGCGAGTTATTCGGAAAGACCGGGTTTATCCCATTCTGAATAACTGATACGACGATAAGTCGAAGATGAAGACGATGGTCAAAGACCGGAGGTCTTCACGTCGTTTGGGTGATAGCTGATGATCTTGATTGGGCTGTACACCCAAGAAGATGGAAACAGTTGGTGATCGTCCAGACGTACTTGGAGATCGATGGATATGCGGGGTACTAGGTGCCTCCGGTTTCGTTCAGACCCAGAACGGACTTGTAAATGGACTGTGTGTCTGACATCGGATTTCATTCTGTGTGACTGATATCGGTTGCATAGGATGGTTTGCCTGTGTGGCATGCTAAGATGCAAATGATCAAGGCTTCTGTTGAAAAGCAAAGTCTTGTGGTTGATGATCAAAGCACGGCCTTTGTGGCGTAGCTTTGTGTAACGTTTACCTCGCGTGTTTCACACCCGGTATGAACCAAAAACGGGAGACGGACATCAGGGAGGACTTGCGTTTCTTTCTAGCTAAAAGTGGCGTCAGTGGTTTTACACGCCCTGACGAGTTTGACTTATGTGGTTGTTGCTGTTGCGAGGCGCCTCGGATTGATCGGTCGTTCTCGAACCGATGGAGTCATTCGTTGGCTCGTTTGCGCCCCAAAGGGCGGGGAGACGTATTGTTCAGGCATAATAATCCACATCGGTGGACCGGCCCTGACGATCCAGGGGGCAGTTGCGGCTGTTCCTGAGACATGGTAGGCTAGATTGTCTCGAATCGGTTGAGGACTATCTTTTGCCTCGGTTCATAGACGGAAATCCAATTTCCAAATACGTGACTTTGCGGTTTTATTTGTAAACCTATATATGGCGACATAGTGGCATGGGACGCTCATGCCGCCTATGATTGATACTTATGATTTGAAGTTGTTTTATACACTATGCACTTATAATAGTATCAAATGATTTGTTTTAAACGTATTAAGCATTCTTTGGCTGTTATAAGGGAAAACCCTATCCCCCGGCTTGCGTTGCATTGTGTGATAGGACCTGGGTCTTATAACAGCTTCATTTTTCTTTATTTAGCATTGCGCTGTTTGTTTTATGCACTGGTATTCTTGGGAGGAAACCCGTTCCGTGTTATACGGCGTGGTCCCTTGATTTACCTAACTTTTAAAATAAAGATTAATAACTGTTTTAGTTCTCACACCAGTCCCATGACTGACCTGGAGTTTATTGTTTTAACCTAAACTCTGGGTGCCCTTATTTTGACACGGGCAGCTAGTAGTTTTGGTTTTGCAGATTTATATTCACAGGATCCTGGTTTACAGCTGGAATGATATCCGGAAAGCTTTGTATCCGTATATCTCTTCTAGTTGTGTATTGTATTATTTTCCGCTGCTATGTATTTAAATGTAATTTAAATCTCTGATATTTCTGTGTAATATTCATTTATACTCTGTATATTCTTGTAATCTGATGCATTGTTGTAATATACAATGAAATGTTCTTCTGTATGTGTTCTGTTGTGGTTTGTTCTCAAACGATAGGGCATTTCGAGAGGTCTGGGTCGGTTTAGCGACTGGTTCGGACCGAGCGAAATTCCTTGCCGTCACACGTGGTATCAGAGCTTTGGTTTACAAAGCTAGAGAACAAGACACATTAGAACCATACGAAAGAATTCATCAGATATTGGATTAGCAATATCCAATTAGAATGACTCGTTAGAGATAGGATCAGTAGTATCCTAGAACGAGTGTGAAGAGTATATTTTTAAAATGAAAACAAGTTTTGTTTTGAAAATTTAAATCAATTATTCGTATTTGATTATTTATTTATATTGATTTGGACAATCCGATATATAAAGATTTTGCATATGCGTCTTGCAAACGTGTATTCGAAGTTTTAATATATTGGATAGATATAGAATCATACTCTAGTTGCCCGGGGATAATTCTGGTAATGGGGCACTGTCGCCAGTATTTACTTTCGAGTAACGAAAGTGAGATTTCTATATATTTCCTATTGACTGGTGTGAGAACCAAAATTAGATAGGGCCTATTGTTGTGATTTGGCATCAAACATCTGATTTTTGACTATGTATCAAAGTTATGAATTTGAAACTCTAATTTACTGATTGATTGATGTTTGTGTTGTTTGTTTATTTGTTTGCTAATTTTTAGCCATTTAGCCTAATAGCACCAAATATTGAATTGTATTGAAAATTGGTCGCATTTGCTTGCATATACATATACTTATATTGAACAGGTCATAGCAAGGAGGCTAGAGCCAGAGAATAAAATTTGTTTGCCCGACAAATAGGTACATGTTTACTGATAATTTCCTATTTTGTTTGGGTGATGATGATTTTGTGAGCCTATTGGCTAGCCGCTTGGCTTTTTCTTTTTCTTTTTGAGATCTGAAGGACCGGGGAAGCTATTTGAAATTCCCCGATGCTCCCATTGCAGGGGAGGTTATGGCGAAATTTTTCGAAAATTTAGGGTGTTAGCCAAATTTTTGAAATTTTGAAAATTCTCAGAAACTGAAAAGTTGGAGAACGGAAGCCTGATCGATCATGGAGTTCAATAATCAAACCACTTTCGACTTTGTTCCTTTTCGGGGACGAAAAGTTTTAAGTGGGGGAGATTGTAACAACCCGGAAAATCTGGGCCAGTTTAAAATTTTTATTTTGGCAATTTTAGCGAATTTCGATTATTTAAAATGAATTATTTTAAATAATATCGACGATAAATTTATTTTGAATATAATTCGACGTATATATTATACGCGTCGTCGTTATAATATAAATATTTATATATAATTATAAAAGGAATAGAAAATGGCGCGGTAGTTCGAAAATTCGATTTCTAATTTCAAATGAATATACAGAATTCAATATAAGTCAGAATTGAACGAAACAAGAAATATTTGAATCTGTATAACTATATCTTTGTAACGAAGTTAACAAACTGAGATTTCATCTTAGAAATGATAAGATATGTCCAGTTTAAAATTAGAAATAGTCGCTGTGGAATTTATATATATATTTTTTTTATATATATAAGGCCCTTAAAAATGGACATTTTGCAAACGACCTCGGATTTCGACGAAACCAGTTTTGTTGGGTCCGTGATGTAAAGTTATTGTTAGGTTTCAAATTTCATGATTTTTCGAATCAATATGTGAGCGTGGCAAAGGAAAACGCGTTTGACCAGTTTCAGTTGATTTTAATCGACTGGAAATTGGCCATTTTTCAAACGGTCTCAGAATTCGACGAAACTAGTTTTGTTAGGACCGTATCGTCAATACGAAGTTAGAAAATATTTTTCGGGAATTTTTCTAGTTAGTATGTGACCCCGGTAATTTGAAATGTACGTTTAAAATTCAATATAGTGATTTAAATGTAAATTTAACGGAAACTGATTCAAACGATCGAATCAACATACGAAACATATCCCATTGTGTTCGGAATGGGGGTAATTAGCTAGGAGCGACAGTCGTTGGGCCCAATTTCGAGTTCGAACGAAAAGTCAACTATATGGAGAATAAACTAAATAATTAAATAAATAATATAAAACACCTTTACACTCTCAACCCTCCTTCTCTCTCTTCTATTATCGAACAGATCAGAAACCGATCTAAAATAAAAAAAAAAAAATGGAGGAACCTTCGTCGACGCGCGCCGCTCCAGGCCGTGGCGCCACCGCCGCCGGCCAGCCCAAGTCGCCGGACCTCGCCCCCAAGCTCCTCCCTCTATCTTCTTCGATATCCTGGATCGCTCCTACCCCGCGAGCCCCCCCTTCCAACTGGAGCTGACGCAACAGCACCACCGCCTCATCGGATCCCCACCACCGCGTCGAACCCCTGCTCGCAACCTCCTCCGCGCCCTCTGGCCACCCACCGACAGTCAGCCCCCCCTGTAAGTTTTTACTTATTTATTTTTATTTTTATTTTTACAAAAAAAAATATAGAAGTAAAGCTGATTTTAATTTAAGTTTAAAACTGATTTTATTTAAATAAGTAAGTTCAGATTTTTAAAATGTTAAAACTGATTTTATAAGAATTTTAAAGGGGTTTAAACTTTGAAATAGGAAAAAAGAAAAAAAGGGGTTTAATCTTTTGATAGAAAAAATGGTTTAGAAAACATATATGAAATTGTTTTGAAAATATATGTTGTTCTTAAGAATAAAAACAACTTTGTTTTCATAAAGATAGCAACTTTGTTTTTATAAAGATAACAACTTTGTTTATAAAAAAAAAAAGATATGAACTTTAAAAATAAAAAGGCGAGTTCTTTGAAAGTGAAAAGGCGAAAACTTTATTTTTATAAAGGCGAAAACTTTATTTTTATAAAGGCGAAAACTTTATTTTTATAAAGGCGAAATCTATATTTTTGAAATGGAATTTTTTATCTATATAGGAGCAATGTAGAAATAGAATTTTTATCCATAGATCGAGATAGTAAAAAATTCGATTTTTATATATTGAACTTCGAATTAAAAATTCGATTTTTATATATTGAACTTCGAATTAAAAATGTGATTTTTATATATTGAACTTCGAATTAAAAATGGGATTTTTATATATTGAACTTCGAATTTAAAAATAGAATTTTTATATATTGAACTTTGAAATAAAAATTCGATTTTTATATATGGAACTTTGAAATAAAAATTCGATTTTTATATATTGAATAGCGAAGTAAAAATGTGATTTTTACGTATGTAGTGAAAGCAGCAACGAAGGTGACAAAAAGGCGAAACGACGAAGACTTCTGCAAATGAAGAGCCGTGGAGCTAGGATAGCTATATGTGAGAATTTCTCACCTTTCTACTTCTTTTCTAGTTATATATTTATACTAGGATGCAGACGGTGCTTAGTAGCACCCGACACAACCGTCCACAGACCATGGACTTGTTTGTTTGACTGTTTGGTGATTGATTGCGATATTGGTTTGAATGTGGTTTGTGGTGTGAAAAATCGAATCGATAAATTGGTTAGGATTAGACGTGCGCCGTTATAAGGCGTAGGAGTAAGGCTAGGTTAGACCCTTACTCCAAATTTTGTGGTTTGCAAAATGAAATTGATTTGATTGATGAGTGAATGGCGTGGGCCTTCACTAGACCGGGGATAAGGCTAGGCCTTGTCCCGTTTCTAGTATCGTGCCGTTATGCCGCCGAAATTTTCTAAAATATGTTAGAAAAATAAAAATATCATTTTATTGAATAAATGAATTGAATAGAAATTCATAGGTTGAAATAAAATGTTTTATCGTTAAATATATTTTTTAACGTGAATATGAAAATAGTGAAGTGAATAAATAAATATTCATTTACAAACCAGATGGTTTGTTTATGTACACTTATTTGAATGACATTGATTGGGACGATAAATTTTACACATCGCCCAACTGCACAACTAAAATCTGTGTTTGATTGTTTGAAACCCCACACGGGTGTTAGGATGAAATTTGAAGTTCACTCATCCTGATTGATTAAATATGTCGATCGATTGATTGACAGGCTGTTATGAGCGTTGAATATCTATATTTGATGCTTATACAGTGTAGTGCACTTTGGTTGATGGTTGATTATTTTCAATGTTATTATATACATGTGTTGTATGAAAATCCATATAATTAATTTTATATGGTGATTGATTGGGCCTCATTCCAATCGTGAAAATAAAGAATATTTTGATAATAACAAATATTTTGATAATAGGAAATATTTGAAATAGAATATTTGAAAATAGAAATTTATGAAGCCGTGTTGATTAGATTGACGCCATTTTGACGTAAATGATATTTATATCGATTTTATTCATTTTAAAATGAATATTGAAAAGTAATCTCGAAAACGATTTCGAAATGAATTGAATTGAAAACGATTTCGAAATGAATTGAATTGAAAACGATTTCGAAATGAAATGAATTGAAAACGAATTCAAATTGAATTGAAAACGATTTCGAAATGAATTGAATTGAAAACGATTTCGAAATGAATTGAATTGAAAACGATTTCGAAATGAATTGAATTGAAAACGATTTCGAAATGAATTGAATTGAAAACGAATTGAAATGAATTCAAATTGAATTGAAATTTGAATTGAATAGAAATGAATTTTGAAACGAATTTATAAAGAAGAATTCAATTTTGATTTGAATTGAAAAGGAAGTTGAAATTGCTTTTGAAACGAATTTAAAACTATTTATATAATTCGTTTTAAATAGAAATCGACGAAGTATATATTATATATATTATATATATAATATAATGGCCTGAATAGAACGCGCCGCGCCGCGGCAGTTCGTGAATTTCGACCATTTATTTCAAACGGACATTGCGGGAGATCCGACCGTCGGATTCTCCTAAAACCGGAACCGTTGGGTTCGTATCGAAAAGAGCTTTCTAAAGAATATTAGAAATTAGAAATCTAACGGTTGGATTTGGAATTATGTCCAAATCAAATTCGAAAAAGGTCGCTGTAAGTGCAGTTCGATGGCCATTGTTGGAAATCGACTGAACGGGCCTTGATAAAATTATTAAAAATAGTAATAATTTGTGTAAAATCATAAGAAATGATTTAGAAAGAATTGGGATGAAAAACTCCATATTTGAAAAGATAAAAATAGATTTTTATCGAAATAAACTAGTTTTGAACTAGAATTATAATTCTATTTATTTTTAAATAAATAAATTGAATTCGAAATGGGTTTGAAAATAACCAAAATTTCCAATGAATGCATTGGAGTGGATTTGAATCGAAATTGTCTTCGGAATATTTCGATGTTGGAATTCGTGATTATACAGGTGTTGTTATGGAAATTTGAAAGATATATATTTATATCGTTATTTCCAATACGACATTTGTTAGTCGTAGAATTCGATATTGAATATAAGCCGATATATTTTCTATTCAGAGCCTTGTATTGAATATCGAATGTGATTTGGGTTTGTCGTGAATGGTGTCTTCACTAACACTGTTCTTGAACCCAGTTGAGAAAAGATTAAATCTTTTTATTTAGATTTAATGAAGTGTACCAATTAAATGATATTTAATTGGAATTGAATTGGTATTGATTTTTGGGTTTATCGTGAACAGTGTTTTAAATAACACTTGTTCTTTAACCCGATAATTAATCGAATGTGATTTGGGTTTGTCGTGAATGGTGTCTTCACTAACACTGTTCTTGAACCCAGTTGAGAAAAGATTAAATCTTTTTATTTAGATTTAATGAAGTGTACCAATTAAATGATATTTAATTGGAATTGAATTGGTATTGATTTTTGGGTTTATCGTGAACAGTGTTTTAAATAACACTTGTTCTTTAACCCGATAATTAATCGAATGTGATTTGGGTTTGTCGTGAATGGTGTCTTCACTAACACTGTTCTTGAACCCAGTTGAGAAAAGATTAAATCTTTTTATTTAGATTTAATGAAGTGTACCAATTAAATGATATTTAATTGGAATTGAATTGGTATTGATTTTTGGGTTTATCGTGAACAGTGTTTTAAATAACACTTGTTCTTTAACCCAATAATTAATGGAATGTGATTTTGGGTTTATCGTGAATCGTGTTTTAAATGACACTGATTCTTTAACCCAGATAATGATTAAAACTAAGTGGAGTTTTAATGAATCTTTAATTAGATTGAAAAGATCGAGAATGGAGTATCACCAGTTTTGCTCCAGGCGATAGATAAATCTTTAATTAGATTTGAACGTGAAATTTAGAAACTAACTGTCGGTTAGCCAAGCAGGATGGTTTTCTGGATATTGATCTGATGTTGGTTTCGGCCTTCGGGGTTAATATTTGGGGAATTATTCTCTTGATTAATTTACGGTTAGTGACTAATGAATTGGAATGAGGCGTATGTTGTGTTTGTGTAACACTTATTTAAAATATACGCGAGTTATTCGGAAAGACCGGGTTTATCCCATTCTGAATAACTGATACGACGATAAGTCGAAGATGAAGACGATGGTCGAAGACCGGAGGTCTTCACGTCGTTTGGGTGATAGCTGATGATCTTGATTGGGCTGTACACCCAAGAAGATGGAAACAGTTGGTGATCGTCCAGACGTACTTGGAGATCGATGGATATGCGGGGTACTAGGTGCCTCCGGTTTCGTTCAGACCCAGAACGGACTTGTAAATGGACTGTGTGTCTGACATCGGATTTCATTCTGTGTGACTGATATCGGTTGCATAGGATGGTTTGCCTGTGTGGCATGCTAAGATGCAAATGATCAAGGCTTCTGTTGAAAAGCAAAGTCTTGTGGTTGATGATCAAAGCACGGCCTTTGTGGCGTAGCTTTGTGTAACGTTTACCTCGCGTGTTTCACACCCGGTATGAACCAAAAACGGGAGACGGACATCAGGGAGGACTTGCGTTTCTTTCTAGCTAAAAGTGGCGTCAGTGGTTTTACACGCCCTGACGAGTTTGACTTATGTGGTTGTTGCTGTTGCGAGGCGCCTCGGATTGATCGGTCGTTCTCGAACCGATGGAGTCATTCGTTGGCTCGTTTGCGCCCCAAAGGGCGGGGAGACGTATTGTTCAGGCATAATAATCCACATCGGTGGACCGGCCCTGACGATCCAGGGGGCAGTTGCGGCTGTTCCTGAGACATGGTAGGCTAGATTGTCTCGAATCGGTTGAGGACTATCTTTTGCCTCGGTTCATAGACGGAAATCCAATTTCCAAATACGTGACTTTGCGGTTTTATTTGTAAACCTATATATGGCGACATAGTGGCATGGGACGCTCATGCCGCCTATGATTGATACTTATGATTTGAAGTTGTTTTATACACTATGCACTTATAATAGTATCAAATGATTTGTTTTAAACGTATTAAGCATTCTTTGGCTGTTATAAGGGAAAACCCTATCCCCCGGCTTGCGTTGCATTGTGTGATAGGACCTGGGTCTTATAACAGCTTCATTTTTCTTTATTTAGCATTGCGCTGTTTGTTTTATGCACTGGTATTCTTGGGAGGAAACCCGTTCCGTGTTATACGGCGTGGTCCCTTGATTTACCTAACTTTTAAAATAAAGATTAATAACTGTTTTAGTTCTCACACCAGTCCCATGACTGACCTGGAGTTTATTGTTTTAACCTAAACTCTGGGTGCCCTTATTTTGACACGGGCAGCTAGTAGTTTTGGTTTTGCAGATTTATATTCACAGGATCCTGGTTTACAGCTGGAATGATATCCGGAAAGCTTTGTATCCGTATATCTCTTCTAGTTGTGTATTGTATTATTTTCCGCTGCTATGTATTTAAATGTAATTTAAATCTCTGATATTTCTGTGTAATATTCATTTATACTCTGTATATTCTTGTAATCTGATGCATTGTTGTAATATACAATGAAATGTTCTTCTGTATGTGTTCTGTTGTGGTTTGTTCTCAAACGATAGGGCATTTCGAGAGGTCTGGGTCGGTTTAGCGACTGGTTCGGACCGAGCGAAATTCCTTGCCGTCACAGATGCCCGCCATACCATTAGCGGATGATTTCCCTATATGCCCCACAATATATATAGTGGATGACCTTCCATACCACGATATCCTGCCTCGAAGTATTATTATTGTTTATTAACATCTGTGGATGCAGGAAAAACAGGTTGGAGGGATCCAACTGGATTCCTCAACATTTATTTATGTTGTTTTCACATATATGTTGATATGATTGATGCCCTGTGATAGTTTATGATATATTAGGTGTGTAAGTAACCCTACCCTTGATTTTGGGTACTTTTCAATGCCCAAGATAATATATGGATTTTTACAATAGAATGTGGAATATAAAAATGCAAAAAGAGAATTTTAGATATTTATTTAGAAATCGAATTTATAAATAGAAATGAAAGTAAAGATGAATATTGAATTTTTAATTATATAAGGATGTGGATTATTTTTTTAAGGAAAGGTTAATTATCATATTAATAATAAATAATGAAGTGAAGTATTTCTATTTTAGATAAAAATGTGGAAATAAATTATTATTTAGTTAATAATAATCAAAGCGATATTCGAGTAATTAGAATTCATTTGGTGAAATTATTAAGTACAAGAACTCGTTATAGTTAAAGGAAATTTCATATTTCAAATAGAATATTTATTTAGAAACTGATCTAAATAGAATTTTAAAGGTAAAGAGCTATTTTTGAAACATGAAGTAGATTTTATAAACGATGTAAATAAAGAAGTAGGACATTCGAGAATTTAAAAATATAATTCAAATGTAAATTTGGAAGGAAGTAAAAATGTGGGTTGAACTAATATTTTAAATATATTGAATTACAATGGAAATTATAAATTGAATTATATGAAATAACTCTATATTAGAAATTATAATAGGATTGAAACTTGAAAATTGATAAATGAAATCGAGTCTACAATGGATGTGTATTGAAAATATTATTCACGATTAAGGTGAATATGAAGGATAAAATAAGTGGTGTGGGGAAAATAGGAATTTATAAATGTAAGCCCGAGAGGGTTTTTGAAATTATAAGTTCTTATTGAATAATATAATATAGATACGGTTTGTAAATAATAAATATTAGAATTTGCAAATAATAAAAGTGATAATAGAATTGGAACATAAAAAGGCAAGTTGAAATTAAATCGACAAATTTAGTCGAGAATAGATCTGTATTAAAAGTTATTATTCACGGGTGAGGTGAAATGGGGTTGAAGCGAGTATTTTGCAAAATGAGATTTTTTGAAAGAAATTAGAAAGGGTTTTTAAATTATTAATAATGATTGAATTGGAGACGAACTAAGTTGAGTATTATAATACGGATTATATTAAAGGATTTTATATACGGGTTATTAATAATAAATATTATTAGTAAGAATTTGCAAAAGTTTTATACGAATAAAAGTTTTGAATAGAATGGAATGAAGTTTTATAAAATAAAAGTAGAATGAGTGGAATAAACATATACAGATGTTTATAAAGATTTTTGGAATCAAGATGTTGTATGAAACTTGGTATGAGGATTAAAATAAAATTGAGTTGGTTAATGGAAATATATAGTCACAAGGAAAATCTTGTTTTAGTTTAGAAATGAATATTTAACAAACATTTTGCAAATCAAACCTTTAAGGGAATATTTTATAAAGTTTGTAGGAATGTTTTGTAAATGCTATTTATAAGTAAAATGTTTATAATGTGAGATAAACATCTCATTAAAAATGGTGATTAATATTTGAAATTCTATTCATTTAGAAATGTAGAAATGAAGTTAATGGAATTAGAAATTTACCAGAGATTAGTTGAGATGAATAGTTTTCTAAGTGTCGATCTGATGTTGGTTTCGGCCTTCGGGATCGATATATAGGGAATTATTCTCTTACTAGTATACGGTTAGGGACTAATGACCAAATTGAGAAAAACGTTATTAAAGTGTTTTAAAGATGACCTGGTTTCGAATATTCTTATATATTAATATAAGAAGAGAATTGAGTATTTCAAAGTGTTGGGAAATTAAGAAGTTTAATTAGCAAATGATTAATTAAAGAGGTAAATATTGAATCAGTAAATGCAGTTTTCTTTTATGGATGAATGGTTGTTTTCATTTGATAGTTAAATAACCGACTTTCAAATCTGGTCTAAAATGATTATTGGTACGGAAAGACCGGGATCGAATTTATTCGAAAACCATTCTGATCAGCAAATACGTAAATGCTGAATATACCAGTCTCTGATCGAGACGGAGCATTTAAAGACTGTAGATCTTCATAAAATGGAAGAATTACTTAAAATCTCTGGTTTAGCGGCCAGAGATATACTGTGGTTCTGTCGTGGTTGGGATTTACGGATTGCAAGGACTTCTCGCTACTATCTATAGGGTTATTCCTAGGATGTGGTAGGAGGGTGCCTTCGGTTTGTCCGGACCGAGGACAACTTGTATGGACGGATGTCTAATAGAGTATTTCCATAAGAATCACGTATGTTGATTTTTACAGATGTAATTCTGTTAGGGGCGGGGAAGGGGACTTCTCTTATCTTAATGACCAGAATATATTTGAGGACGTCAATTAGTTATTTGGCGGATCTGACGATGTGGCATTCAATGTGAATGGTAGCCAGATGTTTAAAAGAATAAAATTAAATAAACTAATAAATAAATTATGATCGTAGACCTCATCAACCAGGAAATGACAAAAATCGGGCAGACAACATGGCTATGTGGGTCGCACCCATTAGGGTGCATTGTCACCATCTAGAGAATATTCATATTTGTTACTTTTTTTTTATTTCTATATCTCCTGGGAAACGGTAGCTGCGCAGCCATAAGGTGAAAATATATTCGGTACACTCAAGAGAAATGAGTGGTCGGTCATGTGTGGGCCGGGTCGCAAGACGTTCTTGTTGAACCCAGTGTATTCCTCTTTAGAGATACACTATCGGCAGATGGTTCCATACCTTGTCATAGTTGGAAATCCAATCTCCAATAAGCTCCCGCGGTTTTGATTGCATACTATATATGTAGAGCGTGAGATGCAAGCGTTCTGCTAGATTCTATTTATTTGTATTTAGACACTATTATAATATCACAACAAGATATTGATTTCGAATATTGTTTTGGGTTATCGTAAGGTAAAAACTGTCCGTGTTTATGTGTGGATTGGTCTTACGATTATCCTTTTCTTCGAAATGATTTTTAACTTTAAAATCAAGTTGGATGATACCAATAAATTAGTGAGTTTTTCTCACGCTAGTTCACCAGACTGACCTGTGCATTTGTAATGCTCGGGTCAGCCCGAGTATAGGTTTAGGATAAGATGATATGAATTTCAGGAGACAAGCTAGAGGAGTTCAGACGTATGATTCATATATTATTCCACTGTGTGTCCTAAAGAATGACAGACTGTTATAACTGTCCAGATGTGACGAATGTCTACTGTACTCTGATGAATTATAAGTATTGTTTCAATTTTTTCAATAAAGATTTATTTCTGTATAATATTTTATTCCGCTGCGATATGAGACTATGTATTGTTCTTCTTCTTTCTTTTATTCTTATTTTTTCTTTCTTTCTTTTTCTCATCCTCTTATTTCTTTCTGTTAGCTTTCTGGAATTTCGATACTTGAATTTGGACAGAAAGTGTATAAATGTCTGGATTCAAGAGTCGAAATTTTCGGGTTGCTACAGTTGGTATCAGAGCAATGGTTTAAGAATAACCTTGGCTCTGTGGTATAATTCGATAAAGATGGGGTCAGTAATACCCTAGATTGAGTTTGAGTATATATACGAGGGTGTATTTGTAGATTCGAATAAAAAAATGTTTTATACTATGTTATTTTATTGGTTCAATTTTGAACTGGTGACTGACACAATATTGTTTTGTAAGAAGGGTAAATGAAATAATTTTGCCCAAATTATATTTTTATATAGAAATAAATATATATAGTTTTCTTGGTTATTGATTGATTTGAATGAAATTCTAATAGGATTATGGAATTGAAATGGATTAATATAACCAGGAGATAAAATAAAGTATGTCTAGAATAAAAATCAGTTTTTGAAAATAAAATTGAAAGCTAATGGAAATAAGAAGTAATATTGGATTAGAAATCAATCTGATATTAACCAATGGAAATTGAATATCTTAAGCCGAAGTAAATATGAATATATTAATATTGAATATGAATTCAACTGGTTTGGTTAGGTTGATTGTGCGTTGTTTGTTAATTAATTGTTGGATTGGATAAAAATCTACCAACAATTAATGAAGTTGAATGAATAAATTGGGAACTAAGAAAACAAAATCCAGTAAAATGAGTTGAATGGATTCAAACTTGATTAAAAAGTAAATTAAGTAAATTTGGAATTGAGTTATTAAATAAACATGAATTCAGGAAAATTGAATAAAACGGATTTTTGCAAGAAGAATCAGATTATGAAATGAAGATAACTAATATGAGAAATCAATTAGTTATAATAAATTATAACTAGGCTAAAATAGGATCGGTGAATTAATATGAAGTGAAAATTCTTGGATTCAAGTGGAAACATCAATTAATTGAATGTTAATAATCTTAATAGAACTCGACACATATCATTTAAATATGTTGATTGAGACAAAAAGTGAATTGCAAATAAATCCAATTTGAGTAGTAATTGTTGATTATGACTTGAAATGTTATCCAATTGAGTTTGGGTTATGAAATCGAGTTTTAAAACTGAAGTGAATATGTGTTTATATGTTGAATAATGAATATAAACTGAATTTGTAACACCCCGTGTATTCTATAACCGTGAAATTCATAAATTAAAGTATAATTAATTTCAAATCAAAGAATTAAGGGAAACGGGATACGGCATTGCGTTCGTCTCGGAAAAATACGCGAAATAGAGTCCGAGTTTTCGAAAATTGGAGTCCGTATGACCAAGATATGGCCTCCGGAAGTTTCAGAATTAGGTTTAAAATTCGAACAGACGAAAACAGCTCAGAAAAACTAATTCAAAATTCAAAATCGGGCCCAATTGGCCAAGGCGGGAAAATTCCCGCCCAAAGCACCCAGGTCGACTAGGCAGTCGACCTGGGGATAGCCAGGTCGACTGGGCAGTCGACCTGGGTAACCCGTGTCGACTGCCAAGTCGACACGGTGTCGACTGGGGTGTCGACCTGGCTCCTGAGCCAGGTCGAACCCAGCCCACCCGGGCTGGGCAGGTCTGTGTTTGGTCGATTTTCTGAGCCTTGCCTTGTCACTAGGGCTAGGTGTCAGCTCCTGGTTGGTCTCTCCTTCAAACGAACGGCTATTATTGAACCAACGTTCATCGACGGTCTAAATCAACTCACAAACTCTATAAAAAGGACCTAAGGCTAACCCTAATTCACATAAACTAAAATGGAGATGAGACCGTCATGCTGCTGAGGAGAGACTGAAGATAGACGTCAAAAATAGAGAGACAACTAGGAGATAATTCAAAGCTTAAAGCAACATCAAATCAATCAAAGCAACGCCTACAAAAAAAAAATAGCGTCTCCAAATTCAGAATTCAGATTTCTGAATTGAAGATTCGCCATACGCTGTAAGTAGAGTGCTATTCCGGTATGAATTAAATAATTGTGTTGATTTGTGTAATGTAAGAAATGAAATTGTGGCGATAATAATCTATATTTGTATGCAAAACGATTTGGGAATATTATGGTATACGATTGGATATTTGCAAGTACGCGATTTGCGTTGGAAACGAAATGGAATTGTGGCGATAATGAATTATATTTGTATGTTATTTTGATCCTAAACGATTTGGCAATGCTATGGTTTGATTCATACAAGTATGTGGCTTATGTTGACAACCACATGTTGTGGAATTTTGATTGGGACTTATGCAAGCATATGATTCATATTGAAAACTACATGTTTGTGGTAGTTATTTACAACACCCATTTGGTAAATGCAAGTATAAGATTCATGTTGAAACAACAACTATATGTTGTAATAGTTTATTTTGAAATTCATGCAAGTCTATGATCTATTGTTATGACAACATGATGTAAAATTCTATGGTCGTCTTTAGTGTAATTTGATTCACCTAAGTATTATGATTCATATGAAGGTTATGTTGAAATTGGCATCATAGTTCAAGTATAAAAATCATGATTTTGTGATAGTGACAAAAGCAAGCGTCGTTGTAAGCTTGCATTAATTTTATGAACATGTCTAAACTATGTTCGTTATTATGCCCAGTTGAAAAACATGTTTTTAGGCTCATGTTGTTATCATAAGTTACATTAGAATTACATTAGAATTACATTCCTCTTGCAAGTTTACATAGATAAAAGAAAAACCATGATGTAAGTTTAGATATGTTTATGCTATAATTCTATGAATAGAATGAAAACCATGATTCATATAAGAATTAGGTTGGGATAATTCTAGTTGAACCATACTTTTGTATTAGTGACAAAAGTAAGTACCTTTTTGTTAACATGTAGTGATTTTATGAACACGATTAGTTTATATTATGCCTAAATAAAAATATAAGCTTATATTTCTAGACAAGACCCTATGCCAATAATAATGATACCTAATTTAGTTAGATTCTTAATTTCAAGTTTACATGGTTAGTTGAACCTATGATTCATGTTTAAGTTTACGCCATTATCATATGACTAATTCATGTTTAAGTACTGCTTATGCCATAATCATATAATTCATGTTTAAGTATTGTCTATGCATTAACCATATGAATAGAATGATTTATGTTTAAGTATTGTTTATGCTATGATTATGTGGATAAAATGATTCATGTTATGCCATGATTATATGATGTTACAATTGCAAGTTCACATGTGCCTATTTTTTGTTAATTGAATCGTTCGTTGCAAGTTCATGCGTTCACACTCCCCTTTTTCATGTTACTTTATAAACACCATGTTATAGCCTCCCCTTTCATATGGCTAAATTGGGTTTAAGTATTAAACCCAACACACCTTACATTGGAACGAACGAATAAAACGGGGGAAATGACGTTTGGGTTAAAAATGTAGAACATATGTGTTGGCTTGTTTGACGCACGCCAATAACTTTGATAAACAATTAAGTGGCATAAATAAATCTTAACCAATAAAGATGAATTTGAATAATGGGACGCAAATATTTACATATAAAAAGAAGAAAGACAAAATATGTAAATGTAGAAAATACGATGTGTTTAACCCGAGGTTGGATTGAGTTGTGATGTAAACCTGCCCGGAACCGCCCGGCTGTCCAGTAGTCACAACAATACCTATCCAATGTGGGTGGTTAAACACGGAGCCCAATAAGGACCCGAGGTTAGACTGAGTTGTGGTGTAAGACTGCCCGGACCCAACCGGCAACAGGCAACCACAACAATACATGTCTAATGTGAGAGGTCAAGGCTTTAATAAGACAATTAAGGCTGAGTCAGGATTGATAGGATTAAGTAAATTATATTAATACTTAATCAAAATGGAACATGCTAAACTAAACAGACTGATTGGGGGTTAGGTTTATAAAACATTTAACCAACTTAGCATGTTGGCTAGAAATAGAAAACCTAGTAGCGAGGGACCCTTTTCGCAGTAACCCTACAAGGTATCATGATACCCTGAAACTAGGCAGGGTGGGGCACGATTACTGGGCTGATTGTAAGAGGTCAAATCGACGGCGGTGGTGCAGCAGTGTAGGTTCTAACGGGGTGCGGGCGGGCACACACTCCGGCGCAGAAAAATAAGGCACTGGGCACCAGTAGCATACCTGTGCATTCTAGGATTGTGTCGGGCCGCCACCATGGGACTTGATACACCCCATGGTGGGGCCAGCATAGGTAACTACAACATTGGGCGCCGTAGGACACATGTAACTATGCGAGTAGGAGCCGATCATCATAAAATGGATCACTTCACCCTAATTATGGGGTGCCTGTTGGGAACTAGTTTGTATGGGTACAGAGATTAATACGGGGTACGATAGTATATTCGACCCTAGACAACTTAACTAAGTTTATGGTGCTTTCCCATTTCTAGCTTATACTTATCATACCCAGTTCTTTATTCATAGACTGAATAGTCCTAGACTTACTCAGGCTTTATGTCTGACTCTACTTTTCTTTCGTCTTCTTTTCTTCCGTTCCCCCCCCCCCCCCAGGTCCATAGGGAGGGAATACCGCAGCTTGACCAGCCTTCATATCCAGCTTGAAGAGAAAGAATGTATTGCTTGGATCTTTTCGTTTTAGACTATGGCTTTGGACAGCAACTATGGGACTTTTGCAGTTTATTTATGTTTTCTTTATGCTTCTTTAAATAATGTAATCAAGACAGTTATGAAGATGTTATGTTTTTGAAAGTATTGTAAGACAATTATGGTATGGTTGTTGTAACACGTATTTTTAATGAAATAAAAGTTGTTATTTTTCCGCTGTTCAAAAATATGTGTTCTTATATCTGTCTTGTATATCTGTGACTTATACTTATAAACCTCCACCAAAATTAGGGCATTCCCTTTGAGAGTGACCCTAACGGAGGTGGGGTGTTTCACTTGGTATCAGAGCATAGGTTTACCGGATAAGATAAAAAGTTTTGAAAATTTATTTTCAAAAAAGAAATTTAAAGAAGCATTTTTAAAAGATAAAATATTATTTTGTTTTAAAAGGCAAAGTCCCCCCAAAGCCATAGGTACTATCTCTTATCCTTCGTTTTGAATCTATCCTTTCTGTTTTAGCATGTCTGGAGACCTTACTCCCCAGCTGCTGACGCTTTCACTCCTCCTCCTCCACGTGAACCAGCAAGCGGAACAGTCCCAGAGTAGGAAGACGAATAATAGTCAAACAAGAAAGGATCGTAACAGTAATAATAAGAAACGAGAAAAAAAAGGAAATGCAATTTTTGCGGTACGGAGGGGCACATAGCCAAGGATTGTAGAAAGAGGAAAAGAAAGCAAGGAGAATGTTTTCATTGTGGGGAGACTGGACACATCAGCAAAGACTGCCCTGAGAAGACAGACTTTGAGAAGGGCGGGAAAGACAACAAGTCCCGAGAGAAGAGGAAATGTAAATTCTGTGGCAAAGTTGGGCACTTAGTGAAAGACTGCCGGAAAAAGAAGGCCAAGATGAATGGTGGGTGCTTTTCTTGCGGTGAGACAGGCCACATGGCTAAGGACTGCCCAAAGAATCGAGGTATAAATACTTCTGTAGGAAGTGTAGTTCATCTTTATGATCACCCCGTTCGCACTTTATTTGACTCTGGCGCATCACACTCCTTTATCTCGTCTGCTTTAGTAGAATCTCTGCACCTAAAAACTAGTATGGTAGAGGACCCCTTAATTGTTTCAAACCCAATTGGGGGCCCAGCTCATTTGTCTATGATCTGTTTGGGAATGAAAATTTCTATTCTAAGCGTAGAATTTCAATGTAGTGCCTTTGTTTTGGGCTTTTCGGGATATGGTTTGATTTTGGGCATGGATTGGCTATCCAGTAATGGGGCCATCCTTGATTGTGAGAAAAAGGGTTGTCAGGCTCCTAACCCAGCTCGGTAACACTTTGGAAATTTCTTGTAATCCCTCGTATGCGGTTATGCTTAGTTATCTTGAATCGCTAGATGCCTCCGTTGAAAATTTGCAATCGGATAGAGTGGTCCGGGAATATCCGGATGTCTTCGAAGAGGTGAAGAGCTTGCCTCCGAAGTGGGAGATAGACTTCCGCATATACCTTGTAGATAATGCAAAGCCCGTTACGTTGCCCGTTAGACACATGGCTCCACGGGAAAGGAAAGAGCTCAGTAAACAGATTAAAGAGCTTCTAGAGAAGGGGTTCATTAGAAGGAGCATTTCAGAATGGGGCGCTCCAGTAGTGTTCGCCACTAAGGCAGAAGGTTCATTTCGCTTATGCATGAGTTGTGAAGAATCACCTTAGTAAGTACATTTGGCAACATGGTTGGCATTTATTTCCAAGAGATAGTTCTGCTATGTGGAATACCTGATAGTAAGTGGACGGGATCTAAAATTCACTAGTGAATTTTGGAGAGCTTGCATGAAACCATGAGTACGCCGTTATGTTTGAGCCGAGTATACTAGAAGTAGAGTAAGTTAAAGACGGACAAAGCATAATGGAGTTAAGCTCAAGGAAATGCAACTTAGAAGATTGAAGACTAGATTCGTGCATCATATCTCTTCTTAAGAGTATATCCTTGATCCCTCTCTCCTTGTAGAGCTTACTCGCATGCTATCTTTTGTGTATATCCTCTCGGTCCCATTCTCAATCCAATTTCTGTTGCAAACCCCATAGGGAGTATGACTCATCTGTTAGTAACACATGTTGGGGCTTGAGGGTGTTCGTTGGTTTGACTAGACTTTTTGGGTTTTATAGGATACAGGTTGGTCTTAGGAAGGGACTCCCTTGTGACCTAAAAGGAGTCCATCATGCTTAGTTTCCTAGAATCATATATGGTGGTTGGGTTGAGTAATTCTTTGGGTATCAGTCTGATGTTGATTTCGGTCTTCGGGGCTGATGCTTAGAGAGTTCTTCTCCTAATCAATATATATGTGGCATAGATTTCCAGTTTTGACATTGCCTAATGGGCACAAAGTTTTTACTTGTTTCTATCATTCGACTATACCTTTAGATAGGAAAAATTGGGAAAATGGCCTATAGATTAGAGCTACCCGAAAGATTGGCCGGAGCTCACAACGTTTTTCATGTTTCACATCTCCGAAAATGTCTACATGAGTCTGCTGAAGTGGTAGAGCCAAATATCCTAGAAGAAGCTGAAGTGGAACGCGAAGCGACCGTGAGGAAAGTTCCAACCCGCATATTAGGAACGGAAGTGAAGAAGCTACGCAACCGCGAAGTCAAGCTCGTCAAAGTTCAGTGGAGCGACGCCGAAGGAGATGCAACTTGGGAGACTGAAGCTAGAATATGCGCTACCTACCCTTTTCTTTTCGAGGGTACATCTTTGATCCTTCCTTTTCCTTAAGTTGCGCTTTTATCTATCTTTTTTTTAGGTATATCTCCTCGACCCTATCTTTTAGGTAGAAACTCTTTGGATGAAAACATGTAGTTGAAACATGTTATGGATGATGGTTGCAAGTGGTTGCAAGTGATTGCTAGTGGTTGCTCGTGGTTGCATATACACACACAATCTAGGCTTTAGATCGGCTAAGTCACTTCATTTTGCATATGCATATATGTTTGCATTCGTATATAGTTGAACTTTAATGTGTTGTCATATGGATGTTGCATGTGTATGAATGATTGTGCACTCATGTAGAATCATGAATAGGGGGATTTGCATTCATTATGGATTCATAAGCACTTACATAATTCGCATTAAGGAGGTCAACTGAATCAGTAGACCGCCTGATTTTGCATTAGATAAGTACACGTACACACACACTTCGCATATGATCATGAAGCATTAGAAGTCTTTTAAGGACAATGGATGCTCGTGTTTGATGGATGAGTAGATGGATGTTTGGATGTTAGGATATACATTCTTCCTAACTTGAAGATTTCGGGGACGAAATCCTTTTAAGTGGGGGAGAATGTAACACCCCGTGTATTCTATAACCGTGAAATTCATAAATTAAAGTATAATTAATTTCAAATCAAAGAATTAAGGGAAACGGGATACGCCATTGCATTCGACTCGGAAAAATACGCGAAATAGAGTCCGAGTTTTCGAAAATCGGAGTCCGTATGACCAAGATATGGCCTCCGGAAGTTTTAGAATTAGGTTTAAAATTCGAACAGACGAAAACAACTCAGAAAAACTAATTCAAAATTCAAAATCGGGCCCAATTGGCCAAGGCGGGAAAATTCCCGCCCAAAGCACCCAGGTCGACTTGGCAGTCGACCTGGGGATAGCCAGGTCGACTGGGCAGTCGACCTGGGTAACCCGTGTCGACTGCCAAGTCGACACGGTGTCGACTGGGGTGTCGACCTGGCTCCTGAGCCAGGTCGAACCCAGCCCACCCGGGCTGGGCAGGTCTGTGTTTGGTCGATTTTCTGAGCCTTGCCTTGTCACTAGGGCTAGGTGTCAGCTCCTGGTTGGTCTCTCCTTCAAACGAACGGCTATTATTGAACCAACGTTCATCGACGGTCTAAATCAACTCACAAACTCTATAAAAAGGACCTAAGGCTAACCCTAATTCACATAAACTAAAATGGAGATGAGACCGTCATGCTGCTGAGGAGAGACTGAAGATAGACGTCAAAAATAGAGAGACAACTAGGAGATAATTCAAAGCTTAAAGCAACATCAAATCAATCAAAGCAACGCCTACAAAAAAAAATAGCGTCTCCAAATTCAGAATTCAGATTTCTGAATTGAAGATTCGCCATACGCTGTAAGTAGAGTGCTATTCCGGTATGAATTAAATAATTGTGTTGATTTGTGTAATGTAAGAAATGAAATTGTGGCGATAATAATCTATATTTGTATGCAAAACGATTTGGGAATATTATGGTATACGATTGGATATTTGCAAGTACGCGATTTGCGTTGGAAACGAAATGGAATTGTGGCGATAATGAATTATATTTGTATGTTATTTTGATCCTAAACGATTTGGCAATGCTATGGTTTGATTCATACAAGTATGTGGCTTATGTTGACAACCAGATGTTGTGGAATTTTGATTGGGACTTATGCAAGCATATGATTCATATTGAAAACTACATGTTTGTGGTAGTTATTTACAACACCCATTTGGTAAATGCAAGTATAAGATTCATGTTGAAACAACAACTATATGTTGTAATAGTTTATTTTGAAATTCATGCAAGTCTATGATCTATTGTTATGACAACATGATGTAAAATTCTATGGTCGTCTTTAGTGTAATTTGATTCACCTAAGTATTATGATTCATATGAAGGTTATGTTGAAATTGGCATCATAGTTCAAGTATAAAAATCATGATTTTGTGATAGTGACAAAAGCAAGCGTCGTTGTAAGCTTGCATTAATTTTATGAACATGTCTAAACTATGTTCGTTATTATGCCCAGTTGAAAAACATGTTTTTAGGCTCATGTTGTTATCATAAGTTACATTAGAATTACATTAGAATTACATTCCTCTTGCAAGTTTACATAGATAAAAGAAAAACCATGATGTAAGTTTAGATATGTTTATGCTATAATTCTATGAATAGAATGAAAACCATGATTCATATAAGAATTAGGTTGGGATAATTCTAGTTGAACCATACTTTTGTATTAGTGACAAAAGTAAGTACCTTTTTGTTAACATGTAGTGATTTTATGAACACGATTAGTTTATATTATGCCTAAATAAAAATATAAGCTTATATTTCTAGACAAGACCCTATGCCAATAATAATGATACCTAATTTAGTTAGATTCTTAATTTCAAGTTTACATGGTTAGTTGAACCTATGATTCATGTTTAAGTTTACGCCATTATCATATGACTAATTCATGTTTAAGTACTGCTTATGCCATAATCATATAATTCATGTTTAAGTATTGTCTATGCATTAACCATATGAATAGAATGATTTATGTTTAAGTATTGTTTATGCTATGATTATGTGGATAAAATGATTCATGTTATGCCATGATTATATGATGTTACAATTACAAGTTCACATGTGCCTATTTTATGTTAATTGAATCGTTCGTTGCAAGTTCATGCGTTCACACTCCCCTTTTTCATGTTACTTTATAAACACCATGTTATAGCCTCCCCTTTCATATGGCTAAATTGGGTTTAAGTATTAAACCCAACACACCTTACATTGGAACGAACGAATAAAACGGGGGAAATGACGTTTGGGTTAAAAATATAGAACATATGTGTTGGCTTGTTTGACGCACGCCAATAACTTTGAAAAACAATTAAGTGGCATAAATAAATCTTAACCAATAAAGATGAACGCAAATATTTACATATAAAAAGAAGAAAGACAAAATATGTATATGTAGAAAATACGATGTGTTTAACCCGAGGTTGGATTGAGTTGTGATGTAAACCTACCCGGAACCGCTCGGTTGTCCAGTAGTCACAACAATACCTATCCAATGTGGGTGGTTAAACACGGAGCCCAATAAGGACCTGAGGTTAGACTGAGTTGTGGCGTAATACTGCCCGGACCCAACCGGCAACAGGCAGCCACAACAATACCTGTCTAATGTGAGAGGTAAAGGCTTTAATAAGACAATTAAGGCTGTGTCAGGATTGATAGGATTAAGTAAATTATATTAATACTTAATCAAAATGGAACATGCTAAACTAAACAGACTGATTGGGGGTTAGGTTTATAAAACACTTAACCAACTTAGCATGTTGGCTAGAAATAGAAAACCTAGTAGCGAGGGACCCTTTTCGCAGTAACCCTACAAGGTATCATGATACCCTGAAACTAGGCAGGGTGGGGCACGATTACTGGGCTGATTGTAAGAGGTCAAATCGACGGCGGTGGTGCAGCAGTGTAGGTTCTAACGGGGTGCGGGCGTGCACACACTCCGGCGCAGAAAAATAAGGCACTGGGGACCAGTAGCATACCTGTGCATTCTAGGATTGTGTCGGGCCGCCACCATGGGACTTGATACACCCCATGGTGGGACCAGCATAGGTAACTACAACATCGGGGGCCGTAGGACACATGTAACTATGCGAGTAGGAGCCGATCATCATAAAATGGATCACTTCACCCTAATTATGGGGTGCCTATTGGGAACTAGTTTGTATGGGTACAGAGATTAATACGGGGTACGATAGTATATTCGACCCTAGACAACTTAACTAAGTTTATGGTGCTTTCCCATTTCTAGCTTATACTTATCATACCCAGTTCTTTATTCATAGACTGAATAGTCCTAGACTTACTCAGGCTTTATGTCTGACTCTACTTTTCTTTCGTCTTCTTTTCTTCCGTTCCCCCCCCCCAGGTCCATTGGGAGGGAATACCGCAGCTTGACCAGCCTTCATATCCAGCTTGAAGAGAAAGAATGTATTGCTTGGATCTTTTCGTTTTAGACTATGGCTTTGGACAACAACTATGGGACTTTTGCAGTTTATTTATGTTTTCTTTATGCTTCTTTAAATAATGTAATCAAGACAGTTATGAAGATGTTATGTTTTTGAAAGTATTGTAAGACAATTATGGTATGGTTGTTGTAACACGTATTTTTAATGAAATAAAAGTTGTTATTTTTCCGCTGTTCAAAAATATGTGTTCTTATATCTGTCTTGTATATCTGTGACTTATACTTATAAACCTCCACCAAAATTAGGGCATTCCCTTTGAGAGTGACCCTAACGGAGGTGGGGTGTTTCAGAATTGAATCAAGAACTCAAGTGTAAATTAAAATGAACTTGTAAATTGGAAATCAAACCTGGAACTTGAATTATAAATCTTGACTTGTTTATAAGCAAAAGTATAGGAATTTGAATAGGAATGTTTAAATTATCATTAGTTAAGCAATGGAGCAGATTGATGGATGGATTGGTGAATGGGAAGTAAGAAGTTAAATTGTTTATAGTCAGTTAGAAATGCAGGTGCATATGAATAAGCTGGTTTATGAGTTGGAAGCAGATAAGTGAGAAGTAATATGGGTTGCCGATAAAAAGGTACATGTTTAATTCAGTATGGGATTTTATGAGCCTATTTGGCAAGCCGCTTGGCTTTTTGATTTTCTTTTTGACTGGAGAGGGCCCAAAGAGGCATTTTGTAGTTGTACCGATCAGCCCGTACAAAGGAGATGCTAGCAAAAAAATTCAAAAATTTAGGGAGTTAGAAAAAATTTCAACAAATTTGAAAATTTTTGTTACAAAAAAGTTCATGTCAATTGGAAATTGAAGTTAAGGATTTTTGAGTGAACTGATGATTTGGTTGTTGGAGACTAAGGATGTTGAGATAAGTGTCGAGTTGCATGAGTGGATTGTGGGAAGTGAATAAGATGTAGCACCTTTTCTACTAAGTAATTGCGGGAACGAAATTCTTTTAAGGGGGAAGGAATGTAACGTCCTGTATTTTTCGACAGTTAATGTTGAGCGATTAAAACTTTGAAATATTTGATTTGAATATAAAATTGATATTAATATAAAATTTATCTATTTAATTTATTTAATAAGAATATTTTTATTCGTTAAATATAGAGTATTTGAAACTAGTTTATTATTTTAATGACATTATCAATATGTGTAAATAGTGATATTTCAAATGATTTCAGAATTCGACAAGATAAATTCCATCAGTTAAAAAATAGTGTATTGTTACTGAATTTGGTATTTTCATAACATTTAAATTTATTGATTTAACATACGATCAGTGAACGCCTAAGAATAATTAAATCGGATTTAATTTTATCATCAATTTAAATTTCTATCTTTTCCATACGATCGAATGGGGATTCGGAACCTGTTCCGGTGTATTCAGAATAATGATATAATCCTAGAAATGCCCTTTGTTGCGTTTAAATAGGAGTTCGAAATAATAGGATAATTTAAATTAAATGAATTTACATCGGTTCAACGTAATATGGTTGTCAACTGTTATATCTTACTAATGAAGACACAACCCCTATTCCTTTCTACGCAAGGAATTCTGCATACCTATCCTAGCTAACTGCCTCGTTCTTTCACAATCACCTTCGTTCTTTCTTTTCAAATTTTTTTGCAACCATACTCCTTCCTCATGCCTACTCTGAAATCTATTTGCACTACTTGAAAGACAGCATCCTTATCCTCGATCAATTCGCGTATATAAATAGGGGCTATGGCCTTCGTATTTCATCCATTCCAAAATCAACCGAAGTCTTCTAATCCACATTTCCCCCTTTTGTTTTCTTTCTTCAGTAAAATCAAATTCCACTAATAATAATAAAATAAAATAAAAAGGATTGATATCCAATCGCGATTGGAATCTCGGTAATCCTAATGCTCATCGTTGAGCTCGACGCTCGCGTGAAAAGGGAGACCGCGTTATGAAGTCGCGACAAATCTGAAGCTCAAAACAGTCGTTAACATCGAGATGGAGAGATCGCAACTTGAGCTGCCTAGAACTCGATACTCGCGATGGTGAGGGTGGAGGTTGGTTTGTTTGAAGTTTTGTAGAAGGGATGTTGTAATAACCCGGAAAATCTGGGCCAGTTTAAAATTTTTATTTTGGCGATTTTAGCGAATTTTGATTATTTAAAATGAATTATTTTAAATAATATAGACGAGAAATTTATTTTGAATAGAATTCGAACGAATATATTATATACGTCGTCGTTAGAATATAAATAATTATAAATAGAATTGAAAATGGCGTGGTAGTTCGATAATTCGATTTCAAACTTCAAATGAATGTACCGGGTGCAAAACAATCCGGATTTTAGTGAAACCAAAAACATTAGAATCTAATTGTGAATATCTTTCCAACGAATCCGAAAAATCGAAGTTTCATAGCGGGAATCAAAAGATATGTCCAGTTGAAATTTCAGGATAGTCGCTATGGAATTTCGGCCCTTAAAAATGGCCATTTTGCAAGCGACCTCGGATTTCGACGAAACCACTTTTGTTGGGTCCGTGATGTCAAATTATTGCTAGGTTTCAAATTTCATAATTTTTCGATTCAATATGTGAGCGTGGTAAAGGAAAACGCATTTGACCAGTTTCAGTTGATTTTAATCGACTGGAAATTAGCCATTTTTCAAACGGTCTCAGAATTCGACGAAATTAGTTTTGTTAGGACTGTATCGTCAATAAGAAGCTAGAAAATATTTTTCGAGAATTTTTAGAGTTAATATGTGGCCCCGGTAAGTTGAAATGCGCGTTAAAATCAAATTTGAACGTTATATTAATTCATATTGTAATTTTAACGGAAACTAATCGTAACGGCCGAATAGGCTTGCGAAACATATCCCATTGTGTCCGGAATAGGGGTACTTAGCTAGAGGCAACAGTCGTTGGGTCCAGTTTTGAGTTCGTATGTGAAAGCACATATTTCGGAATTAAAATATAAATAAAATAATAATAAAATCCTTTTGCATATACACCCCTCTCTTTCCTCCCTCAGTAAAATAAAATCGAACGAGATAAAAAAAAGGGAAATCCGTCGTCGATCTCCAGCTCGCCACCGGACCTCACGCCGCAGCGCCTCTGACCGGCCGCCCACCTCCCCATCGTACCGCCTGGACGCCGGAGCCCCCCCTTCATCGCCAGTCGCTACCCCTTTTTCCCCCCTAAATTCGAAAGCCACAAAACCCTAGCAGCCGCACCACCTAAAGACCGACTCCGTGACCACCAGAGGGGCCCACCGCCGCCGCGTCCCAGCAGGCCGCCACCCTCCGTCTCCGTTCGTAGCAGCGACCCCCCTATCTCCAGTTCGATCTGCAAGTTTCCACCCCTCTGGAGAACACAGTGAGTTTTATTATTCGATTTTAATTTCAGTTTTAAAATAAAATAGCATTTTAAAAATCTGGTTATTTGTATATAGGAAAAGTTTATTTTTATTTGTGAAAGTTCATATTTTTAATTTATGAAAGATTTGAATTTGAATTTTATAAAAGATTAGATTTTTAAATCTTTGAAAGGAGAGATTTTATAAATGCGAAAAGTTGTGATTTTTAATAGCAAAAAGATAAGATTTCTAAAAGTAAAAAGATTGGATTTTTAATGGCATAAAAATCCAATTTATATATATAAGTTAGAACGATAAAAATACGATTTTTATATATTGAATAGTGAAGTAAAAATTCGATTTTTATATATTGAATAGCGAAGTAAAAATTCGATTTTTATATATTGAATAGCGAAGTAAAAATTCGATTTTTATATATTGAATAGCGAAGTAAAAATTCGATTTTTGTATATGTAGTGGCTACGGACGATGAAAGTGACAAGAGGCAAGAACAACGAAGATTTCTACCTAAGAAGAGTCGTGGAGTTAGATAGCTATCAGTGAGAATTTCTCACCTTTCAATTTCTTTTTCTAGTTATATATCTATACTAGGATGCAGACGGTGTTTAGTAGCACCCGACACAATCGTCCACAGACCATGGACTTGTTTGTTTGGTTGCATAGATTAGTTAGATGATTTGATTTGAATTTGGTTGTTTGGTGAATTTGATTGATGTATGAATGGCGTGGGCCTTCACTAGACCGGGGATAAGGCTAGGCCTCGTCCCGTTTCTAGTATCGTGCCGTTATGCCGCCGAAATTTTCTAAAATAAGTTAGAAAAATAAAAATATCATTTTATTTAAAGAATGAACTGAATAGAAATTCATATGTTGGAATAAAATGTTTTATCGTTAAAAATATAATTTTTAACGTGAAGTGAATAAAATAAAATATTCATTTACAAACCGGACGGTTTGTTTATGTACACCTATCTGAAGGACATTGATTGGGACGATAAATTTCACACATCGCCCAACTGCACAAATAAAATCTGTGTTTGATTGTTTGAAACCCCACACGGGTGCTGGGATGAAATTTGAAGTCCACTCATCCTGATTGATTAAATATGTCGATCGATTGATTGACAGGCTGTTATAAGCGTTAGATGTCTATATGTGATGCTTATACAGTGTAGTGCACTTTGGTTGATGGTTGATTATCTTTCAATGCTATTATATACGTGTGATGTATGAAAATCCATATAGTTAACGCTATATGGTAATTGATTGGGCCTCATTCCAATTTAGAAAATAAAGAATATTATAATATAAATGTTCATGTGTTGACTGTACTCATCCGTTGAGATTAGTCATGTGTTGAACGAAATATTTTAATAATAAAATTTACATCTTTATCAATATAATATAAAGATTAATGTGTTGACTGTACTCATCCGTTGAGATTAGTCATGTGTTGAACGAAATATTTTGATAACAAGAAATATTTGAAATAGATTATTTGGAATAGAAATATTTGAAATAGAATATTTCAAAATAGAAATATATGAAGCCGTGTTGATTAGATTAACGCCATTTTGACGTGAATGATATTTATATCAATTTTATTCATTTTGAAATGAATTGAATTGAAAACGATTTCGAAATGAATTGAATTGAAAACGATTTCGAAATGAATTGAATTGAAAACGATTTCGAAATGAATTGAATTGAAAACGATTTCGAAATGAATCGAATAGAAAACGACTTTGAAACCAATTTGAATTTAATCGAATAGAAAACGACTTTGAAACCAATTTGAATTGAATCGAATAGAAAACGACTTTGAAACCGAATCGAATTGAAAACGAATTCAGATTGAATTAAATGCGAATTGAAATGAATTCAAATCGAATTGAAATTTGAATTGAATAGAAATGAATTTTAAAACGAATTTATAAAGAAGAATTCAGTTTTGCTTTGAATTGAAATGGAAGTTGAAATGAATTTTGAAACGAATTTAAAAACTATTTATAAAATTCGTTTTAAATAGAAATCGACGAAATATATATTATATATATTATATATATAATATAATGGCCTGAATAGAACGCGCCGCACCGCGGCAGTTCGTGAATTTCGACCAATTATTTCAAACGGATATTACGGGAGATCCGACCGTCGGATTCTCCTAAAACCGAAACCGTTGGGTTCGTATCGAAAAGAGCTTTCTAATGAATATTAGAAATTTGAAATCTAACGGTTGAATTTGGAGTTACGTCCAAATCAAATTTGAAAAAGGTCGCTGTAAGTGCAGTTCAATGGCCGTTGATGGAAATCGACTGTACGAGCCTTGATAAAATTATTAAAAATAGTAATAATTTGTGTAAAATCATAAGAAATGATTTAGAAAGAATTGGGATGAAAAACTCCATATTTGAAAAGGTAAAAATAGATTTTTATCGAAATGAACTAGTTTTGAACTAGAATTATAATTCTATTTATTTTTAAATAAATAAATTGAATTTGAAATGGTTTTGAAAATAACCAGAATTTCCAATGATTGCATTGGAATGGATTTGAATCGAAATTGTCTTCGAAATATTTCGATGTTGGATTTCGTGATTATACAGATATTATTTTGGAAATTTGAAAGATATATATATATATATATATCGTTATTTCCAATACAATATTTGTTGGTCGTAGAATTTGATATTGAATATAAGCCGATATATTTTCTATTCAGAGCCTTGTGTTTAATATCAAATGTGATTTGGGTTTGTCGTGAATGGTGTCTTCATTAACACTGTTCTTGAACCCAGTTGAGAAAAGATTAAATCTTTTTATTTAGATTTAATGAAGTGCACCAATTAAATAATATTTAATTGGAATTGAATTGATATTGATTTTTGGGTTTATCGTGAACCGTGTTTTAAAAGACACTGATTCTTTAACCCAGTTAACGATTAAAACTGAGTGGAATTTTAATGAATTTTTAATTAGATTGAAAAGATCGTAAATGGAGTATCACCAGTTTTACTCCAGGCGATAGCGAAATCTTTAATTAGATTTGAACGTGAAATGGTGATTGAATTTACCGATAACACTGTGGTGTTAGATATGAAGTATTACCAGTTTTACTTCATGGGATGAATAGGTTAGGATTGGGAAATAAAATAAATGATTACTTCGGTAAGGTTCGTTAATCCCGACTAGTTTGAATTGATATTCAAAGGAGATTAAAGAATAAATTTAAAGAATTTATCTTGGATAAAATTAATGGGAACTTTTCCCAAAGTATAAGAATATTTGAATAAAAGAATATTCTGAATTGGAATGAGGCGTATGTTATGTTTGTGTAACACTTTTATAATATATACGTGAGTTATTCAGAAAGACCGAGTTTATCCCATTCTGAATAACTGATTCGACGTGGTGTCGAAGATGAAGACGGTGGTCGAAGACCAGAAGTCTTCACGTCGTTTGGATAATTACTGATGATCTTGATTGGGCTGTACACCCAAGAAGATGGAAACAGTTTGTGATCGTCCAGACGTATTTGGAGATCGATGGATATGCGGGGTACTAGGTGCCTCCGGTTTCGTTCAGACCCAGAACGGACTTGTAAATGGACTGTGTGTCTGACATTGGATTTTAGTTTGTGTGATTGATTTCTATTAAATATATATCTGTTTGGCGGTGGAGAATTTATTCTCTTGCTTAACGCCCTTCTCTGAGACGTACGAGCCCAGAGGTTATATACTGATGGATATCAAACGCATAGAGTGAACTGCCGGTGTGGCATGCCTAAGTGGCGAATGATCAAGGCTTCTGTTGAAAAGCAAAGTCTTGTGGTTGATGATCGAAGCACGGCCTTTGTGGCGTAGCTTTGTGTAACGTTTACTTCGCGAGTTTCATACCCGGCATGAACCAAAAACGGGAGACGGACCTCAGGGAGGGCATGCGTTTCTTTCTAGTTAGAAGTGGCGTCAGTGGTTTTACACGCCCTGACGAGTTTGACTTATGTGGTTGTTGCTGTTGCGAGGCGCCTCGGTTTGATCGGACGATCCGGGTCGAATGGAGTCATTCGTTGGCTCATTTACGCCCCATAGGGCGGGGGAACGCATGTTCAGGGTTTAAGTTTAATCCACATCGGTGGACCGGCCCTGACGATCCAAGGGCCCACCTGAGTCTGGGTCCTGTGGCTCGGGCTAGAGAGTCACGAATCAGTTGAGGACTATCTTTTGCCTCGGTTCATAGATGGAAACCCAATTTCCAAATACGTGACTTTGCGATTTTGATTGTATAACCTATATATGGCGACATAGTGGTATGGGGCATTCATGCCGCCTATGATTTGCAGTTGTTTTATACACTATACACTTATAATAGTATCAAATGATTTCTTTTAAACGTATCAAGCATTCTTAGCTATTATAAGGTAAAAACCCTATCCCCCGGCTTGCGTTGCATTGTGTGATGGGACCTGGGTCTTATAATAGCTTCATTTTTCGAAAAAGCATTGCGTTGTTTATTCTATGCACTGGTATTCTTGGGAGGAAACCCATTCCGTGTTATACGGCGTGGTCCTTTGAATTACTCTCTTTAAAAATAAAGTTTTAATAACTGTTTTAGTTCTCACACCAGTCCCATGACTGACCTGGAGTTTATTGTTTTAACCTAAACTCTGGGTGTCCTTATTTTGACACGGGCAGCTAGTAGTTTTGGTTTTGCAGATTTATATTCACAGGATCCTGGTTTACAGCTGGAACGATATCCGGAAAGCTTTGTATCCGTATATCTCCTTCTAGTTGTGTATTGTTTTATTTTCCGCTGCGATGTTTTTAAATGTAATTTAAATCTCTGATATTTCTGTGTAATATTCATTTATACTCTGTATATTCTTGTAATCTGATGCATTTTTGTAATATACAATGAAATGTTCTTCCGTATGCGTTCTGTTTTGTCGTGTTCTCAAAACAATCCGCGCTTTCTCTTCTCTTCGGAGACCGGGGGAGTTCGGGTCGTTTCAGATGTCGATTGTTTTGAGGCGTCGAAGTTTCAGGAGGACAGATGCAAGAAAACTGACGTTGCAACAGGTGTGTTCTTCGAAATTGCGATATGGTGTAATTCAATTTTATGGATGTTGATTTAGTGTGGTGCGAAGAAGTCGTAGTATTGGGTACTATAAATTCGAACTATAATTTCTGAAAAATGGTGGAGTTTGATTTTTCCAGTAAAGAACTGATGATGGGTGTGGTGAATAGAAAGTGCTGCTGTAACAACCCGAATTTTTACAACACGTTAAATCAAGAATCAAGACAGAATTAAATTATAAATTCTGAATCAAGTGAAACGGGCTATTCCATTGCGTTCGTCTCGGAAAAATATGCGAAATAGAGTCCGAGTTTTCGAGAATCGGAGTCCGTATGACCCGTAAAAGGCCCAAAGAAGGTTTCTGGAAATTTGAATTTCGGAAACAGTTTTGGAAATCAGATCTGGGGGCTAGGCGGGCAGCTTCCCGCCTAGGCCATGTCGACAGGGCTGTCGACAGGCCTGTCGACTTGGGCCCAGACCAAGTCGACAGCCCTGTCGACTTGCCTGTCGACAGGGGGTGGCCGGGGCAAATTGTCTGGCGCACCTGTTTGTCTCACCTGGTCTTGTTCTTGGGCTGGTTCTGGAAGCTTCCGAGATCTGATGGTCCTGATCTATCCTAGGGTTAATCTAAGGGCCTAAAACTATCCTAATCTCTATAAAAAGACCCTAAACCTAACCTAAATCCCTAAAAATCAAACCTAGCAACTAAGTGCTGCCAAAATCAATCTTGATCATGGCCTCCATCTCCAACTTCAAGAGCCTATGCATTCAAATCGGGTTCAAATCAAAAGGTGCAAGCTTGCTACACCAAATAGAGGCAAAATCAACGTTGCTATGCGAGTTTCATGACGGATCTTCATCAAAGGAGCCACCTTTCTTCGTCAAAACGATTCATGCTCCTAGTACTCTTGCCACGCTATGTAAGTTCTAGCTACTTTTGGATCAAAACGGTATTTTAATGTTGACATGGGATAAAATGAGATAAAGCATAAGTATGCATGTATGTGAACCTAACTTTGTCCCTTTTCTATGATCTATGACCTTAGACTAAGATGTAGCAACTTAATCATGTCACTCATGTTATGTTTAGCCTAGTTTATCTTGCAAGTTTGGATCTTTGTCTATGGAAGATTTGCATGAACCTTTGGGAACCATTTGACTTGTGAAACATAGGCAAATACTTGACCTTGGGGCTTATGCATGCATATGAACACAAACCCCTTATGTTTCATGCATGTTTGTGGCAAAACCTCCTTATGATATTATGCAAGTTTGTGGCCAAATCCTATATGATAGTATGCATGCTTATGGTCAAACCCTATATGACTCTATCATGCATGTTTTAAGGCCAAACCCCCTTATGACGCCATGCATGTTTGGAGCCAATCCCTTTTGTGGCATCGTGCATGTTTTGGGGTCTACATGTAGCCATAGTATACCTACTATGTTGACTCGCTTTGCTTGCGTTGGGAAAACACGATTTTGGGTAGTTAGATAAACATGAACATGTCGCGAAATCTTAACTTGAATATGACATGTGTTTATACTTGAAAATATGACTTGAAAGATAACATGGAAGTTGACATGTAAGTATGCATAAAAACATGAGCTTGGGAATTTACCTATTAAGTTAGGTCTACCCTTTGGGAATTTACCTATTAAGTTAGGTCTACCCAAATGCTTGAAAAACTTGTAACATGTTTTGGAAACATGATGAACTTAGATAATATAAGTGTGGCCAACTCGAGGTTGGGTTGAGTTTGCAACGTAAAACTACCCGGAACCGACCGACCTAACTAGTAGTTGCAAACAATAGGACCCAATGTGAGAAGTTGGTCATGTCGCGCTTAAGACCCGAGGTTAGACTAGGTTGTGGTGTAAATCTACCCGGACCCGCCCGGCTTAACTAGTAACCACAACAAGGTCTAATGTGAGAGGTTAAGAGTGCATTAATTAAATTAATGCCACATGATAAGGTTAAGCAAATTTGACTAATGACACTTAACCGATATGACACGAATGGGTAGGTTAAGTGGGACCGGGCTTGATTTCCTTAATGACACTTAACCAATTCAGACTTGGTAATTAGATGAGGTTAAGTAATTAAGACTTAACTAACCTAAACACGGTAATTAGACGGGGTTAGGTAATTGATACTTAACTAACCTAACCACGGTAATTAGATGGGGTTAAGTAATCCACACTTAACTAATCTAAACACGGTAATTCGATGGGGTTACGTTAAACACTTAACCAATTTAAACTTGGTAATTCAATGGGGTTAAGTAACCAATACTTAACCAACTTAATGTGATAATTTAATGGGGTTGAGCAACTTATACTTAACCAATTATACATGATGATTTGATGTGGTTAAGTGACCTAAACTTAACCAATCTAACTCGTTAATTTGATGTGGTTAAGTGACCTAAACTTAACCAATCTAACCCGTTAATTGGATGTGGTTAAGTGACCTATACTTGGCCAATCTAACTCGTGAATTTATGGAGGTTAAGTTAACCCATACTTAACCAATATAACGTGAAAACATGATAAGGCTAAGTCACGAATCACTTGAATACGCTTGACCGATTTGACTCGGTAATTTGACAAGGTCATATAAATTAACCAATCTAAAATGATAATTAGACGAGGTTAAGTTATGGATTGCTTAATATACTTAGCCAACTTGACACATGGTTTGTAGGGTTAAGTCTTGGACTTGGATACTTAGCCAAATTTGACATGGTTTGTAGACGGGCTAAGTTATGAACTTAAGTGACACTTAACCCATTAGATAAACCCTAATTCGGAGGATTAGGTAAATAACCATAGTTAACAAGGATTATGGAAATAAGGCTAAGTGGTAAACCTTAGTTAAGGGAAACTAAGTAATAATTCTTAGTCAAGGAAATTTGGACCATTTCTTAGATAAATTAGTAACCCGATACGTTAGGTCAACGTTTAAGTATGCGTGTAGGAGCAGGCTATCTGATTTAGATAAAGGCTCCAACGAACTGGGTAACGAAGCAGCGGCTTCGGGGAACGTGAGGATATTCTTGGGATCCCTCTGTGAGCTGCCAGGTCATTATACTAGGCTCACGAGAGGTTGAGGTCTGCGGTAGAAGAACCAAGAATATGCCTTGGTTGCTATGCGAGCGACCTAAAGACTGGGGTGGATAGCAGTGAGTCGACGAATACATAAGGTGCCCGAGATAGCAAGTTCGTCGATCATCTACCATCTTGAGTCAAGCGTGTACGTACGGAAAGGCAGGGAACACCCAACATACCATAATTGCTATTAATTATGGGTGAGGTGGGCCGTAGGATGTGGGCTGGCCGGAGTGTAGTTCTCATGCAAGATTTTCTCTTGTGTTGCCTTTCACTAGTTGAGGGAGGGGTCTCGTGGGACCATAGCCACGTGTAGAAAAGCAGACCTTAGTATCTGCATCGGCAGATAAATCTAAAGCTCCCGACCGAGTCCTGTATTTCTTGTTTTGCCCTGTGACAGGACTCGGATGGCACGATGTGATACATGTGCATACAGTTATAGAAAAACGATTCACGATGAATGCGTGGGAAAAAGGGCGCGGTTGAGGGTTAGCGTAATCCCTAGTGGCCTAGGTGGTTTAACCCAAACCGAAATACGAAAGCGTGCAATAGGTAAGCGTAATCCCTAGTGGTGCTAGGTGGCGTAAGTCCTAGTAGTTCAAACGATGATTCATATGGAAGAGCCTAGCTAGAACAAGGGTGACAGTCCAAACGATTTCAAGGATAATACGACATGAGGAAGCCCGTACGAGGTACGGCAAAGGACTGAACTTATATACATGGAAAGAAACATATGACTTGAGTAACCTATATATGCGATATATTAGGTTGACATGAACCATTACACGACTTTGAGCAAGGGACATTCATGGTTAACACATGACGCGGGTAGGGATACTAGTACGAGAGGTGCAGAGCAAATATACATGTTAGAACTAGGAAGAATATACATAATAGATACCGTGGGATGTTAGACGGGGTAGATACCTTGGGATAATGTACTCGATAGAAATCTGACGATGTGATACCTTGACTTATCATAACACCGTAGTTTATCATGATACCTTAGTTTACTTTGCCACAGTAGTTCAACCGGCTACCCTGGTTTATCTATCTTGTAGTTATCCTTATGTTTACTTTCAGTTTATGCATTTCATGTTACCTTTACCTGTTTTTATACTGGAAGTAGATAGGACTTACTCAGTCTTTTTGACTGACCCGTTTTGTTTCGCCTCTTTTCTTCCGTTTCCCCCCCCAGGTTTCAGGGAGGAAACAATGCTGTTTAGTTCGGACTTCTTCTGCTTGAAGGTCATCATGGATGGCTTGGACTTCTCTTGGCTATGGCTACTTTACTGTTTTTACTTGGGGAATAATTTATTAAAAAGGTTTTTATGCTTCTTTATTGTTGCAAGACAGGTTTTGATGTACTCTGATGTAAAAGGCTTTAGACCTTAATTATTAATGTTTATGAAAGTTCGATTTTACTTCCGCTATTTTATATGTTCTGTCTTGTGATATTTCTGTGCATGTTTACCAATAATGCCCCTCTAAAGCTAGTGCATTCCTTTGCGAATGACCCTAGTGGAGGCGGGGTGTTACACTTGGTATTAGAGCAGAAGGTTACCAGACTGGGCGAAAGTTTTTAAAACCTTCTGAAAACTATTTGGAAAACCGTTTACAAAGAAGCATTTTTCATGAAAATTTTCTTTTAAAAGAAAAAGGCTATTCCCCAAAGGCCATTAGTATTATCCTTGTTTCCTTGATTGAATCTCTTTTCCTTTCTTTCCTCCATCTGTAGTCACAGTGGTTTTGACTGCGACTAGTCTTTCTAGCTGCGTAAGTGTTTCCCGTACGATGGAGGTGGTTCTCGAGAGACCATTGCAGAGTTATGCATGAAAGGATAGTAAGAACAAGGATAAAGGATACGAGCTCAGGGATAAGCAACATGTTGGTATGGCTGAGTCCTAAAAGGAGGGAGAAAGATGAACAATGAAACCCATGACGAGAGAGTACCTTTGGCATGGTGAAACGGGACGGATAGTTAAGTATCATGGAACAGGGACAAGATCATTCGGAGGGCAATAGTATGCTCTCATTTCTAGGGTACCTCAGAAGGAGGGTAACGATCTTGTTAAAGGTTTAGCTTTTCTTCTCTCTCATCCTGTCGGGACTTTGTTTTGATCACCGCATCTTTTAAGTCCGCTTCGATAGTTGAGTCTCTGCACCTTAGTACTAGCGTAGTAGAGGATCCCGTTTTGTCTCAAGTCCTATTGGAAGATCGGTCCATTTACTCATGGCTTGTTTGGATTTGAGAATGTCTATATCAAGTGTTGAGCTTGGAAATAATGCTTATGTTTATAAGTTGTGGATGGATTCTAGGGATGAAGTGGTTATCCAGTAAGGGGTGCCACTCTCGGTTTTAGAAGGAGGGTAGTTAGACTCTTGGCTTGCTTTGGTAATACCCTTGAAGTATCGCGTAACCTTTTGGGTTCTGTCATGATTAGTTACTTAGAATCCCTAGATGCCTTTGTTGGAAATTAGAAACCCGATCGAATGGTGTTCGCTAATAAGACGGATGGTTTACTTCGATTATGTATGGGTTATGGGAATTACCCTAGTAAGTGCGCACGGTAACTTGTTTACTTTCAAGAGAAAGTTTTTCTACGTGGAATACCTTATGGTACAAGGTCCAGGATTCACTAGTGAATTTTGAGGGCTCGCATGGAATAATGTGTACGCAGTCCTGTTTTCGCCAAGTATTCTAGAAGGAGAATAAGTGCAAGTGGAACGAGAGGCGACGAGGAAATGAGTTCCAACTCATGTTATGGAAACAGGAAATAAGAAGCTGCGAAATCGTGAAGTAAAAGGGGCGGTCAAGACACGATGGAACTAAGCTCAAGGTAATGCGACTCAGGAGACTGAAGACTAAATACGTGCATGATATCTCTTTTGGGAATATATCCTCGATCCCTGTTTTTCTGTTGAGCTTGCTTGTAGGCTATCTTTTATGGATATCCTCTCGGTCCTGTCTCTGTTACAAACCCCGTACGGAGTTTGTTTTGTTTATCTTCTCGACCCTGTTTCAGGGAATCTTAGGTAGAACCCTATGGATGTAAACATGTATTTGAAACATGTTATGGTTGATATGGTTGCAAGTGGTTGCTCGTGGATGCACGAATTTACTTTAGATATTAGCTCGACTCGGTCACATTTCATATTGCATATGCACGAGTATTTATACTTGTTTATGGATGAAATTGAATGTGTTATCATGCGGATGTTGCATATGGTTGAATGTTTGTGCACGCATATAGTGTATATGACTAGGACTATTTGCATACATGATGGATGCATAGCACTAAACATATTTTTGCATTCAAAAGATTTTTCAGGCCTTATCATTAGCATTATCTAAGGAACATGTACACACACGTTTTGCATACATTCATAAAGCATTAGGAGTCGTCTAAGGACAATGGTTGCTTGTGGATGATGGTTTGAGTAGATGGATGATGGATGGTAGGATATGTTCTTCCTAACTTTGAGATTTCGGGGACGAAATCCTTTAAGAAGGGGAGAATGTAACAACCCGAATTTTTACAACACGTTAAATCAAGAATCAAGACAGAATTAAATTATAAATTCTGAATCAAGTGAAACGGGCTATGCCATTGCGTTCGTCTCGGAAAAATATGCGAAATAGAGTCCGAGTTTTCGAGAATCGGAGTCCGTATGACCCGTAAAAGGCCCAAAGAAGGTTTCTGGAAATTTGAATTTCGGAAACAGTTTTGGAAATCAGATCTGGGGGCTAGGCGGGCAGCTTCCCGCCTAGGCCATGTCGACAGGGCTGTCGACAGGCCTGTCGACTTGGGCCCAGACCAAGTCGACAGCCCTGTCGACTTGCCTGTCGACAGGGGGTGGCCGGGGCAAATTGTCTGGCGCACCTGTTTGTCTCACCTGGTCTTGTTCTTGGGCTGGTTCTGGAAGCTTCCGAGATCTGATGGTCCTGATCTATCCTAGGGTTAATCTAAGGGCCTAAAACTATCCTAATCTCTATAAAAAGACCCTAAACCTAACCTAAATCCCTAAAAATCAAACCTAGCAACTAAGTGCTGCCAAAATCAATCTTGATCATGGCCTCCATCTCCAACTTCAAGAGCCTATGCATTCAAATCGGGTTCAAATCAAAAGGTGCAAGCTTGCTACACCAAATAGAGGCAAAATCAACGTTGCTATGCGAGTTTCATGACGGATCTTCATCAAAGGAGCCACCTTTCTTCGTCAAAACGATTCATGCTCCTAGTCCTCTTGCCACGCTATGTAAGTTCTAGCTACTTTTGGATCAAAACGGTATTTTAATGTTGACATGGGATAAAATGAGATAAAGCATAAGTATGCATGTATGTGAACCTAACTTTGTCCCTTTTCTATGATCTATGACCTTAGACTAAGATGTAGCAACTTAATCATGTCACTCATGTTATGTTTAGCCTAGTTTATCTTGCAAGTTTGGATCTTTGTCTATGGAAGATTTGCATGAACCTTTGGGAACCATTTGACTTGTGAAACATAGGCAAATACTTGACCTTGGGGCTTATGCATGCATATGAACACAAACCCCTTATGTTTCATGCATGTTTGTGGCAAAACCTCCTTATGATATTATGCAAGTTTGTGGCCAAATCCTATATGATAGTATGCATGCTTATGGTCAATCCCTATATGACTCTATCATGCATGTTTTAAGGCCAAACCCCCTTATGACGCCATGCATGTTTGGAGCCAATCCCTTTTGTGGCATCGTGCATGTTTTGGGGTCTACATGTAGCCATAGTATACCTACTATGTTGACTCGCTTTGCTTGCGTTGGGAAAACACGATTTTGGGTAGTTAGATAAACATGAACATGTCGCGAAATCTTAACTTGAATATGACATGTGTTTATACTTGAAAATATGACTTGAAAGATAACATGGAAGTTGACATGTAAGTATGCATAAAAACATGAGCTTGGGAATTTACCTATTAAGTTAGGTCTACCCTTTGGGAATTTACCTATTAAGTTAGGTCTACCCAAATGCTTGAAAAACTTGTAACATGTTTTGGAAACATGATGAACTTAGATAATATAAGTGTGGCCAACTCGAGGTTGGGTTGAGTTTGCAACGTAAAACTACCCGGAACCGACCGGCCTAACTAGTAGTTGCAAACAATAGGACCCAATGTGAGAAGTTGGTCATGTCGCGCTTAAGACCCGAGGTTAGACTAGGTTGTGGTGTAAATCTACCCGGACCCGCCCGGCTTAACTAGTAACCACAACAAGGTCTAATGTGAGAGGTTAAGAGTGCATTAATTAAATTAATGCCACATGATAAGGTTAAGCAAATTTGACTAATGACACTTAACCGATATGACACGAATGGGTAGGTTAAGTGGGACCGGGCTTGATTTCCTTAATGACACTTAACCAATTCAGACTTGGTAATTAGATGAGGTTAAGTAATTAAGACTTAACTAACCTAAACACGGTAATTAGACGGGGTTAGGTAATTGATACTTAACTAACCTAACCACGGTAATTAGATGGGGTTAAGTAATCCACACTTAACTAATCTAAACACGGTAATTCGATGGGGTTACGTTAAACACTTAACCAATTTAAACTTGGTAATTCAATGGGGTTAAGTAACCAATACTTAACCAACTTAATGTGATAATTTAATGGGGTTGAGCAACTTATACTTAACCAATTATACATGATGATTTGATGTGGTTAAGTGACCTAAACTTAACCAATCTAACTCGTTAATTTGATGTGGTTAAGTGACCTAAACTTAACCAATCTAACCCGTTAATTGGATGTGGTTAAGTGACCTATACTTGGCCAATCTAACTCGTGAATTTATGGAGGTTAAGTTAACCCATACTTAACCAATATAACGTGAAAACATGATAAGGCTAAGTCACGAATCACTTGAATACGCTTGACCGATTTGACTCGGTAATTTGACAAGGTCATGTTAATTTATATAATTAACCAATCTAAAATGATAATTAGACGAGGTTAAGTTATGGATTGCTTAATATACTTAGCCAACTTGAAACATGGTTTGTAGGGTTAAGTCTTGGACTTGGATACTTAGCCAAATTTGACATGGTTTGTAGACGGGCTAAGTTATGAACTTAAGTGACACTTAACCCATTAGATAAACCCTAATTCGGAGGATTAGGTAAATAACCATAGTTAACAAGGATTATGGAAATAAGACTAAGTGGTAAACCTTAGTTAAGGGAAACTAAGTAATAATTCTTAGTCAAGGAAATTTGGACCATTTCTTAGATAGATTAGTAACCCGATACGTTAGGTCAACGTTTAAGTATGCGTGTAGGAGCAGGCTATCTGATTTAGATAAAGGCTCCAACGAACTGGGTAACGAAGCAGCGGCTTCGGGGAACGTGAGGATATTCTTGGGATCCCTCTGTGAGCTGCCAGGTCATTATACTAGGCTCACGAGAGGTTGAGGTCTGCGGTAGAAGAACCAAGAATATGCCTTGGTTGCTATGCGAGCGACCTAAAGACTGGGGTGGATAGCAGTGAGTCGACGAATACATAAGGTGCCCGAGATAGCAAGTTCGTCGATCATCTACCATCTTGAGTCAAGCGTGTACGTACGGAAAGGCAGGGAACACCCAACAGACCATAATTGCTATCTAATTATGGGTGAGGTAGGCCGTAGGATGTGGGCTGGCCGGAGTGTAGTTCTCATGCAAGATTTTCTCTTGTGTTGCCTTTCACTAGTTGAGGGAGGGGTCTCGTGGGACCATAGCCACGTGTAGAAAAGCAGACCTTAGTATCTGCATCGGCAGATAAATCTAAAGCTCCCGACCGAGTCCTGTATTTCTTGTTTTGCCCTGTGACAGGACTCGGATCGCACGATGTGATACATGTGCATACAGTTATAGAAAAACGATTCACGATGAATGCGTGGGAAAAAGGGCGCGGTTGAGGGTTAGCGTAATCCCTAGTGGCCTAGGTGGTTTAACCCAAACCGAAATACGAAAGCGTGCAATAGGTAAGCGTAATCCCTAGTGGTGCTAGGTGGCGTAAGTCCTAGTAGTTCAAACGATGATTCATATGGAAGAGCCTAGCTAGAACAAGGGTGACAGTCCAAACGATTTCAAGGATAATACGACATGAGGAAGCCCGTACGAGGTACGACAAAGGACTGAACTTATATACATGGAAAGAAACATATGACTTGAGTAACCTATATATGCGATATATTAGGTTGACATGGACCATTACACGACTTTGAGCAAGGGACATTCATGGTTAACACATGACGCAGGTAGGGATACTAGTACGAGAGGTGCAGAGCAAATATACATGTTAGAACTAGGAAGAATATACATAATAGATACCTTGGGATGTTAGACGGGGTAGATACCTTGGGATAATGTACTCGATAGAAATCTGACGATGTGATACCTTGACTTATCATAACACCGTAGTTTATCATGATACCTTAGTTTACTTTGCCACAGTAGTTCAACCGGCTACCCTGGTTTATCTATCTTGTAGTTATCCTTATGTTTACTTTCAGTTTATGCATGTCATGTTACCTTTACCTGTTTTTATACTGGAAGTAGATAGGACTTACTCAGTCTTTTTGACTGACCCGTTTTGTTTCGCCTCTTTTCTTCCGTTTCCCCCCAGGTTTCAGGGAGGAAACAATGCTGTTTAGTTCGGACTTCTTCTGCTTGAAGGTCATCATGGATGGCTTGGACTTCTCTTGGCTATGGCTACTTAACTGTTTTTACTTGGGGAATAATTTATTAAAAAGGTTTTATGCTTCTTTATTGTTGCAAGACAGGTTTTGATGTACTCTGATGTAAAAGGCTTTAGACCTTAATTATTAATGTTTATGAAAGTTCGATTTTACTTCCGCTATTTTATATGTTCTGTCTTGTGATATTTCTGTGCATGTTTACCAATAATGCCCCTCTAAAGCTAGTGCATTCCTTTGCGAGTGACCCTAGTGGAGGCGGGGTGTTACAGCTGCAGTGGGATTTTTGGGATGTGAATGGATGTATTTTGGAGGTGCGAGGCGCTGTTGATAAAATGGGTTTAAGGCTTTATGATGAAGGAGGATGCGCACTGACTTTAATCTGGGTTTGGCAGTGAGTTTGGTGTGTGATATTTATTGGATGATGATGAAGGTATGATGATCTGGGAATGCTGTCGTAGGATATTTGTTGCACAATGGAGGTTGAGCAGTTTTTTTAAAAGCATTTCAATGGCTTTGTAGGAGTGATCAAATTTCCTTGATCCGACGGCGATGCTATTTACAAGGAAAGCGAAGTGTTTGGGCAAAGGTTCGCAATAATGAGAGGCCATGCAAAGATTCTCTATGTCGATTAGTCAAGTAATTCACAAGACAAGGTATACGTTTTAATATATAATACATTGATTAATTTATTTAAGTGTTAAGTAATTTTAATAAATACTCGTTAATCATTAAATCAAAATCGAATAATTATAGGAATAAATTTATTCAAGATAATTCAAGGCGATTTGTGGTTGATATGGAATTAAACAGAATGTCTAGCTATGGAAAATCGAGGTGAGTTAAACTCACTCAGTTAAATTATTGGGAACTATTTTTAATATTTCAAATTTATTTTATCGCTTGTTGGATGATAAATTGCTTGATATAAAGTGATAATATTATATAATATTATATAATAATAATATTGGTGATTGGATAATTCCCGCAGTATCATTAGTGGATGCCCGCCGTACCATTAGCGGATGATTTCCCTATACGCCCCACAATATATATAGTGGATGACATACCATACCGTGATATCCTGCCTCAAAGCAGGATAGGTATTATTATTGTTGACTAACATCTGTGGATGCAGGAAAAAACAGGTTGGAGGGATCCAACTGGATTCCTTCATTTATTTATGTTGTTTTCACATATATGTTGATATGATTGATACCCTGTGATAGTTTATGATATATTGGATGTGTAAGTAACCCTACCCTTGATTTTGGGTACTTTTGAATGCCCAAGATAATATATGGATTTTTACAATAGAATGTGGAATATAAAAATGTCAAAAGGGAATTTTAGATATTTATTTAGAAATCGAATTTATAAATAGAAATGAAAGTAAAGATGAATATTGAATTTTTAATTATATAAGGAAGTGGATTACTTTTTTAAGGAAAGGTTAATTATCATATTAATAATAAATAATGAAGTAAAGTATTTATATTTCAGATAAAAATGTGGAAATAAATTATTATTTAGTTAATAATAATCAAAGCGAAATTCGAGTAATTAGAATTCATTTGGTGAAATTATGAAGTACAAGAACTCGTTATAGTTAAAGGAAAATTTATATTTCAAATAGAATATTTATTTAGACACTGATCTAAATAGAATTTTAAAGGTAAAGAGCTATTTTTGAAACATGAAGTAGATTTTATAAATGATGTTTATAATGAAGTAGGACATTCGAGAATTTAAAAATATAATTCGAATGTAAATTTGGAAGGAAATAAAAATGCGGGTTGAACTAATATTTTAAATATATTAAATTACAATGGAAATTATAAATTGAATTATATGAAATAACTCTATATTAGAAGCTATAATAGGATTGAAACTTGAAACTTGATTTATGAAATCGTGTCTAGAATGGATGTGTATTGAAAATATTATTCACGATTAAGGTGAATATGGAGGATAAAATAAGTGGTGTGGGGTAAAAAGGGAATTTATAAAAGTAAGCCCGAGAGGGTTTTTGAAATTATAAATTCTTATTGAATAATATAATATAGATACGGTTTATAAATAATAAATATTAGAATTTGCAAATAATAAAAGTGATAATAGAATTGGAACTTAAAAAGGCAAGTTGAAATTAAATCGACAAATTTAGTCAAGAATGGATTTGTATTAAGAGTTATTATTCACGTGTGAGGTGAAATGGGGTTGAAGCGAGTATTTTGCAAAATGAGAATTTTTGAAAGAATTTAGACAGGGTTTTTAAATTATTAATAATGATTGAATTGGAGATGAACTAAGTTGAGTATTATAATACGGATTATATTAAAGGATTCTATATACGGGTTATTAATAATAAATATTACTAGTAAGAATTTGCAAAAGTTATATACGAATAAAAGTTTTGAATAGAATGGAATGACGTTTTATAAAATAAAACTAGAATGAGTGGAATAAACATATACAGATGTTTATAAAGATTTTTGGAATCAAGATGTTGTATGAAACTTAGTACGAGGATTAAAATAAAATTGAGTTGATGGAAATATATCGTTACAAGGAAAATCTTGTTTTAGTTTAGAAATGAACATTTAGCAAACATTTTGCAAATCAAACCTTTAAGGGAATATTTCATAAAGTTTGTAGGAATGTTTTGTAAATGCTATTTATAAGTAAAATATTTATAATGAAAGATAAACATCTCATTAAAAATGGTGATTAATATTTGAAATTCTATTCGTTTAGAAATGTAGAAATGAAGTTAATGGAATTAGAAATTTACCTGAGATTAGTTGAGATGAATAGTTTCCTAAGTATTGATCTGATGTTGGTTTCGGCCTTCACAGTTGATATTTAGGGAATCATTCTCTTACTAGTGTACGGTTAAGGACTAATGACCAAATTGAGAAAAACGTTATTAAAGTGTTTTAAAGATGGACTGGTTTCAAATATTCTTATATATATTAATATAAGAAGAGAATTGAGTATTTCAAAGTGTTGCGAAATTAAGAAGTTTAATTAACGAATGATTAATTAAAGAGGTAAATATTGAATTAGTAAATGCAATTTTCTTTTATGGATGAATGGTTGTTTTTATTTGATAGTTAAAGAACCGACTATCAAATCTGGCCTAAAACAATTGTTGGTACGGAAAGACCGGGATCGAATTTATATTTGAAAACCATTTCGATTAGCAAATACGTAAACGTTTAATATACCAGACGCAGATCGAGACGGAGCACTTGAAGACCGCAGATCTTCATAAAACGGAAGAATTACTTAAAATCTCTGGTTTAGCGGCCAGAGATATACTGTGGTTCTGTCGTGGTTGGGATTTACGGATTACAAGGACTTCTCACTATATCTATAGGGTGATTCCTAGGATGTGTTAGGAGGGTGCCTTCGGTTTGTCCAGACCCAGGACAACTTGTATGGACGGATGTCTGACAGAGTATTTCCATATGAATCACGCACGTTGATTTTTACAAACGTATTTCTTTTAGGGGCGGGGAAGGGCACTTTCTTAGCTTAAGGACCAGAATATTTTTGAGGACGTCAATTAGTTATTTGGCGGATCTGACGATGTGGCATTCAATGTGAATGGTAGCCAGATGTTCTAAAAGAATAAAAATAAATAAATTAATAAATAAATTATGACCTCAGGCCTCATCAACTGGGAAATGACAAAAATCGGGCAGGCGGCATGGCTAGGGTGTATTGTCACCATCTAGAGAATATTCATATTTGTTACTTCTGTATCTCCCGGGAAACAGTAGCTGCGCAGCCGTAAGGTGACAATATATTCGATACACTCAAGAGAAATGAGTGGTTAGTCATGTGTGGGCCAGGTTGCAAGACGTTCTTGTTGAACCCAGTGTATTCCTCTCTAGAGATACACTATCGGCAGGTGGTTCCATACCTGTCATAGTTGGAAATCCAATCTCCAATAAGCGCCCGTGGTTTTGATTGTGTACTATATATGTAGAGCGTGAGATGCAAGCATTCTTCTAGATTCTATTTATTTGTATTTAGACACTATTATAATATCACAACAAGATATTGGTTTCAAAAATGTTTTGGGTTATCGTAAGGTAAAAATCGTCCATGTTTATGTGTGGATTGGTCTTACAATTATCCTTTTCTTCTAAATGATTTTTAGCTTTAAAATCAAGTTGGATGATACCAATAATTTAGTGAGTTTTTCTCACGCTTGTTCACCAAACTGACCTATGCGTTTGTAATGCTCGGGTTAGCCCGGGTACAGGTTCAGGATAAGATGATATGAATTTTAGGAGACGAGCTAGAGGAGTTCAAACGTATGATTCATATATTATTCCACTGTGTGTCCTAAACAAGGACAGACTATTATAACTATCCAAATGTGATGAATGCTACTGTACTCTGATGAATTGCAAGTATTGTTTCAAGTTTTTCAATAAAGATTAATTTCTATATTATATTTTATTCCGCTACGATGTGAGACTTTGTATTATTATTCTTCTTTCTTTTATTCTTATTTTTTCTTTCTTTCTATTTCTCATCCTCTTATTTCTTTTTATTAGCTTTTTGGAATTTCGATACTTGAATTTGGACAGAAAGTGTATAAATGTCTGGATTCGAGAGTCAAAATTTTCGGGTCGCTACAATAATGGCAGAAAAAACAAACAAAAGATCATTACATATATTACAACAATAAAATATAATTTATGTAGATATTGATGCAAACTTACAGTTAACACCAAATAAACAACATACCTTAATTTTCATTTTTACCAGTAGCAGCCGTCAAACAACGTTGAGCTCTTCAAGTAGCATCAACAAATATTAATGGTCGACAATATTTAAAACCATGGGCAAGCTTCAAATCCAGTTAAAAAAACTTTAAATTTATGTGTATTAGAGTTTCACCCCATAAAAAACTTTATAACTAGGATTAGTTACAAAAATAACATCACAAAGAAAATTTAAATGGTGATGAGCCATCATATCACTTCCACGTACTATAAGAAAAATAATATTATGCTCGGCTTAAAATAGGTTAATAATGTCTTCGGTATTCATCAATGGATTACCTTGAATATGATCATAAACCAACAATTCAATCAGTTTACTTGAAACTGGATGATCATTTATATCATGAATCCCAGCACCATAAGTATGCTCAGGTTGAAATCTCTTTTGCAAAAAAATAGCCAGGAAAATTGAACTTAACAGAAGCATGAATGTAACACCCCACACCCGCTAAGGTCACTCACTAAGGGAATGCCTTAGCTTCGGTGGAGTATTTTAAGTGAATATAGAACAGAATAATTACAACAAGACAGATATAATTAATACTTGAAAATCTAAAACATCATTTCATTGCAGCAGAAGGTAAACATGTTTAGCTACAACACCACAAAAGAGTCAAGTACTAAATATCCATCCTGATAAAACTTAAGTACATAATCCCACTACATAACTAATAGCCATAATAGAAAAGATAAGCTGGGCTTTACATCACGGTCCAAGCTCCAAGAGATAGATAAAGAAATCTGATCAAAGCCCACTAGTGCTAGGCCCAACCTGAGGACCTGAGGGGGAAAAAGATAAAAACAACGGGGTCAGACATAAGTCTGAGTGAGCCCTATAACTTTAACAACACAATCATTAAAGTAATTAGGGTATGATATAAACTTGGTACGGTGATGACTAGGGATAAATGACTACACTAAGTAGCCAACTAGACATAGGATGAACTAAGATAACGGTAAAGACGCGTCTACCCACCCAAGGGTAATTACTAACTGCACCACACCAGTCATTCCTACTTAAAGGTTGAACCCACCCAAGGACTTAGAAAATTTACCCAGTAGTTTCGTGTACCCCTAGCTGACTACATAGGTGCCGTCTGCCCCTATCTCCACTAGGTGTACCCACTACTCCCCAAGCGATCGGCTCCCTACCATAGATACCCGTGCTGGCCCCATAATGGGGTGTATCACTCCCCAAAGTGGCAACCTGATACAACCAATGGTGCACGGCTTATACCTACACGATGCAACAACGTCTTACCTACCAGCCCGGGTCCACACACGCATATGAAACCCGTTGGACTCGCGTTGCCACCGCTAACCCGTTTTGGCCTCTTATAGTCAAGCCCAGTACACATGTTCCGTCCTCGACATGGGTCGAGCCCAATAAGATACATATGGGTTACTGGTTGAAGTGGGCCCCCACAAGCTACCCATCTAAGCTTGTCCCTTTATCTAGTGCATCCCACTTAACCCTTTAATCATGTTTAAATTACATGTTTCCACTTGGTTAAGTATTCTAATCGTATTTTCCATTGCCACCCAAGGAAACCCACTAGATTTCCACATGCCACCCAAGGCACTTACTTGATTTCCACATGCCACCCAAGGCACCCACTTAACCCCTCATGCCCCACTACATGCTTATCTGGTTAAGTGTTTCTTAATTGATTATGAACGTAACCGTTGTAAAGACCTCTCACATTAGACTATCTTTTATGGCAGCTGGATTTTTCGGTTGGGTCCGGGCAGCCTTACGCCATAACCGAGTCTAACCTCGTGTCTATACACTTGTCACGTATTTAGTTTGTGCCTAAGACCTCTCACATTGGGCCAATCATTTGTAGCTGCTGGATTTGACGGTCGGTTCCGGGCAGTCTTATGCTACAAAAGGGTCCAACCTCGTGTCTTAGTCGATTAATTACACCTAATTAATCACCCCCATAATTTGTATTAATTATCCCTAATTAATTACAAATTTAACGATGTACATAATTGACTCAATTATGTCCATCCACTTTATGGTATGCATAATCATACCAACTTCACACCATTTCATTAACATGAATATTAACCCCATCGTTCCCCACGTAATTCGCTAACATGACATACTTAAAGAGAAGATTCATCTCACATACAATGGGTTCAACTTGCATAACATTAGCATCAACATGGGTTTTAAAGGTGTCAACATGCATATATCATCAAACCCAACTAGCATAAATAACCAACCCAAACTTGCATGAATCACATATGTCATAAAGAGGGTAACTTACATAAGCTACTTATGTCATTCAAAGGGGTAAACTTGCATATGTATGTATGACATTCAAAGGGGTTAACTTGCATATGTATGCATCTCATACAAAGGTGTAAACTTGCACATGTTACTTGCATATAATCAAACACCAAACTTGCATAACATGTCATATATGAACTTGCATATAATCAAACACCAAACTTGCATAACATATCATATATGAACTTGCATATAATCATACACCAAACTTGCATAATCATGGTGTCATAATGGATCAATGTTTATCATAGTGATTTGCATAACTAGCATCATGAACACATAGCATATGACTTGCATAACTTGCATAACATCATGATCATATAGCATATAGCTTGCATAACTTGCATAACATCATGAACATATAGCATATGACTTGCATAACTTGCATAACATCATGAACACATAGCATATGACTTGCATAACTTGCATAACATCATGAACACATAGCATATCACTTGCATAACTTGCATAACATCATGAACACATAGCATGTAACTTGCATAACTTGCATAACATCATTAACACATAGCATATGAGAACATAACTTGCATTGATCCACATTCATAGCCATAACCTCATTATATCCTATCATAATCATTTCAACAATTGGTCATTAAGGCTATAGAAACTCACAACTTGTTGATTAGCACTCCTAAGAAGAAGATTAAGTTGCTAGAGTTGATTAGAGGTTGATTTGAGAAGCTATCTTCCTCTTTAATTTGATGGAGGCTCCTTCAAGTTGCATTTTGGCGGCATAACGGTGTTGTATCTATTTTTAGTATGAATTAGGGTAGTCTTAGGGTATATTTATAGATTAGTTAGGTGTTTTAGGCCATTAGATTAACCCTAAATCAGATTAGAGCCGTCGGATCTCGTCCTAGCCACCAAGCACAGCCCCAAAGCCAAGATGGTGCACCCAGGTCACACAGACCGACAGGGGGGGTCGACCCCTGTGTCGACCCCTGGGTCGACCCCTAGGGAGGGGGTCGACACCCATGTCGACCCTAGGGTCGACTCCCTCTGCCTGGCGGGAATTTTCCCGCCTCTTCTGAAATGTGAAATTTTTGTTTTTAAATCTATTTTGAATTTCTGAAAACTTCTTCGGGCCTTAACTGGGTCATACGGACTCCGATTTTCGAAAACTCGGACTCTATTTCGCGTATTTTTCCGAGACGAACGCAATGTCATAGCCCGTTTCCCCTGATTCAGATTTTAAAATTTAATTCTGCCCTGTTTTATATTATAGCAAGTTATTCAACATACGGGGTGTTACATTCTCCCCTACTTAAAGGATTTCGTCCCCGAAATCTCTAAGTCGAGAAGAACGTATCCTACCATCCAAACAACCATCTACTAAACCATCAAACACTGGCATCCACTGTCCTTAAAGTTTCTAATGCGGTATGAACATATGCAAAGAGAGTGTGTGTATATGTTCTCTGTCTAATGCAAAATCAGGCGGTCTACTGATTCAGTTGACCTCCTTAATGCAAACCATGATAGTGCCATGCATCCAATATGTATGCGAAAGAACCCTATCGACACATATTATTTCTACATGAGTGCACAATCATTCACCAAAATGCATCATCCATATGATAGCACAACCATTATACATCCATTAATATAGCTACCTACACACAATTATATGCAATATGCAATATGAAGTGATTGAGCCGATCTAGTGTCTAAAGTGTGTGTATATGCATCCACGAGCAACCACTAGCAACCACTTGCATCCACACGCATCCATCAAACATAACATGTCTCAAACACATGTTTCAACCATAGGTTTACCCTATCTAAAAGTCAAAGATGCTAATGAGAGGACATACTAAAGATAAGATAAGTACTAGACAAACGATAAAGGAGAAGTTAAAAGACATACCCTCAAAAAGGAATGGGTACAGTGAACGCATCTTCGCTTCTGTCTCCCAAGTAGCATTGCTCTCATCTTCTCCCCATTGCACTTTGACTAGTCGCACCTCTCTGTTCCTCAACTTTCTAATCTCTGACCCAAGGATGCGGGTAGGAGCTCATCGAATAGTTGCATCACGCTCTACCTCCACTTCTCTAAGCGAGCTCGGCTCTACCACCTCTGCGGTCTCATGTAGGCACTTCCTCAAATGTGACACATGGAATACGTCATGTATCCCGCTAAGTCTCTCGGGTAAATCCACTCTATATGCCATCCGTCCAATCCTTTCCTTAATAGGAAACGGTCCTACAAATCTTGGAGCTAACTTCCCAACGGACCCAAAGCGAACAACATTCCGTAATGGAGACACTTTAACAAAGACCATGTCCCCAACATCAAACTCCAGATCCGTCCTCCTCTTATCCGCGTAAGATTTCTGCCTATCTTGCGCTGCTTTCATCCTTCTTCGAATCAAATCAATCTTTTCCGAAGTCTCTCTAACCATATCAGACCCAAGCAAGATCTTATCCGTAGATTCCCACCAACATGTAGGTGATCGACAAGGCCTTCCATAAAGAGCTTCGAAAGGAGCCATACCAATACTAGACTCAAAGCTGTTATTATACGCGAACTCCACCAATGGAAGATGCTCTTCCCATGTATCTCCAAAATCTAAGATACAAAGCCTCAAAAGGTCTTCCAGAACACGATTCACCCTCTCGGTCTGGCCGTCCGTCTGAGGATGATATGCGGTGCTCAAACACAATTGAGTCCCCACTGCTTCTTGCAAACTCTTCCAAAACTCGCTAGTGAAGATGGGATCTCGATCGCTCACTATGCTAGAGGGTACCCCATGCAATCGAACTATCTCTCGAAGATAAACTGAAGCTAGCCATGGAGCAGTCCTCTTTCTCTTCACGGGTATAAAATGTGCGCTCTTAGTAAGTCTGTCTACCACAACCCAAATTCCCATATTACCCTTCCTTGATCTTGGTAACCCATCAATAAAATCCATCGAGACGCTATCCCACTTCCATTGCGGAACTTCCAATGGGTGAAGCAACCCACCAGGTTTCTTTTGCTTCGCTTTCACCTGTTGGCACACCAAGCTTCTAGCGACATACTCGGCCACATCTTTCTTCATACCGGCCCAAAAGAAAACTCGCTTCATGTCTTGGTACATCTTGTCCCCACCGGGATGAATGGTCATCCTAGAATGGTGTGCATCATCAAGAATAGCCTTCCTCAAACCCTCGTCTTGCGGTACACAAAGTCTACCGTCTCTACGCAAGCACCCTCTATCGTCTAGGGTGTATCTACTCAAATGGCTGGACGAATCCCCCCTTATGAGCCTCTCTACTAACTCAACCAACTGTGGGTCGTCCCGCTGTGCCTCGCCAATCCATCCCAAAAGAGCAGGTCTGACCTCTAAAGATGCTAGCAAACCGGGTATATAGTCAATGGAAGGTCTGAAATCAAACATCGAGATAAATTCCAAGCTTCGTCGTTCCACGAACAATGGACTCAAGGACAACCTTTTTCTACTCAAGGCGTCCGCCACCACGTTACCCTTGCCAGGGGTATACGCTATCTCGAAATCATAGGATGCTAAGAACTCCATCCACCTTTGCTGTCTCAAGTTCAAATCCTTCTGAGAAAACAAGTACTTCAATGATTTGTGGTCAATGAACAATTCGAACCTCTCTCCCAGAAGATAATGGCGCCAAATCTTAAGCGCAAAAACAATAGCGGCCAACTCTAAATCATGGGTAGGGTAATTTTTCTCATGCGCTCTCAACTGCCTTCCACCATAGGCTATTACCCTTCCCTCTTGCATTAAGATTGCGCCCAGTCCAGTCCCATAAGCATCGGTATAGACAACAAATGGCTTACTCCCATTTGGCAACACTAAGACTGGAGCTGTGGTTAAAGCTCTCTTTAACCGTCGGAACGCATCATCACAATCTACGTCCCATACGAAGACTAGATTCTTCTTCGTCAAGCGAGTTAATGGGGCTGATATCTTCGCGAAGTCCTTGATAAACTTCCTATAGTAGCCAGCCAACCCCAAGAAACTCCTCACCTCGGTAGCATTCTTCGGAACCTTCCAATCTTGGATGGATACTACCTTCGCGGGATCCACAACTATCCCTTCCTTGGAGACCACGTGCCCCAAGAACCGTACTTCCTTCGTCCAAAAGTGACATTTAGAGAATTTAGCCTTAAGGCTATGCGCTCGAAGAGTCTCTAACACTTCCCTAAGATGTAGGGCATGCTCTTCCTCACTCTTAGAAAAGACTAAGATATCATCCACAAAGACCACCACGAACTTATTAAGGAACTCCCTGAACACCCTACTCATCAAATCAACAAAATATGCAGGGGCGTTCGTCAAACCAAATGGCATCACCAGCCACTCATAGAAACCATCCGGAGTCCTAAAGGCAGTCTTGTCTATGCTATCCTCAGCTACCCTCAACTGATGAAACCCCGTGGCTAAGTCCAATTGTGAAAATACTGAGGCGCCAACCAACTGATCAAAGAGATCATCAATCCTCGGCAATGGGTGTCTATTCTTCTTTGTGAGCTTGTTGAGTTCTCTATAGTCTACACAAAGTCTGAGGGACCCATCCGCCTTCGTGGCAAAAACTACTGGAGCACCCCACTCCGATATACTTCGTCTTATGAACCCCTTCTCAAGCAACTCCCCTACTTGCTTATGGATTTCCCTCCTCTCACGAGGAGCCATGTGGCGCACTGGTAAAGATACTGGTTTAGCATTATCCACCAGATATATTCGGAAGTCTATCTCCCGCTTCGGAGGTAAGCCCTTCACCTCCTCAAACACATCCGAGTATTCCCGGACCACTCTAACAGATCGCAAACTCTCGACCGAAGTGTCAAGCGATTCAAGATAACTTAGCATAACAGAATCCATGGGATTACAAGAGATCTCGAGAGTGTTACCCAAGCGGGTCATGAGCCTAACAACTCTCCTTTCGCAATCAAGAACGACACCATTACTGGATAACCAGTCCATGCCCAAAATCAACCCATAGCCCGTGAAGCCCAAAACAAAAGCATCACATCTAAACTCAACGCTAAGTATAGAAATCTTCAAACCCAAACATATCATGGACAAATAAGTGGAGCCCCCAATTGGGTTTGAAACAACCAAGGGATCATCTACTAGACTGGTGTCTAAGTGCAGTGACTCAACTAATGATGATGATATAAACGAATGCGATGCGCCAGAGTCAAACAAAGTATGGACAGGATGATCAAACAGAAAAACCAGACTTTCAACGGAAATAGTTCTACCTCTTTCCTGAATCGGTGGAACCGCGAGAGCCTGAACTTGCCCCCTTGCCTAACCCGGTGCCATAAGAGCTTGCACCTGTCCTCCTGAGGTAGATCCCGTCCTTTGCCCCTTCTTAGGGCAGTCCTTCACTAGATGCCCTGCTTCGCCACAGTGGAAGCAGCCCGTCTTCTTCTTCTTCCGACAATCTTTGCTTAGGTGGCCTGGTGTCCCGCAATTGAAGCACTTCTTCTTTCCCTTGCCACCGTTGCCTTTCCCACCCTTGTTTTGCTGTTGAGGTCTCTTTTGATCTCCTTTCTTCTTGGGTGCCTTATTAGCATTGGGACCCTTCTCTTCCTCATGCATGAGTGCCATGTCTACTAGCTTCTCAAAGGTGGCCCCCATAGGGATGTGAGTCATAGCCAATCCATGCATTAGTTCATTCAAGCCTTTCACGAACCTCAAAGCCTTCTTCTCCGGTGTATTCACCATGTCTATGCCAAACCTTGCCAATTGATTAAACTTGTTGACATATTCCTTAACTGATAGGTTCCCTTGATTTAGAGTCAAGAACCTTTCCATATACAAGTTTTCCTCCGCCCTTGAGAGAAACTTTGCCACAAATCTTTGCCTGAAATCCGCCCAAGAGTCAACAGGGCACTCTCCATTAGTGACCTCCCATCAGAATGAGGCCTCTCCCTTCATTAACCAAGCAGCTAACTTGACTTTCTTTCCTTCTTCCATCTCAAAGATATCTATTAACTCTTCCACCTCCTTAAGCCAATCTCTAGCTTCCACAAAAGTTTCTGATCCTTGAAAAGGTTTCCCTCCCATAGCCTTAAATTCCTTACAAGTCTTAGCAAAAGTATCCGTGCGAGGAGGAGGAGGGGGAGGAGGAAGATCGGGTGCTACTGTTGGTGGAGGAACATTTGCTGGACCCGCAGTGGTGGCCCTAGCCTCCATCAATCTCCTATACCATACTGGTATCGTCACACCCTCCGGAAAGTTAAGATCTTCAGCCATGCTGAAACGAAAAAGGAAAGATTTAAACGGAGAATTCGAAAGATAAAGATATGGCTATTGGGGATTATGCTTTTCTTTCAAAAACTTTTCTCTTTAAAGACATGTTTTTGAAAATACTTCTTCCAAAAATGTTTTTAGAAAAATAGTTTTCTAAAATTTTTATCTGTTCTGGTAACCTTCGCTCTGATACCACGTGTAACACCCCACACCCGCTAAGGTCACTCACTAAGGGAATGCCTTAGCTTCGGTGGAGTATTTTAAGTGAATATAGAACAGAAAAATTACAACAAGACAGATATAATTAATACTTGAAAATCTAAAACATCATTTCATTGCAGTAGAAGGTAAACATGTTTAGCTACAACACCACAAAAGAGTCAAGTACTAAATATCCATCCTGATAAAACTTAAGTACATAATCCCACTACATAACTAATAGCCATAATAGAAAAGATAAGATGGGCTTTACATCACGGTCCAAGCTCCAAGAGATAGATAAAGAAATCTGATCAAAGCCCACTAGTGCTAGGCCCAACCTGAGGACCTGAGGGGGAAAAAAGATAAAAACAACGGGGTCAGACATAAGTCTGAGTGAGCCCTATAACTTTAACAACACAATCATTAAAGCAATTAGGGTATGATATAAACTTGGTACAGTGATGACTGGGGATAAATGACTACACTAAGTAGCCAACTAGACATAGGATGAACTAAGATAACGGTAAAGACGCGTCTACCCACCCAAGGGTAATTACTAACTGCACCACACCAGTCATTCCTACTTAAAGGTTGATCCCACCCAAGGACTTAGAAAATTTACCCAATAGTTTCGTGTACCACTAGCTGACTACATAGGTGCCGTCTGCCCCTATCTCCACTAGGTGTACCCACTACTCCCCAAGCGATCGGCTCCCTACCGTAGATACCCGTGCTGGCCCCACAGTGGGGTGTATCACTCCCCAAAGTGGCAACCTGATACAACCAATGGTGCACGGCTTATACCTACACGATGCAACAACGTCTTACCTACCAGTCCGGGTCCACACACGCATATGAAACCCGTTGGACTCGCGTTGCCACCGCTAACCCGTTTTGGCCTCTTATAGTCAAGCCCAGTACGCGTGTTCCGTCCTCGACATGGGTCGAGCCCAATAAGATACATATGGGTTACTGGTTGAAATGGGCCCCCACAAGCTACCCACCTAAGCTTGTCCCTTTATCTAGTGCATCTCACTTAACCCTTTAATCATGTTTAAATTACATGTTTCCAAGTATTCTAATCGTATTTTCCATTGCCACCCAAGGCAACCCACTAGATTTCCACATGCCACCCAAGGCACTTACTTGATTTCCACATGCCACCCAAGGCACCCACTTAACCCCTCATGTCCCACTACATGCTTATCTGGTTAAGTGATTCTTAATTGATTAAGAACGTAACCGTTGTAAAGACCTCTCACATTAGACTATCTTTTATGGCTGCTGGATTTGCCGGTTGGGTCTGGGCATCCTTACGCCATAACCGAGTCTAACCTCGTGTCTATACACTTTTCACATATTTAGTTTGTGCCTAAGACCTCTCACATTGGGCCAATCATTTGTAGCTGTTGGATTTGCCGGTCGGTTCCGGGCAGTCTTATGCTACAAAAGGGTCCAACCTCGTGTCTTAGTCGATTAATTACACCTAATTAATCACCCCCATAATTTGTATTAATTATCCCTAATTAATTACAAATTTAACGATGTACATAATTGACTCAATTATGTCCATCCACTTTATGGTATGCATAATCATACCAACTTCACACCATTTCATTAACATGAATATTAACCCCATTGTTCCCCACGTAATTCGCTAACATGACATACTTAAAGGGAAGATTCATCTCACATACAATGGGTTCAACTTGCATAACATTAGCATCAACATGGGTTTTAAAGGTGTCAACATGCATTTAGCATCAAACCCAACTAGCATAAATAACCAACCCAAACTTGCATGAATCACATATGTCATAAAGAGGGTAACTTGCATAAGCTACTTATGTCATTCAAAGGGGTAAACTTGCATATGTATGTATGACATTCAAAGGGGTTAACTTGCATATGTATGCATCTCATACATAGGTGTAAACTTGCACATGTTACTTGCATATAATCAAACACCAAACTTGCATAACATGTCATATATGAACTTGCATATAATCAAACACCAAACTTGCATAACATATCATATATGAACTTGCATATAACCATACACCAAACTTGCATAATCATGGTGTCATAATGGATCAATGTTTATCATAGTGATTTGCATAACTAGCATCATGAACACATAGCATATGACTTGCATAACTTGCATAACATCATGATCATATAGCATATAGCTTGCATAACTTGCATAACATCATGAACATATAGCATATGACTTGCATAACTTGCATAACATCATGAACACATAGCATATGACTTGCATAACTTGCATAACATCATGAACACATAGCATATCACTTGCATAACTTGCATAACATCATGAACACATAGCATGTAACTTGCATAACTTGCATAACATCATTAACACATAGCATATGCTAACATAACTTGCATTGATCCACATTCATAGCCATAACCTCATTATATCCTATCATAATCATTTCAACAATTGGTCATTAAGGCTATAGAAACTCACAACTTGTTGATTAGCACTCCTAAGAAGAAGATTAAGTTGCTAGAGTTGATTAGAGGTTGATTTGAGAAGCTATCTTCCTCTTTAATTTGATGGAGGCTCCTTCAAGTTGCATTTTGGCGGCATAACGGTGTTGTATCTATTTTTAGTATGAATTAGGGTAGTCTTAGGGTATATTTATAGATTAGTTAGGTGTTTTAGGCCATTAGATTAACCCTAAATCTGATTAGAGCCGTCAGATCTCGTCATAGCCACCAAGCACAACCCCAAAGCCAAGATGGTGCACCCAGGTCACACAGACCGAAAGGGGGGGTCGACCCCTGTGTCGACCCCTAGGGAGGGTGTCGACACCCATGTCGACCCTAGGGTCGACTCCCTCTGCCTGGCGGGAATTTTCCCGCCTCTTCTGAAATGTGAAATTTTTGTTTTTAAATCTGTTTTGAATTTCTGAAAACTTCTTCGGGCCTTAACTGGGTCATACGGACTCCGATTTTCGAAAACTCGGACTCTATTTCGCATATTTTTCCGAGATGAATGCAATGGCATAGCCCGTTTCCCCTAATTCAGATTTTAAAATTTAATTCTGCCCTGTTTTATATTATAGCAAGTTATTCAACATACAGGGTGTTACAATGAATCCTGAAACTGCATTTTGTTTGGGATTGACAATCTTAACTCTTTCCTTATCATTCTTAAGAAAATCAAACTTGTACCCACTCATCATACTATATATCATCACAATAAGCCTAAATTAAGTAATAACTCCTGAAAGCTGCTGACCAACACAAGTAAAAATATGTCGATTCAAATCATTTCTCAATAACTGGAGAAACTGAATATTAGAATAAGGGTACTAGCAAATGAAGAATCGTTACTACAAGAAACAAAATATGTCCTTATATAATTTATTGAAAACTAGTAGGAACAATTTCAACAAGAAAAACTAAGTAATCCTCACGATTATATGCAGCCATCAATAAAGTAGATTGAATATCAAAATTAGTTTTAATATTCCTTCTCATATGATCACTAAAATGATATTATTCAAATGACAATGGAATTAAATCAGTTAATTTACCACAAACAGCATTTCTCAACATAACAGTTGAACTATAAAAATGAAGACATAAAGAAAACTATTGTGTACACAATTCAATAGCACTAATACATTAACATCACTGGGAACACTTTAACATAGAGAATAAAACAACATTACAGTTTAAAAACAAAAAACGAAAAAGCCCCAAAATTCTTGCTAAGAAATCAGCAATCATCAGATAAAATTGAAGATAAACTAGCTTATAAACATGATTTATAAACAAATAAATGTAGTATCCATAGAGTATGCATTAAGAACATATGTGAAACGACCCGCAAATCTGTACCCTTTGAGTCGACTAATAACACCACACGTACAACTCAAATTGCACAGAAATACGAGCCATTATTAGAAAGAAGTTAGAGGATGAGAAATAGAAAGAAAGAAATATTAGAATAGAAGAAAACGAAGATCACAAACTCACAGCGGAACGAATAAAATATATTAAATAACATAACTTTTGAAATACAAAGCAGTAACTGTATATATATACATACCATCATCAGAGCACAACAGTTATCTCTGGAACAGTTATAATCACCTGTTTCCAGATACAACAAAATACACAGCGGAAAATATGATAGTCTATAGCTAACTGGTGAAGCCTCCTGCTCCAAGCTCTTCAAGTATATCTGAAAAATCCTGACTACTTGACTGCCCGTACAAATTTGGGCACCCAAGAGTTTAGGGAAAACAAACAAAATAAACTCTGGGTCAGTCATGGGACTGGTGTGAGTAAACTCCAACCATTTGTTTAACTTTCAAAATCTTTTCGAAAGAAATGATAATCGTAAGACCGATCCACACATAAACACGGATGGGTTTTACCTTACGATAACCCAAAACACTTTGGAAATCATATATTTTTTGATATTATAATAATGTCTAATCGCAAGTAATTAAAATCTAGTAGAACGCTTGCATCTCACGCTCTACATATATAATATACAATCAAACTCGCAGGCGCTTATTGGAGATTGGATTCCAACTTGACAAGGTATGGGACCACCTTCCGAACGTGTATCTCTAGAGGCAAATACACTGGGTTCAACAAGAACATCTTGCAACCCGGCCCACACATGACCGACCACTCATTTCGCTTGAGTGTATCGAATGTATATCACCAACGGTTGGGATCAGCAACCGTCTCCCGAATGGGCAGCATCGATAGATTTAAGAACAAAAGGAATTTCTCTAGATAGGTGATTATACACCCTACTTCGGAGCGACCGACTTAGCCATGCTGCCTGCCCGATTTTTGTCATTTCCTGGTTGATGAGGCTCGAGGTCATAACGTATCTTTTGACAGATCACACCTCCATTACTTTGAATGCCACATCGTCATACCCGCCAAATCACAAATTGATTTCACCAAAAATACCACGGGTATACAGCTAAGAGAAACGAATTCCTCCGCCACCAAACGTAAGTACGTTTGAAGAGATCAACTTATGCGATCCATTGGATATACTCTGTCAGACACTCGTCCATACACGTTTGTCCTGGGACTGGACAAACCGAAGGCACTATTCTGTAAACAGGATAGCCCTTGCACAACTCCGTCTTCAATATATTCAGCATACTTGATTCGCAACGCTTACGCCAATACGGAGTGGTTCTCTGGATAATAATCCAACCGGTCTCTCCATATTAACAACGTTAAAATGGTCAAAACTTTGATGGTCGGTGAGTTAACTATCAAATGAAAACATGTCGGTGTGCAAACAATGATATTATTTCCAGATGGAAATTCTATCGGTCAATCATCATTTCATTCATTCGTTCATTTCCCTTTTCCCGTTGTTTAATGTTTCTTATTCACTATATTTAGAAAATATATATATCATTACCATTGGAAAACATTTCCATCTCTTGTTTCTATATTCAGAAAACAATTCTACTTCTCATTTGGAAAACATTCCCAAATCTCTTTCATTTGATTAAACAGATGTTTGAATAAACATCACTATGCCAAATCTCCTTCATTTGGTTTCCACTTAACCACTTTCCACTATCGAACCTTAACCATTTCTTAGTTAAAACGAAGTCAATCAAGTTGGGGTATAATTACCTCTCAGACCTTAACTGAGCAACATTTCTAACTTTGAAATAGACACGGTTCATCTTTCCAATCTTTTAACACGCTTCCTTACGTTGCTCTCGGATTCGATTATGAATCCACTTTCTTTTCAGGAATCACTTGATTATAACAATGATGTTATAATTCCCTGCATCCGAAATATAATAACTTTAATATGACTTTTATTTTCTAACTTGAATATTGGAAAACATTTCCAATATATATAATTCCTTTATTGAGAAAATATCTTTCACTCCAGTTAGAAAACATTTCTAAATCCTTTGAATTTACTGATGTTATAAGCATCGTTATTATGACTTAAATCATAAATCATTCGTTAATTAACGATATCACTAACCAACCCTTGTCTTTGAAACATTCAGAGCTCACAACTTTAAACCAAACATTGCTTTCAACAACAGCGTTAAAACCGCTATCTAGCATTATAAAACACTTATCATAACCATAGCATTAAGATTGCTATTAAAACAGTTATTATAACGGCAGCGTTAAAATTGCTATTTAGATTTACCAAGACATTTATTATAACAGCAGCGTCTAAAATTTGCTGTATATCTATTAACAACATCTATTATAACAACAGCGCTAAAATCGCTGTTTAGTTTTATAAAAGCATTTCTTATAACAACAGCGTTATGATTGCTGTTTTGAATAAAATACCGTGTGCGACGCACACGCTTCCGTTGTTCATTTATAACTTGTTTATTTTAACAATTCGAGTTCTCCTTTAAACATATTTATAAGCTATACATTCTTCTAACCACTTAATTCGATTTCTATAAATCCCCTTTTTATATACATTTTATTTTGCAAAATATTTCCTTGTTTTAAACTATTATTCTTTTTCTTCTAAGCATTGAAAATCTTTCTTTAAACTTTCCTCTATACTTTGCTAAATTCAAATCTATTTCAAATATTGGTTTCAGAACCGATATTCACTTTCAAATATATATTTATATTTGAACTTATATTTTAATCATCCAATGGTCCATGATCCACTTAATCTATATCTTTATTTATAACATTTTCCTTGGTTTACCCAATGGAATAAGTTTCCATTTGCACTCAATGAAAAGAAATTATTTCTAATTTGGAAATAAACTCTGCTTTTAAATTCTAATTTCTTTTTCACATTCGAGGATATTTTACGGTATCTAAAATACCAGGTTCCTAAGGCCAGGGTAAACCAAACACACAAATTCAACCATGGATAATGTAGCATAACAAATATCACCATCAAATAAAACAGTAAATAAAATGTTGAGGGATCCAGTTGGATCCCTCCAACCTGTTTCCCTACATCCACAGATGTTAGTAACATCAAAAATCTCGCATTTATGAAATAAATCAATCAACGATGATTATATCAACCAATTTATCAACTATTCAACCAAGCAACCATTTCACCTTTATAAAATAATTTAAAACTCGTTTATATATAAAAATATAAACGAGAGGGAGTTAGTGAGTTTACTCACCTTGGTTTGCGGTTGACGGTTCTGCTGTTTGTTTCGTTTAAAATCAAACCAGTGTTTGTTTTTATCAAGAAATGTCCCTAACTCGGTTCCTGGTGAAATCAGTTTCACAAGGTGGATTTCGTCGTTCCGGTTTCAACGGGCCCGGTTGTGTCCAATTCTGTTCATGGATGCACAAGGTATGTTCTTTATAAGTTAGAATATAAATTAGTATCATTAACCATTAAATTTATATTAATTTAACCTTAATTAATTACCTTAGGCCAACCTTTAAATGCTAATACTTCTTCTTTAAATGAAACCCGCACGTCACCTGTAACCGCCCATGACGTAACTTCCCTCTTTCCTATCACCTTCCCTGCTTCATGCATTTAGAAACCAAGAACTCCACGTAATTACTCCTCAAGCATTTTAACACCCTTCACAAATCACGTTTTACTACAAACTCCCTCCATACACCATTACACTTCAAAAGGAAATCACCACATTCTTTCTCTTCTCTTCTCTTCCTTTCTATGTTCATCAACACCACTCACACTCGTCCTCTCCGCCTCATATCGCGATCCCGGACCAGAACTGAATGCTACTGGAAACTTGGTGAATTTTTCCCGGACGCCAAAACTCACCGCACGCCACCAACATGAGGCGTCTTGCCGTAACCAGCGACAACAAGCATTTGTTTTGATTCTTGCTTTTCAATTTTTTTTTTCCAGAGAAGTAACGAGCTTGTTTGAATTTGTTTTCAGAAGAAGAAAACCATGAAGTGAGCACCTGTTTATATAGCGGCTCCAACCCGTGGATACCAAGTAATGTAGTACACCATAGATCGGCCTTAGGCAATAAAAATAGTGTAGATAGCTGCATGATGTGAATACACGGGACAGGTTATTAAATTAGAAAAGATGGGTTAGGAGAGCAGCTTGTGATTTGAAAACACACCACTGTCCTCTGATTCCTTGATCCGCAAGGTTTTAACTAAGAGTAGCGTGCATGTTTTAGCTTAGGGTAGCCATCGTGTTTGAATGACTAGAAAGAAATAATATCTTTCCAACGTTTTTGATTTTGGTGAAGGGTACGGGCTTTCATTTTTGTCTGATGACCCTCAACAGAGCGAAAGGGGTAAATGTCTTAAGTCAAAATGTGCTGATACTCATTAATTTGTGAAAGTGATGTATGTAAAAATATGTGGACATATAGGAGGATATGCCCAAATCATGCGCCCAGAATTTTGACTGCGGATAGATATTGTAAGATTTCCTAAGATTTTATACAGAGACTTCCCTCTGATTAAACGGGGATTCGCAGGAATTTTCCCACAGATTTTGCTTCATATAGTCAAAAATATTGATCAGAGTAATATGTGAAATTAAATAGTTGTGACCAAAGTGACACGGCATATTAAATGGCACATTGAATAAACCTTTACCAGATTAAATAATCAGAATGAAATTCAAGGCTTTGATTTCGACTGATAAGTGCTGGGTTGATTTAGAGGATGTGAGATAGGTATGGTTATGTTGAGTACATAGGGTTTTCGTTCATATCCGAATTGCTACGGACAGAAATAAGAGTACGGTCGTGTCCAGCGAGGTACCACGATCCCAAAAATATAATAGTATCGGTAGTTTAACTTATATTATGAAACCCCAAAATATTGATATAGGGTGCAAAATACTCCAAATAAAAAGTTGCGTATTTAATTAATTAAAAATTACAGTAAAATTCTAAAAATAAAATTATAACTACGCCTCAAAAGAACCTTGTCCAAATTCGTAACCAATATTTAAATATATTCAAATAACTGTTATGGCATATATACGATTCCACAGCGACTTTCTGAAAAATTGATTTGGACATAACTTTTTATTCTCGCTATGAAATCTGGATTTTTCACATTCATTGGGAAGATATTTTCAAACAGATTCAAATATTTCTTGTTTCGCTAAAATTCGATTTATTTTGAATCCTGTACATTCACTTGAAATTTGAAATCGAATATTCAAACTACCGCACCATTTTGAACTCGTTTTAAATTATATTATAAATTATACGTTTAAATATCGTTTTATTAAATAAATTCCTATCTATAATTCAAATAAATATTTAAAATAAATTTAAATATTCAGAATTCAACGGCTAAAAATCCGGGTCGTTACATTCCTTCCCCCTTAAAATAATTTCGTCCTCGAAATTGCTAAGCAGTAAAGACGCTAAAACTCTAACTCCTCACAACCTACTTGGTTGAAATTCCATATTCCACCTATCAACATTCGGTTCTTACACTTAACCTTTAAATCTTATATCGTTACTCGATCCTTTAAAATGACCTATCCGCCATTTTTGGACTACCCATTATCACATCCTTATATATATGCATCACTTTGCTTAACCAATCGGGTTTTCTAATTCCATATATTGTCAACATATCGATTTTCAATTATCAAAACTTTCTAAAAGAATTTCTAACTCTTTAAATTTTGAAAAATTTCGGCGGCATCTACTCTGCACGGCTCAATCGGTACAACCACAACTCGCCTATCTAGGCGTCTTCAGTCCAAAAGAAAATCAAAAGGCCAAGCGGCTTGCCCATAGGCTCACAAAATCATCAAACCCAAGTAATATTGTAAACATGTACCTTTTTGTCAGGCATAATTCTATCTCTTGCATTTGCTTCCACTCAATATCTGCTCAACATACATATATCAATTTCCAGTTGGCTTCAAATCAATCCAGCTTCCAACTCTAATCAACTTCTGATCAGTTCACATCCATTTTATCAATTCAAACTTGATTTCTATTTCCAAAACCAATCTACTTATCCTGCTTGGGTTCAAATTCATCACCCTTGATTCCAATTTACCACATCCAATATATATATTCAACTTGCTTATTCATATGTCGAATTCATATGAACAATTCGAGTCTCAACATCCCTCTTTATTTAATCTCATTTGGAATTATTTTTAATTCAATCCAAATTTTTATTTAACTTATCTTAACTTAAATTTCAATTCATTTGATTGTAATAACAATCCATACATCCATACATTATAATTCAGGAATTATTTCTTTTATATCAAAATAGTTTTTGGGCAAAATTACTTCATTTACCCATTTTAAAACAATACTGTATCGAATTGCTTTGTTCGAGAGTTTAGAAACACCTATCGATACAGTTGTACACCCTGTATCGACCAGAATTAATAAACCACTCAACAAACCAGCCAACACAATATAAAACAATTTTTATATCAAATCTACAAATACGCGCTCATATATATGCACTCAAACTCAATCTAGAGTATTTCTAACTCCATCTCTATTGAGTCACGCCACAGAGCCAAGGTAATCACTTAACCTTCAGCTCTGATACCAAATGAAACGACCCACAAATCTGTACCCTTTGAGTCGACTAATAACACCACACGTACAACTCAAATTGCACAGAAATACGAGCCATTATTAGAAAGAAGTTAGAGGATGAGAAATAGAAAGAAAGAAATATTAGAATAGAAGAAAACGAAGATCACAAACTCACTGCGGAACGAATAAAATATATTAAATAACATAACTTTTGAAATACAAAGCAGTAACTGTATATATATACATACCATCATCAGAGCACAACAGTTATCTCTGGAACAGTTATAATCACCTGTTTCCAGATACAACAAAATACACAGCGGAAAATATGATAGTCTATAGCTAACTGGTGAAGCCTCCTGCTCCAAGCTCTTCAAGTATATCTGAAAAATCCTGACTACTTGACTGCCCGTACAAATTTGGGCACCCAAGAGTTTAGGGAAAACAAACAAAATAAACTCTGGGTCAGTCATGGGACTGGTGTGAGTAAACTCCAACCATTTGTTTAACTTTCAAAATCTTTTCGAAAGAAATGATAATCGTAAGACCGATCCACACATAAACACGGATGGGTTTTACCTTACGATAACCCAAAACACTTTGGAAATCATATATTTTTTGATATTATAATAATGTCTAATCGCAAGTAATTAAAATCTAGTAGAACGCTTGCATCTCACGCTCTACATATATAATATACAATCAAACTCGCAGGCGCTTATTGGAGATTGGATTCCAACTTGACAAGGTATGGGACCACCTTCCGAACGTGTATCTCTAGAGGCAAATACACTGGGTTCAACAAGAACATCTTGCAACCCGGCCCACACATGACCGACCACTCATTTCGCTTGAGTGTATCGAATGTATATCACCAACGGTTGGGATCAGCAACCGTCTCCCGAATGGGCAGCATCGATAGATTTAAGAACAAAAGGAATTTCTCTAGATAGGTGATTATACACCCTACTTCGGAGCGACCGACTTAGCCATGCTGCCTGCCCGATTTTTGTCATTTCCTGGTTGATGAGGCTCGAGGTCATAACGTATCTTTTGACAGATCACACCTCCATTACTTTGAATGCCACATCGTCATACCCGCCAAATCACAAATTGATTTCACCAAAAATACCACGGGTATACAGCTAAGAGAAACGAATTCCTCCGCCACCAAACGTAAGTACGTTTGAAGAGATCAACTTATGCGATCCATTGGATATACTCTGTCAGACACTCGTCCATACACGTTTGTCCTGGGACTGGACAAACCGAAGGCACTATTCTGTAAACAGGATAGCCCTTGCACAACTCCGTCTTCAATATATTCAGCATACTTGATTCGCAACGCTTACGCCAATACGGAGTGGTTCTCTGGATAATAATCCAACCGGTCTCTCCATATTAACAACGTTAAAATGGTCAAAACTTTGATGGTCGGTGAGTTAACTATCAAATGAAAACATGTCGGTGTGCAAACAATGATATTATTTCCAGATGGAAATTCTATCGGTCAATCATCATTTCATTCATTCGTTCATTTCCCTTTTCCCGTTGTTTAATGTTTCTTATTCACTATATTTAGAAAATATATATATCATTACCATTGGAAAACATTTCCATCTCTTGTTTCTATATTCAGAAAACAATTCTACTTCTCATTTGGAAAACATTCCCAAATCTCTTTCATTTGATTAAACAGATGTTTGAATAAACATCACTATGCCAAATCTCCTTCATTTGGTTTCCACTTAACCACTTTCCACTATCGAACCTTAACCATTTCTTAGTTAAAACGAAGTCAATCAAGTTGGGGTATAATTACCTCTCAGACCTTAACTGAGCAACATTTCTAACTTTGAAATAGACACGGTTCATCTTTCCAATCTTTTAACACGCTTCCTTACGTTGCTCTCGGATTCGATTATGAATCCACTTTCTTTTCAGGAATCACTTGATTATAACAATGATGTTATAATTCCCTGCATCCGAAATATAATAACTTTAATATGACTTTTATTTTCTAACTTGAATATTGGAAAACATTTCCAATATATATAATTCCTTTATTGAGAAAATATCTTTCACTCCAGTTAGAAAACATTTCTAAATCCTTTGAATTTACTGATGTTATAAGCATCGTTATTATGACTTAAATCATAAATCATTCGTTAATTAACGATATCACTAACCAACCCTTGTCTTTGAAACATTCAGAGCTCACAACTTTAAACCAAACATTGCTTTCAACAACAGCGTTAAAACCGCTATCTAGCATTATAAAACACTTATCATAACCATAGCATTAAGATTGCTATTAAAACAGTTATTATAACGGCAGCGTTAAAATTGCTATTTAGATTTACCAAGACATTTATTATAACAGCAGCGTCTAAAATTTGCTGTATATCTATTAACAACATCTATTATAACAACAGCGCTAAAATCGCTGTTTAGTTTTATAAAAGCATTTCTTATAACAACAGCGTTATGATTGCTGTTTTGAATAAAATACCGTGTGCGACGCACACGCTTCCGTTGTTCATTTATAACTTGTTTATTTTAACAATTCGAGTTCTCCTTTAAACATATTTATAAGCTATACATTCTTCTAACCACTTAGTTCGATTTCTATAAATCCCCTTTTTATATACATTTTATTTTGCAAAATATTTCCTTGTTTTAAACTATTATTCTTTTTCTTCTAAGCATTGAAAATCTTTCTTTAAACTTTCCTCTATACTTTGCTAAATTCAAATCTATTTCAAATATTGGTTTCAGAACCGATATTCACTTTCAAATATATATTTATATTTGAACTTATATTTTAATCATCCAATGGTCCATGATCCACTTAGTCTATATCTTTATTTATAACATTTTCCTTGGTTTACCCAATGGAATAAGTTTCCATTTGCACTCAATGAAAAGAAATTATTTCTAATTTGGAAATAAACTCTGCTTTTAAATTCTAATTTCTTTTTCACATTCGAGGATATTTTACGGTATCTAAAATACCAGGTTCCTAAGGCCAGGGTAAACCAAACACACAAATTCAACCATGGATAATGTAGCATAACAAATATCACCATCAAATAAAACAGTAAATAAAATGTTGAGGGATCCAGTTGGATCCCTCCAACCTGTTTCCCTACATCCACAGATGTTAGTAACATCAAAAATCTCGCATTTATGAAATAAATCAATCAACGATGATTATATCAACCAATTTATCAACTATTCAACCAAGCAACCATTTCACCTTTATAAAATAATTTAAAACTCGTTTATATATAAAAATATAAACGAGAGGGAGTTAGTGAGTTTACTCACCTTGGTTTGCGGTTGACGGTTCCGCTGTTTGTTTCGTTTAAAATCAAACCAGTGTTTGTTTTTATCAAGAAATGTCCCTAACTCGGTTCCTGGTGAAATCAGTTTCACAAGGTGGATTTCGTCGTTCCGGTTTCAACGGGCCCGGTTGTGTCCAATTCTGTTCATGGATGCACAAGGTATGTTCTTTATAAGTTAGAATATAAATTAGTATCATTAACCATTAAATTTATATTAATTTAACCTTAATTAATTACCTTAGGCCAACCTTTAAATGCTAATACTTCTTCTTTAAATGAAACCCGCACGTCACCTGTAACCGCCCATGACGTAACTTCCCTCTTTCCTATCACCTTCCCTGCTTCATGCATTTAGAAACCAAGAACTCCACATAATTACTCCTCAAGCATTTTAACACCCTTCACAAATCACGTTTTACTACAAACTCCCTCCATACACCATTACACTTCAAAAGGAAATCACCACATTCTTTCTCTTCTCTTCTCTTCCTTTCTATGTTCATCAACACCACTCACACTCGTCCTCTCCGCCTCATATCGCGATCCCGGACCAGAACTGAATGCTACTGGAAACTTGGTGAATTTTTCCCGGACGCCAAAACTCACCGCACGCCACCAACATGAGGCGTCTTGCCGTAACCAGCGACAACAAGCATTTGTTTTGATTCTTGCTTTTCAATTTTTTTTTTCCAGAGAAGTAACGAGCTTGTTTGAATTTGTTTTCAGAAGAAGAAAACCATGAAGTGAGCACCTGTTTATATAGCGGCTCCAACCCGTGGATACCAAGTAATGTAGTACACCATAGATCGGCCTTAGGCAATAAAAATAGTGTAGATAGCTGCATGATGTGAATACACGGGACAGGTTATTAAATTAGAAAAGATGGGTTAGGAGAGCAGCTTGTGATTTGAAAACACACCACTGTCCTCTGATTCCTTGATCCGCAAGGTTTTAACTAAGAGTAGCGTGCATGTTTTAGCTTAGGGTAGCCGTCGTGTTTGAATGACTAGAAAGAAATAATATCTTTCCAACGTTTTTGATTTTGGTGAAGGGTACGGGCTTTCATTTTTGTCTGATGACCCTCAACAGAGCGAAAGGGGTAAATGTCTTAAGTCAAAATGTGCTGATACTCATTAATTTGTGAAAGTGATGTATGTAAAAATATGTGGACATATAGGAGGATATGCCCAAATCATGCGCCCAGAATTTTGACTGCGGATAGATATTGTAAGATTTCCTAAGATTTTATACAGAGACTTCCCTCTGATTAAACGGGGATTCGCAGGAATTTTCCCACAGATTTTGCTTCATATAGTCAAAAATATTGATCAGAGTAATATGTGAAATTAAATAGTTGTGACCAAAGTGACACGGCATATTAAATGGCACATTGAATAAACCTTTACCAGATTAAATAATCAGAATGAAATTCAAGGCTTTGATTTCGACTGATAAGTGCTGGGTTGATTTAGAGGATGTGAGATAGGTATGGTTATGTTGAGTACATAGGGTTTTCGTTCATATCCGAATTGCTACGGACAGAAATAAGAGTACGGTCGTGTCCAGCGAGGTACCACGATCCCAAAAATATAATAGTATCGGTAGTTTAACTTATATTATGAAACCCCAAAATATTGATATAGGGTGCAAAATACTCCAAATAAAAAGTTGCGTATTTAATTAATTAAAAATTACAGTAAAATTCTAAAAATAAAATTATAACTACGCCTCAAAAGAACCTTGTCCAAATTCGTAACCAATATTTAAATATATTCAAATAACTGTTATGGCATATATACGATTCCACAGCGACTTTCTGAAAAATTGATTTGGACATAACTTTTTATTCTCGCTATGAAATCTGGATTTTTCACATTCATTGGGAAGATATTTTCAAACAGATTCAAATATTTCTTGTTTCGCTAAAATTCGATTTATTTTGAATCCTGTACATTCACTTGAAATTTGAAATCGAATATTCAAACTACCGCACCATTTTGAACTCGTTTTAAATTATATTATAAATTATACGTTTAAATATCGTTTTATTAAATAAATTCCTATCTATAATTCAAATAAATATTTAAAATAAATTTAAATATTCAGAATTCAACGGCTAAAAATCCGGGTCGTTACAATATGTTAACTTTAAAAGTTATGATAATAATTGCAAACAAGTCTGCAATTATAAAAAACCTAAAAAAATAATCTATAAATGAACATTTCCAGCATATATCTGTAAATAATTATGAACAAGTTTGCAAAACAAATACATTACTTATAAATAAGTTTGTAATAATTCAAAACTGACAAAATCCCATTAAAATTTTCCAAAATCTGAAATAAACATGAACAATCGTTTACTTCTATTTTAAACACGAAGTAGTTCCAATTCCCTTTTATTTAAAACAAAATAGAAAATGTACAAAATAAAATCAACATCAAAAATGAACAATAATGTACCTGTAAGAAGAAAGAGCCATTAAAACAATCTTATGATGTCGAATTGAATCCAAAATGACGATGTAAAACAACATTGAATTTGAATCTAAATCAAAATCTTAAAATCGAAACGTCGACTACCATTAAAACAATCATGAGACATAAATAGGGTAATTTTTTGAATAATTTTAGCCATAAATAAAAAGATGGATCGAAAGTATAGGTTTTGGAGCGGGAGAAGTTTACGTGGACTAAATTTGATTATGAGGATGTAGGCCTAATTTTCACTCTAAATATTGTTAAAAATATATTAAATTATGTTCAGACTATAAGCTCACACATGTAATTCAACAGACTAATTCTAGAGTTCTCTTGGTCAGTTAAGTAAAATAAATCTAAAGTTTTTCCAACAAGCCCTATGAGTGAGTGCAGAAGAATTAGTATTTATGTTAAAAACCTTTAAAGTCTTACCGATAATATATTAAGAGGGTGATAATCAAAAACAAATTGAAGTAGCCTCAAGCATCAGATTACATAAGGGTGCAAATTATTGTTTATAATAATTATCAAATTAAGCCTAGTAATGGTGTACAATTTGTTATTTAAAATTTTCAATGTGAAAACTAAATTTTATTGGAGCCATTGATTCTCATATGAGCTTGAAATGACTGTAATCTTTTGTTATTGAGCAAATTAAGTACTTATACATCAATTCAGAAGTATAAATTCCTTTTTTATGCCAATATCATTATAGGTAATCAGGATTATCCCTAATGGTGTAGTTTTCAATTGTGTTAGTTAATTCTATGTATTATCCAAGTACATCCCCTGTTAAATTTTGCTTAGATGAGATATTCCACCTAAAAGATGCCTGAGGTCTGTAAACTTCTTTGCAAAGGTCATTGTTATTGTTAGAGGCCAAAAATGGATTAGATATTTTTGCTTTGGTTCATTGGAAGATATGTAAGGCTCATTAGGTCTTATCCCTAGAGCTAACATTGTATTTAGTTTCATTTTTGAATTTGTGATATAATGTAATGACCCGGTTTTTCAGCTAATTTCATAATTGTTTAATTATGAGAATCAGTGATTAAATTCATATAAATAACATTTATTTAATTGGTTAAATGACGAATATTTTAAATCAAAAGGAAATTTTAAATACGCATATAAATAAATTTGGAAAATATTTTTATAATATTATTTCTTTAGCAAGCTACCTTGTACTAAACTATATTCATGCTTGAAATTTAACTCATAGCTAATATGAAAATTTATGTTTAAACCAACAAGAATTTATAAACTATATCAATAATCAAGTAAACTGAATAAATTAGAATTAAATATTTGAGAGAATTTAGAATAATATTTTCATAAAACCCTAAGTAAGTATATTATTTTAAATTATTATGATCTTTAACAAATGTCTGAATATATGTATGTAAACCAAAAATACAATATTTTGTATTTTATTTTGTTTTAAATTGTTTTAACTTATAAAAAAAATTAAATAACAAAAGTACAATTAGGATTACTTCATATAAAAGAAAATCAAAGAACATATACATTTATGGAAGATGTAACCCTTATGTACTAACAAATGAATTACATTAAATAGTTATGGTTGCTTGAAAGCTAAGTGTCATTTTAAAATCTTTTTTTGTACATGGCTATTTAACGTATAAGATTTCTTGGCAACAAAGTATGCCATTTAAAAACTATAGAAGTACATATCTATATAATAACTAAGATTGCTTGGGAACAAAGTTTTAAAACATTTGATAGAATTGTACATGTCATTTGATATCTTGGGAGCAAAATATGATTTAAAAACTAATTGCACACGACTTTGTACAAAATTATAAATGGATGAGTACACATTTGCGTACTGCAAATTGTCTGGCTATGCTAAGCCTGTGAATATTAGGAAGTAAATGTGATAAGCCTTAACACCACTTCATCTCAATCAAAGAAGGCGATAGTTATAAACCATTCCATCCTAACCTTTAATCCTCAACCAACCATTTGCACATGAGAGTACACATATGTGTACTGCAATAACATGGCCATGCATACACATGCCTAGAAAAAACCAATGAAAAATGCCTTAACATTACATCTCTTTTCAATCATTCATGCAGTAGCCTACTAGACATTTCTTCCTACCCTATATCTTCCCTACCACCTAGTAAATTACTAATTATTTTAAGCCTAAATTCTTATATAATAGACACCAAGGGCCATGCAAATTCATTCAAAATTCTTCAGCAATCAAACAAGAAACCTGAAGCAACCTAAATCTAGAAACGAGAAATGACAGTCAACAAATAAGTGAATAAACCTCACTTTAAACTCTATTCAAATTTATTCCTTGAATATTATACTGTAAGAGGTAAGATAGATATGTGTATATACTTGTTTATGGTGTGTTTCATCCCATATGAAACTCACATTTGAGTTTATGTTGAATTTAGACACTGTGAACATATTATAAAACCAGTATAAAAATAAACAAGGGCTTGGGTTTAGCATCTGTCAAATAAAAAATAAACCTATAAATCAAATTCTAGTGAGTACAAGAACTTGAATTCTACATGAAAATTGTTCATACATATCTATAGTATATTTTAAAAATAAATCCAATGTAAGCAAAGTTTTATATACATAAATATGTAAATATACAGAGAGTGAACCATAACTGGTCAAATTTTGAAGTTTTTTATTTTGAATTTCAGGGTGATATGGTCACTAGGGACTATAAATTGTGGATTTTAAAAACAAAATGAAGATTTTTAGTAGCGTGGATAAAGATTATTTTGGGATGATCGAAAATGGGAACTTTGGTCAAATTCCGGTGACTTCGTGGGAATGGGTTACAACTTTAGGGATGAAGAAGCGTGAGCGTTAGGGGATCCAAGAAAAATTCTTATAAAAATGGATCCGTTTGGCGTACATCCTTGGAAATTTTCAAAACTAGAATGACATCCACCCCAACTTTCATCTTCAAAGCGGGTCCCTATTTTTGGTAGTTACGTATTTTCTGGAAAAAATATACGCTGCTATATAAAAAAAATTCAAATAATCGTAAATATTACCAGAAGCATTCGTAAGAAAAAAAGTTTCATACATGTATACATATATTCATCCAATGTTTTCTGTTGAAAATCTGGACTAATACATGCATATATTTGTAATAGTAGCATGCATGGATGCATACAAAGTTGAACTGAGATGCATGTCTTACGAACAGTTGCAAACATGTGTGCATTTATTCCGTATATATGCGTACATGTATGCAACAAATTTAAAAGGGATGACGGCTTCTGAATACGTGCATGGATGTGTGCATGTATTCTATATAACTGCATACATGCATGCAACAATGCCTGAAAACCGTGAATGCTAGAAAAATACAGCCCAGGAATAAATATATGCATAAAACGATGCATATATTGCAATTTAACTGCATACATGTATGCATAAATGATGCAGTTTGATGTATAACTGAAATAGTTGCATACATGTATGCAAGAATTTCAAATACATGCATCTTTCGATGCATAAACGGCAGTTTCACTGTTTTTTTGTATTTTTGGTGCTTTTTTTGTGGTTTTTTGTCCAAAATTTATTATGTTTACATGTTTAATTTAAATATGAATTTACGTGATTTTTTTAATGAATTTTCGAAAAATAGGGATGTAATTTATAATAAGTTTAGGGCCGGATGTGAATCTAATTTTGAAAATTAATATGGACCTGAGCCTAATATTCACTAAAAAAATTGATGGGTTCGTTTGCAAGAACGAGGATGAGAAACGAGGTTAAGTGTCGATTTTATGGCCTGGGATGACGACGAACCGTGCCATCGTGGAGAAGAGAGGGACATGCGCATATGGGGAGATAGATGGAGGAGGTCATCGCCGACCTCTGGCCGAAGTTGGGCCAAGAATGATGCAGTGTAGTGGCATCTAGAGGCAAACCAGCGGCGATATTTTTGGGTGAAGTTTCGGTTGAACATCAAAAAATTGATTCAGGAGACTGGGGCATAATCTTAGGTGGGATGTGTTTTAGGGGACGAAGTCTCATTTGTGGTGATGGTGGCGGCGGCAAGATGATTACAACGATGGTCGTGCATGCGCACAGTGCATATCGTGCATTGGAATGTAAGTTAATGAAAAACAAGAGGATTAAGGAAAGAAAAACAGGAGAAGAAAAGGAAAAGAAGATGGAATGGGTTGAAGGGAACAACTAGGCGGTTAGTTCGATCAACAAGGTAGTGCGATATGTTGGAGTATGTGCTGATGTGAATTCATGGACTCATGTATAGGTTGGAGATAAAAGAAGAAGTGAAGGAAGGCAGCAAAAAAATTAAAAGGAATATAAAAAAGTAAAGAAGGGAAAGGAGCGACGGGCACAAGGTGTGGGATGGGCCGAAGAAAAATAGGAGAAAAAGAAAATAAAGAGAAAGAAAGGTTTGGGCCTGGAGGCTGTTGGGCTGCGGCTGTACAAGAATAGTAAAAAAAGGGAAGGAGAAAACGAGAAAATGGAAAAGAAAAAAGGAATAAGGGAAAGAAAGGGAAGAAGGAAATCGGCTGTAGCAAGGCACTACTCGTATTTTGTTTAGGTGTAAGTTTCGAATTGTATAACTTAACTATCAGTTATTTTAAAATAGAATAACAAATTATATGTATATATATATATGAAATAATATATTGACCGTATTGATTCAATGACGAAATGGAATCATTAATAGAAGCCATCATAATAAAATTGGAAGTTTAAACTTTCGTCGGTATATATATATATATATTAATCAAAGCTATATTTTAAATAAATGGAAATTAAATTATTCTTTAGAATAATTTAAATAATAAGGAAATAATATTTACTCTCAAGACCGGATCATTGGTTAAAATACGAGATGCTGAACTATACTTGACGATAAGTCATGATTAGGTGAAGGTAGTTGACTGTCACTGATGGGTTCAAATGTTTTGAAATGAACGTTGAAGTTTTATTTAAATTTAATCGACTTAGATCGGTAACCATTTTATAATTAGGAAATGAATTCAAAATCGAATTAAAAAAATGTGAATTTATAAAATGACTCGGTGAGTAGAATTTGAACTTGTAATAATATTTACAAATGAAATATATTTATAGATAAAATGAGTCTATAAGGAGTGATATTCACATTTCGAATAAAGAACATTTAAAAGCAAATGTTTTACAGATGAGGATGGTTGTAAGAGAAATTAGGAAGGGAAATTGGGTTAATCCTGTAACGAAGAGATTGTTCCGAAGTTCGAAAAATAAATCGAATAGAGAGGAATTGGAAAGATATTTTGAATTAATCGACTATGTTGAATTTAGGGAAGTGTCGTTAACCTTTCGTTTTAATAAAAAAATTAATTAATTAATTAATTTAAATAAAAGCTATATTTAAATTTTATATCTCAGAGCAAGGATTATAACGCTACTGTTATAATCAATGATTTCTATAAAAGAAGTGGATTCTTAAACTGAACCAAATTTTAGATAGATATGATATGGAAATGATCATTTTCCAAGATTAACTGGTTTATAAACAATGATTGGTTGAATTTGATTTGTTGAACTATAATCAACAGAATATCTTGTGATAGTTGATTTGTTGATTAGATTTATTGTAATGTTGTGATATGACCAAATAAATTTTAATAGTTTTAATTAAATGTTGATACAATTAAAGCACCTTGTATAGATCACTATTTAAATCTGAAATGTGAATCTTATATGTGAAATGAATTTTGTAAATAAGTCCTGATAATCAATATAAATATTGAATCATGTTGACTTGATTGTTATTAAGTATCACATGACCCTAAAAGATATTAACGTTGTCGTTTCAAGAGTCCATAGTCTAAATTCCACTTTGATATGATTTATACGTTGCAAGTCAGATTATATTTAAATTGAAGACGGGGTTATGCAAGGGATGTTCTGTTAATCCTAGGTAGAAATTTCCCAAGATGGATTTACAAGATAGTGACTTCGGTTTGTCCAATCCCAAGACAACTAGTATAGATGAATGTTTGACAGTATTCCTAACAGACCACGTACGTTGATCTCTTCAAATTTACGTTTGGTGGGAGAGAAATTCATTTCTCTTAGCTTTTTATCCTTGATATTTAGAGAAATAAATTGGTGATTTGAAGAGTTTGATGATGTTTCATTCAAAGTGAATGAAGATGTGATATGTCAGAAAGGTAAGTATGGCCTCAATCCTCACAATCGGAAAATGAAAAAATCGGGTAGGCAGCATGGCTATGTGGGTTGCTCTCATTAGGGTATATTATCACCTGATCTAAATAAAAAATCACTTGCTTCTTTATTCTATCGTTGTCGTATGCTTCGGTAACGGTTGCTGATTCCAACAGTTGGTGCTAATACGTTCGGTACACTCAAGCTGAACGAATGGCCGGTCATGTGTAGCCGGTTTGCAAGATGTTATTGTTGAACCCAGTTTATTCCCCTCAAGAGATACACCATTTACGGTGGTTCAATACCTTGTCATAGTTGGAAATCTTTAATCGCCGTGCAGTTTTCTTTGTAAACTATGTAGTGAAATGTGAGATGCAAGCATTTCGCTAGATTCTAATTTATTTTGAAAACCCTAGACACTATCATAATATCTGATTTTGATATACAAAGTGTTTTGGTTCTCATAAAGGAAAAACCCATTCTGTGTTTATGTGCGCCTTGGTCTTATGAGACACGCTTTATTTCTCAAGCTATTTTAAAATCGTTTACTCACATCGGTCCCGTGACTGACCCGGAATTTATTTTTCTATGTTCTCCCTAAACTCTTGGATGCCCAAATTTGTATGGACAGTCAAGTAGTCCAGGATTTTACGGATATGCTGGAGTAGCTTGGAGCAAGAGGCTTCAATGTTAGATATTTAGAATTATTCCATTGTGTTGTATATGTGATGTACTCTGATGATGTATGTAAGTACATATGCGATTTGTATTTCCAAAGGTGATTATATACATAATATTTTGTTATGATGGGATTGTAAGATGTTGTATTATTGTTCAGATCTATCTTCTGTCTACTTTTCTTCTATTCTAACTTTCTTTCTATTCCTCACCCTCTAACTTCTTTTCATTAATGATCTGATATTATTTTCGATACTTGAATAATTGACATGTTATACAGAGGACGTATTTATGTCGATTTTCGGGGTCCAAAATCTCTAGGTTCATTACATATAAATTTGAAATGTTTCTCTAAAAGAAATATAATTTTTGGTTATTTTGTGACTTTATATTTTTTGACCCATTGTACTAGAAGTTGTTGATAATTTCTTTCCAAGCACAAGATTCGTCTTCCAAAAAAAAATCTAAACACATTTACAATGCAAAGTGGTGTTTAAAGACTTAGTTAAGGATGCCCAAACCATCTTAGGTTTTGACTTTACAAACTAGGCACAAGATAACAAGATAGATCAAATTGCATGTAACGGCCTGCCCCGCACCAACTGACATTTCCAATAAAAGTGCGTTGTGCCGATGTCCAACCAGCACGAGACGGTTGCCGAAGAAAGGAAACATGGGATTTGAAGTGAAAACTACCAAAGGAACCGTAGAATGTCTCACAGCGCATGGAATAAAATATAATAATAACATACTTGACATAAAACAGACGAGACAGTGCATAAGCTGAAAACTAAACCATAATCATCATAGCAGCGGAAATTCAAAACATAGCTTATTACAACTCCAACATACTGTCTCTTAAGCAAAGAAAAAGGTGCACTACTAATGCCCAAAGCAGGGACCAGCAACAATACAGGGAGAATTTCTATATATATCATACGTGGAAGCCTCCTGCTCGTCTCCAGACAACTACTTGTGCATTACCACCTAATCTGTCTCTAGTCTGCTCGTTTAGGAGCACCCAGAGTAATAATAAGAGACATAAAACTCTAGGTTAGACAAAAGTCTGGTATGAGCGATAAGTAACAAAACCGAACAATAACAGGTATAATCCAATCATACCTGAACCTGGACCTGCAACCAAAGAGTTAGCACAGCAAGATGTATAGTACTCTAAGGTAACACTAACATAAAGTGTAAAAGTAATATGGGGTGTACATGATATGGTGATAGCAAACATCAAACATAGCAATCATCCTCACATCACTCACTCAGTGCGTAAAGCATACGATATCCACCACCCGATCACCCCATCCTTTGCTACGATCACTTTTCTCCATGGAGTCACAATGACTCCATTGCACTGATCCATAGCCACTAATCCATCTCTCAGCAGTGAACTAAAGTTATGGATATCGATAACCCCTTTGCACACGTCCCATAGCAAAGTCCAACTCATGAAGTTAACTCACTAGTCCCCTTTGGGATCCTGAGTAATAACCTCTCATTTGAACTACCTTTACATCTCGGGTTTTGGTCATCATCCGGATCAGTTTGAATGTGGGTAGTACCCCAGTTATCCGGTTCGGTTTGTGATATGTTCACCCGAGCGGTCGAGTTATCAGCTCCCTCTCATGGCAGTTCGGATCGTGCTCCTTCACTCGAGAAGGTCAGGTCGTGATACTCCAGGCTGGGCCGTGGTGCCACTAGAGATTCGCGGTACCCCGTCATATGGGTTCGGGTCGTACCATCCTCACTAGGTCTGGTCGAGCTTCTCCATCCGGGTCGGTTCATGATCCACTCCACTGCGGTTCGGTTCAAGTTCCTTAGGTCATGGGTGTTCTACTCGTGGTGCCTTCTCGGAGCGTCGAGTTGGTTCATGCCTCCAGGCTTTGTGGTTCCACCAGCGGTTCGTGGGGAGGGGGTGCTTCACGAGCGGGTCGGTTCGGAGGGGTGCGATCCGATCCGGTTCCTGCACAATTTTCCTACAACTTTTCCAACGACTGTTTTACGTCATACAACGGCATTTTCGACCATTCTAACTGTTCTAAGCAATCTTAGATCATACCAAATAGTCATAGCAACATATAACATCAACCATAAACACCAAAATTATAAATAGCTATGTCAAAATGGATCAAACATACCTAAAACCCATATTTTTCCTTAATCATGCTTAACCATAACTAATGATAGGATTAGCAAAACATACCAAATTAACCCAAATTTCTAACAGAGGCTTAAAATAATATTTAAGAATTTCTAAACATTTTTCCAGAATTTAATCATGTATAATTTTGTTAATTAGCACTAATCATCCCTAATTAGCCGTAATTATTGAAAAACAATGCAAATCACTCAACTTAGCCAAAATATAAACTCAGATCTGAAATGATTCTTTAAATGACACGAATTTCAATGCACACAACAACCTTTGCCCCTAATTTGATGTTGATTAGACTTGGTTTGATGCTAATTAGCTTAATCTTCAATTAGAAAGTGATTTGGAGGTGTTTTAGAAAGTGGAGGCCATGGCTACGGTTCAAGAGATGTGAGTGGAGGCTAGAAAACTGATTAGAAATGATTTCCCAAACCCTATCAGCCTCCCCATAACCCTAATCCCGAAATGGGTTATGGGCCTAGCTGGTAATCACTCTAACTAGGCCCGGTTAAGCTGTTTTTTTACCTTCCAAACCATATTTCAGTCATATCTCCCAAACGGTAAGTCCGTTTGATCAATTTGACCACTCTACGGAAAGCTAAACCATCATCCGGATCCAATGAAAGTGGTTTCAGTCAAAACTCCTTTCCAATCAAAAGTTATGAGCAAAACAAGATTCGCCAGCGGCAAAACGGTCATTTAAAAATCGGCAAAAATCGTGAATATTGGAAATGACCCCAATAGTCGTTCTCCAAAGTTACACGACCATACGACCTCGTATGAAGACAAGATAAATATCCTATGATCCTCCGATGCGTAGAATGCGGGTCGTTACATTCTCCCCCCTTAAGAAATTTCGCCCCCGAAATTCCTTAACCAAAACATACAAAGGTTCCTGCATGCTTATCAATTTTTTTTTTGCAATCAATCAAACATACATAACAAACATAACAAGCCTATCCTAGCATGCAGTTTACTAACGAGGGAATAACTATCGCTATTAAAATCTAACCTGGCAAAGAGTTCTGGATGCGACTTCCTTATGCTCTTCTTTGTTTCCCAAGTACAATCATTTTTATTCTCGCCCCACTGAACCTTGACCAGTTTCACCGTCTTCCTTCGAAGTGGCTTCGTATCACGTCCGACAGTACGAATCGTCTTGTGGTTCCCAACCACCTCGGGTTCTACCTCGATGTCGTCCAACTGATTTGGTGAAATATTCACATTAGGGTCGTGCACAAATTTCCTTAACTGGGAAACATGGAATACGTTGTGAACTCCCTCCACCTTATCTGGAGTTTCTCTTATTACTTCTGGTCCAAGCACAAATTTCTCACCGGTTTCCAATTAACGTGATGGTGAGTTGCACGATCTTCCGTACAAAACCTCAAATGGAGTCATACTAATAATGGACTGATAACTATTATCATATGCAAGCTCAACTAGATGCAAATGGTCATCCCATGACCCACCGAAATCTAGTATACAATCCCTCAAGAGATCCTATAATACACGATTCACCCAAATATTATCATGATCCTATCTAGTCCTTGGTAAACCGTCAATGAAATCCATTGAGACATGTTCCCATTTACATTCAAGAATTTCCAACGGTTGTAACAACCACTAGGCTCCTTTTGCTCAGTTTTAACTAACTGGCAATTCATGTACTTCATCTCTCAATCCATTAATCATTGGGTACAACCAGTCTCTCATTCTTTCAAAGCCATCCTTCTCTATTAAATCTATACTTGCTCATCTCCTTGCTATCGATATACATTTCTACCTTGGAGATGATTTCCAATATGTTAGGATCGTTCCTTTGACTGGAACTAATCCGCTCAATCAAAGTCGGTCTGATCGTCTAACTTGCTAACATTTATGGATTCAATCCATACTTACATATGAGATCATATCCCATGATATACTCCAGTTGCTTCCATTCAAGAAACATAGCATCTAAACTTTCATGTCTCCTATTCAATGCATCAGCTATCGCACCTAGTCCGATAGCACAGGCATCCATGTATGCCGTCATCTCTTCATTCTCTATTACCAGAATCCTACAGGTGATAGTCTACTCAAGGGAACAAAAATAGGAACAAACATAGCAACCATAGCATTCACCAAACATGTCCTATCTACCAACTGCTAAAGTCATAAATACATCGATACCTACCTGACTGGTCCAACCAATCCCAAGGCTAATGGATGCCCCGCCTCCATACGGACTACCGTACGTCCAATGTACGTTTATCCTCCAAGGATAACTAGATCACGTACAACGGATCCAAGGTAACGGGCATCCCCAGATACCCCTGCTTCAAGTCCGCCTAGAACACTCTAAGTATTGACGATTTCTTGGTACTCTCATCAGAAGAGCTACCCACATACTCTGACCCAGTCTGGAGTATCCATTACTGAAAAATCTCAAGTCCAACATGAGTCGTCTCTCTATTCGTTGCATCTCCAAGATCAACGAACAACCATTTTTCATTTACGAGTTCAAGTCCAACTTGAATCATCCTAGCCCTCGTTGCATCTCCATGATCAACGAGCACATCTTAACCCTTCCAAGTTCTACCATTCTTGAACCAAAGAGAACATCAACATAGGGTCATAAACAATCCATTGCCTTGCAGCTTCCTCAAGCCCCACTCGAGTCATCTCCTAGCCCTATCAAATCCAACTCGGGGCAGTCCATACCATTGAACAGTCTTATCATGCCATGGCTGCACATCACTCCTCGAGTAAGCCGAGATATCATTCAATGGAAATCACAACTACTACTTATATCTCACGTAAACCATCCTAGTTGAACTCGACATTCCCTAAGCATAAGCCCCAAAGGCCTAAATCAATATCAAACAAGCACTCAAGGAACATCTCCTCCGAATTCAGACAATCTACGTGAGATGATACCAGCAAAACAACTAAGCAATCACAAGCAAACATACATCCATAACTCGATAAGACCACATTACAACAAATCATGCAAAGACTAGTCGAACCACCTATCGGGTTCATCACAACTAAAGGTCTGTCGACTATCTCAGGTTCCAATCCCAACTTATCTACCAGGTCACTAGATATGAAGGAATGGGATGCCTCAATACCAACAAAACTAGAACCGAAACATCATAAATAGAAAACATACCTCGAATAATGACGCCCTTTCCCTTCTCCACCGCAGTTGGGGCATTCGACGAAGAAGGAACAACATTGATAGCATATGCTTTCATAATCTGCTTCTCTTTAGGGGGTTGCGGGCAATTATCCTTGTGATGTCCCACGCGACCGCAATTGAAGCACTTCCTTTCCCCAGGATTTTCCTGACAATCTCTAGCATAGTGGCCCTTCTTGCCACAACTAAAGCACTCTTTATCTTTCTTGTCCTTCTTTTCCTGACCACCCTTGGTCTGATCCTGTTTTCTCTTATTCTGAGACTCCTTCTTACCTCCATCGCTTGCTTGCGGCTTTGGTTCCTCTACAGATGCAATAGCAACATCGGCCTTTCACTTAGGGTAAAGACTCTCCGATCTCAATGCTTTCCCCACTATAGACTCAAACGTCTCGTCGATGTGGTTTATCAGCCTTTCCCCTAAGTACTCGTCTAAGTCGATTATGAACTTCTCGTTCTTCTTCTCGGCAGTGTTGATAAGAGATAATCCATACTTCGATAAAGTATCGAACTCAGCAATATATTCCGAGACTGCCCTACCATTCTGCTTAAGCTCCAAAAATTTCCTAAATAATTCAATTTTTGAGCAGTTGGAATGAAATTTTCACTGAAACGAGTCATTAATTGATTCCAAGTAACTTGATCTTCAGGAGTAGCTGCTTTAATAGCATTCCACCAATTCATAGCTCGTCCTTGAAGCTGACGCGATGCTAACTTTCTCTTCATGGCATCATCGATTCCCAAGTCCTCGAAGATGCGCTCACGACTATCCAACCAATCTTGAACATCCGTAGCCAACTCCGTTCCGTGGAACGGCTTCCCGCCAAGACTAGTATAATCCTCGTTAAGCTTGGCGAAATCGGCCCTAGGCGCCTGCACTACTGCACCACCACCTTAGCAGCACTAGGAACTACTCCCCAAGCATCCCTAAGCATCTCTCGCACGAAGGTAGTAAACATCGTCCTCATATCAGAAACATCCATATTGTTTGCTCCTGAACCTGTACTCCTCGTATATCGGTTCATCGTTCAGCCTGTAAAGAGAAAACGATTGACCATCTCAATGTGGTGCCACTGCAGTGCGAATTCATCCTTACATATACTAATAGTATATATATATATATAACTTTTGAAAACCAAAATATCACAAATACGTGCTCTCATATATGTATACTATCTCTCCCTGATGTCTTTCCTCTAGGTTAACTACACAACCGAGAGCTCTGATACCAAATGTGATGGCCCGCCCCGTACCAGCCGACATTTCCAATGAAAGTGCGTTGTACCGATGTCCAATCAGCACGGGACAGTCGCCAAAGAAAGGAAAAGAATGGGATTTGAAGCGAAAACTACCAAAGGAACCGTAGAATGTCTCTCAACGCATGGAATAAAATATAATAATAACATACTTGACATAAAACAGGCGAGATAGTGCATAAGCTGAAAACTAAAACATAATCATCATAGCAGCGGAAATTCAAAACACAGCTTATTACAACTCCAACATACTGTCTCTTAAGTAAAAAAAAGGTGCAATACTAATGCCCAAAGTAGTGACCAGCAACAACACAGGGAGAATTTCTATATATATCATACGTGGAAGCCTCCTTCTCGTCTCCAGACAGCTACTCGTGCATTACCACCTAACCTGTCTCTAGTCTGTTCGTTTAGGAGCACCAGAGTAATAAGAAGAGACATAAAACTCTGGGTCAGACAAAAGTCTGGTATGAGCGATTAATAACAAAACAGAACAATAACAGGTATAATCCAATCATACCTGAACCTGGACCTGCAACCAAAGAGTTAGCACCGCAAGATGTACAGTACTCTAAGGTAACACTAACATAAAGTGTAAAAGTAATATGGGGGTGTACATGATATGGTGATAGCAAAAATCAAACATATCAATCATCCTCACATCTCTCACTCAGTGCGTAAAGCATACGATATCCACCACCCGATCACCTAATCCTTTGCTATGATCACTTTGCTCCATGGAGTCACAATAACTCCATTGCACTGATCCATAGCCACAAATCCATCTCTCAGTGGTGAAATAAGTTACGGATATCGATAACACTTTGCACATGTCCCGCAACAAAGTCCAACTCATGAAGTTAACTCATTGGTCCCTTTGGGATCCTGAGTAATAACCTCTCATTTGAACTACCTTTGCATCTCGGGTTTTCGTCATCATCCGGATCAGTTTGAATGTGCGTAGTACCCCAGTTATCATCGGTTCTGTTCGTGATATCTTCACTCGAGCGGTCGAGTTATCAGCTCCCTCTCATGGCAGTTTGGATCGTGCTCCTTTACTCGAGCGGGTCGGGTTGTGATACTCCAGGCTGGGTCATGGTGCCACTAGCGGTTCGTGGTACCCCGTCATATGGGTTCGGGTCGTACCATCCTCACCAGGTCGGGTCGAGCTTCTCCATCCGGGTCGGTTCGTGATCCACTCCACTACGGTTCAGTTCAAGTTCCTCGGCTCATGGGTATTCTACTCATGGTGCCTTCTCGGAGCGTCGAGTCGGTTCATGCTCCAAGCTTTGTGGTTCCACCAGCGGTTCGTGAGGAGGGGGTGCTTCACGAGCGGGTTGGTTCGGAGGGGTGCGATCCCATCCCGTTCCTACACAATTTTCCTGCAACTTTTCCAGCGACTGTTTTACGCCATACGACGGCGTTTTCGACCATTCTAACTGTTCTAAACAATCGTAAATCATACCAAATAGTCATAGCAGCATATAACATCAACCTTAAACACCAAAATGATTAACAACTATGTCAAAATGGATCAAACATACCCAACACTCATATTTTCCCTTAATCATGCTTAACCATAACTAATGATAGGATTAGAAAAACATATCCAAATTAACCCAAATTTCTAATAAAGGCTTAAAATAATATTTAAGAATTTCTAAACATTTTTCCAGAATTTAATCATGTATAATTTTGTTAATTAGCACTAATCACCCCTAATTAGCCGTAATTAGTAAAAAACAATGCAAATCACTCACCTTAGCCAAAATATAAACTCAAATATAAAATGATTCTTTAAATGGCACGAATTTCAATGCACACAGCAGCCTTTGCCTCTAATTTATGTTGACTAGACTTGGTTTGATGCTAATTAGCTTATTCTTCAATTAGAAAGTGATTTGGAGGTGTTTTAGAAAGTGGAGGCCATGGCTAGGGTTCAAGATATGTAAGTGGCGGCTAGAAAACTGAATAGAAATGATTTCCCAAACCCTATCAGCCTCCCCATAACCCTAATCCCGAAATGGGTTATGGGTCTAGCTGTTAATTACTCTAATTAGGCCCGGTTAAGCTGTTTTTCACCTTCCATACCTTATTTCAGCCATATCTCCCAAACGGTAAGTCCGTTTGATCAATGTGACCACTCTACGGAAAGGTTAACCATTATCTAAATCCAATGGAAATGGTTTCAGGTTAAAACTCCTTTCCAATCAAAAGTTATGAGCAAAACAAGATTCACCAAGGGCCAAACGGTTATCTAAAAATCGGCAAAAATCATGAACATTGGAAATGACCCCAATAGTCGTTCCCCAAAGTTACACGACCATACGACCTCGTATGAAGACAAAATAAATATCCTTCGATCCTCCGATGCGTAGAATGCGGGTCGTTACATTGCATATGTCCACTTCTATTTCCAAAAGAAATTTCTTCTAATTCTATGTATTATGCTACTTGCCTATTTGGGAATTGACCACACGACATTTAGACATCATTTGGATAGACTTATATAAGTCACTTTTGACTTTTTGAAAGTCAAAAGGAATTATTTTAAAAAAAAGCCAAAAAGGGACTTATTTTAGCCAATCCAAACGTGCCCATAGTAAACAGATGAAGCAGATAATACAAAGTTAATCTAATAGAGTATAAGCTAACTCTACTGTTAATTTTATCAATGATGATGTTTTAATCTACCTTTTTTGATTTTTTATGCCTATTATACCTAAATAGTTAAAAGGGAAGTCATGGTTTTGCAGTTTCAGGTACTGGCCACATCAACCGTGCCATTTGATGTGTTGTTAAGAGCTAGGCATAAGATTTTATGGAAATTGGCCTTTAGTCCTTACATAAGTCCAAAATAATATTAAATAAGCTTAAGCTAAGCCACCTCATGATGAAGATATGAACAGAGCAAGGTGGTTGTTTATGTTCTTCTGGATTAAACAGCTTCAACTAGACTTTGAGAATTCGAACAGAATCATGTTGATTTGAAACTTGGAACACATACCTAGAAAGACAGAATATTAGACTCAGGTAAATTTGGACTCAGTTTGGCCTAAGACCATGACTCGATACCAAATCACCAAAGATATTTGGCTCCAAGACTTCAAGACTTGATTGACGCTTCATGGTTTGACTTTGTTACTCCACTACATTTTGCCCAAGTAATCGATTTCATGTGATTTAGACAACGGCTAAATTAAGATTAGATGACTCACGCTATGGAATTGAATGGATTTGAAGAGAGATGCTCAAATCAACTGGAATAACTCAAGACTTTATTATGTTATTCAACTAGAAGATGGGTGACAAGTCAAAAATCTAGATGCCAAAATAAGCTAAGTCAATGATTTGGCATTGATTCATGTCCATGACTAGGTGTCGAGTCATAGGACCGACTCGTCTTGGGACGGGGTTTATGGTAGAGCATCAACTCGACATCTGGAGTGTGTGGGTTTTTGGAACTATACTCATTGGTTTCACTTATAATTAGAAGTCTTTCTATAATTAACAATGGATTTTGGGGATCTTTTCGAAGCCCCCATTACTCTACGGAATAACCTTCATTTCGTCAACTCTTACATCTCGTAAATACTTCTTTAATATTTTTAACTTATATTTAAGACTAACTAAATGAAACTCGGAGAGATCTAACTAGTATAACCATATTAAAAGATTGAGTGAAGTGCACATATGCTGGAGTAAGCCGAACTGATAGAAAATCTATTATGCCTTTTTTATTATTATACTTTATATATGTTGCTTTCTTCTGAACTAGCAATTTCACATTGCTCTGGGGTGTTAATCCATTTTTCAAATTAACATTTTGGTGTTTTCAATGATAGTAAGAAAGAAAAAGCTTTAAGGTTGGGGATTTAGAGAAACTGGCAAGAATTAGAGCCATATCTTAGGTTACAGGAAGTCGCTTAGAGTGTGAAGTTTGGAGGCATCTTCACATTTTATTAATTCTAATATAGAAGCTACGAAAAGACGGTGAAGGATATGCATAATGGGATGATTGTTATGCAAAAGGATATGATGGATGAATTCTGCCAAAAAATGAGCAACAAGAAGCTACTAGAACTACAGAGATCTAGGATTAAGTTTTGCCAGGAAATATTATGGGAGTGGGAGGAGATCAATCGAGAAACATACCCCCAAGTTTTGAACAACGTGGACCAAATCCTGGTCAACCTTGTGCAGGATTTTTGTTTACTTAAAGTGAAAGTTGGAATTCCCAATGTTGAAGTGATCGTTGAAATGTAAAGAATGAGTGGTACTAAATCTAGGAACGAAGAATGATAGGGTTTCAACAATCTGAAGTATATGTGCCAGAATTCCTTAGGAGTAACAACGCCTAAAATGGAGCTAGATCTATGGTTCAAACCATGAATAGAAAAAGTTATGAAAAGTATGTGTCTAAATATGTGATTGGATTTCCCCGCTGGACTGAGGGGAAGGTTGTTGTTATGGAATAGATGTTTCTATCAAATAACTTGATTTATATGGTAGAGACGACTAAGAAGATGATTAGAGGCAAATCACAAGATTATTAATAAAAGATATCAATATAAATCCTTTTACTGCTAATATCTAGAATGCTAGAAATCCTTCTGATTTTAGGCTTTCAACTATACTTATGATGGCAAATCGAATCCAACTCTATATTTGATGAGATATATTCGACACGTGGAGGTGCTTTGAGGAAAGTGATATAATGTATTTTCAACCTTCCTTGACAAATTTAGTCGCAACATGGTTTAGGCAATAGGGTAAAAAATCTATTTGTTCATGAACTGAAAGCAATACAAGGTGCATGTTTCACAGTCAAAGAATGTGATGTTGTTATATAGCATGAAGAACATGTTATGGTTTGTGATATTCATCACATGGATATTAAAGTAGAGATATTAGAAGTTACAGGATTTTAGGATCTGTTGACTGAGTTTTATGGATTTGTTGAGATATTTTAGGGAAAGTTTTATTTTGAACAAGTTTTAAGGAGTATTTATTTCTGAGATATTTTAGGGCCCAATTAGGTTTAGACCTAGTCTTTCTATTTGCCTATATAAGCATCTCATTAGGGAGAGATTTACTTGTACTTGAAGGAAAGAAAAAATAAAAAACTTGTTTTTTGGGATTGAGATAAATTATCAATTATTTTTTAGGCTTTCATTGTAATAATTTGGTGGATTAATAAAGGTTTTTTCGGAGTAATTTGCTTGTTATTGTTATCTTCTTCCCTCTTTCAAACTCTAATTGTGTAGTGAACTTGCGGAAACCCTAACAAATTGGTATCAGTGCCTTCTACACAATTTTTTTGGAGAGGGTTTGAATATGGATAAAATAATTATTGAAAAGCTTAACGGAAGAAATTGGGGATTATGGAGGGCAAAGATGGAAGATTTTCTTTATCTTAATAATCTTCATCAGCCACTGGCGAATAATGGGAAAAAACCTAGCAATTTATCCGAAGCAAAATGGGAGACTTTGGATACGAAGGCTGCTGCGTCTATTCGATGTTTTTTGGAAAATTCAGTGTTTCATATTGTTGCTAATGAAAAATCTGCTTATGCAATATGAAAGAAATTGTAAGGGGTTTATGCAAAGAACTCCGTAACAAATAAGCTTCTTCTTATGAGAAGATTGGTGAATCTAAAGCTTAAAGAAGTTGGATCAATTGAAGAGCATCTTAATGCTTTTCAGGAAATTGTGAATTAACTGGCTGTCATGAATTTCAAGGTGGATGATGAAACGCAAGCCTTAACGATGATGAGTTTGTTGCCAGAAAGTTGGGAAACGCTTGTGGTTGCATTGAATATCTCAAATTCGGATGGCATTGTTTAAATGGGGTTAGTAGTTAGTAGCTTGCTTAATGAGGAGATGCGGAGGACGAGCCTTATGGAAGGAAAAGATAAGGAGGAGGCAATGGAAATTGGAACTCAAATTGAAAAAGCTTTTATTGTAAGGAGGGTTAATCAAAGAAACATGGAAAGGCAACCGAATAGACCAGACATGAAAAAGGAATACATTTGTTTTTACTGTGACAAAGCCGGTCATCAACTGAGATTTTGTCATAAACTTAAAAGGGATAATGTAACGACCCAGAAAAATGCGACCTTGGTTATCCGATATACAACACATATCGAACATCCAAGGATCGAAAATAACCGAATAGTTAATGAAAGAAATTAGAGGGTGAGGAAAGATAAGATAGAAACTTAGAATAGAAGAAGAAGAAGATAATATAACATCAGAGTAAACACGAATCTCACAGCGGAACGAATAAAATATAACATAACTTGAAATAATAGATTTACTTGCAAATACAAATCATTTTTCAAGTACAACACTTACAACACAGCGGAATAATAATAGCTATATAATCCTGAAGCCTCATGCTCCAGTTCTTCAAGTATCTGTAAATCCCGACTACTTAACTGCCCGTACAAAATTGGGCACCCAAGAGTTTAGGGAAAACAAAACAAAATAAACTCCGGGTCAGTCGTGGGACTGGTATGAGTAAAACAGTTTAAAATAGTTCGAACAAGTAAACGATATCTCATAAGACCACGCCGTATAACAGAACGGGTTTTCCCTTTTGAGAATCCAAATTATCTTTATATCAAAAACCTTTTGATATTATAATAATGTCTGTCAACCACAATATAATAATCATCTAGCAGAAACGCTTTCATCTCACGTTCTACATATATAGTATACAATCAAAACCACAAGCACGTATTGGGTAATGGATTTCCAACTATGATAAGGTATGGAACCACCTTTCGCTAGTGTACCTCTAGAGAGGAATACACTGAGTTCAACAAGAACATCTTGCAACCCGGCCACACATGACCGGCCACTCATTTCGATTGAGTGTATCGAATGTATATCACCAACGGTTGGGATCAGCAACCGTTTCCTGAATGGGACAACATCAACTATAGATTTTTAGAAGTAAATCAAACTCTAGATCCGGTGATTATACACCCTAATAGGTGCGACCTACATAGCCTTGCTACCTGCCCGATTTCTGTCATTTACCGATTGATGAGGCTTGAGGTTACGCTTTATCATCACATCAGATTCACTTCGAATACCACATTGTCAGATCCATCGAAAATCACTAATTGACGTCTACAACAGTACATTACGTGTTAGCTAAAGAAGTTTCCTTCTCCGCTTCCACTCTTGGTACGGTTGAAGAAATTAATGTACGTGACCTTTCTGGAAATACTCTGTCAGACATTCATCCATTCAAGCCATCCAGGAACAGGATGAACCGAAGGCACTATTCAGTACATCCATCTTAGGCACTGCTATCTAAGACTTATACAATAGCCCTTTCACTTTACTCCGTCTTCAATTATCTTTGGCATATATGATTCGTAACATTTATGCCAATACGGAGTGGTTCTTTGGATAATAATCCAACTGGTCTCTCCATATTAACAACGTTAAAATGGTTGAAAACTTCGATAGTCGATGAGTTAACTATCAAAGAAAAACCGTGTGCAAACAACGATATTATTTCCAAATGGGAATTATATCGATCAATCAACATTGAAAATTTATCTCTTTAGTTCATTAATTTAGTTTTCTCCTGTTTCCATATATTCAACATTTCTTATTTTCTAAATTTAGAAGATATACGTTATTAACAATGGAAAACATTTCCATTTCTTGTTTTCTATATTAGAAAACATTTCTGATTCTTATTTGGAAAACATTTCCAAAGCTTCTTCATTGGGTTTAAACAGATGTTTTAAATAAAACATCGCGATGCCAATTCAAACCATTACACTCATTAACTAAATTCATTTAACCATCATTTACTATCAAACCTTAGCCCTTTCCTTAGTTAAGAAGGAAGTCAATCAAGTTGGGGTATAATTACCTCTCAGACCTTAACTGAACAATGTTTTAACTTCGGAATAGAGAAAGTTTATCTTTTAAACTTTTAACAAATTTCTTACGTAACTCCATTTCGAATAATCTGTATTCAATAACTCCTCCCTTCAAATAACTATATTCGATAATCTCTCTTACGAATAACTATATTCGAAAACCTTTCTTCGAATAAGCTATATTCGATTAACTCTATTCAATTAACACTTATCAATTAACTCTATTGGATTAACTATTTTTGATTTAACTCTAATCGATTAACTCTATTTGATTAACTCTTTTTGATTTAACTCTAATCGATTAACTCTATTTGATTAACTCTTTTTGATTAGCTCTTTTCAAATAAACTATATTCGACAACTCCTTTAATTCTATTCGAATAAACTATATTCGATAACTCTACTTTGAATAAGTGATATTTGATAACTCTACTCGATTTACTCCATTTAAATAACTCTAACTGGTTAACTCTAACTGATTAATTCTAACCGATTAATTCTAACTGACTCCTTTGAATCATTTCCTTTTGAATTATCTCCATTGGATTATCTCTTTCGGATTATCTCCTTTGAATTATTCCTTTTCTATTTGTTTACTTAACAAATAAATATTTCCTTTTTAATTCTATTTATTTAACAAATAAATATTTCTTTTATCTTTTCTATTTATTTAACAAATAAATATTTCCATTTAATCTATCCTGTTTATTTAACAAATAAATATCTCATTTATAACATTCTATTTATTTCCTATAAATTAATATTTCCATTTAATCTATCTTATTTATTTAACAAATAAATATCTCATTTATAACATTCTATTTATTTCCTATAAATTAATATTTCCATTTAATCTATTTGTAAATGTTTTACAAATATTTCCTTTAAAATTTTATTTGTAAATGTTTCATAAATATTTCTCTTTCTATTTGTTTAGCAAATATCGTCCTTTGTATTTGTTTTACAAATATATTCCCTTTATATTTGTTTTACAAATAATTTCCTTTATATTTGTTTTACAAATATATTTCCTTTATATTTGTTTTACAAATATATTTCCTTTATTTCTTATTTATTTCCCAAATAAATAATCCCTTTATACTTCTATTTATTATCCCAATAAATATTCCTCTTTATAAAATCCTTTGATTTTATAAATAAGCAAATATCATTTTTATAAAATCCTTTGATTTTGTAAATAAATTTCCATTTATCCTCACCATATTTATTATCAATGAATATTTCCTTTTCAAAACCCTTTTGATTTTATAAATGTTTTCTTTTACAAAAATCCCTTTTTCCTTTTCTATATAAAATCCATGATTTTATATAACTAATATATTCTCAAAATATGTTTTGAAAATCCTCTTTTTTACATCCCAGTATTTTCACGGTATGTAAAATACCAAATCACAATGATTGATATCATTTAAACACACATAATCATCAACAGATTATATATCACATCATATATTACAATATATGAAAAACAGTAAAATAAATGTTGAGGAATCCAGTTGGATTCCTCCGACATGTTTCCCTGCATCACAGATGTTAAACAATATAATTAACATCGATTTCATTTCAATATGAAATATTCTATTGAACAGAATCAATATTTGATCAACGATTTATATATATATATATATATATATATATATATATATATATATCGTGATCTATGATTTCAAACCATACACAAACAATTCAACCAACAGTTAACACACATCAATCAGTTATCATTTATCAGTTCTAAATATACGTTATAAAAATAGAACTGGTCAGAGTTGGTGAGTTTTACTCACACTGGACGATCATCGTTAATAACAATAACCATCGCTTGATTCAATCGGACAATTTATTTCGCTATAAATTGTAACGAGCTTCGATTCACTCCCCGTCAGTTCTGTTGTGTAGTCGTCGTCCATACAATCCTAACGGATCTAACCGTTCGTGATTCTGATATCGTATGGAAAAGATATTCACATTACAAGTTGATGTACCAATTTAAAATTTTGAATTAAACTGAAACAATTAAAATATTCGGGCCTCACCCCTTAAATTACCCGGCCCAATACCCCTGCTCAAGCCCACCCGCTTAACTCATCTTCCACTTTCACTACCGTCTACTCTAGGAACTCCAAACACCATTTCTCCATCTTCAAACCCAACCCGGTCCTTACAAAAACCACTAAAAATCCCACAAACACCACCGAACTACTTCACCTTCAACACTCATCAATCTCCTCACCAAGAAGGTCAACCCGCACCTCCCTTTTGAAGTCGCGAAGCTGGTATTTCTCGAGTACAGGCAGACCAATGCGCGACCAAAACTGCTCCAGAAATTCACCAAAACTCCACAAACCGAAGTCAATCCAACCGCAAACCCAAATCTCACATCAAAAACCGGTATTAAACCTGTTATAGCCGAAATCGTGAACCCTAGGTCCACGGTGAAAATGTTGAACTTCAGGAAACAACACTGATAACCACAAAATTGGTACCAGAATAAAGCTCTTCCATCATTGAATCCATACGTATATACTTTGTAATTTTTAGCAATTGACTTGGGATGTTTTGATTTTTACTTTGAATTTGTGGAGGTCGCGGTTTTCGTTGAGGAAAAATAAATGGGAGCCTTTTCATACTGTGTTCCCAGAAGAAGATAAATAGAGAAGGGACGCACATATATATAAGGGTTATAAGGCTCAGGGGTTAAGTAAATGGGGTACGGGTAGCCACGTTCTGTTTTGATGAACCACAATTTTTGTGTGGTTGAAAGGAGATGGTACGTGGTCTCCTATTTGACCGTGTAAACAAATAATTAGGCTTAGGGGAAAATATACTTATATGATAGTTCACTTTTTATTTTATAATTTAATATTCCATTATATCCCAACTGTTATAGACAGAACTAAGCATACCGTTGTAATCAGCTATGTGTCAGGATTCCAAAAATATAATAATACCGGTAGATTAACTCATATTTTGAAACCTCAAAATGTTGATTACAGGGTGCAAAATACTCCAAATAAAAAGTTGCGTATTTAATTAATTAAAAATTACAGTGAAATTCTAAAAATTAAATTATCACTATGCCTCAAAAGAACCACGTCTAAATTCGAAACCGATATGCAGTTATATCAAATAAACTGTTACGGTCGATGGACGATTCTATAACGACTATTTGAAAATTTGATTTGGACATAAATCAAAATCTACATGATGGAATCCCGATTTTTCTCTTCCACTAGAAAGATATACTTTACCAGCTCCTAACGTTTCTTGTTTCACAGAAATTCGATTTAAAACGGACCCTGTAGATTCAGTTGAAGTTCAAATCGCCAAATAGCGAACTACCACGCCATTTCGAGCTCGATTATAATTATATTATAATTTATTCGTTCAGCTATCGTTTATATAATATATTCGTTATTATAATTCAACTCTAAACTGAATTATAGCTTATATATGATCCAGTTCACATCGTATTGTGAATTCTACTATTTCCGACTACTCTAGAATTTAAATATATTATCTAATTATTATTTTAATTAAATATTCGTTATTGTTTAATTAAACGACCATTAAATTCTCTAAATCACTATTTAAATAATTAAATTAATTAATTATTATATCGCTGAAAATGCGGGTCATTACATTCTTCCCCACTTAAAATAATTTCGTCCTCGAAATTGCAGTTATAAAACAAACCCTATCGACTGGTTAGAACTTATTTGTTCACTTCTAAATCTTCAGTTTCAACTGAACCTATTTAATTTCAATTAAAATATTAATCAATTGTTATCAACGAAAATTTTCAAAAATTATGAAAATTTTCTAACACCTTAACTTTTCGAACAATTTCGCCAGCACCTCCTTTGTACTGGTCAATCGGTACAACCACAACTCGCCTCTCTGGGCCATCTCCAACCCAAAAGAAAACCAAACAGCCAAGCGGCTTGCCAATTCGGCTCATCAAAATCTCAAACCCATATATAATATAAACTGGTACCTTTTTGTCGGCTTATCATTATCTCCTTTCCACCTGTTATCAATTCAGCAGATACAAGGGTCATCCCAATCAAATTCCAATCTATTTTTATCCACAAATCCAACCATTCGCTTATACCTAAGTCGAATTCAATTTCAAATCAAAGTTCCATTTACGATTTTTTTTAATTCTTAGCTCATCGATCCCATACCATTTCAGATTCTATCTCACAATTCAAAATCTGATTCTACTTGATATATCGTATCCAATTCAATTTCTAGTTAATTGGTTTCAATTCAGTTCCAGCTTGGTTTCACACATTTCTATTTAAATTTGTTTTTAACTCAAACAGTCTCTTCCTGGGGAATTTTAAACAACTTTGCTTTTTTAAAACCAAATATTTCCTTTCGTATTCAAACAACTTGTTTCTCTCAAAACAATTCAAAAACAAAATCTTCTAGTAGTAATCCGTCACTCAGCAACTCGAAAATGAATACTGATGATGCAGCTGTCATCATCAGAAATTATTTTCCAGCGATCGAAGTGAGTTCAATACTATAAAACCATTTCTAAACATTTCCACTTTGAAATTCATTTCAAAATATAATTCACACTGCTTGTAAAACAATTTAAAATCTCCCAGGATCTTAAATTTTCCTTATTTTTAATCCAAGTCTATTTTCGAACTCTATTCCAAATTACCTGGGTTTTAATTTCAATTATGATTCAAATTCAGATTTAATTCCTTTCGTAACACTTGTACGAATTCTAATTGGTTATATATATAACCATTTTACTTTTATAATCTTACTCGATTATAACAGTGACCAACACAACCAATATATTATAATCATTTCAATATAAATCCTTTATATCAAAATCTAATTTGGGTAAAATCATATCATTTACCCTCTTTTCAAAACATACCATGACGGTTCATCGTATTCGAGTGTTTACCAACTCCTACCGATATAGTGGATCAAACTGATCGACCAGAACTCATAAACAACTCAACCAATAAATCTCCACAATTTAAAATCATTTTATATTGAATAACAAATAAGTTCACTCGTATATATACACTCAACTCAATCTAAGGTATTGCTAACCCCATCTCTACCGAGTCACGCCGCAGAGCCAAGGTAATTCACTTAATCTTTTGCTCTGATACCAACTATAACGACCTGGAAAAATGCGACCTTGGTTATCTGATATACAACACATATCGAACATCCAAGAATCGAAAATAATTGAATAGTAAATGAAAGAAATTAGAGGGTGAGGAAAGATAAGATAGAAACTTAGAATAGAAGAAGAAGAAGAACATACAACATCAAAGTGAACACGAATCTCACAGCGGAACGAATAAAATATAACATAACTTGAAATAAAAGATTTACTTGCATATACAAATCATTTTTCAAGTACAACACTTACAACACAATGGAATAATAATAGCTATATAATCCTGAAGCCTCCTGCTCCAGTTCTTCAAGTATCTGTAAATCCCGACTACTTGACTGCCCGTACAAAATTGGGCACCCAAGAGTTTAGGGAAAACAAAACAAAATAAACTCCGGGTCAGTCATGGGACTGGTATGAGTAAAACAGTTTAAAACAGTTCGAACAAGTAAACGATATCTTACAAGACCACAGCGTATAACGCAACGAGTTTTTCCCTTATGAGAATCCAAATTATCTTTATATCAAAAACCTTTTGATATTATAATAATGTCTATCAACCACAATATAATAATCATCTAGCAGAAACGCTTTCATCTCACATTCTACATATATAGTATACAATCAAAACCGCAAGGACGTATTGGGTAATGGATTTCCAACTATGACAAGGTATGGAACCACCTTTCGCTAGTGTACCTCTAGAGAGGAATACACTGGGTTCAACAAGAACATCTTGCAACCCGGCCACACATGACCGACCAATCATTTCGCTTGAGCGTATCGAATGTATATCACCAACGGTTGGGATCAGCAACCGTTTCCCGAATGGGACAACATCAACAATAGATTTTTAGAAGTAAATGAAACTACAGATCAGGTGATTATACAACCTAATAGGTGCAACCTACATAGCCATGCTACCTGCCCGATTTCTGTCATTTACCGGTTGATGAGGCTTGAGGTTACGCTTTATCATCACATCAGATTCACTTCGAATGCCACATTGTCAGATCAATCGAAAATCACTAATTGACGTCTACAACAGTACATTACGTGTTAGCTAAAGAAGTTTCCTTCTCCGCTTCCACTCTTGGTACGGTTGAAGAAATCAATGTACGTGACCTTTCTGGAAATACTCTGTCAGACATTCATCCATACAAGCCATCCAGGAACAGGATGAACCGAAGGCACTATTCAGTACATCCATCTTAGGCACTGTTATCTAAGACTTATACAATAGCCCTTGCACTTTACTCCATCTTCAATTATCTTTGGCATATATGATTCGCAACGCTTATGCCAATACAGAGTGGTTCTTTGGATAATAATCCAACCGGTCTCTCCATATTAACAACATTAAAATGGTCGAAAACTTCGATAGTCGATGAGTTAACTATCAAAGAAAAACCGTGTGCAAACAACGATATTATTTCCAAATGGAAATTATATCGATCAATCATCATTGAACATTTATCTCTTTAGTTCATTAATTTACTTATCTCCTGTTTCCATATATTCAACATTTCTTATTTTCTAAATTTAGAAGATATACGTTATTAACAATGGAAAGCATTTCCATTTCTTGTTTTCTATATTAGAAAACATTTCTGATTCTTATTTGGTAAACATTTCCAAAGCTTCTTCATTGGGTTTAAACAGATGTTTTAAATAAAACATCGCGATGCCAATTCAAACCATTACACTCATTAACTAAATTAACTTAACCATCATTTACTATCAAACCTTAGCCCTTTCCTTAGTTAAGAAGGAAGTCAATCAAGTTGGGATATAATTACCTCTCAGACCTTAACTGAACAACGTTTTAACTTCGGAATAGACAAAGTTTATCTTTTAAACTTTTAACAAACTTCCTTACGTAATTCTCTTTCGAATAATCTCTATTCGATAACTCCTCCCTTCGAAAAACTATATTCGATAATCTCTCTTACGAATAACGAGATTCGAAAACCTTTCTTCGAATAAACTATATTCAATTAACTCTATTGAATTAACTCTTATCAATTAACTCTATTGGATTAACTCTTTTTGATTTAACTCTAATCGATTAACTCTTTTTGATTAACTCTTTTTGATTTAACTCTAATAGATTAACACTATTTGATTAACTCTTTTTGATTAACTCTTTTCGAATAAACTATATTCGACAACTCCTTTAATTCTATTCGAATAAACTATATTCGATAACTCTACTTCGAATAAGTGATATTCGATAACTCTACTCGATTTACTCCATTTGAATAACTCTAACTGGTTAACTCTAACTGTTAATTCTAACCGATTAATTCTAACTTATTAACTCCTTTGAATCATTTCCCTTTGAATTATCTTCTTTGGATTATCTCCTTTGGAATATCTCCTTTGAATTATTCCTTTTCTATTTGTTTACTTAACAAATAACTATTCCCTTTTCAATTCTATTTATTTAACTAATAAATATTTCTTTTATCTTTTCTATTTATTTAACAAATAAATATTTCCATTTAATCTATCCTGTTTATTTAACAAATAAATATCTCATTTATAACATTCTGTTTATTTCCTATAAATAAATATATCCATTTAATCTATCCTGTTTATTTAACAAATAAATATCTCATTTATAACATTCTATTTATTTTTTATAAATAAATATTTCCATTTAATCTATTTGTAAATGTTTTAGAAATATTTCCTTTAAAATTCTATTTGTAAATGTTTCACAAATATTTCTCTTTCTATTTGTTTTGCAAATACGGTCCTTTGTATTTGTTTTACAAATATATTCCCTTTATATTTGTTTTACAAATAATTTCCTTTATATTTGTTTTACAAATATATTTCCTTTATATTTGTTTTACAAATATATTTCCTTTATTTCTTATTTATTTCCCAAATAAATAATCCCTTTATACTTCTATTTATTATCCCAATAAATATTCCTCTTTATAAAATCCTTTGATTTTATAAACAAGCAAATATCCTTTTTATAAAATCCTTTGATTTTATAAATAAATTTCCTTTTATCCTCATCGTATTTATTATCAATGAATATTTCCTTTTCAAAACCCTTTTGATTTTATAACTGTTTTCTTTTATAAAAATCCCTTTTTCCTTTTCTATATAAAATCCATTGATTTTATATAACTAATTTATTCTCAAAATATGTTTTGAAAATCCCCTTTTTTACATCCCAGTATTTTTCACGGTATTTAAAATACCAAATCACAACGATCGATATCATTTAAACACACATAATCATCAACACATTATATATCACATCATATATTACAATATATGAAAAACAGTAAAATAAATGTTAAGGAATCCAATTGGATTCCTCCGACCTGTTTCCCTGCATCGTAGATGTTAAACAATATAATTAACATCGATTTCATTTCAATATGAAACATTCTGTTAAACAGAATCAATATTTGATCAACGATTTATATATATATATATATATATATATATCGTTATCTATGATTTATATCCATACACAAACAATTCAACCAACAGTTAACACACAACAGTCAGTCATCATTTATCAGTTCTAAATATACGTTATAAAAATAGAACTGTTCAGAGTTGGTGAGTTTTACTCACATTGGACGATCATCGTTAATAACAATAACCATCGCTTGATTCAGTCGGACAATTTATTTCGCTATAAATTGTAACGAGCTTCGATTCACTCCCCGTCAGTTCTTTTGTGTAGTCATCGTCCATACGATCCTAACGGATCTGACCGTTCGTGATTCTGATATCGTATGGAAAAGATATTCACATTACAAGTTGATGTACCAATTTAAAATTTTGAATTAAACTAAAACAATTAAAATATTCGGGCCCCACCCCTTAAATTACCTCGGCCCAATACCCATTCTCAAGCCCACCCGCTTAACTCATCTTCCACTTTCACTACCGTGTACTCCAGGAATTCCAAATACCATTTCTCCATCTTCAAACCCAAACCGGTCCTTACACACACCACTAAAAATCCCACAAACACCACCGAACTACTTCACCTTCAACACTCATTAATCTCCTCACCAAGAAGGCCAACCCGCACCTCCCTTTTTTAAGTCGCGACGCTAGTATTTCTCGAGTACAGGCAGACCAACGCGCGACCAAAAATGCTCCAGAAATTCACCCAAACTCCACAAACCAAAGTCAATCCAACCGCAAACCCAAATCTCACATCAAAAACCGGTATTAAAACCTGTGATAGCCGAAATCGTGAACCCTAGGTCCACGGTGAAAATGTTGAACTTCAGGAAACAACACTAATAACCACGAAATTGGTACCAGAATAAAGCTCTTCCATCATTGAATCCATATGTATATACTTTGTAATTTTTAGCAATTGACTTGGGATGTTTTGATTTTTACTTTGAATTTGTGGATGTCACGGTTTTCTTTGAGGAAAAATAAATGGGAGCCTTTTCATACGGTGTTCCCAGAAGAAGATAAATAGAGAAGGGACGTGTAATGACCCGCATTCTACGCATCGGGGGATCGTAGAATATTTATTTCCTTCCCGTATGAAGTCGTATGGTCATGTAACTTTGGAAAACATCTATTAGAGTCATTTCCCATGTTCATGATTTTTTTCGATTTTTAAATGACCATTTTGCCCTAGTTGATCTTGTTTTGGCCATAATTTTGATTGGGAAGGAATTCTGACCTGAAACCACTTCCATTAGATTCATTTAATGGTTTACCTTTCCGTAGAGTGGTCATAATAGTCAAACGGACTTACCGTTTGGGAGATATGGTTGAAATAAGGTTTAGAGGGTGAAAAACTGCTTAACCGGGCCAAATCGGGTGATTAGTGAGTAGGCTCATAACCCATTTCAGGATTAGGGTAATGGGAAGGCTGAAATGAAGTAGAGAATCATTCTAATTCAGTTTTCTAGCCTCCACTTATCACCAAGGAACCCTAAAAATGGCCTCCAACCTCTAAATCACCTCCAAATCACCTTTTGGTCAAGGATTTGGCTTAGCAACCTCTAATCAAGGAAGATCTACACCAAATCAACATTGGAGCTGCTGTTTAGCATTTGGATTTGCATCAAATCAGAGATTTATTTCAGATCTTAGTTTATTTGTGGCTAAGGTGAGTGATTTGCATAGTTTTACACTAATTATGGCTAAATGAGGGTAATTAGTGTTAATTAGCGAATTTATACACTAATAAATCCGGGAAAAATGTTTATAAACTCTTAAATGATGTTTTAGACCTCTGATATGAATTTGGGTTAATTTGGTTAAGTTTTGCTAATCCTATCATTAGTTTCACCTAAACATGCTTAAGGGGAAATATGGGATTTTGGGTATGTTTGATCCATTTTAACATATCATATTGATGTTTTGATGTTTGTGGTTGATTATACATTTTGCTATGACTGTATGATATGCTTTGTGATTGGTTTCAATAGTTAGAATGGTCGAAAACGTCGTCGAATGGCGTAAACACTTGCTGGAACAGTTTCAGAAAACAGTGCAAGTTTCGGATCGGATCGGATCGGATATGGGGCTCGGATCGGATATGTTGAACTGGGCAAGGGATTCGATCGGATCGGAACCTGACACTTGAGAAAATTGGCAAAAAGGAAGGCCACACTAACTAAAATGGGATCGGATCGGATTAAGGAGGACGGATCGGAGCGGAAGCACGAAGATGGATCGGATTGGAGCACGTGAAGGATGAGGAGGCAGATCAGAGCGGAAGCACGAACTGGAGGGGGATGGCTCCCGACCCGACCCGAGGAGAAACATCCGACCCGAACCGTACCAGAAGAAGGCCCGACCCGACTCGATGGAGGATACCCAACCCGAACCGATGGCTTGAGGAGGAACCCGACCCGACCCAGTATTGACCAATAACCCGAGATGCAAAGGTAGTCCAATATGGGAAGTTAGAGCTCAGGATCCAGTTGGGAACCGATGAGTTCACTTCATGGTTGGACTTTGCTGCGGGACGTGTGCTAAGGAGTTGTCGACGTTCATAACTTCGATTCACCACTAAAATGAATGATGGGCTACTTATCAGTGCAGCAGAGTCATTATGACTCGAGGGGCAAGGTGATGGTAGCAAGACTACGTTATCAGTGCAGTAGAGTCATTACGACTCGAGGGGCAAGGTGATGCATAGTAAGACTATGAGCCAGCGCAGATGGGGTGAATAACTCCATGGGGCAAGTGGACATAGTAAAGGATTGGTAAGACTATGAGCGAGCGCAGATGGGGTGAATAACTCCATGGGGCAAGTGGACATAGTAAAGGATTGGTAAGACTATGAGCCAGCGCAGATCGGGTGAATAACTCCATGGGGCAAGTGGACATAGTAAAGGATCAGTAGGGCTATGAGCCAGCGCAGATGGGGTGAATAACTCCATGGGGCAAGTGGACATAGCGAAGGATTAATGGCTACGTTATCAGTGCAGTGAAGCCATTTATGACTTCATGGGGCAAAGTGATCGTAGCAAGGATGGGTGATCGAAGTGGTGAATATCGTATGCTTTACGCACTGAGCGAGCGATGTGAGGATGGATGCTATGTTTGATTGTTCGCCGTCATTATGACATGCACACCTTCCCCACCTCCGTATCTTTACACCGTTTGATATGGCACCTTAGAGTGTTGTATAGTATGTAGTGCTAACTCTTTGGTTGAAGGTCCAGGTTCAGGTATGTTTCTAGTCTACCTGTTATTGTTCACTTTAGATGCTTATCGCTCATACTAGGCTTTATGTCTGACCCAGAGTTTTATGTCTCCTCTTATTACTCTGGGTGCTCACACGAGCAGACTAGAGACAGGTTAGCTGGTGGTGCACGAGTAGCTGATTCGGAGGTGGGCAGGAGGCTTCCACGTATGATATATATATATATACACACACACACACACATTCTCCCTGTGTCGTTGGTGGTCGCTACTTGGGCATTAGTAGTTTACCTCCTTTATCTTACTTTTGCTTTGAGACAGTTTGAAAAGTTGTAATAAACTATATTTTGGATTTCCGCTGCTATGATGCTTAGTTCTGGCTTTTAGCTTATGCACCGTCTCTCCTGTTTTATGTCAAGTATGTTATTATTATATTTTGTTCTATGCGCTGTGAGACATTCTACGGGTTCTTTGTATGTTCATTTCCTTCTTCCTTTTTCCTTTTTACGACCCGTTCTGCGCTAACTGGACATGTGTACAACGCACTTTTGGAGTAAATGTCGGTTGGTGCGGGGTGGGCCGTCACACTTGGTATCAGAGCTCTAGGTTGCGTAGTTAACCTAGGGAAAGACACCAGGGAGAGATAGTATGTATTTGAGAGCGCGTATTTGTGATTACTTTGGTTTTCAAAAGCTGTATATATATATACTATTGGTAGTATAAGAATGAAGTCGCACTGCACTAGCACCACTATGGGGTCGTTAATCGTTTCCCTTTTTCAGATTGACGATGAGCCGAGACACGAGGGGTGCTGGTAGAGGGACCAACCAAGGGAATGCCGTTGACATGAGGGCAATGTTTACTAACCTCATGAGAGACATGCTTAGAGAAGTGCAAGGGGTAGTTCCCAATCCCGGATTTGGTGTTGGCCCAGTAGTGCAGGCGCCTAGGGTCGATTTCGCCAAGTTGTGAAAGGATTACACTAACCTTGGCGGAAAGCCGTTCCACGGAACGGAGTCGGCCACGGATGTTCAAGACTGCATGGATAGATGTGATCGTATCTTCGATGACTTGGGTCTTGAGGATGCGATGAAGAGAAGGCTAGCGTCTCGTCAGCTGCAAGGGCGAGCGATGAATTGGTGGAATGCCATTAGAACAGCTACTCCAGAAGATCAAGTTACTTGGGTTCAGTTCAAGGCTCGCTTTAGCGAGAAGTTTATTCCAGCTTCCCAGAAGTCAGTATTGTTTAAGAGGTTCTTGGAACTCAAGCAGAACGGAAGGGCAGTTTTTGATTATATTGCTGAGTTCGACACTTTGTCGAAGTATGGACTATCTCTTATTGATACTCATGAGAAAAAGAATAAAAAGTTCATTACTGGTTTGGATGGATACTTGGGGGAAAGGCTTATCAACCACATCGATGAGACTTTTGAATCGATTGTGGGGAAAGCTTTGAGATCAGAGAGTCTTTACCCCAAGTCAAAGACCGAGGCTGCATCTGCAGAAGGGCCAAAGCCGCAAGCAGGCGGTGGAGGCAAGAATAGCTCTTAGAATAAGAGGAAGCAGGACTAATCTAAGGGTGTCCAGAAAAAGAGCAAGAAGGATGTTGAGTGCTTCAGCTGTGGTAAGAAGGGCCATTATGCTAAAGATTGTCGGGCCAAGCCAGCGGATAAGAAGTGCTTCAACTGTGGTCAAGTGGGACATTTCAAGGACAAGTGTCCGCAACCTCTTAAGGAGAAGCAGATTGTGAAAGCATATGCTATTGATGTTGTTCCTTCTTCGTCGAATGCCCCAACTGCGGCAGAGAAAGGAAAGAATGTTGTTATTCAAGGTATGCTTTCTATTTATGATATACCAGTGCGAGTTTTGTTTGATACTGGGGCTTCCCGTTCCTTCATATCTAGTGACCTGGTAGATAGGTTGGGACTGGAACCCGAGATAGTAGATAGACCATTGGTTGTGACGAACCCGATTGGTGGTTCGACTAGCCTTAGTATGATTTGCAGGAACTTGGTCTTATCGAATCATGGATGTATGTTTGTTTGTGATTGCTTTGTTTTGGGCTTTACTGGGTATGGCATTATATTGGGAGTCGATTGGATCCAAAGATACGGGGTGGTGGTAGACTGTGAGGGCTTTTTGGTGACAGTGAGGGCGGATGATGGGCGGAGGGTAGTGTTTGGTAGTCTGCCTAGTGATGGGGTTATGGCTAGTTTTGTAAATTCCCTCGACATCCCGCAGGATGAGTTGTAAGATGTGCTCGTGGTTAGCCAGTATCCGGACGTCTTCGAGGAGGTGACCGGGCTTCCACCACACCGAGAGATTGAGTTCCGTATTGATTTAGTGAAAGATGCCAGACCTATAGTGATGCCACTTCGTCGTATGGCACCAAGGGAGCAGCGAGAGCTCGGGGTGCAAGTCAACAATCTTTTGAAGAAGGGATTTATTAGAAGGAGTGTCTCCGAGTGGGGAGCACCAGTTGTATTTGCCACTAAGGCAGATGGTTCCCTTCATTTGTGTGTGGACTATCGCGAGTTGAATAAGGTGACGAGGAAGAATAAGTATCCTCTACCGCGGATAGATGATTTGTTTGATCAGCTGGAAGGAGCAAGAGTGTTCTCCCAGTTGGACCTCGCGACAGGATTTCATCAGCTTCGAGTAGCAGATGAGAGTGTTCCAAAAACGGCATTTAGGACGCCGTCTGGATTTTATGAGTGGTTGGTCATGCCATTTGGGTTGACCAATGCACCAGCCTATTTTGTGGATCTTATGAATCGAGTATTCAAAGATCAGTTGAATAAGTTTGTTCTTGTATTCGTGGATGATATCCTTGTTTATTCAAGGACAGAGGAGGAACACAAGGGGCACTTGAGGATAGTGATGGAGGTGTTGAGGAAACACCAATTGAAAGCGAAATTCTCTAAGTGTCATTTTTGGAGAAGGGAAATGAGATTCTTGGGTCATGTTGTTTCAGAGAGTGGTATTGCCGTGGACCCTGCGAAGGTGGCTACGGTACAGGATTGGCCTACGCCCAAGAATGCAAAAGACGTAAGGAGTTTCTTGGGGTTAGCTGGATATTATCGTAAGTTTATCCAGAACTTCTCCAAGATAGCAGCACCGTTGACTCAGTTGACTAAGAAGAATCAGTCCTTCGTCTGGGACGGAGTGTGTGAGGATGCCTTCAAGAGTCTAAAGGAGAAGTTGACGCATGCGCCAGTGTTAGTCATTCCTAAAGGGAATGAAGAGATGACGGTATACACGGATGCTTGTGGTACCGGACTGGGTGCTGTATTGATGCAAGGAGGTAGGGTTGTAGCTTATGCTAGTCTACAGCTAAAGCCGCATGAGAAGAAGTATCCTACCCATGATTTGGAACTAGCAGCGATTGTGTTCGCATTGAAGATGTGGAGACATTATCTCTTGGGAGAACGATTTGAGTTGTTTACCGATCATAAATCGTTAAAGTATCTCTTCTCCCAGAAAGATCTGAATCTCCGTCAGTAGAGATGGTTAGAGTTCTTGGCTTCGTATGATTTTGATATCGCATACACACCTGGGAAAGGTAATGCGGTAGCCGATGCCTTGAGTAGGAGACATGCCAGTTTAGGGGCAATGTTTCTTGAATGGAAGCAACTGGAGTATATCGCGGGGTTTGATTTCAGACCAAAGTGCGAATTAGATCCAGTCATGCTAGCTAATTTGGCGATCAGACCCACTTTGATAGAGCGGATTGGTTCCAGCCAGAGGGACGATCCTAATCTATTAGAAATCATCTCCAAGTTAGAGATGGGCATCGACGGTGAGGAGATGAATGTGTATGGGCTTGATTGAGATGGATGGCTTCAAAAGAAGGGAAGACTAGTTGTACCCAACGTGAATGGTTTGAGAGATGAAGTGCTTAGAGAATGTCATCACTCAAAACTGACTATACACCCCGGTGGTAATAAGATGCATCGAGACATGAAGCAGACTTACTACTGGGAAGGGATGAAAAGAGACGTTGGGAAGTTTATATCCAAATGCATGAATTGCCAGCTAGTTAAAGCCGAGCAAAAGAAGCCTAGTGGGTTGTTGCAACCATTAGAAATTCCCGAATGGAAATAGGAGCAAGTCTCGATGGATTTAATCGATGGTTTACCAAGGACTAGATCGAGACATGATAGCATTTGGGTAATTGTGGATCGATTGACTAAGAGTGCAAGATTTATACCAGTCAAATTGACCAGGACGGCAACCAAGTTGGCAAAATTGTATATGAAGTGGGTAGTGAGATTTCATGGAGTACCTAAAAGCATTGTGAGTGACCGAGACCCGTTGTTCACTAGTGGGATTTGGAAGAGCTTACAAGAGGCTCTAGGGTCAGGATTACATCTCAGTATCGCATATCATCCTCAGACCGACGGTCATACGGAGAGGGTGAATCGTATATTGGAAGATCTCTTGAGAGCTTGTATATTGGATTTTGATGGATCATGGGATGACCATTTGCATCTAGTAGAGTTTGCATATAATAATAGGTACCAATCCAGTATCGGTATGGCTCCATATGAAGCTTTGTACGGAAGACCGTGCAACTCACCATCATGTTGGATAGAGACTGGCGAGAAGTTTGTGCTTGGACCAAATGTGGTGGGGGAAACTTCCGATTAGATTAAGATCATTCAACAACGAATGAAAGCTGCCCAAGATAGGCAGAAGAGTTATGCTGATAAGAGGAGAAGAGACTTAAAATTCTCCGTTGGTGACTTGGTGTTTGTCAAGATTTCTCCGTTGAAGAGCGTGATACGATTTGGCAGGAGAGGCAAGTTGGCACCAAGATTTGTTGGCCCATTCCCTGTTCTTGAACTAGTCGGGAATTTGGCGTATAGAGTTGGCTTACCAGAGAAGATGGCGGGAGTTCACAATGTATTTCATGTTTCCCAACTAAGGAAGTTCGTTCACGACTCAAATGTGACTATTTCACCTAATCAGTTAGGGGACTTCGAAGTAGAACCCGAGGCGGTTGGGAACCGGAAGCCGATTCGTATTGTGGGGCATGATACGAAGCAACTTCGAAGGAAGGCGGTGAGGCTAGTCAAGGTTCAGTGGGGCGAGAACGAGAATGATTGTACTTGGGAGACAGAGGAGAGCATTAGGAAGGCATATCCAGAACTCTTTGCCTAGTAAGATTTACTTTGCAATTTAGTTTTCCGCATGCTAGGGTAGACTTGTTTTGCTTGGTTGCATGTTTGATTGTTGTTTTATGATTGATAGGCATGCGGGACCTTTGTGTGTGCTTTGATTGGGGAATTTCGAGGGCGAAATTTCTTAAGGGGGGGAGAGTGTAATGACCCGCATTCTACGCATCGGGGGATCGTAGAATATTTATTTCCTTCCCGTATGAAGTCGTATGGTCATGTAACTTTGGAAAACATCTATTAGAGTCATTTCCCATGTTCATGATTTTTTTCGATTTTTAAATGACCATTTTGCCCTAGTTGATCTTGTTTTGGCCATGACTTTTGATTGGAAAGGAATTCTGACCTGAAACCACTTCCGTTAGATTTGTTTGATGGTTTACCTTTCCGTAGAGTGGTCATAATAGTCAAACAGACTTACCGTTTGGGAGATATGGCTGAAATAAGGTTTGGAGGGTGAAAAACTACTTAACCGGGCCAAATCGGGTGATTAGTGAGTAGGCCCATAACCCATTTCGGGATTAGGGTTATGGGAAGGCTGAAATGAAGTAGAGAATCATTCTAATTCAGTTTTCTAGCCTCCACTTATCACCAAGGAACCCAAAAAATGGCCTCCAACCTCTAAATCACCTCCAAATCACCTTTTGGTCAAGGATTTGGCTTAGCAATCTCTAATCAAGGAAGATCTACACCAAATCAACATTGGACCTGCTGTTTAGCATTTGGATTTGCATCAAATCAGAGATTTATTTCAGATCTTAGTTTATTTGTGGCTAAGGTGAGTGATTTGCATAGTTTTACACTAATTATGGCTAAATGAGGGTAATTAGTGTTAATTAGCGAATTTATACACTAATAAATTCGGGAAAAATGTTCATAAATTCTTAAATGATGTTTTAGACCTCTGATATGAATTTGGGTTAATCTGGTTAAGTTTTGCTAATCCTATCATTAGTTTCACCTAAACATGCTTAAGGGGAAATATGGGATTTTGGGTATGTTTGATCCATTTTAACCTATCATATTGATGTTTTGATGTTTGTGGTTGATTATGCATGTTGTTATGACTGTATGATATGCTTTGTGATTGGTTTCAATAGTTAGAATGGTCGAAAACGTCATCGAATGGCGTAAACACTTGCTGGAACAGTTTCAGAAAACAGTGCAGGTTTCGGATCGGATCGGATATGGGGCTCGGATCAGATATGTTGAACTGGGCAAGGGATTCGATCGGATCAGAACCTGACACTTGAGAAAATTGGCAAAAAGGAAGGCCACGCTAACTAAAATGGGATCGGATCGGATTAAGGAGGACGGATCGGAGCGGAAGCACGAAGATGGATCGGATTGGAGCACGTGAAGGATGAGGAGGCGGATCGGAGCGGAAGCACGAACTGGAGGGGGATGGCACCCGACCCGACCCGAGGAGAAACATCCGACCCGAACCATACCAGAAGAAGACCTGACCCGACTCGATGGAGGATACCTGACCCGAACCGACGGCTTGAGGAGGAACCCGACCCGACCCAGTATTGACCAATAACCCGAGATGCAAAGGTAGTCCAATATGGGAAGTTAGAGCTCAGGATCCAGTTGGGAACCGATGAGTTCACTTCATGGTTGGACTTTGCTGCGGGACGTGTGCTAAGGAGTTGTCGACGTTCATAACTTCGATTCACCACTAAAAATGAATGATGGGCTACTTATCAGTGCAGCAGAGTCATTATGACTCGAGGGGCAAGGTGATGGTAGCAAGACTACGTTATCAGTGCAGTAGAGTCATTACGACTCGAGGGGCAAGGTGATGCATAGTAAGACTATGAGCCAGCGCAGATGGGGTGAATAACTCCATGGGGCAAGTGGACATAGTAAAGGATTGGTAAGACTATGAGCCAACGCAGATGGGGTGAATAACTCCATGGGGCAAGTGGACATAGTAAAGGATCAGTAAGGCTATGAGCCAGCGCAGATGGGGTGAATAACTCCATGGGGCAAGTGGACATAGCGAAGGATTAGTGGCTACGTTATCAGTGCAGTGAAGCCATTTATGACTTCATGGGGCAAAGTGATCGTAGCAAGGATGGGTGATCGAAGTGGTGAATATCGTATGCTTTACGCACTGAGCGAGAGATGTGAGGATGGATGCTATGTTTGATTGTTCGCCATCATTATGATATGCACACCTTCCCCACCTCCGTATCTTTACACCGTTTGATATGGCACCTTAGAATGTTGTACAGTATGTAGTGCTAACTCTTTTGTTGCAGGTCCAGGTTCAGGTATGTTTCTAGTCTACCTGTTATTGTTCACTTTAGATGCTTATCGCTCATACCAGGCTTTATGTCTGACCCAAAGTTTTATGTCTCCTCTTATTACTCTGGGTGCTCACACGAGCAGACTAGAGACACGTTAGCTGGTGGTGCGCGAGTAGCTGATTCGGAGGCGGGTAGGAGGCTTCCACGTATGATATATATATATATATATATATATATATATATATATATATATATATATATATATATATATATACACACACACACACACATTCTCCCTGTGTCATTGGCGGTCGCTACATGGGCATTAGTAGTGTACCTCCTTTATCTTACTTTTGCTTTGAGACAGTTTGAAAAGTTGTAATAAGCTATATTTTGGATTTCCGCTGCTATGATGCTTAGTTCTGGCTTTTAGCTTATGCACTGTCTCTCCTGTTTTATGTCAAGTATGTTATTATTATATTTTGTTCTATGCGCTGCGAGACATTCTACAGGTTCTTTGTATGTTCATTTCCTTCTTCCTTTTTCCTTCTGACGACCTGTTCTGCGCTAACTGGACATGTGTACAGCGCACTTTTGGAGTAAATGTCGGTTGGTGCGGGGTGGGCCGTCACAGGACGCACATATATATAAGGGTTATAAGGCTTAGGGGTTAAGTAAATGGGGTACGGGTAGCCATGTTCTGTTTTGATGAACCACAGTTTTTGTGCGGTTGAAAGGAGATGGTACGTGGTCTCCTATTTGACCGTGTAAACAAATAATTAGGCTTAGGGGAAAATATACTAATAGGATAGTTTACCTTTTATTTTATAATTTAATATTCCACTATATCCCAACTGTTATAGACAGAACTAAACATACCGTTGTAATCAGCTATGTGTCAGGATTCCAAAAATATAATAATACCGGTAGATTAACTCATATTTTGAAACCTCAAAATGTTGATTACAGGGTGCAAAATACTCCAAATAAAAAGTTGCGTATTTAATTAATTAAAAATTACAGTAAAATTCTAAAAATTAAATTATCACTATGCCTCAAAATAACCTCGTCTAAATTCGAAACCGGTATGCAGTTATATCAAATAAACCGTTACGGTCGATGGACGATTCTATAGCGACTATTTGAAAATTTGATTTGGACATAAATCAAAATCTACACGATGAAATCCCGAATTTTCTCTTCCACTAGAAAGATATACTTCACCAGCTCCTAACGTTTCTTGTTTCACAGAAATCCGATTTAAAACGGACCCTGTACATTCAGTTGAAGTTCAAATCGCCAAATAGCGAACTACCGCGCCATTTCGAGCTCGATTATAATTATATTATAATTTATTCGTTCAACTGTCATTTATATAATATATTTGTTATTATAATTCAACTCTAAACTGAATTATAGCTTTTATATGATCCAGTTCACATCGTATTGTGAACTCTACTATTTCCGACTACTCTGGAATTTAAATATATTATTTAATTATTATTTTAATTAAATATTCATTATTGTTTAATTAAACGAGCATTAAATTCTCTAAATCACTATTTAAATAATTAAATAAATAAATTATTATATCGCTGAAAATGCGGGTCATTATAGATAATGAGAAGATGAAGGCATTGGAGGAGTCAGATGAACAAGATAATAACAGTAATGAGGTGAATTTTGGTAAGGAAATTGAAGGAAATGTTCTATGTGTTAATGAAAGCGAAAACAAAGATTGGATACTTGATTTAGGAGCTTGTTTCCACATCTGCCATCAAAAGGAAGCATTTATTGATCATGAAGAACAAAGCAGTAAAATGGTATCCGCTGACGGTCAAGAATTGCACTTTAAAGGCATAGGTTCGGTTCGATTGAAGATGAATGATGGAAAGGTGGTGAAGTTAACAGGAGTTAGGTACATCCTAGTAATTAAGAACAATCTTGCTTCAATTGGACAGTTGGAACAAAAAGGTTGCAGTTTCTCGACTAGAGGTGGAGTTACAAGGGTTTGGAGGGGTAACAAGGAGCTTCTGCGCGCAAAACGGGGAAATGATAACGTATATAAAATTCTTGGAAAAATGGTGGAGAATTTTATGAGTTCTCAAATTGGATTAGGAGAGGCGAGTTCATCTGAATCAAGGTGGAGCCATCAACGTAAAGCCACAAAGTCTACATGGAGGCCATTGTGGTATTACAAGCAATTTTGAGATCTTTTATGTGGTGTATCTCATTTGGGAAATGAATAGATTAGGGGTGGTTTTTAGATTTTTTGAGTGTTGGAGTGATTTCATATCAAGGTGGAGTGTTATGGTTTGTGATATTCATCACATGGATATTAAAGTGGAGATATTGGAAGTTACGGGATTTTAGGATCTGTTGACCGAGTTCTATGGATTTGTTGAGATATTTTAGGGAAATTTTTATTTTGAACAAGTTTTAAGGAGTATTTATTTCTGAGATATTTTAGGGCCCAATTAGGCTTAGACCTAGTCTTTCTATTTTCCTATATAAGCATCTCATTAGGGAGAGATTCACTTGTACTCGAAGGAAAGAAAAAAATAAAAAAACTTGTTTTTTGGGATTGAGATAAATTCTCAGTTATTTTTTAGGCTTTCATTGTAATAATTTGGTGGATTAATAAAGGTTTGTTTGGAGTAATTTGCTTGTTATCGTTATCTTCTTCCCTCTTTCAAAATCTAATTGTGTAGTGATCTTGCAGAAATCCTAATAGAACAAACGTGGGGAGAGCGTTATTGGCTAAGTAACTAGGTTTAAGGGAGTAGCGGGTGCAGTGGATAAACTTGATTCATTAATTATCTTAATGGTGACGATTTCTAGAGTCGCAAGTAAGTCGGACTGTATGATTGCTTTGGAGAGAGATCCACCTTGGATCTAATCGAATTCTATTACAAGGTTAAAAGATATACATGACAGAAGATCATATAGGTTGAAGAAGCTAACATGTTTGATGAAATTAATGTTACTTAAGGCTTAGGGTCACCAAGAGTTGAATCTAAGAAGGATTAAGGGAATAAAAGAGATGATGATGACAGAATAAAGTCTACACACACCAAAAGGCAAAGGAGGCAACCATAATTATCCTATATACGAATTTAAATGAGACCCTAAAGCAAATCTACTTGAATACTGGGGGCATCTTCCTTATCAAAGGCTACTGAGAAGAGAGCCAATAGAGCATGAGCGGTTATCTAGAAAGTTATGCTTATTCCATGAGTTAGGTGGGAACAACATGAACAACTACAAGCATTTGTGTGATCTTATCAATGAGCATGCAAAGTGAAACCAATAGCAATAATAAGTTAGGAATCCAACTGTTAGCCTACTTTGTGAACTAGGCTACACAAAGTCGAGATGTCAAGTGTTGAAGAACACTTTTTCCTAAAAAGCATCGGATCGGATCGGAGGGCCACTATCAGACCAGAACGGAACAGAGCAGAATGGACAAGAGCTCAAGTTCAACACAGGTCGGACCGGATCGGATGCCCCGATCCGAACCCCTTCTACTTGCCCCTCCGAACCGAACCCAGTATACCATGTTGCTTCACCCTACGATCTCCTGGATATTCAGGGTAGTTACAACCATTTCCTACCCATGTTGACCACTAACCTGGTGCGCTGTCAACATTGAAATCCATCTGAGCCCGAGAATGATGGGATAAGAGCCACGTAGCTCCGATCCGAACCGGATTCTGGGTGAATTTCCACCTATAAATAGACCCCCAAAGGTCATTTGGAGGGATCTTTTGGCACTTTGATAATTTAAGTATCTTAGAGAACAGAATTCCAGCACTCCCAAACAATCCAAATCATCATACACAGTGCATTTTGAGATAATTGAGTGAATGTATATGAAAAGTGAGCGAGATTGAGCGAATATCTTGTTGTATTTTCATCTATATCATCAAACAAAGTGTTATAAAGTTGACATAGGCTCTTCAACGCCGAACCACTATAAATTCTGTGTCTCTTTTCTGTTTTTGATCTCATTTTATCGAAATTTTAGTCAATTTGGGTGTTAGAACTACTTTTTGGTCTAACATTTTTGGTGCTTTCACTGAGAATCATTGGAATTCTCTGTTTTTTCTGGATTATCGTTCTACTTTTTGGACCGTTGAGTTCGAAGAAGTTAATCCCCACTTTTCGAAACTTGTAAGTATTTGTTGGTTGATTGTTGAAGAATTATGGCCAAAGGAAAAGGCAAGGAAGTACTAACCAGTCGAGGGAACGAAGTTGGTGAAGATCAGCTAAATCCGATTGTGACAAGGTCTCGTGGGCAGAGTTCGGGAGCGGATCAGACAGGATCAGGAAATCCGAACCGGTCACATAGGGAGAGCTCCGATCCGAACCAGATTGAAGATGTTGAAGAAGTGCACTCTCCCAACCCGATCCGATCCGGCCAAGTCTCCATGCTCCGATCCGACCCGACTCTAGGTGATGTTGGAACCTCTACCCGAGTCCCTCCAAATGCTCCAACTCCAGCCACCAGGACCAATGATCAGATCAATCCATCTGCACCTATCACTCAAGGAGATTTTTCGCGCCTTCTTGACATGGACGAGAGCACTACGGAGGCTATGAGAATTCATGAGCGCACTAACCTTATGATGCAAGAGAATATGAGAATCATGAGTAGGGAAATTGGTGAGCTTCGCAGGCAGAGGACCCCTTCCCCAAATCATCATACTGTGATGGATCAATCTTCTTCTTCCGAGGAAGAACGGCCTCGTGAAAGGAGGCCGCCTGAACGACCTCAGAATTTGGAAGAAATGACTTTCGGATCTCTGGGATCCCATAAAGACGCTGCTCGTGTGCTAGGACCCAATGACCCGAGCTTGAGAGAGCCTATGATATTACCAATGCGAGGAACCCATGTTTTGCCTAGAGATCCTAACCTCACCAACCCCACTCAGGGACAAATGCTTCAGCTCCTTCCTCCCGAGATCGACCGGGAACGTAGGGAGCAAAGCAGAGCAGAAGCCGCTAGGAGAAGGAGGATGTCCCCTGATCAGGAGCCTAGAGGAAACCCAAACATCTGAGCCAGGGAGCCTGAACGGCCTTTAACCAATGCTGATGTATGGGCTATGGTGCGCCAAATCATGTCTGAGAGTCGAAATTACACCAATGAAGATTATGGTATTGAACGAAGCCATACTCCTTTTACTGATGACATTCTTAACTTTCAGTTCCCCCGACATTTTAATCTACCGCAGATGGACAGATATAACGGGAGAACTGACCGGGACAACATTTGATGCGATACGCATGGCTTATGAATGCTTCCGCTGCCCCTGACGCTGTAAAGTGTAAGGCTTTCCCGATCTACTTAGAAGACATAGCATTACTATGGTTTACCCGACTTCCTCCAAGATCGATATCGAATTTCAAAGAACTGAGTGAACGTTTTATGACTCAATACCAACTTCACGCCAAAAAGTCTAAGACTGTTATCGAATTATCGAGAATTAAGAAAGCACCGGGTGAGTCCTTGAAGTCGTATCTAGACCATTTCAATTTAGCTATAACAGAAGTCAGCGACCCTCATGAGCCCACAATCTTGATGGCATTAATGGAGGGAGTCGATCCTGATTCAGAGTTTGGAGATTATCTTTCTGGGAAGCCACCGCCCACAAGGGAGTGGTTTTATGAGAAGGTCAATATTCAGTTAAGACGGGAGGAAGCAAGGGCAAACAGGAAGAGGAAGTCCGGAGCAGCCTCAAAAGAAGCTGTTCAGAGTAATGTTGCTGTAAAGCAGTCTGGAGAAAGTTCTGGGAAAGTCAAAGTGAACGTTGGAAATAAGAATGGAAACAATAATAATGGAAACGGGGGCAACAACAACCATAATGCAAATGGCAATAGGAGAAACAGGAACCGAGGAAGTAATTCTGACAAAAGACCCCGGTTCCAGACCTTTGAAAATTATTCACCGTTGAATGACACTTTAGAGAATATTTATTTGGATACGTACAATGTTTTGCAATACAAGAAACCACCGCCACGAGATTCGACAGAAAAAGAAATTGCTACTGGAAAGTTTTGTTTATTTCACGGAACCCACGGACATTCAATGAACGAATGTCAACACTTGAGAGATGTGGTTGAGAAGTTGTTGCGTGAAGGTAAGTTGGATGAGTATAAGGCTGCCCCAAGGGACAGGGGGCAAGGAGGACATGCCCCAAACCAGAGTCAGCCTGCTCCCAAGCCTACAGCACAACAAAAAGGCAAAGGGGTTGTCATTAACACCATAGTAGGTGGACTCCATCCGGCTATCCATAGTTTCAGAGCAATGGACCAATACGTTAACGCAGTTAAGCACATAAATGTGGACGAGTGCGATGATTTAGAAGATATCACCCCTGTGAAACAGCAGAAGACAATGTTCGATGATGTAGTGTTCCATAGCAGAGATGACACCGGAATCCAATCACCTACCGAAGATCCATTGGTTATTACCACTACCATTGGGCCAGCACTGGTCCATAAGGTACTAGTAGACAATGGAAGCTCTGTCAACATTTTGTTTAGGAAGTCATTTGATCAAATGAAACTCGAGTCTGGAGATTTGAAGCCCTGTGAAGGTTGGATCCGAGGCTTCAATGGGGCATCGACAACTCCAATGGGGTATATAGAATTGCCCATAACATTGGGACAGGGGGATCGTCGAAGAGTGCGAATGCTTCAGTTTGTAGTGCTAGATATTGATTCTCCCTACAACGCATTTTTGGGAAGGCCCGCCCTTGCAGAGTTTAGGGCTTGTATCGCACCATGGTGCTTATTACTAAAGTTCCCAACTGAAGCCGGAACAGGAGTAATGAGGGGAGATCATGTCTCCGGACGAGCTTGTTATATTGCTGAACTGAAGTTGCTGATGAAGGGACTTAACATCGATTCCAAAAGTACTTCACCCAATCGAAAGGAGGATTCCACATAGCAATTAGAGGGATCAGCCCCGATGGAGTTGCCCAAGGGAATGCCTGAAGACCTAGATCCTAGATAAGATGAGGAACCTGAGGATAGAAAAGCAACTCCTGACGAACCGACAGTGGAAATACCCATTGATGAAGCTGATCCAGCAAAAGTTTTGAAGATTGGATCCCAATTGGATCCGCATCGAGCCAAAGAACTGGCTGATTTTCTGAAGGCAAACCTGGATGTGTTTGCCTGGACCCACACAGACATGTGTGGGATATCACCATCCATCATGAGTCATTCGCTGAGTATAAACCCAAAACACCCGCCTGTAAAGCAAAAGAGACGTGTGTTGGGCCCAGAGAGGTCGGCAGCTCTGAAAGAAGAAGTGGAGAAGCTGAAAGGGAACGAATTTATTAGAGATTCGACATATCCCGACTGGATATCGAATCCTGTTTTGGTGAAGAAGTCAAACGGAAAGTGGCGAACATGTGTTGATTTTTCAGACTTGAACAAATTCGGTCCGAAAGATAGCTTCCCACTCCCCAGAATAGACCAGCTTGTGGATTCGACGGCGGGACATGAACTTCTTTCTTTCATGGACGTATATTCCGGATACAACCAGATTCCCATGCATGTGCCCGATCAAGAGCACACGAGCTTCATCACAAATTTGGGGTTGTATTGTTATGTGGTCATGCCGTTTGGATTGAAAAATGCTGGAGCTACCTACCAACGCTTGGTGAACAGGATGTTTTATAACCAAATAGGGAAAACTATGGAAGTTTATGTGGATGATATGCTAGTCAAATTGAGACAGTCCTCTAGCCATACGCAAGACTTGGCAGAGATGTTCGGTATCCTGCGAAAGAATCGAATGAAGCTAAATACTTTGAAGTGTTCGTTTGGGGTGGCATCTGGAAAGTTTCTAGGTTTCATCGTGAACTCTCGAGGAATTGAAATTAATCCCAATCAGATAGCAACGATAAGGAACATCGAGGAACCGCGAAGAATCAAGCATGTCCAAAGTCTTGCAGGGAAAGTGGCTGCGATGAGTAGATTCATCTCCAAAGCAACAGACAGATGCATCCCATTTTTTGACTTGATAGAAAGGGGAAAGAAAAATTTCGAATGGACTCCAGACTGTGTTGAGGCCTTTCGAAATCTATTGGACTTACTAGAGAGACCACCGATTTTGTCGAAGCCAGTGGATCATGAAGAGTTGTTTGTTTATCTAGCAGTATCGACCCACGCCGTTAGCACCTCCTTGGTCCGAGAAGAAGACAAAGTGCAAAGGCCGGTATACTACGTAAGTAAGATATTGGCAGCTGCAGAGCGAAACTACCCAAGGATTGAGAAGCCTGCTTACAGCCTTCTGATCGCCTCCCGAAAACTTTGCCATTATTTTCAAGCTCACCCAATAACCATATACACTGATCAACCTCTGAGACAGGTGTTGCAAAGACCCGAAGCATCGGGATGGTTGATCAAGTGGAATATTGAATTAAGTCAGTTTGATTTAAATTTCCAGCCGCGGAGATCGATCAGGGGGCAAACTCTGGCTGATTTTATAGCAGAGTTCACAATTCCGGAGGAAGAGATGATCAACGACAAGGTGGTCAAATCAGAGGAAGAGTTAGAATTAGGTCCATGGAAGTTATACACAGATGGAGCCAAGAACGACAGAAGGTCCGGAGCTGGAGTCGTCTTAGTTACTCCCGAAGGACGATCACTATATTACGCTCTGCGACTGGAACTTTCAGCGACCAACAATGACTCTGAATACTAAGCCCTGATTGCCAGGCTGAAGCTTGCTAAGGAATTCGGAATAAAGGCATTAGATATATTCTGCGATTCCAAAATAGTCGTCTGCCAAGTGCGAGAGGAGTTTGTGGCCCGGGGACCTCGACTTATTACCTATCTTGGAAAGGTGAAGGAGCTGTTGATCAACCTAGAACGGTATAACATAACGCATATCCCAAGAGTTGAAAACCAGAAGGCAGATCGGCTAGCGAAGCTGGGTAGTTCCGATAACCCGGAGGAAACCGAAATGGTTCCAATTGAGACATTGGAATCACCAAGCTTTGAATTAATGGAAATTGAATTAGCTCTCGAAGCAGGACCGAAGAGGGAGTCGTGGATGACCCCAATCAAGAATTTCCTTAGAAACGGAATACTCCCGCCAAAGAAAAGTGAGAGGCGAGCCATAGTTCGCAAAGCTACCAGATACATCCTTCAAGATGATATCCTTTACCGGCAAGGATTTTCTATGCCCCTGTTACGATGTATAGCGCACGACGACATCAAGCGTGTACTAAGAGAAGTACACGAAGGTGAGTGTGGAGATCATACGGGAGGTCAAACCTTAGCCAGAAAGGTGTTGCGGTATGGGTATTTTTGGCCCATAATTAATAAAGATGCAGCTGATTACTCACGACGCTGCGACAGATGCCAGAGGTTCGCCAAGATCCCCAGAGCACCACCGACCCAGCTCAAGTCGATGGTGAGTCCGTGGCCGCTTTCCATGTGGGGAATTGACATAATCGGAGTTCTACCAATTGCCAAAGGAGGAGCAAAGTATGCAATAGTCGCCGTGGACTATTTTACGAAATGGGTGGAAGCTGAGCCCTTAACTAAAATCACAGCGAGAAAGGTGATAAGCTTCGTGGTTAGAAATATCATATGCCAATTAGGGATTCCAAGGACCATTATAACTGATAATGGAACCCAGTTCGACGGTGCCGAATTCAGAAATTTCTGCCAGAAATACAAGATCGACAAGCGGTACACTGCAGTCGCCCATCCACAGTCAAATGGGCAATTAGAAGCAACAAATAAAGTCATAAAGTCCATCCTCAAGAAGCGATTAGAACGTGCAAAAGCAAAATGGGTGGATGAATTGCCCTTGGCTTTGTGGGCATATCGGACAACGTTTAAGACCGCTACCGGTCATACTCCTTTCTCTCTTTCATTTGGTGCAGAGGCAGTAATCCCGGTAGAGCTTGAAGTTCCCACTCATAGGGTGACATATTATGACCCGATGACGAATCGGGCACTCCTCCTTGAGTCCCTTGACGAAATCGAAGAGAAAAGGGGCGAGGCAGACTTGCGTGCATCAGGACATCGACGTCAGATGGCACGCTATTATGACAAAAAAGTTCGTTTTAGAACCTTTGAACCAGGAGATTTGGTACTAAAGCGAGTTTTTCCATCCCTTCCTCACCTTGGACCAAAGTGGGAAGGGCCATTCGTCATCCAACGGAAACTTGAGACATGAGCCTTCAAGTTAACGACCATAGATGGCGAAGAAGTGCCTAGGGCTTGGAATGCCCAACATTTGATGCGATATTTGAATTAGGGATATTGTATTTTCTTTTGTTTTTCTTATGAACCCTGTAAAAAGGCACGACTTGCCTTAGAAAAGTCTGTTGATGCAAACAAGAAACTATAAAGTGGATGTAGGCTACGACTTAGCCGAACCACTATAAAAATATCGTGTTCCATTTACTTTCCTGCATTATTTATATCTTCAACTATTATTCTATTGTGGCTGTGGAATACGAGATGTTAAATTGAAATCTGGAAAGTTGGAGATAGCTTATACGCAGGAACAAACACGACGAATGTTTGTACAATAAGACATAAAAGAATGGGAAGACGACATTCTTAACTCTAACTCTCAAGAATTGAGAGAGAGTATAAAGGACGGGAAGACGACGTCCTCCGAGGCGTGGAGGTGCACCCAGATAAGAGACCGCCTTAGCAAGAACTCTAACCTGAACATAAGACAGGAGAGTATAAAAGATGCCGGAAAAGAACAGGCATCAATGACAAAAGGAATGTGATCCCCGTCAGACAATCGGGGACATTCGGACTTTTTAATTTAATCTTGAATAGTTTTTTAAGATTGACTGGGGGCATATATGCACACACATATTCCCCCCCTCCCCCCCCCCCCCCGCTATGACTCCATTACACAACTTGAGTAGGACATGTATTTGAATTTTTACATAAGTAATGAACTAACGACTAACAGGTATTACAAGAGATGAATAATTTTATTTACAAATGTATGAATTTGTACAGGAAAACAGGCAAAAAGAAGATGTGAAGGCCACATTCGCTGCAACGATTGTAGGCCAATTAAATACTAAGATAAAGCAAGCACTTTATCACTTAGACTTTGAAGTGGGCTTGGATTTCTTAGCAGCTTTTTGAGCATCCTTTGCCTCTATTTCAGCATCAGTTAAGATGCGCCTTGTTTTTTCTTCCCCGAGACTGAAGTGTTGGAATCAGCTGATTTTTTCATGGGAGTTGGAACGCTGGAATCAAGAGAAGACTTTTTAACAAGTTCTTCTGTGATAGATCTAGTCGAAAGCTTAACAACTAACCTTGATCCAGCATCCACCACTGCGAGAGGCTTAAGGCTTTCGGGGTCTAGATCTTCAACTTTAAGCTGCATGCGTTTGTCTTGTTCGTCTTTCAATGCAGCCAAAGTGATATCATCGGCGCTTTTCAACTCCCCAACTATAGCCACCTCAGGGTCTTCCTCGTGTCCCCCGTTGCCGCCATCATCTTTCAAGGCATCTATCATTTCGTCATCATGAGGAGTATCAGCCTTAGACGGTTCAGTTCCTTCTCCCAAATCAATGGTGGCAGCCTTTTCCTTTCCCCCTTTAGCCTTCTCCGTAGGTTCTGCTCCAGAGGTGGTTCCCTGGGACACGTCTGTCTTTTCGGACGGTTCAACACCTACAAAGTGAGAAGCAACAGTTATCAACTCAGGAGAAAATAATGGGTTCTTCATCGATTGCCCGATTATGTGATGAAAGGTAGAGATAGCTTTGACGAATTAAGGTGAAAAGGTAGAGATACCTTCCGATGACTTCTCAGCTGGAGTGACCGCTGTCTCCGACGTCGTTTCGGGTATGGGGGGAAAAAGAGATGCCCGAGGGATCCCCAGATTTTCGGGATCATATCCCTCTACTTCAGAGGTTTCAGAGGCAGTAGAAGAAGAACCAGCCTTAGGAATGTTCTTTTGTTTAGCTCTCCGCTTCTCTTCCTCCATAGTAGCAGCAATAAGGCGGCGTCCCTCGGCTAGGCGTTCTGGTTCATCATCTCTTATATACTTCTCCATAAGATTGTCTTCATCAATGGAATCAATCTTGAGCTCCTCTTTCTCCCATTCAACGATTTGACTCCATACTTGGACCAAGGTGGATGGATAATCTTCAATCCAAGAGATGTTCCGGCGGCGAATTATATGCGCAAAGAATTCAATCATTAATTCGCCAAAACCATGCACCTCTTCCTCAGCCTCCGACAGCTACTTGCGGGTCTCTTCAGCGGATTTAATAATAATTTCTACATTACCCTCTACTAGGGCAGCCCTGTTCTCAGCCTCCACCAACTTGGAAGCCAAGTCGGCGTTACTCTTCTCCAATTCGGCGTTCTTCTTCACTAACTTGGCCTTCTCTCGCTCAAGGTTAGCGTAAGCAAGTTGCATTTTGGCAGCATCTGACTTGGCATCTTCTGCTTGTTTTTTCAGTTCCAAACGCTCTTGAGTATGGGACTCAAGCAAGTCATGGTAGCGTTTTTGTAGATCCTCAAATTGTTGCTTGAAGCTAGCAGCATCCCGTTGAGCGATAGCAAGTTGGGCCTGTGTATCCTCAAGGTCTTTTCCTAATTTTTTCAAGGCCTTTGCATCATCTTCTGCGGTCTTCTGCATCGAGTCAGTATTCGTGATTAGATTTCGGATGATTCTGGAAAGATTATGCGAATACTTGAACATCTCTGAATATTGTTTCTCGACCGCATCAATTTTTGCTTTGGCCTCATCTGCCCACCTTGAGGAAATAGGCTCAAGAGCAGGTAAGAAAGTCAAGTTTTCGAAATAGTGTTCGGGAAATTGCTCCTCCATATATGCCCGCTTAACTGCAGTTTCAGCATCCAATGGTGGAGGTGCAGGGAATGTCAACTCGGTATCCTTATGTGTGGAAGGCTCAATGGCCTCCTCATTCTTTCTAGGCCGTTTAGCAGGAACTTTGTGCTTGCTTCGCGAATCGGTATCTCTCGGCGGGCTCCTTTCCCTACTGCGCTTTTCTTGAGAAAGAATTGGGTCTTTCGATTGCAGCCTGTCATCTTCTCAACGAGCTTGGTAGCCCTTATATCGCTCTGAATATGACCGAACGGGAGAGCGAGAGCGCGAGGACCGTGACTGGTAAGAATCATAGGGCCTTCTATCCTCCCAATCGCGGCTTTCGCGATGATCATGCTCAGGATCAGAAGGGGGTCTGGACATGCTGCGATGAAGTTTCCTGGTATCATAATGGGAGCGAGACGTTGTACCTGCACAACAAGGCAAATGAAATTCAGAGTCAGTGTTCTCACAAAAAGAAAGTGCTGTGAAATGTGGTGCTATTCTGTTAAGTGCAACCTAAGTGGTGTTTTACCCCCAACAAACCCGAGTCCGAAGCCAGACTAGTGCGAGTGGGCTCTTTGGCCTAAGCAGGGGTGGTCTCTTCTGAAGAAGTGAAAACTAAAGGATTTGTCCCAAAATCCTCTGAAGTGTAAATAGTTTCAGGTAAGGGGGGATACCCCAAACCCTGAAATGTTGGATCATCGGTACTAGGGGCGTCTCCATGAGAAGCATCAATTGGCGGCTCTTTGGAAGACATTGACTTCTCCAGAGAGATGGCATCCTCGGGAACGATATAGCCCTCACAGTGCTTTTCGGCCATGTTAGCCAGTTCATCATCTTGGGTCAAAGATGGAGAAGGTGAAGCCTGAAGCAGCATTGTAGGAGCTTTCGAGCTTTCGCCCATTTCTGGGATTACATCCACTAGGGGAATATATACATATGGACCTGTCTCGTGACCTATACTACGGGTAATGGACAGCAACCTATGGAGATGAATATATTCATCCTTAAGGACTTCATCAATAGTTAAAAAAAATTGATCACCATTAAGGAGCCGGTGCATCCGATCAAATAACGCTTGATCCGATATTTGTTTTGGGTTATCAACTACAAACAAAAAGAAAACGGATTAATGTGGTGGGGTGGACATACAGAGTCGAGATTTAGAAAACCAGTGCTTTACTTGATTTTGTCCATATCCTAGCACACCCTGGCTGTTGCCTTACATAAAACCATTCCAGCCTGGAATCACCCGCTTTACTGCTGAACGGTGCTGGAATTATTTTCCTCTTTGGGACAGACTCGAAGTAACAGAAAGAAGGAGTTTCTCGAGTTAGTGCTTGAAGTTATAAAGGAAATGAATGTCATTAAAAGTGAGCTCTATGCCTAAGATCTCGCGGTACGCTACATATAGGGTATACAGGTAAGCATAGGAGTTGGGGTGCAGCTGCATGGGGGCAATCCACATTTGTCTTAGAAAATCGATGACGAAAGGAGAAAATGGAGGGATAGCCCCAACCATGCACATCAATCGAGTGATTGCCATAAATCCTTGTGGAGGGTTGTGAGGACGATCAGTTTTTGATGGCACCAAGGTATCCCCTTTGGGTATCCCGTACTTTAGGCGTATTTGAATAAGTCTGTCATTGTCGATCGTCGATTCAACAGAATCTTGAGGTGATTCCAGTATAATGGCAGACCCAAATTCGTCAGGAGCTCGATTATCTCTAATCCCTCCTTCCTCTTCACAGCCCAGGGAAACTCCACCCTCAGAAGACACATTATCGCTTTCATGAGTTTCCACCTCGTAGTCTGAGCCCTCATCATCCCATTCTGGATCTGAGGAAGAAGATATGTCTTCAAAGTGATTTTGTTGGATGTCTTTGGGATCTCTTTCTTCTCTGCTAATCTAGATGAACATCTAGCTGTCATGGTCACTAAACTATTGAAGAAGCAATAGCACAAGTTAGAGTAAATTAGCCCGTATCCCCCTGTGCATGTGTATGAACTAAAGTGTGAATAGTGCATGCAGAAAATGTAAAGTCAACACTCGAAAGTGCAATGCAAAATCTTGGCAATGCAATAATGTTCAGGGCAGTTCTTGATGTTCGTGTATGTTCGCAAGGCACTATCCTAACTGTCCATTAAGTTGAATATTATGCCAAGAGTTGATTGGACCAGTTAAACAAATTCTCATGTATTAAGTTGGACTGCTCTTCGGTTCGGTTCGGGTGCATTCATTGGGATCGGATCGGGGGCACAGCCCTGCCTTGGACTCGGACAAACACTGAAGCCCAGGAATCAAAGTCGGATCGGTTCAGAAGTAGACTCCTCGAATAGTTTGGATCGGATTAAGCATTCATGCCTCTCTCTCCTCCTTTATTTTACAGTCTGACCCGATCCAGTTAAGTGAGCTCTATTTCCCTCTTCAACTGTTTGCCCCAACCCGATCCGGCCTTCTGAATCTCTCTTCCCTTTCTTCTCCTCCATTTTCCATACTCCATCGCCTGAACCGACCCCCTGTAATATCCCTCTTCTTCCTCTTCTTTAATTTTAAACCCAATCTCGTCTCCAAAACCCCAGTTATGATCGAACATGCCAAGACTCCCTCTTCCAACGCCTCGAAGTGGAACGGAGCCACCAACGGCGATAGCGAAGGAAGAGGAAGCTGTAGCATTGAAGCCACACCCAAATCAGTCGAATTGACCGTAAATTTCAATTGAAACCAATTATCAGGAAATTAATCAAGGATTTTAACTTACCAAAGGTGTTTAATTTGGAGATTAGCGCGAGAATTGTAAGAGTTCTCCTTTTTTGAGACCTAGGATTTCGAAGCAAAACTTATAAAACGATGAAAGAAAATGAAAGTGAGAGGAAGATGAAGGCTGGGTTTATATAAATACATGGTGGCTATTCGTATCCCCGCTCGGATCGGAATGTGAGCCCAATAACTCTTTTTGGCCTGTTAACCCAGTGCTAAGTGAAAGAAGAGAGGAAACCATTCGGATCGGAATCCGAACCGGATGGAATTTTATATATTTCCTCGGCGTTTAAATTGAATCAGACTTAAAGAAGAAAAAGAAAAGCATACCTGGAAGAATCACTGGACACCGAGAAGAGTTCTTAAGATTGTTTTGAAATGAAGAAAATAGATTGTGTATTCTACAACATATATATATATATATATATATATATATATAAGCGATAGAAGACACAACTTCATAAAGCAACACACCTTCACAAGCGAATAGAAACGACTTTTCAACAATTCAATTTTAGAAAGGCAACTATGTAAATGACATCAAATCATGCTCCATCTCCAACAGAAGCATCCTTTGAGGGGGCAAAATGTTAGCCTACTTTGTGAACTAGGCTACACAAAGTCGAGATGTCAAGTGTTGAAGAACACTTCTTTCTAAAAAGCATCAGATCGGATCGGAGGGCCACTATCAGACCAGAACGGAATAGAGCAAAATGGACAAGAGCTCAAGTTCAACACAGGTCGGACCGGATCGGATGCTCCGATCCGAACCCCTTCTACTTGCCCCTCCGAACCGAACCCAGTATAACATGTTGCTTCACCCCACGATCTCCTGGATATTCGGGGTAGTTACAACCATTTCCTACCCATGTTGACCACTAACCTGGTGCGCTGTCAACACTGAAATCCATCTGAGCCCGAGAATGATGGAATAAGAGCCACGTAGCTCCGATCCGAACCGAATTCTGGGTGAATTTCCACCTATAAATAGACCCCCAAAGGTCATTTGGAGGGATCTTTTAGCACTTTGAGAATTTAAGTATCTTAGAGAACCGAATTCCAGCACTCCCAAACAATCCAAATCATCATACACAGGGCATTTTGAGATAATTGAGTGAATGTATATGAAAAGTGAGCGAGATTGAGCGAATATCTTGTTGTATTTTCATCTATATCATCAAACAAAGTGTTATAAAGTGGACGTAGGCTCTTCAACGCCGAACCACTATAAATTCTGTGACTCTTTTCTGCTTTTGATCTCATTTTATCGAAATTTTAGTCAATTTGGGTGTTAGAACCACTTTTTGGTCTAACACCAACTGCTATGATTTAGACTATGCAACTATCATTTGCATCCAGAATGTGCATCCCCTCACTAGAAAGTAAGAGGAAGGATTTGTACACTGCTTATCGCATTTTGTTTCGTCTGAAGAGATAGAACCAGATAACAAGAAGTAGGTCACTTTGTGGCTTAGTATCATTAATTTCCTTACCGGACGATGAGGAATTCAATGTGAATCATTATATATTCCTTCGAAGAGCAGGGCCGGACTACAGGGAATGTGTCGCTTTATTGGAGAGCAACCGGATCAAGTTACTTGTTGTTAATTCCCCCTTGCCAGCAAGAATCCAGATTAAACTTAGAAAGGATCTGAAAACATCATGAACTGTCTTGATAGATCACAAGGAGAAACCATTAACAGATCTGGAGAGGTTATAAATTGGTTCATTTGGACTATGAACTAGCCCACTGATCCAAAGAGACCATGAGACCGCTAAGCAATATGAAGATATCATCAAATTGAAACAAGATCAAAAAAACCTAATGATTCGTAGAATCCACACATCAAGTTAAATGCAAGAACAGTCTAAAGAGATCATGGCTCGAAATGGATAAAGGATAGTCCAACGAAGATATTGTAATACCCATACATTTTGGCAAATATTATTCAAGAGATTTTAACCAACTATATTAAATAGGAATTATGTAGTGGAATCATAAGATGAGATCCGTAACTAAATATGGTGACTAATTAATTTAATATAATATAAGAAGTGGCTTATGATAAGGGAAAAGTGGGAAACACAAATACTATCGTGTATACATAACCTTCTACCCTTCGTATTCTTATTTTACAAACCTAAAACTAAAGCTTAGAAGATCAACCATTAAAATGTAGAAGATAAAGAGAAAATCTAAAGAAAATATAGAATAATTCAGGCTTAGGATTCGTCAACAAATAATCTCAGCTCTTATATTAAATCTAAGATGAATAATGATTCTATTCTTTATTTGATTCAGTTATGTTTATGTGTTTTCATGATGATTTTAAAATTGTTCTATCATTTAGGTAAAACAATGTTTTTATGCTAATTTGCATAGATTTGAATACGTTAACCTATAGTTTTACTTCTTCATTTGACTTGAAGCTTTTATTGCTATTCCCAGCATGGTTTTGGATATAGGTTTTAAGTTTCAAAATTTTTAAGCAATTAAGAATTTTCCATGTATTTCCTAAGGAAGAACATGTGTTGATTATAAATTTTAATTATTAAAAATAAATAAGTAATGATTGTTGACTTGAAATTTTTACACAGGATAGAGAGGGTTACTCTCATATTTCGATGAATTTTTGGGAATTTCCCACGTTTTTATGATTAACTGTGATTTCTCTAAATTGGCGGAACTTGGGCAATTATGCATTAATTAAGATTAGTTAACATGTTAGAAGCTGAAATTTAAAAAAGTTTGAAGGTAAGTTCAAAAAAGTTTTATCAATTAATAACAATTTTCTATGTAATGTGGAGTAGATGAAAAGTTTTACTTTAAATGGAAATAAATTATTTTTCATACTATTTATTGTTAGGCCACCAAACTGGTCAAAATTGACCTCGCTATCATCATTGTTAGTAAGCTTATGATACATGGTATGTCATAAAACATGATCTAAGATGTATGCAGGCTTGTCGCTATCATCACCATCGTTCATATCAGTTTGTTCCTTGTTGTTTGTATCCATACTAATATTTTAAATCAACCTCTCTTTGAGATCTTATCGCCTTCGTGCATAGGTGACGCTTATCACTACTATACATGGGCGATATGACTGCTTCTTATATAAAGTAATAGGCTTGCTGCCTCAATTGCTTTAAATCATATCGAGGCTATTACCTCTATTATTTTCAAAATGCTTTGAGGTTGTCGCCTTTATTCTTTGTCATCATCAATTTGGTCAACAAGATATATTTCAAGTTTGTTTTCAAAAATACCTAGAGGTAATCACTTCTATTCCTTATCAGTGTCGACTTTATCGGTTAGTTTGTTTTCAAACTTGTTTTTTTAAAAATCTTTAGGCTACCATCTCTATTCCTTATCTTTATCAGCATGGTGGATATAGCTTGTTTCTGAACTGTTTTCAAACTATCTCAAATCCAATAGGTGGTTAATCTATAGGGTTTGACCTTTTGCCATCGATTTATTCAATTTTATTAGCTTCAATACTTGGTTAAAGAGTCTATAAGGGCGATGCCTACATGCATTGTCGGACCTATTGATTTTCTATAATATTAGTATTAGACTACGCATCTTTTGATTGTATTGCTGATCCAGTCGACGAGGTTGTCACCTGTATTAATGCTTGTATTACTTTCTTAGGATCAACACATATTAGAGACACCAGTGGGAATTAAATAATCAAGTACATATTGGGGATACCAATAGATTTAAACTTCCTCTTGGCATAATATTAAATATGTATTATGAGTTTATAGTCATCCTCTGGACAAAACTATGACATGTGTGCAATGGTTAATCCACATGTGTAATGGTTCATAGTCAACCTGCGGAAAAAACTATAATGTGTATTGTTGATAACACATGTCTATTAGAAGGTTACTCCATAAATTTCTAATTTTAAATTAACCATGATGGTGGTTTACCTAATGGTGGTTGGATGAGTATTCCTTATATGTTATGGGGTGGGTAATCTCATATTATAAAACACAAGTAGGTAACTTGTGGACAACTAAGTAACTTGTTAATATTATGGTTATTAATAAACCATTAATACTGCTAGTCAGGAGAATGGGGAAAGGTGATCCACTTTATGATGCACGTTTGTACTTTATTATTATTATTAATTATTGTTTAAATCATTGTGGGTGTTGGTGCATAGGATTGTTTGTTGTATAACACAATACTATGAAGAGGGAAACCTGTCCTGTTATGTAGTGTGGTCTTATTGGATAACTATTTATTTTAGGATAGTATTTATTATTTGTACCAAGTTGTTGTCTGACCCTAAGTTTTTATTATACCCTTGAACTCTCGAGCACTCATTTGAGTAGATTAAGATCAAGGTTTTCAAGATCTATTTTGAAAAATAAACCTCTAGAGATGTTCAAGAGACATTTAACAACTTTAGGAATCCTTTCCACTGTGTGTTACTTCTATTTGGATATATGTAAAGGAAAAGCTATTTATTTCCTAAATTTGACTCTGACCAACCAAGGGGTGTTGATGCCCAAAATTGTACGCCAACATCCGAGAGTTCCAAAATTTTGAAACTTTATGTCCAGAGTAGAAAAATATAGGAGGTGCAGTAATAATGTTTGGGAAAGTAAAGGACAAAGTAGTTTATAGTGGTTCAGTTCAGATTGAACCTACGTCCACTTTGAAGGCTATACTGATTTTATTTAACTATTGAGAAAGTACAATCAAATACATCATTACAAAAAAGTTACAATGATTAGCAATATCCGATTAATCCCTATTGTCGAGCTTCCTTGCTAGTCGGGAGCAATCGAGGGGTTTCCAAAATCCGAAGGGAGTCAAGAGGTGTCGAGGTCTAGAGGGAGTCGGAGGGTCCGAGAGGTTATCGGAGTCGGAAGATCCGAGAGGTTGTCGAAGTCGAAGGGTCCGAGAGGTTGTTGGAGTCCAGGGGTCCTAGAGGTTGTCGGAGTCGGAGGATCCGAGATGTTGTTGGAGGGTCTGAGAGGTTTGTAGAAGTAGGGGGTCCGGGAGGTTGTCTGAGTCGGGGGGGGGTCCGAGAGGTCCTAGAGGTTGTCGGAGTCAGAGGATCCGATAGGTTGTCGGAGTCGGACATGCTTTGAGGTGAGACAGGTATGGCGGTGGGCGAAAAGGTATCCAAGATGTGCTTATAGATTGGTCATTAAACATGTTGGTATGAGTGCATCTTGGATATCTTTCAGATGTGCTTATAGTCAGACATTGTTGAGAGCTTTGACTCACTTGAATCTTGTCACTCAAGTTGGAGCTTGTCTGACGCATCTAATTTCATCGCTTTTCGAAGTGTTTGCCTTTGTAGAGTCTCAACACTGATGGAATGTTGGAAACTGCTAGGGCCTAGACTTTGGTTCTGGATTGCCTTCTTCACGAGGTGGAGGTGCTGCTTAAAGATGGTAGCTCCAAAGCTCGAGGCAAAGGTGACGCCAGTGCGGGAACTGGTTGGGATCCTCCTCGAATCCTGCAATGGCCAAGCTAGTGCAAGAATTGGTGGAAGGATACCCCCGAGCTCATGCACCTCGGTGTATCAAGAATTTGTCACTCCCACGAAGGGCTAAGGAGGGAAAGGAGGAAGCGACTCTGGAAGGAGGAGGCCCATGATTGGTGGCAACCCGCCAAGTGCCAAATCTGTTCAGAAAAAGGAATGAAAGAAGAAGGATGAGTAGTACCGGTAATTGTTATAGAAATTATATATATTCTTGGTTATGTAGTCCGATATTATATGTGAGTATGACCCTCGCTTTTGGTCCTTAAAGGTACGGTGTGGTTTTCATGTACGCCCTGTCATTAGAAAGAAAAGATATCAGATATGTAGTTTGTTTTGGATAAGCGAAAAAGGAAACATTAGTTAACTTTATCTAAATCGCATTTCGTGTTAAGTGTTCGAATGTTCATCTTATGTTTTCCAACGTCTTATACTTGCACAAGCGTACTTGTTGTTACATTAAAATAAATGTGATTGGAGACTCTGCTCTTGAGGTACCCCCAATCATGCGGATATCGCATGCTGGTTCCGCTCGTGGGATTTCCTTTGTCCAGGTGTCCTGAGGTGCGTGAAATCCAGGCTAGGTGCCCTCTCTCTTGGACTACTCGAAGTTCGTTAGTCCTCAGTCATAAGAAGGCACGGATGTCGTCATTCGTCCGATTTTGGCTCTCTCATCATTTCTTTGGGTTTAGAGAGTAATGACGTTGTTTATTCGCCAAAGGGTACCTGGATCCAGACCCGTTGGGCCAGATTGTGGTCAATGGTTGCCCCCAAGTCCGGGGACTTAGGAGCGAAACGATTTATCCTCGGTCCCGTCGTTGGTTCGAGATTCGAGAGTTCTTGGATCCTGACCCGATGGGTTGAATAAACCCATGGAAGTGGTCGTATCACACTAGCTCAGCAGGTGGGTTGGCCCCAAGTCCGGAGACTTAGGAATGGAATGATTTATACTCGGTCTCGTTGCTGGTTTGAGACTCGAGTAGAGTTATTTATACTCGATCACGTCACAGGGCCAGAACTCGAGTGGGCCCCCGATAGGGCTTCCAGTCATGCTCCCAGTTAACTGGAGGGTTGCCAAAGCTCAGAAGGAGGAAGATGGTTATGACGCGGCGAAGACGAGGCATTTTCCGAGGAGAGGGTTCGTTTTCCATTCCCACTTTGCCTCCTATAAGGGAGGTTAAGGTGGTAATGAGTCACGAGCTGACACCTTTGAAGATGACCTCAGAGATCCTCGCATCGTAGGGGGCAGATGCAGAACTAGTGGAGGACTGGTAACATCAGGCCTGATTCTAAGCATAACTCCGGTAGTACTTCGCGGCGTGCCCCCAGGTGGCCGGAGTATCAGATGTTAGAAAATGGATACAACACAGCGAAGAGAAGGTGACTTTTGGAAAAAATGGCTTGCTTCTGTTTCCATTTCGCTTAAAAAATGAATGAGTCAAAGGTAGGGATGAGTCGCGAGACGATATCTCCGATGACAGCCTCAGAGATCGATGTATTGTAGAGGACGGTCGTAGGGCTGGTAGAGGACCAGTAACCTCGAGCCTGCTTCCGAATGTGCCTCCGGTAGTACTTCCCGACGTGATTCTAGCTAACTGGAGGGTCGTCGAAGCATCAGATGGAGGAGAAAGGTCACGGCACAACGAAGAGGAGGCTTCTTTGGTTCGCCATGTGTTGCCCGGATCTAGACCCTTCGGGTCGGATAGAGACAAACGGTTGGTCGATGTCACATCATTTGGCTGATGTACTACACCCAAGTCTAGATACTTAGGAACGGGGTTGTTATGCTCGGCCTCTTCGTCGATCTAAGGCTCGGGTTAGGGGGATGGCTCTGGTGTCTGAAATGTCGATCCAGTGTAGTGCACTCGTGTATACGAATCAGTTATAATGGTTGATTACAAATCAAATCTAAGCCATCTAGCAGAGTTACAACACTCGAGATTTCATAATAACCGGATTGGTACAAAAGGCAATCCATACGAGACGAGTTGTGAGGCGCGGCTGCTCCTTGATGCTGCAGTCCCGATGAGCCGAGGAGATGACCTTGAGTGATTTAACTATTGGTCGAGGTCCTGGTTAGATGAAATCTTTGGTGAGCATTGAGTAGCTCGGAAATTCCATGCGGTGGATCCTGCCGATACTGTTCGAGGTAACCCTTGCGGATGAGTTTCTTGATGTTGTCCTGCAAATGGTGGCAGCTGTTTTTATCGTGTCCATGAATGTTATGGAACCAACTGTTATGTAGAGTCCCTTGGTGTGCTCGTTGGGCCCTTAAGCCTTGGCCTTTTGTAGCGTAGGACACTGTGAATTGCAAGGTAAATGTCCTCGGGGGTGTCATTGAGAGGAGTGCAGTTGCAGAGAGACGGAGGTCGAAGATGCTTCCTCTTATTATTGCGACTACCCCTGACGTTGTCGGTGTGAGAAAGATTTAGCAACACGATGGGGTTAGAGTCACTAAAGATCTGGGCTTCGCCTCGAGGCAAGATGTTGAGGTGAGATGCTCGATTTCTTTGTGCTAACTCTTAGCATGGGAAGTAGATGGCATTCTCGTAGAAGGTCTCCCGAATCTTTATTTGCTTCCGATCGATCCATTCTCTACACTAGTAGATGGCATTCTCGTAGAAGGACTCCCGAATCTTCAGTTGCTTCCAATCGATCCATTCTCTGAATTCAAAATCAGGTGGTATGCCCTTTGCAAGCTAGACGAGTACGGTTCGAGGGGGCAGGTTCCTCGACTTCGACCAAGGCGGTGTTGAATCATTTGACGTAACTTTTGAGAGTTTCATTGGCGCCTTGGTAAATGTTCAAGATTGAGAGGATGTCTTTGGGCATCGTGACGTGCGTCCTGGATTGCACAACCAAACCCCTGGTGGGTTGGTCGAAAGTTGATATGGTTCCCGGAGGGAGTCGAGAGAACCGTCATAGAGCCATGTCTTGGATAAGGACGGGGAAGCACTTGCACTTTACGACGTCAGTAGTGCGTGATGGATCCATGCGCAATTCGTTGTGATTAACTAAGTTTTGAGGATCATAGTTCCTTGAGTAAGGAGTAATTTTTGGCATGTTGAAAGACTTATGTCATTTGGCATTATAGATAGTTGGGGAAAAGGGTTACGCCTCGTAATGGTTTCCCAGACATCATTGGCGTGCTCGCGCGATTCACTCAAGATCTGACGGATCATGTCTGTGAGAATCAGAGAATGGATTCATACCGTAATGTGGTAGTCGTGGTCTAGTTGAGGAGTTTAGAGCCTATGGCTTCTTTTCGAAGGAAGGTCTTCGTCGTTATGTGAGTCTCTAACCTTGATTGAACGATTCCGTGGAGGTTGGTTGAGGTGAACTTAGGCCCAGTAAGATGCTAGAAGCGTAGGCGACAAGTCTGGAATCGTGGCAGTCTGAGTCTGCCTAGTAGGGGTTGAGCGCTATTCCCTTGGTCGAGATTAGGTTCAAGCTGGGAATGGCCTGGATGGTGCGTTCCCTCTCTGACGATGATCCTGACATTACCGGGGTTGATTTTATGACGAGGGCTTCGGTTGTTGGGAGGAGAGACGGATGCGGAGCTCGAGGAGACGCAGTTCGGAGGAGGTTGGATGCGCTCCTACTTGTCGTGAAACGGGCGATGTCTCATTGAGTGTGTTGTTGTAGTCACTGGATCAACTCTCTCTTTTGCCTGACTTGGGCTTTGAGCCATCGCTCGGTTTCTTTCGGCCTTTGGGTAAGCGCGAGAAGCCGCGCTTGAGTCACAAGGGCCTCGAGGGCCGGAGGTAGTGCCACGTTGGTAGTGGCTAGGACATAGGAAGGCAGTCGCTGATGAACCAGAGTGCCTTAATTATCATTAGATGGTCCGTTGATGATAGATTTTCCCTTGCTCGACATTGTTGAGAAGATTGCTCAGTGGACAAGATGGAATCCAAATAGCATAAACAAACTTGTGGTTGAGAATCGGTGGGATGAGTCGGCTTCGTCGAGTTTGAGCAGAGGCATTACTTGATGGAGGCTGAGCGCCCAAGTGTGCCTGAAGGCGGAGAATGTCTCATTGAGCATATTGTTGAAGCCATTGTATTAATCTGATGTTCTAGGGGATTTTATCGATAAGGCGTCGTTGAGTCTCGCCCAACTTTCTTGATGTTTCGTCGAATTGGGCTCGATCGAAGGTTGGGAGCGTTAAGACTGGTGTAATGAACTAGGATTTTCTGTACTTAAAAATTTATAGTTAATTCAATTTAATGTTGAAAATTTATGTTTATGCTTGTGTTTGATTTTAATTTAAAATCTAGTTTATTTCGGATTTTGTAAGTTAAAAATTTAAATTTATCTGCGAACCTAGATATTTTTGTTAAACTAAAAGTAATTAGTTTCTTTTTAAATTAGTACTTTAATGTAAACTTTGATTTGATAAATTTTAATCTATTTTATTTGTTTTGATTTTGATTTTGAGTTGATTTTTATAAGTGCAAATTTAAAACTTAATAATTGGGATTTAGGTTGTCTTGCTAAATTTAACGATAGTTGTATGTTTTAAAATTATTGAAGTATATTATATGTGAAATATAAATTTTGTTCTTTAATTTAATCTAGAGTTTTATTTATAATGTATTTTAGATTTGAATTTGGTTTAAATTGGTCTGTAAGTGTAAATTTAAAGTTTTATATTCAATTTACTTTTGATAAAATAAACACTAGTAATATTCTAAGCTAAATAATTTATATGTTTATCACTTGAGAAATTATTTAAATAAATTGGTATATTTTAAAAAAATATTGAATTTGAATAACTTTGTAAAATTTTACCATTAGTTATATTTTGAAATTAATTGAAATCTATTAGGGAAATCATATTTTTTGTTTTTGAGAATTAAAAATTAATTTAATAAATTTATTTGGATTTGAAGTTATTTTATAGAAAATAAATTTGGGTTGTACTTGGAATGTATGAATACCCTATTATTGTTATAGTATATACATAGTATTAATAATGGTATATGCATTTGAAAAATATGGATTACATTGGGTTTGCCACTTGTTTAGTTTGTTCTGAGAATTATAACAGGTGTCCCTTTTTGTTAGCGTGCCCTGTATCTTACTCTTTTCACCGTACCCTCTTCTATTTCTTTACCAACCGATATCCAACCTTCCCCAAAAATCAAAATTGTTCTTGCCGAAAATTGAGAATCCATAGCCACCTTTCCTTAGACCGCAATCTTCAGTCCACCCTCCGATCACGCCACAACACCCTCAACGTCACCTCCACTCTCCTCAACGCAACCACCAGTGGTTTCTTCTCCCTCCGTCCAACTATAGAATCCAACGTCAAAGCCACGAACCACCGCATCTTGCGCCAAGCTAACCCCAGTCGAGCACCGCCTCAGATCCAAACCTAATTGTCCACCACTCTAGCAGCGTCGCAACCATCATCCCCATCCATCCTTGGGAAACTGATGCTTCCCCAATTCGAGAAATTGGCCACGGCGTCACTCGAGGCTCGGCTGCGCCTCCCATCGTGAGCCTCTGCAACTCCATTCCCATGACTGACCCCAAAGCACCGTTGTTGTTTCTCCCATTTTGTCTTTGACACAAAGTAAGTCCTCTTACGATTAAATATATTTCAATTTACAATTTTGGCTTACACTGAGAGCATTAGTTGTCGACACTTTATCGTTTTCCTGTTGTCTTGGGCTATCTTGATTGTAATTCGGTTATTGAAAGATCTTAGGCCTGCATGTAGTATTATAATTGTACTTGTATATATAATAACCGAGTCGACTTTGGGTTCCAGTTGCATACATGATGTCCGACACTTTTTTGTGTGTGCCTTACCGATCCAGTTTTTGTTGAATATTTGCCAAAATATGAATGTCTCCATTTATAGCATATGAATATTTGTCTGCATGTTTTTAAATGCCAACGGTCAATAAAAGTCTTGATGTGAACCACACTAAATTATCATGTGTTAAAAATACAGACTTTAATATATGATTAATGCAAATGTTGATCCCATTTTGTTTGTAGTATTCTATTGGAAAATTGTTTTGTTGAGCATGTTTAACAATAGATATGCTTATTTCTGTTACTAGAACTATTTGATCAGTATGTAGGTGTGTGCTAACTTATATAACCATTTGATACATTTGAACCATATGCACTTGTGTACCTCATTTTGCTGCTCATGTTGTCAATATAATTTTGACGGTTTTGACTCACGTGAAATGGCGTAGGGGATACGTAAGGAGAGAAGTTATACATAAAATTGTTTGCCTAGGAAATATTTTGAAGCATAATGAACACGGTGCATTAACATTTGGGGTACTTGCACTCTCTTTTAATTGGGGATATACTTGACTGACCACTGTTTAGTTATACACATGAAATGTTTGGGTTAATATATATACATACCAGTAGTCAACATTGTTGCATGCACATTGTTCTTTTCATAGCCCAGTGGAATAGGGAGTTGGTCCAGTCACACACGTAATTGAATACTCATACATGGCTGCACTGTAACACCCCGTAATTTTATAACATTAAAATTCACAAATTAAAGTATACTTAATTTTTAGAAAAGAATTAAGTGAAATGGGTTGCGCAGAGAAATATATATATTGATATATATATATAAAAATTAAAAATTAAATAAATAAATATGCGAAAAAGTTCAAAACAGCGAATTGGGAGGGGAAATAACCGAACCGGCCCATTTTTGAGGTCGACCCGAGCCTCGTTGGGTCAACTAGGGGTTAATCCAGGGTGTTTGGATGTCAACCCGTGGGCCGATTCGCTCAAATGCAGATTTTGCATTTGATTGGTTCCCATGGTTCAGGGTTAATCTAATGGTACTAAATAACTTCCTACACCTATAAATACATCCTAATGCTAACCCTAAACCTAATTAAAAAACAATAGTTACCGTCACCATGGAAATCAATGGAGCCGCCGCCAACTAAGAAAGAAGAAAAGCAAATTCAATTCTAATTCTCTCAACCCTAAAGCAAAGCTAAACTCTCTCTTTTCTTCTCTAAATTGTGAGTATGATGATCTTAACAAGATTATTATCATTTTAATTAGGTTGAGTTATGAATGGATTATGAGTAGATGATGTGAATTATCATATATGTTGTTGTAAACCCCTTTTGCTATCATGTATATTATAAATCCAATGTTATGTGTATATGTTGTAAATCATGCTATGATGATGTTATGTAGGTTGAAAGTTTCTATGCTAAGTTGTGATGAATCATACATGTTAAAAAGGCCATGATGTTACCATCTATGCTAGTTAGTTCATATTAATTAAATCTTCATGTTTGGGTTATGTTGATCTATATGACAAGTCACATATGCAAGTTAGATTGATTAGAAAAGTTATGAACATATGCCAAGACATCTATTATGACATCTAGAGTTACGCTATGACATATGTGATATCCTATGCTAGTTCACACCATCATTATGTTGCCTAAAAACCCCATATGCAAGTTTATGTATAGATTTGGGCTATGATCATATCATGTAAATTGAGACATTTAACAAGTTGACACCTTTTGATCCTTAACATGTGTAGTTTATGCAAGTTTCACCCCTATTATGATCAGATTTATTTTAATTGTCTATATGTTGTGATAATTTATCTTTGTGCTAGGTGTTAGACTATACAAGTCTAGCATATATTATGCGTTGAATAAGCGAACGTATAAACGTGGGGTAGGGGTAATATTAAGGATTTAATATTAAAAAGTTGGGGTGCAATTGATATGATTTTGCATGCCATAAGTGGATGGCCATAATTGAGTCAATCATGGACATCATTAAAAGTTGACTTAATTAATAATTTGAATAGGGAATTATTAAAACTGGGGTAAAAGATTTTAGGTGTTAATCAATGCTTAGGACACGAGGTTGGACTCGTTTGTGACGTAAACCTGCCCGGACCCGCCCGACAAATCCAATGGTCACAAATGTCAGCCCAATGTGAGAGGTCCTAGGCCTAAACTAAAGCATAACGGTTGTAAAGACACGAGGTTAGACTCTTTTATAGTGTAAGACTGCCCGGACCCGCCCGGCAAATCCAGCTGCCATAAATGCCAGTCTAATGTGAGAGGTCTTTATGAGGTTATGGCCTGAATTAATTAAGAAATACTTAACCAGATAAACATGTAAGGTGGGACATGGGGGTTAAGTAGGTGCCTTGGGTGGCATGAGGAATCTAGGGGGTGACCTTAGTGGCATGTGAAATACGATTAGTAAGACTTAACCAAACACACATGTAAATGAACATGACTAAGAGGGTTAAGTGGGATATACTAGTGACAAGCTTAGGTGGGTAGCTTGTGGGGGGCCATTTCGACCAGTATCCCAAACGTATCTTTGTGGGCTCGACCCAAGTCGAGGAAGGGACACGCATGCTGGGTTCGACTGTAAGAGGCCAAAACAGGGAGCGGTGGCAACGCAAGTCCAACGGGTTTCATATGCGTGTGTGGACCCGGGCTGGTAGGTAAGACGTTGTTGCATCGTGTAGGTATAAGCCGTGCATTCTCAAGTTGTATCGGGTTGCCACTTTAGGGGAGTGATACACCCCACTGTGGGGCCAGCACGGGTATCTACGAGTAGGGAGCCGATCGAAAGTGGGTAGTGGGGTACACCTAGTGGAGATAGGGGCAGACGACACCTATGTAGTCAGCTAGGGGTACGTAAGGCTATTTATAAAGTTTCTGTGTGAAGCAAGTGGGATCAAACAATAGGGTGACTGGTGTGGTGCAGTGTAGTAATGTGCGGTGCAGTGTAGTAATCATTCGTTAGTAATTAGGTGTGCCTTTACCGTTGTCTTTAATGTTATCTTAAACGCTATCTTTATCTTCCTAAGAGTTCATAGACATTTACTTGACTTCCAGCTTATGCCTTAGTCTAGTTATTTTGATTATAGTATTGTTAGAATTATCATACTCGCCAGACTTTATGTCTGACCCCCTCTATTTCTATCCTTTTTCCCCCTCCAGGTCCTCAGGTTGGGCCCAGCTCTAGTGGAGTTTGATTGAATTGCTTCATCTCTCTTTGGAAAGCTTGGACCGTTGAAGTAAAGTCCAGCTTGTTATTTTTTAATGGCTGTTTATGTAATGGGATTATGTATTTTGTTTTTATGAAGATGGATATTTTACTTGGTTATGATCTATGGTTTTATGATGTAACAAACATGTTTAATTTCCGCTGCAATAAAATGAAGTTTTAGATTTCCAAGTACTATTTATTAACTGTCTTGTTGTAATTTTTCTGTTCTATATTCACTTATAACCTCCATGGAAGTTAATGCATTCCCTTTGTGAGTGACATTAATGGACGTGGGGTGTTACATGCACCTTAGTTGAATATTGCATGTCACCTATCGCTACCTTGCATAATAATACTACACGCACAACTTTAGTTCATTGTGGTATGTTTTGGCAGTTTAATGGGTATTATGCTCGAACTATTTACTAGATTTTCAGGATAAACTAATTTTATTTACGTGTATAGCGAAGTTTGCTCACTTGAAATAAGTTTAGTCTTGACTCGAGTGTTTGTGTTTTTCCATGGAACGCTCAGTTCAAGTTCTAAGTGTTTCAGATTTGAAGTTTTAGCTCGCAAATTGGAGAGGAACGTGAAGACGCGCGCGTACGGGCGCAAGACGACAAAATTGTAAAGCTTTATTTTAAAGAATTCATGCATATTTTTATTCCGCTGTGCAAATTATTTTGTATAGACTCAGATATGTATAAAAATTTATTACATTGTGAAATTTTGTACTGCGATTCTGTATGTTTATTCTGTTTAGACCCGTAAGCTAAATAACTACCTGTCTTTTTGAATGTTCTGAATCGATTTAAATACCGACTTGGAGAGGTCAAAAAGGCAGGTTGTTACAGTTGGTACCAGAGCTTTGTTTTGACAAAGCTTAGCTTAACTGGTTTAAAAACTTATTAGAGATAGAGTAGAAATACTCTAGAATGAGGGGAATCGACACAAGAATCACTCTAGAGAGAGCATATTTTGAAAAAAAATAAAGTATTTTGAAAATATAAATTATTTTTGCAATGTAAGGTATTTTGAATTTAAAATCCGTTCGAAGTCCCATTCTTCGAATCTGTTCTCTTCGATAGTTTTCTTCGCTAGGATCTCCTTAGATTTGGATCTTGAACCTATTCGAAGCCCATCATCGAGTTGTCAAGATTCTAAGTGTAAGTTAATTGAACAAATAAAACTGAATGCGAATCAAATATTTGAAAAACACTTGTAGCAAGAACAAACAGTTGTTGAAATTTTGGAAGCGTTAACTAGTAAAGCATATATGATGAATGGACAAATAAAATTGAAGAATGTTAAAACCATAGAAATGTAATAAGAAGTGTGTTCCAATTATAGATAAATTGTGGAATAAGATAAAGAAAGTCATAACAAAGAAGATAGTGTGACTAAACTTGAGAATCTGATTCCGGAAAATTTTGAAATTGATTTCTAAGGTTTTGAAAAATAATACTAGTAGTACATAAAAGTATTGTCGAATAGAAATGTATGAAGTTATTTCTTGAAATATTTTTAAAAAGGGAAATATATAAACGAAGAACCCATTTTTGTCGCTAGAAAATAATTTTGATGATAATCCTTTGTCATCAAAGTTTATTTTCGAGACTCAAAGTGGGGAAGACTACTTTGGTAGCTTTGTCCAAACAAAGTTTGATTTGTGAAGCATGATTTGATATGTAAATATGAATGTATATATTTAAAGGGAAAAAACATGGAATTGAATCTCGAGTATGAGTTGAACGATATCCATCCCTTTGTGTTAGGATAATATAATATGTATACCTCAAATGAATATCTCGAAGAAAACTACCGAACTATATCTCAGATGAATTAAGTAGAAGTTTGACTTTTCTTCTTGTTAAATAGAATTGATTATTTTAAGCGGGATTTGAATTTTGATTTATATCTTTATAAGCTCAAAGGAATTTGATTGTAAATTTGAATAATTAATTCAATTTGGAGTATAATTGAAATTGAGATTTAGTTTTGACTTGATTGAAATTGAAAATGCAAACGGTAACTCAAGTATTGAGATAATTTGAACCTTGGGTCTGACTAGAATGTAAATGAGTTGAATTTGAGGTTAAGGTGAATCAATCTCGAAAATTGGAAACCGACAATAGTTAAGAAATTTGAATTTTTGGATAATTAACTCGGATTGGAACATTTTTGAAAGTAGTGTTCATTGTAAAACTATTTTATTTGAAATTATGATATTAGATTTATTTATATTATTTAAATTATCTTGTTACAAGCCTAAGTGTTTTTGTTTTCAAACTTGCTTTTCCAATACCTATTTATTTATTTCATAACATTTGCAAAACCTATATAATCATTTAACTTATTTTCCAAAGCTATCTATTTATTTAAATCTATTGTACATCAAGAGTTATTTTACAAAGCATATCTATTTATTTCAAACCCATTTTAAACATCTACCTATTTATTTAAGTTTATTTTTCATTAAGCTGTTTTTTCTCTCCAAAAACTAACTTAGTTATTTTGATAAACATATGTATCCAATCCGAACAAATTTGGATCCAAAATGGTTGAATGTATAGACTCAATTGAATATCGATAATCATAATGTGAAATCTAAATTGAATACTCGAATTGTTTTGAAATTAATTTAATTTGATCTTGAAAATAGAATTTTAAAGATTATCGATATACAAATATCTTGATATGAAATTTGAAACTTATATATATGAATTAGATAAGTATGACATTTGAAAATTATTGATTTGGAATATAATCGATGTGAAACATATAATCTTATATCATGGATTTATATGACAATGACATACTTGAAAATGAGATTTGGAAAATTTATGTAAATGGATATTTATATGAACATGATTCGAAATGAAGTACTATTTGAACTAGATTAGAAATGATATTAAATTCAAATCGATTGTGGAAAAAAATTAATTGATACGGAAATTGGAAATTTTGAAGTCTTTGATTTTGAATATGAAGTTTTCGAACCTTATATGTATACGGAAGATGTATATAAGATTATGATTAATTCGAAAACTATTGATTTGGAATAAGATTGATTTGAAATGAAATCTTATATAAGGAAATATGAGAATGGCATGATTGAAAACTTGATTTGGAAATATTATGAAAATTTATTGTGATATATCAAAACGTGAAATGAAGTACTATATGTATATAGTATCGTATGTTTTCAAAACCAAATATATGAGGAATACCTTCTATCGAAAGTTGCGAAGGCACTGGAACTCCCCGGGAGTGTCCATTTGAAAGTCACGAAGGAACTAGAGCTCCGTGGTAGTGTCCATAGAAAACCACAACTGCGTTGGAGCTCCAATGTTAGGTACCTCCATCGAAATCGGTGCCCGTGCGATGGGGACATGTACTATATACTATGATTGATTTTCTAGCGAAATTCGAGGGGCGCGATGCCTACAGTTACAAGTGATTCTATTGGGATAGTGGTGTAAACTCCAAGTAACTGCGATCTATGGCAAACAACCATGGCGAAATTCGAGGGGTGTGATACCCACGAACACAAGCGATTCTACTAGGATAGTAGCATAACCGCCGCGTGTCCGCGATCCATAGGGGAAGTGAAGTTCTTTCCATATCTGTTTTATTAAAATATTTTAAAGTAATTTCACTAGAAGTTGAAACAAGTATATTTAAGTACTTGGATATTTTAGTCATTCGCCTGGCCAGGGTATGTCTGACGTCTGTAAGAACGACAATGACTTGTTAAACTTCGAGTTATCAAATGTTTTCGAACTTTAAATAATGACTCAATAATCGAAAATTTAATTTTATATAACTCCAACAAATAAACTAAGGAAGAGGATTTTAAAGGTTTTGCAAGCGCACAGCTTTGAAATATATAACAAAATACCTTTTCTAAATTTCCAAAATGAGAATTGCAAGTTTAAATTTATGTTTTGTTATAACTGAATTGAAATTTTAATAAAGACGGGTTGTGGCATTCAAATAAATTTTTGGAAAGATAATAAATAAATTTAATAACAAATGAGTATTGTATTTAAATGGAACATTTGCTTCCGTAGATAAATCTTATTTCATGTATACCGAAGTTTACATATCATGCTTGCTTATGCTTTATACATTAAGTTTTGTTATATATGTATGTATGTATGTATATATATATATGATTCTCATTATTTGTAAAGTGTTTTAGTAGGAGGCCATGGCGTGCGCTTCGTATGAGAGCTCGCTTTGCGCTAAATGTTACAAATTAAGCAAACATGCTTATAAACACTAATATAAGGTACATATCTAGAATTTAATACCGTATTTGGGTTTTTGTGTTGTTTCCCCTGATTAGGGATGCCTCATCGTACAGATGAGATGTATATTTTGTATTTTTATTGTTTTGTGTACGGGAAATTTTTCCTGATTGAACCGTGCAGGGGAGGTGCTGCCGAAATTTCCCGTAAATCCTGGCATTAGAAAATTTTCAAGTCCTAAAGTTTCATAACTTATTTTGTTCTAATAAGTTGTAATAAAGAATAATTTGAATATAATTTGAATAGGAATGAATATTCTGAAAATATAATAGCATCCCTCTACTTGTTGATGCATTTAGTTTTCCTTTAACGTGTCTGTTGGAGAATGGAGTTTTGATGACAACAACCTTATTTCAATTATCATTGATTACAAAATATATACTAACACTTTTTGTATAGATTATATATATACATATGCAAGAATTATATACAGGAAATATTACTGAAGACTGTGCAATTTTAAAGATGATAGAGATTCAAAGATCAAAGAAATTTTAAGACTCATGAGTATTCAAGATTTCAAGGATTCAAGAGTTCAAGATTAATACAGTTATAGAGCCTAGAATGTGTAAGACTCTAAATAGCACTCCAGGTTCAAATTCAAATTCTGATTTTTAATTCTATCCTAAATTCTTTTATTTTATTTTCTATCTTTTCTATTTTTCCTTTCTTATTCTTCTTTATTTTTCAAACTTAAATTTTACATATTTATACTCTTATACTTTATGTTTATATAGTTTAAAACCTTATAATTTTATAGATATGTTTATATAGTTTAAATTTATGTTTTTTCTGATTTTCTACTTTATAATATTAATTTACAGTACTATATTTTAATTCAAGAATTTCCAGATTTATATTTATATATAAACACTTGAAAAAATGTTTTAAAATTCAAAAATACACTAGGGTATGTCGACATAACAAAAACACCTTTTCGACATATAACTGTCACTTTTTCAATTTTGAAAGGAAGTGTCTTTTCACTATTCGAAACGATTCAGAAACGTTGCAACCTTTCACACACTATAAAAAGGGGTTAAAACCAAATTTTTAAACATATCTTCTTCTCCACTTTCATCCTATTTCATTATATAATCATTCTTAATCATTTTTATGATTTCTATACTTATACCCTACCGAATTCAATTTTAATTTGATCAAATTTCTTCTCTCTACACTCTCTTCTTATATCTCTCTGAATCAAGTGCTATTGAAGAGTTCTAAGGCTATTTGTAATTGTTTGCGTGGAGTAAAAGTGTGACACCCCACTTCCGTTAATGTCACTCATAAAGGGAATGCATTAAGTTTAGTGAAGCATTATAGTAAACAAAATGGAAATATTACAACACAAACATATAAAATATAAGTGGAATAAAAACTTTATTTATCATAAGATACTGCGGTCCAAAAACATCACATGTTTGAAATACAAAATCCCTTTACAACATAAAAGCTACTGTCTTATACTTCAAAAATATCAGAGTACATAAAAGAAATAAAATTCCCCAAAAAAAATATAGCCATAACAATAAGGATTGGAGCTTGAGCCATACATCTCAGCAGCTCCAGCAAAAGTAATCAAAATCACGGTCATGCCTGAGTGTTCCCGCCCTGAGAACCGAGGGGAGGGACGGAAGAAAGAAGAGGAAACAAAAAGGGTCAGACATAAAGTCTGGCGAGTCCAGTTACTTTTAGCAAGTAAATAAATAAAAGTAGCATGACAGTCATATAAAGTGGATAAGAGAGATTGCTACATAAAAGACAGGTGTGACAAGGTAGACATGATAAGGTGTATATGCTTCCCTAATGATTACTCTGCATTATTACTAGTATAACCAGAATGAGATGATCCCTTCCACTATAAGGTGGTAGACTTAGGAATATGTCCAAATGTATCCTAACTACTACCCTAATTGATCGGCTCCTTAATCCGCATAGATACTCTGTGCCGGCCCCACCGTAGGATTTTTCATGTCCTAAAGTGGCAACCCCTTGCTGATATGCACAACCCCATGTCTACAGGTGTCACGACCATCTTATCCCCTTCTGCCCGGCTCATGCACGCACATGGCCCGGTCAGTTTGCGCTGCCCACACCATCCTCCACGTTTGGATCTCTTGCAGTCAGTCCAGTAAGCGTGCCCCTTCTCCGACCTTGTTCGGAGTACATGTTTGATACCTACTCTGGGTTACTGGATAAAACCGGTCCCACACAATATGATACAAGCTCTCCCCTTTGTCTTGTATCCCCCACTAGGTTTTCCACATGTTATACTTAACCTAAAAGGTGTATTTAATTATATAACCCCATTTTTCTACCGGTTATGCTTACCACTAGGTGTCTTTAATTACATAACCTTATTGGGTTAAGTTTGTGGGCCTATATGTAAATATTACCCACCACCTCAGATTTTCTAAACCCAACCATTGTCCAACCAATTTTACTTAACCCTAACTTTAGTTCATAATCATACAATCCCTATGGATTTGATTAGGTTAAGTAGTCCAATTTATTACCATGTCCATTTATGGTTTATAATGGGCTAGACCTCCCACATTAGGCCTACAACTTGTGGATGCTAGATATGCCAGTCGGGTCCGGGCAGACTTCTTCCACAAGTTGGGCCTAAACTCATGTCTTAGCCCGATTCGTATTTGTGCACTTGGTCCTCTCATATTAGGTTCAACAATAGTGGTTGTTGGATATGCCGGTCGGGTCCGGGCAGGCTTCCACCACTATTGCAACCTAACCTCGTGCCATAAGTGCAGTTACAATTTCTAATTGTAGTCCTAGGCATTTCATTATTATCCAATTACTAGTGCCTATGCCTTTATAGGTGTTCGTACCCATTTACCCAATTATTGAATTATATGTCCAATTCATGTTTATAAGCACTATTCAAATTATACCATTTATAATCATTTTCCCCCGTTCCCTAACTAGCACTTTCATATAATTTGTGGCATGCCTAGGCTAGATAATAGCCTAGTCATAAATGATAAAAGGGAAAGGTGATGGAATATAACAAGAGTGAATGTTCTAACATAACTGGCATAAATATATACTAACATGGTGATAAGGTGAACATATAAGCATAGATCGGATGAACTTGTGGCAGTTGACTAGTTGTAATATAGTAAATATGATAAGATAAACATGACAAGATCTAAATATTAATTTAGAAGTCCAGTAGGTTCATATCTAATATGATAAACACAAGGGAATCTAAGTAATAGGCTAGATCTGATTAATAATTCAGATGTTCACATAATTCAGATCTAATAGTTAAAAGTAGATCTGACACAAATAAGGTTTAAGATCCACATCATAGAATGCCATAGAAGTTACAATAGATCCGACAAGATAGAGATTTAGATCCAAGTTGTAACCAATTTAGAATGTCATATGTTCACAATTTACAATGGATCCAGTATAATATAGGCATACGAACAAATCCAAACTATAGTCATATCAGGTTTACTTTTAAATATTTAAATCTAAAAGCTAGTAATAACTCATAGAGTTTGGATTAGAAATTAGAAAAAGAATGGATCTTGAATCCCTAACTGATTTGCTTAAGTTGATAGTTGTAGAAGATAACGGATCCAGTTCCATTCAAACACCGGCAGCGTTTGGCCTCCATTGAATTCCAATAAAGAAAACAAGAGAAATGGACCCGTATATATAGCTGTCAGCCTCCAGAAACTGGCTGCCACGTCAGCCCTACGGGTGTCAATACCCTTGTAGTGGGGTCGACCCCGGTGTCAACACCCCCCTAGGGGGGTCGACCCCCTAGAGCGGGAAATTTGCCACCTTACAAAATTTTGAATTTTGAACCCTTTTCTGGATAAGTTCTGACTCGTATCTGACTCTTATGTATATATACATATAATTCTTTTACGTGTATACAAACTTAAAATCCTCATAACTTCTTCATATGTTGTCCGTTTTACGCAAACCAAATGTCTATCTTAAGCAGAATTTCGAGATGGACGCAATGGAGCAGTCCATTTCCCTTAATTTTGAATATTAAATTAATTATTATTTAGTTTATCCTCTTTTAGTGTTGTTAAAAATACGGGGTACACATTCCCCCTACTCAAAGGATTTCATCCCCGAAATCTCTAAGTTGAGAAGAATGCATATCCTACCATCCATCTACTCATCCATCATCCATCTACTCATCCATCAATCAATGGCATTCATTGTCCTTAAAGATTCCTAATGCTTTTGTGAATATATGCAAAGGTGTGTATATATGTCCCAATACTAATGCGAAGATCAGGCGGTCTACTGATTCAGTTGACCTCCTTAATGCAATGTATGTTAGTGCCATGTATCTAATATGTATGCAAATAATCCTATTATAACATGTGAGTTCTATATGTGTGCACACTCGTTCGTCCAATTGCAACATCCATATGCTAATACATCCATTTCCATCCATAGAAGAAAAGAAAAAGCACACACGTCCATATGTAGTATGTTGAGCTGATCTAGTGCCTAATGTGTGTGTATATGCGTCCACAAGCAGCCGCTAGAAAACACTTGCATCCACTTGCATCCATCAAACATAACATATCTCAAACACATGTTTACATTCATAGGATTCCTATCTAAAGGTCGAAAATACTACGGATAGGATATATTCAGATGATAGAAACAAGCAAAGATGAAATTTTGGAAAAGGGGTTAAGAACATACCCTCGAAAAGAAAAGGGTACGAAGCCTGAATCTTGTCTTCGGTCTCCCAAGTTTCATCCTCCGGGTTATCTCCCCATTGAACCTTTATCAGCTTGATCTCTTTATTGCTAGCTTCTTAACTTCTGTTCCAAGAATACGGGTAGGAACTCGTCTAACTGTTGCCTCCTGTTCCACTTCTACTTCCTCCAATATACTTGGCTCAACAACTTCCGCGGTGTCATGCAAACACTTCCGTAGATGAGTGTTAGCACACTTTGTGAACTGGGCAACACAAAGCCAAGATGTGAAATATTGAAGAACTTGAAAAACAATGAAGCGGGTCGGATCGGAGCAGGGTAGCGGTTCGGATAGGGTAAAGTCTGCTGTTCGGATCGGAGAACTATTGCTATTGGAATTAGAGAGGCACAACTATTCGGATCGGAGGACAATCTACTTCCAGTCGGATCGGAAAGCCACCCAATTGCTACAGAGATGGATCGGAGCGGAGCGTAGCAGAGTAAAAAGAAGAGAGAATTGGTCCTCAATTAATCCTGGTCGGATCGGAGGTGCCGATCTGAACCCCTTGAGCCCACTCTTCCGATCCGAACCCATTTTCCACGTCACTCCCCTGCATGAGCGCCTGGTTATTCGGATCGGCCATGACCAGTTCCTGGCCACAACGTCCATTACTCTGATGCGTTGTCAACATAGAAATTCATCCGAACCCGAGGCTGATGGGATGCATGACACGTGGCTCCGATCCGGATCGGGTTCTGAGCAAATTCTCACCTATAAATACCCCGTCTGGAGGCAAAGAAAAGGATCTTTTTCTGGCACTTTGAGAGTTCAACCACCTTCACAACCCGAATTCCAGCACTCCCGAAAAATCCAAATCTTCTTTCATTATTTGTTTCTAGAATTGAGCGATTGTAAGTGAGTTGTGAGAGAAATCAAGTGAACATTTCATTGTACTTGTAACTAAATCAGTGAAAATAGTGAAAGACAAGTGGACGTAAGCATTTCTTCGCCGAACCACTATAAATCCTGTGTGTTCATTTTTATTTTTGATTTCATTTCATTCTGCTTTTAATTAATTTGGGTGTTAGAACCACTTTTTGGTCTAACAATGAGAAACGTGGAAAACATCATGAACACCGAATAAATTTTTTGGAAGCTTTACTTTATAGTCCATTTGTCCAATCCTCTCGGTTATGGGAAATGGTCCCACAAACCTAGGTGCCAACTTCCCTACCGATCCGAAGCGAACCACATTCCTCAGAGGTGACACTTTGATAAAAACTAAGTCTCCCACTTCAAATTCGATGTCAGTCCTTCTCTTGTCTGCATAGGATTTCTTCCTATCTTGAGTTGTCTTCATTCGCCTTTGAATAAGGTTAATCCTCTCGGACGTTTCTCTAACCATATCAGGTCCAAGTAACAATTTTCTGTAGATTCCCACTAGCAAGTTGGTGATCTATAGGGTCGTCCGTAATATGCTTCGAAGGGTGCCATGCCGGTGCTAGCTTGATAACTATTGTTATAGGCAAACTCTACTAAAGGATGATGTCTTCCCAAGTCACTCCGAAGTTAGGGATACACAGCCATAAAAGACCTTCAAGAATTCTGTTCACCTTCCCCGTCTGCCCATCGATCTGAGGATGATAAGCGGTGCTCAAACACAACTGTGTACCTAATGCTCCTTGCAAGCTCCTCCAAAATTCACTGGTGAAGATGGGGTCATGATCGCTCACGATGCTGGAAGGTCCTCCATGAAGACGGACTATCTCTTGGACATAAATTGCTTCCAACCATGATGTCGTTCTCTTACTCTTAACTAGAATAAAGTGAGCGTTCTCAGTGAGTCTATCTACTACCACCCAAATACTGGTGTTACCTCTTTGATCTTGGCAAACCATCTATGAAATCCATAGAGACGCTCTCCCATTTCCACTGAGGAACCTCCAAAGGATGAAGTAAACCACCAGGCTTCTTTTGCTCAACTTTAACTTGCTGACAAACTAAACATTAAGAAACAAATTCGGCTACATCTTTCTTCATCCCAGCCCAAAAGAAAACCCTCTTCATGTCTCTATACATCTTATCACCGCCTGGATGAATGGACATGTTAGAATGGTGGGCTTCTTCTAGGACTGCTTTTATCAAGCTTCCATTTTGAGGGACACAAAGCCTTCCATCTTGTCACAACCACCCCTTTTCATTTATGGTATATCGACTGAGGTGACTAGGAGTCTCCCCTTTTCTGAGCTTATCCATGATGTCTAAAATCTGTGGGTCACCTTGTTGCGAAGCTCCTGTCTGATCCATAAGAGTTTGTCGTATTTCTATCGATGCAAACAAATCAGGCAAAATATCGATGGAGGGTCTAAAATTAAAAGTTGAGATGAACTCCAAGCTCTTCCTCTCCACAAACTGAGGACTTAAGGCCATCCTCTGCCTACTCAGTGCATCTGCCACCACATTTCCCCTGCCAGGGGTATAAGCGATTTCAAAATCATAAGAGGCTAAGAACTCCATCCACCTTTGTTGCCTTAAATTAATATCCTTCTGTGAGAACAGATACTTGAGAGATTTAGGATCGGTATATAACTCAAACTTCTCTCCAAGTAAATAATGTCGCCATGTCTTAAGCGCGAATACTGTGGAAGCTAGCTCTAGGTCATGGGTGGAGTAGTTCTACTCATGAACTCTCAAATGTCTACCAACATAACACACTACTTTCCGTTCTTGCATCAGAACCGCACCAAGCTCTGTACCACATGCATCAGTGTATACTTTAAACACTTTGCTCCCATTGGGCAAAGTCAAGATTGGGGTTGTTGTAAGAGCCCCCTTCAGTCCTTGGAAAGCAATATCACAATCTATATCCCATGAAAACGCCAAATTCTTCTTTGTCAGCCTGGTGAGAGGGGCTGATATCTTTGCGAAGTCCTTAATGAACTTCCTATAATAACCTGCCAATCCAAGAAAGCTCCTCACCTCTGTTGCATTTTTCGAAGTCTGCCAATCTTGCACCACAACTACTTTCGCGGGATCCACAACTAGCCCTTCTTTAGAGACTGCATGCCCTAAGAATCTCACCTCTTTTCTCCAAAAATGGCATTTGGAGAACTTTGCCTTAAGCTGATTGTCACGGAGAGTTTTCACAACTTCTCTCAAATGCTGGGCATGCTCTTCTTCGCCCTTGGAGAAGATCAAAATGTCATCCACAAAGACTACGACAAATTTATTTAGGAACTCCCGAAACACCCTACTCATCAAATCAACAAAATAGGCGGGTGAATTCGTCAACCCAAAAGGCAAAACTAGCCATTAAAGAAAACAACCGGAGTTCTAAAAGCGGTCTTATCTATGTTGTCCTTAGCCACCCTCAACTGATGAAACCCCATAGCCAAGTCTAACTGAGAGAAAACCGAGGCACCAATAAGTTGATCAAATAAATCATTAATCCTCGGGAGCGGGTGCCTATTCTTCTTAGTGAGTCTATTCAACTCTCTATAGTCGACACATAAACGAAGCGAACCATCCGCCTTAGTTGCGAACACAATTGGAGCACCCCATTCAGATATGCTTCATCTGATAAATGCTTCCTCAAGTAGCTCCCCTACTTGCTTACTCAGCTCCCTCCTTTCTCTTGGAGCCATATGGCGCACTGGCAATGCAACTGGCTTTGCATTGTCCACTAGATATATATGAAAATCAATCTCGTGCCTCATAGGTAATCCCCGTACCTCATCAAAAACATCAGAATAATCTCGGACTACTGGAACAGATTGCAGGTCATCGATAGATGCATCAAGAGACTCTAGGTAACTAAGCATAAATGATCCTTGTGGGTCATCAGAAATCTCGATGGTCCTCCCGTGACAAGTCAGAAGCCTAACGACCCTCTTCTCAAAATCTAGAATGACACCATACATGGTAAGCCAATCCATTCCTAGAATCAACCCATAGCCCATAAACTCGAACACATATGTGTCGTATTCAAACTCCACGCCTAACACAGATATCCTCAAACATCGACAAATCATAGATAAATGAGTCATATCACCAATGGGGTTTGAGATAACTACGGGATCCACGACCATACTAGTAATTAATTGCAGAGATTCAACCACAAAACTAGATATAAATGAATGTGAAGCACCAAAATCAAAAAGTGTTCTTATAGAATGGTTTGAAAGAGAAATTAAACCTTCCACAGAAATTTTTCTACCTCTATCTGGAGCACTGGTCGCGAGAGCATGCACTAGCCCTCCAGAAGTTCCTACCCTTTGACCTTATCCCTATGATCCCTGTTTCTTCCGGCACTCCCTAGCAAAGTGTCCGAATTCTGCACAATTGAAGCAAGTGCTCTTCCTTCTTTTACAGTCTTTGATCAAGTGACCCTCTTCCCCATAACTTTGACATTTCCTCTTATCTTTGACCTTGTCATTATGCCCACCTTTCTTCTGCTTTTGTTGTTGTTGTTGCCCCTTTTGGGCCACACCTTCTTATTTTGCATTGTTTCCTCAGCCTTTACTTCCTTTTTTCTCCTTTCTCTTCCTCGTGCATCAAGGCCATATCAACAAGTCTCTCAAAGGTGGCTCCCATTGGGATATGGGACATGGCTAACCCATGAAGGGGTTCATTTAGTCCTTTAACAAACCGCAAAGCCTTCTTATACGGCGTGTCTACCAGTTCCAGTCCAAATCTTGCCAGCTGGTCATATTTGTTCACATACTCTTTAACCGTCAAGTTCCCTTGTTTGAGTGCTAAGAACCTATCCATCTGCATGCTCTTCTCAGCTTGGGAAAGGAATTTCATCTCAACCCTCTGCCTAAAGTCATCCCGAGTTTCCACCGGACGGCTTGCTTGAGTTACCTCCCACCAAAATGAAACTTCATCCTTTAATAGCCAAGCAGCTAACTGAATCTTTCTTCGATCCTCTACTTCAAAGATTATAAACAAGTCCTTGGACTCCTTGAGCCAGTTCCTTGCCTCCACAAACGTCTTGGTTCCATGGAATGTCTTCCCACCTATGGCACGGAAATCTTTGCATATCTTTGAGAAGTTATCTGCACATGGAGGAGGAGGAGCAACGGGTGCAGCTGGGGGAGGAACGTTTCCTTGGCCTTCGGAGGGCACTGTGGCCTCCAGATAATTATGGAACCATCCTAGTATCGTAAATCCCTCTGGAATGTTAGGTTCCCCAAACATACTGAAAATGAAAACGAAAGAGATTCAGACAAGGGATCGAACGGTATTACTTACGGCTTTTTAGGGAATGTTTTCAAAACAGACTTTCCTTTTTGAAAATACTTTCTTTTAAAACCTTTTTGAAAATAGCTTTCAATTTTTTTTATCTAATCTGGTAACCTTCAGCTTTGATACCAAGTGTGACACCCCACGTCCGTTAATTTCACTCATAAAGGGAATGCATTAAGTTTTGTGAAGCGTTATAGTAAACAGAACGGAAATATTACAAGATAGACATATAAAATATCAGCGAAATAAAAACTTTATTTATCATAGGATACCGTAGTCCAAAAACATCACATGTCTGAAATATAAAAGCCCATTACAACATAAAAGCTACTGTCTTGTACTTCAAAAATATCAGAGTACATAAAAGAAATAAAATTTCCCAAAAACAAAATATAGCCATAGCTACAAGGATAGGAGCTTGAGCCATACATCTCAGCAGCTCCAGCAAAAGTAAGCAGAATCACGGTCAAGCCTAATATTCCCGCCCTGAGAACCTAGGGGGGAAGGGGACGGAAGAAAGAAGAGGAAACATAAAGGGTCAGACATAAAGTCCGGCGAGTCCAGTTACTTTTAGCAAGTAAAATTCCCCTAAAAAAAATGTAGCCATAGCAACAAGGATAGGAGCTTGAGCCATACATCTCAGCAGCTCCAGCAAAAGTAATCAAAATCACGGTCATGCTTGAGTGTTCCCGCCCTGAGAACCGAGAGGAGGGACGGAAGAAAGAAGAGGAAACAAAAAGGGTCAGACATAAAGTCCGGCGAGTCCAGTTACTTTTAGCAAGTAAATAAATAAAAGTAGCATGACAGTCATATAAAGTGGATAAGTGAGATTGCTACATAAAAGACAGGTGTGACAAGGTAGACATGATAAGGTGTATACGCTTCCCTAATGATTATTCTGCACTATTACTAGTATAACCAGAATAAGATGATCTCTTCCATTATAAGGTGGTAGACTTAGGCATACGTCCAAATGTATCCTAACTACTACCCTAATCGATCGGCTCCCTAATCCGCGTAGATATTCTGTGCCCCCCCCCTCCGTAGATTGTATCACGTCCTATAGTGGCAACCCCTCACTGATATGCACATCCCTATATCTATAGATGTCACGGTCATCTTATCCCCTTCTGCCCTGCTCATGCATGCACATGGCCCGGTCGGCTTGCGCTGTCCACACCATCCTCCACGTTTGGATCTCTTACAATCAGTCCAGTAAGCGTGCCCCTTCTCCGACCTTGTTCGGAGTACATGTTTGATACCTACTCCGGGTTACTGGAGGAAATGGGTCCCGCGCAATATGAAACAAGCTCTCCCCTTTGTCTTGTATCCCCTAGTAGGTTTTCCACAGGTTATACTTACCCTAAAAGGTGTCTTTAACTTTCTACCGGCTCTTTAATTACATAACCTTATCGGGTTAAGTTTGTGGTCCTATATTTAAATATTATGCACCCCCTCAAATTTTCTTAACCCACCCACTGTCCAACCAATTTTACTTAACCCTAACTTTAGTTCATAATCATACAATCCCTATGTATTAGATTAGGTTAAGTAGTCCAATTTATTACCATGTCCATTTATGGTTTATGTGGGCTAGACCTCCCACATTAGGCCTACAACTTGTGGATGCTGGATATGCCAGTCGGGTCCGGGCAGACTTCTTCCACAAGTTGGGCCTAACCTCGTGTCTTAGCCCGATTCGTATTTGTGCACTTAGACCTCTCACATTAGGTTCAACAATAGTGGTTGCTGGATATGTCGGTCGGGTCCGGGCAGAATTCCACCACTAATGCAACCAAACCTCGTGCCATAAGTGCAGTTACAACTTCTAACTGTAGTCCTAGGCATTTCATTATTATCCAATTACTTGTGCCTATGCCTTTATAGGTGTTCATACCCATTTACCCAATTATTGAATTATATGTCCAATTCATGTTTATAAGCATTATTCAAATTATGCCATTTCTAATCATTTCCCCCGTTCCCTAACTAGCGCTTTCATATAATTTACGGCATGCCTAGGCTAGATAATAGCCCAGTCATAAACGATAAAAGGTAAAGGTGATGGGAATATAACAAGAGTGAATGTTCTAACATAATTGGCATAAATATATACTAACATGGTGATAAGGTGAACATATAAGCATAGATCTGATGAACTTGTGGCAGTTGACTAGTTGTAACATAGTAAAGGTGATAAGATAAACATGACAAGATCTAAATATTAATTTAGATTTCTAATAGGTTTAGATCTAATATGATAAACACAAGGGAATCTAAGTAATAGGCTAGATCTGATTAACAATTCAGATCTAATTGTTAAAAGTAGATCTGACACAAATAAGGTTTAAGATCCACATCATAGAATGCCACAGAAGTTACAACAGATCTGATAAGATAGAGATTTAGATCCAAGTTATAACCAATTTAGAATTTTAGTTCACAATTTACAATAGATCCAGTGTAATATAGGCACATGAACAAATTCAAACTATAGTCATATCAGGTTTACTTTTAAATATTTAAATCTAAAAGCAACTAAGAACTCACAGAATTTGGATTAGAAAATAGAAAAAGAATGGATATTGAATCTCTAACTGATTTTCTTAAGTTGATAGTTGTAGAAGATAATGGATCCAGTTCAGTTCAGACACCGGCAGCGTTTGGCCTCCATTGAAGTCCAGTGAAGAAAACAAGATAAATGGACCCGTATATATAGCTGCCAACCTCCAGAAACCGACTTCCACGTCAGCCCTAGGGGTGTCAACACCCTGTAGTGGGTCGACCCTGCTGTTGACACCCCCTAGGGGGGTCGACCCCCTAGAGCAGGAAATTTGACGCCTTACAAAAATTTGACTTTTGAACCTTTTTTGGATAAGTTCAGACTAATATCTGACTCATATGTGTATGTATAGATAATTCTTCTACTCGTATACAAACTTAAAATCCTCATAACTTCTTCGTATGTTGTCTGTTCTATGCAAACCAAATGCCTATCTTGACCAGAATTTCGAGACGGACACAATGGCGCAGTCTGTTTCACTTAATTCTGAATATTAAATTAATTATTATTTAATTTATCCTCTTTCAGTGTTGTTAAAAATACAGGGTGTTACAAAAAGAGGAATCAGTGGTATCCTTGTAGTCGAGAAATCAAGGAAGTAGGAATCAGTGTTTCTTTGTAGCCGAGAAATCAGGGAAGTAGAAATCAGTGGTATCCCTTGTAGCCATGAAATGAAGGATGGTGTACTTAACTATTGATATAGCAATAAAACTTTGCACAATCCAGCGTGGTGCGGGGCTAGATGTGGGAGTAATTAGAACCAGTATAAAATCCGGTGTGTTCTTTCCTTTTCTGCATCTTTATTTCTGTTTATTTTGTATCTATGTCTGAGTCCGTGTCTGTGTCTGTGATTGTGTTTATGGTGTTTGATTCATCTCGTAGTTCATATAAGTTTTATATTTTGTTTAAATTCTCACAAACACTCTTCACCCCCTCCCTCTAGTCTTTGTTTTGCCTTAACGATCCATTACGCATTCCCTAACAATTGGTATCAGAACAAGTCTTTCAAAAAGTTCATAATCTGATTTTTGAAAATAGTGATAATGGAAACCAACACTAGTAGCAATAATAGTTCTTTTATAGAGAGTTAATCCACGTTTAGACCACCATTGTCTAATGGTAGTAATTATTCATATTGGGCATGTAGAATGAAAATTTATTTACAGTCAATAGGATTAAACACATGGAATAGTGCACAAAATGAATATGTTGAACCCTGCATTTGCACAATGGATAAATTAACAAAAGGCTACTGCGTAGAGCAATGAATATGTTATTTTTTTCATTAGATAGGAATGAGTTCAATAGAGTATCAATATGTAAAACTGCTTATGAAATATGAGGAACTTTAAAAGTTACTCATGAAGGAACTATTAAAGTTAGACAGACTAAGATAGCCATGTTAGTTAATCAATTTGAATTATTCAAAATGAACGAGAATGAGTCTATTTCAGATATGTATTGCAGATTTCAAGAGATAATGCATTCGCTAACAACAGTTGGAAGAACTTATTCTAAAGCAGATCAAGTCAAAAAATATTGAATTCTTTAACTACAGAATGGGATCAGAAGACTTTGGCTATTGAAGAAGCCAATGATGTCAATGAAATGAAGAATGAAGAGTTAATTGGAATTTTGATGTTTTATGAAGTCCAATTACAGAAAAGAAAAGAAAATAGAACAACTGAAAAGAAATCAATTGCACTGAGAGCAACAACAAATGATTCTGACTCGAGTAGTGGAGATGATGAAGAAACAACGCTTATGACAAATCATTTTAGAAAATTTCTAAAATATAGAAGGAAGAGTTATGTTCAAGGAAAATCAAAAATTAATGATGGTTGATGTTTTAACTGTTGGATCTAGAATAACCCTAGAGGGGGGGTGAATAGGGTTATTCACAGTTTTTAACTGAATTAAAAACTTAACGAGATATATAATAATAAACTGATCACAGAAAATAGCAGAAACTGAAATGCAGAAAATAAATCACACACAGATATACCTAGCTTCGGCAAAACCCTGCCTACTGCTGCATTTCTAAGGTTTCTACTAGGTGATAGAACAGTTCCCGCATACAAGACCATGTACACTCGCAAACCCCTGCTCCTATTCTAACCCTACGCTCAAAACCGTAGACTGATCAATATTCACTCGATCAGATTTCCCGAATTACAAACCCTGTAACTCGTAACTCAGATTTTACAGACTCTGAAACAGACAGTCAACACCCTGACTGATTCCTCTAGAATTTTACAGACTCTAGAAAAAAAACTGTTCGACAATTTTTAAAAACAAATACAATACAATGAATAAGAGAAATTAAAATAAAAAAAAAGCCTTGGAGTTAAAGAAAAGAGGGTCATTCCCTTTTTAATTATAAATCCCTAAGCCCTAAAGATTTTGGTCGGCCCATTTCTTTTCATTCTTGCCCGATCCTCTTTCTCTCTTAAGACAATGGCGGCTCTGACAAAAGAAACTAGGGTTTCTTCAAATCCCTGAATCGTGATGCTTTAATTGATGAAATATGATACTCTGATTCTCGTGTCTTTTGGCTTCAATCTCTGGTGGCTTATCATCGGTTGATTGGGAATTCTGATGGCTAGGGTTTCTGATCGAAATCGATTGTGAGTAATTTTTTAATTCTCTGTCTGCTCTGTGAATTTCGTTGTGTTGGATTTCGATTTCGATGTTCTCTTGTTTGTGGTTTTCGATCGATAATTGCCTGTGATGTAAAGGTTGTTTTAAATAGGGATAACAAAATTCCTATTAAATTCTCTGATTTCACGTGTGTGACTTGGCCTGATTGATGGCGTGTTTCCCCCTTTTGCTGATAAATTCGGCCTTGATAAACATGTGTGATCTTCTGGAGATAAACTTGTGATTTCATGCCTTAAAAGGCTTGCGAATTTCCTGAAAAAAACTTGAATTAATTATTCCCAATTACACTTTGATTTTCCTGGAAACCTCCTGTCGAATTTGCTGGAAGAGTATTGAATGCAAAAATGATTTGTTTCCTGTTTTTGCCTTGATTTTCCAATTGATTTACTCTGCTTTTAAGATCCTTGAAATTATGCCGTGGATTTGTGATTGAATTGTGATAAAAACTTGCTGAATATTGAAAAATCCATTTGCAATTCAAAACTGATTCTTGCCATTTTTGGTTCCTAAAAAGATTAATTTCCAGAAAAATTTTCTTGCCAAAACTAGAAATATTTGAATTGTTACTCGCTCAAAAAATGCATCTTGATTTCAGAAACACATTTCCCACTGTAATTGATCCTTGCCAAATATGAATCGATAAATTGCTGAATATTAGTGTATGCCATATATCAGTTTGATGCTGTCCATTTCTGAATGATTCAAGAATTGGAAAGTAAAATTCTTTCACTCTAACCAGTTGCCAAAAATGTCTTGAGCAAATTCTTTGCTGATTGATAGTCATGCCGAGTTTAGAAAAAGAATTTAATCAAGCTTTGAATATTTTTCTCTGGAAATAAAGTTTCCCATATATTACTGCACTCATTTATGTGCTTGCTATTGTTTGACTGTCTAAAAAAAAACTGCATATCTCTTAAATGCACTATTTTGTTTTGCTGCGCCATACATTTTGCTGACAATTAAACACTGTTAATTGCCATGAGTCATTCTTTTGATCTTGTGCTTTCTTGCCTTGAATGTCACTGCATAGATTTGGTGCTGTATGAAATTTAAAGTTGTCTTAACTGTTTTATCTGCCATTTCCATGTATAACTCGAGCATATTAGCTTGTGCCTTCCATTGTTGATGCCTCACTTGACTGTTGCACCATTACTCTTGTTGTGTACATTGAAGAATGAGTCGCCTTGCATTCACAAGTTTGCACCATCTACTTGTTTGTTGTCTTGTGCATGTTTCATTTTCATATTTTGCAGATCCATGTCATTAACTTGTCCACACAGTTTTGTTGACATATTTTTGAGCTTTGAGCACACTTGTATGATACTGAACACATTCATGTCAACTTGAAACAAGAATGCCACTGTGTAGTCTTTTGTCTTCATGCAGTAGTGTGTATATACTGTAGTACACTTTGTTCATAATCATATATATGCATGTACTTACACATTGTGTATCAATGCTTCACCCATTTGCACCTTGCTGCTAACTTTTGAAAATGCCGTGTAGTTGACATCACTTGCACTTGAACCTAAATGCCCACATGCTCCTATGCGGATTCATATGGTTGGACTCGACCACACTATATACTCCACAATGTATCATTGTTATGTAACCTTGTTGTAGCACCATTCATGAATGTTTCTGAGTTTGCTGAAGTTTCTTTGCTGATTTGAACTTCATGTGATATTTTGGACTTCCATGTTGCTTGACCATGTTGAATTGGCATGCACTTGTACTGGATTGACCTGCCATGTTAGCTCTTGTTTTGCTGTTACTTATTTGTTCCACTGACTTGCATGTTGACTCACTTGCTCGACCATTCTATGCTGTGTTGACATTGCATGAGCACACACTTGTGCTTGCTGACTTGTTTATTGTTTTCATTCATGTTTGCTCGACTACTTTGACTTTGTTGACTATGTTGCACTGAGTTGAGCAGGTCCTCGTGGCTACTCCTCAGCTGCACATTGGATTGGCGAGGTAGCGCACACGTGTATATTTATACACGTGTGTATATGCAGCCATCCAGACGAGTTTCCTTGTCCCTGCATTGTATATACATACTGTCTACCTCGTGGTATTTACAGTGTATCATTGTGAATATCACAAGCTGTCTAGACACAGATTGATGGTTTTTATAAAAACAGATCAAGTCATGAAAAATGATGAGAAACACACCAGAAATCTGAGGCAAATAAAATTTTAAAATAAAATTTAAATTTGCATGTATTCTGTTTTATTTCTATTGCAGTGTACTGTGTGTGTGTGTTTCATGTGTGACAGGTAAGCTGGGATGACTGGACTGACTGTGATGACAGGACTGACAAGCTGAAGATAAGAAGACAGTGTGTGGTGTCAATGAATGTATGAGTCTGTATATACAAGTGAAAATGGATATATATGAAATGTAAACTGAATGAATGTATGAGTGTTGCAGTGATTCTGTAGTAAAGGAGCTGTATATGAAATTGTATTTGATATGTAATGCAGAGATGTACAAATAGTGGAGTTATAAAAAATTTGTACTGTTTGAATATTGAAATAGAATATTATATTTAAATAAAACACTGTGTTAATATTTGAATGTCTGTACAGTAGTATTTCACTTAAATATAAATATTATATTCTTGTTTGATGTGAATATAAAACAGTACAGTGACAAACACATTTAAGATAATATATACTTGTTTGTTATCATCAAACAAAAATCATATAATTGTTATATACAACTACGTTATATACAACAATCTCCCCCTTTTGATGATGACAAACAAATGAAAAGATTTTGAATATAATAAATGTGTTTGTTCGTGAATAGTGAAACTCCCCCTATTTGAATGCTCCCCCTACAACTAAACTCCCCCTAGAACTGTGTATGAGTGAAACAAACGAATTTAATAAATTTCCAAAATAAAAAATATTCACTCATAAATCAAAATCTCAATCCATTCTCCCCCTTTTGTTATCATCAAAAGGATTCAGAATTTTAAAATATAGATGAATAGTGACTAGAAATATAATATCAGCATAAGAGGAAGAACAATCATCATAAATCACAATCAGTCAAACAAAAATCATAATATTCTGAGAACAGGTGGCATATTTCACATTGTAGAGAATGACGGATATACAATGAATTTTATATAAAATGGAGAGAGTTTTTTTTTTTTAAAAAACAATTCATTTTCAATTATTTTCAAAAAAGGATTTTAAGAAATTGAGGCACAAAACAGTGATGGATTTTGACTATAATTATAAATTCAACTTAAGTGACAAGGTCAAATAATCTCAAATCCCAATATCTATCAATCAACAAATCATAATACATCATAATATTTCAACACATTTCACAGATTAGAAAGATGGATTGATAGTCTGGTTTTTATACACTGAGGAGAATTTCATATTAATTTCAATTTTTAGCAATTTTTTTAATCTTTTATTTAAGAGCACACTGACCACGCATGACCAGAGCTTGGATTTTTAAATGAGGTCAGTCGCAGCTTAAATTATAAGTTGTCTCTTAACCATGCATGACCAGAGCTTGGATTTTTAAATGAGGTTAGAGACACACTTATATATATATATATATTTATATATGTTTATCATTTCAGCTTTAAAAAAAAAACTCCTCGGTATAAAACCAATATATGGATGATAGAAAATGTGATGGATACAGAAATGGACTGTGAAATAAGTTTCTAAATTAATTATATTATGAAATATGACCGACTGTACCGGGATTATTTAAAAAATTCAATTATCACTAATTCTGAATAGTAACACAGTCATATTTCCATCACGAATATTTCCACTGTTTATTCAAAGAGATTTTTAACAAATATTAAACTCTCCACATTAACTAAAAAAAACATGATGGATGGCAGAAAGATGATAGATAAAGGAGGTGGTCGTGAAATAATTGCCAGTTCAAAGATATTATAATAAATATTCAACCATCATGAACATCAAAATAAAATTTCCTCTTGTTGTGAAATATATTGCAGTCACAATTCATCACAATTTCAAAATCTGATAATAATTTTGATGAATTCTAAATGCAGTTCAATTTGGATATTAATTTCAATTTCTGAATGAATAATCAATGAATAATTTTAAAGTTGAAAAACAATTACAAGAGTAATATGCTGATCTATACATGACAAGAGGGAAAATATATATATATACAGCAAAAAAATATGCAGCACTTTTAAACTGATACCACATGGTGTCTCTACAAAGTGAAAATTCAGAACAGATGGATGAAAAAGCTGATACCAAATGTAGTCTCCCTTATCGAGGAATTTAATTACACCCTGATGGACTATCATGGACATCTCAGACCAAGGAAATTTAAACACAAATTCCTCAAAAAGATATTTACAAATCTTTTCAGAGCACACAAATTTCATTTATCAGAGCACGATAAATCTTTGATACAAAAACAAGCAGTCCTCAAAAAGATATTTACAAATCAATTTCTTATAATCAGAGCAGCATGATTCCAAAACAAACATTTTTCAAAAACAGTATCAGAGCAGCACAGAGAAATCAGTATCACAACAGACTTGTCAAGATGTTGGTCACATAAGGTGGTTCATGATCCAAGATTTGCAAATATACTCTATTTTAAATCATTTGAAGAAATGTGAAAGTATTAGGATTTAATGAATCAATCACACCAGGTTATATTTCAGATTCAATATATGTGTGAGATCCAATAAATCAGTAATTTCAAATGATTTTAAACAAACATATATTCAAATCAAATAATCATGAAATAACAATGATTTTCAAAGACCATTTTAAAAAAAATATTTTCAAGAATTTCTCAAAACTATTTCCGACAAGCCCAAGAGAAATTTCAGGTCATTTACATCAAATTTGAAAATATTCATGATCGGGATAATTTATTTGAAATCTCATGAATCAATGTAAAGTTTTGGGATATAATGAATCAGTCACACAAGATTGACAATTTCAACAATAAGAGGTGTGTGGTATTCAAAATATCTAGAATTTCAGATGATTTCAAACAAACATATTTCAATATAATGATCATGAATAAAGATTAATTCCAAGATGTATCACTGATACAAGCCAATCTGAAAAACAATGAAATTACCACAACTGATAAATAACAGAGTGTTGTAATGAGTATAATATTTTGAGCTTTTCTAAAATGAATTAGAATAAACTCAGAACAACAAAGGTGTGTGACATTTCATTAAATATTCAGATCTTAAAAAAAATTTAGAATTCAAATTAACAGTGTTCAAGATATGATAAGAATACATCAACACTATTATGAATTCAGAAATAAAAAAAGGTCTCAAAAACAATTGCAGATATTTACAAGATTAAATTCAGGATATGGAAATGATTAACACCTCAGAATTTTATTCAAATAAAGAGAGTTTCCAGAAGATCATGATTACTGTAATTAGAAGTTAAGGAAGCCCAAGAAGTTAAAATGATATGACAGTGACAAATCAAACAGAAAAAGAAAATAAACAGAAGAGAGATAGAAGAAGAAATAAACAAGAGATTAAAAAAATATTTACAAGGACAAGTTCAGAGATCATACCTGAAATCAGTGTAAACCAGAATCTCTGACTCATCAGTCTTGGCTGAGGTACTGTAAAGAATACAGAAATATAGAGCAACTTGAAATCAATCTCTTTTCAGCATAGCAGTTCCTCAGCCTCCTTTGGTACCTAACAGTTTAAAGGATCGAGTGGTCTAACAAAATTTGTAAAACCACTCTGATATGTGTTTACTACTTTTGGTACCCAAACCTGTCTATATAACAAACCATCTAAATTTACCTTTGTACCTTTTGGAATCCAAATCTGTTTGAATTTAGTTGAAGTCGTTTTATTTTTATTTGGGATCCAAGAATGTTTAAATGGTTTGTTATAAAGCAAAATCTCATCTCGATTGTGATTTACAAATCCTTTGAAGTTTTCAGATTTAAAACTTTCAAAACAAACATTTCTAAAGTGATTTGAGGGATGTTTAAAATCACAAGAATTTTGATTTCTAAAAACATCAGTTTTCCCGAATCCAAGACCAGATTTATTTCCACTATAAACTTGGTTTTGTAACAGCATATTCAACGATTTTTCCCCATTAGAAAATTTATCCAATGTTGATTCTAATCGTTGGATTTTGGATTTCAGATCGCTATTTTCTTGTAATAAATTTGAGCAATTATTTATAGCGATCTTTTGTTCAGCATTGAACTGTTTCAAAACCAAATTCTCATTTTCAAGCAATTTAATTTTGACTTGGGATTCAGAAATTTCAAGTTCAAATCGTTTTTGTTTTTCAGACTCAAAATTCTTGTATTTTTCAATCTCATTTTCAAGTTCTTTCAAGATCAAACCACTTTTCACCAAATTTTCATTTTCAGCAATTTCAAATTTGGAATATATGTCAGTCTTAAAAATTTCAAATTCCTTTTGTAAAAAGTTATTCAACCTTGATAATTCAATCTTGTTTTCTTTTAAGATCAGAATTTCCTTTTCAAACTTTTGAATATTTTTACTGAGATGAACAAGATTGGTTTTCAATTTCAAACAATTTTTGCAATCTGAATTTGAAGAATTTTTAAAATATTCAAGCTGTGATTCCAAATAATCAATTTTGCTGGTCAACTCAGAATTCCCAGATTTCAAAGATTTGTTTTTAGATTTGAGTTTATCAACAGATTTAGTTAAATCAACACACATATAAACCAAATCTTCGTAAGAGAAATTTTCAACTTCAGCATATGTTGATTCTTCATCATCTGATCCTTCTGAATTTTCATTTGTAAACCCTGTTAAACAGACTTCTGAATCTGAGTTGACTTTCTCTGGTTTTGAGCCGCAGTTGTCAATTTGTCCAAACTTTGTATTGAGTGCTATCCAGATTTCCTGCGCAGTTAAACAATGGGAGATCAGACTGTATTGATCATCGTCAAGATAAGAATATAGAATATGTGTAGCACGAGAATTAAAAAATTTATCTACCATATCGTACCCATTGATAACAACATCCCAACATTTAATATTAACAGATTTCAAATAAAATTCCATTCTGGATTTCCAGTTTAAAAAATCTGTTCCAGTGAAAATAGTTGGAGATGGATTGGACTGACTCTCTATCGACTGACAACAAGGATTCACCATTTCTCTAGAGTTAAAGAATACCCGCTCTGATACCACTTGTTGGATCTAGAATAACCCTAGAGGGGGGGTGAATAGGGTTATTCACAGTTTTTAACTGAATTAAAAACTTAACGAGATATATAATAATAAACTGATCACAGAAAATAGCAGAAACTGAAATGCAGAAAATAAATCACACACAGATATACCTAGCTTCGGCAAAACCCTGCCTACTGCTGCATTTCTAAGGTTTCTACTAGGTGATAGAACAGTTCCCGCATACAAGACCATGTACACTCGCAAACCCCTGCTCCTATTCTAACCCTACGCTCAAAACCGTAGACTGATCAATATTCACTCGATCAGATTTCCCGAATTACAAACCCTGTAACTCGTAACTCGGATTTTACAGACTCTGAAACAGACAGTCAACACCCTGACTGATTCCTCTAGAATTTTACAGACTCTAGAAAAAAAACTGTTCGACAATTTTTAAAAACAAATACAATACAATGAATAAGAGAAATTAAAATAAAAAAAAAAGCCTTGGAGTTAAAGAAAAGAGGGTCATTCCCTTTTTAATTATAAATCCCTAAGCCCTAAAGACTTTGGTCGGCCCATTTCTTTTCATTCTTGCCCGATCCTCTTTCTCTCTTAAGACAATGGCGGCTCTGACAAAAGAAACTAGGGTTTCTTCAAATCCCTGAATCGTGATGCTTTAATTGATGAAATATGATACTCTGATTCTCGTGTCTTTTGGCTTCAATCTCTGGTGGCTTGTATCATCGGTTGATTGGGAATTCTGATGGCTAGGGTTTCTGATCGAAATCGATTGTGAGTAATTTTTTAATTCTCTGTCTGCTCTGTGAATTTCGTTGTGTTGGATTTCGATTTCGATGTTCTCTTGTTTGTGGTTTTCGATCGATAATTGCCTGTGATGTAAAGGTTGTTTTAAATAGGGATAACAAAATTCCTATTAAATTCTCTGATTTCACGTGTGTGACTTGGCCTGATTGATGGCGTGTTTCCCCCTTTTGCTTTTGCTGATAAATTCGGCCTTGATAAACATGTGTGATCTTCTGGAGATAAACTTGTGATTTCATGCCTTAAAAGGCTTGCGAATTTCCTGAAAAAAAACTTAAATTAATTATTCCCAATTACACTTTGATTTTCCTGGAAACCTCCTGTCGAATTTGCTGGAAGAGTATTGAATGCAAAAATGATTTGTTTCCTGTTTTTGCCTTGATTTTCCAATTGATTTACTCTGCTTTTAAGACCCTTGAAATTATGCCGTGGATTTGTGATTGAATTGTGATAAAAACTTGCTGAATATTGAAAAATCCATTTGCAATTCAAAACTGATTCTTGCCATTTTTGGTTCCTAAAAAGATTAATTTCCAGAAAAATTTTCTTGCCAAAACTAGAAATATTTGAATTGTTACTCGCTCAAAAAATGCATCTTGATTTCAGAAACACATTTCCCACTGTAATTGATCCTTGCCAAATATGAATCGATAAATTGCTGAATATTAGTGTATGCCATATATCAGTTTGATGCTGTCCATTTCTGAATGATTCAAGAATTGGAAAGTAAAATTCTTTCACTCTAACCAGTTGCCAAAAATGTCTTGAGCAAATTCTTTGCTGATTGATAGTCATGCCGAGTTTAGAAAAAGAATTTAATCAAGCTTTGAATATTTTTCTCTGGAAATAAAGTTTCCCATATATTATTGCACTCATTTATATGCTTGCTATTGTTTGACTGTCTAAAAAAAAACTGCATATCTCTTAAATGCACTGTTTTGTTTTGCTGCGCCATACATTTTGCTGACAATTAAACACTGTTAATTGCCATGAGTCATTCTTTTGATCTTGTGCTTTCTTGCCTTGAATGTCACTGCATAGATTTGGTGCTGTATGAAATTTAAAGCTGTCTTAACTGTTTTATCTGCCATTTCCATGTATAACTCGAGCATATTAGCTTGTGCCTTCCATTGTTGATGCCTCACTTGACTGTTGCACCATTACTCTTGTTGTGTACATTGAAGAATGAGTCGGCTTGCATTCACAAGTTTGCACCATCTACTTGTTTGTTGTCTTGTGCATGTTTCATTTTCATATTTTGCAGATCCATGTCATTAACTTGTCCACACAGTTTTGTTGACATATTTTTGAGCTTTGAGCACACTTGTATGATACTGAACACATTCATGTCAACTTGAAACAAGAATGCCACTGTGTACACTTTTGTCTTCATGCAGTAGTGTGTATATACTGTAGTACACTTTGTTCATAATCATATATATGCATGTACTTACACATTGTGTATCAATGCTTCACCCATTTGCACCTTGCTGCTAACTTTTGAAAATGCCGTGTAGTTGACATCACTTGCACTTGAACCTAAATGCCCACATGCTCCTATGCAGATTCATATGGTTGGACTCGACCACACTATATACTCCACAATGTATCATTGTTATGTAACCTTGTTGTAGCACCATTCATGAATGTTTCTGAGTTTGCTGAAGTTTCTTTGCTGATTTGAACTTCATGTGATATTTTGGACTTCCATGTTGCTTGACCATGTTGACTTGGCATGCACTTGTACTGGATTGACCTGCCATGTTAGCTCTTGTTTTGATGTTACTTATTTGTTCCACTGACTTGCATGTTGACTCACTTGCTCGACCATTCTATGCTGTGTTGACATTGCATGAGCACACACTTGTGCTTGCTGACTTGTTTATTGTTTTCATTCATGTTTGCTCGACTACTTTGACTTTGTTGACTATGTTGCACTGAGTTGAGCAGGTCCTCGTGGCTACTCCTCAGCTGCACATTGGATTGGCGAGGTAGTGCACACGTGTATATTTATACACGTGTGTATATGCAGCCATCCAGACGAGTTTCCTTGTCCCTACATTGTATATACATACTGTCTACCTCGTGGTATTTACAGTGTATCATTGTGAATATCACAAGCTGTCTAGACACAGATTGATGGTTTTTATAAAAACAGATCAAGTCATGAAAAATGATGAGAAACACACCAGAAATCTGAGGCAAATAAAATTTTAAAATAAAATTTAAATTTGCATGTATTCTGTTTTATTTCTATTGCAGTGTACTGTGTGTGTGTGTTTCATGTGTGACAGGTAAGCTGGGATGACTGGACTGACTGTGATGACAGGACTGACAAGCTGAAGATAAGAAGACAGTGTGTGGTGTCAATGAATGTATGAGTCTGTATATACAAGTGAAAATGGATATATATGAAATGTAAACTGAATGAATGTATGAGTGTTGCAGTGATTCTGTAGTAAAGGAGCTGTATATGAAATTGTATTTGATATGTAATGCAGAGATGTACAAATAGTGGAGTTATAAAAAATTTGTACTGTTTGAATATTGAAATAGAATATTATATTTAAATAAAATACTGTGTTAATATTTGAATGTCTGTACAGTAGTATTTCACTTAAATATAAATATTATATTCTTGTTTGATGTGAATATAAAACAGTACAGTGACAAACACATTTAAGATAATATATACTTGTTTGTTATCATCAAACAAAAATCATATAATTGTTATATACAACTACGTTATATACAACATTAACTACAACAAACCAGGCCATATAAAGAAAATGAGTCCATATCCAGACAAATCGACTCAATAAATAGACAACAACAATTCATCAAGGAAAAGAAAGAAAGCAAACGCAGCAACATTAGATGATTCAGATTCATCATTAAGTGATGAAGAACCAAAAACCAAAAATACGAATATTGCTTTACGGCAATTCAGAGTTCAGAAAATCATGAAGAAAAGAATCAAAAAACTAGGTACACATTAATTAAATTTTAATTTTATTTGGTTGAATGGTTGCTTTGTTTGTTTTGGTTTGAATTTAAAACTTCAAAAATAAACTTTTGAAATTTGAAATTTGAATTTTGAAAATTAAAATAATAATATTATATTAAATAACTAATAAATTAATAAAATAATTGATTTGTGTGTTTATTAGGATTAGAATTAGTTCAGGAAATCGTTAAACCTGAAATGTAAATCGATAATATATTTCAAAACATAAAAATCCAATTTCCTTTGAAATGAGTCAAGTATGTCGACATACAAAAAATGTAACACCCCACCTCCGCTAGGGTCACTCACAAAGGGAATGCACTAGCTTTGGTGGAGTATTATTTAGGTAAACATACACAGAAATATTACAAGACAGAACATAAATAAAACAGCGAAAGGGAAAACCCAAATTTCATTGCTTTAAAATCTAGTAAGGTCTAAAGCCTTTTTACATCAAAATGCTATTAAGTCAATTACATCGAAATCTGTCTTGCAATAGTAAAGAAGCATAAAACCATAGTTATAAATCATTACCCAATAAAGCAAAGCAAACCATAGCCAAGAGAAATCCAAGCCGTACAAGAAAGAGCCTTGGAGCTTGGTAAGATCCGAACTAAGCTGTATTACCACCCTACGAACCGGGGGGGGGGGGGAATGGAAGAAAAAGAGGCAAAACAAAACGGGTCAGTCATAAAGACTGAGTAAATCCTAGTGACTTTCAGCATAGAAACGGGTAAAGATAACATGGCATGAATAAACTGAAAGTAAACATAAGCATGATAACAAGATAAGCTACAGGCACGATAACTAAGAATAACATCATATGATTTTTATCATGTACAACATCGCAAGATTCCCATTCAAGATGAACTAAGTATAGTTTCGCAAGGATTCTACCAAACATCGCAAGATTTCTCTGTTTCACCATTTAAAATATTTCTATGATATCTATTTGCTCTGCACCACGCGTACAAGTATCCCAACCTGTGTCATGTGTTGATTATAAAATGATCCCACTACAACAAAATGACCATATTACAACGGTGGAAAACAGTTGTAAAAGACTTTTTACAACGGTGGAGCCACCGTCGTGTATAAAGAAGTTGTAATAGACTGGAACATATTACAACTTTTTTGCACCGTTGCAGCACCGTTGTAAAATGTGTATTTTACAACTGTTTTACACCGTTGTAATAAACTTTATTACCACTGTGTATAACTGTTGTAATATATTTTATTTCAAGTATTATTTTAGAGTTGTAATATACGAACACATTATATATATATATATTACTAATAAAAGAACTCATTTCAGAACATATTATCTACAAAACTGAAAATATCAAACAAACTTAAAGCATAAATCAAAATGATATATTAGAATTTTCAAACTCTCATCATTTTTTTACATAATTTTCTGAATTTATAAATCATACAAGCATCTCAAATACATAAAGCAACTACAAAGTCCATTTGCTCGCCTCTTGCCAACCTTTTTCAACATCATACTCTTCCCCTGCGCCATCGTTGTCAATACATTTTGAATGATGCAAGACATTCTTGAGAGCAAGTTCCAATTGTTTTCTTTTTGCAGCTGTCCTACGGTCGGTGTGTGTTCTCTGACCTCGACATGGAAGACCTGACTCATATCTGGTTCCTCTGTAGCATCCGATCTCTTTCAACCTCTCTATTGCCATTTTATTTGTGCTATATCTTAAGTTAACAATGCCAATCTATTTGTGCCATTTTCTTCTGAAGTACTAAAAAATATAGTCATTTCTAACATAGTAAAATAAATAAAATCAAACAAAATGGTAGTGGCAAGTCTTGATCAAACAAAATATTATTACAGTCTAGGAAAAGACTTGGGAAATGGAAATGGCAGAATAAAATAACATGGGATAAAATCAAACAAAACTGTTTGGTTTGATTTTATTACTGTTAATATAGCTAATACTGTTAGTTTTCCAGTCTAGATTGCAGTTTTGTTTGATTTTATTACTGTTTTGTCTACCATCAATTGACTTGTTTGATCAAGACTTGCCACTACAGTTTCTCAGGCAAAATAAATAAAATCGAACAAAAATAATAATAGAAACAACACGAAAAAGAAAAACTAACAGTATTCTAATCAACCGCTTTGAACTAGACTGGTTATAGTTTTAGCTATATTAATGGTGATCACGATATTGGAAGCTTACCCAAACCGCCATCAATCAGCGATAACCGGAGCACTGTACCCAAATTCGCCAAACAACGATAACCAGAGCACATCCGCAACCATCAATCAGCCTCATCAACCCCGATTACCGTACCCAAATTTGCCAGTCAACCCCAATTGATCGCACAAAATATCTCATCGCACCAAACACCAATTCAACAGCCACCATGTCACTTCCCCACAGCTCTCGGCCGAAGCATGACAGCCCAAGGCGATGCCATTCCAAATCGGGTCTTACCAGATCCATATTTAGATCTATCGTGCAATCCACCTTCGAATTTAAAACCGAATTACTGATTTAATTTGCGAAGAGAAGGAAGAACCAGATGACGGGAAAGAAAAAGAATAGGTGGCGAGGGTTTTGAAGAAGACGAGACGATTTCTTGGTATGTGTGATTATGTTAAACAAGGAGGCTGAAGGAAAATTAATGGGCCTACGAGCCAAAATTTTAATTTTGGAGCCAAAATTTCGGTGTGGAGCCAAAATGAAATTCCCCTCCCTAACGTTTGCCTTCTATTCGAAGTACAGGTGGGCTTCGCCTTTTTGCTCTATTTTAAAGAACGCGTTAAAATGATGCTTTAGCGCCAAACCGCCAACTATCAACATTATATTGATGATCACTCCAATTGTTTTTCGTAGTTAACATATGTTACGCGTAGTTAACATATGTTAAACTGTCCCTAAAAATAGCTGTAGCGCGGAGCTATTACTTATTTAATATATGTTTTTATCATTAATTTCAATTATTATTTTAGTTAATTATAAATTATTATTATTATTATTTACTACTGATTTTTAACTTACAATTGTTACTTAATTAACGATTGTTGTTATTTTGAGTAAGATTCAAATTCAACAGTACACAAAATGTACTGTTTCGGACGGGGCGCTGCCCCGCACCCCGCCGGGGGCGCTGCCCCCTGGACCCCCGCGACCTGACCGAAGTACAGGTCGAACCCCGTTAGCGGGGGCGTTGCCCCCGCACCCCCACCTTGGGGGGTTGCCACCCCCCCTGGACCCCCCCTCCGTAGGGATCATATTTGACAAAAGATTTTGGAAAAACTTTCAACAACGATCACTTATTAAAAAAATATTATATACTAAATATTAATTACTACTAATAGTCATGATTAATTATAAATTAAATATTTATTAATTGTTATTTACTTATTGATTATTAATTAATTGATTATTAACCGCTCATTAGTTATTACTTACTAATTAATTACTAGTACTTAATAATGAAGTAGTTATAAATAATTATTTTTAATTAAATATTTAATATTTATATATTGATTATTATTTAATTGATTATTAACCGCTCATTAGTTATTACTTACTAATTAATTACAGTACTTAATAATGAAGTAGTTATAAATAATTATTTTTAATTAAATATTTAATATTTATTTATTGATGTATTTTTAATTAAATATTTAATACGTATTTATTTATTATTAATTAATAATTACTAATTGGTTGTCAATTACTAATTATTAGCATGAATTATTTATTTATTGAAGTATTTTTAATTAAATATTTAATATTAATATATATGTTATTAATTAATAATTAGTAATTAGTTGTAAATATTAATTATTAAAAATTATTTAATGAAAATAATTAATATTAGAATATAGTCATATATTACAACAGTCAAAAAATAAAAGTTGTGATAGGCTTTTATTACAACTGTCAAAATAACACAGTTGTTAAAAATAAATTTATTACAACTTTTCTGGAAAAAAGTTGTAAAAAACATTTATTACAACGGTGCATTAACCACCGTTCTAAAATTAAAGTTGTAATATGGTGTTTTTGTTGTAGTTACAACGGTGTTTATACCACCGTTGTAAAAAACCATTTATTACAACGGTGCTTTTACCACCGTTGTAAAAACCCATTTATTACAACGGTGCATTTACCACCGTTGTAAAATTAAAGTTGTAATATGGTGTTTTTGTTGTAGTGTCCCTTGCCCAATGTCATGAAATGACCCATTACTTAGCCCACGAAACGATCTATTAATCGATCGGCTCCCCGACAAGTCCTATCTCGTTCATGTGTCTGTGTCATACGACCCTATCACGAATGTAGTCACCTGTTCTAGGTCCACCATAGGGTGTATCAAGCCCTAGGGTGCCAACCACCGACACGAATCAAGCACGCACAGTGTAAACCTACTGGTGCCCAATGCCTGCTTTTTCAACTCCGGACTACGTGTACGACCGTAGTCCACCTAAACCTAAAATGGCGCACCAACTCAGCCGTCGTTCTGGTCACTTACAATCAGCCCAGTAATCGTGCCCCACCCTGCCTAGTTCCCGGGTACCATGATAAATCTAGTGGGTTACTGCTGAAAAGGGCCGCGTAACTAGGGTTTCCGTCCAGCAGGTTAAGTGTTGTCATTTAAATTCGAGACTTAACCCCATCAGTCTAGCATGTCAAGTTGGTTAAGTGTGGTCATTCAAGTTCGTGACTTAACCCGTCTACGTGTCATGTCAAATTGGCTACGTGTTGTCGTTCAAATTCATGACTTAGCCCTACGAATCATGTGTCAAGTTGGTTAAGTATGTTCAAGCGGTTCATGACTTAACCCTATCCAATCAACGTGTCAAATTGGTTAAGGATATTCAAGTGGTCCATGACTTAACCCTATCAAGTCATCGTGTCAAATTGGTTAAGTATATTCAAGCGGTTCATGACTTAACCCTATCAAGTCATCGTGTCAAATTGGTTAAGTATATTCAAGCGGTTCATGACTTAACCCTATCAAGTCATCGTGTCAAATTGGTTAAGTATATTCAAGCGGTTCATGACTTAACCCTATCAAGTAATCGTGTCAAATTGGTTAAGTATATTCAAGCGGTTCATGACTTAACCCTATCAAGTCATCGTGTCAAATTGGTTAAGTATATTCAAGCGGTTCATGACTTAACCCTATCAAGTCATTAATTCATTTATGCACCCCAACCTCTCACATCAGACCTATTGTTGTGGTCACTGGATATGCCGGGCGGTTCCGGCTAGAATTACACCACAACTCAGTCTGACCTCGGGTTTTCAAGTGCGACATGACCAATTACCTACATTGGATCCTATTGTTTGCAGTAACTGGATTTGCCGGGCGGTTCCGGGCAGAATTACACTGCAAACTCAACCCAACCTCGAGTTGGCCATTTTCTAGTTCATTCTAAATGTCATGTCCATGTTCAAGTTTCATGTCAAGTTCGTGTCTAGTTTCATGGCGAGTTTCATGTCAAGTTTCATGTTTTCACTTATGCCTATTATCAAGTTAATGATTCATATTCATAACCAATTCATGTTTCAGGTTCATAAGCATGTTTACATGCCTTCTAGATGTCCAATACATACCAACTACCCAGAACCCAACTTAGGCGCGTTCATATTAAAATTTCTCTAAGTCATAAATTATCATATATGTTTCTACTCCAAATTTTACATAATTAACATATGCCCAAGTCCTAGATTACATGTCAGTTTTTACATATGCCCAATTCATACCAGATTTACATATGTTCAATTCATGTCATTTTACATATGTCAAGATTCATGATTTTCATGTTTACAAAGCTATGCTCAATTTACATAGATCCAGTTTTATACCCAAAATTACATGTATAACATGTTTACACCAATTTACCCATAACGAGTTCTAGCCAAATTACATATATCAAGATCCATGTCATATTACATATATCAAAATCCATGTCAAATTATATATGCCAATCCCCATTCTTGCAATTACTCTTATAATGATAATACCCAAATATTCAATTTTTATGTTATGCCATCAATTCCACAAAACACATATATCCAAATAGGTATTACCCTAAGATTCCCCCGTATTCAATCGTACGCAAATCCCGGTTTAGGCCTAGATCCGAAACTGATCTAGGTTCATCAAAGAAAATAAATAGGGGAAGGTAGAATTTGTATAACAATAGGTATAGAGAGGAAACTGGCATAAAAACGTCATCTCAGGCATTAAAAATAGATCTTGAGAATAACATTAACATGAACTGATTTACAACAGGCTGAATAGATCATGAACTTGACAAAAGAATAAAGATAGAAAAGCCCAAAACTCAAGATTCAAGAGGAAACAGAAATAGACTTGAACGGATGAACATGCTTACATCCAATTACACTTTATCCCATGGCCATATTATAATTAAGCATTTCAATCTAAAAAGTAACTAGAACTTACATTGATTGGCTAAGAGAGGACAAATCGATTCGTTGTCACGTTGAAACATCTAACTTGATTAATATTCTGATTTGATTCAATATGGTCTAGGCGTCGTTGCTTGAAGTTTCAAGCTTGAATTGAGTTGCTTAGGTTGATGTTGATTAGCTTCTAGTTTTGATTCCAACAGAGTAGCGACACCATTTTTATTTTTATTTAGAACAGAGGCAGAGTAGAAGCAGAATAGAATTGTGTGTAGAGAAGGCTAGGTTTGGGGCTGTTTAAATAGGTTTAGGCAGATGAATCTGGACAAAAATCAGACTAGATACATCAGAACGAACACTGACCCAAAAATGGGCTCGGGGACCAGGTCGACACCCAAGTCGACTGCGCAGTCGACCTGGTCCTGGGGGTGTCGACTGCCCAGTCGACTCCCCAGTCGACCTGGGTGCTGGGCGGGAAATTTCTCGCCCTGTCTGTCTGGGTTTTGAAATTCGATTTTTGAACTCGAATTCGAACTGTTTTGAACTCTGAAAAATTCTGAAACTTCGGAGGGTCATATCTCCCTCATACGGACTCCGATTCTATCCAACTCGGACTCGTTTCCAAGCAGAATTTTGAGACGAACGCAATGGCGCAACCCTCCCTTGATTCTGATTTTAAAATTTAATTCTACCTTGATTTATGATTTTAACATGTTGTTAAAATTCGGGTTGTTACATTCTCCGCTCCTTAAAGGATTTCGTCCCCGAAATCTTCAAGTTAAGGAGAATGTGTCCTACCATCCAATCATACATCTACTCAATCATCAATCACAGGCATCCATCGTCCTTAATAGATTTCTAATGCTATATGAACATATGCAGAAAGTGTGTGTATATGTTCCTTGTCTAACGCAAATGATCAGGCCTGATTGATCTTTCTAATGCAAAATATGTTAAGTGCCATGAATCCATATGTATGCAAATAATCCTAGTCACGTAAACACTATATGTGTGCACAAACATTCATCCGTATGCATCATCCATATGATAACACATCCAATTTCATCCATAAACAAGTATAAACACTCATGCATATGCAATATGGAAATGTGTCTGAGCCGATCTAGTGCCTAATGTGTGTTATGCAATCACGAGAAACCACTAGCAGCCACTTGCAACCACTTGCAACCATCAATCATAACATGTCTCAAACACATGTTTACATCCATAGGGTTCTACCTAAGGTTCTCAAGATAGGATCGAAAGATAGAAGCAAGTAAAAATTTTGTGCCTATTAGGCAATGTCAAAACTAGAAATCTACGTCACATATATACTGATTAGGAGAAGAACTTCCTAAGCACCAGCCCCGAAGACCGAAATCAACATCAGACTGACACCCAAAGAATTTCTCAACCCAACCAATATATATGTTTCTAGGAAACTAAGCATAATGGACTCCTTTTAGGTCACAAGGGAATCCCTTCCTAAAACCAACCCGTATCCTATAAAACCCAAAGAGTTTAGTCAACCCAACGGACACCCTCAAGCCCCAAATGTATTACTAACAGATGAGTCATGCTCCCTATGGGGTTTCTAACAGAAATGGGATTGAGAATAGGACCGAGAGGATATACTTGAAAGATAGCATGCAAATAAGCTCTATAGGAAAAGAGGGACCAAGAATATACTCTTAAAAAGTGATATGATGCACGTTTCTAGTCTTGAATCTTCTAAGTCGCGTTTCCTTGAGCTTAAGTTCATTGTGCTTTGACCGTCTTTAACTTCACAGATTCTTAGTTCTTGTTTCCAAAATATGAGTTGGAACTCATTTCACTGTTGCCTCTCGTTCCACTTTCACTTATCCTCCTTCTAGTATACTCGGCTCAAACTTAACTACGTACTCATGGTTTCATGCAAGCTCTCCAAAATTCACTAGTGAATCTTGGATCTCGTTCACTTACTAGGAGGTATTCCACGCAGAAGAACTATCTCTTGAAAATAACAAATATCAACCATGTTGCCAAAGGTACTTACTAAGGCGATTTTCTATAACTCATGCATAAGCGAAATGAACCATCCGCCTTAATGGAGAACACTACTCGAGCGGATCAATAAATTACCAGTAAATGTGTCAAGAGATTCTAGGTAACAAATCCTGATAGAACCCTAAAGGTTACATGCGACTTCGAGGGTATTACCGAGGCAAGTCAAGGGTCTAACTACCCTCGTTTCAAAACCGAGAATGGCACCCTTACTGGGTAACCACTCCATCCATAGAATCAACCCATAGCCCAAAAACGTAAGCATTACTTCTAAACTTAACACTTAGCATAGACATTCTCAAATCCAAACAAGTCATGAATAAGTGAGCCGATTTCCCAACAGGATTTGAGACACAAAAAAAATGGGATCCTCTACTACGCTAGTACTAAGGTGCAAAGACTCAACTATCGAAGCAGAGTAAAAGGGATGCGATGTACAGAAACAAAGTTCTAATAGGATGATAGAAAATAAAAGCTGAACCTTTAACAGAAACGTTACCACCTATCTTTGGTATGCTAGTAGAGAGAGCTTACAATTGCCCTCTCGAAGATCTTGTTCTTTTCCCTTGTCCTTGCCCTATAATACTTAACTACATGTCCCTTTTTACCATACCAACGATGTTCTTTCTTGTCATGGGTTTTATTATTCTTTTACTTTGACCTCTTCCCTTTCACCTTTTCCTCCTTCGTGGATTACGCCTTATCAACAAGTTTCTCATCCTTAGGCTTGTGTTCTTTATCCTCGTTCTTTTTATCCTTGTATAGCTTGTTGACAAGTTTCTCGAAAGCTACCTCCATCGCACGACAACCCTACAAAGCTTGAAATAAGATTAGTCGCAGATGGAACTACTGCGGCTACAGATGGAGGTTGGGCACTACTTTGCCCTCCGACATGTGATGTATGCCTACAAACTATGGTGAAAAAGAAAGAGAGAAGAGACTCAAGGAGAGAATCAAAAGATAGTGCATATGGCTTTAGGGAACATGCCTTTCGTAAAACAAAACTTTTCTTTAGAAAAATGCTTCTTTGTAAACGTTTTGAAAATAGTTTCAGAAGGTTTTTTTAAAAAAAAAATCTTTTGCCCAGTCTGGTAACCTTCTGCTCTGATACCAAATGTAACACCCCACCTCCTCTAGGGTCACTCACAAAGGGAATGCACTAGCTTTGGTGGAGTATTATCTAGGTAAACATACACAGAAATATTACAAGACAGAACATAAATAAAACAACGGAAGGGAAAACCCAAATTTCATTGCTTTAAAATCTAGTAAGGTCTAAAGCCTTTTTACATCAAAATGCTATTAAGTCAATTACATCGAAATCTGTTTTGCAATAGTAAAGAAGCATAAAACCATAGTTATAAATCATTCCCCAATAAAGCAAAGCAAACCATAGCCAAGAGAAATCCAAGCCATACAAGAAAGAGCCTTGGAGCATGGTAAGATCCGAACTAAGCTGTATTACCACCCTGCGAACCTGGGGGGGAAACGGAAGAAAAAGAGGCGAAACAAAACGGGTCAGTCATAAAGACTGAGTAAGTCCTAGTGACTTTCAGCATAGAAACGGGTAAAGATAACATGGCATGAATAAACTGAAAGTAAACATAAGCATGATAACAATATAAGCTACAGGCACGATAACTAAGAATAACATCATATGATTTTTATCATGTACAACACCGCAAGATTCCCATTCAAGATGAACTAAGTATAGTTTCGCAAGGATTCTATCAAACATCGCAAGATTTTTCTGTTTCCCCATTTAAAATATTTCTATGATATCTATTTGCTCTGCACCACCCGTACTATTATCCCAACCCGTGTCATGTATTGACTATAAAATGATCCCTTGCCCAATGTCATGAAATGACCCATTACTTGGTCCCACGAAACGATCTATTAATCGATCGGCTCCCCTACAAGTCATATCTCGTTCATGTGTCTGTGTCATACGGCCCTATCACGAATGTAGTCACCTGTGCTCGGTCCACCATAGGGTGTATCAAGCCCTAGGGTGCCAACCACCGACACGAATCAAGCACGCACAGTGTAAACCTACAGGTGCCCAATGCCTGCTTTTTCAACTCCGGACTACGTGCACGACCGTAGTCCGCGTGAACCTACAATGGCAGACCAACTCAGCCGTCGTTCTGGTCACTTACAATCAGCCCAGTAATCGTGCCCCACCCTGCCTAGTTCCCGGGTACCATGATAAATCTAGTGGGTTACTGCTGAAAAGGGCCGCGTAACTAGGGTTTCCGTCCAGCAGGTTAAGTGTTGTCATTTAAATTCGAGACTTAACCCCATCAGTCTAGCATGTCAAGTTGGTTAAGTGTGGTCATTCAAGTTCGTGACTTAACCCGTCTACGTGTCATGTCAAATTGGCTACGTGTTGTCGTTCAAATTCATGACTTAGCCCTACGAATCATGTGTCAAGTTGGTTAAGTATGTTCAAGCGGTTCATGACTTAACCCTATCCAATCAACGTGTCAAATTGGTTAAGGATATTCAAGTGGTCCATGACTTAACCCTATCAAGTCATCGTGTCAAATTGGTTAAGTATATTCAAGCGGTTCATGACTTAACCCTATCAAGTCATCGTGTCGAATTGGTTAAGTATATTCAAGCGGTTCATGACTTACCCCTATCAAGTCATCGTGTCAAATTGGTTAAGTATATTCAAGTGGTTCATGACTTAACCTTATCAAGTCATCGTGTCAAGTTGGTTAAGTATATTCAAGCGGTTCATGACTTAACCCTATCAAGTCATCGTGTCAAATTGGTTAAGTATATTCAAGCGGTTCATGACTTAACCCTATCAAGTCATCGTGTCAAATTGGTTAAGTATATTGTAGTGGTTCATGACTTAACCCTATCAAGTCATCGTGTCAAATTGGTTAAGTATATTCAAGCGGTTCATGACTTAACCCTATCAAGTCATCGTGTCAAATTGGTTAAGTATATTCAAGCGGTTCATGACTTAACCCTATCAAGTCACTAATTCATTTATGCACCCCAACCTCTCACATCAGACCTGTTATTGTGGTCACTGGATATGCCGGGCGGTTCCGGGAAGAATTACACCACAACTCAGTCTGACCTCGGGTTTTCAAGTGCCATATGACCAACTACCCACATTGGATCCTATTGTTTGCAGTAACTGGATTTGCCGGGCAGTTCCGGGAAGAATTACACTGCAAACTCAACCAAACCTCGAGTTGGCCATTTTCTAGTTCATTCTAAATGTCATGTCCATGTTCAAGTTTCATGTCAAGTTCGTGTCTAGTTTCATGGCGAGTTTCATGTCAAGTTTCATGTTTTCACTTATGCCTATTATCAAGTTAATGATTCATATTCATAACCCATTCTTGTTTCAGGTTCATAAGCATGTTTACATGCCTTCTAGATGTCCAATACATACCAACTACCCAGAACCCAACTTAGGCGCGTTCATATTAAACTTTCTCCAAGTCATAAATTATCATATATGTTTCTACTCCAAATTTTACATAATTAACATATGCCCAAGTCCTAGATTACATGTCAGTTTTTACATATGCCCAATTCATACCAGATTTACATATGTTCAATTCATGTCGTTTTACATATGTTTAGATTCATGATTTTCATGTTTACAAAGCTATGCTCAATTTACATAGATCCAGTTTTATACCCAAAATTACATGTATAACATGTTTACACCAATTTACCCATAACGAGTTCTAGCCAAATTACATATATCAAGATCCATGTCATATTACATATATCAAAATCCATGTCAAATTATATATGCCAATCCCCATTCTTGCAATTACTCTTATAATGATAATACCCAAATATTCAATTTTTATGTTATGCCATCAATTCAACCAAACACATATATCCAAATAGGTATTATCCCAAGATTCCCCCGTATTCAATCGTACGCAAATCGCGGTTTAGGCCTAGATCCGAAATTGATCTAGGTTCATCAAAGAAAATAAATAGGGGAAGGTAGAATTTGTATAACAATAGGTATAGAGAGGAAACTGGCATAAAAACGTCATCTCAGGCATAAAAGATAGATCTTGAGAATAACATTAACATGAAATGATTTACAACAGGCTGAATAGATCATGAACTTGACAAAAGAATAAAGATAGAAAAGCCCAAAACTCAAGATTCAAGAGGAAACAGAAATAGAGTTGAACCGATGAACATGCTTACATCCAATTACACTTTATCCCATGGCCATATTATAATTAAGCATTTCAATCGAAAAAGTAACTAGAACTTACATTGATTGGCTAAGAGAGGACAAATCGATTCGTTGTCGCGTTGAAACGTCTAACTTGATTAATCTTCTGATTTGATTCAATATGGTCTAGGCGTCGTTGCTTGAAGTTTCAAGCTTGAATTAAGTTGCTTAGGTTGATGTTGATTAGCTTCTAGTTTTGATCCCAGTAGAGTAGCGACACCATTTTTATTTTTATTTAGAACAGAGGCAGAGTAGAAGCAGAATAGAATTGTGTGTAGAGAAGGCTAGGTTTGGGGCTGTTTAAATAGGTTTAGGCAGATGAATCTGGACAAAAATCGGACTAGATACATCAGAACGAACACTGGCCCAAAAATGGGCTCGGGGACCAGGTCGACACCCAAGTCGACTGCGCAGTCGACCTGGTCCTGGGGGTGTCGACTGGCTAGTCGACTCCCCAGTCGACCTGGGTGCTGGGCAGGAAATTTCCCGCCTTGTCTGTCTGGGTTTTGAAATTCGAATTTTGAACTCGAATTCGAACTGTTTTGAACTCTGAAAATTTTTGAAACTTCGGAGGGTCATATCTCCCTCATACGGACTCCGATTCTGGCAAACTCGGACTCGTTTCCAAGCAGAAATTCGAGACGAACGCAATGGCGCAACCCGTTTCCCTTGATTTTGATTTTAAAATTTAATTCTGCCTTGATTTATGATTTTATCATGTTGTTAAAATTCGAGTTGTTACAGAAAAGTATATGTCGACATATCTGACCAGTTTTGAAATTCAGATTTTGAATTTCAAAAGTTTAAACTTTCAAACTTCCCTCCAATCTTTTCACCAACTCCCAAAGTCTGAAAAGGTGTCATTTCAATATGAAAAGTTGTGCCTATTCAATTCATATCCATTCAATTTCTATATATATCTATCATTTCTTCCTTTCACTCACAACTCAAAACTATATTCTTCATATCTATTCTCTCCTAAAATTATCAATCCAATGGCTTCCTCAAGCTCATCCCAAAAATTGAAGATAACCAAAACCATCAAAGGCTATCTTCATAATGACAAATAGGCCATCAAAACCTATGGTAACTATCTAGAAAATGCTTAAGTTAACCCGGGTGCTTTCACCATCTTTAGCGACTTTCCCTCTTATGATCTCGTCTCTCTTTCCGAACACAATGAAGTGTTGAGTCTAATTGACTCTCGTGATAACGACGAAGTATGTTATCCCAAACTCGTGAAGATGTTCTATGCAAATATCAATCGCGGATTTTACTAAAGAAACAAAAATCAAATTTGGAGTAGTGTCAAGGCACTCAAATTGTTCTCGATGCCGAACTCTTAGGCATTATTCTAAATTGTAGAAGTGTGGGATCAGATTTTTCAAATTTTACCATCAACGAAACCGATTTGGAAACATTTCATGACATATTCGACGATGGTGCTCCAATGGAATTCAAAAATCGTTTCTTTCATCCAAAAACAAGAATTGTCAACCTTCTCCTCCAACATACCATCACTCCCCGTTCTGGAAATTTCAACAATCCAACTCTCAAAGTCCAAAAAGCTCTTTTTGCTATTATGGGTGGATATATTATCAATTGGGCCGAAATGATCCTAAATAAAATTAATCCCATAGATTTATCTACAAGAGAAAACACCCTCTACTATGTTGTTTACCTCACACGTATTTTCAAATACTTTAATGTTGATCGTCATGGAGTAGAATTTGTCCCTTGAAAAGTGTTTGACGCATCAAATATTCATCTCATTCCTCTTATTTTTAAACCATATGAGACATTCGAGGCCAAACAAGCTCGAATGCAACAAGAACAAGAGACAATGGAAGTCGAAGAAGAAGAAGAGGCTTCTATGGAAAGTATTGAGTATCCGACCTCTAAGCGTATTTAAAAAGATACGGTTGTTCAAAATCAAGTGAAAATCATCAACAATCAAAAGAAGCTTAATAAGAGACTCTCCAAAATATCCAAATTCATGGTCAAGATAGGAAAAAAGCTTGGAATTTCATCTTCCTTATCATCATCCGAAAACTAGGCCATCTAGTCTAATCTATCTTTATATATTTTCTTGTATTTTCTTTCAAATCTCGTATTTAAAGTGTGTCTTGATTAGTTGGATGTATTTTCTTTTTATCAAGTAATGAATGGAGTTTTATTTATGATATAATCATCTTTATGTTTCTAGAAAAACTATAAAACTAATTATAATATAATAGAGTTCAAAAGAATTAAAAATTTCAAATTTTTTAAATATAACACTATAGTATGTCAACATGACAAAAAGAGTATGTCGACATATAATTGACAGATTTTCAAATTTTAAAATTAAAATAACTACTCATGTACATTCAAAATCCAATGAATTCCAGACCCCGTTACTCCTTTCTTATTCATTTCTCATCAAATCCATGGCAAATCCTATTCATAATATAAGTGAAAATTTTGATGATTCTTTGGATTCTTTCAAGAAATTTCTTTCCAAGTACTACGTAATCAATGAAAACTAGAGTGAATTCAAATGAGGATGGTAGAATATCAAGAAAAACATTTTGATGTGATTCGTTGGGATATCTCTTCTCATTTCAGAAATGAAAACAACCAAACATCACATAACATTGAAGAAGGATGGAAGGACATCCAGAAGAACCTAATTACTGGACAAGATGAATGGGTTGAAGTTCCAAGAATCATTTAATTATTTGGTATGATTTGATTGATTTGTTAAAATATTCTAAAACATATGGTGTGGTGTGATTTGGATTCTATTGTTTGAAACTTGTATATATTAAGACATACGGTGTGATTTGATTTGGTTTGTGTAAACAAACATATGTAATGATAACACGTGGATTGGTTTGTATGTAATCATCATATAGCTAGACATTATTATTCTAAGTTTGAATAGATTAAGGGGAGTATTCTATTTTGAAGTATTTAATATATTAAGGGGGAGTATTTTTATTGGGATAGTTACTTAAGTTCTATTCAGGAAGTTATACAATTTAGGGGTAGTATCTTTAGAATTTCTTTTTGATAATGCCAAAGGGGGAGAAATTATAAAATATAGGAATAATTTATAGGATTCTTACAGACAGGGGGAGTATTAGAAGGATCATCATCAACAGGTATATACAGGTATGATATTGTATAAACTAAGGTTGTCATCATCAAAAAGGGGGGAGATTGTTGGAGAATGGAGTTTTGATGACAACAACTTTATTTCAATTATCATTGATTATAAAATATACACTAACACTTTTTGTATAGAATATATATATATACACACAAACACACACACATGCATGAATTATATACAGGAAATATTACCGAAGACTGTATAGTTTTAAAGATGATAGAGATTCAAAGATCAGAGAAATTTCAAGACCCATGAGTATTCAAGATTTCAAGAGTTCAAGAGTTCAAGATTAATGTATTTATAGAGTCTAGATTGCGTAAGACTATAAATAGCAATCCAAGTTCAAATTCTAATTCTGATTTTCAAATTCTGATTTTTAATTCTATCTTCAATTCTCTCTATTTTATTTTCTATCTTTTCTATTTTTTCCTTTCTTATTCTTCTTTATTTTTCAAACTTAAATTTTATATATTTATATTCTTATACTTTATATTTATATAGTTTAAAACCTTATAATTTTATAAATATGTTTATATAGTTTAAATTTTTGTTTTCATATGACTTTCTACTTTATAATATTAATTTTCAATACTATATTTTGATTCAAGAATTTCCAGAATTATATTTATATAAAAACACTTGAAAAAATGTTTTAAATTTCAAAAATACACTAGGGTATGTCGACATAAGAAATACACAATGTCAACTTATAACTGTCACTTTTTCAATTTTGGAAGGAAGTGTCTTTTCACTAGTTGAAACGATTCAGAAACGTTGCAACATTTCACACACTATAAAAGGGGTTAAAATCGAATTTTTAAATATCTTCTTCTCCACTTCATCCTCTTTCATTATATAATCATTCTTAATCATTTTTATGATTTATACACTTACACTCAACCGAATTCAATTCTGTTTTGATCAAACTTCTTCTCTCTACACTCTCTTCTCATCTTTCGCTGAATCAAGTGCAATTGAAGAGTTCTAGGGCTGTTTGTAATTGTTTGGGATGAGTAAAATAGGAATTAGTGTATCTTTGTAGCCGAGAAATCAAGTAAGTAGGAGTCGTTGTTTCCTTGTAGCCAAGAAATCAGGGAAGTAGAAATCGATGGTATCCCTTGTAGCCGTGAAATCAAGGAGGGTGTACTTGACTATTGATATAGTAATAAAAATTTGTGCAATCCAGCGTTGTGCGGGACAGGACGTAGGAGTAATCTGAACCAGTATAAAATCCGGTGTGTTCTTTCCTTTTCTGCATCTTTATTTCTGTTTATTTTGTATTTATGTTTGAATCTGTGTCTATGATTGTGTTTGTGGTGTTTGATTCATCCCGTAGTACACATAAGTTTTAGATTTTGTTTAAATTCTCACAAATAATATTCACATCCCCCTCTAGTATTTGTTTTGCCTTAACGATCCATTCCGCATTCCCTAACATTGTCGTCACCTTTCACTTATCATTCGATCTGTTTGTTCTTGAGATATCTAATGTTATCTTCGAACTCCCATTTGTGTTTGGTATCGACCAAAATATGGACACATGGGATTTTGAAAAGAAATGTTTATATGAGAATTTGGTACCCAATATCATTTGAGATCGATTTCTAACGTTTAAGGTAATGTTTCCAAAAAAAAATTGTTTGAATATGTATATGCTAAATCAGAGTAGTGCAGTGAAAGCATAAAAATATTTTTGAATAAATTATTTCAAGAGATTTTCAGCTATTCAAATAATGTAACTTTTCAAATGAAATTTAAGATTTGAAACTGGAATGAATAAAATCCTATATTTGTGAAATGATTATGGAAATGAGATTTGAAAAGGAAAATTTTATGATTGTATGAATCTCTTGGAAATTATTATCTTGTTGGAAATCTTATATTAAGAATGTTTCGAAAATGATTTAATTTTTTTGTATGGAAATTCGATATGATTTGAAAATAGAAATGGTTTATAAAGTGATTCATAAATATAGAAAGTTCGACGATTTGAATCCCGAGATTTTGAAATGTTTGGAAAACAAAACAATAGTGGATCTGGAAATTAATATTTCAAAATGATTTATAACTTCGGGATATGAAATGAAATGATTTGTTACTGAGATTCGAGTAACCCGTGACTAAAGAAAGTTATATACCGCCCTGTTTTCGGTGTCCAAGTCTGGATGCTAACCGGCAGATTAGGGATGGAAATGGGGAGGATAATATGCGGGAATACATCCTTTGCCTCCATCCCCACTACCCATTTATATCCTCCATACCCACTGCATCCCCGCTTAATACCTAATGGAGTCAGGTAGGGGAATACCCAACGGTTATGGAGGACCTGTTGGGTAACCAATAACCATTAACTCAAGTGTATAACAATACAATTAAATGCTAAAGAAATGGTTTAGATAATGTCACTGTCACGTCAACAACTTAGAAAAAAAATGGTTTACTGAATAGACATAGCATAACAAACACATGCATGAAATGAATAGGTGTTATTATTAAATGGCATTTAATAAGCACAACCGCTTGTGAAAGGATACAATTTGTTAAACTGAATAGACACAACACAAGTGCACAACAATCTATGTTTCTGTTTAATGCATATATGCCTAATGTACAAGTTCTTTAATAGGAAATATATATCGAGTCAGATATGGGGTGAATTGTATTACCTTTGTATTCGCTCCGTACCTGCTTCGGGTATTGAAATCATCCTTCGGCCTCGCCCCATTACCCGCTAAGTCGGGGAATCCCCACTTGATTAGGCGTGGGTCTCTACAGGTGCCCATCCCCGTGGATTAAATTTCCATCTCTACGGGAGATACTTAACTTGTGTTTGTGAATAAAGTATATACGTTGTTCGATGTTTGGATGAAAACCAGGACATATACTTTGCACTCTATATTCGGTGTCCGAGTCTAGATGTTAGCCGGGAGATACTTAGCGTTATATCGATACAAGCGTAGGCCGTGCTAGTGGCCTTGTCACTGGGAGAAACCTCTCGACTGGAGACATAAACGTTTTATGATGTTTATCGTAAAATATTTGAAATTTCGAAATGATTTTGGTTTTAAAATTCCTGAAGCGAGTATAACTCAATATGGAAACTATAAGATTTCAAATAATTTGAAAATAAAGTCGGCATTTTGGTTGAAGAAATGATACCATGCTTTGATTTTTGGAATTTTAAATTCTATTCTTTACTTTTTTTTAAATTAAATTAGGTAAATATTTGGTTTATATGTATGATTTTAACGATCTTTCCATTTCGAGGACGAAAAGCCTTAAGGGGGGAGATTGTAATGTACCAGGATTTTCGGTATTTAAAAATTTATAATTGATTCAATTTAATGTTGAAAATTTATGTTTATACTTTTGTTTGATTTTAATTTAAAATCTAGTCTAGTTTATTTTAGTATTTGTAAGTAAATAATTAAATTTATTTATGAACCAAGATATTTTTGTTAAATTAAAAGTTATTAGTTTTTTTTTAAATTAGTAATTTAATATTGTAAACTTTGATTTGATAAATTTTAGTCTATTTTATTTGTTTTGATTTTGAGTTGACTTTATAAGTGCGAATTTAAAACTTAATAATTGGGATTTAGGTTGTCTTGTTAAATTTAACGATAGTTGTATGTTTTAAAATTATTGAAGTATATTGTTTATGAAATATAAATTTTGATTTTTAATTTAATCTTTAGTTTTTTTTGTAATGTATTTTTTATTTGAATTTGGTTTGTAAGGGTAAATTTGAAGTTTTATATTCACTTTAAATATTTTGTTAAAATAAACATTAGTGATATTTTAAACTAATTAATATATATATATATTTATCTTTGAGAATTTATTTAAATAAATTTGTATATTTTAAAAAAATTATTGAATCTGAATAACTTTGTAAAATTTAATGTTAGTTAAATTTTGAAATTAATTGAAATATATTAGGGAAATCATATTTTTCATTTTTTAGAATTAGAATTGAATTTAATAAATTTATTTGGATTTGAAGTTGTTTTTATAAAAAATAAATATGGGTTGTATTTAAAATGTATGAATACCCTATTATTGTTATAGTATATACATAGTATTAATAATGGTATATGCATTTGAAAAATATGGGTTACATTGGGTTTGCCACTTGTTTAATTTGTCCTGAGAATTATAACACGTGTCCCCTTTTGTTAGCATTCCCAGTACCTTATTCTTTTCATGTACCCTCTTTTATTTCTTTACCAACCGATATCCAACCTTCCCCAAAAATAAAAATCGTTCTTGCCTAAAATTGAGAATCTATGCCACCATTTCTTAGACCGAAATCGTCAGTCCACCCTCCGATCATGCCAACGCACCCTCGACGTCCCCTCCACTTTCCTCAGAGAAAATACCAGTGGTTTCTTCTCCCTCCGTCAGACCAGAGAATCCAACGTCAAAGCCACGAACCACCGCGTGCGCCAGGCTAACACTATTCGAGCACTGCCTCATATCCAAACCCAACTGTCCGCCTCTCTGGCAGCGTCACAACCATCGTCCCCCTCTATGCTTGGCAAATCGATGCTGCCCCAATTCAAGAAATTGGCCACCGCGTCACTCAAGGCTTGGCTGTGCCTCTCACCATGAGCCTCTACAAGTCCATTCCCGTGACTGACCCCAAAGCACCGTTGCTGTTTCTCCCTTTTTGTCTTCGACGCAAAGTAAGTCCTCCTACGATTAAATATATTTCAAGCTACAATTTTGGCTTACACTGATAGCATTAGTTGTCGACAGTCTATCGTTTTCCTACTATCTTGGGCTGTCTCGAATGTAATTCGGTTATTGACAGATCTTAGGCATGCATGTAGTATTATAATTGTACTTGTATATATGATAACGGAGTCTACTTTTGGTTCCAGTTGCATACATGATGTCTGGCACTTTGTTGTCTGTGCCTTATTGGTCCAATTTTTGTTGAATATTTGCCAAAATGTGTATGTCTCCATTTAGAGCATATGAATATTTGTCTGTATGTTTCTAAATGTCAACGATCAATAAAAGTCTTGATGTGAATCACACTAAATTAGTCATGTGTTAAAAATACATACTTTAATATATGATTAATGCAAATGTTGATCCCATTTTGTTCGTAGTATTTAATTGGAAATTTGTTTTGTTGAGCATGTTTAACAACATATATGCTTGAGTGTTAGTCCATTTCTGTTACTAGAACTGTTTGATCAGTAGGTAGGCGTGTGCTAACTTATATAACCATTTGATACATTTGAACCAGAAGCACTCGTGTACCTCATTTTCTGCTCATGTTGTTAATATAATTTTGATGTTTTTGCCTCATGTGAAATGGCCGAGGGAATATGTGAGGAGAGAAGTTATACGTAATATTGTTTGCCTGGGAAATATTTTGAAGTATAATGAACATGATGCATTAACATTTGGGGCATCTGCACTCTCCTTTAATTGAGGATATACTTGACCGACCACTTTTTAGTTATACACATAAATGTTTTGGTTAATATATATATATACACACACACATACCAGTCGTCAACATTGTTGCATTTCTCTTGTTCGTTTCATAGCCTAGTGGAATAGGAAGTTGGTCCAGTCACACATGTAATTCAATACTCATACATGATTGCACCTTAGATGAATGTTGCCTCTCACCTTTCGCTACCTTGCATAATAATACTACATGCATGAAATTGCTTTTGTTCATTGTGGTATGTTTTGGCAGTTATATGGGTATTATGCTCCAACTATTTACTAGGTTTTTACGATCGACTAATTTTATTTATATGTTTAGCGAAGTTTGCTAACTTGAAATAAATTTAATCCCGACTCAAGTGTTTTGTGTCTTTGCATGAAACGCTCGGGTCAGGTCCTAATTGTTCAAGATTAGAAGTTTTAGCTCGCAAATTGGAGATGAACATGAAGACGCACGCGTACGCGCGCAAGCCGACAAAATTGTAAAGCTTTATTTTTAAAAATTCATGTGTATTTTTATTCCCGTGTGCAAAATATTTTGTATAAACTCTGATATGTATAAAAAATTATTCCATTGTAAAATTTTGTATTATGATTTTCTATGTTTATTTTGTTTAGACCCGTAAGCTAAATAACTACCTGTTGTTTTGAACGTTCTGAGTCAGTTTAAATACCGACTTGGAGCGATCAAAAAGGCGGGTCGCTAAAGTTGGTCGGAGCTTCAGTGAGTCGAGGCTGAGAAGAAAATTCTGAATCAAGATCGACTGTGGAAGGTTCGTCTATGGTGTTCTTTCCTTTGTTCACCATTGTCGATAGGCTTGGTCAGTAAGTCTGAGAAAACTTAAGTAGCATCCCAAGTCTTGGTGATCGAGTAGAAGGAAAGACGAGGTTTCGATTCCTCGAAGGAAGTGACCGAAAGTAGACTGTAGATGCGCACTTTACTCTCCCCAACTAGCGCGCCAAAATGTTGATACCCAAAATTGATCGCAAACATCCGAGAGTTCCAAAACTTTGAAACTTTATGTCCAAAGCGGAAAAATATGGGATTTGGGCTAATAATGTTCGGGAAAGTAAAGGACACAGTAATTTATAGTGGTTCGGTTCAGATTGAACCTGCATTCACTTTGAAAACTTTATTGATTTTATTTCACTGTTAAGAAAGTACAAATGAATACATCATTACAAGAAGTTACAATGATTAGCGATATCCGATTAATCCCTGTTGTCGAGCTGCCTTACTGGTCGGGAGCAATCGAGGAGTTTTTGAGGTCCGAAGGGAGTTGGGAGTTGCCAAGGTCTGGAGGGAGTTGGGAGGTGCCGAGGTCCGAAGGGAGTTGGAGTGTCCGAGAGGTCCTAGAGATTGTCGGAGTCGGAGGATCCAAGAGGTTGTCGGAGTAGGAGGGTTCAAAAGGTTGTTGGAGTTAGAGGGTCCGGGAGGTTGTCGGAGTCGGCGGGTCTGGAAGGTCCTAGAGGTTGTCGGAGTCGAAGGATCCAAGAGGTTGTCGGAGTCAGAGGGTCCGAGAGGTGTTGTATATAACGCAGTTGTATACACAATTATATGATTTTTATTTGATGATAACAACCAAGTATATATTATTATAAATGTGTTTATTATTGTACTATTGTATAACATCACAGACAGGAATATAATATTTATATTTAAGTAGAATACGACTGTACATAATTTCATATATTCACATAGTATTTTATTTAAATAAAATGTTATATTTTAACATTCAAACAGTACAAATTATTTGACTCCACTATTTGTACACATTCACAGATATTACACATGATATTGTACTTGTATATAAACCGAATACGTTAGACAAATTTGTTTGAACACAATAAAAATAATATTATATTTCAGTCAAATTTGTTTAGTACAAACATCTATACAATTCTGTTGTTACACAACTCCTCAGTATAACACTCAGTCTATACATTTCATATATATATATATATACACATACAATCACTCAGTTTACATTTCAATTTACAGACACATTGACACTGATACATTGACACGTCTTCATATTGTCTTCATCTTCAATATTCTGTCTTCACAGCTCAGTCAGACCAGTCTTCATACCTGTCATATACAGAAACTCACACAGAGTATATGGAACAGAAATAATTGTCAAAATATATGTGAACATAAATTTTAATTTTAAAATGTTATTTGCCTCAGATTTTTGGTGTGTTTATCATCATTTTTCATGACTCAATCTGATTTTCATATCCATCCGACTGCGTCTAGACAGCTTGTGATATTCATAGTGATACACCGCAAATATCACAAGGTAGACTGTATACATATATTTTACAGGGACAGGAAAACTTGTCTGGATGGCTGCATATATACACGTGTATATATACACGTGTGCACTGCCTTGCCAATCCAGTGTGCAACTGAGGAGCAGCCACGTGGACCATCTCGACTCAGTGCAACACAAATACACATGGCATGGCTGAGCTCAATACAAAGCACAACAATCAACATAGGCAAATGCATCACAGCAAGACAAATCTTCATGGTCAAAGATACAAAGTGCAGAAATGTTTCAGCATGGTCGAGAATGGTTCATGATAACATACAGTGAAGTCAGTCACAAGTTAGTGTGGAAATACACAATACTACAGTGGTAAAGCTTCTAGTTTGCAAGCATGCCCAGACCACATTGCAAGCCAAAATGATCAAACAGTATGATGTATGGTGCACAAAAAATTGTGTACATGGTGATTGGCAATAACACACACATGAATAACACAAAATTGAAGCAACATGTTCATACAACAAAGAATGGTGCACTGGCTAGTCATGAGAGTTCAGCAAATATACAACAACATGAAAGTAAAGCAAAAGCATGTAACAACAGTTCATAAGCCAACAGAATACAAGTGAAGCAAGTCCATATAATGGTCGGGCAAGTTTTTTCCAGTCAATGATGAGGATTGTGGTGTAACATATGTATATATGTGTGCACATTCATGTGAAGAAGGAAGTGACAACTCAGCAGCATGGTCCTTGGCATTTCAGATTATATACATGTATTCAGGTGCACAAATACAACAATACACAATGGTTATGACAAGGGGAGAGTAGTAGTACACAAAATGATGAGAGAAACTCAAGTCAGCAAATGTATGAGCAAGTGATGGTGCAACAGAGTGGTTCATCAATGGATACAAGTCAGTTAAATACATGCAACAAGACAAGGCAGTTTCAAAGTGCTGGTGCACAAACAATTGTCATAGTTTATACATGGTGACCAAAATGCTTCACTGAACAACAATATGTGTGCATAACACAAATGATTCAACATAAAATACATGACAGTGTAGTTGAACATCCATAAGCAATTGTTCAAGATGAAGATCAACTAAGTGCTGGAGTATGAGAATGATATACAGGCAAGGACAATTCACGATAAGTATATAGTCAGGAAAGTGAAGTTCAAATTTGGCAAACTGTTTTTATTTTCTAGAAATCGACAAAGGCAAGCATGCAAATATCGGACAAGAAATCATTTCTTTTGATTTCAATGTTCACGGCAGTTTTAAATCAAGGCCAGTATCAATTCAAGGCAACATTTCTTGCATGTTTTTTTCCAAATCTATTCAAGGCAACACAAGGGAAATCAATTTGAAAATCAAAGAATATCTTTCCAGTAATGATTCAATGTGTTAAAGTGATGTTTTTGGCAAGAAATAACAAATTGTTTTTTAAGTATTCAATCAACAATTCACAGCCAAAAAGATTGCGAGAAATGCACAGCAGGCAATAAGAGGCAACATTCTAATTCATTCAAAGCCGTATTTATTCAAGGCATCAAATCAGGAAATCACCAAGTGACATTTTTTTTCAAGGGACCAAATATATTTTCAGATTCATTCAAGGGCCGAATTCATGACCAGATTCATCGAGGAATTTCACAGAAATCAATCAAGACAGAAATAAATCGAGCAAAGCAAAAGAGGAAACTCACGCAACAAATCAGGGCAATCAGGCCAAATCAGATTGAATTCATTTTATGAAATCAGAGATAATCAAAGGGTTTGAAAACCCTATAAAACCACCAATACATCACTGGCATATATCTATCGAAACCAAGCATCACATTTTCAAGCAAAAAAAATATGAATTTAAATATCTCACCTTGTTTCAAGAGTTTCGATCAAGATAGAGCTCAAGCAAATCGATTGACAAAGCCACAAAGACTCGAGCATCAAAGAGAAATCTAGATCAACTTCAATCGATCGATTTGAGGGATGAAGAAACCCTAATTTCCAAATACTAGCCCCATTTTTTCATTCTCTAGAATAAAGAGAGAACGGGGCAAAAGAAAATGAAGTGGACTGGGCTTAGACAATTAGGGCTAACTTAGCCATTTTTAAAAGGCCTTAAGGGTTTAAATATAAAAGGGGTTTTCTTGTTTTGTTTTTTAATTGTTGTTTTTAATTTGTTTTGTAAAACAACCGAACAGTTCTAGAGTCTGTGTAATCTAGGGGAGAACTGGTTAGGGTGTTAACTGGCAGTTTTCTAGAATCTGTAAAAACTAGGGTTACTGGTTATAGTGTCTTAATCAGGGGAAATCTGATCTAGAAGATTAGATCAGTCTAGGTTTTTGAGCCTACGGTTAGTACAGGAGCAGGGAGTGCGAGTTTACAGTGTCTGTAAGCGGGATCTGTTGTTAACTCCTAGTAGAAACCTTAGGAATGCAGTAGTAGGCAGGATTTTGCCGAAGCTGGGCATATCTTGTGTCATTTACTTTCTACATTTCTATTTCTGGTATATTCTGTGATCTGTGATTTTTTAATAACTCGATAAAATTCAATAAACCCTATTTACCCCCTCCCCTCTAGGGTTCATCTAGATCCAACAAGTGGTATCAGAGCAGGTATTTTGTTTAACTCTAGAGTAGTGGGTCATCCTAGTTATCAGTCCTCTGAGAGTCAGTTCAGTCGTATTTCATCTATTTTTAATGGTAAAGATTTTTTTAATTGGAAATTAGAAATGGAGTTATATTTAAAATCTGTTGATGTTAAATGTTGGGATACTGTTATTAATGGATATGATATGATTAGTAGAAATCATATTGAGTTTAATTCTCATGCTATTTATATTTTATATTCTTATATTGATGATGTTCAGTATAGCCTTATCTCCCATTGTTTAACTGTGCAGGAAATATGGAATACTCTTGATACGAGGTATGGAAGAATTGACAACAGCAGCTCAAAACCCAAGAAGATCAACTCAGATTCAGATCTATGCTCGGAAGTAGAAATAGATGAAAATTCAAGTAGATCGGACGATGGAGACTCAACAAACAATGAAATTGAAAGCTTCTCATATGGAGATTTGGTTTATATGTGTACTGATTTAGCAAAAATCATTGATAATCTCCGTCGTAAAAACAAATCTTTAAAATCTAAAAATCACAAGTTGAATAGCAAAATTAACTGTTTGGAATCAGAATCTACAAATGTCATAAAATTAGAAAATTATGTTCGTGAAAATTGTTTGAAATTAAACTCTAATCTCGTTCATCTCAATAGTAACATTCAAAGACTTGAAGAAGAAATTCTGATTCTAAAAGATAACGAGATTGAGCTTAAAGATGCAAACAATTCTTTATAAAAGGAATTTAAAAATTTTAAGACTATCAAAAATTCCAAACATGAAATTGCTGAAAATGATTGTTTGTTGAAAACAGATCTGATTTTGAGTGAGCTTGAAAAAGAGATTGAAAATCTCAAGAAACTTGAATTTGAAAAACAAATTAAATTTGAATCAAAGATTTTGAATCCAAGACCAAAATTAAAATGCTTGAAAACGAAAATTTGATTTTGAAACAGAATGATACTAAAAGGAGGAAGATCAACATTAATCGTTGTTCAAATCTGATTAAAGAATATTCTGATCTTAAATCCAAAATCAACAATCTGGAATTGAGTTTGAAACGTTTTTCAACAGGTGAAAAATCTTTGAATATGTTGTTGAAAAACCAATTTTCTGTTGGAAATAAACTTGGTCTTGGTTTTGGAAAAAATGGTGTTTTTGGAAAACAAAATTCAAATGATTTTAAAAATCCTTCAAACTGCTTTGTAAAGAATCTATTTGACAATTCAAATTCTGATAATCCCAAAGGATTTTTGAATCATAAACATGATGTAAATTTGTTTTATAATAATCCATTAAAACAATCTTGGATTCCAAAAAGAAATAAAACAAACTTCGTTAAATTCAAACAGATTTGGGTTCCAAAGGGTACAAAGGTAAATTCAGATGGTTTGTTATACAGACAGGTTTGGGTACCAAAAGTGGTAAACACATTTCAAAGTGGTTTTGCAAATTTTGTTGGACCACTAAACCCTCTCAACTGCTAGGTACCAGTGATGGCGGAGGAACTGCTTTGGAAAAGAAAATTTTGATTTCAAGCTATTCCACATCTTTGATTTTTTTAGAGTTCCTTAGCCAAGTCTGTTGGGTTAGAGATCCACATCATCTACTGCAAATCAGGTATGATCTCTAAACTCATCTTTGTAAATATTCTCTATTTTTATTTTTGTTTATTCCTCCTTCTACCCCCTCTGTTTATTTACTTTTTCTCTTCTGTTTTGATTTGACACTGCCATATATTTTTGTTTTTTCTTCTCTGAGCTTCATTAAATTCAAATTGCAGAATTCATATTTTCTGGAAATTCACTTCATTTAAATAGAACGCTGATGTTTTAATTATTTCCAGACCTTGAATTTAATCTTTTAAATATCTACAATTGTTTTGAAGTTTATTTTTTTGATTCTCTGAATTCATAACAATGCTGATGTATTCGTGTCATATTTTGAACACAGTTAATTCGAGTTCTAAATTTTTGAAGATCTGAAAGTTTTGTGGAATTTCACACACCTTTGCTGTTTTGAGTCTCTTCTAATTCATTTTGGAAAGTCTTGAAAATTTATACTCATTACACCACTCTGTTATTTATCAGTTACGATAATTTCAGAAATTTTCAAATTGGCTTGAATATTTTAAATTGTCTTGAATCAGTGATACATCTAAAATTCATCTTTATTCATGATTATTGTGGTTGAAATTAGATTTGTTTGAAATCATCTGAAATTCTAGATATTTTGAATATCACACACCACTTAAATTTGAAATTATCAGTCTTGTGTGAATAATTCATTATATCTCAAACTTGACATTGATTCAAGTGATTTCAAATAAATTATTTTTAATTTTCTGGATCATGAATATCTCTCAAGCCTGATGTAAATGATCTGAAATTACTCTTGTACTTGTTAGAGATACTTGTGAAAAATTCTTTGAAAATCTAGTCTTAAAACTCACTGTTATTTCATGATTATTTGATTTGAATTTATGTTTGTTTAAAACCATTTGAAATTATTGATTTATTGAATCACACACATATTTTAGATCTGAAATATATAATCTGGTGTGATTGATTCATTAAATCCTGGTTTTCTCAAATTTCTTCAAATGATTTAAAATAAACTGAATTATATAATCTTGTATCATGGAATATATTTTTTAGTGACCTTCAGAAACATCCTCGGACAAGTCTGCTGTGATATTGGTTTCTATGCTGCTCTGATACTGTCTTTGAAAAATGTTTTCAAATAACTGCATGTTTGTGACTTCTGCTCTGATAGATGAAATTATTATGCCTGATTTGTTAATTGTCTGCTTGGGCTTTGGACTTAAAATTCTTTCATCTGTGATACTTTGTTTTGTCTCATGTGCCTTGCTACAATCCTCATTAATTTAGACAATAATTGGTATCAGAAGTGCTGAATTTTAATGTATATATATATTTTTTCTTTTCTTATCCCTCTTGGCATATATAGATCTTCATATCCCTCTTGTAATTGATTTTCAATTTTAAAATTATTTATTGATTATTCATTCAGAAATTAAAATCAATATCCAAATTGAACTGTATTTATAATTCATCAAAATCATTATCAGATTTTGAAATTGTGATGAACTATGACTACAATATATTTCACAACAAGAGGAGATTTTATTTAGATTTTCATGATGGTTGAACATTTATTATAATATCTGTGAATTGGCAATTATTTCACGATCATCTCCTTTATCTATCATCATTCTGCCATCCACGATAATTATATATTAATGTGGGAGGTTTAATATATTTTAAAAATCATCTTGAATAAACAGTGAAAATATTTGTGATAGAAATGGGACTATGTTATTATTCAGAATTAGTGATAATTGAAAATTTTCAATGATCCCAGTACAGTCGAGCATATTTCATAATATAATTAATTTAGAAATTTATTTCACAGTCCATCTCTGTACCTACCCCATTTTCTATCATTCATATATTGGTTTTATATACTGAGGAGTTTTTTCCTTTAAATGCTGAAAATAATAAATATAATTAATATATAAGTGTATCTCTAACCTCATTTAAAAATCCAAGCTCTGGTCATGCATGGATAAGAGATAACTTATAATTTAAGTTGCAACTGATCTCATTTAAAAATCCAAGATCTGGTTATGCGTGGTCAGTGTGCTCTTAAATTAAAAGAAATAGAATAGAAATTAATTTGAAATTCTCCTTGGTGTTTAAAAACCAGCCTATCAATCCATCTTCTAATCTGTGAAATGTGTTGAAATCTTATGATATATTTTGATTTGTTGATTGATAGCTAATGGGATTTGAGATTATTCGATTTTGTCACTTAAATTGAATGTATTAATTATAGTCAAAATCCATCACTATTTTTGTGAAATTCTTTATAAATTTTTATTGGAAACCATTGGAAAATATTCATGTTTTTTTAACCCTCTCCATTATAAATAAATTTCATTGTAAATCCGTCATTCTCTGCAATGTGAAATATGCCACCAGTTCTCAGTTTATTATGATTTTTGTTTGACTGATTGAGATTTATCTTGATTGTTCCTCCTCTTAAGCTGATATTATATTTGTTAGTCAATTTTCATGTATAGTTTAAATTTTGAATCCTTTTGATGATAACAAAAGGGGGAGAATGGGTTGAGATTTTGATTTATGAGTGAATATTTTATAAATATTCTTAATTTTGAAAATTCATTATTTATTCATTCATTTCACTCATGCACAGTTATAGGGGAGTTTTTATTGTACAGGGAGCATTTAAATAGGGGGAGTTAAATATTCACTGTCAAACACATTTATTATATTCAAAATCTTCATATTTGTTTGTCATCATCAAAAGGGGGAGATTGTTGTATATAACGCAGTTATATACACAATTATATGATTTTTTGTTTGATGATAACAACCGAATATATATTATTATAAATGTGTTTGTTATTGTACTATTGTATAACATCACAGACAGGAATATAATATTTATATTTAAATAGAATACGACTATACAAAATTTCATATATTCACATAGTATTTTATTTAAATAAAATATTATATTTCAACATTCAAATAGTAAAAATTATATGACTCCACTATTTGTACACATTCACAGATATTACACATGATATTGTACTTGTATATAAACTGAGTACGTTAGACAAATTTGTTTGAACACAATACAAATAATATTTTATTTTAGTCAAATTTGTTTAATACAAACATCAGTACAATTCTGTTGTTACACAGCTCCTCACTATAACACTCAGTCTATACATCTCATATATATATATATATATATATATATATACAATCACCCAATTTACATTCCAATTTACAGACACATTGACACTGATACATTGACATGTCTTCATATAGTCTTCATCTTCAATCTTCTGTCTTCACAGCTCAGTCAGCCCAGTCTTCGTACCTGTCATATACAGAAACACACACACAATATATGGAACAGAAATAATTTTCAAAATACATATGTGAATATAAATTTTAATTTTAAAATTTTATTTGCCTCAGATTTCTAGTGTGTTTCTCATCATTTTTCATGACTCAATCCGATTTTCATATCCATCTGACTGTGTCTAGACAACTTGTGATATTCACAGTGATACACTGTTAATATCACAAGGTAGACTGTATACATATATTTTACAGGGATAGGAAAACTTGTCTGGATGGCTGCATATACACACGTGTGTATATATACATGTGTGCACTGCCTCGCCAATCTAGTGTACAACTGAGGAGCAGCCTCGTGGACTATCTCGACTTAGTGCAACACAAGTAAACAGCTCAATACAAAGCACAACAATCAACATAGGCAAATGCATCACAGCAAGACAAATCTTCATGGTCAAAGATACAAAGTGCAGAAATGTTTCAGCATGGTCGAGAATGGTTCAACACAATATATAGTGAAGTCAATCACAAGTTAGTGTGGAAATACACAATGTTACAGTGGTAAAGCTTCAAGTTTGCAAGCATTAATTCAAGTCAAGTCAAGCCCAAGCCATATTGCAAGCCAAAATGATCAAACAGTATGATATATGGTGCACAAAAACTTGTGTACATGGTGATTGGCAACAACACACATAGGAACAACATATAATTGAAGCAACATGTTCATACAACAAAGAATGGTGCACTGGCTAGTCATGGGAGTTCAGCAAATATAAAACAACATGAAATAGTGAAGCAAAAGCATGTAACAACAGTTCATAAGCCAACAGAATACAAGTGAAGCAAGTTCATATAATGGTCGAGCCAGTTTTTTCCATTCAATGATGAGAATTGTGGTGTAACATATGTATATATGTGTGCACATTCATGTGAAGAAGGAAGTGACAACTCAGCAGCATGGAACTTGGCATCTCAGATTATATACATGTGTTCAGGTGCACAAATACAACAATACACAATGGTTATGACAAGGGGAGAGCAGCAGTACACAAAATGATGGGAGCAGCTCAATTCAGCATATGTATGAGCTAGTGATAGTGCAACAGAGTGGTTCATTAATGGATACAAGTCATTCAAATAAATGAAACAAGACAAGGCAGTTTCAAAGTGTTGGTGCACAAACAATTGTCACAGTTTATACATGGTGACCAAACAATATGTATGCATAGCACAAATGATTCAACACAAAGTACATGACAGTGTAGTAGAACAGCCATAAGCAATTGTTCAAGATGAAGATCAACTCAGTGTTGGAGTATGAAAATGATATACAGGCAAGGACAATTCATGATAAGTATACAGTCAGCAAAGTGAAGTTCAATTTTGGCAAACTTTTTTTATTTTCTAGAAATCGACAAAGGCAAGCATGAAAATATCGGGCAAGAAATCATTTCTTTTGATTTCAATGTTCACGGCAGTTTTAAATCAAGGCCAGTATCAATTCAAGGCAACATTTCTAGCATGTTTTTTCCAAATCTATTCAAGGCAACACAAGGGAAATCAATTTGAAAATCAAAGAATATCTTTCCAATAATGATTCAATGTGTTAAAGTGATGTTTTTGGCAAGAAATAACAAATTGTTTTTTAAGTATTCAATCAACAATTCATAGCCAAAAAGATTGCGAGAAATGCACAGCAGGCAATAAGAGGCAACATTCTAATTCATTCAAAGCCGTATTTATTCAAGGCATCAAATCAGGAAATCACCATGTGACATTTTTTTTCAAGGGACCAAATATATTTTCAGATTCATTCAAGGGCCAATTCATGACCAGATTCATCGAGGAATTTCACAGAAATCAATCAAGACAGAAATAAATCGAGCAAAGCAAAAGTGGAAACTCACGCAACAAATCAGGGCAATCAGGCCAAATCAGATTGAATTCATTTTATGAAATCAGAGATAATCGAAGGGTTTGAAAACCCTATAGAACCACCAATACATCACTGACATATATCTATCGAAACCAAGCATCACATTTTCAAGCAAAAAAATATCTGAATTTAAATATCTCACCTCGTTTCAAGAGTTTTGATCAAGAGAGAGCTCAAGCAAATCGATCGACAAAGCCACAAAGACTCGAGCATCAAAGAGAAATCTAGATCAACTTCAATTGATCGATTTAAGGGATGAAGAAACCCTAATTTCCAAATACAAGCCGCCATTTTTTCATTCTCCAGAATAAAGAGAGAAAGGGGCAAAAGAAAATGTAGTGGACCGGGCTTAGACAATTAAGGCTAACTTAGCCATTTTTAAAAGGGCTTAAGGGTTTAAATATAAAAGGGGTTTTCTTGTTTTGTTTTTTAATTGTTGTTTTTAATTTGTTTTGTAAAACAACCGAACAGTTCTAGAGTCTGTAAAATCTAGGGGAGAACCAGTTAGGGTGTTAACTGGCAGTTTTCTAGAATTTATAAAAACTAGGGTTACTGGTTACAGGGTCATAATCAGGGGAAATCTTATCTAGGGGATTAGATCAGTCTAGGTTTTTGAGCGTAGGGTTAGTATAGGAGCAGGGAGTGCGAGTTTACAGCTTTTGTAAGCGGTATCTGTTATTAACCCCTAGTAGAAACCTTAGGAATGCAGCAGTGGGCAGGATTTTGCCGAACCTGGGTATATCTTGTGTCATTTACTTTCTGCATTTCTATTTCTGCTATATTCTGTGATCTGTGATTTTTAATAACTCGATAAAATTCAATAAACCCTATTCACCCCCCACTAGGGTTAATTTAGATCCAACGAGAGGTTGTCGAAGTCGGGGGGGTCCGAGAGGTTGTCGAAGTCATGGTGTCCGAGAGGTCCTAGAGGTTGTCGGAGTCAGAGGGTCCGAGCGGTTGTCAGAGTCGGAGGGTCCGAGAGGTTGTCGGAGTATCCCGAAGGGAGAATGAAGTATCCCAGAGGAAGTATGAAGTATCCCGAAGGAAGTATCTTGAAGGAAGCATGTAATTTCCTGGAGTAAGTATGAACTATCCCAAAGGAAGTATCCCGGAGGAAGCATCCCTGAGGATGGAGGAAGTATCCCGCGGGAGTATGAAGTATCCCCGAGGAAGTATGAAGTATCCCAGAGGAAACCTCCTGGAGGAAGGAGGAAGTATCACGGAGGGAGTATGAAGTATCTCGGAGGAAGCATAAAGAATTCCGGAGGAAGTATGAAGTATCCCGAGGATGTATGAAGTATCCCGGAGGAAGCATCCTGGAGGAAGTATGAAGTATCCTGGAGGATGCATCACGGAGAAAGGGGGAAGTATCCCGAAGGGAATATGAAGTATCCTGAAGGAAGTATGCAGTATCCCGGAGGAAGCATCCCAGAGGAAGGATGAAGTATCTCGGAAAAAGCATCCTGGAGGAAGGAGGAAGTATCTCGGAGGAAGTATGAAGTATCTCGGAGGAAGTATGAAGTATCCCGGAGGAAGCATCCCGGAGGAAGTATCCCGGAGGGAGTATGAAGTATCCCGGAGGAAGCATGGAGTATCCCAGAGGGTATGAAATATCTTGGAGGAAGCATCCTGAAGTAAGCATGAAGTATCCATAGGAAGAACGAAGTATCCTGGAGGAAGTATGAAGCATCTCGGAGGAAGTATCTCGAAGGAAGGAGGAAGTATCCCGGAGGGAGAAAGTATTCTTCTTTGTATGATGATGGAAGGTGTTTAGGAGGTTTTGGGTGTACCGGGAAAATCTAGAGTCCTAGGTGCACTTGGAATTTAGGAGGTCCAAGGTATACTAGGAAATCTAGATGTATGGAGTGTACCGAGGAATTCAAAGTCCGAGGTGAATCAGGAGATCTGGGGTCATCTTCTTCCCCAAAGGCTATGCTACGATTAAATGTGTCTCCAAGGTCCTCCCAAGCTCCCAAGTCAAGCAAATGCCAACCCTTGTAATGAATGAGGTAAGGGGTATTTATAGGAAGTGGAGTAGGTGGGAGTATGCGAGATATGAGAGTAGACAAAAAAGGAGCGGGAAAAGGGATAAAAAGGAGTGGGATTTCGCATCCTAAGTGTAGGATGCGATATTCGCATTCCAGGAGTGCATGAACCGTAAAAGTCGCATCCCTCCTAAAGTAAAACGCCAAATGCATCCCTCAGGCGATAGCAATGCATCCGGTGGATGCGATCGCGTCGCATACGGGGGATGCGATTTTCGCGTCGCGTCCGGGGGATGCGATCGCGTCGCATTCGGGGGATGCGATGGAACCGCATCCTGGGGATACGATGGAACCGCATCCTGAGGGATGCGATAACATCGCACCTGATGGATACGATAACATAGCATCTGATGGATGTGACATACAAGAAGGCGGTGATGAGTCGTTGGGTTAATGCGATATTTGCGTTGTGATGCGAGGTAGATCGAGGCATGGTGATGCGAGGAACAATGAAGCTAGGCACGATGATGCGAGGCATGTGTGGATCCAAGGTTGGATTATAGTATCGATCGGCGCATGTTGTGCAAGCTTTTGGAGGTGGCCGACACATGCAAGGCGAGCGATCTTCATGCTGATTAATCTCGCAACCGAGGGTTGCGACATTCTGCCAGTGGCCCGACTCAAGTCTTTTGGTGCCAGGACCATGATTTGCTTGATATGATCACATATTCCTTAGTGTGTCCACTTGATACGTGACTTGTATTGTTCAAGAGCAGTATGGCGAGCTGTGATGACTATTCTTGCACGACCCTTCCTATGCTTGATTCCTGAGGATGTTAGCAACACATCTGGGCCATTGAACCACACGATGGGCCGAGTCGTGTGGGCCTAGACTAATTCTGGTAACTGGACCAAAATGTTGGTTAACAAAGGGCATCTTTATATATCATTCTTTGAGTTATATTTTCTAATAATGATATTTGATCTAAGCGTGGATTTTACGCATGGGACTTGTTATGAATGACTATTAGCAAATTTTGTTTTTCTAAAAAATCATAATATTCCTGTGTTCTCTAATGTTGTTTTGCATTAGCATATCTATTTTTGGCGCCTCAAGTTAACACAATAGATGACTACAGCATCTGCAGCGCTTAGTTTTAGGCCTTAAAAAGGGCAATGTTACAAATTTGATTTCAAAGCATAGGCTTATGTAAAGTTAAGATATTTTCAAGATTTTTTAAAAAATAAAACATAAATATCAGAGTAAAACACCGGGGTATGGCATAACGATATTATAACATACTTATATTGGTATTATATAAGTATGTATATACCCCACTCCCTTATACCATTCTTGGGTATCTTCAAAAGTTCATATGCAGATAACAAAAGTAAGGTATGAAGGAATGGAGTCGGAAATTGTATTTTGGTTGTGGAAGCATCGCTACTTGTGCAAATTCTTGATCTAATACCTGAGAGAATCAAGGTCATTGAGCTAATGAGAATGAAGGTGTTACCATTCCATCAGTATATATGGATAATTTGTATCAGTTCTTTGTTAATTTGATGTAAGCTAGAGCTATTGTTGTTTCTGTAAGAGTGAATGTTGCTAATGCTAGAAGAGCTAATCATGTGGCGCAAGATGGTAAAAATATGTCATAATCAATCAAGATTTCACAAGGCTCAGAAGGAAGCCTTTCTTGGAATGGATGATGCTGTTGAAGTTGTGAATTGGTTGTTGCTTCGTGAGAGGATCTTTGTGGACTTAGTCTTAAAAAATGTGCGGAAAAGAAGATTGGCTTCAAGGCAGTTGCAAGGAGCTGCATTGCACTGATGGTATGGAATTACTTTAGGGGTACGAGAGAATACTTGGGAAGAATTTCAAAGGGAAAGATATCCGCCTAAGGTTGCTAAAGTGGCATTGCTTAGGAATCCTATTTAGTTTGTGCATGGTGATATACATGCCAATAGGTTTGAAGAATTATCATGATATGCGTATGGAACCATCGACGCCGTGATCATGAGAAATGAGAAGTTTGTCAAAGGTTTGAAGCTAGATATTGCTAAGGTAATGATGCCACACTTGAGAGATCTTTTCCACATAATTTTTTAGGTGCCAATTTGTAATAAAGAACTATTTGCTTGTTTGTGGTGAAAAGCGAGTTGAGAACCAAATTTCTCGATGAAAGAAAAGGAAATTCTTTAAAGGAAAGGGATCTCAAAAGGGAGGAAAGACTAAGAACATCAAAGATGAAGTGATTTGTTATAAATGTGACAAGAAAGGTCATTACGTTAATGGGTGCCAGTTGGGCAAGGCCAAAGCAAAAATAGGGAAGATGAATGTAAGGTGATATAATTATGATCAGATAGGGGATTACAAGAGTAGGTGTCCACAAGCAGCTAAAGAAAAGTTCTTTCTTTGGAACCATCTCGTCTAAGCCCACTGCTATTGAGAAAGGAAAAGTCATAATGGAATGTACACTTTTGATTTGTAGCATATCTGTTAGAGCGTTGTTTGATACTAGTGCATCACATACATTTGTCTTCGAATGTTTGGTAGATAAGTTGTCATTAGAATCATTATACCTTGTTACCTCCTTCAGGGTAGCCATTCTTATAGGAGGTTACACAACTCTAGGAGAGAATGTGATCATCTAGAATTTGAGTTGTATGTTATACTTTTGCATGTGGGTTGCCTTGAGGTATATATGCGATATTTGTAAGTCGGATAGATCAATAAGATTGTGCATTGACTGCCGCAAGCTCAGTGAGAACACAGTGAAGAATAGGTATCATTTGATGAGAATATATGATTTGTTTGACCAGTTGAGTGGAGACATACTATTTTCTCAATTATATTTAGCCACTAGATTTCACCAATTGTGGTTAGCAGAAGGCAGTAACCCACTGACTTTGTTTTTTTAAGTCATGGTTCACATGAATGGATGGTTATGCCATTTATATTGACAAATGCACCTGCTTTCTTTGTCTGTTTGATGAAACGAATCTTCTGAGAGCACTTGGATAAGTTCGAATTAGTTTTCATTGATGATGTATTATTGTATATCAAAGATGAAAAGGATTTTGATATTTATCTTCGGCTTGTACTTGAGGCATTAGGGAAACATTAGCCGATAATTTGGGAGAAAGAAGTGAAGTTTCTTGGTCATGTAATTTCAAGCAATGGGTTATTTATAGCTCCAGCTAAGACTGAGACTATATGGAGTTGGAAGAGGCCGACAAGCAATATTGTGATTAGGAGTTTTCTTAGATTGGCTGACTATTATCGAAGATTCATTAAGGACTTCTCACAGATGGCAGTGCCGTTTATTAGATTAACTAGGGTTCTGTCAAGCAAGTGAGAGGAAGCATTTCAAAGTTTGAAGCATATCGATCGATGCTCCTTCTTTTGGTTGTATCAGATGGTAATCAGGATTTGGTAATTTACACTGATGCTTGTGGAACAAGATTAGAACTAATCCTTATGCAAAAGGGTAAAGTGACTGCATATAGTTTTAGATAGCTTAAACTGCATAAAGAAAGATATCTGACTCATTATTTGGAGTAAAGGCCATTGCCATTGCTTTGAAGATTTAGCGACGTTACTTCTTAGGAGAGAGATTCATGCTATTTATGGATCACAAGTCTTGGATGTATATATTCTCTTGGAAAGGGTATAATAGGACCAACAGAGATTCCTAGAGTTTTTTGAAACTTATGATTTTGGCATTGAGCACATGTTAAGAAAAGGAAATAAAGTTGTTGATTCCCTTAGGAAGAAACATCAGGATATGGTGTTAGCTATATCGACAAAATGAAAAGACTTAGAAGCATTAACTACTATGATGTGCAGATAAGACTGACAAATATTTCGAGCCAAAGCATGGCAATGATGGCATGTTTGGAAGTTCGACCAGTTTTGATCGAGATCATTGCTTCTAAGAAAGGAGAAAATCCTATATTCTCTAAAGGGATCAGGAAAATCTAAGCGGAACAAAGATTTAATATTTGAACGATTTCTGTCTTGACCATAAGGGATGGTTGAGGAAGAATAGAAGATTGTGTATTCCAAATATTAAAAATCTAGGAAAGGAAGTTCTTAAAGAATTTCATCGATTTGAGTTCACGGTTAATCCTCATAGCACCTATATATATCAAGATATAATGAGAAGTTTCTTCAGGAAAGGAATAAAAGGATATCAAAGATTATGGATGAAATCGTATATAAACTATCAACAAGTGAAAGCCAAGCATCGAAAACCGAGTGGATTGCTTCAGCTTTTAGATATTCTGGTTTGTAAATGGATTCGATTTCTATAGATTATATCGATAGACTACCAAGGTCAAGAAGAGGGAACACTAACATTTGAGTCATAATAGATAGGTTGACTAAGAATGTTCATTTCATTCCCACTAAATCAACTAGGACAACCCTCTAATAGTAGAATTTTTCGCAAGGAGTAGGGTTAGGCTTTAAGGGGTTTCTAGTAGTATATTTAGTGATATGGTATGCATTCATTATTCGATAGCAAATTCTAGATGAGTCTAAAAAAGGTTTTGGGTACCAAACTCAAGCAGACTACTACTTATCACCGTCAAATGGATGGGCAGACAGAGAGAGTCAACAAGATACTTGAGGATATGTTGAGAGGCCATATTCTAGATTTTGGTGGCTCATAGAGGGCCATTTTCATCTAATTGAGTTTTCCTTACTTACCAGAATAGCATAGTAATAGATCCTTTTGAGGAATTATACGAATGGCTGTGTAAGTCACCAGATATTGGTTAAAGACCAAAGACAAATTAGTCCCAAGTCTAAATTTAGTGAAAGAAGCTGCAGAGAAATTTGAGTTAATCTGAGGCCAGATGAAGGAATATCACAAAAGGTGGAATAGTTCAACAGACAAGAGGCGTAATGATATTTATTTCTTTATTGGAGATCATATTTTCGTTTAGATATCACCGATGAAGGGTGTGATAAGGTTTGGGAAGTTGCGGAAACTGGCACCCAGATTTGTTGGACCCTTTCCTATCATTGAAAAGATCAAGAAGCTCGTGTATCGAGCAGAATTACCAGATAGATTGGCAGGTGCCTGTTATATTTTTCATGTATCTCATCTATTGAAATGTGTGCATGATCCAAAGACTACTACAGATCCAAGGGTATTGGAAGGCTTAGTGGTAGAACCGAATCTGACTTCTCTAAGAGAACCAGTTTGAGTTATATCCAAATATAAGAAGAGGCTATACTTGGGTTTTTGTGAATCTTTGGGATTGTTTCCATGTCTTTATGATTTACTATGATTTTTCAAAGTTGGCTAAACTAGGATACTTAATGCTTTAATTAAGACAAATCAACTAATTATTAATGTTTTAGAACTTGAAATTTCAAAAGTATGAACGGTAAGTTCAGAAAAGTTTTCATCAACCAATAATGTTTTTCTAAATAATGTAGAGCAAGGTGATATTTTTTTACTTTAAATGGGAATAAATCAGTTTTCCTGATATTTACATTTAGACCATGGACCCGGACGATAAAATCTTATCGCTATCATTATTGTCGATAAACTCTTAGTACATGGAATATCATGAAACATGATATAAGAGGTATCCAGGCTTGTTGCTATCTCACCATCATCCTTATTAGTTTGGTCATTGTCACATATATCCTAACTTATGTTTTAAAGTTAACCTTTCTACAAGGGATTATCACCTGTGTACATTGGTGATGCTTGTTGTTGTAAATGGGAGAGAGGACTACTTCTTATATAAAGTATGAGGCATGCCGCCTTTATTATTTTAAAGCTTATTGAGGCTATCACCTCCATTATTTTCAAATTTCTTTGAGGTTATAGCCTCTATTTCTTGTCGTCATTGGTTTGGTCAACAAAACCTGTTTTAAAAAATACCTTGAGGCTATTTCCTCTATTCCTTATTGTTATTAAATTCGTCGACAAGGTTCGTTTCCAATTTTTTTTCTAAAAAGCTTTAAGGCTATCGCCTTACTCCTTGCCATCATCAATTTGGTCGACAAGACTTGTTTCCAAACTATTTTCAAAATATTTCAAATGTAATAGGTGGTTAATCTATGTGTATGGTCGGTAGTTATTTGGCTATCGATTTAGTCATCTTTATTAGATTCGACACTTTGCAAAAGAGTTGATAAGGACACAATCGACAAGCAATGTCAGGCCTATTAATTTTCTATATTGTCGTTAGTAAACCACATATCTTTTAATTATACTGTCGATCCAACTGACAGAGGTTGATGTTTGCTTCTTGTTTATGGTGATTAATCATGTTATAATTTTCTATGTTTTCAATAGGGATACCATTGCTCTATATTAATGCTTGTATTGTTTGCATATGATTAACACGTATTAGGGACACTAATGATAATTAGATAATCACGTATATACTCGGATTACCTATAAATTTAAACATTCTTAGGGAACAAGATTAGATATATACTATGGGTTTATAGTCATCCTATGGATAAAAATATGATATGTGTGTGATGATTAACCCACATGTGCAGAGTCAACCTATGGATAGAACGATTGGGTTTGCAATGGATAACTCATATCTAATGCAGGGTTACTCCATAAATTTTAAATTTTAAATTTTAAATTAACTAGGAGGGTGGTTAATCTAAATGGTCGGGGTTCGGTAATCCTTATATATCATGGGGTGGATAATCTCAAATTATAAAATGCAAGTAGATAACTTATAGAAAAGTATGTGACTTTTTATATTATGATTAATTATAAACCATTAAGACAGTTAGTCGGGAATGAGTAATCAAATTTATGATGCACGTTTATATGTTATTCTTAATTATTATTTTTGATCATTGTGAGTGCAAGAGTAAACGATTGGTTATTATATAACATATTACTAATGAGAGAGAAATACACTCTTCTATGTGGCATAGTCTCACTAGATAGCTATTGGTTTCGAGATAATAGGTATTCTTCACACCGGACGATTGTTTGACATGAAGTTGTTTTCTCCTTGAATTCTTGGGTACTCATTTGAGTAGATTAGGAGAAAGATTTTTAGTTTTTCTTCGACAAATAAGCTTTTACAAGAGACATTTACTTATTGTAGGAGTTATTTCCACCGTGTGTTATTTCTATTTGGATGTATGTAAAGGCAGAATTGTTTATCGCCTATATTTGACTCTGATCAATCAAGGGGCATTTTCTTATGTCGCTGTTGGAGTTATACTTTGTAATGATTACATTTGATATGAATGTGGGTTTTATGTATGAGAATTGTAATAATTTATTACTGACGAGTGTCATTTTTTGAAAGGAAAAAAAATCATATTCTCGTGTTCTATAATGGTATGATGCATTAACATGTCAGTTTTTTATCACCAAAAGGTAGTACTATAGATTACTAGGACATATGTACACTTAGCTTTGGGCTTTAAAAAAGGGGATGTTACAGACATCCCCCAGAGTGGATGTCATGCCCGTAGAAGGATTTGGATGCTTGAAAGCTGGAAAGTTACTTCTAGGTGAACATGGGAAAATTGGACCCAAGGGACATGATTTGCTGCAAAAAAATTAGTCTCAATTTGGACTAATCAAAAAGTTAACTCCAAATTCATGCAAGCGAAAGATTATGTACTAATTGAATTGGAAGGATCCAGAGTGCTTAACTGCTGGACATGGATTTAGGACTTGCCCTTGTCCAAAGCACCTTACATTAGCAAGATGTACTTTGGAAGGTTTGATGTTTACCCACTCTCAGACCAAAGTAGATTTAACTAGACAAAGAGAATTAAGATGAAATCGGATTGACTTGAAACTTGGAAACACACCTAGAAAGACATAAGAATTGAGTTTGTTAATTTTGGATTTGTATTGGCCTAAGGCCAAAACTCGGTATCAAGCTATCAATGATGACTCATGTCAGAGTCTTGAAGGCTTAGGTGATGACAACCTTCCTACTCACTGCGTTGCACCCAAGTAATTTCATGTTATTTAAACAAGGATTAAATAAAGACTATATGACTCACTATGAAATTGAATGGATTTGAAGACGAGTTCTCAAATTAACCTGGAACAAGTTAAGACTCGATTAAACTATTCAACTAGATGTAGGAGAGGGCTCAAAAAAGAGGATGTTAAAATAAGCTTAGTCTATGACTTGGCATCGAGTCATATCTATGACTTGATCGAATCAGTGCCGAGTCGTTGGATTGACTTAGTTCGGGTTGCAAATCATGGTGGAGTGTCGTCTTGGCGTCTAGACAAGAATACAAGTAAATTTTTGACCAAATACTCAATAGTTTCTTATAAATATAACACCTTCTACAACTACAAACAGACATTTTTTGGATCTTGCTGGGGACATCATTACTCTGTTGGATTGTGTTTGCATCTTTAGCTAATATCTCTTCCAAATACTTTCTAGTATTTTGTAACTTAGATTTAGGACTAACTACACGAGCTCCGGAGATATCTAACTAGTACGATCATAATAAAAAATTGACTAAAGTGGAGTAGACTATAGTATGCTGAACCACTATGAAAACTTTTGCTTCTCTTTACCTTTTCTACTTTATTTATGCTTGATATCTTCTGGATTGGTGCTTTCACATTACTTTTGGGTATTAATCAATATTTTGGGTTAACAAAGGTCTTATGTGCATATTACAATGTAGACTCCCCATGTTGTATCTAAAATAATTATGTTCCCTATATTAGAAATAATGTTACCTCTAACTACAAGGGATAAAAGCCTATGAGAAAACATCAGTTATAAGGTTGTATGGAAAGGGTGACAATGGTCACTCGTCAAAGGTGACTACGTTTTTTCCCCTTTGGTATCATTCACTAGTACAGAGGATATACAAGTCTTCAGGACAAGGCTAATCCTTTGGCAATGAATCTATAGTTTTAGGGACACAAAGCAAGAAACTCCCATTGAATTAGTCACATACTTTAATGAAGTGTAATTCAAGCAGAACACATAAATTTATTTCTTTATGGAAATGGTTGATGAATTTTTTAGGTTCCTAGCGACTCCATTCAAAATGTAACTATCTTGGATGAAGGTTGTCTTTGTTTTGCCAATCAAGTTGCCCATTATATATTTTTTATTAATTAGCTAGTACTTTAGTGATAATTTTAACTAAATCGTTAATTAAAAAAGATGGGTATGAAATTGGATGATTCTTCAAGATTCTCTTTTATATGGATTAGAATAACATCTGTTAATTTAACTCTACTCAAGTGAAAAGTAAGGGCGTTTAACTACTTAAAAGGTTGCATAACGTCTCTTTTAAAAAGAGTCAACAACTTTTGATATATTAGCATCCGGAAGTCATCAGGTCCTAGAGCTCTATCACTCGTTAGTCCCTTAATTTATTACCAGATCTCACCCTCCATAAACGTGGAGTCTAGCTTGATTAGGGAGTTATCCCTATTCGAATAAACACCTGGCCAGTTTGCTCGGATTCTATATCTACATCTTTTACCGTACATATATACATATTGGTTGGCAAAAATATTATTTAATTTTTTCTACTATTTATATTTTATCTCATTAGTTTTAATTTTTGCAATCGATAATGTAGTGAAAGAAATTAATATTTTTGTCTCACTCATTAATCCATTGGAAACGGGATCGTTGTTTCCACATAGTTTCCGCTTGGTCCACTAACCTATTATGTAATCGAGGAATTTCATATATAGTTAGGTTCATTTGTTTTGGAACATTTTCTTAATCTGAAATTTCATTAGTATGATTATTCCTTTCGATGGTTTTATTTTTGAAAACATTTATATTCCAGCTCTTTAAGTATGATCTTTTCTCACTCAATTTGCAATCTAGATCTTTTGCAGCTATTCATAATATAATTATCTAAAGAATTTTACTTCTTAATTACAAGGTTTTCAAAGTTCTCTTCTTTAAAGGCACATTTTTCTTCAAATTTAAATAGTTTATTTGTAGGAAGCTGGTCATTAGTGCTACGTACAATAAGACATTCATCAGAAAGAACATTAGCTAGTTTGATTGCCTTGAGGAGTCTTCTCTATCCCCACTCATGAAAACCTGTCTAATAGAGCCATCAAAGGAGTTTCCCTAGCGTTAAGCCAACTATATCTACTACAAATAAGCGATACTTCGATAAGAATATTTTGGTCAATGAAATCATTGAATTCTTCCATGCTTACGAGGTTCCCTTCTCTATGTGTTCGCTCATATGTATATCCTATTACATTATAGCCTTCTCTTATGAGCAAAGATCCACAGGATCGATTACGAAAATATGTACATTAAGCCCAAAGAAACTTCCTTTGGCTTTTATTATTAGGTGCGTAAACATTGGTAGTGTGAACGATTTCATAATTTTGAAAGCCTTGCAAAATTATGTGAAGCGAGTGATAATTGATTATCGCTTGTAGTAATTTAAGTCTGTCCTCATGCCAGATTTATATAACTCCCCTTGATCTACCATAGGCTAGAACACACTTTTACTTATAAGGTTTCCCTAACTGACTTAATGAAGCTCAAGCTAGAAGATTCGGTTTTGTATTCGTGAACTAGTACAATACCTATCTCACTATTAGTCAAAAATCTTATATTACTAGATTTATTTATTTTTTGAGCCGAGTCTATACCTCATACACTCCAACTCAGTACTTACATTTATAAGTGTTGTTAGCCCCTCACTATTTCTAGTTTTTAATATATTCAACATTTATTTGATTACAAATAAAGCCATTATTTTTAGCTAGATAATATGTATAGCTGAGGCTTAATGAATTTAATACTATAGATGTGAAACTACTTCTTAAGAACATAATCAACTGATACCATCCAATTTGAAGTTGTGTTTGGATGAAGATGTCTCGCACTTTATGTAAGAGCTCGCTACATCTATCTTATCATTGCGTTTACACATAGAGCTAGATGATCTCACATATTAGAAGGTGGACATGGATTACTAAGAAAGACTAAGATCGATCACTTTCACAACGATTACACATACACAAAGGAATGTATGAATATCCATCAGTACCAATCTATAAGAGAATAATCAATGGTATGACACTAAGAAGTGACATCATAGCAATTCTAGCCCTTCGTAAAACCTACGATGACTACAGCTTCTTTACATCATCTGAAATGCCATCTTTATCTGATGAATGCAAATGATAAAAAATAGGCTCTCTCTATTATCACCTCTTTATTTGTTTTTCACCTCATTTATAGTACTAAATTATTAATTTCAATTTTACCTTTTATCAATTAGTTAGATTTTTTTCCCTTGATAGGCCTCTTTATCTGTTTCATTTTCATCTTTTCCCAACTAAAATTGTGAGATAGTGAAAGTTTTATGAAGAGACGCTTTGATGACTATAAATCAATGCAACCATTTGACATCCACCCATGCGCGAAAATAGACAATGAGGAAAACAATAATTCTACTTGAGAATTATGGTACTACTTTGTTGTTGTTCTTCCCCATCTTTCTCCACACTTACTAGTTATATCTTTCCGTTGCTGCTACTTTTTGAGGGTTAGGATTTTTAAAAGCTTCAAAATGATGCAGTAAAATAAAATAAAAAGAAAGAAAACGTGACTATCTAGAAAGAAAGGTACGGGAAGAATTGAAATAAGTGAGATGGGAAAAGCAAAAGATGTAAAAAAAAAAATGTTTTCAAACACCAAGTTGGAAAAATCAATTAATGGATGAAAATAGATGGATCCAAGTTATTTACACATTATATCAAAGCAAATTTGCTCATGAGTACCAAGATATCAAGAGTTGATGTTGATACACTAGTATGACTGCACAATGATGGGAAAACCGACAGTTGGTGAAAAGCATAAATGATATAAGCTCAAATAATCATCATATCAGTGAATATTTAATTGTAATATAAAAATGCAAGAGTTGATGTAGTAACTAAATCATAAAATATTGAACTAATTTATTAAGAAGATCCACTTAAAGGTACTGTTGTCATTTGAAAATTGAAACTGATAAAATAAAAACTGAAGATAAAACTAAATGTTAAAATATGTCATTGTTGATATTTGTTCCAACAAGAAACTTGATTCGACTGTGTTGAGACAAATCCCACATCAAGGAATTTATAAAATAAATTCTGCACAAATATTAAGAGTCCACCCTTCACATTACCAGTTGGTTTTTTGATAATTTGGGGTTCTCTAACATGGTATCAGAGAAAGGTTTAATTCGTGTGCACATAACTGCTACACTTGTCCACTTCACCCAATAAGATCCATGTGTTAGGCTTAGGATATGCCACACGTGCGAGGGCGTGTTGAGACAAGTCCCATACCGTGGGATTTATAGAATAAATTCTGTACAAATATTAAGAGTCCATCCTTCACATTGACAATTTGTTTTGTGATAATTTTGGGTTCTCTAGCAGACTAAATAATCGATGGCTAATTGTAACTGTGATTTTTTTTTTGCCTGAGTGTAGGTTAAACCCGACTATTATCGTGACAACGAAAGATTTTTGTCTTCCATTTTGCTCAAATTTACTCTTCTTTTTACCGAGGCATATCTCAAGAACTAAACACAGTTCAACCATTAATGATTCAATATCTAGCAACTAGGGCTGGTTTTTTTTTCCTGTTATTCCGATTTCCACGGAATTCCTTCCAATTATTTCCAACAAATTCGATTTCCGTCTTTCCCCGAAGAAAATACAAATGGAAGGAATTCCTTCCGCATTGAGATGGAAAACACGAGATAGACTTTGGAATCCCCATAGGAAATTTATTTCCTACCGTTAACTGGGCCAAGCCCATCATCTAATATGACAGATAAGTAGTAATAAAAATGTCAAAATTACGAAAATACCCTTTATTTCGAAAAAAATGAAAAAATTTCAAAAAATCTAGAAAATTATAAAATGAAAATAAAAAAAGAAGTATTCGAAAATAATGATTCTTAAAGCTAAAAGGACCAAAATCACGAAAATGCCCTTCATATCGGAAAAAGTGAAAAAAATGAAAGAATTTCAAAAAATCCAGAAAATTACGAAATGAAAAGTAAAACAAGAATTATTTTAAAATAACGTTTTTTTAAGCTAAAAATGCTAAAATTACGAAAATACACTTTATTTTGGAAAAAGTGGAAAAAAAGAAAAGATTTCTGAAAATTACGAAATGAAAACTAAAAAAGAATTATTTTAAAATAACGATTTTTGAATCTAAAAATGCTAAAATTACGAAATACTCTTTACTTTGGAAAAAGTGGAAAAAAAAAGAATTTCAAAAAATCCAGAAAGTTATGAAATGAAAACTAAAAAAAGAAGTATTCGAAAATAAGAATTGTTAAAGCCAAAAAGACCAAAATTACGGCAATGCCCTTCATATTGAAAAAAGTGAAAAAAAAACTATTATTTTTTCATGATTTTCTGGATTATTTGAAATTTACCATTTTTTCTACTTTTTTCAACATGAAGGGCATTTTCGTAATTTTGGCATTTTTAAACTTTAATAATTATTATTTTCGAACAATTCTTTTATTACTTTTCATTTCATAATTTTTTGATTTTTCTCCATTTCTCCAATATAAAGGGTATTTTATTGATATTTACATTTTTAGCTTTAGAAATCGTAATTTTCGAATAATTCTTTTTCCACTTTTCATTTCATAATTTTTTGGATTTTTTGAAATTTTTTCGTTTTTTTTTTACTTTTTTCAAAATGAAGGGTATTTTCGTAATTTTGACCTTTTTAGCTTCAGAAATCATAATTTTCGAATAATTCTTTTTTGACTTTTCATTTCGTAATTTTTTGGATTTTTTGAAATTTTTTTACTTTTTTCAAAATGAAGGGTATTTTCATAATTTTGACCTTTTTTGCTTTAGAAATCGTAATTTTCGAATAATTCTTTTTTGACTTTTCATTTCGTAATTTTTTGGATTTTTTTAAATTTTTTTCATTTTTTTTTACTTTTTTCAAAATGAAGGGTATTTCATAATTTTGGCATTTTTAGTTTTAGAAATCGTAATTTTTGAATAATTCTTTTTTTACTTTTCACTCCGTAATTTTTTGAATTTTTTTTGTATTTCTCAATGTGGCTTTCTGGAAAAACGATGGAATTTTCATCTTCCATGTCATCTTTTCCATTAACCATGAATTCCATTTAACGAAATTCCAGAGTTAATGGAACGGAAATCATTCCGCATATCATATTTCCACCATCATCTGGAAGAAGTGGAAAAGGCTCCGGTTGAAACGGAAAATTTCCATATCCAACCTTACTAGTAACTATGCTAAAATAACATGTCATAAGCCGTACACAGTGCTTAGCTACTTGCATCCAGATTTAAAGTTATTATCAATTCCGACTCCTGCTGATACTTGGAATCAGATTAAACCATGAAATCTTAGGAACTTGTTTATAATCAATAAATCGCCAACATTATCAACTCTTGACACAACTCAGGACCTTGATTAATTATCAATCAGATGTAAAACATGTTTTTGACAAAATAACCAGAAATCACTGCATGGACCATCGGTTTCTTATCAGCAATGAGAAAAACACATTTACTATGGTAACTAAGAAGAAAAGAGGATGGGGAATACATTTGCACTACACAGGTAATCAACCTCACTCAGACCTCTCTCCTCATCTATAATAACAAATTACCTATCATTTTATTAATTTTCTGGTTCATCTTGAATGCTCTCTAGTTTTAATCTGCAGTCGGACATAAAGCAAACCATTTCTCAAGTTTCTCCTCTTGTTGACCCATTTGCAAATAAGACTCCTTCAGTGCTTTGCTCGCACTTGTTCCTCACATGATGTTAGCTTTCTCATTAGGCAACTTCTCTTCTCTTCAAAATTTGCCTCAAACACCTTGCAAAATTTATCAGCCTTCTCCATTACACTCGTCAACTCTTTCTCTGCCATGATCCTTCTTTTTGCTTTGTACTGCAGAAGTTATGTAGATCATTTCTTTCATTAGGCTTTGCAGCTCATTTCTCAAATCTCTTATGTCCCCTTCTTTGTCTAGTAGCTTCATGCTAGCAGTGTTTTTTCAATCACATTGCATGTGTACAATGTTTTTAACTTGTCTAACTTTAAAGACAAACTCTCATACTGCAGCTTTACATTTTCGATTTCTGATTTTAGCTTCTCACTGTGTAATTTCAAGCTTTCATTTTCTGAGTTTAGTATAACGATCTATGAACATTAGCTTCCAAGTCATTCTCCTTCTCCTTTATACTTTTTGCAGGTAAAGCATTCAACGAATTCAAACCAGCATTTTCCATCTTTACAGACCTTGTTTTATCGACAAGTTTATCCATTATGTCGTTGTTCTGCAAATTAATCATTAAAACTGGTTAGCAGACTAGCAATATAGTAACAATAAATAACACAATACCTAGTAAACAAGAAATTTTAACTTTTAACTTTATCAATTCTTGAACTCTTCTACCCGATACCAGGATATCATTTGGAGCTGAATAGACTATCAAAATAGTAATAACCTCTCTTTAGTTTTATGAATAAGCTTAAGCACGTCAAGTGCAAATAAAAACAACATCAGTATGAAACAGCAACACAATAGTCTGATGGAGTACTCTTACTCTTTTATATTAACAACTTATTTCTAAGTTTAATATTCAATTGCTCAAAATGTTAGATGTTGAAGCTATAGAAATTAAAAAAAATGAAATAAACTTGCTTACCCAAGGGAACCAATCTACCAGTTTTTTCTATGCCAGGATGATAGCTAATAATAATTACCTATCCATGCATAATTTGATTAATGAGAGGGGCCAACTTGTGTCAGATCATAGCAAATTAAAAGAGAATATTGTCCATTATTTCATTTATCTATACAACTAAATATTCAACTTGCCAACTTTGCCTATAAAATATGGAGGTCCCGTTATCAACAAACAAATTAAAAACCACATGTTAAAACACACACGCACACACATGCACACCCACACACCCAAATTGTGTCATAATTTATTATACAATAAATCTTTATCTGTATATCTTATTTTCTTTTTAGATTTTATCAGAAATCAGTGTTTGAATTCTACTATATCAAGTGTTTCAATAGCATTTCCATATTATATTATATATAATTATTACAATAACATTTCCATATTATATTATATATAATTAATTTTTTTTCCAATAACATTTCCATATTATATTATATATATAATTGTTAATAATAATAACTTAATTATTACAGTTGTATTTAATTAAATATTAGAAAGCCAGAAGATAAGTTTCATGACTAGCAAAAAAAAGAAAAAAAGAGAGAAACCATACATATAATAAAGTAAGCTTGGTTTAACAAAAACAATTATTACTTATAATACACAGAATACACATTAAAAAGGAATCAACGTCCACCATTCCCCCTCCATGCAATTTTCCCATGTGAAACTCAGAATATTTCCATTCACCATCATCTGAAAAAAGCATAAAGACTGTTTCTCATCTCCATTCTCTCTATCAAACAAACCATCTCCAATTCCACATAGCACTTGTTCAATGCAAATGCAATGCAACCTTTAAATCTTTCTTTTGGTTAGGAATATCAGAAACAATATCCCTTATGAACAGAGATTGAAACTACGTCAATTGTACATTATTTCCACAAGATGGTCAATGGAGTATTCAGGCCAGCTCGCAAACATTTTCTTGTTCGTCAAGCTATGGGAAATGTTTAAAAAAATCGAGAGCATGGTTTGATCGATGTCAGATTAGAAGATTCACTGGAAGAAATCATGACCTTAAATTTCTTAAAGATGGTTCAATAAGTTATGAATGATTGTTCATCATGTCAGTACAGTTCTAAAATGTACCATCTAAGCAATGTATAAATGTGTAAAACATATGAACTAATATGTTACCCAAACCGACATGTATATTATTTTGCTGCATGGGCTCTTTTTCTTTCTTCCGCTTGGGCCTATTTTCAGCCCGCTAAACATACCGCTATATATAAATAGCGAGACTTATGTACATTTCTATTATTCATTTAGTATCATTCAATACAATTGCAATTTCCTCAATACACATTCTCAGAAATCTTTCATGGTATCAGAGCTTTAAGCCAAACGACAAAATCAAAACAAAGGAAAATCAAAGCAAGTAAATTTCTGAAATCAAAATAAAGGAAAATCAAAGCAATTGAATTTCAGATTCAGAAGGAAAGATATAGTGCAAGTCTCCTCAGAGAAATTTCATCATCGGAGAGCATTCCTTTCTGATCGTGCAGTATTCTGTCCTTACCAGATCAGAACTGCGCGTGCCTGGCCGGAATCCTGTTTTCGACGGCTACAACAGTTCTTTCTCTGACCATCAGAGATTACAATCTCCTCATTTGGAATTATTTCCTCCCTCTGTGTGAAACAGAGATTCTTGAATCTTGAAAAGAGACAAGAACCATCGTGTTCACTTGTTTCCCTCTTCACCATCCTGAATAGGCTGCCACTTTTGGAGCTGTGGCCTTGCCATATTCTTGATCACCGATCACTGACAATTTGTTTCCAACATCATGGCTGGTGGAAACACTGAACAATCATCTGCCACCTCAAGAACTAATAACAATGGTCCATCACCACCTTCCTCTCAGCCTCTAGTGAAGCCAAAGAGTCAAGTTATTTCCATCCCTCTCGATGAAGACAATTACTTGATGTGGAAATTCCAAGTTGAAAAAGCCTTGAAGGGATATGACCTTCAAGATTATGTCAAAGGAAATAAAATCACACCACCTGCAATGATCACAGATGCACAAAATAACATGATCAGTAACCCAGAGTTCATTCACCATCAAAAACAGGACAACTTACTATCCTCATGGCTGTTGTCTTCAATCAGTGCCAATTTGTTATCACAAGTCACAGGATGTAATTCATCATATGAAATTTGGTCCACAATTCAACAGATTTTTAATTCTCAATCAGCAGCAAGAATCATGCACTACAGGAGAGAGTTTCAAAATGCAAGAAAGGGTGATATGAGTATGCGTGAATACATTTCTAAAGTGAAAACTCTATGTGACAAACTTAAAGCAGTTGGGCATTATGTTTCAGACAGTGAACAAATCTTGACACTAACAAATGGACTTGATGAGGAGTATGAGTCTCTGGTTACATACATTGCCACACAAACAACCTTACCAGATGTAACAACCCGTATTTTAATAACGTGCTATAAGTATAAATCAAGGCATAATTAAATTTTAAAATAAGAATCAAGGGAAACGGGCTACGCCATTACGTTCTTCTCGATATTCTGCTTGAAAACGAGTCCAAGTTTGCGAAGATCGGAGTCTGTATGACCAAGATATGGCTCTCCAAAGTTTCAGAATATCCCAGAGTTCAAAACAGTTCGAATTTCAAGTTCAAAATTTCGAATTTCAAATCCAGACAGCTGGGCGAGAAAAATCCCGCCAGCACCCAGGTCGACTGGGGAGTCGACTGGGCAGTCGACCCCCCCCCCCCCCAGACCAAGTCGACTGGGCAGTCGACTTGGGTGTCGACCTGGTCACCTAGCCTGTTTTTGAGCCAGATGTATCTGGTCTCGTTGCTTGTCCAGATTCACTCTCTAAACACTATATAAACAGCCCCTGACCCTAGACTTTCTATCACATTCTTGTCCGACCATATGCTGCTGAAGTTTTGTCTGGAAGATAGAGAACAAGGAGGTTATTCAGGACTTTGTTAGTGCTACGTTGGTTTGGGGATTTGCTGTTAAGTCAAAGCTTCATGGATTATTTTGATTTATGACAAGAAGAAGCTTCTACATCGACAAAAAGAAGACGAGATGCCTTCATAGGTTAGAAGTTGATTATTTAGAGTCATAAATGTTAAAATCTATCCTCAAATAATCATACTTCTTTTTGGCTTTCAAAAATTACTTATAAGACCTTTTTTATGCATATCATCAAAAACATGTCGACCTACACTTTTTTATAGGTCAACAGGTTTTCAAAATATAACGGTCAAAAAGAGGTCGACTAATAATTTTTTATAGGTCAACAGGTTTTTAAATTACAACGGCTAAAAACATGTCGACCTATAAATTTTTATAGGTCAACAGCTTTTTGAAATTTTGTGAAAAGTCATCTCCTTTCTTGAAGAGTTACATCCATTTCTTCTCAAGAATAATCACTTCTTTTAAGAGCAACTTTTCACCAAAAATTACATCTCCTCGATTATTATAAATACATCGATTTTCATTCATTCAAATTACCGAAATTTCTCTCCATTCTCTTGTCTATATTGTATTATTCTTAGCATTCTAAAAGCACTCAAAAGCATTCAATTATCATTTGAATCTCCAAGCATATTTAACATACTTGTGATTCAACTCGATAATCCACTTCCAAATCTTTGCAAACATCAATATATATATTTGAGGATAAGATTATAGGAAGGGTGTACTCAATCGTTGACAAATCAGTGTTGAAAGAAGAACACAATCAGAAGTCAAACTCTTGTAATCGTCTTGTGGGTAAGCTTGTAGCCCGTGAAATCAAGTGAGTAAGCTTGTGGCCCGTGAAATCAAGTGGGTAAACTTGTAGCCCGTAAATCAAGTAGTTGTGAACCTGTTCCTCCGGGTGAAGCGAGGGTGTTGTTTAGTGAAAAGCCGAAGAGGAGCTTCGGGACTGGACGTAGGACGGGAGGTCCGAACGAGTATAAAAATCCTGGTGTCGTTACTCTACTTTACTTTACTTTACTGCATTTATAGCTATTAGTGATATATTTCTTGTTTGTGAATTTTTACCTGTGTAACTATTGAATAGCTTAAGTTATCACATACATTCCGCATAGCCATATTATAGATCCTGCACAAGTCGCGTACACACCCGACTTTACAATTGGTATCAGAGCAAGGTCATCATATAACCGTAACACAGTTATTTGATATATTCTTGTAATATGGAAAATAACGCAAGTACAAGTAACACCACTTACACAGAAGGTCAATCGACACAAAGACCTCCTTTCTTTAATGGCCTAAACTATAGTTATTGGGCAATACGTATGACTTTTTATATGCAATCAACTAGCTATGATGCTTGGAATGCTACTCAGAAAGAGATAATAAATCCAACTACTGAGTATGCAGAATGGACTCCTGCTGAGAAAACAGCAGCTACTGTAAATGCAAAAGCAATGAATATGTTGTTTTGTGCATTAGACCAAAATGAGTATAACCGTGTTAGTATCTGTACCACTGCCTATCAAATTTGGCAAACACTAAAGACCACTCATGAAGGTACTAACAAGGTTAAACAAGCAAAAATAGCTTTGTTGAAAAGTCAATTTCAAAATGAAGCCAAATGAAACAATCAATGAGATGTATTCAAGGTTTCAAACTATTCATCATGCTCTTATCGGGTTAGGACAAAAATATTCTGACTTCGATGTAGTTTCAACAGTCCTACATTCACTGACTAATGAATGGGAAGGAAAAGTATTAGCCATAGAAGAAGCTAATGATCTTTCCACCATGAAGCCAGATGAATTGATAGGAAATCTTATGTCCTATGAAGCTAACTTACAGGCTCGAAAAGAACAAAAAGAAGAAAAGAAAAATGTAGCTTTTCATGCTGATGAAGATATCTCAGATTATGAAGATGAGGATCTAGCATTCATTGCAAAAGGATTCAAAAAATTCTTAAAGCAACGAAGAGCTAGTCGATACAACAAGAAAAAGTTCGGATCAAACAGACCATCATCATCGGATGTAGAATGCTTTAACTGTCATAAGAAAGGACATATGCAAAATGATTGTCCAGAACAAAAGAAGAAGACATAAAATGACAAGTTCAAACACAAAACGGACAAGTCAAAGAAACGGGCATTCTCAGTAACTTGGGATGATTCAGATTCATCTTCATCCGAAAGTGAAAGCGACTCAGATAATGAACAAGCAAATGTATGTTTTATGGCAACAGAGGATGAGGTACAAATTCCTACCCTTGAGGATATGCTTGATATTTATGATAAATTAATGATTAAATTTAAAGATGCAAAACATCAATTAAAAGAAGTCAAGGCAATGTTGAATAGATCAGAATTAGAACGAGATATGTTAAGAGATGAAAAAAACATATTAGAGGAGGAACTTGAAAAGGCTCAAGAATCATCATCTAATAATAATTCTCAACTATCTCTTCTAAGTCAAGAAATTGAAATTCAAAAAGAGAAAAATGACACTCTTACTGCTGAGAATTATGAGCTTAAAGCTAAAGTAAATTCTCTAGACCTTGAAAAAGCTAGTTTACAAACAAAGTTAGACGACATTTCTAAAAATGTTTCTAACTTTAACAAAGGACGAGAAAATTTGACAAAAATTATTGAGAGTTCACAATCAACTACAAATAAGCAAGGATTGGGATATAAGAAACAAGTTATCAAGAAACATCTTGGTAAAAGAAAAAGAAAAAATAAGAAAGTTCAAGAAACTGAAGCTAAGAAAAATCTTAGTTTATTATATTCCAAACCAAAACCGATTGTGAAATCTCAAAAGAAGAATGTCAAATCTATAAAAATATGGGTTCCTAAAACAAATAATAATTTGATTAGGAACAAGTATATTCAAAAAAATTTGAATACTATGCATTATAATCCAAATTATTTGTATAAAGGGGATACCGGACCCATATGGGTTTGGACTCCTAAGACCTAACTCTTAGGACCCTATAAAAAGTGGGTACCATGGACTTAATTTTATTTTTTGTAGGTCCCACTTAAGAAAAGAGGAAAGTGGATATTGGACAGTGGTTGCTCAAAGCATATGACTGGAGACAAGAGCTTATTAACAAATATTACTTATTCGGATGGTTGCTCAGTCACTTTTGGAGATAATTCAAAAGGCTATATCATCGGCAAAGGCGATGTGAGCAATTATGGTACATCTAACTTACCTCTTATCACAAATGTCATGCTAGTTAAGAATTTGAAACATAATTTATTAAGTATTAGTCAATTGTGCGACAAAGGTTTTACTATTTCCTTTTCAAATAATAAATGTAGTATACTAGATAAAGATCGAAATATAGCTTTTGAAGGAAATAGAGATAGAAACATTTATATTCTGAATATGAATATCAATCATAATTCAGATATGTGTCTTGTAGCAAAAGATAATGATCCATGGCTATGGCACAAACGTTTCTGTCACATAAACTTCAAAACTATTGACAAGCTAGCCAAAAATGATCTTGTTAAAGGTCTCCCCAAAATGAGCTTTTCGGTTAATAATATTTGTGATGCATGTCAATTAGGAAAATTGACTAAATCTTCCTTCAAATTCAAGAAAATCATATCAACATTACAACCACTTGAATTATTACATATGGATTTATTTGGACCAACACAGGTTCAGTCAATAAATCATAATAAATATGTGTTTGTAATTGTTGATGATTATTCTCGTTATACATAGGTTATTTTCTTAAAAAATAAAAGTGACACTTTTCATCATTTCAAATCCTTCGTCAAAAGAATTCAAAAGTTAAAAGGACTTAAGGTTAAAAATATTAGAAGTGATCATGGCGGAGAGTTCGAAAATAATGAATTTGAACATTTTTGTACAAAGAAAGGTATCAATCATAATTTTTCGTTTCCTCGAACTCCACAACAAAATGGAGTTGTAGAACGGAAAAATCGGACACTACAAGAATGTGCAAGAACATTATTAAATGGATCCACTCTACCAAAACATTTCTGGGCAGAAGCTGTTGCAACTGCATGTTATGTTTTGAATCGTGTATCTATTCGACCTCTGACTAAAAATACATCATATGAGTTATTTAATCAAAGAAAACCAAATATCTCATATTTCAAAGTTTTTGGTTCTAAGTGCTTTATTTTAAATACAAAAGACCATCTTGGAAAATTTGATCCAAAATCCGATGAAGGTATATTTGTCGGATATTCAGAAAGAAGCAAGGCCTATCGTATATTCAATAAGAGAACCAAATCTATTGAAGAATCACTTCACGTTTCCTTTGATGAATTCTTTAAACCATCTCATATAATATCAGATGACGAAGAACCCATAGTTACTAATAACCCTATCATCACAAATAATGACTCTGACTCAGAAATAGTTGATGATAACCCGCAAATTGATGTAATACCTTCTCCACCAAGATTTAGATCTCCTCCAAGAATTCTAAGAGATCATCCAGTTCAAAATATAATTGGAGAAGTATCATCTCAAATAAGAACTAGAAGTCAACTTAACCAAATGGGACATGTTGCATTTATTTCTAATATCGAACCTAAGAATCCTAAAGAAGCTGCTACCGATGAATATTGGATTTTTGCAATGCAAGAAGAACTAAATCAGTTTGAACGCAATAATGTATGGGAACTTGTTCCAAGGCCAACCGATCAATCAGTTATAGGAACTAAATGGGTTTACAAAAACAAGGCTGATGAACAAGGAAACATAATTCGAAACAAAGCACGGTTAGTAGCACAAGGATATAATCAAGAAGAGGGTATCGATTATGAAGAAACTTTTGCACCTGTCGCTAGACTAGAAGCAATTAGAATTCTTCTATCATTTGCTTGTCACCATAACTTTAAATTATATCAAATGGATGTCAAGAGTGCATTTTTAAACGGATTTATAAAAGAAAAAGTATATGTTGAGCAACCACCTTTATTTAAACATGAAAAACATCTGGATCATGTGTTCAAGCTTAAGAAGGCTTTGTACGGTCTAAAACAAGCACCATGTGCTTGGTATGAACGACTACGAAGTTATCTAATTGATTCTGGATTTCAAATAGGAAAGGTTGATCAAACATTATTTATTAAACATTCGCACAAAGATATACTTGTTATTCAAATATATGTGGACGACATAATCTTTGGATCAACAAATGAGAAACTTTGTAAAGAGTTTGCAAATATCATGACCAAAGAATTTGAAATGTCACATATGGGAGAGTTATCATACTTTCTTGGTCTTCAAATTAAACAACTTCCGAATGGTATTTTTATAAATCAAGAAAAATATTGTGAAAATCTTGTTAAAAGATTTGGTCTTGAAAATACTTCCGGAAAACCAACTCCGATTAGTACAACTAGTCATCTCAAAAAAGATGAAAGTGGAAAGAGTATAGACCAAAAGACGTATCGTAGTATGATAGGTTCTCTCCTATATTTAACAGCTAGTCGTCCTGACATTATGATGAGTGTTTGTTTGTGTGCATGTTTTCAAGCTAATCCTAAGGAATCGCATCTACGAGCAGTAAAACGAATTATTCGGTATCTTAATAACACCAAAGATTTCGGTCTTTTCTATCCTAAGGACTGTGCATTCGAATTAGTATCATATAGTGATGCTGATTTCGGAGGATCACGAACGGATAGAAAGAGTACAAGTGGTACGTGCCATTTCATTGGAAAATCACTTGTCTCTTGGTTTAGTAAGAAACAAAATTGTGTTTCACTCTCGACATGTGAGGCAGAGTATATCTCAGCAGCTTTAGCATGTACACAAGTTATATATATGCAACAAACACTTAAAGACTTCAAAATGAACTTGTCAAATTCTATTATATATTGTGATAACACAAGTGCGATAAACTTATCCAAAAATCCGGTTAACCACTCAAGAACTAAACATATTGACATCCGACATCATTTTCTTAGAGATAATATTGAAAAAGGAAATATAAAATTAGAATATGTAAGCACAGACAATCAACTAGCTGATATATTTACAAAGCCTCTACTAGAATCAAGTTTTGTCAAGTTACGTAGAGAGCTAGGCTTGGTTTCAAGAAGAGAACTCGAAGGCTAATATTTTTAATTTATAACAAGAGTTCACTATTTTTTCGGAAACCAATTCCTTTTCTTTTTACTATATAGAAAAGAGAATTTTTCTACGGTTAAAAATACAAACCATCTTTTCTCTTTCTAAAAATAGAAAACTCTTTCTCTATATATACGTTTGCATTTTTGAGTGCTCTCAGACAATCACTCTCTCAAAATCTCCTTTAACCTTTTAAATTCATGGCACACATTTGTGAAAAATGTGTTGAAAACTCCCATATTTCAATCACGAGTTCCGAACCAACGGAATACAACTCCCCGAAAACACCAGAACATCCACCTGGATTTCATCCACCTTCTCGAACACCAGGAACCACACCAACTTCTAAGAAAAGCAAGAAAGTTTTGTTTTTCTCTCCATGAACAAAAGAAAAGATCGACGAAATGCATTATTATCAGCAGCAAATGTTCTATGAGCAAAAATTGACGACTTCTCGTTTGACGTATCTCGAACGACTAGCCTCTCTTTTCTGCAGCTCTGACAGGCATAACGTACATGAGCCAATACCTATACCATCATCTTCGCGAACTCCAAACTCATGGGATAGGAATTACAACAACAATGAAGGAGTAAGTGGAAAATACAATCCTTGGGAACCAAAGAATCCTTGGGAACCAAGAAGATAATCTTTTATATCGTTTAAATTTTCTGAAAATAAATTTGTATTTAAATTATCTATTTTTTTCATATTGTTTTGAATAAAATATTTTTTATATAGTGTTCATTTCATCTCAACAAACCAGAAAAACAAAAGTATTCAGCACATGTCGACCGCCCAGTTCTATGCTGTCGACCGGTACAGCCCTTTTTGTTTTTTATTTTTTCAACCAGAATCTTACCTGTCAACCGCCCATAAACTCCCTGTCGACCGGTCATGATAAAATTATATGTTTATAATTTTCCAGAATCTTTACCTGTCGACCGCCCCATATAGAACCTGTCGACCGGTCAACATACAAAAGGTTGTATATATTCTTCCACAACTAATTCCTGTCGACCGCCCCAAACTTTCCTGTCGACCGGTATCGGGAATTGCTGCTTCCTTTTTCATTAGACACGTCGATTCACTTTTTAAATCCTCACAACCTTTCATTGAAATCTTATTTATTCTTACTCCTAATTCTATCAATCCTACCTTCAAAAGGAATTTCAATTTCTCTAAACTCTAAAATGGCTCCTAAGCAAAAGAAATCAAAAACTTCATCCTCTCAAACACCAATCCAACCCATTGATTCTCAAATCAAACAATGGCTTATGGATCCACTAGCAGTGAAAAGGTGGAACAAAATGAAAGACTATACAATTCACCATGGATCTTTCATCAATTTCTCTGATTTTGTCTACTACGACGTTCGACAGATATCAAACCGCGCAGGCATTGAATCTCTTCTTTCTTTTGAACACAACAATGTTGAGATTAGTCACATTTTGATAAAGCTATTCTACACTAATCTCAACTTAGAGAAATTTAAACCTCACAACTCAGAAGATTGCTTATGGTCAGTAATATGTGGACAACACATTTTTCTTTCTAAAGATAGAAAGGCAGAAATTCTACGATCTCACAATGATGGTATACAATTCTCTACTGATTTCTGCCCTATTCATATTCGTGATAAACATAGTCACTTATTCATTGAAGACCATAAGTCAAGTACCAAAGGAGTCAATTTGAGACCCTCGGCTAGAATTCTTCATCTTTGTATCACGCATTCTCTACTTCCATGAACTGGAAATTTTGATGCTGTTTACAGAGAAAATTTTAAGGCATTGTACGCTATCTTTGGGAATATCAAGGTAAATTGGATTGAGATGATTTTTGACGAAATTTCAATGGTAAACAAACGCTCTAGGCCACATCTGTTTTATAACGAGTATATTATGCGTTGCCTCATGGACTGTGGAATAAGATCCCCCGCGTCCAAAATTTCAATACCAAAATGTATTGATAAAGCGTCCAAAAAGAGGATGAAGCTACCCGATCCATGTTTTACCATTATTCCTTTTGAGCAATATGTCGAACTAGGTCCTCCGGAGACTTCGTCTTTACAAATCCCTAGACAAAGGCCTGAAGACGTAACAATTCCACCATCTACTTCTTTAACTAAAGAAACTCTTGAACAAATTGCACGTAATCAATTTTTACTCGAAGCAAGACTGAAACGAACCAATAATAAGCTTGACCGCTTGGACACTAAACTTGATAAGCGATTCAATAAATTAAAGTCTTTCTTCGGAACAATTTGGGAAGCAATCTCCTGTGCCTCATTTTCCGCAACACTTGCACAAGATCCCAGAAAACGTCCTATGCCTCCTACTTTTACATGGTCCTCATCGGAAGAAGGTACTAGTTCTGGAGCAAGTACCCAACATAATCGTGGTCGTGGAATGTCGCATATTGAAGAAGGAACTCATAACGATGTTGAGAAGGATGATGATGACGGAAACAATGAGGAACAAGAGGAGGAAGGAGACAAAGACGAAGAAGAAGATAGTGATTCGGACTGGCCATCACAATAGTCTTTACGTTTTTATCTCTTTATCTTCAAAAACTTAATTATGACTGATGTATGTAATTATGTCACTATCTAGTACTTCTGGTGTGTTTGTTTTGGTTTGTAATATGCAGAACAATTTACTTATTATAATGCTAGCCTACCCTTTTTGTCGATGACAAAGGGGGAGAAAATATTACTAACGACTGTTGTGCAGATTATATATAATTCAGGGGGAGCTTATATACAGGGGGAGCATATATACAAGGAGAGATAACGGATTAATCCAAGTTGTCATCAATCAAAAAGGGGGAGAATGTTAAGTCAAAGCTTCATGGATTATTTTGATTTATGACAAGAAGAAGCTTCTACATCGACAAAAAGAAGACGAGATGCCTTCATAGGTTAGAAGTTGATTATTTAGAGTCATAAATGTTAAAATCTATCCTCAAATAATCATACTTCTTTTTGGCTTTCAAAAATTACTTATAAGACCTTTTTTTATGCATATCATCAAAAACATGTCGACCTACACTTTTTTATAGGTCAACAGGTTTTCAAAATATAACGGTCAAAAAGAGGTCGACCTATAATTTTTTATAGGTCAACAGGTTTTTAAATTACAACGGCTAAAAACATGTCGACCTATAAATTTTTATAGGTCAACAGATTTTTGAAATTTTGTGAAAAGTCATCTCCTTTCTTGAAGAGTTACATCCATTTCTTCTCAAGAATAATCACTTCTTTTAAGAGCAACTTTTCACCAAAAATTACATCTCCTCGATTATTATAAATACATCGATTTTCATTCATTCAAATTACCGAAATTTCTCTCCATTCTCTTGTCTATATTGTATTATTCTTAGCATTCTAAAAGCACTCAAAAGCATTCAATTATCGTTTGAATCTCCAAGCATATTTAACATACTTGTGATTCAACTCGATAATCCACTTCCAAATCTTTGCAAACATCAATATATATATTTGAGGATAAGATTATAGGAAGGGTGTACTCAATCGTTGACAAATCAGTGTTGAAAGAAGAACACAATCAGAAGTCAAACTCTTGTAATCGTCTTGTGGGTAAGCTTGTAGCCCGTGAAATCAAGTGGGTAAGCTTATGGCTCGTGAAATCAAGTGGGTAAACTTGTAGCCCGTAAATCAAGTAGTTGTGAACCTGTTCCTCCGGGTGAAGCGAGGGTGTTGTTTAGTGAAAAGCCGAAGAGGAGCTTCGGGACTGGACGTAGGACGGGAGGTCCGAACCAGTATAAAAATCCTGGTGTCGTTACTCTACTCTACTTTACTTTACTGCATTTATAGCTATTCGTGATATATTTCTTGTTTGTGAATTTTTACCTGTGTAACTATTGAATAGCTTAAGTTATCACATACATTCCGCATAGCCATATTATAGATCCTGCACAAGTCGCGTACACACCCGACTTTACATTTGCTAGAGATTTTGCTTCTACTCTTTTTGCTTTCTCATTCTCTAGACTACGATCTGTAAGCCCTTTGTCACTCTTAGATTTAAACTGTAAATTTAACCTGAACATGATGTAAACTGAAATTATGCCTAAACATGTTAACTAAGTTGGATTTACTCTTGTATATCTTGGATCTATGACTATCACTTTTAAATCTGTTATTTTGAATCTAGTTTTGTACACCCAGATCTATTCATCTTAAATGTTGACTTGTGGAATATTAGCATGAACTTGATTTGGATATATTCATGTTTAATCTAAAACCCCTTTACGATCTTTATCTTGCCATGCCTGTGATGTTGAAACTATTATTGGGGCACTATCTTATGTCAATCCTTTACCATATCTATCACTATGTCTTGTCAAGTTGATGTTGAGACCATATTTCATATGCCTGTAATGTTATAATCATCATACTTAACTTGTGAACACCTTTGCCATTCTATGACTATCATGTTTATGTTATTCCCTATTTTGACACGTTGTATTAATGCGAATTCATGTACGTTGGGGATGCGTTTGGGTAGATTAGGCAAACTTTAAAATTGGCTATGGAATTGACATGATATGACAAGAAAATATGACATGAAAACTTGACATGAGAATAAGCTTGAAACATGAATTTGGGACATAACAATTAGATAACTTGAAAATGGCCAACTCGAGGTTGGGTTGAATTTGCAACGTAAATCTGCCCGGAACCGCCCGGCAAATCCAGTAGTTGCAAATAATAGGACCCAATGTGGGTAGTTGGTCATATAGCACTTTAAACCCGAGGTTAGACTAGGTTATGGTGTAAAGCTGCCCGAACCCGCCCGACACATCCAGTAACCATAACCAAGTCTAATGTGAGAGGTTGGGGTGTGTTAAGTAAATTAATGCCACATGGTAGGGTTAAGTCATGGACCACTTGAATACACTTAACCAATTTGATACATGTTTGGATAGGGGTTAAGTCATGACCTTTTTAATGACAACACTTAACCCATTAGAAATCCTAGCCACGTGGTCCCTTTCAGCAGTAACCCACTTAGAAGTATCACGATACCCTCGGGACTAGGTAGGGTGGGGCACGATTACTGGGTTGATTGTAAGAAACCAAGAATAACGGCTGAGTAAGGTACGCCAGTGTAGGTTCAGGCGGACTAGGGTCGTGCACTTAGTCCGGAGTTGAAAAAGTAGGCATGGGCACCCGTAGTACTACATTGTGCGTGCTTGATTTGTGTCTGTGGTTGACACCCTAGGACCTGATACACCCTAGGGTGGACCTAGCACATGTGACTACATTCCGCGATTGGGTCGTACGACACCGATACACGACAAGTAAAGCCGATCGATTAGGATGGACTGTTGGACCCCGTATTGGGTCATTTCATGTTATTGGGTTTAGGGATCATTTCTGGATTTATACTTGACATGGATTTGGACACTAGTACAGTTAGTGCAGTAATCCTTGTATATGCAATGCCACTCTTATCTTGTTACCTTTTATTATCATGCCAGTCCAGTTATTATCTTTATGTTTAATCTCAGTTTCTCATGTCCAGTTAACTTTATTAGTTTTTATGCTGATAGTCACTAGGGCTTACCAGTCTTTTTGACTGACCCGTTTTCTTCCACCTCTTTTTCTTTCGTCCCCCCCCCCCAGGTTCTCAGGGAGGAAACTCTAGCTCTTAGCTTGGACTTTGCTTGCTTTCTGACAGCTCATGTACGGTTTGGTCTTAAGCTATGCTATGGCTGCACTCATGCTCTTTTTGGGGAATAATATTGGACTTATGTTGTTTTAAGTACTTTGCTTCTTTAGAACTTGATGTAATGAAATAATGACTTGGTATTTTGATGTAAGAGGTTTTGACTCTATTTTCCACGTAATGAAATTTGGTTAAATTTATATCTGTTGCTTTATATACTCTGTTTAATTTATGTTCTGTCTTGTGTTATCTCTGTGCCTGTTTACTAGATAATACCCCTCCGAAACTAGTGCATTCCCTTTGTGAGTGACCCTAGCGGAGGTGTGGTGTTACACCAGACATACAAGCAGTATATTCAGCATCGTTGGCACATGAAGGGAGAGTGGAACAAAGAAAGGCTATTCAAGGTGAAATCAGTATAAATCTAGTAGCAAATTCAAGAAACAACAATGTAAAAAAGCCAAGAAATGTACCTGGCTATGGCAGAGGCAACCAACAGGGACCCAGAGGCAATCCCAGTCAGAGAGGCAGGGGAAGAGGCAGATCAAACAACACAAACAGAGTAAAATGTCAGATATGTGACAAACCAGGACACACAACAAACAGATGTTATTTTAGGTTTAATACTGATGTCAATTATGTTCAGCAAGGCCAAGGTGGGCAAAGAGGCATTAATGTTAACATGGCACAAGCAAACTATCAAGGAAAGACAAATTCAGAAGGTTCAACATCACAAAATGCCTGCAGTGATAATAACAACAAAGCTGATGACATAAATACTGAAGACTGGTTTCCAGACTCAGGAGCTACCAATCATCTAACCAACAACCTTCAGAATTTGAATCTTGGTAACAAGAATTATTCAGGTACACAAGCTATTCATACATGCAATGGTGAAACTATGAATATATCTCATGTTGGGGCAGGATATGTCAAAGGAAAAAGAAAACTCTATCTAAACAACCTTCTTAGGGTTCCCACAGTTAAGAAAATTTTAGTTAGTGTGTCCCAATTCACCAATGATAATCAGGTGTATTTTGAGTTTCACCCTAAGTATTGCTTAATTAGAGATTTGCTAAGCAAGGATATATTGTTACAGGGTAGGCTGAATAATGGTCTATACAGATTCAACAATATGCAATCAAGATTGGGAAAGGAAGACAAAACATGGTGTTGTAATGCCAATATACAGATTGACACTATTAATGAAAATGATCATGTTAACAATGTAAATGAAGATCATTCTGTTGATTTTAATAGTAGTAATAGTGCCCAAAATGATTTGAATACTTGGCATTGTAAATTTGGACACCCTAGCTATGACATTGTAATGCAAATATTGAAAAACAATAATATTCCTTTTAAACACTCACCTGTCCCTAACATTTGTACACATTGCCAACTTGGAAAAAGCCACAAATTGCCATTTGGAAAATCTGAAATTGTTTACTCTAAACCACTTGAATTAGTTACAGCAGATTTATGGGGTCCTGCACCGTTATGCTCAAGACAAGGATACAGGTATTATCTTTCTATTGTGGATGCATGTACTAGGTATACCTGGATTTTCTTTCTTAAGGCCAAATCAGATACATACAATACAATGTTATAGTTTATGAACTTTATTGAAAAACAAATAAACTGCAGCATTAAAACTGTTCAAACAGATGGAGGCAGTGAGTTCTTACCACTTAAACAAGTTGTAACACCCCGTATGTTCTATAACAGTGAAATTCACAAATTAAAGTATAAATAATTTCAAATCAAAGAATTAAGGGAAACGGAATACGCCATTGCGTTCGTCTTGGAATTCTGCTTGAGATAGAGTCCGAATTTGCGTAAAATGGACTCCGTATGAGGGAGATATGACCTCCGGAAGTTTCAGAATTAAGTTTAAAATTCAAACAGACAGAAACAGTTCAGAAAAAGTTCAAATTTCAAAAAAATCGGACCCAGATTGGGCTGGGTGGGAATTTTCCCGCCCAAGGCACCCAGGTCGACTGGGTAGTCGACCTGGGGCACCCAGGTCGACTATGTAGTCGACCTGGAGGTCGACTGGGTAGTCGACCTGGCCCCTGAGCCAGGTCGAACCCAGCCCCTCCTGGCTGGCCTAGTCTGTGCTTGGCCGAATTTCTGTGCTTTGGTCTTGTCACTAGGGCTAGGTGTCAGCTCCTGATTGGTTTCTCTTTGAAACGAACGGCTAATATTAATCTAAGCTCCATCGACGACTCGAATCAATTCACAAACTCTATATAAAGTACCTAAGACTCTACCTAATTCATACAAATAAAAATGAGAATGAGACCGTCATGCTGTTGAGGAGAGACTAGGAGTAGCCGTCAAAATTGAGAGACAATTAGGAGACAATTCAAAAGCTTAAAGCAACGACAACTAAATCAAAACAACGCCTACAACAAAGGATAGCATCTCCAAATTCAGAATTCAGATTCCTGAATTGAAGATTCGTCATACGTTGTAAGTAGAGTGCTATTCCGATGTGAATGAACAATTGAGTTTTGATTTGTGTAAAATGAGAAATGGAATTGTACTTAATTTGTTGTGATGATAATTCATAATTGTATGTTGCTATGATTCTAATTATGAAAATGTTGTGCTATAACGATGTTAGACCTATTGGATATTTTCAAGTATATGATTCATGTTGAAAGTTAACAACTATATGTTTGTGGTAGTTTATTACAACAAAGTTGAGACTCATGCAAGTATAGGATTCACCATTATGCCAACATGATTTTAGATCCATCTATGTATATTTTTATGATAATTTTTAGTGTAGTTGGATCCAATTGAGTATTATGATTCATATGGATTTATGTTGGAATTGGCATCATGATTCAAGTGTAAAACCATACTTTTGTATTAGTGACAAAAGCAAGCATCTTTGTGAACTTATGTTAATCCTATGAACATGACTAGATTACGTTTGGTGTTATGCCTAATTGAAAACATGTTTTAGGCCTATGTTGTTATCAAACTAATATGATAATATATGCGACACATAATTAAGTTAGATTCACATTTTTTAAATGCAAGTTTACATGACTAGACTAAAACCATGATTCATGTTAGGTATGTTTCATGTCAAGATTATATGCTATTACAATGCAAGTTTACAAGTGCCTAATTTATGCTAGTTAGATCGTTATGTTGCAAGTTCATGCGAACACATACCCCTTTTGATGTTACTTAGAATATATAAACACCATGTTCTAAGCCTCCCCTTTTTCATGTGGCTAAGTTGGGTTTAAATGTTAAACCCAACATATGTTATATTATAGCGAACGTAGAAAATGGGGGTATTGACGTTGGGGTAAAAAATATAAAACATATGTGTTGGCATGTCTGTCGCATGCCAACGACCTTGAGAACATTTAACTGGTATAAATTAATTTTACCCAATAAAGATGAATTTGAATAATGGGCTGCAAATATTTACATATAAAAAGAAAAGAGACAAAATATGTAAACTTAGAAAATACGATGTGTTTAACCCGAGGTTGGATTGAGTTGTGACGTAAACCTGCCCGGAACCTCCCGGCTGTCCAGTAGTCACAACTATACCTATCCAACGTGGGTGGTTAAACATTGAGCCCAATAAAGACCCAAGGTTAGACTGAGTTGTGACGTAAGACTGCCCGGACCCAACCGACAACAGGCAGCCATAACAATACCTGTCTAATGTGAGTGGTCGAGGCTTTAATAAGACAATTAAGGCTGAGTCAGGATTGATAGGATTAAGTAAATTGAATTAATACTTAATCAAATTGAACATGCTAAACTATACAGACTGATTGGGGGTTAGGATTACAGAACACTTAACCAACTTAGCATGTTGGCTAGAAATAGAAAACCTAGTAGTGGGGGACCCATTTCAGCAGTAACCCTACAAGGTGTATCAGGATACCCTGAACTAGGCAGGGTGGGGTACGATTACTGGGCTGACTGTAAGAGGTCAAATCGACGGCGGTGGTGCTCCAGTGTAGGTTCTAACGGGGTGCGGGCGTGCACACACTCCGGCGCAGAAAAATTAGGCACTGGGCACCAGTAGTATACCTGTGCATTCTAGAATTGTGTCGGGCCGCCACCATGGGACTTGATACACCCCATGGTGGGACTAGCATAGGTAGCTACAACATCGGAGGCCGTAAGACACATGTAACTATGCGAGTAGGAGCCGATCATTTGAAATGGATCACTTCACCCTGATTATGGGGTGCCTGTTGGGAACTAGTTTATAGGGGTGCAGAGATTAATATGGGGTATGATAATATATTCGCCTCTAGACAACTTAACTTAGTTATGGTGCTTTCCCATTTCCAGTTTGTACTTATCAGGCTCAATTTCTTATTCATAGACTGAGTAGTCCTAGACTTACTCAGGCTTTATGTCTGACTCTACTTTTCTTTCGTCTTCTTTTCTTTCGTTCCCCCCCCCCCTCCCCAGTTCCACAGGGAGGGAATACCGCAGCTTGACCAGCTTTCACATCCAGCTTGAAGAGAAAGAATGTATTGCTTGGATCTCTTTCGTTTTGGACTATGGCTTTGGATAGCAATTATGGGGACTTATGCAATTTACTTATGTTTTTATGCTTCTTTAAGTTATGAAATCAAGACAGTTATGAAAATGTAATGTTTTTGGAAGTATTGTAAGACAATTATGGCATGGTTTATGTAACACATATTTTGTTGAAATAAAAGTTGTTGTTGTTTTCCGCTGTTCAAAAATACGCGTATTTATATCTGTCTTGTGTATCTGTGACATATACTTATAAACCTCCACCAAAATTAGGGCATTCACTTTGAGAGTGACCCTAACGGAGGTGGGGTGCTTCACTTGGTATCAAAGCATAGGTTTACCAGATAAGATACAAAGTTTTGAAAATTTATTTTGAAAAGAAAATTTAAAGAAGCATTTTTAAAGATAAAATGTTAATTTATTTTAAAAGGCATAGTCCCCCAAAGCCATAGGTACTATCTTTTATCCTTCATTTTGAATCTATCCTTTTTGTTTCAGCATGTCCGAAGAACTTAACTTGCCAGAAGGTGTACCAATACCTGGTTGGTTCAGACGATTCTTAGAAGCAAGGGCCAATCAGCCAGGTCCCACTATTCCTTCTCCCCTAGGAAATCATCCAGTTGCAGAAAATCATCCAGCTGCAGCAGCACCTCCTCCTCCACCTCCTCTGCGTGGTAATGCTTTTGCTAAGACATGTAAGGATTTCAAAGATATAGGAGGGAAGGACTTTCATGGAACCGAGTCCTTCGTGGCAGCCAGGAATTGGCTGAAGGAAACCGAGGACTTATTCGTCATCTTTGAGGTAGAAGATAGGCAGAAGGTACAACTGGCAGTATGGCTACTTAAAGGCGAGGCTTCCTACTAGTGGGAAGTTACCAATGCAGAAAGGCCAGTAGAAACATGGGAGGACTTTAGGCCAAGGTTTGAGGCTAAATTTCTCTCAGAAGCTGAAAGGAGTCTCCAATTGGAAAATTTCTTATTTCTTAAGCAAGGGAATATGACAGTCAAAGAGTATGTTAATCAGTTCGACCAACTGGCTAGGTTCGGACTGGACCTATTCAACACTCCGCACAAGAAGGCTCTCCGCTTTGTCAAAGGATTGAAAGAGCCATTACATAGTTTGGCCATGACCCATATACCCATGGGAGCTACGTATGAAAGGTTGGTGCAGATGGCATTGCTGAACGAAGAGGATAAAGGCAAGAAGGAAACAAAGGCAGAAAGCTCTCAAGGGAAGAAAGAGGGTTTACAGCCTAAGAAGACAGACTTTAAGAAGGGCGGGAAAGACAACAAGTCCCAAGAGAAGAGGAAGTGTAATTTCTGTGGCAAAGTGGGGCACTTAGTGAAAGATTGCCGGAAAAAGAAGGCCAAGTTGAATGGTGGGTGCTTTTCTTGCGGTGAGACAGGCCACATGGCTAAGGATTTCCCAAAGAAGCGAAGACAGGGGCAAAATGCTGGATCCACCTCAGGGGCACAGGTTCATGCGCTAGAAGCACCGCCTCTGCAACAGTGAGGTATAAATACTTCTGTAGAAAGTGTAGTTTATCTTTATGATCACCCAGTTCGCACTTTATTTGATTTTGGCACATCACACTCCTTTATTTCATCTGCTTTAGTAGAATCTCTGCACCTAGAAACTAGTATGGTAGAGGACCCCTTGATTGTTTCAAATCCAATCGGGGGCCCAGCTCATTTGTCTATGATCTATGTGGGATTGAAAATTTCTATTCTAAGCGTAGAATTTAGATGTAGTGCCTTTATTTTGGGCTTCTCGGGATATGGTTTGATTTTGGGCATGGATTGGCTATCCAGTAATGGTGCCATCCTTGACTGTGAGAAAATGGTGGTTAGGCTTCTGACCCAACTCGGTAACACTCTGGAAATTACTTGTAATCCCTCGTATGCGGTTATGCTTAGTTATCTTGAATTGCTAGATGCTTCAGTAGAGAGTTTGCAATCGGTTAGAGTGGTCCGTGAATATCCGGATGTCTTCGAAGAGGTGAAAGGCTTACCTCTGAAGCGGGAGATAGACTTCTGCATATATCTTGTAGATAATGCAAAGCCCGTTGCGTTGCCCGTTAGACACATGGCAACACGGGAAAGGAAAGAGCTCGGTAAACAGGTTAAAGAGCTTCTAGAGAAGGGGTTCATTAGGAGGAGCATTTCAGAATGGGGCACTCCAGTGGTGTTCGCCACAAAGGCGGATGGTTCACTCCGTCTATGTGTTGACTATAGGGAGCTCAACAAACTAACGAAAAAGAATAGGCACCCTCTCCCCAGAATTGATGATCTGTTTGATCAGCTTGTAGGAGCGTCTGTTTTCTCCCAACTCGATTTGGCGACCGGGTTTCATCAGCTAAGGGTGGCTGAAGATAGCATCGATAAGACAACATTCAGAACACCAGACGGATTCTTTGAATGGCTTGTCATGCCTTTCGGCTTGACAAATGCACCTGCTTACTTCGTGGACCTGATGAGTAGGGTGTTCACAGAATTCCTCAACAAGTTCGTGGTAGTCTTCGTAGACGACATCTGGATCTTCTCAAAGAGTGAAGAAGAACATGCTCAACACCTAAGGGCAATCATGGAAACTCTGCGAGTCCATCAACTAAAAGCCAAATTCTCCAAATGCCACTTTTGGAGAGAGGAAGTAAGATTTCTTGGGCATATAGTATCCAAAAATGGGTTAGCTGTGGACCCTGCTAAGGTAGTAGCGGTACTGGATTGGAAGACACCAAGGAACGCAACTGAGGGCTGAAGTTTTCTAGGACTAGCAGGTTTCTACCGAAAATTCATAAGGGATTTTGCGAAAATCTCAGCTCCACTCACAAGGCTGACAAAGAAGAATCTAGTGTTCAATTGGGACTTGGATTGCGAGTTTGCTTTCCAACGACTAAAAAGGGCTCTTACAACAGCCCCAGTTCTGACGTTGTCGGATGGAAGCAAAATGTTCACAGTTTATACAGATGCATGTAGGACAGGGCTGGGCGATGTCTTAATGCAAGAAGGGAGGGTAGTAGCTTATGGTGGAAGGCAATTAAAAGTTCATGAAAAGAACTACCCGATCCATGATCTTGAGTTAGCCGCCATCGTCTTTGCACTCAAGTCTTGGCGACATTATCTCCTAGGTAAGAAGTTCGAACTTTACACTGACCACAAATCGTTGAAATATCTTTTCTCGCAGAAAGATCTTAACCTGAGGCAACAGAGATGGATGGAGTTTCTTTCCTCGTACGATTTCGAGATCTCCTACACTCCAGGCAAAGGCAACGTAGTGGCAGACGCGTTGAGCTGAAAGAAGCTAACATTAAGCCCGTTATTTGTTGAAAGGCAAAGCCTAGAGTTTATAGCCAGCTTTAACTTTAGGCCCTCCTCCGATTTTGTACCAGGCTTGTTAGCATCTCTTGAAGTGCGCCCTACTCTGTTGGACTCAATAGGGACAGCACAACGTGAAGACCCTCAACTTGTGGAGACGATTGATAAGCTAATTAGGGGTGAGACTTCAAGTCACCTCAACAGATACTCCATCGACGATAAGGGTTGGCTAAGGCGAGACAGAAGGTTAAGCGTCCCACGGACAAGGGATTTAGTAAAGACGGTTCTCGAGGAAGCACATCACTACAAAATGACGATACATCCAGGCGGAGATAAAATGTACAAGGACATAAAGAGAACTTTCTTTTGGAGCGGCATGAAGAAGGACGTGGCAGATTTCGTTTCTAAGTGTATGACTTGCCAACAGGTTAAGGCAGAGCAGAAGAAGCCTGGTGGTCTGCTCCATCCTCTAGAGGTCCCACAGTGGAAGTGGGATAGCATTTCAATGGACTTCATTGATGGGCTGCCAAGGTCTAGAAGAGGCAACACTAGCATTTGGGTAATAGTGGATAGGCTTACTAAAAGCGCCCACTTTTTACCTGTCAAGAGTAAAAGGACTGCCTCATCCCTATCATCTCTTTATCTCAAGGAAATTGTTTGACTCCATGGAATACCCTCCAGCATTGTTAGTGACCGAGACCCTATCTTCACAAGTGAGTTTTGGCGAAGTCTGCAAGAAGCGGTAGGCACACAGTTATGCTTAAGTACAAACTATCACCCCCAAACCGACGGCCAGACAGAAAGGGTGAACAGAGTTTTGGAGGACCTTTTAAGATGGTGCGTCCTTGACTTCGGAGGGACGTGGGAAGACCATCTTCCTTTGGTGGAATTTGCCTACAACAACAACTACCAAGCCACCATCGGAATGGCGCCCTTCGAAGCTTTATATGGAAGACCGTGTCGATCGCCAACTTGTTGGTGGGAGTCTACTGACAAGCTCATACTTGGACCAGATATGGTCCGAGAGACTTCAGAGAAAGTAGATTTAATACGGAGAAGAATGAAGACAGCCCAAGACAGACAAAAATCCTACGCCGACAAGAGAAGGACCGACCTTGAATTTGAGGTTGGAGACAGAGTTTTTCTTAAGGTATCTCCTCTAAGGAACGTTGTTCGTTTTGGAGCCACAGGGAAGCTAGCACCAAGGTTCGTAGGGCCGTTTCCTATCATCGAGAAGGTTGGGAATATGGCCTATAGATTAGAGCTACCCGAAAAGCTGGCCGGAGTTCACGTCTTTCATTTTTCTCATCTCCGGAAGTGTTTGCATGAGTCTGCTGAAGCGGTAGAGCCAAACATCCTTGAAGAAGCTGAAGTGGAACGCGAAGCAACCGTGAGAAGAGTTCCAACATGCATTTGAGGAACTGAAGTGAAAAAGCTACGAAACCGCGAAGTCAAGCTCATCAAAGTTCAGTGGAGCGACGTCGAGGAAGACGCAACTTGGGAAACTGAGGCTAGAATATGCACAGCCTACCCTTTTCTTTTTGAGGGTACATCTTTGATCTTTCTTTTTCCTTAAGTTGTGCTTTTATCTATATTTTTAGGTATATCTCCTCGACCTTATCTTTTAGGTAGAAACCCTTTGGATGAAAACATGTAATTGAAACATGTTATGGATGATGGTTGCAAGTGGTTGCAAGCGATTGCTAGTGGTTGCTTGTGGTTGCATATACACACACAATCTAGGTTTTAGATCGGCTCAGTCACTTCATACTGCATATGCATATATGTACTTATATTCGTATATGGTTGAAGTTTAAATGTGTTGTCATATGGATGTTGCATTTATATATGAATGATTGTGCACTCATGTAGAATCATGAATAGGAAAATTTGCATACATAATGGATTCATGGCACTTACATAATTTGCATTAAGGAGGTCAACTGAATCAGTAGACCGCCTGATTTTGCATTAGATAAGAACATGTACACACACACTTTGCATATGATCATGAAGCATTAGAAGTCTTTTAAGGACAATGGACGCTCGTGTTTGATGGATGAGTAGATGGACGTTTTGGATGTTAGGATATACATTCTTCCTAAACTTTAAGATTTCGGGGATGAAATCCTTTTAAGTGGGGGAGAATGTAACACCCCGTATGTTCTATAATAGTGAAATTCACAAATTAAAGTACAATTAATTTCAAATCAAAGAATTAAGGGAAACTGGATACGCCATTGCGTTCGTATCGGAATTCTGCTTGAGATAGAGTCCGAGTTTGTGTAAAACGGACTCCGTATGAGGGAGATATGACCTCCAGAAGTTTCAGAATTCAGTTTAAAATTCAAACAGACAGAAACAGTTCAGAAACAGTTCAAATTTCAAAAAATCGGAGCCAGATTGGGCTGGGCGGGAATTTTCCTGCCCAAGGCACCTAGGTCGACTGGGTAGTCGGCCTGGGGTACCCAGGTCGACTATGTAGTCGACCTGGGGGTCGACTGGGTAGTCGACCTGGCCCCTGAGCCAGGTCGAACCCAGCCCCTCCTGGCTGGCCTGGTCTGTGCTTGGCCGAATTTCTGTGCTTTGGTCTTGTCACTAGGGCTAGGTGTCAGCTCCTGATTGGTTTCTCTTTGAAACGAACGGCTAATATTAATCTAACTCCATCGACGGCTCGAATCAATTCACAAACTCTATATAAAGGACCTAAGACTCTACCTAATTCATACAAATAAAAAGAGAATGAGACCGTCATGCTGCTGAGGAGAGACTAGGAGTAGCCCTCAAAATTGAGAGACAATTAAGAGACAATTCAAAAGCTTAAAGCAACGACAACTAAATCAAAACAACGCCTACAACAAAGGATAGCATCTCCAAATTCAGAATTCAGATTCCTGAATTGAAGATTCGTCATACGTTGTAAGTAGAGTGCTATTCCGATGTGAATGAACAATTGAGTTTTGATTTGTGTAAAATGAGAAATGGAATTGTACTTAATTTGTGGTGATGATAATTCATAATTGTATGTTGCTGTGATTCTAATTATGAAAATGTTGTGGTATAACGATGTTAGACCTATTGGATATTTGCAAGTATATTATTCATGTTGAAAGTTAACAACTATATGTTTGTGGTAGTTTATTACAACAAAGTTGAGACTCATGCAAGTATAGGATTCACCATTATGCCAACATGATTTTAGATCCATCTATGTATATTTTTATGATAATTTTTAGTGTAGTTGGATCCAATGGAGTATTATGATTCATATGGATTTATGTTGGAATTGGCATCATGATTCAAGTGTAAAACCATACTTTTGTATTAGTGACAAAAGCAAGCATCTTTGTGAACTTATGTTAATCTTATGAACATGACTAGATTACGTTTGGTGTTATGCCTAATTGAAAACATGTTTTAGGCCTATGTTGTTATCAAACTCATATGATAATATATGTGACACATAATTAAGTTAGATTCACGTTTTTTAAATGCAAGCTTACATGACTAGACTAAAACCATGATTCATGTTAGGTATGTTTCATGTCAAGATTATATGCTATTACAATGCAAGTTTATAAGTGCCTAATTTATGCTAGTTAGATCGTTATGTTGCAAGTTCATGCGAACACATACCCCTTTTGATGTTACTTAGAATATATAAACACCATGTTCTAAGCCTCCCCTTTTTCATGTGGCTAAGTTGGGTTTAAATGTTAAACCCAACATATGTTATATTATAGCGAACGTAGAAAACAGGGGTATTGACTTTGGGGTAAAAAATATAAAACGTATGTGTTGGCATGTCTGTCGCATGCCAACGACCTTGAGAAAATTTAAGTGGTATAAATTAATTTTACCCAATAAAGATGAATTTGAATAATGGGCCGCAAATATTTACATATAAAAAGAAAAGAGACAAAATATGTAAACTTAGAAAATACGATGTGTTTAACCCGAGGTTGGATTGAGTTGTGACGTAAACCTGCCCGGAACCTCCCGACTATCCAGTAGTCACAACAATACCTATCCAATGTGGGTGGTTAAACATTGAGCCCAATAAAGACCCGAGGTTAGACTGAGTTGTGATGTAAGACTGCTTGGACCCAACCGGCAACAGGCAGCCACAACAATACCTGTCTAATGTGAGTGGTCGAGGCTTTAATAAGACAATTAAGGCTGAGTCAGGATTGATAGGATTAAGTAAATTGAATTAATACTTAATCAAAATGAACATGCTAAACTATACAGACTGATTGGGGGTTAGGTTTACAGAACACTTAACCAACTTAGCATGTTGGCTATAAATAGAAAACCTAGTAGCGGGGGACCCTTTTCAGCAGTAACCCTACAAGGTGTATCAGGATACCCTGAACTAGGAAGGGTGGGGCACGATTACTGGGTTGACTGTAAGAGGTCAAATCGACGGCGGTGGTGCAGCAGTGTAGGTTCTAACGGGGTGCGGGCATGCACACACTCCGGCGCAGAAAAATTAGGCACTGGGCACCAGTAGTATACCTGTGCATTCTAGAATTGTGTCGGGCCGCCACCATGGGACTTGATACGCCCCATGGTGGGACCAGCATAGGTAGCTACAACATCGGAGGCCGTAAGACACATGTAGCTATGCGAGTAGGAGCCGGTCATTTGAAATGGATCACTTCACCCTGATTATGGGGTGCCTATTGGGAACTAGTTTATAGGGGCGCAGAGATTAATATGGGTACGATAATATATTCGCCTCTAGACAACTTAACTTAGTTATGGTGCTTTCCCATTTCCAGTTTGTACTTATCAGCCTCAATTTCTTATTCATAGACTGAATAGTCCTAGACTTACTCAGGCTTTATGTCTGACTCTACTTTTCTTTCGTTCCCCCCCCCCTCCTAGGTCCACAGGGAGGGAATACCACAGCTTGACCAGCTTTCACATCCAGCTTGAAGAGAAAGAATGTATTGCTTGGATCTCTTTCGTTTTGGACTATGGCTTTGGATAGCAATTATGGGGACTTACGCAATTTACTTATGTTTTTATGCTTCTTTAAGTTATGAAATCAAGACAGTTATGAAAATGTAATGTTTTTGGAAGTATTGTATGACAATTATGGCATGGTTTATGTAACACGTATTTTGTTGAAATAAAAGTTGTTGTTGTTTTCCACTGTTCAAAAATACGCGTATTTATATATGTCTTGTGTATCTGTGACATATACTTATAAACCTCCACCAAAATTTGGGCATTCCCTTTGAGAGTGACCCTAACGGAGGTGGGGTGTTTCACAAGTTTTCAATCAAAAAGGCATCATACATAGAACCACTTGCCCACACACATCTGAACAGAATGACATTGTAGAAAGAAAACACAGACATATAGTGGAAACAGGATTGACATTGCTATCAATGTCTTCCTTACCTCTAAAGTATTGGAATGAGGCATTTAGCACAATTGTTTATTTAATAAATAGGATGCCAACTATGGTCTTACACCACAAATGCCCTCATGAAATTCTGTTTGGCAGTAAACCAGACTATAGATTTTTGAGAACATTTGGGTGCTTGTGTTTTCCATGCCTCAGACCCTATAATAACCACAAAATTTCCCTTAGATCAACTCCATGTACCTTTTTAGGATATGCTGATAACCAAAAAGGATACAAATGTCTTGATGACAAGGGAAAGATCATTGTGTCTAGACATGTTGTTTTTAATGAGTGTGTGTTTCCCTATGCAGATAAGAAAAGAGAAAATAATCAGAATAATGACCAGACCAAAACAACTGTGGGACCCATTCCTACATTAACTGAATGGCCTGTTCAAACTGAGGACAAGGGGACACCACAATTCACATCAGCTACTCCAACAGTTTCTAGCGCTAGATCTGGGTTCAGCTCAAGTGAGTACTTAAGTGATGACGATAATCAATACCAAGGTTATGATACTCACAACAGTCACAGCCAGAATCAAAGCAGTGATAATAACTCACCAGACACAAACAGTGATGACAATGATGTTCAAAGACAACCACAAGGACATCACATGATCACAAGAGCTAAAAGTGGGATATTCAAACCAAAAGTTTACAATGTAATCAGTAAAAATGCAGACACTATTGAACCAGTTACATATGAGGAGGCTGCCAGACACAAACCTTGGTGCAAGGCCATGAATGAAGAATATGAAGCATTGTTAAGAAATAAAACATGGACTCTGATCAAGGCACCAAGAAATAAAAATGTTGTTGGGTGCAAATGGACTTATAAGTTAAAAAAGGATGCAGAAGGGAACATATGCAAACACAAGGCCAGACTTGTTGCAAGGGGTTTCTCTCAGCAATATGGGTTTGATTTTAATGAAACCTTCTCACCTATGGTTAAGCCTACTACAATCAGGATCATTTTGACCATAGCACTTTATAGTGGTTGGAACATAAGGCAGTTAGACGTATGCAATGCATTTTTGAATGGGGATCTAAATGAAACTGTCTACATGTAGCAGCCAAAGAGGTTTGAAATCAAAGGCAAAGAAGATTATGTTTGTCAACTAAATAAGGCAATATATGGTTTGAAGCAAGCTTCAAGGGCCTGTTATGTTAAATTGAAAGGCATTTTGGCTGGACTGGGTTACACAGCAACTAAGTCTGACAGTTCATTATACTTCAAAAATCAGAATGAAAGAAGTGTGTATGTACTAGTTTATGTTGATGACATTCTCATCACAGGAAGTGATAATGCTGAAATTAACAAAGTCATATGCCATCTGAACAAAACTTTTGCTATCAAAGATATGGGTGAGGTAATTACTTCCTAGGAATTCAGGTTCTAAGACAATCAAAGTCAGAAGTTTTCTTATCCCAAAGAAAATACATATCAGAAATACTTGCTAGAGCTAACATGGATAAAGCCAAACCCATCTCTACATCAATGACTAGCAGTTTATGCTTATCTAAACATAGTGGAGAAGCAATAGATAACAGCAAACAATATCGGAGTATAGTTGGAGCACTACAGTATTTAACTATCACAAGACCAGAAATTTGCTTTAGCGTAAATAAAGTATGTCAATTCATGGCCAATCCTCTAAGTGAACATTGGAGAGCCGTCAAGCGGATCTTACGTTACTTACGAGGAACAATGGATTATGGTTTATCAATCAAAGCAGGAAATGATTTAAATTTAAACACTTACAGTGATGCTAACTGGGCTAATGACCTAGATGATCGAAGATCTACTACCGGCTATTGTTTGTTCATGGGACCTAATCCCATCTCCTGGTGTACGAAAAAGCAACCAACAGTGTCCAGATCAAGTACCGAAGCAGAGTATAGAGTGATTGCATCATCAACAGCTGAAACCATTTGGGTAGAAACCCTAATCAAGGAATTAGGGCTTTCCATGACGAAGAAGCCAGTTCTCTGGTGTGACAACAAGAGCACAGTCTTCTTGTCCAGCAGTCCAATATAACATTCAAGGATGAAGCCCATAGAAATTGACCTCCATTTTATCAGAGAGAGGAACGAGGTAGAGAAATTGGTGATCAAACATCTGCCAGCCTTCTATCAGAAGGCCGATATCTTGACAAAAGCTTTATTGAAGAATATCTTTGAGAGATTGAGGACTGAATTAAAGATTATGAGTGGCGGCGTAGAGCAGAAGCCATTAAAACCCTAGATCGGTTTGAGGGGGGGTGTAAAACATATGAACTAATATGTTACCCAAACCGACATGTATATTATTTTGCCGCATGGGCTCTTTTTCTTTCTTCCGCTTGGGCCTATTTTCATCCCACTAAACATACCGCTATATATAAATAGCGAGACTTATGTACATTTGTATTATTCATTTAGTATCATTCAATACAATTGGAATTTCCTCAATACACCTTCTCGGAAATCTTTCAAAATGCACGATATTAATGTTTCAAGATTGATACCTTTCACGTAAGATTCATATGCCAATTGTGCAGCCAACAATTCAAACATCGTACACCCGACAAACATAAAGAAATAGTCACCTGGCCATCCTTCCTCCCCACAACCTTTCCACCGACCAAATCACCCTAATTTCCAATTAGATCATTCTTCTTTATCACTCCTCTTTCTATTGCACCAACCAATTCCCCCGTTGCTTCCAATGTTGCCTCCACATCTACAAACACTCTTCCTCTCATCATCGCTTCATCGTCAGATTCTTTCATATCCTTCTTAAAAAACCCTACTAAACTCAAGTGGGCTCCATCTTTAATCAGTATGGCCTTCACTAGTGGTGTTTTAGATCCAGTTGCACATACAATTATATCTGCAGCCTTGATTGCCTCATCCAGGTTTTCGGTGTGTTCATAACAGACCTTGTCATCTGCATTTCCTGTATAATTCATCGGCATATTTTGATGCATCTACTGTATAATTAATGCCAAAGATTCACTTCTCACTCCCAGAACATGAATATGGTAACATTCAATCTTTTTGTGGCAATAAGCATAATTACTTAGTTTAAATTGGACTGCAATAAAAACTCGGAATATGTGTTTGTTGACAATATAATAACCACTTAGAGCATACTATCATTAATTTCAATGTATACAACAAATATTGATGTTTGTTTTACATATGTTCGAATATTTCGGTACATGTTCAGTCTTTTCTACTCTAACTAACATCAGGAACTTTCAAAAGTACAGTTAAATTCATCGTATTTGCATATATAAGTACTTTAACTTAAGGGTCCCTTTCGTTTGAAGCATTTAGTGTTATAAGTGTTTTATGCTCATTAGTATATATAAAGAATTATGCGCTTTTTTGCTTAATAAAGTTTCAATGCTTACATGTTACAAAGGAAACAAGTACTGATTTCAGACTTTAAATATGTCTAAACCTAGGCTAAGGATATTCAAAATGGAAGTAAGGTTGCCAACCTACCCTCATTAGGATTTAGGTTGCTGCATTTGGAATTTTGCACAAACCTCCAACACTAAAGCCTGCTTCCATAGCAGTCCTTTAAAGGCTAGTTTTCAAACTAGAAACAATTTTTTATTTAGCCAATATAATCTCTAATCTCTAATTTGATGTCAATTCTTAAAAAACTGACTAATTAATGAATTGTAATATCAGTCCACGGTACACACATATTTACCTTAAAAATTTGTCTAATCCTTTAAAAAGTTGTTAATTTGATGATTATCTAAACTATGAATTGTTTAAACTCTATAATATTTTAAATTGCAGTTCTCATCTGTTAATTCTTAGAATTCATTTAGTTTGATATTTTCATTTAATTCTTTTGGAAATGTTTTTATAAACATTAGGTGAATTGTTAAAAATGTTGGAATAAGTGTATGAATGACTCCTATATGTGAGTAGTCCCACATCATGGGACTATATGGAAGAAGCAAGTATTCATACTTGTTTCTAAGAAGTCATGTTGGGGCCTTGGGCTCCCAATACATGATTTGTTGTGAGGAGGGAGACCATGCATCATGACCAACAAACATGCGCACGACCAACCGACCCGGCCCGGCTCGGCTCGGGCTTTGTGATGTAGACACTCATATTTTTTTCGACCAGAAAACCTTGCCTTTTTCAAACCGTTTTTTATAGAAAATATTTCTGAGCCAACTTTTACATGAAGCGGTAAACTCTCCGATTTTCTCTCACTGTCAAGTATTTTCGTTCAGCCCTAATCCCCGTCTATATATTACCTTCAGTTATAGACGAGAATATCCATCTGAACAACGTTTTCTTACCTCCGCCATTAAAAAAAGAGCTGTTTTTAATATTCAAAGTGCAAATCTACACTGATTTGTTGTGCAAGCAAATCAGTTATTCTTTTCAGAGGCTGTTTTATCCTAGAGGCGGCGGCGGAAGTACGAACTGGTTTGCATCACCGGCCAGATCGCTGAATCGTCTTCAAGAAAGCGACCAAGTACGTGACTCGGCCATTGTTTCCCAACAATTTGAAGACGAACTGAAACAATGACTTCGACATCAACCCTGGATGATGTTGCTCCTCCCTCTGCCTTCCTGATCCCACTCGTGACTACTGTTCCATTCAGATTCGAAGGCTTGCATTTCAAGCGATGACGTCAGAAGATGGAGTTCTATCTGACGATGAGAAAGGTGGCTGCTGCTCTGACCACCGACAAACCGCAGTTGCCAAACAAACCTGACAGAACTGATGAAGCGTAGATGGCTTCCTATACTGAACAGTCAAAGTAACTATAAATCTGGACTGAACAGGATTACCTGTGCAAGAATTTTATTCTAAATGGACTAAGCAATGACCTGTATGATTACTACAACTTAGATGAAAAGAAAGCAAAAGAGGTGTTGGAATCACTAAAGAAGAAGTATGATACAGAGGAGGCAGAGGCAAAGAAGTATGCTGTCAGCCGCTATCTCAAATACCAGATGACAGATCAGTAGAGATGCAGTCTCATGAGCTTCAGAAAATAGCTCATGATATCATCTTCGAAGGTATGACATTGGACGAACAATTTCAAATTGTTGTTATCATTGACAAATTACCCCCAGACTGGAAAGATTTTAAGAATGTCTTACGATATAAAACTAAGGAATTTTTCTTAGAGAGCTTGATCACGCGCCTCCGTATTGAGGAGGAGGCGCGCAAGCAGAACCAGAAAGAAGAGGTACTGATTGTTAATAACAACAACACTAAGAAGACCAAACCCGCTGTTCTGAAACCGAACCACAAATCATTTAAGAATCAGAACAGACGTAACAAACAGAATGAGAATCCGCAAGGAAACCCAAAAGGACTGCAGAAATCAGCCCAAATGAATGATTCTGGATAGTTGTTTCTATGTTACAACTGTGGAAAACCAGGTCATATGGCACGAAAGTGTCGGAACAAGCCAAGCTCTGCACCACAGGCGAACCTGACTGAGGAGCCTCTTACGGCTATGATTACTGAGATTCACCTTGTTGGCAGATCAGAGGGTTGGTGGATAGACACTGATGCTTCTCACCACGTCTCCTATGATCGTAATATGTTCTCCACATACACGGCTGCTGATAATCAGAAAGTGTTGTTGGGAGATTCTCACACCACTAAAGTTGCAGGGGTTGGAAATATGAAAATCAAGTTTACCTCTGGAAAGGCTGTGATTCTGAAAGATGTTATGCATACTCCATAGATGAGGAAGAATCTGGTTTCTAGCTTTCTCCTTAATAAGGCAGGCTTTACTCAAGTTATTGGGGCTGATTTGTATACCCTAACTTATAAGGGAACTTTTGTGGGAAAGGGTTATGCTTGTTAAGGAATGTTTAAATTAAATATTGAATCTAATAAAGTGACTACTTCTTCTTATATGTTGTTTGATTTTAATATTTGACACTCTAGATTATGTCATATTAATAAACGAATAATTCATAACATGAGCACCCTAGATATGATTCTTAAGATATCAGAATCTGAACCTGATAAATGTGAATTTTGTACACAAGCTAAAACCACAAAGAAACCTCATAAATATGTTGATACAGTTTCTGAACCCTTAGACTTGATTCATTCTGATATATGTGAGCTTGATGGCACTTTTACTAGACATGGACATCGTTATTTTATCACTTTTATTGATGGCTGCTCTGATTTCACCTATGTATATCTTATGAAAAATAAAAGTGATGCATTTGACATGTCTAAAACATTCAAAACTGAAATTGAGAATCAAGCAAATAGGAAAATTAAGATACTTCGTAGTGATAGAGGAACAGAATATGAATCTACTTCAATTCTGGATTTCTATAAACTACATGGTATAGTACATGAGAGAACTGCACCCTATTCTCCTGAAATGAACGGTAAAGCTAAAAAAAATATGACTTTTACCGAATTAGTAGTTGCCATCCTACTAAATTATGGTGCAGCAAAACATTGGTGGGGGGATAATTTATTAGCTATATGTTATGTTCTGAATAGAATCCCCAAATCTAAGAATAAAATTTCATCTTATGAAATTTTAAAGAATTATAAACCCAATGTCTCATACTTTAGAACTTGGGGTTGTTTAGCATATGTTCGCATTCCAGACCATGAGAGAATAAAATTGGCAAGTATAGAATATGAATGTGTATTTATAAGCTATGCTATTAATAGCAAAGCATACAGATTTTATGACATAAATGCACATAATATAATTGAATCAAATGATGCCGATTTTTATGAAATAAAATTTCCTTTTAAATTAAGGAATAGAGGGGGCACTTCAAGTATGCCTATTAGAACAGGACTTAATGAAAATTATGAAGTTGAACCTAGAAGAAGTAAAAGAGCAAGAACCATAAAAGACTTTGGTTCAGATTTTTGCGCTTTTACTATTGAGGAGGATCCCATGAACCTCCAAGAGGCCTTATCTTATTTAGATGCCGATTTTTGGTAAGAGGCTATAAATGATGAGATGGATTCTTTGGAATCCAATAAGACTTGGCATTTGGTAGATTTACCCCCTAGTTGTAAATCTATAGGCTGTAAATGAGTGCTTACAAAGAAATTAAAACCTGATGGTACTATTGATAAATATAAAGCACGACTAGTAGCTAAAGGTTTTAAACAAAAAGAAAATATAGATTTCTTCGACACTTTTTCACCCGTTACTAGAATCACATCCATTCGAGTATTAATCTCACTTGCCTCTATTCATAATTTATTAATACAACAAATAGATGTGAAAACTGCATTTTTGAACGGTGAATTAGACGAAGAAATTTATATGGACCAGCCTGAAGGATTTGTAGTACATGGTCAAGAACATAAAGTATGCAAATTAGATAAATCATTATATGGTTTAAAACAAGCACCTAAACAATGAAATGAAAATTTTGATAATTTAATCATTTCACATGGTTTTAAAGTTACTGAAAGTGACAAATGCATTTATTACAAATCCAAGAATGACATTTGCACTATTATATGCCTTTATGTAGATGACCTACTCATTTTTGTGTCAAATATTCTCCATAAACTCAGTCAAATCCTTATTAAGTGCCAATTTTGATATGAAAGATCTAGATGAGGCGAGTGTAATCCTTGGTATTAAAATTACTAGGTCAGAAAAGGGACTTTCTTTGGATCAATCTCATTACACTGAGAAGATACTAAAGAAATACAATTACTTTGACTGGAAACCTGTAAGTACACCATATGATCACAGTGTAAAGTTATTTAAGAACGCTTGTAAAGGTGTAAGATGGTCTGATTATGCGAGCATCATTGGCAGCCTTCGGCATGCCACTGATTGTACTAGACCCGACATTGCCTATGTCGTGGGATTATTGTGCAGGTTTACCAGTAGACCTAGTATAGAGCACTGGCATGCTATTGAAAGTGTCATGAGATACCTTAAATGAACTATGAACCTCGGATTACATTATGAAAGGTTTCCAGTTGTACTTGAAGGATATTCCGATGCAGACTGGAATACCTTATCTGATGATTCTAAAGCGACCAGTGGCTATATATTTAGCATAGAGCTCTTTCTTAGAAATCCAAGAAACTAACTATTTTGGCTCAGTCTACTATGGAGTCTGAGATGATAGCACTAGCTACAGCTAGTGAAGAGGAAGAGTATCTGAGAAATCTGCTAGCTGAGATTCCCTTATGGGAAAAACCAATACTAGCTGTGTTGATGCATTGTGATAGTATCGCGGCTATTGCAAAAGTTCAGAACCGTTGTTATAACGGTAAGAGACGACAAATATGTTGTAAGCACAACACTGTTAGAGAACTACTTTCTACAGGTTCCATTAGAGTGGATTACGTACATAGTGATGAAAATTTGGCAGATCCTTTGACGAAAGGATTGTCCAGAGAGAAAGTCCATAATTCTTCCAAAGAATGGGACTATTGCCTTTAGATTGTTGAGTCATGCACAATGGTAACCCGACCTAAATGACTGGAGATCCCAAGAACTAGGTTCAATTGGTAAAAATAAGTTGTGTAGTGATATGAGTTGAACATGCTATTTAATAAACCAAGAAGCCTGTATTCCTGAAGTGATTAGAGGATGAGTTAATAGAAAATTAATGAGATCTATACTCTATTTGGAGTGGAGTACCTGCCTTTGGGAGTGCTCTTGATAGACTCACCTTTGTGAATGTGGAAATGTGGTTGTTTCCTATGGAGTTTTGGGCAAACTTCTATAGCATTCACTAAACTGGGATAGACGTGCATGGCCATAAATGCACGGGCTTATTTGATTGCACTATAGAAAAGGTTGTGTGTGGTTTGATGTCAGGAATAGAGTTCAAGACTACGTGTCACTCTAGTAAAAATTGAATTTTATTCACTATACAAGGGTTCAAGTCGGATGACACCTTTGTTTATGCACAATCTTATGTTTTTAGAAACTGCTCGAAAATAGTTTTAAATATTCAAGTCGGGGATTGTTGGAAATGTTTTTATAAACATTAGGTGAATTATTAAAAATGTTGGAATAAGTGTATGAATGGCTCCTATATGTGAATAGTCCCACATCATGGGACTATATGGAAGAAGCAAGTATTTATACTTGTTTCTAAGAAGTCATGTTAAGGCCTTGGGCTCCCAATACATGCTTTGTTGTGAGGAGGGAGACCATGCATCATGACCACCACACACGCGCGCGATTGAACGACTCGACCCGGCCCGGTTCGGTTCGGGCTTGGGCTTTGGCTTTGTGGTGTAGATACTTATATTTTTTGGACCAGAAAACCTTGCCTTTTTCAAACCGTTTTTTATGGAAAATATTTCTGAGGCGACTTTTACATGAAGCGGTAAACTCTTGACTCGTTATTTCAGTAGATCCGATTTTCTCTCACTGCCCAGTATTTACGTTCAGCCCTAATCCTCGTCTGTATATTATCTTTAGTTGTAGACGAGAATATCCATCTGAACAACGTTTTCTTACCTCCGCCATTAAAAAAAGAGCATTTTTAGTATTTGAAAGTGCAAATCTGCACTGATTTGTTGTGCAAGCAAATCAGTTATTCTTTTCAGAGGCTGTTTTATCCTAGAGGCGGTGGCGGAAGTACGAACTGGTTTGCACCACCGACCAGATAGCCGAATCATCTTCAAGAAAGCGACCAAGTATGTGACTCAGCCATTGTTTCCCAACAAATTCATCATCTAATTTGATGCTTACAATTCTTACAAAACTGTCTAATTCTAAATTCTTGAAATACTTCTAAATTCTATAATTCGGCATATTAAACAAAAAAGTGTCCAAAATTCGAATTTTAAAACAATTAGTTTTTCATCTTAGCTCTAGTATCATAAACATCTCTATCTTCAAAATCAAAAAGCCAGAACCTCAGATTTTACAATCACAAAAAGAATAAATTTACCTTTCTTCTACTGTTCTACACAAGGGCAGCTAGCAACACATTCACAGAATTTCAAAGTCTGGACGTTGGACTCTGGAGTCGCCAGGAAAGGAGATGCGGATCCAATTTTATAACCGCACAGATAGTGCTCGCTCTACTTGCTATGTTGCATGATTTAGGGTTCATTTTAGTCGAATTACGATGGAGGCAAAAGAAAAATTAGATGAGGGTTTGTTTCAAAAACTGGTAAACGAAGAGTAAATATAGGCATCGGATTTGAAGAGGTATACGGAGAAGAAATCGGGAGGGGTTTGAGAAGAGACACGGAGAACAAACTGCAATATCATGAGAAAACATCGCCCAAGAAGGGGAAATTTTTTGTGGCTGCAGAGAAATTGATTTTGGGCAAGTGACAAGTAAGCAAACCTCCTAACGGTAGGTTGATAAATAAACTAGTATTATCGCACAACGATGGAAAAACCGATCGTTAAATGTTCAATATGAAATGTCTTGCTAAAAGCACCAAAAAAGTGCTTTTTAATAGCAATAATAAAAAATATCATAAAATTTTAGGTTACACACTTTCCAATGCCAACCATTATAAAGGCTACCAAATTCTTTATTTTTATTTTTTCCAGACGGCAAACAACCGCCGATCAACAACGTTCTCTGCGGCGATCAACCATCGAATAACAGTAATTCGGTAGTTAATAACCATAGAAAACGATGTTGGTAAAAAGTGATTTCTAATAGCAATAATAAAAAATACCGTAAAAGTTTAGGTTACACACTTTCTAATGCCAACCATTATAAAGACTACCAAATTCATTTTTTTTATTTTTTCCAGACGGCGAACAACCGCCGAACAACAACATTCTCTGTGGCGATCAACCATCGAATAACAGTAATTCGGTAGTTAATAACCATAGAAAACGATGTTGGTCGATGGTTGTTCGCCGTGGAAAGTAGTTTTGCATGGTGGTTGATTGTCGTATGAAATGTGTTTGATATTTGGAGTACATAAAATTTATTGGATTGGTTATTTTTATCCGTGGTATTAAGTAGTACTTTCCTCGGAGCTTTTAGCTCTAAAATTATTTGTTAAAACTTATTTCAGATCGGATTTATTAAAAGAGTTATAGCGTAGTTTAAAAGAATATTGCCTGATAAAAACAAGAATAATTGAATAATTCAAACGAGACAAATAAATAGCTACAAAAAACTGAGAAACATACCCTTTTCACACTGAAAACATAATCTATCCAGGTAATTACAAGTATTAAATGGAACTTGTATACAACTAGCTGATATTACGTTATATTCTATCAAGCAAATATCACATTTATAATGTTACAAATATAAACCCTTTTGTTCATGAAAAAACTGAATAATCACTCAACTCAATATGTAAGTAATTCTGTAAAATGTGTAATAACTATAGGCTAAGTTCCCACAGCGTTGCAGTTTTGTCTATTTGAAAAAACACTGCCTACATGTGATCTTTTGCTACTTTCATATAACCATACTCCAAGGTATAAATTAGTTATATTATTGGAAATTTTAGTCGCATAAATTAAATTCATATTACTCAATGTCTTTGTTTAAAGCTTTCATTAGCCTTCTTCCATTTTAGTGCTCTCTCTTTCGGATCCTCAAACGATAGCATTTTCTTTGTCTATGAAATAGAAAATTCAAAGAAATTTCAGAAAATTTGTTATTAGTAAACCAAAAATACTAAAGTAAAAAAAATACCGTCCAAATTTTAAAATGTGAAGGTTTTGTAAGTTGGATGCGGAGATCACTAACGTTATCCAACAAAACGATGTTGCTTTTGGACATTATTTTTGTAGGGTCCATACAATTTAACCTTTTTTTGTCTATTAGAATAAGCTGCACTTTCTTGTTCCAAACTGTTTGTATTTTTTCATTTTCGATATCATAACAACAGACTCTTCAGCTTCCAGGTTCTCATTCCTACCATTACATAAGTATGTTTATGTTGCAAATCATGTATAAAATTCAGAAGTTATGATTAATAAACGTTTTCCTAGAGCTTGGAGAGTGAAAAAAACCATTTCGAGTCAAAAGAATCGATCTTTGCAACCTTTGAGATGTGAGATTGTGAAACAGATGATGATGGGGCATAATGATTCGCACTAGGAATTACATGCTGATGATATGAAGTGACTGCAATATGTGAAAGATTCCAAGTATGTTCATCAACTTCACAATCTTCACTGTCCTAAAAATCATATGCAAACATGTAGCTATTTTCAAATGTCGATAACATGTGAAAGTTAAGCATATAGATAAATATGTATGGGTAACGGAATTACAGTGGTCGGTTTTGCCATTTTTGGCATTGGGGATTGACGCACACTTTTCCAATAAACTCCCTTGAAGAAACGATGTTTTTTAAGGGAAGCATAGCCTCTAGGTCCAGTATCTGGTCTCTTGTTGGGTTCAATGTCATGAATGTAAGTTTTAACCAAGATAAGAAAATGATAGAAGACATTGACCTTGATTAATGCTGCACATATCTAAGAGATGTTAAATGAATAATAGCTAATATTTGAGCTTCCAGAAAAATATTTGTAATCCTCCTCGGAAATCTCTAAACTTCGCATTTACCAATATATATTGACCATCTTAAAGGTACTATTTGAATACCCATTATGAGGGTGATCAGTTCATCGTATGCTGTATTTACAATATCATGCCATTCAAATGGAAGATTGAACTGCCAAAAAAATTGAGATAAATATTATATAGATGATAAGTGAATATTAATGTATTCAAGTTACTCAAGGTAATATTATAATAACAAAATGACCCCCTCCCCTCCCCCCACATTTCCCCTCTATTTTTCTGAATTTCTATTTTAGGTTGAAAAGATTTTACTACTCCTAAGAGGATTATTAATGAAAATTACAATATTATAAATAGATGTAGCAGTCCATAAATAGATGTATCACTATGTTGTCTAATTTTCAAAGCCACGACACTATAAGGTCCAAGGATGACTATCCAATGAAATTTTAATTATTTTGCACTAATTCCAAAATTACAGCGGAATATTAATAAAAAATAGAGAATCTAGCTTGTCGATTAATTGTCAGCAACTAATACAATGAGTAATATTTGCAAAAAAAGGAATTGATTACATAGAGATCTAACATGATTCAGCTAGATTGCCTATGCCTACAGATCCAGCAACTATTCTTATTTCTTCCATTCAACAGAGAGTGCAATATCACAACACTAGATAAGGATATTTGCCACAGTGATTATATGTCATAATTCATTAACAGTATAATCTCTAAGCCAGTGTGACGACCGCCCACAACCCCTGCACTAAACAAGAGGAATTATGTGCTGAAAGTTGTGTTAGGCAGTTGTGGACGATCATCATAGGTAGGTAAACACAATTGATAGAACTCACAGCGCAAGGATAAAGTATAGTAGAAAATATACAACAGGTAATAATAGTGAAGCATCATATACCAAACTTTTGAAACTTTCACAACAACCTGAAAGATTATCCAAACATCATAGGAAATATTAAAGTCTGTACATACTACAACACTCATAGAGTAGCTTACAACACTCATAGAGTAGCTCAAACAGCAGAAACAAAAATAGTAGATAGTAATAAAACTGGTACGTAAGCCTCCTGCTCGCTTCCGAACTGCAACATCGTCCTCACTAATCACCTGCCACCTAGTCTGCCCATCCATAACCGGATGAACAACCCAAGGTAATAAGATGGAAACATAAAACCTTGAGTCAAAAAACAGTCTTAATGAGCAATAAAACAACTAACAAACATCATCAATAAAGTATATGAGAATGGATAGACAAACATATTAATCTACCCACAACACCAGAGAAGAACTCAACCCTATCTTTCCCACATCGGACAGTGATAGTCTTTACAACAACATTTCACCCATACATCCATGGAAACCAGAACACTCATTCAATCACGGAAAACAATCATGACATCCAAATTATATATCTTATGTAAACCGTCCTAATCGAACTCAACATCCCCCAAGCACAAGCCCCAGAGGCCTAAACCAATATCAGAAAAGCACCCAAGGAACATCTCCTTCGACGTTGGACAATCTACATGAGATGTTTCAAACAAAGCGACCAATCATCCATGACAGACTCTTGCTATCACCGCCAATCCTGCTTCGAAAACATTGTTAATTGTATGACGATCGACCTTGTCGTATGTCAAGGGCTAATGGTAACCCCAGTTCTAGCATAAACTCCATACATCTTTCAACGATATGGATGCATGTCTAACCTTGACAACTTTGCCTTTCAATGATACCCAGGGTACTCGATCTACAACCGGTCTTTTAGATGCCCCTATCGTACCCCTGCTTTGATCCTGCTAAAACCTATGACAACGATAATCTCTCGGCCTTCGCATCTCTAGTCATCCAATCCGATGAATTTTCATAGCTCAAGCAACCATTATCCACCAACTTACAACCGTTGAGTTTTCACCTCATTCGCTGTTCTACACCAATCAACGAGCACCTTTCAACACTTCGAACCTTCCTATTTGAATTTACTTCGAAGTCACACCATCACTGAGCCAATTACGTCACTGCGTTGTGGCTAGGGTTCGGGGGATTGCCCTCAATTTTTTTTGTTTCAAGCTCTTTTCTTTAAATCCGGGTCTCACCTGAAAATATAAATTTTTAGAAATAACCCTGCGACCGACCCCAGGTGACCGACCCCATGTGACCGACCCCAGGTGACCGACCCCATGTGACCGACCCCATGTGACTGACCCCATGTGACCGACCCCAGGTGACCGACCCCATACTTCACCTCTAGAAACATGACCGGTCAACCCGAACCTACTCGACCCAACCCCTCTACTCGAGCCCATGCTCGACCGACACGCTTGCACGACCCCACTTTGTGTGCGACCGACCCAATCTCCTGGTTCTAATGCATAAACGTAGCCTTCTCGATCGCTCGACCCGGTGCTGCTCATTCGACCGACCACCCTGCTCGTTCGACCAACCACCCTGCTCGAGCTCATACTATGCTCGACCGACCCCCCCCCCCCCCCCCACGTACTACACATTGTACTACATGTTGTACTACACGCTCGACCTGTGGCCTGTACAGCCCAAATCAAGTCCAATTTCGACCAAAATTTCGCCAATCGATAATCTCAATGAAATCTGTTCATCCAATTCATCAATTGCAACCATAAACATGTTATGAAATCACTAACAACATGAATATGACAATTTCATCAATAATTATGTAAAATTCACCAAAATCATCATAAATGAACATATGAACTAAATTGCGGATCTAACTTGCATAAAATATGAAATGGCATAGGAATTATGGATATAAACATGTTAACCTAGTACCTAGGGTGATTCATATGAAAATGGACTTACCAATTGGTGTAGATTTATGAGAAAATGCTTGAATTTGATGGAAAACATGACCAAACATTCATATACTTGATTGAATCCATGTGAGAGATGCATCAGTCACCCATTCTCTAAATCAAAGCAAAAACAATGAATTAAAATTCCAGACAGCAAGCAATTCAAACCAAACACCTTGATCCGAGGAATTCCCACTTCGAATGATGTAGATCTAGCCTCCAATGGTGTAGATCTTCGATTTCCTTCCTTAGATTTTGATTTTTAATGATGGAAAGGTGTTAGAGGAAGGAGGAACATAGGCCACCAAATGAGAGAATAGAGAAACTAAACCATTTCCCATACCTCTCACCCCTATTTATACCCTTCAACTAGCCCACTAATGGGTGTCTACAAATTATCTCATTAAGGCTTCACAAACCTAAACAGCCAACTATTAAATCTTAAAACAGTTGTTCCTCCCAAACCGATGAGCCAAATCTTTAATGTAACCACTCTACGGAAATGCAATCATCGTTTCCCTTCCAATAGCATAGGTCTCACCACCTGATTCGTCCTGAGTCAAAAGTTATGCCTTGTACAAGACTGACAGGGGTAAAATGGTCATAAACAAAATTGGTAAAAATTATGGACATGTCTCACATCCCTATAAGCACCATATTAAAATATGAGAATGATCAAATCCTCAGGGAATAAAATAAAAATATTTTACGATCCTCCGATATGTAAAATGCGGGTTGTTACATTCTCCCCCTCCCCCCTTTTAAATTTCGCCCCCGAAATTCCCAGCAATCACAACAATCTCGCATGCCTATCATCCATGAGAAGCCAATTCTATCATTTAAACTAGCAACCATCAAGCCATGCATCCATAGCCTTATCCTTGCATGTGGAATTCTATCAAACAAAAATAAGATACAATAATATAACGATGATACGATATTAAAGGGTCCTACAGACGAAGAGTTCTGGATGAGTCGCCCTCATGCTCTCTTCCATCTCCCACGTACAATTGTCGCCATCTTCACTCCATTGTACCTTGACTAGCTTAACCGCCTTCCACCTAAGTTGTTTTGTGTCATTTCTTACAACACGAAGCGGCTTATGAGGTCTTGCAACTACAGTCTCTAATTTTAGATCTTCGTACTGCTCTAGAGGTACCACCACATTCGAATCATGCACAAACTTCCATAGAAACAACACATGGATCACATTATGCACACTCGACATCTTCTAAGGTAACTCCAACCTATACACGAGCTTTCCAATCCGCTCGACTATCAGAAATGGCCCAACGAACCTTGGAGCTAACTTTCCTTTGTTTCCAAATCGAACCACGTGCTTCAATGACGATGTCTTCACGAAAACCATGTCACCTACGTCGAATTCCAAGTCCTTACGACGCTTATCGGCGTAACTCGTCTGACGATCTTGGGCTGCCTTCATTCATTGCCAAACGATCTCGATACAATCCGACGTTTCTCTAATCATTTCTGGCCCAAGTATTAACTTATCTCCAGTTTCTAACCAACATGTTGGAGAATTACATGGCTGACCATACAACGCCTCGTATGGTGCCATCCCAATGCTAGATTGGTAGCTATTATTATTTGCAAACTCAACTAGATGTAGATGGTCTTCCCATGATCCCCTAAAGTCCAACACACAATCTCTTAGGAGATCTTCTAAAACTCGGTTAACCCTCTCGGTGTGACCATCAGTTTGGGGATGATAAGCCATACTTAAGCACAACTCGGTTCCCAAAGCTTCCTGCAAACTCTTCCAAAATCTACTCATAAATAATGGATCTAGCTCACTCACAATACCCTTTAGGATATCACAGAATTGAACTATCCATTTCACATAAAGTTCAGTCAATTTCGATGCCATCCTAGTCGACTTGACAGGAATGAACCTTGCACTTTTGGTCAAGCGATCCACGATGACCCAAATTCCTTCGTTTTCTGCCCTAGTTCTAGGTAGTCCATCGATATCTGCTCCTACTTCCATGTAGGAACTTCCAATGGCTGAGGCAAACCACTCGGCTTCTTCTGTTCAGCTTTCACCAACTGACAGTTCATGCACTTGGAAATGAACTTACCAATATCTTGCTTCATCCCCTCCCAGTAGTAGATTCGCTTCATGTCCTGATACATCTTATTACCACCGGGATGAGTCGTCAACTTTGAGTGATGACATTCCCTCAGAACCTCATCTCTCAATCCGTCGATGTCAGGAGCGACAATCGTCCTTGCTTTCAAAGCCAACCTTCTCGATCGACTTCGAACTCTTTATTCTCTGTTTCTAGTTTCTGGATAAACTCGACAAGCTTTGCATCTTTCTTTTGGCTCTCACCAATCATTTCGATAAGAGTAGGTCTTATCGATAAGCTTGCCAATATTTCAGGTTCCAACTCACACCGTGGCCTAAAATCGAATCTTGCCAAATACTCGAGGCTCTTCCATTTAGAAAACGTCGCCCCCAAAACTGCGTGTCTTCGACTCAACGCATCTACAACTGCATTACCCTTTCCAAGAGTATAGGCTATACCAAAATCATACGACGCCAGAAACTCTAACCATCGTTGCTGTCGAAGATTCAAATCCTTTTAGGAGAAAAGACACTTCAACCACTTGTGATCCATAAACAACTCGAATCGAACTCCCAACAGGTAATGTCTCCACATCTTCATAGCAAACACAATTGCTGCCAACTCTAAATCATGAGTTCAGTAGTTTTTCTCATGCGGCTTCAGCTGTCGAATTGCGTAGGCCACAACCTTATCCTTCTTCTCATGCCCAGGCTTTCCACACTTGATGCACTTCTTCTCAGCTTTGGGATTCTTGCATTCATTCGAGTAATGTCCCTTCTGTTGGCAGTTAAAGCAAACCACCTCACTCTTAGGCTTCTTCTGGCCATTCTTTCCTTTCTGCTGTTGCTTCTTCCTCTTCTTGCTATTACCACCCTGCTGTGGTTTGTGAGCTTCCTTAGTTGCAGTGATAGCATTTGCTTCCTTAGGGAGCAAGCACTCATGGCGAACAACTTTTTCCACAATCTTCTCAAATGGATCGTCAAGATGATCCACTAACAGCCTTCCAATATAGGTATCCAGACACATGACGAACTTCTTGTTCTTCTAATAAGGTGTGTCAATGTATGAACGAGCATATCTGGACAAGGCCTCGAAGTCAAAAACATTGTCAAGCACAGAACGACCATTCTGTTTCAGCTCTATGAACTTCTTGAACAAAGCTGACTTCTGAGCAGTGGAGATAAATTTGCTTCAAACTTAGCATAGAATTGCTCCCATGAAATCTCTTCCTCTGGAGTCTCAAGTGCAACTAAATTCCACCATTCCATAGCCCTGTCTTGCAACTGGCTTAACACAAGCTTTCTCTTAAATGCATCCTCTAACCCTAAGTCTCCAAAAATATGAATCCATCCACCTCTGAACCTCTTCAGCCGGCTTAGTTCCTTTGAATGGTTTCCCTCCTAGAGATGTATAATCATTGCACAACTTCACAAAATCCATAACCCTAGGAACTAGCATACCTACATCTACCGTGGCTGCCACTGGAGCGGGTATCCTCCGCATGACTACTTCCATTATGGCATCAAACATGGCTGGGTAGTCTAGTATACCGCCATTACCCCCCTCCAGGCACAGCCCCTTCCCTAGAAGTGCGTCTTGTAGTTCATCGACTCATTCTAAATATGCAAATTAGAATGATTAGCCACTTGCAAGAAAAGCTGCTAAGGAAGTACAAACTCTATTATACTATATAGTATCATATAGTATACATCCAACTGAAATCTACAAATACATCTCTCATACGTAATTACGTCTTCGAACTTTGGCGAAAATCATTATCCAGAGCTCTGATACCAAATGTGACGACCACCCACAACTCTTGCACTAAACAAGAGGAATTATGCGCTGAAATGTGTGCCAGGCAGCTGTGGACAATCATCATAGGTAGGTAAACACAATCGATACCTCTCGTAGAACTCACTGTGAAAGGATAAAGTATAGTAGAAAATATACAACAAGTAATAATAGTGAAGCATCATATAACAAACTTTTGAAACTTTCACAACACCCTAAAAGTTTATCCAAACATCATAGGAAATATCAAAGTCTGTACATATAGCCTCACTACAATACTCCTAGAGTAGCTCAAACAGTGGAAACAGAAATAGTACATAGTAATAAAACTGGTACATAAGCCTCCATCTCACCTCTGAACTGCAACGTTGTCCTCACTAATCACCTACTACCTAGTCTGCCCATCCACAATCGGATGAACAACCCAAGGTAATAAGAGGGAAACATAAAATCTTGAGTCAGAAAACAGTCTTAAGGAGCGATAAAACAACTAACCAACATCATCAATAAAGTATATGAGAATGGACAAATAAACATACTAATCTACCCACAACACCAGAGAAGAACTCAACCCTATCTTCCCCACATCGGACAGTGATAGCCTTTACAATAGCATTTCAACCATACATCAATAGAAACCAGAACACTCATTCAATCACCGAAAACAACTCATGACATCCAAATCATATATCATATGTAAATCATCCTAATCGAACTCAACATCCCTCAAGCATAAGCCCCAAAGGCCTAAACCAGTATCAGACAAGCACCCAAGGAGCATCTCCTTCGACGTTGGACAATCTACATGAGATGTTTCAAACAAAGCGACCAATCATCCATGATAGACTCTGGCTATCACCGCCAATCCTGCTTCGAAACCATCGTTAATCGCATGACGGTCGACCTTGACATATGTTGAGGGCTAATGGTAACCTCAGTTCTAGCATAAACTCCATACGCCTTTCAACGATACGGATGCACGTCCAACCTTGACAACTAGACCTTTCAACGATACCCAGGGTACTCGAACTACAACTGGTCTTTTAGGTGCCCCTATCGTACCCCTTTTTTGAGCCTGATAGAACTTACGACAATGATAATCTCTCGGCCTTCGCATCTTTAGTCATCCAATCCGATGACTTTTCATAACTCAAGCAACCATTATCCATCAACTCGCGACCTTTGAGTTTTCACCTCATTCGTTATTTACACCGATCAACGAACACCTTTCAACACTTTGAACCTTCCTACTTGAATTTACTTCGAAGTCACACCATCCTTGAGCCAATTACATCACGGCGGCTAAGGTTCAGAAATAACCTTGTGTGACGGACCTCTTGTGACCGACCCCATGTGACTGATCCCAGGTGACCGACCCCATGTGACCGATCCCAGGTGACCGACCCCATACACCTCCACGAACATGACCGACCGACCCGTAGCTGCTTGACCCAACTAGACCGAACCCCTCTACTCGAGCCCACGCTCGACCGACCCGCTTGTACGACCCCACTTTGTGCATGACTGACCCAATCTCCTGATTCTGATGCACAAACCTGGCCCGCTCGACCACTCGACCCGGTGCTACTCATTCGACCGACCACCCTGCTCGTTCGACCAACCACCCTGCTCAAGCTCATACTATGCTCGACCGACCCCCTTGTACCGACCCCCCTGTACTACACATTATACTACATGTTGTACTACACGCTCGACCCGTGGCCTATACAGCCCCAAATCAAGTCCAATTTTGACCAACACTTCGCCAGTCGACTATTTCGATGAAATCTATTCGTCCAATTCATCAATTGCAACCATAAACATGTTATGAAATCACTAACAACATGAATATGACAATTTCATCAATAATTACGTAAAATTCACCAAAATCATCATAATTGAACATATGAACTAAATTGCAGATCTAACTTGCATAAACATATGAAATGGCATAGGAATTATGGGTTTAAACATGCTAACTTAGATCTTATGGTGATTCATATGAAAATGGACTTACCAAGGTGGAAATCTATGAGAAAATGCTTGAATTTGATGAAAAACATGACCAAACATTCATATACTTGATTGAATCCATGTGAGAGATGCATATCACTCACTAATTCTCCAAATCAAAGCAAAAACCAATGAATTAAGATTTCAGACAGCAAGCAATTCGAACCAAACCCCTTGATTCATTGAATTCCAACTTCGAATGATGTAGGTCTAGCCTCCAATGGTGTAGATCTTCGATTTCCTTCCTTAGATTTTAATTTTTAATGGTGGAAAGGTGTTAGAGGAAGGAGGAACATAGGCCACCAAATGAGAGAATAGATGAACTAAACCATTTCCCATACCTCCCACCCCCTATTTATACCCTTCCACTTGCTCACTAATGGGCCTCTACAAATCGGTCCATTAAGGCTTCACAAACCTGAATAGCTAACTGTTAGACCTTAAAGCAGCAATTCCTCCCAAACCGCTGAGCCAAATCTTTAATGTAACTACTCTATGGAAAGGCAACCATCATTTCCTTTCTAATGGCACAGGTCTCACCACCTGATTCGACCTGAGTCAAAAGTTAAGCCTTATACAAGACTGATAGGGGAAAAATGGTCACAAACAAAATTAGTGAAAATTATGGACATGTCTCACATCCCCATAAGCAACATATTAAAATATGAGAATGATCCAACCCTAAGGGAATAAAATAAAAATAATTTACGAATCCTCCAATATGTAAAATGTGGACTGTTACAGCTAGTGTGTGGGTTCAAAGCATACGACAAGTTTTCTTTTCCTATCAAATTTTGAAGTAATCAGTTTCACGGTTTGGTGTTTAGCTAATTGAGCTTACTCTGTACAGTAAATGCTATAGGCCAATTGAATATTCATAGCCTTCAAACAATAACTCAACTCTTGCAGTAACCGTTTCATGCATAATTGACATGATTAACCATGACCATATTAATAAGAAACATGCACCTAAATATATGTTTTCCATTCCAATCCAAAGCATATCTAGCAAGCCAGCATATACATCATATTATACAAGTGCAACTTCCAAGGGAGGAGGCATCAATTTGCAAAGGACAACATTTTCTAAATCAACTGAAGACAGACTTCAATTTGCTAAAGCAGCCAATAATCATAAAATGGATAACAATAATGAACTTCAATGGAGTCTAAAGGCATAAAGCCATGTAAATTTTAGCGACAGTAATCAACAAGAGATAAATGAAAATCACACCTTTGCTAATTCTCGAGCCAATTTCTTTGCAGTAACAGCCAGAGTATCCCTTTCCTTTATCAATTTTGCCTTCAAATAAACAATAAAAATCATATCACGCCAAAATTGTGATTTACGATTGCCCAATTTCTTAAATACTTGACCAATGAAACTCGTATGTCACGGATTACCTTCTTGTGCGTGCCTATTGTCACCCACGAAAGCGTGACAGTAGAAGATGCTCTGATTACATGCTTTGAAGAGTAAGTGTCCCTAATTTAATTTAGGGTTAGTACGAAGCCTGAGAAAATCAAAATATAGTCTTCTGTAAATATAAATCGGATGAAAGTATAGGGTGGGTCGAAGAAATAAAATATAATCGGCGAGATTGAGGGAGAACGAGTATACAAGAGCAAGCAAAAATAACGAGATTTGAGGGGAGAAGGAACATGCGAGATTGCCTGAGAAAAAAGAGGAGCGGCTAATCAGGAAAATAAGGCTAATTATTTTGGCTTCATAAAAATTGATTTTGGTAGCGATAGTGAGCAGACCTCCCTAACGGTCGGTTTAATAATTTCAATTTGAATTATAAACCTACTACCCTCGCTCAAATATTTCTTAAAAGCACATGGATTTAAAATGTTGACAACTACCAAACCGACCATTAGGAAGGTTTCCCTACTGTAAGAGGGGATAAAACAAATACTTTTGTGCCAACTATTTTCGCCGACAATATCTCCACCCGAAACATCTCTTTGTTTGATTTTATCTTCTTGGACTTCTTCTCCGTGATCTTCTCCTCCTTTTAATTGAAAATTCCGAACGTATCATTCCTTCACCCCCCTTCAAAATCCTCTCCTTTATCTTCTTATTTCATCCTCCATAAGTTTAAATCAGATTTAAGCAATTCCCAGTTTTTGTTTTCATCTTTTTTACATTTTCGTTCTCTAGGAACATCCTTCATGGCCCTCAAACCCAAACCAAGTTTCAAATTTGAACTCTAACCTGAATTTAAGATTCGAATCTGAATTCGAATTGGAGATGAGGGGTTCGATAGTGAGTTCTGGCGAGTTGGTTTTGTTTATTGGGTGGATAGTGGCAACCGTTCTTTATAATTTCTCTCACTTCAAGACCTTTCCCAAAAAAATTATGTGAAAAATAATTTAAAACCTGGAGTCAGTTGATTATTTTGTCTACCAGAGAAAATTACTTAGTTTTATGTGGATGCGATGAAATTTGTATCAGCTAAGATCTAAACGTAATCTCGAGGTTGCTGGTCAACTTTATCGTCTTGTTGCTAGTAATGCTGTAAGTTTTTTTGGGGAGTTTTACTGCCTTTTATTATGGTTAACTATACAGGTTGTTTTTTTCTTAAATTATTTGTTGGACATCTTTGTTGATTTTAACATGGATGATATGAAGAAATTTCGGCTATAAACCCAAATAAAGCTTCAGGTTAGGATTACATCAGGCTAGGCTTGCCAACACAGATAAAGCTTCAGGTTAGTATTGCATCATGTTAGTTAAGATCAATAGATACATTTTGGGGTTAGACAATATATACCTAGGTTTGGTTAGGATATTTTTGAGTCTGGCTATAAAGAAATGTCGAATGCTGTATAAAACCAAAATGAAATACATGTAGGATGTACGAAATGACCACACTGACATTTTTGCATGGTAAAACTAAGTCAAAATTGATGTATTTGTTGTTCCATTGATGGTGCAGGAAGTTTGAATGTAATCAACACTTCAAATTCACATGGTAAAACTAAGTCTTGTCTGATAAAGCAATAATGTTATATTGAAATAGGTATTGACATGAGAAATATTCACATGTTTATAGAGTACTTTTTATTAACTAGACTTGACTTCAAAGGATAGAGATTTATATCATAACATATGACTTGTCAGTATATAACAAGTATTTGATACGTTTTCTCAAGCTTCCACCATACAAAAAGGAATTATGATTGTTCCATATTTTTTGCAATTTTTTCAAGTTATTCTCGAAACTGGCAGGTTAAAGGATTGGGAGATGGGCCAATTAAGACTCCTGCAAAACCTAAGGCAAAAGCATCTCCACCTACCGATACTAAAAGCTCTGCTATTACCGCCAAGAGTGCAACAGAAGCTAAAGTTAATAGTGACAGTAATTCGGTAAATGGTGAGTTTTAGCTTTTTAATACATACAAATTTGTTATATAAATATCTTTTTAGTACAAAATAATTTTAGTATAGTGGAAGGCTATTTTGTTTATATCAGAAATCTGTCGTCGACTTCAAATGGACGTAATTTTTTAAGGAATTCACGAAAATTGGGTCTAAAAACCAAACGGGGTGCATGTGAGAAATCATGAGGTATATTGTAGTCTGTGGAGTGATATTCCTCACTTTTTTCTATTATGTGGCTAGTCAACTTCAGCTGCACTTTTTTTTCTATAGGTCGATAAAATTTGCTACTTCATCGTTCCGTTTATGGTTGCAGACCAAAGATTTTATCACGATCATTAAATTGACAAAGGAAATAGAGAAGGAAGTCCAAGAAGGAGAATATAAGAAGGCTTATGGTTGAGATTGAAGTTTGTTTAAAGAAGAAAATGAAGGATGTCCAATCATTTTGTGTTAGTGGGACAAATATCTTGTAAGCTTAATGTTCAGGTGGAATGAAAAAATAAAAAACAAAGAATGAACGAATGTGTAAATGATCTGCCTACATCTATGTTTTTTCCAAGTTATCATTTTATGTGTCCTTTTTCAATCTTTCATCTTTTTTTTTTGATATCCTTCTATTATCATCTTCCTAATTTTTTAGTTGCCAAACATGATTAAATAATAGTATAAACGCATAACGATTGATAATCTAACCGTTATGTTTAGTATAAAATATAAAATTATTTATTGAAATTTATTCTAAATCAGATTTTAATGAAAACATTATAATGTGGTTTAATAGAAAATGAAAGTAATTGAAAAAGGATAAACTCAATCACACTATGAATTGAAGATGTAAATAACTAAAGTCTAAAAATATGCTATCAATATATTTTCATTCTCATTATGTTACTCTACGATATACAATTGATATAATATTTTTGGACTTAAGTTGGTTTACATCTACAATCCATAGTGTAATTAGATGTAATGGCCCGAATTTCTATACCCTTTGAGTCGACTAATGACACCACATGTCCAATCCAAATTGTACAGAATTACAAATCATTAGTGGAAAGAAGTTAGAGGTGAGAGGTAGAAAGAAAGAAAAGTTAGAATAGAAGAAAACGAAGAACACAAGTCACAGCCGAACGAATAAAATATATTATATAACATGACTTTTGAAATACAAATCAGTAACTGCATATACATAACATTATCAGAGCACAACAGTTATTCCTAGAACAGTTATAAACACCTGTTTCCAGATACAACGTAGTACACAGTGGAAAATATGATAGTATATAGCTAACAGGTGAAGCCTCCTGCTTCAAGCTCCTCTAAAGTGAATCTGTAAAATCCAGACTACTTGACTGCCCATACAAATTTGGACACCCAAGAGTTTAGGGAAAACAAACAAAATAAACTATGGGTCAGTCATGGGACTTGTGTGAGTAAACTCCAACCATTTGTTTAACTTTCAAATCCTTTCGAAAGAAAGATAATCGTAATATCGATCCACACATAAACACTGATGGTTTTTACCTTATGATAACCAAAAATATTTTTGATATCAAATCCAATGATATTATAATAGTGTCTACATCAAATAAATAGCAATCTAGTGGAATGCTTGCATCCCACACTCCATATATAATATAAAATCAAAAACCGTAGGGCGCTTATTGGAGATTAGATTCCGACTATGATAAGGTATGGAACCACCTTCCGATCAGTGTATTCTAGAGGGGATACATTGGGATTCAACAAGAACGTCTTGCAACCCGGCACACACTTGGTTGGTCACTCATTTAACTTGAGTGTACCGAGCATATTATCACCAACGGTTGTGATCAGCAACTGTTACCGAAAGCATGCATCAACGAATATAATAAGAAGCAAAATGAAATTTCTCTAGATCAGGTGATAATACCCCTAGTGAGAATGACCCACATGGCCATGCAGCCTGCCCGATTTCTGTCATTTCCCGGGTGATGAGGCTTGAGGTCATGATTATCTTTCAGAACATCTTGCCATCATTTACTTTGAATTCCACGTCGTCAGACATTTGTCAATATACGTTGTCCTAGGACTGAACAAACCGAAGGCATTATCCTATCAATCCATCTTGGGCAATTTCTACCTAGGATTAACATAAAACCCTTGTACTTTACTCCGTCTTCAATTATCTTTAGTATAAGTTGATTCGTAATGCTTATTTCAATACGGAGTGGGTTTCAAATATTAAATCTGATCCCGGTCTCTCCGTATTGACAAAGGAGGTATAGAATAAACTAAAACTTTGATAGCCGGTGATTTAACTATCAAAGGAACATCCATTCAACCAACGACCCTATTTTCAAATGGGAATTCTACGATCAACCATCAAGCAATACTAGCCCTTTTTTTTTATGAATTCCTTATTTTTTTCAATTCCAAATTCCCATCTTTCCTATTTTTTTAAAGCTCGATTGTCTCTCTCGATTCTTAGAAAACATTTCCAATATCTTACCTTCTTTATTCGAGAAAATATCTCTTCTTCCAGTTAGAAAACATTCTAAATATTCACGAATCCTTATTTTCTATATTCAGAAAATTATCTTATTAATATCGGAAAATATTTCCATATTTCATTTATTAATTCCTCGTTGACAAATTCATTTCAATTTCTATACATAGAAAATATCTCTCATTTCATTTGGGGAAACTTTTCAAAATCTGTAATTTACGAAATGTTATAAAACATCGTTATTATAACTCAAACCATAAATCATTTATTAACTAACCATATTACTAACCAATCTTCACTATCAAACCTTAACCTTTCCTCCATCAATCATGAAGTCAATCAAGCTGGGGTATAATTCCCTCTCATACCTTAATTGAACAACATTCTTAATTTTTAAATAGTCAAAGCTCACAACTTCAAACAAACATCGCTTATGCAACTCCCAGATTCAATCTAAGGATCCACTTCTTTTACGGAAAAACATTGATTATAACGGTAGCATTATAATTGTTGTTTCCAAATATTTGATTTACAAGACATTTATTATAACGGTAGCATTATAATCACTGTTTAGATTTATATAAAAAAAACATTTGTTATAATGGTTTATAATCGTTGTTCCCAAATATTTGGTTAATAAAAATATAATTTGTACTTATTAGTTTCAGTAAATTAATTAATAAGCAAATAATTAAATAATTAAATTTGGTTTAAAATGGAAAGTAAAAATAACTACTTTCCTGAATTCGATATAATCGAATTCCAGTAAATAACTCTCTCGAATAATCTATATTCGATTTATATTCCTAACTTCAGAATTTATCTATCGTTTCAGGTTAATTCAAATTCCAAAATCACTTTTGAATTTATCCTTTCCAAATCATTACCAAATTTTATAATCGTTCCAGTCTACAAAACATTATCGCACTTTATTTTATATTCCAAATTTTGTACTAAACTCGTCGTTTTCTTTTAAAACGATTACCCGTTTCCCTTTTCATTCAATTTCCAATCTAGATTCATATTTCAAATCTACATTTCCTTTAGACATATTTCATTTTTAAAATATTTCCTTTAAACCATTGTTCACTTTAGCTGTGATTTTTTTTTTTTTTTTTTTTGATATACAATCAAATCCATTTGATTTTATCATTTCAAATCCAGATTTCATCTATAACCTCTATTTAAAATTTATCCATAGAAAATCTCATTTTTTTATTTCGAATATTTATAATCTCATTCACAATTTCTTTATAACTATTAAGTTTAAATCCAATTTCAAATGTCGATTTCAAAACTGTTTTCCACTTTTCCATATAAATTCAATTTATTCCGCTATAAAATATTTCATTGAATTTAAAATGTTATTGATAATTTAATCTTCTCAATTTATCTATTGAAACCTTATCTATTTAAAATCTCCGTTTAAAACCTTATAGCGATTTTTCATTCGATAATAAAACACCGATTTCAAGTCAAATATTAATTATTCAATAATAATTATTTCCCTTCAGCCATAAACATCATTTATAAATCTAATTACTTATTTTATTCATTAAAAAAAGTTTCTACTTCCAAATCTATTCGAAATCCAATTTCTAATTTTGGAAATAAAATTTTCTTTTTAAATCTCCAATTTATTTTCTATTCGAAAATATATTTCGGTATTAAATACCAAAATTCTAAGGCCAGGGTAATTCAACACAGCATAATCAAGCACAGTAAATAACAAACAATAATATAAATGTTGAGGGACCTGGTTGGATCCCTCCAACCTGTTTCCCTGCATCCACAGATGTTAATCAACATTAATTTCACATAAATATGAAATATCATAGTAAACAGAACTAATAATCGACCAATGATATAATTATATCAACCATTTCAACCAATTTTATCAACCATTCATCCAAACAATCATCACACGGTATAAAATTACTATAAATAAATTTAAAACTCGTTTATATAAAAATATAAATGAGTCAGAGTTAGTGAGTTTACTCACATTGTTTTACAGTTGACGGCTTTGCTTTTGTTTCGTTTTAAATTCAAACAGACAATTGATTTATCACGAAGTTCCAATAGCTCAGTTCTCAGCCAGATTAGTGCCACAATGTAGATAACGTTGCTACGATCCTAACGTGACCTGTTTGGTTCAATTTTGATACCACATCAAAAAGTTATTAATGATTTAGTATGAATGATTTTAATTAACTAAAAAATTTATTAATTATAAATTAGTTTCAAATTACTTTTCGGTGTTCAAGTCGATTTGTCAACCCTTCCTTTGGCTCTTTGTTCGAAACTAAATAGAATCACCGAGCTTTTACATATAATCCTCACCGCGTGAATTATTCACCTGAAATATACGATTTGGTATAAATAATCAACTATAATTAGCTTAACTTAAATTTTAAAATTAAGAAAATTAATTACTTCCTAAATTCATCGTCACAGTACGATTTCAGCGTTTCTTCTTTCACATCCGATACCTGCTCTGAAACTTTTCTCTACTAGTGACATGCTTCTATCTACCCAAACCCTTTTAGCACTTCACCGTTCACAAAATCGACGTCACCACTGTTTTCCATTCTTGCAATCCCTTCCGTTCCATATCATCTCTACACAACTCATCAGCCCCCCTTTATCACGCTTTCCAGCAGGCACCACGCATGCCAGAAAAGACAAAGAAAACATCAACACTTACATAGCCTAGGCAGCATCGAATAAACCTCCTCCCTATAACATTCTTCTTCCCATTCCTACACACAGTATGAATCTCCACCCCATCATTCTAACAACTAAAATACTACTACAGTCTCCGTCCAGCACTCCTCACCATCACTATCGTTCCATGCTCGCGGGTCCCCCTCCTCGTCGCGTCCAGTACTCAGCGCCATGGCCATTCTTCCACCCCCTCTACATCACGGCAACTCCACGACCACCTTTGGGAAACATCGTCTTAATCATCTAGGAATCCGAACCCTAGATCTATTGAAAACAGTCGGACTTCCTGACGGGCATCGCGATTTCTCCTAAGTCGCGATCTGCTACCTTAACGCATAGTAATAGGTCCGACGTCTCATATTGGGTGCGAACTTCATTGATCTCGAATTGGGTAGAAGTGATATTAGGCAGGAGCTTTCACTTTAATGATAGGATCCAAGAACTGTTTTTTCTTTTTAACTTGAGAATTGGATTTTTAATTAAAATTTTGAAGTGGATGAATTTGCTTCCAACTGAAAAGCAGTTGGGAAGGGGAGATGCGAAAAATAATTGGGGAAGGTTAGGGGTTTTAGAAAGAACGATTTTTCTTCTTTTTTCCTTTTTCCTGAAAGTGCGGTTTTGCAAAATGGAAGAAGGTCAATCGGGAATATATAAAAATAAGGGTTGGCTTCTGGTAGAAGATTTACAGTGGCTTTAATTGTAAGGAACGGGATGGCTTCAGTGGAATGGAACGACATATTATTTATTTATATTGTTTGTTTTGAAATGACTTAAAGTGTTTGTTGGAAATATATTTTAATATATGCCTTCTCTTTTGTTTTCCAATGGGATAAGGATGAGATCGTCTGGCTTTATAAGCGAACAAATGTGGCCAGCAAGGTAAAAGAATACGCGGAGTGTCAGAAATTTTCATACTTTTCTTTCTCTGCCAGTGTACTGCGTACACATGTTTTCTGCGAAAAACATGTGTTTTCTTATTGCTAATTAATGTAAAGCTGCTTTCAGCCCGCAACTTTTGACCTATGAATGTAAATCTTTTGTCCTGATTCACGCTTTGAAAACGATGTTAAGAATAGGATAAGGGTTTGGACAAAATTGAAAATGATGTATAAGGATGGCACCCAGATTTTATAAAATCTTTGTTTGCAGACAATGAAAGGAACAGTGCATGAGATTTTAAAGGATAAGGATTTGTATTGAGGATTTTGATTAGATTTGAAAACAACATTCTAAAAATATCTTATGGTTCCAGCTTCAATTAAAACGATGTGACCGACATTTCGAGATTTACCTTTAACTTAAACACACTGAAATAAATTCTTGGAGTTAAATTCAAACATATGGATATATACATATATAATATAAATGTATAACCAATAATTTAAATCGATTTTTAAATAATTAATTTTATTGATAATAAATTATTATTATTATCGTCTATATATTCAAACATAGTTTTCATATAGTTTCAAAATAAAATAGTTCTTCCTCCAAATATTGAAATTTCAAGTTAAAACAATATAAATTCCACAATAAAATTCCTTTAATATATAAATAAACGAAATTTCATAGCGACTATTTGAAAAATCATAATTGGACACAAAATAAAATCTACAACATGAAAACTCAAATTTTCTCTTCTACAAGAAAAATATTATATAATAGATTCGGACATTTCTTGTTTCAAAGAAATCCGACTTGTAACGAATCATGTATATTCAGTTGAAGTTCAAAACGTAATATTACGAACTACCGCGACATTATGAGCTCGATTTAAATTATATTATAAATTATACGTTCAAACTTCGTTTTTAATAAATGATTCCTTATATAAATCATTTTATATTACCAATACAACATTTAAAACCAATTTAAATGTTTTAAAATTAATAGCGAAAAATCCGGGTCGTTACATTCCTTCCCACTTAAAATAATTTTGTCCTCGAAATTGCTAAGCAGTAAAAATGCTATAACTCTAACCCCTCATACCCTACTTAGTTGAAATCTTATATTCCATACCTTCATAACCTAGTTCTCATCCGACCTCTGAATTCTCATACCAATACTCGACCATTCATAATTCTTTCCAAAAGATATGTCCACCATTTTTAGACAATCCATTGTCACTTTCTTGTCTTCAATCCATATGCTCTTCTGCCTATCCACACCCAATTGATTTTAAATCCATTTATCAATGTAACGGCCCGTTAATCCGCACTATAAGAGTTGACTACATACATCACACATCCAACTCAAATATCACGAAAATACGAATCATTTTTTTTAGAAGAAAAAGGTAGAAGAAGAACAGAAATAACAACACAGAATCTCACATCGAAACGGAACAAAATATAATATATCATAACTTTTGAAATACAAAATTTTAACTGTATAACATACAATTATCAGAGTACAACACTTACAACACAGCGGAAATAAAAACACTATATATCTAACGCTGAAGCCTCCTGCTCCAAGCTCCTGTTGATAGATCTGTAAAATCCTGAACTACTTGACTGCCCATACAAATTTGGGCACCCAAGAGTTTAAGGTAACACAAAACAAAATAAACTCTGGGTCAGTCATGGGACTAGTATGAGTAAACAATTTAAACAGTTTGAGAAGATAAACAAACTCATAAGACCACGTCGTATAACACGGAACAGGTTTATCCCTTATGAGAATCCAAAATACTTGATTTATCTTTCCAAATCCTTTTGAAAGAAATGAAATCTTTATATCAAAACTCTTTTGATATTATAATAGTGTCTAAATCAAATAAATAATAATATAGTGGAATGCTTTCATCTCACTCTCCATATACATAATATACAATCAAAACCGCGAGCACTTATTGGGTAATGAATTTCCAACTATGACAATGTATGGAACCACCTTCCGATAGTGTATCTCTAGAGCAGAATACACTGGGTTCAACAAGAACATCTTATAACCCAGCCACACATGACCGTCCACTCATTTCGCTTGAGTGTATCGAATGTATTTCACCAACGGTTGGGATCAGCAACCATTTTCCCGAATGGGACAACATTGAATAGAATAAGGAACTAAATGAATTTCTCAAGATAGGTGATAATACACCCTAATGGGAGCTACCCACATAGCCATGCTGCCTGCCCGATTTTTGTCATTTCCCGGTTGTTGAAGCCTGAGGCAACGCTTACTTATCATTCATTAATAACACAATCACTTTGAATGTCACATTGTCAGATCCGTTAATCATTAATTGATTGCACAAATATATTTTGGATATTATGCTAAGAGAATAAATTCTCCGCCACTATAAATATTTGTACAGAACAAGATATGCGATCATTAGAAATACTCTTTCAGACATTCGTCCATATACGTTTGTTCTCGGACTGAACAAAACCTTAAGGCGCAATTTCCATTAAATAGAAAAATTCCTTGCACTTTACTCCGTCTTCGATTATCTTCATATAATCTGATTCGGAACGCTACTGCCAATATGGAGTGGTTCTCGGATAATAATCCAATCGGTCTTTCCATATTGACAACGATATTGGCAACACTTCAATAGTTGGTTATTTAACCATCGAAGAAAAACAAACACCCATTCATAGCATCAACAATCACTGCGCCCTTTAATTAATATTTCATTAATTAAATCACTTACCCATTTCCTTGCCAATATTGGTTAACACGATATTTTCGATAATCAACTTGGCCTCTTATGCTATTTAGAAACATTTCCATATATCGCCTTCTTTTATTTTCTATACTTTGAAAATATATTCTATTTATAATTGGAAAACATTCCAATTACTTATCTCTTCCACAACCATTCGTTTATTTTTATACTTAGGAAATATTTATTATTATATTTCCAAATTTCCACTTACTTGGGTTAAAACGAATGTTGTGTAAAACATCGTTACAATAACCCAAAACACTGCATTCAACTAACCCTTATTCAAACATTTCTCTTCGAGACTGGATCTTGCTATTTATCAGTTAAAAATGAAATCAATCAAGTTGGGGTATAACTACCTCTCAGACCTTGAATGAAAACATCCTTAACTTCAAAACGGACAAGACCACTTACCTCGTATAATCAACATCATAAAAACCAATTATTCATTTTTAAACCCGTATACGCTTCTCTTTCTAATTTTACCAGATTTAATTATAGATTTCCTTTTTGTTTATAATATTCTATTTTTAAGTTAATTTCCTTATCGAATTATATATATATATCGATACATTAATTTCCCGTTATCAAAATTTCTTAAAAATATTCTAACTCCTTAAATTTCCGAAAAATTTCGCCAGCACCTCCTTTGTACCGGTCAATAGTTCAAACCTCAACTTGCCTCTCTAGTCCCTTTCCATTCAAAAAGAAAATCAAAAAGCCAAGTGACTTGCCGATTCGGCGCATAAAACCTCATATGGAATTTAAACACGTACCTTTTGGTCGGGCATTTCAATTTATATCTCTTAATATACTTCATTCCAAACTTGCTAAACACATATCCAAATATTCTCATTTGGTTTCAACTCAATCCATTCGTCTTAACTCAATTCTAATATACTTTTAATATATATTAAATCCAGTTTTCAATTCCAACTTAATATTTTCGATTTTCTCTAATCGTCGATTTTTCATTAGTCAGTTATCAATTCAATTACAACTCCATTTATGTTATTATTTTCTAGTTCCATTAGAAATAAATTAGTTTATAAAATTCGATGAAATAACATTCTAATTATAATCTATTGGATTTTTCTCAATTCAATTTATATTCCGAATTCGGGAATATAATCAGTCGTTCTTTATTTCAACGCTTTTCCAATTCACTTTTTAAATTCATACTTGAATTTAAACTTCTAAATTATCTAATGATAATTTATTTCACTAGCTTTATACACATCGTTTGTAAATTCAACTTCCTTGTTTTATTTATTAAAACAAGTTTTCCATTTCAAATTCCATTTGAAATCCAATTCCTTTTATATTCTGAATTCCAGGATAAAAACCGTCATTCTCTTTTCGAAATGATTTCAAATTATACTTTTAAATTCATACTTTAATTTAATATTTCAAATTATCTCTTGATAATTAGTTCCTCATATTTATAAACACCGTTTATAAATTTTCTTATTTTATATATTTTTTAACAAGTTCCATTTCAAAATCTATTAAAAACCAAAATCTCATTTTGGAATATTCTATTTTCTTATCCATATATGACATAGAATCTATTTTCATATTTAAATTTAACTTCTATTTAATATAATCCTAATATTTTTCTAGACATATTTTATTTAAATAAATTCAAACTAATCGAATTCAAATCATAAATCCTTACGGATTTATTTTGGTTCAATTTATATTCTGAACATCAGAATAAATTTCATCGCTTACTTCTTTAAATGATTCCCCATTTCTATTTTTAAATTCACATTTGAATTTAAATATCCAAATTATGAAATGATATTTTTTTCACTTCATTTATAAACACCATTTATAAATTCATTTAAATTCCCTGATTATCCAATGAATATAAGTTCTTTTTATTTACAAACACCGTTTATAAATTTACTTCAATTTCCGGTATTATTTAATTTATAAACATCGTTTATAAATTCAATAATTGTTTTACTTATTCAAAACAAGTAAATATCTTTATAGTCCGTTCTAAATTTAAATTCTATTTTAGAAAATAGATTTCCCATTTAAATCTCAAAATTTCCCTTTCACGATATTTTTATAAATCATCATTCAGGCCCAGTGATATTTCAAACACCCAAAACAACCAAATATAAATGATAGATTTTCTAGCACATCATATATGATAATATATATGAACAACAAACAAATAATAATATTTTTGAGGAATCCAGTTGGATCCCTCCAACCTGTTTTCCCTGCATCCGCAGACGTTAGCCAACATAATAATACCCATCCTGCTTCGAGGTTGGATATCGCGGTATAGAAGGTCATCCACTATCATAGCGTGGGACACAAAAGATCATCCGCTAATGATACTGCAGGCATTCGCTAATGGTACTGCGGGAATCCAACCACCAATATATATATATATATATATATATATGTAGTAACCACAAACACCAATACTAAATAACTAATATATATTTAATAACCACGATATTCTTTCAATGCATGCAAACAACCAACAACAATTATTTTTAACTGATAAAAATAATTCTAAATAAATACAAAGTGAGATTTACTCACCGCGATTATTTTGTAATCTGTTTTTTATGTCTTTGTTTAATCCAGCTTCGGAAAAATCTTGAATCGACTTGAATTCATACTTTTTCCTCCAGCTACAAATCTCATTTGTCCGACTCCATGATTTATGGACGTCGCATGAATTTATTCACGAATCATATGAGTTTTATATATACATATATATATATATATATTTAACAAAAATCAAACTTTTAGTTAATTAATTAAAATAAAATTTTATACCTTACTCCCTTTTGCAAAGCACAATCATACAAAGACCACCCCTTTTATACAAAGAACACCCCATTTTCGACAACAACTCGGCAACACTCAACTCCACATTCCACTGTTCTATAAACAAAATTTTCTAACTCTGCCATCGAGCTTTTCACCATCAACTATAGCCAACCACCTTGACATCCTACCACTTTATAAAGTCATGAACCCTAAGCCAGTACAGTACAGTAGCCTTATCTACACTGCAATCATACCCATCACTGTTAAATTACCATTTATTTTTCAATACCAAAACTGTACCTTGAAATGAACTACTCCTCATATACCCTCCTCCTTTATCACCCTACAAACAAACTTTTTACTACCATTTTTCCCATCTGAACACAACTTCAATGGCTCCAGATGCTACAGGAAAACTTGCACCTTTTACAAGTCATCACCGCAATGATCAAACCCCAATCCATCCTCGGCCTCCTCCAAAAATACCATAACCAAAATCAGCATCGATTGCTTGTCTGAACACTCCCATATCTCTCCTCTTCAACACTCGTGTACCAAAACCTTCATCGTTGCTCCTTGATGCAATGAACCCTAATGTAATCCCCTCAAGCATCAACTCGTTTCAGGGCAACCCAAAATTCCACCGAAACCCTCCAACCTTCATCTACAATAACGCCTCCCCCTGTGAACCCATCGCACCTTACACCCAACCCTCCACTCGACATCAACCTTCGCGGGCTACCTTCCAGTCCCTAGAGCTTGTCAAACCTCCCTCGCTCTCACCCCAAATCACGATTGCTTGAACTCGCGGTACACGAACGCTTATAGGTTGAGTTGAGTTGTTGGCCTCGCGTTTTGAAATCGATTTCGATTTGATATTTTTTTTTGAAAAAAAAAGGGCTGATTTGTTTTCATAAGCAAGGACTTCGATTTTGGATATTGATTTTAAATACAGTGAAATGGTAAAGGAGTGGACGGCTTTTGTTTTGGTTTTACTAAAGCTTTCTATCAGGTTTCTCAGCAGAATGAAATGGAAGGGGTTCAGTTGTTTAAATAAGAGAAATTTACTTAGCGATGAAGGAAGGAGATTGTACGTAAAGTGAAAGTAGTGTCACAGTATACTGTTTTTACTTAGGAGGAAAGGAATAAATTTTATAATAATTATATTATTATATTTTATTTTAGTTTGATTATAATCGTTATCCTTTAATTTAAATTATCACTTTGATTTCAAACTCTTATTTAAGCCCAACAACAACCCTTCCTATGGTTAAACCACCGTTCTGAACACACCGGGACCGGTTTCGAAGTCCAGTTCGATCATATGGGGAAGATATAAATTTTAGATCGATATAAATTAAATTCAAAACAATTAATTACTCGATAATATATTATTATTATCGATTCTATTTAAATTGAATTTCTATAAATTATCTGAATTGTTTTCAACTTAGTTTTAAGTTTCAAATTTAATTGTTTCAGATTCTCGTATTACGATAATCATTTATATTCTAAATAAATCATATTTCGATTATTTCATCGCTGACTAAATATATAAATTCATTTATATTATCAACCCAATATTTAAATGATATTAAATATTTAAAATAAACTGATCAAAAATCCGGGTTGTTACATTCTTCCCCTCATAAAAGAATTTCATCCCCGAAATTACTAAGGTAGGAAAAATGCTATAAACCCATTTACTTTCCAAAAATACACTTAGTTGAGACTCAACTTTCCGTATCAACAAAACTTAGTTCAACAAAAACTTTTGGTTTTCATTCACTTAATTCGAATGATCTACACAGCATACATTCACACAATCTAATTCATATTCAGTTCATATTCATTTAACTTGCTTAAGTTAAATTTTAAATTCCAGCATTCAAATCCCCGGGTTTCTATTTCAAATCCTTTTGAAATCATATAAATATATCTATATACAATTAAACCAACCCAAATCCAAAACAATTGAATATTCAAACCAACTTGTTTCCTTTCAAACGAATTTCCATCAAAACTTTTCTAAGGTAGCAATTCATCGCTTAGAAACTCGAAAATGAATACTGATGAGGGTGCAGTCATCATCAGAATTATTTTCCAGCCACTGAAGTGAGCTCAGTGCTTTATCATTTCAAAAATGATTTTTATTCAAAAATCCTTCTAAAACAAAGCTATATTATTTTAATATACTTCGAAAATATTTTTCCAAACAACCGGGATTTAAATTTCAAACTCAAATTTAAATCTAATTCCAATTTATCTCATTTGTATATTTCATTTACATACAAATTTTATTTTGGTTATATATAACCATTTCAATTCTTATAATCTCATCTGATTATAATTATATCAACCAACACATCTATATATTAGAATAATTTCAGAAAAATATTTCTTTCCTATAAAAATAGGATTTTGGGTAAAATTATTTCATTCACCCATTTTAAAACAATATCATGTTCAATCTTCTGTTCAAGTATTTACAAACTCTTATCGATGTCGTGGCATCCCACGATTCGACCAGAATTCATATACCACTCAACAGACTAGCCAACACAATATAAAACAAATTTTTTTATATCAATTAACAAATATGTTCTCTCGTATATATACACTCAACTCATTCTAGGGTACTACTGATCCTATCTCTAATGAGCACAACCCCACCAAAGCCTAGGTGTTCGCTCAACCTAAGCTCTGATACCTGTTGGATCTAGAATAACCCTAGAGGGGGGTGAATAGGGTTTATCACGATTTTTAACTGAATTAAAAATCTAACGAGATATATAATAATAAACAAATCACAGAATATAACAGAAATGGAAATGCAGAAGATAAATCACACACAGATATACCCAGCTTTGGCAAAACCCTGCCTACTGCTGCATTTCTGAGGTTTCTACTAGGTGATAGGACAGATCCCGCATACAAGACCATGTACACTCGCAAACCCTGCTCCTATTCTAACCCTACGCTCAAAACCGTAGACTGACCGATATCCACTCGATCAGATAACCAGTAACCCAGATTTTACAGACTCTGTCAACTGTCAGTCAACACCCTGACTGAACCCCCTAGTATTTTACAAACACTAGAACTGTTTTGATTCGATTTACAAAACAAGATTAAAATACGACAAAAATAAAAACAGAAGAATCCCTTGTGAAATTGAATAAAGGAGTTTAAATATAAGGGGTCATCCCCTTTTTAAAAAACAAATCCACAGCCCCTTCAGTCACTTGGCCGACCCATTCTCATTTTCATTTCACCCGATCTCTTTACTCTGTGGAAAAAGAAATGGCGGCGGCTTCCTAGGGTTTCAATGGAATCGTCCCCTAATCGATTGCCACTTCGATGGCTTTCTGGAATTGATTGAATGGCTTCTCTGATGCTCGATTCTTTGTGGCTTTGCTCGTCCGATTTGGGATTGCTCTCTGGTTCGATCGAAACTGTGAGCTTTCTGAATTTTCTACTTTGAAAATACTTGAATTGATTTTTAGGATTTTTTATGGATTCGATCTGAAATGTTGGGTTGGTTTTTGATAGATTTGCCAGTGATGTAAATTGGTGTAAATATTGGATTAAACAATCCCTTAAACTTCTCTGATTTCACACATATGACTGGTCTGATTGTTTGTGTAATTTCCTCATTTGTTTCTTTTATTGAATTTGGCCTTGATTGAATGTATTTGTGATTTATATCTTTGAATGAATCTGGACATGAATCTCGGCCATGAACATCTTTTTTGAAAACTGGAAAGACTTGAAATTTGCCCCCTTTAAGAGTCTGGCCGATTAAAAAGTATATCCTGGATTGAATTTGAATCTTTCCTTGATTAGTGCTCGTGATTTCCTTGCCCAAAATATGATTTCTGGAATTTTGTTACCATTCATAATTCTTGCCTATTACGGTGCATACATGAATTAAACCCAGTTTAGCACGATAGACACTATTCCAAGTTTGCAAAACATCATTTCCTTTTAACTATTTGTTTCTTGCCTCAAAACACATTTCGATCTTCTGTCCCTTGAAATGAAATGAATCATTTTTGGAAGGATTTGATTTCTTGCTTTAGAAAAAAAAATCTTTTTGTTGCCTTGCTTGAATTCATTTGCTCTTGTGACTAATCTAAGAAATTCTGGAACTTTATAAAGTTTACCAAAAAATGATTTCATCAATATCAAATCAATTTAAAGCATGCCAAAATTGGATTGCTTATTTCAGTAAATTATTTGGAGCCGATTGTTAACAACTCTTATGCCTTGTATGGTGGATGCAATTTCTGGAAACATTTTTGAAATTGCTGTTGCTAAGAATGAAATGTGATTTCAGGAAATGCCTTTAAAAAAAATCTTGCCACTTATTGATTTCATTCCTGAACCTGAATTGTGTCGAGTTGTATTTGCGACTGCTTGAAAACAGCTGCCTTTTTACTTGTACATCATGCTGAACTGAATTTGTGAGTTACTTCATTTACTATGCTTCCTGTTTGATCACCCAGAAACTGTTTCTTGAACTGCTGCTTATCCATGCTGAGATATGCTCCCTTGAATTCATTTGTATTTACTGAACCAGTTTTGTTTGCATGAATCACTTAAATTTGAAAAACACCTGATTTGTAGAACCATTCATTCCATGATATGATTGTTGACATTGTTGTCTATATGCATGCTGCGGTTCCCCATTCATGTTCAAAGCTGCTATGTTGTCCATTTTTCCTCGACACTCTGTTGTGTATACACTTCATATGCCAAGACATCACTGGCATGTTGCATTATCTTGACCAGTATTGACATTTACATGAAATTTGAGTATACATACGTGTGCTTAAGCCTGTATGCATACTAACTTGACTTATGAGCATTCCTCATCCATTAGCTTGCTGCTTGATCATTTACTTGGATTAAAAACACTTAAATAACAATTGGTCTACCATGTTACACTTGCTGCAGCATTCACTTGGTCAAATAGTTGCACTTCACACCATTTCTATCTTGAAATCTGAACTGTTGCACTATGTATGAGCTTGTTCACGTATATGAGATCGACCACTTTGATTAAGCTTGACCAATTTGACATGAAACTTGTTGTTTCCTTTACTTTGACATTTCTGACTTGGTGGACTTGAAAAGTGTGATCTTCCATATTAATCTTGCATGCTGACTTTGGCTTTTGTAGTTCTTTGTCAATACTTGACTACTCATGTTTGTTGACTTTGCTGTTAGGGCTTGATCACTTGCACTTCATTCATATGATGATGTTGACTTGTGTGCTGAAGCATCAGTCTTGATCATTTTTGCTGTTTGAATTTTTTTTTTTTTTGCTGATGCACATTTTGATTTTCATCTCTCTTTGTGATTTTGACCAGTCTTGTGTCAAATTTGATAATTGTGTATATATGTACAACTGTGATACACATCAGCAAACTAACTTTACTGTGTTGGGGCTTGTCAAAATTAGCTGAGTTTAATGCTGGTTCTGATCAGCAAACCAGTATGGTTATGTCGAGGCTGATCAGTGGGTACCAGAAATATATCAGATCAAGTCAAGAAAAATGATGAGAAACACACCAGAAAAATGAGGCAAATAAAAATTTTAAAATAAAAAATATTTGCTAGAGTATGAAATTATTTCTGTTCAAGATTACTGTGTGTGTGTGTGTGTGTTTCTGTTCATGACAGGTATGAAGACTGGTGTTAGATCAAAATTTGGACCTAACACCCAAATTGTTCTGAAGCTTATAGAGTTTCAACTGAAGAATGAGAATAAAGGAAATAACACACAGAATTTATAGTGGTTCGGCATTAACGAGCCTACGTCCACTTTATATATTATTGATTATACTTTGAAAACTAATACAATCAAGGATTTCTCTCAATATTTCAGTAGTTTGACAACAATGGCGGATTCAGTACTCAATATTGCCAAAAAGATCCCAAAAAATGCTAAGCTCCGTGCTATTTATAGCTGATTTTGTCAGGCGGGTCGTGGTTACACGTGGCACGAATCCCGAGAACATCGGATCGCATCGCCACCGTTGAGGAAACAGTCAAATTAGCCATTGTGGACAGGTGTCGCGATCTGCTTGAAAATCGGATCGTGCAGATGGGGGGAATTGGTCCAAATGACGGTTAGTGACACGTGTCGCCAGATCCGTGCGTCTCGGATCGCTGAAGACTAGCTCACGCTTGAACGGGTCAAAGGGTCCGCCACGCATCAGGGGATCGTATCGATCAAAACATATGCCTGGATCGGATCGCATAGAGGCGTCGTTTCGCTGATGAGATGGGGCGATCCGTCGAGACGCGATCCTCCGTGGGCGATCCGTCGAGACGCGATCCTCCGTGGGCGAGTCGATAGCGTGCGATCCATTCCTTCATATTCTTTGAGAACGTGGTTTCATGCTTTCCTCTTACGAATGATCCTGGGTGGCTTGGTCAAAAAGCGAGCCAACATTTTGCCCCCTCGAAGTATGTTTTATCGATGATGGAACATGCTTCGAAGCTATAGAATCGTCTTTTCTCAACGAGTCGCGGATCAGAGAACGATTCTCTTTCTGGGATTTTTCAGAATCCTCATTTCTGAATTTATCGACTCGTTTCGCAGGGTCGAGTCGCGGTCCGTTAGAGAGATATTCGTTCCGCTCTTGGGTGTGTACTTGGGCCTCGGAACGAAACGGGCTCCTCCTCGAGTCGTGGTGGGCTTTTGGTTCACGGCCCGTCTGTCTTTCGTGGATCGAATAGGAAAAAGAAAGGGAGACAAACGGTCGCCCTCTTTGCCTATATAAGCCGACCCTCCCCTCTTCACTTTCCTTCTTCTTTCTTTTTGTCGTATCGTTTCGCCTGCTCCGCCGAAGAACGAACCCCAGTATTTCGAACCTTCAAATATCCGTTCACTTTTCCAATTTTTTAGAAAGTTAATTCCACGGAAAACATTCTTATTCGTAAACGCTGCTGTTTCACGAACTTTTTCGAATAATTTGAGGGAGAAACGATGGAAATTTGCGATTTTTGGGGAATCCATCAAGACGCCATGGCTGACGGGCGTGGAGCTCGGAGTTCGAGGGTGAGAAGAAGAGATGGAAAACGAAGGAGGAAGAAGAAGAGAGGAGGCCGGTTCGGGTCATGGGCAAGGAGAGGAGAAGATGAAGGCGACTGGCGAGACGGAAGATCGTGGTGACAGCAAGGGCGCGTATCGTTGGGGGCTGCAACGATCCGTGAATGAGCGATCCCTTTGCCCTGCGATCTGATGGGGGGCGATCCCTTCAACCTTGCGATCCAAAAAAGGGGGCGATCCCTCTGCCTTGCGATCCGACCCATAGCTGACGATGCGAAGAAATTTCAGACTTTAATCAACGCCTTATCACCATAAAACTCTGAACAGTTAGGCTAGAGCCTTGACGTTGGACTTTCTGGACTAAATGACCGCATAATTTGACTGCATATGACGACTAATATTTTGACGATCTTGATTGCTTTCACGCTTTATTTTTAATGCACACACAAGCACACACACCGGCACTTGCACACACGGGGAACGGGTAGTGTTATTCTTATTGTTCATATTTTCTCGTCCTAGCAGCAATGTCGAATGATCACTCTTCTTCAAGATCCGCAACAGAAACCGAATCCGAGATTCCTGAGCAGTACAACCCTGAAATTCCTCCAATCAATCCGGGAGGTGAAGATTCTAGATCTGAGTACGAGGCCACAGAATCAGATCCAGCCGAAAGTACTTCATCTAGCAACGATTCTGAGATAGATGGGCGAGCTCCCGACGAGATTCCTGGCGCTCTCGGGATAGACAAATTTTCCGATTCTCTAGTATCTAAGCTCGACGATATAAAGCTTAAACGAATCTGCTTGAGGCACGGGATTCCTTGGGATGATGTTTTGACGCCAGGAAGTGAAGATAGACCCACCTAGCTCCAGAAGGATATATGGCGATTAGCCGAACCATGTGCTTGGTAGGGGTCATCCCTCCGTTCCCTCCGATTGCCATCGAAACTTTAAGACGACTGGGAATTGCTCCAATGCAACTCCATCCGAACGCCTACGCATCGCTATATACCCTATACATTGCATACGCGGAGATTTTACATGTCGAGCTTAAATTCAAAGATTTGACGTTCTTCTTTCTTTTCAAGCACCGTTCTTCAGCAACTCCAAATTTCTCCTTCTTCGAATCGGTGGCAAATAGGAAGGTCCTGTACGATGGGTATAGCAATATAGGGGATCCTAAGTCTGATTGGTTTTACATAAGGAAACAGGCCGGATGTTCACAAAGATGGCTCAAATCAAGTAAACTTTTAAGCCTCTAATCGAATATCTTGTTCAAGAAGTTTAGGCATTAACATTCTCCCTTTATCTCAAACAGATCATGTCTTCCCGAAAACGGAGGGTCCACTATACAGCAATCGGTTATCCATTCTTTCACAGAGCAGATCCGACTTTCTAAGGATCAAAAAATGCATTACTGATGACAATCTTCATAAGCATCGTCTTCTAGACAGAAGATTTGGACTTGGCACCGGCGGCAAACCTTATAAGTACGTGCCCCCAACAGAGGGAGAGGGAACTTCACAAGCGATAGAAACAACTAAATTTCGCAAGAGTCCTTCTCCGATAGTCATCCAAGACGATGAAGACTTGAACATATACAGAGGGGATGAGGCCCGCGGTGACGTGTCCAAGGAAATTCCTATCTCTGCTCCAATCGAAACCGTTGCTCCCGATGACTTGACAGAAGAGTAGTTATTTGATGAGCTGAATAAAATCCCTTTACCCGATGTTGTATATACAGAAAAGGACTTTGAAGAGGGGCCTTTCTTCCTTGCTCCTGAAGAGACCAGTGCTCCAACTAGAGGACGAGAAACTGGTCAGATGTGCCTGACTTCGGGCCTGGGTCTGTTAGGGGGAATTATATGGGATGCACACATCACACACACTGTCTGACCCTGCACTCTTATATCGTGGGTATTCAAAGTTTTAATGTGATTTTTTCTTTTTTGTAGGAACGATGTCCCGCAGGAAATCTTACTCGTATCGTTCTCTTCGTGAGGGCACACCCAGCCTTCGCCCGGACACTGAGCGCTCTCGCGGTCCCTCTCACAGGCCGACTTCCTCGCAACCTCGGTCTCCACCAAAATTGACCTCTACCAAACCTTCTAGTTACCCGGCAGTTCCTACAGGGGGAAAGAACCTTCCTAAAGAATTAACTCCTCCAAAGAGTGCACCTTCCCACAGCAGGTCGTCAAAAAGACATCAAGAACCTAAAGATAAGGGCAAGGATGCATCCAAAGAATCTGAAAAAGAGAGGAGTGACATCGTCCCCTCCAGCCAGCCAGAGTTGGCTGCTCCAGGGTCACGGGATTACATGCATGGTCCCGAGATTCAAGGCAGGCTGGAAAAGCTTCGGGAACAATTCCCAAACATATTCTTTGACCGGATGACGTTTGTTCTAGCCTTGGAACCGGTCCCCAAGAACTGGGATAGCGAAGTTGTCGGGCATATCCGCCATGTTGCCAGGCAATATGAGATGATGAAAAAACATGTCGTTAACCTTTCTGAAGTCATCCGATCACTTGAAATAGAAGCACACAGATCCAAGGCGAAACTTGAGAACAACGAGAGGGCCAGGACCAAGATGGAGAAGGACCTGGAAGATGCTCAATCCCAGCTTGCTTTAGCACGGAGGGACGCTGAAAATTATAAGATTGAATTAGAAAATGCTAAGCAGCGCTTCCATTCGGAACTTGATTCCAATAGCCAAGAAAAAATGGCCTTAAAGAAGGAGGTCGAAGATCTCAAAATGGCCAACATCGAGTTGAAAACAGTACAAGGCCATTTTGAAGCTGAGAGAGCCGCTTGGGAGGCAGAAAAGGCAAATTTAAAAGAGAGTCTGGCTTTGGCTAAAGCAGAAAAGGTGATTTTAAATGACCAGGTCTTGGATGCGGAGAGAAGGGCAGCCCTCGCCGAAAAGAACGTTGAAAGTGCCATCGAATTGGCCACTGCTTCTAACAACAAGCTCCTTGCAAGAGAGAAGGAGATTGAGGGGTTTGAAGAGATGATTTTCGATTTCCTTGGCCAAGTTCTCAAAACTCGCAACATCTCGTGGATCCCAGATTACCATGTTACTTTGGCCAATTTATGGGATGCCATTGTGGAGGGTGAAAAACATAGATTGGGGGTCGAAGAGATCGATGAGGATGAATTGATGAAGAGCATCCTAAGAGACAATGAGCCTGAGGACCTGACAGAGGGTCGTCGCCTAATTCTGGTGGAGATGGAAAAGGAGAGGGCCCTGGCTAAGGGTAAAGGCAAAGCTGATGAGGGCTCGAGTTCGGCTGTGGAGCCCAAGACCTCCGGGGTTGAGGAATACCATCCCGACGATCCATTAATCCCTTTGGGTCGAACTCCCATGGTCATTGGAGCCTCTGCAACTACTCAAGAAGGAGCATCTGCTGAAGGTATTTCTCTCTCTACCCCACAATTCGTCAAAGCAATTGTGAATTATCGTCGTCTGGTAGAACAACCAATTGAATTAGTAATGTGTATTCCTCCTGATACAGGTGGCGAGCCCGTTGACAGGGATGCTAAAAAAGAAAAGGAACTGGAGAAAGAGGCTGTCCTGCCAGGTGCTGGTATTGATGTATCAAAGCAGGCCGAGGTCACAACAACAGAAAGAAGCATCCTGGCACCTAGCACTGATGTACCCAAAGATGCTGAGACCATCGAAGCCTTGAAAGACATGGATGGTCGCCATGTAGATGACGAAGAAGACATTATCAGCGCCAAAAAGGCCGACGATGATGACGAGGAAACCTTGGCCAGCCGAAAAGCCAGACAGGAGAAAGAGTTGGCTTCGAAGAAGGTGGGAGATGAGGTTTTGGACGTAGTCCCTCTTGCAGAATTCGATCCCAAAATTGGGATGATTGTGAAGATTCAGCCCAAATCCATCAGCCGACAGCTTCACTTTGCAAACCCCGATGATTTCCCGGCTTCCCTCTCTGGTAGAAGTAAGAGAAAAGAGGTGGAAGAGGAATCTTCAGAGGAGTCGGATGTTCCCCTCATTGACAAAAGGAAGAGGAAGAAAGGGGATCCATCTGATGCCGACAAGGAGAGGCTGGAGAGGCAGAAGCAAGAGAAGAGGCCAAAGCGTAAATAGGATGTTTGTTGATATTTTATCTTTAGGTTTTCCACTGGCCAGGAAGTGTAATTGTGAGATTGGCCCTCACTTTCTTTCCTTTTTTGTTTTTCACTTTGTTGGTTCGCAGTATATAAATGAAAGTTTATCTCTTTTTGCATCCTTATGTACCTGTATTCAAATAAATTTTCCATGCTTAGTCATAGGCCATCTAATAATAATTAGAAATCAGTCAAACAACAGATAGCCAAGAGAAAATTTTCATGCTGCGTTGTTGTTTTAAAGTTCAGTATATGTATATGAGTATATGTACCCCCAATCAGTTTTTGTCATAGCGCCTGACGGGGGTTTACTAAGAATTGGTTAACCTTGTCGGCAGGTTGCCCCCTATTTCTGAATATGGGGGACTTAGAAGATTTCATAGGATAATTGCTCTTGTGGCACCGAATTTCCGACACCTTTCTCAGTGCTTAATTACAAACTTCTTTATACTCTCCTGACGATTGCCAAGGTTAGAGTTTGAATTAAGTAGTTCAGTTGGTTCCCGATCCTTCAGCAGGGAAAAAGTTCTTTCTCAGTGCTCAATCGGAGACGCTCTTATACTCTCTCTCTCTCTCTGGAGAGTTAGAGTTCGAGCTCAACGATTCATTCGCTCCCCGATCCTGCAGCGGGGAAGGAGCTCTTTCTCATCGCTCAATCGGAGACGCTTTTATACTCTCTCTCTCTCTGGAGAGTTAGAGTTCGAGCTCAACGATTCATTCGCTCCCCGATCCTGCAGCGGGGAAGGAGCTCTTTCTCAGCGCTCAATCGGAGACGCTTTTATACTCTCTCTCTCTAGAGAGTTAGAGTTCGAGCTCAACGATTCATTCGCTCCCCGATCCTACAGCGGGGAAAAAGCTCTTTCTCAGCGCTCAATCGGAGACGCTGTTATACTCTCTCTCTCTCTCTCTGGAGAGTTAGAGTTGGGACTCAGCTGTTCCATCGCTCCCCGGTCCTTCAGCGAGGTAAGAGTCCTTTCTCAGCGCCAAATCATGGACGCTTTTATATTCTCCTGGCGGTCGCCAAGGTTAGACTTTTGCTCAGGCGGCTCCGATCATGGTACACCGCCATGCCTTGTGGACGTCATCTTCGCGTCCTTTATACTCTCTCTCAGCTCTGGAGAGTTAGAGTCACGGATCAAGCGGTCTGCAATCATGCACGCTCATCAAACTCGTCCTAGGTTTACATTTTAACCCAAGCTCCGAGGACTAAAACCAGTCGGACAAGCAGTTGGAGCATTTGCCAAGGCTTTGAGTTCCTCCGAACAGTCTACGGGAGGAATGGTTGGCAACAGATTTCGAGTACCTGCATCATTCTTTTGATTTTCATAAAAATAAATAGGCAGATAAGTAAAGATGCAATAAAGGTAAATAACACACAATATTTTATAGTGGTTCGGTCGAATCATGACCTACGTCCACTTTATAATCTTTTGCTTTAAGGGATCAGACTATTCTAGGCAAGTCATGCCTTGTACATGGTTTTTTAACAAAGCAAAAGAATAAATTTGAAACTTTCATGTTAAATATGGTCGTAAATGTTGGGCATTCCACACTCTGGGGATTTCCTTTCCATCTACGGTTGCCAGCTTGAAGGTTCCATTATCAAGCTTGCTCAGAATGGAGTATGGTCCTTCCCACTTCGCTCCCATATGAGTTGGGGGTGGGAAGACACGTTTCAGAACCAAGTCTCCGGGTTCCCATGTTCGGACTCGAACCTTTTTGTTGTAATACCGGGTGACCTGTTGTTTGCATCTCAAGGCACGCAGGTCTGCTTCATCCCTCTTTTCTTCGATCATATCCAGGGACTTAAGGAGCAATTCATTATTGGTCATTGGATCATAATAAGTCACCCGGTGAGAAGGTACCATTATCTCAACCGGGATGACTGCTTCCGTTCCAAAAGCAAGGGAGAACGGGGTGTGTCCTGTTGCCGATTTATAGATTGTCCTGTAGGCCCATAGTGCCAAGGGCAATTCATCAGCCCACATGGCTCTAGCCCGCTTCATTCTTCTTTTCAGAATGGACTTTATTACTTTATTTGCCGCTTCGACTTGTCTATTCGATTGCGGGTGCGCCACAGAGGTGTATCGATTCTCGATGTGGTATCTTTGGCAGAAGTTTCTGAATTCAACACTATCGAACTGAGTTCCGTTATCTGTTATTACAATTTTTGGAACCCCAAATCGACATATGATGTTTCTCACGATAAAGTTGATCACTCGTTTGGTTGTGATTGTAGTTAGTGGTTCAGCCTCGACCCACTTAGTGAAATAATCTACGGCCACAATAGCGAACTTTGCTCCGCCCCTTGCTATGGGGAGACTTCCAATGATATCAATTCCCCACATAGCAAAAGGCCATGGACTCATCATCGTTTTTAACTGACTAGGAGGTGCTCTAGGTATCTTTGAAAATCTCTGGCACGCATCACACCGTCGTGCGTATCTTGCTGCATCCTTGTTCATGGTAGGCCAGAAATAACCATGCCGCAACACCTTTTTTGCCAAAGTTTGCCCTCCAGTGTGGTCGCCACATTCGCCTTCGTGGACTTCTTGCAGCACACGTTTGATGTCATCGTGGGCTACACACCGAAGGAGGGGCATTGAAAACCCTTGTCTGTAAAGAACTCCGCCTTGCAGAACATATCGGGCGGCTTTACGAATTACTTTACGCCTCTCGCTTTTCTTGGTCGGAAGCGTTCCGTTCATCAGGAAATTCTTTAGAGGGGTCATCCAGGACTCCCTTTCTGGTTCCGTCCCTAGTACTAGGTCGATTTCCATTTGATCTATGCTAGGGGACCGAAGTACTTCAACGGGGGCTAGCCCAGTCATTTCAGGGTCGTCGGAACTAGCCATCTTTGCCAACTTGTCTGCCTGCTGATTCTCTGACCGCGGAATATGAGATATGTTGTAGCGATCAAAATTGTTCAGCAATTCTTTCACTTTCTTTAAGTATAAAATCAATCTTGCACTTTTAGCTTGGAATTTTCCAGTGACTTGGTTCACAACTAACTTGGAGTCGCAGAAGATGTTCGGCTTTGTGACTTCTAGTTCCTTTGCAATCTTTAATCCGGCTATCAGAGCTTCATATTCGGAATCGTTGTTAGTGGCATGAAATTCCATTCGGATTGCATAGGTTATCAATCGTTTCTCGGGGGTTTCAAGCAGTATCCCAGCGCCGGATCTTTCGTTATTCCTGGCGCCATCAGTATACAATCCCCAGGCATTGGGATCGAAAAGTAATTTTGAAGGATCAGCTTCTTCGTTTGCTATATCTTCCTCAGGGACAGTGAACTCTGCTATGAAGTCGGCTATCACTTACCCCCGAATTGACCGTCTGGGCTGAAAGTTCAAATCAAATTGACTTAGCTCAATATTCCATTTGAGTAACCTTCCAGATGCCTCTGGTCTCTGTAGGACTTGCTTGAGCGGGTGATCGGTGTATATGGTGATAGGATGCGCCTGAAAATAATGTCGGAGCTTTCTAGAGGCGATCAGCAAACTATACGCCAACTTCTCTATCCGTGAATAATTACGCTCTGCTGCTGTCAATTTTTTACTCACATAATACACAGGCCTTTGGACCTTATCCTCCTCCCTTGCCAACGCTGAGCTGATCGCATGGGATGACACTGCCAAATACACGAATAAGTCCTCGTGATCTATTGGCTTAGATAATATCGGAGGTTTCTCCAAGTGCCTGAGTAAATTCTGAAACACTATTACGCAGTCGGGTGTCCATTTGAAGTGACGTTTTCCTCGCTTTATTAGTTCGAAGAATGGGATGCACTTATCCGTAGCCCTGGAGATAAATCTGCTTAGTGCGGCCACTTTTCCGGCAAGGCTTTGCACATCCCTAATTTGCCTAGGTTCCTGAATGTCTCTGATTGCCGCGATCTGGTCTGGATTGATCTCAATACCACGGGAACTGACAATGAATCCCAAGAATTTTCCAGAGGCAACACCGAACGAACATTTGGTTGGGTTGAGTTTCATTCCGTACTTTCGAAGAATGTCGAACATCTCTGCCAAGTCAGTAGTGTGTTGAGAAGATTTCTTGGATTTAACCAACATATCGTCGACGTATACTTCCATTGTTTTCCCGATCTAGTTATAAAACATTCTGTTGACTAAGCGTTGATATGTAGCACCCGCATTCTTTAAGCCAAAGGGCATCACCACATAACAATATAATCCCAGATCCGTGATAGAACTAGTAAGTTCTTGGTCTGGAACATGCATCGGAATCTGGTTGTATCCTGAATAAGCATCCATAAATGAGAGAAGCTCATGACCTGCCGTCGAGTCTACCAACTGGTCAATCCGAGGTAACGGGAAACTATCTTTTGGACAGGCTTTGTTCAAATCCGAGAAGTCGATACACGTTCGCCACTTCCCGTTGGCCTTCTTTACTAGGACTGGATTCGAAATCCAGTCTGGGTAGGTTGAATCTCTGATAAATCCATTACTCTTTAGCTTTCCGACCTCTTCTTTCAAGGCAGCAGACCTCTCCGGGCCCAACATTCGCCTTTTTTGCTTTACAGGAGGATGTTTAGGGTTAATGCTTAATGAATGGCTCATGATTGATGGGGATATCCCGCACATGTATGCATGAGTCCAAGCAAATACATCCAAGTTATTTTTTAAGAAATCAGTCAATTCTTTAGCGAGATTCGGATTTAACTGGGATCCAATCTTAAGGACCTTCTCCGGGTCACTGTCATCGATCGATACATCCACAGTTGTCTCGTTGGGAGTCGCCATTCTTCCCCCGGGTTCTTGATCCTCTCTGGGATCTATATCCTCGGGCATCTCTCTGGGCGACTCTCCAACGAATATCCTCTTTGGTTGCTATAAGGTCTCCACCACCGAAGGGGGAGAGGTGCCTTTAGTTTCAATATCCCCTCCATTGCGAAGTAACTTTAGTTCAGCAACATAACACGCTCGCGCAGCTACTTGATCCCCTCTGACGATACCAATGCCAGCTTTTGTGGGGAATTTCAATAACAAGCACCAGGGGGCTATACAGGCTCTAAACTTGGCGAGGGCCGGTCGGCCCAAGAAGGCATTGTAGGGCGATTCAACATCCAAAACCACAAAGGGAAGGATTCTCACTCTCTGGCGTTCTCCTTCCCCAAGTGTAACTGGTAACTCTACATAACCTATTGGAGCAGTGGATGCTCCGTTAAATCCACGGATCCATCCTTGACAGGGCTTCAAATCTTTTATTTCGAGGTTCATCTGGTCAAAGGTCTTTTTGAAAAGAATGTTGACAGAACTCCCGTTGTCCACTAAAACCTTATGGACAGTTGCTGGACCAATAGGTACTGTAATTACAAATGGATCTTCTGTCGGAGCATGGACTCCAATGCTTTCTCGTTCTCGGAAGGCAACATCGTCGGTCATCATCTTTTGCTGCTTCACCGGGATACTGTCCTCAGGGTTGCTACACTCCCCTACCTCGAGGTGTTGTTTGGCTGCATTGATGTATTGATCCAATGCCTTGGAACTATGCCCGGCGAGATAAAGTCCTCCGATTACGGTATTGATAACAATGTTCTTTCCCTTTTGCTGGGAAGTCGGCCTAGCAGCAAGTTGATTCTGGTTCTGATTTGGGGCCTGCACTGCTTGCCCCCTGTCCCTGGGCGTTACTCTGTATTCATCTAGCTTTCCTTCTCGAAGCAGCCTTTCGACCACATCTCTTAGGTGACGGCATTCATTCGTCGAATGGCCGTGAATCTGATGAAAGAGGCAAAACTTCCCTGTTTCACGCTCTTTCTCCGTCGACTCTCTGGGAGGTGGCCTCTTATTCTGGAGGACTTCATACGCATCCATGAAGATATTTTCCAGAGTATCATTTATTGGTGTATAACTTTCAAAGGCCCTGCGACGAGTCCTTCTCTGGGAGTCGTTCCCTCGGTTCCTCTTCCGGTTGTTGCCGTTACCATTATTATTGTTGTTACCTAGCTGACGACCACCCTGATTCTGATTTCCGACATTTACTTCAACTTTCCCCGAGCTGTCTCCTGTCTGCTTAATGGCGACATTGCTCTGGATTTCCTCCTTATTGGCTGTTTTTGCTTTTCGGTTAGCATATACCTCTTCCCGGCGTAAATGTACGTTGGCTTTCTCGTAGAATAACTCTCTGGTGTGGGGTGGTTTGCCTGCCAGGTACCTCCCGAATTCAGTGTCCTTATCTACTCCGTCAATCAGTGCTGCGACAACGGTCGGTTCATGGGGATCTTAAACCTCAGTAGCGGCCAAATTGAAACGATCCAGGTATACCCTTAAACTCTCGCCTGGTCGCTGCTTGACAAGGAACAAATCGATCACACTTTTTGTCTTCTATGTGTAGATACGGAATTGTTCTACGAACCTCTCACTCAACTCCCTGAAGCTAGAAATCGATCTTGCCGGCAAGCGAGTAAACCATAATAAAGCCACGTCCTCCAGGAATATCGGAAACGCTTTGCAATTAACAGCGTCAGAGGCTGCGGCAGCGGTCGTTGACCAAGAATATCTCATCAGATGCTGGAAAGGATCAGACCTACCAGCATATCGATTCATTTATGGCATATTGAAACGCCTTGGAAAAGTCGCATCCAAAATATCATCAGTGAAAGGGGTGTGACTGCGGTCGATCCCCCAATCTTCATTCCGCTGTCCACGGCTATCTGCCAGAATCTGGTGGACCATGGCTGCAACATTTGCACTGGTCAAAGGAGGTTCAGGGTCAGTGCCTCTGGCTCGGCGGGGTTCTCTGATTTCTCTTCCGGGAGCAGTCACGAAATCCGGGGCTCGGATAGGGCTTCGTTGCCCCCTGTTATCATGAGTATGTGTGCGGCGACGGGGATGAGGTAGTATGTTACTTACGGGACTGCCCACATCTCGAGCCCTGCGAGCTGCGGCTTGATTGTTCACATTACGGTTTGAGGGCCCCGCCCCCAGTGCTTCTTCTTCCTGTGATGGCAGGGTTCCGAACCGAAGCTGTTCTATGTTTTCGGCTCTCTCATACGGTCGTCGCGGAGGTCTCGGCGATTCTTCAGAAGAAGAAGAATATACTGGGGTGAGTGGACGAATAGGCGATGTTCTTTGCCTTGCTAGCTCATCAAGTCTTCTATCCATAGCAGTCAGATTTTGTCGTAGGACGGAGCTTTCCTGCCTTTGGGCGGCCAATTCATCAAAAAACCTCTCCCACTTTTCAGAAAAGCGAGAGAGATCCCCCTCAGTAACAGGAGCAGCAGGATCATATTGATCGTCATCACCTTCTCTTATGCGCAAAGAACTTGAGCCGGGTCGAGCAGAGGGGCCAGTACGATAGGAGCGAGCCATAGGCTCCTTTCCAGGTCGAGTTGTGGTCTGATCATCAATTCGGATAGCTGCGGTTCGTGGATGGCGACTCGCTGCGCCCCCCTGAGGTCGACTCGCGGTCGTGGTACGCGGAGGATGCGAGGCATTACCTCGGGATCGAGTAACAACCCCTTCAGCGGCCCGGATCGTCTCGTTCTCATCGACTCGGAGCGTGGTGTCTTCATTGGATTGGTTCGCCCCTGCGCTCCGCGATCCAGAGTTTCTTCATTGCCCAGCTCGTGCACACTCTCTTCAATCGTTTCGTTGGTCTGTGAAGCTCGCACTTCCTTAGATCTTTTTCCAGCCATGATATCCGAATCGCTGGAACCTTCAAAGAACCGAATAGTGAAGCTTTAGGATTGTTCTCTCCGTGAAAGCACCAAAATGTTAGATCAAAATTTGGACCTAACACCCAAATTGTTCTGAAGCTTATAGAGTTTCAACTGAAGAATGAGAATAAAGGAAATAACACACAGAATTTATAGTGGTTCGGCGTTAACGAGCCTACGTCCACTTTATATATTATTGATTATACTTTGAAAACTAATACAATCAAGGATTTCTCTCAATATTTCAGTAGTTTGACAACAATGGCGGATTCAGTACTCAATATTGCCAAAAAGATCCCAAAAAATGCCAAGCTCCGGGCTATTTATAGCTGATTTTGTCAGGCGGGCCGTGGTTACACGTGGCACGAATCCCGAGAACATCGGATCGCATCGCCACCGTTGAAGAAACAGTCAAATTAGCCGTTGTGGACAGGTGTCGCGATCTTCTTGAAAATCGGATCGTGTAGATGGGGGGAATTGGTCCAAATGACGGTTAGTGACACGTGTCGCCAGATCCGTGCGTCTCGGATCACTGAAGACTAGCTCACGCTTGAACGGGTCAAAGGGTCCGCCACGCATCAGGGGATCGGATCGATCAAAACATATGCCTGGATCGGATCGCATAGAGGCGTCGTTTCGCGGATGAGATGGGGCGATCCGTCGAAACGCGATCCTCCGTGGGCGATCCATCGAGACGCGATCCTCCGTGGGCGAGTCAATAGCGTGCGATCCGTTCCTTCATATTCTTTGAGAACGTGGTTTCATGCTTTCCTCTTACGAATGATCCTGGGTGGCTTGGTCAAAAAGCGAGCCATCAACTGGTGACTGGACTGACAGTGAAGATGCTGCGAAGATAGAAGATTGAAGACCGAAGATGATAGAGAAAAGTATATGTGTCAGTTTATGAGTGAAATGTATATCTGAAATGTAAACAAAGTGAATGATGTAACAGTGTCAATGTATATATGAAATGTATATCAGTGATATGTACAAATAGTGGAGTGTACTGTTTGAAATGTTGAAATAAAATATCATATTTAAATAAAATACAGTTTGAATATTTAAATTCGTGTACAAAAGTATTCTGTTTAAATATAAATATTATATTCATGTCTGTGATGTGATGTAACAGTACAATAACAAACACATTTATAATAAAATATATTTGTTTGTTATCATCAAACAAAAATCGTATAATTGTGTATACAACACCGTTATATACAACAATACCAACTTTAATGGCCCGCAAATTCGCACTATAAGAGTTGACTACATACATCGCAAATCCAACTCAAATATCACGAAAATACGAATCATTTTTTTTTAAAGAAAAAGGTAGAAGAAGAATAGAAATAACTACATAGAATCTCACATCGAAACGGAAAAAAAAATATAATATATCATAACTTTTGAAATATAAAATTTTAACTGTATAACATACAATTACCAGAGTACAACACTTACAACACAGTGGAAATAAAAACACTATATATCTAACGCTGAAGCCTCTTGCTCCAAGATCCTTTTGATAGATATGTAAAATCCTGAACTACTTGACTACCTGTGCAAATTTGGGCACCCAAGAATTTAAGGTAACACACAACAAAATAAACTCTGGGTCAGTAATGGGACTGGTATGAGTAAACAATTTAAACAATTTGAGAAAATAAACAATCTCATAAGACCACGCCGTATAACACGGAATGGGTTTTTCCCTTATGAGAATCCAAAATACTTGATTTATCTTTCCAAATCCTTTTGAAAGAAACGATAATCTTTATATCAAAACTCTTTTGATATTATAATAGTGTCTAAATCAAATAAATAACAATCTAGTGGAACGCTTTCATCTCACGCTCCACATACATAATATACAGTCAAAACTGCGAGCACTTATTGGGTAATGAATTTCCAACTATGACAATGTATGGAACCACCTTCCGATAGTGTATCTCTAGAGCAGAATACACTGGGTTCAACAAGAACATCTTGTAACCCGGCCACACATGACCGACCACTCATTTCGCTTGAGTGTATCGAATGTATTTCACCAATGGTTGGGATCAGCAACCGTTTTCCCGAATGGGACAACGTCGAAGACAATAAGGATTTAAATGAATTTCTCTAGATAGGTGATAATACACCCTAATGGGAGCTACCCACATAGCCATGCTGCCTGCCCGATTTTTGTCATTTCCCGGTTATTAAAGCCAGAGGCTATGCTTAATTATCATTCATTAATAACACAATCACTTTGAATGCCACATTGTCAGATCTGTTAATCACTAATTGATTGCACAAATATATTCTGGATATTATGCTAAGAGAATAAAATCTCCGCCACCATATATATTTGTACAGAACAAGATATGCGATCAATGGAAATACTCTGTCAGACATTCCTTCATATACGTTCGTTCTTGGACTGAAGGAAACCTTAAGGCACAATTTCCATTAAATAGAAAAAGTCCTTGCACTTTACTCCGTCTTCGATTATCTTCATATAATCTGATTCGCAATGCTACTGCCAATATGGAGTGGTTCTCGGATAATAATCCAACCGGTCTTTCCATACTGACAACGATATTGGCAACACTTCGATAGTCGGTTATTTAACTATCGAAGAAAAACAAACACCCATTCATAGCATCAACAATCACTGGGCCCTTTAATTGATATTTCATTAATTAAATCACTTATCCATTTCCTTACCAATATTGGTGAACACGATATTTTCGATAATCATCTTGGGCTCTTACGCTATTTGGAAACATTTCCATATATCGCCTTCTTTTATTTTCTATACTTAGAAAATATATTCTATTTATAATTGGAAAACGTTCGAATTACTTATCTCTTCCATGACCATTCATTTATTTTTATACTTAGGAAATATTTATTATTATATCTCCAAATTTCCACTTACTTGGATTAAAATGAATGTTGTGTAAAACATCGTTACAACAACCCAAAACACTGCATTCAACTAACTCTTATTCAAACATTTCTCTTCGAGACTGGATCTTGCTATTTATTAGTTAAAAATGAAATAAATCAAGTTGGGGTATAACTACCTCCCATACCTTGACTAAAAACATCCTTAACTTCAAAACAGACCAGACCACTTATCTCGTATAATCAACATCATAAAAACCAATTATTCGTTTTTAACCCGTATACGCTTCTCTTTCTAATTTTACTAAATTTAATTGTAGATTTCCTTTTTGTTTATAATATTCTATTTTTAAGTTCATTTCCTTATCGAATTATATATATATCGATACATTGATTTCCCGTTATCAAAATTTCTTAAAAATATTCTAACTCCTTAAATTTCCATAAAATTTCGCCAGCACCTCCTTTGTACCGGTCAATAATTCAAACCTCAACTCGCCTCTCTAGTCCCTTTCCATTCAAAAAGAAAATGAAAAAGCCAAGTGGCTTGCCGATTCGACGCATAAAACCTCATATGGAATTTAAACACGTACCTTTTGGTCGGGCATTTCAATTTATATCTCTTCTTATACTTCAATCCAAACTTGCTAAACACATATCCAAATATTTTCATTTGGTTTCAGCTCAATCCATTCGTCTTAACCGAATTCTAATGTATTTTTAATATATATTAAATCCATTTTTCAAATCCAACTTAATATTTCCGATTATCTCTAATCGTCGATTTTTCATTACTCAGTCATCAATTCCATTTCTGTTATTATTTTCTGATTCCGTTAAAAATAATTTAGTTTATAAATTCGATGAAATCACATTCTAATTATAATCCATTAGATTTTTCTCAATTCAGTTTACATTCTGAATTCTGAAATATAATCAGTCGTTCTTTATTTCATGCGTTTTCCAATTCACTTTTTAAATTCATACTTGAACTTAAACTTCTAAATTATCCAATGATAATTTATTTCACTAGCTTTATACACATCGTTTATAAATTCAACTTCCTTGTTTTATTTATTAAAACAAGTTTTCCATTTCAAATTCCATTTGAAATCCAATTCCTTTTATATTCTAAATTCCAGAATAAAACCCGTCATTCTCTTTTCGAAATGATTTCAAATTATACTTTAAAATTCATACTTGAATTTAATATTTCAAATTATCTCTTGATAACTAATTCCTCATATTTATAAACACCGTTTATAAATTTTCTTGTTTTATATATATTTTAACAAGTTCCATTTCGAAATCTATTAAAAACCAAAATCTCATTTTGGAATATTCTATTTATTTTAACTTATCCATGTATAACATAGAATCTATTTTCATATTTAAATTTAACTTCTATTTAATATAGTCCTAAAATTATTCTAGAAATATTTTATTTAAATAAATTCAAACTAATCGAATTCAAATCATAAATCCTTACGGATTTATTTTAGTTCAATTTATATTCTGAACATCAGAATAAATTTCATCGCTTACTTCTTTAAATGATTCCCCATTTCTATTTTTAAATTCACATTTGAATTTAAATATCCAAATTATCAAATGATATTTTTTTTCACTTCATTTATAAACACCATTTATAAATTCATTTAAATTCCCTGATTATCCAATGAAAATCAATTCATTTTATTTATATCATCGTTTATAAATCTACTTCAATTTCTTGTATTATTTAATTTACAAACATCGTTTATAAATTCAATACTTGTTTTATTTATTCAAAACAAGTAAATATCTTTATAGTCCATTCGAAATTCATATTCTATTTTAGAAAATAGATTTCTCGTTTAAATCTTAAAATTTCCTTTTCACGATATTTTTATAAATCATCATTCAGGCCCAGTGATATTTTAAACACCCAAAACAACCAAATATAAATGATAAATTTTCTAACACATTATATATGATAATATATATGAACAACAAACAAATAATAATATTTTTGAGGAATCCAGTTGGATCCCTCCAACCTGTTTTCCCTGTAACACTCTTCTTCCCGTTCCTTCACACAGTATGAATCTCTACCCCATCATTCCAAACACTAAAATACGGCTGCAGTCTCCGTCCAGTACTCCTCACCATCACTATCGTTCCATGCTCGTGGGTCCCCCTCCTTGTCGTGTCCAGTACTCAGCGCCATGGCCATTCTTCCACCCCCTATACAGCATGACAACTCCACAACCACCTCTGGGAAACATCATCTTAATCATCTAGGAATCTGAACCCTAGATCTATTGGAGACCGTCGGATTTCCTGATGGGCAATGCAATTTCCCCTAAGTCGCGATCTGCTACCTCAACGCATAGTAATAGGTCTGACGTCTCATATTGGGTGCGAAATTCATTGATCTCGAATTGGTTAGAAGTGATATCAGGCAAGAGATTTCACTTCAACGATAGGATCCAAGAACTTTTTTTTCTTTTTAACTTGAGAATTGGATTTTTAATTAAATTTTTGAACTGGATGAATTTGCTTCCAGCTGAAAAGCTGTTGGAAAGGGGAGATGCAAAAAATAATTGGGGAAGGTTAGGGATTTTATAAAGAACGGTTTTTTTTCTTTTTCCTTTTTCCTAAAAGTGCGGTTTTGCAAAATGGAAGAAGGTCAATCGGGAATATATAAAAATAAGGGTTGGCTTCCAGTAGAAGATTTACAGTGGCTTCAATTGTAAGGAACGGGATGGCTTCAAAGGAAAGGAACAACATATTATTTATTTATATTATTTGTTTCGAATTAACTTAAAGTGTTTGCTGGAAATATATTTTAATATATGCCTGCTCTTTTGTTTTCCATTGGGATAAGGACAAGATCATTTGGCTTTATAAGCGAACAAATGTGGCTAGCAAGGGAAAAGAGTACGTGGGGTGTCAGATGTTTTCATACTTTCTTTCTCTGCCAGTGTACTGCATACACATGGTTTCTGCAAAGAACATGTGCTTTCTTATTGCTAATTAATGTAAAGCTGCTTTCAGCCCGTAACTTTTGACCTATGAATGTAAATCTTTTGTCCTGATTCACGCTTTGAAAACGATGTTAAGAATAGGATAAGGGTTTGGACAGAATTGAAAATGACGTATAAGGATGGCACTCAGATTTTATAAAATCTTTGTTTGCAGACAATGAAAGGAACAGTGCGTGAGATTTTAAAGGATAAGGATTTGTATTAAGGATTCTGATTAGATTTGAAAACAACATTCTAAAATTATCTTATGGTTCCAGCTTCAATTAAAACGATGTGACCGACATTTCGAGATTTAACTTTAACTTAAACACACTGAAATAAATTCTTGGAGTTAAATTCAAACATATGGATATATATATATATATAATATAAATGTATAACCAATAATTTAAATCGATTTTTAAATAATTAATTTTATTGATAATAAATTATCATTATCGTCTATATATTCAAACAGAGTTTTCACATAGTTTCAAAATAAAATGGTTCTTCCTCCAAATATTGAAATTTTAGGTTAAAACAATATAAATTCCACAATAAAATTCCTTTAATATATAAATAAACGAAATTTTAAAGTGACTATTTGAAAAATCATATTTGGACACAAAATAAAATCTACAACATGAAAACTCAAATTTTCTCTTCTACAAGAAAAATATTATATAATAGATTCAGACATTTCTTGTTTCAAAGAATTCCGACTTGTAACGAATCATGTATATTCAGTTGAAGTTCAAAACGTAATATTACGAACTACCGCGACATTACGAGCTCGATTTAAATTATATTATAAATTATACGTTCAAACTTCGTTTTTAATAAATAATTCCTTATAAAAATCATTTTATATTACCAATACAACATTTAAAACCCATTTAAATGTTTTAAAATTAACAGCGAAAAATCCGGGTCCTTACATTAGATTTAATTTTTTTTCAATTACTTGCATTTTCTAGTAAACACATTATTATTATTTTTACTAAAATTTGATTTAAAATAAATTATAATAAATAATTTTATATTTTGTATTAAACATCTAAATGGTCGGTTTTCCCACTGTTGTACTAGTTAATTATGTTCACTATAATTATTTCAACCTACATTTAAAATGAAATCATTGCTACTAATTCTTTTATTTATCCAATGAATAACCAACCAGTTGAAAGATGCAACTCATTGCTCTGAAATAAACTCGTCCCTTTGCCATCGGATGTCTTGCATCCTTTGAATCTCATTAATCCAAAATAATTAATACGAATTTTCAAAAGATCACAGCTCACCTTATAAAGAAGAGTCTGTAAGCTGGATCTCCATTGAGGACAGGGGTCAGTATGTACTTTTCTTGCAATCCAAAGATAAGAACTTCTTAATACTTTAGATCTCCGTTGAGAAAAGTCTTTCAATTGATAACTTCATATCAAATCATCTTTCAATATCTCAAATCAGATCAAAATCGGCTTTTTTGAGTAAAAAATGTGAATTTTTAAACGAATCCATGAAAAAATCGGCTATTTTGCTTGTCTCGCGAAAAAGTAAATTGGTTGATCAAATGGGAAACGATGAGAAAAGAGGAGAGTAAATTGGTCGATCAAATGGGAAATGATGACAAAAAAGGAGGAATCTGCGTGTTGATCTGAATAGAGGAGGAATTAGCACGTTGAATTATGTAGTGGAGGAGAAACGGAGTAGAGAAAGGGAGACGCGAAATATATTTTACAGCCGATTATAATTGGCTTCAGAGAGTTTGATTTTGGGTCTATTACATTATGGAAACCTTTCTAACGGTTGGTTTGATTAGCCTTAGAACTATGTCCTAGTTTTAGGGGGAGTATTATAGCCTAGTTAGATATATATAGTTTTTGTTGATGACAAAGGGGGAGAATTTATAAAATAGATATAGTTTAAAGGGGAGTAAGAAGGAATTAATGGTGAAAGGATGAGTAATCGAAGAATTAATATCAGGTATGAATATTTTATAAACCAAGGTTGTCATCATCAAAAAGGGGAAGATTGTTAAAGAATGGAATGTTGATGATGTTTTGATGACAACAACCTTATTTCAATCATTATCACTACTGATTATAAAATATATACTAACACTTTTATACAGAATATATATATATATATATATATGTATGTATGTATGTATGTATGTATGTATAAGGAGGATTTATATGCAGGTAATATATATTGAAGACTGTACAATTAAGAGATTCAAGAATTCAAAGGAGAATCAAGACTCATCAGTATCAAGATATCAAGAGTTCAAGATGTTGAGTATAACGATATGATTTTTGTTTGATGATAACAAACATATATATTATTATATAAATGTGTTTGTAAGCAGTACTATTCTATATTTCACATCACGTACAAAAATAAATATTTATTGAATATCATACTATTGCACAGAATTAAATATTCAAACAGTATTTTTATTCAAATAAATATTTTATTTCTATAGTTGAAATAGTACATATTCATGACTCCACTATTTACAATTCACATAAATATATTTGGATATTTCTGTTTAAATATGACATGACATATTTACATATCACACATGAAATTGTACTAAAAGGATTCAAGAAAAATAAACAAATTGAATTAAACAACACAAATATATTTTTATTTCAATCAATTTGTTTATCACAAATAATAGTACAATTTTACTCATGTCTACAATCAATCTCATATACAGGAGTTCCTCACTACATATCACTCAGTTTATATACAGATTCACAATTACATATACATTCACTAACACTGAGTCTTCACGTGCTTCCAATCCAATTCAGTCGCCTCCATACCTATCACAGAAACAAACATAGTAAACTAAAATAAAAATAGATTTGAATACAATCAAATATAAATTTATTTATTTTAAATTTTATTTGCCTCAGAATTTTTGGTGTGTTTCTCATCATTTTTCTAGACTTGGTCTTATATATATATATATATATATATATATATATATATATATATATTCTGCTCGTGCACTATACATGTATACACAAACATGTGTATGTATATACACATATTTTATGTGCAGAAGCAAATATGGTCGAGCCAGTCTAAAATTCAAGTACATCTCAAAATGGTCAAGTCAGCATGCAACGGCAATGAAGATATATTCACATGTATATATACATACATTATATGTATATACACAGTGGCATGATAAACATGTGCTTGGTTAATCACGGTAAATGAACACACGCAAGGGGCTGAACCATGCATAAGATCATAAGGCATGCACACAGCCAAAGCCAAGTCAGCAAGCCACAAGTATGTGCATAGAGCAACATGCACATAAGTGCAGCAGTTTCAAGTTCATGCAAAATCGGTTCAGGTCAAAACAGAAAGGGTCCAACCAACAAAGTAATGGCATATTGTTCAAGCAAGTAAAACACGGTAGTATCACAAAACGAAGTCAATGCATGCAACTAAACACAAGGTAGGTCAACTTAGAATGCTACAGAAGGTTGTAGCATACATGGCTCTAGTGAAATAACATGAATCGAGGCTGGCATGAGTTCACATTTGCATGTATACATCTACAATACTGCCTACAGGGGGGAAAGAAGAATGCACAAACATGAACATCAGTGAGCATAGATACAAGGGCTCAAGGCAGTACAAGCACCACAAATAAAAGTGACACTATAGCATGCACGTATACAAACCTGTTCAAGTGAATATACACTAACATATACGCTCAATTACACAACCAGTTCAGGTAATGACAATAAGAGGGTGAAATGGTATATATAAGCATGGATCGTCATGAACATGAAGCATGCACAAGTTTCAACACAATGAACATGGACCAGTACAAACAGCTCGACAAATTGCACCAGCACTAGTCTGCTCAAGCAATGTACACAAGCATGGAAGTTTTCCAAATACATGAACTAACAAACAAATATCAAGGCAGAGGAGTTCAAACAAATGGATGTATTCAGATATGCCAAGATAAATCAAATTTACAGTGGGACAAAATCATGGCAAGTATCATTCAAATGATTCACGAAATTCACAATGTTTCCAGAAAGTATAGCATCTGTTCAATTGTTCGTAAATATGGCAAACTAAGGGGAGACAGATGACACGACCCGAACTTCCCCGTGAAGGAAAGCGCGGATGGCGTTGAGGACAAGACAAAATAGAACGCAGGCGGAAGAACATTTCATTGTTATTACAACAATTCCATCAGATACAAGAATATACAGAGTATAAATGAATAAATTACATTCGATAAATATCAGAGATTACAATAAATTACATAGCAGCAGAAAAATATACAAAACACAACTAGAAGTGATACACGGATACAGAGCTTTCTGAGCATCGTTCCAGCTGTTAATCAGGATCCTGCGAATATAAATCTGCAAAACCAAAACTACTAGCTGCCCGTGTCGAAAATAGGGGCGCCCAGAGTTTAGGTTAAAACAATAAACTCCAGGTCAGTCATGGGACTGGTGTGAGAACTAAAACAGTTATTTAAAACTTTACTTTAGAAGAGAGTAATTCAAGGGACCACGCCGTATAACACGGAACGGGTTTCCTCCCAAGAATACTAGTGCATATAACAAAACAGCGCAATGCTTTTTGGAAAAATGAAGCTATTATAAGACCCAGGTCCCATCACACAATGCAACGCAAGCCGGAGGATAGGGTTTTCCCTTATAATAGCCAAACATGCTTGGTACGTTTAAAACAAATCATTTGATACTATTATAAGTGTATAGTGTCAAAACAATTCAATCATAAATATCAATCATAGACGGCATGGGTACCATATATCATGTCGCCCTACTAGTTCTACAATTAAAACCGCAATATCACGTATTGGAAATTGGATTTCCGTCATGAGTCGAGGCAAGGGGCAAGCTCCTCTCCGCGTTCGAGACACTCTAGCAAATGTCCCAGGACCCCACTATGATCCTTGGATCTTCAGGGCCGGTCCTCTCTTACTTTTGAGGATTAATTATTCCTGAACACACGTTTCCCGGTCCTTACAGATCTATATCCGAGGCGCCTCGTATCCAACAACCACACAGGTGAAAAGTATATAAATGTCAGGGCTGGTAGGTCACTGACACCACCTTCGCTAGAAAGAAACGTCGTGCTCTCCCTGCAGTCACTATCCCGTTTTTGACTCATACCGAGGTGTGAGGCTCGCGAATTCACGTTATACACAAAGCTGCGCCACACAGGCCGTGCTTTGATCATCAACCACAAGACTTTGCTTTTCAACAGAAGCCCTGATCAATTGCCACTTACGCGTGCCACACTGGCAATTCACTACATGCGACTGATGTCCATCGATATACAACCTCTGAGCTCGTACGTCCCAGAGAAGGGCGTTAAGCAAGAGAATAAATTCTCTGCCGCCAAACAGATGTATATTTAATAGAGATCAATCAACACAGAATAAAATCCAATGTCGGACACACAATCCATTTACAAGTTCGTTCTGGGTCTGAACGAAACCGGAGGCACTTTCCTCGCATATCCATCCATCTCCAAGTACATATGGACGATCACCAACTGTTTCCCTCATCTTGGGTGTATATCCCAATCAAGATCATCAGTAATCTCCCAAACGATGTGAAGACTTCCGGTCTTCAACAATCGTCTTCATCTTCGACATCTCGTCGAATCAGTTATTCAGAATGGGTATAAACCCGGCCTTTCTGAATAACCCACGTATATGATAAACAAATGTTACACAAACACAACAAACGCCTCATTCCAATTCAGAATATTCTTTTATTCACAAAATCACATTCTTAGGGAAAGGTTCCCATTAATTTTATCCAAGATAAATACTTCTAAATTTATTCTATAATCTTCCTTTGGATATCATTTCGAACCAGTCGGGATTAGCGAACCACACCGAAGTAATTATTTATTTTATTTCTCAATCCCAACCTATTCATCCCATGAAGCAAAACTGGTAATACTCCATATCTAACACCAGGGTGTTATCGGTAAAATTAATTACTATTTCACGTTCAAATCTAACTAAAGATTTAACTATCGCTTTGGAGCAAAACTGGTGGTACTCCATTCTCGATCACCTTTCAGATTTGATAATTTAAATTAACAATTCACTTTTTAATCTAATTAAAGATTCATTAAAACTCCACTTAGTTTTAATCTTCTTAAAAATCAATATCCTGTCTTTAACTGGGTTAAAGAACCAATGTCATCTAAAACACGATTCACGATAAATCCAGACCACATTTTATTGTTAATTAGGTTAAAGAACAGGTGTTGTTCAAAACACCGCTCACGATAAACCCAAAAACCAATTCAAATTCAAATTCAATTAAATATTATTTAATTCATACACTTCATTAAATCTAAATAGAAAGATTTAATCTTTTTCTCTATTAGGCTTAAGAACAGTGTTAATGAAGACACCATTCACGACAAACCCAAATCACATTTGATATTAAATACAAGGCTCTGAATAGAAAATACCGGCTTATATTCAATATCAAATTCTGAAACCAACAAATATTGTATTGGAAATAACGATATAAAATATATCTTTCAAATTCCCATAACAATATCTGTATAGTCACGAAATCCAACATCGAAATATTCCAAAGATAATTTCGTTTCAACTCCAGTCCAATTCACGTATTGGGAATTTTGATTATTTTTAAAATCACTTTCAAATTCAATTTATTTCAAAAATAAATTGATTTTAATTCTAGTTCAACACTAGTTCATTTCGACAAAAATCTATTTTTATCTTTTCAAATATGGAATTTTTCATCCCAATTCTTTCCAATTCACATATTATGATTTTACACAAATTATTGATATTTTTAATAATTTTATCAAGGCCCGTACAGTCGATTTCCAACAATGGCCATCGAACTGCACTTACAACGACCTTTTCTGAAATTTAGTTGGACATGATTCCAAATCCAACCGTTAGATTTCAAATTTCTAATATTCATTGGAAAGCTCTTTTCGATACGAACCCAACGGTTCTGGTTTTAGGAGAATCCGACGGTCGGATCTCCCGCAACGTCAATTCGAAGTCAATGGTCGAAATTCATGAACTGCCGCTACGCGGCGCGTTCTATTCAGGCCATTATATATATAATATATATATTATATATATTTCGTCGATTTCCTTTTAAAACATATTTTATAAATCGTTTTAAATTCGTTTTCAAAACCATTTCAACACTATATTCAATTTCAAATCAAAATTGGATATTTCATATCATTACTATATAAATGATAGTATTTTCAAAATGTTATATTTTGAAATCACTACTCTTTTAATATTCATTATAAAAACGAATATAATCGATATAAATATCGTTCATGTCAAAATAGCGCAACTTTAATCAACACGGCTTTATATATTTCAATAAATTCGTTATTCTATTCAACAAATGAATATTTATTCCATTCAACACATGAATCTATATTTCTTTCAACACCCGACTAATCTCAACACATGAGTACTGTCAACACACGACTATTTTTGTTATGTAAAATATTTTATAAAATTATGGTATCTGTCGTTTGATTTTTAATTAGACTCCACCGTGAAGTAGTTCTAATTTTAAATATGATAAAGATGTAAATTTTATTATTTAAAATATTTTACTCAACACATGAATAATTTCAACACATGAACATCGTCAACACATGACTATTTTTATATTCAACGAATGAATTTTCTTTTATAATATTCATTATTTTCCCGATTGGAATGAGGCCCAATCAATTACCATATAACGTTAATTATATGGATTCCATACAACACATGTATATAATAGCAACGATAAATAATCAACCATCATCCAAAGTGCATCACACAACTGCATAAGCATCTAATATGAATAATTAACGCTTACACAGCCTGTCGACCAATCGATCGACATACAATTAAATAATTGGGATTAGTGTGCGCCAAATATTATCCCAACACCCGTGTGGGGTTTCAAATCAACAAACGCATAGTTTTATTTGTGCAGTTGGGCGATGTGTAAAATTTATCGTCCCAATCAATATCAGTCAAATCAGTGTATATAAACAAATCGACCGATTTGTTTATAAATATTCATTTATTCACTTTCACGTTAAAAGCTATATTTTTAACGATAATTAATTTATTTCAACACATCTACATTTTATTATCGATTTCACATCATCATCACAAACAATTTTCACAACACATCAATCAAACAAACAAGCCATCCATGGTCTGTGGATGACGGGTGTCGGGTGCTGCTAAGCTGCGTCTGCATCCTAGTATATATATAACTAGAAAAAGAGAATTTAGAGTGAGAAGTTCTCACCAATAGCTAATCCAATCATCTCGACTCTTCATATGTAGAAAATCTCCGCTGTTTCTTCTTTCGTCACTTTCGTTGTCCTTCACTACATATATAAAAAAATCGAATTTTTACTTTGCTATTCAATATATAAAAATCGAATTTTTACTTCGCTATTCAATATATAAAAATCGAATTTTTACTTCGCTATTCAATATATAAAAATCGAATTTTTACTTCGCTATTCAATATATAAAAATCCTATTTTTACACCGCTACTATATAGATAAAAATTCTATTTTTACACCGCTACTATATAGATAAAAATTCTATTTTTACACCGATACTATATAGATAAAAATTCTATTTTTATCACGCTATTCTCTATACAAAGATTTTGCCTTTTCAAAAATAAATATTTCACCTTTTCAAAAATAAATATTTCGCCTTTTCAAAAATAAATATTTCTCCTTTTCAAAAATAAATATTTTCCTTTTCAAAAATAAATATTTCTCCTTTTCAAAAATAAATATTTCTCCTTCGCTATATCTGTAAAGATGATATTTTTACTATCTATATAATATAAAAATCGTGTTTTTATGCTTTCCATACTATAAAAATCATATCTTTACATCGCTACTACTATAAAGATCACATCTTTATTACTCTACATTATATAAAATCATATTTTTACTCTATACTATATAAAAATCATATTTTCTTCGCATATATATATATATATAAACAGATTTTCTATTGGTTAAATAACCTAAAATAAAACTGAAATAAAAATGAAATAAAATGGAATAAAATTTACCGATTATAGAAGAGTGGAGGGGTTTTCACTGACGCGAGGCAAGGGGAAGGGGGAGGTCGGGGCGAGGCTCGGGAGGGTGCGACTGAAGGCGGCGCAGGTGGCGGTGGGGGTGTCGTGGTGGAGCTGCGCGAGGAGGAAGGGGTTCGGAGAAGAGAAGAAAGGAAGAGGAGGAAGAAGAGGAGAGGGAGGCGGCGCCTGTGGCGGACGGCGGCGCCGTTGAGGGGGGGGGCGCGATGGAGGCGGCGGCGGTTCCCCCCCCCCCTCTCCCCCACTCCTCTTTCCCCCTTTTTTTTCTCTTCAATTTCTGATTTAATCGGGGGACCTGAGTGATGTAAGGGGAGAGGGTTTTATTTTATTATTATTATTTAATTTCAAAAAAAGTTGACTTTTGATTTTGACCTCGAAACGAGGCCCACCGCCTGCCGTCCATAGCGTTTCACCCCCATTCCGAACACAATGGGATATGTACCATAAGCTGATTCTACCGTTCCGATCAGTTTCCATTAAAATCAACATATAACTCTATATATTGAATTTGAACGCGCATTTCAATTCACTGGGGTCACATACTAACTCTAAAAATCCCAGAAAAATATTTTCTAGCTTTGTATTGACGATACGCTCCTAACAAAACTAGTTTCGTCGAATTCTGAGACCGTTGGAAAAATGGCCATTTTCCAGTCGATTAAAATCAACTGAAACTGGTCAAACACGTTTTCTTTTGCCACACTCACATATTGATTCAAAAAATTATGAAATTTGGAATCTAGCAATAATTTGACATCACGGATCCAACAAAAGTGGTTTCGTCGAAATCCGAGGTCGTTTGCAAAATGGCTATTTTTAAGGGCCTGAATTCCATAGCGACTATTCAGAATTTTCAACTGGACATATCTTTTGATTCCCGCTATGAAATTTCGATTTCTCAGATTCATTGGAAAGATATTCTCAATTAGATCCTATTATTTTAGGTTTCACCAAAATCCGGTTTATTTTGCACCCGGTATGTTCAATTGAAGTTTGAAATCGAATTAGCGAACTACCGTGCCATTTTCAATTCCTTTATAATTATATATAATTATTTATATTCTAACGACGACGTATATAATATGTACGTTCGATTTCTATTCAAAATAAATTTTCGTCAATATTATTTAAAATAATCTATTTTAAATATTCAAAATTCGCTAAAATTGCCAAAATAAAAATTTTAAACTGGCCCAGATTTTCGGGTTATTACAACAGATGTCAAGAGCGCAAAACATATACAAGGAACATAGTCATGGAACTTTTGGTCAAACATTAACATGCAAGAATTTTATTTTGGAAAATTCAAAGTTCCAAATTTCACCAAGGCTTCATTTCCGATGAAATAAATGTACGGGATTATTTTCAAAATCGATATTTACAATAAGGATGACTAAATCAAAGTTTCAAATATCACTGAATTATTTCCAGAAAAATAGATATACGGCATTATTTAAACCAATATTTCTGAAGTACAAAACCAACTCAAAGCCATGGATCTCAAAAGCCCAAAATTTATGCAAATATCAAAGACCAGATTGTATATGAAATCAGAGATAATATCAGGGCTTAAAACCCTATAAATTGACACCAATTCATCATGGGCCATCATTGAAAATTCAAGCAGTAAAATCAAAGAAATAAATTCTGAAGAACTCACCAAGATTCATATATTTTCGATCAATTGAAAGGCCAAACCATTCTACTTAGAGCATCGACTATTCGAGCATCGGAAGAACAAATTTCAGAACTTCGAGGTCGCAATTTGGGTTAGAAGGAAAACCATAATATTTGATTGAGTGGCCATTGAAGAACAAAGTAGAAGCCGACATTTAATTTTAACAGAGCATACAAGAGGGGCTGGCCAATTATTTGAAAGGGCTTAAAGAATTTTAAAACTAGGGTTTTAAATTGTCTTTTATTTTTGAGTGTTTTTATTTTGTAAAACGAATTGAAGTTCTCTAGTTTGTCTAAACTAAGGAGATGAATTACAGGTTTGTGATTCGGGGAAATCCAATATCGGAGATACAGATTAGTGCAGAGTTTTGAGTGTAGGATTAGAACAGTTGGGAGCGGGTGTCGCGAGTTTACAGGGGATTCTAAGCATAGAGGTTGTTTTAATTCCAAGTAGAAACCTTGGTAAATGCAGCAGTAGACAGGGTTTTGCCGAAGCTGTGTGTATCTACGTGTTATTTATTTTTTCGATTTACTCTGATTATTATCTGTGTTGCTATTGTTTATTACTCAGCGAAAAACTGTGATAAACCCTATTCACCCTCTCCCCTTCTAGGTTTAATTTATATCCTACGATTGTATTGGAGCTGGTATAAGGTAACAACATTATAGGGGGTTCTTGCTCTATGATCAAGTGGCAAAGTACTGACTCTTTCCCCTACATGCCCCATTGGGTTGTTCTGTGTCGAGAGGCATGACGTAAAATCAATATCTGAGATACCTTTTTTAGCCACCGGGATGGTATTAAAATCCTCATTAATGGAGATAACAAGTGGTATCAGAGAAGGCATTTATTATTTTTCAAATAACTCCAGAGTCATGGATTTCCCTAACAGTGAGTTTTCTAGTTGTCAATCTAGCGAGAATTTTTCCAGTATAAACCCAACTATTTTTTATGGAACAAATGTTTTAAATTGGAAATTAAAAATAGAATTTTATTTAAAACTGTTAATCCTAGATGTTGCGATATTATTAAAAATGGACGTGATATGGTAGATAAGAATGACATCATAATTAATTCTCGTGCTGCGCACATTTTATATTCTCATATTAATGATTATCAGTTTAACAATATCTCCCATTGTTTAACTGCATAGGAAATTTGAAAAACTCTCGATGCAGTGTACGGAAGAAAAGACAACAATAGGTGAAAACCCCTCAAAAGCCAACTCAAATTCAGAATTATGCTTGACTGGATTTACAAAAGAAGGATCAGATGGTGACAACAGATGAAGAGCATGGTGAATTTCCTTTTGAAAAGTTAATTCTTCTTTGTGATAAATTAACTATAACTGTTGAGAGTCTCAAACTGACAAATAAAATATTAAAATCTGAAAATATTGAGTTAAGCAATAAAAATCATGATTTGGAGTTAAAACTTGAAAACGTTAAAAAGGTTGAAAACGCTAATTGCAAAAATTGTTTAAATTTTGAAAATGATTTAGTTCATTCCAATGAAAATTTTCAAAAGTTTGAAAAGGAAATTATATTTTTAAAAATAAACAAGATTGAACTAAAAACAAAAAATGATTTTTTGCAAAAGGAGTTGGGTAGGTTTAAGAAGGCTAAAATTTCCAAACATGAAATTTTATAGAAAGAGAGTTTATTGAAAACCGAATTGATTTTAGATGAGCTTGAAATTGAAACTGGGAAAATCTCAAATCTCGAATGCAATAAATGCACGACTTTTCAAAAAGAAGTGTTTGAAATAAAAGATAATTTCAAAGCCTTTTAAAACGAAAACATGATTTTAAAAAATAACAAATTTGAAATTACTTATATAAATCACGATTTAGAAAAAGAAATTGAAAAATTCAAGGATTTTGCAAAACTTGGAATTGAAAAGCGTAAATGATTTGAAAGTGAGATTTTTGAGTCTAATGCGAAATTTAAAATGCTCGAAAACAAATATATGGTTTTGAAACAAAATAATGTTGAAAAGAGAAAGATTGCTATAAATCGTGTTCGAATTTAATGAAAGAAAATAGTAATCTTAAATCTAAAATTCAACGACTTGAATCAATGTTGGCTAAATTTTCTAAAGGAGAAAAATCATTGAATATGTTGTTAAAAACCCATTTTTTTGTTAAGAGTAAAAGGACTCAGTTTTAATAGATTTGATCAAATTGAAAAGCGAGATTCTAATGATTTTAAAAATCCTTCAAACCACTTTAGAAAAGATCGAATTGGAAATTTGAACTCTAATAATTTCAAAGGATTTTTAAATCATAAACAAGACGAGAACTTGTTTAGAAACAATCCAATTAAAAAAATTTGGATCCCAGAAGATAATAAAATGAATTTGATTAAGACTAAAAGAATTTGGTTTTTTAAGGGCACTTTAGTGGATACTAATGGATTGTTATATAAACGGATTTAGGTACAAAAATGTGTAAATGAAGGGACGAGTGGTAAAATAGTCTTTGTTAGACCACTCGATATTATGAATATTTAGGTATCGAGGAGGGCTAATGAACAACTGTGCTTAAGAGAGATAAAATTCATATTGTTGAATTATTTAGAGTTCCATAGCCATAGGTTTATGAGTTGGAGATTCATTGGTTCACATAGATTATTGTAAGTCAGGCATTGATCTCTAAATTCGTGTTTTTATTTTCTTATTGATATGATTTTTATTGACACTGCTATAGTATTTTTGACATATCTTGAGCTTCTTAACTTCAAATTGCAAAATTATTGATTTTCTAGAAATTAGATCCAATTGTCTACAACTTTTATGAGTATTTCCAGATTCTAAACTTAAATTGATGAAAAACTGCAATTAATTTGAAGTTTAGTTTTTAGACTGGTAACTGAATTTCTGACAGTGTTGTAGTATTTTGAGCATATCTTGAACACTATTAATCGCAATTTTAAAATTTACGATGTTCTGGAAAGTTAATGAAATTTCACACATCTTTGTTGTTTTGAGTTTCTTCTAATTCATCTTGAAAAATATTGAAAAACTGTACTCAATTCAGCGCATTACTTGAAAGCTATAATTGAAAAGTTGTGATAATTTCATAGTTTTTGGATTGGCTCGACTATTTTGATTTTGAAATCATTTGTGATTGATTTTTGAATTTCGTGGTTTATTATTTTTGGATTCAAATTCTAAAAATAATTTTTTATCAAAAGATTCAAATAATTTGTTTCTGATTTAAATCATTGACTGTCTCTTCTGCTTGTTAAAATACTATGAAAAATTCTTTTGTGGTTCCTGCTTTGAAACTAATTTTTTGCTGCTCTTATAAAGGAAATGGATTTGTTAAGTTTCATTTGAGTGTCTTGGTGATTGGACGATGAGTTGAAAAATCAGTGACTAGATTTCATTAAATTCCATAGGCAATTTCAATTACATATACAGGTGGATTTAAAATTGACTAGGAGAAATCAGTCTTAGAAATATTAGAAAATTCCATAATCTACTTATTGATTTTTGAAACTGATTTTCAATTTGCATTAATATTTCAAAAACACTCCTTGAAACTGATATTTTCAATTCCAAAATCATTTTTGATTATTTATTCAAAAATTGAAATTATTAACCAAGTTAAACCATTTTGGAACTCATCAAAATTATTAGTAGATTTATGAAATTGTGATGAGTTGTGACTATGGTATAATTCATAACAATAGAAAATATTATTTAAATTCTCATGATGATTGGAAAATTTTATAATATTTTTTTAATTAGTGCTTATTTCACTATCATCTTCTATTTCTACTATACTTCTGTTAGTCATCATGGTTTTATATTATGTGGGGAGTTAAAATTGATTTAGAAAGACTGAAAAATATTGTTGAAATTGTTTTTTGAAATAAAATTATATTTATCCTTGGTATTCACTCTCATTTAATAGTCCTTGCGATTATGCATGCTTGGAACTCATAAGAGAGGATAACGTTAAGTATTCTTCTAATCTCGTTTAAAAGTCCTAGCGGTTATGCATGGTTAGAAAATACTTAACAAATTTAAGTTACACTAACCCCATTTAAAAGTCCTAGCTGTTATGCGTGGTTAGAAAGTGCTTAAATTATTTTGTGCTTAAATTTGAAATTTATGGAATTCATAAATCCTATATTTGAATTTTAAAAACTGTCCTCATGTTTATAAAATCAATCATAAATCCATCATTCTAAAAAGTGAAATTTGCTTCTAGTTTGAAGAATATTATGATTTTTGTTTGATTAAATGATATTTACGATACATATTTTCCCTCTTGATTTGATTCTATATTTCTAGTCTATGTTCAGCACTATTTCTATTATTCTTTTGATGATAACAAAAGGGGGAGAATGGTTAGGATTTTGATTGATGAGCGAATAATTCACAAATATTTTAATATTGGAAATTCAATTAAATTGTTAAATCACTCAGATTTGCAGATATATAGGGGGAGTTCTATTGTTGGGAGAGCATACAAATAGGGGGTATTATATTTCACATTCAAACACAGTTATCATATTCAAAATCTTAGTGTATGTTTGTCATCATCAAAAGGGGGAGATTGTTGAGTATAACGATATGATTTTTGTTTGATGATAACAAACATATATATTATTATATAAATGTGTTTGCAAGCAATACTATTCTATATTTCACATCATGTACAGAAATAAATATTTATTGAATAGAATACTATTACACAAGATTAAATATTCAAACAATATTTTTGTTTAAATAAATATTTTATTTCAACAGTTGAAATAGTACATATTCATGACTCCACTATTTACAATTCACGTAAATATATTTGGATATTTCTGTTTAAATCTAACATGACACATTTACATATCACACATAAAATTGTACTAAAAGGATTCAAACAAAATAAACAAATTGAATTAAACGACACAATTATATTTTATTTCAATCAATTTGTTTATCACAAATAAAACTATAATTTTATTCATGCCTACAGTCCATCTCATATACAGGAGTTCCTCACTACATTTCACTCAGTATCACTCAATTTATAAACAGATTCATAGTTACATATACATTCCTTGACACTGAGTCTTCACATGCTTCCAGTCCAATCCAGTCGCCTCCATACCTGCCACAGAAACACAACACAGTAAACAGGAACAAAAATAGAATTAAATACAAGCAGATATAAATTTATTTATTTTGAATTTTATTTGCCTTAGAATTTTTAATGTGTTTCTCATTGTTTTCTAGACTTGGTCTGATATGTGTGTGTGTGTGTGTGTGTATATATATATGTGTGTGTGTGTGTGTGTGTGTGTAGACAGCTTGTGATATTCACAGTGATACACTGTAAATACCACAAGGTAGACATCGTTTGTAGTGCTAACATATATATATTCTGCACGTGCACTATACATGTACACAAATACATGTGTATGTATATACACATATTTCTATGCAAAAGAAAACATGGTCGAGCCTGTCTAAAATTCAAGTACATCTCAAAATGGTCAAGTCAGCATGCAACGACAATGAAGATATTATGACGACCGCCCATAACCCATGCACCACACAAGAGGAATAATGTGCTGAAAAGTGTACCAGGCAGCTATGGACGATCATCAAAGTAGGTAAACAACTTCGGAACCTATCGTAGAACTCACAACGCAAGGATAAAATATAATAGAACATATACAACAGGTAATAGTAATGAAGCATCATATGGCAAACTTTTGAAACTTTCTCAACATCCTGAAAGGTTATCCAACTGATACAAAAGTTTGTACACAAGGCCTCACTACAACCCTCATAGAACGCTCAAACAGCGGAAAGAAATACTAGATAGTAATAAAACTGGTACGTTAGCCTCCTGATTGCCTCCGCACAGCAGCATCGTACTCACTAATCACCTATAACCTGCTACTTAGTATGCCCATCCACAACCGGATGAACAACCCAAGGTAATAAGAGGAAACATAAAACCTTGAGTCAGACAACAGTCTTAGTGAGCGATAAAACAACTATAGAAATTCAATGATAAAGTATATGAGAACGGATAGATAAACATATTAATATACCCATAACACCAGAGAAGAACTCAACCCTATCTTTCCCACATCGGACAGTGATAGCCTTTACGATAAACAATTTAACCATTCATCCATGGAAATCGGAACACCCATTCAATTATGGTAAAGCACTCATAACATCCGGATTATATGTATCTCATGTGAACCATCCCGATCGAATTCAACGTCCCTCCAGCGCAAGCCCCAGAGGCTTAAACCAATATCAGACAGGAACCAAAGGAACATCTCCTTTGACTTTGGACGACCCATATGGGACGGTACAAACAGAACAACCAATCATCCATGACCAACTTTGGCTATCACCGCAAATCCTGCTTCGAAACCATCGTTAGTCGTATGACGGCCAACCTTGCCATATGTTAAGGGCTAATGGTAACCCCAGTTCTAGCATAAACTCCATACGCCTTTCAACAATACATATGCATGTCCAACCTTGACAACTAAACCTTTTAGCGATACCCACGGTACTCGACCTACAACTGGTCTTTTGGGTGCCCCCATCATACTCCTGCTTTGAGCCTGCTAGAACTTACGACGACGATAATCTCTCGGCCTTCGCATCTCTAGTCATCCAACCCGACTATTTCTCAAAGCTCAAGAAACCTCATTAAGTAACCATTATCCACCAACTCACGACCTTTGAGTTGTCATCACATTTGTTATTCTACACCGATCAATGAACACATTCAACACTTCGAACCTTCCTACTTGAATTTACTTTGAAGTCATACCATAACCGAGCCAACTACACCACTACGCTGCAGCTAGGGTTCAGAGGGTTGCCCCCGAAAAATATATTTTTTTCAGACCGTTTTATTCAAATCTGAGTCATACCCGAAAATATAAATTTTCAGAAATTTTCCCGGTGCGACGACCCTTCACACTGCTCGACCGACCAAAGCGACTGACCCTTCACACTGGTAGAACCAACCAGAGCGACTGACCCTCCCAACTTGGAGTGGCCGACCCGCCACTTTACCACTTCCAGGCTTCACGACCGACCCGATAGGAGCGATCGACCCCTTTACTTAACCATAGGCTAGCTCGACCGAACCCTTTTTCCTACAGGCTCGCTCGTCCGCTTGCCTTACACCCAGCTCGCTCGAGCCTGCTTTCTGTCTTGTTTCCCAAGAAATCATATCCTGGAGCGAACGACCCCCCTACATGCGACCCAAAACCTGCACTTCATAATTTCTACTCTGATTTCCACCAAAACTTCACCAAACGATAGATTCGACGAAATCAATTCATACAATACATCCAATACAATCATATGCATGTTATAAAGCCACTAACATCACGAAAATGACAATTAACATCAAATTATGTAAATTTTACCAAAAACCATAATAAATGAACATATGATCTAAATTGTGGATCGAACTTGCATAATCATATAAAATAGCATAGAAATTACCTATCTAAACTTGTTAAATCAGATCATAGGGTGGTTAATATGAAAATGGGCTTAATACGACATAGATCGATGGAAAAACACTTGAATTTGATGAGAAACATGCGCAAACACTAATATACTTCATTGCATTCAAGTGAGAGATGTAAATCACTCACTGATTTGCCAAAACAAGCTAAAATGGATGAATCAGGAATCCCGACAGTAAGCACTTTGCACCAAACACCTTGATCCGATGAACACTTACCTTAATTGATGTAGATCTAGCCTCAAATGGTGTAGATCTATGATTTCCCTCCTTGGCTTTTAGTTTTAATGGTGGAAAAGTGTTATAGGAAGGAGGAGCACAAGGCACCAAATGAGAGAATGGAAAACTAAAACCATTTCCCATATCCCTTACCCCCTATTTATACCCTTCCATTAACCCACTAATGGGCTTTCCCCAAATCAGACCATTAGACTCCCAAACCTGGACAGCCAACTGAAAAACCTTAAAACAGTGATTTCTCCCAAACCGTTGAGCCAAATCTTTAATGTAACCACTCTACGGAAAGGCAATCATCAATTCCTTTCCAATGGCATGGGTCTCACCCTATGATTCGACCTGAGTCAAATGTTAGCCCTATACAAGACAGATAGAGGCAAAATGGTCATAAACAAAATCGGTAAAAATTATGGACATGTCTCACATCCCCATAAGCAACACATCAAAAGATGAGAATGATCCAACCCTCTGGGAATAAAATAAAAATATTTTATGATCTTCCGATACGTAAAATGCGAGATGTAACATCCCCCCCCCCCCCCACAAGAATTTCGCTCCCAAAATTCCAAGCAAACACAAGCAAATCTGCATGCCTATCATCCATGAGAAGCCAATTCCATCACCCAAACTAGCCACCATCAAGCCATGCATCCATAGCCTTAGCCTAACATGCGGAATTCTATCAAACAGCAACAAGATATAATGATGATACGATCAAAGGGTCCTACCGACGAAGAGTTCTAGATGAGTCTCCTTCATACTCTCTTCCATATCCCATGTACAATCATTGATATCTTCACTCCATTGTACTTTGACTAGCTTAACCGTCTTCCTCCTAAGTCGTTTCATGTCATTCCCCACAACACGAAGTGGCTTACGAGATTTCACAACTGCGGTCTCTATTTCAAGGTCTTTGTACTGCTCTGGAGGTACCACCACATTCGAATCATGCACAAACTTACATAGAAATGACACATGGAACACATTATGCACACTCGATATCTTCTCGGGTAACTACAATCTATGTGCGAGCTTTCCAATTCTCTCGACTATCGGAAGTGGTCCAACGAACCTAGGAGCCAACTTTCCTTTACTTCCAAATCGAACTACATGCTTTAATGGCGAAATCTTCACGAAAACCATGTCACCAACGACGAATTCCAAGTCCTTACCATGCTTATCGACGTAACTCTTCTGACGATCTTGGGCTACCTTCATTTTTTGTCGAACGATCTCAATACAATCCGAGGTCTCTCTAATCATCTCTGGCCCAAGTACCAACTTATCTCCAGTTTCTAACCAACAAGCCGGAGAATTGCACGGCCTTCCATACAACGCCTCGTAGTGCCATCCCAATGCTCGATTGGTGGCTATTGTTATATACAAACTCAACTAGATGTAGATGGTCCTCCCATGATCCCCCAAAATCCAACACACAAGCTCTTAGGAGATCTTCCAAAACTCGATGGACTCTCTCGGTCTGACCATCCGTCTGGGGATGATAAGCCGTACTCAAACATAATTCGGTTCCCAAAGCTTCTTGCAAACTTTTCCAAAATCCACTCATAAACAATGCATCTCGGTCACTCACTATACTCTTTGGGATACCATGGAATTGAACTATCTACTTCACATAAATCTCAACCAACTTTGACGCCGTCCTAGTCGACTTAACAGGAATGAATCTCGCACTTTTGGTCAAACGATCCACGATGAGCCAAATACCTTCACTTCCTGCCCTGGTTCTAGGTAGTCCATCGATATCTGCTCCCACTTCCACATAGGAACTTCTAATGGCTGAAGCAATCCACTCGGCTTCTTCTGTTTAGCTTTCACCAACTGACAGTTCATGCACCTGGAAATGAACTTTCCAATATCTCGCTTCATCCCTTCCCAGTAGTAGACTCGCTTCATGTCCTGATACATCATATTGCCACCGGGATGAATCGTCAATTTCGAGTGATGACATTCTCTCAGATTCTCATCTCTCAATCCATCAATATCAGGAACAACTAATCGTCCTTATTTTCAAAGCCAACCTTCTCGAATGACCTCGAACTCTTTTTTTTTTTTTTTTGGTTCCAGCTTTTGGATAAACTCGACAAGCTTCACATCTTGCTTTTGGATCTCGCCAATCCTTTCGATAAGAGTGGGTCTTATCGATAATCTTGCCAACATTTCAGGTTCGAACTCGCATCTTGGCCTGAAATCAAACCTTGCCAAATACTTGAGGCTTTTCCATTCCGAAAACATCGCTCATAAACTTGTGTGTCTTCGACTCAACGCATCTGCAACTATGTTACCCTTACCAAGTATAGGCTATACCAAAATCATACGATGCCAGAAAATCTAACCATCGTTGCTGCTAAAGGTTTAAATCCTTTTGGGAGAAAAGATACTTCAACAACTTGTGATCCATAGAAAACTCGAATCAAACTCCCAACAGGTAATGTCTCCACATCTTCAAAGCAAACATAATCGCCGCCAACTCTAAATCATGAGTTGGGTAATTCTTCTCATGCGGCTTTAGCTATCGACTCGCGTAGGCTACAACCTTATCCTTCTGCATCAGCACTGCTCCAAGTCCAGTACCACATGCGTCGGTGTATACCACCATATCTTCATTCCCACTCGGAATGGTCAACATAGGTGCACTCGTCAATCTCTCCTTCAGGATTCTGAACGCTTGTTCACACTTCGCATCCCATGTGAACACTTGGTTCTTCTTCGTCGGTCCTGTTAGCAGTGCAGCTACCTTGGAGAAATCCTTAATAAACCGTTGGTAATAACCGGCCAACCCAAGGAAACTTCGAACATCCATTGCACTCTTAGGTCTATCCCAGTCCTGGATTGCTGCTACTTTAGCGTGGTCAACTGCTATCCCATTTCCAAAAACAACATGACCTAAGAACCTCACTTCATTCTTCCAGAAGTGACACTCGGAAAACTTAGCTCTCAGCTGATACTTTCACAAGATCTCTAACACAACTCTCAATTGCGTCTTATGTTCTTCCTCATTTCTGGAGTAAACCATAATATCATCCACAAGCACAAGCACAAACTTGTTCAACTGGTCTCTGAATACCCTATTCATAAGATCCATGAAATACGTTGGCGTGTTGACTAATGCGAATGGCATCACCAACCACTCAAAGAAGCCAGATGGTGTCCTAAAAGTAGTCTTTGGTACACTATCCTTAGCCACCCTCAATTGGTGAAACCTGTTGCCAAATCCATCTGAGAAAACATTTAGCCTCGTGAAGCTGATCGAACAAGTCATCGGTCCTTGGCAACGGATACTTGTTCTTCTTAGTCATTTTGTTCCGCTCACGATAGTCCACACACAATCTTAACGAGCCATCTGCCTTGGTTGCAAACATGACCTGTGTTCCCCACTTGGAAACACTCCTTCGAATGAATCCCTTCCCTAGAAGGTCTCTAACTTGCCCTCTAGCTCTCGCTATTCCTTAGGCGCCATCCACCTAAGAGGCATAACGATTGGTCTAGCACCCTCGACCAAATCGATCCTAAACTTGATCTCATAATGCGGCGGCAACCCTTTGAGCTCGTCAAAGACATACTCATACTCATTAACGATCAGCACTGATGACAGATCTTCTTGTGGAATCCCAAGAAAATATAGATAACTCACGAAGACACCCTCTTCGCGCTTATATCTAATCAACACCTTTCGCCCTTCCACATCCCTGACCCTCACCTCTAGCTTCTAGCAATTCACCCTTGCTGCATACCTCTTGAGCCAATCCATACCCAAGATGATCCCAAACCCAGCGAAGTTAAGAATAAAGCAATCACACGGAATAGAACAACCATGGCTCGACAACACTAGACCATGGCAAATCATACACAATCTGGATGAACCCCCAATTGGATTAGTCACGATCAATGGTCTATCACAAATCCCGGGTTCCAAACCCAAGTGACACACAAGCTCATTGCAAATGAATGAAAGTGATGCTCCATTATCAAAAAGCACATGAACTGAAACACCATTAATAGAAAGAGTACCTTGCACCACGACACCCTTTCCCTTTTTCTTTACAGTAGGAGCTCTCGAAGAAGTTGGCACGGCTTCCAAAGCATATACCTTCACAACCTGCTTGCCCTTAGCTGATTCTGGACAGTCTTTCTTCATATGCCTAGGCTTCCCACACTTGAAGCACTTCTTCTCAGCTTTGGGATTCTTGCACTCACTAGCAAAATGGCCTTTCTGTTGGTAGTTAAAGAAAATCACCTCACTCTTAGGCTTCTTTTGGCCATTCTACCCTCTCTATTGTTGTTGTTTTTTCCTCTTCTTATTATTACCACCCTGTTGTGGCTTCTATTCTTCCTTAGGTGCAACAACAGACATCTTCTTAGGAAACAGACTTTCATGTCTCAAAGCCTTCTCGACGATCTTCTCAAAGCTATCATCGAGGTGATCCACAAGAAGATTCCCAAGATATTCATCCAACCCAAAGACAAACTTCTCGTTCTTTTGATAAGGAGTATCCACATATGAACGAGCATACTTCAACAAGGCCTCGAAGTCAGAAATATAGTCAAGAACTGGCTTACCATTCTGCTTACGCTCCACAAATCTCTTAAATAGAATTGACTTTTGCACGGTGGAGATAAACTTCGCTTCAAACTTAGCCTGGAACAGCTCCCATGAAATTTCCTCTTTAAGGGTCTCAAGTGTGACAGAGTTCCACCAGTCCATTGCTCTGCCCTCTAACTGCCTCAATGCAAGGTTTCTATTTGTTGCATCATCAATGCCCAAGTCCATGAAGATCCTAACACAAGTATCCATCCACCTCTAGACTTCTTCAACTGGTTCAGTGCCCTTGAATTGTTTTCCTCCCAATGAAGAAAAGTCTTTGCATAGCTTTGCAAATTCTACAAATCTAGGCACTGGAACTCCAACATCAACTGTAGCCGCCATTGGAGCGGGAACCCTATTCATGATCGCTGCCGCCATGGCCTCGAACATGGTTGGGTAGTCTAGTTCGCCACCATTTCCCCCTCTAGTATTAGCTCTCCTAGCAGTGTGTCTTGATTCTCGTCTACTCATTCTAAATCTGCGATTTAGAATAATTAGCCACTTCCAAGAAAAACTACTAAAGAGATACAACCGTTACTACTATATATGCTAATATATATAGTAAGCATACTACTAGAATCTACAAGTATGTCTCTCATATGTAATTACATCTACAAACTTTGGCCAAAATCATTGACCAGAGCTCTGATAACAAATGTGGTGACCACCCAAAGCCCTTGCACTAGACAAGAGGAATAATGCGCTGAAAAGTGTGCCAGGTAGCTGTGGACGATCATCAAAGTAAGTACACAACATCGGAACCTGTCGTAGAACTCACACCACAAGGATAAAATATAATAGAACATATACAACAGGTAATAGTAGGCATCATATAGCAAACTTTTGAAACTTTCTCAACATCCTGAAAGGTTATACAACTGATACCAAAGTTTGTACACAAGGCCTCACTACAACCCTCATAGAACACTCAAACAGCGGAAACAGAAATACTAGATAGTAATAAAACTGGAACGTCAGCCTCCTGCTCGCCTCCGCACAACAGCATCATCCTCACTAATTACATGTAACCTACTACTTAGTCTACCCATCCACAACCGGATGAACAACCCAAGGTAATAAGAGGAGACATAAAACCTTGAGTCAGAAAACAGTCTTAGTGAGATATAAAATAGCTACAGAACTTCAACAATAAAGTATATGAGAATGGATAGATAAACATACTAATATACCCATAACACAAGAAGAACTCAACCCTATCTTCCCCACATCGGACAGTGATAGCCTTTACGATAAACAATTTAACCATTCATCCATGGAAACCAGAACACCCATTCAATTATGGTAAAGCACTCATAACATCCAGATTATATGTATCTTATGTAAACCATCCTGATCGAATTCAACGTCCCTCCAGCACAAACCCCAGAGGCCTAAACCAATATCAAACAAGCACCCAAGGAACATCTCCTTCGACTTTGGACGACCCACATGGGACGGTATAAACAGAACAACCAATCATCCATGAATGACTCTGGCTATCACCACCAATCCTGCTTCGAAACCATCGTTAGTCGTATGACGGCCAACCTTGCCATATGTCAAGGGCTAATGGTAACCCCAGTTCTAGCATAAACTCCATACGCCTTTCAACGATACGTATGCATGTTCAACCTTGACAACTAGGCCTTTCAACGATACCCAGGGTACTCGACCTACAACTGGTCTTTTGGGTGCCCCCATCGTACCCATGCTTTGAGCCTTATAGAACTTACGACAACGATAATCTCTCGGCCATCGCATCTCTAGTCATTCAACCAGACTATTTCTCATAGCTCAAGCAACCTCCTTAAGCAACCATTATCCACCAACTCACGACCTTTGAGTTGTCATCACATTCGTTGTTCTACACCAATCAACGAACACATTCAACACTTCAAACCTTCCTACTCGAATTTACTTCGAAGTCACACCATCACCGAGCCAATTACACCACCGCGTTGCGGCTAGGGTTCGGAGGGTTGCCCTCGAAAAATATATTTTTTCCGACCTTTTTGTTCAAATCTGAGTCGTACCCGAAAATATAAATTTTCAGAAATTTTACCTATGCGACCGACCCTTCACACTGCTCGACTGACCAAAGCGACCGACCTTTCACATTGGTAGAACCAACCGGAGCGACCGCCCCTCCCAACTTGGAGTGACCGACCCGCCACTTTGCCACTTCCAGGCTTCATGATAGACCCCTTTACTCAACCATAGGCTCGCTCGACCGAACCCTTTTTCCTCCAGGCTCACTCATCCGCTTACCTTACACCCATCTCACTCGAGCCTGCTTTCTGTCTTGTTTCCCAAGAAATCACACCCTGGAGCGAACGACCCCCCTACGTGCGACCCAAAACCTGCACTTCATAATTTCTACTCTGATTTCCACCAAAACTTCGCCAAATGATAGATTCGACGAAATCAACTCATCCAATACATCCAATACAATCATATGTATGTCATGAACTAACATCACGAAAATGACAATTATCATCAAATAATGCAAATTTCACCAAAACCATAATAAATGAACGTATGATCTAAATTATGGATCTAACTCGCATAATCATATGAAATAGCATAGAAATTACCTATCTAAACTTGTTAAATCAAATCATATGGTGGTTAATATAAAAATGGGCTTAATACGGCATAGATCTATGAAAAAACACTTGAATTTGATGAGAAACATGCGCAAACACTCATATAATTCCTTGCATTCATGTGAGAGATGTAAATCACTCACCGATTTTCCAAAACAAGCTAAAATAGATGAAATAGGAATCTGGACAGGAAGCACCTCACACCAAACACCTTGATCCGATGAACTCTTGCCTCAATTGATGTAGATCTAGCCTAAATGGTGTAGATCTATGATTTCCCTCCTTAGATTTTGATTTTAATGGTGGAAAAGTGTTATAGGAAGAAGGAGCACAAGGCACCAAATGAGAGAATGGAAAACTAAAACCATTTCCCATATCCCTTACCCCCTATTTATTCCTTTCCATCAACCCACTAACGGGCTTTCCCCAAATCATCCCATTAGACTTCCAAAACCTGGACAGCCAACTGAAAAACCTTAAAACAACGATTTCTCTCAAACCGCTGAGCCAAATCTTTAATGTAACCACTCTACGGAAAGGCAATCATCATTCCTTTCCAATGGCATGGGTCTCACCCTCTGATTCGACCTGAGTCCAAAGTTATGCCATATACAAGACTAACAGGGGTAAAATGGTCACAAACAAAATCGGTAAAAATTATGGACATGTCTCGCATCCCCAGAAGCAACACATCAAAAGATGAGAATGGTCCAACCCTCAGGGAATAAAATAAAAATATTTTACGATCTTCCGATACATAAAATGCGGGTTGTTACAGATATATTCACATGTATATATACATACATTGTATGTATATACACAGTGGCATGATAACCATGTGCACGATTCAGCATGACAATTGAACACACACAAGGGGACGAACCATGCACAAGATCATAAGGCATGCACACAACCAAACCCAAGTCAGCAAGCCACAAGTATGCACATAGAGCAACATGCACATAAGTGCAGCAGTTTCAAGTTCATGCAAAATTGGTTCAGGTCAAAACAACAAGGGTCCAACCAACAAAGGAATGACATATGATTCAACCAAGTAACACAGCAGTATCACAAAAATGAAGTCAATGCAGACAACTAAACACAAGACAGGTCAACTTAGAATGCTGCAGAAGGCTGTAACATACATGGCTCAAGTGAAATAATACGAATCGAGGTTGGCATGAGTTCACATTTGCATGTATACATCTACAATACTGTCTACAGGGGCAAAAAAGAATGCACAAACAGGAACAGCAGTGAGCATAGATATAAGGGCTCAAGGCAGTACAAGCACCACAAATAAAAGTGGCACTACAGCATGCACGTATACAAACTGGTTCAAGTGAATATACACTAATATATATGCTCAATTACACAACTGGTTCGGATAATGGCGATAAGAGGGTGAGCTGATAACATAAGCATGGATCGGCATGAACATGAAGCATGCACAAGTTTCAACACAATGAACATGGACCGGTACAAACAGCTTGACAAATTGCACAAGCACTAGTCTGCTCAAGCAATGTACACAAGCATGGAAGTTTTCCAAATACATGAACTAACAAACAAATATTGAGGTAGAGGAGTTCAAACAAATGGATGTATTCAGATATGCCAAGACAAATCAAATTTACAGTGGGACAAAATCATGGTAAGTATCATTCAAATGATTCACAAAATTCACAATGTTTCCAGAAAGTATAGCATATGTTCAGATGTTCGTAAATATGGCAAACTATGGGCAGAGAGATGTCAAGAGTGCACAACATATACAAGGAACATAGTCATGGAACTTCTGGTTGAACATTAACAAGTAAAAATTTATTTTGGAAAATTCAAAGTTCGAAATTTACCAAGGCTTCATTTCCAGAGAAATTAACGTATGGGAATATTTTTAAATCGATATTTACAACAAGGATGACTAAATCAAAGTTCCAGATATCACTTAATTATTTGAAGAAAAATAGATATACGGTATTATTCAAATCAATATTTCTGAAGTACAAAACCACTCAAAGCGTGGATCTCAAAAGCCCAAAATTTACGCAAATATCAAAGATGAAATAGAGATAATATCGGGGCTTAAAACCCTATAAATTGACACCAATTCATCATAGGCCATCATCAAATATTCAAACAGTAAAATCAAAGAAATAAATTATGAAGAACTCACCAAGATTCAGATATCTTTGATCGATTGAAAGGCCAAACCATTCGACCTAGAGCATCAACTATTCAAGCATCGGAAGGACAAATTTCCACAGCTTTGAGGCCGCAATTTGGTTCAGAAGGAAAACCCTAATTTTTGATTGAGTGGCCATTAAAGAACAAAGTGGAAGCCGACTTTTAGTTTTGACGGAGCATACAAGAGGGGCCGGCCAATTATTTGAAAGGGCTTAAAGAATTTTAAAACTAGGGTTTTAAATTGTCTTTTGCTTTTGAGTGTTTTTATTTTGTAAAACGGATTGAAGTTTTCTAGTTTATTTAAACTAGGGAGACGAATTACGGGTTTGTAATTCGAGGAAATCTGATCTCGGGAATAGAGATCAATGCAGGTTTTTGATCGTAGGATTAGAACAGATGGGAGCAGATGTCGCGAGTTTACAGGGGACTGTAAGCATAGAGATTGTTTTAATTCCTAGTAGAAACCTTGGGGAATGCAGCAGTAGGCAGGGTTTTGTCAAAGCTGGATATATCTATGTGTTATTTATTTTTCCGCATTTACTCTAATTATTATATGTGTTGCTATTATTTATTACTCAGCGAAAAACTGCGATAAACCCTATTCACCCCCTCTAGAGTTAATTTAGATCATAAACAAAAGTTCAAGACTATCAGAGTAATAGAGTCTAGATATTATGTAAAATTCCGGATAGCACTTAAACTCTGTTTTCAAATTATCTCTTTTCAAATTATTTTCAAACTGATTTCAAACTCCTTTCAAAATGATTTTTAATCATCCAAGGATATGATTAAAAATATATATTTCCTAATTTATAAGTTTCTTATTTTTATAGTTTTATATATTAAATCATTTATATAAATATTTTATATACTAAGTTTACATTAGAATTTCAAATGTTCTTATTTAACTTTAAATTTTCATAAAACCTTTTATGTTTATATAGTTTATATATATCTCTTTATAAATTCCTATATATTTATATATATATACATGTGTTTATAATTATATTATATAGTTTTTATATCACTTATATATATATATATAGTTTTTAATCATATGTTTAAAAATATTTTATTATGTTTTAATACTTAAAAAATAATATTTTAACAACTAGTTTTATTTCAAGAATTTTCAGAATACATATATTAGTTTAAATACTTTAAAAATTGATTTGAATTTAAAAATACAAGGTGCATGTCGACTTACACAAACATGAATGTTGACACATAAAAATAATATTTTTTTTAAATTTAAAAAAATTGTGTCTTTTCATTTTTGAAACATTTCAGCAACGGTTATACCCTTTGGAACACTATAAATTGGCCTTACATTCGAATTTTTTATTAACTTATCATCATCTTCTTCCTCCCTTAACATACCATCATTATTATTCTTAAAATTTTAAGTTTATACGTTTATACTCCGTCGATTTCAAGAAAAAATACATCATTCTTCTTCTATTTTCATTCTTTATCAAATACTCTATGTATGGAAGTGTTACTCAAGAGTTGTAAGGTAATTGTAATCAGAAAGAGCATGGAAAGTTGTGAGTGTGTTCCTTCTAGCCCTAAAATCAAAGAAAGGCAGCGGTGTGTTCCTTATAGCCCGTGAAATCAAGGAAATGAAGTGTGTTAACCTTGTAGCCCATGAAATCAAAGGTGCTGTAATTGGATACTGATACTAAAAAAATTCTGCATAATCCAGCGTTGTGCGGGACTAGACCTAGGAGCAATCCGAACCAGTGTAAAATCCGATGTGTTCTTTCCTTTTCTGCACTTTATTTTTTTTATATTTGGATCTGTGATCATTTCTGTTATAATATTCATTCTGCGATTTATATAGTAGTTCGAGTAATCGATAATTGGTTAAGATTTCTATAAATTCTTAAAACATTATTCCCTCCCCTTTCTAGTTTTTGTTTTATCGTAAGATCTTTGATCCTCAACCCTAACAGGCTTATCTTTTTCTATTTTGTTTATAAACAATCATGTATCGTGTTAATCCCTAAAAAGTCCACACGCACATTGAGTAATGGATACGGAACGGACATCATCAGGGTCGACCGTGCGCAATGTTATCCAAGGCATTTAAACGGCCAAATATCAAACCCAAGACGAGTCAAGTCAACCAGTACGACCAAGGATGATGGCACGATATGTAATGGGAAGTGCGGCCCAAAAAGGATAGAGATCGCATATCCTGTAAAGCCACTCACTATTTTCCTGTCAAAAGACCAAACCTGAAATGAAGCTGCAATGCGAGCGCTTGCAACATCTTATGTGACCATATCTCTAATCAAAGTTGAACACGAATCGTGACTCGGGTGAGGGAGCCAAGGTCGATCGTTCATACTGGGGAAAAGCCGCTCAAAGACAGAAGCAAAGCAAATCGCCCATTCAACATAGGCGGGAGCGACCTTGTGGCGTAGCAGTAGGGACAAACAGCACCATACAAAGGCAACAAAAAGACGAGCGCCCTTGACCTAAGAAGAAAGGTCGCGCAAGGAACAGGGGAAAGACGGGTCCAATCCCGCGTTCCGCCCCTATAAAGTTTCCAAGTTTTCCAAAGCATTCGTACTCATAGGAACGCCCGCACCTATGGATCCGCTCAACCACTTAAGGCGCTCGCTCCACTAAGTCACTCGCGCATGACAACCAAATACAGATCTGGACAGCTGGCTACAACTAATCGATGGCATGGTTGTAATTAATAGAATGAGTGACCCGTAGCCTGCATAAACAGATTTTAGATCATTTCCCAGAGGGAGCTCACCTATAAATACACCATGGCTGCCAACATAAGGGGGGTCGAATCTTGGAAACAACGAAGTGCTGCTAAATTATATCCTCAACTACTGAGTCGGCCACGGCGTCAAGTACAATCTAGTAATCAAGAAAACGGAAGCATCCTTTTTCTCAATCATTCATCCATCCTTTTTCTCCACAAATTTTACCATTCTCTTGTACAATTCCAAGATCTGAAAAAAATATAAACGAGGGTATACTATGTTAATATAGGGATGTGTAAAAAGAGAGAACTGATGTATTTTGTAATCCTCATTATAAGATTGGAAATCACCTTCGTAGTGGATGTAGACTTAATTAACGGCTGAACCACTCTAATCTCGTCTCTACTTTATCTTTCTTGCGTTTTTCATTTTTAATTGCTAATTAAAAACGGTTCCATTTATTTCTTACCAAATTGGTGAAGTACAGTTTAGTACCTTGGGTGTTTAGACCATTTTTGGTGTAAACATTTTGGCGCCCACTGTGGGGCCGTGTTTTGCTTCTTTCCCCATTTCAGGTCCGATGAGATTTTCTGAGAGGCACTGTGCTTGAAATCATGAGCACGCCAAGGAGAATCACCGACGAAGTCAACAACCCCAACAACGGTGTCAATATCGTCACGCCGTCAGATAGCGACTCCGGCGAAGAGGGGTTGCCAGAAGTTAAAGAAGCTGTAACCAGGAAGGAATTGGAGGAGGCGATGACAGGATTAAGGAGTCAAATAACTATTGCAAGCGGTGAAATGATGAAGAAGCTCGAGTCGATACTCGCCATTCAAGCTGCCACCGCAAAAGCCACTTGAAGCGGCACATGTTCCTCGCTAGCTCAAACGAATTGCGAGTCAGAAACAGAGCTCCCTGCTTCAAGCTCAAGACAACAGGATTCCATCCAGAGAGTTGCACGTCGCACCAATCCAAACTACGAAGGGGGAAGAGCATCTATGCGCGATCACTCTGGCGATACAATCGCGGAGCGGGAAAACAGTCCCATTATCATCGGGATGTCCTTCCCAAAGGGAAGCCCAAATTCCTTGCCCCCAGTTCATGAGGACACATCTAGATCAGAGGTCGGTAATAAAAAAAGCGATCGATCCATGAATCCAAGCAAGGAACAGAAGTACTTCTTGGGAATGGCACGAGCAATTGTGAAGGAAAGCCTAGAGAAGAAGGATGATCGAAGTGAATGGGAGTCCTTCCCAACTAAAACCCCGCTCACTGAAAGGGTTAAGAAAACTGTATACCTACATAGATTCGAACCTCCATCATTACAGTCCTATGATGGGACAAGCGAACCTGATATATTTCTATGTAAATATGACCAGTATATGAATGGGGCATGCGCTACTGATGAAATCAAATGCTTATATTTCCCAACTTATCTAGAAGGAGTGGCTTACCTATGGTTCACAAAGCTGCCACCGCAGTACGTGGATAATTTCGTGACCTTGGCTAGGCTATTCAATGAGCAGTTCAAATCCTAGACACTCAAAACTTGGGATGCTATGGAGCTAAGTGAACTACAACAAAGACATGGAGAGCCCATCAAAGCTTTTCTAACTCGCTTTGATATGGCAGTGGCTAAAGCCAAGAATCTCGAACCCGACCTAATCTTAATGGTTCTTAAGGGGGCATACGTAAAGAAACCAAGTTGGGGCGGTGGATCAAGAAAAAGAAACCAAGTACACTCGAACGATTGCTCAACGAAGCCGAAAAATATGCAAGTATTGAAGGAAAAACGCATAGGTAGAGAAGAATGGAAATGCGCAAAGCAACCTAGATAATCAAAAAAGGAGCAATGAAGAAGAAGACAGTCGAGCAAAAAAGAAGTTGCGTTTCTTCAAGAACTCCGAGTTCACTCCCCTTAACGATACCGTGGGAAATATCTTTATGGCTACCAAAAACACCGAGAGATATCCGGTTTTGAAACAAAGACAAGTCAAAAATACCGCTATGAAGTCAGGAAGATTCTGTCAGTTCCACAAACAGCCAGGACATTATACCGATGAATGCAGGCACTTGAAGTCAGTAATCGAGGGGTTAATCCGAAAAAACCATTTGCAACAGTATGTACAAGATCATAAAAGTTGCCCCGACTCTCCGCAAACAAGGGGCAATACGCCTTAAAGAGGAAAGGGCTTAAACCGATCCAAAGATGACGCTCATCAGGAGGACTAGTCACTAATATCTCAATAAAGGAGCATTAAACTAGAGCTCTCATTACTTTACTTCATTCCCCTGATTGTATCTTGTTGTTAAGATTGTTTTAACTTGCTTTACTATTCACTATGTTCGTATTAAGCTGCAGTTTACTTGCAAGAACTATATGCATCAAAAATTAATTATGTGTCTATCTGAATAACATACTTATTGGTCCATGCTAAAAGAAGAACAATTTCTTGGAATGTAGGCATGGTAAAAGCAATCCGCCATACACAGCAAGACTTTGACGGAAAAATCCCAGGGTGCACACTAAGCGAAGCAGTTTGGGAATCGCGAACATCAAGCAAGATCAAACGGGAGGAATATACACATCACCTCAAAAAGAACAAGCTATTCTAAGACAGACAACAAGGCTGCACCTCTCATTATGGAGTATGCTGAATGCTTAGCAGACACCCATTCAAAGGACCGCCGCCAGACCTCATTGAAAGTACAGTAATATTACCAAATCTGTCCCTCGGATAAAATTGCTAATCTTAAAGAGGCGCTCTCTCAGGTACGGGACATGAACTCCTTAAAACCGGAGTTAAATTCGATAGCAAGGATTGATGTCCACCTCCTAGGAGTCAATGCCGAAGTGGAAGCAATTCAAAAACTCCTACGGTTAAAGTCCCACGGATAAAATTGCTGAGCCCACCAAAGAAACACCTTCTTAGGTGCTGGACACGGGTTCCCCAACTTGAAAAAAAAATTAATGAGGAGAACCAGTGTCTATTTCGTAGGGCAAAGGCATAAAGTCGGAAAAACCGACATGTCCCGAAACGGAAAAATTGTCGATTCACGAGGGGCACCTTGTTAGGTGAAGGACACGAATTTTATCCCTTCTGAGTCAAGGCTCGGCGAGATGAATTAGTGACCGCTCCTCGGGATGAAGCATAAAAATGGGGAAGGATTAAACATGCTGGAAGGTCCAGCGCAAAACAGAAATCCTAGCGGAAAGGGGGTGTCAGAAATCCTAGCCGAAAGGGGGTATCCATTCTAGAACCTTTTTGAATAACTAAAACAATCAAATAGGGCCTAGAATGGATCGAAAACCTTTAACCCAAGACATCCACAGGGGGCACGTATTCAAAACCAGCCTTCGAAGGGCTCGGATTACCAATCAGTCAGGCGCGGGGTTGAATACTACTAAATAAAAGATACCAAACGCACTTATAATAATATAAATGCGTAATAACCCTCGATAAGTGATGAACTTCAAAAGCTAACTAAATCCCAACAGTAATAATAATAATAGAAAATCGGGCGTAACCGAACGATTAGTAAAGCGCCCGGCCGAATGTGTAAATCAGAAAATAAAGGTGCAGCGTGCGACGCACCCGCGTGAAAGTAAACGAGTTGCAGAACAAGAACTAAACCCCTCAAAGAAGGGGCAAAAGAAGAAATAGGCAGTCCTAAAATTAAAAGCAAGCTAGCGTTATTGACGATGAACGACGTAGAAACGTAATCATCGTACAAACCATAAAAGTTACAAACCTAAACGTACAAGAATAAGCGAGGTTGGCTCCCGCATACACAAGCCAGACTAAAAGTACCACTCAAAATCAAAATCAAAACCAAAATAACAGAACAGGTAAAGCATTAGCAAGCCACAGTGTTCATATGAGGTAGGAGATGATCCTCTCCCTAGATTCAAGGGCCTCGACAAGTTTGTATCTATCTTTTTCCAAGGCATGAAGTCGTTCAAGATTCTGTTTATTTGACTGCTGAAGATCTTCGACAAGAGAATGCCAGACACCCATTTGCTCCACAATATAGTCCCTGGCAGTGGTGATAAGGCCTTCGACCAAATGCGAGCATGCTTCCAATTGCTTGAACTCAACCAATATGCAATCCTTCATGGAGTCTATCTTACCTGAAATAATCCATCTGTCAAATGGATCTATGTACACGCCGGAACGCGAGCCAGCCGGACATTCAGCCACAAAGTCCTCGGCAAGTTTAGGATGGCAAGGGTTAGGAACAGAAAGAGGCTCCGGCACAGCTGCAGGATCCAAAGTAATGGACGAAGAAGCCATATGACCAAGAGCGGTCTGAATATCTGAGCCAGGAAGTTCATTCAGCAAACAATGACTCTGAGTGACAGTCGCACCCAAGATCCACTTGCCTTGGGGCATCTTTTTATTACCAGCCCTCCTTGTCGACCTTCTCCTGAGCCTCCTAGACAAGAAAAATTCCATACTCGGATGACCTATTTCAAAAGAGATCGGTATAGACTCAAAAAAACAACCATGAGAAGGGAAACAGCCCAGCCAGACTTAGGCATAAGCAAAAACATCTCAACTGGAGAAACCCAAGGCATTTCACCAAACAATTTGTAAACAAATACCAAGCATCAGGGTTTCAAAGAAAACCACCGGATGGTTCATACTCTCCAAAGATAATTACAGAAACGATATGTACGCTACACAAAAATCTGGCTGTTGCCCAAATCCCGAATTCATACACAGCTCGGCCAGGTCGTATTGAAACATCCTAACTTGGAAACACATGAGTACTCAAAAAAAAAATAAAGGGGAAAACTCACCCAGAAATATCATGGTACCTCGAAGCCGAAAGAAAATTGCTCAAGAAAAAACAGGTGTTGCTGCAAGCACTAGGCAAGATGATAGAATAAGAAAGCCAAAACCTTTTGAAGAGAAATCAAGGCAGAGATGTCAAACACAGATTACCTGGTTAAACTCTCGAGAAAGCACAACTATGACTGGAAAATTTCTCGAAAAAGATAAAAGTGGAATGAAGCAGGCTAAAAGTAAATAAGGAAGATTAAAAGGCATACATCCAGAGAATTTTCGCCACGTCAGCTTAGTGCCTAAGAAGTGTCTCATCAAATTCCAGCTGGCATCCCGAAACTCAACTATTCGCACAATGACCAAAAAGGATACATCAAGCCTCTCGCTTACGGAAAAAGACAATACTAACCAGCTACAATGAAGCAATATTAATTTTTTGCACGAACGACCCCTCGACAGGTCAGGATAAATCAACAAAACAATGTGCGATCAAATATGTCGAAGCCAGTAATTCCTTACTAAAAGAAATCACGGACTTCGAGGGGCAAGTGTTAATCCCTAAAAAGTCCACACGCACATTGAGTAAAGGATACGGAACAGACATCATCAGGGTCGATCGTGCGCAATGTTATCCAAGACACTTAAACGGCCAAATATTAAACCTAAGACGAGTCAAGTCAACCAGTACGACCGGGGATGATGGCGCGATATGAAATGAGAAATGCGACCCAGAAAGGATAGAGATCGCATATCCTATAAAGCCACTCACTGTTTTCCTGTCAAAAGACCAAGCCTGAAATGAAGCTGCAATGCGAGCGCTTGCAACATCTTATGTGACCATATCTCTAATCAAAGTTGGACACGAATCGTGACTCAGGTGCAGGAGCCAAGGTCGATCGTTCATACTGGGGGAAAGCCGCTCAAACACAGAAGCAAAGCAAATCGCCCATTCAACATAGGCGGGAGCGACCTTGTGGCGTAGCCGTAGGGACAAACAACACCATACAAAGGCAACAAAAAGACGAGCGCCCTTGACCTAAGAAGAACGGTCGCGCAAGGAACATGGGAGACCCAGGTCCAGTCCTGCATTCCGCCCCTGTAAAGTTTCCAAGTTTTCCAAAACATTCGTACTCACAGGAACGCCCGCACCTATGGATCCGTTCAACCACTTAAGGCGCTCGCTCCACTAAGTCACTCGCGCATGACAACCAAATACAGATCTGGACAGCTGGCTACAACTAGTCGATGGCATGGTTGTAATTAATAGAATGAGTGATCCGTAGCCTGCATAAACAGATTTCAGATCATTTCCCAGAGGGAGCTCACCTATAAATACACCATGGCTACCAACATAAGGGGGATCAAATCTTGAAAACCACAAAGTGCTGCTAAATTCTATCCTCAACTACTGAGTCGGCCATGGCATCAAGTACAATCCAGTAATCAAGAAAACGAAAGCATCCTCTTTCTCAATCATTCATCCATCCTTCTTCTCCACAAATTTTACCATTCTCTTGTACAATTCCAAGATCTGAAACATATATAAACGAGGGTGTACTATGTGAATATAGGGATGTGTGAAAAGAGAGAATTGATGTATTTTGTAATCCTCATTATAAGATTGGAAATCACCTTCATAGTGGATGTAGGCCTAATTAATGGCTGAACCACTCTAAATCTCGTCTCTACTTTACCTTTTTTGTGTTTTTCATTTTTAATTGCTGATTAAACACGATTTCATTTATTTCTTATCAAATTGGAGAAGTATGGTTTAGTACCTTGGGTGTTTAGACCATTTTTGGTGTAAACATATCGCATGCATTGTTGAAAAACAAGCAATTTACAAATTGATATTAATATTTCAAATAGAAAACAATTATATGTTTTCATGTTTTGGAAGATTATAAGAATACCAAAAATAATTCACTAACGATTTTGTTATTTTTTTATATTTTGAAAGATGACAAGGATACTGAAAAAAATCCGTGTACGCTGAACACTTATATTTCTTGATATTTTTCGATGCAAATTGAAAATGCAAAACAAAACGAAAGGGATCATAAGCCCCGAAATTTTGTCAAGCTTACTCCACGGAATTCAACTAAAACGATACACTTTTAAGTGCATTATCCATGAACGTTGCAAACAACCATTGTTAGGGTGCGTTTGCAGTCAAATTTAGGCACGCTCATTTTTTTTTACGCGTCGGACGCAAATACCTTTTCCCCCTTCCAGATAGCGCGACTCTTGAATATTGGAAAATCAACCGTTGGCGTCCGACGCGTCGGACGCCAACGGTTGATTTTCCAACGTACCCTTTCCTGCTCTATAAAACCGCACCGCCTCCCCCTTTTCTCCCCACCTCAGTCCGATTCCTCTCCTCCTAACCCCCGAATTTCAATTTTTTCGAGCAATTTCAAGCTTCAAAAACGGTAATTATTTATACGGTTGTGTATATTTTTCAATTTCCTATAACATATGTTTTTTTTGAATTTTTTTTTGGTGAAACAGATGACTTCGTCTTCCACCTCTGCTACCTCACAGCCATTTGCGAACTGGACGGACGACCGGGAGTTCGCTTTCATAGATATTTGCGTTGAGTTTATAGCCGCTCACGATACAGGCGTCAGTGGGTTCTACTCAACAGTCGCGGCAACAATGAATGACCGTTATAATCTGGAGTTCACATAAACCTAGATCAAAAATAAATGGGACAACATGAAGCGTGTTTTTCGCGATTGGGACAGACTACTAATGTAACACCCCGCCTCCGCTAGGGTCACTCGCAAAGGAATGCACTAGCTTTAGAGGGGCATTATTGGTAAACATGCACAGAAATATCACAAGATAGAACATATAAAATAGCGGAAGTAAAATCGAACTTTCATAAATTCAATAATTAAGGTCTAAAGCCTTTTACATCAGAGTACATCAAAACCTGTCTTGCAGTAGTAAAGAAGCATAAAGACTTTTTAATAAATTATTCCCCAAATAAAACAGTAAAGTAGCCATAGCCAAGAAAGTCCAAGCCATCCATGATGACCTTCAAACAGAAGAAGTCCGAACTAAACAGCATTGTTTCCTCCCTGTAACCTGGGGGGGAACGGAAGAAAAGAGGCGAAACAAAACGGGTCAGTCAAAAAGACTGAGTAAGTCCTATCTACTTCCAGTATAAAAACAGGTAAAGGTAACATGACATGCATAAACTGAAAGTAAACATAAGGATAACTACAAGATAGATAAACTAAACCAGGGTAGCCGGTTGACTACTGTGGCAAGGTGAACTAAGGTATCATGACAAACTACGGTGTTATGATAAGTCAAGGTATCACATCATCAGACCTCTATCGAGTACATTATCCCAAGGTATCTGCCCCGTCTAACATCCCACGGTATCTATTATGTATATTCTTCCTAGTTCTAACATATATATCTGCTCTGCACCCTCCGTACTAGTATCCCAGCCTTGTTATGTGTTAACCAGGAATGTCCCTTACTCAAAGTCGTGTACTGGTCCATGTCAACCTAATATATCGCATATATAGGTTACTCAAATCATATGTTTCTTTCCATGTATATAGGTTCAGTCCTTTGCCGTACCTCGTACGGGCTTCCTCATGTCGTATTATCCTTGAAATCGTTTGGACTGTCACCCTTGTTCTAGCTAGGCTCTTCCATATGAATCATCGTTTGAACTACTAGGACTTACGCCACCTAGCACCACTAGGGATTACGCTTACCTATTGCCCGCTTTTGTATTTCGGTTTGGGTTAAGCCACCTAGGCCACTAGGGATTACGCTAACCCTCAACCGCGCCCTTTTTTCCCACGCATCCATCGTGAATCGTTTTTCTATTACTGTACGCACATGTAACACATCGTGCCACCCGAGTCCTGTCACAGGGCAAACCAAGAAATACAGGACTCAGTCGGGAGCTTTAGATTTATCTGCCGATGCAGATACTAAGGTCTGCTTTTCTACACGTGGCTATGGTCCCACGAGACCCCTCCCTCAACTAGTGAAAGGCAACACAAGAGAAAATCTTGCATGAGAACTACACTCCGGCCAGCCCACATCCTACGGCCTACCTCACCCATAATTAGATAGCAATTATGGTCTGTTGGGTGTTCCCTGCCTTTCCGTACGTACACGCTTGACTCAAGATGGTAGATGATCGACGAACTTGCTATCTCGGGCACCCTATGTATTCGTCGACTCACTGCTATCCACCCCAGTCTTTAGGTCGCTCGCATAGCAACCAAGGCATATTCTTGGTTCTTCTACCGCAGACCTCAACCTCTCGTGAGCCTAGTATAATGACCTGGCAGCTCACAGAGGGATCCCAAGAATATCCTCACGTTCCCCGAAGCCGCTGCTTCGTTACCCAGTTCGTTGGAGCCTTTATCTAAATCAGATAGCCTGCTCCTACACGCATACTTAAACGTTGACCTAACGTATCGGGTTACTAATCTATCTAAGAAATGGTCCAAATTTCCTTGACTAAGGATTATTACTTAGTTTCCCTTAACTAAGGTTTACCACTTAGCCTTATTTCCCTTATCCTTGTTAACTATGGTCATTTACCCAATCCTCCGAATTGGGGTTTGTCTAATGGGTTAAGTGTTACTTAAGAAAATTTACTTAACCTTATCAAGTTTTCGTGTTGGATTGATTAAGTGTTAGTTAACTTAATCCCGTCCACTAGTCGTATAAAAATGGTCAAGTGTCGTTAGGCAAATCAAGTTACTTAACCTACCCAACCTCGTCATGTTTTGTTAAGTATCATTAGCCTAATCAAATTACTTAACCCATTTGTCCATGTCATATTTGGTTAAGCCTCATTAATCAAATTAATTTAACCCTATTATGTGGCATTAATTATTTAATGCACTCCAACCTCTCACATTAGACTTTGTTGTGGTTACTAGTTAAGCCGGGCGGGTCCGGGTAGATTTACACCACAACTTGGTCTAACCTCGGGTTCAAGCACAACATGACCAACTTCTCACATTGAGTCCTATTGTTTGCAACTACTAGTTAGGCCGGTCGGTTCCGGGTAGTTTTACGTTGCAAACTCAACCCAACCTCGAGTTGGCCACTTTCATGTTTAGTCTAGTATCATGTTCATAGTCAAGTTTTCAAGCAATTGGGTAGACCTAACTTAATAGGTAAATTCCCAATGGGTAGACCTAACTTAATAGGTAAATTCCCAAGCTTATGTTTTTATGCATACTTACATGTCAACTTCCATGTTACATTACAAGTTATGTTTTCAAGTATAAGCACATGTCATATTTAACGTTACATGTTATCACGTTTATACCCATTTACCCAAATTATGGTTCATGTCAAGTTTAGCTCGCCTATCATGTTTTCATGCAACTTCGAGTTAAGTTTTTCATGCTATATTCACGCTTGTCTAACCTCAACCCAAATCGTGTTCCAACGCAAGAATGGACGAGTCACATCGTAGAGATACTATGCTACACAATGACCCCAAACATGCATAGTATCATGAGAGTTTGGCTCAAAACATGCATAGGTTCATAAAGGTTTGGCTACAAGCATGCATAACATGAAAAGAAAAGGGAATTGGCCATAAGTATGCATAATGTCATAAAGGATTTGGCCACAAACTTGCATGTTAACATTAGGGGTTTGGGTTCATAAACATGCATAAGCCCCCAAAATCTAATCTTAGCCAATGTTCCACAAGTAAAAATGGTTCCTAAAGGTTCATGCTAGCATTTCATGCATAAAGATCCAAACTTGCAAGATAAACTAGGTTATGCATAGCATGAGAGGCATGATTAAGTCACTCACATGGCCTAAAATCATAAACATGAACACAAGAGGCAAGGTAAGGTTCATATAGGTTCGCATAATCATGTTTAGCCTCATTTTATCCCATGTCATTATCAAAACTACCGTTTCCATCTAAAAGTAGCTAGAACTTACTTAGTTAGGCCTAGGGAAAGGAGCATGAATCATCTTGGCTAAGAAAGGTGCCTCCTTTGTTGAAAAATCGTCATGGAACTCGCATAGCAACGTTGATCTTCCTTCCATTTGGTGTAGCTAGCTTGCACCACTTGATTTGAACCCGATTTGAGTGCTTAGGCTTTAGGAAAAGGGGATGGAGGCCATGATCACTTGGCATTTGGGCAGCACTTCGTGGAGAGAGTGATTTATGAGGGTTTAGGAGGGGGCTTAGGGGTGTTTTTATAGAGATTAGGAGTGTTTTAGGCCATAGGATTAGATCTAGGATAGATTAGGACCATCAGATCTCGGAAGCTTCCAGAATCAGCCCAAGAACAAGACCAGGTGAGACAAACAGGTGCGCCAGGCAAATTGCCCCGGCCACCCCCTGTCGACAGGCAAGTCGACAGGGCTGTCGACTGGGTCTGGGCCCAAGTCGACAGGCCTGTCGACAGCCCTGTCGACGTGCCCTAGGCGGGGAAACTTCCCGCCTAGCCCCAGATCTGGTTTTCAAACCTATTTCCGAATTTCAAATTTCCAGAATTCTTCTTTGGGCCTTTAACGGGTCATACGGGCTCCGATTCTCGAAAACTCGGACTCTATTTCGCGTATTTTTCCGAGACGAACGCAATGGTGAATCCCGTTTACCTTAATTCTAGAAGTGTAAACAGAATATCTTTTATCTTCATGCTTCACTGGTTTATATGCTTTGCGTATCATCGTATACGTATGTAAATTCCTTAATTTTTAAAATGTAAGAATACGGGGTGTCACATTCTCCCACCCTTAAGGAATTTCGTCCCCGAAATTCAATAGTAGTAGGATTTATGTCCCCATATTAGCATCCAGAAGTGTTCAGCCAATTGTTGCAAACATCTGCACATGTGCAAAAGTGAATCACATTGTAGAAAAATATGTATGCCTAACTTGTGGTACCACCTACATGAATGCAATTTCTTAAAAATTTCTTTTTCAAACCATGATGCTCTCATCCTAAATATACTTGCAGTTCTATATGAATGCAAACATTTGAGAAAGTAATTTCATCCAAATTTTCCCACACCCTTATAAAATAAGAGTGAAGTTCATCCAATTTGAGCATCCAAGATCCTACCATCCATTATTAATTTAGAAAAATCTAACTTTCTAAATTTCTATGTAACGGAGGGATATCCCGTTTTGTTGTTTTCATTGTTCTACGTTATCAGACATTATCGTTCAATATTTCATAATCACATTAGACACAACAAATTGCATAAACAAACAACGTACAAACTTTATTAAGATAGTTTCAGTACATCGTTACAACTAGACAACAAAAGAAACAGCTAAACAATACTTGAAATAAAATACTATCCTACGGATAACTGATTGAAGTCAATCCTGATGGAAATAGCTACGGATGAGCTCCTCTAAGCTATCAAGCCTCTCCTCATGTCGTCGGTTCCCTTGCCTAAGTTCTAACTGTAGGTCCTGCATCCCAGCCCCCAACTGATCATAAGAGGAACTCATATCCTGAAGCATCTGCTGTTGTGTCTGAGCCATGGCTACCTGTGACTCCAGCGTTTGCTGTTGTGACCTCATAATGTCCTGGTGGCTCCTCATCAAGCGAGCCTGTTGCTGTGAAACATATCTCAGCTCAGTCCTCCAGTCTGGGTCCCTAGTAGCCCATGGATCCCAGGCACCTGTATCTGGAGCCCCCTGTGCCGGGCCCTGATGAGCCCAGGCTCCATCCCCAGCCTGCTCACCATCATGTTGTGGTGCTTGATGGGGGTCCTCAAAGTGTCCAAACTGACCATCATATGGCTCCTCCTCTTGCTCCTCTTCCTCGTCACCCTCACCCTCTCCCTCATCTAACCCTTCTTGCTCCATAGGCTGTGGCTCCTCTTGCAGCTCATGCATATTTATACTCATTCTCCCAAGTGCAGCCTCAGTGATGATAACAGAGGGATGGTTAGAAAGTGCTACATAATCCTCATCATGCAAATCCACCCCGAACCAGCGGAAAACTATGGTCCATAAGTTCCCAAAACAAATATTGGAGTGCCTTGCTCCCCTAAAGATCTGGTACTGCTGTAAGATGGTCCTTGCCCAGTTTATTTGTATGCCCCCAAAAATAGCATAAGTAGCGGCCTTAACAACTACTGGGACTCTGTCAAACCCATGATTCTGCCCCGCAATATTATATTGCAATATTCTGATCACAAACCTAGCTAGGGGGCGCAAATGTGTACTATCCCATTGCCTATCAAGTCCATTAAAAAAAATCCTACCCCACACATTCAAATCATCCATCTCCAGATCATTTATATCGAGTCCCGTACCTCGGATATTCAAAATTTCCCCAAATTGGACCTCATTCATAAATACATGGGTACCCTTAACCCATGAACTATAGGTTATTAACCCATTATCATCCACATCAATTTGCAAACGAGCATCAAAAAGTCTTACCATACGCTTGTAGCCTCTCCTCTCAGCTGTGTGCGTATCTAAGATATGAATAAAACCCGCATTAGCAAACAAACTTTCCACGGCGGTTCCCACAAAATCCGCAAACCTCACTGGTCGGCCTAAAAGCAAATTCCTAGTGGCAAGCTGCATGTAGTGCTCAATTATCCCTGGTTGCTCATCACACCACTCGACCTCTTGCGCGGTTAGTTGAGGGTAAAGCTCGTAGGGATTGGGTTGATTGGCCATGGTGATTTAAACACGAATTGGAAGAGGGGAACTATAGATCCGGATGGAGGGGGTCTCTAGCTTCGATTCGAGATTAATTTTATGAAGAACGGTGGAGAAATGAGGTGATGGGAGGTGGTGGAATTGGTGAATTTTCGGTTTTGGTGGCTGGGAGGGAAGGAGAAGAGAATTGGGGGTTATGAGCTGAAGCTCTCGGCCTTCGGGCTTATATATTTTTTTGATCTGCAGGCGCGTCGTGTCGACAGCCCTGTCGACAGGGGGGGTAAGTCGACAGCCCTGTCGACAGGCCTGTCGACTGGCCCTCTTTATTATTATTATTATTATTATTATTATTATTATTTTCTTCTTGCCCTGCCATCCTTCCCTTTCCTTACTTCCTCCTAACTCAACTCCATTTTCTCAAGAACTATTCCCCCATCATAAAGAAAACACTTTTCTAACTCAAAAACTGCTTGTGACCAAAGCCAACATGACTATCGATGGGAGAGAGAAGGGAAAAAGAGGATTTCAACTAATAAAACAAGGACATTGCTAATGGCTTTTGGGGAATAACTTCTAAAACAAAGTTTTCCTTGAAAAATGCTTCTTTGTAAACGGTTTTTCAAATAATTTTCAGAAGGTCTTTAAAAACTTTTGCCCAGCCTGGTAACCTTCTGCTCTGATACCAAATGTAACACCCCGCCTCCGCTAGGGTCACTCGCAAAGGAATGCACTAGCTTTAGAGGGGCATTATTGGTAAACATGCACAGAAATATCACAAGACAGAACATATAAAATAGCGGAAGTAAAATCGAACTTTCATAAATTCAATAATTAAGGTCTAAAGCCTTTTACATCAGAGTACATCAAAACCTGTCTTGCAGTAGTAAAGAAGCATAAAGACTTTTTAATAAATTATTCCCCAAATAAAACAGTAAAGTAGCCCTAGCCAAGAAAGTCCAAGCCATCCATGATGACCTTCAAACAGAAGAAGTCCGAACTAAACAGCATTGTTTCCTCCCTGTAACCTGGGGGGGACGGAAGAAAAGAGGCGAAACAAAACGGGTCAGTCAAAAAGACTGAGTAAGTCCTATCTACTTCCAGTATAAAAACAGGTAAAGGTAACATGACATGCATAAACTGAAAGTAAACATAAGGATAACTACAAGATAGATAAACTAAACCAGGGTAGCCGGTTGACTACTGTGGCAAGGTGAACTAAGGTATCATGACAAACTACAGTGTTATGATAAGTCAAGGTATCACATCGTCAGATTTCTATCGAGTACATTATCCCAAGGTATCTGCCCCGTCTAACATCCCACGGTATCTATTATGTATATTCTTCCTAGTTCTAACATATATATCTGCTCTGCACCCTCCGTACTAGTATCCCAGCCTTGTTATGTGTTAACCAGGAATGTCCCTTACTCAAAGTCGTGTACTGGTCCATGTCAACCTAATATATCGCATATATAGGTTACTCAAATCATATGTTTCTTTCCATGTATATAGGTTCAGTCCTTTGTCGTACCTCGTACGGGCTTCCTCATGTCGTATTATCCTTGAAATCGTTTGGACTGTCACCCTTGTTCTAGCTAGGCTCTTCCATATGAATCATCGTTTGAACTACTAGGACTTACGCCACCTAGCACCACTAGGGATTACGCTTACCTATTGCCCGCTTTCGTATTTCGGTTTGGGTTAAGCCACCTAGGCCACTAGGGATTACGCTAACCCTCAACCGCGCCCTTTTTCCCACGCATCCATCGTGAATCGTTTTTCTATTACTGTACGCACATGTAACACATCGTGCCACCCGAGTCCTGTCACAGGGCAAACCAAGAAATACAGGACTCGGTCGGGAGCTTTAGATTTATCTGCCGATGCAGATACTAAGGTCTGCTTTTCTACACGTGGCTATGGTCCCACGAGACCCCTCCCTCAACTAGTGAAAGACAACACAAGAGAAAATCTTGCATGAGAACTACACTCCGGCCAGCCCACATCCTACGGCCTACCTCACCCATAATTAGATAGCAATTATGGTCTGTTGGGTGTTCCCTGCCTTTCCGTACGTACACGCTTGACTCAAGATGGTAGATGATCGATGAACTTGCTATCTCGGGCACCTTATGTATTCGTCGACTCACTGCTATCCACCCCAGTCTTTAGGTCGCTCGCATAGCAACCAAGGCATATTCTTGGTTCTTCTACCGCAGACCTCAACCTCTCGTGAGCCTAGTATAATGACCTGGCAGCTCACAGAGGGATTCCAAGAATATCCTCACGTTCCCCGAAGCCGCTGCTTCGTTACCCAGTTCGTTGGAGCCTTTATCTAAATCAGATAGCCTGCTCCTACACGCATACTTAAACGTTGACCTAACGTATCGGGTTACTAATCTATCTAAGAAATGGTCCAAATTTCCTTGACTAAGGATTATTACTTAGTTTCCCTTAACTAAGGTTTACCACATAGCCTTATTTCCCTTATCCTTGTTAACTATGGTCATTTACCCAATCCTCCGAATTGGGGTTTGTCTAATGGGTTAAGTGTTACTTAAGAAAATTTACTTAACCTTATCAAGTTTTCGTGTTGGATTGATTAAGTGTTAGTTAACTTAATCCCGTCCACTAGTCGTATAAAAATGGTCAAGTGTCGTTAGGCAAATCAAGTTACTTAACCTACCCAACCTCGTCATGTTTTGTTAAGTATCATTAGCCTAATCAAATTACTTAACCCATTTGTCCATGTCATATTTGGTTAAGCCTCATTAATCAAATTAACTTAACCCTATTATGTGGCATTAATTATTTAATGCACCCCAACCTCTCACATTAGACTTTGTTGTGGTTACTAGTTAAGCCGGGCGGGTCCGGGTAGATTTACACCACAACTTGGTCTAACCTCGGGTTCAAGCACAACATGACCAACTTCTCACATTGAGTCCTATTGTTTGCAACTACTAGTTAGGCCGGTCGGTTCCGGGTTGTAACAACCCGTATTTTTCGATAACATGTTAAAACGAGAATCAAGGCAGAATTTAATTTTAAATTCTGAATCAAGTAAAACAGGCTATGCCATTGCGTTCGTCTCGGAAAAATACGCGAAATAGAGTCCGAGTTTTCGAGAATCGGAGTCCGTATGACCCGGTTAAGGCCCAAAGAAGTTTTCGGGAAATTTGAATTTCGAAACCTGCAGAAATGGGGCCAGGCGGGAAAATTCCCGCCCAGACAAGTCGACAGGCATGTCGACAGGGCTGTCGACTTGCCCTGTCGGCTGATTCTGATCTGGTGCACCTATTTTCTATCTTGGCTAGGTTTTTGGGCCTGGTTTGAAATCTGACGGTTCAGGTTGGTCCTAGGGTTAATCTAAGGGCCTAAAACTATCCTAATCTCTATAAAAAGACCCTAAACCTAACCTAAATCCCTAAAAATCAAACCTAGCAACTAAGTGCTGCCAAAATCTTCATTGATCATGGCCTCCATCTCCAATCCCTAGAGCCTATGCATTCAAATCGGGTTCAAATCAAAAGGTGCAAGCTTGCTACACCAAATAGAGGCCAAATCAACATTGCTATGCGAGTTCCATGACGATTCTTCTACAAAGGAGGCACCTTTCTTAGCCAAGATGATTCATGCTCCTTTCCCTAGGCCTAACTATGTAAGTTCTAGCTACTTTTGGATCAAAACGGTATTTTTAATGTTGACATGGGATAAAATGAGGCTAAACATGATTATGCGAACCTATATGAACCTTACCTTGCCTCTTGTGTTCATGTTTATGATTTTAGGCCATGTGAGTGACTTAATCATGCCTCTCATGCTATGCATAACCTAGTTTAACTTGCAAGTTTGGATCTTTATGCATGAAATGCTAGCATGAACCTTTAGGAATCACTTTACTTGTGAAACATTGGCTAAGACAAGATTTTGGGGCTTATGCATGTTTATGAACCCAAACCCCTTATGCTAACATGCAAATTTGTGGCCAAATCCTTTATGAGATTATGCATGCTCGTGGCCAATCCCCTCTTTTAAGTTGTGCACGTTTATGGCCAAACCCTTTTTGATAATATGCATGTTTGTGGCCAAATTACCTTATGACACTATGCATGTTTATGGCCAATCCCTTTATGATGTTATGCATGTGGAAGCCAAGCCCTTTTTGGCATCATGCATGTTTTTGAGACCAATATGTGACATAGTATCCTTACTATGTTGACTCGCTTTGCTTGCGTTGGGAAAACACGATTTTGGGTAGTTAGATAAACATGAACATGTCGCGAAATCTTAACTTGAATATGACATGTGTTTATACTTGAAAATATGACTTGAAAGATAACATGGAAGTTGGCATGTAAGTATGCATAAAAACATGAGCTTGGGAATTTACCTATTAAGTTAGGTCTACCCTTTGGGAATTTACCTATTAAGTTAGGTCTACCCAAATGCTTGAAAACTTGTAACATGTTTTGGAAACATGATGAACTTAGATAATATAAGTGGGGCCAACTCGAGGTTGGGTTGAGTTTGCAACGTAAAACTACCCGGAACCGACCGGCCTAACTAGTAGTTGCAAACAATAGGACCCAATGTGAGAAGTTGGTCATGTCGCGCTTAAGACCCGAGGTTAGACTAGGTTGTGGTGTAATTCTACCCGGACCCGCCCGGCTTAACTAGTAACCACAACAAGGTCTAATGTGAGAGGTTAAGAGTGCATTAATTGAATTAATGCCACATGATAAGGTTAAGTAAATTTGACTAATGACACTTAACCGATATGACACGAATGGGTAGGTTAAGTGGGACCGGACTTGATTCCTTAATGACACTTAACCATGCAAGATGATTAGGAGATGGGGTTAAGTAATTTACACTTAACTAATCCGACTGGGTAATTATATGGGGTTAAGTAATTAAGACTTAACTAACCCAATCACGGTAATTAGATGGGGTTAAGTAATCCACACTTAACTAATCTAAATACGGTAATTCGATGGGGTTAAGTTAAACACTTAACCAATTTAAACTTGGTAATTCAATGAGGTCAAGTAACCCATACTTAACCAACTTAACTTGGTAATTTAATGGGGTTAAGTTAAACACTTAACTAATTTAACACGATGATCTGATGAGGTTAAGTGACTTATACTTAACCAATCTAACTCGTTAATTTGATGAGGTTAAGTTAACCTATACTTAACCAATCTAACGTGAAAACATGATAAGGCTAAGTCACGAATCACTTGAATACGCTTGACCGATTTGACTCGGTAATTTGACAAGGTCGAGTTAATTTATATAATTAACCAATCTAAAATGATAATTAGACGAGGTTAAGTTATGGATTGCTTAATATACTTAGCCAACTTGACACATGGTTTGTAGGGTTAAGTCTTGGACTTGGATACTTAGCCAATGTTGGCATGGTTTGTAGACGGGCTAAGTTATGAACTTAAGTGACACCTAACCCATTAGATAAACCCTAATTCGGAGGATTAGGTAAATAACCATAGTTAACAAAGATTATGGAAATAAGGCTAAGTGGTAAACCTTAGGGAAACTAAGTAATAATCCTTAGCCAAGGAAATGTGGACCACCTCTTAGATAGATGAGTAACCCGATACGGTAGGTCATCGTTTAAGTATACGTGTAGGAGCAGGCTATCTGATTAGATAAAGGCTCCAGCGAACTGGGTAACGAAGCAGCGGCTTCGGGGAACGTGAGGATATTCTTGGTATCCCTCTGTGAGGTCGCAGATGATCATCCTGGGCTCACAAGAGGTTAAGGTCTGCGTTAGAAGAACCAAGAGTATGCCTTGGTTGCTATACGAGCGACCTAAAGACTGGGATGGATAGCAGTGAGTCAACGAATACATGATAGTGCCCTAGATAGCAAGTTCGCCGATCATCTACCATCTTGAGTCAAGCGTGTACGTACGGAAAGGCAGGGAACACCCAACAGACCATAATTGCTATCTAATTATGGGTGAGGTAGGCCGTAGGATGTGGGCTGGCCGGAGTGTAGTTCTCATGCAAGATTTGCTCTTGTGTTGCCTTTCACTAGTTGAGGGAGGGGTCTCGTGGGACCATAGCCACGTGTAGAAAAGCAGACCTTAGTATCTGCATCGGCAGATAAATCTAAAGCTCCCGACCGAGTCCTGTATTTCTTGTTTTGCCCTGTGACAGGACTCGGATGGCACGATGTGATACATGTGCATACAGTTATAGAAAAACGATTCACGATGAATGCGTGGGAAAAAGGGCGCGGTTGAGGGTTAGCGTAATCCCTAGTGGCCTAGGTGGTTTAACCCAAACCGAAATACGAAAGCGTGCAATAGGTAAGCGTAATCCCTAGTGGTGCTAGGTGGCGTAAGTCCTAGTTCAAACGATGATTAAGAGCCTAGCTAGAACAAGGGTGACAGTCCAAACGACTTCAAGGATAATACGACATGAGGAAGCCCGTACGAGGTACGGCAAAGGACTGAACTTATATACATGGAAAGAAACATATGATTTGAGTAACCTATATATGTGATATATTAGGTTGACATGGACCATTACACGACTTTGAGCAAGGGACATTCATGGTTAACACATGACGCGGGTAGGGATACTAGTACGAGAGGTGCAGAGCAAATATACATGTTAGAACTAGGAAGAATATACATAATAGATACCGTGGGATGTTAGACGGGGTAGATACCTTGGGATAATGTACTCGATAGAAATCTGACGATGTGATACCTTGACTTATCATAACACCGTAGTATATCATGATACCTTAGTTTACCTTGCCGCAGTAGTTCAACCGGCTACCCTGGTTTGTCTATCTGGTAGTTATCCTTATGTTTACTTTCAGTTTATGCATGTCATGTTACCTTTACCTGTTTTTATACTGGAAGTAGATAGGACTTACTCAGTCTTTTTGACTGACCCGTTTTGTTTCGCCTCTTTTCTTCCGTTCCCCCCCCCCCCCCCAGGTTTCAGGGAGGAAACAATGCTGTTTAGTTCGGACTTCTTCTGCTTGAAGGTCATCATGGATGGCTTGGACTTCTCTTGGCTATGGCTACTTTACGGTTTTACTTGGGGAATAATTTATTAAAAAGTCTTCATGCTTCTTTACTATTGCAAGACAGGTTTTGAAGTACTCTGATGTAAAAGGCTTTAGACCTTATTTATTCATGTTATGAAAGTCTGATTTTACTTCCGCTATTTATATATGTTCTGTCTTGTGATATTTCTGTGCATGTTTACCAATAATGCCCCTCTAAAGCTAGTGCATTCCTTTGCGAGTGACCCTAGCGGAGGCGGGGTGTTACACGGGTAGTTTTACGTTGCAAACTCAACCCAACCTCGAGTTGGCCACTTTCATGTTTAGTCTAGTATCATGTTCATAGTCAAGTTTTCAAGCAATTGGGTAGACCTAACTTAATAGGTAAATTCCCAATGGGTAGACCTAACTTAATAGGTAAATTCCCAAGCTTATGTTTTTATGCATACTTACATGTCAACTTCCATGTTACATTACAAGTTATGTTTTCAAGTATAAGCACATGTCATATTTAACGTTACATGTTATCACGTTTATACCCATTTACCCAAATTATGGTTCATGTCAAGTTTAGCTCGCCTATCATGTTTTCATGCAACTTCGAGTTAAGTTTTTCATGCTATATTCACGCTTGTCTAACCTCAACCCAAATCGTGTTCCAACGCAAGAATGGACGAGTCACATCGTAGAGATACTATGCTACACAATGACCCCAAACATGCATAGTATCATGAGAGTTTGGCTCAAAACATGCATAGGTTCATAAAGGTTTGGCCACAAGCATGCATAACATGAAAAGAAAAGGGAATTGGCCATAAGTATGCATAATGTCATAAAGGATTTGGCCACAAACTTGCATGTTAACATTAGGGGTTTGGGTTCATAAACATGCATAAGCCCCCAAAATCTAATCTTAGCCAATGTTCCACAAGTAAAAATGGTTCCTAAAGGTTCATGCTAGCATTTCATGCATAAAGATCCAAACTTGCAAGATAAACTAGGTTATGCATAGCATGAGAGGCATGATTAAGTCACTCACATGGCCTAAAATCATAAACATGAACACAAGAGGCAAGGTAAGGTTCATATAGGTTCGCATAATCATGTTTAGCCTCATTTTATCCCATGTCATTATCAAAACTACCGTTTCCATCTAAAAGTAGCTAGAACTTACTTAGTTAGGCCTAGGGAAAGGAGCATGAATCATCTTGGCTAAGAAAGGTGCCTCCTTTGTTGAAAAATCGTCATGGAACTCGCATAGCAACGTTGATCTTCCTTCCATTTGGTGTAGCTAGCTTGCACCACTTGATTTGAACCCGATTTGAGTGCTTAGGCTTTAGGAAAAGGGGATGGAGGCCATGATCACTTGGCATTTGGGCAGCACTTCGTGGAGAGAGTGATTTATGAGGGTTTAGGAGGGGGCTTAGGGGTGTTTTTATAGAGATTAGGAGTGTTTTAGGCCATAGGATTAGATCTAGGATAGATTAGGACCATCAGATCTCGGAAGCTTCCAGAATCAGCCCAAGAACAAGACCAGGTGAGACAAACAGGTGCGCCAGGCAAATTGCCCCGGCCACCCCCTGTCGACAGGCAAGTCGACAGGGCTGTCGACTGGGTCTGGGCCCAAGTCGACAGGCCTGTCGACAGCCCTGTCGACGTGCCCTAGGCGGGGAAACTTCCCGCCTAGCCCCAGATCTGGTTTTCAAACCTATTTCCGAATTTCAAATTTCCAGAATTCTTCTTTGGGCCTTTAACGGGTCATACGGGCTCCGATTCTCGAAAACTCGGACTCTATTTCGCGTATTTTTCCGAGACGAACGCAATGGTGAATCCCGTTTACCTTAATTCTAGAAGTGTAAACAGAATATCTTTTATCTTCATGCTTCACTGGTTTATATGCTTTGCGTATCATCGTATACGTATGTAAATTCCTTAATTTTTAAAATGTAAGAATACGGGGTGTCACAACTACGAACACCTGGCGGTGTATGGAATGCAGAGTTCGATTATTTGGACGGGCCTGATGATTTTTGGAGTACCGGCGGTGACAGACCATACAGAAAATTCAGGAAGAACTCGCCGTTGAAGTTCCGAGAGCAGGACATTATGTTCGAGGGATGTTTGCGCAGAGATACTTGTGCGTATTCGATTCCTGAGGTTGCGCCTCCTACTGCACCTGCACCTCCACTAGCGCCTATGCCAGCTGCTTCCTTCTCCCCTGCGAAGCGGGTTACTATACTGGTTGGATGGCTTCTGGCGATCCCCCTTCCGGTCGGCCCTCTAGACGCAGACAGGTAGAGCATCCCAGCTCGTTTATGACCGACCAGCTGAGACAACTTGCTGCTCGTTGCTTGGAGCTTGTTCAAGGACCGGGTACGCGTGTGGAGCTTTGGGAGATTCTGACGATTTTCCGCAATGATCCGCGGAACGTGAATATTGTTCAGGAGCTTACCGATGAGGGCATACGTGAATTTATTTTGGCGGAGTTGAGCTTATTGCCCCATCGTCGTTTATTTTAGATTTTCATGTATTTGTTTTAATTTCAATCCTGTTGTGTTCTTTATGTTTGTATTTCTGTTCGTGTAATGAAATATGTAGTCGTTTTGTTTTATGCAATTAGTATTTAATTAATTCAAAACAATTAATTTAACAATTAAATACCCCGCTCAAATACCCTGCTCAAATACCCCGTTCGTAACTAAAAACGCATTCCCCGTTCGCTACAGTATCACGCTCAAATACCCCGTTCAAATGCCCCGCTCGCGTTCGTTAAGAACGCACCCTTAGAACCGGTTTGTAATACCATGTGAATCATAAACCAGCCATGAACCGAAAGATAAAATTAAATTCACAGACAAATCGAAATCATGGAAATGTGAAACATTTTTGTGAGGTTTGTTTAACCTTGTTTCAAAGAAAGATGGGAAAAAAAATCGATACATACAACCTATTACGTTTCAAATTAATCAAAACATACCATCAAAAAAATTAAAAAATAGATCCCTGAGCTAATATACAAAAAAAAAAAAAGGGGGGGGGGAGGGGGGGGAGGGGGGGGAGGGGGGGGGGCGGGGGATATAAAACACTGCCTACACAGAAGCATCGAGGAAATGAAAAACGGCTTCTGTCGTAATTAGGAGACAACCACAAACTAATTACATAGTATGGTTGTATACACTTTTCAATGAACAAAATGTAAAAACTCAGACCCGCCCATTTGATTTTACCACCCAGACCTCTGAGCAGGAGAAACATGTTTGCTGCCGCCCCACACAGAAGAGTTGGCATTATTAGACCCACCACGCCAACCGGGCCCACCATCACTGGCTGCCCCATTACCGGATCCCCTCCCCCAGTTGGGCCCACCGTCACCAACCCAAGCCTTACTGCCACCACTGCCACCCGGAAACCACTCTCTCCCAGGAGAATTTTGCACTTTGGCACCTGGGAAGTTGTCTAATCCACCATCGCCTTCGTTTCTTGAATGACCCTTTGAAGAACCACCAAAGTTGTGACCGCTGCTGCCTCTATCTTGTCCGAAACGATCGTTTCGACCTCCACGGCCCGGGCGGGGCAGCCCGCTCTGATGTTGACCTCCGTCTCTGTTATGTCTGTAATCCCTACCACCACCATCGCGGTGGTCATTCCTATAACCGTTATATCTCCCTCCTGTTATTTTATCAATGAACACCCATAAGAACAGGAGTGGCATTCAAAATTAGTTATACCGGAAATACACTAGCCTATAGTGATGGTATATTTTCATGCTACACGGACAATAGTAATCTTAACCAAGCTCTAAATAAGCATTTACCGCAAAGTCACCTTGTAAGAGATTTCTGATTGCTAGTAAGAATAACATAACTGTAGTGCCCATAAACTTCACTGATGATAATTTGGAGTTTGCATTTAGCATCCAAACCCAATTCTTTAGTGAATAATATATTAGTACATGAGGACAACATAAATAGGCAAACAAGATGGTGGAAGGCAATGCCATTTTGCTAATTAAACATCCCTATATGTGTAGCATGTAACATAAACACAATGACACACTAATCATTCATTTGTCCTTCCCATGCCAACTCGTTTTTAGGAAAACATAATCACCTAGGCATTCTGTACAGTCGCTATAAATAAACTACACTGACAAGTAGTTTAAAAAGGATAGCAAAATTGACAACAAATTTTGTACTCACTATTTTTTTTTTCAACAATCTTGTCAGCGCATTAGGACCAACTGCAGGTAATTTTTTTTATAAAATATTGAACTTAACCACAGCCTACAATAGAACTGCCCCTTTCAATGTGTAATAGGAATATAAAACAAAAGATAGATTATTGCTTGCCTGATCTGGAATTTGGAGTGGAAGAAGCCCTTTCGGTGCCCCATGCCCCTGATGCTGGACTCTTCATAGGAACCATGGCAGCTACCGTTCTAAGAGATGGCTCAGCTCCAGGAGGATCTTTATTGATATTCTTCTGAAAGAAGGAGACCAGATGGTCTATATCGTCAAAAATCCTTTTACGAAACTTGAAACCCTTTGGATACAATCCAATATATTCATGGTGTGGGTTCGAATTCCTAATGTAAGACAACATTAATGTGCCAGGGTATTCGTGAGAAATGCCAAAACAGTATGCTATCCTTGCTGGATTTCCCGCCTTCTCCGCCCTGAGTAAGTCGTCGAGTTCCTTCTTGTTGCCTTGTCGAAATTTACGGTAACTTAGCATACTTTTCAGATTACCTACTAACGGATCAACATATCTATCCATCACCTGAGGAAGAAAACACAATAATCATCAGCTGTGTCTACTATTAAGCAAATAGTTGAAAACAGTCCGATTGCACTGTTGTTGGATCATATTGGGTACACAGGAAGTATATATTCAAAATTTGAAGCAGATATTACCCAGCCTACGATCAAATTGTATACGTGATTATTGAATATAAGTTTTTCTAACAATTTAGATAAAACAAGAAATAACGCAGCAGCAACATCAAATTAATTAGCACTGACCTCGTCAAGGTCTTCAAACGTCTGGTCATCAATCTGTAATGTCTTCCCAATACGAAGTAAGCTGGTAACATCCTTGTGATCTTTTCCACTTTCCACTATATCCTTATGAGCATAAACTCCATGAATTTTTATGGTTAAAGTAAGGAATTTCGGACCTTTAGAACTAGGCCGAATAATACAATCACCAGCCTCTTTGTCTGATAAAAACTGTAAAAAAAAAGAGGATTAACAAACAAAAATCAATCAGCCCTTGGTATTTAAAAACATTCAAAAATATTAATTTACCGAGTATCAAATACCTGCATAGCCTCATCCGCTGTCAGATTTTGAAAGCGAGGATGTACAATCATCCTGGGTCTGAAGTTTTTCTTAGCTAGCTCCTTTGCTTTTCTGGCCTTCTCTTGTTCATTATGTTCATGGTCCTCTTCTGGTTGAATATTGTACCGATCATTACTATGAATATCACGTGGACCTCGACTTAAGTCGCTACTCTTGCATGTCAAATACACAATGTACCTCTGTTTGTTTATATTCCTGATTTTGCAGGTAAGCACATCACCTACTTGAACTTTCTCTGGATCAAATCCCATGTCTGAAAAATCGTTCTCACCAATAAATCCTTTCAAACCAGAATCGAAAGAACACAAGATGCGGTTATCGTAAACTTGACGAACTGTAACTTGAACAAGCTTTCCTTCATACAAAGATTCATCAGTTTCACCAGAAAGCATGTAGAACTCATCTTCCGCACTTGGCTCCGTAAACGAAACCCGCCAATCTTGAAACCCCTGAAGTAACTCGAGTTTTATAAGATACAAGGTCTCCCATTTTCTAGTCCCATGTTGGTTTACATAATCAGCATGGTATTCGTCAATCATGAGACTTCTGAGAGTGTCAGGGTTTTCTCTCACATGCTCAATGGCCATTTCTTGATCCTCTTCATCTACATCGTCCATGTTACCTTCGAATTCTTCAGCATGACAATCCTTGGCCATTTTTTTTGCTAAGGCGTATGACTCTGGATGAATTCTTGTGTCATCCAATAAATCCATTATATGACTACTAGAAGCAGCAGCACCACTGCGACGAACACGTAAAAATCCAATTGAACTAAAGAATACCTTTTTCCTGACATACTTATTCATCATTTCTTTACGTGTATATATGGGCCCATTCCGTACTAGATCTCTCTGCAAAGCTGAGGCTTTTCGTGGTCCAAGACCAGATATAAATTGTAGAGGAGCAAAAAGCCACTCGTGACTTGCAGCTAAATTGACATCAAGACCAACTTGGTTAGTGGCATCTATCATGATTTGTTCAATCATCTCATATTTTTCATCATCAGTGAGAAGGTTTTCTAGAGGGCATAGCTTCCATGATAAAATTTCTTTTCTGGGGCCACATAGTGTAGCAATCATAGCCAAGGGATTTTGAAGGTATCGACCAAGACCCACAGCACGTTTAACAATGCCTGAAATATGTTCAAGGCTTATAGAAGTTCATTGATTATACAATTTTTAATCTTTTAGCAACTGCGACCCCGATGATTAACGTTAAGCAAATGGTAAGTTGTTTCATCAGATATTTTGCTAGAAGATAAACAGAAAAGATGAGTCGATGACTGAATTCATAATCTATCAAGTGACCATTCTTTAACTCAAGGATGTTGTCAAGAAAGTCGAGTATGTATGTGCTAATAAACTATCACAAAATGTAGCTCAAATAGTGGGAACATAGGTGCTGCTTCTAAGGTCCGCGCAATTAGCCCTAAAAATCTGTGAACCATTTTGCAGCGATTAAAAAGAAAGTATTTTACCTGGCTGAGCTGGAAGCTGATCAGAAGAGATCCCTGATTTTTCATATAGACGAGGCAAGGATTCATCCTCGAATACGATACTTATATTCATATCTTGGCTGATGTCTCTAGGATGATCTTCCACTATTCTAAAAATCACCTAATTTACATGTTGAAACAAATCGTTATTATGTGCAGTAACCATGTGAAAGACAAATGATGCGGTTAAACCATTTTTAGAAAGCTCTTACAATAAGCAAAAGCTCAAGGTAATTTGGATTGCCTTTCCTGGGTAACAAAATAATGCATGCCTGTCCATTCAATGATTTCAAATCATTCTGGCTGGCATCTTACAATCACAAGAGATTACAATGTTATAATCGTAGACCTTTTCTGATACAATGTTGAACAGTCAACTGATAGAAATTTCAGTACTTGTTAACCTCAGGAAGAATTTATTGTTATCACTACAACAACTACTACTACTACTACTACTACTACTACTACTACGAGCGTTATGGCACACGCTTCGCGCGTGAGTTTTTTAATGAAAATTATATTATGCTTTACACATTCAATAAAAAACAATATGTATAAATATCTAGTCATATTTTATAGTTTAAAATATTAGCAATATGTATAAATATATAGTCATATTTTATAGTTTAAAATATTAGTCGAATGTTATTGTTTCAGTTCATATTAATGGTATGAGGATTGGAAGGAATGGAATGAAGAAATGCATGTTAAACGTACTTGCAATCGTGTTCAATTTGTAATATTTTGTTTATTTGAGTTCTCATTTCTATTAATTAATAAAACTGAAGAATGTTTTGAATGTGTGATGAACGTTTATTTGTTAAAATCCTGTTTTTAAACAATGTCAAAGATCCTATTTTTTAGCAACGTTGAGTTTCTATTTTTAAGTGATACTAAGATCTAATATATTGATATTAAGATCCTAATTTTAAGCAATGCTAAGATCTTATTTGTAATTGACATTAAGACCTAATATAGTAATATACCTACATAAGGGTATTTACTATTTTTGGTACTTCACGTTGATACCAAAAAAGTGTGACACCAAATGTATTACAACTATTAATAAAGATTTAACAAACCTCATTTAAACTACAAGGCTATTATTTGATTACTCATGGTACACTTTTCGTTAACCTCTCTTATCAATGAGATCACAAACAGAAACAGCAAAACATGACTATTAATTGAAGGAACTAACTCGAGAGAAGCACAAGAAAAATGTCTAAACAACCATTTTGCTGATAAATATAAGTGTACAAGGATAAGCAAGCAATGACAAATTTGAGCAGTAAAAAATACTTTTCCAATTATAGAACTGGCGTTCATCACCAAAAAATAGATAAATTATTGAGACATAGAGCAAATTTCTTGGGAATGTGAACACTTAGTAGACAGTTGTAGAAAATGTAGACAGAAAGCTTTTTACTGTTGCTACTAGGAAGAACACCACTAATTAGGTTTTGAACCAGAATGAAGAGTTACTTTAATAAGTAGCTGTTGATAATAAAATGAAATCACAAAGCAAAAATATATTGATGCCGACCAATCTTTCTCTCGGATCCCCTTGATCTCTTAGATTTGTTAGGAAGCTTCTTAGATATAGCTAATAGGAAGGATACCGCTAACTAGATTTTGAATATGAAGTCATTTTGATGAGAGCTGTTGCTAATAAAATGAAATCACAAAGCAAAACTATGCTGATGCCAACCAATCTTTCACTCCGATCTCCCTGATAACTACTAGTAGAGATACTGTGCACATGGCTAACAATAAGGAATCATGAGAACTAGTTTTCCCTTGCAAGAAGATATATTGTGCACACGGCTCACTATAAGGAATCATGAGAACTAGTTTTCCATCGCAATATCTGGGATTTAAAATCTAAAATCGATAGGAAACACACTGGCTTATCTTATTGCAAGGATAGGTTGCTCGATACGTTGATAATAACTACTTTGTCTTGTCGTAGAAATCAAGGCCATAAATAAAAGAAGACATGATCAACATGAAAACTTGTATCAGTAGTAACCCAGCTAAAATACAAACTTACTACTTATACCTATCCTAATTCTTCACAAATATGGCATATTTACCAATTTAACAATGAAACAGGTTTTGTCAAATAACCTCCTTGAAATTATTACGCAAGTTAAACGGGTGTCCGCGGAAATGATACAAGTTCTTTTGTTTTTTTGCTAGTATAACTGCACCAGAAGACAAGAGGAAAGAGGGGGAAATGAAGAGACGTTTTTGGAAGGAAAAGGATGGATTGTTAGTATGGATGAATTAGAAGATATAATTGGTGGACATGTATGGTTGGGAATTTGGCACATCTACGTACAAATGACAACATCTTCTACAACCTAAAAAAATATCGGAGAATCACTTTAAGAAGGGAAAACAAACAATAAAGACATAAAAATGGAGCCGGAAAAATTAAATGTATGGTCAATAAAACGCTTGAATAAAAAAAATTAAAAATTAAAAAGATATGTCGGACTTACTGTAATTGAGGAAAAAGGTTTTTGTAAACTAGTAGAAACAGAGAAAAGTTAGGTCTAGGTTGGAAAGAAAAAGAGTATCATAGAAGTTTTTAATGATAATACACTGGGGATAAATACTAAACATGTGGAGGAAAATTTGGAAAAATATTTTGGAGAATTTCTTAGTGAAGAAAACCCTAGAGAGGAGGTAAATAAAGTAGATATTAATTTTGATGATGATTTACAATATACAAATAAAGAAAATGAATAGAAATAAAAAGTGGGGAAAAAAATCAGTAGGCCCAATTACGGACATGGAAAGCATTAGAAAGAAACGATAAAATGACTTGCAAACTTATATGACAAAATACTGATAAAGTAGAAATATCAAACTAGTGGAGAAGAAGCATGGTAATAGGTAACTACACTATAAATCATGGAAATGAGAAATATAACTAAAAAAATGGATTGTGAATATCGGATAATCAATTTGGATTTATGTCAGATAGGTCAACAATATAAAGTGATATATGTAACAAGACGAGTAATAGAACAATTTATAAGTAAACAAAAAGATCCATGTGTTATTTGTATATTTTGAGAAATCATATGCTAGAGTAATTTGGTAAATGTGAAGTAAAAAACTAATTTCAATATACATAATATGACTACTTCAAAATATATATGAAAATTCTTGACAAATGTACTATACGCATGTGGAAAGACTAGTGAGTTTTCAGTAAAAATAAGATAAACGTCAACATTTTGGTTGAAGTCCATTCTCAATTGTGTTGGTTTTGTACAAAATAACAAAATAAATTCCAATAAGGTGAACACCGACGTTTTTGGTTGTAACTCCATACTGAATTATATTGGTTTTGTATGAAATAACAAAATAAGCTCCATAATGAATTATGTTTGCTTGATCTACAAAATCAAATGACTGAATAAAAAATATGTTTGTAAAAATATGCATGACGAAAAATACAAGAAAATGAAAAGAAAAAAAAAAAAAGAGTCAAACTAAAACAATTAGAATGACAAAAACAAATAAAATAATTAACTAAAAAAATGATGGTTTAGTGATTGGACCAACTATATAGTTTATGGAACGAAATGTAACACCAAAATATAACTGAAGAAACAAGAATGCACAGATAAACAATTGAAATTACTGGAAGGATAAGAGTTAAAATTAGAAAGTGGAAGAGAAACTACAAGTGATACACACAAGTGAGAAAACTAGACAGCAAAGGTTTGGACGGTATTGACACATACAAAGGAAAAAAGTGAGTCGACATTCGGTAAAAAAAGATAATATATCTACATAGAAAAAATTCTGAACACCTATATTAACAAGAAAAAGGTATCAAAAATAATCTAAAAGTCAAACTCAATTAACAATATAACTCAATATCGGGAAAATTTTTGGAAAACAAGGATACATATGGCTAACTCCAATCGTATGGGAAAACTCCCTAAATAAAAATGATAATGATGATCAGCAGAACTATATTAAGCAGTTCATGAATCAAAAGAAATCACTGTGATGATACAAACTGGAAACTGTCAAATTCATATTAGATACCTCATATATATCATCCTTAAGTGGTCGACAGGCCAAATTCACCGCACCTAAACACATAACATGAGGTTGATGGTCTGTCATAAACTTCAATAGGCGTTGTTGATCTAATGATTTACGCTGTTTTTCAGCAGCACCCTGAGAGCGAATACTGATAGAACTAGCATATAGCACATCCACTACTTCCCCTGCAGAATCCAACATAACAAAGGTAGTTGCAGGTTGTCCAGGTCCCCAGCAACATGCCATGACCCTCAATTCTGATTCGTCTTCCAAATCTGCATTGCGGTCTTTCTTCTTATAAGGAGCAACAGAAACTTTGTCCCATAATTTCTTGCCATATTCCGTAACAAGCCAGCTCTTAGCCCTAAATGTCAGTAAAGCTCTAGCTTCTTTTTCCATGTCAGGAAGAAGGAATTCAGAGAATGCATATTCTATTATTTCTGCACGTTGATTATTCCAAGTTTTAGCAGATTTGCTCACACGCTCGCTTAAATAATTTTCTCTTGCCTCCTTCAGTAGATCATCTTGAGTGGACTTGGGTAATTTTATAGTGACTGTTAAAAGTTTTTCTTCTTCAGCTTTCTGTATGCGTAGCCATTGTGCATCCACAAATTCTGTTAGGGGTTTATCACGAAGCCATTTCATGCCTGCAAGCTCATGATATGCATCTATTGTGGAATTTCCTTCTGAAGTAGGACTAGTTGATATGGTAGCATGTCTCATGAATGTGATGCGGACATGCTTCTTCACATTAGGTTCACGTCCAATCTCAAGTGCAGCCTATGAGCAGTAAAAGACACATTTCACAATGATGTATACAAACATAGAATTACATGCTTAAGAGAAATGGAATCAACCAGGAAAGATTGTATACAATGTACATGTGTATATTAACGCACATGCACAGACTCATGCATGCACATTAAGCAACAGTCAACCATATTTATTGACAGTGCAAGCCTCAAAAAGGCGCAAGACCTTCTTGGAACCATGGCGAACAGCGCAGCAAACAGAAACAGCCTTTTCGACTGACTGTGCATGCAGTAAAAAATAATTGAATGTTTCGCATCAAAAATAACTAGAAAGTACTATGATTCATATGTCTTTGACCAACAGACAAAAAAGTTTGTCTTTAATCATTTCACAAAAGCATTATTAGCCATTTGTCAAAATGTAGAATTTCAAACCAGAAACTTATAGCTGTTGTTTAGCAATTAAATTCAAATATAAACTTACAGCATATTTTGCATGTTTCAAGTGAGATGAAATGAGAACATATGATATTTCATAGCATTTGGCTTTGTGTGGCGTTAGGTATATCATTTTGTTTGTGTTACTTTGATATTTATAAATTTCTACTCATTATTTAGTATATTTTGATCATTTGAACTACAGAAGTTCATAACTTAGATCTTGCATCGATGCATTCAAAAAATAATATTAGTTTTTGCACTGTACAACTTGCTTTCAGAAGAATACTTAGGGGGTATTTAGTTTTAAGGACACATTCCCTAAAAAAATTATATCAAAGGACAACTCAGTTTGGTAATTAAATGAAGGACAAAGACCAAATTGTATTATATCAACATGGAATTCACTTTAATTTATCATTATTACTAAATTAATTAAAAATAGAAAAACACCCTTAAAATTGAAAGAAAAAAAGTGATTTCAAAATTATTTTAGTCGATTGATGTTATTATAAACATATAGAAATAATCAGCTCGGAAAGCTAAATGAATATAGCTTTATTACTAAAAAAATATAGTTTTATATTGTATCACCCAAATACAAAATTAAGTCATTTTAAAGCTAATCTCATTTGCACCATAAAAAAGCTATATCGTAAATAACGAAGCTATATGCATATAGCTTAACGTCCTGAATTTTTTATATTCATTTTTTCCCATATTTACAATATCAAAAACATTTCATAATTAATTTTTATTAATTTTTAATCTTATAATCACAGAAAACATTTTTGTATTAATTTTTATTACTTGTGAAATGTCAACGTGTGTCCTTAATTTAAAGCATTTGGACATTTTCCAATTAAATCATAAAAGTTGTCCTTGATTTACATTGTGAAAGCCGTTTGTCCTTAGATCTAATTTTATTTTAAAATGTGTCCTTGAAACAAATATCCACTTAGTATTTTGTATCAATAACCACATGCGTCTTCAACCAAAGACAATTGTGAAGTGAAAAAACTCACCTTTAGAACCAAAAAACAATGATTTGTAGATTCCACCATATGATGAATACTAATTGTTATCAACGTTCAGTTATGAAAAACAAATAAAAATGATCCACAAAATAAAAAATGCATGCATTTTTGGCATCGTACATCTTATCATGCATCTTGCCATGAGCCCACTGTGCTGCGCCCCACATTGTGTCATAGCACACATCACTGTGTACCTCTCACAGCTATGCTGTCGACAATTATATGTACATGCAAGGTAGATGTTATCATTGATATACAGCTCTTAAAGAAATTGTATTGTCTATATAGCATTATTAGATGACAGCCCCAGTTCCAAGAGAATTTGATGAGCTCCTACCACTAACATAATTTTCTGCTTATACCCACGTGGTCTGTGTCAAAAGAAAGTGAAAATTGAACTTATACCATGTATCGGGCACCTTTGAGCACATCTTCTGGTGTCTCAAACAAGGCACAAGTTAAATTTGTAGCCACCTCTTCAGGCGTCTCCTTCACATCTTCGAGTTCTGGCAAATCCTACAACGACAGCAAACTATTACCATTATCGCCATAATCATTATTTATCTATGTCATCCTCTAGCCATGGTAAAGCTAGCAGAAATGGAATACATACAAATTTCTCCTTGGACAAGTACAATCCAAATTGCTCCGAACTATATCCGAACTTGTTAGCAACCTCCCACAAACCAGCCTTACAGTAAGTACTATAGCGTGATTTGTGCTTAAGCCTTTTATATTGCCCTTCGTCACTTTCAACTTCGCCAGGCGGAAAACGCAAATTAAATTTAGCATCAATATCATCAACCTCTCTTTCAGAGCTTGCTTTCATAAGTGCCTGGCTAATAGAATCAAATATTTTCCTGTTCAATACTTGTGGTGTTTCATCATATGTTCTACGTGTCTCCTCATCAAAACGCTTTTTATAATACATTTGAAGGGCACTCTTCCTCTTCTGAAGAAGTAACCATTTCCTATCCAGGTTATAAACTGTCCATAGAAGCTGAAACATAACACTATATGTTAACAGCTTGAACAACAATGCATAATACGTTACTAATCTAAGGTAACATATACCATATGCCGTTTAATGTTGGGTGGTTTTTCAACACCTTCAGATAAGTCGTCAGAATCCTTCAAAAGACTAAGGCACAGCTCTTTACGATACATAGCAATAAAAGGAATCTAAAAAGAAAAAGGAATGGATTATCAGTACAAGGTATATGGTATGCAAATAGAACCCATATTCAGAGGTAGGGATTGATTTGCAAATTAACTTATTTACCCTTCACAAAAGCATGCCAATATCATGTATGATATGCATGCCTCTAGTGAAAGGGTGTAAGTGAAGGCAAAGTAATTTTCTCAGGTCAAATGGCATGAGGAACAAAAGCTCACATCCAATTTCTGCACATGTATCATCTCCAGGAAGCGCACAATATCATCCCTATCAATTTTGCTGTTTTCTATTTTGCTCTCTCTAATCACACGCAAATCAGCTACTTGTGGAGGAATATAAGCAGATGCAAGCAGCTTATCATGTGTGCTGTTGGCGGCAGCAAGGAGTTGATTATATATCCATGTACTTTCTTCTTCTATTTTCTCATCATCGGTTGGCGGAGGCCCAGTGATTTTTTCCGATAACTACAAAATGACAAGTATCAAAGATTCAAAAATCATTGTATCATTACACAATTTTATATTCTGTTAGCTTCCAACATATTGGATCCCCAATAAAATTGCTAATTACACTCATCACGTTGAAAGACAAATTTTTGATCAAAATTGTTGCTCTAGGAAGCAACAAAATCTTTTAGTACATAGTTAAGGCCTTACTACAAGTACAGGGTAGAGTACGTTCATATAAGTTATAGCATCAAAAAGATACCCCGCTTCTTCTTCTTTTTTCAAACCTCAAAGAACTAAGCTTATGTTTGTATGTTTTGAAGAAGCATGCACTAAAACTCAAAATATATTTCCCAGTGCATACTCCAAGCAAAATACAGGATAAGTAGAGGCTCACATTATTCATAAAACCTGGTGAATTTTAAGATTCCTAATTTACGAAAACAATCAACATGTACGTGATGCACACCAACAGCCATGTGATTCCCAAATTTATAGCAATTATATCCAGCATCCTTGTAATTTTTGAAAGTGAACCCAAAAAAAAAAAAAAAAAAAAAAAAAAAAAAAAAAAAACAGAAATGAGCATGCCAGATTCACATAAATTTTACATGCAAGCTATTTATGATTGTAGGCGAACTAGGGCAGCGAAAAATATATACTCGTGAAAATTTGGGATTTTCAAGAAAGAAAAACGACTTAATATTAGCACCAGCCTTGAGGATGAGCTTCATGCACAATCAAATGAACAAGATAAAAAGAACAGCAAAATGATAAAATATCCATGCAAAGCTTGTTAGCACAGCTATAGACTGAATCAATAAATATCACCTGAGTCCTCTCTGGTACATCAGTTTCTCTAATAGCATCATCCCCTGGTGTCATATACTTTTCGTGAAGAATAAGTGGTTCGAATTCATTTTCTAATCGTCCTACTCCATAATCGTCAGCACTGTTTGAACCCCCGGCAATACCTTGCTTACGGAGCACTAATAACTCCTCTACATCACCGAATATTTCATAAGCTTCATGAATAGCCGACGACGATACCCCTGGGGTTTGTCTTATCTTCTTTTTGCTTGATCTTTTCCTCCTGTGATGGCCAACATAAAAGTCGGGGGATCTTAAACGGTAATTACACATTTAGCTATCAAGAATAGTAGTAAAAGTAGCATCTTACTTTACAGCAACCCCATTCTCATCAACCTCGTCCTCATCAACGATAAAATCACGCATATCGTCTTCACCAATATCGCCGTCCTCTTCATCAACCTGCTCTTCTTCTTCTTCAACATTATCTTCCAGTGGCGGACCTGATAGAGACATTTCATGAACTGTTGAATCAATGGAATGTTAATTTAAATAAATAAATACATCAAAAGGATAAAAGTGATTACCTTCATCCTCTCCAAACAACTTGTACTTGAGTTTCTCCTCGGCTGTTCTTTGCCCACCACGACTGGTGCTATCAAATTCTTCATCATCAGAAAATCCAGACCTCTCCTCTACTTCTGAATCCCTTCCTGCCTTCTTCAAGCGTTTAAATTTGTTACCCTACATCCCCAAGAAAAATAGACATCACATTATAAAGAGAACATTCTAATATGAAAACAAGAGAACAGGCTTTCATTGTACGCCAAAACCAGTACTTTGGATTTTTGTGGTAAAATCATAAATTGCTAATAGGACAATTATATATTCTAAACATAGATAGACAGCATGGCAATGACCACAACATTTAATTTAGACGATCTAAACCTTGCATATAACAGCTTAGGGCTGTCAATGGATGCTTTTGGATATAGATAGTGTCATATCCTTATCCGCATGCAAAACCATTTTTGGATATCACATATCCGCATTCGCAGATACAAGCAGATAATGAATAATTAACATATCTGCTAAAGATCGATAAATTAAGAAACATGAATTGAAATTTTGGGATTAACATGATTTTTATTCAGTGTAGTAAATATTTTGAGCAATTAATATGAATTAGATACATAAAATGTAAACCACTAACTTGATAAAACGATAAATTTACATCGTTTACTGTGTTAAAACACATGTAAAATAACCTACATTTTCCAACGAAAGCCAGACGGATAATTTTCGGATGCAGGTGCCTTTGTATCCACATCCGCAACCGTTTTATTGGATATTGAATATTTATCCGCTTTACGGATATGGATGCAGACGGGGACGGACTTTGGATTTTTCAAGTATCCATTGCAAGGTCTAAAATTTCCGTTTTTTGTTCCGGTCATCCGATAACTTCTGAGTTTTCGGAAATACCGAAGATCTCGCTTTAATTCTGATTTTCAAACTCGGATACTTTAATTATAAATATTCAATAGTAATAAAAATTCGTAGGCATTTATTGAATTATGTACAAGACACAAAACGTCCATCCAACGCGTAACATATTTAATGTCAATAACAATTTTCTGAGTATCTAATAAATTGTGGTCAATGTCATTTTATCAATACTGACTGCTGCAGTGTAATTCATTACGACATTATGATTTAGAAATAAAGTACCAGAAGCAGAAAGTAGTTTCTAACTAATTTATAACAATTATATTGTCAGCCCAACCAATGAAATAACAATTTTTAACGTATAGCCCAGCCCAATTTATAGACTCCCTCACCTCAATCCAGATCTTTCTTCTTCTTCTTTCTTCTTCTTCTTCTTTGTGCCCTAAAATTTCAAGTCGATGAAAAAAAATGCGATATGTGTGATGTGCATGTAAAAATGCACATTTATATTCACATATTTATTCTCGTTTAATGCTAATAAATGTCATATATGGGTATATTATCATGCTTCAACAATAATTGAATTGATTTCAAAACATCATGCATTTATCATCATATAGGGGGAAAATTGTCATTTTTGTGCTTGTATTATTTTAAAAATATTTACTTGGACATTTTTCATATTTTTGCAGAAATTGGATGCATGTAGAAAAGGACTTCATAAAGACATATATGCATACAAAGAAGAAAAAAAGGGAAATCAATCAATGGAGAGGGAATCAATTCAAATAGAGAATTAATGGAGGACCCCACCCATTCTCCCTCCTTTAGTGGAGACAATAAAAGGGCTTCATGAATCATTATTGCTGAGGACAAAATGAAGTTAATAGAGGGAGGCATTCTTGGTAGCACGCCAAAAGTGAATTATGGTTTAGTCATGTATAAATAACCCATGTATGTGAATGTAAAAGATCATCTCGGATTTTTAGTTTAGAGAGAGGCTGAAAACAAAACATCTATTTTTCTGCCATGGCTTCTTAGCCATTTCTTTTTTGTAATCTGTCGCTTTAATGCAATATTAATTTGTTGTTTTTCATTTTCATGCTATTTTCTCTTTTGCAAGTAGAATATATTTTTATCTTTATTTGCTCTTTGTTTTGTTCTCTTCTATAATGGAATACTTTTATGTTATCATTGAATCCATTATGAGTAGCTAAACCCCTTCAATTTAGGGGTAGTGAAGCTCTCATGATTCATGAATAATTAACATAAGAATTTCATATTTTTAACTCTCTTATTTGAGCTTAATCTAAAATTGGATATAAAGTAAAGATTTTATATGGTGAAAATTGATAGCACATGTTGGTTGATTAATCCCAAGTGTGTTATACTCATATCATTAATAGAATCATACTTTATCACAATCTAATTCATTTTAGAAAAAATAGTGACATTAAAAGTGAAACCATCCTTGATGTTCTATGTAGTTAATGAATATTAACATATAGAACAGACTCATAATATTTCATTTTTATTAGAACTATTATTTTCTATGTGATAATTAGGGCTTTAAGTTTGTAATGAAAATTGATGATTTATGTAGCTTGAATTTTCTAGCATATAAATCATGCTTCTATGAATACAACACTCAATGTGCTAGTTATTAAAGAGAGTTAGAGTCATTTTTTTATGTTAATTAGATTGATGCTGATAGTGAATCTACTCCTAAATTGTCTCTTAGTCTCATATTTGTATTCATTTTAACATTGTTAGTTTTCTTTTAATTTATAGTCAACAATTTCACAGTTTGGTTTAATTTGATTGAATAAAATTTAAAATTATTCTTTCTCTGAGGATCGACTCGTATTCGCTAACGTACTTACAATTGTACGTCGTGCGCTTGCGGTATTATCACGATATTTCGTGTTAACGGTTTTCTAATTTAATAGAATATTCGTTTAGCGAACAAGTTTTTGGCGTCGTTGCCGGGGAAAGAAATTAGTTTTAATTTTATTCTTCAAATTAATTTTCTTATTTGTGTTCTACTTGAAAAAAAAAGTTGTGTGTTTGCTTTGTTCATGTTGTTACTTTTTGATTTTGTGAGTATTTGTGTTTGTGGTTGTTTTTATCGTGTTTAGTTCTTGCTTTTTTTTTAAAAAAAAAAAAAAAAAAAAAAATTGCAATTAACACTTGCCTTTTGTTTACAAACTGTTTGTTGTTTTCTTTCATTAATCTCTTTCCACCTTTCTTCCATTTACTATTCTTACTAATAAATAAATAAATAATCTATTTCCAATTTTCTCTTTTGTTTCAATCTCCTTTATTTCTTTCCTTCTCTTCCTCTCATTCACTTCTTTCCTCTTTACAATTCTTGCGAAATAAAAAAAAAAACAATAAAAACAATTTATTGCTTTCCTTTTCTTGTCCTCCCTTTATAATATTTTGTTTTTGTTTGCCTTATATTTACTTCTGTTCACAACCCTCTATAAATCAATCATTTCTTTCCACTGCAAACCATCACTTTCTCTAAACTTCACCACAAATTCACAGTTTTCACAAAACCACAGTCCCCTTCATCACTCCATACGAACAATCTTCCAACCACCTACAACACTTCAATCCCAAATCTCCACTGACCTCAAACAAATCCCAAGTACACATACATCATCCACGCACAAATCATTCTCACCAACCACCCACAAATCACTTTCCTTGCTACGAGTTCCACATACCAAAACCGCACATCAATCGCTCCACTACTAGTCTAATCACGCAACACCCGTCTCTAAACCAAACACAGAGGCACTCCACCAAAGCAAATCCCTGCATCTCCATACCCTCATCTGTAATCCGAAACCACGAAAACCTGTCGAGCTCACCAAACCGTCTTCACACCGCAAATCGGAAAAACCAGATCGCACCGCTCCATCCTTGAAGATCCGAACACCTTACCCCCCTTCGAGCAGATCGATACTTTTTGATCAATTTCGAATCTAAAAAAAAGGGAGTCGTTTTAGTTTCCTGAGACAAGAAAGGGGACGCGTGAGTTTTTATTTTGGGGTGAGAAATCTGGGGGAGTAGCTATCTCCTTTTATTGAGGGTGAAGTCTATTTCAAGGGTATATTTGTTTCCTGATATATAAGGTGAGGTGTATTTGTTTAAAGTGAGAGAATTGCGCGTGGGTCTTTAGTGTTGAACATTGGTGCGCCCGCCTGATTGAGTTGTGCCTTCTGAGCTTGTTAAGTTAGTTTGTATTTGTTGTTTATTTCAAAAAGAAAAAAAATCGATCCCTAGGCTTTTTGTTAGCTGGGTTGCTTGTAGTTTGTTTTGATTTTGTTTTTCTTCCTTTTTGTTTTTCACTTGTTTCTTTTCAATTTTGTTCATAGCTTATAGTTTTTGTATTAAAAAAAAAAATGGTTTTAACTTTTGGTTCTCATTGATCTGTTTTCTTTTAAATTACTTTTGTATAAACTTGTCTTTTCTTTGTCTACTTGTCTCAGGTTGCTCAAATAAAAAAAAAGGGAAAAATCAAGTCAAAGGATCAAGAAAGAATTCAAGCAAAGCGAACAAGGATTCAAAGGTCAAGTAATTTGCAAGTAGAAGAATTTGAATTGTTGGAGCGGTTGCACATCAAGTGGAGTGTGAGCGCGCTAGCGCGACTCAACTGCACTGGACGGACTGCCGATCTAGATGAGAAATTTTCTGAACTCTACAGGGACTGCTGCTGCAAATAAAAAAAATATAAACATTGCTTGTAAAAATCTTCTGCAGGGCATCAGCTTGCTTGTAAAAAAAAATTTCTGCAATTTCTTGTTCTGTGACTGTTCATTCTGTGACTGTTTAAAATATTCTAAAAAAAATTGCATCCATCTTAGTTTTATTTTTATTTTCTAAGGACTTCATTATATTTTGACAAACTGGTTTATTTCTAACGGATTATTTCTCGGTGTCTAGACTACGGCAGAGTAATAACCGCTTATAAATATTACGGTGATTCGTAAATATTATATTGGTTGTTCCTCTGAAGGTACTTAAACCTTCCGCTGCATTGCTAGGGTGATTCCTGGTGCACCGATAACTCCTGTCCGTTAACTGGCTGAGAAATCTTTTGTTGAAATAAATCTAACCGTCATTATATAATTCTAGAAAAATTGTAAATTGCATTAGGTTCATCCATCTTTAAAAAGAAAAAAATAGAAAAAAAAAAAAGCCATTATTACTATTTTCCTTTTTGTACAAATTTAACTTTTCTCTCTTAAAAAAAAATCGCTTCGATCCTCTTCTCAAATTTATTCTTTCTCTTTTTCTCATCTTCTTTGCGCTAGTGCATGCGCAGTTGGACTCGAGATACATCTACTAATCGTTTAGTCCGAACAAACATTCCTTTAAACATGACCGAAGAAAACCCCCCTCGAACTCTTATGGATAGATACTTCCGCGATCGGGTGTCTATTCCATCTTGCATCATATTGTCCGCTCCAACGGGTAACCACTTTGAAATTCATTCGAACCACATAAATACTCTTCCAAAATTCGGCAATCTTGAAAGTTAATATCTATATTTTTTTAACCAAATTTGAACAAGCTTGTGCAACCATGAAATTTTAACAATTAAGTGACGATGGAATCAAACTTAGGTTAATTCCATTTGCACTTACCGTTTATGCTAAGAAATGGTTGTATAGCTTGCCTTCAAATACGATTAGAACTTGGAGTGAATTTGTGAACATTTTTCTAAAAAAAAAAATTACCCTCTGGAAAAAACATCCAAAATTCGAAATGAAATCATCAATTTTCATCAATTTGGAGGTGAATCCTTTGCAAAATATTTTGAAAGATTTAAAGAGCTTCTAGTCAAATGTCCACATCACAATTTCGAAAAATGGACTCTTTGTCAAATTTTATACGATGGACTTGAAAATAGTTCTCGAATCATGCTTGAATCGATGTGCCAAGGAAATTTTCTAGCCTAAGATCACAATGTCGCTTGGCAATTTCTCGAAAATTTGGCCCAAAAATCAGCTCAATGGGAAAGATCTAACGAGAAATCGATTTATTCCCGATCTAACGCTCATTCAGTAGGATCACCAGTAGCCTTAGAAGCAAAAATAGACGCGACGATAACCAAATTCGATAATGTCCTTTCGTCAACTCAAATAAATCAAGCTCAAGCGTCTTAGCCCTCATGTTACAAATGTAACGATCCTAACCACATCGCCGATCAATGCCCACATTCGTTAGAACAACTCAATGCATTTAATAAAGCTAGGAATGACACATTCTCCCCAACGTACAATCCAGGTTGGAGAAATCATCCTAACTTCTCTTGGTCCCAAAACAATGGAAATTCGAATTCAGTTTGACCTCCTTTTCAATCATTTTCAAATAATACTTCAAATCCTCTCTTTCAACAAAATTAATTCCATAATCTTGCGCCACCTTCTCAAAATTATGCGCAACCATCTTCTGTTCCTCAAGACAATAACCGATTGACATCACTTGAAAAAACTCTCGAAGAATTGAGTAAAGCAACGACTCAAAATCTCCAATCAAATACCAATTTTCAAAATTTATTGACTTCACACATTCAAAACACGAGTCAATCTATTGCTAAACTTGAAATGCAAATGAGTCAGTTGGCTACTTCTGTAAGTGAACGGGGAAGAGGCACTAACCCGAGTCAACCCATTCCAAATCCTAGGAGTCAAAATTCTAATCCAAACCAAGCTCATGTCATCCAGGATAGCAATCAAACTCAGTTGAATGCTATCATAACTTTACGACCCAGTAAGAAAATCGATCATCAAGTTGAAAATCCAAATAACTTACCGAGTGTCCCTCTCGACTCTTCTAAAACCACGAACGATCTCGATCCAAATTCCGAGTCCAGTTCTGCTCTAACTCAGGTAGACCGACCTACTGAGTTTCGCATTCCATTTCCTCATCGTCTTCGACCAAAGAAACATTCCGACCAAATGGAAAAGATGTTGGAAATTTTTAAACAAGTGAAAGTTAACATCCCTCTTCTTGACATCATTCAACAAGTCCCCACTTACGCCAAATTTCTCAAAGACTTGTGTACCCAAAAGCGACACACTCATGTGCCTAAGAAAGTCTTCTTAGCTGCTGGACTCAGCGAAGTCTTGACCCAATCAATCCCGATCAAATACAAAGATCCTGGATGCCCTACGATCTCATGCACAATAGACGATAAAACAATTAATAAATGCCTAGTTGATTTGGGTGCAAGTGTCAATTTGATTCCATACTCTGTTTACCAACAACTTGGTTTGGGTGAACTTAAACCAACAAAAATAACTCTTCAATTTGTTGATCATTCAATTAAGAAACCCGTTGGAGAAATCGAGGACGTACTCATCAAAGTTGGTCAATTCATTTACCCTGTAGATTTCGTTGTTTTGGAAACTCAGCCTGTCAATAATCCAATGAGTCAAATTCCATTGATTTTAGGTCGACCCTTTTTGGCTACTTCAAATGCTTTGATAAATTGTCGCAATGGTTCAATGAAAATCTCTTTTGGAAACATGACTCTAGATCTTAACATTTTCAATCTTAAAAGTAATTCGAATGAATCATGTAACCAAACCTTGGAAGTTAATGTCATCCACGAAAACTCTAAAAACGAATCCATTGACCTTAATGATGAGCGTGAGGCCGAGTACAAAAAATTGTTCCAAGACAGTCCTAACGAAGTCGAATACACACTACCTTTTGAATCGCTTTCGGTTGAGTCCAAATCTCAACCAAGCTTTTTGATCGAGAAACCGCCAAAGTTGAATCTTAAACCTCTTCCCGATCACCATAAGTATGTATACTTAGGTGATGACGAAACTTGTCCTATCATAATTTCTTCAAATTTAACTCTTGATCAAGAAACTTCTCTTCTCTCAACTCTTTCTAAAAACAAAGATGCAATCGGTTGGTCCATTTCTGACATCAAGGGAATTAGCCCTGCAATAGTTCAACATCGTATTCACTTAACCGAGGAAGCAAAACCTACTCGTGAAGCGCAGTGTAGGCTTAACTCTAAGATGAAAGAGGTAGTTCGCGAAGAAATTCTTAAACTTCTTGATAACGGTATCATTTACCCCATTTTTGATAGCCTATGGGTTAGTCCCATTCACGTTGTTCCTAAAAAAATCCGGACTCACCGTTGTCGCAAATGACCAAAACGAACTTCTTCCAACTCGTATCAAACGGGTTGGCGTGTTTGCATCGATTATCGAAAATTGAATGCTGCAACACGTAAAGACCACTTTCCTCTTCCCTTCATCGATCAAATGCTCGAACGTTTAGCCGGTCACGAATTTTGCTGCTTTCTTGATGGTTATTCCGGTTATAACCAAATTCCAATCGCTCCCGAAGATCAAGAAAAAACGACTTTCACATGTCCATTCGGTACCTTTGCTTACCGACGTATGCCTTTCGGTCTTTGCAATGCTCCTGCAACTTTCCAACGATGTATGGTTGGAATTTTTTCTGATATGATCGAACGCTTTCTTGAAGTCTTTATGGATGATTTTTCAATCTTTGAAGATTCTTTTTCATCTTGCTTACATCATCTTGAACTTGTTTTAAATCGATGTAAAGAAAAACACTTAACGTTGAATTGGGAAAAATGTCACTTTATGATCAAACAAGGCATTGTCCTTGGACATGTAATTTCAAATAATGGCATTGAGGTGGATAAAGCGAAAGTTGATGTTATTTCAAAACTACCCATTCCAAAATGCGTTAAGGACATTCGTTCATTTCTTGGACATGCTGGTTTCTACTGACGTTTTGTGAAAGATTTTAGCAAAATTGCTCGTTCTTTGACTACTCTTCTAGAAAAGGACATCCCATTCGAATTTAACTCTGAATGTGTTGCTTCTTTTGAACGTCTTAAAAAAGAACTCATTTCAGCTCCGATAATCTGTTCACCCAACTGGGACCTTCCTTTTGAAATCATGTGTGACGCTTCTAACTTCGTTGTTGGTGCTGTCTTAGGACAACGCATCAACAAAATTCTTCACGTCATTTACTACGCTAGTATGACCTTAAACGACGCTCAACTAAATTATACGACCACAGAAAAAGAACTTTTAGCTGTCGTTTTTGTGCTCAAGAAGTTTCGACCTTACTTGATTTGTTCCCATGTCACGGTCTACACTGACCATTCTGCTCTTCGACACCTTTTTGCTAAAAAGGATGCCAAGTCACGCTTAATTCGGTGGATCCTTTTACTTCAAGAATTTGATCTTACAATCAAAGACAAAAAAGGATCCGATAACGTCATAGCCGATCACTTATCTCGTCCTCCGAACACACCATCTTATTTGCCAATCAATGAAAATTTTCCCGACGAACAACTCCTTTCTGTTTCAATCGACCCTTGGTTCGCCGACATAGTGAACTATCTAGTCACTAAGGAAACACCCTCTTTTTGGTCAAAACAAGATAAATACAAATTCTTTTCCCAAGTAAAATACTTCTATTGGGATGACCCATACTTGTTTAAGTATTGTTCGGACCAAATCATTCGTCGATGCGTTCCTGATAGCGAAATTAGGAGTGTTCTCTCATTCTGCCATGATCATGCGTGCGGTGAACATTTTGGTCCTAGGAAAACCGCTGAAAAGGTGCTTCAATGTGGTTTGTATTGGCCTACTCTTTTTAAAGACTCGTTCGAATTCTGTAAAACTTGCAATCGTTGTCAAATGCTAGGAAAGATTTCTCGACGGAATATGATGCCTTTGAACCCCCATCCTTACGATCGAGCTCTTTGATGTATGAGGTATTGACTTTATGGGACCTTTCCCAAACTCCTTTGGAAACTTGTATATTTTTCTCGTTGTCGATTACGTTTCGAAATGGGTCGAAGTCGTTCCATGTAGAACAAACGATCATAAAATTGTTGTGAAATTTCTGAAAGAAAACATCTTTTCGAGATTCGGTATACCTCGCACAATAATAAGCGACAATGGAACGCATTTCTGTAATCGATCTTTTGAATCCTTAATGAAGAAATACTCAATAACCCACAAGTTATCCACTCTTTATCATCTGCAAACTTGTGGTCAAGTCGAAGTGTCGAATCGTCAAATCAAACAAATTTTGGAGAAAACTGTAAATAAAAACCGAAAAGATTGATCGCAAAAATTGACCGACGCGCTTTGGGCTTACCGTACTGCTTTTAAAACTAATATTATAATGTCCCCTTTCCGATTGGTTTACGGTAAAGCCTAGCATTCACCTGTTGAAATTGAACATAAAGCGCTTTGGGCAATAAAGAACTTAAACTTTGATCTTGAACAAGCTGGCGAAAACCGAAAATTACAACTCAACGAGTTAGAAGAAATTAGGAACGACGCATACGAAAACGCGAAAATTTACAAGGAAAAAACCAAAGTTTTTCATGACAAGTCAATCCTAAGAAAAACATTCTTGCCAGACCAAAAAGTTCTGTTGTATGACTCACGACTTCATTTATTCCCTGGGAAATTAAAATTGAGATGGACCGGACCATATGTTGTTCGAACTGTTTTCCACATAGTGCTATTGAAATAGAAAACCCGAGGGATGGATCCATATTCAAAATCAATGGTCAACGTCTAAAACCGTTCTTGGAATTGCCCACTGATCAAGAGGAGGAGCTCATGATTCTTCATGAGTCATGCTACGTGAAGTAAGAAAGTTAGGTTTAACCCTTCTTTGTAAATATGTAAATATTTCTCTTCCATTCAACTCATTCTGTCATGCATTGACTGTGGGTACACAGTCGAAATCAAGTGTGGGGGGAGTTCATTTTCATTTTGTTTTGCATAGTAACTATAAGTTAGCATTTTTTTCCCTTTCTTTTTTTGCAATTTTTTTTCTTCTTTTTCTTTAAAAAAAAACAAAGTAAAAGTTTCACACTTTTATTTACTTTTAAATAAGACATGATGGAGTTAGTATATAATTTTGGTCGTTTGATTTAAATATTTGAAAATTTACTTCTCTTAGCGGATAATGAAAGGAAAGTTTGAATTATGAGCAAATTTGGTATAACTGGTATATTGGGAAATTCGTAGGTGATGAGTATGAAATGTTTTCTGAATTGTAATACAATTAAATGAATGGTTGATTTTGACTACTTGCGATAACATTTTAAATCTTTTAAGTGAAGTTGTGATAAGATATTCTCGCTTAACTCTTTTATGTAAAAAAAAAAAGAAAAAAAAGAAGAAAGAATGTATATATATAATAATAATCCAAGGGTATCCAACATTGCTAGTACATCTCGCGTTGGTGTGCAAACCCGCCAAGCTCTTTCCGACACCTTGTTGACAATGTCAGCGTCGGTATATCTTGGTCTCATTTTATGAGTTGGACACCTAAGGATTACCAACATCTTGTTGACAAAGTCAGCGTTGGTCTGCACAATCCGCCAAGCTCTGTCCCAAACTCTCACGTCAGTCCGCGAGGCAGTGCATGGGTGGTATACCTTGGACTTTTTGGTTAGGTGATTGTAAATAGTAATAATGTAAATATTATGTAATAAAGAGAGATTAAAGCACTTGAAATTCAAGCACACTCTTCATTTATTCGACCTAACTTGTTAACAAAAAGGAAGTTGAGATTCCGTTTTACGACTGTTGATATCGATTACAGAATTCATTTCATATTTGCACTATGTTTCTACCAAAACAACTGGCCAAGCTGGAGGAGTTTGTAACGATAACATGACTTTTATTTGAAGTTTTGGTTAGTAACAGACTCAAATTTCATAGTGACGACCCAAATTTGTGTTAACTCATTCGTGTAATATTTAAAAGTAAATTATCCATTTGTAAATATTCCTTTAAAAACTTGCATTCATATTGTAAATATTTTCGAATCTTGCATTTTGTAAATATATTTTGCATTTAACTTTTGGATTTTGTGGGTAGTATCCGCTGAAAACCCTCACGAGACAACACTCGTCCTACTGGGGACACCCAGAGGTTAACGGCTTGTTGCATACGCTCAATGCAATCATGCTCCCTACGAAAATGAGTTTAGCTTAGTCTTTATTTTATTCGAGGACGAATAAAATGATAAGTGTGGGGGTATTTGATGTGCATGTGAAAATGCACATTTATATTCACATATTTATTCTCGTTTAATGCTAATAAATGTCATATATGGGTATATTATCATGCTTAAACAATAATTGAATTGATTTCAAAACATCATGCATTTATCATCATATAGGAGGAAAATTGTCGTTTTTGTGCTTGTATTATTTTGAAAATATTTACTTGGATATTTTTCATGTTTTTGCAGAAATTGAATGCATGTAGAAAAGGACTTCATAAAGACATATATGCATACAAAGGAAAAAAGGGAAATCAATCAATGGAGAGGGAATCAATTCAAATAGAGAATTAATGGAGGACCTCACCCATTCTCCCTCCTTCTTTAGTGGAGACAATAAAAGGGCTTCATGAATCATTATTGCTGAGGACAAAATGAAGTTAATAGAGGGGGGGCATTCTTGGTAGCATGCAAAAAGTGAATTAGGGTTTAGTCATGTATAAATAACCTATGTATGTGAATGTAAAAGATCATCTTGGATTTTTAGTTTAGAGAGAGGCTGAAAACAAAACCTCTATTTTTCTGCCATGGCTTCTTAGCCATTTCTTTTTTGTAATCTGTCGCTTTAATACAATATTAATTTGTTGTTTTTCATTTTCATGTTATTTTCTATTTTGCAAGTAGAATATATTTTTATCTTTATTTGCTCTTTATTTTGTTCTCTTCTATAATGGAATATTTTTATGTTATCATTGAATCCATTATGAGTAGCTAAACCCCTTCAATTTAGGGGTAGTGAAGCTCTCATGATTCATGAATAATTAACATAAGATTTCATATGTTTAACTCTCTTATTTGAGTTTAATCTAAAATTGGATATAGATAAAGTAAAGATTTTATATGATGAAAATTGATAGCACATGTTGGTTGATTATTCGCAAATGTGTTATACTCATATCATTAATAGAATCATACTTTATCAAAATCTAATTCATTTTAGAAAAAAAAATGACATTAAAAGTGAAACCATCTTTCTATGTAGTTAGTGAATATTAACATATAGAACATACTCATAATATTTCATTTTTATTAGAACTATTATTTTCTATGTGATAATTAGGGCTTTAAGTTTGTAATGAAAATTGATAATTTATGTAGCTTGAATTTTCTAGCATATAAATCATGCTTCTATGAATACAACACTTAATGTGCTAGTTATTAAAGAGAGTTAGAGTCATTTTTTTATGTTAATTAGATTGATGTTGATAGTGAATTTACTCCTAAATTGTCTCTTAGTCTCATATTTGTATTCATTTTAACATTGTTAGTTTTCTTTTAATTTATAGTCAACAATTTCACAGTTTGGTTTAATTTGATTGAATAAAATTTAAAATTATTCTTTTCCTGAGGATCGACTCGTATTCGCTAACGTACTTACAATTGTACGCCGTGCGCTTGCGGTATTATCACGATATTTCATGTTAATGGTTTTCTAATTTAATAGAATATTCGTTTAGCGAACAATGTGTTAGATTTCAAAGGTCTGTAGTTTGGTTGTCGCTTCAACTTGCTCTTACAAGTTTTCTTCTCTTTTTTAAAACCCTAAGAACCTGAAACGAGATTTCCTCCTAATTCCGATCCGGTGGATGCCGGAACTGGAGCGAAATCACTGGAATTCCAACATGTCGGTCGGAAGTTTAAACCATGATCCGTTGACACCCTATAACAGCTAGTACGTAACTTTAGAAAGCTTAGTAGTGAATCACTACCGAGTTATAAACACCCAACTGATTAGAATATGAATTTCAGATAACTTGACCGGATTCAAGTAGACAAATATAGTTCACCTTGACTTAAAAATGTATTAAAGAAGAAATTCATATTAAGAAAATCCTTCATTTCAACGACAAACAATTTAACGCATATTGGTATTGTAGCTATTACAGACAACTACAGCACTAAGACAGACCCAAAATTCAATATTAATTTCAAGAAAGAAATTACTGTTGGCCGACGAAAACCGGTGACATTGGCATCCTGAAGCAACTCATAATCATCCTCATCAAGCACAAAACTTTCAGTCTCCCTGCAAAAATTTAAGCGCAATACAGAGATGAAAAAACATTAGAAATCCAACTTTAATATAAAAAGAAAATCAAACTGATATGCTTAAAGCATCATGCCTCTTTTTTTTCTTCTTTCTCCGCCGTTTCTCTTCCTCAACTTCTTCTTCTTCTTCATCTTCGTTGTCATCGACAATGAATCCATCCTTTTCATATTCATCTTGGCCTTCCTCTGCGTGACAATTATCATATCAGAAAATATGAAGCCCAAAAAATTTACTCATTTTCCCTCTAAAATTAACCGAAAAACAGTCAAAAATATCTGGAAGCTCAAATACTAGTGAAACGCTGCGCTTTTCAATTAATCAAAAGCTCGAACCTTCTTCATCTTCTTCGTCGTCGTCATCCGCGTCTCTCTCCTCGACATCAGCAGTTACTTCAACCCCCTCCTCTAGTTCTTCGATTTCGTCTGCAAAGGATTCGGAAAAATAATACGTAACAATATGAGCAAATCACCGCCAAAAAGACGATAACAAGAGAAAAAATATTGAGAAAAGATCGCACCTTCGTCGTCGGAGACAATGGTTCTTCCTCCCATAGCAAGAAACTGAATGTTGGAATATTTGGACAATTGGGTAAAACAAAAATATATACAATTCTCCCTTGCATTTCGTATAATCAATATAATTTCTCATCTAAAGTTACTAAATTATAAATTAATTTACATCACTTGTTAAATTAAATTTATATTTCTTTTGAGGATTAAAATATATTCATATCGTTATACAGTCAATTTTAACGGTTTTCACTTTAATTAATATAGAATTTAAAATTTAAAACTAACTGCTAAAATTAATGTTATACAGAGTACTAAATATTCTTCAATCTTTCATTCAAATCTAATCATGTTTAAATTTAACACCAAATTTAACTAGTTCAACTTTCTAATATTTAAAAAAAATAAGTTCAAATTTCCGTCATCTAAAATTAAAAGTGATTTAAAAATAGGGCTGGCTATTTGGACATAAAATTAAACACAAAGAGAGAATGTAACAACCCATAATTTCAGAGCCAATTTAAAATTTTAATCTAAGCTATTTTTATGCATTTGGATTATTTAAAATGATTTATTTTAAATAATAACGACTAAAAATTTATTTAAATCAAAGTTAGAACGTATAAATTTAAAATTTAATTAAAACGAACTCGAAATGGCATGGTAGTTTGAAAATTCGATTTTAAACTTCAATTGAATATACAGAATTCAATATAAATTGGATTTTAGTCAAACAAGAAACTTTAGAATATTTTGAGCTATAGTTTTCTAACAAATGTGAGAAATTGAGATTTCACTTTATAAATTGAAAGTTATGTCCAGTTTAAAATTTAGAGTAGTTGCTATGGAATTTATATATATTAAAATCAAGAAAATAGGCAGAAGGAAGAACATCAGTCTGGTTTTAGAATTAAAGACGCGACATTATTTTTTCCATCAGAAGGACGCGCAAATTAAATTTTCGGTTGAAGGAAACAAATTGCAAAAAAATTAAATCGTACAGAGGCGGCTTCAGTCGAATAAGCGGCGGCACATCAGAAGAACATGCGACGGCAGCGCAACCATAGGCTTCGGCGGAGCTCGTTCAGGCGAAGGCGACGGTCGTCACTGACGAAGACAATGGGCTGTAGGTGGTAGCGACTGCATTGTAGGACGACGACTATTCAAGGATGATGTTGATAGCCGAATTCAGATGAACAACGGCAGTGGAGTGGAGGTTAAGGTCGATGGTGGTGTTGCTACAGGTAATGATGACGATTAGCTAGGTTGTTTTGAAATGAACTCAAAAACAAATGCTATATGAACTTATCATTTTGGTTCTATATGCATAATGTATAACTGAACGTTACATTCTGTTTTGCTGATGTTGTTGCATCACTTGTGTCACTGCTGCATCATGTTGTTTCATGATGATTGTGCTCTTTTGTTATGTGTACATTTGATTTTGATGTGATAAAATTACATATATATTTCAAAAAATGATAAACTATGCATAAAATATAATGCATCAGTTGTTTGTTTGCTTGCTCACCAAGTTTCTTTATTTCGAATATCACAGATATCATAAATCAAATGGAAATGTATTTCATAACTAAAATGCTATATTAAATTATCATTTTAAATATTCTAAACATACTAGTGCACTTTGTTAAAAATGTTATACTAAACTATTTTTTTAATATCATACACGTGATGGTGAACTTCATAATTAAAATGTTACATTAAGATATAGATGTGCATATTATAACATGATAATGGACTTGTTTATTAAAAATCTATATTGAAATATCATTTTAAATCTTTAAAACATGATAGTGAATTTCATAAGTTAAACACTACATTAAACTATTTTAATTATCATTCGCCACATTCAATACGTTCTAATGCACTTTAAAAATAGAAATGAAATTTTTACTTATCATTCAGCACATTTGATGTACTGTAATGCACTTATCATGCTATGTTTGTCTATCATTCTTTTCAGTGATATGTATGTCTTTCATTACTGAAATGCTATATTAAAAAGATTGGACTTCATTACTCAAATGCTATATCAAACTATCATTTTGTACTTTTGATATATTTTAATGCAATTAAAAATATAAATGATATTCTTACCTATAATTCGTTATATTTCATTCATTCTTAAAATATTTTTAACTATCATTCATTCATTGTGATGATAGTTGGATATAACATTATATTCGTACATTAAAGTAGTACTATACATAGAATATGAATAATGATAGTTGGATTTAGCATTGCATCTTTTAAAGTGAACTAGCATTATAATAGTTGAATATGAATATACTAAAAAAAGAACTAGCACGTTTATAACATCATATTATAAAAATGAATAGAGCATCATGCATAGTGTGCTAAATAATGGTTGAATATAAGATTATATTAAAAATAACTAACATGTATAAAGTACAATAAATGATAGTTGAATTTAGCATTGTATTATTTAAAGTGAAATAACATATGTACATATGCTAAATGATATTTGAATATAGCATTGTATTTTTAAAGTGAGCTACCATTATTTACCATTCTTTGAATATAAAATTATATTAAAAGAAATGAACTAACATGTATAAAGTATTATAAATGATAGTTGAATTTAGCATCATATTTTTAAATTGAACTAGCATATGCAGAATACGTTACATGACAGTTAAATATAGCATTGTATTTTTAAAGTGAATTAAATATGAAAAATGATTGTTGTATATAACATTATATTCGTAAAGTGAACTAGCATGTATAAAATATGATAAATGATAGTTGAATTTAGAATTGTGTTTTTTAAAGTGAAATAGATGTACAATATGCTAAATGATAGTTGAATATATCATTGTATTTCTGAAGTTAGCTACCATATATAAATTATAACAAATGATAGTTGAATTTGTCATTTGTTTTTTGAAGTGAGTTAGCATGTGTAGAGTTTGCAAAACAATGTTTGAATATAGCATAGTATTAATAAAATGAACTAGCATGTATAGAATATAATAAATGTGTTGGCATATAGCATTTGCATTTTTTGTCAAATACAAGAGCATGTGTTGCAAATGAAAAATGTTAAATGAATATAACATTATAATTGTTGAAATATTGCAACATGCATTGTATATTGAAGAGTGATAGTTGCATATATCATTTCATATTTTGAATTACAGATGCATGCATTTCATATGATGAATGATAATTGATTATATTATTTGAATTTTTTATTTGAATTTTTTACTTACACATATGAATTGCATACATAATGATATATGAATATTTCATTTGAAAATATTGAAATACATTAGGAAGCACTGCATAAGCAGAATACGAAATGATAGGAGAATATAGCATAACATTTATTAAAACAAAAAAAATCAATAGATGCGTCGCGTTGAATGACTTGAACAGTGACGGTTAGAGCATGTGGATGGCGATGACAGATACGATTTGGACAGCGGCGACGACGGCTATAGCACTGGACGGTAGTGATGGCTTGGAGCGGCTAGGGCATGACTCGACGATGGAAGTGGAGGTTAAGGCGATGGTGACGGCTTAGGGAGGCGGCGACGGCTTGGAACGCGGCGGCTAGGGCTGAGGCGGTGGCGGTTTAGGGAGACAGCTATGATGGGAATTGCGGTTGCGAAGACTTAGCGGAGTCAATCATGTCCTTCCGCCTAATTTCTAAAACTTACGTCCGCGCTTTATAAAATATTAAAATGTTTTTCCTTTAAACTAAATTACTCTATTAAAATTATATATAGCCCTTAAAAATAGCCATTTTGCAAATAACCTTCGTTTTGGACGAAACCACTTTTGTTGGATCCGGAATGTCAAATTATAGAAATTTCATAATTTTTGGAACTAATATGTGAGCGTAGTAAATTTAAATGTGTTTTCAATTTCAATTTAATTAGCCAGTAAAAAGGTCATTTTTAAACGGTCTCCAAATTCGACGAAACTAATTTTGTTAGGACCGTATCATTAAAACATAGAGAGATTTCAATATTCATAATTTTTAGAGTCAGTATATGGCCCCAGTAAATTAAAATGTATGTTCAAATTCCATATCGAACGTTATATTAATTTATATTTTAATTTTGATAAAAACTGATTGAAACAGTCGAATTGGCTTATGAAACATATTCCATTGTGTCCGGAATGGGGGTATTTGGCTAGAGATGACAGTTGTTGGGTTTGATTTGGAGGTCGGACATAAAACAAGCATTTTCGAATTAAATAAAATTATATATATATATATATATATATCAAAGGGTCAAAACCCTAAATCATTTTCAATATGGTCAAACGTTCAGCGTCGCCGTTCTATTTCTCCAAGGGCCAATACTGCTCAATTTTTAATCCCCAAATCACGACCAAAATAAAGCGAATTAAACCCCCATTCTTTAGCGAATTTTGTAGAGATTCTAGCTGGCTTTAATTCTATGTGGGTTTCATCATTTCTAGTGTGGAGATTTGGAAGGAATCGACCCGTAAAGTCGCCGTATTCGAGCATTGATTTCAGCGCCTATGGGGTTTCGAGCAGGCGGGTTTTCAGGGTGGCGGAGGAGCATCTCGGGGCGCAACACGTGGTAGCCTCTGATCATCGTCACGGCGACTGCTAACAGAGCGAAGTTGAACCCTAGTTTTGGAGCATGGGTTCGAGCAGTTTGGGAAGGAGATAATTAAGGTTAAACCTTAATTAATTAAAACTAATGACCGTATTGATGTGATTAATGTTTATAATATCATAACTATTTCATACGAGAACGGAATTGAACGATTTCAGATCCACTGGAATCGTGATGAAGAGAGCTTCGCAATGGAATAGATAGAACCAAAACAGAGCAAATTAAAATTTGAGGCGAAGTTAAACCCAAACAGTACTAAAATCATCCGTTAAAGAATGACGGAATGGAAACCAAAGTGAGAATTCTCTCGCTAAAATATTTGTACAGATATTTATTTTATAACTGAAAATATATATAGACTGTCATTGTTGATTTTTATCTGTTGTATGTTATTTATTTTTGGAGTTGAACAAACGAACTCTTCACAAATCATTTGAAATGGAAGCGATGTATGGATATTAGCGACACTTGCATTTCATACTCCGTAGATGGACACTTATGGCGCCGTAAATGGCATTTGGTTGTTGAATATTTATTTATATGGATGATTTGGTGATTTCTGTATTGTGATTGTGATTATTAACATATTAAAAATAATATTAACATTAATGTGGTAGTTGAAATTAAATTATAAATATCCATTTATAATGTAAACAGTGAAAATTGGTTAATTAGAAAAATAATTCAAAACGAATTATGGTTAAATTTATTAACCAATGATTTATTTAAATAGATTGTTGTTGTTTGAAACCCCATAAGAGTCTAGGGATGATAACTTATTCACATCTCCCTTGGATTTAATTGTTTGTCAACCGATTGATTGACAGACTGTTATAAGCGTTATTTATTTACTTAATGCTTATACAATTGTAAATTGCACTCTGGATGTGAATTGAATTTTAATAGTTGTTCATCACTATTTTTGAATACATGCGATGTATGGAATTCATATAAATAAAATTATATGGTAATTGATTGAGTCTGATTCCAATTCAGAAATAACGAATATTTTGAAATAATATTCAGTGAAAAATTAAGGTAATGATTTTGATGTCCGATTTTGGATAGACACGAAAATATTGAAATATATGAAGCCGAGTTAAGTAGATATACGCCATTTTTACTCGAACGATTTTTTCTGTCGATTTTATTCATTTTATAATGAATATCGAAAAGATTTGATTTCAAAATCTGATATTTTGAAAATATTATCATTTTAATATTATAATGATATGGACTATTCAAGTTTGATTTAAAATTGAAATCGTTCTAAAATGAATTTATAAATGATTTATTAAATACGTTTTAAATGGAAATCAATGATATATTTATTATATATATTTAATGGCTTGAATAGAACGCGCTGCGCAATGACTGTTCACGAATTTCAACCATTGACTTCAAATTGATGTAACGGGAGATGCGACCGTCGGATTCTCCTAAAGTAGAAACAGTTGGGTTCGTATCGAAAAGATCTTCCAATGAATATAAGAAATTTAAATTTGAACGGTTGAATTTCAAATTACGTCTAAATCAATTTCAGAAAAAGGTCGCTATGAATGCAGTTCGGTGGTCGTTATTGGAAACTGACTGTAAGGGCCTTAATAAAATTATTAAAAATATGGAAAAATTATGTAAAATTATAATAACTGATTTGGAAAGATTTTGGATGAAAATTTCCAAGTTTGAAAAGATAAAAATATATTTTTATCGAAATGAACTAGTTAATAACTAGAATAATAATCCAATTATTTTTAGAAATAAATAATTGGATTGAAAACAGGGTTTTAAAATAACTAGAGTTTTCCAATTCATAAATTGGAATGGATTTTTAATGGAAATAATTTTCGGAACATTTCGATACTGGATTCTGTGATTATATGGATATTGTTGAGGAATTTAGAAGATATAAATATCGTTGTTCCCAATACGATATCTATTGGTTTCAGAATTTGATATTAAATATAAGCCGATATGGTTTTTATTTAGAGCCTTGTATTAAATATCGAATTGGATTTTGGGTTTGTCGTGAACTGTGTTTTAAACAACATTTGTTCTTTAAACCCGATTCAAAGTGAAGTTATAATCTGGAATTAATAAATCTTTTAATTAAGATTTAATGGAAATTATCCAAAGTAAAGTTCTCTAATTTAATATATTAAATTGGAACTGAATGGAATTCGATTTAGTGATAATCGGTATGAGATTATGTGAAGAAAGACCATTACTATTTATGGAGTTTAAACGGCCTTGTCGTTATTCCGTTTATAGTATTAGTACGATACAAAAATTTATATCGATTATATACTGTTATGATTTCCGTGAAGGTTCCATTTGATTGGAAGATGATTTTGGGTTTATCGTGAATTGTGTTTTAAATAACATTTGTTCTTTAACCCGAGTAAATGCAGGATTACTTTCCAGAATGAATGAATGGTGATTAAATTTACCAAAACATGAGATGTGGTATAAACCAAATATGCTTGGTTGTTGATATTGATTGTGATTGATTGATTGTTTGGATTATGCTCGACCAATTTATGAGCAAATTATGCTTTTACATTTAGGGTAGAAATATTTGTATGCTAACATCTTGTGAAACACTTCACGATTTGACTATGAGGTGTAGCGATGTTGTTTATTTCAAAATAAAAGAATGATTTTGAAAAGAGATTTTCTTAAGTGAAAAGAAATGTTTTCCCGATTTTGGACAGGGAATGTTTTATAAAAGTGTTTTGTAAAACAGAAAGGATTTTGAGAACTAAACCCGATGTTTCCGAAATGATTTAGAAAAGTAATATGTGTTTGACATTGTGGTTCATCACGTAACCGATTAGTTGTTATTGATGATGTATCTGTTTGGTGGCAGAGAATTTATCCTCTTGTTTAACTCCCTTCTTTGAGACGTACGAGCTCAAAGGTTATGTGATTAATAGCCATTGATCATATGTGTGAATTTCTGATGTGAAGTACCATGTGTACAGTTTGAATGTACTTGTGATTATTATGTTGTGAAATGATTTTCCCTACTTCGGGATATAAAAAATGATTTAGTATGTGGCTAAAGATTCGGGTAACCCGGACGACTAAAAGTTTATGGGCATTGTATGGTGTAGCCTGCTCCATGTGTGGGAGGCGCATGTATATATATCAAGTTGGTTAGGTGCAAACCCGTCACCTTGTTTGAGGGCTGAATATCTCCCGATATTTGGTTGCATATTATTTGTATGCATTTGTTTTGGAATTCATATTTCCAAATGATTTTGATTAGAGATCCCGAAGTGAAATCTACTTTGATATGAAAATATATATGTATTTCAACTGATTTGAAATAAGAAATCGGGAAATAAAGTCCAAAAAATAATTTTTGTAAAAGAAATTGGATTTCAAAAATCTATGTTTGGGCTTAAGCCTAAATGGGTAGATTGGAAAATTGCATGTTGTATGATGTATTGAAGATCCATATGTCTATTTATAGTAGTTGTAACACCCCGTATTTCTATTAACACTAATGTTCACAAATTAAAGAATAACTAATCTCAGATGTGAGGATTAAGGGAAACGGGTTGCGCCATTGTGTTCGTCTTGGAATTCTGGTTGAGACAGAGTCTGAGTTTGCGTGAATTGGACTTCGTATAAAGAAGTTATGGCCATCGGAAGTTTCATAAAATTCAAAACAGATTTCGAATTTCAAAATTTCAGAGTCAGACAGGCTAGGCGGGAATTTTCCCGCCAGGGCCAGGTCGACCTGGGGGGCGACCTGCCCTGACCAGGTCGACCATAGGGACGACCTGGGGGTCGACCTGCCCCCCCCCCCCCCCGGGGCAGAATTGAATTATGACCTGTTAATGACTAGACGCTGACTCATTAGGGTTTATGATATGCTCTGATTGGCTGGGATTAATTCTGGGTTGATCGGACGGCTTAAACTAATCCTAAACTCTATAAAAAAACCACTAGACTCAAACCCTAAAATCAAAACAAAATTAGATTCATGGCCTCCATGCCGTCACCTAGCAACTCAGCATAGCCGCCACCAATTAGAGAGGAAGAAGGCTAGTCTAAATCAATCATTTTCAGCTTTAACAACGAATCTTCTTCAAGGGAAAGCTTTTACAACTTTAGAACTCAAGACCTTCTTTGAGTTGTGAGTTCGATAATTTTAATAAAATAATTCGTAATTTAATTGGATTAAGTTATGACGTGGATTATATGAATCTGATGTGAATTATTGACTGCATGTTATAATTATGTTGTAAAATTGTGATGTTATCATACAAGTTGTAAACTCTATGATGTTATGTTGTGATGTTATCATCTAGGTTGTAAAGTTATGATGCTATCTTCTATGTTGTAATTCTAAGATTGGCTAATGTTTAATCAAATCATCATGTTGTTCATATGCTAGTTTGGTTATGTTGATTCATATGAAAAATCATATGTATATATGCAAGTTTAGGTGTTGATTTAGATGTGGATCATATGCAAGTTAGCAAAGATTATGTATAACCTTACATGTTTCATGACACCTATTTTAGATCTAAGGTTAGGCTATGACATGTATGAGTTATATGCTAAATTCTATATGCTAGTTTACATGTTTAGATATAAGTTTAGACCATTGTTATGTTGCATAAATCACATATGCAAGTTTACATAAATATATGAGGTTGAAATATGAATCATGTTATGCAAGTTTGTGGTTATTACCTATGCAAGTTTACACCTTTAGATGTAGATCTATGACATACATGATTTATGCAAGTTTGTGACAATTACCTCAACAAGTTCACACCTTTAGAATTGGATCTGTGACATATGTAGTTTATGCAAGTTGTAACTTTGGCTTATGCAAGTTTTAGATGTAGAATATCATTCACACATGCAAGTTCACCCCTTATGTTTAGATCTAGTTATAATTATATGTATGTTGTGATGTTATCTCTTTATTCCATGAGTTAGACTATTCGAGTCTAACGTATATTTTACGTTAAACGAATGAACGTACAACGTGGGTAAAGGGGATAATATTAAAAGATTTAATATTGAGATAAATGCCTTAAATGGCATAAAATAAATTGTGAAGATAATTGGTATGATTTTGCATACCATAAATAGATGGACATAATTGAGTCAATTATGGCCATAGTTAAATTTGGAATTAATTGATAATTTGAATAGGGAAAGTAATTCAAATTGGGGGATGGTTAATTAGGAGTAATTAATCGTCTAAGACACGAGGTTAGGCTCTTTTGTGGTGTAAGACTGCCCAGACCCGCCCGACAAATCCAGCTGCCACAAATGCCAGTCTAATGTGAGAGGTCTTAGGCATAAATTAAATACGTAACAGTTGTAAAGACACGAGGTTAGGCTCGTTTGTGGTGTAAGACTGCCCGGACCCGCCCAACAAATCCAGCTGCCACAAATGCCAGTCTAATGTGAGAGGTCTTTATGAAGTTACGGTCTTAATGAATTAAGAAATACTTAACCAGATAAACATGTAGTGGGGCATGAGGGGGTTAAGTGGGTGCCTTGAGTGGCATGTGGAATCTAGTGGGTGCCTTGGGTGGCATTTGAAATACGATTAGAAACACTTAACCAAAAATTGAAACATGTAAGTGAACATGAATAAGAAGTGGGTTAAGTGGGATGCACTAGAGGGGACCAAACTTAGGTGGATAGCTTGTGTCAAGTAATGGGGACCCGTTTCAACCAGTAACTCATACGTATCTTTGTGGGCTCGACCTAAGTCGAGGATGGGACACGCGTACTGGACTTGACTGTAAGAGGCCAAAACGGGTTAGCGGTGGCAACGCAAGTCCAACGGGTTCATATGCGTGTGTGGACCCGGACTGATAGGTAAGACGTTGTTGCATCGTGTACGTATAAGTCGTGCATTATTGGTGGTATCGGGTTGCCACTTTGGGGAGTGATACACCCCACTATGGGGCCAACACGGGTATCTACGAGTTAGGGAGCCGATCGCTTGGGGGTAGTGGGTACACGTAGTGGAGATAGGGGCAGGAGGCACCTATGAAGGCTGCTAGGGGTGCACGAAACTACCAATATCATTATTAAGTTATGCAGGCGGGATCAACCTTAGGGTGACTAGAGGTGGTGCAGTACAGTATAGTAGTGGTGGTTCAGTATAGTAATTATCTTATAGTGGTTAGGGTGCGCTTTAACGATATCGTTGTTCATCTTGTTTCCTTGTTTACTCTGCCATACTCAATTGTTCACAGTCATTTTCTTATTTTCCAACTTATGTCTTAGCCTAGTTATTTTGGTAATTATATTGTTAAAGTTATCGCACTCGCCAAACTTTATGTCTGACCCCCTTTGTTTCCTCCCCCCCCCCCCCCCCCCAGGTGCTCAGGTTGGAACTAGCACCAGTGGAGCTTGATTTTGGACAGCTGTATCACTTGCTTTAGAAGATTGCTTGGATCGCTGAAGTAAAGTTCAGCCTCTTTTATTTATGGCTATTTTGTATTGGGGATTATGTCTTTCAATTTATGTACTTTGATTTAGTCAAGATGGATATTATGTACTTTGACTCTGGTTTTTGATGATGTAATCAAACATATGTGTTTTCCACTGCAATGAAATAAAGTTTTAATTCTTCAAGTACTGTTTATATCTGTCTTGTTGTTAAGTTTCTGTTCTATACTCACTTAAAACGCTCCATAGAAGTTAATGCATTCCCTTTGTGAGTGACATTAATGGACGTGGGGTGTTACACGTGGTATCAGAGCTGAAGGTTACCAGAACAGATATGAATTTTGAAAAAGTGTTTTTGAAAAACAACTTTTATAAAGAAGTACCTTCAAAAGAATGTTTTTTTAAGGAAAGTATTTTCAAGAGAAAAGCATATTTTAGAAAGCATAACCCCAAGAGCCATATATCTTTCCTTCGGTCCTTTTGTATTAAATCTTTCCTTTTCCGTTTCAGCATGTCTGGAATTCCCGAGATACCCGAGGGGATAACGATACCAGGATGGTTTAGGAGGTATTTGGAGACTAGGGCCACCACTGCAAATCCAGCTAATGCTCATCCTCCTCCTCCTCGGGTCGATACTTTCGCAAAGATATGTAAGGACTTTAGGGCAATGGGTGGAAAACCTTTTCACGGGATGGAGACATTTGTTGAAGCTCATAATTGGCTAAAGGAGGTGGAAGAATTGTTTGGAATCTTTGAAGTAGATGATGGAAGAAAGGTCCAGTTAGCTGCTTGGCTAATGAAGGATGAGGCCTCGTTTTGGTGGGAGGTCACTAATGGAGAACATCCAGTTGATACTTGGCCAGATTTTAGGCGGAGGTTTGAGGCGAAGTTTCTCTCAAGGGCTGAAGAAAATCTATACATGGAAAGGTTTTTGGCACTGAAACAAGGAAATCTATCGGTGAAAGAATACATCAACAAGTTCAATCAGTTGGCGAGATTTGGCTTGGACTTGGTGAATACACCAGAAAAGAAGGTCCTAAGATTTGTTAAGGGTTTGAACGAGCCGCTTTATGGGTTAGCTATGACCCACATCCCTATGGGGGCTACCTTTAAGAGGCTAGTCGACATGGCGCTTATGCATGAAGAGGAGAAGGACGCCAATGCTAATAAGGCACCCGAGAAGAAAGGGGATCAAAAGAAGCCGCAACAGCAACAACAGAACAAGAAAGGTGGTAAAGACAACAATGGTAGGGGAAAGAAAAGATGCTTTAACTATGGGACACCCGGCCATCTAAGCAAAGATTATAGGAAGAAAAAGAAGACTGGTTGTTTCCACTATGGCAAGGCGGGACATCTTATTAAGGCTGCCCAAAGAAAGGGTAAAGGGCAGGGTCTACCTCGGGAGGACAGGTGAAGGCTCTTATGGCACCAGGGCAGGCAAGGGGACAAGTTCAGGCTCTCGTGGTCCCACCGCTGCAAGAACGAGGTAGAGCAATTTCCGTTGAAAGTCTAGTTTTTCTGTTTGATCATCCTGTCCGTACTTTATTCGATTCTGGCGCATCACATTCGTTTATCTCTACATCATTAGTTGAAACACTGCACCTAGATACTAGTCTTGTTGCTGATCCCTTAGTAGTCTCAAATCCTATTGGTGGTTCGGCTCATCTTTCTATGATCTGTCAGGATTTGAGAGTGTTTATCTTGGGCATTGAGTTTGAATGCAACGCCTTTGTTCTTGGCTTCATGGGCTACGGCTCGATTCTAGGTATGGATTGGCTAACTAGATACGGGGCCATCCTAGATTGTGAAAGAAGGGTAGTTATATTGTTGACTCGTTGTGGGAAGACCCTTGATATTTCTTGTGACCCTAGAGGTCTAGTAATGCTTAGTTACCTAGAATCCCTTGACGCATCCGACGATAACTTACATTCTGTTCCCATAGTCCGTGAATATGTTGATGTCTTCGATGAGGTGAGGGGTTTACCCCCAAAACGTAAGATAGACTTTCGAATATATCTAGTAGATAATGCAAAGCCGGTTGCATTGCTAGTGCGCCACATGGCTCCGAGAGAGAGAGAAGAGAACTCAGTAAGCAAGTGAAGGAATTGCTTGAGAAGGGGTTCCTCAAACGTAGTATATCGGAGTGGGGTGCTCCAGTAGTATTTGCCACGAAGGAAGATGGGTCCCTTAGACTTTGTGTGGACTAGAGAGAACTCAATAAGCTTACTAAGAAGAATAGACAATCGCTGCCAAGGATTGACGATCTCTTCGATCAGTTAGTTGGTGCGTCGGTGTTTTCGCAGTTAGACTTAGCCACTGGTTTCCATCAGTTGAGAGTGGCTGAGGATAGCATAGACAAGACTGCCTTTAGGACTCCAGATGGCTTCTTCGATTGGCTTGTGATGCCCTTCGGTTTGACAAACGCCCCCGCATACTTTGTTGATTTGATGAGTAGGGTGTTTAGGGAGTACCTTAATAAATTCGTGGTAGTCTTTGTGGACGACATCTTGATCTTTTCTAAGAGCGAGGAAGAGCATGCCCTACATCTTAGGGAAGTGTTGGAGACTCTTCGAGCGCATAGCCTTAAAGCTAAATTTTCTAAATGTCACTTTTAGAGGAAGGAAGTGCGATTCTTAAGGCATGTGGTTTCGAAAGAAGGGATAGCTGTGGATCCCGCGAAGGTAGTGGCCATCCAAGATTGGAAGGTCCCTAAAAATGCTACCGAGGTGAGAAGTTTCTTAGGGTTTGCTGGCTACTATAGGAAGTTTATCAAGGACTTCGCAAAAATATTAGCTCCATTAACATGCTTTATGAAGAAGAACCTAGTTTTTACATGGGACGTAGATTGTGATGATGCGTTCCAACGTTTAAAGAGAGCTTTGACCACAGCCCCAGTCTTAGTGTTGCCAGATCGGAGTAAGCCATTTACCATTTATACCGATGCTTGTGGGACAGGACTAGGCGCAGTCTTAATGCAAGAGGGAAGGGTAATAGCCTATGGTGGAAGGCAGTTGAGAGTGCATGAGAAAAATTACCCTACGCATGATCTAGAGTTGGCCGCTATTGTCTTCGCGCTTAAGTCTTGGCGTCATTATCTTCTTGGCGAGAAATTTGAATTGTTCACTGACCACAAATCGCTAAAATATTTGTTCTCTCAGAAGGACTTGAACTTGAGGCAGCAAAGGTGGATGGAATTCTTAGCGTCCTACGATTTCGAGATAGCATATACCCCTGGCAAGGGTAACGTGGTGGTAGATGCCTTAAGTAGAAAAAGGTTGTCCTTGAGTCCGTTGTTTGTTGAGCGGCGAAGTTTAGAGTTCATCTCTACGTTTGACTTTAGACCTTCCGTTGACTTTGTACCCGGTTTGCTAGCATCCTTAGAGGTCAAACCTACACCTTTGGGACAGATTGGTGAGGCACAGCGAGATGACCCACAGTTGGTTGAGTTAGTAGAGAAGCTCAAAGGAGGGGAGTCATCGAGCCATCTCCGTAGGTATACCCTAGATGATAAGGGTTGGTTACGTAGGGACGATAGACTTTGTGTACCACGGGATGAGAATCTAAGGAAGACCATTTTTGATGATGCACATCGTTCGAAGATGACCATCCATCCCGGCGGGGACAAGATGTACATGGACATGAGACGAGTTTACTTTTGGGCTGGCATGAAGAAGGATGTGGCCGAGTTTGTCGTTAGATGCTTAGTGTGCCAACGGGTAAAAGCATAGCAAAAGAAGCCCGGTGGATTGCGTCACCCATTGGAGGTCCCACAATGGAAGTAGGAAAGCGTCTCGATGGATTTTGTTGACGGATTACCAAGATCGAGGAAGGGTAATACGGGAATTTGGGTCGTGGTAGACAGACTTACTAAGTGCGCCCATTTCATTCCCGTGAAGAGTAAGAGGACTGCTTCATGGTTAGCCTCAGTATACATTCGAGAGATAGTTCGTTTTCACGGTATTCCTTCTAGCATAGTGAGCGACCGCGATCCTATTTTCACTAGCGAATTTTGGAAAAGCTTGCAAGAGGCGGTAGGGACTCAGTTATGTTTGAGCACCGTATATCATCCTCAGACGGACGGCCAGACCGAGAGGGTGAATCGTATTCTAGAGGACCTATTGAGGTTATGTGTCTTAGACTTCGGAGGTACATGGGAGGAACATCTTCCGTTGGTGGAGTTCGCATATAATAACAGCTTTCAGTCTAGCATTGGCATGGCACCGTTCGAGGCTCTTTATTGACGGCCATGTCGTTTGCCTACATATTGGTGGGAGTCTACAGATAAGATCTTGCTTGGACCCGATATGATTAGAAAGACTTTAGAAAAGATCGATTTGATTCGATGGAGGATGAAGACAGCGCAAGATAGGCAGAAATCTTATGTGGACAAGAGGAGGTCAGATCTTGAGTTTGATATTGGGGACATGGTCTTTGTCAAGGTGTCTCCATTATGGAACGTTGTTCGCTTTGGGTCCGTTGGGAAGTTAGCACCAAGGTTCGTAGGGTCGTTTCCTATTAAGGAAAGGATTGGACAGATGGCGTATAGAGTGGAGTTTCCTGAGAGACTTAGTGGTGTACACGACGTATTCCATGTATCACATTTGAGGAAGTGCTTGCACGAGACCGCGGAAGTGATAGAGCCGAGCTTGCTTAGAGAGGTGGAGATAAAGCGTGATGCGACAATTCGACGAGCTCCTACATGCATTCTTGGGTCGGAGATTAAGAAGTTGAGGAATCGAGAGGTCAAGCTAGTCAAAGTTCAATGGGGAGATGACGAGAGCAACGCTACTTGGGAGACGGAAGAGAAGATGCGTTCATTGTACCCTTTTCTTTTCGAGGGTATGTCTTTTAATTTCTCCTTTATCGCTTACACTACAACAAAAATACCATATTACAACTTTAATTTTACAACGGTGGAAAATGCACAGTTGTAATGAATGTTTTTTACAACAGTCAGTTCACTAAAGTTGTAATAAACACATTTCTAACAACTTTTTTATTGTGACTGTTGTAATAAATGCCTATTACAACTTTTCACTCTTACTGTTGTAATAAGTGACAGTTTTAACAATTAACATTTTATAATTAGCAATTAGTATAATAATAATAATTAATTAATAATATTAATAATTTCTATTGAATAATTTTTAATAATTAATATTAATAACTAGTATATTAAATAATAAGTTATCAGTATAGTTAAATAATTAATAATAAGTTATCAGTTTGTGAATAGGTCATGCCTTTGAAAATAATCCTAGTAGATGCCTTTTACAACATTTCTTTTCTAACAGTTGTAATAGACGATAATATTCAACAGTTTTTATTTCTTATCAGTTGCAATAATTTTTTATATAAAAATAAAATTTTGTAAAATATTCAATATTTCACGTAATACTAGAAATTTTAATTAATATTCTAAACTAATAGTAAACAATATTTATTAATTAATATATTTAATAATTATATTCGGTGTTTAATATTTAAAAATGTAAAATTTTGGAACTTCATAAAATTAATTTGAAAATATTCATAAAATTTAGAAATGAAATTTTATATTTTCAATAGAATTAAATAAACTTAATTGTTTGATAAAATATTTAATATTTTTGAAAATTCATAAAAGGAATCGAATTTTAGAAATATAATTTAGTAACTACATTGCAGCATATTTTGGCTCGTGGCTAAGTTTTGGCTCCAGAGCGAAATATTTGGCTCCAAAATGAAATATTGGGCGCTAAGTAGCGAAAGTTTTGCACAACCCAATATTTTAATCATTAGCTCCACGAGCAGATTTCAAAGCTAATTCCCATCTCATCCTCTCCAGGATATTAAAATCTCCTCTTTCTAACCCTAATCTCAAATCCGTATTGGCTGCAGAAAATTCGCTCCTCCTCATCCTAATTATCGCGATTTCATCAAAGAGTCGGTATCTATGCCGAAATCGCTTATCCTATTTTACAAACTAAAGTCGCTAAATTCGCTTCTCCTTTTCAAACCGAAATTGCTTCACCTATTTTACCTAGACTGGCAGCGAATCAAATCAATGAACACACCGTATTTGTAGATCGAAGGCAGCACGAATGGTTCCACCGAGGTCAAAGTCGACGACGAGCTGTGTAAGTTTTGGGTTTCGGGTATTTTGCTGTCAAGTTTTGTCTAATTGGGTTTGGCTTTGATTTAGTGTAGTTCGATGATGTGAATCCATTATGAGTGTTCATGAAAACGTTTGGTTTGGATAAATATGTTTGTGTTGCTCTTTCTAGTGCTTAGCTTTGGTAGTTTGAGTTTACGAAGGACTTTTTCAATTTAAATGATGGGTTTATGAGTGTTTATGTCTGCTACACATGATCTTGATTTGTTTGCAAAGTATGTTCTGTTAATTCACTCTTTCTTATACATAAATGATGGCAACTGCTATTGCTTCCCTTACCGCCTTGTATTTTTACCCACTTCTGCTATGCCATTGACTCCTAGTATTGGTTGGGATGGTAATGTCTTAATCATGTCTTGATGTCATTACTATTTTTTCAACTTTGCCTGTACGATTCAGTGATCGAGTATCATTGTTTTTGTACCTTGTATGGAATTTGATGTTGCACTCAAATTGTTTGTTTATATCACCCATCCTAAATGAGGTACAAACCTTTCTTTTCCAAGCATTTTGTTCTAATATAAGTTCTTAGCCATTGGATTTGCCAAATCTAAAGACTAATTATTGTTTATATTGTATTGATACATTTATAATGTTTGGTATGTATGTAGTAAATAAACAAATGTATGACATCATATTAATAGTGCTTGAAATCAATTAGTGTTGCTGGAGTGCTTTTTAAATGCATATACCATTTACCTAAGCATCAAACTCAACGTAGAAATATATTAAGCAGATCATGCACTGGCATTCAAATAGTTTCTAAGTTATAAATCTGAAAAGCAACAAAAGAATAACGATCAAGTTTAGACAAGTAGCTTAGATAATAAAGATTATTTAAAATACCGGTAAGAGGTTTCCGCATTCAGCTTTCTTATTAGTCTTCAAATAGAAAATGGAATTGTCTGATAAGCATTGTATGTTATATCTAATGTATATTGTATTATTATATTTTAATGAAGTGTTAGTTATAATCTATAACATAAAATATTTGTAGACTGTGATTAGCTATTAATTTGCTTGCTTACCTGCATTTGATTCCCCTGAAGTTCCATATTGTGCTGTATCAGTATTTGTGCTCTGTGGAGGCTATCTTTTATTTTAAGGCATTAGACATGTAAGATTCAGTGCTTGGGATTTTAATCTTATCTGAATTAGCCATTGATTTTGAGTCAATATTTGTTTACGACATTGTTAAGTTTAATTTTAGTTTATAACTTTGTAGAACACCTTACTGATTTATCAATATATGTTTATTATGCAGTTTTCAGTTTTGTCATGAATATCTTGAGCACATTGCCTTTTATCAGTAGTGAAGGAAACATCAATTTTAAAGTCTACTTTTTCGCAACAGGGGTATCTATATCTATTTTTAGTGAATATTTGGCGGACATCTGAAAATGAAATTGGATGCAAGGCGGCTACCTGTGCAACAACAATTGTAAGGCGGGTCCAGGTCCCTATAAATGATTACATAGTAAAATATAATTTTTCTTTTTTGTAGACCGAAAGAATAGAATACTGAATATTGTTTGTAATACGAAATGTTGTCTAAAATTTATTGTTTGTAATACTGAATATTTGAGTATTTTAATAAATTAATTTGCAAATAACTGTAATATCTGATTTGCTTATGGAGTATTGCTATATTTAGTGTATTGTTCTTTTTGGTTGCAAAAGATGTTTATTTTTTTAAAAACGCAATGTCAATCACAATGGTGCATAACAACTGTAGTAGATTTTATTACAAGGGTGCATAACTGTTGTAATAAATTTATTACAACGGTGGAAAAAAGTTGTAAAATATACATATTACAACGGTGTTGCAACAGTGCAAAAAAGTTGTAAAAGATATTAGTCTATTACAACTTCTTAATACACGACGGTTTGCCCACCATTGTAAAATGTATATTACAACGATGTTCCACTGTTGTAATAGGGTCATTTTGTTGTAGTGTTAGCTTGTACTTATCTTATCTTTAGTATGTCCCCTCGCTAGTATCTTTGACCTTTAGATAGGATAGTCCTATGGTTGAAACATGTTATGTATGATGGATGCATGTGGATGCATATACACACACTTTAGGCACTAGATCGGCTCAGTCACTTCATATTGCATATTGCATATAAATGTGTGTGCATATTTAAGTAATGGACGTATAATGGTTGTACCATCATATGGATGTTGCATTTTGGTGAATGGTTGTGCACACATGTAGAAATAATATGTATCAATAGGGTTCTTCGCATACATAATGGATGCATGGCACTATCATGGTTTGCATTAAGGAGGTCAACTGAATAAGTAGACCGCCTGATTTTGCATTAGATAAGGAACAAATACACACACTTCTTGCATATGTTCATACATCATTAGGAATTTCATAAGGACAATGGATGTCTGTGTTTGATGGTTGAGTAGATGTCTGTTTGGATGGTAGGATATGCATTCTCCTTAACTTGGAGATTTCGGGGGCGAAATCCTTTAAGGAGGGGAGAATGTAACACCCCGTATTTCTGTTAACACTAATGTTCACAAATTAAAGAATAACTAATCTCAGATGTGAGAATTAAGGGAAATGGGTTGCGCCATTGTGTTCGTCTCGGAATTCTGGTTGAGATAGAGTCTGAGTTTGCGTGAATTGGACTTCTATGAAGAAGTTATGGCCATCAGAAGTTTCAGAAAATTCAAAACAGATTTCGAATTTCAAAATTTCAGAGTCAGACAGGCTAGGCAGGAATTTTCCCGCCAGGGCCAGGTCGACCTGGGGGGCGACCTGCCCCCCCCCCCTCGGGGCAGAATTGAATTAAGACCTGTTAATGACTAGACGTTGACTCATTAGGGTTTCTGATATGCTCTGATTGGCTGGGATTAATTCTGGGTAGATCGGACGGCTTAAACTAATCCTAAACTCTATAAAAACACCTCTAGACTCAAACCCTAAAATCAAAACAAAATTAGATTCATGGCCTCCATGTCTTCACCTAGCAACTCAGCATAGCCGCCACCAATTAGAGAGGAAGAAGGCTAGTCTAAATCAATCATTTTCAACTTTAACAACGAATCTTCTTCAAGGGAAAGCTTTTACAACTTCAGAACTCAGAATTCAGAACTCAAGACCTTCTTTGAGTTGTGAGTTCGATAATTTTAATAAAATAATTAGTAATTTAATTGGATTAAGTTATGATGTGGATTATATGGATCTGATGTGAATTATTGACTGCATGTTATAATTATGTTGTAAAATTGTGATGTTATCATACAAGTTGTAAACTCTATGATGTTATGTTGTGATGTTATCATCTATGTTGTAAAGTTACGATGCTATCATCTATGTTGTAATTCTAAGATTGGCTTATGTTTAATCAAATGTATATATGCAAGTTTGGTTATGTTGATTCATATGAAAAATCATATGTATATATGCAAGTTTAGGTGTTGATTTAGATGTGGGTCATATGCAAGTTAGCAAAGATTATGTATAACCTTACATGTTTCATGACATCTATTTTAGATCTAAGGTTAGGCTATGACATGTGTGAGTTATATGCTAAATTCTACATGCTAGTTTACATGTTTAGATATAAGTTTAGACCATTGTTAAGTTGCATAAATCACATATGCAAGTTTACATAAATATATGAGGTTAAAATATGAATCATGTTATGCAAGTTCGTGGTTATTACCTATGCCAGTTTACACCTTTAGATGCAGATCTATGACATACATGATTTATGCAAGTTTGTGACCATTACCTCAACAAGTTCACACCTTTAGAATTGGATATGTGACATATGTAGTTTATGCAAGTTGTAACTTTGGCTTATGCAAGTTTTAGATGTAGAACATCATTCACACATGCAAGTTCACCCCTTATGTTTAGATATAGTTATAATTATATGTATGTTGTGATGTTTTCTCTTTATTCCATGAGTTAGACTATTCGAGTCTAACGTATATTTTACGTTAAACGAACGAACGTACAACGTGGGTAAAGGGGATAATATTAAAAGATTTAATATTGAGATAAATGCCTTAAATGGCATAAAATAAATTGTGAAGATAATTGGTATGATTTTGCATACCATAAATAGATGGACATAATTGAGTCAATTATGGCCATAGTTAAATTTGGAATTAATTGATAATTTGAATAGGGAAAGTAATTCAAATTGGGGGATGATTAATTAGGAGTAATTAATCGTCTAAGACCCGAGGTTAGGCTCTTTTGTGGTGTAAGACTGCCCGGACCCGCCCAGCAAATCCAGCTGCCACAAATGTCAGTCTAATGTGAGAGGTCTTAGGCATAAATTAAATACGTAACAGTTGTAAAGACACGAGGTTAGGCTCGTTTGTGGTGTAAGACTGCCCGGACCCGCCCGGCAAATCCAGCTGCCACAAATGCCAGTCTAATGTGAGAGGTCTTTATGAGGTTACGGTCTTAATGAATTAAGAAACACTTAACCAGATAAACATGTAGTGGGGCATGAGGGGGTTAAGTGGGTGCCTTGGGTGGCATGTGGAATCTAGTGGGTGCCTTGGGTGGCATTTGAAATACGATTAGAAACACTTAACCAAAAATTGAAACATGTAAGTGAACATGAATAAGAAGTGGGTTAAGTGGGATGCACTAGAGGGGACCAAACTTAGGTGGATAGCTTGTGTCAAGTAATGGGGGCCCGTTTCAACCAGTAACCCATACGTATCTTTGTAGGCTCGACCCAAGTCGAGGACGGGACACGCGTACTGGGCTTGACTGTAAGAGGCCAAAACGGGTTAGCGGTGGCAACGCAAGTCCAACGGGTTCATATGCGTGTGTGGACCCGAGCTGGTAGGTAAGACATTGTTGCATCGTGTAGGTATAAGCCGTGCATTATTGGTGGTATCGGGTTGCCACTTTGGGTAGTGATACACCCCACTGTGGGGCCAGCACGAGTATTTACGAGTTAGGGAGCCGATCGCTTGGGGGTAGTGGGTACACCTAGTGGAGATAGGGGCAGGCGGCACCTATGAAGGCAGCTAGGGGTGCACGAAACTACTAATATCGTTATTAAGTTATGTAGGCGGGATCAACCTTAGGGTGACTAGTGGTGGTGCAGTACAGTATAGTAGTGGTGGTGAAGTATAGTAATTATCTTATAGTGGTTAGGGTGCGCTTTAACGATATCGTTGTTCATCTTATTTCCTTGTTTACTCTGCCATACTCAATTGTTCACAGTCATTTCCTTATTTTCCAACTTATGCCTTAGCCTAGTTATTTTGGTAATTATATTGTTAAAGTTATCGCACTCGCCAGACTTTATGTCTGACCCCTTTGTTTCCTCCTCTTTCCTTCCCTTCCCCCCAGGTGCTCAGCTTGGAACTAGCACCAATGGAGCTTGATTTTGGACAGCTGTATCACTTGCTTTAGAAGATTGCTTGGATCGCTGAAGTAAAGTTCAGCCTCTTTTATTTATGGATATTTTGTATTGGGGATTATGTCTTTCAATTTATGTACTTTGATTTAGTCAAGATGGATATTATGTACTTTGACTCTGGTTTTTGATGATGTAATCAAACATATGTGTTTTCCGCTGCAATGAAATAAAGTTTTAATTCTTCAAGTACTATTTATATATGTCTTGTTGTTAAGTTTCTGTTCTATACTCACTTAAAACGCTCCATAGAAGTTAATGCTTTCCCTTTGTGAGTGACATTAATGGACGTGGGGTGTTACAGTAGTGTTTGTACACCGGTATTCTTGGGAGGAAACTAATTCCGTGTCATACAGCGTCGTCCCTTGATTTACCCAACTTTAAAAATAAAGTTAATAACTGTTTTAGTTCTCATACCTGTCCCATGACTGACTCGGAGTTTATTGTTTCCACCTAAACTCTAGGTGCCCATATTTTCCACACGGGCAACTAGTAGTTTTGATTTTCGCAGATATTTCTTTTCTCGGGATCCTGCAGTACCGTTGGAGCTATATTCGGAATGCTTTGTATCCGTGTATTTCCTTTAGTTGTGGTAGTTGGTGTTTACCGCTGAACGTTATGTTTATGTATTTAAGTGTATTGTAATTAATTAAATCGCTGATATTTTCTATTGTATACTATTTATTCATACTCTGGTATTCTTGTACTCTGATGTAAATTGTTGTAATAGCAATGAAGTGTTCTATTGTCTGTGTTCTGATGCGTCGTGTTCTCAAAACAATCCGAGCTCCTTTGTCTTTTCGGGGATCGGGAAGTCTGGGTCGTCTCATTTTGGTATCAGAGCTTTGGTTTACAAAACTCGAGAACAAGACACATTAAAACCAAATGAAAGAATTCATCAGGGATAAGTTTAGTAACATCCTATAAGAATGACTCATTAGAGATAGGGTTATTAATACCCTAGAATGAGTTTGAAGAATATTATTTATGAAAACGAATTTAATTTTGAAAATTATTTCTTATAATACGTATTTGAGTAATTTATTTTATATTGATTGTGGACTATCGAGTTTAAGTAGATTTTGAATTTACGGTTGATCCACGTGTACTTGAAGTCCCAAATATGTTGGATAGATATAGAATCACACTCTTGTCGCCCGAAGATGATCCTGGTGATCGCTATAGCATCACCAACATTTATGTTCGAGTTTCGAAAGTGGATATCTATATATTTCCAATTGATTGGTGTGAGAACCAAAACTTAGTTAGAGTTTATTACTTGTGATTTGGCCTTGAAACTGGATTTTTGAGTATATAGAAATTATATATTTGAAAAGTTAATAAACTAATTGATTGTTGGTTGTGATGTGTGATTATTAGTTCAACTAATAAAAATATTGGAACAATAAAACCCATATGAGAATGAATGATAAATAAAGCCAAATCGAGTCAAATATTGAACGAATTGAAAATTTACTTTGAATTGGATTTAAATATTAGATGGATATGTGTGTGTGTGTGGTGTATGTATATATATACATACATGCAGAGTAGGTTATGGGTTTACTGTTGAGTAGAGAAATATATTGTGGCCCGACAAACAGGTGCACCTTAATGAGCTGGTTGGGCAATTTTATTTATTATATAAACTATTGTGAGTGTTTTGGGATGAGTTGTGATAGTTGTTCTGTGTGAGATTAAAAACGTATGCCATAAGATAGCAACAAATAAATTACGAACTACACCGCATGACATACTTCATGAAGACAGCATATCATATCATATATAAGCATTTGGTGCTTATACGAAAAGGTTTGAATTACCATAAGTAAGACGCTTGTATGGCGATGACTTAATTACAGATTGTACAGAAGACTGATTATGCACTTAAAATACATATAAAGGTGCTCAGGGAAGGATTTAATAAAAACCCTACACAGGTCTGGAGATGACATAAATTCACGTCACTTTTGTTTTTAATTAAGGCACATGGGTTATTTTATTTCCAACACTAAGGCAAGGTATGAGATTTCGACTTTTTACAAGTCTCCCTTGGGCATAGATAGGTCACAAAAATTGTGTATGTTTTTATTGATTTATTGGGTGCCTAATACGGTCCGGTAAATTTTTCAAACCCTCCATGTACAAAGGAGGTTATGGCGAAATTTTTCGAAAATTTAGGGTGTTAGCCAAATTTTTGAGAAATTGGAAAGTTCTTAGAAACTGAAAAGTTGAAGAACTCAAGCCAGAATGAAAGTTGAGTTGGTTAGTTAAACAATTTTCAGCTCTATTCCTTTTCGAGGACGAAAAGATTTTAAGTGGGGGAGATTGTAACAACCCTAAATTGCAGAGCCAATTTAAAATTTTAATCTAAGCTATTTTAATGCATTTGGATTATTTAAAATAATTTATTTTAAATAATAACGACTAAAAATTTATTTAAATCGAAGTTAGAATGTATAAATTTAAAATCCAATTAAAACGAACTCGAAATGGCGTGGTAGTTTGAAAATTCTGTTTTAAACTTCAATTGAATATACATAATTCAATATAAACCGGATTTCAATAAAACAAGAAATGTTGGAATATTTTGAACTAGAGTTTTCTAACGAATGCGAGAAATTGAGATTTCACTTTATAAATTGAAAGTTATGTCCAGTTTAAAATTTAGAATAATCGTTATGGAATTTATATATATTTTAAAATTATATATACCCCTTAAAAATAGCCATTTTGCGAACGACCTCCGTTTTCAATGAAACCACTTTTGTTGGATCCGGAATGTCAAATTATAGTTAGGTTTAAAATTTCATAATTTTTGGAACTATATGTGAGCGTAGTAAATTTAAACGTGTTTTCAATTTCAATTTGAATTTAATTAGCCAGTAAAAAGGCCATTTTTCAAATGGTCTTCAAATTCAATGAAACTGATTTTGTTAGGACCATATCATCAAAACATAGCTAAATTTCAATATTCGTAATTTTTGGAGTTAGTATGTGGTCCCGGTAAATTAAAATGTATGTTCAAATTCAATATCGAACGTTATATTAATTTATATTTTTATTTTGAAAAAACTGATCGAAACAGTCGAATTGGCTCACGAAACATATTCCATTGTGTCCGGAATGGGGGTATTTGGCAGGGGACGACAGTCATTGGGTTTGATTTGGAGGTCGGAGATAAAGCAAGCTATTTTTTGAATTAAATAAAATTATATATATATATATATATCAAAGGGTCAAAACCCTAAATCATTTTCAACGTGTTCAAACGTTCAGCGCCGCCATTCTATTTCTCCAAGGGTCGATATTGCTCAATTTTTAATTCCCAAATCACGACCAAAATAAAGCGAATTAACCCCCCATTCTTTAGCGAATTTTGTAGAGGTTCTAGCTGGCTTTAATTCTATGTGGGTTTCATCGTTTCTAGTGTGGAGATTTGGGAGGAATTGACTCGTAAAGCCATCGTGTTCGAGCACTGATTTCAGTGCCTAGGGGGTTTCAAGCTGGCGGGTTTTCAAAGTGGCGGAGGAGCATCTCGAGGCGCAACACGTGGCAGCCTCTGATCATCGTCACGGCGACTGCTAATGGAGCGAAGTTGAACCCTAGTTTTGGAGCATGGGTTCGAGCAATTCGGGAAGGAGATTAAGGTTAAACCTTAATTAATTAAAACTAATGACCGTATTGATGTGATTAATGTTTATAATATCATAACTATTTCATACGAGGACGAAATTGGATGATTTTAGATCCATTGGAATCGTGATGAAGAGAGCTTCATAATGGAACAGACTAGAACCAAAATGGTGCAAATTAGAATATGAGGTGAAGTTAAACCCAAACAGTACTGAAATTATCCGTTAAAGAATGACGGAGTGGGAACCAAAGTGAGAATTCTCTCACTAAAATATTTGTACAGTTATTTATTTTATAACTAAAAATATATATAGACTGTCATTGTTGATTTTTATCTGTTGTATGTTATTTATTTTTGGAATTCAACACACGAACTCTTCACAAATCATTTGAAATGGAAGCGATATATGGATATTAGCGACACTCACATTTCATACTCCGCAGATGGACACTTATGGCGCCATAAATGGCATTGGGTTGTTAAGTATTTATTTATATGGATGATTTGGTGATTTCGTATTGTGATTGTGATGATTAACATATTAAAAATAATGTTAACATTAATGTGGTAGTTGAAATTAAATTATAAATATCCATTTATAATGTAAACAGTGAAAATTGGTTAATTAGAAAAATAATTCAAACCGAATTATAATTGTTTAAATTTATTAACCAATGATTTATTTAAATAGATTGTTGTTGTTTGAAACCCCACACGAGTCTGGGGATGATAATTTATTCACATCTCCCATGGATTTAATTGTTTGTCAACCGATTAATTGACAAACTATTATAAGCGTTATTTATTTATTTATTTAATGCTTATACAGTTGTAAATTGCACTCTGGATGTGAATTGAATTTTAATAGTTATTCATCACTATTTTTGAATACATGCGATGTATGTAATACATATAAATAAAATTATATGGTAATTGATTGAGTCTGATTCCATTCAGAAATAACGAATATTTTAAAATAATATTCAGTGAAAAATTAAGGTAATGATTTTGATGTCCGATTTTGAATGGACACGAAAATATTGAAATATATGAAGCCGAGTTAAGTAGATATACGCCATTTTTACTTGAATGAATTTTTCTGTCGATTTTATTCATTTTATAATGAATATCGAAAAGATTAGATTTTAAAATCTGATATTTTGAAAATATTATCATTTTAATATTACAATGATATGAAATATTCAATTTTGATTTAAAATTGAAATCGAAGTTGAAATGTTTTAAAACGAATTTATAAACGATTTATAAAATACGCTTTAAATGGAAATCGATTATATATATATATATTTAATGGCTTGAATAGAATGCGTCGCGCAGCGACCGTTCGCGAATTTCAACCATTGACTTCAAATTGATGTAACAGGAGATGCGACCGTCGGATTCTCCTAAAACCGGAACCGTTGGATTAATATCGAAAAGATCTTTATAATGGGAGATGCGACCGTCGGATTCTCCTAAAACTGGAACCGGTGGGTTCATATCGAAAAGATCTTTATATCCTAAAATTGAAATCAAAGTTGAAATGTTTTAAAACAAATTTATAGATGATTTATAAAATACACTTTAAATGGAAATCGATGATATATATTTTATGTATATTTAATGGCTCGAATAGAACACGATGCGCAGCGACCGTTCGCGAATTTCAACCATTGACTTCAAATTGATGTAATGGGAGATGCAACCGTCGGATTCTCCTAAAACAAGAATCGTTGGGTTCGTATCGAAAATATCTTTCCAATGAATATAAGAGATTCAAATTTGAATGGTTGGACTTCAAATTACGTCCAAATCAATTTTAGAAAAGGTCGCTAACAATTCAGTTCGGTGGCCATTATTGGAAACCGATTGTAAGGGCCTTAATAAAATTATTAAAAATATGGAAAAATTATGTAAAATCGTAATAACTGATTTGGAAAGATTTTGGATGAAAAATTTCAAGTTTGAAAAGATAAAAATATATTTTTATCGAAATGAACTAGTTAATAACTAGAATAATAATCCAATTATTTTTAGAAATAATAAATTGGATTGAAAAATGGGTTTTAAAATAACTAGGGTTTCCCAATTCATAAATTGGAATGGATTTTGAATGGAAATAATCTTCGGAATATTTTGATATTGGATTCCGTGATTATACGAATATTGTTGAGGAATTTAGAAGATATAAATATCGTTATTCCCAATACGATATCTGTTGGTTTCAGAATTTGATATTAAATATAAGCCGATATGGTTTCTATTTAGAGCCTTGTATTAAATATCGAATTGGATTTTGGGTTTGTCGTGAACTGTGTTTTAAATAACATTTATTCTTTAAACCCGATTAACAGTGAAGTTATAATGTGGAATTAATAAGTCTTTTAATTAAGATTTAATTGAAATTGTCCAAAGTAAAGTTTTCCAATTTAATATATTAAATTGGAACTGAATGGAATTCGATTTAGTGATAATCGGGATGAGATTCTGTGAAGGAAGACCATTACTATTTATGGAGTTTAAAAGGCCTTGTCGTTATTCCGTTTATAGTATTAGTACGATACGGAAATCTATATCAATTATATATTGTTATGATTTCCATGAAGGTTCCATTTGAATGGAAGATGATTCTGGGTTTATCGTGAATTGTGTTTTAAATAATATTTGTTCTTTAACTCGAGTAAATGCAGGATGAATTTCCAGAATGAATGAATGGTGATTAAATTTAACAAAACATGAGATGTGGTATAAACCAAATATGCTTGGTTGTTGATATTGATTGTGATTGATTGATTGTTTAGATTGTGCTCGACCAGTTTATGAGCAAATTACGCTTTTACATTTAGCATTGAGTTGGGCAGAAATATTCATATGCTAACATCTTGTGAAACACTTCACGATTTGACTAGAGGTGTTAGCGATGTTGTTTATTTCAAAATTAATGAATGATTTTGAAAAGAGATTTTCTTAAATGAAAAGAAATGTTTTCCTGATTTTGGACAGGGAATGTTTTATAAAAATGTTTTATAAAACAGAAAGGATTTCGAGGACTAAACATGATGTTTCCGAAAAGATTTAGAAAAGTATTATGTGTTTGACATTATGGTTCATCACGTAACCGATTAGTTGCTATTGATGATGTATCTGTTTGGCGGCGGAGAATTTATTCTCTTTCTTAACACCCTTCTTTGAGACGTACAAGCTCAAAGGTTATGTGATTATTAATGACTGATCATATGTGTGAATTTCTGATGTGAAGTACCATAAGTATAGTTTGGAAGTACTTGTGATTATTATGTTGCGAAATTATTTTCCTTACCTCGGGATATAAAAAATGATTTAGTATGTGGCTAAAGATTCGGGTAACTTGGATGACTAAAAGTTTATGGGCATTGTACGGTGTAGCCTACTCTATGTGTGGGAGGTGCACGTATATATATCGAGTTGGTAAGGTGCGAACCTGTCGCCTTGTCTGAGGGCTGAATACCTACCGATATTTGGTTGCATATTATTTGTATCCATTTGTTTTGGAATTAATATTTCCAAATGATTTTGGTTTGAGATCCCGAAGTGAAATCTACTTTAATATGAAAAATAGATATGTATTTCAAATAATTTGAAAAATGAAATTGGGAAATAAAGTCCAAAGGAATAATTTCTGTAAAAGGAATTGGATTCGAAAATCTATGTTTAGGGTTAAGCCTAAATGGGTAGATTGGAAAATTGCATATTGCATGATGCATTGTAGATCCATATGTCTATTTATAATAGTGTTTGTACACCGGTATTCTTCGGAGGAAACCTGTTCCATGTCATACGACATGGTCCCTTGATTTACCCAACTTTAAAAATAAAGTTAGTAACTGTTTTAGTTCCCACACCAGTCTCATGACTCACTCGGAGTTTATTATTTCCACTAAACTCTAGGTGCCCATATTTTCCACACGGGCAGCTAGTAGTTTTGGTTTTCGCTGATATTTCTTTTCTCAGGATTCTGGATTACAACTGGAGCTATATTGAGAATGCTTTGTATCCGTGTATTTCCTTCAGGTGTGGTAGTTGTTGTTTTTCGCTAAAAATTATGTTTATGTATTTAAGTGTATTGTAATTAATTAAATCTCTGATATTTTCTGTTGTATATTATTTATTCGTACTCTGATGTAAATTGTTTTAATAGCCATGAAGTGTTCTGTTGTTTGTGTTCTGATGCGTCGTGTTCTCAAAACAATCTGGGCTCCTCCGTCGCTTCGAGGATCGGGGAAGTCTGGGTCGTCTCACACAAAACCTCTACCGTTGGATTTGTTTGTCTTTATTTGGAAAGTGGAATTCATGGGAGGATCCAGTGGTTGAGATTTATTGTGTGCAATTTTTGTCCTCACTTTATGTCTAAATAGAGTTTCCCTTAAAAAAAAATCAAACAATTTAAAATATTAGTGTTAAAAATTAAAGTTTTTCTAGTTTTAGATTAATACATTGCAATGAATTCGCAGTTTTATGTAATTTAGTTTTAAGGTTAAAGTGAAAAGGTGATGAAAATATAAAAGGGTAATTTTGTAAAATATATGGTGTATGAAAAGGAATTTTTGGTGTATGCTACTTTATTTCATTTTATGGTGTGTGTTAAGAAATTATTGGTGTATGAATAGAATTAGCCAAAATAAAATATGTTGCGCTATATTGGTGTAAACTGTAATATACCGAAGTGTACATTGTCATGGGCCTAATTTTAAATTAAGATTAGGAGGCTTAAATCTTATGTTGTCATGGGCCTAATGCATAGATACCGAAGCATTTTAATTTGTGGAAGGATAAAATTATGAAACGTCTGTTTTATAAATAAGGGGTTATGGTCCTCAAATTACACAAGTTTTAGAAACTCTCTAACCCTCTTTTATGGAGAGCCAATTTCAAATATAGGGTTTGTGGAAATTTGGAAGACTGAACCAAATCTATCTTCTCATTAACAATTAACTATGAAATTCAGGTAGCAATAACCAACTATTCAGATACGCTTCCACAAATGTATTTATTGGTTTTTTGATTTGTTCTCAATTAAATCAACTATGGAATTCAGATTTGTTTCAATTTAGATTAACCCTAGAGGGGAAGGTGAATAGGGTTTGTTGAATTTTTAGATTTCAGCAGATAAAATAAATGCTGATATAAAATAACACAGATTTTACCCAGCTTCGGCAAAACTTGTCTACTGCTGCATTCCCAAGATTTCTACTAGGTATTAAAACAGATTCCGCTTACGGAAGAATGTAAACTCGCAAGCTCTGCTCCTATTATAATCCTACGCTCAAAATCATTGACTGAACTTTATCCCCAAGATCAGATTTTCCCCGAATTACAAACCCGTAATCCGTAAACCCCAAATATAGAACCTGTAGCTAGTAAATCCTAATTTTACAGACAAATTAGTAAACTCCTAGTTTTACAAACAAACTAGAAAACCATTTGAATCGGTTATAAAAAAATTTAAAAAACAATACAAGAAAAAATTAAACAACAAAACCCTCCCCTTACTAATAAAAATAGTCGGCCCTTCCTTATATCCTTTATGTAACACCCCGTAAGTTGAATAACTTGCTATAATATAAAACAAGGCAGAATTAAATTTTAAAATCTGAATCAGGGGAAACGGGCTATGCCATTTCGTTCGTCTCGGAAAAATACGCGAAATAGAGTCCGAGTTTTCGAAAATCGGAGTCCGTATGACCCAGTTAAGGCCCAAAGAAGTTTTCAGAAAATTCGAAACAGATTTAAAAACGAAAATTTCACATTTCAGAAGTGGCGGGAAAATTCCCGCCAGACCCAGGGAGTCGACCTGGGGGTCGACTGGGGAGTCGACCTGCCCACCAGGTCGACTGGGGAGTCGACCCTAGTGTTGAGCTGGGGGTCGACCTCCCTGGTCGAGCCCAGGTGACCTGGATGCACCAGTTTGGCTTTTTGGCTGTGTTTTGGTGGCTAGGACGTGATCTGACGGCTCTAATCTAATTTAGGGTTAATCTAATGGCCTAAAACACCTAACTACTCTATAAATACACCCAAAGACTACCATAATTCATACTAAAAATAGATACAACACCGTTATGCCGTCAAAATGCAACTTGAAGGAGCCTCCATCAATCTAAAGAGGAAGATAGCTTCTCAAATCAACCTCTAATCAACTCTAGCAACTTAATCTTCTTCTTAGGAGTGCTAATCAACAAGTTGTGAGTTTTCTATAGCCTTAATGACCAATTATTGAAATGATTATGATAGGATATAGTGAGGTTATGGCTATGAATGTGGACCAATGCAAGTTATGCAAGTTATATGCTATGTGTTGATGATGTTATGCATGTTATGCAAGTTATATGATATGTGTTAATGATGTTATGCATGTTATGCAAGTTATATGCTATGTGTTTGTGATGTTATGCAAATTATGCAAGTCATATGCTACATGTTCATGATGTTATGCAAGTTATGCAAGTCATATGTTACATGTTCATGATGTTATGCAAGTTATGCAAGATATATGCTATATGATCATGATGTTATGCAAGTTATGCAAGTGTTCATGATGCTAGTTGCTATGATAAATATTGATCCATTATGACACCATGATTATGCAAGTTTGGTGTATGATTATATGCAAGTTCATATATGATATGTTATGCAAGTTTGGTGTATGATTATATGCAAGTTCATATATGATATGTTATGCAAGTTTGGTGTATGATTATATGCAAGTCCATATATGACATGTTATGCAAGTTTGGTGTTTGATGATATGCAAGTAACATGTGCAAGTTTACACCTTAGTATGATATGCATACATATGCAAGTTAACCCCTTTGTATGTCATACATATATATGCAAGTTTACCCCTTTGTATGACATAAATAACTTATGCAAGTTAACCTTCTTATGACATATGTGATTCATGCAAGTTTGGGTTGATTATTTATGCTAGTTGGGTTTGATGCTATATGCATGTTGACACCTTTAAACCCATGTTGATGCTAATGTTATGCAAGTTGAACCCATTATATTTGTGATGAATCTTCCCTTTTATGTCATGTTAGCGAATTACGTGGGGAACGATGGGGTTAATATACATGTTAATGAAATGGTGTGAAGTTGGTATGATTATGCATACCATAAAGTGGATGGACATAATTGAGTCAATTATGTCCATCGTTAAAATTGGAATTAATTAGGGAAAATTAATTCGGGGGTGATTAATTAGGTGTAATTAATCGACTAAGACACGAGGTTGGACCCTTTTGTAGCGTAAGACTGCCCGGAACCGACCGGATAATCCAGCGGCTACAAATGATTAGCCCAATGTGAGAGGTCTTAGGAACAAACTAAATACGTGACAAGTGTATAGACACGAGGTTAGACTCGGTTATGGCGTAAGGCTGCCCGGACCCAACCGGCAAATCCAGCTGCCATAAAAGATAGTCTAATGTGAGAGGTCTTTACAAAGGTTACGTTCTTAATCAATTAAGAAACACTTAACCAGATAAGCATGTAGTGGGCATGAGGGGTTTAGTGGGTGCCTTGGGTGGCATGTGGAAATCAAGTAAGTGCCTTGGGTGGCATGAGGAAATCTAGTGGGTTGCCTTGGGTGGCAATAGAAAATACGATTAGAATACTTAACCAAGTGGAAACATGTAATTAAACATGATTAAATGGTTAAGTGGGATGCACTAGATAATATGACAAGCTTAGGTGGTAGCTTGTGGGGGGGCCATTTCAACCAGTAACCCATATGTATCTTATTGGGCTCGACCCATGTCGAGGACGGGACACGCGTACTGGGCTTGATTACAAGAGGCCAAAACGGGTTAGCGGTGGCAACGCAAGTCCAACGGGTTTCATATGCGTGTGTGGACCCGGGCTAGTAGGTAAGACGTTGTTGCATCGTGTAGGTATAAGCCGTGCACCATTTGTTGTATCGGGTTGCCACTTTGGGGAGTGATACACCCCATTGTGGGGCCAGCACGGGTATCTACGGTAGGGAGCCGATCGCTTGGGAGTAGTGGGTACACCTAGTGGAGATAGGGGCAGACGGCACCTATGTAGTCAGCTAGGGGTACACGAAACTACTGGGTAAAGTTTCTAAGTCCTTGGGAGGGATCAACCTTTAAGTAGGAATGACTGGTGTGGTGCAGTTAGTAATTATCCTTGGGTGGGTAGATGCGTCTTTACCGTTATCCTAGTTCATCTTATGTCTAGTTGGCTACTTAGTGTAGTCATTTATCCCCAGTCATCCCGTGCCAAGTTTATATCATACCCTAATTACTTTAATGATTGTGTTGTTAAGGTTATATGGCTCACTCAGGCTTATGTCTGACCCCGTTGTTTTTATCTTTGTCCCCCTCAGGTCCTCAGGTTGGGCCTAGCACTAGTTGGCTTTGATCAGATTTCTTTATCTATCTTCTGGAGCTTGGACCATGATGTAAAGCCCAGCTTATCTTTTCTTTTATGGCTATTGTTTATGTAGTGGGATTATGTACTTATGTTTTTATCAGGATGGATATTTAGTACTTGACTCTTTATGGTGTTGTAACTAAACATGTTTACCTTCTGCTGCAATGAAATGATGTTTTAGAATTTCAAGTATTTATATCTGTCTTGTGTAACTTTTCTGTTCTATATTCACTTAAAATGCTCCACCGAAGCTAAGGCATTCCCTTAGTGAGTGACCTTAGCGGGTGTAGGGTGTTACACGTGGTATCAGAGCAAAGGTTACCGGAACAGATAAAATTTTTAGAAAAATATTTTTCTAAAAACATTTTTGGAAGAAGTATTTTCAAAAACATGTCTTTAAAGAGAAAAGTTTTTGAAAGAAAAGCATAATCCCCAATAGCCATATCTTTATCTTTCGAATTCTCCGTTTTGAATCTTTCCTTTTTCGTTTCAGCATGGCTGAAGATCTTAACTTTCCGGAGGGTGTGACGATACCAGTATGGTATAGGAGATTGATGGAGGCTAGGGCCGCCACTGCGGGTCTAGCAAATGTTCCTCCACCAACCGTAGCACCCGATCTTCCTCCTCCCCCTCCTCCTCCTCGCACGGATACTTTTGCTAAGACTTGCAAGGAATTTAAGGCTATGGGAGGGAAACCTTTTCAAGGATCAGAAACTTTTGTGGAGGCTAGAGATTGGCTTAAGGAGGTGGAAGAGTTGATAGACATCTTTGAGATGGAAGAAGGAAAGAAAGTCAAGTTAGCCGCTTGATTAATGAAGGGAGAGGCCTCATTCTGGTGGGAGGTCACTAATGGAGAATGCCCTGTTGACTCTTGGGCGGATTTCAGGAAAAGATTTGTGGCAAAGTTTCTCTCAAGGGTGGAGGAAAACTTGTATATGGAAAGGTTCTTGACTCTAAAGCAAGGAAACCTCTCGGTGAAGGAATATGTCAACAAGTTTAATCAATTGGCAAGGTTTGGCATAGACATGGTGAATACACCGGAGAAGAAGGCTTTGAGGTTCGTGAAAGGCTTGAATGAACCAATGCATGGTTTGGCTATGACTCACATCCCTATGGGGGCCACCTTTGAGAAGCTAGTAGACATGGCACTCATGCATGAGGAAGAGAAGGGTCCCAATGCTAATAAGGCACCCGAGAAGAAAGGAGATCAGAAGAGACCTCAACAGCAACAACAAAACAAAGGTGGGAAAGGCAACGGTGGCAAGGGGAAGAAGAAGTGCTTCAATTGCGGGATACCAGGCCACCTAAGTAAAGACTGTCTGAAGAAGAAGAAGACTGGCTGCTATCACTGTGGCGAAGCAGGGCATCTAGTGAAGGACTTCCCTAAGAAGGGGCAAAGGACGGGATCTACCTCAGGGGGACAGGTGCAAGCTCTTATGGCACCAGGTCAGGCAAGGGGGCAAGTTCAGGCTCTCGCGGTTCCATCGATTCAGGAAAGAGGTAGAACTATTTCCGTTGAAAGTCTGGTTTTTCTATTTGACCATCCTGTCCGTACATTGTTTGATTCTGGTGCATCGCATTCGTTTATCTCATCATCATTAGTTGAGTCACTGCACTTAGACACCAGTCTAGTAGATGATCCCTTGGTTGTTTCAAACCCAATTGGGGGCTCCACTTATTTGTCCATGATATGTTTGGGTTTGAAGATTTCTATACTTAGCATTGAGTTTAGATGTGATGCTTTTGTTTTGGGCTTCACGGGCTATGGGTTGATTTTGGGCATGGACTGGTTATCCAGTAATGGTGCCGTTCTTGATTGCGAAAGGAGAGTTGTTAGGCTCATGACCCGCTTGGGTAACACTCTCGAGATCTCTTGTAATCCCATGGATTCTGTTATGCTAAGTTATCTTGAATCGCTTGACGCTTCGGTCGAGAGTTTGCGATCTGTTAGAGTGGTCCGGGAATACTCGGATGTGTTTGAGGAGGTGAAGGGCTTACCTCCAAAGCGGGAGATAGACTTCCGAATATATCTGGTGGATAATGCTAAACCAGTATCTTTACCAGTGCGCCACATGGCTCCTCGCGAGAGGAGGGAACTCCATAAGCAAGTAGGGGAGTTGCTTGAGAAGGGGTTCATAAGATGAAGTATATCAGAGTGGGGTGCTCCAGTAGTTTTTGCTACGAAGGCGGACGGGTCCCTAAGACTTTGTGTAGACTATAGAGAACTCAACAAGCTCACAAAGAAGAATAGACACCCATTGCCGAGGATTGATGATCTCTTTGATCAGTTGGTTGGCGCTTCAGTGTTTTCGCAGTTGGACTTGGCCACGGGGTTTCATCAGTTGAGGGTGGCTGAGGATAGCATAGACAAGACTGCCTTTAGGACTCCGAATGGTTTCTATGAGTGGCTGGTGATGCCATTTGGGTTGACGAACGCCCCTGCATATTTTGTTGATTTGATGAGTAGGGTGTTCAGGGAGTTCCTTAATAAGTTCGTGGTGGTCTTTGTGGATGACATCTTAGTATTTTCTAAGAGTGAAGAAGAGCATGCCCTACATCTTAGGGAAGTGTTGGAGACTCTTCTAGCGCATAGCCTTAAGGCTAAATTCTCTAAATGTCACTTCTGGAGGAAGGAAGTGCGGTTCTTAGGGCACGTGGTCTCCAAGGAAGGGATAGTTGTGGATCCCGCGAAGGTAGTATCAATTCAAGATTGGAAGGTTCCAAAGAATGCTACCGAGGTGAGGAGTTTCTTGGGGTTGGCTGGCTACTATAGGAAGTTTATCAAGGACTTCGCGAAGATATCAGCCCCATTAACTCGCTTGACGAAGAAGAATCTAGTCTTCGTATGGGACGTAGATTGTGATGATGCGTTCCGACGGTTAAAGAGAGCTTTAACCACAGCTCTAGTCTTAGTGTTGCCAGATGGGAGTAAGCCATTTGTTGTCTATACCGATGCTTGTGGGACAGGACTGGGTGCGGTCTTAATGCAAGAGGGAAGGGTGATAGCCTACGGTGGAAGGCAGTTGAGAAAGCATGAGAAGAATTACCCTACCCATGATCTAGAGTTGGCCGCTATTGTTTTTGCGCTTAAGATTTGGTGCCATTATGTTCTTGGTGAGAGATTCGAATTGTTCACTAACCACAAATCATTGAAGTACTTGTTTTCTCAGAAGGATTTGAACTTGAGACAGCAAAGGTGGATGGAGTTCTTAGCATCCTATGATTTCGAGATAGCGTATACCCCTGGCAAGGGTAACGTGGTGGCGGACGCCTTGAGTAGAAAAAGGTTGTCCTTGAGTCCATTGTTCGTGGAACGACGAAGCTTGGAATTTATCTTGATGTTTGATTTCAGACCTTCCATTGATTATATACCCGGTTTGCTAACATCCTTGGAGGTTAGACCTACTCTTTTGGAACGGATTGGCGAGGCACAGCGGGACGACCCACAGTTGGTTGAGTTAGTAGAGAGGCTCATAAGGGGGGAGTCGTCCAACCATTTGAGTAGGTACACCCTAGACGATAGGGGGTGCTTGCGTAGAGACGGTAGACTTTGTGTACCGCAAGATGAGGGTTTGAGGAAGGCTATTCTTGATGATGCACACCGTTCTAGGATGACCATTCATCCCGGTGGGGACAAGATGTACCAAGACATGAAGCGAGTTTTCTTTTGGGCCGGTATTAAGAAAGATGTGGCCGAGTATGTCGCTAGATGCTTGGAGTGCTAACAGGTGAAAGCGGAGCAAAAGAAACCAGGTGGGTTGCTTCACCCATTGGAAGTTCCGCAATGGAAGTGGGATAGCGTCTCGATGGATTTTATTGACGGGTTACCCAGATCGAGAAAGGGTAATACGGGAATTTGGGTTGTGGTAGACAGACTTACTAAGAGCGCCCATTTCATACCTGTGAAGAGCAAGAGGACTGCTCCATGGCTAGCTTCAGTTTATCTTCGAGAGATAGTTCGATTGTATGGGGTACCCTCTAGCATAGTGAGTGATCGAGATCCTATCTTCACTAGCGAGTTTTGGAAGAGTTTGCAAGAAGCAGTGGGGACTCAGTTGTGTCTGAGCACCGCATATCATCCTCAGACGGACGACCAGACCGAGAGGGTGAATCGTGTTCTGGAAGACCTTTTGAGGCTTTGTATCTTAGATTTTGGAGGTACATGGGAAGAGCATCTTCCATTGGTGGAGTTCGCATATAATAACAGCTTTCAGTCTAGTATTGGTATGGCTCCTTTCGAAGCTCTTTATGGAAGGCCTTGTCGATCACCTACATGTTGGTGGAATCTACGGATAAGATCTTGCTTGGGCCCGATATGGTTAGAGAGACTTCGGAAAAGATTGATTTGATTCGAAGAAGGATGAAAGCAGCGCAGGATAGGCAAAAATCTTATGCGGACAAGAGGAGGACGGATCTGGAGTTTGAGGTTGGGGACATGGTCTTTGTCAAAGTATCTCCATTACGGAATGTAGTTCGCTTTGGGTCCGTTGGGAAGTTAGCTCCAAGATTTGTTGGGCCGTTTCCTATTAAGGAAAGGATTGGACGGATGGCATATAGAGTGGATTTACCCGAGAGACTTAGTGGGGTACATGACGTATTCCATGTGTCACAATTGAGGAAGTGCCTACATGAGACCGCAGAGGTAGTAGAGCCGAGCTTGCTAAAAGAAGTGGAGGTAGAGCGTGATGCAACTATTCGACGAGCTCCTACCCGCATCCTTGGGTCAGAAATTAGGAAGTTGAGGAACAGAGAGGTGCGGCTAGTCAAAGTGCAATGGGGAGAAGATGAGAGCAATGCTACTTGGGAGACAGAAACGAAGATGCGTTCATTATACCCATTCCTTTTTGAGGGTATGTCTTTTAACTTCTCCTTTATCGTTTGTCTAGTACTTATCTTATCTTTAGTATGTCCTCTCATTGGTACCTTTGACCTTTAGATAGGGTAAAACCTATGGTTGAAACATGTGTTTGAGACATGTTATGTTTGATGGATGCGTGTGGATGCAAGTGTTTGCTAGTGGTTGCTCGTGGATGCATATACACACACTCTAGGCACTAGATCGGCTCAATCACTTCATATTGCATATTGCATAAAATTGTGTGTAGGTAGCTATATTAATGGATGTATAATGGTTGTGCTATCATATGGATGATGCATTTTGGTGAATGATTGTGCACTCATGTAGAAATAGTATGTGTCGATAAGGTTCTTTCGCATACATATTGGATGCATGGCACTATCACGGTTTGCATTAAGGAGGTCAACTGAATCAGTAGACCGCCTGATTTTGCATTAGACAGGGAACATATACACACACTCTTTGCATATGTTCATACAACATTAGAAACTTTAAGGACAATGGATGCCAGTGTTTGATGGTTTAGTAGATGGTTGTTTGGTTGGTAGGATACGTTCTTCTTGACTTAGAGATTTCGGGGACGAAATCCTTTAAGTAGGGGAGAATGTAACACCCCGTATGTTGAATAACTTGCTATAATATAAAACTGTGCAGAATTAAATTTTAAAATCTGAATCAGGGGAAACGGGCTATGCCATTGCGTTCGTCTCGGAAAAATACGCGAAATAGAGTCCGAGTTTTTGAAAATCGGAGTCCGTATGACCCAGTTAAGGCCCAAAGAAGTTTTCAGAAAATTCAAAACATATTTAAAAACGAAAATTTCACATTTCAGAAGTGGCGGGAAAATTCCCGCCAGACCCAGGGAGTCGACCTGAGGGTCGACTGGGGAGTCGACCCTAGTGTCGACCTGGGGGTCGACCTCCCTGGTCGAGCCCAGGTGACCTGGGTGCACCAGTTTGGCTTTTTGGCTGTGTTTTGGTGGCTAGGACGTGATCTGACGGCTCTAATCTGATTTAGGGTTAATCTAATGGCCTAAAACACCTAACTACTCTATAAATACACCCTAAGACTACCCTAATTCATACTAAAAATAGATACAATACCGTTATGCCGTCAAAATGCAACTTGAAGGAGCCTCCATCAGTCTAAAGAGGAAGATAACTTCTCAAATCAACCTCTAATCAACTCTAGCAACTTAATCTTCTTCTTAGGAGTGCTAATCAACAAGTTGTGAGTTTTCTATATCCTTAATGACCAATTATTGAAATGATTATGATAGGATATAGTGAGGTTATGGCTATGAATGTGGATCAATGCAAGTTATGCAAGTTATATGCTACGTGTTGATGATGTTATGCATGTTATGCAAGTTATATGCTATGTGTTAATGATGTTATGCATGTTATGCAAGTTATATGCTATGTGTTTGTGATGTTATGCAAGTTATGCAAGTCATATGCTACATGTTCATGAAGTTATGCAAGTTATGCAAGTCATATGTTACATGTTCATGATGTTATGCAAGTTATGCAAGCTATATGCTATATGATCATGATGTTATGCAAGTTATGCAAGTGTTCATGATGCTAGTTGCTATGATAAACATTGATCCATTATGACACCATGATTATGCAAGTTTGGTGTATGATTATATGCAAGTTCATATATGATATGTTATGCAAGTTTGGTGTATGATTATATGCAAGTTCATATATGATATGTTATGCAAGTTTGGTGTATGATCATATGCAAGTCCATATATGACATGTTATGCAAGTTTGGTGTTTGATGATATGCGAGTAACATGTGCAAGTTTACACCTTAGTATGATATGCATACATATGCAAGTTAACCCCTTTGTATGTCACATATATATATATGCAAGTTTACCCCTTTGTATGACATAAATAACTTATGCAAGTTAACCTTCTTATGACATATGTGATTCATGCAAGTTTGGGTTAATTATTTATGTTAGTTGGGTTTGATGCTATATGCATGTTGACACCTTTAAACCCATGTTAATGCTAATGTTATGCAAGTTGAACCCATTATATTTGTGATGAATCTTCCCTTTTATGTCATGTTAGCGAATTACGTGGGGAACGATGGGGTTAATATACATGTTAATGAAATGGTGTGAAGTTGGTATGATTATGCATACCATAAAGTGGATGGACATAATTGAGTCAATTATGTACATCGTTAAAATTGGAATTAATTAGGGAAAATTAATTCGGGGGTATTAATTAGGTGTAATTAATCGACTAAGACACGAGGTTGGACCCTTTTGTAGCGTAAGACTGCCCGGAACCGACCGACAAATCCAGCGGCTACAAATGATTGGCCCAATGTGAGAGGTCTTAGGAACAAACTAAATACGTGACAAGTGTATAGACACGAGGTTAGACTCGGTTATGGCGTAAGGCTGCCCGGACCCAACCGGCAAATCCAGCTGCCATAAAAGATAGTCTAATGTGAGAGGTCTTTACAAAGGCTACGTTCTTAATCAATTAAGAAACACTTAACCAGATAAGCATGTAGTGGGCATGAGGGGTTTAGTGGGTGCCTTGGGTGGCATGTGGAAATCAAGTAAGTGCCTTGGGTGGCATGAGGAAATCTAGTGGGTTGCCTTAGGTGGCAATAGAAAATACGATTAGAATACTTAACCAAGTGGAAACATGTAATTAAACATGATTAAAGGGTTAAGTGGGATGCACTAGATAATATGACAAGCTTAGGTGGCAGCTTGTGGGGGGCCCATTTCAACCAGTAACCCATATGTATCTTATTGGGCTCGACCCATGTCGAGGACGAGACACCCGTACTGGGCTTGATTACAAGAGGCCAAAACGGGCTAGCGGTGGCAACGCAAGTCCAACGTGTTTCATATGCGTGTGTGGACCCGGGCTGGTACGTAAGACGTTGTTGCATCGTGTAGGTATAAGCCATGCACCATT